>CM075341.1:21866597-24456462 GCA_037788925.1 Mytilus galloprovincialis
CCGTTTCATGTGTTAAATACGGGATCCAAGATGGTTTTTTTCGCTCGTTTAAATTGAGCCTATCTAACGTGGTAACCAGCCAACGTGTTTAACCAACGTGTTTAACCAACATGTTTAACCAACGTGTTTAACCAACCTACCAACCAACCAACCAACCAACCAACCAACCAACCAACCAATCAATGCATGTTTGCGTTTCATGTGTTAAATACGGGATCCAAGATGGTTTTTTCGCTTGTATTAATTGAGCCTATCTAACGTGTTTAACCAGCCAACGTGTTTAACCAACGTGTTTAACCAACGTGTTTAACCAACATGTTTAACCAACGTGTTTAACCAACCTACCAACCAACCAACCAACCAATCAATGCATGTTTGCGTTTCATGTGTTAAATACGGGATCCAAGATGGTTTTTTTCGCTTGTTTAAATTGAGCCTATCTAACGTGTTTAACCAGCCAACGTGTTTAACCAACATGTTTAACCAACCAACCAACCAACCAACCAACCAATCAATGCATGTTTGCGTTTCATGTGTTAAATACGGGATCCAAGATGGTTTTTTTCACTTGTTTAAATTGAGCCTATCCAACGTGTTTAACCAGCCAACGTGTTTAACCAATATGTTTAACCAAGGTGTTAAACCAATATGTTTAACCAACGTGTTTAACCAACCAACCAACCAATCAATCAATCAATGCATGTTTCCGTTTCATGTGTTAAATACGGGATCCGAGATGGGTTTTTTTCGTTTGTTAAAATTGAGCCTATCAAACGTGTTTAACCAGCCAACGTGTTTAAACTACGTGTTTAACCGACATGTTTAACCAACGTGTTTAACCAACCAACCAACCAACCAATAAATAAATCAATGCATGTTTCCGTTTCATGTGTTAAATACGGGATCCAAGATGTTTTTTTTTTCGCTTGTTTAAATTGAGCCCATCAAACGTGTTTAACCAGCCAACGTGTTTAACCAACGTGTTAAACCAACATGTTTAACCAATGTGTTTAACCAACCAACCAACCAATCAATCACTTAATGTATGTTTCCGTGTCATGCGTTTAATACGGGATGCAAGGTCTCTTGAGGTCTTTTTCCCCTTGTTCTAAGTGACCCTATCAAACGTGTTTAATCAACCAACCAACAAACCAACCAACCAACCAATCAATCAACCAACTAATCAATCAATCAATATGTATGACTGTTTATTTATGACAGTTTATTGAAGGAACAAACTCTCAATTATTCAAGAAAATTTTTATTTTATTATTGTTCTTACGTCTCTTCTGAAAAAAAATCCACATATTCTCTGAAACTACAAGTCCAATCGACCTGAAAATTTGCAGTCAGCAGGGCATACATGTACTAAAGGTTCATAAAAAAACCTTTTGCAGATATCTCTCAAGACTTTTCCTAGAAAAAAGAAATCGCAATGCCGTAAAAATCGCTTGCTAGGTCCGTCAATCTCAGTAAAAACCTACAATAAAATGTCCGCTCCGAGATTGAAATACTAATCTGTGTTACAAACAGGTGCTGAAAAATGGACATTATCAAAAAATAATCATTAAATGTGTATTAAAGTTACACCGGAACTATTAAATCCAAAACATGCACTGCTGGTGAACTGTGATCAAAATGTCAATTTCCTACAATGACAAAAGAAATTACATTGTGTACATTCCATCTCTAGACATGTTGTCTGTTCAAGGTCCCGACCTAAAAAGAAATAAAAAGACTTAAGTTTTTCTTAATATAAACCCGCGTCACGTGATGTCTCCTCAATCTTGCGCGCGCGCTGTATCTAAAATAAAAGAAAAACTTTCCAAACTAAACACGAAACTTCTCCGGTAACATAATAATATAGACCCCATACCAAAGCAAACAAACAAACAAATAAACAAATACCCCCCCCCCTTTTTTTTCCAAATCAATCAATAAAAAAAAAATCAATTATCCATTCATCAGAGGGGAAAGACTGCCTAACAATTGTTTTCAAAACAATTGCTTTATATTTATTATTATTATTATTATTTTTTTTTTTTCCGCCAACTTTTGTTCTTGCGATAAATGTTTGTTTCGCAATATGTCGCTTAGATATTTCTCATATTGTATCGTATAGTTTATGCGCTTTTAAATTTCACCCTGCTAAGCCGAACCATTTTCTTTGTAAGAGTTATCTCCCTATTCACTGTTTATCATGTGTGTGCATCTCCTTCGTAACAAAAAAAGATAGCGACAAAATTCTTTTTACAAATTGTTCGTTACATCCTCAGAAAATTTTGGCTAATTTGGATCGAAGCGATTCGATGAAATTTTATAGGAGTTATCTATCTTTACGGAATAAATTTGTCGGTATGTTTTTTTAACTCATAAACCGTTAACCGTATAACCCTGGAATGTTTTTATTTGAGTGCCCTGATTCCTAACTTAGAAAATTAGGTCAAGGTCAAAGGTCAAGGTCATATTTTAGATTTTCATATGTCTTTGATTTCCCTATAATTCTTGAATGGTTATAGATACAGAAAATTTAAGCAGTGAAAAATGTTAAGTACTTCAAGGGGCAACTTTTTTACATTATGACTATATTGATTTTACCATCATGTAAGGGACATAACTCCCATCGATGGTTTTTAAAAAGCCATATTTAGGCAAAACTCTTAAACAAAGGTCCTTGACCCATAGGGTCTTTTGCAATGACCTTGTGGAGCAATGACCTTGACGAAGGTCACAAGGTCAAAGGTCAAGGTCATCAAATTATGTGGTTTTGGCACTATTTAAACAGTTTTATGGGTGTTTGAATTTCAACCAACCAACCAACCAACCAACCAACCAACCAACCAACCAATCAACCAATCAACCAACCAACCAATCAATCAATCAATCAATGTTTCCGTTTCATGTGTTTGATACGGGATTCAAGGTCTCTTTTTTTTCGCTTGTTTTAATTGAGCCTATCAAACGTGTTTAACCAACATGTTTAACAAATATGTTTAACTAACGTGTTTAACCAACAACCAACCAACCAACCAACCAACCAACCAACCAACCAATCAATCAATCAATCAATCAATGCATGTTTCCGTTTCATGTGTTAAATACGGGATCCAAGATGTTTTTTTTCCGCTCGTTTAAATTGAGCCTATCTAACGTGTTTAACCAGCCAACGTGTTTAACCAACATGTTTAACCAACCAACCAACCAACCAACCAACCAACCACCCAACCAATCAATCAATCAATCAATGCATGTTTCCGTTTCATGTGTTAAATACGGGATCCAAGATGGTTTTTTTCGCTCGTTTAAATTGAGCCTATCTAACGTGTTAACCAGCAAACGTGTTTAACCAACGTGTTTAACCAACGTGTTTAACCAACTTACCTACCAACCAACCAACCAACCAACCAACCAATCAATCAATCAATGCATGTTTGCGTTTCATGTGTTAAATACGGGATCCAAGATGGTTTTTTTCGCTTGTTTAAATTGAGCCTATCTAACGTGTTTAACCATCCAACGTGTTTAACCAACGTGTTTAACCAACCAACCAACCACCCAACCAACCAACCAATCAATCAATCAATCAATGCATGTTTCCGTTTCATGTGTTAAATACGGGATTCAAGATGTTTTTTTTCGCTTGTTTAAATTGAGCCTATCCAACGTGTTTAACCAGCCAACGTGTTTAACCATTATGTTTAACCGAGGTGTTTAACCAATATGTTTAACCAAGGTGTTTAACCAATATGTTTAATCAAGGTGTTTAACCAACATGTTTAACCAACGTGTTTAACCAACCAACCAATCAATCAATCAATCAATGCATGTTTCCGTTTCATGTGTTAAATACGGGATCCAATTTTGAGCCTATCCAATGTGTTTAACCAACGTGTTTAACCAACCAACCAAACAACCAACCAATCAATCAATCAATTCATGTTTCCGTTTCATGTGTTAAAAACGGGATCCGAGATGGTTTTTTTTCGTTTGTTAAAATTGAGCCTATCAAACGTGTTTAACCAGCCAACGTGTTTAAACTACGTGTTTAACCGACATGTTTAACCAACGTGTTTAACCAACCAACCAACCAACCAATAAATAAATCAATGCATGTTTCCGTTTCATGTGTTAAATACGGGATCCAAGATGTTTTTTTTTCGCTTGTTTAAATTGAGCCTATCAAACGTGTTTAACCAGCCAACGTGTTTAACCAACGTGTTAAACCAACATGTTTAACCAACGTGTTTAACCAACCAACCAACCAACCAACCAATCAATCACTTAATGTATGTTTCCGTGTCATGCGTTTAATACGGGATGCAAGGTCTCTTGAGGTCTTTTTCCCCTTGTTCTAAGTGACCCGATCAAACGTGTTTAATCAACCAACCAACAAACCAACCAACCAACCAACCAATCAATCAACCAACTTATCAATCAATCAATATGCATGACTGTTTATTTATGACAGTTTATTGAAGGAACAAACTCTCAATTATTCAAGAACATTTTTATTTTATTATTGTTCTTACGTCTCTTCTGAAAAAAAATCCACATATTCTCTGAAACTACAAGTCCAATCGACCTGAAAATTTGCAGTCAGCAGGGCATACATGTACTGAAGGTTCATAAAAAAACTTTTTGCAGATATCTCTCAAGACTTTTCCTAGAAAAAAGAAATGGCAATGCAGTAAAAATCGCTTGCTAGGTCCGTCAATCTCAGTAAAAACCTACAATAAAATGTCCGCTCCGAGATTGAAATACTAATCTGTGTTACAAACAGGTGCTGAAAAATGGACATTATCAAAAAATAATCATTAAATGTGTTTTAAAGTTACATCGGATCGATTAAATCCAAAACATGCACTGCTGTTGAACTGTGATCAAAATGTCAATTTCCTACAATGACAAAAGAAATTACATTGTGTACATTCCATCTCTAGACTTGTTGTCTGTTCAAGGTCCCGACCTAAAAAGAAATTAAAAGACTGACAAAAGAAATTACATTGTGTACATTCCATCTCTATACATGTTGTCTGTTCAAGGTCCCGACCTAAAAAGAAATTAAAAGACTAAGTTTTTCTTAATATAAACCCGCGTCACGTGATGTCTCCTCAATCTTGCGCGCGCGCTGTATCTAAAATAAAAGAAAAACTTTCCAAACTAAACATGGAACTTCTCCGGTAACATAATAATATAGACCCCATACCAAAGCAAACAAACAAACAAACAAACAAATAAACAAATACCCCCCCCCCTTTTTCCAAATCAATCAATAAAAAAAATCAATTATCCATTCATCAGAGGGGAAAGACTGCCTAACAATTGTTTTCAAAACAATTGCTTTATATTTATTATTATTTTTTTTTTTTTTCCGCCAAATTTTGTTCTTGCGATAAATGTTTGTTTCGCAATATGTCGCTTAGATTTTTTTCATTTTGTATCGTATAGTTTATGCGCTTTTAAATTTCACCCTGCTAAGCCGAACCATTTTCTTTGTAAGAGTTATCTCCCTATTCACTGTTTGTCATGTGTGTGCATCTCCTTCGTAACAAAATAAGAAAGCGACAAAATTCTTTTTACAAATTGTTCGTTACATCCTCAGGAATTTTTGGCTAATTTGGATCGAAGCGATGCGATGAAATTTTATAGGAGTTATGTACCTTTACGGAATAAATTTGTCGGTATGTTTTTTTAACTCATAAACCGTTAACCGTATAACCCTGGAATGTTTTTATTTGAGTCCCCTGGGTCCTAACTTAGAAAATTAGGTCAAGGTCAAAGGTCAAGGTCATATTTTAGATTTTCATATGTCTTTGATTTCCCTATAATTCTTGAATGGTTATAGATACAGAAAATTTAAGCAGTGAAAAATGTTCAGTACTTCAAGGGGCAACTTTGTTACATTATGACTGTATTGGTTTTACCATTATGTAAGGGACATAACCCCCATTGATGGTTTATAAAAAGCCATTATTAGGCAAAACTCTTAAACAAAAGGTCCTTGACCCATAGGGTCTTTTGCAATGACATTGTGAAGCAATGACCTTGACAAAGGTCACAAGGTCAAAGGTCAAGGTCATGTACATATGTGATTTGGGGCACGACTTGAAGAATTTTATGTGTGTTTGCCAACCAACCAACCAACCAACCAATCATGATCAATCAATAATGATCAATCAACAAATCATGATCATGATCAATCAAGCAATCATGATCAATCAACCAATCATGATCATGATTAATCAATCAATCAATCATGTTTCCGTCTCATGTGTTTAATATAGGGTTCAAGATCTCCTTTGTTTCTTTTTCGCTGTTTCAATTGACCCTTTCCAACGTGTTTAACCAATCAATCAATCAATCAATCAATCAATCAATTAATCATGATCAATCAATCATGTTTCCGTCTCATGTGTTTAATATAGGGTCCAAGATCTTTGTTTCTTTTTCGCTGTTTCAATTGACCCTATCCAACGTGTTTAACCAACCAACCAACCAACCAACCAACCAACCAACCAACCAGCTAATCAAGTAATCAATCAATCATGATCATGATCAATCAATCATGTATCCGTCTCATGTGTTTAATATACGGTCCAAGATCTTCTTTGTTTCTTTTTCGCTGTTTCAATTGACCCTATCCAATGTGTTTAACCAACCAACCAACCAACCAACCAACCAACCAACTAATCAATCAATCAATCAAGTAATCAATCAATCATGATCATGATCAATCAATCAGTCAAGTAATCAATCAATCATGATCATGATCAATCAATCATGTTTCATGAAAAATTGAAATTTAATATTGTTCTTGCGTCACTTCTGAAAAAAAAATCCACATGTACTCTGAAACTACAAGTACAATCGACCTCAAAATTTGCAGTCAGCAGTGCATACATGTACTAAAAGTTCATAAATAAACTTGGTGCGGATATCTCTCAAGACTTTTCCTAGAGAAAAAAAATGGCAATGCCCTAAAAATCGCTTGCTAGGTCCGTAAATCTCAGTGACATCCTACAATAAAATGTCCGCTCCTAGATTAAAATACTAATCTGTGTTACAAACTGGTGCTGAAAAATGTACATTTTAAGAAAATAATCATTAAATGCGTATTAAAGTTACACCGGAACAATTAAATCCAAAACATGCACTGCTGTTGAACTGTGATCAAAATGTCAATTTCCAACAATGACAAAAGAAATTACATTGTGTACATTCCGTCTCTATACATGTTGTCTGTTCAACATCCCGACCTAAAGAGAAATAAAAATACTAAGTTTTCGTTATTATAAACCCAAGTCACGTGATGTCTTCCCCATCTGGCGCGCGCGCTGGACCTAAAATAAAATAAAAACTTTCCAAACTAAACATGAAACTTCTCCGGTAACAATAATATAGACCCCATACAGAAACAAACAAACAAACAAACAAACAAACAAACAAACAAACAAACAAATAAACAAACAAACACCCCCCCCCCCCCCCAATTCAATTAATTTTAAAGGGGGAAAGACCCCCTACAATTGCTTTTTTAAAGCAATTGATTTATATTGTAAAAAACCTTTTTAACCATTCTGTTTCGTTAATAAAAAAAAAAAAAAATCTCCCCGAGACCCCCTTTTGCCCCACCCCCTTTTTTTTTAACCCTCCACTTACAACTGAATGTAGGTTGTGTACTATCTATCCTATCAATGTAAAACGAACGACAACTCCAGTTTTTTCCATATTATTAGGTCTTTCCACTTTTCTGTGGAAAGCCTATTGTATTTGTTCTGATTATTATTATTATTTTTTTTTTTTTTCCGCCAAATTTTGTTCTTGCGATAAATGTTTGTTTCGCAATATGTCGCTTAGATTTTTTTCATTTTGTATCGTATAGTTTATGCGCTTTTAAATTTCACCCTGCTAAGCCGAACCATTTTCTTTGTAAGAGTTATCTCCCTATTCACTGTTTGTCATGTGTGTGCATCTCCTTCGTAACAAAATAAGAAAGCGACAAAATTCTTTTTACAAATTGTTCGTTACATCCTCAGGAATTTTTGGCTAATTTGGATCGAAGCGATGCGATGAAATTTTATAGGAGTTATGTACCTTTACGGAATAAATTTGTCGGTATGTTTTTTTAACTCATAAACCGTTAACCGTATAACCCTGGAATGTTTTTATTTGAGTCCCCTGGGTCCTAACTTAGAAAATTAGGTCAAGGTCAAAGGTCAAGGTCATATTTTAGATTTTCATATGTCTTTGATTTCCCTATAATTCTTGAATGGTTATAGATACAGAAAATTTAAGCAGTGAAAAATGTTCAGTACTTCAAGGGGCAACTTTGTTACATTATGACTGTATTGGTTTTACCATTATGTAAGGGACATAACCCCCATTGATGGTTTATAAAAAGCCATTATTAGGCAAAACTCTTAAACAAAAGGTCCTTGACCCATAGGGTCTTTTGCAATGACATTGTGAAGCAATGACCTTGACAAAGGTCACAAGGTCAAAGGTCAAGGTCATGTACATATGTGATTTGGGGCACGACTTGAAGAATTTTATGTGTGTTTGCCAACCAACCAACCAACCAACCAATCATGATCAATCAATAATGATCAATCAACAAATCATGATCATGATCAATCAAGCAATCATGATCAATCAACCAATCATGATCATGATTAATCAATCAATCAATCATGTTTCCGTCTCATGTGTTTAATATAGGGTTCAAGATCTCCTTTGTTTCTTTTTCGCTGTTTCAATTGACCCTTTCCAACGTGTTTAACCAATCAATCAATCAATCAATCAATCAATCAATTAATCATGATCAATCAATCATGTTTCCGTCTCATGTGTTTAATATAGGGTCCAAGATCTTTGTTTCTTTTTCGCTGTTTCAATTGACCCTATCCAACGTGTTTAACCAACCAACCAACCAACCAACCAACCAACCAACCAACCAGCTAATCAAGTAATCAATCAATCATGATCATGATCAATCAATCATGTATCCGTCTCATGTGTTTAATATACGGTCCAAGATCTTCTTTGTTTCTTTTTCGCTGTTTCAATTGACCCTATCCAATGTGTTTAACCAACCAACCAACCAACCAACCAACCAACCAACTAATCAATCAATCAATCAAGTAATCAATCAATCATGATCATGATCAATCAATCAGTCAAGTAATCAATCAATCATGATCATGATCAATCAATCATGTTTCATGAAAAATTGAAATTTAATATTGTTCTTGCGTCACTTCTGAAAAAAAAATCCACATGTACTCTGAAACTACAAGTACAATCGACCTCAAAATTTGCAGTCAGCAGTGCATACATGTACTAAAAGTTCATAAATAAACTTGGTGCGGATATCTCTCAAGACTTTTCCTAGAGAAAAAAAATGGCAATGCCCTAAAAATCGCTTGCTAGGTCCGTAAATCTCAGTGACATCCTACAATAAAATGTCCGCTCCTAGATTAAAATACTAATCTGTGTTACAAACTGGTGCTGAAAAATGTACATTTTAAGAAAATAATCATTAAATGCGTATTAAAGTTACACCGGAACAATTAAATCCAAAACATGCACTGCTGTTGAACTGTGATCAAAATGTCAATTTCCAACAATGACAAAAGAAATTACATTGTGTACATTCCGTCTCTATACATGTTGTCTGTTCAACATCCCGACCTAAAGAGAAATAAAAATACTAAGTTTTCGTTATTATAAACCCAAGTCACGTGATGTCTTCCCCATCTGGCGCGCGCGCTGGACCTAAAATAAAATAAAAACTTTCCAAACTAAACATGAAACTTCTCCGGTAACAATAATATAGACCCCATACAGAAACAAACAAACAAACAAACAAACAAATAAACAAACAAACACCCCCCCCCCTCCCAATTCAATTAATTTTAAAGGGGGAAAGACCCCCTACAATTGCTTTTTTAAAGCAATTGATTTATATTTATTATTATTATTATTATTATTTTTTTTTTTTTTTCCGCCAAATTTTGTTCTTGCGATAAATGTTTGTTTCGCAATATGTCGCTTAGATATTTCTCATATTGAATCGTATAGTTTATGCGCTTTTAAATTTCACCCTGCTAAGACAAACCCTTTTCTTTGTAAGAGTTATCTTCCTATTCACTGTTTATCATCAGAGTGTATCTCCTTCGTAACAAAAAAAGATAGCGATAAAATTCTTTTTACAAATTGTTCGTTACATCCTCAGTAATTTTTGGCGTATTTGGATCGAAGCGATTCGATGAAATTTTATAGGAGTTATCTACCTTTACGGAATAAATTTGTTCGTATGTTTTTTTAACTCATAAACCGTTAACCGTATAACCCTGGAATGTTTTTCTTTGAGTCCCCTGGGTCCTAACTTAGAAAATTAGGTCAAGGTCAAAGGTCAAGGTCAAGTTCTCAATAGTGACTTTTGTTTCTTTTTGTATTTTCTCCGACACTTTGAAAGATACATACTAAAGAACAAGTGCAAAATGTCAGCTTTATTGTAATGAAGATATGCTACATTTAGTCTTATACAATTTAATGGCATCTTATAGGAGTTTTTGCCCCTCAAATGTCTTGATATGAGGTTATTTGATTATGACTTCAACTAAGTTCATTATAAAGGCATTTGACCTTGTACAAAAGATTAGGTGACCATTGAGCTTGAAAAATGACTACCGGAAGTGACCTTGAGAAAACCGGAAGTAGCCTTTTTTGCATTTTTTCATCTCAAAGTACCCAGAATCAATATATTTTGTCATAAAGATACATACACTAATTACTGGAGACGAAACATGACTTCCAACAAACCGGAAGTGGCCAATTATTTCCCCTTCTACATACAATAGTATATAGAAACTATATATTTTTGGAATCAGTGTGGAATAAGCTATCATATGACACCGGAGGTGACATTTATTTCACCGGAAGTAGCATATTATCTCTCTTTTATCACTCAAAAATATAATTAAACCATTATTTATCTCATCAGTATGAAGAAACTATCTTCTTATCAAAATTTCTTTGGTGTGGAAAGACTTTCAATTGTTCTCTGAACAATTGGTTTTTAATTATTATTATTATTATTTTTTTCTTCCGCCAAATTTTGTTCTTGCGCAAAATGTTTGTTTCGCAATATGTCACTTAGATATTTCCCATATGGTATCGTATAGTTTATGCGCTTTTAAATTTCACCCTGCTAAGCCGATCCATTTTCTATGTAAGAGGTATCTCCTTTTCACTGTTTAACCTCTGTGTGCATCTCCTTCGTAACAAAAAAAGATAGCGACAAATTTCTTTTTACAAATTGTTCGTTACATCCTCAGGAGTTTTTGGCTAATTTGGATCGAAGCGATTCGATGAAATTTTATAGGAGTTATCTACCTTTACAAAATAAATTTGTCGGTATGTTCATTTAACTCATAAACAGTAAACCGTATAACCCTGGAATATTTTTATTTGAGTCCCCTAAGTCCTAACTTAGAAAATGAGGTCAAGGTCAAAGGTCAAGGTCAAGTTCTCAATTGTGACTTTTGTTTCTTTTTGTATTTTCTCCGACACTTTGAAAGATACATACTAAAGAACAAGTGCAAAATGTCAGCTTTATTGTAATAAAGATATGCTACATTTAGTCTTATACAATTTAATGGCATCTTATAGGAGTTTTTGCTCCTCAAATGTCTTGATATGAGGTTATTTGATTATGACTTCAACTAAGTTCATTATAAAGGCATTTGACCTTGTACATAAGATTAGGTGACCAATGACCTTGAAAAATGACTACCGGAAGTGACCTTGAGAAAACCGGAAGTAGCCTTTTTTGCAATTTTTTCATCTCAAAGTACCCAGAATCAATATATTTTGTCATATAGATACATACACTAATTACTGGAGACGAAACATGACTTCCAACAAACCGGAAGTGGCCAATTATTTCCCCTTCTACATACAATAGTACATAGAAACTATATATTTTTGGAATCAGTGTGAAATAAGCTATCATATGACACCGGAAGTGACACTTATTTCACCGGAAGTAGCATATTATCTCTCTTTTATCACTCAAAAATATAATTAAACCATTATTTATCTCATCAGTATGAAGAAACTATCTTCTTATCAAAATTTCTTTGGTGTGGAAAGACTTTCAATTGTTCTCTGAACAATTGGTTTTTAATTATTATTAGGTCTTTCCACTTTTCTGTGGAAAGACCTATTGTTTTTCTTCTGATTATTTTTTTTTTTTTTTCTTCCGCCTAATTTTGTTCTTGCGATAAACATTTGTTTCGCAATATGTCGCTTAGATATTTTGTATATGATATCGAACAGTTTATGCGCTTTTGAAATTTACCCTGCGTAAACAAATACTTTTCTTTGTAGGAGTTATCTCCCCAAACACTGTTTTCCTTGTTAGCGCATCTCCTTCGCAACCGTAAAAGATTATGACAAATTTATTTTACAAAATTGCTCGTTATATCCTTCGCATGATTTGTCCTATTTTGACCGAAGCGATATGACCGCTCCATATGAGAGTTATTTCCCCTTATGCATCTGATATAAGTGATATGAATTTCTATCTTATAAACCATAAGTGATAGAGACCTAGGATCTTTTGATTTGAGGTCCTTGGTCCCAAAAAATGAAAATTAGGTCAAGGTCAAAGGTCAAGGTCATATTTTAATATTTGAATTTGGCTTATTTTCACTTATATCCAAAGACTGTATAAGATATCAACAAATTATTTTTACTAAATTGTTAGTTGCGACATGTCGTAAGATGTAAATTTTGATTGCAAGCGTACGTTGAATGTGAAAGGGAGTTTTCTCCCCTCTTGTATTAAAAAATACGCGTTTGGTGATATAACTCATTAACTAAATATAATTAAGACCTATGGTCTTTTGATTTGAGGTCCTTGGTTTATGACCTTGAAATTGATCTCAAGGTCATAGCTTAATTTGACGTTCTATATTTTGACCTTTGCTTTTATTCTATATGTATACATGATAAAGATATACAACTTTTAGAAAAAGGTATCAAGCCATTTAACCTTGAAAAAAAACAACCGGAAGTGACCTTTTGTAAACCGGAAGTAGCTATTTTTTGTACTTTATTAATATAAAAGTATATAGAACCAGATATTTTTGGAATCGGTTTCAAGTAAATATTTAAATATAATCGGAAGTAACATTTTTCAAACCGGAAGTAACAAATTATCTCCCTTATTTAAAAAAAATGTATGGAAACAATATATTTTTGGAATCAGCTTACTAGGAGCTATCATTTGACAATTGAAATGACATTTTAAACTTAGTTTCACAACTTTTCATATCAAAAAGGATGGAAAGACCTTCAATTGTTCTCTGAATTTTTTTTTTTTTTTTCTTCCGCCTAATTTTGTTCTTGCGATAAACATTTGTTTTGCAATATGTCGCTTAGATATTTGGTATATGATATCGAACAATTGATGCGCTTTTGAAATTTACCCTGCGTAACCGAAAACTTTTCTTTGTAGGAGTAATCTCCCCAAACACTGTTTTCCTTGTGAGCGCAACTCCTTCGCAAACGTAAAATATTATGACAAATTTATTTTACAAAATTGCTCGTTATATCCTTTGCATGATTTGTCCTATTTTGACCGTAGTGATATGAATGCTCCATACGAGAGTTATTTCCCCTTATTCATTTGATATAAGTGAATTGCATTTCTAACTGGTAAACCATAATTGATAGAGACCTAGGATCTTTTGATTTGAGGTCCTTGGTCCAAAAAAATTAAAATTAGGTCAAAGTCAAAGGTCAAGGTCATATTCTAATTTTTGAATATGGCTCATTTCCACTCATTTCCAAAAAACGTTTAAGATATCGACAAATTATTTTTTCTAAATCGTTTGTTGTGACATGTCGTAACACGTAAATTTTGATTGCAAGGGTACGTTGAATGTGAAAGGGAGTTTTCTCCCCTTTGGTATTTAAAAATACGCGTATGGTGATATAACTCATTAACTAAACATAATTAAGACCTATGGTCTTTTGATTTGAGGTTCATTAGTTAATGACCTTGAAATTGATCACAAGGTCATAGCTTAATTTGACGTTCTAGATTTTGACCTTTGCTTTTACCCCATCTGTATACATAATAAAGTCATGAGACTTTTTGACAAACGGTATCAAACCATTTAAACTTAAAAAAACAACCGGAAGTGACCTTGTGTAAACCGGAAGTAGCTATTTATTGTACTTTATTACATAAAAGTATAAAAAACAAGATATTTTTGGAATCAGTGTCAAGTAAATAGTCAAATATTATCGGAAATAGAGTTTTTCAAACCGGAAGTAAGAAATTATCTCCCTTATCTA
Organism: Mytilus galloprovincialis; assembly: GCA_037788925.1. Classification (NCBI taxonomy): domain Eukaryota; kingdom Metazoa; phylum Mollusca; class Bivalvia; order Mytilida; family Mytilidae; genus Mytilus; species Mytilus galloprovincialis. Next base: position 21,880,968 of record CM075341.1, read on the forward strand.
AAAAAATATTGTTTAGAAACCATATATTTTTGGAATCAGCGTACAATAAGCTATCATTTGACGATTGAAATGACATTTTAAACCTATTTTTACACCTTTCATATTAAAATACATTGTTTTGGTGGAAAGACCTTCAATTGTTCTCTGAACAATTGGTTTTTAATTATTATTATTATTATTTTTTTTTTTTCCGCCAAATTTTGTTCTTGCGATAAATGTTTGTTTCGCAATATGTCGCTTAGATATTTCTCATATGGTATCGTATAGTTTATGCGCTTTTAAATTTCACCCTGCTAAGGCGAACCATTTTCTTTGTAAGAGTTATCTCCCTATTCACTGTTTATCATCAGAGTGCATCTCCTTCGTAACAAAAAAAGATATCGACAAAATTCTTTTTACAAATGGTTCTTTACATCCTCAGGAATTTTTGGCTAATTTGGATCGAAGCGATTCGATGAAATTTTATAGGAGTTATCTACCTTTACGGAATAAATTTGTCGGTATCTTTTTTTAACTCATAAACCGTTAATCATATAACCCTGGAATGTTTTTATTTGAGTCCCATGGGTCCTAAATTAGAAAATTAGGTCAAGGTCAAAGGTCAAGGTCAAGTTCTCAATTGTGACTTTTGCTTGTTTTTGCATTTTCTCTGACACTTTGAAAGATACATATAAAAGAACAAGTGCAAAATGTCTGCTTTATTTTTATGAAGATATGCTACATTATGTCTGACACAATTAAATGGCATCTTATAGGAGTTGATGCCCCTGAAATGTCTTGATATGAGGTTATTTGATTAAAACTTCAACTAAGTTCATTATAAAGGCATTTGACCTTGTACAAAAGGTAAGGTGACAAATGACCTTGAAAAATGACAACCGGAAGTGACCTTGAGAAAACCGGAAGTAGCTTTTTTTGCAATTTTTTCAAATAAAATTACTCAAAATCCATATATTTTGTCATATAGATACATAAACTGATAACTGAAGACTAAAAATGACATCCAACAAACCGGAAGTGTCCAATTATCTCCCATTCTCCATACAAGAGTATATAGAAACTATATATTTTTGGAATCAGTGTGAAAGAAGCTATCATATGAGACCGGAAGTGACATTCATTTCACCGCAAGTAGCATTTTATCTCCCTTACATCCCTCAAAAATATAATTAAACCATTATTTATCGAAGTAGTATGAAGAAACTATCTTCTTATCAAAATTTCTTTGATGTGGAAAGACTTTCAATTGTTCTATGAACAATTGGTTTTTAATTAAGTCTTTCCACTTTTCTGTGGAAAGACTTATTGTTTTTGTTCTGATTATTATTATTAAGTCTTTCCACATTTCTGTGAAAAGACTTATTGTATTTGTTCTGATTATTATTATTAAGTCTTTCCACTTTTCTGTGGAAAGACTTATTGTATTTCTTCTGATTATTATTATTATTATTAGGTCTTTCCACCTTTCTGTGGAAAGACCTATTGTATTTCTTCTGATTATTATTATTTTTTTTTTTTTTTTTTTTTTTCTTCCGCCTAATTTTGATATTGCGACAAATGTTTGTTTCGCAATATGTCGCTTAGATATTTCTCATATTGTATCGTACAGTTTATGCGCTTTTACATTTCACCCTGCTAAGCCGAACACTTTTCTTTGTAAGAGTTATCTCCCTATTCACTGTTTATCATCAGAGTGCATCTCCTTCGTAACAAAAAAAGATAGCGACAAAATTCTTTTTACAAATTGTTCGTTACATCCTAAGGAAAATTTGGCTTATTTGGATCGAAGCGATTCGATGAAATTTTATAGGAGTTATCTACCTTTACAAAATTATTTTCTCAATATGTGTTATTAACTAATAAACCGTCAACCATATAACCCTGGAATGTATTTATTTGAGATCCCTAGGCCCTTTATTAGAAAATGGGGTCAAGGTCAAAGGTCAAGGTCAAGTTCTAAATTCGGAATTTTCCATGTTTTTGCATTTTCTCCAACCCTTGAAAAGGTATATATTAAAGAACAAGTGCAAAATGATTGCTATATAGTTATGAAGATATTTTACATTTGGTCTGATACAATTAAATAGCATCTAATAGGAGTTAGTGCCCCTGAAATGTCTTGATATGAGGTTATTTGATTATAACTTCAACTAAGTCCATTTTAATGGCATTTGACCTTGTGCAAAAGTTTGGATGACAAATGACCTTGAAAAATGACTACCGGAAGTGACCTTGAGAAAACCGGAAGTAACCTTCTTTGCAATTTTTTCGTATTAAAATACTCAAAATCCATATATTTTGTCATATAGATACATAAACTGATTACTGAAGACTAAAAATGACTTCCAACAAACCGGAAGTGACCATGTATCTCCCATTCTAAATACAAAAGTATATAGAAACTATATATTTTTGGAATCAGTGTGAAAGAAGCTGTCATATTAGACCGGAAGTGACATTCATTTCACCGGAAGTAGCATATTATCTCCTTTATATCACTTAAAAATATGATTAAACCATTATTTATCGTATCAGTATGAACAACTATCTTCTTATCAAAATTTCTTTGATATGGAAAGACCTTCAATTGTTCTCTGAACAATTGGTTTTTAATTATTATTATTATTATTATTATTTTTTTTTTTTTTTTTCCGCCAAATTTTGTTCTTGCGATAAATGTTTGTTTCGCAATATGTCGCTTAGATATTTCTCATATTGTATCGTATAGTTGATGCGCTTTTAAATTTCACCCTGCTAAGCCGAACCATTTTCTTTGTAAGAGTTATCTCCCTATTCACTGTTTATCATCAAAGCGTATCTCCTTCGTAACAAAAAAAGATAGCGACAAAATTCTTTTTACAAATTGTTCGTTACATCCTCAGTAATTTTTGGCGTATTTGGATCGAAGCGATTCGATGAAATTTTATAGGAGTTATCTACCTTTACAAAATAAATTTGTCGGTATGTTTATTTAACTCATTAACAGATAACCGTATAACCCTGGGATGTTTTTATTTGAGTCCCCTAGGTCCTAACTTAGAAAATGAGGTCAAGGTCAAAGGTCAAGGTCAAGTTCTCAATTGTGACTTTTGCTTGTTTTTGCATTTTCTCACTCACTTTGAGAGATACATATAAAAGAACAAGTGCAAAATGTCTGCTTAATTGTTATGAAGATATGCTACATTTAGTCTTATACAATTAGATGGCATCTTATAGGAGTTGTCGCCCCTGAAATGTCTTGATATGAGGTTATTTGATTATAACTTCAAGTAAGTTCATTATAAAGACATTTGACCTGATACAAAAGGTTAAGTGACAAATGACCTTGAAAAATGGCTACCGGAAGTGACCTTGAGAAAACCGGAAGTAGCTTTTTTTGCAATTTTTTCACATAAAAGTACTCAGAATCCATATATTTTGTCATATAGATACATGAACAGATTACTGAAGACTAAAAATGACTTCCAACAAACCGGAAGTGGCCAATTATCTCCCATTCTACATACAAAAGTATATAGAAACTATATATTTTTGCAATCAGTGTGAAAGAAGCTATCATATGAGACCAGATGTGACATTCATTTCACCGGAAGTAGCATATTATCTCCCTTATATCACTCAAAAAGATAATTAAACCATTATTTATCGCATCAGTATGAAGAAACTACCTTCTTATCCAAATTTCTGTGGTGTGGAAAGACTTTCAATTGTTCTCTGAACAATTGGTTTTTAATTATTATTATTATTATTAAGTCTTTCCACTTTTCTGTGGAAAGACTTATTGTATTTCTTCTGATTATTATTATTATTATTATTATTATTATTATTATTTTTTTTTTTCCGCCAAATTTTGTTCTTGCGATAAATGTTTGTTTCACAATATGTCGCTTAGATATTTTTCATATTGTATAGTATAGTTTATGCGCTTTTAAATTTCACCCTGCTAAGACAAACCATTTTCTTTGTAAGAGTTATCTCCCTATTCACTGTTTATCATCAGAGTGTATCTCCTTCGTAACAAAAAAAGATAGCGACAAAATTCTTTTTACAAATTGTTCGTTACATCCTCAGTAATTTTTGGCGTATTTGGATCGAAGCGATTCGATGACATTTTATAGGAGTTATCTATCTTTACGGAATAAATTTGTCGGTATGTTTTTTTAACTCATAAACCGTTAACCGTATAACCCTGGAATGTTTTTATTTGAGTCCCCTGATTCCTAACTTAGAAAATTAGGTCAAGGTCAAAGGTCAAGGTCATATTTTAGATTTTCATATGTCTTTGATTTCCCTATAATTCTTGAATGGTTATAGATACAGAAAATTTAAGCAGTGAAAAATGTTAAGTACTTCAAGGGGCAACTTTTTTACATTATGACTATATTGATTTTACCATCATGTAAGGGACATAACTCCCATCGATGGTTTTTAAAAAGCCATATTTAGGCAAAACTCTTAAACAAAGGTCCTTGACCCATAGGGTCTTTTGCAATGACCTTGTGGAGCAATGACCTTGACGAAGGTCACAAGGTCAAAGGTCAAGGTCATCAAATTATGTGGTTTTGGCACTATTTAAACAGTTTTATGTGTGTTTGAATTTCAACCAACCAACCAACCAACCAACCAACCAACCAATCAATCAATCAATCAATCAATGTTTCCGTTTCATGTGTTTGATACGGGATTCAAGGTCTCTTTTTTTTCGCTTGTTTTAATTGAGCCTATCAAACGTGTTTAACCAACATGTTTAACAAATATGTTTAACTAACGTGTTTAACCAACATGTTTAACCAACGTGTTTAACCAACCAACCAATCAATCAATCAATGCATGTTTCCGTTTCATGTGTTAAATACGGGATCCAAGATGTTTTTTTTTTTCGCTCGTTTAAATTGAGCCTATCTAACGTGTTTAACCAGCCAACGTGTTTAACCAACGTGTTTAACCAACATGTTTAACCAACCAACCACCCAACCAATCAATCAATCAATCAATCAATGCATGTTTCCGTTTCATGTGTTAAATACGGGATCCAAGATGGTTTTTTTTCGCTCGTTTAAATTGAGTCTATCTAACGTGTTTAACCAGCCAACGTGTTTAACCAACGTGTTTATCCAACATGTTTAACCAACGTGTTTAACCAACTTACCAACCAACCAACCAACCAATCAATCAATCAATGCATGTTTGCGTTTCATGTGTTAAATACGGGATCCAAGATGGTTTTTTTCGCTTGTTTAAATTGAGCCTTTCTAACGTGTTTAACCAGCCAACGTGTTTAACCAACGTGTTTAACCAACATGTTGAACCAACCAACCAACCACCCAACCAACCAATCAATCAATCAATCAATGCATGTTTCCGTTTATTGTGTTAAATACGGGATCCAAGATGTTTTTTTTTCGCTTGTTTAAATTGAGCCTATCCAACGTGTTTAACCAGCCAACGTGTTTAACCAATGTGTTTAACCAACGTGTTTAACCGACATGTTTAACCAACGTGTTTAACCAACCAACCAATCAATCAATCAATCAATGCATGTTTCCGTTTCATGTGTTAAATACGGGATCCAATTTTGAGCCTATCCAATGTGTTTAACCAAAGTGTTTAACCAACCAACCAACCAACCAACCAACCAACCAATCAATCAATCAATGCATGTTTCCGTTTCATGTGTTAAATACGGGATCCGAGATGGTTTTTTTTCGCTTGTTAAAATTGAGCCTATCAAACGTGTTTAACCAGCCAACGTGTTTAAACTACGTGTTTAACCAACATGTTTAACCAACGTGTTTAACCAACCAACCAACCAACCAACCAATAAATCATGCATGTTTCCGTTTCATGTGTTAAATACGGGATCCAAGATGTTTTTTTTTCGCTTGTTTAAATTGAGCCAATCAAACGTTTTTAACCAGCCAACGTGTTTAACCAACGTGTTTAACCAACATGTTTAACCAACGTATTTAACATGGTTAACCAACGTGTTTAACCAACCAACCAACCAACCAACCAACCAATCAACCAATCAATGCATGTTTCCGTTTCATGTGTTAAAAACGGGATCCAAGATGGGTTTTTTTTTCGCTTGTTTAAATTGAGCCTATCCAACGTGTTTAACCAGCCAACATGTTTAACCAACGTGTTTAACCAACATGTTTAACCAACGTGTTTAACCAACCAACCAACCAATCAATCACTTAATGTATGTTTCCGTGTCATGCGTTTAATACGGGATGCAAGGTCTCTTGAGGTTTTTTTCCCTTGTTCTAAGTGACCCTATCAAACGTGTTTAATCAACCAACCAACAAACCAACCAACCAACCAATCAATCAACCAACTAATCAATCAATCAATATGTATGACTGTTTATTTATGACAGTTTATTGAAGGAACAAACTCTCAATTATTCAAGAAAATTTTTATTTTATTATTGTTCTTACGTCTCTTCTGAAAAAAAATCCACATATTCTCTGAAACTACAAGTCCAATCGACCTGAAAATTTGCAGTCAGCAGGGCATACATGTGCTGAAGGTTCATAACAAAACTTTTTGCAGATATCTCTCAAGACTTTTCCTAGAAAAAAGAAATGGCAATGCCGTAAAAATCGCTTGCTAGGTCCGTCAATCTCAGTAAAAACCTACAATAAAATGTCCGCTCCGAGATTGAAATACTAATCTGTGTTACAAACAGGTGCTGAAAAATGGACATTATCAAAAAATAATCATTAAATGTGTTTTTAAGTTACACCGGATCGATTAAATCCAAAACATGTACTGCTGGTGAACTGTGATCAAAATGTCAATTTCCTACAATGACAAAAGAAATTACATTGTGTACATTCCATCTCTAGACTTGTTGTCTGTTCAAGGTCCCGACCTAAAAAGAAATTAAAAGACTAAGTTTTTCTTAATATAAACCCGCGTCACGTGATGTCTCCTCAATCTTGCGCGCGCGCTGTATCTAAAATAAAAGAAAAACTTTCCAAACTAAACATGACACTTCTCCGGTAACATAATAATATAGACCCCATACCAAAGCAAACAAACAAACAAATAAACAAATACCGCCCCCCCCCCTTTTTCCAAATCAATCAATAAAAAAAAAATCAATTATCCATTCATCAGAGGGGAAAGACTGCCTAACAATTGTTTTCAAAACAATTGCTTTATATTTATTATTATTAGGTCTTTCCACTTTTCTGTGGAAAGACCTATTGTATTTCTTCTGATTATTATTATTTTTTTTTTTTTTTTTTTCTTCCGCCTAATTTTGATATTGCGACAAATGTTTGTTTCGCAATATGTCGCTTAGATATTTCTCATATTGTATCGTACAGTTTATGCGCTTTTACATTTAACCCTGCTAAGCCGAACACTTTTCTTTGTAAGAGTTATCTCCCTATTCACTGTTTATCATCAGAGTGCATCTCCTTTGTAACAAAAAAAGATAGCGACAAAATTCTTTTTACAAATTGTTCGTTACATCCTAAGGAAAATTTGGCTTATTTGGAGCGAAGCGATTCGATGAAATTTTATAGGAGTTATCTACCTTTACAAAATTATTTTCTCAATATGTGTTATTAACTAATAAACCGTCAACCGTATAACCCTGGAATGTATTTATTTGAGATCCCTAGGCCCTTTATTAGAAAATGGGGTCAAGGTCAAAGGTCAAGGTCAAGTTCTAAATTCGGAATTTTCCATGTTTTTGCATTTTCTCCAACCCTTGAAAAGGTACATATTAAAGAACAAGTGCAAAATGATTGCTATATAGTTATGAAGATATGTTACATTTGGTCTGATACAATTAAATAGCATCTAATAGGAGTTAGTGCCCCTGAAATGTCTTGATATGAGGTTATTTGATTATAACTTCAACTAAGTGCATTTTAATGGCATTTGACCTTGTGCAAAAGGTTGGATGACAAATGACCTTGAAAAATGACTACCGGAAATGACCTTGAAAAAACCGGAAGTAACCTTTTTTTGCAATTTTTTCGTATAAAAGTACTCAGAATCCATATATTTTGTCATATAGATACATAATCTGATTACTGAAGACTAAAAATGACTTCCAACAAACCGGAAGTGACCATGTATCTCCCATTCTAAATACAAAAGTATATAGAAACTATATATTTTTGGAATCAGTGTGAAAGAAGCTATCATATTAGACCGGTAGTGACATTCATTTCACCGGAAGTAGCATATTATCTCCTTTATATCACTTAAAAATATGATTAAACCATTATTTATCGTATCAGTATGAACAACTATCTTCTTATCAAAATTTCTTTGATATGGAAAGACCTTCAATTGTTCTCTGAACAATTGGTTTTTAATTATTTTTTTTTTTTTTCCGCCAACTTTTGTTCTTGCGATAAATGTTTGTTTCGCAATATGTCGCTTAGATATTTCTCATATTGTATCGTATAGTTTATGCGCTTTTAAATTTCACCCTGCTAAGGCGAACCATTTTCTTTGTAAGAGTTATCTCCCTATTCACTGTTTATAATCAGAGTGCATCTCCTCTGTAACAAAAAAAGATATCGACAAAATTTCTTTTACACATTGTTCGTTACATCCTCAGAAAGTTTTGGCGTATTTTGATCGAAGCGATTCGATGAAATTTTATAGGAGTTATCTACCTTTACAAAATAAATTTGTCGGTATGTTTATTTAACTCATAAACAATTAATCATATAACCCTGGAATGTTTTTATTTGAGTCCCTTAGGTCTTAACTTAGAAAATGAGGTCAAGGTCAAAGGTCAAGGTCAAATTCTTAATTGTGACTTTTGCTTGTTTTTGCATTTTCTCACTCACTTTGAGAGATACATAAAAAAGAACAAGTGCAAAATGTCTGCTTAATTGTAATGAAGATATGCTACATTTAGTCTTATACAAATAAATGGCATCTTATAGGAGTTGTTGCCCCTGAAATGTCTTGATATGAGGTTATTTGATTATATCTTCAAGTAAGTTCATTACAAAGACATTTGACCTTATACAAAAGGTTAAGTGACAAATGACCTTGAAAAATGGTTACCAGAAGTGATCTTGAGAAAACCGGAAGTAGCTTTTTTTGCAGTTTTTTCACATACAAGTACTCAGAATCCATATATTTTGTCATATAGATACATAAACTGATTACTGAAGAATAAAAATGACTTCCAACAAACCGGAAGTAACCAATTATCTCCCATTCTACATGCAAAAGTACATAGAAACTATATATTTTTGGAATCAGTGTGAAAGAAGCTATCATATGAGACCGGAAGTAGCATATTATCTCCCTTACATCACTCAAAAAGATAATTAAACCATTATTTATATCATCAGTATGAAGAAACTACCTTCTGATCCAAATTTCTTTGTTGTGGAAAGACTTTCAATTGTTCTCTGAACAATTGGTTTTTAATTATTATTATTATTTTTTTTTTTTTCCGCCAACTTTTGTTCTTGCGATAAATGTTGGTTTCGCAATATGTCGCTTAGATATTTCTCATATTGTATCTTATAGTTTATGCGCTTTTAAATTTCACCCTGCTAAGCCGAACCTTTTTCTTTGTAAGAGTTATCTCCCTATTCACTGTTTATAATCAGAGTGCATCTCCTCCGTAACAAAAAAAGATATCGACAAAATTTCTTTTACACATTGTTCGTTACATCCTCAGAAATTTTTGGCGTATTTTGATCGAAGCGATTCGATGAAATTTTATAGGAGTTATCTACCTTTACAAAATAAATTTATCGATATGTGTATTTAACTCATAAACAGTTAACCGTATAACCCTGGAATGTTTTTACTTGAGTTCCCTAGGTCCAAACTTAGAAAATGAGGTCAAGGTCAAAGGTAAAGGTCAAGTTCTCAATTGTGACTTTTGCTTGTTTTTACATTTTCTCCAACACTTTGAAAGATACATATTAAAGAACAAGTGCAAAATGTCAGCTTTATTGTAATGAAGATATGCTACATTTAGTCTTATACTATTACATGTCTTCTTATAGGAGTTGTTGCCCCTTGAATGTCTTGATATGAGGTTATTTGATTATAACTTCAACTAAGTTCATTATAAAGGCATTTGACCTTGTACAAAAGGTTAAGTGACAAATGACCTTGAAAAATGACTACCGGAAGTGACCTTGAGAAAACCGGAAGTAGCTTTTTTTGCAATTTTTTCATCTAAAAGTACTCAGAATCCATATATTTTGTCATGTAGATTTATTAACTGTTTACTTAAGACTAATCATGACTTCCAACAAACCGGAAGTGGCCAATTATCTCCCATTTTACATACAAAAGTATATAGAAACTATATATTTTTGGAATCAGTGTGAAAGAAGCTATCATATAAGACCGGAAGTGACATTCATTTCACCGGAAGTAGCATATTATCTCCCTTATATCACTCAAAAATATAATTAAACAATTATTTATCGCATCAGTATGAAGGAGCTATCTTCATAGCAAAATATCTTTGGTGTGGAAAGACTTTCAATTGTTCTCTGAACAATTGGTTTTTAATTAAGTCTTTCCACTTTTCTGTGGAAAGACTTATTGTATTTCTTCTGATTATTAAGTCTTTCCACTTTTCTGTGGAAAGACGTATTGTATTTGTTCTGATTATTATTATTAAGTCTTTCCACTTTTCTGTGGAAAGACTTATTGTATTTCTTCTGATTATTATTATTATTATTATTATTATTATTATTATTATTATTTTTTTTTTTCCGCCAAATTTTGTTCTTGCGATAAATGTTTGTTTCGCAATATGTCGCTTAGATATTTTTCATATTGTATCGTATAGTTTATGCGCTTTTAAATTTCACCCTGCTAAGACAAACCATTTTCTTTGTAAGAGTTATCTCCCTATTCACTGTTTATCATCAGAGTGTATCTCCTTCGTAACAAAAAAAGATAGCATACAAAATTCTTTTTACAAATTGTTCGTTACATCCTCAGTAATTTTTGGCGTATTTGGATCGAAGCGATTCGATGAAATTTTATAGGAGTTATCTACCTTTACGGAATAAATTTGTTCGTATGTTTTTTTAACTCATAAACCGTTAACCGTATAACCCTGGAATGTTTTTATTTGAGTCCCCTGGGTCCTTACTTAGAAAATGAGGTCAAGGTCAAAGGTCAAGGTCAAGTTCTCAATAGTGACTTTTGCTTGTTTTTGCATTTTCTCCGACACTTTGAGAGATACATATAAAAGAACAAGTGCAAAATGTCTGCTTTATTGTAATGAAGATATGCTACATTTAGTCTTATACAATTAAATGGCATGTTATAGGAGTTGGTGCCCCTGGAATGTCTTGATATGAGGTTATTTGATTATAACTTCAATTAAGTTCATTATAAAGACATTTGACCTTATACAAAAGGTTAAGTGACAAATGACCTTGAAAAATGGCTACCGGAAGTGACCTTTAGAAAACCGGAAAAAGCTTTTTTTGCAATTTTTTCACATAAAAGTACCCAGAATCCATATATTTTGTCATATAGATACATGAACAGATTACTGAAGACTAAAAATGACTTCCAACAAACCGGAAGTGGCCAATTATCTCCTATTCTACATACAAAAGTATATAGAAACTATATATTTTTGGAATCAGTGTGAAAGAGGCTATCATATGAGACCGAATGTGACATTCATTTGACCGGAAGTAGCATATTATCTCCCTTATATCACTCAAAAAGATAATTAAACCATCATTTATCGCATCAGTATGAAGAAACTACCTTCTTATCCAAATTTCTTTGGTGTGGAAAGACTTTCAATTGTTCTCTGAACAATTGGTTTTTAATTAGGTCTTTCCACCTTTCTGTGGAAAGACCTATTGTATTTCTTCTGATTATTATTATTTTTTTTTTTTTTTTTTTTTCTTCCGCCTAATTTTGATATTGCGACAAATGTTTGTTTCGCAATATGTCGCTTAGATATTTCTCATATTGTATCGTACAGTTTATGCGCTTTTACATTTCACCCTGCTAAGCCGAACACTATTCTTTGTAAGAGTTATCTCCCTATTCACTGTTTATCATCAGAGTGCATCTCCTTCGTAACAAAAAAAGATAGGGACAAAATTCTTTTAACAAATTGTTCGTTACATCCTAAGGAAAATTTGGCTTATTTGGATTGAAGCGATTCGATGAAATTTTATAGGAGTTATCTACCTTTACAAAATTATTTTCTCAATATGTGTTATTAACTAATAAACCGTCAACCATATAACCCTGGAATGTATTTATTTGAGATCCCTAGGCCCTTTATTAGAAAATGGGGTCAAGGTCAAAGGTCAAGGTCAAGTTCTAAATTCGGAATTTTCCATGTTTTTGCATTTTCTCCAACCCTTGAAAAGGTATATATTAAAGAACAAGTGCAAAATGATTGCTATATAGTTATGAAGATATTTTACATTTGGTCTGATACAATTAAATAGCATCTAATAGGAGTTAGTGCCCCTGAAATGTCTTGATATGAGGTTATTTGATTATAACTTCAACTAAGTCCATTTTAATGGCATTTGACCTTGTGCAAAAGTTTGGATGACAAATGACCTTGAAAAATGACTACCGGAAGTGACCTTGAGAAAACCGGAAGTAACCTTCTTTGCAATTTTTTCGTATAAAAGTACTCAAAATCCATAAATTTTGTCATATAGATACATAAACTGATTACTGAAGACTAAAAATGACTTCCAACAAACCGGAAGTGACCATGTATCTCCCATTCTAAATACAAAAGTATATAGAAACTATATATTTTTGGAATCAGTGTGAAAGAAGCTGTCATATTAGACCGGAAGTGACATTCATTTCACCGGAAGTAGCATATTATCTCCTTTATATCACTTAAAAATATGATTAAACCATTATTTATCGTATCAGTATGAACAACTATCTTCTTATCAAAATTTCTTTGATATGGAAAGACCTTCAATTGTTCTCTGAACAATTGGTTTTTAATTATTATTATTATTATTATTTTTTTTTTTCCGCCAAATTTTGTTCTTGCGATAAATGTTTGTTTCGCAATATGTCGCTTAGATATTTCTCATATTGTATCGTATAGTTTATGCGCTTTTAAATTTCACCCTGCTAGGCGGAGCCTTTTTCTTTGTAAGAGTTATCTCCCCTTTCACTGTTTATCATCAGAGTGCATCTCCTCCGTAACAAAAAAAGATATCGACAAAATTTCTTTAACACATTGTTCGTTAACTCCTCAGGAAGTTTTGGCGTATTTGGATCGAAGCGATTCGATGAAATTTTATAGGAGTTATCTACCTTTAAAAATTAAATTTGTCGGTATGTTTATTTAACTCATAAACAGTTAACCGTATAACCCTGGAATGTTCTTATTTTAGTCCCCTAGGTCCTAACTTAGAAAATGACGTCAAGGTCAAAGGTCAAGGTCAAGTTCTCAATTGTGACTTTTGCTTGTTTTTGCATTTTCTCCCTCACTTTGAGAGATACATATCAAAGTTCAAGTGCAAAATGTCTGCTTAATTGTAATGAAGATATGCTACATTTAGTCTTATACAATTAAATGGCATCTTATAGGAGTTGGTGCCCCTGAAATGTCTTGATATGAGGTTATTTGATTATAACTTCAAGTAAGTTCATTATAAAGACATTTGAACTTATACAAAAGGTTAAGTGACAAATGACCTTGAAAAATGGCAACCGGAAGTGACCTTGAGAAAACCGGAAGTAGCTTTTTTTGCAGTTTTTTCACATCCAAGTACTCAGAATCTATATATTTTGTCATATATATACATAGATTGATTACTAAAGACTAAAAATTACTTCCAACAAACCGGAAGTGACCAATTATCTCCCATTCTACATACAAAAGTATATAAAAACTATATATTTTTGGAATCAGTGTGAAAAAAGCTATCATATGAGACCGGAAGCATATTATCTCCCTTATATCACTCAAAAATATAATTAAACCATTATTTATTGCATCAGTATGAAGAAACTATCTTTTTATCAAAATTTCTTTGGTGTGGAAAGACTTTCAATTGTTCTCAGAACAATTGGTTTTTAATTATTATTATTATTATTATTATTATTATTTTTTTTTTTCCGCCAACTTTTGTTCTTGCGATAAATGTTTGTTTCGCAATATGTCGCTTTGATATTTCTCAGATTGTATCGTATAGTTTATGCGCTTTTAAATTTCACCCTGCTAAGACAAACCCTTTTCTTTGTAAGAGTTATCTCCCTATTCACTGTTTATCATCAGAGTGTATCTCCTTCGTAACAAAAAAAGATAGCGACAAAATTCTTTTTACAAATTGTTCGTTACATCCTCAGTAATTTTTGGCGTATTTGGATCGAAGCGATTCGATGAAATTTTATAGGAGTTATCTACCTTTACGGAATAAATTTGTCGGTATGTTTTTTAAACTCCTAAACCGTTAACCGTATAACCCTGGAATGTTTTTATTTGAGTCCCCTGGGTCCTAACTTAGAAAATTAGGTCAAGGTCAAAGGTCAAGGTCATATTTTAGATTTTTATAAGTTTTTCATTTCCCTATAATTCTTGAACGGTTATAGATACAAAAAAATTAAGCAGTGAAAAATGCTTGGTACTTTAAGGGGCAACTTTTTTCCATTATGACTATATTAATTTTACCATCATATAAGGGACATTACTCCCATCGATGGTTTTTAAAAAGCCATTTTTAGGCAAAACTCTTAAACAAAAGGTCCTTGACCCATAGGGTCTTTTGCAATGACCTTGTGGAGCAATGACCTTGACGAAGGTCACAAGGTCAAAGGTCAAGGTCATCAAATTATGTGGTTTTGGCACTATTTAAACAGTTTTATGAGTGTTTGAATTTCAACCAACCAACCAACCAACCAATCAATCAATCAATCAATCAATCAATCAATCAATCAATCAATCAATCAATGTTTCCGTTTCATGTGTTTGATACGGGATTCAAGGTTTCTTTTTTTCCGCTTGTTTTAATTGAGCCTATCAAACGTGTTTAACCAACATGTTTAACCAACGTGTTTAACCAACGTGTTTAACCAACGTGTTTAACCAACCAACCAACCAACCAACCAACCAACCAACCAATCAATCAATCAATCAATCAATCAATGCATGTTTCCGTTTCATGTGTTAAATACGGGATCCAAGATGTTTTTTTTTTCGCTCGTTTAAATTGAGCCTATCTAACGTGTTTAACCAGCCAACGTGTTTAACCAACGTGTTTAACCAACATGTTTAACCAACGTGTTTAACCAACCAACCAACCAACCAACCAATCAATCAATCAATGCATGTTTCCGTTTCATGTGTTAAATACGGGATCCAAGATGTTTTTTTTTCGCTTGTTTAAATTGAGCCTATCTAACGTGTTTAACCAGCGAACGTGTTTAACCAACATGTTTAACCAACATGTTTAACCAACGTGTTTAACCAACCAACCAACCAACCAACCAATCAACCAATCAATGCATGTTTCCGTTTCATGTGTTAAATACGGGATCCAAGATGTTTTTTTTTCGCTTGTTAAAATTGAGCCTATCAAACGTGTATTAACTACGTGTTTAACCAGCATGTTTAACCAACGTGTTTAATCAACCAACCAACCAACCAACCAACCAACCAATAAATCAATGCATGTTTCCGTTTCATGTGTTAAATACGGGATCCAAGATGTTTTTTTTTCGCTTGTTTAAATTGAGCCTATCAAACGTGTTTAACCAGCCAACGTGTTTAACCAACATGTTTAACCAACGTGTTTAACCAACATGTTTAACCAACCAACCAACCAATCAACCAATCAATGCATGTTTCCGTTTCATGTGTTAAATACGGGATCCAAGATGTTTTTTTTCGCTTGTTTAAATTGAGCCTCTCCAACGTGTTTAACCAGCCAACGTGTTTAACCAACGTGTTCAATCAACATGTTTAACTAACGTGTTTAACCAACCAACCAACCAATCAATCACTTAATGTATGTTTCCGTGTCATGCGTTTAATACGGGATGCAAGGTCTCTTGAGGTCTTTTTCCCCTTGTTCTAAGTGACCCTATCAAACGTGTTTAATCAACCAACCAACAAACCAACCAACCAACCAACCAATCAATCAACCAACTAATCAATCAATCAATATGTATGACTGTTTATTTATGACAGTTTATTGAAGGAACAAACTCTCAATTATTCAAGAAAATTTTTATTTTATTATTGTTCTTACGTCTCTTCTGAAAAAAAATCCACATATTCTCTGAAACTACAAGTCCAATCGACCTGAAAATTTGCAGTCAGCAGGGCATACATGTACTGAAGGTTCATAAAAAAACTTGGTGCAGATATCTCTCAAAGCTTTTCCTAGACAAAAGAAATGGCAATGCCGTAAAAATCGCTTGCTAGGTCCGTAAATCTCAGTAAAAACCTACAATAAAATGTCCGCTCCGAGATTGAAATACTAATCTGTGTTACAAACAGGTGCTGAAAAATGTACAATATCAGAAAATAATCAATAAATGTGTTTTAAAGTAACACCGGATCAATTAAATCCAAAACATGCACTGCCCGTGAACTGTCATCAAGTTGTCAATTTCCTACAATGACAAAAGAAATTACATTGTGTACATTCCATCTCTATACATGTTGTCTGTCCAAGGTCCCGACCTAAAAAGAAATTAAAAGACTAAGTTTTTCTTAATATAAACCCGCGTCACGTGATGTCTCCTCAATCTTGCGCGCGCGCTGTATCTAAAATAAAAGAAAAACTTTCCAAACTAAACATGAAACTTCTCCGGTAACATAATAATATAGACCCCATACCAAAGCAAACAAACAAACAAATAAACAAATACCCCCCCCCCCCCTTTTCCAAATCAATCAATAAAAAAAAAATCAATTATCCATTCATCAGAGGGGAAAGACTGCCTAACAATTGTTTTCAAAACAATTGCTTTATATTTATTATTATTATTATTATTATTATTTTTTTTTTTTTTCCGCCAAATTTTGTTCTTGCGATAAATATTTGTTTCGCAATATGTCGCTTGGATATTTTTCATATTGTATCGTATAGTTTATGCGCTTTTAAATTTCACCCTGCTAAGACAAACCATTTTCTTTGTAAGAGTTATCTCCCTATTCACTGTTTATCATCAGAGTGTATCTCCTTCGTAACAAAAAAAGATAGCGACAAAATTCTTTTTACAAATTGTTCGTTACATCCTCAGTAATTTTTGGCGTATTTGGATCGAAGCGATTCGATGAAATTTTATAGGAGTTATCTACCTTTACGGAATAAATTTGTTCGTATGTTTTTTTAACTCATAAACCGTTAACCGTATAACCCTGGAATGTTTTTATTTGAGTCCCCTGGGTCCTTACTTAGAAAATGAGGTCAAGGTCAAAGGTCAAGGTCAAGTTCTCAATAGTGACTTTTGCTTGTTTTTGCATTTTCTCCGACACTTTGAGAGATACATATAAAAGAACAAGTGCAAAATGTCTGCTTTATTGTAATGAAGATATGCTACATTTAGTCTTATACAATTAAATGGCATCTTATAGGAGTTGGTGCCCCTGGAATGTCTTGATATGAGGTTATTTGATTATAACTTCAATGAAGTTCATTATAAAGACATTTGACCTTATACAAAAGGTTAAGTGACAAATGACCTTGAAAAATGGCTACCGGAAGTGACCTTTAGAAAACCGGAAAAAGCTTTTTTTGCAATTTTTTCACATAAAAGTACCCAGAATCCATATATTTTGTCATATAGATACATGAACAGATTACTGAAGACTAAAAATGACTTCCAACAAACCGGAAGTGGCCAATTATCTCCTATTCTACATACAAAAGTATATAGAAACTATATATTTTTGGAATCAGTGTGAAAGAGGCTATCATATGAGACCGAATGTGACATTCATTTGACCGGAAGTAGCATATTATCTCCCTTATATCACTCAAAAAGATAATTAAACCATCATTTATCGCATCAGTATGAAGAAACTACCTTCTTATCCAAATTTCTTTGGTGTGGAAAGACTTTCAATTGTTCTCTGAACAATTGGTTTTTAATTAGGTCTTTCCACCTTTCTGTGGAAAGACCTATTGTATTTCTTCTGATTATTATTATTTTTTTTTTTTTTTTTTTTTCTTCCGCCAAATTTTGTTCTTGCGATAAATGTTTGTTTCGCAATATGTCGCTTATATATTTCTCATATGGTATCGTATAGTTTATGCGCTTTTAAATTTCACCCTGCTAAGGCGAACCATTTTCTTTGTAAGAGTTATCTCCCCTTTCACTGTTTATCATCAGAGTGCATCTCCTCCGTAACCGTAGAAAAATGCGACAAATTTATTTTATAAAATTGCTCGTTATATCCTTCGCATGATTTGTCCTATTTTAACCGAAGCGATATGAACACTCCTTATGAGAGTTATTCCCCCTTTTGCATTTGATATTAGTAATATGCATTTCTAACTGGTAAACCATAGGTAATAGAGACCTAGGGTCTTTTGATTTAAGGTCCTTGGTCCAAAAAAATGAAAATTAGGTCAAGGTCAAAGGTCAAGGTCATATTATAAATTTTGATTTTGGCTTATTTTCACTTTTCTTCAAAAACCGTATAACATATACACATGTTATCTTTACTAAATTGTTAGTTACGACATGTCGTAACTTATAACTTTTGGTTGAAAGGGTGCGTAATCAATAATTGGGAGTTTTCGCCCATCTTATATTTAGAATTATGCATAAAGTGATATAACTCATTATCCATACATATTATAAGACCTTGCATCTTTTGATTTGAGGTCCTTGGTTTGTGACCTTGAAAATGAGCTCAAGGTCATTGGTTAATAGGACGTTCTAGATTTTGACCTTTGCTTTAAATTCATATTTATACATCATAAAGCCATAGGAAGTGACATTTTAGACTGATTTTTAATATTTTTATATCAAAATTGATCTTTACCGATGGAAAGACCTTCAATTGTTCTCTGAACAATTGGCTTTTAATTATTATTATTATTATTTTTTTTTTTTCCGCCAAATTTTGTTCTTGCGATAAATGTTTGTTTTGCAATATGTCGCTTAGATATTTCTCATATGGTATCGTATAGTTTATGCGCTTTTAAATTTCACCCTGCTAAGGCGAACCAGTTTCTTTGTAAGAGTTATCTCCCTATTCACTGTTTATCATCAGAGTGCATCTCCTTCGTAACAAAAAAGATATCAACAAAATTCTTTTTACAAATTGTTCGTTACATCCTCAGAAAATTTTGGCTAATTTGGATCGAAGCGATTCGATGAAATTTTATAGGAGTTATCTACCTTTACGTAATAAATTTGTCGGTATGTTTTTTTAACTCATAAACCGTTAACCGTATAACCTTGGAATGTTTTTATTTGAGTAGCCTGGGTCCTAACTTAGAAAATTAGGTCAAGGTTAAAGGTCAAGGTCAAGTTCTCAATGTTGACTTTTCCTTTTTTTGGTATTTTCTCCAACACCTTTAAAGATATGCATAAAAGAACAAGTGCAAAATGTTTGCTTAATTTTAATGTAGATTTGTTACATTTGGTCTGAAACAATCTAATGGCATCTTATAGGAGTTAGTGCCCCTGAAATGTGTAATTATCATGTTTATTGATGTTTACTTCAACTTGGTTCATTATATAGCCATATGACCTTTACCAAAATGTTAAGTGACATATGACCTTGAAAAATGTCAACCGGAAGTGACCTGGGAAAAAGCGGAAGTAGCCATTTTTGAACATTTTTCATGAAAAAATACTCGGAATCCAAATATTTTGTCATATAGATAAATAAACTGATTACTGAAGACTAAAAATGACTTCCAACAAACCGGAAGTGGCGAATTATCTCCAATTCTACATACAAAAGTATATAGAAACTATATATTTTTGGAATCAGTGTGAAAGAAGCTATCCTATGAGACCGGAAGTGACATTCATTTCACCGGAAGAAGCATATTATCTCCCTTATTTAACTCAAAATTATAATTTAACCATTACTTATCGCATCAGAATGAAGAAACTATCTTCTTATCAAAATTTCTTTGATGTGGAAAGACTTTCAATTGTTTTCTGAACAATTGGTTTTTAATTATTGTTGATTTCCTTTAAAACAATAGCCACAGGTAGTGCCATAAAGAACACATGCCACAAATTTTCTTCAAAACTACAGGTCAACCATGTGCATACTGAAAAAAAAGTAAATCACAAAAATACTGAACTCAGGGGAGAATCCAATCGGAAAGTCCATAATCACATAGCAAAATCAAATGACAAAACACATAAAAAACGAATGGACAAGAACTGTCATATTCCTGACTTGGTACAGGCATTTTCAAATGTAAAAAATGGTGGATTAAACCTGGTTTTAAAGCACTAAACCTCTCACTTTGATGACAGTCTCATCAAATTCCAATTTAAGTGGGAAACAGAAGAGTAAGACTTGAAAAAAACCAGTGAAACCAGGAAAATAAGATTAGAAAAAAGACAAAGCGTATTGATGTAACATGTCTGATAGTTACACATTAACAAAAAAATTAAATAACAAAAATGCCGAACTCCAAGGAAAATCAAAATGGAATAAAATGGAAAATTCAAAAGCGCAAACACATGTAATGAATGGCGCGAAACGGTAATCATGGTATCTGTCGTTTTTTTTTTATTTTTTGTTTCTCAATGCTCTTTTTTTTTTCTTATTTTATTTGGCTTATTTTAACCTCTTTTGAAATTCTAAGGCTTTTTACCTGAGAAATGTATAACTTCGCTGCATTTCGGAAAGCTTTTAGGAATTTTTTGTACTCAATGCTCATCAACTTTGTACTATTTTAACCTTTTTTATGCGAGTGTCAGTGATGAGTCTTTTATAGATGAAACGTGCGTTTGACGAAAATACAAAATTTCAATCCTGGTATCTATGATAAGTTTATCTCATTGAATGTAATATATATATATGGTTACATTTCAGTGGTAGTATACTGCTGTCCAAAAGTCATAAATCAATTGAGAGAAAACAAATCCCCTTTCACTTATAAACGAGGCAAAACTGATGACAGAGATAGCAAATTCAATATTCTTATGGAACAGTCGAGAAAATTAAAAGTGAAACAATGGTGATAAAGACACTGATTAAAAGTTGTATGTATAAAGCACTTGGAAACAACATATTAAAAATGAGAAACAGAAGTCCAAAATTAAACCAATAATGACAATCTAATTTTGTAATATTTATAAAAAGAATGGTTGATATGAAGTATTAAAATAAGGTTTTTGTATATGCATTTATAGCAAATTGTGACGAACTAGTCCTGAAATAAATAAGATTGGAACAACGCAAACATACTAACTCTATCTTTGGCATTTACACATTAACACATTGGCTTGTTTCATGTTTGTTGGCCAATTTGTATTGAAAATTCGTAAACACGTGCGGAATAATGTAAGAATAAACGAGTCGTTATTCCTTACGGTCCAAAAGTAATTCTGATAATGTCTAGGAAAACAAATTAAAGATTTTGTATTCGTTTTTCATATCCTTATGTCGAAAAGACAACAACCCGACCAAAGAGCAGATAATACACACATTGTTCCTGGAGAAGCACAAATATCATGAAGACTTGAGTTTTACTTCCAAAATGATTGGTTCGGTAACGCAGTATTTATAATTGCCAAACTATCACTATTCCTATTATTAGAAAGTGGGCAGCTGAAATTGAGAAGAATTTTCATTTGGATATGTAAGGCCAACATTTGTATCACTATACATTCTCCTTAGATATTTCGAAAACAAATAACAATAAAAACAGACAATTTTTAAAATACTGTACTGACTATAAGTAATCCCGATTTAATTGAGAGAAAAAAAAGCTAAAAGTATTTTTCTTAAAACACTATCTGTTTAAAAAAGCTTATTTCAAAACTCGTTATCCTCCATTTTCAGACATAGCTGTATCGGTGCAAAATTATCAATCAACAATATTCAAGCGACTTTTGAAAACGGAAACAAGAACAATTATTGTTTCTCTTATTTGTTATTTTGGTTAAACCTGGTTTTATATCTTGCTTTACTTTCCACTTGATGACAGCTGTTTAGAATTCCCGGGTATTGGCAAAATTAAAATAAACATTACAAATAGATCTGAGAAATGCCCTTACAAAATCAAACCAGTTTTTGTATTTGATAGGGCATGTTACACCATGATTCCATATATGCATCTTCTAATTAATTTGGATCCACAACTAAAACTGTGTTTACATATATCACAAACACACAACATAAAAATTATTAAACAATTTAAAAAAAAATATATCAAATCAAACAAAACGTATTTTCACTGAGATCCTTATTACAAAATATACCCTTCTAAATGTTGAGTTTTTACGAGCTTACTATAAATTCAGAAAACCATCTTCTTTCATTTTTAATGCAACTTCTTAAATATTTTTCTATTTTCAAATATTTTCAAATTAATTGTTTCTAACTATTGAATACTTTTTATTATCATTTGAAAGACTTGTCAACCAGATTTATTTACAATTAACTTTTTAGAACTTGACTTTTGTATAGTATCATTAGATGAACTTGGCATATTGTTTTTGGTTTAGGGGACAGCTAGGGTACACCTCCAGGTAAGGGATGTTCTCGGTGTATTGAAGTCCCATTGATTGCTTTACGCTTTTTTTCTGATCTTTGGTCGGGTTGTTGTCTCTTTGACACATTCCCCCTTTCCATTATCAATTTTATACTGGATAAATCATCAAGTTTTGAAAAGGACATTTTTTTTTATCCAGGATTGATTATTTTCTGAATTCATCATGATAAACATACTGTATTCAAATGGAGCATCGGTATACATATACTTTTCCTATTAAATTTCTCAATGATTAAGGACTCCTTTTATAAAATATATACTAATTGAAATCAACCCATCTCTCTGGACTATTTAGTATGATCTCTATTATCTGCTACATATTGCTACAACTCAAATACTGCAAAACTGATTGCACAGTTTTGACTACTATTTAAACAAAAACTTTTCGATTCATTCACATTTTAGTTATCTTAATTGACACAGAAATAATGCCACAGTCACACATCTTGTAATGACATAAGAATGTACTTACTTCGATCACAAAAGACACAAAATCCCAACTCCAAAGGTCATCGCCATAAAGGTCCAAGGTACAAGTATCACTTATGCAATACAATGTGATAAAAAAAAAACGATTATAAGAAGCCAAATCTCACTGAATGTAATTGAAACTTAAACTATTTTTCTATCATTAAATGTGTCATGAATAATCATTTTCTTCAAACGTTAGGGGAAAAGCTACAGTATATAATCTCAATGAGGAATAGAAAGCCAAAATAACAAGATGTGCGTCATAAGTGTTTCTCGTTTTCATTTTTTTTTTATAAAGATTAGAATGTTAGTTTTCCAGTTTGAATGGTTTTACACTAGTTATTTTTGTGGGCCCTTTATAGCTTACAGTGCTGTGCTTCTGGCGTAAATACAAAATTTTAATCCTGATATCTATGATGGGTTTATTCAGTGTGAGCCAAAGCTACGTCTTGAAGATATTACTTTGACCTATAATGGTTTACTTTATTGAATTGTGACTTGGATGAAGAGTTGTCTCATTTGCGCTCTTACCACATCTTATATCTATATAATGATTAAATAAGTTGGCTGATTGATTTTAAACACCAAGTACAAATCTACAAAAAAAGTTTGTGTACTCTCTCAACAGAGATGGTGTCATTTTTATTGATTATTCGGCTTTTGGGGGCTGTTTAATATGGAGGCATGTACCCCAAAAATCCAGTCCGTATATACTCGTGATAAGCCTGATATCATATATTATCTTAATTATTTTTTTTCAGATAACGCCAATATTTAACACATGCATTTTGCAAATTTCTGATCCAGATGTTTTTCATAAGTAGTGACCACACTTTTAGATAAATTTGATATTACATAGTATTAATGTTTATAGTTTTTCTTGTCGCTGTGTTTTCAGCTTAAATGATACTTTGGCATATGAAAATGTACTTGAGACCATAAATATCACCCCCAATATGTTAAGATATCGTCAAGGACATTACCTGTATTATTAGTAATGTCAATCAAGCGGCTTCCTAAACACACTCAAAAGGTCTCAAATCAAAACAATTAAAAGGCCAAATTAATAAAAGAGGAACTGATGTGAAAAAGTTGTCGTTTGTTGATGAGGTAAATAAGTGTTTCTCGTTTCGTGTATTTATATAGTCTATATAGTTATATATACACTAGTCTTGTTTTAAAGCCCTTTATAGCTTACTGTTCGGTCTGAGGCATTGTTCTGAAAATGTTAGTTTGACCTCCGACAATTAGAGCGACAATTAGAGTTACTGTGGATTCATTATTATTCGTTGGATACCAATTTTCGTGGATTACGTGGAAACAGAGGAACCACGAATTTAAATGTTCAACGAAATACGCATTTTCTAAAGGAATGTGTACAGACTTTTCCAAAACGAAATTTAATATCCACGAAAATGCAAGTTGTACTCAATCCACGAACATTGGTAATCACGAAAAATAAATGAATTCACAGTAAACTATATTATATTTTTTACTGGATAGTATTTGGCGAATGAAAACAAAAACAAACGACTCATGACGTCGACCGATCTAAACTTAAAAATAAAGCAGATTCATGTGTGAACTTGAGATTCCAACAACACTATGGCTGTTTTCTTAGACTCGGACAATTTTCCTTATCGCAGACAAGTTAAGGTATGGCGGTCCTAACCAAACAAGAGAAGATAAACATACACTATATTGTATTGGCACTATAGTAACAACTGTCTAAAATCATACAGACATACGTTTAAGTGTTTTTGCTGTTGTTTCCAGCCAAACTCGTAGTGCATAGTTAAATATATATATTTTAAAACCTTAAGCATGACAATAACAATATAAATTCTATGAAAACGGTTAGTCTGATTTGTTCATAACAACATTAAAGTGAAATTAAAGTCATATAGTATTGTAAGTATGCTTTATTTTATCACATTTAACTTTCACGACTTGACTGTGGTTTTCTACAGCAGTTGATTCAAATGTATGAACAGTTTGGTTTTATAAAACAAGTTGCAATTTGGTCGGAATTTTGAAAAAGTTGCAATATGTACAGAGCAACATTTTAAGTCAAGTCTCAGTAAAAAAGACTCAATCTATAAATTCCTTACCAAGGACATAACGTGGGTATCTGTTAAAGGTATATACATACACCTGTTGTTTTGTCATTGTATTAATAGAGTATAAAATTATCACCATGTACAAGAACAAACTTGTACATGGTGATAATTTTATAAAGTCCTTATATTTTGAAAAGTTCAAAAACTCAAACACATCCAACGAATTGTTTACAAATGTCATATTCCTGCCTAGGTACTTGTGTTGTGTGATAATAAACCCTCAACCTATACATATAGTCAATGTAGAATAAACAAACACACATCAAATCGCAGAGTAAAACTCAGCTCAAAAGAAGCCAAAATATGATATCAGAAATGTTAAAAGAATACTAGGCAAAAAAGGCAATGATACGTACGTTATGAGAAGGGCTATTAGCAGTTACTGACAGACCAGCTTCATATCTCAATTAACTGATTGAAATATTATGTCTTCATCTGATTAAAATCAAGCACAATCCCTCCTGTTTGGGATTTAAGTATAATACCATCATAAAGTTTACAAAAAGAACATAGCTTAAGTACGTTTGTTCTGTATCAAATTAATTACGAATTTCATTTCAAATGAACTAATAAAGTCATTTGAAACAGTTTACTCTATGTTTGGTCAAACAACAAGATGAGTAAAGTGGTGAATTAAACATTTCAAATTAGTTGCCAAACATTGAAGCTTCATATTGTAAATGCGCTAACTTTAATACATGATTAATGTTTTGCCATTCTTGCTGTATTTAAGATATTTAATTTTAAATGTTCATTTTTCTATAAAATAGTGTATGATGTATTAAAGATGAAACGAAGCTCCTGATGAGGGAATTAACATTTCAAATTTCTAGTCACAACATTAATATAATAAAAGTAAGATCATGTGGTATGAATGGCAATAAGACCGCTATCCACTAGAATTTACGTGACGTGGATTTTAGCAATGGATGATTACAGTTGTTTTCCATTCTTGCCGTGAATTGATATAGACTAATAATTTAATTTTGGATGTAACGCGTCTTCTGATTGGCTGACGTTATTTTGTTATGAGTCCATAGACATAATTTAGTCATGTGACCGTGACGTCATCAACTTTTTTTCATGGTTTTCTACAGTTTAAAATGGAATTTAGAATTAAATTATAAGAAATGACTGTAATATTTTTTCTGTCTATTCGAAATAACATAAAAAATGTGGTGCACACTGCTAAATAACCCGCTACGCGCGTTATTTAGTGTGCACCAAATTTTTTATGTTATTTCTTCAAAGACAGAAAAAATATTACAGTCATTCCTTAAATGCTTGATTCTGTCAGTTTTTATTGACTTCTCCTACTTTTTAAATTTATCTTTGCGTTTGGATTTTTCTTTAATTTTTTTAAAAACTAAAATTTACGATATAATAGAAGATTTCAATTTTTTAAATTATGAACTTTTCGTTTTTATTTAGCAAAGTACCGGCATGACCTACATATGAAGTATATCTCTAATACGATACTATATTCAAAGGCTAGTGTTTCCAATCATAAATTCCTTGATAGAAAGTTGCTTCCAACAAGGACATTTACGAACCAGTGTATCCTTATAGTGATTCGAGGTATACATAGGTTGGTGAACTAAGTTGTTGGGGTGTCAACAGCTAATCTTATTTCATATCTGTATAATATTTATATTGAAATAAAACAAACTTAAACTCATTCTGTACGTCAAGATATAAGGGATAATGGTAGTTTATCTGGTTTTGAAGTTCATACTTTCAAACAAACTTGAAACATTAAAAACAAGATAAGAAAGAGAAGTAACAAAAACCATATGTTAAACGGTTAAAAAAAAGGACTCAACATGATTGTCTAAAATCATTACAAAAGTTAGATTGTGCAATATCAAATATGAATATGAATCCAACATAAACAAGATAGTCTTGAAGGGTTACCAAACTTGTTGAATCCATTATGTTACTCAAAGTATGGAAATTCAGTGCTAAGTTACATTGAGTAATATCACTTTCGGGAGAAACGTGGACGTAATTACAGTGAACCGCCGAACCTTATCGTGATAATAATCAGTGATAAAGATATTATATAACGGTCAAAAATTTTATTATTGGCTTCATTTAACTTTCAACGTAAACATTTGACGGTGTAGTACGTCACATCCGGTTGCATACGATAAACAGTCGAAAAAATATCCCTTTGAATTATACAGTTAAAGGAATTTATCCTTTAAATCCGTGCAGTAACAAAATTCATAGTCATAAACCTATATCTTTGGTGTTTCGAAGCACGATTTTATTTGTGTCTCTAAAAAATATTTTGAAAACTTGAGGTTACATGGTTACAAAGGCTTGTACACAAGCACAACAAGAATAAAAAGTTTACCTCCTGTGATGTTTGTTTTCACATATGCAATGAAATTTTATGTTAAATGGTGTCTGCATGACTGGTACCAATAAAACTTTACTGATGCCAATAAAGGCAACAGTAGTATACCGCTGTTCAAAACTCATAAATCCATGAACAAAAACAAAATCGGGCTATCAAACTAAAACTGAGGGAAACGCAGTAAATATAAGAGGAGAACAACGACACAACATATAAATGTAGCACACACACACACACACACACACACACACACACACACAGAAACGGACTAAGAATTAGACAAAATCCTATGAGAATAACAAATATTACACCAAAACCAAGTACATGAATTTGGGATAAATAAGTACCGTGACGCGTCTTATAGTAATGTGAATTCACACTCAAATATAAGAGAAAACAAACGACACAACGGAAACACAACGTTAAAATGTAACACACACAGAAACGAACTATAATATAACAATGGCCATATTCCTGACTTGGTACAGGACATTTTTAAAGAAAAAAATGGTGAGTTGAACCTGGTTTTGTTGCATGCCAAACCTCCCTCTTTTATGTGAAATATATAATTAAAATGACAACACAAGATTACAGGATTACAATAGAAATAAATAGGAGAACACAATTGACAGAGAAACACACGAATAATAGCTTACAAAAGGCAACAAGTTTGAAATTCTTAATACGTCAGAAGTGCATTTTTTCCACACAAGACTTACTACTGATGCCAAGTGTTTGTTTATTTTACACAACGATCATATTTTCAAAAGTGCAAAATTAACAATGACTTATATGGGAAAAACCATGGTGGCATTACACCTTTAACCCTTAGTTCGTTATATTCACTGGAAGCAGCATCTTAGGAACAGATCTGTAGCAAGGTACAAACATACCAAACACAAATGTGAATTAAATCATGGGGTGGTCCATAAAACCTGACAAAATCAAATTATCGATTATATCAACGAAAAAAAACCGGGACGACTATAAAACAGATGTCACAATGTTGACTTGGTAGAGATACTTGCCGTAGACAATCATAGGTTAAACATGAATTTAGAGCTACATACAACGAATTATACTGTAGATTACAATAGTAAGAATTGATTGTGTCAGTCACCGTACTAGAAGATACAGCATTTCATTTTTAATAGCTCTTTTTTATATCTAATTTGATGCTATTTGAGGCAAAAGAAACAATGTATTTAAGAACATGTGTTCTGTATTAGATATTCACGCCTTAAATTTTTACACAAACTAATAATGTCATTTTAAACCGTTTTTTCACTACGGAAGTCAATTAACAAAATATCTAAAGTGCTGATTTAAACATTTCAGATTAGCTGATTGACTTAGATAATTTTACGTTTGACTTAAACATTTAACTTGCACTTAAGGATGTTCGCCTGTCTGGTTTTGGAATTTCTGTCAGATTTTTAATATCCTCTTTTGCTCTTTTGATTCCTTTATTAATCCCTTATTAATAAATATTAGTGTCATGAAAAGCTTGATATTTTGAAACCAAGTAGCGAACTTCCTTAACCTAACTTCCATATTGCTCACTCATAATTGATGCAATTGTTTTAGTATTCTGTGTTAAAAATTTATACCTATTATTGTCATTTTCCCATACGTTAGTATTATATAAAAGAAGAAACAAAACTCCTGCTTGGGGAAAGAACCTTTTAACTTTCTAGTCCTACAATTAATATAAAGATAATCAGTCATGGTATGATTGCCAATAAGACAGGAATCCAGCAGTTTAAATGATGTGGATGCAAGCATAACAGGAAAATTGTGAAACAAAGAAAACGTATAATTAACAATTTTATTGAATATCAATTATGTGGTCATTTTAACAAATTTCCTGTTTACAAAACTTTGAATACTTCGAAAAACTTAGGATTTTCTTATCCCAGGAATAGATTACCTTAGCTGTATTTGGCACATCTTTTTGGAAGTTTGGATCCTCAATGCTCTTCAACTTTGTACTTGTTTGGCTTTAGAACTATTTTGATATGAGCGTCACTGATGAGTCTTATGTAGACGAAACGCGTGTCTGGCGTACTACATTATAATCCTGGTACCTTTGGTAACTAATTATCTTCATGACGATAAACTTCTAATAGAACCAGACTTCGAATTCTGTTCGAGACGTGCCTTATCCCAAGTTTTTGGTGGGGTTCGTGTTGCCTATTCTTTCGTTTTCTATGTTGTGTCATGTGTACTGTTATTTGTCTGTCTTTTTCATTTTGGCCATGGCGTTGTCAGTTTTTTTTTCGATTTATGAGTTTGACTGTCCCTCTGGTATCTTTCGCCCCTCTTTAAAAGACTCATCGGTGACGCGCAAATATAAAAGTTAAAAAGAACAGGAATTTTTGCGACTCATTAATTTTAAAATCACACTGATGTCTTTGAGAACAAATACTGCTCATTTCCGATTTTAACAGGTTTGAAGTGTAAATTTTCATTCATTCATTATATATCTATTAGCGAAAATACAAGTATGGTTATGCTAATATAACTTTGCGTCGCAAATGTTATCGGGTTTATCACACCCACTTGAAATGGTATTATGTAGTTCTCTCACTTTTCACACCATTTTTGTATAAATAAGCAAAAAAAAATTACAATATACATTCACAATTTGCTTTTAAGAATGTCTTCTGAATCAAATCTAAATACTTCAATGCATTACTTTGTAAATATAGTCTTTCCACTTGTCGGAATGGTATTCAATAGCATATTTCTGTGGATCTCCACAAAAAGTTCAGAGCGTCGCAGTTTAACAGATTCTACAATGATATCAGCTTCAATAACGACTTTTATGAAAGGTCTCAGCTTTTTCGTCAATGGTCTTCTGAGTAACAGTTTTGGATCACAACCAATATATGTTCAGTTACATATTGCCTTTGGTAAGACAATAATCCTAAAGTTATCAATGTTAATTATTGTTCATTCAACTCAAAAGGACTAAACAACATTTAACTGTATCTATTTTGTTTAAATATTTAATTGATTCATTTGCAGATGTTTTAATCAAATTTTATATTAACGCAAATGTATTATTTTTTATTCAGGATTTTCAGATTTGAATTACGGATCGAAAAAAAAATAATTTCAAATTAAGGAAATATTTCAAGGTAAAATAAATCATATTTTGTAGTGATATCAATTTAAATGTATAATATTAATTTTGATCAATAGAACATTTTTATGAACATGTATTTACTTGAATCTTTTCATTTCAGAAACAATCAAATATTTCCTGGATGGCATGTTCATATTCAGCATTTTGATCCTGAATATAAATCGATATCATCTTCTCAGTAGAGTAAAATCACCAATGTATGCAACGAAAAGGACGTCCGTACAACTCCTTCTTCTGTCCTCAATAGCAATTGGAATTTTGTCTATTTGTTATGGAATCGTTGTGGAAAAGTCAGATTGGTCGGACCCTATCAGGAGTACCATACTTCTTGTCCTAAATGTTGTGGTCAAAGAGATACCTTTCCTAATTACAATTTTACTAACTTTGATAATGATAAGCCGTATACGTAATATC
Source organism: Mytilus galloprovincialis (assembly GCA_037788925.1). NCBI lineage: Eukaryota > Metazoa > Mollusca > Bivalvia > Mytilida > Mytilidae > Mytilus > Mytilus galloprovincialis. The sequence continues at coordinate 21,912,183 of CM075341.1, forward strand.
AATGGTAAACACACTTGTTATACAGACTTCTTGACAGGAATATCTCCTTCGCAGGGATATCCTCAAAGTTCTATTTTATTACGACAGCTTTTGATATCATTGCTTTTTCAAATATGTTTCTTCATAGTCCCTTGCTTCTGTTTGCTAACTTTGGAAGTTCTTGTTGTTCATTTTTCACAAAAGATAACAATTGTAGAAATCACCATGGTGACAGAAGTAGCTTGTTTGAACTTTACACCTTGTGCCTTGGGAATACTTATCGAACCTAGAAGAGGGTTTTTAATGTCGTTTATTTGTAAGAAAACATTTTCAAGTGAAGATAAAGAAACTCAATCTGGTAATTTACACTTAGAAGATGAAACGGATAGTGTATTCGCATTAGCAAAGGACACAACAGATTATGGCAGGTCAGCCAGAGTTTCTACATCATCCTTTATATCATTAAAGAGTGCAGGATTGTCATCGAAATGTCCTAGTTTATTGACTATTCCAGAAGAGAAAAAGGAGGAAAGTGCATTTTCATTTTTACTGGACGAAAGTGAGGAAAGTTTTAAAAATAATAAAAAAGAAAGAAAGATTTCTAGAAGTTCATCCTTCAAATCATACAAACGCAAAGAAAGTCAAAAAGAAATGACAATTTTATACAACATTTTAGACACAAGTGTATCAAAGTCTGCATCACAGTTGTCATGTATAAAACAAGGAGCTAAAGGTGATGTTGTATCCGGGAATCAACATCGAAAAAGATCGATGTCAACTGTGTCAATACGACGATCATCAATTTCAACAACATTATTCAAAAACGATTGTAATATAGCAGATGTCCTTTCTTTGATATGAAGATATCGATTGGTGTATGGTATTTTTATATAATTCCAATAAATTTTAAAAGAAATATCCTTCTTGTGTATGGTCTCAAAATGATTTGTCCTTTCGTTCTCGGTGGTCTTTATTCCAGAAGTACCTGTAGTGCGAACAAGAATCGGTATTACACACATAATTGATTCCCAACCTTTCATTAATTATGTTAAAAAACTCCACATACTATTTAAATAAGCATATGCTAGGAATAAACACAAATTTAAATAAAAATTCATTAAACAATAGATAAAAAAAATAATAAAAAAGGTTTAGATTTGATATGTCTACTAGGAATCAAAAGACGATGATGTGAACTAAATTCTATCACACCATATCTGCAACCACGAGCAAGTCCCATACAGTGTAGTATCAAGAAAAGTCATGACAGAATGCAAAACAATTAAAACATAGAAAAAACAACACACCGTTCTTATGTTCATATTTTTATTAATTATATCGTGGTAAATTAAGATTCCACAAGAAGAAGTAAACATCTATTTTTCTCCTTGAAAACGTGTATTCTTTTTTGCAAATCGGTAACACTAATTGCCTTTTACTGAAATTTTATCCCTAAGAATAGACAAGGTTGAATTGTATGTTCCTATAGTTATTGTTTATTTATTAATAGAGAGCCAAAAAGAGTAGGCTGGAGAGTAAAACAAACAGTTAAACGTAACCGTGTTTCTTGTGACTCTCTCAAGTCCGACAATTCGTCATTAGTTTGCATATATTATTTTTAAATGTTTGATTATCTTTGGGAACTTGGTTTTAATTACATATATTTTATTGTTCTATTGTAAGTATTCACAATTTGCATATTTAGGACTTGACACAGAGACAATTTTTTATAGTTGTCTATATGTTACCCTTAATGATCATTTGTTCTTATTGTCCGTTTGTGGCTGTCGCAATGATGTACAACTCATATCTCCTTTTGTTCGCTCATTTGGCCTTGATCATCACTTGGCGTCCGTCGTTTTTCGTATTCAATTTTTAAATGTCTCCAAAACAAACCGATTCAACAAAAATTTCACATGACTGTTTTTAATATTTCAATATTTATGAATTGTATAACGATTTATCCATTAACCAACATTGGCGTTAAATTTTATCATCGTAAACAGAGGACACATGCAAGTTATGTTTTATTATTTTGAAAGTCATAATATATGATAAAAAAAAAAATTAAATTTAAATGTTTGAAATGTCCATATCTTTGCATACAAAAATATTCTAATTAATCGTTATAAGAGTTATTTGCAACGAAGGATTTTTATGCCAATTCTTGTAATGTTACATATTAATTAAAGAGCTTCTGTAGATAGTGAAAGACTGTATGCAGCAAAAACTATCGGCATAAAAGATTGTTAAATATTATTATGCCTAAAACTATTAGAAACGAAAATGGGTTTTGACTATGATACAACCATAGACATCCCAAAAACATGTTTTTGCCCAGGACAATAGCATATCAATTTACCCTGTTCTGAAATACTTTTTATACGTTCATAAAAACAATGGCGGACAAGGAAGATGTTTGCAAATATCTTACATAATGACAGGGGAAATTGTTAACAATAATATACAAAAACAAAACTAAACTAAACGAAAAACAGACATTTACGCTATAATATTCAAGCATTAAAGTTTGAATCTGTTTGGGAACTTTGTGGTGGTCAAAGTATTGCCGTGATACAATGAAAATGTATGTATCTTGCCAGAAATTCAAACAATGTTTGCACTTTATAAAGTCCTTGATAAAAAGTTGACAACAATGCTTTATTACAAGCTCGTTTCTAGCTTTGATATTATCCAAATAAGCCAATAGCTTCCGCCTCATACTGACATTGGTCTTAATACCATGATTCCATGATCGACATTGAAAAGGGATATTTGATTATTTACAATAATCGAATCTCAGATTGCACCGAGGTGTTGTATTCATCCCGTATTGAAGTGACTGCTCTTAAATTACGAATTTGACCGGTTTTTTTTCAATTCTATTTAAAAGGTGATCAAGACATAATGGATACGGTAAACAGCAAAACCCGATCAACAGTAGAACATGTAAAAATGTAAGACAACTGAAGCCATTTATCAACTCCTATATCTTTGACCTATAATGGTTTACTTTATTGAATTGTGACTTGGATGAAGAGTTGTCTCATTTGCGCTCTTACCACATCTTATATCTATATAATGATTAAATAAGTTGGCTGATTGATTTTAAACACCAAGTACAAATCTACAAAAAAAAGTTTGTGTACTCTCTCACCAGAGATGGTGTCAATTTTATTGATTATTCGGCTTTTGGGGACTGTTTGATATGGAGGCATGTACCCCAAAAATCCAGTCCGTATATACTCGTGATCAACCTGATATCATATATTATCTTAATTATTTTTTTTCAGATAACACCAATATTTAACAATGTAAGAAAACACATGCATTTTGCAAATTTCTGATCCAGATGTTTTTCATAAGTAGTGACCACACTTTTAGATAAATTTGCTATTACATAGTATTAATGTTTAGTTTTTCTTGTCGCTGTGTTTTCAGCTTAAATGATACTTTGGCATATGAAAATGTACTTGAGACCATAAATATCACCCCCAATATGTTAAGATATCATCAAGGACATTACCTGTATTATTAGTAATGTCAATCAAGCGGCTTCCTAAACACACTCAAAAGGTCTCAAATCAAAACAATTAAAAGGCCAAATTAATAAAAGAGGACCTGATGTGCAGAAGTTGTCGTTTGTTGATGAGGTAAATAAGTGTTTCTCGTTTCGTGTATTTATATAGAAAAGCCCTTTGGTTTTCCAGTTTGAATGGTTTTACACTAGTCATATTTTAAAGCCCTTTATAGCTTACTGTTCGGTCTGAGGCATTGTTCTGAAAATGTTAGTTTGACCTCCGACAATTAGAGCGACAATTAGAGTAACTGTGGATTTATTATTATTCGTTGGATACCAATTTTCGTGGATTACGTGGAAACAGAGGAACCACGAATTTAAATGTTCAACGAAATACGCATTTTCTAAAGGAATATGTACAGACTTTTCCAAAACGAAATTTAATATCCACGAAAATGCAAGTTGTACTCAATCCACGAAAATTGGTAATCACGAAAAATAAATGAATTCACAGTAAACTATATTATATTTTTTACTGGATAGTATTTGGCGAATGAAAACAAAATCAACGACTCATGACGCCGACCGATCTAAACTTAAAAATAAAGCAGATTCATGTGTGAACTTGAGATTCCAACAACACTATGACTGTTTTCTTAGACTCGGACAATTTTCCTTATCGCAGACAAGTTTAGGTATGGCGTTCCTAACCAAACAAGAGAAGATAAACATACACTATATTGTATTGGCACTATAGTAACAAATGTCTAAAATCATACAGACATACGTTTAAGTGTTTTTGCTGTTGTTTCCACCAAACTCGTAGTGCATAGTTAAATATATATACTTTAAAACCTTAAGCATGACAATAACAATATAAATTCTATAAAAACGGTTAGTCTGATTTGTTCATAACAACATTAAAGTGAAATTAAAGTCAGATAGTATTGTAAGTATGCTTTATTTTATCACATTTAACTTTCACGACTTGACTGTGGTTTTCTACAGCAGTTGATTCAAATGTATGAACAGTTTGGTTTTATAAAACAAGTTGCAATTTGGTCGGAATTTTGAATAAGTTGCAATATGTACAGAGCAACATTTTAAGTCAAGTCTCAGTAAAAAAGACTCAATCTATAAATTCCTTACCAAGGACATAACGTGGGTGTCTGTTAAAGGTATATACATACACCTGTTGTTTTGTCATTGTATTAATAGAGTATAAAATTATCACCATGTACAAGAACAAACTTGTACATGGTGATAATTTTATAAAGTCCTTATATATTGGAAAGTTCAAATACTCAAACACATCCAACGAATTGTTTACAAATGTCATTATCCTGCCTAGGTACTTGTGTTGTGTGATAATAAACCCTCAACCTATACATATAGTCAATGTAGAATAAACAAACACACATCAAATTGCAGAGTAAAACTCAGCTCAAAAGAAGCCAAAATGTGATATCAGAAATGTTAAAAGAATACTAGGCAAAAAAGGCAATGATACGTACGTTATGAGAAGGGCTATTAGCAGTTACTGACAGACCAGCTTCATATCTCAATTAACTGATTGAAAGATTATGTCTTCATCTGATTACAATCAAGCACAATCCCTCCCGTTTGGGATTTAAGTATAACACCATCATAAAGTTTACAAAAAGAACATAGCTTAAGTACGTTTGTTCTGTATCAAATTAATTACGAATTTCATTTCAAATGAACTAATAAAGTCATTTGAAACAGTTTACTCTATGTTTGTCCAAACAACAAGATGAGTAAAGTGGTGAATTAAACATTTCAAATTAGTTGCCAAACATTGAAGCTTCATATTGTAAATGTAATACATGATTAATGTTTTGCCATTCTTGCTGTATTTAAGATATTTAATTATAAATGTTCATTTTTCTATAAAATAGTGTATGATGTATTAAAGATGAAACGAAGCTCCTGATGAGGGAATTAACATTTCAAATTTCTAGTCACAACATAAATATAATAAAAGTAAGATCATGTGGTATGAATGGCAATAAGACCGCTATCCACTAGAATTTACGTGACGTGGATTTTAGCAATGGATGATTACAGTTGTTTTCCATTCTTGCCGTGAATTGATATAGACTAATAATTTAATTTTGGATGTAACGCGTCTTCTGATTGGCTGACGTTATTTTGTTATGAGCCCATAGACATAATTTAGTCATGTGACCGTGACGTCATCAACGTTTTTTTATGGTTTTCTACAGTTTAAAATGGAATTTAGAATTAAATTATAAGAAATGACTGTAATAGTTTTTCTGTCTATTCGAAATAACATAAAAAATGTGGTGCACACTGTTGAATAACCCGCTACGCGCGTTATTCAGTGTGCACCAAATTTTTTATGTTATTTCTTCATAGACAGAAAAAAAATTACAGTCATTTCTTAAATGCTTGATTCTGTCAGTTTTTATTGACTTCTCCTACTTTTTAAATTTATCTTTGCGTTTGGATTTTTCTTTAAATTTTTTAAAAACTAAAATTTACGATATAATAGAAGATTTCAATTTTTTAAATTATGAACTTTTCGTTTTTATTTAGCAAAGTACCGGCATGACCTACATATGAAGTATATCTCTAATACGATACTATATTCAAAGGCTAGTGTTTCCAATCATAAATTCCTTGATAGAAAGTTGCTTCCAACAAGGACATTTACGAACCAGTTTATCCTTATAGTGATTCGAGGTATACATAGGTTGGTGAACTAAGTTGTTGGGGGTGTCAACAGCTAATCTTAAATCATATCTGTATAATATTTATATTGAAATAAAACAAACTTAAACTCATTCTGTACGTCAAGATATAAGGGATAATGGTAGTTTATCTGGTTTTGAAGTTCATACTTTCAAACAAACTTGAAACATTAAAAACAAGATAAAAAAGAGAAGTAACAAAAACCATATGTTAAACGGTAAGAAAAAAAAAGGACTCAACATGATCGTCTAAAATCATTACAAAAGTTAGATTGTGCAATATCAAATATGAATATGAATCCAACATAAATAAGATAGTCTTGAAGGGTTACCAAACTTGTTGAATCCATTATGTTACTCAAAGTATGGAAATTCAGTGCTAAGTTACATTGAGTAATATCACTTTCGGGAGAAACGTGGACGTAATTATAGTGAACCGTCGAACCTTATCGTGATAATAATCAGTGATAAAGATATTATATAACGGTCAAAAATTTTATTATTGGTTTCATTTAACTTTCAACGTAAACATTTGACGGTGTAGTATGTCACATCCGGTAGCATACGATAAACAGTCGAAAAAATATCCCTTTGAATTATACAGTTAAAGGAAATTTATCCTTTAAATCCGTGCAGTAACAAAATTCAGAGTCATAAACCTATATCTTTGGTGTTTCGAAGCACGATTTTATTTGTGTCTCTAAAAAATATTTCGAAAACTTTAGGTTACATGGTTACAAAGGCTTGTACACAAGCACAACAAGAATAAAAAGTTTACCTCCTGTGATGTTTGTTTTCACATATGCAATGAAATTTTATGTTAAATGGTGTCTGTATGACTGGTACCAATAAAACTTTACTGATGCCAATAAAGGCAACAGTAGTATACCGCTGTTCAAAACTCATAAATCCATGAACAAAAACAAAATCGGGGTATCAAACTAAAACTGAGGGAAACGCAGTAAATATAAGAGGAGAACAACGACACAACATATAAATGTAGCACACACACACACACACAGAAACGGACTAAGAATTAGACAAAATCCTATGAGAATAACAAATATTACACCAAAACCAAGTACATGAATTTGGGATAAATAAGTACCGTGAGACGTCTTATAGTAATGTGAATTCACACTCAAATATAAGAGAAAACAAACGACACAACGGAAACACAACGTTAAAATGTAACACACACAGAAACGAACTATAATATAACAATGGCCATATTCCTGACTTGGTACAGGACATTTTTAAAGAAAAAAATGGTGGGTTGAACCTGGTTTTGTTGCATGCCAAACCTCCCTCTTTTATGTGAAATATATAATTAAAATGACAACACAAGATTACAGGATTACAATATAAATAAATAGGAGAACACAATTGACAGAGAAACACACGAATAATAGCTTACAAAAGGCAACAAGTTTGAAATTCTTAATACGTCAGAAGTGCATTTTTTTCCACACAAGACTTACTACTGATGCCAAGTGTTTGTTTATTTTACACAACGACAATATTTTCAAAAGTGCAAAATTAACAATGACTTATATGGGAAAAACCATGGTGGCATTACACCTTTAACCCTTAGTTGGTTATATTCACTGGAAGCAGCATCTTAGGAACAGTTCTGTAGCAAGGTACAAACATACCAAACACAAATGTGAATTAAATCATGGGGTGGTCCATAAAACCTGACAAAATCAAATTATCGATTATATCAACGAAAAAAACCGGGACGACTATAAAACAGATGTCACAATGTTGACTTGGTAGAGATACTTGCCGTAGACAATCATAGGTTAAACATGAATTTAGAGCTACATACAACGAATTATACTGTAGATTACAATAGTAAGAATTGATTTTGTCAGTCACCGTACTAGAAGATACAGCTTTTCATTTTTAATAGCTCTTTTTTATATCTAATTTGATGCTATTTGAGGCAAAAGAAACAATGTATTTAAGAACATGTGTTCTGTATTAGATATTCACGGCTTAAATTTTACAAAAACTAATAATGTCATTTTCACTACGGGAATCAATTAACAAGATATCTAAAGTGCTGATTTAAACATTTCAGATTAGCTGATTGACTTAGATAATTTTACGTTTGACTTAAACATTTAACTTAAGGATGTTCGCTTGTCTGGTTTTGGAATTTCTGTCAGATTTTTAATATCCTCTTTTGCTCTTTTGATTTCTTTATTAATCCCTTATTAATAAATATTAGTGTCATGAAAAGCTTGATATTTTGAAACCAAGTAGCGAACTTCCTTAACCTAACTTCCATATTGCTCACTCATAATTGATTCAATTGTTTTAGTATTCTGTGTTAAAAATTTATACCTATTATTGTCATTTCCCATACGTTAGTATTATATAAAAGAAGAAACAAAACTCCTGCTTGGGGAAAGAACCTTGTAACTTTCTAGTCCTACAATTAATATAATTAAAAGATAATCAGTCCTGGTATGATTGCCAATAAGACAGGAATCCAGCAGTTTAAATGACGTGGATGCAAGCATAACAGGAAAATTGTGAAACAATGAAAACGTATAATTAACCATTTTATTGAATATCAATTATGTGGTCATTTTAACAAATTTTCTTTTTACAAAACTTTGAATACTTCGAAAAACTTAGGATTTTCTTATCCCAGGAATAGATTACCTTAGCTGTATTTGGCACATCTTTTTGGAAGTTTGGATCCTCAATGCTCTTCAACTTTGTACTTGTTTGGCTTTAGAACTATTTTGATATGAGCGTCACTGATGAGTCTTATGTAGACGAAACGCGTTTCTGGCGTACTACATTATAATCCTGATACCTTTGGTAACTAATTACCTTCATGACGATAAACTTGTATTAGAACCAGACTTCGAATCCTGTTCGAGACGTGCCTTATCCCAAGTTTTTGGTGGGGTTCGTGTTGCCTATTCTTTAATTTTCTATGTTGTGTCATGTGTACTGTTATTTGTCTGTCTTTTCATTTTGGCCATTGCGTTGTCAGTTTTTTTTTGTTTTTTTTTCGATTTATGAGTTTGACTGTCCCTCTGGTATCTTTCGCCCATCTTTAAAAGACTCATCGGTGACGCCCATATATAAAAGTTAAAAAGTACAGGATTTTTGCGACTCATTAATTTTAAAATCACACTGATGTCTTTGAGAACAAATACTGCTCATTTTCGATTTTAACAGGTTTGAAGTGTAAATTTCCATTCATTCATTATATATCTATTAGCGAAAATACAAGTATGATTATGCTAATATAACTTTGCGTCGCAAATGTTATCGGGTTTATCACACCCACTTGAACTGGTATTATGTAGTTCTCTCACTTTTCACACCATTTTTGTATAAATAAGCAAGGAAAAAATTACAATATACATTCACAATTTGCTTTTAAGAATGTCTTCTGAATCAAATCTAAATACTTCAATGCATTACTTTGTAAATATAGTCTTTCCACTTGTCGGAATGGTATTCAATAGCATATTCCTGTGGATCTCAACAAAAAGTTCAGAGCGTCGCAGTTTAACAGATTCTACAATGATATCAGCTTCAATAACAACTTTTATAAAAGGTCTCAGCTTTTTCGTCAATGGTCTTCTGAGTAACAGTTTTGGATCACAACCAATATATGTTCAGTTACATATTGCCTTTGGTAAGACAATAATCCTAAAGTTATCAATGTTAATTATTGTTCATTCAACTCAAAAGGACTAAACAACATTTAACTGTATCTATTTTGTTTAAATATTTAATTGATTCATTTGCAGATGTTTTAATCAAATTTTATATTAACGCAAATGTATTATTTTTTATTCAGGATTTTCAGATTTGAATTACGGATCGAAAAAAAAGTTATTTTCAAATTAAGGAAATATTTCAAGGTAAAATAAATCATTTTCTGTAGTGATATCAATTAAAATGTATACTATTAATTTTGATCAATAGAACATTTTTATGAACATGTGTTTACTTGAATCTTTTCATTTCAGAAACAATCAAATATTTCCTGGATGGCATGTTCATATTCAGCATTTTGATCCTGAATATAAATCGATATCATCTTCTCAGTAGAGTAAAATCACCAATGTATGCAACGAAAAGGACGTCCGTACAACTCCTTCTTCTGTCCTCAATAGCAATTGCAATCTTGTCTATTTGTTATGGAATCGTTTTGGAAAAGTCAGATTGGTCGGACCCTATCAGGAGTACCATACTTCTTGTCCTAAATGTTGTGGTCAAAGAGATACCTTTCCTAATTACAATTTTACTAACTTTGATAATGATAAGCCGTATACGTAATATCAATGGTAAAATCACTGGTTATACAGACTTCTTGACAGGAATATCTCCTTCGCAGGGATATCCTCAAAGTTCTATTTTATTACGACAGCTTTTGATATCATTGCTTTTACAAATATGTTTCTTCATAGTCCCTTGCTTCTGTTTGCTAACTTTGGAAGTTCTTGTTGTTCATTTTTCACAAAAGATAACAATTGTAGAAATCACCATGGTGACAGAAGTAGCTTGTTTGAACTTTACACCTTGTGCCTTGGGAATACTTATCGAACCTAGAAGAGGGTTTTTAATGTCGTTTATTTGTAAGAAAACATTTTCAAGTGAAGATAAAGAAACTCAATCTGGTAATTTACACTTAGAAGATGAAACGGATAGTGTATGCTCTTTAGAAAAGGACACAACAGATTATGGCAGGTCAGCCAGAGTTTCTACATCATCCTTTATATCATTAAAGAGTGTAGGAGTGTCATCGAAATGTCCTAGTTTATTGACTATTCAAGAAGAGAAAAAGGAGGAAAGTGCATTTTCATTTTTACAGGATGAAAGTGAGGGAAGTTTTAAAAATAATAAAAAAGAAAGGAAGATTTCTAGAAGTTCATCCTTCAAATCATACAAACGCAAAGAAAGTCAAAAAGAAATGACAATTTTATACAACATTTTAGATACAAGTGTATCAAAGTCTGCATCACAGTTGTCATGTATAAAACAAGGAGCTAAAGGTGATGTTGTGTCCGGGAATCAACATCGAAAAAGATCGATGTCAACTGTGTCAATACGACGATCATCAATTTCAACAACATTACTTAAAAACGATTGTAATATAGCAGATGTTCTTTCTTTGATATGAAGGTATCGATTGGTGTGTGGTATTTTTATATAATTGAAATAAATTTTAAAAGAAATATTCTTCTTGTATATGGTCTCAAAATGATTTGTCCTTTCGTACTCGATGGTCTTTATTCCAGAAGTACCTGTTGTGCGAACAAGAATCGGTATTATACACATAATTGATTCCCAACCTTTCATTAATTATGTCAAAATACTCCACATACTTTTTAATAAGCATATGATAGGAATTAACACAAATTTAAATAAAAATACATTAAACAATAGATAAAAAAATATAATAAAAAAAAGGTTTAGATTTGATATATCTACTAGGAATCAAAGATGATGATGTGAACTAAATTCTACCGCACCATATCTGCAACCACGAGCAAGTCCCATACAGTGTAGTATCAAGAAAAGTCCTGACAGAATGCAAAACAATTAAAACATAGACAAAAACACACCGTACTTATGTTCATACTTTTATTAATGATATCGTGGTAAATTTAGATTCCACAAGAAGAAGTAAACATCTATTTTTCTCCTTAAACACGTGTATTCTTTTTTACAAATCGGTAACACTAATTGCCTTTTACTGAAATTTTATCCCTAAGAATAGACAAGGTTGAATTGTATGTTCCTATAGTTATTGTTTATTTATTAATAGAGAGCCAAAAAGAGTAGGCTGGAGAGCAAAACAAATAGTTAACTTAACCGTGTTTCTTGTGACTCTCTCAAGTCCGACAATTCGTCATTAGTTTGCATATATTATTTTTAAATGTTTGATTATCTTTGGGAACTTGGTTTTAATTACATATATTTTATTGTTCTATTGTAAGTATTCACATATTTAGGACTTGACACAGAGACAATTGTTTATAGTTGGCTATATGTTACCCTTAATGCTCATTTGTTCTTATTGTCTGTTAGGGGCTGCCTCAATGATGTACAACTCAGATCTCCTTTTGTTCGCTCATTTTGGGCTTGATCATCACTTGGCATCTGTCGTTTTTCGTATTCAATTTTTAAATGTCTCCAAAACAAACCGATTCAACCAAATTTCACATGACTGTTTTTAATATTTCAATATTTATGAATTGTATAACGATTTATCCATTAACCAACATTGACGTTAAATTTTATCATAGTAAACAGAGGACACATGCAAGTAATGTTTTATTATTTTGTAAGTCATAATATATGATAAAAAAAAAATTAAATTTAAATGTTTGAAATGTCCATATCTTTGCATACAAAAATATTCTAATTAATCGTTATAAGAGTTATTTGCAACGAAGGATTTTTATGCCAATTCTTGTAATGTTGCATATTAATTAAAGAGCTTCTGTAGATAGTGAAAGACTGTATGCAGCAAAAACTATCGGCAAAAAAGATTGTTAAATATTATTATGCCTAAAACTATTAGAAACGAAAATGGGTTTTGACTATGATACAACCATAGACATCCCAAAACATGTGTTTGCCAAGGACAATAGCATATCAATTTACCCTGTTCTGAAATACCTTTTATACGTTCATAAAAACAATGGCGGACAAGGAAGATGTTTGCAAATATCTTCCACAATGACAGGGGAAATTGTTAACAACAATATACAAAAACAAAACAAAACGAAACGAAAAACAGACATTTACGTTATAATATTCAAGCATTAAAGTTTGAATCTGTTTGGGAGCTTTGTGGTGGTCAAAGTATTGCCGTGATACAATGAAAATGTATGTATCTTGCCAGAAATTCAAACAATGTTTGCACTTTATGAAGTCCTTGATAAAAAGTTGACAACAATGCTTTATTACAAGCTCGTTTCTAGCTTTGATATTATCCAAATAAGCCAATAGCTTCCGCCTCATACTGACATTGGTCTTAATACCATGATTCAATGATCGACTTTGAAAAGGGATATTTGATTATTTACAATAATCGAATCTCAGCATGCACCGAGGTGTTGTATTCATCCCGTATTGAAGTGACTTCAATTCTATTTAAAAGGTGATCAAGCCATAATGGATACGGTGAACAGCAAAACCCGATCAACAGCAGAACATGTAAAAATGTAAGACAACTGAAGCCATTTATCAACTCCTATATAATTAATATCTTTCAATGACTTTTGTGACAAATTTATAAATTTTGACCTTTATTTGGAATTACACCAATATAAGTAATGAATAATATAAACATAACTATTAACGTCACAATTCAGTATTTCTTCAAGGTCTGACTGGTAGTTACTAGTAGTTGATGTTTATGATAAGTAAACAACTCCTGGAACTCATATTTTCGTAACACTTAATCGTAATTATTAGAAGAAAGAAATCGGAAATTGAAAATTCTTCCAGAAGTAACTAAACAACACATACATTTACAAAGTGAGTAGCGCTTGAGTTTATCATGAGAGATTTTTTGGTTATTCTTGTAATTGCAATTGGACATGAATTTTGTTATAAAAAAGAACAGATTTTTGCCACATGTTTTCAATTCGTATTGATGTAGATTTATTGTCAATGTCTTGTCAAACCCATGGTTGTTTGAAGCCAGAAGAGAGAAATTAACGAATTTATTTCACATGTGTCACACTTTTTTGAAATATTCAGTATCTCTTTTATTAAAAGTCATAACCGACAATGTCGGTAAATAACAAAATAAATTTTTTGACCGATACAAAACGGGACTATCAGTTGCTAATGTGGTTCAAGGGAATATATTTTAAGGTAACATGGTCGAAGTATTTGGTTGAATTAGTAAACATGTCTACCAAACATAGCCTTTTTTTCCCATGCGTTGTCAGTTTATTTTAGACTTATGAAATGTACTTTTATTATATTTCACCTTTCTTCTACGTAGATTTTGAACGTCCGATCCATTTTAAGAACATCCGTGGTATTATTCAATTTTATTCAACCTTTGCGTAGATGAAATTGACTTAAATAACTTTCACACAAAACAACTTCTACGAAATCAATTATCACATTGCTGTTTAAAATTGTTGTTGAAATAAAATTTAGTTAAAGTTTTCCTATTGTTTGAATAATGTACATCCATTTTCATTATCCGGGATATTTCTGGGTTAGTTTTGCTTTACTATTTCTAGGTATATTATTTAACAGCATTTTCCTGTGGATCTCAACAAAAAGTCCAACGCGTCGCAAGTTGACTGATTTTACCATTAGTGTCGCTTGTACAGCAAGTACGCTTAAGGGCTTCAGTCTCCTTGTAAACTTTTTAGTTGAACAACATGAAGATACGACGAGCAACAAAGATGTCTTCAACGGCACGGGTAAGCATAAATCCATTCATGTTTGTTCAAAAACCTGTGTCATACAAACACTAAATTTGAATCAGTTAAAGTAAAAGTCAATACTCACATGATATTATTTAAGATTGTTAATGACTCATTAATAATTGTTCAACAATTTAAGGAGAAGCAAAGTCATATATAGAAAAACAATGATAAAACACATACGTATACGGAACGAACATAGAGAGGTTTTATTCACTTTTGATCTTCAAAAAGAACAATTGCTTTCATATTCACTGAGCAATGATTTGATTTAGGTTTGAACGTTATCTTTAGGCATTAACAGAGTGTCAATATTTTATTATTATTATTTTTTACTATTAGTATGCAAGAAAAATTAAAATCATGGATATTATTTAGTTTACTTCATATTATTTAACAATGACAACATTTCCTAATTAGAAGTTACATGTTGATCGTTCAGAAAAACCCAAACAAATATGAACAATTTAAATGAAAAAAGATCATTTCAGGCCATGCAATCGCTCTAAATATATGATTTGAAAAATAAGGTAGAACTTTCAGCTTACTGCTAGAATTTATATTGTGTATTTATCTATATAAACCTAAGTATTTATTTCATTATTTCAGATACAACGAACTTTTTTCTAGATGGCATGTACACCTGGAGTGTGTTGATACTTAACATATTTCGTTACAAACTTCTGGGAAAGCTCAATTCTTCTCAAAATCAAACCTGTCACAAGAAAACCTCCAAAAAGTGCATTTTATTCTTAACGTTAGTTTTATTTCTTATTTCTGCTGGATATGCTGTAAATCTACATTTTAACAATTCTAGTACGTCCAAAAACATTATAATTCATGTTTTAGATGTTCTTACGAAATACGCCGCTTTTATGATATCAACTCTTTTAAACATTATAACAATCTTTGGTGTTTATAAAGTACGTAGTGGGCGAATCAATTCTATCAGACCTTCTTCTAGACCCTCGGCGTGGCATGATGCCCAAAGAAGTTCTATTTTACTTCGACAATTTATGTTAGCATTGATTTTTCAAATTGTTTTTTACGTTATTCCGTGCATTTTACTCCACGTATCTCAGTTCATTACGCAAAAAGAATTGCATTACATTGTAGAAATGACGCTTGTCCTGTTAACGCCCTGCGCATTCGGAATACTAGCTAAACCAAGAAGAGGCTTCCTTCTAGAATTTCTTTGTTTGAGAAAATCTTCAGAACACGCTATACCTAAATTGACTGACGAAAAAAATACTCCACAGGGAAGAACAGAATCAACAATACAGCGCGATAACAGAACGAAAACTGTCCCTGATTCATCAATTAACTTTTGCCATTCCAATGAATTACCAATGAATGTGACCAGCATTTTGACAGATACTAAAATACAGGAAAAAGATATTAAAACAGATTTTGAAAAACATTCTCCAAGTAGGCAGTACTTTACTGATTTGACCATTAAAAATGGTACCCCAAAGACATATTCTATACAACGTTACATCAAACCGAAAAAATCAACCGAAATGAGCAACATCAGTTGTGAATCCGATACAAGCGTCTTTGGTTCGTTTTCAGATATTTGCAGCACTATACAGAGACCAATTTCAAGACAGGGGAGGCAAGAATGTTTCATAGAAATCAATCAGCAAACGGGACGATCCATTTCGACTATTATACAACGCAAAACAACAATAACAACATTGTTGCAAAGAGATACATCCGTTTCTGATGTACTTTCGATAATGTGAACAGGTTTAAATGCTTTACTGTTTTTTGAAACAACATATGTTTTGTTTTATATATATGTGTATGTGTTATTTTAACTGAAATAACTTAAAGTTTTCAAGTTCATCAGCAGTTGTACATTAAAATAATGAGTAATTAATTCAATGTTGATTAAAAAGAGTAGACGAAGGGCGAAGAAAGTAAAATCACAAAGATACTGAGCTCTGAGAAAAATCAAAAAGGAAAGCCCCGAAAAATATATACCAAAGGGATATAAAAACTTGTAAAATGTAAAATAAACTACAATAGCATGACAAAAAAAAACAAAATCCGAAAAAAGACAAAAAGACAAACGACTGTAAAAAAAAAAAATACACAGCATAAAAAGCTTTAGACTGAACACAAAAAATAAATTATTTTGACACAATAATAATAAATTAATTTGAATTATCAAGTTTAAATCATTCAAACATATAGAATGAACTTTGAGTATAGCAAAAGTATAATTGGTATACCGATGGATCGCTCCTATTAGTTTCAGTTTATTAAAGAAAACTCAGCCGCAGAAGACTGCGTAACAGGGGCATATTATACACAATATTAATTACAACATAGTTCATAATACAATCCGAATACATTTTTAAATTATACATCTTCAGAAATAAGTTTGTGTTTATTACAGTTTTTAATTAGACAAGCATCTTTTCTACCTTTTGAATAAAAATTGACAGTTTAGACAGCACATAACTATTACTATATTTGAGCATGCCAAGTACTTTTTTCATTTGGATATTTTAAATAATATTGAGGTATGAACTTCCCCCTTAAATTATTAACTTCCCAATTGGTACATTTACATATATAGTGGTATGCATCCCCAAGACCAGCTTTACATAGAGGACAAATTCTCTCATTTCGTGCTACATTTCTCCATCTTCCTGTTTCGATGGGAAACTTTGTATTACATACCCTTAATTTACATATGTTTACTCTATGATCACGCCTTAATTTTAACAGATATGGTTCTAAGCAAATTTCTTCTTTAAAGTGTAGATAAAATTCCCCCCTTGATGAGTTGTTTATATCTGAGAACCATTTTTTAATAAACTGGTCCTGAAGACGCTGCCTTACATTAATTTTAATATAATTATAATCAACTTGCTCCGGAAAATTATATAGTTCACAAGAGCCACAGTCATTAAACAGAGATTTTACATAGTTAAACCACTTAAAATTATAACCTTCATGCTCATGCATGTACCAAAGTAACTTATAAAGTTTACCCGATAACCCGTTTTTGTCATCTGTTGCTAGCTTGTGCCAAAAACATACCGTTTTTGATCTGCAGTTCAAGTGGAAATCTTCCAAGTTCTCCATACACCATAAAATTTGGCGTAGATGATCGCACACCCAAACTGCGCTTACAAAACTGTAGATGTAACTTTTCAGTATTATTTTTATTTTCAAACCCCCATATTTCCGAGGAATAGGTCAAAATAGGAACCACCAATTCATCAAATAATTTTAGCTGTAGATCAATCGGAAGTGAGATATTTTGTATCTTCTTGTAAAGGGCATAAAGTGCTTTTTGAGCTTGGTCTACCAATTGTTTACGAGCTTGAAAGAAATTGCCGTTGTAATTAAACAGTAGACCAAGATAAACATATGAATCTTTAATTTCAATAGTTTCATTACATAGTTTAAAGTAATATTCTTATTAAACTTTCTCTTCAAAAACATTACAATCTCTGTTTTTGTTACATTAACAGTGAGTTTCCACTCAAAACAATATTGCTCGAAAACATCCAGAGCCTTTTGTAACCCTTCTACCGACTCCGCAAAAATAATTGTGTCATCGGCGTACAGAAGAATAAATAACTTGATATACAAATCAAGATTCTCAGTAAATTTTCCATTCATAAATTTTAGACCATCCACAGAGTTTTCATCCAGATATCCCTCCAAGTCATTAAGGTAAAAGGAAAGAGAAAAGGTGACATTTTTTCTCCCTGTCTTACACCTACCTCACACGGGAGGAAATCTGTTTTTAGTTCTCCATTTTTAACACAAGACTTAATATCTGTATACATGCTCAATATTACTTTAAACATTTTCCCACCAATGTTATATTTTAATAGTTTTTGTCATAGTCCCACCCTCCACACTGTGTCAAACGCTTTTCTAAAATCAACAAAAGCGCAAAATAATTTCTTTCCCGAACTCAAATATAGTGAAATTAAAGCATGCATGATAAACATACTATCTTGGACAGAATAACCCTTACGAAAAACACCCTGGGCATCAGTTATAATCCCGATCTCGTCTGACAGAGCATAAAGTTCTAACCCGGTAGAATGCACAGTTTTGATATTTTCCTAAATGGGAAAATGGAAATATTTTTTTTTATTTCTTCTGTATGAACCCTTGTAGATTTTAAAGGTTCGGGTGAAATATCCGGATTAGACAATGTAACGTTTGAATATAATAATAATATACTTTGGGTGTTTTTTTAATTGTTTTAGAAGTAATATCTGCCTTTAGAAATTATTCATCAAAATAAACTGGACATCAAACGATTTTAACATAATTGTATACGCTAAAACTTTTTTTTACAACGTTTTGCAATGTTAATATATTATGTTTGCATGTGAATATACTTATTTATACAAAATCCCATTCATTTAAACAAAAAACACTATTCAATATGGAATAAACTGAATTATTAAAAATGACAATAAATTATGTGTACATATTAGAAATAAGACTGGGTGGTGTTTAAGAAATAAAGGTTAACTTTCTGTTGTTTTGTAAGAATAAATCACCACATTTAACACATATTTTTAACATGACCGTTTTTGGAGGAACAGATCTAGAAAAGGCTTTTAGTTGATATATTACCAATGCATTTTTTTATTCTTTGCTATTAATGATCTATCCTCCAAAAAGAGCCAACACATTTCACGCTGTAAACAATACAACAGAGAGGCGAAAGTTATCTTGTTCCTTTGCATGTTTATTCAAGCACTCAAATTTACTAGTACATTTTAAACGAGTAAGCAGAATACTCTTAATTAAATAAATCTTGTTTAAATGGGTTTTTTTTCAAATAGCATATAAAATTATCTTAATATTCAACGGCAGTTTTTAGGTTTGTTATTCAAAACATAATTGTTTAGTGCATGTCAGAGACTGCCTATCATAAGCAGCTCCGCTACAAAATTCCCTGGATCTTGTTGCAGAATGTACATATACTACAATTAATCTTCATCTGATGAGTGTGTAGTTTTCCATTTTTCTATGGATCATTATATATTAGGGCTAGCACATGCTTTTTGGTTTCTTGTGTATCTTGTACAGACAGAGTGAGGTGGTTTTGTTTCAGTTTATGCCAAACATATTTAATTTGTTATGCCATTTTACTTTCATCGCAATACTAACATTTTTGTAATTCACTTTTCTGTACATATCCTTTGAACCTTTCTTAGATTTAAAGAAAAAAAAACATATTGAAAGTCACAAATGCTTGAAACCTTCTCTCTTTCACATCTTCATTGATAGATTTTGACATGTGAACAGTTCAATAATTATGTAAAATGACAGAAAGAAATAATTGTTATTTTTTACATTTCAAAACAATTCTTAGTAACAATTAAGTTTGAAATATTCGAGTTTCTGTTGATGATGACAAAGCTACATGGCATTTGAGATTATCACCAATCAGCAGTTGATCTGTCGTTTTGATTTGGTGTCTCTGTTCAACATTTCCTACGTCATGATCAAATCAAACATTCCAAAGCACCAGAGATTAACCACTTTTTTATTGATTTTATGGTTTCTTAGTCTTTTATTAATATTATGTTTCTTCGTCGTTTTTCGATATATTTTTTTTATGTTTTTTATGGATTTGTCAGTTTTAACTTCGACTTTTTATTTTGAACATTCTTTTGGCTTATTAATCTGATGGCAGATATATTACTTCCGTTTTGTATTTGTCGATTATGTGGTATCATTGTTCTCATTGCTAGGATTCCGATTGGAGACTAATTTTTAGCCAAGAATGCGAGCAGCATTTCGTATTTCATTGACGAAGGTACAATGTCATATAATGAAGGTTAAGATTCAAAACGAATTATGTTTATGAACAAGATAAAGGATAAATAATTATAGTGTGAAATTCGGAAATGTTAAAGGTTCATCCTGTGTTGTATTAAATTTAACCTTCACCGATAAATTATGACCATTAGTCATCAATTTTGTGTTGAAATGAAATATCATTGATATGGTCATAATTATAAACACACTGTCTACAAAACTTTGAAATTTTAAAATGTTAAGTTTTTTCATCCTCAGAAAGAGATTACATTAACTGTATTTGGCAAAACTTTTAGGAATGTTTGGACCTTAATGCTCTCCAACTTCGTACTTTGTATCTTATTTCAATCCTGGCGTTCAAAATGAGTTATTCATCTGTCTGTGTTCGAGCAACAATCTAAGTATGTGTGGAAACGCCAAAGGTTCAGTACATCCCAGTTTTCTCTATTCTATCATAAATAACTGTTTATTGTTAATAATATACATTAGCATCAATAGGCACTGTGAAGCATTTATAAAACAAAGAAAAATAACAGTCATATATGTATAGTCGTTTAGAGTAAAACTATTGGTTGATTGTTTTTCCATTGTTTCTATTTTATTGTCACCGTCCATCGAGACGATTTTTAATTTCACCTGGAAATGGGAGATACATTTCCCCACGCCTTCGGTATTCAAATAAACTCATCAAAGATACCAGTGTGCAGCTATTCAGATTTAACAAAACGTCAACAGTGTCTGGCCAGAAAATTGCTGAGTCAAGGTTATGTCAAAGAACGTCTCGTCCTTTTTCTAAAAATATTCATGGAAAGTTACCAATAGTTGATTAATTTTTCATATCAACTTGAAAAACAATACTGGAAGGTCTTGAAGTATAGATTCTGGGTACTGACGTTGGTGTTTTTCTGAATTACGTGTTAAAGTTTGATTGGTTTGTCCTTGCATATTTTCAACCTTTACTGTTTAGTACATTTTTGATTATATACAAATGACGGGAATCGGTACTGAAACGACCAGCCATTGTGTTACTGTGTTAACTTTTAATTATTGTCTGTCATTTTTGCTTCTGTGTTTTGTCTATATGCCATTTTGTGCTTTTTTGTTGGTACAGTTAGGTTTTTTTTCATATCGATTAGATTAAGATGATATTACAATGATGATTGATGTACCCTAATTTTTGACGTTTTACCTATTTTGTTTGTTTTTTTGCTCACACATTGTCGTTAATATCATTGCATTCAATGCGACTGTCAAACTATGGTTTTGATTTAGACTTTTATAAAGAACTTTTCCGTTTGAAATTTCCCTTTAAGCTGAGTACTTTTGAAATTCTTGTTTTTTTTTTCTATCAAACTTTTAACAAAACATGTTGTCATTGGTCTTGCTAAAAATAATAATGACCAATGTTAATAACTCTGATTTATTCTGGGTGTATCTATGTGTATCATATTGTAACATTCAAGATTTAGCTTATAGCAGGAGTTCATTGAAATCTTGAACTTTCTCTTTTATGGCAAAAGAAAATGATGATCTTTCCATTTTGTTGGTTGATTAAACGTTTTTGTTTATTTGTAAATAAATGCAATTTTGTTGAATCGTTGGCGTCTCTCCTTTCTGTTATGCCTTACTGGATTACTCGAAACAATTACAAACTCTTTGGTTTGAGAATAAAGATTCAAAGCTCGACAAATTACAAAAAGAACGTCAAATTCATTACAACTTTACTGATAATAAACTCATTATAGATACCAGGATTAAAATTTTATATTTACGCCAGACGCGCGTTTCGTCTACAAAAGACTCATCAGTGACGCTCGAATCAAAACATGTTTAAAGGGCCAAATAAAGTACGAGTTGAGTTGTTTTCTTTTGCAGCAGCCGTTTTGACGTCTTTTTATATTTTATTGACACAATCGGCTGTGCTGTATAGAAAATTGAACAAATAATACTCCAATTAAAAATTATGGGGTTTGGCATATGTTGGGATGAGTGGTTTATGTTGAATGCAAGAGGTTTGCTGTAATCAATGTTAATGGGTTAAATATTGCTTTGAAAACAAGGTTCTATATAGAAATCATAATTTATGTTTTCAAATCAGTGGTGTATTAATATATGTGGGAAATTTAATTCTATTCAGAATTTTGACCTTAATGTCTATGAAAATTAGAAAAATATAAATAATCAAGCTAATCTTGGGACAATAACAAATGTAAGTGAATATGCTTTTAAAATATGCCATGACCAAGACCACAACATCCTTGTTTTTTTTTTTAATTGTCGTTATCATGCCGACGTATACGGTCATCGTGGCCCATATTTAGTTTGTTTACAATTTACCATTCAAACATTGTTTGGTTAAGTTTCAAAACAAACATTATTTCTTATGGAGGGAGGTAAAAATTTTATGTCTTTTGATGACTCTGAAAATGTATACAATACTAAAACTAATGTTCCCACATATCAAGGCCTCATTTCTGCAATAAACAAAGTATTTGAAAAAATATAAAATATGTCCTAATGACTTAGAGAGAGAAAAAACGGTCTCGAGTTTTGCCCCCAGTGTTAAAGGTGTTTTTTTTTAATCTCAGAGAGGTTCAAAATACATGTATAATATTTTGAATAGTAAAAAGTGAAATGTGAACAAAAATGGTCAGTAATTTTCAATACAAACTTCAATTGGAAAAATATCCCTTGTATTGCCCTTTTATATTACAAAGAATTCAAAATTGCAGTGGTTTCAATACAAAATAATGCATCGAATTTTAGGCACAAATATTATTTGCACCACTGGGTCGATGCCACTGCTGGTGCGTGTTTTGGTATCACTAGCACAGTAGTCAGTACTTCGATGTTGACATGAATATCTATTATATGGTCATTTTTATAACTTACTGTTTACAAAACTTTGAATTTTTCGAAGAACTAAGGAAGTTCTTATCCCAGGCATAGGTTAGCTTAGGCCTATTTGGCAAAACGTTTTGGAATTTTGGGTCCTCAATGTTCTTCAACTTTGCATTTCTTTGGCTTTATAACTATTTTGATCTGAGCGTCACTGATGAATCTTATGTAGACGAAACGCGCGTCTAACGTTTTAAATTATATTCCTGGTATGTATGATAATTATTTGGGTGCGGAGGAGTCGAAACAATAAAATATATATTCTGGACTTGTCCATATATATCAAATATGGGAAGAACTTAACTCTTTGATATTTGAGAAGACAGAAATAGAACTTACTTTTATATTGATTTGGTTTTATTTGGTATTCTAACAAAAACAGATGAAAATGACATAAGAAACTTAACACTTCTTTTAACAAAATACTACTTTTATAGAGGCAAATTATCAATGGAACAAACCAATATGATAGCACTAAAAAATTATTTAAAAGAAAAATTACTAATAGAAAAAAAAATGTATTTTATAAAAAGAAATTCCCAGTAGGGCAGCGAACTGCTGGAACCCCTGGACTCCTTTCCTGTCATAAAAACAAACAAAAAAAACCAATAGACACCACATATATTGTATATAGATTTCATATCCAAACCGCCTTTGTCTTGCAATCATATTCTGCAATGTACTAAACTATAACAGCTGTGTCTATCAAATATATTAAATATCTTCTGTTTATTAGGTCTTTCCACTTTTCTGTGGAAAGACCTATTGTATTTGTTTTGATTATTTTTTTTTCCGCCAAGTTTTGAAATTTTTGTTTCACAATATGTCGCTTAAATATTTCTTATATTGTATCGTACAGTTTATGCGCTTTTAAATTTCACCCTGCTAAGACGAAGCATTTTCTTTTTAAGAGTTATTTCCCTATTCACTGTTTATCAAATGTGTGCATCTTCTACGTAACAAAAAAGATAGCGAAAAAATTCTTTTTCTAACTTGTTCGTTACATTCCCAGGAAATTTTGGTTAATTTGGATCCAAGCGATTCTATGAAGTTTTATAGGAGTTATCTACCTTTACGAAATAAATTTGTCAGTATGTTTTTTAACTCATAAACCTTTAACCGTATCACCCTGGAATCTTTTTATTTAAGGTCCCTAAGTCCTAACTTAGAAAATGAAGTCAAGGTCAAAGGTCAAGGTCAAGTTCTTTTTAGTTTTACTTTTGATTATTTTTTAATTTTCTCAAACACTTTTAATGATATATATAGATGAACAAGTGCAAAATGTTTGCTTCATTGTAATGAAGATATGTTACATTTTGTCTGAAACAATCCAATGGAATCTTATAGGAGTGACTGCCCCTGAACTGTTTAATTATAAGGTTAATTAATTATAACTTTAACTTATAAAGCCATGTGACCTTTTACAAAAGGTTAAGTGACATATTACCTTGAAAAATGACAAGCAGAAGTGACCTTGAGAAAACCGGCTAGTAGCCATTTTTTGCACTTTTTTCATGAAAAATGAAATTCAAATACATTAACTTATCACTTAACTAGAAGTGACTTTCATATACCGGAAGTGGCCAATTATCTCCTGATTTACAGGCAAAAGTATATAGAAACTATATATTTTTGGAATATGAGTGAAATGAGCTATCATATGAGACCGGAAGTGACATTTACTTCACCGGAAGTAGCACATTATATCCCTTGTTTCACTCTTAACTATATAACAACCACTTACTCTTCAGATCAGAATAAAAAAACTTGATTTGATGCCAATTTCAACTTTGAGTAAACAAGAACTAGCTTCTTTTCAATAACTTTGAAAATTGATGTGGAAAGACCTTCAATAGTTCTCTGAACAATTGGTTTTTAATTATTATTATTATTAGGTCTTTCCACTTTTCTGTGGAAAGACCTATTGTTTTTCTTCTGATTATTTTTTTTTTCTTCCGCCTAATTTTGTTATTGCGATAAATATTTGTTTCACAATATGTCGCTTAGATATTTGGTATATGATATCGAACAGTTTATGCGCTTTTGAAATTTACCTTGCGTAACCGAATACTTTTCTTTGTTTGAGTTATCTCCCCAAACACTGTTTTCCTTGTGTCCAAGACTCCTTCGCAACCATAAAAGATTACGACAAATTTATTTTATAAAATTGCTCGTTATATTCTTTGCATGATTTGTCCAATTTCAACCGAAACAATATGAACGCTCCATATGAGAGTTATTTCCCCTTTTGTATTTGAAATTTTGAAATTTATTTTAAACTGGAACACCATAAGTGATAGAGACCTAGGATCTTTTGATTTGAGGTCCTTGGTCCAAAAAAAAAAATGAATATTAGGTCAAGGTCAAAGGTCAAGGTCATATTCTAATTTTTGAGTTAGTCTTATTTCCACTCATTTCCAGAAACCGTATAAGATATCGACAAATTATTTTGACTAAATTGTTAGTTGCGACATGTCGTATCTTAATAATTTTATTTGAAAGGGTGCGTAGCCAATGAATGGGAGTTTTTGCCCCTATCATATCTAAAATTATGTGTAAAGTGATATAACTTATTAACCATACATATTAGAGACCTAGGGTCTTTTGATTTGAGATCCTCAGTTTGTGACCTTGAAATTGAGGTCAAGGTCATAGGTTAATTTGAAGTTTGCTTTAAATTTGATTTGACCTTTGTTTTAAATTTAATTTGACCTTTGCTATAAATTCATATCTATACATCATAAAGCCATATGAACTGACATTTTAGACTGATTTTTAATATTTTAATATCAAAATAGATATTTACTGGTGGAAAGACCTTCAATTGTTCTCTGAACAATTAGTTTTTAATTATTATTATTTTCTTCCGCCAAATTTTGTTCTCACGTAAAATTTTGTTTCGCAATATGTCGCTATATTTCTTATATAGTATCATTCAGTTTATGCGCTTTTTATTTTCAGCCATTCTAAACCAAATACTTTTCTTTGTAGGAGTAATCTCCCCGTACACTATTTTTCTTGTGACTACATCTCTTCCGTAACTGTGAAAGAAAGCGACAAATTTATTTTATAAAATTGCTCGTTATATCCTTTGCATGATTTGTCCTATTTTGACCGAAGCGATATGAACACTCCATATGAGAGTTATTTCCCCTTATGCATTTGATATAAGGGATATGCATTTCTATCTTATAAACCATAGGCGATAGAGACCTAGGGTCTTTTGATTTAAGGTCTTAGGTCCAAAAAAATGAAAATAAGGTCAAGGTCATATTCTAAATTTTGATTTTGACCTATTTAAACTTATTTTGAAAAATCTTATAAGATATTGCTAAATCATCTTTATTTTTTTTTTTTTTTTGAATTTGAGGTCCTTGGTTTATGACCTTGAAATTGATGTCAAGGTAATTGGTTGATTGCACGTTCTAAATTTTGACCTTTGCTATAAATTCATATTTATACAACATAAAGCAATAGGAGCTAATATTTTAAATTGAATTTTGATGTTTTCCTATCAAAATATATTGTTAGTGGTGGAAAGACCTTCAATTGTTCTCTGAAAAATTATTTTTTAATTGTATATTACTATTGTGCATAAAAGTGTGTACAGCTTATTAAGTTCGTGTGCAAATAAAAACGAAATTCATTATAAAAAAAACATTTATTATGGAAGGATAAGGCCGTAATATGATTTTGGAATGCAGAAAAAACAAGAGAGTATGAAGGTACAAACTTTCAAATAGTAATGTTGGTTACCATGACCTTCGTTGGTAGAAAATTATCAATCCCCTACATGCATTGCAAAAAGAGAGCTCAAACAAAATTAATAACAAAACAATAATCGAAACAAAATGTCATGCACAACCAATGTAATCATTCACATGATTACAAGTTCGTTATTTGCGACATGCATATAATAAGAAAACAACTATAAAAAAAAATCAGTTGCAAATAGTGCAAAACAAAAACCCAATATCTTAGAAAGGTCAAAGTATACTAAGTACAAATCTAAGAGTATACTTTCTGTTGGTTGTTAACGATTTGATCTCATCAGTTTATAAGGACTATACCCCTTATGAATTTACCTTAGGGTTTGATATTTTTATTTTATTTTTTTCAAGGCGAATATCACCTACAAACAATCATGTTCTTCTAGACAAAAGAGATCAATCAGTACAGACCTAAATAAACCCGTCAAAAGCCGTCTAAAAATTATTATTTTTTTATAATGCCAAAATATAAAACAAAATTAAAAACATACACATTTAATTAATAAGTACCGTGATTAGTAATGTGTACACTAAACACGCGTTTCGTGTACAAACTACTCATCAGTGACGCTCGAAATAATAAAGTTGTGTTTGTCTTGATTTTTCCCAATAAAAAAACATTGCAGTGTCTTTAATAAGATATTTGATGAGTAGCACGAATCCGGCCTTAAAATTATCGACTTTACTTTTTAGGTCTAAAATTATAATTAATTTTTTTTTTTATTAAACTTTGAAAAAGGTCATAAATCATTATTTTGTCAAATAAGTGCTTCGTTGGAAGGCAATGAATAATACAATCATTTCGGTTTTTACAAACTTGAAAGATCAAATAGGAAATAAGCTGTTACACGTTCAGCCATGATAGGTCCTGACATAAAACAAGTTGAAAAAAATAAATGAATGTGACCTACCGAATTAGACTATTTACCGAGCTTGTAATAACATGACGGTGGCCAAATGTGGGTCAGGATCTGCTTACTTGTCCGAAGCCCCTGAGACCACCCCAGTTCTTTGTGGGGTTCGTGTTGCTTAGTCTTTAATTTTCTCTGTTGTGTCTTGTGTACTATTATTTATATTATCCCATCTTCAAAAAGAATGGTCTTATTTATTACAAAACAATTGACAGACGGAAACCAATGACATTCACTGTCATACAGGGTTATGATTTGGGACATAGTAAATTCAATAGAAATAGACATGTTCCTGGGATTTCAACCCTACATTCTTATACACAGGACAGTGGTGTAATAATTAAAAAATGGTACAAATCACAATGAATTGTATCAACGCGATGTTTTTCTGCATGTTGTTGCAACTGATTTGATTGATCCAATTCAAAATCAATATGATAGTCTCTAAATCAATATGATAGTCTCTAAATCAATATGATAGTCTCTAAATCAATATGATAGTCTCTATATCAATATGATAGTCTCTTTATCAATATGATAGTCTCTAAATCAATATGATAGTCGCTAAATCAATATGATAGTCTCTATATCAATATGATAGTCTCTATATCAATATGATAGTCTCTTAATCAATATGATAGTCTCTTAATCAATATGATAGTATCTAAATCATAAGTTACAAGAATCCAGTATCCAACTTAGTCTCTAAATCATAAGTTACAAGAATCCAGTATCCAACTTACTGTTTTTAATAGTTATATTGGTAATGTTTGTCCAGTGCATTTTTTTACTGCTTTTGCTTGTGTTCAATTAAAACCAGATCAAAGTTATTTTCTTGAGTAGACAAGCGTTAATTATCATCAATGTTTTTTCAACAAAATTCAACCTTTTTTAAAAGATAAAAACGCATGATCCCTAAACTTTCGCACATTTCTGAATAATGCGCTTTTTTATGATGTAAAAATACGAAAAATTGGTTAAAAATTTCAAAAACTGGCAGATCATTATGTTGGCAAGCATGTGCTTGATTGTTGGACAATGCATTCTACAATAACTTACTGTCAAAGCAAAATAGAAAAATCATATGGAAAATAAGCTCCTTCAAGATCACCTTCTAGAGGCTCCGATATGACAAAATTTAAAACAATTTAAACGAATGGCTTCTTCAATTACTTCACGAGAATTCTCATTCCATTGATTCATGACGTTTAATCTTGTCAATTGTTATGGACTTTCCCTTTTTGAATAACCTTCGAGTTCTATATTTTATCTAAAACAAATTCATCAAAGCCAATAACAAATAATATTTTCCCAGACTATACCAAATAGTTCAGATCCAAAGGAGTAAGTGTAAAGACGTCATAATTCGTCTGCAAAAAGTCATAACCTTATTCCATTCAAAAAATTACAGATATATTGTATCGACAGGATGTTTGACCGAAAGTTTTCATATCTGTTTTAGGTTATCCAAATCAATATCTCAGAGTATGATCAGTTGCACGAATCAAGCATTTTAAAAGAAGATCACATTCAATGTGTTATGTTCAAGAGAGAGGGAGAAAGGCCAAGTAAACATCCATAAGACGAAAATAAACTGGCAACACCATGGCTAAGATGAGTCTGGTTATATTTAAATCGTCAAAGCATAATGATCTTGAATGTACGATGATAAAATAATTTCAATGTTTTCATAAAATTTTCTTATAACTTATTTTTTTAAAGAATTAAAAACGTATGATCCGTAAAGTTTCTCCCATTTCTGAATAATGGGCTATCCTTACGATGCTACATTTTTGTAATACGATAAAAAAAAAAAAACAAAAAAAAAAACAAAACAAAACAGACAAATCGAACCTTTGATACGATATAGAACATTTGATATACAAATATGGAGATGTGATATGATTGCACAACTGACAACTATCCAAAAAAATTCAAAATGAAGAGACTAGAAATAAAAGAACTGAAAAGGATGTTAAACAATTAAAGGTAATCATACGACCTTTACAAATAAGAAAAATCCATATTTTTTAGTCGGCTATACAAGGAATCAACATGCAAAGTGTGAAGATTTTTTATTCTAAACAGCAAGTGTACTTTGTTAAAGCGATTATTTATCATAAATTAATTTACAGATACAAATCAAATAAACTCTTCATAGATACCAGGACCGAAATTTTTATATCCACGCCACACGCGCGTATGTCTACAAAAGACTCATCAGTAACGCTCGTTTAAAAATGTCAGGTAGGCCAAACAAATATATTTTCTAATATGCAATGATAAAATAAATTACCTGATTATTGTAATGGTTTTGTTATAAAATCGTATCACACATTGAATTACCGATGTAAACAAAACAAAAATAGGTCTTAGTACTCGCATAAAACATGAAAATAAAAGTGGTTTTATTCTATATTTTCGAAGCGCTTTTTCAAATTAACCTTTATCAGGAATGCTCTAAGTCAAGTATTAGAAAATGTCCATCGTCATCTGTGATAGAAACATATATTCTTTAATGGTCATACAACTCGTGATTTCGTCCGTAACATTTTAGAATGATGATTTCAACTTCACCACGTTGGAGTGTAAAAAAATACCATATTCCCAACTCTATATAAATGCATGTCCAAGACAATTGTGTGTATCTAGCTTACGCAGGCTGATCTGTACATAATGTATCGACCAGCCTAAACTTTGTTCTTCAATGAATGCTTACCGAACATAATGCATGTTTAAGGATTTATCTATTTTTCTGTTTCATTTAGACCAGGATATGGACGCTTACTGGATCAATAAGGCGGTAACTTCTTCTACTATTCAAAAAACAATATCCTGTGTTACTCCTTTGTTGTGTAAATCTACACTAAGTTTAGAATATCATGCTATGTTGTGAACCAGGATTCGCACTTGCACTTGCACCTCTATCCATCTAAGGTTGTACACTGGTGTAGGCCGCAGAAATATCACACATGGCGATTGTCGGCGGTGATAACTGTTGCCGCGGGAATTGCCATTCTGAATCTGGATTGTTAGAATTTTACAAATGCTCAATTCCAAATCTTTTTTGGATGAAATAGTGTTCCGGAAACATTTTCTTTCATACCCTATCTCTGGATAGGTGATGTTGTAGTCAGAAAATGACAAAAGTCTGTTTTGTTTTGATTGTCCCAGCTTAGCTTGAAATTTCCGTTGGCAGGATCAGCTCGTCACAACGGGAGCGCCTGAAATCAACTACGAGGTTTATGTTTCCTAAAGTTATGACACACCTCCAGAATTTTCAACTCTCTCATTAGCTGTTGAGTGAATTATTATGCCGATTATGTGGTTTCTATGTTCACCTTGGACAATTCCAATTGGTGGCTCGTGTTTCCCAGTCTTTGCTTTTCTATGTTGTTATACATTTTGTATGTGTTTTTATTGCCAAGGGTTTTTCAGGTTTTTTTCGACTCATGATTTTCATCCTCTCTTTGGTATTTTCGATCAAAATGCTGGTGACTGAGCTATTGCTGTCGTTTTTTCTATTCCATCTATGATGTTCTCCTCGGAACGATTCCTATTCATGGTTATTTTTTAAACAAAATGCCGGGGGCCTTTACTATTTGATTGACCGTGACAGGTTTGACGTCTTTTAATGAAGGTTGAAAATCTATTTGTTTCTGATATATAATAAGTTTCATTGTAAATTAATCCGTTTATCATTACATGAACCTACATATTTCTATAAACAAAAATTCAAAAGTACCTCGAAGTTTTTGATATTTTGCTAATGCATATCATTATTATTATCAAACCAAACAGTGCGTTAGCAAGACTTTAATTTTAAGCGATAGAATCAAACTTTTGAGTGTTTACTAACTGGGCGTATTGGTTTATTAAAACTTTGAGTGCAAATTTTATCACAGGAAAATAGTTTAATAATTTTGTCTCACTTCTAAGTGTAAATTTAATTTGCACACTATTACAAGAAGAAACATTGTTGACTTAGTGCAATTTAGAATTCTTCACACTTTATTGTGTGACTCGTGTCCAATACTGGTGTGTTACTGATCCACTAGCAGGTATTGGTACTCTCGTCTGGTGTACTAAATCTAAGTCAGGTATCTTAGATAAGTATTTTAACTCACTTCTACAATCTAGCTGCATAAACTTTACTTCTTATTTTCATAGAACTTACTTTTTTCGCGTACTAAGTTACTATGCATGAATGACTACAATTGTAAATTGCATTTTTTTTTAACTCTAAGATTACGAAATATAAGTCATTGCTGATTTTGGATCTTATTTAACTTTTAACAATATATAAATTTCATGAAAGCCAATAAGCAAAATTTGAAATAAAAAAAGTCAATTGTCAATTCCAACAACTAAATATTGTTTCTCTAAATCATGAAAACTGTGCAAAAATGGCTACTTCCGGTTTTCTCAAGATCACTTCCGGTTGGCATTTTTCAAGGTCATATGTCACCCAACATTTTGGTAAAGGTATATGGCTATATAATAAACCAAGTTGAAGTAATAATTAATAAACCTGATAATTACACATTTCAGGGGCACTAACTCCTATAAGATGCCATTAGATTGTTTCAGACCAACGTAACATATCTACATTACAATTAAGCAAACATTTTGCACTTGTTCTTTTATACATATCTTTAAAGGTGTTGGAGAAAATGCCGAAACAAGGAAAAGTCAACATTGAGAACTTGACCTTTGACCTTTGACCTTGACCTTTGACCTTGACCTTTGACCTTGACCTTTGACCTTGACCTAATTGTCTAAGTTAGGACCCAGGGGCCTCAAATAAAAACATTCCAGGGTTATACGGTTAACGGTTTATGAGTTAAAAAAACATACCGACAAATTTATTTCATAAAGGTAGATAACTCCTATAAAATTTCATCGAATGGCTTCGATCAAAATATTCCTGAGGATGTAATGTACAAGTTAGAAAAAGAAATTTGTCGATATTTGTAAGTTTTTTTTATATTAAACCTAATAGTTAGTAAGATATTAATTACAAGAGGGAGAATAAGAAGCGGTCCTTTGAATGTAATATTTGCTCGTTTGAACTTTAAGTGCATACTCTATTACATGAAAGTAGTTTAATAAGTTTTTCTTCAAAGGGTAAATTCAATTTTCTTACTGTTAATATAAGTCACATTGTTGACCTAATATAATTTAGATATTTTCACACATTATTGTGTGCCTCGTGTCCAATACGGACTTCATTAACACGAGTATGATCATGACAAATAAAAACTATTAGAACGCACATCTTGAGTACTAGATTATCAATAGATAAAGATCAGTCAATTTGTGGAGATGTGCTTAATTAGATAGTTAATATGAAGGTATAAACATATGAGAGTAAGTGCTCGTTTCTAATGACATAACTAATGATACAATTATTATAAAGACAATAAGTACATTCCCCTTAAAAATTAATCATTAATCCCAACTTCTCTCTTGAACGTTCTCGTCTAAAAATAACATACCAACCATTCTATTAAGTTAATTTTCGATTTATGAGTTTGACTGTCCCTTCTGGTATATTTCGTCCCTCTTCTATACAGTTTAACCTGAGGTAGGTTTTCACTATATATTTTGAATATCCAACTGACACGTTGTGCGCTCCGTAATATGTTGAAAAAGGCTTAACTCATCAGATAGACAAAAAGACACTAGGTACAGATCTGAGAATACTCGCAGTTAACTGACAGCTAGTTTAAAGCCATTTACAACTAATAAAACAAATCATGCATTTAAGACTAAATTACCATCATGTATCATTAGTGAAGTTGATATGGAATATTAAACAACAAGGATTTTGGTATCTTTCTACGAACATTTTTTAAAAAATGAACAAGACATAACCTTGATTCGTCAACTTTCTTTCGTCAACACTGGTGACGATTAATAATGTCCGGGTAGCTGTAAGCAGCTGCAAGTTCTTAGATACTGACAGAATTTGGAAATGTATATCTCATATGCAGGTAAAGCGGGTATAGTCTTACTAAGGTAGGGGTAATTGATAAAATCGCCTCGTTTGTTAGAGATTCTGGTACTGAGATAACCTCTTATGTCTAACTCGAGTGATCAGTCTAAAAATGAGGCAGACGATTACGTGTCTGTTGTTTCTCAAATTTCAAGTTCTGAAGAATATGCTAATTGAACCCAATCAGAAAATTTTGGATTGTTCATGGAAAAAAGCATCATCAATATATATACTGATATTGGCGGTGATGGATTATTCTTCCGAAAGTCACGTCACTATATGTTAGTGATCTAGAAAATTACAGTGACATTGGCTACTGTGTTAATACAGAACCATCACAAAATACAAATTTTCCGAACCCATTGGACATACTGATTTCTAAAACTTTCGTATGGTAAGCAAAGTTGTCTGTTTGCTAGATGCTTGGTTTTATATTCTTAATAACATATTCGGAAGTGGTAATTTGTTCATCTTAGTATTATATCTTTTTTTTTTTTTCTTTTTTTAAATTTATCATATTTTATTGAAATCTGTACATTTGTTAGTTTTAAAACATCAAGTACCGGTACCTTATCCCGGCCTCGTTAACATTAGTAAATATCATATTTATACAGTTGTTAGTATTTGTTAGTATTATACATTCAATTTTCAATATATTGAAGAAAAAAAAGAAAAAAAAATACCATGTCAGTAATTTCAAAAAGATTTTCAAACATAATTATCTGTATAACAAATGAACAGGTTTTGAAAAAATATATATATATTGTTTTTTTTATATTAAATTTCTTTTTTTTTCTTATTTGCCATGAACATAATAATTTACACACATTTGTATGCATAATAGTTATATACACTAAAAAGAAGATATATAATATATTTAATAGACACAGCTGTTTTAGTTTGATACATTGCAGATAAGGATTTTAAGACAGATGCTGTTTGGATATGAAATACATAATTATATGTGGAGTCTATTTGGTTTTTGGTTTTTGTTTTTATGATAATAAAGGAGTCCAGGGGTTCCAGCAGTTTTCTGCCCTACTGACTATTTTTTTTTTTTATAGAATATATTTTTTTCTATTAATAAATTTTCCTTTAAATAATTTTTAAGTGCTATTATATTGGTTTGTTCCATAGCTAATTTGCTTCTATAAATGTAGAATTTTGTTAAGAGAAGTATTATGTTTCTTATATCATTTTTATCGGTTTTTGTTAAAATACCAAATAAAACCAAGTCAATATTTAAAGTTCGTTCTATTTCTGTCTTCTCAAATATCCAGGAGTTAAGGTCTTCCCATAATTTTGATATATATGGACACGTCCAGAATATATGTTCTATTGTTTCGACCCCTCCGCACCCAAAACTACAAATATTTGTATCTTTAATTTTTATTTTAAGGAGAAGTTCATTCGTGCCTAAAATTCGATGTATTATTCTGTATTGAAACCACTGCAATTTTGAATTTTTTGTAATATAAAAGGGCAATACATGGATATTTTTCCAATTGAAGTTTTCATTGAGAATTAATGACCATTTTTGTTCACATTTTTGTTTAGAATTTGACTTTTTACCATTCAAAATATTATACATATCTTTTGAACCTTTCTGGGATTTAAAAAAAACCTTTAACACCGAGGGCAAAACTGGACCGTTTTCTCTCTTTGAGTCATTTGGACATATTTGATATTCTTTTAAATACTTTTTTATTGACAAAATTAGGCCTTGATATGTGAGAAAATTAGTTTTAATATTGTATACATTATTAAAGTGATCAAAAGTTATAAAGTTTCCATTTTCCTGTAACAAATAATTTATCAGCCAAACCCCTTTTTTTTGTCCAATCTTTATATAATACTGAATGGTTACCAATCTTTATTCCATCATTCTTCCATAAAGGGCATGTTTTAATTTGAGAGGTATTTTGTACATTTTGAAGATCTTGCCAAGCATCAAATACTTCTTTCCAAAATGGATTATTCAACTTTTTATAAGGACCAATAAATTGCATTTCCAAAAAATTCAAATTTTCTGAAAAGAGGAATAGTTTTACTAGTTTTGAATTATTTCTATTAATTCTTCTTATCCAGGTTAATTTAAGACCTTTTATGTAGTTTTCAATATTTATCATTTTTAGTCCTCCTAAACAGTGCGGTTTGGATAAGGTGTCTCTATTGACTTTATCTGGTTTGTTATCCCAAATAAAGGAAAATATTTTTTTCTGTAAAATGTTTAAGCTTTGTGCTATTTGGACTAGGTATGGACAGGAATAGATGGTTTAATTTTGATATTATAAGTGTTTTTATCACTGTTATTTTTCCAATTGGTGAGAGTATTTGATTAGTCCAAGTTTTTATAATGTTTTCAATTTCTTTCAACCTGGGGTTATAGTTTAAATTTTCAATTTCACTAATATCCACTGAGAAATTTATCCCAAGAAGTGTAAATCTGCTGGAACCCCATTCCTATCCCTACTTAACACACATAGTTTCTTGGCTAAACTTTTTCTTCCCAATCCAAACAACCTTGGTCTTGTCTAAGTTTATATTAAGACCTGATAAATCTGCATATTTATCTAGAGTACGTAGAGATGCATCCAATGATTCAGGTGATCCATCAAGTATAAGAGAGGTATCATCTGCATATTGTGAGATGAGATACTCTGAGTTATCTATAGTGATTCCTTTAACTTTGTCATTATTTCGTATAAGTATACCAAGTATTTCTGCACATAGTGAAAATATATAAGGTGATAGGGGATCCCCTTGTCGACAGCCCCTCAGAATCTCAAAAAAATCTGAGAGATGGCAATTTTGAGTTACAGCAGATTGAATTTTGGTATAAAAAGTAGTGATCCAATGTTTAATAGAAGGTCCAAAATTAAAAAAGTCTAATACACTTTCAATAAAACTCCAAGAAATTGAATCAAACGCCTTTTCAAAATCAATAAGGAGGAGAATACCAGGTATATCATGTTCTTCTATATACAATAAAATATCATAAATTAGTCTAGTATTTTCACCAATATATCTTCCAGGAATGAACCTCGTTTGATCATTATTTATTAGAAGTGATAATACTGCTATACAGCTAGACCCGAGTTTATATATTGTGTTTAAAAGACTTATTGGTCGCCAGTTTTTCATATATTGTCTTGGTTTATCTCCCTTTGGTACACAAGTAATTATCCCTCTTTTTTGGGATACTAGCATTTCACCCATATTATACCCATAGTTGATTGATCTAAGAACAAATTTACCTAAATCTATCCAAAAGAATTTAAAAAACTCACTGGTGTATCCATCAGATCCTGGGCTTTTGTTACTTTCATTCTTTTAATAGCAGCTGTTAATTCTGAATAGGAGATTTTCCCCTCAAGGGTATCCCTTATTTCATTTGTTAACTTGGGAACGTCTAAAAATTGAATTTCCTTATTGAGATCAACACTATTTATTATATCTTTCTTTGAATATAAATTCTGACAGAAGTTTTTAGCTTTCAATAAAATATGTTCTTGTTTGTTTATTAAACAGCCTTCATTATTGACTAGTCCTGGAATTGTTTTATTAACAAAGTTCTTAGTTTCTAAGTTGAGAAAATATTTTGAGGATCTTTCTCCTTCTTCTACCCATTGCATTTTTGAGCGAACATTAGTATTATATCTTGACATACCAATAAGACATGGGAATATTTTGCAAATATCAGAACCCCTTGGTTTAATACTTGACACCTTGTTCAAATCAATTTTAACATTTGTTTTCTTATTACCTCGTGATACCATGTAATAAATTTCTTAACTAAACTGACACTTTATTTTGATTTTTACAGTTAGTAAGATTTGTGTAGCATGCCAGACAATTAGAATCACACATTGTTTGAATGTGGTATATATTATCATATTTACTCGTTTGAACTGAAAAACAAGAGTGTATCACATGAAAATAAGTTTTATGACTATGTACATGTGTTACCTCAAAGTGTAACATTAATTTTTCAACTGAAACAAAAATCACATTGTTGACCTCGTGCATTTTAGAATGTTCTATCTTATAATCATTTCATGCTTATTTGTGCATTTCGTGTCTCTTTTTATTGACATTATCAACACATGTATGCTACTGACAGAAATATGAAAGATTTCTTTTGAAATCGACGCATAAGTTCTACGATAAACATTACAAAATTGGTGACAACAGAATGACAATTATTCTGTGTCTCACTAGCATGTGAAAGACAATAACAATCAAAACCAAACAGTAAACAAAGACTAAACGAGATTCCCTCAGGTTTTTTAAGTCTTTATATTAATTTTATGTTTTAATTAATGGTAAGATTTGGACATCTGTTAACAACAGTATTCTGAACAAAGTCTTTTTGTTGTGTCTTTTTGTTGTGTTTTTTGTGGTTTTTTTGTCTTTTTTTGCAACAGACTAACAAAAGTTTGTTATCTTTGTTATCTCCATATATCAAATATTTATCCATTTTAATCATTTCAAACTGTTAAAAACCCTTTTCAGAAATAAATTTCTATTCTTAAAAATAGAATAGAATAACAGCAGTCACAATATGAAGGTTTTTTTTTCGTGGATACATTGACAAATGTTAAAAAGGTACATATGACGTTGAATGGGAGATGATTAAAAATTTAATTATAACGATGTTTGTTTATTATTTGGTTTCTAAATATAGTTGTGTCAAAGTTTTAAAACTTACTGGGAAACTGTTTGTCTTCTCAAAAGGTTTTCAATTTAATAGTGTTGTAAAATATTTAAACATTTATAAATTTCGTGTTTCTAAAGCGCTTTGCTGGATTCTACTTCATAAAAAATACCCAAAACCAAAAAACTTGAAAAAAAAAGGTATAAGAACCAAAACAGTTGAAGAGCTATACGAACAAAAAGGACCTTAAAAATGAAACCTTAGTTTATTAATCCTCTTGGAATTAATAAAAGACAAAACAGTTCAAACACGGAAACTTAACACAAGGAAAAGAGGAATTGTTAGTATATAAATTTCAGTTTAAAACTGAACTGTATGTAATAGTGGGTTTTCATTTGTTTTATCATTCGACTGATTTGCATTTAAAACCTGCAGCTTGTTGATTAAATTTATTTAACGTATTAATTTACATCAACAAGTTTTTTTGTATTCATATGTGTGTCCCTTTCAAAGTTGTTTTAAAAATTCATGACTTTCAACCGAATTGAACAAAATCATTAAAAACACATAATCTATCTAATACACCAAAGGCGCTTTTCATAATCTCCAAAATGAAAATGATTCCATGATTTTTATATGTTTTACTACAAAGTTTTATAATACATGTAATAGTTCTTTACAAGTGTTTAAGAAATTAAAAGGAAAACAAAGATTTCTTAAAGATCACTTACTAGAAAGGATGAAACAATATTTAACGTTTTTTGTGGAGTTTGCCTGTAACACTAGTAGCTCTTGATTTGCTGTTTGGTGTGTGAACCTAATTCTACTCCTGGTTGTCTGTATGTCCTGTTGTCATCCTGATTCTACTTCTGGTTGTCTGTATGTGCTGTTGTCATCCTGATTCTACTTCTGGTTGTCTGTATGTGCTGTTGTCATCCCGATTCTACTCCTGGTTGTCTGTAAATGCTGTTGTCATCCTGATTCTACTCCTGGTTGTCTGTATGTACTGTTGTCATCCTGATTCTACTCCTGGTTGTCTGTATGTGATGTTGTCATCCTGATTCTACTCCTGGTTGTCTGTATATGCTGTTGTCATCCTGATTCTACTCCTGGTTGTCTGTATGTGATGTTGTCATCCTGATTCTACTCCTGGTTGTCTGTATGTGATGTTGTCATCCTGATTCTACTCCTGGTTGTCTGTATGTGCTGTTGTCATTCTGATTCTTCTCCTGGTTGTCTGTATGTGATGTTGTCATTCTGATTCTACTCCTGGTTGTCTGTATGTGATGTTGTCATCCTGATTCTACTCCTGGTTGTCTGTATGTGCTGTTGTCATCCTGATTCTACTCCTGGTTGTCTGTATGTGATGTTGTCATCCTGATTCTACTCCTGGATGTCTGTATGTGATGTTGTCATCCTGATGCTACTCCTGGTTGTCTGTATGTGCTGTTGTCATTCTACTCCTGGTTGTCTGTATGTGCTGTTGTCATCCTGATTCTACTCCTGGATGTCTGTATGTGATGTGGTCATCCTGATTCTACTCCTGGTTGTCTGTATGTGCTGTGGTCATCCTGATTCTACTCCTGGTTGTCTGTATGTGCTGTGGTCATCCTGATTCTACTCCTGGTTGTCTGTATGTGATGTTGTCATCCTGATTCTACTCCTGGTTGTCTCTATGTGCTGTTGTCATCCTGATTCTACTCCTGGATGTCTGTATGTGATGTTGTCATCCTGATTCTACTCCTGGTTGTCTGTATGTGATGTTGTCATCCTGATTCTACTCCTGGTTGTCTGTATGTGCTGTTGTCATCCTGATTCTACTCCTGGTTGTCTGTATGTGATGTTGTCATTCTGATTCTACTCCTGGTTGTCTGTATGTGATGTTGTCATCCTGATTCTACTCCTGGTTGTCTGTATGTGATGTTGTCATCCTGATTCTACTCCTGGTTGTCTGTATGTGCTGTTGTCATCCTGATTCTACTCCTGGTTGTCTGTATGTGATGTTGTCATCCTGATTCTACTCCTGGTTGTCTGTATGTGATGTTGTCATCCTGATTCTACTCCTGGTTGTCTGTATGTGATGTTGTCATTCTGATTCGTCTCCTGGTTGTCTGTATGTGATGTTGTCATTCTGATTCTACTCCTGGTTGTCTGTATGTGCTGTTGTCATCCTGATTCTACTCCTGGTTGTCTGTATGTGCTGTTGTCATCCTGATTCTACTCCTGGTTGTCTGTATGTGATGTTGTCATCCTGATTCTACTCCTGGATGTCTGTATGTGATGTTGTCATCCTGATTCTACTTCTGGTTGTCTGTATGTGATGTTGTCATCCTGATTCTACTCCTGGTTGTCTGTATGTGCTGTGGTCATCCTGATTCTACTCCTGGTTGTCTGTATGTGATGTTGTCATCCTGATTCTACTCCTGGTTGTCTCTATGTGCTGTTGTCATCCTGATTCTACTCCTGGTTGTCTCTATGTGCTGTTGTCATCCTGATTCTACTCCTGGATGTCTGTATGTGATGTTGTCATCCTGATTCTACTCCTGGTTGTCTGTATGTGATGTTGTCATCCTGATTCTACTCCTGGTTGTCTCTATGTGCTGTTGTCATCCTGATTCTACTCTTGGATGTCTGTATGTGATGTTGTCATCCTGATTCTACTCCTGGTTGTCTGTATGTGATGTTGTCATCCTGATTCTACTCCTGGTTGTCTGTATGTGCTGTTGTCATCCTGATTCTACTCCTGGTTGTCTGTATGTGCTGTAGTCATCCTGATTGTGTGAGAGCTGATGTCACTCATAATATGGTTCTCTGTAATAGTATTCATTCGTGTGCTTCTTCAAATCGATGAAATTGATTGTACAAAAAATATCGAAATCTAAGGGAAATCCAAAAAGGTAGGTGTCCATAAACCTGACATATCCGAAAAGGTAGGCGTCCATAAACCTGACATATCGAAAAAGGTAGGCGTCACATAAACCTGACATATTCAAAAAGGTAGGCGTCCATAAACCTGACATATTCAAACGTTAATTAATATAAACAAACGGAGGAATGGAAGACAACTATCCTAATGCTGACATGGTTCAGCCTTTCTCTGAAGAAAATGATGGGTTAACATGGTTTTATTATTTACTTATTTATTATTACTTCAACCTCCGACTTGCATGCAAGTTGTTCGTATAGTGACAACAATTAGGTGAGCAACTAATGCAGATATAATTGGCTAATGTAACTTTACTTGGGACCCAGCAGCTAAAACTGTGTAAACATACATAAAAAACATACAACACAACTGATTAAAAATTTCATACAAACACAAATAAATTTGATACAGACGCCATCAACATGTTATTGTAGGTTAATATTGAATCTGAATAGGAATCTGAGTGAAGGTGATAGTACATACCATAATGTAGTACTTCAAAAATAAAGGCAACAGTAGCATACCGCTGCTTAAAAAAAACTATAGATACAAAAATGTGCCTACGATCTTTATTATAAGTGAAACCGTTTTCTGCTTTGAAAATTCGCAATGTTTAAGGTCGTTATAAAGATATAAAGATCCGATCATTATCATATGCATTATTGTGGAAAGTTGTCTCATTTGCAATCATACCACATCTTCTTTTTTATAATTTGGCAACATTAAGTCGTTATGGTTTTTGAGATGGTTTAAGTATGGCACGTTTTGAATATAACATTTGGAGATCTTTATTTAAAAAAACAAAAGGAAGATGTGGCATGATTGCCAATGAGACAACTCTCCACAAGAGACCAAATAACACATAAATTAACAAATATAGGTCACCGTACGGCCTTCAACAATACGTTAAGCTCATTCCGCAACGTCAGCTATAAGACAATGTAAAACAAGTCAAACAGCCTAAAATATGTACAAAAACGAAAAACAGATATGTAACATATAAACAAACGACAACCACTGAATTACAGGCTACTGACTTCGGACAGGCCAATACATACAGAATGTGGCTGGGTTAAACATGAATAACCATCAGAAGTGTATGCTTCCTATTATTTCCATATACCAGCACTCGGTCGATATTGCTGCTGATAGACAGCTTATCTGAAAGAGTATCAGTTCAGTGGGCAGTGCTTCGGTAACATCAGAAAATTGCTACAGATGCAACAAATTTATATTGTTATTCTCACTTCAAACTTACTTGAGAATGAATTCAAATGTCAATGTCTACACCAACTACCACTCAAAACAAAATTCACAGCATCAATTATCGCCTTGGTGATATAAAGTCGCGAAGAAATAATCTGTATTAGATTTTACCTAACTTTTCAATAATGTACATCCCTTTTAATAATTTGGTATTCTTCTGGGTTAACTTTACCTTACTATTCCTAGGAACACTATTTAACAGCATATTTCTGTGGATCTCAACAAAAAGTTCAGCGCGTCGAAGGTTGACTGATTTAACCATTGTTGTTGCTTGTTTAGCAAACACATTGAAGGGCTTCTGTATCCTTGTCTCTTCTGTTATTGGACAACATAAAGATATATTGAACAATATAGATTTCCTCCACGGCACAGGTAAGCATGGAAAACAATTTACTGACTCGCGGACAAGCAACGTTATACAAACATGTAAATGAGATGTTTTTAAGCATATACTTGTTTGTATGTAATTGTTTTTTACGGTTTTTATAACTAATTAGTAAGAATATTTGCATCATTAAACGGGAGTTAGGGAAGGAAGAAGTTATGAGGAAATGTATAGGGGAGTGATTAAAAGGTTATGTGGACAGAACATGGAAATGAAATGGTGAGGAAGAATAAAAGACAAGCTATTGTATACTTAATTAATGAATATAAGTATATAATAATACACAAGACAGTAAATCATATAATACCTTCACTAGCTATTTAAGTATGTGTACAGCAAATTCATAGATATTTTCATGATCATATAATAAGTGAAATCACAAATATAATTTTATCCTGTAGAAGAAGTTGTTTACATGTTTATATGACTTCTATCTAAAATATTTGTATTTTTTTCTTTTTCAGAGACAACGAATTTCTTTTTCGATGGCATGCACACGTGGAGTATTTTGATACTAAATATATATCGTTACAAGCTATTGGAAAAACTCAGTTCACCTAATGATCAAACGAATGATAAGAACTCTTCCAAAATTAACCTCCTTTTTTCAATAGTAATCATGAGTGTTTTCTCCACTGCATATGCTGTGAATCTATGGGTAAACAAATTTTCGGATTCGACAAACACTATAATTCGGGTCTTAAACTTTCTAGGAAAAGACGTCGCTTTTATGATATCTATCATTTTAAACATCGTTACAATTGCTGGTTTACACAAAGTCCAAAGAAGGAGATATAATTCAATCAGACCTTTAGCCCGGACATCAACATTTCCAAATGACCCAAAGAGTTCTATTTTACTACGACAATTCATGTTATCGTTGATCTTTCAAGCCATTTTTTACATAGTTCCTGGTATCTTACGCATGACATCTGAATTTATAAATCTTAATTGTGCTTTGAAGATGGACTCGAATGTGTTATATTCATTTTCCGAAACATTGCTTGTTTTTTTTACGCCTTGCGCATTCGGAATTCTGGTAGAACCAAGAAGAGGCTACCTTTTAGAACTGTTTTGTTTGCAAAAATCATCTGAAGGCGTTACTAATGTGTCTACGGAGATAAGAAATACACAAAATATAGGAGAAACACCAGGACAGTGGAATTGCAGAACGATTCAGCTCCCTGAGATAGCAAATAACTTGGCACAATCAACAGAAATACCATTGGATGTCACCACCATCATGACAGATACAAAAACCCAGGGAAGAGATGTTAAACGACAGTATCAAGGTAGACAATATTTCACAGATATTAACATGAAGAATGGTCCTCCAATGGCATATTCTTTAAAAAGGTACATCAAAAAGAAGCAATCAACCGATATGAGCGTTATCAGTTACCAATCTGAAACAAGTTTGTTTGGGTCATTCTCAGATATTTCTAGCATACAGGGAACTATTCTGATACCTGGAATGCAAGTATCTTTATTAGATACCAATCAGCGAAGAGGACGATCCATCTCTACAGTAATCCAACGTCCACCGTCATTTCCAACACTGATGCAAAGACCTTCGTCCATTGCCGACGTACTTTCTATTATTTGAAAAGATTGATAAGCGTTGATTGTTGTGAAGTTCCTTAGAACTGTTATGCAAA
This sequence comes from Mytilus galloprovincialis, assembly GCA_037788925.1. Classification (NCBI taxonomy): domain Eukaryota; kingdom Metazoa; phylum Mollusca; class Bivalvia; order Mytilida; family Mytilidae; genus Mytilus; species Mytilus galloprovincialis. Next base: position 21,957,141 of record CM075341.1, read on the forward strand.
CTAAGACATTCTACATTTGTTTTTATACTTAATTATTAACTGTTATAACAATTATCTATTCAATAAAACTTAGATTTAACTTTTTTTTTTTTGGTCAACACCTATCTTCACATTCAACATTGGACCTTCAGGGTACAAAATTAAACTTGTGACATTTCGACTTATAATTATTCGATAAATAGACAAGTTTCTAATTTACGTTTTTTTTATAGATGCATCCTTCTGTACTATACAGTTCTACAAATTTAGTTTTAAATACATATTTAATCATGGAAAAATTGGTTTGGGCCAACCTATAAGGGAACAAAGATTCTGTTATGAGGAGCATCTAAATTGCACGCATTATCCCTTACACCAAACAAAGCTGAACTATTGGTATAAGTATTTGGTAAACAAATCAAAACAATAAAAACCTAAAATTGTCTAATGAATCATTAAAGTGAGGTCAAGGTCCGATGATACCGACAAGACAGACATGTTTAAGTTGCAAGGAACTTATATAAAAAATATAGTTATACAACAACTCAAAATAAGTGAGAAATTCACATTACAAAAAAAGACTGAACCGTGAAATGAGGTCAAGGACAATGAGCAGCTGGAAACTTCGTCGAATGAGGTATCTGCATACAAAGTATAAAGCATCCATGTATTTTTCCTTTTGAGATATAAAGCTTTACACAAACTGTTTACGCTACGCCAACAGATAGTAATATCTGTGTCTCGCATACTGCGGTTTTCGTCGGGCGCAAGAGTGACAATAAAACACATTCAAAATTTTTAATTATCATTTTTATTTTAGTCTCAAAATATAAGTATACCTATTATTTTGGCACTAAAAGGAAAGACAGGCAAAAAGCGAAAACTGTAACCATGACCAATAGTACCAGAATTTCGATGCAACAAATTGTGGGTTCAAAAGATCACTTGTTCCATCCATTTCATTATAAATAGATTAAGAGTAAAAATTCAAAAAGGAAAGTCCCAAATGAAATGTCAAAAACAAAACCTCAGACACATTAAGCGTATGGACAACTGTCATATTCCAGACTCGGTATAGACATTTTTTTATGAAGAAAATAGTGGATTAAACTTTGTTTTATAGCTAGCTAAACCTCTCACTTGTATGACAGTCGTTTAGGAGTATCTTTTCATTAAATGAAATTGACAAGTGTTTACCTATGTCCAAATCTTGTAAATCAATTGGAAAGTGACAAATCTAGATAAAAAACAAACACTGAGGGACTCACATGGACTCCAAAAAAAAAACAGGCCCGGTATCATGGATAAGACCAGCATTTCCTACCATTTTTAAATCAAGCAAATTCTCAGCCGGTAACAGGATTAATAAAACTGGTATAAAGAACTTTGATGTCATTTATGTATTTCTAAGGATGTATGCATCTCATTCACACTTCCCTGAGCAGTTTCTCTATAACTGAAGTATGGTTTTTAATTGGTAAATTAATGCTGGTAATTGTGAAGCAAAACTGGAGTAATCTTTTATCAGACAAAGAAAAATTCAAACAAAATCTGGTTTGCAAATACCAAGTATGTTATTTGGATAATTGTGTGTAATGAAGACTGATGCTAATTCATTTGATTAGACTTTCAATATTGGAACCATAACTTAGTCATTACTTTTATAGTAAAAGACCCAAACTGTTTGTTAGTACCAATCCTTCACATTCCTTAAATATGCGATTTTTACACTACTAATATTCTACACACTACCAAGAAGCAAGTAGACATACTGTTGTCTGGATTTGTGATTTTTTTTCTCTATAGATTTATTTTAGGACATTACCTGAACATGTAGTCTAAAGCTGGCAGCATTTAGTGAAGTAACGTAAGACTTTGATTCCCTCATTCTTACACCATTTATCCTTTCCTGGCCTGTTGATTAATATCCAAGCCTCGCAGTGTATAAATATGATATTACAATTGATACAGTGGAAGAACCTATATGTACATGGACATGGGGCATACTAACCATCAGTAGTATCATCTATATGTAAAGGCATTGGGTATAATTAAAACATGAAAATATAAGCATTCTATTTCTATAAAATGTTTATTGGTTGTAAAGTTGTATATCTTGTACAAATAAGCCAATAGCTATATATAAACTAACAACTGGGTAAATATGAAAGACTATCTATGGTATTGCAAGTTATTGCTAGTGTACAATTTATATTATTGACCTGTAAGATTCAATTAATTTTGTTTTTCAATGTTTAAAAATCAAGATTGCTTATGAAATCACAAAAAATTCAAATTAAAAAAAATATTGAAAGGAGGATTACACAATATTTACTATAGTTATATCAAAAGTTGCATCAAAGAAGACTTTCTTTTCACTTAGGTAAGGTTAACAACATCATAGTTAGGTGGTACTAGCATCTACATATGCTTAATATATGATATTTTAATATATTCCAAAACACTCTATATATATTTTAAAATTAAAATGTGCCACAAAATTTGCTTTTGTGAGACAATAGGTCAAACTGTATCTAAAACAACTCATAAAATTACACAGGAACACTTTTTGTAAACTGAGATTTGTTTTTTAGCAAAGATTTTTAATACCCAGACAAAAGACTGACTATATGCAAATATTTTTTCTTATTATGATATTTATATTCTAGCTTTATCAACACATAAAAATACTTCTTAAATGTTAACTCTTCCTTTCCTAAAGTCTGCAATAATATCAAATGGATCTCAAGAGGTAAACAAACAGAAAAATAAAAACAGAGGCACATTCAGGGGACATGCCCATTACAGCTGAAATATTTCATTTTTGACTGACACATACAATTTTATATGAAATAAAATTTAAAATGCAATATTTTATTTCAATCTTTTCTATAAACAATCACGAAACTTACAAGCATTAAATCAAATATAAAAGAGAACTTTAGATATTTTCAAAATTTAGTACTACATTTTGCAGGACTCAAGTTTTTTTTAATTAATATTGCTTAGAAAAGAATTTTCTGGACACAAAAACAAACAACTACTGTATACTCTGCAGGCAGATTCCTGATACCAAGATAGTTCATCATTTCAAAAATTATTTAGTAAAAAAAAAGTTCATAATATCTATTATTAAGTAAAAAAAATCCTATCAAGATATATCCAATCAAAAACAAAACAAATTATAATTAATAATAAAACCAAACAAGCAATATATTAAATAAAACTAAAAATAATAACATCTCAACATGTTTTGTCTCAAAATGTACACTTTATCTCAGTAATACAATTCATCCCAACCAACCTTACATTATCATTGCAGATTAAGTCTTTTAATTTTTAATTATCCAAACCTCATGGAGAGGAAAATTTGCTATGTATTTCTGGTAAAGAAATAATGTATAATGTCTATTTCAGTGATAAATGTCTGACAAAACTAGAAAAAAAAATCAGATTTTTTTTTTTTAAATTGTTACTAACAACAGAATGCCTAGTTTATACAATCCTATGTTAATAAACATAAAACTCTGTTGGTTATCTTTGCTTTACTTCCCATTATGGCAATACAGATTTACATAGGACTTTACTCTTTTCATTCAATTTGAAAAAAGCCATTTCAGACAGAATTGACATTAATTTTCAAAACTGTTAGGATCTGTATCACCTTTTACAAATATCATACTTGTAACTTAAATTTAGTAATTCATGGCCTACAAAGATTTTTGTAAGAGTTTACACAAAAGTGGCTTCAGATTTTATCATTATCATTTTACAGACATGTATCATCATTCATTCTCATTAATATATAAAATGCATCAAATTTGATATTGATAGAAATCTATGTAAAACTACATATTCATTTGCATATTCTATATACATAGCACCATTTATTTTCACATGTTCAAATGAACTAAAAACTCTATATACTATTAAATAAACATACCAAACTTTCCCAAATAAAGCATGTTCAAAATTCAAGATGAAACAATTTCACAGGTGGACTGACATTCAAAACAAAATCATAACTAATATGAATGATGGTATCTTGATTTATAAAGGGTATTAATTGACTTATCTTTTTTTATTTTACAGACACTATCTAAAAAAAGGTTGAAGTACTTTGTCTTAAAAAAATAAATGATAATTTTATCAAATTTTTCCTTCAGAAATCTTGTTCAACAACTGAAAACAACTTTAGAGTGTAGATAAATTTGATAAAAACTATTTGTTCACAAGATTGAAAACAAAGTTTAGCCTCGTGGTACCAGGCTCATAGTGCAGTTATACAATCACCAATATTTAAAAGGACATATGGTGTTGAAGTTAATATTTCATAAAGAAATCCCACCAACAGAAAGCTGTAAATTAATGCTGACAATAAACCCACATACATGTATTAATAATGAATGAAAAGTGTGAATAAATATACAATATATGTACCATGCAAAACATTTACACATCTAAAAAATGTGGAAAAAATATCAGCAGTCACTAGGTGTGCATATTTTGCTATATCTAAAAAAGCACTAATTTTACATCAAATTAGATGTATTATTCCATGATTACATTTATCAAAATTTTTCATTACTACAAATATAAAAATGCTTGACAAAAAAAACATTTTTCCTTTTATATTCAACTTTTTTCTGTTAACATATCTAAGACAATATCTTAAATACTTCTTCTAAGAATATGTAAAAATTATTGCAAAATATATCTGATCTTCATTTGTAATGTCTATGAATTTAAAAATCCTAGCAATGGTTTTCTTAAGAAGTAGTGGTGTACCATGGCCTTCTGCGATGCCAGCGAATCTGGTACCCAGAGTCTACACGGATCTTGATGGAGGCAGCTTCAGCAGCACGAACTGTTTCCTTCACAGCTTGCATCAGATTCTGGGCATTACCAACCAACATTTCAGTGGCTTCTTGATCCTCTTCTGAACCTATAATCAAATAAAACTTGTTATGAAGATTAGAAACAAGAGTTTTTACTATATATACTTTTTTTTACATTAAAGCAAATTGCAACATTTACAAATATTGGTAAAAAATAAATAATAAAAATTTGATCATCATTTCAAGGTCAGATTGTATTGCTTTTGTGTTTCAAGATTAAAAAGTGCTCCAGTCTAACACTTCATGCTAAATATGTGAAAACAACAGTAAAATACACCTGTCCTATAGCTGATAAACAATCTCCAAGCGATAAGCTAAGACCACTCACTGACCGACATCAAAAAGGTATTGCTTGGCTATTAATATTTATCACATGTTCTTCAAGTTGGCCAAGATTAAATAGAACTGAGAATCAATTATTATTTTCTTTGAAATGCACTTATTAAAACTTTTAAGTTGTTGATTTAAGAAATATGAGTAAAATTTAAGAAAAATGAGTAAAATTATTGACAATTTTGTGACTGAAAGAATATTATTCGTGGGAAATAACTTAGCACAAATCAGTTCAATTCTGAGGTATTTAAACTGGACATTACTATAATTAAACTCAAGTTTTGTACTATTTTGTAGAGCAACAAGAATTTACAAGATTGATACAATATCAATTAAATTTTGTTAAATCAATTAATCTAAAATTGTTTTCATGAAAATTTATCAACTCCTATAGAAGTATTTTATTGTCCCCAACGCAATGCAAAGCAGAAGACTTAGAAATACCAGGCTTTCATCTCTCTGTCTGTTTGGTCTTGTAAGCACTACCACATGTTAAATTCTTGCCAGATTTTTATCAAACTTATATCAGAGGTTAATATCAGTAAAGTCCTTGATAAGCTGGAAAATCAGTGCCGATAAACTATTATGAAGAGAGTTATGGCCCTTGAAAATATTAAATATATGGAAGTTTGCATTTCTAGTGCTCTCATGTGTTTAATTCTTAACAGATTTTAATCAAACTTTTATCAAAGGTTTATATCTGCAATGACAAGTTAGGAAATCTGTTTTTCTCATGTATTGCCTGTGGAAAAATGAAATAAGTTCAACACAGGGGACACATGAACTCAGTTCTTTTTTCACTTGCGAAAAGATGTGGGTTTTTTTTTCATTAAATTGTTGAATTTTGAACCCATAATTTCTCAAAAATTTGTGTTTATACTTTTTAAATCAAGAATATATCAAAGCATCAACATCTAAGAAATCTTTAATAGTTATTGATGATCTTTAAACTGCATCAAAATTTTCACTTCAGATTCATTATAGGTTATTATAAACTACACGGCTAAGTTATATTCAATATAAAAGCTTGTTACTATTTGGTGTAAGCCCGCCAATGTAAGGATTGTGTACTGAAAGTAAAACATTAACTTTGAAACCCTTCACAAGCAGAAAGGCAGAAACATACTGTAAAGGAATTTGTTTCATAAGGACTTGGTTTCACAAATCAAAATGTGAAATTGTTTACTTAATATTACACAAAGCTGAATAATATGTGTATCAAAGTAATTTCAAAGCTGAAAAGATAAAAGATTTAAATCCTTTTGGTCCAAATAAGCTATTTTATCATTGAAAATTTAAAGCTTTTTTACATACATTCCCTGTAAATAATAAACCACTTGCAAAATTGTTCCATATTTGCAATCAGTATACCATTATTCACCAAGCCCAATCTATTTAATACTCATTCTTATATTCAATAATGTAGACTATACTCATAATGAGATATAGAAATGGGAAAATTCATTCACTTCAAACAATGCATGTATAATCTTGATGAAGACTTATCTATGTTAGTCACAATATAGAAATATTCAAGTACCACGTTCCAGTCAAAACAATGCATCATGCTAAACAACAAGACAAATACCAAATCATGCTAGGCCTAGCAACTGCAGTTTTAAATATATACAATGATATATGTCCCTGCTAGAGATCTTCAATTTGTTTTATTGGTGTCTAATTTGTTTGAAATATTGTTCATTCATCATTATTTGTTGGATACCAATTTTTGTGGATTTTGTGGGTACAGGTGAATGAACCAGGAATTTAAATGATCAACGTATTACAAATTTTCTATAGGTTTGTATACAGACTTTGGCAAAACCACAAAATTAAATATCCATGAAAATTGGTACACAAAAAAATAAATGAATGCACAGTATAATTTAATAAAAACACTACATTCTCAGCAGACAATACAGACATTTATATCTTTACATATAAAACCATAACCACAATATGTAATGCTAATGATTCAGGGTTCTACAATAAACATTTATATACATATCAAGTCACTTTTTTCTTAGGGCAAATTGCATCATTTAAAGTGTAAAACATTTACTATAAATCATAACCTCAATAAATTTTACTCCCATTTTCCTGCATACATTTGTATATTGAAATTTTATTACAGTCCTACACTGTTGTAAACGTATTTGCATGAAATATGAAATTAGGTTTTTTAAATGATAAGAATGCATTTGATTAATAAAATATGTTAATTTCTTATCCCGACAAGCTGCAATAAGTAAAATTAGTCAAGTTATTGTAGAAGCCTGAGCTCTCAATTTTCTCCTTTATTTAATACTAAATACATCACTTGTGGCTTAAACTTACTGGATTCTGTTTCCATGGCAACAGGTTACAGAAGCAGGCAGAAATAAAAACAAAACAAAAAAGCATATATTAGTTGTCAATCAATACAAAGCATTGTACTTTAATGATAAACCCAGCTGTATTTAATTTCTGTTTTGAAATTCTGAACTATTTAAAATTTCAATAATTTCAATAATTTTGCTATTTCAAATTAATCTAATAAATGCAATGGAATTAGTATTGCATTTTTTAAAACTTATATCTAAAATTTTGATCTCATAAAAAAAAATTTTGCTTAATTTTTTTTTACAAAATTCATGTGAACTGACTGATAAATTTTTAAAGTTCAAAAATGTATAATTCAACAATGAAAAAACAATTTGCATAAAGTCTTGATAGTAGGTTTATCATTAAAAGAATTGGCAAAATATTCATCATGCATTTAACAAAGCAAAGGCATTGTGTCATTAAAATTGTAGAGCTTATTGAAAGAAAGTAGTCATCATGATGCTTCATATGTTGGTTAGTAACATTTGTATTGTCCTGGGTCAACATTCGGGTCAAAGGGTTTCAGTAAAGAATTAAAAAGCATTAAAATATATAAAATTCATACACTCCTGCTCTGTTCATAAATAAAAGACATAAAATATTACTTATTATGTACAAATAAGAATATGATATGGAATAATTGCCAAAGAGACAATTACTCCACAGAGACGAAAAACATAAAACTTACAACTGACACATAAAATTGGTCAGTTCTTTATTTTTTGAATCCATATCTACTGTTTATTTTGATAAACTATTTACAAATCTCCTCATGCCAATTTGCTTGGTCAATGTTGTGAATTTTGTCTTTAGAAACAGTAACACATTACCATCAGTTTATTTGATGGGATTGAATATAAAAGTATGAAGATGTAGTATGATTGCCAATGAGACAACTCTCCACAAGAGATCAAATAACACAGAAATTAGCTTAACAACCATAGGTCACCGGATGGCCTTTAACAATGAGCAAAGCCCATACCACAAAGTAAGCTATAAAAGGCCCCAAAATGACAAATGTAAAACAAATCAAACAAGAGAACTAACAGCCTAATGAATGTATAATATAATGAAGGAAAAACCAATATGTTGCACAGCAACAAACAACACCTTCTGAATAACAGGCTCCTGACTTGGGACAGGCACATACAGAATACTTGTACAGTATGTTTGTTATCAATAGAAAATCAGAGCTTTGTCATGAAATATAGGGCAACTTCAACTATGTACTTGACTCAACTGATTTTGTTTGTCTTATTAAAAAACAACTGAGGGATATAACTAGAACTGTATGATATATAAGTTAGATTACTTGTGTAAGCAGATTACCTTTAAGAGGCCTCTGATAATACCTGTACATTATGAACTTAAAAATTTCTCTCTGCAACAAAATAATTGAGCCAGAAAAAGTATACAACTTTTTTGTAACTCAACATTCTTATTTCTTTATGATATATACTATCATGCAAGGTTTGTTCAATAAGTGGAACTGAAAAGGCTTATAAAAGCTTTTGATTCCCAACATTTTGAAACATTTTAGCCCATGCAGTCAAGAATTATACATCTTTGCCATGACAGTATTGGATCTGAACATTCCTGATAAAGATCAATTTCTTTTTTGTATTCCATTGTAGTCAATGATCTTGATAAGGGCATGATTCTATAGGGGACTAAAAATATAAATAAAACTCAGGAAGTTGGGAGTATATATTTGTATGGAACAAATGGTTCTTTTGTTTATAAGTTCCTTACTCATGTTGGTTATAGTGATTAAATCAGTGCTATCACATCAATATAGAGTCAAATCATGTGAATATTGAATTAGCTGAATATGAAGGAGAAATCACTCAACTTAGTGTGTACCTGATCACCTGCTGTCTTTGTTAAACTTGGAGGAGGGGAGATAATGTAAAAGGAAATGACACCCACATGATTTATGTTTTAAGACTTCTTCATATGAAAACAAACAATTAAAGGTCATATCAAAAGCCTGCATCAAACTTAAGATCAACTCTTAAAAAGAGGACTACTTATATTAACCTAAAACGCATTCAATAATTCACTATTTTTTTTGCTCAATTTAACTAGAGCTATTTAAACATTTGTAACGCATAAGAATCATTATTGCTGGGAGGAAAATAAATACTTCTGTTGAATTTACCTTACATTTAACAAACTAAAATAAACTTCATAGCTTTGAAGAGAAAATGCCAAGTGATTTAATACCTAATTGATAGGAATGATACTGAATGTATTCCAGAAAGCATAACAACAAAGGGCATGTTCAGATTATAGCAATAATCAAGTCAATATATCATCTTCAGGTACCCCTAAATACAAAATTTGAACAGTACGAACATATTTGAAAAAACATCACATCACAAGGATTAGTGGTGGTCATTATAACGTGCTGGGAGGAAAATCACTGGTCAAAATTGCATTCATTGGTCAACTCTAAATCATCACTACTGACAAACTTTAGGAAAATCTCAATTATTAGTCATCAACTACAAGTCAGGGTCATCCCATGCTAAATTAACTTTACCGCAAGATATTTCACCACCGTCTGGGGCTGGTACAGGTTCTATGGTATAAATAAATCATTATGATATTTTCATTGGTTAAACAACTTTAAAAGTTTCCTTGAAATACAGTAAAGGTCCTGGAGTCCATTTCACAATAGACGTACAACTAATATTGATTGTAGGTATAATGCATTGTTCATGACTTACGTTCAATCCTAGTGGTAATTTTTTTTGTTAAACCGAATCCTGATGTTGTAATGGGATATGCCTGCTCCATATTTGCATTTCCTTAAATCTTAAATATAACTGGGTTTATATAAACTAGAGGCTCTAAAGAGCCTGTGTCGCTCACCTTGGTCTATGTGAATATTAAAGGAAGCAGATGGATTCATGACAAAATTGTGTTTTGGTGATGGTGATGTGTTTGTACATCTTACTTTACTGAACATTCTTGCTGCTTAAAATTATCTCTATCTATAATGAACTTGGCCCATTAGTTTCAGTGGAAAATGTTAGTAAAAATTTACAAATTTTATGAAAATTGTTAAAAATTGACTATAAAGAACAATAACTCCTAAGGGGGTCAATTGACCATTTCGGTCATGTTGACTTATTTGTAAATCTTACTTTGCTGAACATTATTGTTGTTTACAGTTTATCTCTATCAATAATAATATTCAAGATAATGACCAAAAACAGCAAAATTTCCTTAAAACTAACAATTCAGGGTCAGCAACCCAACAACGGGTTGTCCGATTCATCTAAAAATTTCAGAGCAGATAAATGTTGACCTGATAACCAATTTTACCCCTTGTCAGATTTGCTCTAAATGCTTTGGGTTTTGAGTTATAAGGCAAAAACTGCATTTTACCCCATGTTCTATTTTTAGCCATGGCGGCCATCTTGGTTAGATGGCCGGGTCACCGGACACATTTTTAAACTACTAACCCAAAAGATGATTATGGCCAAGTTTGGATTAATTTGGCCAAGTAGTTTCAGAGGAGAAGATTTTTGTAAAAGATTACTAAGATTTACGAAAAATGGTTAAAAATTGACTATAAAGGGCAATAACTCCTAAAGGGGTCAACTGACCATTTCAGTCATGTTGACTTATTTGTAAATCTTACTTTGGTGAACATTATTGCTGTTTATAGTTTATCTCTATCTATAATAATATTCAAGATAATAACCAAAAAGAGCAAAATTTCCTTAAAATTACTAATTCAGGGCCAGCAACCCAACAATGGGTTGTCCGATTCATCTGAAAATTTCAGGGCAGATAGATCTTGAACTGATAAACAATTTTACACCATGTCAGATTTGCTCTAAATGCTTTGGGTTTTGAGTTACAAGGCAAAAACTGCATTTTACCCCATGTTCTATTTTTAGCCATGGCGGCCATCTTGGTTTGATGGCCGGGTCACCGGACACATTTTTCAAACTACTAACCCAAAAGATGATTGTGGCCAAGTTTGGATTAATTTAGCCAAGTAGTTTCAGAGGAGAAGATTTTTGTAAACTATTACTAAGATTTACGAAAAATGGTTAAAAATTGACTATAAAGGGCAATAACTCCTAAAGGGGTCAACTGACCATTTCAGTCATGTTGACTTATTTGTAAATCTTACTTTGCTGAACATTATTGCTGTTTACTGGTTATCTCTATCTATAATAATATTTAAGATAATAACCAAAAACAGCAAAATTTCCTTAAAATTACTAATTCAGGGGCAGCAACCCAACAACGGGTTATCCGATTCATTTGAAAATTTCAGGGCAGATAGATCTTCACCTGTTTAACAATTTTACCCCATGTCAGATTTCCTCTAAATGCTTTGGTTTTTGAGTTATAAGCCAAAAACTGCATTTTACCCCTATGTTCTATTTTTAGCCATGGCGGCCATCTTGGATGGTTGGCCGGGTCACCGGACACATTTTTTAAACTAAATACCCCAATGATGATTGTGGCCAAGTTTGGTTTAATTTGGCCTAGTAGTTTCAGAGGAGAAGTTTTATAGCTATAAATACGTTACCATCATAAATTCTGAGTGTAACCCCAATTGCGTCATAGGTCAGATGGAAAATCCCTACTAAAAATAAACGTACTCTCACTGGTCCGGACATATACCCCTGTTTGCCCATATTCTTTCATTCAATTTCCATCTGCGACATCGGTCACACGTGCACATCAAGTTTTACAGATTCAACAGAGAAGTGTTTAGTTTGTTTTGAATAGCTTAATTGCTTTTCATATATATTGTGTATTTTATTGGAAATATATTCCCTTGTTTTGTTTAAATTTCTAAACAAATTATTTGTGTTTTTTTTACTAAAGTAAAATTTATTATGGACTTTAATTTGAATAGTCCGTATGTAAGTATTCCTGGTTCGGACTATCTCTTAGATGGGTCACTACCTTTAAGTCCCCCCCAAACTACCAGTACATTGACCGGAGTTTCGACAACGGTGTCTGGTATTGCTACCTATCCGACCCTTTCACAAGGTTCGGCCATGCATTTTGGGGGGGTACCTACGTCAACTTCGGTGACTCATACTTTATCTAGGCCTGTTAATTCAGCGGGTACTATTAGTTCTGTCCCAGGTACAGCTATGGGCTTGAACTTGCCAGGTTCTAGACCCCCATTATCCTATTGTGGGTATATGCTTCCCAACACGGGCACACAACCTTTACCCTCATGGTCTCAGCCACCTTGGCCACAGTCTTACCCTTATGGTGGGTTTATGCCAAACCAACCTGGTTTTTGGCCTTATAGGGACAATTTCTATGGTCCCCCTTCTGGGGTAGCTACTGCACCACCTTTAGCTCCTGCTCTACCCGTAGCAGTATCTTTGACTTCTGCAGTAGCTCCTTCTACCACCGTACCTGACTCTCAAGCTCCTAGTTCTTCTCATGGTACTCAGGTTTCTGATCATGCATCACCTATGGATGGGCTACAGAAGTTACTTTTGGACTTTGGTGAGTCTTTCAAGGCTGAATTTAGCACTCTATCCAGTCGTATGACTCTACTGGAGAATAGAGTTTCTTCTCATCAACCTTCTCCAGCTAAGTCTGTAGAATGTGATGAGAGGGAGGATGACGAGCTTTCTGTTTCCCCTGGGAGTCATGAAAGGGCTTTCCTCACTGATGAGGATGTTGAAAGTTCTTCTTCTCCCAAGGTATCGAAGACGGCCCCTGAGCCTTCTTCTAAGTCAGCTCAACAACCTCCCACCAAGGAGACTGAGGATCCTCCTTCCTTGAAGGATCTTAGGGATAAGGTGTATACCTTGATGAGGGATGAAGCACATATCCCTTTTGCCTCTCCTTCCAAGCCGAAGAAACCTTCTTCAACTTTTGAAGCTTCCTGTGGTATTTCTCAGGATACTGTGACTTCTCACAATTCTTTTCCTGAATCTGGCCATATGGCTTTTGCTTTACAATTTATTAATGAAGGTATCGCTAATTCTGCTAGTGAAAAGGTTGCTAATAACAATATCTCAGGATTTGGAATGTCATCCTTTTCTGATCAGGTTAAGTACAAGGATTTTGATATCTTTGATTCTTCACTGGGTAGACTTGTTCCCAATTGTGACAAATCTATGTCATCTTTATTGGGAAAAAAGCCAGTAGATGGTCTTCGTCTCACTCAACCTGTTTGGTCAAAGACTGAGAATCTCCTTCGTAGTGCTTCTCAAGTTCTTGGCACAGCCGAACATTTTCTAGCTGCAACCGGACATTTGCTTAACAGCGAAGATTCGGTTGTTCCAGCAGAAGTACGATCCTTCTTACTTCAACTGGATAAAGCTTTAGGTTCATCTCAGTTGCTTTTAATGGGTTCTATTGCTAATTGCACCCTATCTAAAGAGCAGAGTTTCTTGAAAACATTTCTATCGCTGAGCCTTTGAAAGATTCTTTACTGAAATCTCCACTCTCTGACAAGATGTTTGGTTTACCCTTACAGCGGGTTCAAGAGGAACTCAGCAAAAACCCTCCTCCAGTCAAAGTTAGTGTACAAGTTACTAATGGCAAGAGGTCGGTTAATGCTACATCTAGTTCTACTAGTACTTCTGCTTCAGGTGGTCCTCCTTCTTCTGCTAAGAAAAGGAAGAATAACTACGGCAAACCGCAGAACAAACCCAATAACTCAGGAAAAAGCTCAGGTAAGCCTTCTGGTGGTTTTAAGGGTTCCAAGAAACCTGGGTCTAGTACCTAGGTTCTTGCCCCCTCGTACGTTATTGACAGCTTCCCCAGGGGAAAATTTACAACAAGTTCCTCAAAAATCAATACCAGTAGGGGGGAGGTTAAGTTTTTTCCTAAATCAGTGGAAGAAAATTACCTCAGACTGTTATGTGCTGTCAATAATTCGAGGGGGATTAACACTTCAGTTCAAGAACCCACCTCCTCTGTCTGCAGTTCCAATAAGTTTGTCTCATACTCAAGACCCAGTAAAGTGTCAACTTCTATCAGTAGAAGTGGACACAATGTTACAAAAAGCTGCAATAGAGGAGGTGTCGATCTTAACTCTGTCTCCGGGATTTTATTCCCGTCTTTTTCTGGTTCCAAAGAAGACTGGAGGAATGAGGCCGGTCATAGACCTATCTATTCTGAACAAATTTCTTATTGTTCCCCACTTCAAAATGGAAACAAACAGATCCATCAGGGCTTCAATCCTTCCAGGAATGTGGACTACTTCTCTGGATCTTTCAGACGCGTATTTCCACATTCCCATTTCCCAAACTTACAGGAAATACCTTCGCTTCGTTTGGAACAACAAAGTTTTCCAGTTCAAGGCTCTCCCTTTTGGCCTGTCTACAGCCCCTTTGGCTTTTACAAAAATCATGCAGGCAGCTATAGCTCACCTACATTCCCTGTCTATTCAGATTCATTCCTACCTGGACGATTCCCTTCTCAAGGAATTTTGCCCAATCAAATTGAGGGTTCAGACAGATTTGGTCATCAATTGTTTTCTGTCCCTAGGTTTCCTTATCTCTTGGAAAAAGTCAGAGATAATTCCGTCTCAAGACTTTGTTTTCCTGGGAGAACATTTCCTAACCAGTGTAGGCCTAGTCCTCCCACCAGAGGAGAAATTTACAAAACTATGTCAGAAAATACATTTATTCCTGACGGTTCAATCAGTCACAGCACGTCAATTCTTGCAACTTCTGGGTCTATTGAACTCTCTGGCAGATGTAATTCCATTGGGACGACTTCACATTCGTCCGCTTCAGTTTTATCTGCACAAGTTATGGATTGCAGCTTCACAAGAATGGGAAGCATTGATTCCAATCACTCAGCCTTTATTTCCACACCTTCAATGGTGGTTAGTACGGGAAAATGTAATGAGGGGCCTATGTCTGTTCCCTCAAGTTCCCAGTCTAACATTATTCACAGATGCCTCCACCCTCGGTTGGGGAGCATATCTGGAGGGGCTTACAATCTCGGGAGTCTGGAGTCCAGATCTTTTGGAAGAGCATATCAATGTATTGGAAATGAAAGCAGTTCTGTTTGCACTGAATCATTTCCAAATGTCTCTAAAGAATCAGTCTGTCATTCTGGCCACGGACAACACAACAGTTGTAGCTTATCTCAAGAATCAGGGAGGAACTCATTCACCTTCTCTTTATCAGATAGCCAGAGACATTCTCCTTCTGTGTTTTCAACTCCAGGTTCATCTAGTGGTGAGACATATTGCGGGGCACCTCAATATTCTAGCCGACACTCTATCCAGATCCCTTGCTCCAGTAAACACGGAGTGGGAACTACTTCAAGTAGTTTTCAAAGCTGTGACTCTTCATTGGGGGTCACCTCAGATAGATCTGTTTGCGACCAGTCTCAATCACAAACTTCTAACATTTGTGTCTCCGGTTCCGGATCCAAAATCTTTTGCGGTAGACGCAATGAGCCTATCTTGGAAAGGAATGTTCGGGTACGCCTTCCCTCCTTTCAGGTTTCTCTCCCCAGTACTTCAGAAAATAGCAGGGGAAAATTGCAAGATCATAGTTATTGCTCCAGCATGGCCAAAACAGTCTTGGTTTCCAGACCTTCTGCGCCTTTCATGTGCTTGTCCTCTAGTTCTACCTCTGAGACCAGACCTTCTGTCTCAAATCAAGGGCAAGGTTCTTTATCAAAATCCAGAAAAACTTCATCTACACGCCTGGCTTCTCTCAGGGTTAGCCTCAGAAAGAGAGGTTTTTCTGAAGGAGCAACCAAGCATCTCACAAAGTCTGTCAGAGACTCCACTAGCATTGTCTATGATGCAAAATGGTCAATCTTCTCAGATTGGTGTAGTGAGCGGGAAATTGATCCTTTCCAAGTCACTGTACAACAATTAGCAGACTTTCTAGTTTTTCTTTTTGAATCCAAAGGATTATGTCCCTCTACTATTAAGGGATATAGATCAGCTATCTCAAGAACTATTCATATTTCTGGT
This sequence comes from Mytilus galloprovincialis, assembly GCA_037788925.1. Taxonomy (NCBI): domain Eukaryota; kingdom Metazoa; phylum Mollusca; class Bivalvia; order Mytilida; family Mytilidae; genus Mytilus; species Mytilus galloprovincialis. Next base: position 21,973,668 of record CM075341.1, read on the forward strand.
GGCCCAGATTTTGGAATCAATGAGCATATTTCTCTTTTGGTTCGTAGTTTTAGTCTTGAAAGACCAAGACAAAAAACTTTAGTTCCTAAGTGGGACCTTGGACTAGTTTTATCCTTTTTAAAACTTCCTCCTTTTGAACCAGCAGAAACAATAGATTTAAGGTTTCTTTCCTATAAATGCTGTTTTCTTTTAGCTTTGGCTTCTGGACGGAGAAGGAGTGAAATCCATGCCTTCTCTATTTCTGATGCTTGCCTTCGATTTAACAGGGATAAATCTTCTGTTACTCTTTTAACGGATCCTGCTTTTTTGGCAAAGAATCAGATTCCAGATAAGGGTGCAGAACCAGTTGTGATTCCTGCACTCCCTAGCGATTCTATTTCTGTACTTTTATGTCCAGTAAGAATCCTTTCTATTTATCTGGAAAGAACGTGTAGTTTACGTTCTGTTTCTAACTCAAGACTCTTTATTCCTATTAAAAAAGGAATCTCAGATCTTTCTGTTAAAACTATTTCTACTTGGATATGCAAATGCATATCTTTAGCTTATGGTTCTTCTAAGGCAGAACTTTTAAATAGTTTTTAATGTTAAAGCCCATGATGTTAGGGGTATCTCTACATCCTGGGCTCTGTTTAACAGTGCTTCTTTAGAAGAGGTACTGTCTGCAGGTTTCTGGAGAAACGAGAACTCTTTTATATCTCACTACCTCCAATCTATGGCTACTTTTGCCGAGAGTTTATACTCTCTTGGACCTATAGTTTCAGCACAAAGATTGAACTTTCCTCCTGTTTCTTCTGTTACAGGGGATTCAGCTTTACGTTAGATTCTGTTACTCAGAATTTATGATGGTAACGTATTTATAGCTATAAAATATTCAAATTTTAAAGTAAATTTGGATTTTATTAAATAAATACTTACCATCATAAATTATAGGTCCCACCCACCTCCCCTTCATCCCCTTTCCTTATGTTTCTGTCTTGAGGAAATTGAATGGAAGAATATGGGCAAACAGGGGTATATGTCCGGACCAGTGAGAGTACGTTTATTTTTAGTAGGGATTTTCCATCTGACCTATGACGCAATTGGGGTTACACTCAGAATTTATGATGGTAAGTATTTATTTAATAAAATCCAAATTTACTTTAAAATTTGAATAATTTTTGTAAAAGTTAACGACGACGACGGACGACGGCGGACGCCGGACACCAAGTGATGAGAAAAGCTCACTTGGCCTTTTAGGCCAGGTGAGCTAAAAAAGAAGATGTGGTATGATTGCCAATGAGACAACTATCCACAATTAATTATTTTCTTTCATTAAAAGTATACTTAAGGAGACTGATTCATTACTTCAGTACATGCAATTTACAAAAACAAAATTCTGATGATTACTTTTTTTTTTTTTTTTTTTTTTTATCTTGGTTATAAGTTTGTATGGTAAATATTCTTTTATATACAATTCTTTTATCTTCAGCGACTGCCTTGTTTATTTTCTAGATATATTATGTTACCTGATACACAGAATTTTATGGGAGCATCATCAATACTGACAATAAATAAAACATGGTAAAATAAAAGCTTTATCCAATCACAGCTTAACTTAATAATACCTACACTGCTCTGGTCAAATCTTCTAATATTTTAAAAGTAATACTGACAAAACAAATATAAATTTTGCACTGTTGTATATATTAGAACTTAGCAAAGATTTAAAATTAATGTAAAAATATTGAAAATAAAAGTACAATGTTGATAAATAAGTGTATACCTTGTGCTCCCAACATGGTTGCCTTCACTGTTGATAAAATCTTTAGCTGGGTACCAATTGTCGGAATTCTCTCACAAACTTGCAACAAGTTCTGTTTAAAAGAAAATATATATTTAAATATTTATCAAAGCTTAAAACAATCTTAAAACATTGATTAACTTACCAGCAAAATTTATCCAACTGAGAGATTCTTTTGGGATTTAGTATATAAATTAGGTAATGGTATTAAACTCCATCAAACAAAATTTAACATGGCCAGAAATTCTAAAGGACATTATTTGACTAATTTATCATACTTTATGGTTTTTATGCAAATTTAGGCCAAAAAGGGGCCTTTCTCATACTTTTTCCTTTGTCAATATTCAAAAATAGTTCTTCAACATACTCTAGTTGCATGCAAAATTTCATAGAAATCTCGACATATTGCTCTTTTACATTTCTGTCACCATTAGAAACAGAAATACTGTAATTTCACAGGAACACTTCCTTTTTATCCCCTTGATTAACGACCATTATACTGTTTATTTATTTATTTTTGTGGGATACCAATTTTTGTGGATTTCGTGGTCTCAGTTGAACCACGAAATTAAATGTTCAACGAAGTAGAAATTCTCTTAAGGCTTGTATAAAGACTTTGGTAAAACCACGAAATCAAATATCCACCAAATCACAATATTTTTTTCAATATATGAAAATTGGTATCCACGAAAATAAATGAATCCACAGTATACGATTTTGCTTTTACAAAATATTACCAGTCTCATTCTTTTATCTGTACACTCAGCAGCTAACTTCTGTGCCAGTTTGGCCACCTCTGTTGATGACTCAGCTATATTCTTAGCTGTGGCTATCAGATCTTTCTTAGAACCACCTTCACCTCTACAGAAACACAGTCAATTCATTATATAATGCAAATCTTTCATTAGATGTTTTTTTCAATAATAATCATGATAAGTAATAACACAATATATTAGGCACTAAGCAATTTTTCACATTGGTATATATATATATATAATGATATGTGCTAAACTATGATGAATGTAAATGATTACAAAAAAAATAGCACTACTCTATGATATATGATTCAAATAAAATATACGGTAATGTACAAAATAAAAGTGGACATTGCCCACATAATAAGTTTTATGAATCTTTTCTTGTTCAAATATTTTTTCTGTGACATTACTTTTTAGCAGTAAATGTATCTAAGATTTCTATATTTCATATTTATAGCCTTTATGTTTTAGTATGTTTTAACTGTAATTTTATTGTATGCAAAGCCAGAGTTGAGAACAGACTATGACAGAAAGAAAGTTTAATGTACATTTCAAGAAAATAGCCAATCATGTAATAATCGATACAACATATTAAGATGAAAGATTTTCATTATGCCATTCATTTTAAATCATGTAAAATGTCTTTACATTATAAACAAGACTATATTTGCATATTTTTAAGATTTGACAAACTTTTTCTGCATCTCAAGCATGCAAAGATTTTGTTTACATTTTTCCTGTATTTAGTTATTTACAGATCCTCAGATCAATTGATTTAGGGTTTTAACAAGTATTGTGTGTCATGCATAAGTAAGATGATAAAATTTTGAGTCTTTGCATTGAAGTGTACAAGTGACATGTTATTTTTGCTGCATTATTTAATAGTTAATGAAATTACTTTTCAGATTTGTTGTCCAGAACTGTTGACTGTTGTCTACCATTATTTTTGAGTACTCATACAAAGACATTATCATGTAAGATATAAATACTGAATGTGCACCTGATTTTACACGATGCTATTGTCGTGTGCCTTATATACATTGTTTACACTATTAAATCAAGATATATACTGTCTAAAATATTGCCTTCAGAAAATGTAAATTACAGGGTATTTGTTTACATGCTCGTAAGGAGTTTCAACTTGTGCTGTTTCCTGGTAAAATGATTGTGATTGGAAGGAAAATCAGAATCAAAGGGAAAGACTAAAACACTTTTTTTAATAATCTAATTTTTCAAACTTCTGTCTAGCTGAAATGTGAAAGGTGGTGGATTTTTAATTCCTTAAACGCAACACAGAATATTACAAAATGTATTTATAGATCACCTTAGCAGGGTTCAACAAAAAATATTTAACCAATACTGAATCAATGGACATATATTATCATCAATATATGTATTTAATAATTTCTTATTGAAAAAAATATATTAACACTTTGATAAAAAAAAAAAGCTTTTTTCTGGATTTACCATCTACTAATAGTAAAATAGAATTTTAAATTTTCTTACAACATAAATTATGCGGTATTTAAATGGAATTTTTAAAAATCTTTATGCAATATTCCGAGATGACTCATAAAAACTATTGATTCTTGAATATAAAAGTAAACAAATCTCTGCATACTGATTTTATCAGAAGAAATGGCACCTAGTAGATGCTAAATTTGTAGAAAATCTGTTGGATTTTTGTCTGGAAGGATCAAACAAGTCTGGGTTTTAACTCTTGTTTTACCGATAGAAGTACAACAGGCTTTGATAAGCATCATGATTTTTCATCTGAGTGAAGAAGATATGTGTGCCACAGCTAAGAAACAAAGAAATTATGATGTTTCAATGCATATATGTTAAATGAGACATTTCAAATAGAAATGTTAATGAAAGACAAATGCCTGAACTAAAGAAGGCAAAAGATTATTAATTTAACCTTTACCTTTCCCAACTGAAAGACATATATACATATATAATTGACTATAAGTACATGTACATACTAAAATGGTGTGATATAAATCATAGAGAATCATTACATATCAATCTAGCAATTGTTTTTGAATGTGAGAGCCCCAATATCTCCTTGTTTACTTGGATTTGTACTGAACATGATTTTTCAATGTCATCTGAGCATATACATTAGTAGGTTTCAGTGGAAACTTCTTTGATGCTGTACTACTTAGAGCATTACAAGTTATTGTGTAGGTCGTTAATCACCGCAAACTAAATCATCTTCACTTTATAATACGCATTTTTGGAAGTAAATCTATTTTTAACCTTAACTTTTATAACATAAACTTTTTTTTTGCTATAGATTTGATAAAATCAATATGTACATACAGTATAATGATGAAAGGCAATGATTTTGAATATCCCAAGGTACACCCTTAACCCTTCATCCCTGAATCATGATCTATAAAGTATTACCTGACCAACTGACTAAGTTTGGCCATAAGGAGAGCCATTCTTTTGGCTGCAGCTATTATCTCATTATCTTTACTTGACCACTGCTTTGTCTCCATATGAAGGGCATGTGCTGCCATCTACAACATAAAACAATATATGATCATTACATAATGATTAAAGAAGCTTCATGATTTTTCTGTTTTTTTTCAATCTGAAATTTTAGAATTTGTGAAATAAATGTGTTCCTTTCACACTTGCAAATTAGTAAATGTAATTTCTGTAAAGAAACAATTAAGGAAAATCAGTATTGTTGTTGAAGAGCTGCCACCGTCAATGGTCGCAAATACAGTTTTACTGGCCACGCTTAGCGGAACCCTTAAACAAAAATTTACAACCGCCAAATCAAAATTAACTGTGGCAACTCTTCCACTACAGTACTATTATTCGGATTTTAATGCATTAAAAAAAGAAATAATACCTTAGAGTTTGGGAAAATGTATAAATTTGAAATAAAACAAAATTCTGTGAAACCTCATGAATGAGTTTGGCGCATAGACATCATTGCTAAACATGATGTCATACAACTGACAACTTACAAACTGAAGGTAAATTTGTTACTTTTGCCATTCAAATTTGGATAAAATCACATTAAAACAGTCATTATTAGGTTGTTGCTGTTTTATTTTCAATAAGAGGTAAGATATATTGCAATACTCACCATGATGGGTTGATTAGCCTGTGGGACAGGGAAATCTTCTTCATCATCTGTATCAGGGGGTGGGGGTCTGGCAGGAGCAGTCTCATGAGGCAGTGGTGGACGAGGTGGTATATCACCATCTGGAATAAACATTAAATAAACAATCATATTTCAATTAAATGCTGATTAATCAAATAATGAAGTTGTAAAAAGTATACACTGGCTGATGGGGTATGTGAAGTCACGACTTATCCCCAATCATAATAAAAAATAAAGATAAAACATTATAATCAAAAACATAAGTAATTCCTATAAGAATTTTTCAGCAATACTGACAACAATCCTATCACATATATTTGTTAAATGTTATATTTCAAATTCACAAAAATTTACAACAAATAAAATTTAACATGAAAATAAATAATATATATTTATTTGAAAATAATAATTCGCTATTTGCAGCCACTTTGGTTTTATTTTGAAGATGTATGCTCAAAAACATCACTAAGACATCACAAGACAATAATTCAATCTCATTTGGAACTGTAATCATGCAACCTTCACTGAAACCGGTTGCACATTTGTTCGGCACATCCAATCACAGAAACAAAGGTCAACTAATAAAAGTTAAACAAAAAGCCAAGGGAATGTAGCAGCAGGACAACCAATTTTGTTGATTAAATCATTTTTTTTTAATTTATCTTACCATTATACAATTTTGAGGAAATGTTTACATTTAATTTAAACACTGTTATTTTTTTTTTTCTGTAATAAGATCAAACAGAACTAAGAAAATTGACCTTATACGGATGGACATGTTTGTCTGTATTTCTTTATTTACCAGACTTACCTGTTTGTATATATTTATAATCATAAAATGAACATCAACAGTTTTGATGGGTAATGTTGGTTGTTATTAGAAAACATTGAGTTTGGATCGAGTTTTGATTGACTAGGTGGGCATGAATTTGGCAGCTGTTGTCCCTTCAATGTGCTTATCTAAAACAGTGAGTCTAGGATAACCATAAAAACATGGGTATTACTGTGCTTATACAGAATTTATGCCATTTCAGAATATCAATGGTTAAAAAACTTTTTAAATAATCAGTAAAAAATTACATTCTAAAAACTGATCCACTAGGCTAGGTAAAAGATTTCAGATCATTGCATGAGGACATTTGGACTAAGTTTTCTTTAATACCCTATAACATATAACATATTAGAATCATTCCTGATTAAATCTTTCTTGAAAAGAATAGCAGAAACACATGTGCTGAACCTTCAACTGAAACGAAGGTAATGTTATATCTCATACTATATAATGTAATGCTCCATCATGAATATGATCCAGGCATTTTCATTATAATATGATGTATTTGACTCTTCTGTATCAACAAACAAAATTAATACTACATTAAACTGAAAGGTTAGCAGTATGGAAGCATTACGATATGGGAGGGAGATAGGAAGAATTCATTATATGCACTACAACATGTTCTACTGTTAAAAATAATAAGTAAGTGTCAATATTTGCCTTCAAGTATAAAACAAAACATTCACAAAATTTAAACAAAAATTAATTTCAACCAAACACCTTCTTTTAACATCATGCAAAGTTGTTATGAACAACATATATATCAAGAAGCAGCAAATTTAAAGTCTTTAGTTTACTGAGCCTGAGTTTAAACACAGGACATCCCATACTCAATTGCATTCTACTATCATATAAAAAAGAAGATGTGGTATGATTGCCAATGAGACAACTATCCACAAAAGACCAAAATGACACAGACATTAACAACTATAGGTCACCATATGGCCTTCAACAATGAGCAAAGCCCATACCGCATAGTCAGCTATAAAAGGCCCCAATAAGATAATGTAAAACAATTCAAACGAGAAAACTAACGGCCTTATTTATGTAAAAAAAAAAAAACACTATAGTTTGTTGATATTGGTGTAAATTAAACATAAGATATTATTTGTTAGATACCAATTTTCGTGAGTTTCATGAATACAGGTTAACCACAAATTTAAATGTTCAACTAATGGCAAATTTTTTACAGGCTTGTACGCAGACTTTGGCAAAACAACAAAATCATGTGTATTTCTAACTTCACTTCATTATTGATAAGGAATTGCTATTATGGTTGAACAACCTGCACAATTTTTCCCCTTGGTCCCACTTATGTTTACATTAAAAAGCCCAAATAACATGCCATGCTTTTAACAAAAATTTCTTGTAGTTTACAGATTTATACTTCAATGGACCTTTCTACTATACTCTACTAAAGTCTCCTGGAATCCTGCTTTTGTTGGGAGTGAACGGATATGTCAAATTACTGTTAAAGTCACATTTCAATTTGGGGTCCTCATTGTGGTCCACCTTTAAGTCATGTCGATTTCTTTCAAATAGAAATTCAACGATTTGGGATCAATGGGAAAAAAAATTGTAAGGGTTGAGGAACCCAGTGTCTCGCCTACTTTTGCTGTTAATTGCAGGCAACTAAAATGAGGGAAAAATTCAATAAAAATATTCCGCTTGATACTATCTTTTGATTGTAAGAAGCTTCTGTCCAAGTTTGGTAAAAATCCAGGATAGTTTATGAATCTAATAAATAATTTAATAATTAAATGCAGACTGGATGTAATGTTAACTGGAAGAAAAACTAATTCAATTTATAAGTAAAATACAGATACACAGGTACAAAGTATTAACAAAATTTCCTTCTAGATACTAGCTTTTGATCATAAACAAGCTTCTGTCCAAGTTTGGTACAAATTAAATAAATAGTATAAGAAAATAATCAAATTTTTTTAAAATATAACCACAGAGTGAATGTGTTGATTCCTGGCAGAAAATCTAAGTCCATTTAAAGTAAAATACGGAAAAAATGGAATTTTCATTTTACAAAATTTACATCTGGATATTATCTTATGATCTTAAACAAGCTTCTGTTCAAGTTTGGTAGAAATCCAGGATAGTTAAAGATAGTTATTAAAATTTTAAAAACTTTAACCACAGAGTGAATGTTATGTTTTCACGCAGAAAAACTAAGTCCATTTATAAGTAAAATACGGAAAAAATGGAATTTTAATTTTACAAAATTTACTTCTGGATATTATCTTATGATCGTAAACAAGCTTCTGTTCAAGTTTGGTAGAAATCCAGGATAGTTTATGAAGTATTTAAAATTTTATAAACTTTAACCACAGAGTGAATGTAATGTTTCCCTGCAGAAAAACTAAGTCCATTTATAAATAAAATACGGGAAAAATGGAAATTTATTTTTACAAAATTTACTTCTGGGTACTATCTTATGATCATCAACAAGCTTGTGTATAAGATTGGTAGAAATCCAGTATGGTTTACTGTAAGAAAGTTATTAAAATTTCAAAAACTTATAACCACAGAGTGAATATTTGTGAACGCCGCCACCGACGACAACGGAATGTAGGATCGCTTAGTCTCGCTTTTTCGACTAAAGTGGAAGGCTCGACAAAAAAGGACAAATTTAATTGCAGGATAGAGACAATAAATTTTAAGTGTCTTTAAATATTAGCGGTCTTTGTACTAGGCTTGAAACAGGCATAATAGCTCACTGAAGCTAACATTAGTTATTACACTTATTTCGTAGCTACACTTATTTCGTAGCCTTGTACACATACAGTTGATATTTACAGGCACTAAACAGTTATTGTCTATATTCAGGACCAGGTAGTAGATAAAATTACAAAAGATACCATGAGGTTTCAGAAGAATTAAATGCATCATTCATTAAAAAAATATGCCTTTAACTTAAAATCTTCAAACCAAATATATAACATAAATATTTTCAAGAAGTTTCTCTCAAAAAACAAACAACAGTAAAGTAAAAATCATCAGCATGCTAAATTATTCTTATTAAATCATTTAAAAGTAGAAATTATTGTGCTTCATTAATTCAACTTTAACTCAAAAATATTTCATATACTGTAAATCTCAGTCAAATCAATTTTTCAAGTTTGCTGAATGTTTCAAGTGCAATGTAAGTTTTCTGCAATCTCAGCAACAGTACTATTGAACACTTTCAAAATAAATCAATTGTCACATCACCTACAATTTCACACATAATTAGCCAATTCATAAAATGTCAAAGATTTTCAACGCCTATAAATTAACACTGGTAGAAAAACAAAAATGTTAACCCACCTGCACAATTTATAAATATATTTATGAATGGAACTCAGAAAAACATGCATTTTTTTACTAACTGAGTAACAGCACACAAGGTTTAAGTATAAACACGTTTAAGTTTTATTCGTGGGATCAACAATTGGTCAGTACCTGCTCATGTAAAAATAATGATTGACTAATTGTAGCTAGAATTTAAGTGCTTAACTATTGTATAGGTAGCCTAGAATTTGCTTTTAAGACAGTACAGTATTAGGTCCTAACCCTTAACCATTTACAATAGTAGATCAAATTTAAACATATGTTTATATTTTTGTTCCTCGACTTATAGAATCCCTTTTTTTTTATTGTAGTTCGTGTTTTGGCCATTTATAACTTATTAAAGTCTATTGACCAACTACTGTTATATAATATTTATAGTTATAAAATTAGTATCTTATCATCTAAATAAATATTGATTCAACTTTATTGAACCATTGAGGTCCCTGGATAATGATTAAATCAGGTAAACACATCAAATCAAAAAAGGATTTTCTAGCTCTTGTTTGTTCTTTAAATGACATTGTTTATAGAAAAATTTAACAAGCTAACCTATTATTTGTCCCCTTCAGTATTATATAAAACAGCCCACATACTCTCACCGTAAAACTCTATATAACCTTTAGATAATAACCAGTGTACTTTTGTAATTGCACTTTTAAAGGTCACTCAAATATCAAAAAAAATATCAATATCAAAAATAACAAAAACATATCATTTTTAAATTTGTGTTCAATTGGTAACAACCTTTTTTTCAACTGACTTCTTGTAACATATTCTATAATTGAATTCAAAAGAAATTTCATTATTATTAGTGGAATAACAAACAATTCTTGAACATGGAAATGTTAAAAGGTCAAGATGCACAAGATAACCTACTCTAAAACCATATCTACCATCATAATAGCCATAATATGGATCCCTTGGGGGTGGGGGAACTGGTGGTGGGGGGACAGGAGGGGCAGCATGTTGCCCCTGATATCCCTTCTCTTGCCTCATTGTAGCTGTAAAAAAATTGACAATACACACATACAATTACATTGTGCTAATCTTTACATTGAAAGCAGTATAAGTTGCCTAGAAACATTTCAATATTATTTAACATATAATTATATGGAGTTGTGCATTTTAAAACAAAAACAATGCTGTACAAAAATTTGGACAAGTTACAATATAAATAAATGATTCCATATATAAAGCTGAACTATAATAATCTATTTATGTACTAAGACAATTCACTTTTTGTACATGTTTTACGATACAATATGTATGTGCTTAGCTGTTATTAAGTGTCCTTTAGTCATTAAAATTCAATTAATTTACTTGAGTATTTCATTTCTAAAATGGCTAAATTAATTACTCTGTTGCTGTTATTGATTTGTTAATAATCTGACATGCAAAACTTTAAAATAAAAAAAAGTTAAACTGGATTTGGCGAACTAAACAAAAATCTTTTAATTTTTTTTTTTAAATAATTTAAAATAAAATTAAAATAAGTTTCATGCTGATGTTACATATAAATAAACCTAAATGTTATAAACTAAAATAATGTGAAACTAAAATATGGAAAATATAAGTGTAACTTAATATAAATTGTATCAAGAAGCTGAACCTAAGTAAAATAAATGGGTGTCTATAAAGGGAGGTAATACCTTCTGGAGGAACCATGGTGTAATGGCTATCAGCAAACTGATCTGGAACTGTATGATGTAAAGTTGAAATGATTATACAATAAAACACAACAACTAACAATACTGAATTCTCAATGTGCATTTACAAACAAATTGGCTTTGTCAAATGTGATTGGTTATTTGACAGCCATAAAAAACAAAAAACATTTACACTGCATTGAACCAAGAAGGAACTGACACATGCATATTTTTCAAATCAAGTTGTTCATTCCCTATTGTGTATATAAAAACTTTAATATTTATCAACTAAAATAAATTTTCTAGTTTAAGGATGTACTATGGTGAGGTTTTACAAATTTATGTCGGATATTCGTACTCCTTGATGTTTTTCCATACGATACAGGGTGAAATATTTTGCCTGAATTTTAGATTCTTTATTTATTTAATTTCACTTAGGTACATCCTTAAGGCTATCTTGATCCAAACTATGTCCGGTTCTTTTATCAAATCTTGCATCTATCTTTTTGCGTTGCCAAGAAAGATTGTGTATAATCATCAAAACTTAATGAGTCTAATTCTGCATGGAATTTAAGGTTTAAAATGTAAAATAAAAAGTTCTGCAACACTTTTGTATATCAAAATCTGTTATAAATATGTAATGGGTCAGGTAGAATATTTCAGTTCAAAACTTGTTTCATCATAAAGCAATCATCTGATAAAAACATTTTCGCGACCAGTCAAATTTATTTTAATCTTGATCAAGAACTGTCAAAAAAATATAAAGTCGGGTTCAAGCTGCTTCTGTTGTGAGACCTTGTGTTGTAAGATTATTTGTGATTGAGTCTGAAATAGTTTAACAATGTTTATGGCAAACTGATACTACTCCTGTCTGAGAAGATGATTATCACATCCTTTGGCAAACATGAAGCTTTGGTAAGCTTTATTTCCCAGATATGTGAAAATAAAATTCTGTAAAATACACATGCAAAAAAGGATATTATACTGAAATAATCATTATATTTTAAGATATATGACAATTACAAAGTATTTAATAATCAAATTTGTAAAGAAAGGTTTGAAAAATCACTCAATCTTTGTGAGAGAAATTCAACAAAATAAAATGTTGTAGAATTTTATGTACTAGGATATAAGTTTACAACATATAATAGAATGTACAGCTTATTATCGCTATTTTACAAAACTTTCCTTTGATCTTACTGACTGATAATTTCCTTTCTCAGCACAGTAGAGGGATATGAAAAATTATTGCTAGAAACTAATGAAGCACATGCCCCGTTGTCAATCCAATTATCAACATCGTCATATGTAAAATAGCAATAAACAGATTATCATTGATCATCTCAACTCTATTGCTTTTCACACTTTCGATGATATGGCTCAAGGGAGAAAATTGATCTCGTTAATATAAACAACAATAATTATAGATTATCGTTGATCATCTCAACAAGATTGATTTTCTCGCTTGAGCTGATACAGTGAAAGTGAGAAAAGCAATCGAGTTGAGATGACCAATGATAATCTGTTTATCGCTATTTTACCTATGACGATGTTGTCAATTTCAATGTCAATTTCGTTAGCAACGCCACATGGCCTCCTTAGTTTCTAGCGATAATTTTTCCATCTCAAGCAAGAAGCATGATATGAAAATTATCACAAAAAAAGATCAAAAGAAAAATGCACAAAATAGCGATAATCAATAAATATATAATCATAATATTGATATTGTTTAAATTAGACAGAAACAGTGATAATTTTCTGTCTTTTAAAATTAAAATGGTAACAAAACATAAACATGCAAAAACACCTAATATAAAATAAAGGCATGCCATCAAACAATGCTTTAATGTAGAATATCATTTGCTGGTTGAAATGGGATAGGTTAACTGATTTTCATTTTGATAGAAAACAGAATTCATATTGTTGCAATATTGACTGGTTGTTGAAAATTTACCATTAATTTCTTTATATGTAAAAAAAAGAAAAAAAGAAATGAAATTCATATGTTTCTTAAAATGAGTTATAAACAAATATCTTTTTTTTCAAGTTTTCTTTGCAAATCAATTTGTCATTCATGAATATTAATATGAAATGACAAAGTAATACACTTCACATGTATATGTTAGCCTCAGATCTATGTTAGTCTTAAATCTGTGTCTTATTTTATTACGTCATAGACGTCACAAATCTATGTCCTTTATTTTCTCAAATCTATATCCTTTTCAAAAAGTTATGAACTGTAGTATGTGTTGAGTTGACAATGTTCAAAACCTCTCCCAAAATTTTTTTTTTCAATAACATCTTCAATGTCAAACAGTAAAATAAATTTGTCTCGTTTATTTATTTTTTTTCATTTCTATTTTGTGTTAAAGACGTCACAAAACTATATATATCCTCTTCAACAAGTCATACACTGTATTTTTTGCTGAGGTCACAATTTTCAAACCATCTTCCAGGAAATAATATTGATTTGTCAATAACATCTTGAAGGCCAAACAGTAAAAGTCTACATTGCATCATAGATATCCAAAATCTATGTCTTTTCTTTTCTAAAATCTGTGTCCATTTCATCAAGTCATGCAGTCTTGTGTGTTGACGTCAGAAGACGTCAAAATATCTTCCAGGAAATGAATTTTGTCAATAACATCTTCAAGGCCGAACAGTAAAAATAGTTTCGTCTTTCATTTTTTTGTTTTTGTTTGATAATTTAATCGTGTGCTTTATGTCCATTTGATGAGTTAAGCTCTTTCCAATTGGTTTTTAACAGTTTATAATAATGTGTTGTTAAACAACAGTGCCAGATTATAGTTGGATTGATCTTTTTAACCCAAAGACATTCTATTTTGCCTGTTCAAGGTCAATTCATATTACAAAAAATCTTCTTAATAAAGGAAAAGGATTTAAAAAAAACAAAAGGCTATACATTTGAGTGTCATAAAGTCACATGACACAGATCTAAGGAAAGGAAACCATTTTGAGACCAGACATAGATTTGACTCTAACATATATATATATATATATATATATATATACATGTATGTACAGAAAATTACAATGTGGACAATATGTCTTATACTGTGAACAACACATAAATTAAAAAAACACAATGTGGTTTGTTAAGACAAAAAAGGGGTGTGGCACTCAGTGTACACATGCTTGGATTCTACCTCTAGCTATCACCCTCGGTGATTTGGGGGCTACCGGTGGGGGTTTTGGACTATATGCTGTGCTAGGCACTGCTGAAGCTTGTACTGGTTTCTGGCTGTTCCATATGTCACCAAATTCTTGCAAGTCTACGTTTACAACATCAAAACAAAATAACTATCTACATTTATACATTAAATATATATAATAAACATAAACTATACATAAACTAAAATATTTAAATACATAAAAATATACATCAATGGCTGAAAATTGCAAAGACTTCTGGGAAGGCAAAATATCAAATATTTCAGCAGGATTTATATAGCTGCCCAATAGGTAATTTGTGCAATAAAAAAGTTATAGTATATTGTTACCAGAAATAGAAATTGGAGAAATTGTCCTCCTTGCTGCTCCTGTAAAGCCATCTATGAGCAATAATATTAATATGAATACAAACAGATTTACAACATTTTGTCAAGCTTTCTGAACATGTTTCACAACAATTTTAAATCCATTACTTAAACAGGATGACAACATTCAATTATTGTTACAGGGAAATATAAAACTTTGAAGCAGTTAAATGGAATGAAAATTCCCAAGTTAATATCTAAAATTCATGTGTCCATTTCACAGTATTGCCATTTTTAGTTATTATCTAGTTTTTCAGTGATAAGGATGGTATTCACATTTAAGTATAGATGACAAATGTTAAACATCAGATACATTTTAGTTGATTTGGAATACATCAATTAATTTATGATTGTAAAAGAAGTTAATAGATAATGTGTTTAAGGTGAATATAAAACTTATTGAACACGTTTAGTGAATTTTACTTTCCATACATAATTGAAATGTTTCAACTTTTTACAACATCAAATTCGGCTAATATTTGTAACACTCCATATTTACCCATAAAGCGATGTATTTAATTACAATGTCTGACTGATATTTTTGACTTACCATATTTGTTTTACGTTATGCTACAAAAAGATCTTACTATCTAGACTTAACACTGCTATTGAGTTGATAGATTATTGAAGATTCAGCCACAAAACACTAAACAGGTTGAGAGAAGGATGGAAGTAGAAAAAGGATTTCAAATACTGAATTTAGACTTACCATTGAAATTGAGTTGGAAATTATGGAAGATACAGACATACCTCACTGAATGTGTTAAGAAAAGTCTGGAAGAAGAAAGGGAATTTCTAATATGGAATTAAGACTTGCCATTGAAATTAAGTTGAAATTATAGAAGATACCGATATACCACACTGAATGTGTTGAGAAAAGTCTTGGAGAACCAAAGGGAGGGTTCATTATTTCATTTAGACTTACCATTGGCATGGAGTTGAGAGAACACGATATAAGGAGATATGACGAAGAGAAGGGATTTGTTATACTTAATTTAGACTTACCATTGAAATTGAGTTGAGAGAAGGGATTTGTTATACTTAATTTAGACTTACCATTGAAATTGAGTTGAGAAAAGGGATTTGTTATAGACTTACCATTGATATTGAGTTGAGAAAAGGGATTTGTTATATACTTGATTTAGACTTACCATTGATATTGAGTTGAGGGAAGGGATTTGTTATACTTAATTCAGACTTACCATTAATATTGAGTTCAGGGAAGGGATTTGTTATACTTAATTTAGACTTACACCATTGGTATTGAGTTGAGAGAAGGGATTTGTTATACTTAATTTAGACTTACCATTGATATTGAGTTGAGACATGTCTGGAGGGGGAGGTGGAGGGAACATATCTTCTCCCCTACTCACAGTCACTGCATCCCTTACACCTGCAACACCATTTATTAACTGAAAGGAAAAATTAATCATACATTTCCAAATCTCTTTGTTTAATTCTTACATCTTCCTGTATTGACTAGCAAGATATTCCATACATGCTATGCACATAACAAATACAAATAAATATAACTGCAACAAGAATGTGTCCATAGTACACAGATACCCCAATCACACTATCATTTTCTATGATCAGTGGACCTTGAAATTGGGGTCAAAACTCTAATTTGGCATGAATGACACAGAGACCGGAAAACATAATGCCCGTAACTGGGGCATAATAAATGGGGCATAAAAAATCATTTTCTAACAGTTAAAGTCACATAACTCTGGAATGACCACCTGAAATAAAATTTCCATATCAAAAGGAATCTTTCTTCAACCAACATTCTTTACATATTTCATTATATACATTCTTTATCATGTATACAACTTGTGAACAGACCAATGGACAGTAAAATGGTATATTATAATATGTCTGATCTAAAAAGGATGTACAAAAGTCATTATATATACTATGTAGTGTTGCACAAGGATAAGGGAAAGTCATTTCTTCTTATACAAGAAACTTATACAAGAAACTTAAAAGGCATTAATAAGGAGTGGGACTATTTTTAAAAATATCAGAATAATTTAGTTCAAATCCTTAACACCTTATTCTAAACAATCTGCCAGATGTTTATTTTCTGTTCTTATTACTTTTAAAGTATTCATAACTTTCCATTGTATATCAATTATCTTTTTTTTTTTTTTTTTTTTAACACTCTAATTGATTCTTTATTGCACATATTGCTGTTTAACAATTAAACTTGGTGTACAGCATTTCATCAAGTTTCCCTGTTAGATTACAACTGAATACCCAGGGGTAATATTCAGTAAAATTAACTAATAAATTACATTGTTTTAATTCACACATTAAACTATTATTATATTTGTTACAAATAGTCTTTTCTACATCACTTAAAGTATTTTCAGATATATTCATATAAAAAATATCTACACAATAATTGTTTTACGGAATTTGATCATTCATCCGGAATGACTTTTTAGGTTCTTTTATTATTTAATCAAAAATAAATTGCGGTCAAGTGACCTCACACGACTTTTCTTATCCTCGTGTTTGGACAATATTTTTTGAAGTGTTTCGTGAATTTGGATTATTAATTTCGATGTGGTTTTAAAAGCTTGGAATAATATTGCGTAAAGGTAAGTTGGAGTGTAAATATATTTTTCACAGTTGCACTTTCAATCTTTATTAAATTTGTTATTGATTTGACCTAGATAAGTATCGTGTCGTGACCTTTAGTTTACCTGTCTAAGTTTGTAAACAATACCCACATATTTAGTGTACACGTGTCGAAGTACCTATATATTGACAAAGACACACACACTAATATATCTGATTAACCCGCATTATCATTCATACATTATAGTAATAGTAATATAGATGTAATAATTACTGTACACACAAACTTCTGCGCTTACAGTCATTCCTGCTCATTGCCACATGATAAATTTTACAAACAAATTTCTTTCCATACCTTTCACACATACTCACACCATAGGCATCGCACTTACAGATAATTACTTGCATAGTACATTTATAATAAAGGAAGAAAAAAAAAACACACATGCAATCACACATAATCTAGATCTACATGTATAACATCTGGTTTTTTTCTATACATGTAACTTAAGTTAACTATAAAATGACTTCATTTTTATACTTCAAAATATTCAACACCTTTGTAAATAAACTACTGATCTCTGTATTGGTCATACTATATAATTCTACAGTATTTTCTACCTCATATTCAAAAATTTTTAAGGTGTCTACTGCTTTGGTTTTTTTATTGGAAACATAATGTGATTTATAGACTGAAAAGAACATTAAGCTAAGCAAATGATTTAGCGCATAGTATACATTGTCATGAATTTTGTATCCTATAACCAACGAATGAAGACTTATCACATGTTCGCCTATGAAGACTTTTTTAAGTAAAACTTTCATTGATTTCCAGAATGTTTTATGATATGAACATGTAATGAAAAAATGATTATAATTATCTATTTCATTGCAATATGAACACAAATTGTTTTGTGAAATTTTCCACTGAAAAAGCAACACCTCATTTGGCAAAATAAAGTGCATTAATTTCCACCTCAACATTTTTATTTTATTATCTTTAAGATATTCAAAATTAAATTTAATAGAGTCTTTAAATTCATTTATTAGTCTCCCTTTGCTTAAGACTCTTTCCCATTTCAAAAATCCTACTGGTATTTCTGTTTTTGACACACTTAATACTAAGTTGTATATGTTTTTAGCATTAATAGTTAGAATATCATTACAATCTCTAAGTTTAGTTTTTGTTCGGTTGATATGGACTTTTGTTTTGATTGATTCTTCTGATTTTAATTTGTCGGTCCATTGCTTTGGTATGGATTTTTTTAGTTTTGAGAATTCAGAAATCCAATTCCTTTTATTTCTTAATTTTGAAATAATCATTTCTTCTGATATATTTCCTCTTTTATCTATTATGTCATTTATATATAGTATGTTACTTTCAATCCAGTTATCAAAGAACAGACATTTTCCTTGAAATTTTATGAATTTGTTTCCCCATATAACTTGTTTTCTGATTTCTAAATAATTATTGATTTGATCATGATGATTGTTTTCACAATTATTTACATTTATCCATGTTTTTATCATCTCTTGATAGAAGGTTGGTGTACTGTTCCATATGTTTTTATCTAGCAATTTTGTGTTGTTCACATTCATCTTAAAAATAAGAAGGTTTTTTCCAAATTTATTAAGGTATAGTTTTGATAATACAGACCAATTTGCACTTTCTGATTCTAATATTTTTATAATCCATTTTAAATGTATAGATTTTATATAGGATTCTATATCAATCATTTTTAACCCCCCTTCTGCGAAGTTTTTTGTTATTATTGACCTTTTTATTTTATCTTTTCCTCCGTTCCAAATGAATTTATATAAGATTTTATTTATATTTTGTAGATTTTCTTTAGTAATGATACTGTTAGTCGCAATGTAGGTTATATTTGGTAGAAGAAGAGCTTTTACTACTAATATTTTTCCAAGTATTGTTAACTTTCTTTTTGCCCATCTTTCTACAAGTTTCGTTAATTTGTCCAACACTTTTTCAATATTTAATGTTTGACACTCTTTTTTGTCATACCCAAAATATATTCCAAGGCTTTTGATTGGTTTGTCGGTCCAATTTATATTTTCATATTTATCTTTTGAACTTTTTAGTCGTCCTAACCATACCCCTTCAGTTTTATTTCTATTTAGCTTAAGCCCTGAAAAACTTCCAAATGTTTCAATTATACTGAGAGCTAAACTTATTTCTTTCCTTGACTGAAGAAAAAGTGTTGTATCATCAGCTAATTGACAAATTTTTAAATTACAAGATTTTCCATCTAATGTAATTTTTATACCTTTAAAATCTTTATTACTTCTAAGTCTTATTGCCATTAATTCTACTGTTATAACAAAAAGCAACGCTGAAATCGGACACCCTTGTCTTATCCCTCGAAATATTTTAAACGGACCTGAGACCCACCCATTATTTAAGATACATCCCTTAATGTCGTTATACATAGTTTCCACCCATCTGATAAAGCTACTTTTAAATCCAAACCGTTTCAGTGTTTCGGTCATAAAAGTCCATTCTAGTGAGTCAAAAGCTTTACTAAAATCTAAGAAAAGGATTGCTCCTTCTATATTAAATTTCTCAGAATAATCTATTATATCTTGAATTTGTCTGATGTTAAAACCAATATATCTATTTTTAACATATCCTGTTTGATCTAAACTAATAATAGATGGTAGTACTTTTTTAAGTCTCTGAGCTAATACATAAGCTAATAGTTTAGTATCAATGTTTAATAAAGTTATGGGACGATAATTATCTAATGAAAGAGGATCATTTTTTTTAAAAATTAGTGAAATTGCACCTTTCTTTTGTGAGTTCGTAAGTTCTTTTTTTTCATAATTATAATTAAATACTTTGACAACAATATGTTTAAGGCTTGTCCAAAATTGCCTATAAAATTCCACTGTCAGTCCATCAAGACCAGGGGATTTATTAAGCTTCATTTTAAAAATTGCATCAGTGCATTCAATTTCTGTTACTTTCCCTTCACATTGATTACTATCGGAATCTTTAAGCGTTTTTGTTAATTTTGTTTCATTAATATATGTTTTAACTTCATTTTCACAAGGATTAGTAGACTCATAAAGTTTTTTGTAATATTTCACTTGTAGATTTAGAATTTTATCTTGATCAGTTGTTGGGATCCCATTTTCATCATATAGTTCAGTTATAATCTTTTTTGTTTGACGACTTTTTTCTAGTCCCAAAAAGTATGCACTATTTTTTTCCCCTTCTTCGAACCACTTTACCCTTGATCTTATTTTTTGTCCTTTAATTTTGTCTTTATATAAACAATCTAGATCATTTTCCAAATTCTCAATTTCTTTTTGTAATACAGATACCCCAATCACACTATCATTTTCTATGATCAGTGGACCTTGAAATTGGGGTCAAAACTCTAATTTGGCATGAATGACACAGAGACCGGAAAACATAATGCCCGTAACTGGGGCATAATAAATGGGGCATAAAAAATCATTTTCTAACAGTTAAAGTCACATAACTCTGGAATGACCACCTGAAATAAAATTTCCATATCAAAAGGAATCTTTCTTCAACCAACATTCTTTACAAATTTCATTATATTCATTCTTTATCATGTATACAACTTGTGAACAGACCAATGGACAGTAAAATGGTATATTATAATATGTCTGATCTATAAAGGATGTACAAAAGTCATTATATATATACTATGTTGTGTTGCACAAGAATAAGACAAAGTCACTTCTTCTTATACAAGAAACTTTAATAAAGGCATTAATAAGAAGTGGGAATATTTTCAAAAATATCAGAATAATTTAGTTCAAATCCTTAACACCTTATTCTAAACAATCTGCCAGATGTTTATTTTCTGTTCTTATTACTTTTAAAGTATTCATAACTTTCCATTGTATATCAATTATCTTTTTTTTTTTTTTTTTTTTAACACTCTAATTGATTCTTTATTGCACATATTGCTGTTTAACAATTAAACTTGGTGTACAGCATTTCATCAAGTTTCCCTGTTAGATTACAACTGAATACCCAGGGGTAATATTCAGTAAAATTAACTAATAAATTACATTGTTTTAATTCACACATTAAACTATTATTATATTTGTTACAAATAGTCTTTTCTACATCACTTAAAGTATTTTCAGATATATTCATATAAAAAATATCTACACAATAATTGTTTTACGGAATTTGATCATTCATCCGGAATGACTTTTTAGGTTCTTTTATTATTTAATCAAAAATAAATTGCGGTCAAGTGACCTCACACGACTTTTCTTATCCTCGTGTTTGGACAATATTTTTTGAAGTGTTTCGTGAATTTGGATTATTAATTTCGATGTGGTTTTAAAAGCTTGGAATAATATTGCGTAAAGGTAAGTTGGAGTGTAAATATATTTTTCACAGTTGCACTTTCAATCTTTATTAAATTTGTTATTGATTTGACCTAGATAAGTATCGTGTCGTGACCTTTAGTTTACCTGTCTAAGTTTGTAAACAATACCCACATATTTAGTGTACACGTGTCGAAGTACCTATATATTGACAAAGACACACACACTAATATATCTGATTAACCCGCATTATCATTCATACATTATAGTAATAGTAATATAGATGTAATAATTACTGTACACACAAACTTCTGCGCTTACAGTCATTCCTGCTCATTGCCACATGATAAATTTTACAAACAAATTTCTTTCCATACCTTTCACACATACTCACACCATAGGCATCGCACTTACAGATAATTACTTGCATAGTACATTTATAATAAAGGAAGAAAAAAAAAACACACATGCAATCACACATAATCTAGATCTACATGTATAACATCTGGTTTTTTTCTATACATGTAACTTAAGTTAACTATAAAATGACTTCATTTTTATACTTCAAAATATTCAACACCTTTGTAAATAAACTACTGATCTCTGTATTGGTCATACTATATAATTCTACAGTATTTTCTACCTCATATTCAAAAATTTTTAAGGTGTCTACTGCTTTGGTTTTTTTATTGGAAACATAATGTGATTTATAGACTGAAAAGAACATTAAGCTAAGCAAATGATTTAGCGCATAGTATACATTGTCATGAATTTTGTATCCTATAACCAACGAATGAAGACTTATCACATGTTCGCCTATGAAGACTTTTTTAAGTAAAACTTTCATTGATTTCCAGAATGTTTTATGATATGAACATGTAATGAAAAAATGATTATAATTATCTATTTCATTGCAATATGAACACAAATTGTTTTGTGAAATTTTCCACTGAAAAAGCAACACCTCATTTGGCAAAATAAAGTGCATTAATTTCCACCTCAACATTTTTATTTTATTATCTTTAAGATATTCAAAATTAAATTTAATAGAGTCTTTAAATTCATTTATTAGTCTCCCTTTGCTTAAGACTCTTTCCCATTTCAAAAATCCTACTGGTATTTCTGTTTTTGACACACTTAATACTAAGTTGTATATGTTTTTAGCATTAATAGTTAGAATATCATTACAATCTCTAAGTTTAGTTTTTGTTCGGTTGATATGGACTTTTGTTTTGATTGATTCTTCTGATTTTAATTTGTCGGTCCATTGCTTTGGTATGGATTTTTTTAGTTTTGAGAATTCAGAAATCCAATTCCTTTTATTTCTTAATTTTGAAATAATCATTTCTTCTGATATATTTCCTCTTTTATCTATTATGTCATTTATATATAGTATGTTACTTTCAATCCAGTTATCAAAGAACAGACATTTTCCTTGAAATTTTATGAATTTGTTTCCCCATATAACTTGTTTTCTGATTTCTAAATAATTATTGATTTGATCATGATGATTGTTTTCACAATTATTTACATTTATCCATGTTTTTATCATCTCTTGATAGAAGGTTGGTGTACTGTTCCATATGTTTTTATCTAGCAATTTTGTGTTGTTCACATTCATCTTAAAAATAAGAAGGTTTTTTCCAAATTTATTAAGGTATAGTTTTGATAATACAGACCAATTTGCACTTTCTGATTCTAATATTTTTATAATCCATTTTAAATGTATAGATTTTATATAGGATTCTATATCAATCATTTTTAACCCCCCTTCTGCGAAGTTTTTTGTTATTATTGACCTTTTTATTTTATCTTTTCCTCCGTTCCAAATGAATTTATATAAGATTTTATTTATATTTTGTAGATTTTCTTTAGTAATGATACTGTTAGTCGCAATGTAGGTTATATTTGGTAGAAGAAGAGCTTTTACTACTAATATTTTTCCAAGTATTGTTAACTTTCTTTTTGCCCATCTTTCTACAAGTTTCGTTAATTTGTCCAACACTTTTTCAATATTTAATGTTTGACACTCTTTTTTGTCATACCCAAAATATATTCCAAGGCTTTTGATTGGTTTGTCGGTCCAATTTATATTTTCATATTTATCTTTTGAACTTTTTAGTCGTCCTAACCATACCCCTTCAGTTTTATTTCTATTTAGCTTAAGCCCTGAAAAACTTCCAAATGTTTCAATTATACTGAGAGCTAAACTTATTTCTTTCCTTGACTGAAGAAAAAGTGTTGTATCATCAGCTAATTGACAAATTTTTAAATTACAAGATTTTCCATCTAATGTAATTTTTATACCTTTAAAATCTTTATTACTTCTAAGTCTTATTGCCATTAATTCTACTGTTATAACAAAAAGCAACGCTGAAATCGGACACCCTTGTCTTATCCCTCGAAATATTTTAAACGGACCTGAGACCCACCCATTATTTAAGATACATCCCTTAATGTCGTTATACATAGTTTCCACCCATCTGATAAAGCTACTTTTAAATCCAAACCGTTTCAGTGTTTCGGTCATAAAAGTCCATTCTAGTGAGTCAAAAGCTTTACTAAAATCTAAGAAAAGGATTGCTCCTTCTATATTAAATTTCTCAGAATAATCTATTATATCTTGAATTTGTCTGATGTTAAAACCAATATATCTATTTTTAACATATCCTGTTTGATCTAAACTAATAATAGATGGTAGTACTTTTTTAAGTCTCTGAGCTAATACATAAGCTAATAGTTTAGTATCAATGTTTAATAAAGTTATGGGACGATAATTATCTAATGAAAGAGGATCATTTTTTTTAAAAATTAGTGAAATTGCACCTTTCTTTTGTGAGTTCGTAAGTTCTTTTTTTTCATAATTATAATTAAATACTTTGACAACAATATGTTTAAGGCTTGTCCAAAATTGCCTATAAAATTCCACTGTCAGTCCATCAAGACCAGGGGATTTATTAAGCTTCATTTTAAAAATTGCATCAGTGCATTCAATTTCTGTTACTTTCCCTTCACATTGATTACTATCGGAATCTTTAAGCGTTTTTGTTAATTTTGTTTCATTAATATATGTTTTAACTTCATTTTCACAAGGATTAGTAGACTCATAAAGTTTTTTGTAATATTTCACTTGTAGATTTAGAATTTTATCTTGATCAGTTGTTGGGATCCCATTTTCATCATATAGTTCAGTTATAATCTTTTTTGTTTGACGACTTTTTTCTAGTCCCAAAAAGTATGCACTATTTTTTTCCCCTTCTTCGAACCACTTTACCCTTGATCTTATTTTTTGTCCTTTAATTTTGTCTTTATATAAACAATCTAGATCATTTTCCAAATTCTCAATTTCTTTTTGTAATACAGATACCCCAATCACACTATCATTTTCTATGATCAGTGGACCTTGAAATTGGGGTCAAAACTCTAATTTGGCATGAATGACACAGAGACCGGAAAACATAATGCCCGTAACTGGGGCATAATAAATGGGGCATAAAAAATCATTTTCTAACAGTTAAAGTCACATAACTCTGGAATGACCACCTGAAATAAAATTTCCATATCAAAAGGAATCTTTCTTCAACCAACATTCTTTACAAATTTCATTATATTCATTCTTTATCATGTATACAACTTGTGAACAGACCAATGGACAGTAAAATGGTATATTATAATATGTCTGATCTATAAAGGATGTACAAAAGTCATTATATATATACTATGTTGTGTTGCACAAGAATAAGACAAAGTCACTTCTTCTTATACAAGAAACTTTAATAAAGGCATTAATAAGAAGTGGGAATATTTTCAAAAATATCAGAATAATTTAGTTCAAATCCTTAACACCTTATTCCAAACAATCTGCCAGATGTTTATTTTCTGTTCTTATTACTTTTAAAGTATTCATAACTTTCCATTGTATATCAATTATCTTTTTTTTTTTTTTTTTTTTAACACTCTAATTGATTCTTTATTGCACATATTGCTGTTTAACAATTAAACTTGGTGTACAGCATTTCATCAAGTTTCCCTGTTAGATTACAACTGAATACCCAGGGGTAATATTCAGTAAAATTAACTAATAAATTACATTGTTTTAATTCACACATTAAACTATTATTATATTTGTTACAAATAGTCTTTTCTACATCACTTAAAGTATTTTCAGATATATTCATATAAAAAATATCTACACAATAATTGTTTTACGGAATTTGATCATTCATCCGGAATGACTTTTTAGGTTCTTTTATTATTTAATCAAAAATAAATTGCGGTCAAGTGACCTCACACGACTTTTCTTATCCTCGTGTTTGGACAATATTTTTTGAAGTGTTTCGTGAATTTGGATTATTAATTTCGATGTGGTTTTAAAAGCTTGGAATAATATTGCGTAAAGGTAAGTTGGAGTGTAAATATATTTTTCACAGTTGCACTTTCAATCTTTATTAAATTTGTTATTGATTTGACCTAGATAAGTATCGTGTCGTGACCTTTAGTTTACCTGTCTAAGTTTGTAAACAATACCCACATATTTAGTGTACACGTGTCGAAGTACCTATATATTGACAAAGACACACACACTAATATATCTGATTAACCCGCATTATCATTCATACATTATAGTAATAGTAATATAGATGTAATAATTACTGTACACACAAACTTCTGCGCTTACAGTCATTCCTGCTCATTGCCACATGATAAATTTTACAAACAAATTTCTTTCCATACCTTTCACACATACTCACACCATAGGCATCGCACTTACAGATAATTACTTGCATAGTACATTTATAATAAAGGAAGAAAAAAAAAACACACATGCAATCACACATAATCTAGATCTACATGTATAACATCTGGTTTTTTTCTATACATGTAACTTAAGTTAACTATAAAATGACTTCATTTTTATACTTCAAAATATTCAACACCTTTGTAAATAAACTACTGATCTCTGTATTGGTCATACTATATAATTCTACAGTATTTTCTACCTCATATTCAAAAATTTTTAAGGTGTCTACTGCTTTGGTTTTTTTATTGGAAACATAATGTGATTTATAGACTGAAAAGAACATTAAGCTAAGCAAATGATTTAGCGCATAGTATACATTGTCATGAATTTTGTATCCTATAACCAACGAATGAAGACTTATCACATGTTCGCCTATGAAGACTTTTTTAAGTAAAACTTTCATTGATTTCCAGAATGTTTTATGATATGAACATGTAATGAAAAAATGATTATAATTATCTATTTCATTGCAATATGAACACAAATTGTTTTGTGAAATTTTCCACTGAAAAAGCAACACCTCATTTGGCAAAATAAAGTGCATTAATTTCCACCTCAACATTTTTATTTTATTATCTTTAAGATATTCAAAATTAAATTTAATAGAGTCTTTAAATTCATTTATTAGTCTCCCTTTGCTTAAGACTCTTTCCCATTTCAAAAATCCTACTGGTATTTCTGTTTTTGACACACTTAATACTAAGTTGTATATGTTTTTAGCATTAATAGTTAGAATATCATTACAATCTCTAAGTTTAGTTTTTGTTCGGTTGATATGGACTTTTGTTTTGATTGATTCTTCTGATTTTAATTTGTCGGTCCATTGCTTTGGTATGGATTTTTTTAGTTTTGAGAATTCAGAAATCCAATTCCTTTTATTTCTTAATTTTGAAATAATCATTTCTTCTGATATATTTCCTCTTTTATCTATTATGTCATTTATATATAGTATGTTACTTTCAATCCAGTTATCAAAGAACAGACATTTTCCTTGAAATTTTATGAATTTGTTTCCCCATATAACTTGTTTTCTGATTTCTAAATAATTATTGATTTGATCATGATGATTGTTTTCACAATTATTTACATTTATCCATGTTTTTATCATCTCTTGATAGAAGGTTGGTGTACTGTTCCATATGTTTTTATCTAGCAATTTTGTGTTGTTCACATTCATCTTAAAAATAAGAAGGTTTTTTCCAAATTTATTAAGGTATAGTTTTGATAATACAGACCAATTTGCACTTTCTGATTCTAATATTTTTATAATCCATTTTAAATGTATAGATTTTATATAGGATTCTATATCAATCATTTTTAACCCCCCTTCTGCGAAGTTTTTTGTTATTATTGACCTTTTTATTTTATCTTTTCCTCCGTTCCAAATGAATTTATATAAGATTTTATTTATATTTTGTAGATTTTCTTTAGTAATGATACTGTTAGTCGCAATGTAGGTTATATTTGGTAGAAGAAGAGCTTTTACTACTAATATTTTTCCAAGTATTGTTAACTTTCTTTTTGCCCATCTTTCTACAAGTTTCGTTAATTTGTCCAACACTTTTTCAATATTTAATGTTTGACACTCTTTTTTGTCATACCCAAAATATATTCCAAGGCTTTTGATTGGTTTGTCGGTCCAATTTATATTTTCATATTTATCTTTTGAACTTTTTAGTCGTCCTAACCATACCCCTTCAGTTTTATTTCTATTTAGCTTAAGCCCTGAAAAACTTCCAAATGTTTCAATTATACTGAGAGCTAAACTTATTTCTTTCCTTGACTGAAGAAAAAGTGTTGTATCATCAGCTAATTGACAAATTTTTAAATTACAAGATTTTCCATCTAATGTAATTTTTATACCTTTAAAATCTTTATTACTTCTAAGTCTTATTGCCATTAATTCTACTGTTATAACAAAAAGCAACGCTGAAATCGGACACCCTTGTCTTATCCCTCGAAATATTTTAAACGGACCTGAGACCCACCCATTATTTAAGATACATCCCTTAATGTCGTTATACATAGTTTCCACCCATCTGATAAAGCTACTTTTAAATCCAAACCGTTTCAGTGTTTCGGTCATAAAAGTCCATTCTAGTGAGTCAAAAGCTTTACTAAAATCTAAGAAAAGGATTGCTCCTTCTATATTAAATTTCTCAGAATAATCTATTATATCTTGAATTTGTCTGATGTTAAAACCAATATATCTATTTTTAACATATCCTGTTTGATCTAAACTAATAATAGATGGTAGTACTTTTTTAAGTCTCTGAGCTAATACATAAGCTAATAGTTTAGTATCAATGTTTAATAAAGTTATGGGACGATAATTATCTAATGAAAGAGGATCATTTTTTTTAAAAATTAGTGAAATTGCACCTTTCTTTTGTGAGTTCGTAAGTTCTTTTTTTTCATAATTATAATTAAATACTTTGACAACAATATGTTTAAGGCTTGTCCAAAATTGCCTATAAAATTCCACTGTCAGTCCATCAAGACCAGGGGATTTATTAAGCTTCATTTTAAAAATTGCATCAGTGCATTCAATTTCTGTTACTTTCCCTTCACATTGATTACTATCGGAATCTTTAAGCGTTTTTGTTAATTTTGTTTCATTAATATATGTTTTAACTTCATTTTCACAAGGATTAGTAGACTCATAAAGTTTTTTGTAATATTTCACTTGTAGATTTAGAATTTTATCTTGATCAGTTGTTGGGATCCCATTTTCATCATATAGTTCAGTTATAATCTTTTTTGTTTGACGACTTTTTTCTAGTCCCAAAAAGTATGCACTATTTTTTTCCCCTTCTTCGAACCACTTTACCCTTGATCTTATTTTTTGTCCTTTAATTTTGTCTTTATATAAACAATCTAGATCATTTTCCAAATTCTCAATTTCTTTTTGTAATACAGATACCCCAATCACACTATCATTTTCTATGATCAGTGGACCTTGAAATTGGGGTCAAAACTCTAATTTGGCATGAATGACACAGAGACCGGAAAACATAATGCCCGTAACTGGGGCATAATAAATGGGGCATAAAAAATCATTTTCTAACAGTTAAAGTCACATAACTCTGGAATGACCACCTGAAATAAAATTTCCATATCAAAAGGAATCTTTCTTCAACCAACATTCTTTACAAATTTCATTATATTCATTCTTTATCATGTATACAACTTGTGAACAGACCAATGGACAGTAAAATGGTATATTATAATATGTCTGATCTATAAAGGATGTACAAAAGTCATTATATATATACTATGTTGTGTTGCACAAGAATAAGACAAAGTCACTTCTTCTTATACAAGAAACTTTAATAAAGGCATTAATAAGAAGTGGGAATATTTTCAAAAATATCAGAATAATTTAGTTCAAATCCTTAACACCTTATTCTAAACAATCTGCCAGATGTTTATTTTCTGTTCTTATTACTTTTAAAGTATTCATAACTTTCCATTGTATATCAATTATCTTTTTTTTTTTTTTTTTTTTAACACTCTAATTGATTCTTTATTGCACATATTGCTGTTTAACAATTAAACTTGGTGTACAGCATTTCATCAAGTTTCCCTGTTAGATTACAACTGAATACCCAGGGGTAATATTCAGTAAAATTAACTAATAAATTACATTGTTTTAATTCACACATTAAACTATTATTATATTTGTTACAAATAGTCTTTTCTACATCACTTAAAGTATTTTCAGATATATTCATATAAAAAATATCTACACAATAATTGTTTTACGGAATTTGATCATTCATCCGGAATGACTTTTTAGGTTCTTTTATTATTTAATCAAAAATAAATTGCGGTCAAGTGACCTCACACGACTTTTCTTATCCTCGTGTTTGGACAATATTTTTTGAAGTGTTTCGTGAATTTGGATTATTAATTTCGATGTGGTTTTAAAAGCTTGGAATAATATTGCGTAAAGGTAAGTTGGAGTGTAAATATATTTTTCACAGTTGCACTTTCAATCTTTATTAAATTTGTTATTGATTTGACCTAGATAAGTATCGTGTCGTGACCTTTAGTTTACCTGTCTAAGTTTGTAAACAATACCCACATATTTAGTGTACACGTGTCGAAGTACCTATATATTGACAAAGACACAC
Source organism: Mytilus galloprovincialis (assembly GCA_037788925.1). Classification (NCBI taxonomy): domain Eukaryota; kingdom Metazoa; phylum Mollusca; class Bivalvia; order Mytilida; family Mytilidae; genus Mytilus; species Mytilus galloprovincialis. Next base: position 22,004,571 of record CM075341.1, read on the forward strand.
ACACTAATATATCTGATTAACCCGCATTATCATTCATACATTATAGTAATAGTAATATAGATGTAATAATTACTGTACACACAAACTTCTGCGCTTACAGTCATTCCTGCTCATTGCCACATGATAAATTTTACAAACAAATTTCTTTCCATACCTTTCACACATACTCACACCATAGGCATCGCACTTACAGATAATTACTTGCATAGTACATTTATAATAAAGGAAGAAAAAAAAAACACACATGCAATCACACATAATCTAGATCTACATGTATAACATCTGGTTTTTTTCTATACATGTAACTTAAGTTAACTATAAAATGACTTCATTTTTATACTTCAAAATATTCAACACCTTTGTAAATAAACTACTGATCTCTGTATTGGTCATACTATATAATTCTACAGTATTTTCTACCTCATATTCAAAAATTTTTAAGGTGTCTACTGCTTTGGTTTTTTTATTGGAAACATAATGTGATTTATAGACTGAAAAGAACATTAAGCTAAGCAAATGATTTAGCGCATAGTATACATTGTCATGAATTTTGTATCCTATAACCAACGAATGAAGACTTATCACATGTTCGCCTATGAAGACTTTTTTAAGTAAAACTTTCATTGATTTCCAGAATGTTTTATGATATGAACATGTAATGAAAAAATGATTATAATTATCTATTTCATTGCAATATGAACACAAATTGTTTTGTGAAATTTTCCACTGAAAAAGCAACACCTCATTTGGCAAAATAAAGTGCATTAATTTCCACCTCAACATTTTTATTTTATTATCTTTAAGATATTCAAAATTAAATTTAATAGAGTCTTTAAATTCATTTATTAGTCTCCCTTTGCTTAAGACTCTTTCCCATTTCAAAAATCCTACTGGTATTTCTGTTTTTGACACACTTAATACTAAGTTGTATATGTTTTTAGCATTAATAGTTAGAATATCATTACAATCTCTAAGTTTAGTTTTTGTTCGGTTGATATGGACTTTTGTTTTGATTGATTCTTCTGATTTTAATTTGTCGGTCCATTGCTTTGGTATGGATTTTTTTAGTTTTGAGAATTCAGAAATCCAATTCCTTTTATTTCTTAATTTTGAAATAATCATTTCTTCTGATATATTTCCTCTTTTATCTATTATGTCATTTATATATAGTATGTTACTTTCAATCCAGTTATCAAAGAACAGACATTTTCCTTGAAATTTTATGAATTTGTTTCCCCATATAACTTGTTTTCTGATTTCTAAATAATTATTGATTTGATCATGATGATTGTTTTCACAATTATTTACATTTATCCATGTTTTTATCATCTCTTGATAGAAGGTTGGTGTACTGTTCCATATGTTTTTATCTAGCAATTTTGTGTTGTTCACATTCATCTTAAAAATAAGAAGGTTTTTTCCAAATTTATTAAGGTATAGTTTTGATAATACAGACCAATTTGCACTTTCTGATTCTAATATTTTTATAATCCATTTTAAATGTATAGATTTTATATAGGATTCTATATCAATCATTTTTAACCCCCCTTCTGCGAAGTTTTTTGTTATTATTGACCTTTTTATTTTATCTTTTCCTCCGTTCCAAATGAATTTATATAAGATTTTATTTATATTTTGTAGATTTTCTTTAGTAATGATACTGTTAGTCGCAATGTAGGTTATATTTGGTAGAAGAAGAGCTTTTACTACTAATATTTTTCCAAGTATTGTTAACTTTCTTTTTGCCCATCTTTCTACAAGTTTCGTTAATTTGTCCAACACTTTTTCAATATTTAATGTTTGACACTCTTTTTTGTCATACCCAAAATATATTCCAAGGCTTTTGATTGGTTTGTCGGTCCAATTTATATTTTCATATTTATCTTTTGAACTTTTTAGTCGTCCTAACCATACCCCTTCAGTTTTATTTCTATTTAGCTTAAGCCCTGAAAAACTTCCAAATGTTTCAATTATACTGAGAGCTAAACTTATTTCTTTCCTTGACTGAAGAAAAAGTGTTGTATCATCAGCTAATTGACAAATTTTTAAATTACAAGATTTTCCATCTAATGTAATTTTTATACCTTTAAAATCTTTATTACTTCTAAGTCTTATTGCCATTAATTCTACTGTTATAACAAAAAGCAACGCTGAAATCGGACACCCTTGTCTTATCCCTCGAAATATTTTAAACAGACCTGAGACCCACCCATTATTTAAGATACATCCCTTAATGTCGTTATACATAGTTTCCACCCATCTGATAAAGCTACTTTTAAATCCAAACCGTTTCAGTGTTTCGGTCATAAAAGTCCATTCTAGTGAGTCAAAAGCTTTACTAAAATCTAAGAAAAGGATTGCTCCTTCTATATTAAATTTCTCAGAATAATCTATTATATCTTGAATTTGTCTGATGTTAAAACCAATATATCTATTTTTAACATATCCTGTTTGATCTAAACTAATAATAGATGGTAGTACTTTTTTAAGTCTCTGAGCTAATACATAAGCTAATAGTTTAGTATCAATGTTTAATAAAGTTATGGGACGATAATTATCTAATGAAAGAGGATCATTTTTTTTAAAAATTAGTGAAATTGCACCTTTCTTTTGTGAGTTCGTAAGTTCTTTTTTTTCATAATTATAATTAAATACTTTGACAACAATATGTTTAAGGCTTGTCCAAAATTGCCTATAAAATTCCACTGTCAGTCCATCAAGACCAGGGGATTTATTAAGCTTCATTTTAAAAATTGCATCAGTGCATTCAATTTCTGTTACTTTCCCTTCACATTGATTACTATCGGAATCTTTAAGCGTTTTTGTTAATTTTGTTTCATTAATATATGTTTTAACTTCATTTTCACAAGGATTAGTAGACTCATAAAGTTTTTTGTAATATTTCACTTGTAGATTTAGAATTTTATCTTGATCAGTTGTTGGGATCCCATTTTCATCATATAGTTCAGTTATAATCTTTTTTGTTTGACGACTTTTTTCTAGTCCCAAAAAGTATGCACTATTTTTTTCCCCTTCTTCGAACCACTTTACCCTTGATCTTATTTTTTGTCCTTTAATTTTGTCTTTATATAAACAATCTAGATCATTTTCCAAATTCTCAATTTCTTTTTGTAATACAGATACCCCAATCACACTATCATTTTCTATGATCAGTGGACCTTGAAATTGGGGTCAAAACTCTAATTTGGCATGAATGACACAGAGACCGGAAAACATAATGCCCGTAACTGGGGCATAATAAATGGGGCATAAAAAATCATTTTCTAACAGTTAAAGTCACATAACTCTGGAATGACCACCTGAAATAAAATTTCCATATCAAAAGGAATCTTTCTTCAACCAACATTCTTTACATATTTCATTATATACATTCTTTATCATGTATACAACTTGTGAACAGACCAATGGACAGTAAAATGGTATATTATAATATGTCTGATCTAAAAAGGATGTACAAAAGTCATTATATATACTATGTAGTGTTGCACAAGGATAAGGGAAAGTCATTTCTTCTTATACAAGAAACTTATACAAGAAACTTTAATAAAGGCATTAATAAGGAGTGGGACTATTTTTAAAAATATCAGAATAATTTAGTTCAAATCCTTAACACCTTATTCTAAACAATCTGCCAGATGTTTATTTTCTGTTCTTATTACTTTTAAAGTGTTCATAACTTTCCATTGTATATCAATTATCTCATTTTCCAAACTAAAAATTTTATTTTGACAGTTACAAAGATTTTGGTGTCAAGATATCATGGGTTGAGTAAACGTATTTACAATTTTGGTATTTAGATGTATTTTGCCTCTGAATGACCTTATATCACCTCCGAATAACCTTTTGACGTCAAGCAACAATCACTTTTTAGTTATGACGTCAAATGTTTTGAATTATGATGTCAAAGTTTACGGGAACCTGTGTGATTATATGTAATGGCGGACAAATTTTCAAACCGTGCTGTCTTTCCAACCTGTCTAATGAATAGCTGATAATAACTTTTGAGAAAAATCTTATCAATCTGATCAAGGAAATGTAGATGTTACAATTCATTCATGGATAACTTTACATATGATTTACTTTTTTAAGGTGCAGAATTCCACCTTATCAATAGGAATATGGAATTTTAAAAAAGCAGAAAATAACCAGATGCTCCGCAGGGTGCAGCTTTATACGACCGCAGAGGTTGAACCCTGAACGGTTGGGGCAAGTATGGACACAACATTCAAGCTGGATTCAGCTCTAAATTTGGATTGTGATTAAATAGTTGACACAGCATAGGTTTCTGACACAGAATGAATGTGGTCTAATGAACTTAAAAAAAAATGTTTGCCTTTGAGCAATTCACTATGCTGTTGAATATTAATCCTCTCAAAAAAATGTTTGAAGAAATTTTCTTTTTATTTATGAAATCTGAAATGAAAAAAATTGACCCTCCAATTTTTTTTCACATCCCCCTTTCCCTTATTTCAAAACTGATCTCAATTCAAATTTCTAATGAAGTTTGCAACAATAACTACTCATTTAAATACATCATAAAATATTAAAATGTAAAAAAAGTGCTTGTTATCACTGAATGGTAAAGATTGTTTTAATCTATCAGTTGGTAGTAAAAGTGAATATACATTGTATATTGTATAAAACAATGATTTAAGTTGATTCAACTACTATTCTGGACAAAGAAAGATAACTCCAATTGAAATCCAATTGGAATTTCTTGCTATTGCACAATATTGTGCAATTAGATATTTCTTGCTATTGTGGAATACTGTGCAATTGAAAATATTTGCTATTGCACAATACTGTGCAATTGAAGATTTCTTGCTATTGCACAATACTGTGCAATTGAAGATTTCTTGCTATTGCTGAATACTGTGCAATTGAAAATTTCTTGCTATTGCACAATACTTAATATAATAATTTTTGATCCTGATTTGGACCAACTTGAAAACTGGGCCAATAATAAAAAATCTAAGTACATTTTTAGATTCAGCATATCAAAGAACCCCAAGGATTCAATTTTTGTTAAAATCAAACTAAGTTTAATTTTGGACCCTTTGGACCTTAATGTAGACCAATTTGAAAACGGGACCAAAAATTAAGAATCTACATACACAGTTAGATTCGGCATATCAAAGAACCCCAATTATTCAATTTTTGATAAAATCAAACAAAGTTTAAATCTGGACCCTTTGGGCCCTTTATTCCTAAACTGTTGGGACCAAAACTCCCAAAATCAATACCAACCTTCCTTTTATGATCATAAACCTTGTGTTTAAATTTCATAGATTTCTAATTACTTATACTAAAGTTATGGTGCGAAAACCAAAAAAAATGCTTATTTGGGTCCCTTTTTGGCCCCTAATTCCTAAACTGTTGGGACCTAAACTCCCAAAATCAATACCAACCTTCCTTTTGTGGTCATAAACATTGTCTTTAAATTTCATTGATTTCTATTTACTTAAACTAAAGTTATTGTGCGAAAACCAAGAATAATGCTTATTTGGGCCCTTTTTTGGCCCCTAATTCCTAAACTGTTGGAACCAAAACTCCCAAAATCAATCCCAACCTTTCTTTTGTGGTCATAAACCTTATGTCAAAATTTCATAGATTTCTATTTACTTAAACTAAAGTTATAGTGCGAAAACCAAGAAAATGCTTATTTGGGCCCTTTTTGGCCCCTAATTCCTAAAATGTTGGGACTAAAACTCCCAAAATCAATCCCAACCTTCCTTTTGTGGTCATAAACCTTGTGTTAAAATTTCATAGATTTCTATTCACTTTTACTAAAGTTAGAGTGCGAAAACTAAAAGTATTCGGACGACGACGACGACGCAGACGACGACGCCAACGTGATAGCAATATACGACGAAAAATTTTTCAAATTTTGCGGTCGTATAACAACCATTGTTTTGAATATAATAAGTTTTTATATTTCTCCACTTCCTCTTTTTGATTACCATACCATATGATAAGCAATACTCACAGCTTGGTTAGCTTTCCTCCAGTTTGTGGCTGCATTACTATCACCAGGGTTCATGGACAAGTTCTTTGCATGTTGTACCATTGGTGTTATGGCTGAAAACATTTTAAAAAGCTCATTTTTTATACTATACAATAGTGATTTAAACATTTGTAGGAGTGTTGTAATCCTACTGCAAAGACAATTACTTATTTCACCAGTCTTAAACATGGAATCAGGTAACTTAACATAAAGTCCAACTGATCAGGTAACTGGACCTGTATTTAGCATGAAATTGAACTGTTATAGTAACAGACCTGTATTTAGCATGAAATCCAACTGTTCAGGTAACACAAGAGTGCACACGCTGAAATGTCTCGCCTTCTATACTAATCATTGATATCATGGTGATAGTCCTAAGTATAAAGCTAAGCTTTATAACAACTGTCACATAAACTTAACATTAACCAAGATAACTAAACATAGACCAATGAACCTTAAAAATGAGGTCAAGGTCAGATGAACCATGCCAGGCAGACATGTACAGCTAACAATGCTTCTATACAACATATATAGTTGGCCTATTACTTATAGTTTAAGATAAATAGACCAAAACACAAAAACTTAACAATGTGCAATGAACCGTGAAATTGAGGTCACGGTCAAATAAAACCTGTGCGACTGACATAAAGATCATAAAATATTTCCATACACCAAATATAGTTGACCTATGGCATATAGTATTAGTTAAAAGGACCAAAACTCAAAAACTTAACTTTGACCACTGAACCATTAAAATGAGGTCAAGGTCACATGACATCTGGCCGTTAGACATGTACACCTTACAATCGTTCCATACAACAAATATAGTAGACCTATTGCATATAGTATGAGAAAAACAGACCAAAACACAAAAATTTAACTTTGACCACTGAACCATGAAAATGAGGTCAAGGTCACATGACATCTGCCCGCTAGACATGTACACCTTACAATCGTTCCATACAACAAATATAGTAGACCTATTGCATATAGTATGAGAAAAACAGACCAAAACACAAAAATTTAACTATAACCACCGAACCATGAAAATGAGGTCAAGGTCAGATGACACCTGCCAGTCGGACATGTACACCTTACAGTCCTTCCATACACTGAATATACTAGCCCTATTGCTTATAGTATCTGAGATATGGACTTGACCACCAAAACTTAACCTTGTTCACTGATCCATGAAATGAGGTCGAGGTCAAGTGAAAACTATCTGACAGACATGAGGACCTTGCAAGGTACGCACATATCAAATATAGTTATCCTATTACTTATAATAAGAGAGAATTCAACATTACAAAAAATTTGAACTTTTTTTTCAAGTGGTCACTGAACCATGAAAATGAGGTCAAGGACATTGGACATGTGACTGACGGAAACTTCGTAACATGAGGCATTTATATACAAAGTATGAAGCATCCAGGTCTTCCACCTTCTAAAATATAAAGCTTTTAGGAAGTTAGCTAACACCGCCGCCGCCGCCGCCGTAGCCGCCGCCGGATCACTATCCCTATGTCGAGCTTTCTGCAACAAAAGTTGCAGGCTCGACAAAAACCTGTTCATACAAAGCTATCTTTTTACAAGCATTAATATTTAACTGTGCCAAGTTAACTTAGTCATATCCCCCTCAACCTTAATGTTTGAAAATAATGTGATAAAACTTACTATCTCTCAGTGTATTTGCAGAGTCTCTGACCCTGTCAATGTAGGCAGGATCTTCACTATTTTCTACCTCCTTTTCTCCTACTTGTAATACTCTGTAAGCTCGTCGGGCAATGTTTGAAGCATTTGCCACAATCTTTGGTGGATCTTTCCCTCTGATACCTTCTTCAACCCGATCAGTGTCTCTTAAAATACCTTCCTCTGTAAAACAAAAGTATACAATGCCATTATAACAGATAAAATATTTTCATTTTGGATGTAATTTATGTTTTAAAATTAAGATGATATTAAAAACATATTGCCGGATTCATTATTAGTCATGAAAATTTATATGTATAATGAAGTACACACTGTAAATCAATGAAATTAAAATCCACAAAAATACAATTTATCATCAATCCACAAAAATGGATATCAACTAATTTAAATTAAACCACATTATTGAATGGTTTGTAATAACAATAACACTTTGACTTCTTTCAAAGATAAAAAACAAACAAAGATATGACCCAATGTCACCATCATTTCAATTCTTATCGAAGACAAAAAAATAATCTGTCAGCAACACAAAGAGATCTTTCAAATAAATTAAACACAACAATAAATACCATAAGGTATGTATAACTTACCTTCAGCCTTAATGAGGGCAGGAGTATCCACAGCCTCATCAACAAGTGCTCTGAGTCTCTCAACATTACCAGCCCAGCGATTCTTCATCTGATCAAAATGTTCTATAGCAGCCTGATTGTTAGGATTAGCAAATAGTACTCTGGCTGCAGTGATAACTTGTGGTGTCAGATCATTTACCTATTATTATAAGAAATATAAAATTCAAAATTCAAGTTTGTTATAAAACATGCTTTTAACTTTGGTTGAAACAAAATCATCCGTTTTGATCGATAATTCTAAGGCTCTAACAGCTGTTGGAACTTGTAAAACTCTGTAGTACTTTGTTTGAATGATGTGTTTTTAGATATCATAAAAATATGTATTTCAAACTTATTTCACAAGCTTGTCAAGTAAATATTTATAAACTGAAAGATCATTTTTAACTTTATTATTCTAAGTATGCTTACTTAAATCATTTCGATTTTTTTTTACATTTAATGGCCATGTTAAAAATAATAAACTACAGCAAAGACAATTTGAACCAGTTTACTCTACCTGATTAGAAGTTTTGAAGATTTCCTGAACTGTATGCTTGTTATTACAACCACCCGCTGTGGCAACCATGTTGGCAGTGTCAGCCAGTTTAGAAGCATGAGATTCAAAGTTCCTGGCTCTATCATCAAATTTCTCCTCCCTTCCTGGAACACCTGAAAACAAGCAAATTTGTTGATTACATTCGAAAATCTAACAACTGTCAACCATAGTCCTTACACTGGTTGGTTCAATTTGAATGTAACTAATTAAAGCGACATACCCTTGTTTGGCATTAACCCTGCCTCATTATTTACATTTTCAAGTCAGACTGCACAACAGCCCATGTGGATTTTGCTTTTTCCACATGCCCACCCTAGCTCTAATCTCTCTCTTTTTTTTTTTTAAATTGATAGCAAATGCTTATCACCTTTTTTCAATTGATTGTACTTGCAAGTCTTTTGATTCATCAATAAAAATTGCATGCCCACTTCTATGGGTGGGCAGGGTGGACAAGCTAGAAATTTTGCCCACTTCTATGGGTGGGCAGGGTGGACAAGCTAGAAATTTTGCCCACCCAGTGCCCACTCCCACTGTGGGGGAGTGAACAAAGCAAAATCCACCCGACCTGTAGTGTATCTGGACAATGTGATGTTTCTTGTTTTTCTGTTTGTATGGCCTCTATATTCTTTGTGGAATCAAGTGTTGGCAGTTGTTGTGATTAGTAAAATGTCTACTTGTTTTGTTATAACTGATATTTGTTTCGAAAGTCTCCACTTACATTAAGCAAATGAATATAAAGAAGTGCAACAAAGAAATATTATTTGGTTAAGAAATCCCAGCTTGGTTAATTCTTTAAATATATATACTAAACAAGGCCTTTCCCTGGAAAAAATTACAAGGAAACATTTTTTTTTGTATAAACTATTGTCCATAATTCTTATTTTCATTTGTAACAGAATTTCATTTGCTTCCATCCTTTTTCCCTCAACAAACAAAATTCGTTTGATGTTTAACCCTCATACATATTTATTCAATGGATAGCCCTAAACAAGTCTAATGTCTTTGTCCATGCATACTTTGATCATTATCACTCAATCTTACCTAGTGGTGTCAGAGAAGCATCATGAAGTTGTTTTAGTGGTCCTGTTATATCTATAAAGTCTTCTGCAACCTGTCATGATAAATACAGACTGAATCATTATATGTTTCTGTGTAAAAAGTCTTATATATATAAATTATTTTAAAGAACTTTAAGTCAAATGTTTTCTATGCTCAGTGGACATGAAATTATGTTCAAAACTTTAATTTGGCATCAAAATTAGAAAAATCCTATAATAGGGAGCATCTGTACTAAGTTTCAAGTTGCTTGGACTTCAATTTCATAAAAAAATCAAAGAGCAGAATGCTCTGAGGGATACGATTGCCATATAGTTTTCATTGACACATGTATAGCAGTTCTGCCAACTTTTCATTAAGCAAATTCGTGAGATTTGGCCAAAATAGAAAAGATCAGAGAGGAAAAAATTGATCCAAGGATACTGCTGCAAAAAAGCATGAACATGCGTGAGTCTCACGCATTTTTGGCAGCCCTGGCCTTGATAGTCCAAATAATTATGACGTCTTGAAAGACGTCAAAGTAAGCTTCAAAGAAAAAAATTATAATAGCCTTCCAAGACGTCATAATTATTTGGACTATGAAGGCATAAAACTTTGCTCAGTGCTTGGAGCACAAAAATCATGCTCGAAACAAGAAATCAAGCAATTTCATTGGTTGATTTTCGAGTATGAGTACAAAAAAACTGACTCGAAAGTTTTATGACCGCAAGGTACAGCTGGATAGTATTATTTTCAAAACTAATTCAACTGCACATGCAAAGGTAATATAAATCTGAATAGTCACTCAACTTTAAAAATAGCTAATCCCGGATACAAGTGTACGAGCAATGTACTTATTGTGTTTTATTTGTGTGCTTCAATTCCAAGTTTACTTTCCACAGCAGTCACTGAGAGAGAGAAGGTATTTCACTTCATTGTTCGAGATTACTCTAATGTCCGACGGCTGATTTGCCAGACAAGCTGGGACCGTGGGGGACTTTTATGCTAGTATACTTAAATTACAAACTTAAATAGTCCCAGTCCCATATATTACATCAAGTATTATTGGTTGCCGAATTGAATTTTAAATAGGTGCCGATTTGACTAGATGCCGATTTAACCAGGTGCGGATTTGACTTGTACCCAGTAATCTCGGGACTATTCACTTCGTATCTTATCACCGTTAATTCTAGGAAGAACCCCATTTCTCAGTCCCATATATTATATCAAATATTATTGGATGCCGAATTGACTTTTAAATAGGTACCGATTTGACTTTTTCTATGGGTGCCGATTTGACTTGTACCCAGTAATCTCGGACTATTCACTTCGTATCTTATCACCGTTAATTCTAGGAGGAACCCCATTTCTAACTCTTTAATTATTAATTTCCTTTGGGTCAGTGGGCATGAATAGAATACTTCCGTACACACTCCTCTGTTTAAATTGAGATCGTTCTTAATATAATACGACGTTTATCGACATCTAACGAGTTAATTTTTTCTTGACGGGAAATACTTCTGAAAGGGAGACAACTCGAAACGATAATATGGAAGACTCCATTTCGGCTAAAGGGGTGTTATAGGTAAAATTTCATTGATTTTAATTTAAATGACGCATATGATTTTAAATTATGCAACAACAATATTAAACCCTCAATAGCAGGCAGACATAGAAAGAATCCAATGAGTTTCAAATTAATTAATAAGTGGGGAATCCAGAACAAACACTCGATCTGATACCCCTTGAAATCAAGAAATCTATACGCATGCGCATTAATACATAAACAAACCCGAGACTTGCGATTTGTTACAAGAACGTATATTTAATTTATGATATGATGAATGAGTCTCAATTTCTTTATGAGAGTACAGTATCAGTTTCATAACGGTAAAATATAGAAAACTCCACTTCAGTTCTTATATGACAGAAATAGAATTATCGGAATTCAAAGAACTCTCGCATTCATCAAAACTGGGGAATTCCCTCTGACGTGTTTCTAAATTTATAAAAACACTAAATATAAATACTGCTTAATTCTGATTTTCCGTGTTGTTTAAAACACGCATATAAGTCAAGGGAAAAATCAAACATGAAGATTATGAGAAGAACATTACAGGAAAGTTGTTTATGTTCAATCCTTTTGCTTGTTTTTACCTTTTAAAGAAAGACAATCATAAGAATCTGAGATGTTGCTGAATGTTTAGAATAAAACGGTTGACGTGAGGGAATGAACCCTGAGTCAACGGTAAAAGTCTACAGATTGCTTAAAAGCAATCGTATCCCAAAAACTACCATGACAAATTTCTTTAACCTGAAGAGGGACAGACAGACAAATGGACGAACAAACCCACTGACCATAACGCCCCACTACTATCAAAGATGGGGCATACAAATAGCAATAGTAAAATACTGCAACAATTTGAACCTTTAATATCACAAAATTATTCTGCTTTGCTTTTTTTCACAATGTTTCTGTCAATTCCAATTTACATTGGAAAAAAATTGGCCATACCTGGTTAACAAGTGCCTCCTGTATTTTAGCCTGTAGGTTGTGAAGTTTCTCAGTAAGTTGTCTAGCTATGGCCTTAGCTTGAGGAGAGTCACCCTGAAAACAATTATACATTACTTATTACATCAAACATTTCTATTTAAAGATATTATCTTTCAACACTTTATAACATAAGCATACTATTACTTATATACATAATTATAAATGATACGAAAATAGTAATAAGGTGTGTTACATATTTCAAAGTAAAGGTGTTTCACAATACTGAAGAAGAAACTGTAAGCAAGGTATATTATCCTATTATGTATGTAATTAGTTAAAGAAAATTATGACAGCAAGTGCCTTGAAAGTTGACACTCCAACCTCAATTTACCTTCTCTACATCTTACCAATGAATTACGGTCATAAATGATACCACTCGAGATAAATGTTTTAAATTCCATGTTTTGGGAAATACTCTTTGGGTTGAACTTTTCTGGCAAATTTTTGATAAACAAAAAATGACAAACTTTAAAATCAATCAATGGAAGGTTTGGGTCAATAATCACTGACTTTACTGATGATTGCTTTGTGCAGAAAGGTTTTATCTAGACAAGAGCTACATGTATATCTCTAATAGTTGTAAGGCAAAGGTCATCAGGAAAATACCTGTCCTCTTCTGATTAAATCTGATAGCTGATTAGTCAGTATCTCTGTCTCATCACAAAGTCTCAATAATTCAGATCTCTGGGGCCCAGTACAGGAGTCTGCAACCTTGCGACCTTCAGCTACAACTAGTTTAGTTGCTTGTTCACCTGTGGAATAAAATATTATTTCAACGTTTTTATTGTCATTTATTGCTTTACAACCCATAAAACCGTTTTATAAAAGTAATCATTTTCAACATTAAATTCTAAAATTGATTTAAGACCTGAACCAAATTTCTTATTGGCATTTAATAATGACTTTGTTTTAATAGATGTTTTTTAATAAAGATCCTAGTCTTATCTTGGTGACCCATATGATAATTGACCAGCCAATATTAAAGAAGTAAACTAACCTAGACCTCTATCATCCAAGGCAGGATTTGCCAACCATTGCCTTGCCTGTTCTACCTTGCCTTCTACTGTTGGTGCAGGTTTACGAATGCCAGACCTTTCTGTTTTCATGGTTCCTGCTTGTGTTAGATTTTGAAGATCCTTCAATTTGTTCTGTATTTCTCTGGCAAGGGACATGGCTTGAGGACTACTTCCCTATAAGCAAAATAAATTTTGAAAAATTATAACCTTCATACTATGCAAATTTATTGATAGCAAGTTTAAAGTTATATGCAAAAGAGAAAGAAAATATATTAAAGCAATGTTAACTGTCAATGTATTGGGTTGTTTAAAATAAATAAAATTATAAAAGATATGGATATGGAATGAGATTTGAAACTGCCTTTTATATATTTGTATAGAAACTTGTTTATTGTTGAAGACCATACATTGACCACTTATGTTGTTGCGTTTATGTCCACCAGTAATTAACTATAACCCCACATCTTACTTTTTTCATTTTTCAAAATAAAGACACAAGAAAATATTTTTTTTAAAATGTCTGCTTAATTTTGAAATATATATAAAAGAAATACATATGACTTTATTGTCATATCATTAAAACTGTACACTGTGGAAAGAATATATTCTCTTACCTTTCCTTGAACTCTGAGTTCTGACAGGGCATTTTTCATAGAATCAATATCTCCTACAGTTTTTAAAATTCTATCCCTATCAGCAGGGTCTGTACATCTCTCTGCAACTTTACGAGCATCTTCTAAAATCTGACTCAAGGCTTTGTCACCTATTTCAAAAAGATTTTAAAATGATTTTTTATTGATGTTTAAAAATTCCTGTGGCAAGATACCAAAACAATTTTCTCTTTTTATAAATCAGCTGAAATAAATACTCATGCTTCCACTGCCATGCATATTTAAAGTAATTGAGACAACAGGTAGATAGCTAAGCTAGTTTGTTTGTTTCTTATTTTATGAAAGGCTCTACACTTTTCACACCTTAACTAACATACAGTGGTTGATAAACAATGGCCACATAAATCAGCTATGCACCAAAAGTAGAATCAATCCTGTTTAGAGTTATTCCAGGGGTAAATGTATGGTAGAAATAACACTTTTTACATACACATGGCCATCACTAATAATTTTTACTTTAATTATTATACATGTAGTGTATTTGCTTTTGAACCCTTTTATCCACAGAAAAATATAGGAAGTGGTGTCCAATCCTTCTAAAAAAGATCTGGCATAGCTCAGGAGGAAACCTGGGCATATAGTTTAGTCATACCTGAGCTACCAACTAAAGCTGCTGGATCAGCTAACCAATCAAATGCTGGCTTCATCTTTTGTTCTATAGCATTCTAAATATAAATATTCATTATTTATAACAATCTTTGATTTATATTTGTATCTTTCAAAAAGATGAAATATCAAATACACTTTAGCATGCATAAGAAATAATTTTAGATTAAACCTAAAAATGTGAATCTTAATCAATGAAGCCTATATTCCACAATCTTTAATAAATCATGTTTACAAATGTTTTTTTTTCTTTCAAGAGGTTTCAATTTATAGCAGAAAATGTTACATACACATGTACAGTAGGACATATTTGCATGATACAAAAGTTATAAGGAAGATATCTGAAAAACCTAGGGAACCTTTTTTTCAAAGTTTGGAACTGAAAATTATATTTTACAATGAATGACATCTATTTGAACAGGAATTGTCACCTATCAAAAGTTGATGTTATGACATTGCTTGTTCAAACTGAGAATAACTTTTTTAAATGCTTTTAATGTTCTATTTATTTTACGTGAAATACATGTGTTATTATAGTATTTCTGCATGACTTTACAATCAAATAATAAACATAAGAAGCAGTGTTTCATCCTTTACATAGTAACTGTACTTTTCATCAAATTACTATAAAATTGGAAAAATTTTGAAAATCATCGGCTTCAAAAAATCAAAATAAAAGAGTCATAATACTAACCACTGATTTCTTCATGACAGTGACATCATCAGCATCCCATTCGTCTTCATCGTACGTTGTCAGCTGTAGGACACGGATAATCTCCTGTACCTCATCTGACATCTTACGTACAATGTAATCTCTGTTGGACTGAGCTTCTGGGGCACCAGCATCTATTATCAAACATTCAAATAAAAATTATGCTTCTTAAAACATAAGACTGATCAACAATGCTACCTAAAGTAACAAAAAAATGCATTTTAATTTGAACAAAGATACAGTAATCACTACTGACTGAAACTTAGGTAAATAAGTGTATAAATAATAATATATGAATAAAATAAGAATAGAAGAAATAGATAAATGAAACAATAAAAACAAAAAAATCATAAAAAACTATAAATAGGATGTGTTAACAAAATTAACTAAATAAAACAAATCAAACAGATAAACACTCATATGCATCTAAAATATTTATGTTCCTTATTTTGTTCATTTTAAATGACACAGATCTATATCAGACTTGTGCTGCTAATTATTGATTTAGAAAAAAACAATTAGCAGTGTTAACTGTTCAGTATGAAAATTATGTACAAAATTAGAACAGATATTTTCTGGAAGATATTTCATAAACTTAGTTCATGTTTTCTTGTAATTATTGTTAGTTTAACATTAAAACAGCCATTCAAAAACTTAAGCTCATTTTTTGCATTGAAACATTTTGATGTGTGATTTACAAAATACAAACAGGCTAGGTTCAGCACCTCCAATTTTTATTAACAATATAATAGAAAAAAGATTAACTAAAAATACTTTTGTTTATTAAGAAGGGTCAAAAACTTTTAAAACTTTAAAATATCATTTTCTGATTAACAAAACAAGGTTCATCTATAAAGAAAACAACTAAATCTGGCTACTAAAAATTCATTCATGCTTTATATGATTCTGTAAAGATTCTAATTGCAATTAGCAATTTTTACATGAGAATGACTTGTTTTTGTACGACTTCAATAAAGGAATATACTTCATCAATCTCCATTAGAAGGGATAAATTCTTACTTAAAGGTATTAAAGGATTTTGATCATTTGTTGAATTATAGGTTCTATACCCCAAGTCTCTAGTCTATCTTGGCATATTAGCTATGGCAGTATGACACATTGTTCATATCAACATAAGATCATAATGTTGATGGTGTAGAACACATCATAATTCACAAAATTTTATAAATTTCAAGTTCTTTTTATGATTAACTTAAGGTACACAGGATGGGTCAAGGAAAATCAGCATAAATGATGGCAGCTGTAAACAATTAATTTTTAATTTGATGTAATAACATAAGCATTGTGACAAAGAAAATGAACAGGAAAATGCATGAATATGAAAGTGGTCTGTAGTTAGGCTGTCAGATGATTTAAAGATTTGAAGACTTATATTTTTCTTCTTTTATAAGGCAAGCTTAACGTTAATTCAGTAAATACATATCAAATCATAATGAAGAGAAATATGTATCTTATCTTAAGAAATATAAAATCAAATTCATTAATCTCTAAACAAAGAGGGACAACTCAATCTGAGTTGAGTAAAACTTGCAAGATATTAAATTTCAAATACTTCCACAAATCCCACTTTCTTACTTTAAAGTCATCCTGAATGCTTTGCAGCTTATAAAATTGAATGTATTATTTAGTACAATTTTTTTTTAAAACTTGTTGTACCAGATGAACAAATATTAATATATTTATTCATATCTATCAAGGAATGTCCATTTTCTTAATACAGGGAACTACTCAAGAGTCAGAACATATTATTCAAACTAACATTATTTGATACTAATTTTATATTATTTATATACAATGTACTAGTTGCCTTATCATATATGAGCCTAAGTTGGGGGCAATTTGACCACTTGTATGGGCTATTCTAAAAGATGGACCAGATGTTTTATGCTTATTAACTCCATGCTACTTACCAAGAGAAAATTCATCAATGACTGGCACTATCAATATTGTTATAATGATAAAATATTTAAAAACAAAAATAAATAACCATGATAGTTCATTTATATTCAAGTTCAGTGTTCCAGCTTGAATCTCAGGGCAGAAGGGTGCTACTTGTCTGAAAGGGCACTTTAGCGCAATAACCCAAATTGTAAGGGCACTGTTTGGCAGTGTATTAATAACCTTGAATATATGTATTATATATTGCTAGGCTCAGCTGCAGAACATTACTTGTATTTTAACCTTATTCAGAAATTAATGTGTTCCAAGTGTTGGTTCCAGTAAGATTTTTTTATTATCAAATTATCATACCATGACACAAAGCATATCATTTTAATTGATGTAAATTTATGCAAACTGTCCATTTTGATCAGGAAAAAAATCCTTAGAAAAATCTTTTTTTTTATTTTATAAATTATATAACTTAATTATACAAGTCTATAAAAATAAACAAGTAGTTCTGAAAGATGGAGCTAAACAAAATTGAATTTGTTATGTAATTAAATTGTTTACATTAAAACTACTTGTTTAGACATATAGTATTTGTGTTATTGAAAGTTACCTAACTTGTAAATTGTTACAAAAAAGTATTAAGAAGTGCACACCAAAGTGCTCCTAAGTAGGGAGTTTTATAAATATAACAGGTGATACAAGAGATGATTATATTATAATGATGCAATAATACATTGCATATATTACAGAAGGTATAAACTCCATTATGATTAAAAAATAAAAGCATTTGTTAAGTGCTCCTATGTAAGGAGGATTATAATACAAGAAATAAAACAGGAAGTGGTGCAATCTTGTTATGTTTAAATACAAATTTCTTTGGTTCTTCTTTTAATTTCATACTCGTGGTTATAAAAACAAAACGTTTTTACCAATCTACCAATTTACTCAAAACTTAGTCTGCCTTTTAAATTGTTTTAAATTTTCTTTAAAAATATTTTTTTTTATGTGTACATATGCTATGATACGTAAACATTACAAATGGCTAACATGTCAGCATTTTCATTCTGTATTACAAATATCTAGTATTTGTTCAATTATCTTAAATCCACTAATTAGCAGTGAACAATCATTAGCAGAGGTAATAAAACTGCCAAAGGCATTAGGTATTTTACTTAATCCTATTGTCAGTTAATTAGTGTTACACAATCACTCAGGTAACAATTTTACCGGAAACGCCAGAAGGCATGAAATTTGTAAAATGTATCTTTTGAAAAGGCAGAGGGGGGCATTCTTTGGCTTTGGAGGGCAGAAAGGCGGGGGTAAGGGCACCAAGGGCGGGGCGCCCTTCTATTTAGGGCAGGCGGGAACACTGAAGTTGAACTGCTTTCACATGTAAAAGTATAGAGATTTTCTTAAGATTTATAAAACTGTACTGTGAAATAAACTACTGAAATAAGGAAATTTAGGATTGGCATCCTGAATGGAGTTCATCTATGAAAACTAAAAGTATAAAATGTTTTTCCATGTCAAGTTCAGAAAGGTCTGCACTAGATTTATTTAAAACAGGTTCCTAATCTGTATCATATTTAAACTTACTTGTGTGTTTGGCAGTAATAAACATCTTGACAGCACTAATTAGGACTGGTGTTAGATTCTTGACTTCATCCAAAGAACGGATCAGCATCATACGATGGACTTGATGTGTTAGTTCCTTTTCTCTACCATCCACAAGCTTTGTCATGTTAGTTAACACTGGACTTAAATTCTGAAAAAACAAAAATAACACAATATCAACAACAGTTGGGAAAAATGCAGTTATAGATAACCCAATAGTAAAGTTTAGGCCTAAAAACAACAAATTTGTTTAGTGATGGAAAAATCAGGGTACATGAATCAGGATTTTTTTTTACCTCAAGTCTACATGACTTTACATGAATTGGGAAAACATAGTCACTTTCATATCTAATGCCTAAACATACTAAAAGAAAATTGTAAAAAAGAATAGGGTACTTTTCTATTCAACACAATTTCAATTTTGACCTTACCAATAAACATGATAAAGGCATTCTGAGTCTATGACTCTATGTATTATCTTGAATAATTGATAAAATATCCAAACACGGTTATTCAGTAAAAAAAAATGTACTGGTAACTCTTCACAGAAATGCTGGTTATTGTTAGGGATTCACTTTGAAGAAAATTTTGTATCTCTGTTATAATATTATACATTTAAATTTAAAACTAAATATGTAAATTAGAGTGTTTTTACACTCCATCACCAGCAAACCTCCAGTTTCACAGTGGTTCAATAAACAACAGCAAAAGTGATTTCTTATACAAACCCCTTGTGTGTGCCATTGTGCCATATTTTAATCACTTGCTTGATTTATAAAATTAACAGCACTACCCTAAGTTAATTCAGTAACAAACTTACATTACTACCATCATATTTAAATCTGTTTAGATCATTCAATTATCTTTAACTTATCTCATCACCATTTCAAACTGTACATAACTGAAGTATACCTTTACAAATGTAACTAAGTCCTCCATACTATCCACGACTTCTGTAATAGCCAGGTATTCCAGTACACCTTTACAAGTACGAATTATCTTCCTTACTTCAGATTCATCAAAACAAAATAAAAGCTGAGAAGTACCTTGTAATATACCTGTAATTCATACAACAAAAATAATATTAAATGTTATTACAATGAAGTATATTTTTGTAAAATACCTAATTCTAGAGCCTTTTTGAACTGTTTAAAGTTAAAGATACTTTCAAACTCTTGTTCCATTTTCTTTTTCTTATATATTTGTTCCTCTCCAATTATTTCCACACAACATGTCTTGTAGTAACGCTTTATTTTATTATATAAACTGAAACTTATTCTTAGTCAGCGTGTGTATCATAATTAATCTTTGAGCTTTGTATTATCATTATTCAGAATCAGAACTATTTTGGTAGAAACATTTATTCATACCCGGTTTCGAAACCACAAGTTTGTTCCATCATTTATGGTACCAATTCCAACTCTCTATTCCTATCTGCTAAACCACAGATACAGCATTCATCAAAACATAAAGCCCCCTTTTTGTTTGGATAACTTTTATCCTAAATAACTTTTTCTTATGTTTAAATTTTAAAGTACTCATTATTACCAATGTGTGCCTTCTATAATTACAAAAATATTTACATCTATATAAACAGGCAGATAAATTTGAAGGATATCAAGAAACATTAGTCTAGTATTCTTTACAAAATCCAATATCTCTATTGAATCTATAACATTTAAAAAATATTTTAAATTTGTAATTCCTTAGAAGCTGCCTGTTTTCTTGACAGTTAAGATAAAATTGAGAATGGAAATGGGGAATGTGTCAAAGAGACAACTCAACCAAAGATCAGAAAACAGCCGAAACTTTCTCATACCTTCTAGCAATTTTGAAAAGAGTTTCTTAACCTATCAAATGTATATAATAATACTGACCTCTTGATCCTTCAATCAGCTTTTTCCTGGCAGCAGCAGAGAAAGGGTCTGACCTAAGCATATCTGAAGCTTGAAGTAAGAACAAGGAGGCTTCATCCACCCGATTGAGGCATGGTGGCATGTCTTGTTTGAGAATCTGGTCATCACTGCTATTACACGTATCATAACCAACCTGTCAAATAGAACATGTGAAATGCAAACTTTTTTTAAAGAGTTTAATTGAGCGTAGATGTAAAATATTACACTGATATAATAGTCCTACATTTAACTACATTACAAAATCACTAGTTAGTTTAAATTGTATTTTGAATGTTGCATACCGGTACCTGAAAATACAACCACTGAATGTCTATAAGCATAAATTGAATAAGCATTACCAATTGTAGATCAGTAAACTTTAAAACGTTCAACTGAAGTGGCTTCAGAATAATATATATGTAAAGAATTTCTTTTCTGTTTATTAAAACCAATAAATTGACCTTCTTGCACTGCTAAATTTTCATGTTTTCCTTCAGCAGCGTAGGTTCCCATTTTTTTCTCTATAAAATATCCAACTTACTCGAACTAGATTTTCTACTGCAGTCTTTACTGTCATAACAGGCTGACCGAGGTCTGGCATGGCATTCCCATCTTCTGCTTCCTCATGTAAAATAACCAGTCTTGAAACCTATAAATAAAGATATGATGAAAGAGACTGACTAATAAGTTGTTTACAAATGTATTATACTTTGGATTTATTTTCGTGGGTACCAATGTTCATCGATTAAGGAAAACTTACATATTTGTTGATATTTGATTTCCAGGTTTTGCCGAAGTCTGAATACAAACCTATAGGAAATTTGTTATTCATTTTACATGTAATTTCATGTTTCTCCTTACCCCCGAAATCCACGAAAATTGTAATAATACTGAATCCACAGTAGTTACCATGTTTATCTATGGTTCTTAAAACTTGAATATTGGTAACACAAATTTGAGTTAAACAAGTTAAAAGATGTAAAACTTTTTTCAGTGTTTTCCTTTAGACCATGCCTGACGTTTAGAAACTGTTGGAACTCCTCATTTTCTGAAGGAGAGAGGCAGAAAAAACCAAAGAGATATTCAAATACATCAATAAAACACCATGGCAAAAAAATATAAAAAAAAAAGAGGAGAAAAAGAGGAGAAAAAGACAACAGTTACAAAGGCAGAAAATAAACTTAGATTGAGAAAAACAGAGTCAGACCACAAAAAAAACAGGGGAGTGATCTCAGGTGCAACAGAACTTCAAGAGAAAGAAGGGTAAGCAGATCCTGCTTCACATAGGGCACAACAATTTTAGTTGATATTTGGAAACAACATTATAAGGATTTCACAGTGACAGTTCTAATGACAACTGTACTTAAGGTTACCAAACAATGTTGAAGTATTCATTATCTATTATAGGGACTAATCCAAGAACCTACACAAGGTTTATTCTTTACAGTATCAAGGGGTCAAATAATTTACTCCTATCAAACTACCTCCTTTTAAAATTTTAGTAAATTTTGAATATGCTAAATTTGTACTACTACATATATGAGGTTATATATATAAAAGAGGAAGGAGTCTTGTATAAGAAGCTACTTGAAATAGCATTACTTTTTTTTCAAAATTACCTCAATATTTACAGTTAAATAATTTTCAATCTTATATAAAAATGAATTGTCCTACATGTACATCATCAGCTTCATAATCTAAGTATTGAAATTAAAACAATGTTGTATTTTCTAGTTTTCAGTATATTTTACACACTACATATACTGATTTTTATATAGACAGTTCATTTTCAAAATACAAAAAATAATAAAAAAAATACTACATTGTACAATTATGATAAAAATTCATATATAAGCAGGTTTAAATGCAAACAAAAAAAATAGATAAATAAGTTTTAGTGTGACTTGAATGCAGAGCTGTCTTATTGGCCCCACCTTCTTATTTATATTAACATGTAAGCTACAAGGATATTATTTATGTATTTATCTTTTCCATTTTGCGTGTGGACTAATTATGAATAGGATGCACTTAGTACAGGCACACCACAAAAATATAAATTATTTAGTGGTTTTTTAAAATGTTGAAAGTAGACTTCCTGAGTGTTTCCTTCTGAAATATTTATCTGTATACAACCAAAATTCTTAGCATGAATAGTCAAGAACAAAAAAAATATTTTCTTATATGTATTATATAGGCTAAAAAGAAATATTTTGTTGAATTATTTAACATTCAGCACAAGAACAATTGTTCTATTTATACACAAAAAATACTGCCATGGAACTTTATGTTTATAATAAATTTTCTATTTTCACTCAATTAATTGCAAGAATCGGATGGATGAACATACATTTATTTGTTTTATTTGGAGTTTTAAATTCAAATATATATTTTTTAATTAAATCTAACTATTTAATTTTTTATCAAAATCTTGCTTTATTTAGAGTTTAAAAAAGAAGACACCATGTGATGTATATCTCTAAACCTAGAGTTTTTAATACACGTTTTCTAATTTACACGAGTACATGTATATGTATCTATATTGCATGTATTGGTCC
The DNA here is from genome assembly GCA_037788925.1 of Mytilus galloprovincialis. Classification (NCBI taxonomy): domain Eukaryota; kingdom Metazoa; phylum Mollusca; class Bivalvia; order Mytilida; family Mytilidae; genus Mytilus; species Mytilus galloprovincialis. The sequence goes on from CM075341.1 coordinate 22,028,039, forward strand.
TAGTCTATTCAACTTAATGACTATATGTAAAGATCTAAATGATATATATACAAACACATACAAAAAATTATCTATAACACATTTAAAAACTGAGTAAAGGTTTATTTGGCTAAAAAAAGGTTGGTCAAGCTAGAGTAAGAAGTTATTTAAAAACTATTTTATCATCTATTTTGGATCAATATACAATATAAATTAATATATAAAATAACCAGATTTCCTATTCATAAAGAAAGTCTCCCACAGATTTAGTGAAAAAAAACCTCTGTTGGGGATATCACAAGTTTAACTGTACAATAAACTTAATAAACTTATTCAAAAAAATAAACAAGTCTGGATAATAGCCTCAGGAGTAATTCCCATATCATTATTTCTGACTGACCTAGTATGTAACAAATGTGTACTTCTATTACAAAGATTAATTCGTAACTTTCACTAATAGAAAATATAAGGTGAGAAAAACACATGTTTAAAACCAACAATTATTTGATCATTAAGCATCCTGAATTAATATTAAACACTGTTACACAGCAATAAACTAAATTCTTTAAGAGTAGAAAGTTCCTAATCTTTTAAACTTCTTTTGAAATTGACAATAAGAAATCATTTTAATGACTGGTTTGTTTGATCATACACAATTCTAATCTGTTATTTTTGTAAATAACAAATAAAATAATACTAGGATCAAATGTCAGTGGTTATTTAACAGTATAAACATCATCCTGACCTACAAATGACCTAATTCACACTGTAACACTCCATGAAGGGATACAGTCAATGATTTAACAATTACCTTTTGTGTATTTATAATTTTTGGGCAATAACATGACTTTCAACAAAATTCTTGGTCAACTGCCTGAAGAAATATTTCAGAACAACTATACATGCATGTAATTGTATGCATGAACTTTGGAGCTGCACGAACAGAAGCAAATCTTATATACAAATAGTAGAAAAAACTTTAAAAATATACATGTATGTAACATTCAATTTTTTTTTGAATTTATAATTTCTAGGCTACATCTTCTAAATTTTAACTTTTTTAAAAATATCCATGGAACCCTGCATCTAACCTGCTATTGCTGTTGTTAGCTGACTAAAAGTGTACTGTATGCCACCAAAAACTAAGATCATTTATCAGTAAAATACTGTTACATTAATAAATAAATGAAATTAAATCTTTGTTCTTCAATGTTATTTCTTAATGATCATTGTTGAAGAACCATCTGCCAAGTTTCATTACACTCCATAAAAGTTTGCCACAGTATAAATAAAAGTCTAAAATATTTATCCAAGATTTAATCTAAATTTAAACAGCAAAAATACAATGTCCATTTATTATTTATCATACATGTAGTTCAACCTTGAGGATCCATTTGTTCATCATTACAACAGTTGTTGTGACATTTTCAAAATAACTCTACATTTATTAAGTTTTTCTTAAATACATAACTGTGTTTTGTTTTTTTCTATGGGAAAACCTAGCCAAATTAAATTGCAAAAGAGGGTTGATGGACCAGTTTCATGGGATTGGGGTGGGTAACATGTATTATAAAAGTAATCTCAAGAGGCAAGTGATTGTGATAATGTGAAGGCTGTGAGAAGGTAGAGGGGAAAATTAACTCAGCATATTATCTGTTGCATATTATTCATATTTTATTTTTTGGATGAAAATTCATCTTCTTAATTCTTCATCAAAGGTCAATATACGGGCATATTAATCAACATGAGATACATAATGTAGCATCCATTCGCCAAATCAACTGCACTACATGTATATCATGAAAAACATACACACTACTTTAAACACTAAAGAAAATAAGTAAAATATCATGGAGTTCTAACTTCAAATAGGGTACAATGTAAATTAACCGAAAGAAAAACACTTTATACTTCAAGCTGCTTCTTGCACTTTTAGGAGCACAGAAGTACTTCAGCAGATTTGGAATTCTTCAGACTCCAAGCAAAAGTAGGTAAATCCCAAATATCATCAAAACTGCTCAAAACTAATCATAAATTATTTTACTTGCTGCTCAGTATTAGCCTGTAATACAATGTTTGACATGCATCATTTGCCTTTAAGTCTTCAGACAAAACCGAATAACATGTGTAAAAGACAGGCTTTAATTTTTAAAATAAAAAAACTCTCCAACTGAATATCATGCATAGTCTTACCTTTTTAATTAATGTATTTAAATCACTTTAACAATTATCATTTGCCACCAATTGAAAGATAATATTAAGAAGTTTGGACCCTATACAGCTGACCCTATATATTGATACCTGCCATAGGAAAATTAATTCAAACATAATATGTACAAAAATGTATCCTTAGTTCACAGATGCCCCACTGGGGCACTCGCACCATACATGTCAACCTCTGACAATGGGAAATCATGTCATGACATGACATGATATGTCAAAAAGCGTGTGAAAACGTGTGACGTAGATGTGGACTTGTTAATATGAATGTGGTAATGTTGTGAATATAAAAAACAATATATATTCTACTGTGAACTTTTATTGTATTAAACACAGTCTGTTATGTTGCTTTTAAAGCACCCCCTCTAGGCACATATTCAAACAACTGCCAGTTTCAAGTTTAGTTGCATTTATTTGATAACAGCACACAATACAAATGTAACATAGTCAAGTTCTGATCAGAATTCAGTGTCAATTTCTTTATAATTGAAAAGGCTCTCCCACAGTAGGAATTGATATTTGACTGAATTAGCTTCATCAAGATTTAAAAGAATGTCATTATGTTTGGTTTTTTTTGTCAATGTAAAATGTCATCTATTATCTCTGCCATTGCTCCCACTGCTATTGCCTGGTTAAAACTGAGTAGTTCATCAGAAGAAAGCTGGTACTATGAGAGCTGATCCAACTGTTCTGTGATATTTTTATCCCCATGGCCAGTAGAAATCTGTTGCCGTGTTGGCTAGATTTGAAATTGAAAAAGAAAAATGTTTTATAAATTTGATTTCCATTAGATAAACATGTTAAATGCTTATTCAAATAGCTACATTGTATTTCTCCTCTCACATGTATTGTTTTTTTCTTATCATTGCAACATAGAATGCACAAATTATGCGTTACTCAGTTACTTGTCACTTGATCATTTAAACTCGAACTCAAAAATATAATTTATAAATCTTGAATCTTGCCGTACACATCGTTTTGGCTTAACAATCGGCACTTTAGACGACGGTACAGGCCCTGAAAGTGACCTCTTTCTGTGCACATTTCCCCTATAAATTGAATTTGAAAGAGAGTCACAAAATCGTTAAAACTAATCACAAACTACTTACCTTTTACTGTGTGTCATAAAGAAAAATAAACAATGTGGCAGCCAAACAATTACTTCGAATTTTTCGGTATTTAGCGCCGAATAAGGAAAAAACCCGAGAATAGCGATATCACTAACGACCAAAACATGAAAAGAACGAAAAAGCGTGTAATTGCGTGTAAAGTGGTGAAAAGCGTGTACACGCCATGTGACAAAATCCTCGCGTGTAAACCGTTGAAAAAGCGTGTATTACACGCGAATATCATGTCACTTGGCATGTATGACTCGCACATTTCATTTTCTATTTTCAGTTGACTGTGAAATTGGGGTCAAAACTCTAATTTGGCATTAAAATAAGAAAGATCATATGCATATCATAAGAAACATGTGTACTAAGTTTCAAGTGGATTGGACTTCAACTTCATCAAAAACTACCTTGACCAAAAACTTAAACCTGAAGCGGGACAGACTGACGGACATGTAGACAGAAAAACAGCATGACAAACAGACAGACGAATGGACATTCTGACAGAACAAAAAACATAATGTCTATAAATGGGGCATAAAAACCAATAATCATATAATCTTTGTACATTGTAAAGTACTGGTCTTTCACTTAATGGGACCCTGTACATTGTACATTTTTGTATTAACTTTTAAATTACATTGTACAATAACATGTACCTTCAAAAAGAGAAGGATGAGTTTTCAACACATCATGCACAGAGGGTGGTACAGGGTTATTTCCGTGCAACGTGAAACTGATAGCCATTTTATATTTCACGTTCAACATATTTTTACTTTTTTATTTCACGTTCAGTCATGCAAGACAGCTGCCTCGTTCAACGTGTTTTGCCTATTTAATTTTACGTGCATCGTGATTTACAAATGCTTATTTTATGTGTTGAACTGTTCGTTATTTTTCAAATAAAATTCAAACACTTGGCAGGGATCGTCAAGAAAAATGACATCGTGTGTATTCTTGAGATCTCTTGATAATGAAATAGACCAAGAATACACTTTCATGTCTGCGGGATATTTGCATTTTAAAAGTTAACAAGATCGTTATATTCTTATTGAAAGTCGTAAACTATTTATATCATAAATGTGTATACTAAATCAGGAATATTATAAAAAGTAAAATAGGTAGATTATATATAAAAGAAGACAGTGAATCAGTCACAAACGGTTCACATCAAAATCTTTTTTTTTTCGTGCAACGTTCATGACAGAAATTATTTCAAGCCTAAATTCATAATATCTATTTATATAAACAGCTTTCAAAGCTGTGTGCATTTTCCCATAAATTTTCTGTTCTAATGTCACAGAAGGAACTATGACGTCATTAATGCTCATTTACCTAGCATCAACTGGTGCACCTCAATCATAACAAAAACCCACAAGATTGGTCTTTACGGTTTTGGGTACCCAAAGTTAATGAAGACTTCTGAACAAACCAGCCAATTTAGTTTACTTTAAAATTTGATATTTTTTAATCTCAATAAATGCATTCATCTTGTAATGAAGGGGGAATTGAAAATATTCCAAGAGGATTTGTACAAGTGGGTCTCATTTGGGTCTATAGGCCTGATGTGGGATTAGTCTTTTTTTAGTTTGTGTGACTTGTGAAAATCAAATTATTGTGAACGAAAATGGGTAATGAAGTTGGGCGGGACACATGAAATTACAAGCGTTAACATAACAATAAGTGGGACAGGGTAATCTGATAAAAACAACAAATTGAATTCTGGATAAGACCCCCATCCAACACTAGAAACAGACAGTCCAATATCCAACTAGCAGCAGACAGTTGAATAAGGTTAAGGATTTCTATGTTAGTTATTGTTACTTTATTTCACACTGGAAAATCCGATCTAGTTTTTAGAAAAGAAGAGCATTATTAAAACAACATTAAAAAAGAGAAAATTAGTAATGTTAGTATTTGTATACAAGTATATACTTGAGATGAAACATAAGTCCCCAATTAAAACTTCTTGAGATCCCGGTAGCTGATTTCTCAAATAATATTTTTGCGTCTGCAACCAGATACGGACGCCTCAGATTTCAGCCGGTTATTTTCTTGTAATTACCTGTTGTGCAACTGGTTCAAGAATGCTTTCAATTGTCTTTGTGTGAAACACCGGCATTTTGCCTGTTTCACCTATTTACGATGTTTCTCCTGTAAATAATCAACAATATTCTTGGTCCGATATTGATGACAAATCTGTTCTGCTCCGAAGTTGTTTCCGGAAGTCAGCAGTAAAAATTTTACGGTAGTTTCGTATTCCTTTACGTGGAAAAAACCCATTTACTTTTTTTGGAAGTGTGCTTTTCCACTTTAGCTTCAAATCTAGGCTTTTATAAAGCCTTTTCTTTATTCTCTCAACAATATGACAAGTATTCAATGATTTAAATTCATTTCCGTAATTTGAGCCCTTGAAACAAGAGGCATTCCATAAAAGGAAAGGAGTGACCTTGATTGTGAATAATAGCCAGTTGCCTACTGTTTATTGTTTTTAATAAAAATCTTTATTAATGAGTCACGAATTATGTAATTAAACGTCGGGATAGTATCAACTAATTAGAAATTTATTATTAAACAATAGCCGTTTATAAATGAAGGAGAACAGACACCTTGAATAAAAAGAGAGCAATATATTTTTAATAGCAGTTTAGAGGGGGAAAATGTAGTAATACAGATTTTTGTTTCATATACTGGTCAAAGACGTATATTTGACTTAGGCATCATTGCGCAGGTCTTTTTCTTTCTTCAATAATTTTCTAAATTGGCTTGATTTGTGTGCATATTCATTTAAGATTTATCATAGAAAAATATCAACTCTTGAACTTTTACCATTTTGAAATATCCTTGTTCCCTACGATTTACCCAAATTAAAATGCGGTAAGGCAGCCAGATCTCGAAATATCTTATGCTAAAATAAACTAGCCTGAGCTAGCTAGGCAACTGGGCCACATAGCCAGAAACTATTGTGACTGCATAGATATATTTTATGGCCCTCCTTTAGCTGTTTAGTGTTAAACTGTACTATCTATTGGTGTCATACTCGATAGCTGTGGCATAGACAATTTAAAAACGTTCAAATCATAAAAAGCTGGGACCTGGGACTAATACATTGATTCACATAATAGATAATAGAGTCAAAGTGGCAAATTAAGAGAATGCTAAGAGTAGAAGAAAATAAAGTACAAATCGAATCAATTCAAGCCGATGACAGTTTTTTTTTTTATTATTTTGAAGCTCCTAAAATATGTGATTGGTTTTGTTAGATTGTATAACGGTTTTATCAAATTTATATGCAATGCGATTTTTAACTTTTTATACAACTTTTGAGAATTTTTTTATTTGCATTAAACTGTGACTGGTTTTAGAAGTACGTGGTGATTTCAAATGCATGTTTTGATATGATTTCATTATGACGTCAAAATCGATGCTCAAGATTTTTATTTATTTTTACAGATCTTATTTTCACTTTGCCTAATAAATAGTTTTAAACGATTACCGTATATGTATTTAAAATAGGGGACTCGGTGCCTCCTTGGTCACAGAAGTCGAACTACTACATCTGTAGCCTGTTAACACTGATGTTGTGAGTTCGGATTCCGCATGAAGCAGGTGCGCTAGAATGAAATCTTTATTGACTAGGCCGGATTGTCAGCTTTCCTACCTTAAACCCAGTCGGTGCTTGGTTCTCTACGGGCACCTCGGCTTGCTCCGTCAATATGCACTGACCGACACGAAACTGTTATGATCTTATTTTACTATTTGAGTAATAATTGGATTGTTGGTGGCGCTGGCAAAATTTGCTTGCTTTAATTTATATACTTTAGTCGGAGCCGATAATATTAGTATTTTTTTTCTATTTTGCCGGCACCGGCAAAGTAGTCACTGCCAAAATATTTATTGAATGATCGTGGCTTCTCACTTTGAGTTTTAAAAATACATTATACATTAGTAGCAGGCCATTACTAGTAATTTAATGGACTTCTAACCTAATACAGAAACGATTTATACAAAAGTCTCTCGATAAAAGAGACGATTTACGCAGCTTATTTTCTCCTCTATAGTAGTATTGAAAGAAGTTTTGTTGACACTAGTTTTTCTATTTCGAGAGTCAAGCTCTAGGGATAATTCGTACTTTGTATAAAAAAATCACTGATTAATTCAAAAATTGAAAATTCTATAAAACTGTCAATATCAAGACACTTGATTTCTTGATTGACAACATATCTCTTCCAATGGGAACACATAGTATTCCTCTTCTTGCTGATTTGTTTCTTAACTTATACAAGAGCTTCGTATATGAAGAATGAAAAGGAACAAGCGTTATCCGTTAACTCGACGTTCCGCTTCCAAACTTATTAAAGTATAGATCTCCGATTTCGTGAAATCAGAGATCTATATTTTAATTAGGTGGTTCCGCTTCTATCACTAGATTATTCAAAGTTAGGTGACTATGTTGAATAAAATTGAGAATGGAAATGAGGAATGTGTCAAAAAGACAACAACCCGACCAAAGATCAGAAAACAGCCGACCACTAATGGATCTTCAATGCAGCAAGAAACTCTCGCACTCGGAGGCGTGCTTCAGCTCAGTGGCCCCTAAACAATAATGTATTACTATACTAGTTGAACCGAGAGTTGAACAGTGATAATGGACGTCATACTAAACTCTGTATGCATCTATCCAATCGAACTTAACTGAAATAATAAATACAGTCTGTCTCATATCTTGACTTATATCTTGAAATTAACAATATTAAATGGTAGTTTGGGTGCAAAACTTGACAACAAAAGAGATGATTTCCGCTTCCCGATTGTGAACTTTCCATTTTTATGTAACAACATTCCAACAGCACCTGCATATTTCGGAGATTGTATTTCCTATTAAGATCTCCTTGATCTTGGTTGAGGGTTGCTTCTTATAAGGAAACTATTGAACCAAGAATTCCAAGTGGTGAAGTTGAAATCATCCCTGCAAGAATTTTACGTTCACAATCATGAGTTTTTTTTTTACTGTTTTGAAATATTTGTTTTACCAACGACGGATAAGTTCACATTTGTATAACCATGCACAATCCCGTCCTCGTTTCCTTGAATGTGACATACCGAAGTAGACTTATAACCAGGTTTGTACTAACATGACAGACATGACGGGTGCGACATATGGAACAGAATTTTCAAACTTGAGATCAAACCCGTTTTTTGGTGGATTAGTGTTGCTCAAGCAGTCTTTAGTTTTATATTTTGTGTACTGTTGTTTGTCTTCTCGTTATTTTTCATTACTTGTCATTGCATTGTCAGATTATTTTTAACTTTTTGATAAAATTGAGAATGGAAATGGGGAATGTGCCAAAGAGACAACAACCCGACCATAGAACAGACAACAGCCGAAGGCCACCAATGGGTCTTCAATGCAGCGAGAAACTCCGGCACCCGTAGGTCCTTCATCTGGCCCCTCAACAAATACATTACTAGTTCAGTGATAATGGACGTCATACTTAACTCCGAATTATACACAAGAAATTAACTATATACAATTCCAAATCATACAAGACTAACAAAGACCAGAGGCTTAGATTGAATATCTCTTTGTTATTTGTTGCTTGACTCTCCCTTCAAAATGTGTTTGCATTTACTTTTTTCTGAACGTCAGATTCCAAACCTAAGTGTATACCCTAAACAAAAGTTTAATTGGAACTCAGCAAACTATTTGCATCACCTCAAAATCCTTTTTGTTGCACTTGTTTTCCTGGTTCATGGTCTCAGACTATCTAGAAACTTTACTTTTTATTCTGTCGTAACTTAATTGCGACAGTCTACATCAGTATATAACAATAATTTCATCTCACAAAAAGTGACATTATGTCCGCTAGGTATGAAATTTATAGACAACAATAGTTTGTCAAATTCTCATAAATTGCCAAGAAGATACAAGTCAAGGTAACATACAAATATGATACTAAAAGAATTGCATTAATTACAAAAGAGACAAGACCAGTTAATCGACAAGGTAAATTGTTCATGCTATATATGCATGCATTATCCGCATTCAGTCAAAACTTCATAATTAGGAACATGAATCAAAGCATCAAAGGCGCTGTAGGCAGTTAAGTAAAAAAAAAGCAGAGGCAAACTTGGCAGAAGTTAAGACGAATATTGTGGAAAAAATGGTGAAAATATTTATCTCGGCTATTTCTCAAGTATTGAATATTTTTTGTACCCTAACTTAAAAAAAAACGTGTTGAAGAAGACTTGTATGATGTGCATTGTATATGTTTGTAATAGAAATTTACCAATACGTGTAGCATTTTACAATTACAAAAGCAATGACTCAAGTTAGATTGGGGGTCCATCTTAAGTTTGTAATGTTTGTATGTCATCTTCTTTTCAAAGCTGCAGTTGTTGTATTTTTGTCTTTGGAACTTTTTTTTTGGTTCATTTTGAATTTCTTCATCTGCAGGTTATTTTCATACTGACAGTGACAATTTTTGATTGTCTACAGCTAAAGTATGAGTTGAACACCCAGTTGAAACAAATTTTGTATTTACTATACTATATATAAAAATATTAATTTTCGCGAACCATTTAGGTCGCGGAAATTCCAAAATATGGCATCAGTAAGGAGAGTTGTACAAACAATGTAAATACACAGAACCCCATCCAAACTTGCTTTAGCTAATAGTATTCATCTTTTTCTATTTTATATGTACTAACAACATTCCATTTTTCTATAATTTCGATTAAAAAATTCCAAAATCTGAGTTAAAATAGGTCGAATGCCCCAAATAAACGTTGTCTGATTGGTTGAAGTACTGTGGCGTCGATGATCAGCATAGAAAGCCTCGATGTAAAGCACACGCTTCACAGGAATAAGGAGAGTTTTACAAATAATGTGAATACACAGATCCTCCATCCTATTTATGTTTTGCTGAAAATGTTGCAGTGTTCATCATTTCTGTTTTGATTGTGCTAACAACATTCCATTTTTTCTATAATTCCGATTTAAAGATGTGGAAACCCGTAATAAAAATAGATGGCCTCAATGATTTAAAAGCAACGCAAAAAAATCCGTTAATACGACCCGGAGTTCAACCGGGGTTAATAAGCGATTCACAAATAATTTAAAGATCTCCTTGCGCTCAAATGTAATTCTTAGTGAAGTATACGGGTAAATTCGTTTACGGAAATTTATACACACTTTATCATTAATATATTCAAATTCAAATATATTTTTTATTGCTAATCAAAGCGCCCACAAGGAGCAGAACAATCAACATTAATTACATACAAATGATTACAAGTGATTCAATATGATTAAGACACAATGTTATAAAAAAAAAACCCAAAAAAACAACTAAACCAAAAAATATTTATTAAGACAAGTACAAGAATACAACAAGCACAGTGTTTAACAATATAAGGGGGGTCACTGGGCATTTCTATATCTATATATCATCTAAGGAAACTTTCCTATATGAGGATAAATTTTCCAATAATTCTCCGAGTTTCTGGAGTATGAAAGTATCTTCAGAGGACATTAGCCAAATAAATTGTGATTGAATATCTAAACCACTAAAATTTTTAAACCGTTGTTTTATTTCATTTAAAAAGTTGAAACGAATATTTGAAAGTTTGTGGCACTGAAGAAGAAAATGAATTTCATCCTCAACCTCAGTACCGCACAATTTACAGATACGTTCTGACACTGTCAGATTTTTGTACCTTCCCCTCTCAATCTCTAAATCGTGAGCACTGATACGGAATTTTGTTAAATAATGTCTATATCTAAAATTTTCCTGCAAAAGGTAATTTTCTAAGCAAAATCTGCTTTTAAAAAGTCTATAAGTTCTGAGCTTGTTACCATGTAGTTTATTGCCTCTGAAATCATTATTAAGCTCAGTTTGCCATATAAAATCATATTTTGATTGCATCTTTTTGCATAAATAGTTTTTTAACTTCGTCTTAAAATTAAGTGCATAATTTTCATTGATGCTAAAGTATTTAAATAAAGTTTGAATACTGGTATACCAGCTCTTTTTCTGCTCATCATGTAGAGATTTTGAGAGGTTGAAAGCCTCTTTTAATAATAAGTCATCAGATTTTTTTAAACGTATATAATATTTAAACATATTTAACAAAACCTCCAAAAATAGAGGATATCTGCCCAGTTCACCCATAACTGCAATATTTGTTGCTTTTTTACTTACGCCAAGTATAAATTTACAAAAGCTTAAATGAGCCTTCTCTACTGCCAGGTCTCCACATAGTTTTTTGAAATAGTTATCCCCTTGAGTGTTTAGTTTGTGAAAGTTAATGTCACCCCATATTTCACTGCCATACATTAAGACGGATTTAACTGTATGGTCAAAAACATGAATGAGAGTTTTTATTTTTGGTTTATGACCTGAGAAACATTTTTTTAGTTTAAATAAGGCCTTTAACCCTTTATTATACATTTCATGTTGGGCATCTGTAAATTTGCCATTAATACTAAATTTGACACCCAAGTAGGTATAATTTTTTGTGTTCGTTAGGGGGGTATTATTTAAATGAAATTGAGTAGAAAGAAGTCTACCAGAGTTGCTAAAAATCATGACTTTGAATTTAGTAATATTAACTTCCAGTCCCCAATTATTGCAATAGGTCTGTAGTTTATCAAGAATTTCTTGTAGACCCCTAGGAGTTTCAGAAAGCAAAATTAGATCATCTGCATACATCAGACAATTAAGTTTTGTATTATTTAGTTTAACTGGAAAGCAATCCTCATCAAATATTTCTGGAATATCATTAACAAAAATGTTGTATAAGATGGGACTTAAATTATCTCCCTGTCTCACTCCTATAAAAGATGAAAAAGTGTCAGTTACATGATTAGGGTCAATTTTCACTGACAATAAAGTTTTACTATATATATCTTTAACAACATTATAAAATAGATCACTAACACCAAGTTTTCTTAATTTATAAAATAAGCCTTCATGCCAAACTTTATCAAAGGCTTTTTTGAAATCAATAAAGCAGGTATACAAATGTTTTAAACCTGTTTTAAACCTGTTAATATATTACCAGGCTTAAACCTGTTTTAAACCTGTTAATATATTACCAGGCTTTTGCATATTCACGTTTTTTTTTGTCCAATTTTAGTCAAAATCAATTCTATACATTTTTTTTTACGTAAACGGTAAAGCAATAGGAGTAAGAATATTATTTCGCGCCAATTTAACCAGCATCACCACCATCATCAAAATTGTTTACCGTTATCTTTGTCAAATTTCAGTTATATAGTTTATTAATTAGAGAAATTTTGGTAAGTATTACTTATTAATGTTAAGGTTCTACTGATGTGCTTCTCTAGACCTTTTTGACTGTCAGTTTTATCCCATTTATCTCGACACTATCCCCGATGACAGAAATGTCAACCCGACCTATTCGTGTCAAAATTGAAAATCGATCTATTTGATGAACTAATTTCTTCTTAAACATTACATGCATTATTTCGGTATTATTTGACAACCAATCACATTCACGTTGCATGTTTGCATGATAATGGGTTATGTATTAGTGGATTGTAAGGGCGATGCAACATGCGAGGTTCTGCGCGATCACGTGACATTATTATTTGTAAACAAACATGCTCCCCGTGTAACACGTGTCTGAATTATCCTTTCAAAGTGTTATGAATCTTTCAATCACTATTTAATGATATATTTTTCTGTTTTAAGGTTTGCATATCAGTAGTCAAAATGAATTAGACATAGTTCTGTGTATTGTGGTTTTATTTTAGAATTAGAAGGTAAGTCTACATAACTTCAGAAGTCATTATTTAACTGAAGTCTAAAAAGATGACTCAACTTTCCCTCTAATTCTCCCTCTATTTTTGAAATCTGCATACCAAATTAAAGGGCATTTGCTCCCCTTGAACATTATTTGGCCCCTTCCCTGTCATTTCCCTTTAAATTTGCTCCAAAGTCATACGTCCATTTATAGTAACGGCTGTCCCTGATTTGTGTTTTACCATCTTAACTGCAGTTTTCATATTGAACACATTTGACCATTCAGTATGAGTTCCCATGTATTTTTGGGATACAATTGCTTTCAAGCAATCTGTAGACTTATACCAGTGGCTCAGGACAATGCCCTCATGTCAACCGTTTTATTCTAAACATTAAGGAACATCTCAGATTCTCATGATTGTCTTGCTTTAATAGGTAAAAACAAACGAAGGGATTGAACTTAAACAACTTTCCTATAATGTTCTTTTAATAATCTTCATGTTTGATATTTCCCTTTACTTATATGCGTGTTTTTAACAACACGGAAAATCAGAATTAAGCAGTATTTATATTTAGTGTTTTTATAAATTTAGAAACACGTCGGAGGGAAGTCCCCAGTTTTGATAAAAATGCGAGGGTTCTCTGAATTCCGATAAATCTATTTCTGTCATATGTAAGAACTGAAGTGGAGTTTTTCTTATATATATGTCACCGTTATGAAACTGATATTTGATATTGTACTTCCATAAAGAAATAGAGGACCATCTAGGTCGTTTATAATAATTAAAATTCAATATACGTTCTTGCTCCAGGGTTTGTTTAGGTAATTATGCGCATGCATTTAATTTTCTGGACTTCAAGGGTTATTAGCTATATATAGATTGAATGGTTGCTTTGGATTCCCCACTCAGTTGAATAATTTTGAACTCATGGGATCCTTTCTTTGTATGTCTGCTATTGAGGGTTATTGTTGTTGCATAATTTTAAATCATATGCATCATTTAAATTAATATAAATAAATTTTATAACTACAACACCCCTTCAAGCGAAATGGAGTCTTCCATATTATCGTTTCGAGTTGTCTCCCTTCCAGAAGAAACTTTCGTCAATTCTGAATGAAAATAGACTTCCAGAACAATTAACCTGTTCTGTCGATAAACATCGTATTATATTAAAAACAATCGCAATTTAAACCGAGGAATATGTACGGAAAGGAGTCATGACAACTGACCCAAAGGAAATTAAACATTTAAAGAGTTAGGAATGGGGTTCCTCCTAGAATTGACGTAGGAAAATAGGTGATAATTAAGTAGTCTTTTTCTGGGACGCCTTCCTACTACGTGATAATTAAGTAGTCCTTTTCTGACTATTAATGATACATGTAAGTAAGAGAAAAGAGGGGTGAAGGATACTTGAGGGACAATCAAACTCATAGTCCAAAATAAACTCACAACGCCATGGCTAAAAAAATAAAAAGACAAACAGACAAATAATAGTTCACAAGACACAACCTAGAAACTTAAGACTAAGCAACACGAATCACTGCCAGAAACCGGAAGTGATCTCAGGTTCTCAACGAAGTCGTAGGAAGGCGTCCCAATAAAAAAAATTAAAATAGCCTTGCCAGACGTCATTATTATTTGGACTAATAATTAAGATACCTTCTCTCACTCTGAGTCTCAATGACTGCTGTGGAAAATAAAATTGGAATTTATTGTACAAAAATAAAACACAATAGGCCTAAGTACATTGTTCATACACTTTTATCCGGGATTGGCTATGTTGTAACTATTCATATTACGTAAATTACATTTTACATGTGCAGTTGAATTAGTTTTGAAAATAATATTATCTAGCTACATGTATACATGTGTCAAAAAAAACAATGGCAATCATATTCCTCAGAGCATTCTGCTCTTTGATTGTCTTATATGAAGGAGGTTTTAGGTCATGTTTTCCTAATCACCTTATTGCTATTTGTCTGTCTGGATTGTTAAAACCCAGGCGCGGATCCAGGGGGGGGGGGGGTTCCGGGGGTTGGAACCCCCCTTTTTTTGGACGATCAATGCATTTGAATGGGGACATGTAATTGGAACCCCCCCCCCCCCCTTTGTCCTGGGTTAGGAACCCCCCCTTTTTAAAATGGCTGGATCCGCCCCTGAAAACCAAATATCGATGAATATGCAAGTTTTCAACAATCCAGGAGAATTGACATCCACGAAAAATATAGGAATCCACAGTAAGATAACCCCCCTTTAGGTTTTGATAAATTTTGGAAATGCCATTAGGAAGTTATAAAACTTTATTCTTTGAATATGTTTCAAGCATATTACATGCATGCTCAGCACCACTTTTTATCAGGAATTTTATAATTTAATGTATATGTCTTAAAATTCAGGTTTTTTCCATTCTAATAGGTGGATTTTCAAGTTAATGAGAAAAATGCTTTGTTCACTAATTCAGCAATGCTTTAACTGTTGTGAATGTGAGCTCCATTCCGCTTTTATTAGAATCTAGATTTACATCATTCATTTTCAATGTAAGAGTTCTCCTTTCATTCAAAAGGTAGATTTCCATGTTTGCTGGTCACTTGACTAGAAACTGCATTCAGTGATATTGTTTGTCTCAATTTACAACTGAATTTCAGATTTTTCCTAATTACCAATCACTAAAATAAATGTCATTTAATACTTAATAAATACATGTAGTATTGTATTTAACTATCATATTCGTGTTTTTATTTGACATTATGAAAGTACTATTGAGATCCAGGATTCTGTCTTGAATAAACAGTGTTTGTAACACACATGTTTTATCCGTTTCTTTCCCTTCCCTTAAAAGTATCTTTTAGTTTGAAACTACCTGACAATCATACTGAGTTCACACCTAATTTGAATTGGATTGACATTAACTAATTTGAATTAGTTTAATTCACATTTGAAACGGTTTACATTAACAAACACATAGTTCAAATGCGAATCGAATGCAAGTGAATTGTTTGTCTATCTATGGTCAACATGTTGGGGTATGACTATACCACTTTTACCAATTTTAAGAAACATTGTTGAATTTTATTTATGGAAGCTTACTTTTCATTTATATAAATTTAAGATTAATATTTCTGAGATGTAGGTTATGGATTGTCTCTACTTATATTATAAAGGGGGAGGATTTGCAGTTATTTAATATATTTAATTAAATTGTATTCAGGCGCGTAGCTCCCTATACGCCAACACGCAGTTGCGTGCACATGAATTCAGCATGCAAAAAAAAAGGTCAAAATAAAAATTTATAGCATTTGGCATGCAAAAAAAAAAAATGTCAAAATAAAAATTTAAAGGAAACACAAATATGTTGTTTATAATAAACAAATCATTTAAAAACTGTATGTTTTCGAATATCATAAATACAGTTGTGAAAATGAATAATCAGTCCCTTGCTTTAATGAAAATGAAAAATCTTGCTTCAATAGTGCAGAAAATGAATAATTTGTCCTCTTAGATTACAAAAATAAATAACCGATCAAAAACAAATCATCCTGCCCCCCCCCCCCCCCCCCCCCAGAATACCAAATGGTCGACCCCTAAGGCCCTAAGTCTATATATAGGATTTTTTTTCTGTAACAAGTGCCTCAAACCATGTTTTAAGATTTTTGATAAAGGACCACAATAGGTAAAAGTCCAATTTAAAATTAAATGTTTTAAGTTCTTAGACTACATTCATTCTGTGTCAGAAACCTATTCTGTTTTGACTATTTGATCACAATCCAAATTCAGAGCTGTATCAGGTTTTAATGTTGTGTCCATACTTGCCCCAACTGTTCAGGATTCGACCTCTGCTGTAGTATCAAGCTGCGCCCTGTGGAGCATCTGGTTTATTTGAAGGTTCCCGACCTGTTTATTAGTGGAATTGTGAATCAGGCCATTACTCTTTTCAATTGTATTAATGCATACTTTTCATGTTGGGACAGTTACCCTTATTTTTGAAGGCTGTATGGTTGCCTATAATTGCTTTGTCATTTGAACATTTGTGGGTAGTTGTCTTATTGGCAATCTTATTACATATTTTAATTTTTATACGCCCGTCAAAATTTTGACGGGCCGTATTATGGTATACAAATGTCCGGTGTCCGTCCGTCCGTCCGTCTGTCCGTCCGTCTGTCCGTCTGTCTGTCCGGCGTAAACATGTCGCACCGTAACTTGAGAACGACTTATCTAAATTTCATGAAACTTAATATAGTTGTTTTTTATGATGGTCAAATGATCTGTATACTTTTTGGTGAAAATAAGATTTAAACTTTTTGAGTTACGGCACTTTGTAACTAAAACAGGGGTGTGTTTTTTTTCACATGTCGCACCGTATCTCAAAAACGATTCTTGATTATTGCTTAAAACTTTACACACTTCTTAGTTATATTAATCTTAATATCTGTATACTTTTTGGTGATGATTCAAAATTTCATTTTTGAGTTATTGAGTATTTTGTAAAAAAGGGGGAGGGTTTTTTACATGTCGCGCCGTATCTCAAAAATGATTTATGATTATTGCTTAAAACTTTACACACTTCTTTGTTATATTAATCTTAAGATCTGTATACTTTTTGGTGATGATTCAAAATTTCATTTTTGAGGTATTGAGTATTTTGTAAAAAAAGGGGGAGGGGGTTTTTAAATGTCGTGCCGTATCTCAAAAACGATTTATGATTATTGCTTAAAACTTTACGCACTTCTTTGTTATATTATTCTAAAGATCTGTATACTTTTTGGTGATGACTCAAAATTTTATTTTTGAGTTATTGAGTATTTTGTAAAAAAGGGGAGTTTTTTTTTTACATGTCACGCCGTATCTCAAAAACAATTTATGATTATTGCTTGAAACTGTACACACTTCTTTGTTATATTAATCTAAAGATCTGTATACTTTTTGGTTTGATTCAAAATTTTATTTTAGGGATATTTGTAATATGAAAACAGGGTGGGGGGGGGGGGGGGGTTTCACATGTCCCGCCGTGTCTCAAAAGCAATAAATGGTAATTGCTTAAAACTTTCTCAGAAACTATTTATGATCATTGCATACAACTTCCACACAAGACGTCGGGCGTATCATGCGCTCATGGCGCAGCTGTTTATTATACGTATCCATCCTTTAGAAAAGTTGTTCCAAATCAAATGTAATGAATCCCCTCCAGGCTTGCCTTCATCTTCCTTTATCTTCATTGGATCAAATTTTTTTGGGGGGGGGGAGGGTTCCAGGGCCGTAACTACCTATGAGGCAGGGGAGGCAACTGCCTCCCCTGAAATTTATACACCAAAATTTTTGTTTGAAGTAATAGAATGAAATATGCACACGAAGAACTTGAATTTATATATTATAAACAACACAAATTTAGTTTTAACAGTGTTATCATGATACGTGATATATCTGTCATTTTCCGGATTTTTGATCGAGTAGTTTTATTTATTTATACGGTGTGGCCGTCTGTCAGTTATTCAGTATATATTCGTACGAGAACACATATGCAACTTTTCTTTCGACAATTTTGAATAAAACTTAACTATTCACATTCATTTACGGGCTCAATTAAGTAGGGGAAGTTCCCTTCGTATTGTGAATCTTTTATGATATCGGAAATTCGTTACCGGCTGAATCAGCTGTTGAATCGTTTTTTTAAACGTCTCCCGATCGTACGAGAACATTATGGTCAATGCCTTAGTAGTTAAACACTCCCATTCGTTGTAGCAGGGACTTTCTATACTAAGTATATACTTAGAATAGAAAGTCTCTGGTTGTACATGTAGTTATATACATGTCTGTTCAGCTTACAACGATATTGAAATTCAAGGTCCTCGATAAAAAAAATATCTTAGGCGTTCTATGATCTTGCTTTATATGTTTTTTTTTTAAACTTACCGGCAGTTTGATTTCTAACAAAATTATTTTTAAATACAGATAATAATTGTTTGCATAAAAATTGCTTCTAGGATCCAGCTATACTGATGTGTTTCTTAAAGTAAGGAAATCGAAGGAAACGGGTTATTTTTAGACATTTTACTGAGAGAAAAAAAATTGGCCGTCACAATGTATTTAATGTTAATAATTATAGGTCAAAGTACGGCCATCAAGACGGAGCCTTGGCTCACCCCGAACAGCAATGTCAGGCTCAGACAGCTTGTTTTTTCATAAAAATTGTTTCCAGGTTCAAGCAATACTGATGTTTCTAAAAGTAAGGAAATCGAAGGAATACTTATTTTTTAGCCATTTTACCGAGAAAAAAAATCGGCGGGGGGCTGCGCCCCCAACCCCCCTCTCTTAAGGGGGCCTCAATCGGCGGCCCCCAAAACCCTGCCTCCCCTGAATTCGAACCCTAGTAACGGCCCTGGGTTCCAAACCGGTTGTTTATAAGTTGCAAATGATCGCAAATCAGGCCATTACTTTTCTTAATTTAATTGTTGCTTACTTAACAGCAGAGCTCCAGATAAGCTGCGTATTTGCATGATCACGCAATACAAATGATAAAAAACCCAATGCAATTGCCCATTGCAGGGTTCAAGAACCCAATTAGTTCAAAGGAAAACCCAATCATATGCCAAAACCATGAGTGCTCAACCTTTTTATTGGCTACCATTTTCGTTATTTACCCTTCTCTGTTTAGTCGTCGCGTAAATCTATTTGTATAATATTTATAATTGGAAATGTCCTTTTGTTCAAAAAATAGATCCCTGCATCAAGTAGCTGAAATGGGTCCCTGCTGGAATTTTCCGTTGCCCAAAGGTACACATGTTTTTGAAAACATTTCGATCTTCTCAGCGTTTATCCAATTAGCGTGTGTCATTTTGACATATTTTTTTCGAATTGCTCGGGATTTATCATAACATACATTGAATTAAAAATGATAAGAAATATTAAATAAAAGATTATATAAATAAATAAATAATTAATAAGAAAGGTAGAAAAAGGAAAAATGGAGCTCAGAAAGATGAGGAAAACCTTTTCCATGGGAGATTTACATCCATCCTCAAAAAACACAAGATCATATACATTAGACAAGGAAAAAGCATTGCAAAAGAAATCAGAAGCGTGCAAAAGACAACATCTCATGTATGAATTAAAATCAGGAAAGAATTTCGTCGTTGAAATGAGTACTGGAGCCTATGAAATTATAAAGAAAGAGATCCATGAAATACTATATAATTCTGAGGAATGCAAATCGTATTCAGTTGTACAAAAACAAGATGGCGTGGAAAACGCAGGGTTAACTGTTGACTCCTGTTATCGAGTATACAATAAAAAACAAAATGGCCAAGTAGGCACTATGCTGAAGTTTACAATCAATCTCTATCATACCAGCTGCTCAATGAATATGAATGGTAAAAGAGTGGACCTATTTATAAATGATATATTTGATAGCCTATGCGAAAAAGTAAAAAAGGAATACAACGAAATAGAACTCCTCAACCAAAGTATCGAATCTTATCTCTCTCAGATGAAAAACTACACTTCTAAAGTGATACAGAAGTCCATAACCAACAAGGAAATCCATCCAGAAAATGATCAGGCTGACCAATTCAAAAATATGAACAATAGCCAATCCAAGAACTTCAATAGACAAATTCTAGATACTCAATATATAGAATCTGATAAAAATATCTGTCCAGGCTGTAGAAAATATGTAGACGATGGAATTGGCTGTGATCGGTGTGATTTTTGGTACCATTATGAATGTGAAAACATCGCAAGTAACATTGGAAATGAAGCATTAAAACATATTGAATATATATGCCATTTTTGTAACGATGATATGTTATATGAAAATAGGAACCATCTGGAATGTGATGCTAATGAAGAATCCAACATTATTGCGGCTCTCCAACCAGTAAATGATATAAATTCAAATAGAGAAAAAGACCATCCACAAAATGCAGATAACGCAAAGAAAAATAAAGATACAAACATAGCCAGTTGCGAGATAGTACAATGTACTAGAAAACTGATAAGTGTAGATGAAAACACTCTTAATGGGTCTAGTCAAAATGCATTCCAACCGGATCCAGAAGAAGAAACCATTTTAAAATCAGTCGAGTCACCAAAGCCAAGCAAAACGGGTAAAAGAATCACCGATGATAACACAGCAGGCCAACCAAATGATAAAAAAAAATGGAGGGAAAACACCAGTACAAACAGGTGAGAAGAGAAAATGTACTAAATCCAATCCAGCAATAAAAACATCTGAGAAGGATGAAATAATAGTGACGCAAAAAACTAGGATACTGAACCTAGAAAATGAAATTAGACACATGAAAACTGTCATTGATGCCATTCAAGCTGGAAAAGAAACGTCAAATCAAAATCAGACGTCAAATCAAAATCAGACGTCAAATCAAAATGCTCATGCAAGAGAATATTGCCAACAAGATCATATGGCACAAAATCACATCAAAGACATGCTCCTTGATCAAAGGCTACGAGGAATTGAAACCCAAATGATGCAAAACATGTGCATACAAACAGCCATAACAATTCAAATTGCAATACAAGCAAAACAGCATCCACCTGTTTTACCACATATATGCACAGGACAATGGCCAATACAACCAGGCATTGCTCAAAGGGGAACACCAAGTAATATGCATACAGCATACATGAATCAATATACCTCAATGCCAAATTTACATTCAGGAATGAATAGAACATATGATCCACAAACCTATATGAATCCGCATTATGGAACACCAATATATATGAATCACTATAATGGCGCATCAACATATATGAATCAACTTCATGGAACACCAGAATATGTGAATCACTATAATGGAACACCAGCATATATGAATCAGCAGTATAATCAACCTTATGGAACACCCACATATGTGAATCAGCACCATGCAATGCCAACATATATGAATTTGTATTATAGAACACCAACAAATGTGAATCAACAGCAGATGCCAGGAATTAATACCCACTCTACACCAGTAATAAATCAACATATACATCAAGGAACACGTCCACATGGTATGCCTAACGACTTAAACTATAAAGTTCATACAAATCAGCCAAATGTTCAAAGATGTAACGATTCAACCCAGATGTTGAATCCCCAGAATATCCAACAACATACAAAACCAGGGCTGCTACCTCATCCAAAGAGTAACTGTCGAAATATCAAGGCGAGAATAAATCATGCAGATGACATTCCAATAGTAACAAGTCAATCTCACCACAGTCTCGCAAATTCAGAAATACAGAACGTAAAGGATCAACAAAGTAGAGGTATTCAAAATGCTAGTCACGGGAGTAAAGAAAACTCTAATATAGAAGGTAGAACAACTAGGAGGTCTGATTCTTACACCAATATTGAAAACGTAGAAAGAATCACAAGACAGAAGGAGAATATAGCTGAGAATACAAATAGAGCATGTAGAGAGAGCATTTCAAAAATACCAACAAACAGCAGCAACAAAGAAAACAATTCTGGAATGCAAAATTTTCGGATGCTAGCCCAAGAAAACCGCCCACCAGATCAAACACAAACAATAATAAACAAAAGGGAGATAATTCATCAATAGAAATTGTTACAAGCAATATTGAAGGACTGAAAACAAATATTGCGTTCTTACATTCACTAGATCTAGCAAAAACAATCATATGTCTTCAGGAACACTTTTTATGGGACTTCCAAATTCGAGAATTAAAAAACCTGGTACCTTCAATGGAAAATCATACGAGATGTTCAGACACAAATGATCCAAGAGATAGCTTTAAACTTCCAAAAGGAAAAGGGGGGGTTTCCATATTATGGCCAAATTCATGGACTAATAATGTTAAAAAACTAAAGGATGGCAATGAAAGAGTAATAGCAATTCTAATAACAACGTCTCAAGATATTTGTATTATAAATGCATACATGCCAACATGTAACACTGACTCTCAATATGAATATAGAGAATGTTTAGACATAATATATGATATTATACAAAAATATCAAGAATCTCATAATATTATACTCTGTGGAGATCTAAATGGAACGTTACTGGATTCAAGGAACAATAAGCATGATAAGATACTTAAAAGCTTTGTGTCCGAGATGGGACTTTCTACAGGTGTAGATAAAGATGAAAGACATACCTTTTTTCACCATGCTTGGTCATCTTCATCACAGATTGATTATATATTGGTAAATGACAAAAAACTTATCTCAAAATATAATATAGATGAAAAATCAAGTATCAATCTTTCAGCACATACTTCAGTGACAGTGAAAACTACAATTGAGATACCAGCAAATACAAAACCTGCAATTAAGAACAAAAAAGCAAAGTTCAAACTCCAATGGGATAAAATAGATAAGAGACAATACAATAACCTCATTCAGCAGGATTCTACATCAATTATTGAAGAAAACAATGTCACTCAGATGGATATGGTCACAAACAGCCTTATAAGAGCAGGGAACATTACAATTCCAAAAAAACTACTACAGCTGAAGGGACCAAAATGGAAAGCATCTCCAGAGGTACAAATACTGCTAAGATCATGCAGAGATTTATATAAGCAATGACAAGAAGTTGGTAAACAGAAAGATCATCCTATGGCTACAATGTTAAGAAATGAGAAAAGAAAATTGCGTAGTAAAGTAAGAATGGAACAAGCACTTAGTCGGCAAAATCTCTACCAGCAGATAATGGACAACCCAAATTCTCAACTTTTCTACAGACTCATAAATAGGAATCGCAGCAATCAACAAACCTCAACAAATTGCTTGAAAATTGATGAAAATTATAATTATGTTCCTGAAGAACAAAGGAAAAGTTTTGCCAAATACTATGAAGATCTTAGTGTACCAAAAGAGAATATGTATGAAAATGGCTATCGTAATCTCTGCAAAATTAGGCAGCAACTGTACGAACAAGCAATAGACAAAGCTGAAGACCCAGAACAGTTTACAGAGTCTGAAGTCATGAAGGCAATTGGCAAGCTCAATACTAAAAAAAGTGCAGATGAATCTGGAATAACAGCTGAGCATCTACAAAATTCAAAATCAACCGTCTCTCCTGTGCTAACCTCAATATTTAACAACATAATATTGAAAAGAACAGTACCAGTATCATTTAAATTTGGCATACTTACACCAGTACTGAAAAAACAAAAAGATCCAACTGTTATGGGCAATTACCGGGGAATAACAGTAACACCTACTATTGGAAAAACTTTTGAATATGCCTTTCTGGAAAAGCTTAATCTAAAATCAGAAACACTCCTACAGTTTGGATTCACAGAAGGACTGTCACCAATCATGTCAAGCCTGCTCATATCAGAATCTCGATATGAAATAAAAAAATCAACTGAAAACTTCTTTATATCTGTTCTTGACGTACAATCAGCATTTGATGTCGTACAGCATATCATCTTAATGGATAAGGCTATTGACCAAAATATGCATCCAACTTATTGGAAAATACTAACAGAACTATATGAAGGGCTTACTTCCAAAGTAAAATGGATGGATGGACTTAGTAAACCATTTAAAATCAAGCAAGGTGTAAGGCAAGGCGGTATACTCTCAACACACTTATACAAAATATTTGTACAAGACCTATTAGTAGAGCTAGAACAGAACTCTTTGGGTTATCATTTGGGAGACATATATGTAGGGGCACCAACTTGTGCAGATGATATAGCCTTTATCTCAAACAACGAGTATGAGCTACAAGTAATGCTGAATGTAATAGACAGATATGCTAAAGAGCATCATTACAAAATACATCCCACCAAAACAGAAATAATCGACTGTTCAAAGCGTAAATCTAGCTACAGCTGGACAATGGGAGGCAAAGTTGTAAAAACATCTGATTGTAGTGAGCATCTAGGAATAAAGAGAACAGATGGAAAAGAACATAACTTCAACATCAAAGAAAGAATACAAACAGCTAGAAGAACAAAGTATGCACTTATGGGTTCTGGTGTGCACGGTACAAATGGACTTAACCCTGCAATCTCATACCAAATATATAAAACCTATGTAATACCAAGATTAACATATGGTTTAGAAGTACTACCTTTAACAAAATCAAATATAGAGGAACTAGAGATATTCCATAGGAAAAACTTGAGGCACCTACAGTCACTACCAGAAAGAACATCAAATGCTGTGATACTACTACTACTTGGAGCATTGCCTATAGAAGCTGAAATACATAAAAGACATTTATCACTTTTATACTCTATATTATCATGTGACAACAGCAAAATTAAAGATGTTATGATTAGACAAATTGCCACTAACTATGACAATAAGAAAAGTTTTTCAGCAGGATACTGAATATACTTGAGATGTATGATCTTCCTTCCATCAACTATTTGCAGAAAAACCTTCCAAAAAGAGATATATGGAAAGAAGAAATAAAGAAAAAAGTAAACCAATATTGGAATGCTCAATTAAAACCTGAAGCTCGTAATAAAACCAGTCTAAAAAATATGAACATAGAAAATTTAGAAATTGGAAAAACAGCTCAAGTATGGAATCTACAAAATCAACCACGACTTGAATTAAGAAAAGCAATTATAAAAGCCAGAATGATGACGGGAGCATATATCTTACAGTTAGACAAACACAAGTTCACACACTTTGTAGCAGAACCGTTATGTCAGCTGTGCAATACAGAAAATGAAGACATTATTCATATGGTTACCTCTTGTCCAGTGTTAAGTACTATAAGAGAGAAATACTATGTAGAGATGAAAATGGAAATATTGGATAATATTGATCCAATTAAATGGAATACTTTCTGCTGCAATAAGATGGAAATAACACAATTGATACTGGATTGTAATAATTTCAAAGAAACACTGAACATAAGTAGTGAACTCATGACCAAGATAGAAGAAAAATGTAGAAATCTATTATTCCAACTTCACGCAAAGAGAATAGAAGTACTGGATGCATTAAACAACAAATAATATGTGCCAATGAATATATACATGTAGTGACAGTTATACGTGTGTAGAGGTTTGAAACAAAAGCCTATATTCAAAGTGAAAAAGGACATTGAAGGATATATTCTGATAATAATATCAACATGAAGGTGAAAATCACCCGTTTGCAAGCACAACAACCATATATAATGATTATGATTTTGTGAAAGTAATTTTAAAACTACAAGTGAATCAGATAAAGTCTTTACTTTTAACATCACCATCATGGCTTTTAATCTTTTTTGTAATAATTTTAATTGTTTTTTTGTTGTTTTTTTTTTAACTTCCTTTAGTCAATATTACGTTGTTAATACTTTTATCCATTTTAATTTCCTATTTTTTTTTAAGGTAAACTGAATAGGATTTTGTTTTTACAGAATAAACCATTGAAATTTTAAATGGTACAAACATCTTAAAATAAAGCACAAAATAATTATATTAAAATCATAATGTATTTTTAATATGAATTTTGTTTTATCATACTGAGCAAAGTTGGATATCATATCTAGATGAAATGAAAGATATGTTTTAGATTTTAAGCATTGGCTACTATGTTGATATCTTAACAAGTTTTCTTTTTTCTTTTAACATCATAAACTCCCTATGTAAATTACACCCATGTAAGCATCTATTATATAGGTAATTTTATTGTCACTTGCATGAATAGGAAAAACACATCATTGACACATGTAAATAAGATAAGCATATGATAATAAACCAGTTAAAAAGCAATATCTGTATATATAACTTTAAAAGACACAACAACAAAACCAAAAAGTACATATAATAACAAACATACACATAATGTGCTGTACATAGTTGTAAAGAAACAAAAAAAAATTATCCACAAAATTACCCTCATATATACTCTAATATCATTAGAGGTGTTCCTGTCTATAGGAAGCTTATACAAAGAAGAAGAAGAAGAAGAAGAAGAAAGTGAATGTCCGGTAAAAATATTGAATAGAAGCATGTTTTCAGCTTCTTTTGAATAGCTGAGGGAAAGTTATGATGATAACAAGACTCAGCCAGTGATTTTAGGAAGCGTCCATCTAACACACGGGCGTGTTTGCGTAACTTAAAGAGAACACTGCTAATAAACACAGGGTTTCGTCAAAAACAAACTCAGTTGGAAAAAGTGAAAGGCCAAATCATGATATGTAGTTGGAAAGCATCGGAAACCAAAAGTTCTAATAAGGGATCACTTTACCCAGATTTATGTAAATTGAATAAAACAAAAACATTCAAGTATAGTTAGAGTTTATATACTATTTTTTTTTATTTTACGGTTAATGAGTGATAAAAAATTCTGAGATGAGTGCCTGTGAAAACACATATATATTTTTTACAGTTTATATAAGTTGTGAGAAAATACAAAACTAGCAGAAGGTTTGAAACTGGACACAAATTAAACCTACAATTGCTCTTCAGTGAATAAACCAAATAAAATAGCTAGCACGTATACAAAGAAAGAAACATATTTAAGATGGAAAAACGTCTGGGGTTGATATTGCCTAAATATTCAACATTGTGTTGATGTAAAAACCCAATACATTAAGGAGCTTGGTGGTGAAAAACCCAATTTGATATTAACTTGAGGGGTGAATTTGAATTGATAATGCAATAAAAAACTTAATCACCCAATTACATAAGAAAATGGTGGGTAAAAACCCCAATTTGTGAATTCTTATCTGGAGCTCTGTCTTAACATGTCTAGACTGTTTTTTCTCACTTTTTAAGGCTGTATGGTTGCCTATAATTACTTTGTTATTTTAACCTCTGGAAAGCTGTCTCATTGAAAATTATACCACATATATACAAATTTTTATATGGATTGTAGACCTGAAAAAGATGTTCAAAGTTGAATATGCTGCAAACTTCAAACAACCTTCTACTTTATTTACCATGCCTGTTTATCATGAAACTTTTGATCAGAACTATAGATAAGTGATTTCTTCATTTCTTCATATGTGTACCACTATCAATCAACAGAACAAATGCGAATTATTTTTTTAATATTTGCATATGGTTTCCTTTAATTTCTCACATCTATTTTATTTGAATTTAGGGAAATAAGTATTATTTATATTAGCAAATCTCATGTCGATATATAACATGTACAACAATCAAACATCAACCCACACCAAACTGGCTGTAGTTGAAAAACATCAAAAGGGAAAATACAGTGAAATTTGGAGAATTTACATTATCACATGTACATGCATTTGAAATATTTAAAATATTTTTTTCAAATTTTTTAGTTTTAGGTTCCACCTACATGTAGCTACCATATTAGAAAACTGGGATTTAAACGCTAGTCTATTAGAGGGATATTTCCAGTGGCGAATCCAGAAATTTTCATAAGTGGGGGCCCACTGACTGCCTAAGAGAGGGCCCACTCCAGTCATGCTCCAGTGGTTCTCTAAATAATCAACCATTTTTTTCCAGACAGGGGGGGGGGGGGGGGGGGGGGGCTCTTAATTCGCCTTTGATTTCATTGGTTGTAGTATTGGAATTTTATTTGATCATGAATCAGATTTGAACACGACTTCGGGAATGAAGGTAAAGACCGAATGTCAGTTTATGTAAATGTACTTTAATTTTAGTCTTACATGTATATACGTGTACATATATCACTGATTCAGTGGTGATGGTGAATAGCTATATATAGACACTGACAAGTCTTAACATTTTATAGTTTTGAGTGTTTCTTCATCAGTTGACTAAAATTAGGTAGAGGTATGTCTTTATTTCCAACAGAAAGGCACTCATGCTCAACCTATATCAATTTGTGCATGAAGCGATTGATAGTTGCCAGACACTGAATGATTATACCACAAATTTGCATATATACTTTAAATACCATAAAAAAAAATCATGTCTTTTTCAGGACTTCTGATCCAACCATGTAGTATGGCATGTTATTGAGATATGGTTCTGGTTGATGGATGTTCATGAAGGACCTGTAGTACAAAGTATATCACTGGATTAAGCTCTCTGTCTAAGTGTATTATTAAAGTGCTTTGCTTTGAGCTCGGTTCATTGTTATGCAATTCATTCTTTGTGAAATAAAGATTTTACAGACAACTCTCATGTACTAGGATGTCTCAAAGTATTATCATTTCTATGTACAATGTAAGTAACAGGGAGATAAAATCATTTTATTTTTTGTTTGAACCAAACATTATTTGTCCATTGACCAAATTTGTTTTGCTTTCACCAGCTTTGAAGGAGATATTATCAAAGAATTGATAGAAAACAGCACAGAAGCTTACTTTCTAGCTCATCAGACCCAAGCATCATATTAGGCATTGTCATTACTAAAAACCAATAAATGTCTTCTTATCTGAGGATCAATTCAACATTTTAAAGTGTTTTTCTAATGATACTGACAAGCCACCACAAAGATATATAAATAGAACCATACAAATAGTTAGCAAATACATATAAAAAAAGATGTGATATGATTGCCAATGATACACTTCTCCACAACAGACCAAAATGACATAGAAATTAACAATTACAGGTCACCGCACAACCTTCAACAATGAGCAAAGCTAATACAGCATAGTCAACTATAAAAGGTCTCGAAATGACAATGTAAAGCAATTCAAAGGAGAAAAATAACAGGCTTATTTATGTACAAAAAATAAAGAAAAAACACATAAACAAACGACAACCACTGAATTACATGCTCCTTATATCATGTTCTCAGATATCATCTCCCAGTTTAAAAAATCATGAAAAATTGAACCTATTATGTGTTGCTCTCCTAGCTATAAAATGTATCCAATATCAAAGATGTGGAACATATTCTATCATAATCATTTGGTAACTAATGCAATTAGTGTCTCTTGCATGCCCGTTTTGAACATGAAAACTAAACTAAATATAACATAAAAAACACTCCTAAATCCTAATGCTCAGGTTGGTTGTCATCGTGCAACACAGTTAATAACACATATAGGAAAATCATAGAACTACATTTATCATAAAACACTGTCAAACATCCAAACATACTATCCACACTCATCTGTGTCCACACTTGTTTGATATTATGAAAAAATTTACCTTGTATCAGGTTATGTATTTAATTATTCCTTGAAACAAAAATTTTATTCACATTAATCATGTTAATTATTTCTAGAATTTAAAATGAATTTTCATAATTCATGTGATTTGTTGAAGGATAATTTTCCAATGTAATACATAATTCAGTTGTACCAAACAAATATATAAACATATTATCCTAGCATATGTACATGTAAATACCTTAATAAAGCAGGAAACTTGGCTTTGCCTATGGTGGCGCACTTGTTCAGGTTTCCCAAGGTAACTGATAATTGGTTCACTTTTTCTTTTAAAGGGCCAAAGATGGCAACATCAAGTGGCTGCAACAGATGAGTAGTGTGTGGAGGTAAACCAATGATGTGAATATTGTTAGCTTTGGCCTTCTCTATCAGGTCGATGCTGATATGGGAATCGTGATTATCAAAAATCAGTAGTACTGGTCTTCTTGTGCCACAGAATGGTATGAAAACTTTGTCGAACCAGTTTTCAAACAACTCGGTATCCATGTACCCGGATTCAGAGGATCCATATAACCAGTTATCTGGAACACCATCCTTAAAGCTCCTATGAGACAGGCAACCATCAAAAATTAGAAATGAAGGGAGGACATGTCCATCCGCTGCTATGCACATGTGTACTGTAATGTGACCATGGACTAATACTTTCTGTTGGTAGCTGTGTGACCTTTTTAGTGTTAATACTTTTTCCTTACTTTTTTCTTTACCACTGAAGCCAGAGTCACAGTTAAATATTTGGTTGGGTTTATTGGTTAAACCTAAAGTGTCGACTGTGTCCACTAGCAACTTGAAATATTGGTCAACCACAGTGACATTAGACATACGTCTCCTGGCTTTGTCCTGCTGCTCTGGTAGTTTTTCCGACAATTCAGGGTGTCTGTTTAGTAGTTTGTTAACCCATTTGTTACTAGGACCTTTGTCCATATTGAATAAAGTTTTTCTACCTGATTTCTCAATGATGGAAATTACGAATGCTTTCAACATCCTTCTTGTAAAAGGAAAACCCCTTTCTGCCATATACTTCACATAGTTTATTAAAGATGTCTCTTCCTCATCTGTCAGCATCTTTAAAGGTCCATTCAAATGGTTGTCATATTTTCCATTGACATGGTCTGATATGGTTGTCCTTGGAACCCCATATTCTGTAGCTGCTTTTGAGATACTTAATTTGTTTGAATTTACTGCACCAATGGCCTTATCAAGGGACTCCTGCAGGTATTGCTTTTTTTGTGGCATCCTTAAAAGTAAAGATAAATACATGTCATTTGTATATTTTGATAAAAGGTCAATGAAGGCATATATATGAAGTTTTAATCTACAGAAAAAATTTCCAAGGACACACGAAATATAATTGCCAATGAGAAAACTCTCCACCAAACCAGACTTTAACAATGAGCAAACCCAATTTAGATTGTAAGCTAAATAAAATAATGCTTGAATAATTATTGTCAAGTCTGCCAAAAACTTACAGAAAGCTTGGCATAGGGATAGTTACAACAGTGGTGTAAGCTAAATTCTTAAAAGCTTTTTATCTTAGAAGGTGAAAGACCTGGATGCTTTATACTTTGTATAAATATGCCTCATGTTATGATTTTTTCATCTGTCACATTTATATTGACCTCATTTTCTTTACTCGTTTAGTGGTTATAGTTTAGTTTTTATACGACTGCAAAAATTGTCCCAACATTTTAGAAATTAGGGGCCAAAAAGGGCCGAAATAAGCATTTTCTTGGTTTTCGCACTATAACTTTAGTTAATTTTAGTAAATAGAAATCTATGAAATTTTGACATAATGTTTGTGACTACAAAAGAAAGGTTTGGATTGATTTTGGAAGTTTAGGTTCCAACAGTTTAGTAATTAGGGGCCAAAAAAGGGCCCAAATAAGCATTATTCTTGGTTTTCGCACAATAACTTAAGTATAAGTTAATAGAAATCAATGAAATTTAAACACAAGGTTTATGACCACAAAAGAAAGGTTGTGATTGATTTTGGGAGTTGAGGTCTTAAACTTAGTTTGATTTTAACAAAAATTGAATCCTTGGGTTCTTTGATATGCGGAATTTAAAAATGTACTTAATTATTAGCCGGGGTCCAAAATTAAACTCTCTTTGATTTTATCAAAAATCAAATAATTGGGGTTCTTTGATATGCCGAATCTACCTGTATGTAGCTTCTTAATTTTTGGTCCCATTTTCAAATTGGTCTACATTAAGGTCCAAAGGGTCCAAAATTAAACTTAGGTTTGATTTTAACAAAAATAGAATCCTTGGGGTTCTTTGATATGCTGAATCTAAAAATGTACTTAATTATTGGCCCAGTTTTCAATTTGGCCCAAATCAGGGTCCAAAATTAAAACTTTGTTTGATTTCATCAAAAATTGAA
The DNA here is from genome assembly GCA_037788925.1 of Mytilus galloprovincialis. Lineage (NCBI taxonomy): Eukaryota > Metazoa > Mollusca > Bivalvia > Mytilida > Mytilidae > Mytilus > Mytilus galloprovincialis. Next base: position 22,060,565 of record CM075341.1, read on the forward strand.
TAATTGGAGTTCTTTGATAATTTATGCTAAATCTAACTGTGTAATTATGTAGATTCTTAATTTTTGATCCCGTTTTCAAATTGGTCTACATTAAAATCCAAAGGGTCCAAAATTAAATTAAGTTTGATTTAACAAAAATTGAATCCTTTGATATGCTGAATCTAAAAATGTACTTAATCATTGGCCCAGTTTTCAAGTTGGCCCAAATCGGGGTCCAAAATTAAACTTGGTTTGATTGTTTGATTTCATCAAAAATTAATAATTGGGGTTCTTTTATATGCCAAATCTAACTGTGTATGTAGATTCCTAAATTTTGGTCCCGTTTTCAAATTGGTCTACATTAAAGTCCAAAGGGTCCAAAATTAAATTAAGTTTGATTTTTAACAAAAATTTAATTCTTGGGCTTTGATATGCTGAATCTAAACATGTACTTAGATTTTTTATTATGGGCCCAGTTTTCAAGTTGGTCCAAATCAGGATCCAAAATTATCATATTAAGTATTGTGCAATAGCAAGAAATTTTCAATTGCTCAGTATTGCGCAATAGCAAGAAATCTTCAATTGCACAGTATTGGGCAATGGCAAGTATTTTCACTTGCACAGTATTGCGTAATGTCAAGAAATATCTAATTGCATATTGTGCAATAGCAAGAAATTTTCAATATTCTTGGAAAATTTGAGTTATCTTTATAATAATTGATTCTGTGAATGGCTCTCAACAATTTTACCTCAATGTTCAATAAGACTACGGGAAGGTTGGTATTGATTTTTTTATGCCACACCTACGACAGTAGAGGGGCATTATGTTTTCTGGTCTGTGTGTCCGTCCGTTCATCCTGCTTCAGGTTAAAGTTTTTAGTCATGGTAGTTTTTGATGAAGTTGAAGTCCAATCAATTTGAAACTTAGTACACATGTTCCCTATGCTATGATCTTTCTAATTTAAATGCCAAATTAGAGTTTTGACCCCAATTTCACGGTTCACTGAACATAGAAAATGATGGTGCAAATTTTAGGTTAGTTTTTGATCAAGGTAGGTTTTTTAGCTCACGTGGCCCGAAGGGCCAAAGTGAACTTATGCCATCACTTGGCGTCCGTCGTCTGTCGTCGTAAACTATTTCAAGAATCTTCTCCTCCTAACTGAATGTTCCTTAGGGTATCTTATTTATAAATTGTATCCGAAGTTTTGATCTATCAACAAACATGGTCGCCATTGCTAAAAATAGAACATAGGGGTAAAATGCAGTTTTTGGCTTATAACTCAAAAACCAAAGCATTTAAAGCAAATCTGACAGGGGTTAAATTGTTTATCAGGTCAAGATCTATCTGCCCTGAAATTTTCAGATGAATTGGACAACCCATTGTTGGGTTGCTGCTCCTGAATTGGTAATTTTAAGGAAATTTTGTTGTTTTGGTTATTATCTTGAATATTATTATAGATAGAGATAAACTGTAAACAGCAATAATGTTCAGCAAAGTTAGATTTACAAATAAGTCAACATGACCGAAATGGTCAGTTGACCCCTTTAGGAGTTATTGCCCTTTATAGTCAATTTTTAACCATTTTTCGTAAATCTTAGTAATCTTTTACAAAAATCTTCTCCTCTGAAACTACTGGGTCAAATTAATCCAAACTTGGCCACAATCATCTTTGGGTATCTAGTTTAAAAAATGTGTCGGGTGACCCGGCCATCCAAACAAGATGGCTGCCACGGCTAAAAGTAGAACATAGGGGTAAAATGTCAAAAACCAAAGCATTAAGATCAAATCTGACTGTGGTTGAATTGTTTATCAGGTCAAAATCTATCTGCCCTGAAATATTCAGATGGATCGGACGACACGTTGCTAGGTTGCTGCCCCTGAATTGGTAATTTTAAGGAAATTTTGCAGTTTTTAGCTCACCTTTCCTGAAAGGAAATGTGAGCTTTTTTTCATCACTTGGCGTCCGTCGTCGTCGTCTGTCGTCGTTAACAATTTTTCAAACATCTTCTCCTCTGAAACTACAAAATGGATTTGGATGAAACCTAGCATGATTGTTCCTTAGATTATCCTGCACAAAGTTTGTGCTTCGATTTTTGATCCGTCAAAAACATGGCCGCCGTTACTTAAAATAGAACATAGGGGTCAAATGCAGTTTTTGGCTTGTATCTCAAAAACTAAAGCATTTAAAGCAAATCTGACATGGGGTAAAAATGTTAATTAGGTCAAGATCTATCAGCCCTGAAATTTTCAGATGAATCAAACAACCCATTGTTGGGTTGCTGCCACTTAATTGGTCATTTTAAGGAAATTTTGCAGCTTTTGGTCATTATCTTGAATATTATTATAGATAAAGATAAACTGTAAACAGCAAAAATGATCAGCAAAGTAAGATCTACAAATAAGTTAATATGACCAAAATTGTCAATTGACCCCTTAAGGGGTTGTTTTCCTTTAATGACAATTTTTCACAATTTGTTCATCATATTTGCTAATTTTAAAAAATCTTCTCCTCTAAAACTACTCAACCAAATTCAACCAAACTTCATTTGAATGATCAGTAGGGTGTATAAAATAAAGTTTGTGTTTTATTTTCTATTTCGTCAAAAAACATGGCCGAAGACATTGTTTACCAGGTGAGCGATGCAGGCTCTTGAGAGCCTCTTGTTTTTCATGGTATGGTGTTGTCCAAAGATGCATAGGTTTCAGAACAATAACTTCTAGTTTAAGTTAATAGATCTTTATGAAACTTTCCAGTATGGTACAATACCACTAAAAGAGTATTCAAATTCTTTTTGAGTATAATGGTTTCAACCGTTTATGAATGAGGAGCCCAAAACGTGCATTTTAGTTTCAGGATAAAAACTGGTTTAAGTATTTCAATTGCTCTTGACCCTTTCCTCCACGTGAATTTTATTAACATACTAAAGGATTTTTTCAATAAAAAAAATATGTTTAAAGTATTAATGCCTTGGGGAAAACAAATATTTCATAAATGAGTCCGATATTCTCGTGAATATTTTTTACATATTAAATACAATTTTTGTTTAAGTGATCAAGTTTTTTCATAGACAATACGTTTCAATACAGGCATCGAAATGCGTCATTATGAAGGGATGGGTTAAATTGTGCGACAATGTTTAAACCGTAAGTAGAAGGTTGGGATTCATTTTAAGGGTTATGGGGCTAAAGTTGAAGAAGTAAGGGTAAAAACAAGCATTTTCTTACTTACTGGACAATAACTTATATTTGCTTGAATCTCTGATATTGTACCACAATGTCCCATATAAAAAAAAGGGATACTGCCTTCTGGTTAATTGCCCGAAACAATGTAGGAATTTGGGGCCAGAAAGAATCTGTCTGAAATTGTAATACATGGATCCATACTACAAAGGATAGGCTTTATTAACGGGGGGGGGGGGGGGTCCCATTTTTGAAGGGATTCATATTTTTCAAATTTGGATACTTGTCATGCTGCGCTCAGCGAAGCATTTTATTGTTGTTTTGATGGAGAGTTGTCTCATTGGCACTCGTACCACAATTTCCTATATCTGTATTTAAATTTTTGATGTTGGACCATAATAGTAAATGGGTTTTTTGGGGGGGGGGGGGGGGTAAATCCGCATCTGATAAGCATCGTAATTATGTCCATTCTTGAAAGCACTTGTCTCTGGTTTAAGGGGTGCATTTGTGGCTGGCCAATGTTAATTGGTATTGGTTGTAATAGTATTGGCAGATCTCATTTCTATTGATAATATTTGACCCCATTCCCTCAGTCATGGTCCATGTACTGCCATTTTTATTTCCACCAAAACACGATGGTACATGCGTCAATGAAGCAATGTAATTTTCGTGGTGAAGTTTGTTTCATAGAAACTAAACAATAAGTCGACTACATTTTGTGCAGGATTCCAAGGACTACATGTATTTCCTGTATTGTTGTATCTAACCTTGGCCTCGTATTCTTGTAAATGTTGTTGTAAAGCTTTATATGTTAAGGAATGGTTATTAAAGGAGACTGACATATTAGTGAAAGATGAAATATGGTCACTTTACATGGTTTTCAAACCACTATAATGACTAGGTTGTGACATTAATCAAGTGTTAACAAACTTGCTCATTCACACTTCTTTATTGGTAATAATACGACTAACTGTTGTTCATATTGGTGTGACTGAAACCCAACAACATAACTAAGACATTTAGCATTCAGATTTCCAGTTAATAACTAGTTCTCATCAGTGTATGTTCCGAAAGCGAGCTAATTGATTGTCTATATTGGAATTATTTGGTGGGTTCGTTTTACAGACTCCACAAATGTTCACTCTGTTGTTAAAAGTTTTTGAAAGGAGTAGGTCCGGTAAGGACCGATTGGCCTCAAATTTCAGGTTCATCTGACGAAAGATTTTGACCACTTTTTACACACTTAATTGTCTATTTTATTTGATTCAATTAGTTTATGTGAAAGATTTTAACTGATTTAGTCATTAAAAACGACCCGATTCAAGCTCAAATATGAAAAATCTACCAAATATACCGAAAAATGTCACTTTTCAGATGGTTTTGTCAAAAATGAAAGTGGCCGCATCCGTGTTCATCCTCAACCTTTATATATATATGTTGTGTATTATCACCAAATACAACTTGCATTTTAATATTAAGGATGAACACGAATGCGGCCACTTTCGTTTTACACGGAAACCGTCTAAAATTTAATTAAAATGCTAGAATTGTGAAGATTTCAGTAATTTAGCATGACTTAAAGGTGCTGGTACCCGATATATGTGTATTGTATTGTCAAAAACAGTCTATATCTATGCAGCAGAAGCATTCTACTGTCCAATATTTAAATAACTTGTAGTTTACATTTTAACAATTTTGTAAAACTTCTATATTTCGGGTCCAAAAAGGGGTTATCGTAAATACCGCACACTGGACGTTTCTAATACATCTATCAAATAGTCAAGACGTCTTTTATTTCTATCACCCACTTTATGATATTATGGTGCCGTAACCAAAAGGGAAAATGGATACGAAGATGAAAGCCGTACGAGCGGGACGCAAAGGTGCAGTAACGAAACTCCTGAAGAAATTTGAAGAAATTCAACAAAGTTCCGAAGCGGATTACGAGGAAATTTCAACATTATTAGAAGTAGTCACTCAGAAGAAAAGAACTTTAGAGAACACCAACGAGAAGATCTTGGAGCAAACTTCGGATGAAGATGTAGCAGTGGAAATACAGGAATCAGATGAGTACATGTTCAATTTAGAATATAAATTACGGCAAATTACAAAATTGTCAAAGTCAGTTCAAAATCAGAGTATAACCGCAAATGAACCAATTTCATTGAATTTGAACCCTCATGCCGATAGTTTTATACAATCAGTTCCATCTACATTTATTAGTCAACCTTCAACATCAGCAAACCAACAATATACGCATAGCTCAAATTCACGCTCATCGTCTAGCGCAAACAGCGAGTATCACAAGCTACCAAAGTTAAACTTACCTATATTTACTGGAGATATACTAGACTGGCAATCGTTTTGGGACTCCTATGAAATCGCGATCCACACTAATCCTACACTGAGTGATGCACAAAAATTCAACTACCTAAAGTTCCTTCTACAAAGCGAAGCGTTACAAACTATAGCAGGTTTTTCCATGACGAACACAAATTACGACAAAGCAATTTCATTACTCCAGGAAAGATACGGACAAACTCATAAAATCGTCCAAACCTACATGCAGGCCTTACTTGATTTACAGGCTCCAATTAATATAATTACTAGTCTCCGTAACTACTATGATAAGACAGAAACGTATGTAAGAGGTCTCGAGTCACTCGGACAGACAGACGATACGTATGGATCACTACTAGTCCCTGTAATTCTAAATAAATTACCCGCAGAGATACGTCAACATTTAGCACGAGAACACAGATCCACAAACTGGACCCTACATGATTTACGCAAAGCGCTTCTCGAAGAACTTAATATTATGGAAGCCGGAAAATTACCGGAAAAAGTAGAAAGCCCACTCGCTACCGCTACATTCTTGACCAACGCAAAATCACGTACAAAATCATCATTCAACAAGAACGAAAGGTCGTATTCGGATAAAAAGATAAACACAAAGCAATGCGCATTTTGTCACGAAATTGGACACACACCCGTCAACTGCACTAAAGTCACAACCGCTAACGCGCGGATGAATATAGTCAAGAGTGAACGATTGTGTTTCAACTGCCTAGGTCACCACAAACTAGCTGATTGTAAATCAAAAAGTAACTGCCGAAATTGTAACAAACGTCATCACACTAGCATATGTAGTAAAGATGAAAAAATCTGTGGAATCGAGTAAACCGCCAGCCAATGAAACCGAAAATACGGTATTACATTCGTCCCTAACACAAAGAACTACAAATGTACTGTTAAAGACAGCCGTCGCTACTGTTAGTTCGAGAAAACAAAGTGCAGAAGCCAATATTTTGTTAGATGAAGGTGCGCAGAGGTCCTTCATAACAGAGACACTTGCAGAGAAATTGGATTTAGTTTCAAGCGGAAACGAAGTAGTGCACCTTTCCGGTTTCGGAGAACAAAATAGACAAGTAAGACACATGAAATCGGCAACAGTTTATATTCAAACAGATGAAGGCGAAAATATACCACTAAATGTACTAATTATTCCTGAAATTGCAATGCCACTACAAATTCACGTGAAATCCGTTACTAACATGAGACACTTACGAGGACTAAAATTAGCACATCCTGTATCGGACGATGACATGTTCGAAATTGAAATACTAATCGGAGCAGATTATTATTGGAGTATAGTTGGAGATGCTATTATTAGAGGTGAAGGACCAACTGCCGTTGAATCCAGGCTTGGATACCTCCTATCAGGACCCACAATGACAAGTACATGTACCACAAGTAGGAGCTCTATTCTTAATGTTATCGTATCACACAAGACAGAGGAATTAAAACTAGAGAAATTCTGGGAGATTGAATCGCTTGGAGTTGAAGATAAGACCGCAAATACTGAAAACGACGAATTTCAGAAAATGTACGAAGAAACAGCAGTATCTTACAATAACAACAGGTATATAGCCAAACTTCCGTGGAAAGCAGAACATCCAGCGCTACCAACAAACAAAGCTGTTGCTTTCAGAAGGACTGAGAGTGTAATTAAACGTTTACAGAAGGAACCAAAATTACTTTTAAAATACGGAGAAATAATTGATGAGCAGGAAAAGCGAGGGTTCATTGAGAGAGTTGATATTAACGAAGAAATCAAACCAAATATCAAGCTGCATTACATACCACATCACCCAGTAAAGAAGGATTCAGTCACGACGCCAATCAGGATCGTACATGATTGTAGTTGCAAACAGACACCAGATAGTGCTAGCTTGAATGACTGCTTACTGAATGTACCGCCTAAATTAAATGAAGTCACCGCCATATTACTCAGATTCCGCTTGAATAGGTATGCAGTATCTACAGACATCGAAAAGGCGTTTCTAAATGTTGGACTGGACATTGAGGACCGGGACGTAACTAGGTTTTTCTGGTTGAGCAAACCAACAGACCCAAACAGCGATTTAACAACATACAGATTCAAGTCCGTACTATTTGGTGCTACATGCTCGCCATTTATATTGAACGCCGTATTATCAAAGCACTTGAATAACCATTCATTTGATTTCACGGAAAAACTTACCAAAGATTTATATGTAGATAACATTATATCAAGCTTTGAATCAGAAGAAGAACTGTTGAAATACTTTAAACTAATTCGTAGTTTATTTGCAGATGGAGGATTTAATTTGCGCTCATGGGCCTCAAACAGTCAACTATTACAAGTATTAGCAAGAACCGAAAACGTTATGGACAAAGATCAACTAGTTAAAATCTTAGGATTACGATGGGATACAACCAATGACACATTAGGATTCGTTACGCCTAATCTGGATACATCAGAACTAATAACAAAACGCGAAGTACTAAGACAATCATCAAGGATTTATGACCCGCTAGGAATATTAAGCCCAATAACCGTTCGCAGTAAAATGTTAATGCAAAACATATGGGAGAAAAACTTCAACTGGGACGAATTACTACGTACTGACTCAACGATCACAGAATGGGTGAATATCAGAAAGGATATACAGGAAGCCACAAAGACAGTTGTACCCCGACATTACTTTGATGAAAGTTCAGACATAAACAACGACAACGTTATACATGTATTCACGGACTCTAGTATGAAAGCCTACGGCGCATGCGCGTACATTGTCTCAAACGGAAAAAGTTCTTTAATAATGGCAAAGAACAGAGTAGCACCTCTGAAACAACTGACAATACCCAGATTAGAATTGATGGCTGCCGTAATTGGAAGCAGACTTTTAGCACATATTAGGAACACTTTGCAGATAACCCGTGCAGTTTTATGGAGTGATAGCCAGATAGTTTTGACCTGGTTAAGTTCAAAGAAAACTTTAAAACCATTTATTTCAAACCGCGTTAAAGAAATAGCAGAGCTAACAGAAGAGTTGACTTGGCGATACTGTCCAAGTGAGTCAAATCCGGCTGATTTACTGTCAAGAGGGATAACCATAGACAAATTCAAAGACAACCGACTTTGGATGCATGGCCCAGATTGGCTCACAGTAGAAGATAATTGGCCAGAATGGCACACAGATGAAGCAATAATTTTATCCACTATTGCACAGCAAGAAGTCGTAGTAGATACCGTACAAGCTACACAGAACAAATTTTCTATACACATGATACAAGGGATCGGAAATGTCATCGATTTGAATAGATTCAACTCATTCAAGAAACTTCTTCGAATTACCGCTTACTTGAGAAGATTTATTACAAACTGTAGAACACGAGCTATACAAACAGGTATGTTAAACACGATCGAAATACAAAACGCATCTATAACGTGGATACAATACACACAGAAAAAGCATTATTCAGAAATCATTCAAGATTTGCAAACAGGAGAGGGGAAAAAACACAACCTTGTCAAACAACTCAAATTATACATAGCTAAAGACAAATTAATTCGCTGCGACGGACGCATTCATAATGCACCTCTCGAAGAATATACAAAATTCCCGATATTGCTATCCGCAAAGGACAAATTGACACAACTTATCATAATGGACGCACATGTAACTCATTTTCATTCAGGATTATCGAGTACCGTAACATTACTACGCCAAACCTATTGGATACCATCGATACGACAAGTTATCAAGAGCATTATACATAAATGCGTGATCTGCAAGAAAGTTGCTGGTCGACCGTATTCCGCTCCAGATCCACCTCCTTTACCTAAAGACCGACTAACAGAAGCACCCCCGTTTACAGTAACCGGGGTAGATTTTACTGGCGCCTTGAATGTTAAAACCATAGATGGACTTACCAGTAAAGTATACATTTGTCTATTTACTTGCGCAAACACTCGTGCTGTACATTTGGAAGTAGTGTTGAATTTATCTGAAGAGACATTCATATTAGCGTTTCGAAGATTTGCCAGTAGAAAATCATTACCAAAAATTATGATTTCAGACAACGGTACAACATTCATTGCAGCCGCCAAGCAATTAACAAGATCATCATCCGTTATAGAAAAACTGAACAACTTCGGCACTACATGGAAGTTTATACCAAAAAGAGCACCGTGGTATGGTGGATTTTGGGAGAGGCTTATAGGACTAACGAAGGACTCTATCAAAAAGGTATTAGGGCGTTCATTGATTCAGATTGAACTATTAAGAACCATTGTTACGGAAGTTGAAGATATACTCAACGACAGACCTTTAACATACGTATCATCCGACCCGTTAGATGAACCGCTCACCCCGTCCCACTTACTTTACGGACGTAGAATAACATCACTACCTTACCCTACGAATCAGGAATTGGAACATTCACAAAATGATATGACACATAAATCTACAAATAAACTGTTTAAGATGAAATCACAGATTATTCAAAGTTTTTGGTATAAATGGAAACATGAGTATTTAACAGCTCTACGAGAATATCATCGCAATACAGGGAACAATAAACAGCTGATCAGCGTTGGAGACGTGGTACAAATCTATGAAGATTCGCCGAGGATAAAATGGACACTAGCCGTTGTCGAAAAACTCAATGTAGGAGGAGACGGACTAGCAAGATCTGCCGTCATACGGACCAAAAATGGACTAACATTGCGTCCGATCACAAAACTGTACCCACTTGAAGTAAGTTTGAATAGCGATGATGACAATACAGACTGTGCAACTAAAACATGTCGCAAAGCTAAAACGGTTGCCATGGAGAAGATAAAGAAATGGACTAAGTGAATTATACAAAGACTTTAAATGTGTTAATAGCGAGATTCAATTTAGTTTTTCATGGACATTAATTCATTTGAGAAATGGCTAAATTCAATGTAATTTAGTAATTTTTTGCTAGTTTCACTTTCGTGCGGTCCCCAGAATATCGTAAATACCGCACACTGGACGTTTACTATGTACCGCGCTTTATGTAACGTCACGTCACCTTGACGTGTTACTATGTTTTTCTAATAGATCTATCAAGTAGTCAAGACGTCTTTTATTTCTATCACCCACTTTATGATAGGGGTATTACTGAACTTAATCCTTTTAATAACTTTCTTTAAACATAATGGATTTCTACCAAACTAGGACATGCAGAAGCTTGTTTATGATGATAAGATGGTATCTAGAAGTAAATTTTGTGAAAATAAAATTCCTTTTTTTTCCCGTATTTTACTTCTAAATGCACTTAGTTTGCGGGAAAACATTACATTCACTCTGTTTATGACAATCTTAGAGCATATTTAACTTCTGTAAAATTACTTATACATCGGTTTCATAATTACGGCTACATTAACGCGGCAAAAATTATGGACGGCGGGAAAGCGCAGTTCTACAGATAGGCACAAGTTTTGCAACGTCACAGATAAGAAACGTCAACAGTCGGAAAGCTGACCCCTGTTTGACCCCATTTCTTAAAGCAACAATGGACGTCATGTGATTACCATATATGGGCATTTTTTAACCAAAAAAAGTGAAGCTCGTTTTTTGGAATTTGTAGTTTTTTGCATGAATTAAAACTAATTTCCTTTTAAGTGAACATTCTTGAGTATATAAGAAATATATTACTCAACTCAATTATGGATTAAACTCATTTTTTTCTCTCAAAATGTGTCTTCAAAGTCAAGGTGTTGACGAAAAAAATTGGTCACAGAAAATTAAAATCGTAATTTTCTTTCTTAACTTCTCGGGAAGCTATGCTGAATTTAAATTATGTTATGTAACATAACTTGGACTATAAGATGTCAAATTTGTGCCAGTTGATATGCTAAGACACGCAAATGTGCCAGTTAGATGTGTCGATATTTCTGACGAAGCGGGGCCGACGGTAATTCACGAGTTACGTCCCTTTGTTTGACACTATCATGAACAAACTATTGTTATATCAAGCACCATATGCTGTTATTTACATGTGGATATTATTAAAAATTATCTTATTAAATATATTTTGATACTGTAAACATGTGCCAAAAAATAGAGAAACACATGTTATCACTTTTCAGAACTCAGTCCCTGTGAAATAGGCCCTATGTGTCCCTATATATATATGTGCCACAATAGAGTTAATAATTTAATATTAATTTAATATTCCAAGAGTTAATTTAATATTCATGTTTTGGTAAGTATTTTTACTGGTGCAACCAAATTATTTTAACACAGAAATAAATGTCTACTCAATTTATACAAGGGGTAGTCTAAATATTCATGAATAAAGGATCAAGACAGTATTAAAATGATAAAAAACAGAAATTCCTTTTCATTACTGACACTTGCAAGTTGGTCCTACCTTTTTCATTTAAACATAAAAGAGATCATAATGAAAGTATTCTGAATGTAAAATCTTCATTATTTTAAATTTATAAAAGGAAAATTAGTTTGCAATCCTTGTATGAACAAACTAAATATAACAATATTTACTGTTGTCTCATTGATTTCATGCAAGTTATAGTTCTAATGAATGGACTCAAATTATAAAAATAACACACTAAACCAATATATAAATGGTGCTAATCATGAACTTGAAAATAAATAAGAACAAAATAGACTCAGTAATATTTCTCTTTTTCTATTTGAAAAAAATAATAATAACATTAAAAAAACTATGCATTTTTACATTTATATAAAAGTATTTCAGAGCAGTTTCTGGGGTCTAAGTCAACAATTATGTTTTAGATCACAAGTCAAAATTAAGTCACACTTCATGTCAGTATGATAATGCTTTGAATAAGATTGATTAAAATGATACTCAGTCTCTGAAAGAGATTGTTTGAAGGCAGCAACCATTTGTTTTCAGGGAGGGGGAACTATAGATTTTTTCCCAGACAAGTTGAAAACAATTCTTCTATTTCATTTTTAGCATTTCATTTAATGGCAGCTGAGGGGGGGGGGGTTCCGTGGGTTGGACCCCCTCTTTTTTTGGACGATTAATGCATTTGAATGGGGACATGTAATTGGAACCCCCCCTCCCTTTGTCCTGGTTTAGGAACCCCCCCCCTTTTAAAAATGCCTGGATCCGCCCCTGATTATTATAAACAACAAATGTGTTTTATGTCAATCATCTAAAGCAGTTAAGGTTGTGCAAAGACAGTATAAGATTTACTTACCTTGTTTTAGTTAAGTCATACATTTCACTGACTTAAAGAGAATAATTAATCCAGTCAAATATTCCAAGCTGATCTCGCAATTACTTTTTCAAACAAACATACTAAATGTGTGTACATTGACTGTGTTCAGATGCCATCGATGTGTAAGACCGAAAAACTACAATGTCAAAAAATGTCTTTCTTTTGGAATTTAGTTCAAACGGGGTTTCCCAAGGGGTAATAGAACGTTATACTTTATGATTTTTTTAAAATATCAGTCCCATTGTTGTCTTAAGAAAGTAATTTCCTTGTCTTTTAAAGCTTACTATGCAGTATACATGTAGGTTTTGCTAATAGTTACAAGCTGCATGGATGCATATTCTTATCAGAATAATAATTCAATAATGGGGTCTAGCAGTGGTGCCGTATGGTTTAATTCAACTATATTCTAGAGTATGAATATGCCATATTAGCAGTTTTAGTTGCATCAGCTGGTGCACCTACATTGTATGCACAATCATCAAATCACAGCTGATACTATCTGAAGTGGTGTAATTTTCTTATTTTCGAATGAGGGTCATTATCAAAAAAAGAGCAAATTTCGACGAGGTAATATTTTGAAAAATGATGTCATTGTTTAAAACTTTTAAATGTGTCCCGCTATTCTATAGTATGGTAGCAACGATATTCAGAAATATGCAATGGGAAAAATGAAGAGTTTCTTCAATTTTAACAATTTTAGGTCATCCTATGAAAGAGTCGTGTCAATGGTGTTACCAATTTAAAGCATACATTTAGGTACTAAATATTATTGTTTAACATCAAACAACTGTTCCAATTTGTTGTTTAGGTTTAAATTGCGACTTATTGACATTATTCATATAGCTGTGCATCTATTTAAACATAAATTTCAGAATACATTGTCGTAAAAAAAGTTGGCTGTCCTAATTATGGCCGTTGTAAATACTAAAAAATACACTTAAACTGAATTTATGTGAATTGTATAAGATTAAATGATAATAATATACCCAATCCTTCGTACACGACCTAAAACACTTTAATTTATGAATAAAGATATAAAAAAATGTCGCATTTTTATATAGTAACACCACCGACCCTTCAGTAACTCCAATGACAAAAAAAGTATCACCAATGACATCACATGTCAAATTTTACTTTTATCAAGTACTGAACACAAAGCCAAGATTACCGAGCAAAAGAAAAAGATGAAAAAATAATTCTTAGGCTAAAAAATCTCAAATTATATAACATAACATCCATTCCTAAAAATGTCAATAGTGTTGCTAAATAGTGTCATTGGTGTTACCAGCATACATCAGTTTGTGAAAACTGTGTAAATGTAATACATGATATTGTTAAAACATTGTCAAAAAAGTATTGTTTTTCATAAATAATATGATGTTTAGCTTGTTAAACATGAAAGAAACACAAAACAATGCTGATTGTCTTGATATATTCAGTGGTGTTACTAAACTGGTCAATGGTGTTATTTTATCAAAATGGCCTAACCATTGACAGTAACACCAATGATTTAAGGTGTATTTTAAGATTCAGTTACGAAATAAGTGCTCCATTCCCCTATTCTATATGTTTTTACTGGTGCAACGATATTCAGAAATATGCAATGGGAAAAATGAAGAGTTTCTTCAATTTTAACAATTTTAGGTCATCCTTTTAAAGAATCGTGTCATTGGTGTTACCAATTTAAAGCATACATTTAGGTACTAAATATTATTGTTTAACATCAAACAACTGTTCCAATTTGTTGTTTAGGTTTAAATTTCGACTTCTTGACATTATTCATATAGCTGTGCATCTATTCAAACATAAATTTCAGAATACATTGTCGTAAAAAAAGTTGGCTGTCCTAATTATGGCCGTTGTAAATACTAAAAAATACACGTAAACTGAATATATGTGAATTGTATAAGATTAAATGATAATAATATACCTAATCCTTCGTACACGACCTAAAAACACTTTCATTTATGAATAAAGACAAAAAAAATGTCGCATTTTTATATAGTAACACCACTGACCCTTCAGTAACTCCAATGACACAAAAGTATCACCAATGACATCACATGTCAAATTTTACTTTTATCAAGTACTGAACACAAATTTAAGATTACCGAGCAAAAGAAAAAGATGAAAAAATTAAAAACCAATTCTTCAGAGAACAATTGAAGGTCTTTCCACCTCGATAATAAGAATGAAATTTAAAAAACGATGTTAGAAAATGTCACTCCTTGTTGATGTAATTTGGTTCTTCAAATTGATATTAAAAAATAAGATTAATAGGTATATATATGCAGAAGACTTAATTGTTTTATTATGAACAGAAAATAATTTTTAGCGAAGGTCAAAATCTAGAACGTCAAATTGACCTTTGACCTTGACCTCAATTTCAAGGTCATAGGTCAGTGATCTCAAATCAAAAGACCCCATGTCAAACATTTGTATGGCTGTGGAGAAATACTGATTTCAAATACATAAGGGGAAAAAACTCCTATAAGGGTTTACCAAAACACTTCGACTGAAATAGGTTGAAGTTGCGCCTTTTTTTAAACAGTAATTTGGCAATCAAATCATATCATTAACTGTAACAGTTTCTTTTGAATAACGATAACAAGCAAAATTCAAAATTTATAACATGACCTTGACTTTCGACCTTGATCTCAATTTCAAGGTCATAGGTCAGTGAACTCAAAATGGAAGACCGGAGGTCAATTACTTGTATGGTTGTGGAGAAATACTGATTTGAAATACATAAGGGGAGAAAACTCCTATAATGGTTAACCATAACACTTTGACTGAAATAGGTTGCAGTTGCGCCTTATTGTAAACAGTTATTTGGCAAACACATCATAGCATTTACTGTCACAGTTTCTGTGGAATAACGATAACAAGCAAAATACAAAATTTAGAACATGACCTTGACCTTTGACCTTGACCTCAATTTCCTTCAAATGGACCAAGGACTTCATATCAAAAGACTGTAGGCCTCTACGACTTATAACATATGAATTTATCCAACAAATCGCCTATCTTGAATTTTCAAAGGAAAATAACTCCCATAAGATGTCTTCCGATCACTCAAGTCAAAATAAATCAAATCATTCTCAAGAGTAGACGAACAATTTGTTGAAAACATTTTACTAAAATCTTTTACGGTTTTAGAGATATAGTAATAACAAGAAAAAGGGGACGCGGGGAGATAACTCCTATAAGAATAAGTGTTCGGTCACACAGGGTGAGTTTTGAAATCCCCATTACTGTACAACATCATTGGTCAAAAAACCTATTCGATATGTTGTAAGACAAAAAAGCATCTCAGACGGCAGAAGAAGAAGAAGAAGAAGAAGAAGAAGAAGAAGAAGAAGAAAGAAAAAAAATCAGAAGAAAAACAAAAGGTCTTTCCACGAAAAAAGTGGAAAGACCTAATAATTCTTAGGCTAAAAAATCTCAAATTATATAACATAACATCCATTCCTAAAAATGTCAATAGTATACTAAATAGTGTCATTGGTGTTACCAGCATACATCAGTTTGTGAAAACTGTGTATATGTAATACATGATATTGTTAAAACATTGTTAAATAAGTATTGTTTTTCATAAATAATATGATGTTTAGCTTGTTAAACATGAAAGAAACACAAAACAATGCTGATTGTCATGATATATTCAGTGATGTTACTAAACTGGTCAATGGTGTTATTTTATCAAAATGGCCTCACCATTGACAGTAACACCAATGATTTAAGGTGTATTTTTAGATTCAGTTACGAAATAAGTGCTCCATTCCCCTATTCTATATGTTTTTACTGGTGCATGTTTCTATAATCAATATGTTTCATTATTCAAAGTTAAGGAAATGTTTTCAAAAAATGATTTTTATAAAGGGTACACCATGGACACTTTTTCCAAATACGATATAACCTTTACTTACTTTAACGATTTTTTCACTAAATCTTCAACATAATTGTTTGTTTTCTTTTGCATAACATGCTTACAGGTAACATTGCTAAGGGAGAAACTGTTGTTAATGCCCAAATCTTCCGAAAGATAACTCTTATCCTACTAATTTGTCCTTTGGTAACACCATTGACTTAAAAAATGTTACATTTCCTTTAGGTGAAATTTTTTATTATAAAACCAACATACACCTCCCAAAATCATTAAAAATGTTTGTATGTATCAAAATGCAAAAAAAAGTGATAAATCATAATAACAAATGATATGAATAATAGTCATATTTCAACATGTTCAAGTCTGAAAGGATTTATAGTAAAAAATAACAGTTAATTCTCGCTATCTTCAAGGGTTTAAGAAAACATTAAGGATGTTTTTATAACATTTCATACTGTAAACAGTATATTGTGTATCACAAAACATTCATATCTAACATATGCAAGTGTTATTTTGATATATTTTCATGTCTGTGACTTAAAAAGACCCAATAACATAGTTTTGCATGTTTTTTTTGATAATGACCCATAAAGTGTATTTGCTATCTGCTATCATTTTCAAGTTTATCCGCGACAGTTACAGCGTGACACGTGAAAGTCAAATTATTGTGCCGTGAAAACGGTAAATGAAGTCTAGCTTGACATGGAAAATTACAAAAAAGGAGAATGGATTACGTACATAGTGTAAGTGGGATCCGGGGAAACCCCCAATGAGTTAGAGACCCCTTTTACATGTCTGCTGAATCCCAATTAATGTCATTTATGTTGCTCATCGATTTTTGTAAATCTTATGGAACTGTTTTACAAGTTGGAGGTACAGCTAGCTATAACCAGATGCTCAGCAGGGCGCAGCTTTATACGACCACATAGTTCGAACCCTGAACATTGGGGCAAGTATGGACACAACATTCAAGCTTGATACAGCTCTGAATTTGGATTGTGATTAAATAGTTGAAATAACACAGGTTTCTGACACATAATGAATGTGGTCTAAGAACTTAAACTTAAAAACTTTAAATTTTAAATTGAACATTACCTATTATGGTCCAATATCCAAAATCTAAATACATGGTTAGATTCAACATATCAAAGAACCCCAAGAATTCAATTTTTGATGAAATCAAATAAAGTTCAATTTTGGACCCTTTAGACCTCAATGTGGACCTCAATCTAATAACCGGGCCCAAACATCAAAAATCTAAATACATGGTTAGATTAAGCATATATAAAAAAAAACATATATTTAATTTTTGTTGAAATCAAACAAAGTTTAATTTTGGACCGCAATTTTGACCGACTTGAAAACTGGGCCTATAATCAAATATCTAAATACATGTTCAGATTCAGCATATCAAAGAACCCCAAGGATTCAATTTTTGTTGATATCAAACAAAGTTTAATTTTGGACCACAATTTGGACCAACTTGAAAACTGGGCCCATAATAAAAATTATAAGTACATGTTTAGATTCAGCATATCAAAGAACCCCAAGAATTCAATTTTTGTTGATATCAAACAAAGTTTAATTTGGACCACAATTTGGACCAACTTGAAAACTGGGCCCATAATAAAAATTATAAGTACATGTTTAGATTCAGCATATCAAAGATCCCCAAGAATTCAATTTTTGTTAAAATCAAACTTAGTTTAATTTTGGACCCTTTGGACCTTAATGTAGACCAATTTGAAAATGTGACCAAAAATTAAGAATCTATATACACAGTTAGATTCGGCATATCAAAGAACCACGATTATTCAATTTTTGATGAATTCAAACAAAGTTTAATTTTGGACCCTTTGGGCCCCTTATTCCTAAACTGTTAGGACCAAAACTCCCAAAATCAATCCCAACCTTCCTGATATGGTCATAAACCTTGTGTTTAAATTTCATAGATTTCTATTTACTTATACTTAAGTTATGGTGCGAAAACCAAAAAAAAAAAATGCTTATTTGGGCCCCTTTTTGGCCCCTTATTCCTAAACTATTTGGACCTTAACTCCCAAAATCAATCCCAACCTTTCTTTTGTGTTCATAAACCTTGTGTTTAAATTTCATTGATTTCTATTAACTTATACTAAAGTTATTGTGCGAAAACCAAGAATAATGCTTATTTGGGCCCTTTTTTGCCCCTAATTCCTAAACTGTTATGACCAAAACTCCCAAAATCAATCCCAACCTTCCTTTAGTGGTCATAAACCTTGTGTCAAAATTTCATAGATTTCTTTTTATTTAAACTAAAGTTATAGTGCGAAAACCAAGAAAATGCTTATTTGGGCCCTTTTTTGCCCCTAATCCCCAAACTGTTAGGACCAAAACTTCCCAAATCAATCCCAACCTTCCTTTTATGGTCATAAACCTTGTGCTTAAATTTCATAGATTTCTATTCACTTATACTAAAGTTATAGTGCGAAAAAAACAAAAGTCTTCAGACGCCGACGACGACGACGACTACGGACGACGACGACGCCAACGTGGTACCAATATACGACCAACAAATTTTCAATTTTTGCGGTCGTATAAAAACCAGATAAAATACAATATTTACTTCGGGAAATGCCTGTACCTAGTCAAGAATATGGCAGATGTGTCCCATTTTTAGTTGGACTATTTTAAATAATCACTTTTTCAGTTGAAATCTTTTGACGAGTTAAAAACTGATGCGGTATTAACTTATACAGCAAGTGATGAGTAAATGTCAGTATTCTGACCATAACATATCCTTAACCTACAAACCATCGGTATAAAAAATTTACTAACCCCTATTTATGAACGAATGTTTATCATGATTTATTTCTTGGGTCACAGAGATCAGTATGATTTGAAAATTCAAACATTAACTTATAAACTGGTAATCATTATAAGAAACATATGGGCTATTTCAGAAAAAATGATGCCAAAGTGTGACAAACATGATAAAAATAAAGTCATTCTATCATTCTACTTTAATCCAGAGACATTCAAGTTTACAAAACTACCATGGGTTAATGCAAAAAAATAAAAACAAAATACTTAACATTATTTTACTCGCAAGAATTTATCAATTTTTCAAAGGAAACTACAACATACTTTAGTCAACTTACAACATTAATAAGTATAAATATATTAGTGTATTTATTTGTTTGATGCATTAAAGGTAATAGATGAATTTCCTGCCATTGTTTTCCCCTAATATACAGGGATTTTTTTTTAAATTCTTAAATTTCACCAATTTTGAGTGTATTCTTTTATATTAACTAACAAAAATTTTCAAATCTCTTTGCAAAAGCTTAAACTTTTTATAAAAATTAAAGAAATCAAACCTATATGATCTAATTATATCCTCTGAAAATTTCACACCAATTGCTTCAGTCAATAATTTTAAGCTTTCTTCATTTAAAAAAATATTGATGTTTTTGATCCTTTTGTTACACTCCTGACATATTCTTTACAGTAACTATAAGACTGTTTTAAATTGAATGTATAGAAAATTAGTAGTGATATCAATTTTAAATTTACAATCTCACAAAAAAATAAACCTTTTAGTCACTTGATTGCACATTTTTTTAATTTTTAAGCGAAAAGCAAACTTTTAACATGCTTAACGTGTTACATAATAACACTTAAATTTTTTAAGAATCTTAGATAAAAAGTGTCAAGAAAAAATACTTTGCAAAACAGATTGCCTATTCTCTGACTTTCTCATTACATTGTAAAGATGTTACAATTATTGATATAAGGAATTCTGTTGAATTTTGTTTTAGATAAGCTACATCAGAAACTAATGTCACATTCCTGACAAGAATTTATTGCTACCATATTATCATATTTAACCTAAAACTGACCTGAAATCATGTAGAGTCTTTATATTAAACATATAATGTTAGAGCACATTGAGAACCGGTTTGAAATTTTAAGATATTTCTTACATATTGACCAATTTTACTGATGGTCTGTTTAAAGAAAAAAGACGACTATTGGTCAGTCTCTTGTTTGATACTATGATATATGCTGTTTTTATGTCAGATAATGTATTATGATAAGTTGGTTCTTACTACCAAAGATGGTAATAGTATGTGCTCTGTATAAAAAATACTGTCAAAAAATGTACCCCAAAATGTCAGGAGTGTAACGCTTTTAGTGTGACATTCATGTAATTTTTTATAGAAAAAAAGTTGTTATTGCTGTTTTTCTATTTCTGAATTTGAGTGTGAACACAACCTGTTACAGATCATCAGTAACAAACATGCCATTAGGGAGCTACCATTTGATATTTTTTTTTTTGGGGGGGGGGGGGGGGCTAGGATGAAATTTGTAAAAAAAATAGGCAGGACAGGAGTTTTGAGTAACCTGGCAAAAAAAAAGGCAGGATGACAATTTATGTAAAAAAAATCAGGATAAACTAATAAAACTAGAGGCTCTAAAGAGCCTGTGTCGCTCACCTTGGTCTATGTGAATATTAAACAAAGGAAGCAGATGGATTAATGACAAAAATGTGTTTTGGTGATGGTGATGTGTTTGTACATCTTACTTTACTGAACATTCTTGCTGCTTACAATTATCTCTATCTATAATGAACTTGGCCCAGTAGTTTCAGTGGAAAATGTTAGTTAAAATTTACAAATTTTATGAAAATTGTTAAAAATTACTATAAAGGGCAATAAGGCCTAAAGGGGTCAATTGACCATTTCGGTCATGTTGACTTATTTGTAGATTTTACTTTGCTGAACATTATTGCTGTTTACAGTGTATCTCTATCAATAATAATATTCAAGTTAATAACCAAAAACAGCAAAATTTCCTTAAAATTAGCAATTCAGGGACAGCAACCCAACAAAGGGTTGTCCGATTCATCTGAAAATTTCAGGGCAGATAGATCTTCACCTGATAAACAATTTTACCCCAGTCAGATTTGCTCTAAATGCTTTGGTTTTTGAGTTATAAGCCAAAAACTGCATTTTACCCCTATGTTCTATTTGTAGCCGTGGCGGCCATCTTGGTTAGATGGCTGGGTCACCGGACACATTTTTTAAACTATATACCTCAAAGATAATTGTGGACAAGTTTGGATGAATTTGGCCCAGTAGTTTCAGAGGAGAAGATTTTTGTAAAAGATTACTAAGATTTACGAAAAATGGTAAAAAATTGACTATAAAGGGCAATAACTGCTAACGGGGTCAACTGACCATTTCGGTCATGTTGACTTATTTGTACATCTTACTTTGATGAACATTATTGCTGTCTACAGTTTATCTCTATCTATAATAGTATTCAAGATAATAACCCAAAACAGTAAAATTTCCTTAAAATTACCAATTTAGGGGCAGCAACCCAACAACGGGTTGTCCGATTCATCTGAAAATTTCAGGGCAGATAGATCTTCACCTGATAAACAATTTGCTTTAAATGCTTTGGTTTTTGAGATATAAGCCAAAAACTGCATTTTACCCCTATGTTCTATTTTTAGCCATGGCGGCCATCTTGGTTGGTTGGCCGGGTCACCGGATACATTTTTTAAACTAGATACCCCAATGATGTTTGTGGCCAAGTGTGGTTAAATTTGGCCCAGTAGTTTCAGAGCAGAAGATTTTTGTAAAAGTTAACGACGACGGACGACGGACGTCAGACGACGACGGACGCAAAGTGACAGGCCAGGTGAGCTAAAAAGGATCAGAATTTGTAAAGAAATTTTTGGAATCTTGGATTTCAATACATGGTTCACCAAGACGTGACAGTGACAGTGAAATGGCGGTGAATTCAATATTAATGATGAAGTACGAGATATGGCAGAAAACTTTAACATTGAAGTGAAAACTACTGCAGTTTATAGTCATTGGAGTAATAGGCTTCTAGAAAGGCATTATCAAACTCTTACGGACACATTACTTAAATTGACAGCAGATAATAATTGTGACTGGGACATTGCTTCAAGTTGGGCTCTCATGGCAAAGAATGCTTTAGATAATGAACATGGGTATAGTCCATACCAGTTAGTTTATGGACGCAATCCAAACCTACCTAGTGTTTTAACAGATAAGCTGCCTGCCCTTGAGGGTACCACTATGAGTGAAATTGTTGGAAAACATATTTAGACCTTGCACTCAGCGAGAACATCTGTCACCAGAAGTGAATGTTCTGAAAGAATTCACAGAGCATTAAGAAAACAAACTCGTCCAAGTGGTATTTCCTACCAGGCAGGTGATAAAGTTTACTATAAAAGACCAGATAACAAAGAGTGGAAAGGGCCTGGCGTTGTGATTGAACAGGATGGAGCTGTTGTTTTTGTAAGACATGGTGGGATGCTTATAAGAGTGCATCAGTGCAGATTAACTTAGGTAGAACTAGTATATATTTGTTTAGGGGCCAGTTGAAGGACGCCTCCGGGTGCGGGAATCTCTCGCTACATTGAAGACCTGTTGGTGACCTTCTGCTGTTGTTTTTTTCTATGGTCGGGTTGTTGTCTCTTTGACACATTCCCCATTTCCATTCTCAATTTTATCAACAAAACCTGAAACAGAACAAAACAAAAATACTAATAATTCTGAAAAAGAAAAAGAAGCACAGAGGATTATTTCTAAGGCAATGCCAATTCAGGAAAACAGATTTGTAAGTTATTGTAACAGTGACACTGATAATGAAAACGATAGTGATAGTAGTGTTGAAACATTTAAAATTGATAATAATGTAGGCAAGCCGAAAATGCAAATATTGAAGAACAAGTAGAAAATGCTAATAATGAAGAACAAGTCGATAATGCAAATAATGAAAAACAAGTCGAAAATGCAATAGCAGAAACAGAACGACCTAAACTTGCAGACATGAAAATTGAACAAACAGTGAAATATAGAAATGCTGAAAGTGGTGAACAGTGTGTTGCAAAGGTCACTGGACGTGCCGGAAAGGTGACGGGTAGTAATAAGAACTGGTTTTACTTGCAATACTTGGAACCTAACACACTTGAAGTAGCAGAAGTTTCAGTTGATTTGAGTAAATTGGAGGAATTAGAAACTGTTGCTCCAGAAGTAGAACTTCCTAGATCTGATGACGATAGTGTTATGATTTTTGAAGATGTATCTTTCAAAGAAGCTAGACAAAAAGAACTAAATTCATGGAAAAACAACAGTGTTTATGAAGAAAGCACAGATACCGGTCAAAAGTGTATTTCTACGAGATGGATATGTAGTTTGAAGGACACCTCAGAAGGAACAATACATAAGGCAAGATTAGTTGCCAGGGGATTTGAAGAATTCAACAGAGATGATATACCTTAAAGATTCACCCACTTGTGGAACAGATTCCCTAAGATTAGTTCTAGCTATTCTAGCTCAAAGAAGTTGAAAAACACGAATAATGGACACTAAAACTGCTTTTTTACAAGGAGCTGAAATAGAAAGAAAGATTTATGTCAAACCACCAATAGAAGCTCAGTGCAAAGATATTATCTTGAGACTTCGCAAATGTGTCTATGGTCTGTCAGATGCCTCTCTTAGTTGGTATAATAGAGTAAAAGAAGGTCTTTAACAATGTAAAGTCAGTGTATCCAAGGTTGACCCAGCTGTATTTTTCTGGAAAAACAATAAAGGCAGCGTAGAAGGTGTACTCATTTGTCATGTTGATGACGTTTTATGGGGCGGATCAAAAGAATTTGAAGAGAAAGTTATAAATAGTATAAGATCAATTTTTTGTGTTGGAAAAGAAGAATTAGAGGAAAATGGGTCATTCCCATATGTTGGAATAGAACTATCAAACCATGAAAATGACTTGCATTTAAGACAAAACACTTATCAAAATAGTCTCAAGTTTATTCCTATTGAAACTTGAGGCTCTCCAGAGCCTGTGTCGCTCACCTTGGTGCATATTAAACAATGGACACAGATAAATTAATGACAAAATTGTGTTTTGGTGATCGTGATGTGTTTGTAGATCTTACTTTACTGAACATTCTTGTTGCTACAATTATCTCTATCTATAATGAACTTGGCCCAGTAATTACAATGGAAAATATTTTCTAAAAATTTACTCAAATGAAAAATTACTATAAAGGGCAATTACTCCTTAATAGGTCACTTGAAATTTCTATCACGTTGACTTATTAGTAGATCTTACTTTGCTGAACATTATTGCTGTTTACAGTTTATATCTGTCTATAATAATATTGAAGATAATAACCCAAACATTACTGCAAAATTTCCTTAAAATTACTAATTTGGGGGCAGCAACCCAACAACGGGTTGTCCGATTTGTCTGAAAATTTCAGGGCAGATAGATCTTGACCTAATAGACAATTTTACGCCATGTCAGATTTGCTCTAAATGCTTTGGTTTTAGAGTTATAAGCCAAAATCTACATTTTACCCCTTTGTTCTATTTTTAGCCATGGCGGCCATCTTGGTTGGTTGGCAGGGTCACGTCACACATTTTTTAAACTAGATACCCCAATGATGATTGTGGCCAAGTTTGGATCAATTTGGCCCAGTAGTTTCAGAGGAGAAGACTTTTGTGAAAGTTTACAGACGACGGACGCGGGACGACGGACGCCAAGTGCTGAGAAAAGCTCACTTGACCTTTCAGGTCAGGTGAGCTAAAAAGTCGTATGGGAGTCAAAGAAGAACTTCTTACGAAAGAAGAAAGAGAACTTTTACAATCTTAAATTGGACAAATACTTTGGATTGCAAAACAAAGTCGACCAGATGTGATATTTGATGCATCAAACCTTGCTTCATCTCTTAAAAAGGCAAAAGTACAAACTTTAAATGAAGCAAACAAAATAATCAAGAATCTTAAATCTGAAACTGTCACTTTAAAATTCAAAAAACTTGGAAATGATAATGCAATTAGACTTGTAGTATTTAGTGATTCTTCCCTTGGTAATTTATCTGACGGAGGCACGCAAGGAGGACATTTCATTGTGCTTGTTGGTGAAAATGGACTTTTCTCGCCTTTAACTTGGCAATCAAAAAGAATAAGAAGAGTGGCAAGAAGCACACTAGCAGCAGAAACACTGGCTATGGCTGATGCTATTGAAAGTGGTATTTTTTATAGATTCACTGTATACAGAGCTTATGTATGGTAAAGCTGATCCACCTCAATTGCAAATAACTTGCCTAACGGACTGTCATTCATTGTGGGATGCCATTAAATCAACAAAACAAGTATCCGAAAAAAGGCTTAGGCTTGAAACTAGCAGCATTTCAAATGCACCAAATAGTATCGGTCAAATGGATTGAAACAAAACATCAACTTGCTGATTGCTTAACTAACTAGAGGCTCTAAAGAGCCTGTGTCGCTCACCTTGGTCTATGTGAATATTAAACAAAGGACACAGATGGATTCATGACTAAAATTGTGTTTTGGTGATGGTGATGTGTCTGTAGATCTTACTTTACTAAACATTCTTGCTGCTTACAATTATCTCTATCTGTAATGAACTTGGCGCAGCTTTATACGACGGCAGAGGTTGAACCCTGAACGGTTGGGGCAAGTATGGACACAACATTCAAGCTGGATTCAGCTCTTAATTTGGATTATGATTAAATAGTTGACACAGCATAGGTTTCTGACACAGAATGAATGTGGTCTAATGACAATGAATGAACTTAATTTTTTTTGCACAACAATTTAAAAAAACGGAGGATAAGAAAAAGAGAAATCTTACTGCAATTAAATATAGTCATATTTATTTGTATTCCTTTTTTTTTTTTTTTTTTTTTATAGTTTCACAGCCCATAGTTCTCTATTCCTTATAGTTTAGCAGCCGTATATTTCTCTATTCTTTATATTCTAGCAGCCCATATTTCACTATTCTTATATTTTTTGTTATATTTCTTTATTCTTTGTTTTTTTCTCCCCTATCTTTCTCTATTCTTTCTTTCTTTATTTTTTTGCTCATTATTCTCTAGTCCGTAAACCCCATCCAAACTCCTTGTATATAAATATAGATTGATTAAATACATTATCCGTGTATTTTTGAAGATAAAAATGACGACAGTGGATCAACTATATAGATAAGATATGTTAAATGAGAAACAATTTGTATTAACAAGATGTGGTTTTGGTTTAATTATTCGGGGTAATCAAATGATATTAATTATAAGTGGTTCAAAGAAGTAGAAAAGCAATACTACTGAATATTTACGGCT
Organism: Mytilus galloprovincialis; assembly: GCA_037788925.1. Taxonomy (NCBI): domain Eukaryota; kingdom Metazoa; phylum Mollusca; class Bivalvia; order Mytilida; family Mytilidae; genus Mytilus; species Mytilus galloprovincialis. The sequence goes on from CM075341.1 coordinate 22,087,356, forward strand.
TATAAGATAAGAAATCTAAAAACGAAAGATAAGTATTTCATGTCACAGACGATATTTTTATAGTTGCTGTCCGTTAATTAGGAGCAGATAAAATAGTGTACACCTGTAAACATGTTATTGAAAGAAAGTGTATAAAGATACTTATTTTTAATCACCAGATGTGCTTTATCTCTTCATCTAATTATTTGAGGTGTCATTTTAATCAGCACCATATGATATTAATTAAGTGGTTGAAAGAAATCGCAAAGCAATACTACTGAATGTTTCACGATTGTCATGTTAATAAGATAAGCAATCCAAAAAAGAAAAAGAAAAAAGAAAAATATTTTATGTATTGATTTCAAACATTTTAATCCAATTATCTTTACACGTGCATCTATTAATAGTACCGCCTACTGGATTGATTGACAGTTTATCTGATTTATATAAATAGTATATCTTGGGGAATTCTTACAGTTGTTATAAGCATGTCTTAGTAGTAACTATTTTAAGAGGTAGAATTTTTTCTTCTTCAGAATTATCACAGACTTATAATTAAGGGGTTTGGTAAGCGTTTAGCAAAGAAAAATTTGCGTCCGTTTTGGAGGGTATACCGTCCACTTTTAAGGGTGTGACGTAACGTCCACCTTAAAGGGTATACCGTCTACTTTCTAGGGTGTGACGTAACGCCCACCTTGGAGGGTAGCTTGGTCCAACATATAGGTATAGCGTACAAGGTTTAAGCCCAACTATAGCGTCAGCGTCCAAATACGGCGTTCTTGTGAGTCATATCCTTAGATTTCAGAGTCAACTATGACGTCCGTGCTGAGGCCCAAATATGACGTCAGTGTATGCGCACAGGTCCAAATATAGCGCTCGCGTCCCGATTTCAGGTCCAAACATGGAGTTGGTGTCCCGATGTCCGCGTGAAGGCCCAAATATAGCGTGAGTGTACGCGCGCAGGTCTAACTATAACGTCTCGCGTCCCGATTTCAGGTCCAAATATGGAGTTGGTGTCCCGATGTCCGCGTGAAAAGCCCAAATATAGTGTTTGGACGCCGTAGTTGACTCTGAAATCTAAGGGTATGACTCACAGGCCGACACCATATTTGGGCCTTCGCGCGGACGCGAGCGCTATAGTTGGACCTGAGCGCGGACGCAACGCTAAAGCCCAAATATAGTGTTCGCGCATGCGCGCAGCTCGCGTCCCGTGTCCGAGGTTTGGGGCTCATACTCCCCCCACTATACTATTATTATCAATAAGAACATACAGACAAACCTTATTTGTGTACATGTATACTTACCAAACATGTACAATTATGAATGGAAAACACCCACATATTTTTCTTAGTTGGGATTTAAAGATCGGAAAATCCAAATTGACGTGTGAACAAAATTCAAAACAAATCTGAATGTGAAGGTTGATGTGACACAGAATTCTTTTTTTCATTTTCAATTCTTTGGTTACATTTATTATTCATCCTAATCATCTTCCCGTTTTATTTATTCTTTCGTATTGTTCTATCAATTAACATTAATAAACACATCTTAGTTAACCTGGTTTTTTTATCTAAAAATTTTGATATAATAAAGATCTACTAAAAATGCAAGGATAAGAGAAACAGAAACAAATGCGTAACCATATGAAAAGAGCATGTATTGCACATTGTCTATAGAAAACTGAATTCACACGAACCAACCAGGAACCCGTTGGAAAAATAACTTACCAATTATACAAGGGTTATAATCGACAGACAAGACAATTGTTACGTTTGCATTAAACTCATCCCTAGCACACCAAAATACTTGGATGGCAAAATAAAATACAAAGCTGAAATACCAGAGCATTGAAAATAATGTTTTTTGTAGCACAGTGTACGATGTCTTTAACAATTTCAATTCTTTAAGACGAAATATACGTAATTGCGTGCCTCTAACGGAATTCGGGATAAAAATGTGCGTCGTTAGTTACACAAGTTATCTCCACTTTTCCAATAATAGAAAGTCGGCGCATGAAAGAGAAGTTACATCGGGCGGTGTATCATGAATCCAAACAAGTATTCCTGTGCTATCTCAAAACTTTTCAACTAAATTTTCAGAATGACACCAATCAGAATATCCTAGTATGAGTAAGTCTGACTCTATTGCCACTGGTTTTGTTTTTTTTTTTTGTTTTAAAGACGCAAGAGCAGGTACACACAGCGCCTCGTGTTTATTTTAACAGAAAGTAAAAACACCTAAAAAACTAAGTTTTAATCAATAAAACAAATAAACAAATGAACCAGTGATTATTCTGGTGATCATCGTTTCTGTTTTTTGTTGTTGAAAAAAAACCATATTTTTTAATAAAACTCACAGTGTATCGTAAAGTTTTAGGTTACGAATAATTATAGTGCACGTGAATTTGGATGTTGAGCTAGAAAGACGGTAAGTCCCCATTTTTATGCATTTGCCAAATTTTAAGAAGATTTATAATTCTATGAAAAGTATGATAGATACTAAGGTGTTATCAATCACTTATAGCATGTTTTATTGTATAAATCGAAAAACGAAGCCACCAGAAAGAAAACACCGATAAGATTACGTCCACCAAACACAAAGACTAAGAAATGAGCACTATCACATTTATATCAGAAGTAAAATATGTCATCCAAATCTCACGGTAATTCAAAGGTGTTTTCTATTCCGTCCGCAATTTTTTGGGGAAAGCAATATCTAAATTTTGAACCATGGATGAACCTGAAACCACACATGTATGATCAAAACATGTGTTTTTTTCTATATCAAGTGCCGATTTGAAGGGATAGCGAAATTTGTTTTCTTCTGTTACGCTTTTATGTATCAGTCAATATATATAGAAGTGAATACAATTTTGAAGTAAATGTTGTCCTCTCAAGTCTCAATTTAAGATTATCATAGAATAGAATATAAGAGTATATAGCAGGGGAAGAAGGGGGAAGGGTGGAGAAAATAATGTTCCGATGTCGGGGCCTTTTAAAACCGACTATACGGTCATTGTTTAAGACCGTATGATTGCCTGTAATAATTGCTTACATCCACTTTATCCAGTTTAGTAGCTGGGGTGTCTTAATGATTGACGAAAGATTATTCATACATCTTACCCAGATAACAGTACTACTTTGGGCCAACGTTGGTGATTGGTTGGCACAGTTGGTAGATGGTTGGTGTTGGCTGGGCACAGTTGGCCCAACATTGGCCCAACAAAACTCAGCCAACAGTTATTCTGACCCCGTTGGCCCCTAGTTGGGCCAACAACATTCTACCAACTGTCATGTTGGTATAGTTGGGCCATCATATTTGCACCAACTGTAATATTGCAATAGTTGGGCCAACATATTCTCACCAACTGTTATTTAAGTATGGTTGGGCCAATGTTGGGCCAACAATGTTTTCACCAACTGTTGTATAATTTGAATATTTGGGCTTACCGAATCCAACTAACGACCTATTACTTTTTAAGAAATATTTTTTTCTTTGTATTCATCTTGTCCGAAAATTAAAATTAGCATGAACAATATAATAACCAAATAAACAATAAATTTCAGACATTTCTACATCTATTGATATCTTTGGCAAGCCAAAGTACACAAAAATAGCTATTTTGTAATATTACAAAAATGATTTTTTAATATCAAAAAAATATTTTCTAATATAAAAAAAAATATTTTCTAATATTAAAAAATGATTTTCTTATATTAAAAATGATTTTCTAATATTAAAACATGATTTTCTAATATTAAACATTGATTTTGTAATATTAAAAATTCATTTTGTAATATTATAAAATACGCTTCTTTTTTTTATATTAAAAATTGATCTTTTAATATTAGAAAATTATTTTTTAATATAAGATAATGATTTGTAAATATTAGAAATTGATTTTTTAATATTCGAAAATGAATTTTTAATATTAAAAAATCTTCTGTTAATATTATAAATTCGAAAGTATTTTTTATAGTAGAAATTCATTTTTTAATTTAGGAAAATGAATTTCTAATATTAGAAAATGAATTTCTAATATAAGAAAATGAATTTCTAATATTATATTAAAAAACGAATTTCTAATATTATATTAAAAAACGAATTTCTATTATAAGAAAATATTTTCGAATTTTTCATATTAAAAAAGGATTTTCTAATATTAATAAATGATTTTTTTAATGTTAAAAACTCATTTTCTAATATTAGAAAATGAATTTCTAATATTAGATAATTCATTTTCTAACATTAGAAATTAATTTTCTAACATTAAAAATTCATTTTCTAACATTAGAAATTCATTTTCTAACATTAGAAATTCATTTTCTAATATTAGAAATTCATTTTCTAATATTAGAAATTCATTTTCTAATATTAGAAATTCATTTTCTAATATTAGAAATTCATTTTCTAATATTAAGAAATCCTTCTTTTCTTTTCCAATATTAAAGAATCATTGTATTAGATATTAGAAAATGCTTTTTTTTTATATTAGAAAATGATTTTTTAATATTAGGAAATGATTTTTTAATATTAGAAAATGAATTTTTAATATTAGAAAATAATTTTTTAATATTAGAAAATGATTTTTAATATTAGAAAATGATTTTTTAATATTAGAAAATGATTTCTTAATATAAGAAAATGATTTTCATTTTTAATAAGACAAAACAGCTCTTTTTGTCCACTTCGGCTTGTCATAGATATTTTCAGAGTGTGGCCATAAGTATTCGTCACTTGAGATTTTTCGCTATATATTGTATACAAAACTACATTATTTCAAAAAAATATTTTGGGGTCATTTGTTGTTTTATTTTAAGCAACTTGGTACCAATAGAAGCAGAAATGCCACAGGTTTATTTGGTTATATTGTTTTTGGATCATTTTCATCTTTTCACAAGATAAACACAAATAGTAGTTTCTGTTCAGAAATTCGCTATATGTTCAACCAAATTAAATTATAAAAATGTATTGTATGTGTTCACATCAAGAGAAAACAAAAACACTTGAAGATAAAACTATTACCAAATAAACAAGCACACTTTAAACAAATCTACATCTTTTAAGGCCTTGTTGTTGGTAAAAAAATCCAACCATAAATGCCCTAAAAATATTTTTTTAAAACCTTTGTTTTCATATGAAATATATAGCAAAAATAAATAAGCAGGCGATGAATACTTTTGGCCAGTCAAATGACAAAAGTGACTTCTCACTCAAAAAATGTCCTATCATTTCAAATAAAATCGATATTTAAAAAAAAATTATAACCACGGAACTCTTTGAGCGATTTTTATAAAATAGATACCATAGGATGCAAAAATATCTGAAGTTTTATTGTTAATTTGGCCATGATATTATCCATGCTAATTTTAAATTTCTGACGAGGTGAACACAAAGAAATATATGTCTTGAAAAGTTTGCTTTGTATTCTAACCAAATTAAAACTGTGAAAATTACATTTGTGTTTAACATGTTTTACCTGTAAGAAAATGAAAACAAACCTTACCCAAATTATGGCAAAATAAACCAAAAAACGTCAGACATTTTTGCATCTTATGGTATATATTTTATATAAATCGCTGATAGATTTTACTTGGTAATATTTTTTGAAAAATATCGATTTAAGTTGAAGTGATAGGAATTTTATAGAGTGAGAACTTACTTTTGTCCTTTGACTGTATATATATATACAACTCGTCTAAACATCAACCCAACAATGTTAGATCTGTAAATTTGCTTTTGCAAATTTTTTGTTCTTCCCTCGCCGGGATTCGAACCCATGCTACTGAGATATCGTGACACAAAATCGCCTGCACTGTAGCCGGTGCGCTAGACCACACGACTGGACCACCTTGGCTTCTATACATATATATAGCCCAGGTGGTCGTGTGGTCTAGCGGGACGGCTGCAGTGCAGGCGATTTGGTGTCACGATATCACAGTAGCATGGGTTCGAATCCCGGGGAGGGAAGAACCAAAAATTTGCGAAAGCAAATTTACAGATCTAACATTGTTGGGTTGATGTTTAGACGAGTTGTATATATATATATATATATATATATATATATATTAAAAATTAAATACACAAAAAGAGTTTTAAAAGCAGCATAAAACTCTTTTTGTGTATTTAATTTTTAATATATAATTTTGTACACTGCTTGAAAAGAAACTTTTTTTGTATATATATATATATATATAAAAGTCTAAACATTTGCACAACGGTAGTTATATAAGAATGTCAACCGCATGGTTAAGAAAATTGCTATTAAGTTTTCTGAAATGCAGTTAAAGACAAAAATATCCTTGTCAATGGGTTTGAAATCTGTGCAGTTGTTAGTTATTTAAAAAAATAACCCAACATTTTATTATAGAATCGATATACACTCATGGGACAAAAGTGAGTTCTCACTCAAAAAATGTCCTATCACTTTTTATTAAAATTGCAAAGAAACTGTATGAGCGATTTATATAAAATAGATACCAAAAGATGTAGATATGTTTGAAGCTTTATTGTTTATTTGGCCATAATTTTCGTGAGTTTCGATTTCATTATCTAATGGGTTAACTAAACCTTAACAATTTCTAAATATTAGGGTATGTATTTGATATAAATCGGTCGTGTAGTTACTTGGTAATATTTTTTTGAAAAAATATTGATTTTAGTTCAGTCTAAAATAGTCTTATCATATTTCAACTAAAATCGGTATTTTTCAAAAAAATATTACCAAGTAACTGTCTGAACGATTTTTATCAAATAGATATCAAAAGATGTCGAAATGTCTGAAGTTTCATTATGTATTTGGTTACTATATTATTCATGCTCATTTTAATTTTCTGACGAGATGAACACAAAGAAAAATATTTCTTGAAAAGTTTGTAATCATTCTAACCGAATTAAAATCGCAAAAATTTGCATTTGTGTTGATGAGTCTTATGTAGACGAAACGCGCGTCTGGCGTACTAAATTATAATCCTGGTACCTTTGATAACTATTTAACCCATCAGATGATGAAAACGAAACTTACGAAAATCATGGCCAAATAATTACATTAGATGTATGTTTCATTATACGTTATTCTGATTGGCTAACTGACATCTTGCGTTATTCCTTAGTCAATTGCATTACACAATCAAATTTATCCTTCATGATGACACGAGGTCCCACAATAAAGTACACAGGTACATTAAATAAAAACTTGATAAAAATCGTGTTTTTATTATCCTAGCTAAAAAAAATGTAATCATAGGTTTTGAATACTTCATAGGGTTGTAAAAGCGATTCCGCGCTTCATACACAATGTACTTCGGTCATGGCTTTTACACCCAAATAAAGTTACAAAAAGAAGAATTCAATTTTAATTTGTCTTTCAAATAAATACAAACCGGTTTTTTTCATGATTTTTTTTTATTGTAGTTAAATATTTATGGACAGAGTGGATTTTATATTGAGTTCAGTAATTGAGTTTTTACTGTGATAAAAACCAAATTAGCGTTAAAATTTGCACAAATATCATCAAGAAATGTCATACTGGACAAAAAGAAGAAAAGTGTGCAAAATGTTAACAAACATATTGCTGAAATAGAAAATGATTTATCAGGGTCAGACACTGAACATGAACCAAATAAAATACCTGTAATTCTGCCTTATTCAAATGTCCCTATTCTTTCTGATGATTCAGAATTATCCAGTGATGTAAATTTAGACTTTGAGTTGAATCAATCAGATATTGTAAGTGATGAAAATGCTAGTGACATTGAAACAGAATGTAATGCTCCATACTACCTCCCCAGTGATTCTGAAGAAACTAGTGATTCAAATAATGAAAAAGATGGAATATGTGACAAATTAGCAGATTGGGCTGTTGAATCTGATGTTCCTATGGTGACCCTTTCAAAGTTACTTTCTATTTTAAGAAACTATATAAAAGATTTGCCTAGAGATCCCCGCACCCTGCTTAGAACAAAAGTTTCCTATGAAATAGAAAACATTTGTGGTGGACAGTATTATCGTTTTGGGTTAGAGTCTGGTATTAAAACTGTCTTATCAGCCCAATCAGATATACCTAACATTGAGAAATCACTAAAAATTCAAATGAATATTGATGGTCTTCCATTATTTAGAAGTTCAAGTGGACAGTTCTGGCCAATTTTAGGAAGAATAGAAAATATAGGAAAGGGGGAACCATTCATTATTGGACTGTTTTATGGTAATTCAAAACCGAATAATATTAGTGTATATTTAAATGCACTTTTTGGAGAGATAGACGAACTTTTGGAGAGATAGACGAACTTTTAACAAATGGATTGTTTTATTTAGATATAAACTTTAACATTTTAATTTCATCTACTATATGTGACTACCCTGCAAAAGCATTTGTTAAAAATGTTAAACAATATTCTGGCTATAGTGCATGTGACAAATGTACACAGAGTGGGACCTGGATTGGTAAAATGACTTATCCCGAGATTGACTGTGTGCTATATATCTGATGTTGATTTTGAAAATATGGCTGACGAAGAACATCACAAGGGTCCATCACCATTGGTGGGAACAGTTGGCATGGTATCTCAATTTCCAGTTGACTACATGTATTTAGTATGTTTAGGTGTTGTTAAAAGACTTATACTGTTATGGCTAAAAGGGCCATTGAATATAAGAGTTGGTACAAATATCAGCACTCAGATTTCTGCTAAATTAATCTGTCTGCGGCATCATATTCCAAGTGAATTTGCAAGAAGACCAAGGGGATTTTCAGAGATTGATCGATGGAAGGCAACAGAATTTCGTATTGCTTTATTCAGGTCCAATTGTCCTTCACAAGCTTATTAATGAAACAATGTATACAAATTTTATGCTATTATCAGTGGGATTACACATTCTTTTGAATTCTCATCTTGTTGCACTGTACAGTGATTATTCTAATGACCTCATGAAAGCATTTGTGAAACATTTTGGAGAAATATATGGGAATAATCAACTGGTGTATAATGTTCATGGATTAATACATTTAGCTGCAGATGCTAAAAAATTTGGTTCCTTAGATAATATTTCCTCATTTCCTTTTGAAAATTACTTAAAGAAGGTTAAAAAAAAATGGTGCGCAAGCCAACGTTTCCTTTACAACAGACAATACGCAGGCTTTCTGAGAAAACATACAGTGTGGCAGAGACAGTTTCGTATGATCTTAAGAAACCCCACGATTTAGGTTCTTTGCCTGTGGGTTTTAATGGATGCAAACAGTATCAAACAGTTAGATTTGATAAATTTGTTTTGAAACTCCGACAACGTGACAGATATTTTCGAATAAACGGACATGTAGCGCAATTAGAGAACATAATTTCTAAGAATGGTGATATATATAAAAGAGGGACGAAAGATACCAAAGGGACAGTCAAACTCATGTTGCATACAGAATTTTTAAACAGACAATCAAATTTTTCGATACACCATTAGACTCAGATTTACTTGGGATTCACCTTGTTAGTGATCTAGACAATACCATTCAGATTAATGTTTTAGATGATGTACAGACCAAATATATTGTTCTACCGTATAAGAACAAGTTTGTTGCAATGCCATTCACAGATGTTGTCTGGTAGTGAGACACTAACCTTAAGTGTCACAAATTTATTCATTTACTAACAAGAACATTTATAAAAAGTAAAATCACAAAAATACTGAACTCAGAGGAAAATCCAATCGGAAAGTCCATAATCACATGGCAAAATCAAATGACAAAAACCCATCAAAAACGAATGGACAAGAACTGTCATATTCATATTGATGAGGCATGGTTTGTTAACAAAAAGGATTTTTTTCATTTCAACAGGTATTGCATAGTAGAATTCTCAGTAGGAAATGAGATTTCTATTGTTGCTGACAACTGGATTAAAGATGACAATTCTTGCTACTGGCCAAACTGGAAGTCTTCAAGTCGCATCGAAAAGGCTGTTAGAAATAAGGATAAACCTGATGACACATTTGAACTTTATGAAGTATCTAGGGTGATGTACAGAAGCAGTAAGGACATTTATATTTATTAAGATAATAATTTTTATACGACTGCACAATTTTTGCGGTCGTATATCATGTATATTGGTATGATGTTGTCTTGTCGTCATCGTCCGAAGACACATTGGTTTTCGCACTATAACTTTAGTATATGTAACACATGGTTTATGAACACAAAAGGAAGGTTGGGAATGATTTTTGCGAGTTTTGGTCCCAACAGTTTAGGAATTAGGGGCCAAAAGGGCCCCAAATAAGCATTTTTTTTTGTTTTCGCACAATAACTTTAGTAAAAGTGAATAGAAATCTATGAAATTTAAACACAACATTTATGACCGTAAAAGGAAGGTTGGGATTGATTTCGGGAGTTTTGTTCCCAACAGTTTAGGAATTAGGGGCCCAAAGGGTAAAAAATTAAACTTTGTTTGATTTCCTTAGAAATTGAATAACTGGGGTTCTTTGATATTCCGAATCTAACTGTGTATGTAGATTCTTAATTTTTGGTCCCGTTTTCAAATTGGTTTACATTAAGGTCAAAAGGGTCCAAAATTAAACTTAGTTTGATTTTAACAAAAGAAGAACTCTAGGGGTTTTTTGATATGCTGAATCTAAACATGTACTTAAATTTTTGATTATGGTCCCAGTTTTCAAGTTGGTCCAAATCGGGGTCCAAAATAAAACTTTGTTTGATTTCAACAAAAAATTGAATCCTTGGGTATTTTGATATGCTGAATCTAAACATGTATTAAAATTTTTGATTATGGTCCCAGTTTTCAAATTGGTCCAAATCGGGGTCTAAAATTAAATTTTGTTTGATTTCAACAAAAAATTGAATATATGGGGTTCTTTAATATATGTTGAATCTAACCATGTATTTAGATTTTTATACGACCGCAAAAATTGAAAATATTTTGGTCGTATATTGGTATCACGTTGGCGTCGTCGTCGTCGTCGTCTGAATACTTTTAGTTTTCGCACTCTAACTTTAGTAAAAGTGAATAGAAATCGATGAAATTTTAACACAATGTTTATGACCACAAGAGGAAGGTTGGGATTGATTTTGGGAGTTTGGGAGTTTTGGTCCCAACATTTTAGGAATCAGGGGCCAAAAAAGGCCCAAATAAGCATTTTTTTGGTTTTCGCACTATAACTTTAGTTTAAGTGAATAGAAATCTATGAAATTTTGACACAAGGTTTATGACCACAAAAGGAAGGTTGGGAATGATTTTGGGAGTTTTAATTCCTACAGTTTAGAAATTAGGGGCCAGAAAGGGGCACAAATAAGCATTATTCTTGGTTTTCGCACAATAACTTAAGTATAAGGTTATAGAAATCAATGAAATTTAAACACAAGGTTTATGACCACAAAAGGAAGGTTGGGATTGATTTTGGGAGTTAGGGTTTTAACAGTTTAGGAATTAGGGGCCAAAAAGAGGCCCAAATAAGCATTATTCTTGGTTTTCCCACCATAACTTAAGTATAAGTAAATAGAAATCTTTGAAATTTAAACACAAGGTTTATGACCATAAAAGGAAAGTTGGGTTTGATTTTGGAAGTTGTCAAACAGTTTAGGAATAAGGGGCCCAAAGGGTCCAAAATTGAACTTTCTTTGATTTCATCAAAAAATGAATAATTGGGGTTCTTTGCTATGCCAAATCTTACTGTGTGTGTAGATTCTTAATTTTTGGTCCCGTTTTTAAATTGGTCTACATTAAGGTCCAAAGGGTCCAAAATTAAACTTACTGAATCTAAAAATGTACTTAGATTTTTTATTATTGGCCAAGTTTTCAAGTTGGTTCAAATCAGGATCCAAAATTATTATATTAAGTATTGTGCAATAGCAAGAAATTTTCAATTGCACAGTATTCAGCGATAGCAAAAAATCTTCAATTGCACAGTATTGTGCAGTAGCAAGAAATTTTCAATTGCACAGACTCAGTATTGCGCAATAGCAAGAAATCTTCAATTGCACAGTATTGTGCAATAGCAAATATTTTCAATTACACAGTATAGCGCAATAGCAAGAAATATCTAATTGCACTATATTGTGCAATACCAAGATATTTTCAATTGGAGTTATCTTTCTTTGTCCAGAATAGTAGTTGAATCAACTTAAATCATTGTTTTATACAATATACAATGTATATTCACTTTTACTACCAACTGATAAATTAAAACAATCTTTACCATTCAGTGATATTAAGCACTTTATTTTACATTTTAATATTTTATTATGTATTTAAATGAGTAGTTATTGTTGCAAACTGCATTAGAAATTTGAATTGAGATCAGTTTTGGAAAAAGGGAAAGGGGGATGTGAAAAAAAGGGGGGGGTTAAATTTTTCTCATTTTAGATTTCATAAATAAAAACAAAATTTCTTCAATCCTTTTTTAGAGAGGATTAATATTCAACAGCATAGTGAATTGCTCAAAGGCAAAAAAAATATTTTAAGTTCATTAGACCACATTCATTCTGTGTCAGAAACCTATTCTGTGTCAACTATTTAATCACAATCCAAATTTAGAGCTGAATCCAGCTTGAATGTTGTGTTCATACTTGCCCCAACCGTTCAGGGATGAACCTCTGCGGTCGTATAAAGCTGCGCCCTGCGGAGCATCTGGTTGATATTTGGACCCATTTATCAAATTGGTCCACATTGAGGTCTTAAGGGTTCAAATTGAATTTTATTTGTTTATTTGTTTCTACCAAAAATTGAATTCTTGGGGTTCTTTGATATGCTGAATATCATGTATTTATATTTTGGATGTAGGACCATAATAGGAAATGTCCAATTTAAAGTTTTTAAGTTTTTAAGTTTAGGTTCTTAGACCACATTTATTCTGTGTCAGAAACCTATGTTGTGTCAACTATTTAATCACAATCCAAATTCAGAGCTGTATCAAGCTTGAATGTTGTGTCCATAATTGCCCCAACTGTTCAGGGTTTGAACTCTGCGGTCGTATAAAGCTGCGCCCTGCGGAGCATCTGGTTAATTTTGCAAACATGTATGAATGTGACAATTCAGGGACACAGATATCACTTGATTGTCCTATTTTGTATTTTCCAACAAAAAGGACATTACTAAAATATATATTCCACAAAATTAGATGCACAGATTGTGTAAATATAATTGATAGCTTAGAAAAGAGATGTGTTACGATTTAATAAGATTGGTTATTATAGAACAGTAAAAATATTAGGGCCTACAAGCACATCATGACTTCTGTTGAAGAAATTCTATTTTAATTCTAATTTTGAATAATTCAATTTCGGATCTAACGCGCTTCTGATTGGCTGACATTGTTTTGTTTATTAGCCCATAATCATAATTTAGTCATGTGATGTGACTTCAAGGTTTTTTTCATTGTTTAGTCCTGTTTCAAATAGTATTTAGAATTCAGTTATAAAAAATAACTGTAATATTTAAATTCTATTTATTTGTCCAATCGAAATATAAACATAAAAAGTGTGGTGCACACTTTAAAATAACCTACTACACAGTTTATTAGTTTGCACCACATTTTTATACGACCGCAAAATTTAAAAAATTTTTGGTCGTATATTGGTATCACGTTGGCGTCGTCGTCGTCGTCCTGCGTCGTCGTCGTCGTTGTCGTCGTCCGAATACTTTTAGTTTTTCGCACTGTAACTTCAGTAAAAATGAATAGAAATCGATGAAATTTTAACACAAGGTTTATGACCACAAAAGGAAGGTTGGGATTGATTTTGGGAGTTTTGGTCCAAACATTTAAGGAAATAGGGGCCAAAAAGGGCCCAAATAAGCAATTTTTTGGTTTTCGCACTATAACTTTAGTTTAAGTAGATAGAAATCTATGAAATTTTGACACAAGGTTTATGACCACAAAAGGAAGGTTGTGATTGATTTTGGGAGTTTTAGTTCAAACAGTTAAGGAATTAGGAGCCAAAAAGGGCCCAAATAAGCATTATTCTTGGTTTTCGCACAATAACTTTAGTATAAGTAAATAGAAATCAATGAAATTTAAACACAAGGTTTATGACCACAAAAGGAAGGTTGGGATTGATTTTGGGAGTTGAAGGCTGAACAGTTTAGGACTTAAGGGCCAAAAAGGGGCCCAAGTAAGCATTATTCTTGGTTTTCGCACCATAACTTTAGTATTAAGTAAATAGAAATCTATGAAATTTAAACACAAGGTTTATGATCACTAAAGGAAGGTTGGGTTTGATTTTGTGAGTTTTGGTCACAACAGTTTAGGAATAAGGGGCCCAAAGGGTCCAAACTTGAACTTTGTTTGATTTCATCAAAAATTGAATAATTGGGTTTCTTTGATATGCCGAATCTAAATGTGTATGTAGATTCCTAAATATTTGGTCCCGTTTCAAATTGGTCTATATTAAGGTCCAAAGGGTCCAAAATTAAACTTAGTTTGATTTTAACAAAAATTGAATCCTTGGGGTTCTTTGATATGCTGAATCTAAAAATGTACTTAGATTTTTGATTATTGGCCCAGTTTTTAAGTTGGTCCAAATCGGGGTCCAAAATTAAACTTTGTTTGATTTCGTCAAAAATTGAATAACTAAGGTTCTTTGATATGCCAAATCTAACTGTGTATGTAGTTTCTTTAATTTTTAGTCCCGTTTTCAAATTGGTCTACATTAAAGTCCAAAGGGTCCAAAATTAAACTAAGTGTGATTTTAACAAAAATTGAATTCTTGGGCTTTTTTGATATGCTGAATCTAAACATGTACTCAGATTTTTGATTATGGGCCCAGTTTTTATGTTGGTTCAAAACAGGATCCAAAATTATTATATTAAGTATTTTGCAATAGCAAGAAATTTTCAATTGCACAGTATTCAGCAATAGCAAGAAATCTTCAATTGCACAGTATTGCGCAATAGCAAGAAATTTTCAATTGCACAGTATTGTGCAATAGCAAATATTTTCAATTGCACAGTATTGCACAATATTGTGCAATAGCAAGAAATTTTCAATTGATTGGAGTTATCTTTCTTTGTCCAGAATAGTAGTTGAATCAACTTAAATCATTGTTTTATACAACAAACAATGTATATTCACTTTTATTACCAACTGATAAATTAAAACAATATTTACCATTCAGTGATAACAAGCACCTTTTGTTACATTTTAATATTTTATGATGTATTTAAATAAGTAGTTATTGTTTCAAACTCCATTGGAAATTTGAATTGAGATCAGTTTTGGAAAAAGGGAAAGGGGGATGTGAAAGAAAAATGGGGGGGGGGGGTTAAATTTTTCTCATTTCAGATTTCATAAATAAAAAGAAAATTTCTTTGAACATTTTTTTGAGAGGATTAATATTCAACAGCATAGTGAATTGCTCAAAGGCAAACAAAATATTTTTAGTTCATTAGACCACATTCATTCTGTGTCCGAAACCTATGCTGTGTCAACTATTTAATCACAATCCAAATTTAGAGCTGAATCCAGCTTGAATGTTGTGTCCATACTTGCCCCAACCGTTCAGGGTTCAACCTCTGCGGTCGTATAAAGCTGTGCCCTGCGTAGCATCTGGTTTATGTTATTTCTTTATAGACAGAAAAAAAATTAGTCATTCCTTAAATAAAAACTACATATCTATAAGGCATATTTGTGAAATCCCATTAAGTCATGAAAGGTTTTAAACTATTCAGCAAAAGGGAACTGCCACTCCCTTCTTTGCATATTATATATGAAGAGTGAAAACACATGAACATAGTATATTATTGTTTTAATGTGAATTTTTTATGATTTTTTTTCCAGATTCTCTTGATGCAAAAAATGAAAAGAAAGTATGAACTTTTTTTTTTTAAATTAACAAAAAATAATGTAACCATACCCGATTCAAGATACTAAAATTTTAAATTTTTTATACTCTGCCACATTGAAGCAATGGCTTGGTATTATATGATACCCTCAATCACGTTAAGTGCATGTCTGTCAAAATGTTTTTTTAGTTTGTTTAAGATACCTGTAGTATTTCAGATTTATCTGATGTTCTGTTCATTTGTTGGATGTTTGGTACATGTATTGTAATTTTAGCTCCGAAGGCATCAATTTATTATTTAATGGTTGCAAATACGCGTTAAAATATAAAACAACACGTTTAATTTATTGCGTCCGAAGCGCTTTTCTGGATTTACCTTCATCAGGAACGCTCAAAGCCAAACATTTGAAATCCGAAGATGTATAAGTACCGAAAATCGTTGAAGAGCTATATGTTAAAAATACCTAAAATAAATAGCCAAATTCATCTAAAGCCAACTTTGCCTGAGGGAGTTGAA
Source organism: Mytilus galloprovincialis (assembly GCA_037788925.1). Lineage (NCBI taxonomy): Eukaryota > Metazoa > Mollusca > Bivalvia > Mytilida > Mytilidae > Mytilus > Mytilus galloprovincialis. The sequence goes on from CM075341.1 coordinate 22,103,627, forward strand.
ACCTTAGTTTCATAATAATTTCAAAATTTATAAACGGACAATTTTAGTAAAGTTTGTTTAATCATGTCAGTACCGAAGCACTGACTACTGAGCTGATGATACCCTCGGGGACACTGGCTCCACTATAACGCGTCACGAGTAAACTTAATTTGTGACTATCAAATCACCAATTGATGCCATCGGAGCTTAAAAACAGTATTGTTATCTCCATTCTAATACTGACAGAAGACAAAACTATATCATACCCTTTCCTCCATAGTGACGCCTTTTGACGCCACCCCGTTTACTCCATAATGACGCCTTTTGACGCCTGTGTAGTACCTCAGTTGAAACGCTTTGACTACAAAGTGTCTACAGTAGACTTAATAAAATTTGTATCCAATTTGAAAAGGAATATCATAAAAAAATCCGACTTTAATTCATTTGATGAAATATTTGTTTTTCGCTATGCATTAATACTTTAAAGCACATTTATAGCATTTTTTGGAGAAATCCTTGAATGCGAATCAAGTATGCAAACAAAAAATTCAATGGAGGTTAATGGTCTGATATTAAGTCATATTAGTATTTAAATTGTTTTGCTTCTTTCAATTAAATAAAACTAATATTGTACGATACCAGGATTTCCAGAAGCTATTAATATCCAAAGAAGAAATTGATTTGTCCCAAAGACATGGTGCTTTACTACTTATTGTGTATCAAACATAGATTCTATAACTGAACAGCGAAAAATGTCCATCAAATAATGCCTTTATATAGATATCATAACATTACAGTCTACTTTATTTTAGACCAAACAGTCGCTATGGGTCTGCCTGTGATGAATCCCCTGTGAAAAGAAAAAAACAGCCTCCTACGAAACAAAGACCATCCATTTCAGAAAGAAGTTTACCGACACTGCCACCCCTACCTGTTTTTCCACCACCTCCACAGATCAGTGTCAATCAGCCAAGTTCATCCAATTCACCTACAACCCCAAAAAGGCCATGTATACAGGAAGTAGTCTTTTCTCCATCAAGAACAAACAAGCAAGTATCAAGTAAGTATTCTATACTCTTGAATGAGCTCAGGATTTATTTGTTCCCCCTTTGGATTTGTACTTGTTTGACACATTTTACTACTAAGTATTTACTGATTATAATTTATAAAATGTTTGGGTTTTTTTAAATTTTATTACAATCCATTTCTTTACTTATCAATTACAAAGTGTTCGTAATACCAACTTGAAAACTGGGCCCATAATCAAAAATCTAAGTACATGTTTAGATTCAGCATATCAGAGAATCCCAAGAATTTATTTTTTGTTAAAACCAAACTAAGTTTAATTTTAGACCCTTTAGACCTTATTGTAAAACAATTTGAAAACAGGACCAAAAATTAAGAATCTAGATTTGGTTTATCAAAGAACCCCAATAATTCATTTTTTGATGAATTCAAACTAAGTTTAATTTTGGACCCTTTTGGCCCTTAATTCCTAAACTGTTGGGACCAAAACTCTCAAAATCAATCCCAACTTTTCTTTTGTGGTCATAAACCTTGTGTTAAAATTTCATAGATTTCTGTTTACCTATTCTAAAGTTATTGTGCGTAAACGAAGAAAAATGCTTATTTGGGCCCTTTTTGGCCCCTAATTCCTAAACTGTTGGGACAAAAACTCCCAAAATCAATTCCAACCTTCCTTAAATGGTCATAAACCTTGTGTTTAAATTTCATAGATTTTTATTAACTTATACTAAAATTATAGTGCGAAAACCAAATGTCTTCGGACGACCACGACGCCAACGTCATACCATAGATGTAATACGCATGGATGAAGCTCAACTCTGACTTCAAAGGTTCTATGTGCGTTGTAATGGCTTTCACACATATCTGACAATGACATGAACCAGTTGGTCATTGAGATGCAGATTGACAATAAAGACAATAAAAAACTGACAATTAAAACCTACTTAGCAATTAAACATGCTAAAAATCAGAAAGAAACAAAATCAAAATATATATTTTATATTGACTTGATTATAAAAAATAATAATTGTTTAGATAAAACAATACTTCAAATTATTCTCGAAAAGAAAGTTATAAATGTGATTATTTTTCTTTTTTTTTCTTCTGTTTTCGCAATATTTAAATTTTCAGATTTTATATCAATTTGATTTTATCATAAAAATGTATGCTTACTATATAAACAAGTTTATTGAAAATATAATTGTAAGATAACATTGAACAAGTTAAAAATATGTATGCTTCAAAAAATATTTTCCATGCCTTGTATGTTTTGTTATTTCACTAAATTCTTAACTCTTTACTTATAAATACATATTTCATAAACATTATGAAATAAATTATTATAAGTTTTGTAATTATCCATAAAATATATTTATAAAATACATCTAGTATGATTTAGTAACTAACTTATTCTGTAAAATATAAAAATGATTTGAAAAAGACAATTTCTTTTCAAAAACTGTAGAAAAACAGATGAAAAAAAGGAAAATAATGTACTTTTTATTATTTTTTTCCCAAACTCGACGCAATTCGACACCTTAATGAAGCGTATCAGAGAAAAGGTGTATTTTAGAAGTTTAACAACATGCTGTTCCCATTTTCAGGAATTAACAGGAACACAGTTTTTATAAAATATAAAGATACAAGCCTAAAAAATACATTTTTGAATTTAGTTCAATATTTCCCTTGTATCTGCTCTATTACCCTCTCAGCTATGTGTTATTTAATTCATTATACTGAATGTCCTATCATATAGTCTTTTACAGATTAATTTTGTTTTGAAAGTATTTTCTATGACGTCACGTACATAACAACGTTACGGGTATTAGAAAAACACCAAAATTTAAGCAAGATGTTTTTTTTTTCTATTTTGACAGTCAGATAATAAAATCTAGCTGAGCCAAAACGTAGAACTTAAGCACTGCATAAAATTACTTGATGTACTTTCAATTCATTGTCCTTTAAACTATCGATTTGATTGGTCTAGACTAGAGGGTAACATTAAAAAAAAAAAGGTCTATCTCAGGCATGTGATAGAGTAAATTAACACCCTGGTATCAGCCAATCAAAATATGGCTTTTTTACGTGAAGTATTATAATAATACATAAATAACAACAGACTACTAGCAGTTACTGACATGCCAGCTCCAGACATCTTCATCATATGAATATCAGGCATAATCCCTCCCGTTGGGTTTAGTATTATACCATCAGAAAATATATGAGATGAACATAACCCGTGTCATGCGAACAATCGTATTTTTTCAATTAAATGTGTTTAATTCCGATGAAAAGACCATATAAGTGAATCAATATTAAAGCCAAAATGAAAATATGCTATCTTTGATAACCTGACAACAGTCTGGTAACTATATCCCTTCTTAATAAGTCTGTTTACATGGGTCTACAAGATAGGACTTTTTTTCAAAAACACTTTCCCGATTTAAAACTTTTTTTGCATTATCTAAGGTGAACACAGGATTTTTTTTTATATCTATTATCTGTCTTACAAAATACAATTTAAAAAAAATGTCTTAAAATACTTATGACCAGTGGTTTTTTTTAAATAACCCAGTAATTTTTTATTTTTTGTTTGTTCATGGGGACTGTGTAACAAACTGTTCATAAGGACCCCAAAGGTCTTTAAAAATAGTTTTGCTTGTATCAGTTTGGAACATTTACCATTAAACTGATGGAAATAGTCCATTTTAAGACTGATTTATAATATAGCTAATTTACAGTTTCAACTTTTTTTCAGGGGCAGTCAGAAAAAATAGATTGTCCGCGAATGCCAGTGACAATGACATTGACAATGTAATAAAAGATTGGTTTAGATATTCTAAAGACGGAGAAGGGGGCAGGAAGAGGAGGGCAGATAAGAAAAAGCAGGCTCAACAGCAAACAGAACAGACAGCAGTTGACAATTAACTTTAATTATCAGATCATATCTATTTAACTTGGCTTGTAGATTTTTATATCATTAAATTAGTCTGTGTGAGTATTTCAAACATATTTGTCTTGTGATTTTGTGATGGAGTCAAAATTGTAAGAGTATCAATTATACATTTAATTTACATGTATAACACAGTATTCATGATCAAATGCAAGGAATGCAGAGGACACACATTTCATACGGGAAAAAAATCAATATATATGGCAAAAAAATATATATAAATCACACAAAAATAAAAAAATAATGCGGTTAAAACCTAGCATCCTAGCTAGCATTTAACAAATTTCACAATCAGATACTCGGAAGAAAGTTAAATAGCAAAAATACTGCACTCGGAATGTCCTTTATCAAATGTCAAAATTAAAACTCAAATACATCATATTCCTGACTTGGTACCGGTATTTTCTTATCTAGAAAATGGACAAATATCCGTGAGACTACGTATATCTGGTTCTATTCTTTATTTGATGGATGTTGGTAATAAATCTTATTTCCTAATTAAAAAAACCTGTTGGCACACTGTAGGCAGATTGTTGGTTCAAAGGAAAAAATCACTATATTAAATGTTGGCGTATGGTTCAGGTTGGCAGTTTGTAGAATTCATTGGCAAACGTTTGTTGGGCCAACGTTAGCCCAACATATTTTCCCACCTTCATACTTGGCAAATTCTTGGCAAATAGTTAACTTTGTTGGCATATTGATGTTGGGCCAACAAAGGCCCAACGTGTAGGGCCGATGAGTAAAATGACGTTGGCCCAACATAGTTTTCCAACGTTGGCCCAACAAAGTTGCCAACGGAATGCCAATATTGGCCCAACACATGCTTGATATCTGGGTAATGATTGACGAAAGATTATTCATACATCTGTACAACTCGGTTAATGTAATTCAAATATCACAATGAAATCATGGGACCACGGACCTATTTTTTTTATAAGACATAGAAATTATCATTTTGTTTTACATTAAATGATACTTGGTTAAATAGTTTTTAAACAAAAACATATTTTGCATAATGAACAGAAAAAACGCTCAGAAAAACAACCCCGATTACAATTTTTAGTACGTCACTGTACGGTATAAAAGCGTTATAGAGTAGATACCAATAACGTCGCCGAATATTTCTTATTTTCCCCGCTAAAAATTAAAAACTGCCAGAGGATATTGCTTCAAATTGAGAACGGTTGCTAAGATTTGAAAAAATATAGATCAACGAAATAGAAATTCTTAATAAAGCAAATACGAATATATATCTGACGAATTCAATACATTTGGCCTTTAAATATAGTTTTGAGTATATAAGTTAAAGTAGAATAAGATGATCAATTAGTTTGAGTAAGTATCAGCAAATAGCTGGTACTTAAAACATTCACCGTGTTAACAAAGACTTATTAATTCTTATTTCTCAATAACAATGTTCAGAAAACATCAAAACAATTCATGTACTATACGTATTATTGCCTTACTTATGATATTATGAATGAAAACACCTACGTATTTTCGTTAGTTGGGACATGCAAATATATTGGTTTTTATAACTGACTAACTGACGTGAATACAAAATTCAATACACATCGGATTTTGTGGCTGAATAAAACTCAATATTTTTTTCTTTCTTTTTTAAATTGTTTGGTTTTTAGCATCTTATATCCCGTCTTTATAGGTGATAAGAATGAAATACCCCAATATGTTTGGTCGTGGTGAATCATGTACTCTGGATAATCTTTATAGGTGATAAGAATGAAATACCCCAATATGTTTGGTCGTGGTGAATCACATACTTTAGATTAACTTTATAGTAGGTAAGAATGAAATATCTCATTATGTTTGGTCGTGGTGAATCATGTACTCTGGATTGTCTTTATAGGTGTTAAGAATCAAACATCCTAATATGTTTGATTATTGTAAATCATGTACTCTGGATGATCTTTATAGGTGGTAAGAATGAAATATCTCAATATGTTTGGTCATGGCGAATCATGTACTCTAAATTTTCTTTATTGTTAGTAAGAACGAAATATCTCAATATGTTTGGTCATGGTGAATCATATGCTCTGGATTATTTTTAACGGTGGCAAGAATGAAACACCCAATATGTTTGGTCGTGGTGAATCATATACTCTAGATTATCTTTATAGGTGATGAGAATGAAATATTCCAATATGTTTGGTCGTGGTGAATCATGTACTCTGGATTGTCTTTATAGGTGATGCAAATGAAATATCCCAATATGTTTGGTCGTGGTGAATCATATACTCTGGATTATCTTTATAGGTGATAAGAATGAAACATCTCAATATGTTTGGTCGTGGCGAATCATGTACTCTAAATTTTCTTTATTGTTAGTAAGAACGAAATATCCCAATATGTTTGGTCGTGGTGAATCAATTACTCTGGATTATCTTTATAGGTGATTAGAATGAAATACCCCAATATGTTTGGTCGTGGTGAATCATGTACTTTAGATTATATTTATAGGTGATAACAATGAAATATCCCAATATGTTTGGTCGTGGTGAATCATATACTCTAGAATATCTTTATAGTAGGTAAGAATGAAATATCTCAATATGTTTGGTCGTGGTGAATCATGTACTCTGGATTGTCTTTATAGGTGTTAAGAATCAAATATTCCAATATGTTTGTTGTTGTGAATCATGTACTCTAGATTATCTTTATGGGTGGTCAGAATGCATGATCTCAATATGTTTTGTCGTGGTGAATCATGTACTCTGGATTATATTTATAGGTGAGAAGAATGAAATATCTCAATATGTTTGGTCGTGGTGAATCATGTACTCTGGATTATCTTTATAGGTGGTAAGAATGAAATATCCCAATATGTTTGGTCGTGGTGAAACATGTACTCTAGATTATCTTTATAGGTAATAAGAATGAAATATCCCAATATGTTTTGTCGTGGTGAATCAATTACTCTGGATTATCTTTATAGGTGATAAGAATGAAATATCCCAAAATGTTAGGTCGTAGTGAATCATGTACTTTAGATTATTTTTATAGGTGGTAAGTATGAAATATCTCAATATGTTTTGTCGAGGTGAATCATGCTCTCTGGATTATCTTTATACGTGACGAGAATGAAATATCCCAATATGTTTGGTCGTGGTGAATCATGTACTCTAGATTATCTTTATAGGTGATGAGAATGAAATATCCCAATATGTTTGGTCGTGGTGAATCATGCTCTCTGGATTTTCGTTATAGGTGATGAGAATGAAATATCCCAATATGTTTGGTCGTGGTGAATTATGTACTCTGGATTATCTTTATAGGTGATGAGAATGAAATATCCCAATATGTTTGGTCGTGGTGAATCATGCTCTCTGGATTTTCGTTATAGGTGATGAGAATGAAATATCCCAATATGTTTGGTCGTGGTGAATTATGTACTCTGGATTATCTTTATAGGTGATGAGAATGAAATATCCCAATATGTTTGGTCGTGGTGAAACATGTACTCTGGATTATCTTTATGGGTGGTAAGAATGAATGATCTCAATATGTTTTGTCGTGGTGAATCATGTACTCTGGATTATCATTATAGGTGATAAGAATGAAATATCTCAATATGTTTGGTCGTGGTGAATCATGTACTCTGGATTATCTTTATAGGGGGTAAGAATGAAATATCTCAATATGTTTGGTCGTGGTGAAACATGTACTCTGGATTATCTTTATAGGTGATTAGAATGAAATACCCCAATATGTTTGGTCGTGGTGAATCATGTACTTTAGATTATCTTTATAGGTGATAAGAATGAAATACCCCAATATGTTTTGTCGTGGTTAATCATATACTCTAGATTATCTTTATAGTAGGTAAAAATGAAATATCCCAATATGTTTGGTCGTGGTGAATCATGTACTCTGGATTGTCTTTATAGGTGTTAAGAATCAAATATCCCAATATGTTTGTTGTTGTGAATCATGTACTCTAGATTATCTTTATGGGTGGTAAGAATGAAATATGTCAATATGTTTGGTCGTAGTAAATCATGTACTTTGGATTGTCTTTATAGGTGTTAAGAATCAAATATCCCAATATGTTTGTTTGTTGTTGTGAATCATGTACTCTAGATTATCTTTATGGGTGGTAAGAATGAATGATCTCAATTTGTTTTGTCGTGGTGAATCATATACTCTGGATTATTTTTATAGGTGGTAAGAATGAAATATCTCAATATGTTTGGTCGTGGTGAATCATGTACTCTGGATTATCTTTATAGGTGGTAAGAATGAAATATCCCAATATGTTTGGTCGTGGTGAAACATGTACTCTGGATTATCTTTATAGGTGGTAAAAATGAAATATCTCAATATGTTTGGTCGTGGTGAATCATGTACTCTGGATTATCTGTATAGGTGGTAAGAATGAAATATCCCAATATGTTTGGTCGTGGTGAAACATGTACTCTGGATTATCTTTATAGGTGGTAAGAATGAAATATCTCAATATGTTTGATCGTGGCGAATCATGTACTCTAGATTTTCTTTATAGGTGATTAAAATGAAATACCCCAATATGTTTGGTCGTGTTGAATCATGTACTTTAGATTATCTTTATAGGTGATAAGAATGAAATACCCCAAGATGTTTGGTCATGGTGAATCATATACTCTAGATTATCTTTATAGTAGGTAAGAATGAAATATCCCAATATGTTTGGTCGTGGTGAATCATGTACTCTGGTTGTATTTATAGGTGTCAAGAATCAAATATCCTAATATCTTTGATTATTGTAAATCATGTACTCTGGATGATCTTTATAGGTGTTAAGAATGAAATATCTCAATATGTTTGGTCGTGGCGAATCATGAACTCTAAATTTTCTATTTGTTAATAAGAACGAAATATCCCAATATGTTTGGTCCTGGTGAAGCATGTGCTCTGGATTATCTTTATAGGTGGTAAGAATGAAACACCAAATATGTTTGGTCGTGGTGAATCATGTACTCTAGATTATCTTTATATGTGATGAGAATGAAATATTCCAATACGTTTGGTCGTGGTGAATTATGAACTCTAGATTATCCTGATAGGTAGTAAGAATGAAATATCCCAATATGTTTTGTCGTGGTGAATCGTTTACTTTAAATTATCTTTATTGTTAGTAAGAATGAAATATCCCAATATGTTTGGTCGTGGTGAATCATGTACTCTTTCTTTATAGGTAATAAGAATGAAATATCCCAATATGTTTGGTCGTGGTGAATTATGTACTCTGGATTATCTTTATAGATCATAAGAATGAAATATCCCAATATGTTTGGTCGTGGTGAATCATGTACTCTGGATTATCTTTATAGGTGATAAGAATGAAAGATCTCAATATGTTTGGTCGTGGTGAATCATGTACTCTGGATTATCTTTATAGATGGTAAGAATGAAATATCCCAATATGTTTGTTGTGGTGAATCATGTACTCTAGATTCTCTTTATAGTTGGTAAGAATGAAAGATCTCAATATGTTTGGTCGTGGTGAATCATGTACTCTGTATTATCTTAATAGGTGATAAGAATGAAATATCTCAATATGTTTGGTCCTGGTGAATTATGTACTCTGGATTATCTTTAGAGGTGGTAAGAATGAAATACCCCAATATGTTTGGTCGTGGTGAATCATGTACTCTGGATTATCTTTATAGGTGGTAAGAATGAAATATCCCAATATGTTTGTTGTGGTGAATCATGTACTCTAGATTATCTTTATAGTTGGTAAGAATGAAAGATCTCAATATGTTTGGTCGTAGTGAATTATGTACTCTGGATTATCTTTATAGATCATAAGAATGAAATATCCCAATATGTTTGGTCGTGGTGAATCATGTACTCTGGATTATCTTTATAGGTGATGAGAATGAAATATCTCAATATGTTTGGTCATGGTAAATCATGTACTCTATATTATCTTTATAAGTGGTAAGAATGAAATATGTCAATATGTTTGGTCGTAGTGAATCATGTACTTTGGATTGTCTTTATAGGTGTTAAGAATCAAATAACCCAATATGTTTGTTTGTTGTTGTGAATCATGTACTCTAGATTATCTTTATGGGTGGTAAGAATGAAATATCCCAATATGTTTGGTCGTGGTGAATTATATACTCTGGATTATCTTTATAAGTGGTAAGAATGAATGATCTCAATTTGTTTTGTCGTGGTGAATCATGTACCCTGGATTATCTTTATAGGTGGTAAGAATGAAATATCCCAATATGTTTGGTCGTGGTGAATTATGTACTCTGAATTATCTTTATAGATGGTAAGAATGAAATATCTCAATATGTTTGGTCGTGGTGAATCATGTACCCTGGATTATCATTATAGGTGGTAAGAATGAAATATCCCAATATGTTTGGTCGTGGTGAATTATATACTCTGGATTATCTTTATAAGTGGTAAGAATGAAATATGTCAATATGTTTGGTCGTGGTGAATCATGTACTCTGGATTGTCTTTATAGGTGTTAAGAATCAAATATCCCAATATGTTTGTTGTTGTGAATCATGTACTCTAGATTATCTTTATGGGTGGTAAGAATGAATGATATCAATATGTTTTGTCGTGGTGAATCATGTACTCTTTATAGGTGATAAGAATGAAATATCTCAATATGTTTGGTCGTGGTGAATCATGTACTCTGGATTATCATTATAGGTGATAAGAATGAAATATCCCAATATGTTTGGTCGTGGTGAATCATGTACCTTGGATTATCTTTATAGGTGGTAAGAATGAAATATCCCAATATGTTTGGTCGTGGTGAATTATATACTCTGGATTATCTTTATAGGTGGTTAGAATGAAATATCTCAATATGTTTGATCGTGGTGAATCATGTACTCTAGATTATCTTTATAGGTGGTAAGAATGAAATATTCCAATATGTTTGGTCGTGGTGAATTATAAACTCTAGATTATCCTGATAGGTAGTAAGAATGAAATATCCCAATATGTGTTGTCATGGTGAATCATTTACTTTATATTATCTTTATTGTTAGTAAGAATGAAATATCCCAATATGTTTGGTCGTGGTGAATCATGTACTCTATCTTTATAGGTAATAAGAATGAAATATCCCAATATATTTGGTCGTAGTCAATTATGTACTCTGGATTATCTTTATAGATCATCAGAATGAAATATCCCAATATGTTTGGTCGTGGTGAATCATGTACTCTGGATTATCTTTATAGGTGATGAGAATGAAATATCTCAATATGTTTGGTCATGGTAAATCATGTACTCTATATTATCTTTATAAGTGGTAAGAATGAAATATGTCAATATGTTTGGTTAAGGTGAATCATGTACTCTAGATTATCTTTATAGGTGGTAAGAATGAAATATGTCAATATGTTTTGTCGTAGTGAATCATGTACTTTTAATTTTCTTTATAGATGATAAGAATGAATTCGAAATGTCTCAATATGTTTGGTCGTGGTGAATCATGTACTCTAGATTATCCTGATAGGTAGTAAGAATGAAATATCCCAATATGTTTTGTCGTGTTGAATCATTTACTTTAGATTATTTTTTATAGGTGGTAAGAATGCAATATCTCAATATGTTTGATCGTTGTGAATCATGTACTCTGAATTATCTTTATAGGTGATGAGAATGAAATACCCCAATATGTTTGGTTGTGGTGAATCATGTACTTTAGATTATCTTTATAGGTGATAAGAATGAAATACCCCAATATGTTATAGTAGGTTAGAATGAAATATCCCAATATGTTTGGTCGTGGTGAATCATGTACTCTGGATTGTCTTTATAGGTGTTAAGAATCAAATATCCCAATATGTTTGTTGTTGTGAATCATGTACTCTAGATTATCTTTATAGGTGGTAAGAATGAATGATCTCAATTTGTTTTGTCGTGGTGAATCATGTAATAATAATGAAAATTTATAAAGCGCCCTATATAAAAAATAAAAATTACTCTAAGGCGCTGTACATACACATGGTAATTAAAACATATCAATGACAATAACATAAAACATAAAAAAAATACATCGTGTCAGATTCAAATACTGAAATAAAAAATGCCTACCATGAAATAAAAGGTCAATACGAAATACATGTTAAAACAAAGAATAAAAAAATAACAATATAGGATAAAAGCATGCAGAACAAGCAAAAACTCAATACAAAGAGTAAAAAAGCCCGTAAAAGAGAAAAGAATTCAATCTAATTAAAAGCAATACGATAAAAATGAGTTTTTAACTGTATTTTAAAACACTCTAGGGACTTGCATTGTCTTAAACTGATCGGGAGATTGTTCCATAGAGATGCCGCTACCCAATCAAATTGTCTTTCACCGTACGTCTTCGTTCTCACTTTTGGAACGGTGAGTAGTTTTGTGGAACTTGAACGCAAAGATCCGTTTGGCACGTGTAGATTGACTAGTTCCCGGATGTAAGCAGGGCCAATGTCATTCAAAGCGCAGTACACATAAGTCAGTATTTTGTATTGTGGTCTATATTGGACGGGTAACCAATGTAAATCAGCAAGTATCGGTGTAATATGTTCATGTTTTCTTGTCCTGGTGATAAGACGAGCTGCTGTATTTTGTACTTTTTGTAATCTGTTCAATGTAGTCTTGTTGATACCGTTCAGCAGAATATTCCCATAATCAAGTCTGGATGTTACTAGACTGTTCACAAGTGTTTTGCAAGCAGTTGTTGTTATGAAGTTACGAATGCGTCCAATATTACGGATGTGAAAATGACAGGATGTTACTATGGCAGAAACTTGCCGTTCCATCGTTAGGTGTTGATCAAAATATACACCTAGGTTTTTCACGCAGGATACACTACTTATAACAGTATTGCCGACTTTGAGTTGGAGATTTGGTACACTAGCCTTCAGATGTTTCGGTGTGAATATGATAAGTTCGGTTTTATCTTGATTCAGTTTTAGCATATTTGTTGACATCCATGAATCCCAATATGTACTCTTTATAGGTGATCAGAATGAAATATCTCAATATGTTTGGTCGTGGTGAATCATGTACTCTGGATTATCTTTATAGGTGGTAAGAATGAAATATCCCAATATGTTTGGTCGTGGTGAAACATGTACTCTGGATTATGTTTATAGGTGGTTAGAATGAAATATCTCAATATGTTTGATCGTGGTGAATCATGTACTCTAGATTATCTTTATAGGTGATTAGAATAAAATACCCCAATATGTTTGGTCGTGGTGAATCATGTACTTTAGATTTTCTTTATAGGTGATAAGAATGAAATATCTCAATATGTTTGATCGTGGTGAATCATGTACTCTAGATTATCTTTATAGGTGATTAGAATGAAATACCCCAATATGTTTGGTCGTGGTGAATCATTTACTTTATATTATCTTTATTGTTAGTAAGAATGAAATATCCCAATATGTTTGGTCGTGGTGAATCATGTACTCTATCTTTATAGGTAATAAGAATAAAATATCCCAATATATTTGGTCGTAGTCAATTATGTACTCTGGATTATCTTTATAGATCATAAGAATGAAATATCCCAATATGTTTGGTCGTGGTGAATCATGTACTCTGGATTATCTTTATAGGTGATGAGAATGAAATATCTCAATATGTTTGGTCATGGTAAATCATGTACTCTATATTATCTTTATAAGTGGTAAGAATGAAATATGTCAATATGTTTGGTTAAGGTGAATCATGTACTCTAGATTATCTTTATAGGTGGTAAGAATGAAATATGTCAATATGTTTTGTCGTAGTGAATCATGTACTCTTAATTCTCTTTATAGATGATAAGAATGAATTCGAAATGTCTCAATATGTTTGGTCGTGGTGAATCATGTACTCTAGATTATCCTGATAGGTAGTAAGAATGAAATATCCCAATATGTTTTGTCGTGGTGAATCATTTACTTTAGATTATTTTTTATAGGTGGCAAGAATGCAATATCTCAATATGTTTGATCGTTGTGAATCATGTACTCTGGATTATCTTTATAGGTGATGAGAATGAAATACCCCAATATGTTTGGTCGTGGTGAATCATGTACTTTAGATTATCTTTATAGGTGATAAGAATGAAATACCCCAATATGTTATAGTAGGTAAGAACAAAATATCCCAATATGTTTGGTCGTGGTGAATCATGTACTCTGGATTGTCTTTATAGGTGTTAAGAATCTAATATCCCAATATGTTTGTCGTGGTGAATCATATACCCTGGATTATCTTTATGGGTGGTAAGAATGAATGATCTCAATTTGTTTTGTCGTGGTGAATCATGTACTCTGGATTATCTTTATAGGTGGTAAGAATGAAATATCTCAATATGTTTGGTCGTGGTGAATCATGTACTCTGCATTATCTTTATAGGTGGTAAGAATGAAATATCTCAATATGTTTGGTCGTGGTGAATCATGTACTCTGGATCATCTTTATAGGTGATAAGAATGAAATATCTCAATATGTTTGGTCGTGGTGAATCATGTACTCTGGACTATCTTTATAGGTGGTAAGAATGAAATATCCCAATATGTTTGGTCGTGGTGAAACATGTACTCTGGATTATCTTTATAGGTGGTTAGAATGAAATATCTCAATATGTTTGATCGTGGTGAATCATGTACTCTAGATTATCTTTATAGGTGATTAGAATGAAATACCCCAATATGTTTGGTCGTGGTGAATCATGTACTTTAGATTATCTTTATAGGTGATCAGAATGAAATACACCAAGATTTTTGGTCGTGGTGATTCATATACTCTACATTATCTTTATAGAAGGTAAGAATGAAATATCCCAATATGTTTGGTCGTGGTGAATCATGTACTCTAGATTGTCTTTATAGGTGTTAAGAATCAAATATCCCAATATGTTTGTTGTTGTGAATCATGTACTCTAGATTATCTTTATGGGTGGTAAGAATGAAATATCCCAATATGTTTGGTCGTAGTGAATTATGTACTCTGGATTATCTTTATAGATCATAAGAATGAAATATCCCAATATGTTTGGTCGTGGTGAATCATGTACTCTGGATTATCTTTATGGGAGATGAGAATGAAATACCCCAATATGTTTGGTCGTGGTGAATCATGTACTTTAGATTATCTTGATAGGTGATAAGAATGAAATACACCAAGATTTTTGGTCGTGGTGATTCATATACTCTACATTATCTTTATAGAAGGTAAGAATGAAATATCCCAATATGTTTGGTCGTGGTGAATCATGTACTCTAGATTGTCTTTATAGGTGTTAAGAATCAAATATCCTAATATGTTTGATTATTGTAAATCATGTACTCTGGATTATCTTTATAGGTGTTAAGAATGAAATATCTCAATATGTTTGATCGTTGTGAATCATGTACTCTGGATTATCTTTATAGGTGATGAGAATGAAATACCCCAATATGTTTGGTCGTGGTGAATCATGTACTTTAGATTATCTTTATAGGTGATAAGAATGAAATACCCCAATATGTTATAGTAGGTAAGAACAAAATATCCCAATATGTTTGGTCGTGGTGAATCATGTACTCTGGATTGTCTTTATAGGTGTTAAGAATCTAATATCCCAATATGTTTGTCGTGGTGAATCATATACCCTGGATTATCTTTATGGGTGGTAAGAATGAATGATCTCAATTTGTTTTGTCGTGGTGAATCATGTACTCTGGATTATCTTTATAGGTGGTAAGAATGAAATATCTCAATATGTTTGGTCGTGGTGAATCATGTACTCTGGATTATCTTTATAGGTGGTAAGAATGAAATATCTCAATATGTTTGGTCGTGGTGAATCATGTACTCTGGATCATCTTTATAGGTGATAAGAAAGAAATATCTCAATATGTTTGGTCGTGGTGAATCATGTACTCTGGATTATCTTTATAGGTGGTAAGAATGAAATATCCCAATATGTTTGGTCGTGGTGAAACATGTACTCTGGATTATCTTTATAGGTGGTTAGAATGAAATATCTCAATATGTTTGATCGTGGTGAATCATGTACTCTAGATTATCTTTATAGGTGATTAGAATGAAATACCCCAATATGTTTGGTCGTGGTGAATCATGTACTTTAGATTATCTTTATAGGTGATCAGAATGAAATACACCAAGATTTTTGGTCGTGGTGATTCATATACTCTACATTATCTTTATAGAAGGTAAGAATGAAATATCCCAATATGTTTGGTCGTGGTGAATCATGTACTCTAGATTGTCTTTATAGGTGTTAAGAATCAAATATCCCAATATGTTTGTTGTTGTGAATCATGTACTCTAGATTATCTTTATGGGTGGTAACAATGAAATATCCCAATATGTTTGGTCGTAGTGAATTATGTACTCTGGATTATCTTTATAAATCATAAGAATGAAATATCCCAATATGTTTGGTCGTGGTGAATCATGTACTCTGGATTATCTTTATGGGAGATGAGAATGAAATACCCCAATATGTTTGGTCGTGGTGAATCATGTACTTTAGATTATCTTGATAGGTGATAAGAATGAAATACACCAAGATTTTTGGTCGTGGTGATTCATATACTCTACATTATCTTTATAGAAGGTAAGAATGAAATATCCCAATATGTTTGGTCGTGGTGAATCATGTACTCTAGATTGTCTTTATAGGTGTTAAGAATCAAATATCCTAATATGTTTGATTATTGTAAATCATGTACTCTGGATTATCTTTATAGGTGTTAAGAATGAAATATCTCAATATGTTTGGTCGGGGCGAATCATGTACTCTAAATTTTCTTTATTGTTAATAAGAACGATATATCCTAATATGTTTGGTCATGGTGAATCATGTACTCTGGATTATCTTTATAGGTGGTTAGAATGAAATACCCCAATATGTTTGGTCGTGGTGAATCATGTACTGTAGATTATCTTTATAGGTGATTAGAATGAAATACCCCAATATGTTTGGTCGTGGTGAATCATGTACTCTGGATTATCTTTATAGATCATAAGAATGAAATATCCCAATATGTTTGGTCGTGGTGAATCATGTACTCTGGATTATCTTTATAGGTGATGAGAATGAAATACCCCAATATGTTTGGTCGTGGTGAATCATGTACTTTAGATTATCTTTATAGGTAATAAGAATGAAATACACCAAGATTTTTGGTCGTGGTGATTCATATACTCTACATTATCTTGATAGAAGGTAAGAATGAAATATCCCAATATGTTTTGTCGTGGTGAATCATGTACTCTAGATTGTCTTTATAGGTGTTAAGAATCAAATATCCTAATATGTTTGATTATTGTAAATCATGTACTCTGGATGATCTTTATAGGTGTTAAGAATGAAATATCTCAATATGTTTGGTCGTGGCGAATCATGTACTCTAGATTATCTTTATAGGTGATTAGAATGAAATACCCCAATATGTTTGGTCGTGGTGAATCATGTACTTTAGATTATCTTTATAGGTGATAAGAATGAAATACACCAAGATGTTTGGTCGTGGTGAATCATATACTCTACATTATATTTATAGTAGGTAAGAATGAAATATCCCAATATGTTTGGTCGTGGTGAATCATGTACTCTAGATTGTCTTTATAGGTGTTAAGAATCAAATATCCCAATATGTTTGTTGCTGTGAATCATGTACTCTAGATTATCTTTATGGGTGGTAAGAATGAAATATCCCAATATGTTTGGTCGTAGTGAATTATGTACTCTGGATTATCTTTATAGAGCATCAGAATGAAATATCCCAATATGTTTGGTCGTGGTGAATCATGTACTCTGGATTATCTTTATAGGTGATGAGAATGAAATATCTCAATATGTTTGGTCATGGTAAATCATGTACTCTATATTATCTTTATAAGTGGTAAGAATGAAATATGTCAATATGTTTGGTTAAAGTGAATCATGTACTCTAGATTATCTTTATAGGTGGTAAGAATGAAATATGTCAATATGTTTTGACGTAGTGAATCATGTACTCTTGATTATCTTTATAGATGATAAGAATGAATTCGAAATGTCTCAATATGTTTGGTCGTGGTGAATCATGTACTCTAGATTATCTTTATAGGTGGTAAGAGTGAAATATCCCAATATGTTTGGTCGTGGTGAATCATGTACTCTAGATTGTCTTTATAGGTGTTAAGAATCAAATATCCCAATATGTTTGTTGTTGTGAATCATGTACTCTAGATTATCTTTATGGGTGGTAAGAATGAATGATCTCAATATGTTTGGTCGTGGTGAATCATGTACTCTGAATTATCTTTATAGGTGATGAGAATGAAATATTCCAATATGTTTGGTCGTGGTGAATTATAAACTCTAGATTATCCTGATAGGTAGTAAGAATGAAATATCCCAATATGTTTTGTCGTGGTGAATCATTTACTTTATATTATCTTTATTGTTAGTAAGAATGAAATATCCCAATATGTTTGGTCGTGGTGAATCATGTACTCTATCTTTATAGGTAATAAGAATGAAATATCCCAATATGTTTGGTCGTAGTGAATTAAGTACTCTGGATTATCTTTATAGATCATAAGAATGAAATATCCCAATATGTTTGGTCGTGGTGAATCATGTACTCTGGATTATCTTTATAGGTGATGAGAATGAAATATCTCAATATGTTTGGTTATGGTAAATCATGTACTCTATATTATCTTTATAAGTGGTAAGAATGAAATATGTCAATATGTTTGGTTAAGGTGAATCATGTACTCTAGATTATCTTTATAGGTGGTAAGAATGAAATATGTCAATATGTTTTGTCGTAGTGAATCGTGTACTCCTAATTCTCTTTATAGATGATAAGAATGAATTCGAAATGTCTCAATATGTTTGGTCGTGGTGAATCATGTACTCTAAAGTATACTGATAGGAAGTAAGAATGAAATATCCCAATATGTTTTGTCGTGGTGAATCATTTACTTTAGATTATTTTTTATAGGTGGTAAGAATGCAATATCTCAGTATGTTTGATCGTTGTGAATCATGTACTCTGGATTATCTTGATAGGTGGTAAGAATGAAATATCCCAATATGTTTGGTCGTGGTGAATCATATACTCTAGATTATCTTTATAGGTGAGAAGAATGAAATATCTCAATATGTTTGTTGCTGTGAATCATGTACTCTGGATTATCTTTATAGGTGGTAAGAATGAAATATCCAAATATGTTTGGTCGTGGTGAATCATGTACTGTGGATTATCTTTATAGGTGGTAAGAATGAAATATCCCAATATGTTTGGTCGTGGTGAATCATATACTCTAGATTATCTTTATAGGTGAGAAGAATGAAATATCTCAATATGTTTGTTGCTGTGAATCATGTACTCTGGATTATCTTTATAGGTGGTAAGAATGAAATATCCAAATATGTTTGGTCGTGGTGAATCATGTACTCTGGATTATCTTTATAGGTGGTAAGAATGAAATATCCCAATATGTTTGGTCGTGGTGAATCATATATTCTAGATTATCTTTATAGGTGGTAAGAATGAAATATCCAAATATGTTTGGTCGTGGTGAATCATGTACTCTAGATTATCTTTATAGGTGAGAAGAATGAAATATCTCAATATGTTTGGTCGTGGTGAATCATGTACTCTGGATTATCTTTATAGGTGGTAAGAATGAAATATCTCAATATGTTTGGTCATGGTGAATCATGTACTCTAGATTATCTTTATAGGTGATAAGAATGAAATATCTCAATATGTTTGGTTGTGGTGAATCATGTACTCTGGATTATCTTTATAGGTGGTAAGAATGAAATATCCAAATATGTTTGGTCGTGGTGAATCATGTACTCTAGAATATCTTTATAGGTGGTTAGAATGAAATATCTCAATATGTTTGGTCGTGGTGAATCATGTACTCTAGATTATCTTTATAGGTGATTAGAATGAAATACCCCAATATGTTTGGTCGTGGTGAATCATGTACTTTAGATTATCTTTATAGGTGATAAGAATGAAATACACCAAGATGTTTGGTCGTGGTGAATCATATACTCTACATTATCTTTATAGTAGGTAAGAATGAAATATCCCAATATGTTTGGTCGTGGTGAATCATGTACTCTAGATTGTCTTTATATTTGTTAAGAATCAAATATCCCAATATGTTTGTTGTTGTGAATCATGTACTCTAGATTATCTTTATGGGTGGTAAGAATGAATGATATCAATATGTTTTCTGGTGGTGAATCATGTACTCTTTATAGGAGATCAGAATGAAATATCTCAATATGTTTGGTCGTGGTGAATCATGTACTCTGGATTATCTTTATAGGTGGTAAGAATGAAATATCCCAATATGTTTGGTCGTGGTGAAACATGTACTCTGGATTATCTTTATAGGTGGTTAGAATGAAATATCTCAATATGATTGATCGTGGTAAATCATGTACTCTAGATTATCTTTATAGGTGATTAGAATGAAATACCCCAATATGTTTGGTCGTGGTGAATCATGTACTTTAGATTATCTTTATAGGTGATAAGAATGAAATACACCAAGATTTGTGGTCGTGGTGAATCATATACTCTACATTATCTTTATAGAAGGTAAGAATGAAATATCCCAATATGTTTGGTCGTGGTGAATCATGTACTCTAGATTGTCTTTATAGGTGTTAAGAATCAAATATCCTAATATGTTTGATTATCGTAAATCATGTACTCTGGATGATCTTTATAGGTGTTCAGAATGAAATATCTCAATATATTTGGTCGTGGCGAATCATGTACTCTAAATTTTCTTTATTGTTAATAAGAACGAAATATCCTAATTTGTTTGGTCATGGTGAATCATGTGCTCTGGATTATCTCTACAGGTGGTAAGAATGAAATATTCCAAATATGTTTGGTCATGGTGAATCATGTACTCTGGATTATCTTTACAGGTGATGAGAATGAAATATCTCAATATGTTTGGTCATGGTAAATCATGTACTCTATATTATCTTTATAAGTGGTCAGAATGAAATATGTCAACATGTTTGGTTAAGGTGAATCATGTACTCTAGATTATCTTTATAGGTGGTAAGAATGAAATATGTCAATATGTTTTGTCGTAGTGAATCATGTACTCTTAATTATCTTTATAGATGATAAGAATGAATTCAAAATGTCTCAATATGTTTGGTCGTGTTGAATCATGTACTCTAGATTATCCTGATAGGTAGTAAGAATGAAATATCCCAATATGTTTTGTCGTGGTGAATCATTTACTTTAGATTATTTTTTATAGGTGGTAAGAATGCAATATCTCAATATGTTTGATCGTTGTGAATCATGTTCTCTGGATTATCTTTATAGGTGATGAGAATGAAATACCCCAATATGTTTGGTCGTGGTGAATCATGTCCTTTAGATTATCTTTATAGGTGATAAGAATGAAATACCCCAATATGTTTGGTCGTGGTGAATCATGTACTCTAGATTATCTTTATAGTAGGTAAGAATGAAATATCCCAATATGTTTGGTCCTGGTGAATCATGTACTCTGGATTGTCTTTATAGGTGTTAAGAATCAAATATCCCAATATGTTTGTTGTTGTGAATCATGTACTCTAGATTATCTTTATGGGTGGTAAGAATGAATGATCTCAATTTGTTTTGTCGGGGTGAATCATGTACTCTTTATAGGTGATAAGAATGAAATATCTCAATATGTTTGGTCGTGGTGAATCATGTACTCTGGATTATCTTTATAGGTGGTAAGAATGAAATATTCCAATATATTTGTTGTGGTGAATCATGTACTCTGGATTATCTTTATAGGTGATAAGAATGAAATATCTCAATATGTTTTGTCGTGGTGAATCATGTACTCTGGATTATCTTTATTGGTGGTAAGAATGAAATATCCCAATATGTTTGGTCGTGGTGAAACATGTACTCTGGATTATCTTTATAGGTGGTTAGAATGAAATATCTCAATATGTTTGATCGTGATGAATCATGTACTCTAGATTATCTTTATAGGTGATTATAATGAAATACCCCACTATTTTTGGTCGTGATGAATCATGTACTTTAGATTATCTTTATAGGTGATAAGAATGAAATACACCAAGATGTTTGGTCGTGGTGAATCATATACTCTACATTATCTTTATAGTAGGTAAGAATGAAATATCCCAATATGTTTGGTCGTGGTGAATCATGTACTCTAGATTGTCTTTATAGGTGTGAAGAATCAAATATCCCAATATGTTTGTTGTTGTGAATCATGTACTCTAGATTATCTTTATGGGTGGTAAGAATGAATGATCTCAATATGTTTTGTCGTGGTGAATCATGTACTCTTTATAGGTGATAAGAATGAAATATCTCAATATGTTTGGTCGTGGTGAATCATGTACTCTGGATTATCTTTATAGGTGGTAAGAATGAAATATCCCAATATGTTTGGTCATGGTGAAACATGTACTCTGGATTATCTTTATAGGTGGTTAGAATGAAATATCTCAATATGTTTGATCGTGGTAAATCATGTACTCTAGATTATCTTTATAGGTGATTAGAATGAAATACCCCAATATGTTTGATCTTGGTGAATCATGTACTTTTGATTATCTTTATAGGTGATAAGAATGAAATACACCAAGATTTTTGGTCGTGGTGAATCATATACTCTACATTATCTTTATAGAAGGTAAGAATGAAATATCCCAATATGTTTGGTCGTGGTGAATCATGTACTCTAGATTGTCTTTATAGGTGTTAAGAATCAAATATCCCAATATGTTTGATTATTGTAAATCATGTACTCTGGATGATCTTTATAGGTGTTAAGAACGAAATATCCTAATATGTTTGGTCGTGGTGAATCATTTGCTCTGGATTATCTTTATAGGTGGTAAGAATGAAATATCCAAATATGTTTGGTCGTGGTGAATCATGTACTCTGGATTATCTTTATAGGTGGTAAGAATGAAATATCCAAATATGTTTGGTCGTGGTGAATTATGTACTCTGGATTATCTTTATAGGTGGTAAGAATGAAATATCCAAATATGTTTGGTCATGGTGAATCATGTACTCTGGATTATCTTTATAGGTGGTAAGAATGAAATATCCCAATATGTTTGGTCGTGGTGAATCATGTACTCTAGATTATCTTTATAGGTGAGAAGAATGAAATATCTCAATATGTTTGTTGCTGTGAATCATGTACTCTGGATTATCTTTATAGGTGGTAAGAATGAAATATCCAAATATGTTTGGTCGTGGTGAATCATGTACTGTGGATTATCTTTATAGGTGGTAAGAATGAAATATCCCAATATGTTTGGTCGTGGTGAATCATATACTCTAGATTATCTTTATAGGTGAGAAGAATGAAATATCTCAATATGTTTGTTGCTGTGAATCATGTACTCTGGATTATCTTTATAGGTGGTAAAAATGAAATATCCAAATATGTTTGGTCGTGGTGAATCATGTACTCTGGATTATCTTTATAGGTGGTAAGAATGAAATATCCCAATATGTTTGGTCGTGGTGAGTCATATACTCTAGATTATCTTTATAGGTGGTAAGAATGAAATATCCAAATATGTTTGGTCGTGGGGAATCATGTACTCTAGATTATCTTTATAGGTGAGAAGAATGAAATATCTCAATATGTTTGGTCGTGGTGAATCATGTACTCTGGATTATCTTTATAGGTGGTAAGAATGAAATATCCAAATATGTTTGGTCGTGGTGAATCATGTACTCTAGATTATCTTTATAGGTGGTAAGAATGAAATATCTCAATATGTTTGTTGCTGTGAATCATGTACTCTGGATTATCTTTATAGGTGGTAAGAATGAAATATCCAAATATGTTTGGTCATGGTGAATCATGTGCTCTGGATTATCTTTATAGGTGGTAAGAATGAAATATCCAAATATGTTTGGTCATGGTGAATCATGTACTCTGGATTATCTTTATAGGTGGTAAGAATGAAATATCCAAATATGTTTGGTCGTGGTGAATCATGTACTCTGGATTATCTTTATAGGTGGTAAGAATGTAATATCCCAATATGTTTGGTCGTGGTGAATCATGTGCTCTGGATTATCTTTATAGGTGGTAAGAATGAAATATCCAAATATGTTTGGTCATGGTGAATCATGTACTCTGGATTATCTTTATAGGTGGTAAGAATGAAATATCCAAATATGTTTGGTCGTGGTGAATCATGTACTCTGGATTATCTTTATAGGTGGTAAGAATGAAATATCCCAATATGTTTGGTCGTGGTGAATCATGTGCTCTGGATTATCTTTATAGGTGGTAAGAATGAAATATCCAAATATGTTTGGTCATGGTGAATCATGTACTCTGGATTATCTTTATAGGTGGTAAGAATGAAATATCCAAATATGTTTGGTCATGGTGAATCATGTACTTTGGATTATCTTTATAGGTGAGAAGAATGAAATATCTCAATATGTTTGTTGCTGTGAATCATGTACTCTGGATTATCTTGATAGGTGGTAAGAATGAAATATTCAAATATGTTTGGTCGTGGTGAATCATGTACTCTGGATTATCTTTATAGGTGGTAAGAATGAAATATCCCAATATGTTTGGTCGTGGTGAATCATATACTCTAGATTATCTTTATAGGTGAGAAGAATGAAATATCTCAATATGTTTGTTGCTGTGAATCAGGTACTCTGGATTATCTTTATAGGTGGTAAGAATGAAATATCCAAATATGTTTGGTCGTGGTGAATCATGTACTCTAGATTATCTTGATAGGTGATGAGAATGAAATATTCCAATATGTTTGGTCGTGGTGAATTATGAACTCTATATTCTCCTGATAGGTAGTAAGAATGAATGATCTCAATATGTTTTGTCGTGGTGAATCATGTACTCTTTATAGGTGATAAGAATGAAATATGTCAAAATGTTTTGTCGTGTTGAATCATTTACTTTAGATTATCTTTATTGTTAGTAAGAATGAAATATCCAATATGTTTGGTCGTGGTGAATCATGAACTCTATCTTTATAGGTAATAAGAATGAAATATCCCAATATGTTTGGTCGTTGTGAATTATGTACTCTGGATTATCTTTAAAGGTGAGGAGAATGATATATCTCAATATGTTTGGTCATGGTAAATCATGTACTCTGGATTATCTTTATATGTTGTAAGAATGAAATATGTCAATATGTTCGGTTAAGGTGAATCATGTACTCTAGATTATCTTTATAGGTGGTAAGAATGAAATATGTCAATATTTTTTCTCGTAGTTAATCATGTACTCTATCTTTATAGGTGGTAAGAATGAAATTTTCCAATTATGTTTGGTCGTGATGAATCATGTACTCTGGATTATTTTTTATAGGTGATAAGAATGAAATATCTCAATATGTTTGGTCGTGGTGAATCAAGTACTCTAGATTATCTTTATAGGTAATAAGAATGAAATATCCCAATGTTTGGTGGTGGTGAATCATGTACTCTGGATTATCTTCATAGGTGGTAAGAATGAAATACCCAATATGTTTGGTCGTGGTGAATCATGTACTCTAGATTATCTTTATAGGTGGTAAGAATGAAATACCCAATATGTTTGGTCGTGCTGAATCGGGTACTCTAGATGATCTTTATAGGTGATAAGAATGAAATATCTCAATATGTTTGGTCATAGCGAATCATGTACTCTAGATAATCTTTATAGGTGATAAGAATGAAAGATCTCAATATGTTTGGTCGTGGTGAATCATGTACTCTAGATTATCTTTATAGGTGGTAAGAATGAAGTACCCCAATATGTTTGGTCGTGGTGAATCATGTACTCTGGATTATCTTTATAGGTGGTAAGAATGAAATATCCAAATATCTTTGATGCGGTGAATCATGTACTCTAGATTATCTTTATAGTTGGTAAGAATGAAAGATCTCAATATGTTTGGTCGTGGTGAATCATGTACTTTGTATTATCTTAATAGGTGATAAGAATGAAATATCTCAATATGTTTGGTCCTGGTGAATTATGTTCTCTGGATTATCTTTAGAGGTGGTAAGAATTAAATCTTCCAATATGTTTGGTCGTGGTGAAACATATACTCTTGATTATCTTTATAGGTGGTAAGAATGAAATATGTCAATATGTTTTGTTAAGGTGAATCATGTATTTTAGATTATCTTTATAGTTGATGAGAATGAAATATCCCAATATGTTTAATCTTGGTGAATCATGTACTCTAGATTATCTTTATAGGTGGTAAGAACCAAATATCCCAATGTTTGGTCGTGGTGAATCGTGTACTCTAGATTATCTTTAAAGGTGATAAGAATTAAATATTCCGATATGTTTGGTCGTGGTGAATCATGTACTCTAGATTATTTTTATAGGTGGTAGGAATGAAATATTCCAATTATGTTTGGTCGTGATGAATCATGTACTCTGGATTATCTTCATAGGTGGTAAGAATGAAATATTCCAATTATGTTTGGTCGTGATGAATCATGTACTCTGGATTATTTTTTATAGGTGATAAGAATGAAATATCGCAATATGTTTGGTGTTGGTGAATCAAGTACTCTAGATTATCTTTATAGGTGATAAGAATGAAATATCCCAATGTTTGGTCGTGGTGAATCATGTACTCTGGATTATCTTTACAGGTGATAAGAATGAAATATCCCAATGTTTGGTCGTGGTGAATCATGTACTCTAGGTTATCTTTCTAGGTATTAAGAATGAAATATCCCAATATGTTTGGTCGTGGTGAATCATGTACTCTGGATTACAGCTGAGTTTTCAAAGATGATGGAGGTTATGGTTTTTAGTTTTCAAAACCCATCAATGGGGGTCTTGATATAACGTAAATATTTTAATTTTTGCAAGATAAAAACTTGAAAACACCATATAATAAAAATACAAAGGATATTGGGTATCCATCCATGACACAAAATCAGTATTTGCACAGCAAAAATATGCAAAAAGCCGAGGAACAGTGCTTTTATTGCTGTTCTTCATCTCAAAGTCACAGTTAGGCCTTAAACACAGAGTTACAGCACTACACACACTATTCATGTTTTGTTGGTTTGAAGTCCCAAATAGAAAAATGTTACTGTGTATTGACTTATGTTTGTGGTTACCAATTTTTAGTGGATTGAAAAAGACTTGCATTTCAGTGAATATTTGATTTTGTAGTACTCCAAAGTCTGCATATAAGCAAATAAAAAAAATTGTAATGAATTTAACATTTAGATTTGTGTTCATCTGTACCCAATAAATTCACAAAAAAATTGTAACCTACAAATAATAATGAATCCACACTACTCTGTTTGAGATGTTGAACCTTATGGAATTACTTTCTTTTATTTCCTTTATTTAGATGCACAAGTTTTTCTTTTCAACTTTTGTTTACAATTTATTTCTCCTTTTATGAATAGATGAAAAGAAACCATGTTGAAATGTGTTTTGGAAGGTACCTTCTAACCTTGGGACTCAGGTTCTGATAATAAGTCCAAAAATTACTTGAAGGAGGGAAAAATCGATTGGTCTGATGTTCAGAGACCTTCTTTTAAAGAACTATTTAGCAAATTAAAACATGCCTGACCATACATATCTGAGATTTTCATATGAAAGTTCTGAATAAGTGTTAGATGCCCTTTTGAAAATTACACTTCCCTATGGGAAAATACCTTTATCTTGTTATTGGAACCAATTGGCAAATATATTGACTGGGATGTATTATTTAAGAAATAATTCATGGCAGTCGTAGATTTGTTTTCATTTAACCGTGGATTGGGCATTTATATTCGATTATTTTACCCTAAGAGTTAGCCTTAGCCAGGGCTAAAATACGAATATAAATGCATAACCCATGGTTAAATGAAAACAAATCTACGCCTGCCATTAACTATTTCATTCTAATAGGACAAATTCGGTAGTTTTGTTAACTGTGAATACAATACTGTTTTGGCTGTTCCATTTACCCCAATTTTGATAACATCAGTAATATTATATAATTCGATGAATATTTTTTTTTAACGCAGTTTCCACTTATATATTTTCTTTCAATGTAATTTTATTTGTTCTGAGTCGTACAAGAAGCTTTAAAATTACCAGTATTTATATTTGATATTTTGTTTAAGGAAACATTCTTGTGACGTCACCTCGTTTCGTTGGCATGACAAGACAAAAAAATCATTTACGGAATTTTCGTTTTTATGAAATTTTACCCTGAAAAATGAATTGAAATGGACTGATTTGTTTATTTTGCTGTAGAATAGAGATAAATATATTGTATCTGAACCTTGGCCTACGTAAATCAGGGGTTTTGATGTCGAAAATTGAGAATATCTGGTAGTATAAATAAGTTCGTCTTAACGCGAAACAGCCGGTTTTATGTATTTATGCCTTGTGCTAAAAGTAGATATACTATTATTATACTGGTTGACGATAATAGGTCGTCATAATAGAATAAAAAATCATAAATTCAAAAGGCCAACATTTTTTTTTAAACAGATGACAGGAAATGAAAACAAATAATGTAAACATATTATTAAGTTTTAGGTTCTACTTTTATTTGTGTTGATTTTTGTCTGAGCCATGCTTACCCAGGTTAAAACTACAATAAAGTGTAGCTTGCATCAATTATTTTGATTCTGATTAGGACAGTTACTGTAATTTCTAGGTTTGATGTGTATAAGTATAGAGCATTTGTGTAGGTTCTTTCATGAACCTCGCTGTCAGTTTTTATTTAAATAGTTTGAACCAGTATAATTGTGCAAACTTGTAATTTAAAAATTAAAACAGAAATAAACTTTATCAATGATAAAAATATTCTTGTCACAATATTACAGAAAAGTTAAAATTTTATAATGTCTTCTACTTTAGAGGACAATTTCTGTAACATATTTTCAGTTGTCAGTTGTCAATGGCGTCGGAGGCACAAGGGGAATCAGGTAAGTCTTTATTTACAAAATTAATCCAGAAATTGTAGCATGTTTATATCTAGGTCAATTTCCCTAATGCGCCTCCAATTGAGGAACACAAAAGTTGTGTGTAAAAAAAATTGCTGTGTAGTGATAGTGTATAAATTTTTCACAGAAATGATTGTGTGAAAAAGGGTAAAAAGGGATATTTTACTATGAAGAGCTGCATCACGAAAGGATTTTCGGGGTATGGTAATTTACCGGAAAATGATTTGGTCCTCATTGCTCTTCAGCTTCGTACTTTATTTGGCATTTTTAACTTTTTGGGATTCGAGCGTCACTGATGAGTCTTTTGTAGACGAAACGCGCGTCTGGCGTATATTCTAAATTTAGTCCTGGTATCTATGATGAGTTTATTTACCGGAAAATGAATCACTCTCCGTACCTCACAAATTTAACCAATGAAAATGTGTCAGCTTCGAAACGAGCCATCATTCATATCCAAGTTTCGATATGGACTGAGCTAGAGAAAAAAATGTTACCATTAACACCTATGTAGAAACAATTGCACATATTGCCCAAATTTAAGAGATGAATTTAAGAAGTTTTCAGACTGATTTATGAATGATTTCATCTTTTATACCATAGAAAACTGTAAATATAGGTTAGTAGTCTATTATAAACACAAAGTTATCACATCTGGTTCTAAATTAAGATTATTTATAAAGATCAGCATCAACTTTCGCTTTTGAAATGTATTACTGTCACGGGGCTGGTGCATTTCTTTTAGGCTCAATAAAAACTATGTTTATCCAAGAGTTACCGAGGGCACTTGTTATTGTCGTGAAAAAGACACTAACTTCTAAATCTTCTTATGGAAACATTTAATATTGTTAAATTGTACAGAGCACACTAAAGACATTTTTATGTCATTATCATTCCAGTCACTACACACATGTTGACGATTAGCTGAAAATCTAGGGAAATAACACTTTGTATGAGTATAATTTGACACATGTGTTTTAAACCATTATTTGACCAATAATCAGCACCTTTTCACTGAAGTACATATATGCGAATAAACAGACAAACAGAGAAAAGGGGGAAGATCAAAGTTTTTCACTTATATAAAGCTTTTTAACTATAAAGCTACTATTGATTGTTCCTAAATAAAAAGGTTAAAATTAATATTGTTAAACGACAAGGGAAAAACAATTTCCTTTTTAGTGATAATAATGTCTCAATAATACAGTTTGTATTAAAAGAAATGATAACACAACCTGAGTAAATTTTTTGTCTGATTTCAACTTCAGACCTATCACTCCAGTTTACCTTTGATGTCAATTTAGTGGTTTTAAAAAGTTCTGAACTGCTGGAAGCATTTGGTTTTCTTAGGCAAGTTCTAAATTGTTTATTGTTGGTATTTATGCAATTAAAATTGCAGTTTTGAAAATATGGGATCTGTAAACTGTTGCTTTGGTCTTGATACTATATAGAAATGCTTAGTTACTGATCCTTTCTACTCGACATTTCGAGTTAAACCATGAGGCAACTGTTTGTTATCTTACACTGCAATCTGTACTTAAGCACTATTTAAAATGGACGTTATTTAATGACATCATAATATGTGTGATATCATTATGTTCACTTAAAAACTTGAAAACTGATGTGCATTTCTTACTGAAAAGGGGTTTCACTGAAAAACATTTAAAAAAACAAGTTTTGAAAATTTACACTTTATTACGCTTTAATTAAAGGATAAATATGACATTCACGGCAGTTTAGAGTGGTTTCAACTATAGTTGAAAATACCTGATTATTGCTGGTAAAAAAAATAAGTATTTTGATGTTTTTTTTTATGAAATCTACATTTTTGCACAATTTTTCATTCAAAATGCACTTTTAGACACATAAATTTTTTATTAAGTGCTTTAACTGGGTCTGTCATTTTGTAATTCAAGGTTAAATTCATATTTTTTATTCATATTGTGACTTGTGAAGGTATACCAGTAGAAATCAATTATACTTACGCATTGTATTCAGAATTTATAAATATAGCAATTAAAGGGTCATTGTCTTACAGTGCTGAAACAACTTATTTTTTTCGGAAATGGAAAAAATACACAGATTTATTCAGAAAATCATGCTGATGAAGATGAAACTAGAATATCTGGAAACTTTCATGGATTTTAATATGACAATGTATGGGTTAATATCCCTAATGCACATCCAATTGGGAAACACAAATGATGTGTGTAACCAAAATATTCTTTGTGTAGCTATAGTGATATTGGACATGTTTTGATTTTAAACAAGTGACTGAGCTTAACCATTTTTATTGATTTGGAATGTACTTGCTTGAAAAGATGTTTTTTTTTAATTTTACTTAGCCAAGGTATTTTGACCCCCCCCCCCCCCTACTATAGACCTTTACTCCGAAAAAAAACTGGCAATGCTTACATTTGTATATAGTTATAATACACAGATCTATTTAATGTGTAAAAAATCCGGAGTTATTAATGTATAAAGTTTTCATAGAAATTATTGTGTGAAAAAAGGGATTTTTTTCTACCATGAAGAGCCGTATCACACATGCTAATTTATGGAAAATTAAATGTCACAGCTTCGAAACGAGCCATCATACATATCCAAGTTTACAATATGGACTGAGCTAGAGAGGAAAATGTTACCATTAACACCTTTGTAGAAACAATTGCTCATATTGCCCCATCTGATAGAGGATTCCTTGGCAAATAGTACGGTGACCAGACCCAATATTTTTTAGATTTAATCGTCAAACATACTATATGGCTATATTATATATCATTGGATTCGGAAAATGAGTAGTATTGAAATATCGATGTCGTCAAAAAGAAATGTGGTAACAGTTTTGCATAAAATAAGGTCAAACATCAAATTCTGTTTTTATTAATTTTCTTCTTTACTTTCAAAAAATATATACAATAATTTAGGTTAAATTTCAGATGCACCATTTTTTCAAATCAATTAACAATGAATTATCTCGAAAATGTGAAAAAAAAAATCAATAAAAAATATGTTTTGGAAATTGGCGTTTTTCAAACATTTGTTCTATTATACAAGATCAACACATATTCTGTTAAAATTACAGTAGTTACATTGCCAGCTGACATTCAACCTAATCAATACATGATAAATATTATTTTAACCTGAAGCGTACTATCATGAAGGCGTATTTTGCATAAGCTAGTTCATGTAATTCATTAAAACTAAAAAGCCCTCAATACCTCGAAAACAGTTACAATACAAAAGTCCAATCAAAGAGATCCACACAACAGAATTATGCCAGGAGTATCTTCTGGTTCATCTGTCAAGGTACATGATTATAAATTTCTACATAATTCTGATCCTTTACAAGAGCAAAACGCCGGTTATGTTAGGTTTTGTTATGAACAAACACATAACCTGTTTACATGGAGATTATCCCTTCAATTAAAACACAAGATCCTACAAGAATTCTGCTGACATATGCCCTTTAAAATACACCGGGGTGTAATGAATCATTTAACTCTCACCAAACGTATTCTAAAAGTGATCGGATAGGGGTTTAGCCATGTGTAATTTTTAGTTTGAAACGAAGTACGCAAAACATGATGTTCAGTGTCGTATCACAGGGAGGTAATCTGACTAAACTTACATCTTTACTGGTGGCAAGCTTGAATGATAATGATTATTATGATGAAATGGTTTTAAAGAGATTTTTCTGATCATAAAGCTTTGAAATTAACTTTCATGCCCAAACAAGGTCTTCATCTTTGTCAATATAACCGAAACTCTAAAAACCAATGAAATAGTCGCGCACTTTCCCTACTTCGAAGTCTTGTGCATAGTTTGTATACCTACTCCAAACAGAGACGAAGTTGTGTCGCATCCGGTAAGTGCATGTAAAACATGTGTTACTATGTGCGCTATAGAAATTTATTTTAATAGTCAGCTGCAAGGTCACTGAATGTTTACCTTTCCTAACACCAATACATTGAACCTTACCATCTCTGATGTAAGTTGTGCCGTCATCTAAAAAAAAAGGGAAATAGGAATGGGACCTATAGAGTGCAACAGCACATGTTCCATGGTAACATCATCTCTACATTTTGCCAAAATCAGTTCACGTCTAAATACAAGTTATGGATTTATGTGACCTAAAAGTATTTCCCTCGATTTATATTCAAGGTTTGTTTTTGTTTTCATGTTTTCAAATGATTTTAGTTTTGACTTTGATATTGGACTATAAAAACTACTTGACTGATCTAAAGAAAGAGCACTAGTGATAAAATGTTTAGACATGTTCAAGTCTTCCTCGACAGCTGTGAGCAAAGAACCTAATAATTTGCAGCAAATCAAGTATTTTTCAGTATAACACGACTATGTTTAAATAGTGATCACATATTATCAGAAAGTTGAAGCATACCGAGTATGTAAACTGGCATCC
The DNA here is from genome assembly GCA_037788925.1 of Mytilus galloprovincialis. Taxonomy (NCBI): domain Eukaryota; kingdom Metazoa; phylum Mollusca; class Bivalvia; order Mytilida; family Mytilidae; genus Mytilus; species Mytilus galloprovincialis. The sequence continues at coordinate 22,136,988 of CM075341.1, forward strand.
ACCTTCTGTTCAGTAATTGGAACAGTTGGTTACATTTGAGATGATGATCTCAAGGAAGTGACAAATTTCCCACTCGTTCTGCTCTCACATTTGACAGCAAAATATCTACTGCTTCATGGAACATATCCAAGTATTTGAATGTAAGTGATACATCACATCCCTATTGCACATATGTATCTATAAGAGGCTGTATACATGTTTATGAGCTTCGAATAGCTCCGACATATGAGCGTTAGGACTTGTGTCTGGCTTAAATTGCTGAAATAATGCTTCTGAGATAAATGAATTTGACATTATTGATTAATAAAGGTACAAATGTATGAAATGTTAAGTATTTTACATTTTGCGTTAAAAAAGGATGAAATTGAATGGAAACGTTCTCTATTAAATGCAAAGTATTCGTAGTGTTAATCTTTTATATAAACTCTTTAATAACAGATTAATTTTGCTAAACTTTATTTGAAATCGTTTAAATAAGGTGCACCAACAATGTATATAATACCAGAAATGATATCACGGATGTGATTTTACAATATAGACCTCAAAACTGTTCTAAGTAGATTTTTCGTTCAAGTCAACTAACGTTCTTCAAAGCCCATTTTACAATAATTGCACCGTACGATTTTTTGACGACAAGTGAAAATGTTAAGTTTAACCTTTGATGTACCAATACTTAGATTTATAGCCGTATAGTCCGAATGACAATTAAACTCCATAAATAATCGACTTTTCCTTACTCGGTCACCGTACTAAAAGTAGTACTGACATTCAAAATGAAAAAAAAAATATTATCATTCTTTAACTTTTTAACATGCTTTGGTATCATAAAGTTTTGCAGTTTGACTGGTCACTTCAAAAATATTTTTTACTAGATATTAGGTTGAATAAATGATTCATACACTTGTACAAGGGACTTTCAAACTTTATCAACTTAAACACTTAAATACTTATATACAAACATTTCAGGTCAGAGATATATAAGCTAACAAATAAAAAAAAAATGTTCTTATTTATGTATGGTGTAGTCAGAGGTTTAAGATAAACATATATTTTACATCATTGGATCATGGGCTTAAAATTCACAATATTCATAAAAATTTGGAGTTTCCGGAATAGTCTTGTTGTAGTATAGGCACGACATGCAGACTTTTTGGTTCATAGAATTTTTTTTTTTTTTTCATGACGATGAAAATTTAAAATGAGTGACAATTTTGTTGCATTTGTAAATGAATTGAAAACCTTGGTGGTATATTGGTAATTATGCCTATTTTTTATAGGAGAATGGGGTTCGATTCCCTGCTAGGGTCCATTAGTTTTATGATATATGCAGCAATTTTGTCATTTAAGTACTTCAATATCAATAACGCATATTTAATTTTCCTTTTTAAAGCATTTAAACAAATTACTGGCAGTTGAATTTGAGAGATACAAGCTCCCATATTTGTATTTATTATGGTTTTATTCTGGTTTGTGACCACATGTCACTTTGTTCATTTGTACATGTTTGTTCTAATTTAAAAACCTTTTATTTATTTTAAGATCATATGTTTTCATTACTTCGAATGAAATTGTACTATGCATGTTTTTTCATTGGGAATTGTGACATCACAATGCAGTCTAAATAGCACAAAAATCCATAATACGATGATAGTATAATGTTGTGTACATGTGAATTTTATAAACCTCTGCAAAGGCACACTCCTCAATCAGTTTGTTGTCTCTTTCAACTTTGGTTTCCCATAGGGGTGGTTCTGATTCCACCACTGGTTCTGGTTCTAAAGCTGGTTCTGGTTCTAATACAGGTTCTGGTTCTACCACTGGTTCTGGTTTTAAAGCTGGTTCTGGTTCTAATACAGGTTCTGGTTCTACCACTGGTTCTGGTTCTAAAGCTGGTTCTGGTTCTAATACAGGTTCTGGTTCTACCACTGGGTCTGATTCTGGTTCTAATACAGGTTCTGGTTCTACCACTGGTTCTGGTTCTAAAGCTGGTTCTGGTTCTAATACAGGTTCTGGTTCTACCACTGGTTCTGGTTCTAAAGCTGGTTCTGGTTCTAATACAGGTTCTGGTTCTACCTCTGGTTCTGGTTCTAAAGTTGGTTCTAGTTCTAATACAGGTTTTGGTTCTAACACTGGTTCAGGTACACCTTGAGTGAAATTTATTGATGCTAGTTTTTCAAATGATTGTTAACTCTCATGCTCAAACTGGAATGCGGTTTCTTCTGTTTCTCCATTGTCTTGTCTTGTCTTGTGCTGTGTGAATATCCTGCCTTTCAAAAGCACACCTCTGGATTCAGAGTAGAATACATTGGTGTATATAACGTCAACTAAATAAAGGCAACAGTAGTATACCGCTGTTCAAAACTCATAAATCCATGGACAAAAAACTAAATCGGGGTAACAAACTAAAGCCGAGGGAAACGCATTAAATATAAGAGGAGGACAACGACACAACACTAAAATGTAACACACACAGAAACGGACCAAGCATCAGACAAATTCCCACGAGAATAACAAATATAACATCAAAACCAAATACATGAATTTGGGATAGACAAGTACCGTGACATGTCTTATCGCAATGTGAAATTACACTCAAAAATAAGAGAAAACAAACGACGCAACGTTAAAATGTAACACACACAAAAACGAACAGTAATCAGGTTTAAAATTCAATACGCCAAAAACGCACTAAAAGTTTCTTTTTATTCACCAGTAATGTTAATAATATTGTATTACGTCTAAAAGAGGGACGAAAGATACCAGAGGGACAGTCGAACTCCTAGATTGAAAATAAACTGACAACGCCATGGTAAAAAATAAAAAGACAAACAGAAAAATAAAGTACAGAAGACACAACATAGAAAACTTAAGACTATGTAATGCAAAGTGGAATTTTCTACTATGTATTCAACAAGATTAAGAAAGTCTGTTGCGCGTTTCAATGTCATACTTCAGAGCTTGAGAATCTAGTTTTATTTTAGGGTGAGTACAATTTCACAAGAAATTCCCAAGAAATGGGCATGTGAAATCTATATCACCAGTTTAATAAAATTATAATTAATCTTCAAATGTTTCGATTAATTGGAACATTTTATTAAACTAGTGATAAAGACGATTTCCCATGAGATTTAAGAGCACAACTAGATCATCAATTCACTATGAATTGTTGAAAAACCTTCTTTAGGCCATGTTATTACCAATCATTTCAAGTAATTATATCTTTTAATAAACATATACATTTGTACATTAATGTCCATCATCATGATCATAAGATATACAATAAGAACACAATATTTTAGTTTGTTTTGCCTTTTGTATAAAGCAGAGTGCACGAAGTCTCTAATAATAAAAAATTACGGGCGCACATATCGAACAATCAGGATTAGTCATACTCTTAATTCGGAATACCATGTTATGCTCATAAAAACATCTAATGGTATATTGTAAGCTAAACTGCATAGCTAGATTTTGTGATAACTCTAATAAAGACAACTGTTCGTTGTCAAGTATTTTATCAAATTATGTTAATACTTTGTTAACATCACAAATTTTACTATATTTTGGTAAACTAGGTTTTTCAGTGAAAACACCTTTCATAAACCTTTTAACCCAAGTTTCTTTACCAATATTTCTATCACTAATCAAACTACACAATGCTGAAATATCTGATTTAGCACTGTTTATACCACTGTAACATACATTCTGTTCAAAAAAGGAAATTAAGAACTCAAGCAATATTTCGGTAGGGGGATCAAACAAATTGATATCCCTTCCACTTGAAAATAATTTCCGTTTCTTGAGGAGTGATTTGTATTGTTGTGATGTACTAGATCTCTATGATTGTAAAATGATGTTGGCAACATTGCTTAAAACTCCTTTACTTTTGAGATGTTCCCTGGCACACAAAAAATCCCAAGTTGAAGATTTTTCACTGGATGTAGTTTTTGTAGATTTCCTGGTAGTACTAAACTTTTTATTGTAGTAAGTATGCTTTTTGACAAGTCTGTTGTAGAAGAATTGGAAACCATACTTGAGTTGTCCAAATTGGTGCTACAATCAATGCTTTGTTGACTTTGTCTGTAATTAACTTCTGCAGCACTTTTCCCAGAAGACTGAAAGGAGGAAATAAATAATAAACATCAGAACTCGTCCATAAAAAAGGAAAAGCATCAATAGCCATTGCATCTAATTGTGCCAAAAAAGACACATATCGTTGTTTTTGTTTATTAAAGCCAGATGCAAAGAAGTCAACTGTTATTTTGCCAAACACTTGTTCAACTATCTTTATAAAAAGCTCTAGTTTTACCATCATTTCCATATCTTTATTTCGTTTTCTAGACAATTTGTCAGCTGTAACATTGTCTTTCCCTGAAATATGTGCAACACTTAGCCAAAAATTCCTATTAACACACCCATGCCAAATCTCTTTAGTAAGTGTACGTGAAGAAGGTATACGTCCCCCAAAATTGTGTATAAAAGATACTGCCACTGTTTTATCAACATATAACCGTATATGTGTATCATAAAGCATATGTCCTAATGATTGCAATTTTAATGAAGCTTCTTTCAATTCTAAAAAAATGATATGTTCTAATGTTTCATTATTAGTCCAAAAACCCACTATAAGTCAATTGGTAGGTTTTATTCAAATCACCCCATCTAGTTTTACTAGCATCACTATAAAAAAATAACTGAGGGTTGTGAAATAGTCATTGACTTGTAGCGGAACATAACATTATCAATCCACCAATGAAGTTATTCCGTACTTCTAATATCCAACTCAATAATAGCATCAAAATTCCCATGATTACATTTCAAGAACTTATCTTTAAAATGTTCTAAATCCTTGAAATACAAAGGAGCATATTTCACTCCTGGTTCACTAGCTACCATTTTTCCTATTACTCGTGCTAAATCTCTGATCGTTACTTTCTTTTGAGAGAGAATCAGTTTACATTGTTCGATTAAACTCTTTTTCCTGTCAGAAGTTAAATGTAAAGTCATATTTAATGTGTTTATAATGAACCCCAGAAAAACGATTTCTTGAGTAGGTAAACATACTGATTTTTCAGGATGAATTGTGAATCCTATTCCATCTAATAAAGTAACAGTATCCTCAATATTTTTCAAACACTCTTGATATGTATCACCCAATAACAAACTGTCATCAATATAAGGCACATTGACGTCCATTTCACGTTATTTTCCATAAACAGATTTTAACAATTTGGTAAAAACCATTGGGCTGCTCGATAACCCTTGTGGAAGTACTTTGAATTAGTAGTGATCATTTTTCCATCTAAATCTTCAATATTTTTTATCACTTTCTTGTATTGGTACACTATAATACGCATCTTTCAAGTCAACTGAAGCCATTTATTGGTTTAGTTTGATGTTGTTAATAACAGTGTGCAAAGTTTCCATTTTGAAATTCCATTTTGAAATGTTTTTTCACAACATTATCATTTAATGATTTGAGATTTAAAATTACTCTAACATTACCGTCCTTTTTTGGTCTAATGAAAATGTTAGAATTTCGAAAAACTAAGGATTTTCTTACCCCAGGAGTAGATTACCTTAGCCGTATTTGGCACAACTTTTTGGAATTTTGGGTCCTCAATGCTCTTCAACTTTGTATTTATTTGGCTTTTTTAACTATTTTGATCTGAGCGTCACTGATGAGTCTTATGTAGACGAAACGCGCGTCTGGTGTATAAAGTTATAATCCTGGTACTTTTGATAACTAATTAGAATAATATCCATGAGTATCATAACATGTATTTGACACTTTTTCAATAATTTCTTTACTTAACAAAACTTTTCAATTTCTTTCTGAATTAAACTTCTCTCATGTTCATTAAATTCAATTGTTTTAGGAATAGATATTTGGAATGGTACATTGTCAATAGTATAACCAGCTAACACATTCCTTATCCATTTATCCTTCAATCAAAAAGTTAATCATAAAAGAGAACTAGAGGCTCTACAGAGCCTGTGTCGCTCACCTTAGTCTATGGGCATATCATAAACGAATAAAAATTTACAAAATGTACAAAATTTACAAAATTTTTGAAAATTGTTTAAAATTGACTATAAAGGGCAATAACTCCTTAAAGGGTCAACTGCCCATTTTGATCATGTTGACATATTTGTAGGTCTTACTTTGCTGTACATTATTGCTGTTTACAGTTTATCTGTATCTATAATAATATTCAAGATAATAACCAAAAGCTGCAAACTTTTCTGAAAATTACAAATTCTGGGGCAGCAACCCAACAACGGGATGCCTGATTACTCTGAAATTTTCAGGGCAGATAGACTTTGACCTAATGAACACATTAATCTCTTCAGATTTGCTTTCAATGCTTTGGTTTCTGAGATTTTAGCCAAAAACTGTATTTTACTCTATGTACTATTTTTAGCCATGTCGGCCATCTTGGATCGCAGGCTGGGTCATCGGACACATTTTTTAAACTACTTACCCTAACGATGATTGTGGACCAGTTTGGTCAAATTTTTCTCAGTAGTTTCAGAGGAGAAGATTTTTGTACAAGATAACAAAAAGTTGTTGCTGTTTACAGTTTACCTCTATCTATAATAATATTCAAGATAATAACCAAAAACGTCAAAATTTCCTTAAAATTACCAATTCTTTGGCAGCAACCCAACAACGGGTTGTCCGATTCATCTGAAAACTTCAGGGCAAATACATTTTGACCTGATAAACAATTTTACCCCGTGTCAGATTTGCTCTAAATACTTTGATTTCAGAGATATAAGCCAAAAACTACATTTTACCCCTATGTTCTATTTTTAGCCATGGCGGCCATCTTGGTTGGTTGGCCGGGTCAACGGACATATTTTTTAAACAAGATACCCCAATGATGATTGTGGCCAAGTTTGGTTAAATTTAGCCAAGTAGTTTCAGAGGAGAAGATTTTTGTAAAAGTTAACGACGGACGCAGGAGGACGACGGACGCCAAGTGATGAGAAAAGCTCACTTGGCCCTTCGGGCCAGGTGAGCTAAAAATGGTTAAAAATTGACTATAAAGAGCAATAACTCCTAAAGGGGTCAACTGACCATTTCGGTCATGTTGACTTATTTGTAAATCTTACTTTGTTGAACATTATTGCTGTTTACAGTTTATCTCTATCTATAATAATATTCAAGATAATAACCAAAAACAGCAAAATTTTCTTAAAATTACCAATTCAGGGGCTGCAACCCAACAACAGGTTGTCTGATTCATCTGAAAATTGCAGGGCAGATAAATCTTGACCTGATAAACAAATTTACCCCATGTCAGATATGCTCTAAATGCTATGGTTTTTGAGTTATAAGTCAAAAACTGCATTTTACCCTATGTTCTATTTTTAGCCATGGCGGCCATCTTGGTTGGATGGCCGGGTCACCGGACACATTTTTTTAAATAAATACCCCAAAGATGATTGTGGCCAAGTTTGGATTAATTTGGCCCAGTAGTTTCAAAGGAGAAGATTTAGTAAAAGATTACTAAGAGTTACGAAAATTTGACAAAAATTGACTATAAAGGGCAATAACTCCTTAAGAGGTCAACTGACCATTTCGGTCATGTTGACTTATTTGTAAATCTTACTTTGCTGAACATTATTGCTGTTTACAGTTTATCTCTATCTATAATAATATTCAAGATAATAACCAAAAACAGTAAAATTTTCTTAAAATTTCCAATTTAGGGGCAGCAACCCAACAACGGGTTGTCCAATGCACGGCATATAGATCTTGACCTGATAAACAATTTTACCCTTTGACAGATTTGCTCTGAATGCTTTGCTTTTTGAGTTATAAGCCAAAAACTGCATTTTATCCCTATGTTCTATTTTTAGCCATGGCGGCCATCGTGGTTCGTTGGCCGGTTTACACATTTTTTTAAACTAGATACCCCAATGATGATTGTGACCAAGTTTGGTTTAATTTGGCCCAGTAGTTTCAGAGGAGAAGATTTTTGTAAAAGTTAACGACGACGACGACGACGGACTACGGACGACGGACGACGGACTACGGACGACGGACGACGGACGCCAAGTGATGAGAAAAGCTCACTTGGCCCTGTGGGCCAGGTGAGCTAAAAAAGCAATAAGTCCAACAGAAATATACAACAGATGTAAATGTCGAAAAACTAATCAAGCTCATAACAATGCACGTACGACCTCGGACAACAACGTGACTGCAATGACATTGGACAGCGCCACCTGGCTGTCCTCTGAGAGAAAAATCGTCTATATCACCAGTTAAATAGAATAACCATTTAAAGGAGTTATAACAGCTAAAATTTTTAAATTAGAGGTCTCTAGTAGGAGGTTCAATGTACCATGGCTAAGGAAAATTTTAAAAACATCTTTTCAAGAAAGTAAAATATATAAAAACAACTTATTGATGTATAATTTCTATGTAAAGGAGTCAGAATTGCTACAATTTTTGAAATTAGAGGTCTATAGCAGGGGTTCAAAGTTCCATGGTAGGGGGTCAAAATACCTGGTAAAATTTTCAAAGTGTCTTTTCTAGCAAATTAAATACATACAAACTACTTATTGGAGTATTATAACTGTATATAAGAGTTAACATTTTTAAGTAAAGGTCTATAGTAGGGGGTTCAATATACCATGGCTAAGTACAATTTAAAAACATCTTTTCAAGCAGGAAAATACATACAAACTACTTATAATAGTATAATTACTATATTCAAGAGATATAATTCCCAGAAGTTTTTTTACTTAAAGGCAATAGTAGGGGGTTTCAATATACCATGGTAGGGGGTCAAGATACCATGGCTAAGTAAAATTTCTAAACATCTTTCCCAGCGAGTTAAATACATACAAACTTCTTATTGGAGTATTAAAAATTTAAACAAGAGTTAGAATTGATCGAATTTTTGAAAGTAAAAGTCTATAGTCGGTGGTTCAATATACCATGACAGGGGGGTCAAAATACCATGGCAAAGTAAAATTTTTAAAATATCTTTTCAAGCAGGTTTAATACATACACAGTACTTATTGGAGTAATATAACTATAAAAAAGAGTTAGCATTGCAAATTTTTTTTAAGTAAAGGTCTATAATAGGAGGTTCAATAATAGTAGGAGGTTCAATATACCAAGGCAAGGGGGGGGGGGGGGGTCAAAAACCATGGCAAAGTAAAATTTTCAAAATATCTTTTCAAGCACGTTTAAAAAATACACAGTAATTATTAGAGTATTATTACTATGTCAAGAAGAAGGAATTGCTCGAACTTTTGAAATTGGAGGTGTAAAGAGGAGGGGATCAAAATACAATGGCAAAGTAAAAAAATTATAAAATTTCTTTTCCAGCAAGTTAACTTCATACACAACTTATTGGAGTATTATTTCTATAAAAAAGAGTAAGCATTGCCAGTTTTTTGTTTAAAGTAAAGGTCTATAGTAGAGAGTCCAATATATGATGGCAGGGGGTCAAAATACCATTGCAAAGTAAAAATTTTAAAATATCTTTTCCTGGTATCTATGATGAGTTTATTTCCAGCAAGTTAAATACATACAAACTACTTATTGGAGTGTTAAGAAGTGAGAATAGCTAGAATTTTTGGAATTAGAGGTGTAAAGTGGTGAGGGTCAATATACCGTTGCAGGGGGGTCAAAATACCATGGCAAAGTATCATTTTTGAAATATCTTTTCCAGCAAGTTTAGTTCATACACACTACTGAATGGAGTATTATAACTATATACAAGAGTTAGAATTGCAAGAATTTTGAAAGTAAAGGTCTATAGTAGGAGGTTCAATATACCATGGCAGGGGGTCAAAATACCATGCAAAAGTAAAAATTTTCAAAATATCTTCTCCAGCAAAGTAAATACATACAAACTACTTATTTGAGTATCATGACTATGTCATGAAGAAAGAATAGCTCGAATTTTTGAAATTGGAGGTGTAAAGAGCAGGGGTCAATATACCATAACAGGGGAAAAAAAGGGGGGGGGGGTAAGAATAGCATGGCTAGGTAAAATTATCAAAAAATCTTTTCCTGCAAGTTGATTACATACAAACTACTTATTGGAGTATTACAATTAAATACAAGAACTAGAATTGCCAGAATTTTTTATTGTAAAGGTCTAAAGTAGGGGTTCAATATACCATGGCAGTGATGTCAAAATACCATGGCTTATTAAATTTTTAAAATATCTTTTCCAGCAAGTTAAATACATACAAGCTTATTATTCCCCCGCTTTAAAAAGGGGGTATACTGTATTACCTTTGTATGTCCATCCATCTATCCTTCCGTCAGTCCGTCCGTCCCATGAATATTTTTCGTCGCATTTTTCTCAGGAACTCCAATACAAGGATTTCTGAAATTTGGTTCACCACACGACAACTTCCTGTTTACCGAACACTTGTATGATTTTACACATGATAGCCAAGATGAAAATTTTCGTCACATTTTTCTCCGGAACTACAATACAAGGATTTCTGAAATTTTGTTTCAGGGTTTATATAAGTCAACTATACCTTGTGATGCATTTTTAGATTCATCACTCGACAAGTTCTTGTTTACCGAACGATTGTATGATTTTACACATGATAGCAGAGTTGAAAATTTTCGTTACATTTTTCTCAGGAACTACAATACAAGGATTTCTGAAATTTGGTTTCAGGGTTAATATAAGTCAGCTATACCGTGTGCTGTGTATTCAGATTTATCACTCAAAAACTTCCTGTTAACCGAACATTTGCATCTTTTTACACTATTACTATTATCCACTTGCGACGGGGGTATCATCAGTGATCAGTATCTTCCAGTTTCACTTGTTATTTGAGTATTATAACTATGTCAAGAAGTAAGAATAGCTAAACGTTTTGAAATTGGAAGTGTAAAGAGCAGGGGGTCAATATACTATGACCGGGGGTCAAAATACAATGGCTAAGTAAAAAACGTCTTTTCTAGCAAGTTTAATACATACAAACTACTTATTGGAGTATTATAAATATAAACAGGAGTTAGAATTTAGATGTAAAGATGTTTTGAAAATTTTATTTAGCAATGGTATTTTGATCCCCTACCTTGGTATATTGAATCCCATACTTAAGACTTTTAATTTTAAAAAATCTAGCTTTTATAACTCCTTTACATAGTAAGTATACTCCAATGAGTAGTTTTAATGAATTTTTCCTGCATGAGAAAATATTTTGAAAAATTTATTTTACCATGGTATTTTGACCCTCTTGCCATGGTATATTGAATACCCTACTAGAGGCCTTCAAATTAAAAAATTCTAGCTGTTATAACTCTTTTACATAGTAACTATACTCAAATAAGTAGTTGATATGTATTTTGTTTGAAAATATGTTTTGAAATTTGATTTAGCCATTTTATTTTGACCCCCTGCAAGGGTATATTGAACCCCATTCTATAGCTCCAGCTTAAAAAAAGTTATAGCTAACAAATTGTAAATTAGATAATCTGCATTACTATTTATCTAAAACAGGGGAGTTCGGTTCAATTTACCATGATGATGTTCAAAATACCATATGTGAAAAATTACACCGGGTCACTTTTTAGGGGTTCATAAAACCATGCTTTAGAATAGAATTGGAACAAGTTCCAAACTTTCCAAAGAAAAGTAATTAGCATTTTCATATAATTTGCGATTCCATAATAGAAAGAATGGTTGTTGCTGGTGATATTTGGGAACAATTGAGAGAATTTTGAAATGTAGCCGATTCAACCCAAATCCAAAAAGGAAATAGCTATTCACGAAAATAAACAGTGAATGTAGTGCCTATAATTAGACTGTCCTCATATGTAAAGTAATCCCAGGTATTATCAGGGACTGATGTTGCTCTGGTTCTACAAGTCAAAGTAGAATGGCCATGATCTCCCAATTTGCTTGCCTATGACGTGTTTGGCGGGTTGATGATGATGGAAGACAGACGGTCATTAGGACTTTAGTTCTGGGTATATAACATAATGGCATAATTTCATGTAACCTCCTTTCAATGACATATTGTCAGAGATCTTCCAATTCAACACAATTGAACCAAGACTTGACACCATTAAGAGAGACAGTTACCAGTTGGCACCCTATGTGGACATGTTCTTCATCAAGGTAACATTTCAGTCAATGCTCTTCTGTGTGCCGCAAGTCCGTCTAACACTTATCAATTCAAAATATTAAAAAGTTTTTAAATTTTGACTAAAGTTTTGATATATCAAAATTCCAAACATTTAAAAAAACTGGCATTTGTTATGGCCCCGCAACAAAGTTGTCGGTGCCATATAGTTTTACCCTTGTCCGTCATTCCGTCACAGATGAGTTACAAATCAAGTTTGAGTTTCTTTGCGCTCCGCTAATTTTTGACGAAATTACGGGCTTTGCACTTTGATATAAATTCCGTCATTCCGTCATTCGGCAACAAACCATCATACGGAGGTTTTTTTAAACGCCTTCAGATATTGGGCTGATGATTGGTATGTGAGTTTACCATGATGAGTTACAGATTAAGTGTAACTTGAATTCAAGCACTTTTTTTGAAAAGAAAAAGCAGACACAAGTTAACTCATCCCTTACTCAAATTCATATCAAATTAAATCAAATTTATTGAGAAAAAAAAACCAACATATTTGTCAGTGGCAAACTACACTCTGCGTTTTTGTGAGATGATTTTCTATTTGTATCCCCTATTTATGAGCATTATGTTTTCTGGTCTGTGCGTCCGTCCGTCTGTTCGTCCGTCTATCCCGTTTCAGGATTAAGTTTTGGTTTAAAATAAAGATTTTATCCCATTTTCACGGTTCACTGAACATAGAAAGTGATAGTGCGGTTGGGGCATCAGTGTACTTGGGACACATTCTTGTTGTAGTTTTTTCTTATGTTGTACTGTTACACCACTGCCCCAGGCTAGCTGAGGGTTAGGATCCCGCTAATATGTCTAACCTCACATTCTGTGTATATATGCATGTCCCAAGTCAGGAGCCTGTTATTCAGTGGTGTCGTTTGTTAATGTGTTACATATTTGTTTTTCTTTCATTTTTTGTAAATGAATTGGGGTGTTAGTTTTCTCGTTGGAATTGTTTTACATTTGTAATATCAGGGCCTTTGAAAGCTGACTAAGCGGTATTGGTTTTGATCAATGGTCGATGCCACTGCTGGTGGACGTTTCGTCCCCGAGGGTATGACCAGTCCAGTAGTCAGCACTTCGGTGTTGACATGAATTTCAATTATATGGTAATTTTTATAAATTTCCTGTTTACAAAACTTTGATTTTTTCGAAAAAGTCTTATGTTGACGAAACGCGCGTCTGGCGTATTAAATTATAATCCTGGTACCTTTGATAACTAATTAAAGCCGTAGGGTGATTTACAGTTGTTTACTTCTGTGTCATATGGTCTCTTTTGTGGAGAGTTTTCTCATTGGGAATCATACCACATCTTTTTTTATTAAGACAATACATACAAATAAAATAAATGGAGAATGTGTCCCATGGACACAGATGATGCCCAAAACTTGCATACAACATTTTAAAGGGACATAACTCAAGAACTTTAAAAAGTGATGCTACCCAAATTTGAACTGTATCTTAGTTTTGTGGTACTAAGTATTATATATATATATATATAAAGGCTTCATTATGTTTGGGAGGGACAAACTTGAATTACATAATGGAAACATTTTGCAATTTTTCAATTTACAAAGGGGCATTACTCGATAATGATTGTGGTAATAAGCAATGTGTATAAGTTTCATAATATTTGGTTTAGGCAAACTTAAAATAGAGTAAAAACTAAAATGTTTGCAATTTTTCATTGATAAAGGAGCATAACTCTAGTTAACTCACAGTTAAAGTGACACCACCAAAATTCAATTTTACCTGTATTTTGTGATAAAATGCATTGTGCCTAAGTTTCATAACATTTGGTTGAGACAACTTAAATAAGAGAACGGAAACCAAATACTTTGCATTGTTTTCCATTTATAAAGGGACATAACTCGTGAATTGTTAAATAGACCCCACCAAAATTGAAACTTGATCTATATTTTTTTGTAATAAGCAATGTGTATAAGTTTCATAATATTTGGTTGAGGCAAACTTAAGATAGAGGTGAAACTAAAATGTTTTCAATTTTCTATTTATAAAGGAGCATAACTCTAAAACAGTTAAAGTGACACCACCAAAATTCAATTTTACCTGTATTTTGTGATAAAATGCATTGTGCCTAAGTTTCATAACATTTGGTTGAGGCAACTTAAATAAGAGAACGGAAACTAAATATTTTGGATTGTTTTCCATTTATAAAGGGACATAAATCGTGTATGTTTAAATAGACCCCACCAAAATTGAAACTTGATCTGTATTTTGTGGTAATAAGCAATGTGTATAAGTTTCATAATATTTGGTTGAGGCAAACTTAAGATAGAGTAAAAAACTAAAATGTTTGCAATTTTCCATTTAAAAAGGAGCATAACTCTAGAACAGTTAAAGTGACGCCACCAAAATTCAAACTTGATCTATGTTTTGTGATAATAAGCATTGTGCATAAGTTTCATAACATTTGGTTGAGGCAAACTTAAGTATAGAATGTAAATTAACATTTTGTAATTTTTCCATTTATAATGGAGCACCACTCTTGAATGGTTAGAGTGACGCTACCAAAATTCAAACTTGATCTTATTTTTGGATAATAAGAATTGTGTACAAGTTTCATAACATTTGATGAAGGCAAACTTAAGTAAAGGAACGAAAACTAGAACAGTTTAAGTGATGCCATCAAAATTCAAAGCTGAACTGTGTTTTGTTTGTGGTTGTCCATAGATTTACGAGTTTTGAACAGCGGTATACTACTGTTGCCTTTATATATAAGCATTGTGTATAAGTTTCATAACATATGGTTGAGGAAAACTCGAGTTAGAGAATGGAAACCAATTTCGGCACGTATGGACGTACATACAGACGGACAAGGGTAAAACTTAATGCCCCTCGGCTTCAGAAATTGAAATCTAATCAAAATAAATTATATTGTTGAGAAAAAGAACAATGACGTCACTTGGCGTTCAGGTTTTAACTTATTCGGATGTGTCAAATATGACGTCACTTGGCGTTCAGGTTTTAACTTATTCGGATGTGTCAAATATGACGTCACTTGGCGTTCAGGTTTTAACTTATTCGGATGTGTCAAATATGACGTCACTTGGCGTTCAGGTTTTAACTTATTCGGATGTGTCAAATATGACGTCACTTGGCGTTCAGGTTTTAACTTATTCGGATATGTCTACATTTTGTGTTGCAAATGTCTGGTTATGTAATGTATTTCAGTTGTTTCCTGTAATTAGTTAATACTTCAGTTTCATCATGTACATCTTTGGTATAGTAATTTTGCAAATTTACTGTTTGCTAAAGTATAAATTATTCTAAATAATAGGGATGCTCTGGTAACTAATAGAAAACCCTGGCCGTTTTTGGCACAACTTTTTTTATCTTTTGGTCCTCGATACTGTTCGACTTCGTGCTTGTTTCGGCTTTCAAACTTTTGTATCTGGGCGTCACTATTAGATCTTGTGTGGACAAAATGCACTTCTGGCGTATTAAAATTTTGAACTTGTTGCATTTTGTTGGCTGTTGTTCGTGTGTTTCTTTGTCAATTGTGTTCTCCAATTTATTTATATTGTAGTCCTATGGTGTTGAGTTGTCATTGTAATGTTATATTTCACATGGCTATAAAAGGGGAGGTTTGGCATTCCACAAAACCAGGTTCAACCCACCATTTTTTCCTTTAAAAATGTCCTGTACCAAGTCAGGAAATTGGCCATTGTTATATTATAGTTCGTTTCTGTGTGTGTTACAATTTAACGTTGCATGGTTTGTTTTCTTTTATTTTTGAGTGTAAATTGACATTGCGATAAGACGTGTCACGGTACTTGTCTATCCCAAGTTCATGTATTTGGTTTAGATGTTGTGTTTGCTGTTCTCGTGGGATTTTGTCTTGTGCTTGGTCCGTTTCTGTGTGTGTTACACTGTAGTGTTGTGTTGTTGTTCTCCTCTTATATTTAATGCGTTTCCCTCGGTTATTGACATGAATATCAATAATGTGGTCATTTTTATAAATTTCCTGTTTCCCAAACTTTGAATTTTTGAAAAAACTAAGGATTTTCTTATCCCAGGCATAGATTACCTTAGCCGTATTTGGCACAACTTTTTGGAATTTCGGATCCTCAATGCTCTTCAACTTTG
Source organism: Mytilus galloprovincialis (assembly GCA_037788925.1). NCBI lineage: Eukaryota > Metazoa > Mollusca > Bivalvia > Mytilida > Mytilidae > Mytilus > Mytilus galloprovincialis. The sequence continues at coordinate 22,153,224 of CM075341.1, forward strand.
TACTTGTTTGGTTTTATAAATATTTTGATATGAGCGTCACTGATGAGTCTTATGTAGACGAAACGCGCGTCTGGCGTACAAAATTATAATCCTGGTACCTTTGATAACAATTTTAGTTTGTTACCCCGATTTCGTTTTTTGTCCATGGATTTATGAGTTTGAACAGCGGTATACTACTGTTGCCTTTATTTATGAGGCTAATGAAATGGATTCACATAACACAATAGTTCAATACTATTCATTAAACAAAATTAAGAATAACAAATATAGAAATTCAAAAATAGTAAATACATAACATTAACCATAAAACCAGTAGAGAAATATAAAGTAATACCCATTTATAAAAAGGGCATGGGTAGGCGAGTAAAAAATTTTCTCCAAACTATAAAAATTGTTGATTGACGCTTCAACTCAAATTTCAAAAATAATATAACAAGAACTAAGCGTTTATTGTGTGAAAACAAATCTTGGAGTGAAGAAAAAAAGGTATGTAATTTAACAGGTAAATGAAAGAGTAGAATTCAACCAATACTCCAATTGGAAAGTTATAACAAACTATGAATGACAGAAAGAATGTAACAATTAAATAAATTAAAATCGTTCAGAGCAGAAATTTTTAAAATCTTGCAAGAATATAAATTTCTTTCTCAGTAGTTAATAAGTTTTAATAAAATAAAAATTTCCATACGATATATACAAATTAAAAACAATACAGTAACTCTAAATCTAGTAATTAGTGTTTTCTTATCACAGCTTCCTCATCACTTATTCACATTAATAAATTGAAATTAAATCAAATTAAATCAAATTTATTAAGAAAAAAACCCAACATAATTGTCAGTGTCAAACTACAATATATACAAAATAAAAGACAATACAGTAACTATGAATCTAATACGTAGTGTCTTCTTATCCTAGTTTCAATGACTTTATAAATACTAGAAACCAATTGATTTACCTGCCTTGGTGTAAGAGCAGTTATATACATTTGTGGAATAACATCTTTAAAAAATGATTTTAAAAAGAAATGAAAGTACTGCAGTACTGATCATCGGATGACCGCACGTTCTTGTGGATGGTCAAAAGCACATGTCACAGAAAAAGATCACATCTCTATACCTGAAACTAAGGTTAATGTACAGAGATATATTTTTGTGTGAGACAAGTTCGTACGATACGGGTTTAGCCATGCGATACGGGATATGCGATACAGGGTAAGTGTTACAGACTGGAAAAAAGTACCTTCATTAGATATACAAAATAGCTGTTTTTTGTAATAAATATATGATAAATACATATATAGTGCACTTGCAAAATTTCATTTTAAGTGACAGTTATCAAGTATTTCCTATTGAATCATTTTTTTTTATTGCAGAAGTAAACATATTGCTACAACAAAATAACATAATATATATAAATCTTCGATAGCCAAGGGTGGATCTTCAAGAGAGCGGGAGTGGATCGTAACCCTTGGCTATCGAAGATGATATAAAATATATACATTGACATTAATGACAATTAAGAAACAGAGAACAAAAATACTATCCTGTGAGAATATGGAATCATGTAATAGTTATTTGTGACCTGAGTATCAATGCTGCATTTGCATTATCGAGATCGAGTTTGCTTGTAAAGTACTTCAAGGTAATATAACATTTTAAAGACATGTAAACGGTCACATATTAAAGTTTATGACTTCTGATTAACTGGTTTCTATGACTTCTGAAAGAAAACAATTTAAATCAAAATTAAACAATGAAAATGAAATAAAAATTTTGAACCTATAACTGCTAATTAACTTAAACTACACTTGTCTTGGATGGAGAGTTGTTTCATTAGCTCTATAAATACCACATCTTTTTATGAAAATTGTTGACCTGGTTTAATTCATGTAATTTGTTTGTGTTCTTTAAATAGGAAAACACTGAAACTATACTTAACTGTACATATATGTATATATGCTGATGTGAAGCTTCATTTGAATCCACCAAGAGATGTGATGACATGATTATGATTGATTGATTACATATCATTTAACGATATGCAAACGGCAACTTTGGTGATATATAACTATGCAAATCTAAAGAAAAGTCTAAGAACTAAATTTATAAGTAAACAGAAAATTGGACAAAAACATACACATGTACGTTGACTAATATTGTATATTTGTAAGCACCTTGTATTTATTGCCTCCAGTTTGGTTAGGGGCATGCTTGAGGAAGTCCATGATAGCAGCATTGACTTCATTTTCTTTCGAAATTCGATGAACCTTGAGACATGCTTCTGGAAGAAAAAAGTGACTGTCACACTATGCTAATACATGTACTTAAAATTGATAAAAAAAAATATAATTTCATGTAGTCTTTGACATACGAGTTGAATCAACATTTTATTTTATTTGTGTTGTTGTAATAATTTCACAAGAAAGATATGCTATCATATGTGCTAAAATGTTGTACAGAAATACATTCCATATTTGAATGGCCTTGCAATTGTTTTCAGCCAAATATAATTACTGAATCTCATGATACAAACATGTAATGTAGTTATATACATGTAATTGTTATCTATAATCTCAATAATAAATGAAAAATTATACATAAGTTTTTGTCCTGTTATTTTCAAAACACACTAGAACACACCCGCGAAATCGCGGGCATTCAGAGCGGAGTTAAAAGTATGTAAAGTGTTGTTAGAAGTTTTATACCTCCTCCTTCATTTCCAAAATTCCCAATTTTTGGTTTTCTATCAATTTCAATATGAACATACATTTAGTATGTTATGAACATTTAAGTAAGGAGCCTGTAGTTCAGTGGTTGTCGTTTGTTTGTGTGTTACATATTTGTTTTTCGTTCCTTTTTGTACATAAATAAGGCCGCTAGTTTTCTCGTTTGAATTTTTTTACATCGTCATTTCGGGGCCTTTTAAAGCCGAGTATGCGGTATGGGCTTTGCTCGTTGTTGAAGGCCGTACGGTGACCTATAGTCGTTAATTTCTGTGTCATTTTGGTCTCTTGTGGAGAGTTGTCTCAACATGGCAATCATACCACATCTTTATTTTTGTAATCAATGAATTTTGTAAAATATTTAATGAATGGAGAATTTCAGAAAAAGGTATCAAAAGTTCACATGAATAATTTTAGCGCTTATCTGTATATTACTATATAAATAAAGTGTATTTACTTTCAATTATTAGTTTAGTAATCGATCCATGGTGGTCAATTGACATAGTATACAGACCCTCTCCATTTAATAAACTCTGAACAGAATTAAAATACACTTTATTCGTACTATTTGTTTGTTCAAAGTATACAGAAAAACGCAAACCGGAAGTATAATCTGACTTAAAATTTCGTCCAATGACGGGACAATATCCGGATGCCTTTTTTCTCGTTTTTCTCCAAAAATAACTAAATCTGAATAATCATATGAATGGATGACAAATGCGACTATGCACTGTACATATAGGACACAGAGTCGTGTTGATTAATTTATTGTGGAAAGAAGAGAAGCGACACCAAAAATGAGGTCTTCTCGTTTAATAGTATAGATTAACAAGAATATACTTACTGACAACAACTTTATAAATAGCTGTTGTTTGTAGTGCCTCTCTCTTTCCCTTTAAACTGTAGAGGGACCATAGAGAATTGTTCCCTAAGTGTCTCATCATCTTCAGTACAGTATCATCAACTGTACTGCCACCAAGGTTAATCAAGGCTTTTTTCTGAAAATGAACAGAATACTAATACAGATACTATTTGTAATGCTTTTTTGTTATGTCATGTTTTCTTACTATATAATTATTACTATACATTTTCACTTCTTTGCACTATGAACATCAAAATCATATATTTTGTAAAAATATTTCCTTTCTCTATATAAACTGTATACCTAACAACAAAACTATTATTATTTACCTCTAAATGATACTTTTGCAAATGGCAGATTTTTGTTCAAGCTCATTGTTGTTTTTCTAAAATTGTTCAACATTTTACAGCAGTATAATACTAACAAATTATTCATCTCTTATTTCATTTGTGTTAATATGTCTTTTGATTGAGTTAAGCCATTTTCAATTGATATTTTTTATTGTCTGATGTTAACTATTGTTTCAGATTAAGGTGAAGGTTTGGTACCATTAAAACGTTTAAACCCGCTGCAATTGTTTGCACCTTACCTAAGTAAGGAATCTGATGTTTAGTACTTGTTGTTTGGTTGATGTGGTTCATAAGTGTTTCTCTTTTTTTTTTTATAGATTAGATCGTTCGTTTTCCCGTTTGAATGGATTTACACTAGTAATTTTTAGGGCCCTTAATAGCTTGCTGTTCAGTGTGAGCCAAGGCTCCGTGTTGAATATCGTACTTTGACCTATAATTTTTTAATTTTATAAATTGTGACTTTGGTGGAGAGTTGTCTCATGTGCTCTCATACCACATCTTCTTATATCTAAGAAGTGTGCTTATCTTATCTAATTAAAAAAAATATATATTTAGCCACCAAACACAAATATAATTATTGTCTCCATTAACCATTATATATCCCTGTTAAGAATAGTAACTCATCACAACATTTTATCGTCCTGCACCAAAAATTATAGTTTACATCATTTGGCAAAAACTTTTATATATATTGTATATATGTCATGAAGATACCCCCATTATGACCCTCCTATTTGATGTATCTGTTCTATAAAATATGAGTATTTGGACCATATGTGTATGGTCCGACCGTACGCTGAGTAACAACCATGTGCATATGGTCGGGGTAGTTTACACATTTATTTTTACTACTTAATTTTTATAAGGTAAGGCCATTCTAGTTTTCACGTCATTAAAAGGACAATATCAAAGTCATTTTATTATATTAAAATAATAACAAGATCAACTAAATAAAATAGGTAGTTTCACCCAGTTCATTTTACTTACTAGTCAAAACTATAGTAAGAACATTTTATACCCGTGATCATTACTGATTTGTAATAATTGACACTAGAGAAGGACAGATAACAGATACATCCAGATTTAGACAATATGTGAAAGACAGATGGTTTCAACTTGAAATTTTTGCCGTTTTTGGTAGCCTTTGAATTATAATATTATTGAAAAGGACCATATGATAATGTGGACAATACTTTTTTCTAATGCATATTTGAAGAAATACCTATATGGTATAAATACTCATATGATACTGCCTGTTAATAACCAAACGAGTATATACTAATATAGTCCGACCATACGTATATAGTCGGCCCATATGCATATACACATATGGTCATGATACTCTAAATAATTCTATATTAACGTGTAACTGATTTCAAAAGTGTAATAAATAATTAATATATACCATCTGTTTTTTAAAATTTACTTCCTGGAGCTGAACTGACATGCTGTCTAGATCTTCCTTTGTCTTCATTTGATCAGGCAGCAAAATGTCAAGGTCAGCAGCAGCATCATTTGATGTTCCTAACTACCTATCCCTGAGTTGTTGTAGTATTCGATTATTATCATCAGTCTGTCTCTGCAGACTAGCCAGTGCCATGATGACCTCCCTTTCAAAAGCTAGAAGAAAAATCTTTTGAAATTCAATAAGGATACAAACTGAGAAAACAATAAAAAAATACTTATAAGCACAACTGTTGTAATGAGATTTGCTTGTTACTGTAGTAAATAAACTTTACTTTCAATGGTTGGTTTTCAGTGAAAACCATTAAAGTAAGATAGAAAGTAGGGTATAAAACAATTATAAGAAAAATAAGGAAATCTATCTAGTATGTAAAATGCAAAAAAAGCCAAATGATACATGATATAAAATAAATTTTTCAAAGTCACCAGCATGATTTAGAAAGTCACTTTTATACAAATGTTGACCTTTTTGAAACATTGTTTATTATGTTTTGTTGAATTTTCTTCATCGTCGATATGAAAAATATATTATACTGTTGAGGAATATGACAGAAAGATTTCATATCATGTATTGCATTTTGTGTCAGGCGTGGCTAAACTTTTCACTTTTTGAACTTCTACTTGAGAACCACTTAAACGGATCAATATATTAAACTGTTTTTTTTCTACATGGTTGAAGCATGTGATAAAAAGATCATAACATAATGTAAATTTTCGTATCAAATGTATCAGCACTTGGTCAATATTACCCTCAATGAACCTCGTGCATTTAAAAAATGCAATTTTATACAGGTAACCTGATATTATTAATTCATGAAGTTTAAATGACTGTATTTGTTAAAACCAGCATCATTAAACATAAAGCTAGCTCTTTTTTTTTTAATTCTAAATAAGCAGCTCCTCTAAAGCACATGATAAGCCTTATCCCAATAATTTTTCAAAACTGCAGAAGATAGAAAAAAAAAGACAAACACATGAGTTTCAATTGATACAGTCCACTTGTACCACAGTTAAAATCACCTATGATTGTTTGCATATGTCTATGGTCTGAGAACAGAAACAAAAATTCAGCAATTTTTCCGTTGATAAACAGGCATAACTCTAGAACGGTAAAAGTGGCACCACCAAAATTCAAATTTGATCTGTATTTTGTAGATATATAGTATATATAGTATATTCATTTAGCAGAAGCAATATTTAAAAGCATAGTAAGTTGAAATTGATAATGATAGATGTAGCAATAACTAGAACACAATATGGCGTGTACAACTGCAGACTGAGTGTATAATTTCTGAGATTTACGAAGTTTTCTGTTGCCAGAATGACCGACAAACAGACAGACTTTCCTGGTAGGAATTCATATTAACTTAACACTACCATGGACCCAAATAAATATTAATAGGAAAACAAAGATGTTGGAAGATGCCATAAGTGTATTTCCATCACATCTACATGTCTATGATAATTTGATGTTTTAACTATGTTGCATTAATATATTATACAAATACAATTTAACTCACAGGATAAGTGAAATGGTGGTGTTGATTGATTCATTGGTGAAGTTGGACGACTTCTGGATGATGGTCGACGTGTAGATAGATAATTGAATGATGATGATCCAGGTGTTGGGTGAGGACTTTGCACATCCATAGTGGGAAGACTTTCAGTTCTCGCTTTTTTCTGTTATGATCCACTGTATTCTTCTACAATTAACAAATAATCAAATACCTAGTCAAATTATTAGTGATTTGTTTTCATTCATTCTTTTTACCTAATTTATTTTCCTACAATAAAAACTCATGTCAACTACATAATAAATGATGAGCCTAACTTTGTATGATTGAACATTTTCATAAATTTTTATTAATACAGATGCATAATTGAATCAAAGCAGCAAGGGCTCTATAGCCGGTTAATAAATAAAACCAAGGCAAACAGTAGAGTTATGATGAAAATTGTGGAAGAATTCGTTTAATTATTTATGCCAGGTATATCTCAAGTATCAAAAAATGTTTATACCGTACTGTTTTCGCTATCCAATCCTACCATTTTCAGATTTATTTCCAACTTATTTTAAATTAATTTAAAATATGAACCCATTTTTAAAGATTCAATGTCTGAGATTATGCACATACACTGTCCCAATGTAATGGTAGGGTTTTGTGCCAGCTAACAAGATTAACCTGCCACATTCTGTAGGTACCTGTTCATAGTCAGGACCCAGTAATTTGGTGGTTGTTGATTGTTGCTGTATATATTTATTTTCCATAATTGTTTTGTACATACATGTAAATCAGGTTGCGAGTTTTATTGTTTTACATTTGTCATTTCGGGGACGTTATAGCTTACTATGCAGTATAGATTTTGCTCATTGTTACAGGCTGTATGATGATCTACAGTAATCAACTTCTGCAAACTTCTCCATACACTGAGGATGTAAATTTAACTTTAATATGGAGGATCATTCTTATCATAATAATGGTGTCCAACAGTGATGTATGGTTTACTGCCACTATGTACTAGAGTGTTGTATGCCATATAAGCCGTTTTAGTTGGATCACCTGGTGCCAGTATGAATCATACCTAAACTATCTGAAGTAGTTTATTTTTCTTGTAAATTGTATTACACTAAATGCTGATGTTGTTGGCTTAGCATTGATGCAACATATATCGTTAAAGGCTTTCCGGTTGCCTATATTTGCTTACATTCACTTCATTTGAACTTTGGTGGATAAAATTTGTTACATTGGCACATACATGAAAACTAAGCAAAAGTTTCAAAGTCAATAGACCATGACTTAGGGGGCCGGGCCAACTTATCTCCATGAAAATGATTGATTGATTGATTGCTAAATGTCCAGTGGCAAATATTTAATGCATATTCAGGACGAGAACAAGTTCACAATAAATACTGTAGGTAGGTTTTGAAATAATAGAGGCCATCTTGGATGATGGTCGGGGAAATTTGGACTGCCACTGGAAAATGAGGGTATATTTGATAGGGACAGAAATTTTGCCTTGCAACAGGCCACGTAAGGACCCCCATGCAAATGAGATATACCAATGCTTATACAACTGCATACCAATAATCGTTAACTTACTACTAGTGGTTCCCCATAAACTGACCTAATCAAAAACTAGTACATGAAAACTAAGCAAAAGTTTCAAAGTCAATAGACCATAACTTAGGGTGCGGGGCAAAAAATCTCCATGGTAATGCGATGTACCAATACTTATACAACTGCATTCCAAATATCATTGACTTACCAATAGTGGTTCACCATAAACTAGACCTAGTCACAAACTAATACATTTTTGAGGCTGTCGTCGCTGCCCGGGAAACAGCATACCTTTGTCTCACTTTTTTACTCCGTCAAGTGAGCCAAAAATTGATTAAATTATACGTAATTTAATTGTTTTTATCATTTTATTATACAATATCACTGTTTTTCATACTGGTATGTGTTTTTTGGGGTGTTCGGCAGTGTTCGGTGGTGTGCGATGGTAAAAAAAAAAAAAAACACCATGAGTTTACCATAATTAGAAGATCATACACAGTGTGTGCCTAATGAATTCCCAACAAGGATTCTATTTTTACCTTACTTTAGGCCAGTTTATAAACTAGAGGCTCTTGAATATGTCGCTCACCTTGGTCTATGTACATATTAAACAATGGACACAGTTAAATTCATGACAAAATTGTGTTTTGGTTATGGTGATGTGTTTGTAGATCTTACTTTACTGAAATTCTTGTTTTCACAATTATCTCTATCATTAATGAAATTGGCCAAGTAATTACAGTTTATGAAAATTGTGAAAATGACTATAAAGGGCAATAACTCCTTAAGGGGTCAATTGACAATTTTGGTCATGTTGACTTATTTGCTGAACATTATTGCTGATTGCAGTTTATCTCTTTCTATAATTATATTCAAGATAATAATCAAAATCTGCAAAATTTCCTTAAAATAACTAATTCGGGGGCAGCAACCAAAATTTCCTTAAAATAACTATTTCGGGGGCAGCAACACAACAACGGGTTGTCCGATTTGTCTGAAAATTTCAGGGCAGATAGATCTTGACCTGATAAACAATATTATCCCAATCACATTTGCTCTAAATGCTTTGGTTTCAGAGATTTAAGCTAAAATCTACATTTTATCCCTATGTACTATTTTTAGTCATGGCGTCCATCTTGGTTGGTTGGCCTGGTCATAGGACACATTTTAAAAACTTGATACCCAATGGTTATTATGTCAAAGTTTGGTTAAATTTGGTCCAGTGGTTTCAGAGGAGAAGATTTTTTGAAAAGACTACTAAAATTTTAGAAAAAAATGACTATAAAGGGCAATAACTTAGTCATTTGACAATTTTTGTCATTTGACTTATTTGTAGATCTTACTTTGCTGAATATTATTGCTGTTTATCTCTATCTACAATATCATTCAAGATTATAACAAAAATCTGCAAAATTTCCTTAAAATTTCTAATTGGGGGGCAGCAACTCAACAGCAGGTTGTCCGATTTGTCTGAAAATTTCAGGGCAGATAGATCTTGAGCTAATAAACGGTTTTACCCTATGTCAGATTTGCTCTAAATGCTTTGTTTAAACTAGATAGCCAAATGATGATTGTGGCCAAGTTTGGTTAAATTTTGCCCAGTAGTTTCAGAGGAGAAGATTTTTATAAAAGTTTATTACTCCGAAAGAATCTAAATATGCAAACATTTAATAAAGATTAGGTAAATAACCACATACATCACTAACCATTCAAACCATGAATATATTGATGAATGATATTTATATTGTACTCATATGTTATAAAATCTTTAAGATATTTTGGCCAACTATGATATCCAACGCAGAACTTCTACAAAAAGCCAAGATGTGCATCATAACCAACACCATTAAGAACAGGAGATAGAGTTGGATAGGTCACATCCTGAGGATGGACCCATGGAATGATTGTAGAATCACCTTGACATGGACACCAACAAGGAAGAGAAATGTAGGAAGACCAAAAGAAACTTGGAGACGAATGGTAGATAAGGAAAGAACAGAATTTGGATGGAGAACATGGGGAGACGCACAACAAGCAGCAGCAGACAGACTCAGATGGAAGTCTTCCATTCGCGCCTTATGCAACACATGGCGCTAACGGGAGTTGTAAGTAAGTATATGTTATAAAAGTATTGTTTATACAAACAGAAAAGCCATTTCAATTTACAAGTTATTAAAGTTATGATAAAGATGCTGGCATTGTGGGTGCAATTCATTAACATACACAGACCACTTGTTATACCTTTAGGTTAATTTGCCCTACATTTGACACTTTAAAGTTGCAACTGGAATCTCACTAGGAGGCACACTAATCTTTTCTCAATCAGATACATGTCACAAACAATCACTGTAGGAGAGGAAAAGCAGGATATGATACCAGATCTCTTTAATACTGAATACACAATAATTAGTATATTATTTGTGGGCAAGTAAGATCAGTCTCCTCCCCCTGGATGTTAGATGTACCCAATCTGTTTGAAAGCCATATGCATGGTATTTGTAAAAATCAGTTTCTTGGTTCATACCAGCCTGACTAGTTGATGGAGTTTTACAGTGCTATTCTTCAATTTATTATTCAACTGGACTTCAATTTTTTAAACCTTTACCATTATAGTGTCACAATGAGGCTGCATTAGTTTTGAACTGCTATCATACAGAATTTTAGATATTTAGTTATTGCGACATGAACTTGTTTATTTCACTTTTAGATCTTATTAACTTATACACAGCTGAGTTTGTAACGATGCAAACCTATGTAGTTTTTCATGTTAACTGTGTTCGAGAGTATTATGTGATCGAGCAGCATCTATATCATCAGATCCTTATATAATTTGTGACCATACAGAGATTTCCATGAGTGTTATTGTACTGGCTTTACATTCTACAACTGTTCTAGGCAAGTATATTTGTTTGAACATTTATTTCTTATATACAGAAGTATATTGCTTGGAGTTTTTTTTTTCAAATTAAAATCACCTATTATTATTATTGGATTATTTATATAGTGATGTTTAATTTTAATTTCTTCTTTTATATTATTTTTGTTTGCTGTCCTCATAATATCCTACAGAAGCGTATTAGCGCCACACATTTTTTTTTAAATTTTTCTTCCTATCTTTGAGTTAAAATGCAAACCTTTGCGTTATAACGCAAATATCTTGATTTCAATTATTCATTAAGAATATTTTTTAAAACTCAGAATATGATAACGATTCTTTGATAGAAAGTCATTGACTCTTCATTTCAATATAGTAAGGTATTTTTAAGATGCTTGGGTAGCAATTTGAATGGAGAGAACATATAACCTAAATTTACTCAATTTTGTTTGTAATATATATATACTAGTATTAACATGGATATCGTTTTGGGGGCCTTTATAGTTTGTCGTTAGGTGTGAGCCAATGCTCTGTGTTGAAGACCGTACTTTGGCCTATAATGGTTTACTTTTACGAATAGTGACTTAGAAGGAGCGTTTTTTTTTATTGGCACTCATACCACATCTTCTTATATTATTCTGCTCATTATAAGTCAATGATATGTTCTAATTATTCAAGCATTTTACTTTGCAATGACTACAAAGGTGATACATTTTAATATATACATTCTCCTCCATTAATAAGTACGGTTTCCTTTGAATCTTAAATAAGAAATAAGATAAAATAAATGTTTGCGTTATAACGGAAAGTTTAGGAAGAAAAATAAATAAAAAAATATGTGGCGCTAATACGCTTCCGTAATATACCCTACCTTTCATGCATTCTGCAAAATAATTCTAAAGTAGTTTCATGATCTAAAGATAGATAAGATAAAGATTATTTATTATTATTATTATTTTAATCAAAACCTGGCTTGAGTCTTCAATACAAGCCCTACCTTGGGAAACTTTCCTATCTTCTCTCAATTATAAAACGTTTAAGTAGATATATAAATCTGTCATCAACAACGATATATAATTACTTCACAAACAGATGTTTAAAACAAAAGCTGAGCGTGTGAATTTTTTTAACCACTCAAGTGCAGAAATTACCAGGTAATTGTTAAGTATTATGTTTTTCAATTTTTACATCAACTGACATGAACTTATGAAATATTAAAAAGAAGAAGCAATGTTTTAAGAATACTATAGGTTTTAATAAGTAATGATTTGCGATAGGCGCTGTAGTTGCATTTTATATATATGCACAGGAAATTGAGATCATCAAGATCATTGAATCTTAATGATACACAATGTCAAAGATATACTGATGTGATATATATTTAACTGGCAATTGAATATTTTACTTCATTAGTATGACATGGTAGTGTAATAAGATTTAATTTGGATATTCAGATACTTTCATTCTTAACTTACTTTGACAAAATGACACATTTTTAGTATCCACCGCCCTCAGAGTACTGCAAAAGATGTGAAAACGGTCTTGAAACCACAAACAAAAATAAAGCTTAAATGGTGAAGTTTTCTTTTTGATCGAGTCATCACGGTAGTATTAGAACATTTTAAATTATCATTGTATTTTACAACAGCTTAATAAAGTTCATAGAAGATACATTTATTAAATATTCGAAAGAAACCAACAGAAGTCAATTTAGGAATACGATAAACCAGATAAAAGATAACCCAAATTCGTTGAAATCCCTCGTAATATTTCCAACGACTCCAGATTACCTTCGTTATACAAATGTGAACAAATTGTAAGACAAACTAATATATGATCATAATAAAAAACAACAAATAGTAAGTTTGAATTTTGGCAATTTTTTGTCATGGATTTATTAGGACAGTTCAACTATGTATCAACCGGCCAACGAATTTGCATTCATCGACAATTTCTCATTAATGTCCAAGATAAAAACATTGAAGGGCAACCATCATATGTTTTCTCCAAATGGCAACTGGGCTACCAGATGCCAACTGTGATAAATTCAGCCCTTCAGTAAAACTATGTATTCAGTAAACATTCTGTCCAATCCATGACGCTTCTTTTGGCAATATCTGAAAATATACAGCAAACAGCAGAAAAAATATTCTAAAGGGAGGGATAGGGTGGGTTTTTGTGTTCCTTCAGAGTTCAAATCACGCAATGAACAAATCACGAAAAGCATGCAATTTTATACCAAATAAAAGCGGGAAAACCGCTTATGAAAAATGTAGGTTAACAAAAGACGCTTAAGTCCGTCAAAATTAAAGAAAAGTTAACTCTAGTTTAGCAGACGATACTCTCAATTTATTAAATTGATTTAATGCTGAATGATTAAATCTTATTATTAAATATTCGAAAGAAACCAACAGAAGTCAATTTAGGAATACGATAAACCAGATAAAAGATAACCCAAATTCGTTGAAATCCCTCGTAATATTTCCAACGACTCCAGATTACCTTCGTTATACAAATGTGAACAAATTGTAAGACAAACTAATATATGATCATAATAAAAAACAACAAATAGTAAGTTTGAATTTTGGCAATTTTTTGTCATGGATTTATTAGGACAGTTCAACTATGTATCAACCGGCCAACGAATTTGCATTCATCGACAATTTCTCATTAATGTCCAAGATAAAAACATTGAAGGGCAACCATCATATGTTTTCTCCAAATGGCAACTGGGCTACCAGACGCCAACTGTGATAAATTCAGCCAAATGCTAGCAAACTCCGTTTGTGAGCATCGCCAAACAAAATTTATCAATCCATGACAAAAAATTCACACTTAAACAAATTCTGAAATTACATAGGTTTTTAAATTCAACCATATCAATTGAACGTAGTAGATCAACCATACTTACAACAGTTCAACTTAGTACATGTTTATGAACTATACTATACCACAGTTCAACGTATTATATGAACCATACTATACAACAGTTCAACGTAGTATATCAACCATACTATACAACAGTTCAACGTAGTATATCAACCATACTATACAACAGTTCAACGTAGTATATCAACCATACTATACAACAGTTCAACGTAGTATATCAACCATACTATACAACAGTTCAACGTAGTATATCAACCATACTATACAACAGTTCAAGGTAGTATAACAACCATACTATACAACAATACAAATATAAGCAACGTGCACAACTCAACATTTATTCACTTGACCGGAGTCCTATGTTCAAACCAATTTGAAACTGAACTCTTATAAAGGATTTCCCATAAATATGGTATAAAAGCGGACCATTATTTCCAGGTCTTATTTGCAAAAAGTTATCAAATTACGTAAATGTAGAGGACAAATCTCATTTGTTTATTTTATCAACAAACTTTTAAAGTAATGGATCTCCCTTTTTTATCAGTTCAGAAAAAACTATAGTAATAAAAAGCTGACTTTACATGATCAATATATATATCTCGCCTATGTTCAACATGTGATGGAGTGGCAAGTTCACTCGCACGTAAACATGCAGCACATACGAAGTTAAATGCTGTTTGAAGCTTATAATTTTTATATTTCAAATTGCAACAATAGCCAAATTACCACAATGAAATTCATTTAAAAGCATAAAAAGATGACTAAAGCATAGGTATTATTTTTAAATAAGTGATGTCAACTAATAAAACTTTGTCCCAATTATATGGCTATTTTGAAAATGATCATGACCCATTTAAATAAACTGCATAACCCAAGAAAAAACCACCTGCACTGTCAGCATACAAATGTAAATCAGCATTAGAAAAGAGTTCATTTACATTATATGTAAATTATCTTTTGTTAAAAATTCCTTTTGGGTTTTGTCTATTAGCAGAGTTGTTTAGGAAAGGTGCAATGTCATTCCTATTATACCTAGATGGATCAGTATCAATTTCATTGTCCATAATTCGACGACATCTCAAGGAAGAGTGATCTAAACCACATTTGAGACATGCATGTCTGTATTGGCAATTGCGTTTATTGCAAAAACCTTTAAAATTAAAATCGTAGCATTTATTACTAACATCAGCGTGTTGTTGTTTTGGAGTACCGACAGTTAAAATACGTAATCACAAAAAAACATCTATGGATGACCATTTCTATGTATGATCCCTTGATACCCTTAAACGGAATTGTTGGTCATAAGAATAGCATTTTTCAAAAGAATGATCAGCTGCTGCACCCCTTATTATGGACATATACGAAAAAAGTTCACTTGCCTTTCCAGGATACCTTTCGATAAGGACCTGGGCATAGGCAATAAATGAATCAGTCCAATCAAAAACAGAACTAACAGTATGGGTTTTTTTTAACTTTGTTTTGAATAACTAGCATACCCTCAGTGATGCCAATTGTGTTTTCATTATTTGTTTGGCTGTTAAAATTCTTACGGTGCATAAGAGACAAATCAATGTATTCAAAATTCCAAATTTTGTCCTTAAGTTTTTGGCTTATAAATATGTCAACTTCATTAAAGCCAGGTAACAGTAGAGGTTCATCATAAACTTCATTTACCTCACCTAATGCAGCTACTTGCGGCTCATTCACTCGAATGTCAACAGGTCGCATGGCAACTAATTCGGGTTCATCAACCCGCAGTCTTCTTTCTATATATGCTTCTTGCTCTACATCAGCTTGCGGAGGCCTTCCCACATTTCTCACAACTGGTTGTGGCTGTTGTACTTCCCTGGGAGCCCTCCTAACCCGAAGCTCTGGACCTCTAACCTGCTCCTGTCGGCGACGTCTACCTCTAGGCATTGTTATAACTATTATAATCATAAATACAGATCAGATACATACATCAAGTCATTAAAGTCAAGATCATATTTAAACATGTATGAATTTAACATATGATAAATTACTCAAATTGAAATAAATTGAAATACCAAAATGTTTACATTGTGTAGTCTTAACTGAACTTTTGATACATTTTTATGCATCAAAACAAATGAAGTTGATTATAAAAACATAACTCAAAACAGCTACGATGTGTGCTTTCTTAACAAAATAAACATCATTTTAAAAACGTTTGATAGCTTCTATTACCAAGCTTAACTTAATAAACTATGTTTCCGCAAATTAAACACACATGTATAAATCATGTAACGTTTAATAAAATTAAACTTTTCCGGTCATGTTAATGATAACACAGGATACACAACATACATTGTAATTACCTGTTCAAAGTGTATCGCTAATTCATTTAAAACAAAATATATCACCTGTAGTAAAGCATTTAATTTTAATGCTAGTCAATGAAATATAAGTGTGCACACTATAACATAACTATTATTATTAAAATATAGTTTGTTCCGTGTAATATGCTATTCAAGTGAGAGAAATTTTGAATTAAGGAATCGAACTATTTGCAAGAAATAACTTTCATTTAAAATCAAATAATTTCTTTTACAAATTACAGAAATAAAAATAATCCGGAAAATACAATTGCAGTAACTAATCTAACTATCAATAAAACATTATGTACTTATCTTATGTCCGAATCTACCTGTCCTTTTTGTGTTCCTTCAGAGTTCAAATCACGCAATGAACAAATCACGAAAAGCATGCAATTTTATACCAAATAAAAGCGGGAAAACCGCTTATGAAAAATGTAGGTTAACAAAAGACGCTTAAGTCCGTCAAAATTAAAGAAAAGTTAACTCTAGTTTAGCAGACGATACTCTCAATTTATTAAATTGATTTAATGCTGAATGATTAAATCTTATTAAAAGTTGTGGTTAATAAAATCCTTTGAGAGCGCAACTCCATTTAATTGATTGATCCATTGATTGATTGATTGTTATTTGCTTTGCATAATGTTCAGTGGCTTTTACTAAGACTGTGGAAACAGCAGTAAAGTATTCAAAAATCAATACAAACATATGGATTTATACTAGAATACTATGATCATGCTTTCATAAAATTGTAAATTTACGTAATTCTGTTCACAATTTTTATCTATTATGTACAACAGAAAAATATTCATTTACTCTAGCTGTTTACAGTATCAAAATCCATACTTTTCTTTGCAAAATACATAGTTATGTACATTCTAAACTTAAACACCAATTTCCCCTTTATCAAGTACAAGATTTCAAAAATGAAAGATCTTTACCAGTTCAACTCAGTTCAAGGAATAGATGAACCTTTGGTTTATTTTGAAGACTTTTATGAATTGATAAGGGAAAAGCAACCACCTGATGATAAAAAAACCTGCAAAATAATAATGTGCTAAGGGAGTTTAAAGGTCACAAAGAGGGAATCAAAGACCTTACTCATGGCAAAGCAGTGACAACAACATCAGTATATAAGTTTATTTTTAATCATTTTGATGACTACAAGGTATGCAAAGAAATTGACACTGATATAAGCAACTGCTTCTTTTCTGGGAAAACAAAGACTAACACCAAATCACTGCTAGATTTGGTCAATAAAATTGAGAATGAAAATGGGGAATGTGTCAAGGAGACAACAACCCGACCATAGGACAGACAACAGAAGAAGGTCACCAACAGTTCTTCAATGCAGCGAGAAATTCCCGCACCTGGAGGCGTCCTTCAGCTGGCCCCTAAACAAATATTTATGTTCCGGACCATATGAGTATTTGGACCATACGAGTATATACTCGTTTGGTTATTAACGGGCCGGACCATATGAGTATTTGGACCATATTGGTATTTTTTCAAATATGCATTAGAACCGTTTCCAAAGTACAATAAACTTTAAAATTTAAAGACTTCATAAACATTAAATATTGATATTATAGTTAGTTCTAATCGCTAATTGTATTCTTGTATTTATACGTGGGGTGAAATTTATTGCCACACGGTACTAGTCACCGTACCATTATATAGCTTTTCTGCATTTGCACGTCTTGGTTGTGTTCAATCCTTCGCAATTACACTGACAGTTTGCTTTCGAGTGAAAAGTTAACATTCTTAGCAGCGTGGTGCAGTGAAACCGAGGTCTTGTGAATTCCATAACAGTTCTTAAAGAAATTTTGGAAAATATCTTCCCAAGTCGACATGTTTCCATTCTAGCGTAATAATAAACAAATCGATAATTAAGTATGAAATGTTTTTCCTATACTTGTGACAAGTGCGTGATCTTGCTTATTTTTATTTAGTTAATCTTTAAAATAAAAATGACCTTTGATGTCGTCTCTTTAATGACGTGACAACTAGAAGGGTCAAACCTAATGAAGAGTTAAGTATTAACTGTAAACTTGTTAATTACCCCAACCATACGCGTATGGTCGGACCATATGTACGGTCATGACCATACGCGTATTGTCCAAATACTCGTATGGTCCGGAACATATATACTAGTTCAGTGATATTGAACCCCATACTTAACTCCATATTGTACACAAGAAACTTAAATTAAAATAATACAAGACGAATAAAGACCAGAGCCTTCTGACTTGGGACAGGCGCAAAAATACGCCGGGGTTAAAAATGTGTATGAGATCTCAACTCTTCCCCTATACCTCTAGCCAATGTAGAAAAATAAACGCATAACAATACGCACATTAAAATTAGTTCAAGAGAAGTCCGAGTCTTTTGTCAGAAGATGTTACCAAAGAAAAAAAACCAAAATGACAATAATACATAAATAACAACAGACTGCTAGCAGTTGACTGGCATGCCAGCTCCAGACTTCAATTAAACTGACTGAAAGATTATGTCTTCATCATATGAATATCAGGCACAACCCTTCCCGTTAGGGGTTAAGTATCATACCATCATAACATATATGAGAAGAACATAACCCGTGTCATGCCAACAACTGGTTTTTAAATAAATGTGTTTAGTTCCGATGCAAAGACCCAATTAGTGAATCAATATTTACGCCAAAATATGCAATCTTTAATGACCTGACAACAGTATCGTAACTATATCCCTTCTTAATAAGTCTATTTAAAGGATTTGTTCGCTTCTGAGGTGAATACTGACATTTTTGTGCTTTATAAAGAATATTTCCATAAAAAATTGGAATTGAAATACCTGAATGTATAAGAAGTCTGCATGTTGAGCTATATTTACGAATGATGTCCTTATACCGATGGTAAAATTTAGTAAATGCTTTGGCTAGTTTGTGATATCGAAAACCCTGGTGTAATTTTTTTTTTCAGAACTACATAAATTTCTCTCGTTAAAATCTAAAACATTGTTACATACACGAGCGAATCGTACAAGTTGAGATATATAAACACCGTAAGATGGTGACAAGGGAAAGTCACCATCTAAAAATGGATAATTAACGATGGGAAATGAAAATTTATCTCTTTTATCATAAATTTTTGTTTTAAGCTTTATATAAGTCTGTTACTGAAGTTGATCTCAACTGTTTTAATGATCCAGAATTTAGAGAGGTATTAATTAATTACAGATCCCTGCTTGTTGATCAAGAAATGGGATAACATTATATTGTTTGAAACTCATTATTGTAATTATTTGGCGAAAGAGAAAGACTATTTTGAAACCACAGTTAAACGGAAATGGGAATTGCTGGACTATCTTAAAGTAGTAAATAATATAAGAAAACATGGACAAACAACACACGAGCTACAATTAAGCGTAGAATTAGCAGACAGAAAGCATTTGAAATAACAAAGAATATAGAGGTGCATGGGAGGCAAAGTCATTTTCCAGTTATAATTGAATCTCACCTGATGAAAAACTTGGACTTACTGAGGCCAGATTCTGTTATAAATGTAGCATTTGTAGATACATCCTTGTACAAACTATCAAATGCATAAACAAGTATACTATCATGCATAGAAGATATTGAACCAAAAGATATCAGTAAGCATGTTTCTCGATTCCTTAATACAAGAGACAATGTCAATGTCAGTAAAAATGTGTTTCTTTCACAAGATGTATTGCCAAATTATAGACAAGAAACATTGACACAGCGCGTTTTCATTTGAGAGTTGATATTTTCATAAAAAAGCTTACAGAATCTGTTCTCTACATAGACACACCAGAACAAGTGGACGTTAATGAACCAAACACCTACAAATGAGATGTGTGCCACATTTCAATAAACAGCTGCGCCATGAGCGCATAATACGCCCGACGTCTTGTGTGGAGGTTTTATGCAATAACCATAAATAGTTTCTGAGAAAGTTTAAAGCAATAACCATATATTGTTTTTGAGACACGGCGGGACATGTGAAACCCCCCACCCTGTTTTTATTTACAAAAAACTAAATATTACCAAAATAAAATTTTGAATAAAAACCAAAAAGTATACAGATCTTTAGATTACTATAACAAAGAAATGTGTTAAGTTTTAAGCAATAATCATTAATTATTTTTACGATACGGCGCAACATGTAAAAAAAAACCTCCCCTGTTTTACAAAATACTCAATAACTCAAAAAAATAATTTTGAATCATCACCAAAAAGTATACAGATCTCTAGATTAATATAACAAAGAAGTGTGTAAAGTTTTAAGCAATAATCATAAATCGTTTTTGAGATACGACACAACATGTAAAAAAACCCTCCCCCTTTTTTACAAAATACTAATAACTCAAAAATGAAATTTTGAATCATCACCAAAAAGTATACAGATCTTTAGATTAATAACAAAGACATGTGTAAAGTTTTATGCAATAATCATAAATCGTTTTTGAGATATGGCGCGACATGTAAAAATCCCCTCCCCCTTTTTTTCAAAATACTCAATAACTCAAAAATGAAATTTTGAATCATCATCAAAAAGTATACAGATATTGAGATTAAAACTAAGAAGTGTTTAAAGTTTTAAGCCATAATCAAGAATCGTTTTTGAGATACAGTGCGACATGTGAAAAAAACACACACCTGTTTTAGTTAAAAAGTGCCGTAACTCAAAAAGTTTAAATCTTATTTTCACCAAAAAAGTATACAGATCATTTGACTATCATAAGAAACAACTATATAAAGTTTCATGAAATTTGGATAAGTCGTTCTCAAGTTACGGTGCGACATGTTTACGCCAGACAGACAGACGGACAGACAGACAGACGAACGGACAGACGGACGGACAGACGGACGGACACCGGACATTTGTATAACATAATACGTCACGTCAAAATTTTGACGGGCGTATAAAAACCACTCAGTATTAAGGACTTTTCCATTGTACAAGAGTAGTATCTTTATGTTCCTTTAGATGTACAAATTCTGTTTCAAACCTTCATCATTAAAATGTCCGTTCCAAAAATCAAAACACAATGATTTATTGACAACGAAATTAGATAGATTGTACAGGCTGTATGATGCAATACTGAATACATTTAACAGGACTTATACTGGCATTTTACAACAAGCCAACACTGACGAGCTGGCAATGCATTTTGAAAGTGTCACCTCCGTATTTTCTATTACAAAAAGTATAGATATATCTACCAGTCTGATTCAAGCAGAGCGAAAAATCAAGGAAAGGTCTGTGAATGACTTATGCTATTACAACACATATTTAAAGCGTTATCCTCCAAGATATGAGACACAGGAGGGTGAACTTGAAAATTTAGTCAGTTTGCAGTAGTGTCATCTGATATTGATGATGGATAATTTAGTAAGACTGATCACCTATTCAGCCCCAAAATCTGGTGAAAATAGGACAAGATTGTACCTTGCTACTTACTCCCCAAGGCCTTCCAAAAGACAATGTCATAACTGACAAATGGCAGCTTGAAAATTAAAACCTAACAGACAGATGTCTCTGCAAGAATATAACCACACTGACAAAGAATGAATTTGATTTATCACTGATTTCATTGAAACCCGACGAAAAAAAAGTGTTGGATAGGTGTAGTCAATTCCTTACATGGGGAAATATTTCACTGTGGAAAAGACTTAGGGAAAGTAAGCATATGTTTTACAAATAAAGATGAAAAAGAAATGAACACATTCAACAGAAATATGTTTTCATCTCTTTTTACTTTTCTAACATGATGACAATGAAGTTATTTTCTTTTCTATTTAAAATTGAGAAAGGAAATGGTGAATATGTCAAAGCGACAACCACCCGACCATAGAGCAAACAACAGCCGAAGGCAACCAATGGGTCTTCAATGTAGCGAGAATTCCCGCACCCGTAGGTGTCCTTCAGCTGGCCCCTAAAATATGCATAATAGTACAGTGATAATGGACGTCATACTAAACTCCGAATTATACACAAGAAACTAAAATTTAAAATCATACAAGACTAACAAAGGCCAGAGGCTCCTGACTTGGGACAGGCGCAAAATTGCGGCGGGGTTAAACATGTTTATGAGATCGATTAATTAGTATATATTTTCTTTTTAATCCTCTTCAAAACAGACAACAAATGCAATATAGAAAGACTTTTAGTAGCTCATGTGTTGCAACATTGTTGCAAATAGACAAACTATAAGCTGAAATACACAATAAATATCAGAATTATGTTATCTACAGCAACAACTATAACAACGACAACAACAGGCAAACAAAAACTCAAAAGGGCCAATCAACAATTATAAGGGGAAAAATGCAAAAAACATCATATTTAGGCGTAAATTGCAAACAACATTATATTTAGGCATAAAATGCAAACAACATTATATTTAGGCGTACCAAAAAAAAACCACTTGAACATGATAAAAGGAAATGTAATTCTGACATCTTAGAGCGTAAATAATGTCTACTCCTCAAATGATTTCCAGCATTTGTTTACCGTCATATTAAAATCTGGTTATAAGTTATACTAAATGATAGGTCATGAACGACAATTAGAATAACAATAGATACAGAGTATTCTTTGTAATTGTTGATATATTTCTTTTAGCAAATTTGATTGATATTGCACCAAAAAGGATGATGACAGAAGAAGAAGAAATAAGGGACTCTGAAGAAAATGAGGACAATTTATCATACCTGGTAATATTTTATATACTATAATGCCTACTCAATGTACTATGTGTAGAAGCACTATTTAAGAGAACCTGCTTGACATCATACTTGAAAGGAAAACTTTAGTACCTTTAATTGCAGTATCTTTTTTTCAATATAATTTAGACACATTCAAAACTCAATATCAAATGAAACCTGGAAATATGTATATGTACACATGATTTTATCATACTGATATTTCTTTCTATTTATTTTAGTTGATGAACTGGATGAGTCAAACGTCTTAAAGATTGGTTTCAAGAAATTTAAAGTGCTGCCTTTGTTGTGCCGACATCCACGACCCGCAACTGGCAGGGATGACAACATATATAAATTGAAAGAGATTATGGATGACGTCATTATAAAGACAGGGCGTATAAACGTTACACACGAAGGAGTTGATAGAATACTGTTTGGTCCAGACAATAAAATAGGCGCAAATCTACTGGAATTGTTAAAGATAAAAAAAAAATACAATCATTTCTTACCAGAATTTCCTCTCCTTCATTTGAAGAAGTCAAAAATAAACACCCTTTTCAGTTCATAAAAAGACACAGGACAACTTCAACTACTGATGTACATGTGTGATGAAGAGAAAAGGGAATGGCCAAAATTAATAGCCATGGATCCGACATGATTGTAAAAACTGATCAAAATGAATCTCATTTAAACTTTTTTCATTTATTATTCCGTTCCGTTCCGTTCCAGAAGGTATGACTTTGGGTTTATTTTTTTTAACTTTCAGCTCTTCTATAAAATGAGTGGTATTAAAGTGTTATAGATAGCATTAACGACAGGATCAATAATAATGTATTTAACACAAATGCAGTTAGACAAAAAAAATTTCTCCTTCCATTACTAATTATATTTAAAATGAAAAGCAATCCTCCGCCATGTTCCAACGGTGATTATAACAAGAGTGCACACGCTGAAATGTCTCGCCTTCTTTACTAATCATTAATATTATGTTGATAGTCCTAAATATAGCTTAATTACAACTGTCACATAAACTTAACATTAACCAAGTAAACAAAATATTGACCAATGAACCATGAAAATGAGGTCAAAGTCAGATGAACCATGCCAGGCAGACATGTACAGCTTACCACTCTTCCATAAAACAAATATAAATGACCTGTTGCTTATAGTTTAAGAAAAAAAGACCAAAACACAAGAACTTAACACTGAGCAATCAACCGTGAAAATGAGGTCAAGGTAAAAAAAAAAACTGCTCAACTGACATAAAGATAATACAATATGTCCATACACCCAATATAGTTGACCTATTGCATATAGTATTAGAAAGAAAAAAAACCTCAAAAATTTAACTTTGACCACTGAACCATGAAAATGAGGTCAAGGTCAGATGACACTTGCCACTTAGACATGTACACCTTACAATCATTCCATACATCAGTAAGACCCCTTTTTGGCCCCAAAATATAGCAGTTTTACAAAATTGTGAAAATGTAATCTTTTAGATATTTACTGGAAAGAAGAATGCTTCTGCTACATAAATATGGGCGGTTTTTGACAATACAATGTACATATATCGGGTACTATCATCATTAAATCATGCTAAATTACTGAAATCTTCACAATTTTAGCATTTTAGTTAAATTTTAGACGGTTTCCGTCTTAAATGAAAGTGGCCGCATTCGTGTTCATTCATAATATTGAAATGTAAGTTGTATTTGGTGATAATACATAACATATATAAAGGTTGAGGATGAACACGGATGCGGCCACTTTCATTTTTGACAAAAACCATCTGAAAAGTGACGTTTTTTGGCATATTTGATGGATTTTTCATATTTAAGCTTGAATTGGAGCGTTTTTAATTACTAAATCAGTTAAAATCTTTCCCAAAAAAATGATTGAATCAATTGAAATAGACTTAAGTGTTTAAAAAGTGTCCAAAATCTTTCGTTAGATGAACTTGAAATTTGAGGCCGAAATCGGCCCTTACCGGACCTACTCCTTTAGTAAACGTATTGCATACAGTATAAGAAAAACAGACAAAAACACAAAACTTAACTATAACAACTAAACCACGAAAATAAGGTCAAGGTCAGATGACACATATCTGAGATATGGATTTGACCATCAAAACTTAACCTTGTTCACTGATCAATGAAATGAGGTCAAGTGAAAACTGTCTGCCAGGCATGAGGACCTTGTAAGGTATGCACATATCAAATATAGTTATCATATTACTTATAATAAGAGAGAATTTAACATTACAAAATATATTAACTTTTTTTTCAAGTAGTCACCATAAAATGAGGTCAAGGACATTGGACATGTGACAGACGGAAACTTAGTAACATGAGGCACCTATATACAAAGTATAAAGCATCCAGGATCACTATCCCTATGTCGAGCTTTCTGCGACAAAAGTCGCAGGCTCGACAATGAGAGGCCTTCCTCCGCCATATTCTGACGGTAATTAAAATATATTGCTTCGCCGAGCGGAGCGGCATATGACCGCAGAGGTCCAATTCTAAACAGTTGGGACAAAAATGGACACAATATTCGCACTTTATACAGGTCTGAATTTGGATCGTAATTAAATATTTGATACATAATAGGTTTCTGATACATAAGAACTGTAGTCAAAGAACTTATAATTGGTAATATGATTTGAATTTATATACTTTTTGCTTTTGTGCAATTCACTATGCTGTTGTAAAATGACCGCCCCCCCCCCCCTTTTCCCCTCCAAAAAAAGGTTAACCTGACCATTTTTGTTTTTGTGCAATACACTATGATGTTGCGAAGTGATCTCCTCCTCCAAACCCACCTAAAAAAATGTTTACTCCCGTGTTTTGCTTTTGTTCAATACACTTTGCTGTTGCCTATTGACCCCCCTTTTTTTTTGGCAAACAGTCAAAAACCTGACATTTCTTTATACATAATTTACAAGTAGTGTAAGGGAGGCAAATCCAAACATACACAACATTGTATTTTAAATGTATTAGAGGTACCTCCCTCACACTGCTTTTAAATTGTCTAAATTGTCCATTAACCAGAAAAACCAAGTTTTCCACCCTTTTGCCCCTATTTCCTAAATGGTTTGAGCCATTATCAGCCCCCCCCCCCCCCCCCCCCCAAAAAAAAAAAATCCTAACCATCCCTTTGTGGTATGGAAACTTGTGGTATAATTTCAAATAAATTCATACACTTAAACACAAGCTATTGTCTGGAAACTACAAAAAGCTTATTTGGGCTCCTAATTCCTAAACTGTTGGGACCATTACCCAAAAAATCAATCCCAAGCTTCCTTAAGGTAGATAGGGTGTCTTCCTCCATCTTGGATTTTGAAATCCTAGAAAACAAGGTCTAGATCTTTGATGAAATGTGCAAATTTTTATAGTAGTAGGTAATTCATGTGTAAGAATTTTCATTATAACATAGAAAATGCTATGTTTGATCATATTTATAATTGTATTTAACAAAAATAAGAATTCTTTTGTTTGATTCATTTTTTCCCAACTTTGTCAAATAAGGGGAGGCAATTCAAATGCAAGGGCAGATAATTCAGATAGTGTTACTTTTACAATAGAATTAGTTAGGAATTTACCCTTTTTTACATGTAGCAAGAAAACGAGTCCGGTGACCCCATTTTTAGCTCACCTGTCCCGAAGGGACAAGTGAGCTTATGCCATCACTTGGCGTCCGTCGTCGTCCGTCGTCTGTCGTCTGTCGTCGTCTGTCGTCTGTCGTCGTAAACTATTTCAAGAATCTTCTCCTCTGAAACTACTGGGCCAAATACTTTCAAACTTTAACTGAATGTTTCTTAGGGTATCTAATTTATAAATTGTATCCGAAGTTTTGATCTATCAACAAACATGGTCGCCATTGCTAAAAATAGAACATAGGGGTCAAATGCAGTTTTTGGCTTATAACTCAAAAACCAAAGCATTTAGAGCAAATCTGACAGGGATAATATTGTTTATCAGGTCAAGATCTATCTGCCCTGAAATTTTCAGATGAATCAGACAACCCGTTGTTGGGTTGCTGCCCCTGAATTGGTAATTTTAAGGAAATTTTGCTGTTTTTGGTTATTATCTTGAATATTATTATAGATAGAGATAAACTGTAAACAGGAATAATGTTCAGCAAAGTAAGATTTACAAATAAGTCAACATAACGGAAATGGTCAGTTGACCCCTTTAGGAGTTATTGCCCTTTATAGTCAATTTTTAACCATTTTTCGTAAATCTTAGTAATCTTTTACAAAAATCTTCTCCTCTGAAACTACTGGGCCAAATACTTCCAAACTTTAACTGAATGTTCCTTAGGGTATCTAGTTTGTAAATTGTATCCGAAGTTGTGATCTATCAACAAACATGGTCGCCATTGCTAAAAATAGAACATAGGGGTCAAATGCAGTTTTTGGCTTATAACTCAAAAACCAAAGCATTTAGAGCAAATCTGACAGGGATAATATTGTTTATCAGGTCAAGATCTATCTGCCCTGAAATTTTCAGATGAATCAGACAACCTGTTGTTGGGTTACTGCCTCTGAATTGGTAATTTTAAAGAAATTTTGCTGTTTTTGGTTATTATCTTGAATATTATTATAGATAGAGATAAACTGTAAACAGCAATAATGTTCAGCAAAGTAAGATTTACAAATAAGTCAACATGACGGAAATGGTCAGTTGACCCCTTTAGGAGTTATTGCCCTTTATAGTCAATTTTGAACCATTTTTCGTAAATCTTAGTAATCTTTTACAAAAATCTACTCCTCTGAAACTACTGGGCCAAATACTTCCAAACTTTAACTGAATGTTCCTTAGGGTATCTAGTTTGTAAATTGTATCCGAAGTTATGATCTATCAACAAACATGGTCGCCATTGCTAAAAATAGAACATAGGGGTCAAATGCAGTTTTTGGCTTATAACTCAAAAACCAAAGCATTTAGAGCAAATCTGACATTGGGTAATATTGTTTATCAGGTCAAGATCTATCTGCCCTGAAATTTTCAGATGAATCAGACAACCTGTTGTTGGGTTGCTGCCCCTGAATTGATAATTTTAAGGAAATTTTGCTGTTTTTGTTTATTATCTTGAATATAATTATAGATAGAAATAAACTGTAAACAGCAATAATGTTCAGCAAAGTAAGATCTTCAATTAAGTCAATTTGACCAAAATTGTCAATTGACCCCTTAAGGAGTTATTGCCCTTTAAAGACTTTTTTCACAAGTTGTTCATCATGTTGACTTACTTTAAAAAATCTTCTCCTTTGAAACTGCTGTATCAATTTCAGCCAAACTTAGGCTAAATGAGTTTCAGAGTATCTAGTATAAATTTTATATTTTATTTCCTTGTATGTCAAGAAACATAGCTCCTATGGCTAAAATAGAACATAGGAGAAAATGATTATTTTTTTTGGCTTTTGAAGAAAATAGGACGATCCAAAAAACATTTAAATAAATTGAAAAGCCAAAATAATCATTGATGAGAGATTTAACCAAAAGAATTAAGGTGAGCGATTCAGGCTCTTGAGAGCCTCTTGTTTCTTTTTCTTATCTGAAAGCATAATATTGGAGCTATCTTCTCATATTTTATCTCAAAATTCTATGGTGTGGTTTGCGTTTTATGGCGGAAAAATAGGTTTTCCATGCATAATCTATACAAAATCTTGACAATTTTGCACAACCTGTAGTGTGAAAATAAGTCCGGTGACCCATTCTTTTTATTAAAGTTTTTAAACAAGCAGGATATGAACTACATTTTGGCAAATTATTAAAAGATTCTATGGATTATAATTAAGACACCCCATCTACCTTAAGGGGCATTGAACCTTCTGGTAAAAAAAAATTATAGAGATCCATTCACTTAAACTAAAGTTATTGTCCAGACAATAAATGCGTCTTCGGACGACGACGCAGACGACGACATGATAGCATTAAACGACGCAAAAAAACGTTTGCGGTCGTATAAAAACTGATCTAGTTGAATATAATTTTTGTTTCCAATTATTTAAAACACTTACCACTCGTGCCAAAAAAAAAAGTGTCATATAATGTTTCTTTTTATCATACTATTTTTATTATGTTAAAGATTAAATTATATCAAAAATGAAAATGGGGAATATGTTAAATAGACAATAACCCGACCAATGGGTAGATAATAGCCGAAGGTCAACATTAGATCTTCAACACAGCAAGAATATCCAGCAGCGCAGGTGGGCCTCAGATGGCCCATAAATAACTGGAGGCTCTCACTCACCTTGGTATATTGGATATTAAACAAAGGACACAGATGGATTCATGACACAATTGTTTTTTTGTGATGGTGATGTGTTTATAGATCTTTCTTTATGAACTTGGCCCTGTAGTTGAAGTGGAAAATATGATGTAAAAATTTACAAAAATTAACAAAATTAATGAAATTTATGAAAATTGTTTATATAATTTTGACTATAAAAGGCAAGTACTCATTAACAGGTCAATCGATCATTTTGCTCATGTTGACTTATTTGCAGGTCTTACTTTGCTGTACATTATTGCTGTTTCAGGGGCAGCAACCCAACAAAGGTTTGCCTGATTGGTCTAAAAATGTCAGGGCAGATAGATCTTTACCTAATGAACAATTTTACCCCATGTCAGATTTGTTCTAAAGGCTTTTGTTTCAGAGGTATAAGCCAAAAACTATTTTACCCCTATGTTCTATTTATAGACATGTCGGCCATCTTGGTTTGCGGGCTGGGTCATTCGACACAAATTTTAAATAAGATACCATAATGATGATTGTGGACAAGTTTGGTTAAATTTGTCCAAGTAGTTTCATAATTTTTTTGTAAAAGCTAACGACGACGGACGACAAGTGCTGAGAAATGCTCACTTGGCCCTTCGGGCCAGGTGAGCTAAAAAGTGTACTAGTTCAGTGAAAATGGACGTCATACTTAACTCCAAAGCATAAAAATAAACTAAAATAAACTAAAAACATATCAAGTAACAAAGGCCAGAGGCCCCTGACTTGGGACAGGCAGGAAAATGCGGCAGGGTTACACAGTTTTTGTGAGATCACAACCCTCCCCCTATACCTCTAGCCAATGTAGTAAAAACAAACACACAGCAATATCCACAGTAAATGTCAGTTCAAAAGAAGTCGGAGTCCAGTGTCAGAATAGGTAACAAAAGAAACTAAACAAAATGACAATGATACATAAAAGGACTACTAGCAATTACTGACTATCCAGCTCCAGACATCAATTCAACTGATTGAAAGATTATGCCTTCATCATATGAATATCAATCACAATCCCCCGTTAAAGGTTTAGTATCATACCATCATAACATATATGAATAGAACATAACCCGTATTATTCCAACAACTGGATTTAAAAAGAATATGTTTATTCCCAGTTCAAAGCCCCTATAAGTGAATCAATATTAAAGCCAACATATGCCATCTTTAACGACCTGACAACAGAATAGTAACTATATATATATATCCCTTCTTAATAAGTCTTTTTAAAGGTTTTGTTAGCTATTCAGGTGAACTTCGACATTTTTGTGCTTTGTAAAAAATATTACCATTAAGATTGGATGTGAAATACCTGAACGTATAAGATGTCTGCGTGTAGATTTATATTTACGAATGATTTCCTTGTACCGATGATAAAATTTAGTAAATGTTTTGACTAGTTTGTGATATAAACACCGTAAGATGGTGAAAAGGCACCATTTAAAAATGGATGATTAACATTATAAAATAAAAAATCGTCTCTTTTCAACATTCAACATTCGATTTCAACATTCGACCTTCGATTTCAATATTCAACATTCAACATTCAATATTTTTTTTTTTCTTGTATCCATTTTTTAACATTCAACATTCGATTTCAACATTCAACATTCGATTTCAATATTCAACATTCAACATTCAATTTAAAAATAAAAGTTGTATCCATTTTCAACATTCGATTTTCAACTTTCAACATTCGTTTTCAACATTCAACATTCGATTTCAGCATTCGTTTTCAACATTCAACATTCGTTTTCAACATTCGTTTTCAACATTCAACATTCGTTTTCAACATTAGATTTTCAACTTTCAACATTCAACATTCGTTTTCAACATTCAACATTCGTTTTCAACTTTCAACATTCGTTTTCAACATTCAACATTCGTTTTCAACATTCAATTTTCAACTTTCTACATTCGTTTTCAACATTCAGCATTCGTTTTCAACATTCAACATTCGTTTTCAACATTCAACATTCGTTGTCAACTTTCAACATTCGTTTTTAAAAATTCGTTTTCAACATTCAACATTCGTTTTTAACATTCAATTTTCAACTTTCAACATTCGTTTTCAACATTCAGCATTCGTTTTCAACATTCAACATTCGTTTTCAACATTCAATTTTCAACTTTCAACATTCGTTTTCAACTTTCAACATTCGTTTTCAACATTCAACATTCGTTTTTAACATTCAACATTCGTTTGCAACATTCGATTTTTCAACTTTCAACATTCGTTTTCAACATTCAACATTCGTTTTCAACATTCAACATTCGTTTTCAACTTTCACCATTCGTTTTCAACATTCAACATTCGTTTTCAACAATTAGTTTTCAACATTCAGCATTCGTTTTCAACATTCAGCATTTATTTTCAACATTCAAAATTCGTTTTCAACATTCGATTTTCAACTTTCAACATTCGTTTTCAACATTCAACATTCGTTTTCAACATTCAACATTCGTTTTCAACATTCAACATTCGTTTTCAACATTCAACATTCGTTTTCAACATTCGATTTTCAACTTCCAACATTCGATTTTCAACTTACAACATTCGTTTTCAACATTCAACATTCGATTTTCAACTTCCAACATCCGTTTTCAACATTCGATTTTCAACATTCAACATTCGTTTTCAACATTCGTTTTCAACATTCGTTTTCAACATTCAACATTCGTTTTCAACATTCGTTTTCAACATTTCGTTTTCAACATTCGTTTTCAACATTCAACATTCGTTTTCAACATTCGTTTTCAACATTAAATTTTCAACTTTCAACATTCGTTTTCAACATTCGTTTTCAACATTCGATTTTCAACTTTCAACATTCGTTTTCAACATTCAACATTCGTTTTCAACATTCGATTTTCAACTTTCAACATTCGTTTTCAACATTCGATATCCGTGTATATTTGAGTCCATTCGTTTTTCGTTTTGAAATATCAAAATCAAAAAACAAAAAACCAGAATGTTTTCATTGTTCGTTTTTGATTACTCGAAATCCAAAATGAAAAACAAAAGTGTTTTCGTTTTTCGGTTTTGATTTTTCTAAAACCAAAACGGAAAACGAACGTGTTTTCATTTTTTGTTTTTCATTTCACTAAAACCAAAATGAAAATAAAAGTGTTTCCGTTTTTGTTTTCGATTTTACTAAAGAAGAGTTTTGTATTTAATTTTAATTATTTCTCGATATATAAGGTAAAATGTTTTCCTTTCTTGTTTCACAGTCATTGTAAATATTGTCAATATAGGGGGCAATATAAACACTCCGATGTTCTTTAAACATAATGTAGACAAAATAGATTGCATGACTTCTGAATTGAAATACGGTGATAAAGTAATCAAAGACTTTCAAATTACCTCGTTTATACCTTTGATAAAGAATTAATTATTTAAATATTAAACGAATCACAAATTTAAATTGTACAATATAATATTACGATACATAAAGATGGTACAAATAAAAAGATTGGTTACAACATGACACTTATAAGGGATGTAATTACTTTTTACATCAGAGGACCGTCAGGGCCTCGGGTGTATTGCCATCACCTAATTTCCCACCTAATTTGAATATATCCATATAAGGAATATGCATATATAATTAGTTTTGGAATGATAACCGAGTTTTGAAAATTATTGATTTGCGCACATATAGTGCAAAATAAAATTATTTATCGCTTCTTTTAAATTCATGCTTTCAATGGATACTTAGAAAACTTATGTTAATTCAATACCAATTAAAAATATGGAAATGTTTTGTCGTTAGAAATATTAGATTATTAGTCAAACAATCTTTAATATTAATGACGTACCAAAAAATTGTTGTTGCGGATGAATACCACCAATGCGCATTCGTCATCAAGAGCGAGCTTGAAGAAACATGAGAGTCGATCAATACAGGAATTTATACACAGAAAGGTAATTTATATATTTCAATTATTTGATTTTAAGTTAAACTTGTTTAAAACCGTTTGTAGAATATTTGTCTATCATATTATCGTAGCAAAACCAGGAATATTTAATCTGGCACAATATGAAAATAATTTCTCTGTTTACGTTCCCTGTCGCCATTTTGCCAGCTGATTGAGTTGGAGAAGCGAGAACATGCAAGGCCTTTAAAGTTTACTTTTTGTGTATTCGATATTGCAACAATTTGTTTTTTGTATTAGATCTCAACAATTGTTGGAGTTAAATGTATTTTGTTCGTATTAAAGTAACAAGTAGCTCACTTATAGAGTTACAAGAGCGCAATAATTTATTTGTTTACATTTTACCGCCCTAGCACATTTATACGGATTCTGACTGGATGATACAGGATTGGAATTACATTTCCAATTAGGTTTAAAAATTGCCGAAAATCATATTCACATATTACGAAGTATAGAAAATATCTTCCATTTTTGCACGTCGGAGCCAGTAAAAATATACCTTGACGTGCCTTCAGCTCCCTCCTCCCCCAAAAATATGCCTCAGCAATTTTAAACCCTTTTACGCTGTATATTCATGTAGCTTTACAGTGGAGCCTATTGGACTACAATATAAGTAGACATCTGAATCTTCGAAAAGCAACCTATATTTTCATGTAAAATGTTTAATTTGATCAAGGATTTGATAATAGAATTTTAACACATTTATACATTTTTTAAAATTTGTTCTTGACAATTTTTTGTTCGTTTTTAAAAAAAATATAGGGACAACAGAGTTGGTGTATGTGGGTTCGATTCCATCCTAGGCATTCATTTATATTGGCTGGTGCAAAGCGGGCAGTTTAGCTTAGTAGCCCCACACTGACTCTGTTGATCATATGTCACTTAAAAAAATCAGGCAGCCTCGTTAAGGTCTTGCCATCTTTATTTTTCTATTGGAAAATCAGACACAACAAAACCATTGAATAATTGTGAAAGTTATACCACAGATAACTATGGTAAAACTTTAATTGTTTTTGGCATAATTAAACTTGGCTGCCATCCAAGATCCAAAACGTTTTTATATTGATGAATTATATATATCAGATTTGGATTCTTTTGGTTACAAAACATTTTGGATGGTACATGTAGGTAGCGGCCAAATCTTTATCTAAAGGCTTAAAGTTTTCAGGTCTGAAAATTGCCCAAAATTATCACATTTTGACAAATTTGGAACATAAAATGTACTTTTATTAAAAGAACTGATTTATTGAGTGTTAAGACTTTTGAAAAAGACCCAAATTACGAACCAAATTGTGAACTTTTTGGAGTTTTATAGTTTAGGCCATTTTGGGCAATAAGTGAAACTTGTCCTTTGAATCAGTGGTTTCACAATAACCATAATACTAAGTATCTGTAAGAAGATAACTCTTTCACAGTACATTGTTAAACTTAAAGATAAATATATACCAACAATGACCAATATTAATAATGGAATGAGATTATACATGTATATATACTGTTTTATATTGTTACATGTACATACATAAATGAAAATTAAAACCAAACTGTTGTCATTATTCATAAAAAAAAAAAAAAAAAAGAAAAGGGAGGTATGATTGGTAATCAGACACCAGCTCTAGACAAAATGATGAAAAAGAAATAAATCTTACCATACAACATTTTTACAATCAGAAAAAAACTATACATAAATCAATTAGAAATAGCCATGAAATGTCAAATGTTAAACAATGTATACAAGAAAACTAATGGCCACATCAATGTACAAACAGGAAATCTAGATATACACCAAAAAATTACAAGGCCTGTTTTACAGGCTTACAAAGGACCGACACATTCATATGGTAGTTGTGTTCTATACATGTATAGTGCAAAATTTTCTCATTGCTAAAACCAGTGGTATCCAAAGTATTAAATCCAGAACAAAGTAAAAAAAGACTAACAGTTGAAAAACTATCCAGATGTTTTGAAATTCAATTAACAAAAATACCATCATTAGCAAATGGCTATCTACATATAATACATTGTAATATTTACAATGAACCATTTAATAATTAGAAAACAGAACCTACAATGTACATGTATAGCTGCTGATTTAAAAAAAAATATAATGGATAAATGATTGACTGTGTTACAATAAAACCAAGATAACTCAGTGAAGCTATTTATGATCATTTAAAGAGTTGTGTTGACTGCAACAAAAATCTAGAATAAGGGATCATAGTAATATTGCTGTGTTAACATCCATTTAATTAGCAATTGATCCAAAAGCTAAATGTTTCAGAAAAAGGAAGACCTGGATACTACATGTACAAACATTGTTAATAAATGCCATTTGTAGAGCAGGATCTGCTTACCCATCCGGAGCAACTGAGATCACCCCCAATTTTTGGTGGGGTTCGTGTTGCTCAGTCTTTAGTTTTCTATGTTGTTTCTAGTGTACTTTTATTTGTCTGCATGTCTTTTTCAGTTTTAGTCATGGAATTGTAAGTTTATTTTCGATTTATGAGTTTGCTGTTCATCTGGTATCTTTAGCCCCAGGGTTTCCCCTGGGTCAATTATTTTTTTTCGCCACCTCTTTCGCCAAAACAATATATATATTTTCGCCACTTTATTTTTGAATTAGCCCCAATATTACAATTTATCTGTTTTGATATGATTGTCTTGAACCTCTTTCATAGTTCAGTGAGTGACTATATAGCTACTCGAAGAATTGTTTGCTATGTTGATTCTCTATTTTAAGTCATATGCTAACGATTTTTGTATGTGTGCAACTATATGGTCATAATGCCAATCTAACAGTTCTCATTTGATCACGTAATCATTGATAATTCACAGTTTCCTAGTTCAAGTCAGTATCTCAGATATGATAGCAAATTATATTTAATATTTGTACTATATTGTATGGTGAACATATCTGTCTGGTAGGTATAATATAAACACCTGTCATTTATTAAAAATTCAACATAACTTGAGGTACTCTGATGTTCAGTACTTCAGTACTTTGATTAAAACTGACAAGAAAACTAGACTGATCGTTAAAGTATTACATGCACAGCGGTTGTCAGATCAATACTATTTTAATCAAAGATAATGTCGACGGATGCAAAAGTCTTTAACAATCTGGACACGGCTGCGTGAACTTTACTTTTAAGTTTAGAAAGGCCGATCTAAGATTATTAGAATTGATGACCAACGTCCATCTGCCAGTATTTTCAGTACCGTGAACATCGAGGACGATAATGTGTTTTGCTTAATAGATTGATTAAAAAACAAATTTCCACAATTTCACAATTTAAACCTGGACAAGCATTCAATTATTTTGGCATTCGGAGCCTATAGGGTTTTAGTTTTGCTTATTTGTGAAGGCTATATATATGGTGACTTGAACTAGAGGGCGTTGATGGGGAATTATGTAATTGAGAATAGTTGACAAAAAATATAAATAATAGAGACAATGGGCCAAGAAATAAATAAAAAAGCTAGAATAATGGTGTTAAAATATAAAGAGAAGAGAATAATTGGCAAAAAGTATAAAGAATAGTTAAAAATGGCCTAAAATATCAAAGAATACAGAAATTAAGAACCCTGAATTCAGACCATCATACTTGTTTCCTTAATCAATGTTAGTTTGTCTCTGGGAGATTTGTATTGGTTATCATACGGTTTCTCTTTATTTCGATGTCTATTAATTAAGATATGAGCTTTCATTATTTGCCAACATATTACATATCACATTATAAAAAAATACTATTTTTGCTTTGCAAACTACCATAGATTTGTGGGTAATTGTTCTCCATAAAAACACATTTGAGTCCACTTTTTTTTCAAGTGGACTTCAGCTAACCACCCTACCCTTCCATAACCGAAAAGATTATAAAACACATTTCAACGGCAATACTTTTGTCCGCACAATGTGTAAGGGGAGCTGGGTAGGCTAGCTGATGTCTACTGGAGAAAAAAATCAAGGTTGCTGTTCGGCTTATTTTATTTTTAAAAGATAGGTCCAAAGTCGGGGTCGGACACCGAACCCAACCCTTACCGAAAATATAATAAAAATTGTCTGCACTAGGTGCAAAGGGAACCTTGACAGCAGAGGTTTACAGTAGAAAAAATCCAGGGTGTTGTTCTGATTAGTTTTTTCTTTCTAAAGTAGGTCTCAAGTTGAGGTCTGATACCCAACCCAACCCTTACCGGATAGTTAATAAAAAAAATGCAATTCTGCGGCAATATTTTTATCTGTACTAGACGAAAACGTAAGCTAGAGATATAGGACCTACTTGATCAAAATTACAAGTTTGAGTATAGATAGGATTATTTTTTTTAAGCTAATAAATAATTTCCTTGCCCACCATACTTTGAATACAAAAAAATAAACCTTTGGTCTAATCATAATTAAGCGAAATCCACTAGTTCCGAGGTAGAATGTTTTGTAAAATCAGTTTTGTGTGGCAAAAAAAAAAGTTAAAAGCACGAGTG
This sequence comes from Mytilus galloprovincialis, assembly GCA_037788925.1. NCBI lineage: Eukaryota > Metazoa > Mollusca > Bivalvia > Mytilida > Mytilidae > Mytilus > Mytilus galloprovincialis. Next base: position 22,191,190 of record CM075341.1, read on the forward strand.
CAACTTTCTTTTCTTCTAATGCAGAACAATTATTACTGTTCATGAACTATTTCACAGGATGCCGAGAATATGGAATTTCCGAAAGCTATATATTTCACACAATAGAGCAATTTGCCATCATTTAAAAATAATCGTAACTATTTACGATTCTAAAAACACACAAAATGGTTGACTCTAATGTAAAGCGTGCTGCACGCTGTATAATATATTGAAAGCTATTTCTATTGCCTTTATATAACTCCTGACTTGGGACAGGCCCAAAAATGCGGCGGGGTTAAACATGCTTTGTGAGATCTCAACCCTCCCACTATACAACTTTACAACTATACAACTATAGCTAGCCAATGTAGAATAAACAAACACACAACAATATGCACAGTAAAACTCGGTTTAAAAGAAATCCTAGTCCGATGTTGGAATAGGTACCAACAAAAAAACTACGCAAAATGAAACTGATTCATTAATTAAACTACTAGCAGTAACTGACATGCCAGCTCAAGACCCCAATTAAACCGACCAAAAGATTATATAGATATAAAAAGATGTGGTATGAGTGCCAATGAGACAACTCTCCACCCAAGTCACAATTTGTAATATGGAATATGTGTACTGTGTTTCAAACTGATTAGACTGCAACTTCATCAAAACCTACCTTAACCAAAAATCTTTAACCTGAAGCGGAACAGACGGATGAACGGAAGAACGAACGCACAGAACGAACAGCATAAAGTCCATAAATGGAACGTAAAAAATGTGCTGAAATTGAATGAAGGTCTGGTAAATCTCAACGAGACCATAATCGGCATATCCAAATAAATTTCTCTAAGGTCACAAACATATCTTTCACTTAAAGATCTATTGCCATTACTTCTGCAATATAGTATTATTTATCAATAATAATGTAAAAGAAATTGTATGCATATAAACTAAAAACGATCAGGGCAGCAAACTTAGCAGTCCTTTCAATACCAATCAAACACTGTAAAAATATTTTTGAATATTGTTCTCATTGGTATAAATAGTAATTTTGTTATCAGTAACTTAAAACCATATTAGATATTATTGTTTTACACATCAAGGTACTACAATCTGTTGTTACCTATGCTTTGACATTGTATAAGGTCGTGTTTTTCTCTTATTGTTAATAACGTCTTTATACTAAATCCATTGGATGTTGGATTTGCACTGATTGACATTTTTGTCTAAGATACATGATTTTTGTCTTAGTTTTTATTGGCTTTGAACTAGCTGTCAGTAACTGCGATTACTCTCGGATCTGTGCTTTATTGTCCTTTTTACAGCGGATGACCGTGAAGTCATTCCGGTGTATTGTTGCGAGAGAGCTTTCCATTACGTAACTTTCGTGTTGGACTTGTAACCGATCTATAATCTATAAATACGAGGAAATCATCGAGTGTAAAATAACATTCATAATCGCTTGTTATCAATTCATGTTTTCACTGTGTACTTAAAATATATTATTTTTAGAACATAAATTAAAAATATGAAAATGTTTTGTTATATGTATATATATGTACTTATAAATATAATTATTTTCTGTGACTGTATCTTACATTAATTTGTAGGATCCTTTACTATAGCTAATTTAGCTGATCTGTAAAAATAACATCTCCATGCCTTATATATCACGTACTGATAGTACGACGTTAGATTAAAACTGACGTTGAAAGGTAACACCCGGCCACCGAGAGCTTCATTTTTATGAAGCCCAGGGCTTGTAGTCATAAAACTTTTGAGTCAGTTTTTTGTACTCGTACCTGAAAATCAACCAATCAAAATGCTGGATTTCATGTTTCGAGCATGATGTTTGTGCTCCGAGCACTGATCAAAGTTTTATGACTTCAACCCCAGCCCAGGTGGTCGTGTGGTCTAGCGGGACGGCTACAGTGCAGGCGATTTGGTGGCACGATATCTCAGTAACATGGGTTCGAATCCCGGCGAGGGAAGAACAAAAACTTTGCGAAAGCAAATTTACAGATCTAACATTGTTGGGTTGATGTTTAGACGAGTTACTTATATTTATATAAGTAAAAAATCATTTATATCTCTGCACGGGAACAAAAAAAATCGTGTTAAATGATGCGGAAACATATCTCAAGAACGGTTGCAATCTCCCATGCAGAGTTATCGATCCTTGCTCTATCTCAAGGACCGACAACTCTTATGGGAGATTGAACGTTTTGCGAGAAATATGAATACCTACCCAAATCCAATCTATTAGAAAAATCCTGTTATAACAGAAGAGTGTCATGACATAGAGATAAAAATAGATGGCTCTCTGTGATTGGTTGTTATATCTTTTATATATTTTTCTTCTGGAAAGCATTATGAATGAAGTTTCATGCAAGCACACATTTGTCCTGAAATGTATAGTATGAAGGGCCGGAAATATTTTTTTTATGTTGCTCAAAATTAGGGAAATTTTTCTGCGAAATCGTCAGGTATCGTGAAACCCCCCAAATTCACCAAGAAAAGCCATGGGACCATATATATTTGAGTGCGGTAAAATCGCAAATAGATATCGAGCTTCAATTAGACAACAGCAGTTTTTCCATAATTAGTTTATTAAAAGCGCCTTTTAAGGAGATAATTGCTAAAAATAGCATTGCCGGCAATGGGGCCACCATTTAGTACTTTATATCCTATAATGGTCTCAAAATATGTCAAAAATTGTATTTAAAGAAAAATTTAGACATCAAAAACGCTTTACTAGTGTTGTGATATGTGTGAATAATTCCGTTTTCATGCTATAGTCTGTTTCTTATTTGCATTCAAAATACGGGTAAGTACAGGATTACATCGGCTTGATGTGTCTTTTCTGTTTTTATCCAAAATTTGTCTTACAGGCTTGATAGCCATACATAGGCCTAACTTTTGGCGATACTTGTTAGACCTTGTCACATCACATGACACAGAAATCTTCGGATATACCCTCCCCCTTTTTTGGTAAAAACGGCTCCAAGGGTATATGCATACGCTAAACGATTTCGCATCGTTCAAAACATTTACAAGACTACTTGTATAGCTAATAGAGACCACCAGACGCTGTTTTTAACGAAAAGAAGCTTAAGTGTGCACATGTATCCGATTTATAAAGCTATAGTCCGTTTCAAAATAGTGAATTCATTTCGTATTGAACTGGTCCGAATTTTTAATTTGGTTTTCGGCACAGCGTCACTCAAATTAAATTTTCTGTTGATCAATATCAGAAGCACATGATTACTTCGAAAAGGCAATACTAACAAAGAGACAAAATATTACACCTGCAACAAACAGTACCGTAATGTCTATAAAAATCAGTGTAATTTTTTACCAATTCTTAAACAGGGGTAGGCTCCAGAAATTAATTCCTGTGTATTATACAGTTTTCAATGAGATAGTTTGCATAGTAGAATGAAGTCAAGCAATGTTCAAGTAACTAATGCGGCAAAAAAAATCAAATTTCAAAAATTGGTTATTACCGTATAGGTTACAATGTACCAAATAAAATTACATGGGCGCAGCCATTTTATGAAGGGAACATGCAGGGGCGGATCCAGCCATTTTAAAAAGGGGGGGTTCCCAACCCAGAGTAAAGGGGGGGGGGGGGGGTTCCAGCTATATGCTCCCATTCAAATGCATTGATCGGCCAAAAAAAAGGGGGGGTTCCGACCCCCGGACCCCCCCCCCCCCCCCTCTGGATCCGCGCCTGAGTGTCCACCATGCACTTGTACTGTACTATTATTAATATAGTAAAATAGAATGATATACAAATGGATGAAAATCATATATAAATGTAACTGTAATATACAAATATTAATATAATATATACCAACAAACCAGAGTTTACTGATTTATATTACTACAATATAATAGTTATTACGGTGAGGTTGAATTCCCTATCATTTATTTATCATACACGCACGAACTTGTCTCAGAAAAAAAACAAACATATCTGTACATTAAGATGTGGATTTTTTTTCTGAGACAAGTGTTTGTGACAATCCACAAGAACTTGCGGTCATTCGATGTTCCGTACTTCAGTGCTTTGATTGTTTGAAAACGATGTATACATACCCTGCCACACTCTGTACGTGTTTTTGTTAGGTGTTTTTTTCTGTTTTGTATCGATCTTATGCGTGAAGCCCTTTTCCACTGATTTGTATAGTTTGTTTTTATGTTGTGCTGTAACAAAACTGTTCTAGGTTCAGGGGAGGGATGAGCGCTCACAAACATGTTAAACCCCGCAACATATCGCATGTGCCTGCCCCATCTCAGGAGCATGAAGTTCATTGGTTGTCGTTTATTGATGTTTGTCATACCGGGTATTTGTTTTTCGTAACTTATGTTGTTATAAATTAGGCCGTTATTTTTCTCAATTAAACTGTTTCATATTTTTCATTTCATGGCCTATTGTAGCTGACTAAACAGTATGTTTTTTTCTCATTGTTGAAGGTTATATGGTTTCCTTATATAATTGCTTACATTCACTAAATTTGAACTTTGGAGAATAGTTGACTCATTTGCAATCATACATCTCCTTAATTAAATAGTTGAGGGGGAGAGGGATGACATTTTTATTTCTTTGGAACGGTCACCCAGTTTGAATTTGACATTTTCCTGTGCCCTTGATTTGTGTTATACATGTAAGCCAACCAGAGCTCACACCGTGTTGGTGGGTAGTTTATCACTATATGGTAAGCTCAGGATGTCTTTTTAAATATTGCATACGGTGATTTGGTGATGTCTTCATTCCATGCATTGTCCCATTACTTTATATAGACAGCTTATCAGTCAACCTGATCTATCAAAGTAGCTCTACTGGCCTTTTGTAAAGTCAGACGAGAAACAAGATATAAACTAACTTAGATTGGTATATACATGTATATTCAATATACTCATATAAATTCAAGTCAAATTTATATTCTAAAACAACATAAAAACAAAAAAGTGTAAAAAAAAATGCTTTTAATATATTTTGTTTGTGGTCTGGGTTAAGAATAAACAATTGACTATGATAATGTGTTTTATTATGATATTTTGCGCGGGAAAGGCGGGGGATAGACAGGTTCTAAAAATGGAAAGTCTAACCTGATGTATAGAAAACAAAACACGCACAAGAAAATGAAAGAATAGTCCCGCTAAAGTACCGATCGGTGAAATATACTGCTGTTTTCCACGCTTGACCCTCATGATAAAGATAAAACACAAAAAATGCTTCGGACGCAATGAATATCTATGATGAGTTTATCAATAAAGTTTATACATTTTGTAACAAGGAAGCAAAAGAAGTTCAGTAACCATATGTTGGCATATTATGAAAGCTCACGTAATTATTTATAGGCATAGAAATAAATAAAGAAAAAACGTTTGAAAACCAATAACGATCTACCAAAGACAAACTAACGTTGCTTTGGCAAATAGTATAATGGTCTCAAAGTGGGGTTTTTCGTTTCTGTATTCTGTAATACTAGTACCATAGTTTAGGCCATTTTTCTCTATATACTCTTTAATGTTGTGAGCCATTTTTCTCTATTCTTTATACTTTTTGCAAGTTAACTTATTCTCTTTATATTTGAACACCTCATTATTCTTTTTTATTTATTTTTGCATGCATGGTCCACTGTCTCTAATATTCAACCCCCGCTATTCTCTATTCCTTAAACGCCATCCACACCTTCTAGTATAAGTCACCATATAGCCTTCACAAATGAGCAATACTCATACTGAATAGGTTACGAATGACATAAACAATTGAATGCTACTCGCGGTTTCAAATGTGAACTTGCAGAAATAATTATGGCCCCGCAACGAAGTTGTCTGTGCATTATAGTTTTACCCTTATCCGTAATTCCGTCATTCCGTCATTCCGCAATAACCATTATACGGACTTTTTTTCTAAACGCTTTCAGATATTGGGATGATTTTTGGTATGTTAAAACATGCGGAAGTATATCTCAAAGAACGTTTTGCGACAATACCGGCAAAAATTGGTAGCCCTGTAATTGTTTTTGCGGGAAAATATAAATGCTACATGTTTTTCTTGGCGTAGACTTAATAGGTTGGAATAGACCTACGAAGACCAAAGAACGGTCATGTATGGTTTGGCAATTGTACATGCCCACCGATGTCCAGATACTGTTCGAAATTGTTTTTGAAAAGTTACGATGCTACCGGACATTGAAAAACATGTCCTTTTTTCATGGAAAATTAAACTGTTACGGCATATTACAGAACACAAAACTGGCTTGCATTGCTGTAAATACAAGTTAAAAAGCTGACGTGGGTAACATTAATGCTAGAAATCCCAATCCTCCGTCATCAAATAATTAAAAAGAAAAAACACATGACCTTTACGTCGTTTTGCATTTGCGCCGATCTGCATTTCATTTGCGCCGATTTTAACATCATTTGAGGGGTAAACTTGCATATAGCGGTGTCCATGTCCTAAATAGAAAATAAAGAGATGCGGACTAAATGTACACGGGACAAAATCGCAATCAATACATAGAAAAAATACAAATTATCAATGAACAGGGCTTTTATTCCTGTTCTTCATCTTGAAAGTAGCTGGAGGGATTTCAACGCGGAACCGGACCATTTATACCCATTATACAATAACCACATAAGTTAGTGCATCGGACTACAAACTCAAAAGTTTCCTGGTTCGATCCCCGTTCCGGTGAGAAAATTTTCAATCCACTATAAATAAATATGTTTAAACTAACCATAGCCATACACTTGACTATGTGGATTACATTTTTTTCTTTCTTTATCCTACATAATTAGGTCTTTCCACCTTTCCGTGGAAAGACCTATTGGATTTCTTCTGATTATTATTAGGTCTTTCCACTTTTCCGTGGAAAGACCTATTGAATTTGTTCTGATTATTATTAGGTCTTTCCACTTTTCCGTGGAAAGACCTATTGAATTTGTTCTGATTATTATTTTTTTTTTTTTTTTTTTTTTCTTCCGCCTAAATTTTTTCTTGCGTAGTATTGATGTTTCAAAAGATGTCGCTTAGATATTTGGAATATGATATCATAAAGCTTATGCACTTTTAAAACTGACAACTGCGTAACCAAATATTTTACGTTGTAAGAGTTATCTCCCCAAACACTGTTTTTCTTGTGGCCACTACTCCTTCGCAACCGTAAAAGATTACAACAAATTTCTTTTACCAAACTGCTCGTTACTTCTTCAGGATTAGGATATTCATTTGGACCGAAGCTATCCGGAGACTCCATATGAGAGTTATTTCCCCTTATGCATTTGATATAAGTGATATGCGTTTCTAACTGGTAAACCATCAGAGATATAGGCCTAGGGTGTTTGGATTTAAGTTCCTTGGTCCAAAAAAATGAAAATAAGGTCAAGGTCAAAGGTGAAGGTCATATTCTAAATTTTGATTTTGGCTTCTTTTCTCTTATTTTCAACAACCGTGAAAGATATTGACAAATTATTTTTACTAAATTGTGAGTTGCGACATATTGACACTTATACATTTTGGTTGGAAGGGTGCGTAAACAATAAATGAGAGTTTTCGCCCATCTTATATTTAAAATCATGCCTAAAGTAATATAACTCATTAACCATACATATTACAGACCTAGGGTATTTTTATTTGAGGTCCTTGGTTGGTGACCTTGAAATTGAGGTCAAGGTCAAAGGTTAATAGGACGTTCTAGATTTTGACCTTTGCTTTAAATTCATATCTATACATCATAAAGCCATAGGAACTTACATTTTAGACTGATTTTTAATATTTTAATATCAAAATAGATATTTACTGGTGGAAAGACCTTCAATTGTTCTCTGAACAATTGGTTTTTAATTATTATTATTATTTTTTTTATTCTTCCGCCTAATTCTTTTCTTGCGTAGTATTGATGTTTCAAAAGATGTCGCTTAGATATTTGGAATATGATATCGTAAAGCGTATGCACTTTTAAAACTGACCACTGCGTAACCAAATACTTTACGTTGTAAGAGTTATCTCCCCAAACACTGTTTTTCTTGTGGCCACTACTCCTTCGCAACCATAAAAGATTACGACAAATTTATTTTACCAAATTGCTCGTTACATCCTCAGGATGTTCTGTTTTATTTTGACCGAAGCCGTATAGAGACTCCATATTAGAGTTAGTTCCCCTTTTGTATTTGAAATTTTGAAATGTATTTTAAACTGGAAAACAATAAGTGATAGAGACCTAGGGTCTTTTGTTTTGAGATCATTGGTCCAAAAAAGTGAAAATTAGGTAAAGGTCAAAGGTCAAGGTCATATTCTAAATTTTGATTTTGGCCTATTTTCACTAATTTTCATTAACCTTATAAGATACCGACAAATTATTTTTACTAAATTGTTAGTTACGACATGTCGTAACTTATATATTTTGGTTAAAAGGGTGTGTAGACATAAAACGGGAGTTTTTGCCCCTCCTATATTAAGAATTAAACGTAAAGTGATATAACTCATTAATTATACATATTACAGACCTAGGGTCTTTTTATTTGGGGTCCCTGGTTTATGACCTTGAAATATAGGTCAAGGTCATCAGTAAATTTGACGTTCTAGATTTTGACCTTTGCTCAAAATTCATATTTATACATCATTAAGCCATAGGAACTGACATTTTCAACTGAATTTTAATATTTTCATATCAAAATAGATCCTTATTGGTGGAAAGACCTTCAATTGTTCTCTGAACAATTGGTTTTTAATGTCTTTTGATATTGTTCCTATATGATCCTATATGTAAAAGTCTTACACTGTATCTATATATTTTGCTCCGAGACCAGAATATAAAAAAATAAATTAAACAAAACTTGCGCTTTAGATTTAGAGAGGGTCCGAAAGAAACTTTCCGAATGCAAGATTTTGCGTCATTTTGTCCAATTCTTCTGGGGTCTTTTAGCTCTACCCTCTCCAAAAATACAGGTATGCTTTAATTGTAATAGAGGATAGTCACTGTTATGTCTTATCATCTTAGATCCTCTCCAAACTTAAAAGTAAAGATCACGCACTCCTATTGTTTAGATTGAAAAAGACTTTTGCATCCGTCGACATTATCTCTGATTAAAATAATATTGATCTGACAACCTCTGACCTGTGCATTTATACTTTAAGTTTAACGGGCTAGTTTTCTTAGTTTTAAAAAGTAATTACCTCCCTTGTTAGTGTCATGTTGTAATCAATCTATTTTTTTGTACCATCTTTATGTAATATTATATTGTACAATTTAAATTTGTGATCTGTTTAATATCTAAATGTAACAATTTATTCTTTATCAAAGATATAAACAATGTAATATGAAAGTCTTTGATTACTTTATCACCGTAATTCAAAACAAATGTTGAATGTTAAAATGGAGCGTTGAATGTTGAAAACAAATGATTAAAGTCTAAAATCCAATGTTGAAAACGAATGTCTAATATTAAAAACAAATTTTAAATGTTCAAAACGAATGTTGAAAGTTAAAAATCGAATGTTGAAAACGGATGTTGAATGTTGAAAACGAATGTTGAAAACGAATGTTGAATGTTGAAAACGAATGCTGAAAGTTGAAAATAGAATGTTGAAAACGAATGTTGAATGTTGAAAACGAATGATGAAAGTTGAAAATCGAATGTTGAAAACGAATGTTGAAAACGAATGTTGAATGTTGAAAATGGATACAAGAAAAAAAAAAAAAAATTTGAATGTTGAATGTTGAATATTGAAATCGAATGTTGAATGTTGAATGTTGAAAATGGATACAAGAAAAAAAAAAAAATTTAAAAAAATTTTGAATGTTGAATGTTGAATGTTGAAATTTGAAATCGAATGTTGAATGTTGAAATTTGAAATCGAATGTTGAATGTTGAAAATGGATACAAGAAAAAAAAAATTGAATGTTGAATGTTGAATATTGAACCAACTTGACATCCGTTTCAAAATGATAATTTAAAAAAGTTAAAATGAGATTCAACTTGATCAGTTTTTATAATCACCGTCGGAACATGGCGCGGGAAGGCCTCTCATTTTGAATATAACTAGTTATGGAAGGAGAAAGACTTTTTGTCTAACCTGTATTTGTGGTAAATTCATAATTATTGATCAGGTTGAGAATGCTATCTATAACACTTACCACTTATTTTATAGAAGAGGTAAACGACAAAAAAAATCATACCTTCTTGTACATAGATATTAGATTCCGTTCGATTCCGTAAAATACCAATTACTCAGAGCAATTGGTACTTTGCGGAACGGAACGGAACAAAATAACAAATTTTAAAACTTAAAATCATAATCAGTTTCAAATCATCGTCGGAAAGGACAACGGGAGGTCTGTCATCTTAGATATCCTAATGAATGAAAGGAGTTAGACTATTTTTTACTCAGAAATTTGTCAAATTGATAATTCATCAGGACATGAATGTACATCTGCAGGATATTTCCCGAGCATGTTTTACATTATTACACATTTTACATGTGAACATGAGAGTTAGTATACAATTGTGTTATCTGTATATTGAAAACCGTAAACACAGAAATTTAAAGTTTGTTTTGTATTAAAGATTTTTTTTAAATTTTGATAGATGCCCCTATGGATATTTCAAATGAAATTCGGTTCCGTTCCGTAAAGGACCAATCGCCTTATTTTCAGAGAGAGTTTCGCCATATGTTTTATATATTCCAGAATTAAAAGTATGAAAACAGTGTTTAATTAGTTGTAAATAACCTATTAGCCTGCTAGATAATAACAATGGCATCTATGTCAGTATTGGTTGAAAAAAATAAATGGAAACAGATGTTCCCCACTGCTTGCATTCAATATTATAAATATAAAGGGACATAACTCAAGAACGAGGTTGCAGTCTTGAAATTGACTGCTCCATAGGCTTACATGCTAAACAGCTGGACCCGGTTGCACGAACGTTAGTTATATTTAACTAACCGTTATCTCGGCTTTAACGCGACGTTAAATTTAACGAGGGATTAAAAGCGTTGCACAAAAGTTAACAAGCAGTAAACTGACAGTTAGTTCCCCCAGTTAAGATACAGATTTAACTAAGCCCGAGGGGTAACATTAAATATTTAACAGTCAGTTTAAATCAAAGATGGCAAACCAGTTATTGTTTGATAATGTGTTTGCACTGCGAAAACAGCGAGTATATCGCGAAAGGATAGAGCTGGCCACCCTTAGTGATAGACAGATACGATCAAGGTTTCGATTCAAAAGAGAATCAATCCAATTTATATCAGATTTGCGACGGAATGATTTGTCCCACACCACAAGAAGGAGTCAGCCAATTTCAGTTGAAATGTAGGTATACTCTTTAGAATATTATCTTTTTGTAAGAGTTAGACAAAGATTCATTTTTCTAAGTAACAAAGAAAATCTCTCTCTATAGACTATATATATATGTGTACCGTTCAGTTTGAGGGTAAGAAAAGTCTCCATTCAAACGTAAACATTACAAAAAATAATTGAAAAATGACTACAAACATGGATTTAATCACCTCTCCCACCACAATCTATCCTAGTATATAATTCCATACACACCAACACACAATAGATCACAATAGCTGTTTCATGGGCTTCGATCGTCAATGAAAATGCGGATGTATTACCCCCTCTTTTTCTAGCTTAATTGTCACACAAGACACACGAGTTTGATATTATGTTTTCCCCGATGGAAGTTATAAATATATATAATCCAACTCCGGCGTAATTATAAAAAAAAATATTGTAGCAGTTTCATATTTTGCCAAATTTCCATCTAGCAGTTTAGATATGTATGTGTGCTTTTTTTAAAAACAACAGTGCTTTCTATCACGTCCGCAAGCTGGTTCATTTAATAGGTCGTTAATGTTTTTTGGAGGAAATGAAAACGAAACTTTACAAAGGAGAAACGAAGTGGTTTCGTTTCTGATTTTAGTTATTATCCCAATGATATTACACATATATTTCGGAAAACTATACTGTCGTCACTGTGACCTAGAGCTTAATCAACTGTAGAAATCTGAGAATTTAATTGTTTCGAAGGGATTAAAAAAAATAAAAAAATTCCGAATTATATAAAAGAATGGGTTTAATTGTATGATCAAATACGTGGAGGCTGTTTTTAATATTTGGATTCAGTGACAAGAAGTCCTTTCGTAGCTTGTAGAATGCTTTCAATGCCTTATTGTACAAGTCCTTCTAAGCAAAGGAAAAGATCCTGATGCACTAAATGTTATATACCTAAATATTAACAATGTAGAACACAATCTATCAACATGTCATTAAAATAAAAATTATGTTTTATATGCCTGCCAGCCTTGTTAAATAAATGTAATAACCGACACATTTAAGGGTATGGATGTATGATCATGTATAGGTCTTTCATTTCTGTATTCTTTTTTTTTTCGCTCATTATTATTATTTTTTTTAACATAATGGCTACTTTTTTACTTAGGTTTTATTATATATATTTCAAAATGACCTAGAGCTTAAGTATAATACACATGTGTAATAATAAATTGCTGCTGTTACCCCCCACCCCCACCCCCCACCACCACCACCACCAACATCAACCTTTTATGAAAGATTAAATATAATAAGTCTTATGTGAAAAAAATGCTTCAAAAAATCTTGAAAAGTTTTGGTTGTCAGCCCCCCCCCCCCCCCTTCCTCCTCACCCAGTCACTGCAGCGATGTTCTAGATCCGCCACTGTATTGATCTTATATATGGAGTATCTCGTTCCTACGGGGCGCCGAATGGGACTCTTGTGGTTTTGTACAAAATTCAATTCTGTCATAACAAAATCATTTTTGTCTTACAAAACTATGTGCTACAGACTTGTTTTGTGAGAACTTCAATTTTGTGATGACAAAATTCATTTGTGTAGACAAAATTAATTTTTGTCATGACAAAATTCATTTTTGTAGACAAAATTCATATTTGTCATGACAAAAGTCAATTTTGTCTAAAAGGTATGCAAATATAAACATATTTGCATACAAAATTGACTTTTGTTACCTGATATGGAAATTAAATCACAAAAGTCAATTGTGTGAGGTAAGATTCAATTTTGTGAGACAAAATTGACTTTTGTGAGACAAAATTAACTTTTGTGAGACAAAATTGACTTTTGTGAGACAAAATTGATTTTTGTGAGACAAAATTCAATTTTGTGAGACAAAATTCAATTTTGTCAATTTTGTTGAGACAAAAGTCAATTTTGTTAATTTTGTTGAGACAAAAGTCAATTCTGTCAATTTTGTTGAGACAAAAATCAATTTTGTTGAGACAAAAGTCAATTTTGTTAATTTTGTTGAGACAAAAGTCAATTTTGTTAATTTTGTTGAGACAAAAGTCAATTTTGTTAATTTTGTTGAGACAAAAGTCAATTTTGTTAATTTTGTTGAGACAAAAGTCAATTTTGTCAATTTTGTTGAGACAAAAGTCAATTTTGTGACGACAAAATTCATTTTTGTGACGACAAAATTCAATTTTGTAACAACAAAATTGACTTTTATGAGACAAAATTGACTTTCGTGAGACAAAATTGACTTTCGTGAGACAAAAATCAATTTTGTTGAGACAAAATTCAATTTTGTCAATTTTGTTGAGACAAAAGTCAATTTTGTGAATTTTGTTGAGACAAAAGTCAATTTTGTCAATTTTGTTGAGACAAAAGTCAATTTTGTCAATTTTGTTGAAACAAAATTCATTTTTGTCAATTTTGTGTAACAAAAGTCGATTTTGTATGCAAATTAGTTCACAGAAACCAAACTAAACTAATTTGAATACAAAATTGACTTTTGTCGCCCAATTTTCAAATTAGGTAACAAAATTCAAGTCTGTGTAACAAAAATGAATTTTGTCATGACAAAAGTGACTTTTGTCCGCTGATAGATAATTTTGTATGACAAAATTTTAAATTTGTAGTATGATACAAATTTTGTTAAACTGAACTTATTTTTGTTGAACAAAAGTCACTTTTGTCCGTACAAAATTGAATTTTGAGTACAAAACCACAAGAGTCCCATTCGGCGCCCCGTAGTTCCTGAATGACTAGTACTGATGAGCTACATGTCCAAGCAGTTTAAACAAATAATGAAAATGGTCCTCAACCCATGTATTTCTCAGAACTACACAATTCGCTGAATCAGAATGAAAGTGTTGTATATGTAATGATTTTATAGGGTTATGTGTATGCAATATATTACCTATAATATCACAATCCTATGCTTGAGTCATTCGTCGTCTAATAGGCCGCTCATCAATGTGGGGACGTCCGATCTGGATAACAACTAGGGTAATGACTGCCAAATATACCATGGGGAATCCCGGAATTCCTTAATATGACGTGGTAGTTGTCCGAATGTACATTGGTAATAGTAAGACCAGTTATATGTAGTTCCGAATTACCATATTCATAACATTCCTCCCTCTTTCATAGAAATGGACCTCTTCTAGAATAAAGTCATGGCACCTCCTTTTATATCTCAACACTAAATTGTATAAACTGTTTGATGTTTAAATGCGAATAATACATCCTTAATTTGAAATCCTTGGAATACACTAGTCCGTAAAGTTGTAGTTGATACACATATGGTTGATACATGGAGATAGATTCTCCATTGTTATACAGTATAAAGCTATAATCATTTAAGTTATGAAAAACACTTACAGCTATCCTTTTCCTTCTGTACACAAATATATAAAACAATCTCTATATACGATTATGACGATAATGAGATATATTGTATCGTAAAGGTGTATTTTAAAACGTCCTATACAATAATATTGATAACATAGCTTTAGTTTCAACACGACATCTTGTGATTGCTGAACAAGTTCGTCTATTCAGAGGATAGCCAATTTGGAAGTAGAATTATTCAAAGAATACAATATGCATGTCTCTTAAAACGCCAATGCTAAATATGAAATGAATATCCTTTCCACTTCCTCCCTCTTCCATAAAAACAATGATTCTATTCGAAAAGCATTAGTTGCGTACGCTCATATGAATGCAACTACAATTTATTTGGGGTAAAATAGTTCACTTCGTTGTTGTAAAGATCCTACCAGTAGAAATCTTGGAAGAAAGGATATTTCTGGTATAAGAAAGAGACATATAAATGTTTAATATGAATAAAATGATGCCGACATAAACCTAAAGTAAAGCTGAAATTATTGTAGTTTTTATGCAGAAACATCAGTTTAAAATGAATAAATGGATGGGTTGTCTTTTGCTCATTGATGTCCAGTGGCGAATATCTAAAGACATGAATTTCATACAATTATATATGCATTTCGAATATAAAAATTAAAAAACTAAACCACTAGTTTTCTGAACCAACACTTGTACATAATTATATACATGGCAGTAACTATAGCATTCAATATAAATGTAATTCTGATATAAATAATACAGTAACTATATACATTTGATTTCAATCAAATTAAAAACATAAAAACACAACTCAAGAAACTAGTTTTTGTATGGCAACAATATCTCCATCTTCGATTGCAGAAATATCAAATGATGTGTCCGTCACCAAACGTTCAGTCTGACCATCCTTTCTGTCACGGTTAAGGTTCCAATCCGATACCACCAATGTTTTACTATGGAATCTTTTAGCCTTAGGTTTCTTCCATCTAAGTTTCACGTCTTTACCCCAACTCCTCGTCTTTGGTAACACTCTAATTGCTACTTGTTCTTCTTTTCTCCTAATTATTCTCATTATCTTCCTTTTACTTGTAGCAGTTTCATTTTTCTTGGTGATCAAGTTCTGCTTTGTCATTTTTATCTGTTGTTCCAAGTTTATTTTCTTGTATTTGGACCTTTCAGTCTTCACGTAAGCTTTCTTTTCTGTATGTTTCAAATCATCTCTGACCAGATTGTTAGTCTCGTATGCTCATGTACATCTCTTTACTTCCTGATTTTTTTCTGTACATGTTTTTCCTTTTAATAGTGTTCCTTCAAGGAAACCAGGATCAATATGTTCACCTTCTGCTTTGACAGTATTGCGATGGTTGATGGCTGTCTGTGTAAAATGCATGCTCCATTTATGTATTTGATCAAAGTGTATTGGAGTTTGTTGATCATCTGTTGTTTGTGTACTCTGATCTTTCACCTCTTTTCTTTTTGTAAGACTGGATTCTTTTCCTGAAGATAAGTCATCAATTTGTGTCCCTTGTTCTGTCTTCATAATTTGTCTTTTGTCGCAGTTACTCCAAGTATTTTGAAGACTTTTCACCTCCTTATTAGTTTATTATTATTACTATCTTGTTCTCTATCTTCTCCTTCATCATGATTATGGGTCTTCGTATTGCCATGTGATGTCATCCAGTAACGATATTGGTTGTCCTTAAGTTCAAGCGTCAACAAATTATCTTGGCAGTATACAGAATTTGGAGTAAGGCGGTCAATGGTGTTACTAAGCAATTCTAGTTCTGATTGACTTAACTGATTTTGGTATGAATTTAACTTGATAAAATGTTTCAAGTCTTTATTTCCTCCTTCCTCGTGTTTGGGTTGAGATTGCATGACCTGGTCGTATTTTAGTATACACTGTGAATCTTCATTGGTATTTATGCTTTCTTCTAAAATATGTTCATGTATGTTTGTTGACCTCTTTTTATCCAAGTCATTATTGTCTTTTACCATTGCTTGAACAAGTAGATGAAGTTTGTGTCGAGTTATTAACCTCGATGTTTCTTTGCATGGTTTAGCTGCACTGACTTTACTTTTATTCATTTTGTTATTACAATCATGTTTTTGTTCGTTGAAACAGTGGGATTTGGTAAGTTTTTTCTGTCCCTTTTCCTCAGTTTCACATATTGCATCTGACTTGTAGTTGGAACTGGGACTTTCCTCTGTCTGTATGTTATCATCATCATTTTCATCTAAACAATCTGTTTCGTACTTAGGAGTGGAACTTTCCTCTCTGTGCACTTTATCATCATCTTCACTTAACCAACACGCTTCGTAATTGGGATTGGGACTTTCAATTGTGTAAACTGTATCTTCTTTCACAACATTGGAATGGCATGGTGTTGCATGGTGTTCTATTACTGGGTCTGATACTTTCTCGATTGTCTTTCCTTGATGCGCCGTTTGCTCTGTTCCTTGTCCTATCATAACGGGACTATGGACTTCCGTCTTTTCTATCAAATTGGTATCAGCTCCTTTCTTTTCCATTGCTCCATTCCATCCCACTTCGCTCGAATATTTATATGAGGTATAACATTTTGGTTCATCGTTTTTAATTGTTCTAGTTATCTCTTTGGAATCAACAATTTCATCTGTTTTTTTGTCTTCTTACAATAGGATCATGGTCTCCGGTCTTTTCAATCTTGAAATTAATATCATCTATTCTATTTGCCATTTCTGGTTCCCATAAACTTTTCAGTTTTAAATATCTCTTAGATGTTACTTTACTTAATGTACAGAGGTAACGTTTTGCCTCGTACACTGAACCTTCGGCGACAGCTTGCACTAGTTCTTTCCCTTCTTCCTCACAACAAGCATTAGTGAGGTATTTTATAATAAGATGTTCTTTTACAATCTCCGATTCATTTTGGAATGCCCCTTCTACCAACTCTTCAATCCTGTCTGTAAATTCGTCCAATAACTCATCTGGATATGGGAAGATATTCTCTAGAGTTTCCAAAATAAGTAATGGATGCCCAACTGAGTCAAATCGGTCGTTAAATAGTTTGCACAGTGTTTCGTAGTCTGTCTGTATCGTGTATGACCGGTTCTTATAGAATTTCAGTGCTTTTCCAGTAATTCTCGATACCAATGCTTGTAATTTTTGTTCACTTTTCCACCCTTTCTCAAAAGCTGTAGACTCAATATCGGCTTTCAGCAGAGACCATCCGAGTGGCACTGTTCCGTCAAAATTACTTGAGTTACTCATATTTTGAGTTGAGTTGTGAATTACTAACTAAGATTTTAATAAAAGCTTAAAAAAACGAAAAAATGGTGTACTGATTTTATTCCGATTTGCCAATGAAATCAAAAGTATAGCAAAAATAAAAACAATCTGAAAACACCTATGACACCAGAGGATCTGACGCGCAAAGCTGCTCCAGAAATTAAATAATTTTAATAACCCTGTTTATATCATCATATAAGTCAAGGGACCTAAATATTCAAAACTTTCACATATGCATACATGTAAATAAACTTATAAGTGACACAATCAAATATGTTTATATTTGTCTTTCTTTTTAATATCATATATACAAATTCATAAACTCAGAAAAAAATACTATTTAAACACAGGCATGAAATTGTAAACAATGACGTATGTATACACAATTCACAACAAATAGTAGTACAGTACAAGTTTTATTATCAACACATTCTTTAATGAGTGAACACTTTTCAGACGGTAAAACCGACAAGCTAGACAATTAAACAAAATGAAAAAAAAATATTTTGATAACAACTATGACATTAGAAGATCTGACGCACACAGTTGTATCAATAATTTATGAAAAACAAAAGAAAAACATATAAATGATATCTGACATCAGAAGATCTGACGCTCAACGAAATATCAATGAATGAAGAAAAAAAATGTGTTGATTTGTATTATATAAATAAACAAAACCTGAAATAAACCAAACAGATAATCAAAACTATCCACTAGTTGTTTGTTTATAAGGTTATTTTGTCTTATTCTCAAGGTGTATGCAAATCTGTGTATTTTGTAAATGTGTTACAAAAAGGGGGATGGGAATTTTATCACACGGGAGTCTGATAATCACAATATAAATATGAAACGAATATCACTCGCGCAAATATCAATAGTACTGATAAATCAACGCGCCATGAAATAATACAATAGCGGGAGAGAAGATACAAAGATTTTCCTCTCGCGAAAACAAAGAAAAAATATGAAAATATGGCGCGAACGGATGTCACCGATTAACAGTGTAAATAAGTGGATTCGTGCCGACTTCTGACACCACTGTAATGATTTTATAGGGTTATGTGTATGCAATATATTACCTATAATATCACAATCCTAAGCTTGAGTCATTCGTCGTCTAATAGGCCGCTCATCAATGTGGGGACGTCCGATCTGGATAACAACTAGGGTAATGACTGCCAAATATACCATGGGGAATCCCGGAATTCCTTAATATGACGTGGTAGTTGTCCGAATGTACATTGGTAATAGTAAGACCAGTTATATGTAGTTCCGAATTACCATATTCATAACATATATGTGCACCTCTACATATCAGACTCCTACCAAATATCAAAGAAATCTTTAGAGGAGTTGCAACCACAAGACCCATATTTGGTAAATGTTGAAAAATTGTTCCATAACTCCACAAAATTTGCTGATTCAAACTCATGGTGACGGGGGAAAAACAAATATTTTAACATTTGTATGTATAATATGTATAAATGAATACTGTACTTAAATATAATGCTCATTTTTTTTATTAAGGTAATGCTAGCACTGCGATTTTACGCTTCTGGAAGCTTTTTGGAAGTTATAGGTGACACGATGGGTGTGGGTAAAGCCACAGCCTGTAGGGCAGTAAATGATGTAACAAATGCTCTCCTCTCAAAGAAGGACCAGTTTATTAAATGGCCAGCACGTCAAGAAGAAAGGGATCGAAATAAGCAGGGTTTCTTCCGTGGAGGTTTATTTCCAGGAGTGATTGGGTGTATCGATGGGACATACGTAAAGATACAAGCCCCATCGGAGGATGAACCCGCCTACGTTAATAGAAAAGGTTGGCACTCAATCAATGTGCAAGGCGTATGTGACCATTAAGGTAAATGTAAAAAAAAAAACCAAATATCTGAATATACGCTTATCTAGAGCCACAAATGTGTCAAGTCTAATGTTTAAAGGCAAATTCTAACTTAACATAGGAATGTGAAGAAACATTGAAATGCCAACTTTATCATGCCTTTCTTTTGCGTTCAATATATATGAGATGAAACAGCGTCACAGGAGATTAACAATTTATCACAATATATCGGACACTTTCATGATTTAATCTCAGCATGTAAAAATAACAAAAAATGAAAAGACCCTGTTATCTCCCCCTTTTTTATTCTGGCAAACAAACATTGAAGTGAAAAAAAATCCCTTATCAGCCTTAAGTTTCAGACCAGTAAAGTAGTTCCCTTTGATAATAGTTTTGTATATTGGTTCATTCCTATGTCGCGCTTTTTTTATTCTGTTTCATTGTAGTGGTTTGATTAACTTAAACTTATGTAATGCGCCATCATGGAATTGCAAATAATTAAAAGCTTCCTTTGAATTAATCTTAACAGGAAAATTTATAAACGTTGATGCACAGTGGCCAGGAAGTACCCATGACAGCCACATGTTCAGAGCCTCTGATGTCAGTACCTACCTACAAACTAGACACCGTTCCATAGATGACGGTTTTTTTACTTGGTGACAGTGGCTATCCATGCTCAAAGTTCCTACTTACATCATATCTACATCCGGCTACACCTTCCCAAGAGGCATATAATAGAGCACATAACCGCACGCGTTGCACTATAGAAAGGGTGTTTGGTTGGTGGAAGCGAAGGTTTCATGTGTTACATGGAGAAGTTCGCATGAAGCCCGCCAAAGTTTGTAGAATAATTGGTGCTTGTGCTATCCTACATAACATAGCTATCATGCTCCGGGAGCCAATGGAAGATGATGAATCTGGTGAAAATCAGGAAGATGTTGGTCAGATGAACTACAATGGTCCAGAGGATGGCAGGACAATAAGAAACTTTATAACCACATCATATTTCTGAAGTATGTAAAGAAAATTTTTATTATTCAATCATAAATAAGCCCGTGAGGGCATACATCAATACAGTATATAAACAATATGACTGTTTAAACCCATACATCACTCTAATTAAAAAAAATCATTCCTTCCCTTTTCATCCTAATTTGGTTAATTGGTGAACAATACAAAACATATAAAATTTAAAAGTATCAATACTGTATGTTCAGTTATATCTAGCTACAATAATTGTCTGATTGCACCACTGACAATGCTTACATTGCATTCTCTTCACTCTGAACAGACTGTTTTAACATCCTTATCTCTAAACGAAGCTTAGTGTTTCTTAATTTCACGTTTTTTGTTTCAAGCTTTTCTCTGTTTATCTCCATCTTCAGTTTAGTGGTCAACAACTCCGCTTGACTTCTCTGCTTCTCAAGGACCTGTAAAATTAACAAGGCGTGACTATCACATGTATCATACAATGTTTTAAATTACACAAGATAACGTTAATAGTTATATACTGAATTCTATATAAATGTATATATATATATATATAAACAAGTCTAAATTTAAAACAACGTTCAAACGTATATATATATATATATATATATATATATATATATATATATATATATATTCTAGACGATCCGGTACATAGTAAATTTGCTGGTTGGTCGTTTTTATAGACTTTTATATATATATATATATATATATATATATATATATATATATATATATATATATAAGTACGTCTGAGTCAGTGACAACTCTACAATAGATGTATCCATCGGATCGCCATCAATGATGGTGATACATGGCTGTGTACATAATGTATATACAACCCGTCTAAACATCAACCCAACAATGTTAGATCTGTAAATTTGCTTTCGCAAATTTTTGGTTCTTCCCTCGCCGGGATTCGAACCCATGCTACTGTGATATCGTGACACCAAATCGCCTGCACTGCAGCCGTCCCGCTAGACCACACGACCACCTGGGCTCTCAAAAAAAGAGCTTTCGCTGGCCGTGTGTTACCTTTCCACGTCAGTTTTAATCTAGCGGCGTACTACAGTACATGATATATAAGGCATGAAGATGTTATTGTTACAGATCAGCTAAATTATCTATAGTAAAGGATCCTACAAATTAATGTAATATACAGTCACAGAAAATAGTTATATTTATAAGTACGTCTGAGTCAGTGACAACTCTACAATAGATGTATCCATCGGATCGCCATCAATGATGGTGATACATGGCTGTGTACATAATGTATATACAACTCGTCTAAACATCAACCCAACAATGTTAAATCTGTAAATTTGCTTTCGCAAATTTTTGGTTCTTCCCTCGCCGGGATTCGAACCCATGCTACTGTGATATCGTGACACCAAATCGCCTGCACTGCAGCTGTCCCGCTAGACCACACGACCACCTGGGCTCTCAAAAAAAGAGCTTTCGCTGGCCGTGTGTTACCTTTCGACGACAGTTTTAATCTAGCGGCGTACTACAGTACATGATATATAAGGCATGAAGATGTTATTGTTACAGATCAGCTAAATTATCTATAGTAAAGGATCCTACAAATTAATGTAATATACAGTCACAGAAAATAGTTATATTTATAAGTACGTCTGAGTCAGTGACAACTCTACAATACAATAGATGCATCTATTGTAGAGTTGTCACTGACTCAGACGTACTTATAAATATAACTATTATATATATATATAGTATACACAGTGAAACCTGCTCAAGAGACCACCTTTATTAAGCAATCACCTGTGTGGTCACTATTTATAGATACTCAAGTAGTGCATTTCATTTAAATTGAACCTGTATTTAAAGACCACCTGTTTTATGAGACCACTTTTTTGCTCTCCCTTAGGTGGTCTCTTAATTCAGGTTTCACTGTATGTTAATAATAATAATCAAGCCAGCTCAATTTATATTACGCTACGGGCAGCTCACATCAAATTAAACATCGTTGTATGTCTGTTTGTTTGGTTGGGGTTTTACGACGTTTTCAGCACATTTTGGCTATTTCTCAATCCTTGTCAATTAAGATGGGAGTAATACACACCCCGCCACAGTGACATTCGAACTCACAACCTCAGTGTTGACAGGCTAGTGATCATTAGTAGTCATGACGAACTACATAGACCCCTGTGCCACCGAGGCCCCCATCGTTATTTGTTGTATTTAAATATAGTGTTCGGGGCTCATATAGAGTATAGAGTATATATATGTATATAAAAAATATTTTTTCGAATATGATAATATATAATATATCGGAATTATAGATTAAGGCTGAGATTACCGTTTGAAAAGAAAGCTAACAAAAATTACCTCATACTGCATCGTTTGCAAATCACCAAGAGAAACCCTTTTCCTTTTCCCGTCTGGCTTTTTAGCGATACTGGAAGAACTGGCATCTTCTTCGACTGCCAATTCTTCTGTCAAATTAATCAGTGCTATGGAGGACGTAGAGTCTGTGCTTGATCTTGGTATTGATGTGAAGCTACTAAAAAAATCACTCATCGTTAATTTGTTTTATAATTCTATATTGAGACAAATGTTTTTTACGTTTTCATAAAATTATCAAAAATCATTTCAAATTTCGAGAAGTGTTTTACATTCATTCTATGAAAATCTAAATGTACATACAGTATTATTGTTGTGCGTGTTATATTTTTGAAAGCAGTTAGCAAATTGTTGCTTCAACGAGGACCGCGCTTAATAACTAGTGTTCTTTACCTTTCAGGAAACATTGACGAAACACTGCCTGTCTGGCCATCTCCAACACGTGCGCTAAAACACGGCTGTTGACTGTTCTCTAGTTCACTTTCTACAAAAGATCCATTTGGAGTGCCTACAAAACAAGAGTTGTATATCAAAAGGACATGTTTACACATCATAATACATCATTTATATATTTATTTATCATTAAACGAATTTTGAGCATTAAATCGTTCACAAATCTTGGCCGAAACAAATGTAGATAATGTAATACCGAAACGTGGTTAGATCAATATAGAATAGTGGACACTGTGCCTATGTGCAGGCAAAGAGGGGTGGGGGCTATTTATGTGATTGGTGTTTGTTTGTTGTATTCAGTGACTGTTCTGTGTAACTTGTAAATGTATATTAAATTATGATTGAAAATCGTAATTTGCTTCTTGTGAGACCATAATTGGAATAAACCTTTCTAATATTTTAACTTATCTTAATTATAGCAATAACGACATGAAGTCAAAGTTTATGCGTTAACCCAATCTACGTATACCTCAGCAAGAGTTATTCCTCTTTGTATACACCAAAAGCTTTAATTTCAACAACAAGCAAACCGCGGTTTTTACGAGTCTATAATATTGATCGCATTAACAAGGATATTACCTCCTTGTCTGTAATTAACTATGAACTGTACAATGTTATGTATTAGAGATGAAATATCCCTTGACGAAATATCTTGCAGGCTTGGATATTTTGAGCAAAGAAAGTTCACAAGCTCATCTATCTGGTTTTCGTAGTAACTAGACTCAACTGAGGGTTCCAAGAAAGGTATAAGGTGAACATCATTTGCTCTGGGTAAATTGTACCTTTCAGTATAATTTTCTAAGTAGCTCTGAATCTCTGCATGCATATTTTTAGCTTTCTCTACCAGACCAACTGCAAAAACAGTCAAGCGAATGTAAAAAGTGGTATATTAAAAGAAAAATGGTATGATATGTTGTATATATATATGATAAATTAATTGAGTCAGGCACCGTTTAGCACCCCCCCCCCCCCCCCCCCCGAGTTTATTCGGCTATTATCTTAACAATTATAAGAGATAGGTAGCACAAGTAACGATGTCTGAGTTGTGGTCCTTTAGGGAGCAACCATTTGATTTTCTAGAAGGGGGGGGCATGGATTTTACCCCCGCGACACACTTGGCGAAAAACAAGTATTTTCTTTCGCAACAAGGCAAAAACTATTTTTTTATTTCAATTATACCGTTGAAGCAAGTAAACTAAGATGGAAAAACATTTTTTTTTAAATTTCGGAAATTTTTCCAAAATTGTAGAAGCAAACTATTTTGTTTTCAAAAAAATCCACCCACCCCACCCCACCCCTCCCATCCCATCCCAACTTGAACACTCGCATTAAGCCTCAAATGCTGGCTATTCTGTAATTACTTGCTGAAGTACTCTTTATTTCAAAATGTATTCATTGTCTTTTTTTTGTATATTAAATTACCCCATTTTTTTTTGCAGTTATTCTTTATTTCTTATTCCTCATTATTCTCTGTTTTAAATATTTTGCCTATTTCTCTCCGTATTCTTTTTGTGATTTATTCTTGCCAATTATTCTCTTTTCTGTAAACCCCCATCCACACCCTTATGGTCATAGTTACCCTTGGGTTGCCCCACGGTTGCCCCTGTTCCGAGGCGATCCAAAAGAAATTTGTGTAGTGACGAAAGCTTTAAAGTTTTAATTTATTGTCTCATACAACGTGAAAACAATAGAAAAGAAAAAGATGCATCTGATCTTAAAACTTAACAGATTTTTATATATATAAGCAATCAATCAGTCAATTTTATTGTCATAAAACATCTATAATATGCTCGTGTTGAAGGCCGTACTTTGACTTATAATTGTTATTTTTTTTAAACATTGTGACTTGGATGGAGAGTTGTCTTATTGGCACTTATACCACATACATGTATTCTTATTTATATATACATTATGTTTGTATAAGAAAGTAGTCATGAAGGGCTAACTTTTTTTATACTTTCGACTCGGCTATTAATTAATTTGGTGGCCTCTTCTGTGTACACACGTTTTAAAAGATGACGTCACGTCATGTTCTTGATATAAGTGTGCATGATTGGAATGTCAACATTGGAGTTGGATTATACACTCGAGTTTTACTGGAAATTCAGACTTTTTAATCGATAGACATTCAGTGAAAAGTCAGAATGACTATAAACATGTTCATATGTATGATTTTAGAAAACGTCAAACTTGTAATCATGCAATATAAAGGGAAAAAAAGGATTTAGTGTGTTCAATAATATCTTGCTCTGTTAGATTGAGTACATATATAAAGAGAAGGAATAACCAGTATTTGAAAGGTAAGTTCTTTTTTTCTTCGAAATCGTAAAAAATGTGATTATTTTGCATTTTGTGACGTCATTAAAATGATTGTACTGTAACCCCAGCGTTTGTGAACAAAACAAACAGATACATGACAATAAAGAAAGATTGTCTAGCTAATACATGTTTATATCTGTATATTTCATATAAAGTTATTTAGCATATGCATAATAAAATAATCGTACTCTCAAACACTGGAGGCATAGTGGACTCAAAACCACAGGATATTCCACTAAAATTTGGCCTGTCCTTCATCATTTCAATGATTTTTTCTTCCACGGCTGATGGTGGCTTTGGTGCCGGCCCTCCTCCAGTCAATTTCCTCTGTTTTTTTACTTCAGTATATGTTTTTTTTGCATTCTGTTGTAAGTTTCCCCATTTATATATTACTTGCTTCATCGTTCTTTATTGAAGTCCCATTGCGTTAATTTTAGAACATATTTCTGCCCACTTTTCATTTTTTTTGTTTTTTGTTATGGTGTTTGTTTGCTTTGATTTTAACACGAACTCATCCTTTTCTACAAGTTCTTGTAATAGAGTTACTAAAAAATGACCCAAACGAGTTTGAACATATATATTCACATTCTGACTTTTTAAATGCCCATTTAATTAGGTGGGTGAATTTTTTCTTACTGAGAATGTGAGGCAATGTGGTATACAGGGTAGAAAAATCAAAACTTTGAACAGATTCAAAATCACCAATATAAGCATGCAATTTATCAAGTACTTCCAACGAGTTCTTGACACTCCAAAAGTAATTAATTCCACTATTTTCGAAGGCCTTATTTGAACAATTTATTATCAGGTTTTTGATTGTACTAAGTGTACTGGTAAGAAGAATAGACAATTTAGTAGTGGAACAATGGCTTGAAGACGAAATAAATCTATATTTGTAAGGTGTTTTGTGTAGCTTCGGAAGCCAATACATAGTAGGGACTTTCATTGTATTCGGTTCTGCTTGTAAAGCGGTAGCTAAAAGTTTGTTTGTTACAGATGTCGATTTCTGAAAATGGAGTCAGTTGGAATGTTGGTGAATTGGTAATTTCTTTTTTTCAGAACCTCAATGTAAAATTTACGTCAAACAATAATAATATTATTAGCAGCTTTATCGGCCGGGACAAAAACAAATTCCTTGGCTAGTTCTTTTAGTTTATGTTTGATACGAGAAATAGGTTTATTGTGGTTATTGTTAATAATAAAATGTTCTTTAAAATGTTGAATACGTATATCAACTATGTTCATTACTGAATTAAAGAAAGAGTCCAAAGATTTTTTGTCAGCTTTTTCTCGTTTTATCCATTTCAAACAGTAAGTACGGAGTGAGTCGTGGATGATATTACGACACTCATTCCAATTAATAACTGACGGGGGACGATATTTAGGTCCTTTACTGAGGAATGATTTTAACTCTCGGTCTTGAACGATGTTAAGATCTCCTGTTATAATATGGGAAATGGGTCCATAAATGTATGTGGAATCACTGCAATTACATGAAGTAGGTGTATTTTCACTGATATTAGCATCTTTACACAATTGGTTATAATTAAACACAAATTTCCGGGTAGATTTCTTGTAAACATAACAAATAAGAGGGAGCTCAGTATTGTAAAAATATCCAGGAATTTGTTCTTTAACAGAATGTTCGTTAAATATACCGGCAATATTTACAAAATCAAAACCTTTATTGACATACTTTATTTTAATAAAATGTTTTTTATGATCTTCAGGGCGATCAATTTTTGGAAATAGTTTAGAATAACACTATGCCATAATAATTTGAACTATTTCATACTTTGGACTGTTATATGAAATTGTGTTGCAATCCTCCAAAATTTTATTTAACCTATTAACCGGTAATGAACAGAGCTTTGTTAACAGATAATGTCTGCCGTTGTATTTTGAAATAGAAATTAAGTCCGAAATATTAGTATGATTGGTCCGAAATTTTCTTTGATTCCGATTTTTTCTAAGACGGTGAGAACGGTTTTTACGAACAGGTTTAGAAACTATATCCAAAATGTTAACGGAATCGGTTCTTGATATATAACCAATTCCCATGATATTATCATTAAGACCGAGAGGGTAGACTGTCTGTAATTTTTTAATCCAATTTAATTCAATTATTTTCCGTGATCGTACAAACTTTGAATGAGATTCACCAGGTTGCTTATTTACTACTTCTAACGGTTGAACTGCTAAACATTTAATAGGATGATTGTGCTTCTTAAGGTGTTGATAAATGATACTTTTGAATTTATTGGGTCTTTTAAAACGATACAGATGTTCTTGAGTTCGTTTAGATAAATATCTTCCAGTTTCACCTACGTACTGAATACCACATCCCGGTTTGTTTCATGTGAGTAAATAAATAATACTGTTTGTTTTTCAAGTTATATCAGTTTCAAAATTTAAAGAAAATGTGCGACCATTAAACGTGGACCTTACTGTATTTTTGGTGGAAAGACAGGGACATGTAAGTCATTTTTTGGCATGACACTTATCGATAGAAGGTTAACCACGATCTTTATTGTTAAAAATGTTAGCGATGGTAGTATTTTTAGATAACCGATTTTGAAGATTGAGACGTGTAGATACCCTTTGAACGAGTTTAGTATTTAATATTTTTCCATTTCTAAGCTTTATATTAGTTTTTTGTTTGTGAAATATATTATAAAGGAGCAAAGACTGGCGTTCATAATATGAACAAACATACAATAAATTAAGTTATGTAAAAATGATCAATCTGTTCGGCTAAAAATGTCAAACGCTATTAGTATTAGTTACCCGGAAAAAAATAGGGTATACCAGGGTAGAAGACTGGTACCTATAACAATAATGACATGTCTACAAAAAAAAAATCATTCACTTAGTTTCATTAAGTAGTCATATTTGAACATAAAAAATGCTATTAAAAGAACTGTTTAGTTGTATTAAGAAAAATAACCCCACTATTAAAGCAGTGCCCCTTTCTGAAAACAGGCAAAATTTGGAAATCAGTCATGTCTATCAAATGATCTGTAAATTTCATTCTAGTCTATCTTTATGAATGTTTTCTTATTATTTGGATACTGTTGAGCTAGAAGAGTATTCTTATCTGTTATTTTTATTTTTTTTCATACTCTTTGATTGAACCACATTCAATAGTTTATCCCTCCCCCTTTTTTTCCATGAAATCTACCCAAGTGGGCCTCTTGTTTAAGTCAAATTGAAAAACTACCCAAAACTTTTTCATAATGAAGAATATGCTACAATACAACTATCTAAACACAAGAAATACCACACCTTTCCCTTTTTTGACTATACAGGTCTTTATACCTTCCTACTATATCATGGTTTTTAGACTGTACTTGACACCCCAATGCATAAAAAATTTGCAATAAAAATCAAGAAAAAACAAAATGAATACTCAAGCTGGTGTTTTTGGTAAGAATATTGATTACTTGTCACATCTAATCACAAAAATCCTTGTCATGATGGATAGTTTTAGAGAAATTCTACTTTTTAAACAACTTTTTAACCCAAATATGAAATTTCAAATGAACCATGCAGTACTAGTGCCGCAGACAGGAAAAGAAGTATAGACTCATGCAAAGTGAACATTTTGTGAAAATCTTTTCACCAAAAGTTCAATCTATACCTATTCTACCTAAATGTCAACAATTGAGCCATAAAAATAATATCCCTAAAGAAAAAAATTACTTTTGTATGTAGCTGTCTCTTCAAGTTTGCACTGATTTTCATAAAAAATTGCACAACTAGAAATTTCATCACAAGAAGAAGATTTCATAGAGGAAAAAATCTTTCTATGTTCTTTTTAATTGAAAATCATGTATGTAATACCATCAAAATCTCAATTTGCCTCAAACTGTTGTGCTTTATATCTATTAATACTTTTGAATGGTGTCTAGTATAAAAAAGCATAATTATTACATAATTTCAGTTTTTTCAGTGTAACTTGATACCGCATGATTTTTTTTCTCTTACAAAGTCCCTAAATCATGATGTTTTGTCATTCTGGCCACACAAAAGTCAACATGAGCTACTTCCTTGCAGTGAACATATGAAAAATTTACCCTATAACAATAATGACATGTCTACAAAAAAAAAAATCATTCACTTAGTTTCATTAAGTAGTCATATTTGAACATAAAAAAGGCTATTAAAAGAACTGTTTAGTTGTATTAAGAAAAATAACCCCACTATTAAAGCAGTGCCCCTTTCTGAAAACAGGCAAAATTTGGAAATCAGTCATGTCTATCAAATGATCTGTAAATTTCATTCTAGTCTATCTTTATGAATGTTTTCTTATTATTTGGATACTGTTGAGCTAGAAGAGTATTCTTATCTGTTATTTTTATTTTTTTTCATACTCTTTGATTGAACCACATTCAATAGTTTATCCCTCCCCCTTTTTTTCCATGAAATCTACCCAAGTGGGCCTCTTGTTTAAGTCAAATTGAAAAACTACCCAAAACTTTTTCATAATGAAGAATATGCTACAATACAACTATCTAAACACAAGAAATACCACACCTTTCCCTTTTTTGACTATACAGGTCTTTATACCTTCCTACTATATCATGGTTTTTAGACTGTACTTGACACCCCAATGCATAAAAAATTTGCAATAAAAATCAAGAAAAAACAAAATGAATACTCAAGTTGGTGTTTTTGGTAAGAATATTGATTACTTGTCACATCTAATCACAAAAATCCTTGTCATGATGGATAGTTTTAGAGAAATTCTACTTTTTAAACAACTTTTTAACCCAAATATGAAATTTCAAATTAACCATGCAGTACTAGTGCCGCAGACAGGAAAAGAAGTATAGACTCATGCAAAGTGAACATTTTGTGAAAATCTTTTCACCAAAAGTTCAATCTATACCTATTCTACCTAAATGTCAACAATTGAGCCATAAAAATAATATCCCTAAAGAAAAAAATTACTTTTGTATGTAGCTGTCTCTTCAAGTTTGCACTGATTTTCATAAAAAATTGCACAACTAGAAATTTCATCACAAGAAGAAGATTTCATAGAGGAAAAAATCTTTCTATGTTCTTTTTAATTGAAAATCATGTATGTAATACCATCAAAATCTCAATTTGCCTCAAACTGTTGTGCTTTATATCTATTAATACTTTTGAATGGTGTCTAGTATAAAAAAGCATAATTATTACATAATTTCAGTTTTTTCAGTGTAACTTGATACCGCATGATTTTTTTTCTCTTACAAAGTCCCTAAATCATGATGTTTTGTCATTCTGGCCACACAAAAGTCAACATGAGCTACTTCCTTGCAGTGAACATATGAAAAATTTACCCTATAACAATAATGACATGTCTTCAAAAAATAAATCATTCACTTAGTTTCATTAAGTAGTCATATTTGAACATAAAAAAGGCTATTAAAAGAACTGTTTAGTTGTATTAAGAAAAATAACCCCACTATTAAAGCAGTACCCCTTTCTGAAAACAGGCAAAATTTGGAAATCAGTCATGTCTATCAAATGATCTGTAAATTTCATTCTAGTCTATCTTTATGAATGTTTTCTTATTATTTGGATACTGTTGAGCTAGAAGAGTATTCTTATCTGTTATTTTTATTTTTTTTCATTCTCTTTGATTGAACCACATTCAATAGTTTATCCCTCCCCTTTTTTCCATGAAATCTACCCAAGTGGGCCTCTTGTTTAAGTCAAATTGAAAAACTACCCAAAACTTTTTCATAGTGAAGAATATGCTACAATACAACTATCTAAACACAAGAAATACCACACCTTTCCCTTTTTTGACTATACAGGTCTTTATACCTTCCTACTATATCATGGTTTTTAGACTGTACTTGACACCCCAATGCATAAAAAATTTGCAATAAAAATCAAGAAAAAACAAAATGAATACTCAAGCTGGTGTTTTTGGTAAGAATATTGATTACTTGTCACATCTAATCACAAAAATCCTTGTCATGATGGATAGTTTTAGAGAAATTCTACTTTTTAAACAACTTTTTAACCCAAATATGAAATTTCAAATTAACCATGCAGTACTAGTGCCGCAGACAGGAAAAGAAGTATAGACTCATGCAAAGTGAACATTTTGTGAAAATCTTTTCACCAAAAGTTCAATCTATACCTATTCTACCTAAATGTCAACAATTGAGCCATAAAAATAATATCCCTAAAGAAAAAAATTACTTTTGTATGTAGCTGTCTCTTCAAGTTTGCACTGATTTTCATAAAAAATTGCACAACTAGAAATTTCATCACAAGAAGAAGATTTCATAGAGGAAAAAATCTTTCTATGTTCTTTTTAATTGAAAATCATGTATGTAATACCATCAAAATCTCAATTTGCCTCAAACTGTTGTGCTTTATATCTATTAATATTTTTGAATGGTGTCTAGTATAAAAAAATTCGTAAGGGTTCAACGGAACCCAGTGTCTCGCCTACTTTTGCTGTTAATCGCAGACTCAACAAAAATGAGGAAAAACATCAATAAAAATTTCCCTCTCGATACCGTCTTTTGATTGAAAGAAGCTTCCA
The DNA here is from genome assembly GCA_037788925.1 of Mytilus galloprovincialis. Taxonomy (NCBI): domain Eukaryota; kingdom Metazoa; phylum Mollusca; class Bivalvia; order Mytilida; family Mytilidae; genus Mytilus; species Mytilus galloprovincialis. The sequence continues at coordinate 22,223,627 of CM075341.1, forward strand.
AGTTTGGTAAAAAATCCAGGATAGTTTATGAATCTAATAAATGTTTTATAAACTTTAACTGCAGACTGTATGTAATGTTAACTGGAAGAAAAACTAAGTCCATTTATAAGTAAAATACGGAAAAAGAGATTTTTTTTTTTTAAATTTACTTCTGAATAATATCTTATGATCAGAAACAAGCTTTTGTCTAAGTTTGGTAGAAATCCAGGATAGTTTAAGAACATTATAATTAATAATTTTAAAAACTTAAACCACAGAATGAATGTTTTGTTTCTGGCAAAAAAACTAAGTCCATTTATAAGTAAAATACGGAAAAGTGGAAATTTATTTTTACAAATTTTCTTCTTGATACTATCTTATGATCATAAACAAGCTTCTGTCCAAGTTTGGTACAAATCGAGGATAGTTTATGAAAGTTATTAAAATTTTAAAAACTTTAACCACAGAGTGAATGTAATGTTTCCTCGCAGAAAAACTAAGTCCATTTATAAGTTAAATACCGAAAAGTGAATATCTATTTTTACAAAATTTTCTTCTTGATACTATCTTATGATCATAAACAAGCTTCTGTCCAAGTTTGGTACACATCAAGGATAGTTTAAGAAAGTTATTAAAATTTCAAAAACTTTAACCACAGAGTGAATGTAATGTTTCCTCGCAGAAAAACTAAGTCCATTTATAAGTAAAATACGGAAAAAATGGAATTTTATTTTTACAAAATTTACTTCTGGATACTTTCTTATGATCATAAACAAGCTTCTGTCCGTCCAAGTTTGGTAGAAATTCAGTATAGTTTAAGAAAGTTATTAAAATTTCAAAAACTTTAACCACAGAGTGAATATTTGTGGAAGCCGCCGCCGCCGACGGAATGTAGGATCGCTTAGTCTCGCTTTTTCGACTAAAGTCGAAGGCTCGACAAAAAGCATAATTATTACATAATTTCAGTTTTTTTCAGTGTAACTTGATACCGCATGATTTTTTTCTCTTACAAAGTCCCTAAATCATGATGTTTTGTCATTCTGGCGACACAAAAGTCCACATTAGCTACTTCCTTGCAGTGAACATATGAAAAATTTACCCTATAACAATAATGACATGTCTTCAAAAAATAAATCATTCACTTAGTTTCATTAAGTAGTCATATTTAACATATAAAATGCTATTAAAAGAACTGTTTAGTTGTATTTAGAAAAATAACCCTACTATTAAAGCAGTACCCCTTTCTGAAAACAGGCAAAATTTGGAAATCAGTCATGTCTATCAAATGATCTGTAAATTTCATTCTAGTCTATCTTTATGAATGTTTTCTTATTATTTGGATACTGTTGAGCTAGAAGAGTATTCTTATCTGTTATTTTTATTTTTTTTCATTCTCTTTGATTGAACCACATTCAATAGTTTATCCCTCCCCCTTTTTTCCAAGAAATCTACCCAAGTGGGCCTCTTGTTTAAGTCAAATTGAAAAACTACCAAAAACTTTTTCATAGTGAAGAATATGCTACAATACAACTATCTAAACATAAGAAATACCATACCTTTCCCTTTTTTGACTATACAGGTCTTTATACCTTCCTACTATATCATGGTTTTTAGACTGTACTTGACACCCCAATGCATATAAAATTTGCAATAAAAATCAAGAAAAAACAAAATGAATACTCAAGTTGGTGTTTTTGGTAAGAATATTGATTACTTGTCACATCTAATCACAAAAATCCTTGTCATGATGGATAGTTTTAGAGAAATTTTACTTTTTAAACAACTTTTTAACCCAAATATGAAATTTTAAATTAACCATGCAGTGCCGCAGACAGAGAAGAAGTATAGACTCATGCAAAGTGAACATTTTGTGAGAATCTTATCACCAAAAGTTCAATCTATACCTATTCTACCTAAATGTCAACAATTGAGCCATAAAAATAATAACCCTAAAGAAAAAAAATACTTTTGTATGTAGCTGTCTCTTCAAGTTTGCACTGATTTTCATAAAAAAATTGCACAACTAGAAATTTCATCACAAGAAGAAGATTTCATAGAGGAAAAAATCTTTCTATGTTCTTTTTAATTGAAAAATGTATGTAATACCATCAAAATCTCAATTTGTCTCAAACTGTTGTGCTTTATATCTATTAATACTTTTGAATGGTGTCTAGTATAAAAAAGCATAATTATTACATAATTTCATTTTTTTCAGTGTAACTTGATACCGCATGATTTTTTTCTCTTACAAAGTCCCTAAATCATGATGTTTTGTCATTCTGGCCACACAAAAGTCCACATGAGCTAATTCCTTGCAGTGAACATATGAAAAATTTACCCTATTACAATAATGACATGTCTTCAAAAAATAAATCATTCACTTAGTTTCATTAAGTAGTCATATTTGAACATAAAAAATGCTAGTAAAAGAACTGTTTAGTTGTATTAAGAAACATAACCCCACTATTTAAGCAGTACCCCTTTCTGAAAACAGACAAAATTTGGAAATCAGTCATGTCTATCAAATGATCTGTAAATTTCATTCTAGTCTATCTTTATGAATGTTTTCTTATTATGTGGATACTGTTGAGCTAGAAGAGTATTCTTATCTGTTATTTTTATTTTTTTCCATTCTCTTTGATTGAACCACATTCAGTAGTTTATCCCTCCCCCTTTTTTCCATGAAATCTACCCAAGTGGGCCTCTCGTTTAAGTCAAATTGAAAAACTACCCAAAACTTTTTCATAGTGAAGAATATGCTACAATACAACTATCTAAACACAAGAAATACCATACCTTTCCTTTTTTTGACTATACAGGTCTTTATACCTTCCTACTATATCATGGTTTTTAGACTGTACTTGACACCCCAATGCATATAAAATTTGCAATAAAAATCAAGAAAAAACAAAATGAATACTCAAGTTGGTGTTTTTGGTAAGAATATTGATTACTTGTCACATCTGATCACAAAAATCCTTGTCATGATGGATAGTTTTAGAGAAATTCTACTTTTTAAACAACTTTTTAACCCAAATATGAAATTTCAAATTAACCATGCAGTGCCGCAGACAGGAAAAGAAGTATAGACTCATGCAAAGTGAACATTTTGTGAAAATCTTTTCACCAAAAGTTCAATCTATACCTATTCTACCTAAATGTCAACAATTGAGCCATAAAAATAATAACCCTAAAGAAAAAAATTACTTTTGTATGTAGCTGTCTCTTCAAGTTTGCACTGATTTTCATAAAAAAATTGCACAAGTAGAAATTTCATCACAAGAAGATTTCATAGAGGAAAAAATCTTTCTATGGTCTTTTTAATTGAAAATCATGTATGTAATACCATCAAAATCTCAATTTGCCTCAATTAAACTGTTGTGCTTTATATCTATTAATACTTTTGAATGGTGTCTAGTATAAAAAAGCATAATTATTACATAATTTCAGTTTTTTCAGTGTAACTTGATACCGCATGATTTTTTTCTCTTACAAAGTCCCTAAATCATGATGTTTTGTCATTCTGGCCACACAAAAGTCCACATGAGCTACTTCCTTGCAGTGAACATATGAAAAATTTACCCTATGCAGGTTGCAGTCTTGTAATTGACTGCTCCATAGGCTTACATGCTAAACAACTGATCTTTGAAAATAAAAAAATAAAAAATGCTACATAGAAAAAAAAATTCATGTTCATATCATGTATGTACTAATGTGAAATTGTGATTTAATCGAAAAAAAGGGGGTCATGCCACGAAGAATAAAAAGTTACGTAACCCTGAAGTCAAAACATTTTTTTTCTACTTTCTATTTGTTGTTTTCACTAGGCCTCACCACTTACAAAAACATGAAATCCTTCCACTTTCCTGGATTGATATCCCAAAAAGATGCAAGATTTTTTTTAAATCTATATATATGTTTCAATTCAGCATAAACCTATAATCAAACAGAAAAAATTGAGTCCAGAAAAAAATTCAGAAAAAAATGGACTATTTTGTTTCCCTCCATGTTTTGACATGCACCGGAAACTGGAGTTGTAATACAAGACTGGTACCTATAACAGTGACGCTACCCAAATTTGTGTATAGATTCCATAATGTTTGGTTGGGGTAAACTTAGGTTACAGAACGGAAACTATTTTTTTTATTTATAAAGGGGCATTACTCAATAATGGATAAAGTGACACTACCAAAATTCAACTTGATCTGTGTTTTGCGGTATTTAGCATTGTGTGAATGTTTCATAACATTTAGATAAGGCAAACTTAAGTTAAAGAACGGAAATTGCATTTTTTTGATTTATAAAGTGGCATAACTCTAGAATATTTAAAGTGACGCCATCAAAATTCTAACATGATATGTGTTTGGTGGTAATAAGCAGTGTGTATAAGTTTCATAATTTTTGGATGAGGCAAACTCGGGTTAGAAAACGGACACCAATTTTGAGACGTGCATATGGACAAGGATAAAACTTAATGCCCCCTCCCTTAAGCCGTGGGCATAAAAATCTAGAGTGCTAGTATCACTGGCTAGCATAGCAGCTGAACTGCCTAAAAATGGCAGGACCCTAAGTTTCGGAAAAACTAAGCTGCATGTCAGAGGTTTTATCATCTTTAGAGATACTAGTTGTGTATGAAGCAGATAATAGATAATAAATACACACACCATGAATCATCTTTCAATACAATTTTCTTACCGTCATCTGATGTATTCAATCTGCTAGGCCTTCTAGTCCCTCTTCTATTGTCTTCTTCGTCATCAGGTCTTTTCATCCTCAGCAAAGATAAAGTATCTATATGATAAATAGAAAGCAGAATATTATCTAATTCAATCTTATAAGCATTCTTTTTATTCAGGAAAAAGGGAAAGGGAGTGAGCAATTAAATATCAGTCGTAATTCAGTGATTTTCATTTTACTACAATTCACATGGACTTCACCATATCGGACACTTCCATAATCTTATGTTGAATGGCACTACTGACCTGGGATTCTGATAGACCTGCAATGGCTCGTCTGATTCTAAATCACGAATGTGCTCACTGGAGGAACTCATATGTAACATACCTGTTGCCAGTGTTTCAGCAGGGTTTAGTCTCATAGGAGAAGATCCAGCAGTTAAACCACTGTCATTATAACCAACTTCATCAAGATCGTTATCGTCTGACGTGGTATCATGCCACTCACTGTGCGGACTAAGTGACAATACATCCTCTTCGGCAGTATATCCTTCTTCCATCCTGGAATGAGAAGAAATCAAAACATATAATCATAATTATCGTCATTTATTAAAGGGCCACTAGCTACGAGATATACAAAAATCGAATACTTAGCTTTTAGCAGCCAGTTTGGGTAAATTTTGTCAAATAAGTTAAAAAACATTGCTTATGAATTATTCACTTGCAAGTGAATAATTCGACCTCATTGTATACGCATTCGTGTGAACATTAATTTAACCTCTTTGCTTCATAAGGATAACACGTGAGTTGTATGTGTAAAGTTATTTAAAGGAAAAGAATGTCAACATTGAAAGTGAAACAAAGGTAAATCATTTGATTGACTGATTCACTCCACAGAAAAGTCATTCTTATACTGGTAAAAACAATGATAAATATTTATTTTTCATCTATAATATCAAAGAGAGCGGGAGTAGATAGTAACCCTTGGCTAGCGAAGATGCTATAATATAAAATTGAATAGACCTTGAATAATCCAACAGCACGAGTTTGCTTAATCTATTTATATCTATATTTATATTTATATCGCTTATATGGCCATCGGATGACTGTAGAGGTCAACTCGATAATTAATTAGATGGCGCCTGGGCTAAAAAAAACCACACGAAACGAAGCTACGTATTTTAATGCCCGTGTCCTGTTAATTGTTTATTTCAGACTTCTTATAGTTTAGATAAATGTTTTACATTGTTATAAATCAAATACGAGAATTTGAGTAAAATCGGTGAACCTTAATTTAACACAACAATGCAACTTAACTACATTAAGAACTTCTTAAGTACATACAAGAGATATACATTTGAAAAATCCCACACAAATCCTATTTCGTTTGGTACAGATGAAGTGGGCATCTGATTGGTCTACTGTAGCTAGATTTGGCCCAGAAAACGGAGAAGCCGAGGGCCTTCTCCCTTCATCTGTGCTGCTAAATTCATTATTTACAATGTCCCCATAGAGACTTTTATCTGGGCTTGCATTTCCCCCAAGGTCTTAAATGGATGGTTTATCAATGGTTAGACCATATAAAGTGTTAGGTGTTATATCGCTGGGGCCCTGTGCAAGCTCTTGCGTCATCGGGGCATGCGTATAGAACAGATCATCTAAAGACTGAGGGACTATATACCATTGACAATCGTTTGTTCATCTGGTTTAAAAACATTTATGGACGTTCAAGTTCCTGTCGTAAGGAATGGTATAGTCGAAATCGTCACAGTTCTCATCGAACTCGCCTTCTTTTTTGAACATACCATGTTTAAATATCTTGAACAAGGTAGGACTGTCTGTCATTGCAACGCTTCAACTTGTTAAGTTGTACTGTAGAATCCACACCATGGAGATTTCAAATTCAACTCTGATCGACTCTGTTGATGGAGTCTGTCTTATAGACCAAGTCACCTGGTTGATATTTATGTTCAACTACTTGAATGTAAAAATCTCTCTTTTGCTACAGCTGCAAGGTGCGGAGATGTCAGATGTCTTGCAAATTCAGGAGTCTTCTGCGTTCTTAAATATTTTACCCAGGTGCACGGAGCTATCTTGGCCTGGCCATATTGTACGTGGGATCGGATACGAGAAGAAGTTGAACAGATTGAATGGCCTCTCTGTCCTACTTTATCTGATTTGGTGTGAATCAAGTTTGTCGGATGACAACAGAGTGCATTGCCATTGCAAAGCAAACCTCTATTCAAGTGTCAACATTTTTCTCGATAAAGCACCTCATCATTGCTAATACAAGCGTGTTGTATCTCTCTACCTGGCCATTCGATGACGGGTAATATAGAGTTGTTCTTGTTTTTGCAATTTTCAATGCCTCTAATATACCATAAGAAGACTGCATCAATTTATCGAGCGTCTTTTTCTGACGTATGTTTTCTGGAACTTTAGTGTCATGATATTTCCTTAGAACCGCATCTTTAAACGCTGATGAGACAACTAAACAAAGTCCTGGGCTTTCTGAACAACTTATGAATTTGTAGTAAAGCACTCTGTTAAACATGAGAAAACAAGGCTTGCAACACTAAAAAGTAGATTCGATGACGCCATCGCTGTTCAATCATCTTCCGTAGACGGAGGTTCTTGGTCTGAGGATGTGTCCTTGACAGAAATAGTACGTACTACTGGCGTAAGGCAATACGTAACCAATGGTATGACATCGTCTGCATCGTTGCCATATCTGCACCATTTAGTCTGTGATCATGTACAATATCCGCAGCTACGACATGGCAGTGTCGTGTGATCAAGTTATGTCTGATAGCAATCAAATTCAGTAATGTTTTCTAAGATGCGTTTGAGACCATCATCGTTTACTAGGCGATTCTTTCCCAGCAAAAAAATGGCGGAATTGCCACAGCTAGTAACTTTTTCCTGGTTGTGCATTAACATCAGTGAGGTTTCATCAGAACTTGGCTTACATAGCATACCACTTTCTTCTTCTTCTTCTTCTTCTGGAAGTCCACCCTATCTGCAGGGTCACCGCATTTAAAAATTTTGTTTATTTTTAAAATTGCGTTATTTAAAATTCTATCTACTGGTTAAAATTTAAAATAATAGTAACAGAGTTAGAATAGGATAAAACTAAAAATTAGTTTAAAACAGGAACTTGTATGTACACTATACATTTAAAATTATAAAATGGATAAAAGTAATATCTTATCAGTTGTTTAAATTTCTCTTAGCAAAGGAAAGTGAAAGGAACTACTAATCTGTACTAGTAATCGGTTAAATTTATGGACTAGTATGGTTTCATAATTAGTTTAAATATATGTAATTAAAATCTAAAATGGTAAGGAATACGAATAAAAAAGAAACTTGTAAAAATTAGTTTTAAGTAAAACAGTAGAGTTTGTCAATAGAAGTTGGGTCTATAAGATTATTTACAGGGGTAATTAATATTCATATGCTCTAGTTATGGTTTAACTATGAAGTACTTAGCTACATCACTTAGTATTTATTAAGTATATAGACAAAGTAGTATAATACTTGTTATATGTTACATTCCCACGACTGACAGCCACTTGCAAGATAAGCTCAGAACTCAACTGATTGTTCATTTGTTTCCAAAAGTTGGGTTCTTTTAGCATGCAATGCATATATCCAGTCTTTGCAGATTCGTTCTAAGTCTCTCTGCTGAGACACAGTTATAAGGTCGTTCCTAGAACAGTCAACCAAGAATTCGAGATCCTCATCAGAATTAATTATACTGCAATAGTGGATATGATTATCCTCTAGTAGGGATTTTAGTTTATTGTGATGAATTTTTCTCACACAATTCAGACTTTCACACTTGATTAGGAAATGTTTATAATCCTCAGGTCCTACCATGCACAATTTGCATTCTGCAGATTTTGTTCCGTCAAATCGGTTGGTAATACTTTGGGTTTTGTAAGTTCCTGTAAGTATCCTGGATTTTATTATCCCTTTGCTAACATCTCTTTTATGATCTCTGACACTGCTCCAACAGAAGTTTGGTTTTTTAAAGTTCCAGTTGTTTACTTCCATATATTTGAGTGTTGATTTGCTTCTAGCAGATTCGGTCCATCTGTTTTTCTAGGTTTTGTCTATAACATCATGAGTCAATCGTTTCCAATTTTCCTCTGGATTTAGTATAATCTCATGTGCGGATGGAAGATCATAAGATTTGAGAGTTTTGTCCACATTTATGTACCAACTATTTGATTTATCCTCTTTTGTAGCTAGCTGTCTAATTCCAATTTTACACTCAATTGAGTTGGGATCTTTTGATATTCTTAGAAATAGGGAAATGACAGCTTTATGTACGAGTTGCTCAATAGATTCGGCTCCGAGTAAGATATAGATAGCAGCATCTGCAGTTCTTTGTGGTAAGGATAGAATTTGTTTAAATGTTTTTTTTCTGAAAAGCTTCTAATTTTTGGATATCAGTTTTAGTAATGTTGAGAATTTCAATTCCAAAGAGCATTCTTGGTATAACGTAAGTCCGCCATAGTTTATACGATAATAGTGGATTTATACCATTTATTCCATGTAATCCAGCACCTAATAGGGAATACATTGTAGCTCTTGCAGCAGAAATTCTATTCTCTACATTTGGATTATTTTTCTCTTGCCTTTCAATTCCTAAATGTTTAATGTTTTGCTTTTCGTTTATTTTTTCATTAAAAAGTTGAAGATTTATATCTTTATTCTTCTTGTTAATCATTAGAATTTCACTTTTTTTGCTGTTTATCTTTACCCGATCGTTTTTGGTACAGTTTTCAATGATGCGGAGTTGGGTCGAGGCATCATGTTCTGAGCCAGCACATAGCATTATGTCATCTGCGCACGTTGGGCAACCCACATAATTGGTTCCAATTTTAATTCCTATGTTTGTGGATTCAAGAGTATCAAGGATATACTTATTATAGGCCTTGTAAAAATTGGCAGAGAGAATTCTACCTTTTTAGACTCCCTGCTCGTTTACAAATGTTTCCGAGATGTATCCTTGAGATTTAACTTGTGTAGTTGTTTTGTTATATAGTTCCTTAATTAGTAACCATCATTCTCTCTAGATTTTGTTAGAATGTAGTCTATCTGTGATTTTGAATCACCTTGATGGTATGTATGGTCTATAGGGTAGTTAGATGGTAGCTCTATTTGATTTTCCTTACAAAAGTTTTTAAGTTGTTCATCTTGGGTGTCCTTGTATTGTCTATGGATTGAAGCATTAAAATCGCCGGCGATAATAATTGAATGAGTTCTTTGATATTTCAGTAGTAATTCTTTTAAGATGTCCAACATTTTCCAAAGCTGCTCTATAAGCATCATGCCCTTTGTCGGTACCTCTTGAGGGGAGATATACATTTATAAGACATATTGGGTCTTTTGTGGTTGAAATTTCGATAGCCTGTATTCTGTTATCTCCATCAGGAAGTTGAGAAAACATAGTTGACATGGACTTTCTATACAAAATTGCAATACGAAACGGGTGATTTTTTAGAAACCCTTTCCTTGTCATTTGTTTTATTTGCGATAATACCACATCTATAGTTGTTTCTGATGCAGAAGTGAACAGATCATTAGGATTATGATACGTCAAGCATGTTGCACTAACTTATGCAGTCTAACCCTTCTGAAAAGCTTCTCCCTGACACAGATACCATTTAAATTCTCCAGTTTGGAGGGCAAGATCGTATAGACACCGTCATTCAGCATACTTGTGCAATAGTCACCGATTAAGGCGCTGACCAGAAGTTTATTTTGGAGCCATATACCCGCTGAAAAGGAGCGTGTTGGTTGGAAATAAGAATACTTTTCCAGTAACCATTTAAATGATGGCAATCGTCATATCTGTCGAAAGAAAGGCACTGCTATTGGCCATCTGAAAAATAATGACTGTATTGTTGATACAGTGGATACAAAACTGATAAGTTAGAACCACGTCGTAGTGGAGGGGTACATTAAGTTTTACCCTTGTCCGCTTGTACGTACGTGTGTCCCTTTCCCTTTCATGCATTTTAGACCTTTACTTATCGAAAATACATTATCGAAGTTTAAATGAATACAGAATTCGCATCAATGGTCATACACATGCCATGTTGGAGTCAAATGAAAGATAATTGGTAAAATATTTCAAAAAATTAAGTTTGACGATAATTCGTCATTTTTTGGTCACGTAGTATATTTCCAAAAGTCACGTGACTGTTGGAGAAAAAGTGAAAAAATTCGAAATCCTTGGGCAAAAAGTCGTGCAGAGACATATTGGTGGGCTAATAGGGTCAGGTTTTGATGGAAACACAATGCCTCGAGTCTGTTGAAGCCATATACGTTATCATAGTGGTATAAATAGACGCATAACGTGCTATAGGCCTTGGAATATCGATGTCCGTAACATTCAAAATAATTGATTTTAGACGCTCTTTTTGTCCGATTTGAAACTTGGACCCTAGTTATTTGTCTAATTCGTTTTCAATCAATCAGCAACCTTAACTTTGTTTTTACAAGGGAAAATTCATTGAATTACCAATGCTAGCTCGATCTGGGACACCCTTGACCGAGCCCGATGGAGCAAAGGGGGTAAAAAGGGGGGGGGGGCAATTTTGCACACACATTCTTTTTAAAAAAATATTCGTAGGTTTCCTTTTTGAAATTGAAAGTAAAGTAAAGTTAAGTTACATTTAATATAGGAAATTGTTTTTCCAACTCCGGCAGTGAGATTCGAACTCTCAATCTTAGCGCCTCGAGATAGATCAGCGTACCCCTGCGCCACTGACATTGTAGTGAATTTATCGAAATTTAAGTACTTAAGTCTACTAGTACGAAAGAAATGAAGAAAAAATAATAATATAAAGATTCTCACCCTGTTTGTTTTCTTTTTGGAATTATGTGTTCAGATGATAATTTTTTGTTGCCAAATGCATGATTTTTACGCAAATCTAGGAGGAATCCACTCTTTAAACTGTCATTTTTTCATTGAAATATACATGTTTCTTCATTCAAACAAAAGTGTTTTCAACTTTAGTATACCGCAACACTTACGAAACCATGTTTTGTTACATCTATTTCAACTTTGCCAAAAAAAATCAGAATATTTTAGCGGTTTTTGTCTCTTTTCTCATAATATCTTTAAGAAATGACTTCAGATTTTTAGCGTAATTCAAGTTTGTGATTGCGCTGCTACACTAAAAATTACATTTGCAACTAGTGTACAAGTTAGAACTATTAGTTTAATACTATTCTTCAAAAACTCACTGCACAGTTATTGAAAAAAGACATAAATCCTCTTAAAAGAGCAGTTTTCTTTGCACTTCTATTTGAGAATATCCCTCAAAATTCGAAGAAAAATAATTGGTTTTTACAGAAAAATTACACATCAGTAAGGGGCGACTTGTTTATTAACTAATAATGATAGAGGTTTGATGCACATTAAATCGCATTGCTGGTTATCTGAGGATTAATTTGAGCCCTTAACCACATCTGTATGTCAGCAAATGGCGATTAAACATGTCTAAATGTCCCAAAAAAATCTTGAAATTGGTTTCACCGGTAAGCTGTACCGGTGTGAAAGGGAGAGGGTTAAACAAGATAGTTAAACAAAAACCAATTAACCATGAAAATGAGGTCAAGGTCAGATGAACCATGCCAGGCAGACATGTACAGCTAACAATGCTTCCATACAACAAATATAGTTGACCTATTACTTATAGTTTAAGAAAAATAGACCAAAACACAAAAACTTAACACTGTCCAATGAACCGTGCAATTGAGGTCATGGTCAAATAAAACCTGCGGGATTGACATATAGATCATAATATATTTCCATACACCAAATATAGTTGACCTTTGGCATATAATATTAGATAAAAAGATCAAAACTTAAAAACTTAACTTTGACCACTGAACCATGAAAATGAGGTCAAGGTCAGATGACATCTTCCCGCTAGACATGTACACCTTACAATCATTCCATACAACAAATATAGTAGACCTATTGCATAAAGTATGAGAAAAAACAGACCAAAACACAAAAACTTAACTATAACCACTGAACCATGAAAATGAGGTCAAGGTCAGATGACACCTGCCAGTTGGACATGTACACCTTCCAGTCCTTCCATACACCAAATATACTAGCCCTATTGCTTATAGTATCTGAGATATTGACTTGACCACCAAAACTTAACCTTGTTCACTGATCCATGAAATAAGGTCGAGGTCAAGTGAAAACTGTCTGACGGGCATGAGGACCTTGCAAGGTACGCACATACCAAATATAGTTATCCTATTACTTATAATAAGAGAGAATTCAACGTTACAAAAATTCTGAACTTTTTTTTCAAGTGGTCACTGAAAATGAGGTCAAAGACATTGGAAATGTGACTGACGGAAACTTCGTAACATGAGGCATCAATATACAAAATATAAAGCATCCAGGTCTTCCACCTTCTAAAATATATAGCTTTTAAGAAGTGAGCTAACACCGCCGCCGCCGCCGCCGCCGGATCACTATCCCTATGTCGAGCTTTCTGCAACGAAAGTTGCAGGCTCGACAAAAAACAGACCAAAACACAAAAACTTAACTATAACCACTGAATCATGAAAATGAGGTCAAGGTCAGATGACACCTGCCAGTATAACATGTTCACCTTACAGTGCTTCTATACACGGAATATACAAGACCTAATGCTTATAGTATCTGAGTTATGGACTTGACCACCAAAACTTAACCTTGTTCACTGATCCATAAAACGAGGTCGAGGTCAAGTGAAAACTGTCTGACGGATATGAGGACTTTGCAAGGTACGCACATACCAAATATAGTTATCCTATTACTTATAATAAGAGAGATTTAACATTACAAAAAATCTTAACTTTTTTTTTCAAGTAGTCACTGAACAATGAAAATGAGGTCAAGGACATTGGACATGTGACTGACGGAAACTTCGTAACATGAGGCATCTATATATGAAGAAGTATGAAGAATCCAGGTCTTCAACCTTCTAAAATATAAAGCTTTTAAGAAGTGAGCTAACGCCGCCGCCGGATCACTATCCCTTTGTCGAGCTTTCTGCGACTAAAGTCGCAGGCTCGACAAAAACGGCGTTTAGAATTGAAACGCATCTACATTTAAACATGTTTAGGTTAAAACGCGTTTGAGTGAGCGTTTATGATCTCAACGGACATGTAAACGTGCTGCAGGTTTATTATCTGTAAGCTCAACATTAAATGACATCTAAACACTTCTGAAACACTTTCTTAAACACCCCAACCACTTCATTACCTTCTAAATTAATGTTTCTACAACTTGGAAAAAAAAATGCCCTGTACCAAGTCAGGAATATGGCCATTGTTACATTATAGTTCGTTTCTGTGTGTGTTACATTGTTACGTTGTGTTTCTGTTGTATCGTTTGTTTTCTCTTATATTTGAGTGTGAATTCATATTACTATAAGACGTGTCACGGTACTTTTCTATCCCAAATTCATGTATTTAGTTTTGATGTAATATTTGTTATTCTCATAGGATTTTGTCTAATGCCTAGTTCGTTTCTGTGTGTGTTACATTTTAATGTTGTGTCGTTTTTATCCTCTTATATTCAATACGTTTCACTCAGTTTTAGTTTGTAGCCCGATTTTGTTTTTTTCTATCGATTTATGAGGTTCGAACAGCGGTATACTACTGTTGCCTTTATATATCGTACTGTGGAATCGTTAATATTCGTTGGATAACCATTTTCGTGGGTTTAGAATGTACAAATGAACCACGAATTTAAGTGTTCAACGATTTACAAATTTTCTATAGGATTTGAACGCGAAGATTGGCAAAAAAGTCCACGAAAATTGATACCCATTAAAATAAATGAATCCACAGTATTATGAGACACTATCTCGGTTGTTGGAATAAATAATAATGGAACAGATAATTTTTACGAATCAATATGGCGCAGAATCAGGGTCAAAAATACTTCTTTGTGTATACACATAATTCGATTTACGTATATACAAAAATAATTACGTATATACGTTAATCCAATTATGTATATACAGAATTAATTCCGTATACACAGAAATAGAATTACGTATATACAAAATTAATTCCGTATAGTTTACACAGAAATCGAATAAGGTATATACAGAAATCGAATTACGTTGATACAGAAATAATTCCGTATATACAGAAATATTTATGTAAATACAGAAAGATAGTATTTCTGTATATACAGAATTCGAAAGTAGGCCTACTCGGACAAAAAATAGTGCATTTGATGTCATTGTTTACTGAAACTAACCAACAAAATGGCAGAAATGAAACTTTTCAGTGGTGAAAGAGAAATATATTAAGACCCTTTTGAGCTAAAATTTACTTGTTTATGAGTTTGCATTCAAAATTGAGGATTAATGCACTCCATAGTATACTAATTTAAGATTTCCAGAAAACCAGGGGTTATTTTTAGTGGTACTTCTATTCGGAGGACCTTTTCTTTTTTATATGATTTTAAACATCTGTTGAAAATTGACATGTAGAAAAGCTGATACATGTACGATTCAGGATATACCTGGTTTCTATAAAGTTAAACTTAAGGTAAAATATTTAGAAAGCTGTGAAAATTGTAAAATTTGGTTGAACAGATAGGGACTTTTAATTGGTGGTATGACACCTATATACGTAAATCGAATTCAGTATATACAGAAACAATTAAGTATATACGTTAATCGACTTCTGTATATACGTAAATCGAATTCTGTATATACGTAAATTGAATTTCGTATATACGTAAATCGAATTTCGTATATATGTTACAGTGAATTTGTATAATCAGTGATTATGTAGAATCACTGGGTAGTTTAGGGATTCTGTAGAATCACTGGGTAGTTTAGGGATTATATATAATCACTAACATTTTCAGGGATTATGTATAATCACTAGAAAAAACATCAGGGATTCTACATAATAACTGAAATGAAGAATGAGTTTTATTTACAAAGAAAATTAATAAATAAAAAGAAAATTATCCTATAAAATCAAATAAAAACATATTATCATTATCATTATAAAGTAACATCAATTGTAAAATGTTAAGCACAATATATAAAAAAAAATGATAACCCCAATTTTTCAAAATGTTAGACACACTATATCAAAATGTGAAACACAATATATTAAAAGAATATGCTTCACATCTGTTTTTACCACAATATCCACATTTAAAAAAACATTTTCCTGCACATATCGAATCAGATTTTAACGACACGCCTAAGAGAATTATTTACGTATATACATAATTAATTCTGTATATATACGGAACTCGATTTGTGTATATACAGAATTCGATTTACGTAGATACGTAATTATTTCATGTGTGTGAAGTTAGCAGCCGGTTCGTTATTCGATATTCGATATTCAATATCCAACCGGCTGCTAGCAGTCGGTTGGATATTCAAAATTAAGTTGAAAATAAAAAAAGAATAATACTTAATAACATTAAAAGCATGATTTTTATAGTTAAAAGAACTGATAAGATACGTAGGAGATAGTTTCATGACCTCTTCAAGCTGTCGCAAATTCTCGTTGTTCTCGAATATAAACCCTTTTCTAATTTGCATATTTGTCTAAATGTAATATAGATTAATGTCAATAAAAAAAAAATCAAAGAGGTACAGTACTTTAATACAGGATTTTTCTTAAAAACAAAAACAAAAACCGATTACTCTAGAAAACAATTAGGATTATAAATAGAAATATTTATGGAAAGCCCATAAAAGAAATATATAGTGAAAAGCTACCTGAGACCGCTTAAATGAGGGTGAGACCCCCTAGTCTTTCAATGTTCACAAAATTTAAGTAAATCATAGACTCTGTATATATAAAGGTTGTATCAGAAGGATTGCCCAGAATAATGTCATATTCGATATCTATGGAGGGCTTGTATTGTCACTTTTCAGCTAAAAATTATCAAAATTTTAGGACAAAGTGCACAGGGCAATGGTGAGAGCCCCCTAATTGCTCAATCTTTCTAATATTATGCAGACATTTAGTCAATAGGTAGATACACACGTGACTAAAAGGAATTTGGATAGACTTCCTGTCTTTAATGTTTACGGAGCGCCCAAAGTGCCAGTTGGATATTCAAAATAGATAGTGAAAAGCTACCTGAGACCGCTTAAATGAGGGTGAGACCCCCCTGGTCTTTCAATGTCCACAAAATTTAAGTGAATCATAGACTCTGCAAATATAAAGGTTGTATCAGAAGGATTGCCCAAAATAATGTCATATTCGATATCTATGGAGGGCTTGTATTGTCACTTTTCAGCTAAAAATTATCAAAATTTTAGGACAAAGGGCACAGGGCTATGGTGAGAGCCCCCTAATTGCTCAATCTTTCTAATATTATGCAGACATTTAGTCAAAAGGTAGATACACACGTGAAAAAAAGGAATTTGGGTAGACTTCCTGTCTTTAATGTTTACGGGGCGCCCAAATTGGCTGTTGGATATTCAAAATAGATAGTGAAAAGCTACCTGAGACCGCTTAAATGAGGGTGAGACCCCCCGGTCTTTCAATGTCCACAAAATTTAAGTAAATCATAGACTCTGTATATATAAAGGTTGTATCAGAAGGATTGCCCAGAATAATGTCATATTCGATATCTATGGAGGGCTTGTATTGTCACTTTTCAGCTAAAAATTATCAACATTTTAGGACAAAGGACACAGGGCAATGGTGAGAGCCCCCTATTTTCTCACTCTTTCTAATATTTTGCAGACATTTAGTCAATAGGTAGATACACACGTGACTAAAAGGAATTTGGATAGACTTCCTGCCTTTAATGTTTACGGAGCGCCCAAAGTGGCAGTTGGATATTCAAAATAGATAGTGAAAAGCTACCCGAGACCGTTAATTGAGGGTGAGACCCCCCTGGTCTTTTAATGTCCACAAAATTAAAGTAAATCATAGACTCTGTATATATAAAGGTTGTATCAGAAGGATTGCCCAGAATAATGTCATATTCGATATCTATGGAGGGCTTGTATTGTCACTTTTCAGCTAAAAATTATCAAAATTATAGGACAAAGGGCACAGGGCAATGGTGAGAGCCCCCTAATTGCTCAATCTTTCTTATATTATGCAGACATTTAGTCAATAGATAGATACACACGTGACTAAAAGGAATTTGGGTAGACTTCCTATCTTTAATGTTTACGGAGCGCCCAAAATGCCAGTTGGATATTCAAAATAGATAGTGAAAAGCTACCTGAGACCGCTTAAATGAGGTTGAGACCCCCTCGTCTTTCAATGTCCACAAAATTTAAGTAAATCATAGACTCTGTATATATAAAGGTTGTATCAGAAGGATTGCCCAGAATAATGTCATATTCGATATCTATGGAGGGCTTGTATTGTCACTTTTCAGCTAAAAATTATCAAAATTTTAGGACAAAGGGCACAGGGCAATGATGAGAGCCCCCTAATTGTTCAACCTTTCTAATATTATGCAGACATTTAGTCAATAGGTAGATACACACGTGACTAAAAGGAATTTGGGTAGACTTCCTTTCTATATGTTAACGGAGCGCCCAAAGTGCCAGTTGGATATTCAAAATATTTAGTGAAAAGCTACCTGAGACCGCTTAAATGAGGGTGAGACCCCCCTGGTCTTTCAATGTCCACAAAATTCAAGTGAATCATAGATTCTGTATATATAAAGGTTGCATCAGAAGGATTGTCCAGAATAATGTCATATTCGATATATATGGAGGGCTTGTATTGTCACTTTTCAGCTAAAAATTATCAAAATTTTAGGACAAAGGGCACAGGGCTATGGTGAGAGCCCCCTAATTGCTCAATCTTTCTAATATTATGCAGAAATTTAGTCAATAGGTAGATACACACGTGAATAAAAGTAATTTGGATAGACTTCCTGTCTTTAATGTTTACGGAGCGCCCAAAGTGCCAGTTGGATATTCAAAATAGATAGTGAAAAGCTACCCGAGACCGTTAATTGAGGGTGAGACCCCCCTGGTCTTTCAATGTCCACAAAATTTAAGTAAATCATAAACTCTGTATATATAAAGGTTGTATCAGAAGGATTGCCCAGAATAATGTCATATTCGATATCTATGGAGGGCTTGTATTGTCACTTTTCAGCTAAAAATTATAAAAATTTTAGGACAAAAGGCACAGAGCAATAGTGAGAGCCCCCTAATTGCTCAATCTTTCTAATATTATGCAGACATTTAGTCAATAGGTAGATACACACGCGACCAAAAGGAATTTGGATAGACTTCCTGTCTTTAATGTTTACGGAGCGCCCAAAGTGCCAGTTGGATATTCAAAATAAATAGTGAAAAGCTACCTGAGACCGCTTAAATGAGGTTGAGACCCCACTGGTCTTTCAATGTCCACAAAATTTAAGTAAATCATAGACTCTGTATATATAAAGGTTGTATCAGAAGGATTGCCCAGAATAATGTCATATTCGATATCTATGGAGGGCTTGTATTGTCACTTTTCAGCTAAAAATTATCAAAATTTTAGGACAAAGGGCACAGGGCAATGGTGAGAGCCCCCTCATTGCGCAATCTTTCTAATATTATGCAGACATTTAATCAATAGGTAGATACACACGTGAATAAAAGTAATTTGGATAGACTTCCTGTCTTTAATGTTTACGGAGCGCCCAAAGTGCCAGTTGGATATTCAAAATAGATAGTGAAAAGCTACCTGAGACCGCTTAAATGAGGGTGAGACCCCCCTGGTCTTTCAATGTCCACAAAATTTAAGTAAATCATAGACTCTGTATATATAAAGGTTGTATCAGAAGGATTGCCCAGAATAATGTCATATTCGATATCTATGGAAGGCTTGTATTCTCACCTTTCAGCTAAAAATTATCAAAATTTTAGGACAAAGGGCACAGGGCAATGGTGAGAGCCCCCTCATTGCGCAATCTTTCTAATATTATGCAGACATTTAATCAATAGATAGATACACACGTGACTTAAAGGAATTTGGCTAGACTTCCTGTCTTTAATGTTTACGGAGCGCCCAAAATGCCAGTTGGATATTCAAAATAGATAGTGAAAAGCTACCTGAGACCGCTTAAATGAGGGTGAGACCCCCTCGTCTTTCAATGTCCACAAAATTAAAGTAAATCATAAACTCTGTATATATAAAGGTTGTATCAGAAGGATTGCCCGAAATAATGTCATATTCGATATCTATGGAGGGCTTGTATTGTCACTTTTCAGCTAAAAATTATAAAAATTTTAGGACAAAAGGCACAGGGCAATAGTGAGAGCCCCCTAATTGCTCAATCTTTCTAATATTATGCAGACATTTAGTCAATAGGTAGATACACACGCGACCAAAAGGAATTTGGATAGACTTCCTGTCTTTAATGTTTACGGAGCACCCAAAGTGCCAGTTGGATATTCAAAATAAATAGTGAAAAGCTACCTGAGACCGCTTAAATGAGGTTGAGACCCCCCTGGTCTTTCAATGTCCACAACATTTAAATAAATCATAGACTCTGATTATATAAAGGTTGTATCAGAAGGATTGCCCAGAATAATGTCATATTCGATATCTATGGAAGGCTTGTATTGTCACTTTTCAGCTAAAAATTATCAAAATTTTAGGACAAAGGGCACAGGGCAATGGTGAGAGCCCCCTAATTGCTCAATCTTCCTAATATTATGCAGACATTTAGTCAATAGGTAGATACACACGTGACTAAAAGGAATTTGTGTTAGACTTCCTGTCTTTAATGTTTACGGAGCGCTCAAAGTGCCAGTTGGATATTCAAAATAGATAGTGAAAAGCTACCTGAGACCGCTTAAATGAGGGTGAGACCCCCCTGGTTTTTCAATGTCCACAAAATTTTAGTAAATCATAGACTCTGTATATATAAAGGTTTTATCAGAAGGATTGCCCAGAATAATGTCATATTCGATATCTATGGAGGGCTTGTATTGTCACTTTTCAGCTAAAAATTATCAAAATTTTAGGACAAAGGGCACAGGGCTATGGTGAGAGCCCCCTAATTGCTCAATCTTTCTAATATTATGCAGACATTTAGTCAATCGGTAGATACACACGTGAATAAAAGTAATTTGGATAGACTTCCTGTCTTTAATGTTTACGGAGCGCCCAAAGTGCCAGTTGGATATTGAAAATAGATAGTGAAAAGCTACCTGAGACTGCTTAAATGAGGGTGAGACCCCCCTGGTCTTTCAATGTCCACAAAATTTAAGTAAATCATAGACTCTGTATATATAAAGGTTGTATCAGAAGGATTGCCCAGAATAATGACATATTCGATATCTATGGAGGGCTTGTATTGTCACTTTTCAGCTAAAAATTATCAAAATTTTAGGACAAAGGGCACAGGGCAATGGTGAGAGCCCCCTCATTGCGCAATCTTTCTAATATTATGCAGACATTTAATCAATAGATAGATACACACGTGACTAAAAGGACTTTGGGTAGACTTCCTGTCTTTAATGTTTACGGAGCGCCCATATGCCAGTTGGATATTCAAAATAGATAGTGAAAAGCTACCTGAGACCGCTTAAATGAGGTTGAGACCCCCTCGTCTTTCAATGTCCACAAAATTTAAGTAAATCATAGACTCTGTATATATAAAGGTTGTATCAGAAGGATTGCCAAGAATAATGTCATATTCGATATCTATGGAGGGCTTGTATTATCACTTTTCAGCTAAAAAATATCAAAATTTTAGGACAAAAGGTACAGGGCAATAGTGAGAGCCCCCTAATTGCTCAATCTTTCTAATATTATGCAGACATTTAGTCAATAGGTAGATACACATGTGACCAAAAGGAATTTGGATAGACTTCCTGTCTTTAATGTTTACGGAGCGCCCAAAGTGCCAGTTGGATATTCAAAATAAATAGTGAAAAGCTACCTGAGACCGCTTAAATGAGGTTGAGACCCCCCTGGTCTTTCAATGTCCACAAAATTTAAGTAAATCATAGACTCTGTATATATAAAGGTTGAATCAGAAGGATTATCCAGAATAATGTCATATTCGATATCTAT
The DNA here is from genome assembly GCA_037788925.1 of Mytilus galloprovincialis. NCBI lineage: Eukaryota > Metazoa > Mollusca > Bivalvia > Mytilida > Mytilidae > Mytilus > Mytilus galloprovincialis. The sequence goes on from CM075341.1 coordinate 22,245,355, forward strand.
GGAGGGCTTGTATTGTCACTTTTCAGCTAAAAATTATCAAAATTTTAGGACAAAGGGCACAGGGCAATGGTGAGAGCCCCCTAATTGTTCAACCTTTCTAATATTATGCAGAAATTTAGTCAATAGGTAGATACACACGTGACTAAAAGAAATTTGGGTAGACTTCCTGTCTCTATGTTAACGGAGCGCCCAAAGTGCCAGTTGGATATTCAAAATAGATAGTGAAAAGCTACCTGAGACCGCTTAAATGAGGGTGAGACCCCCTGGTCTTTCAATGTCCACAAAATTTAAATAAATCATAGACTCTGATTATATAAATGTTGTATCAGAAGGATTGCCCAGAATAATGTCATATTCGATATCTATGGAGGGCTTGTATTGTCACTTTTCAGCTAAAAATTATCAAAATTTTAGGACAAAGGGCACAGGGCAATGGTGAGAGCCCCCTAATTGCTCAATCTTTCTAATATTATGCAGACATTTAGTCAATAGGTAGATACACACGTGACTAAAAGGAATTTGGGTTAGACTTCCTGTCTTTAATGTTTACGGAGCGCTCAAAGTGCCAGTTGGATATTCAAAATAGATAGTGAAAAGCTACCTGAGACCGCTTAAATGAGGGTGAGACCCCCCTGGTTTTTCAATGTCCACAAAATTTAAGTAAATCATAGACTCTGTATATATAAAGGTTGTATCAGAAGGATTGCCCAGAATAATGTCATATTCGATATCTATGGAGGGCTTGTATTGTCACTTTTCAGCTAAAAATTATCAAAATTATAGGACAAAGGGCACAGGGCAATGGTTAGAGCCCCCTTATTGCTCAATCTTTATAATATTATGCAGACATTTAGTCAATAGGTAGATGCACACATTACTAAAAGGAACTTGGGTAGACTTCCTGTCTTTTATGTTTACGGAGCGCCCAAAGTGCCAACTGGATATTCAAAATATTTAGTGAAAAGCTACCTGAGACCGCTTAAATGAGGATGAGACCCCCTGGTCTTTCAATTTCCATTAAATTCAACCAAATCATAGATTTTATATATATAAAGATTGTATCAAAAGTGGAATGTTCTTGAACGGGCTGTTTGCTGCAGATCAGATCAGACCAGAACCCTAGGCCTAGTAGAATCGATTACCTAGTTTAAAATACAAACCGTCACTATAGGTTGAAGGGAAAATATACAGACCTTTATCACACACCTTCACACAGCTCACACAACCACCCCTTTTGATGTAAAATCCAGGTCCAATTGCATTGTTGATCGCTATTTCACACAGACAACTTAGGGCTCCAACACCTCATGCTGACATGAATTGTGTTCGCCAACATAGGAAAGGCTCGCATTGCCCTTTCCGCTAACATGGATAGGAATCCACTTTCTTTTTGAATGTTTTTCTTCAATTGGTTAGTGCTTTTTTCCACTAGAACCATTTTGTAGAAGCTTGGTGATCTTTTCAATCTGTCGCGGGGTAAACCAACATCTTGTGTTCACCATGCAGGTTTGTGTGGGATAAACGAATGGTGACCGGGAAACCTTTTTTGTCTGCTCTCTGTAATATTTAGATTGACCTTTTATAACGTTCAAACCGTATTTCAATAGACTATTTATTCATGCCTCGCGAAGATGGAAGCGGATGGTGAGATGTTCTCTGCGGAGATTGTGGAGGATCGCCGTCTGGATTGGTGAGGTATGTCTGCATGTGATTGATGGTTCTCAAGATCACGGGTAAGAACACCATATTTTTTGGGGGTTTGAATGATCTTTACCCCGGAATCGATTGCAGGGGGGGGGGGGAAGCTTCAGATAGTGGACTGTTGGGAGCCGTGTATGTAGCTGCTATTGATGATGCCACTGTTCACCAGGATGCTGTTGATGCTTCTGATGCTAACAATGTCTTCACCCTCTTTGTAACATTTGTTGCCCGATCAAATGTGTAGAGCTGTCGCTTAAATCCCAATGTGGTGTTCGATTCCTTAAATTGTAGTTGGGGGAGGGGGTTGAACAGAGTAAAAATGCGACTGTCGTTTCTAGAGACAAGGATGGAAAACCCTTGTTTTAGGTCTGTGTTGTGGACGATTTGCTGCAACAGTGTGGTGTCCATTTATTTATTAAAACACGACGTTCAACTACTGACCGAACGATTCGAACTGGATGCCTAGGACTCCTACGGAGATTGGAAGTGCAAATGCTTCGGTGTTGGCGGGAACATAACGCTCGAATTCCGCTCGAATTTGGATGTCCGCTCGGACTGATGACTTACATCGATGACCAACAGCGGCTATATGTCAATGAAATCAGAGGGGTTGACATCACCGTTACTAAGGAGGGTGTCAATGTTGTAGAATTTCTTTCTGAAGTCTACATCCTCCTTGAACACTATGGCAACCTTGTTTTCTGAAAAAAAACCGGCATTAAAGTCGACGGCTGAGTAGCGTTCAGCTTTGAGGGTGACATGGATATTTTGCAATCGACAGCGATTGAACACGGAAGCATTATTGGTTTTGTCATTATCTCTGTCGCAACGATAATATATCTTGGCTTTTCGCGACCACTATTGGCAGCTAGGCGGCAGTTAAACTGTGAGGCTTGGAGAACGACTATGAAATCACACTGTCTCATGCGAAATCCACAGAGGATCGTGGATTTTTTCTGGATGGTTTTGAACATTGCATCTTGTTTTCGTCTGCAGGAGTGACGCTCCAGAGTTGGTAAGTTGGGCGCCGGCTTAAGGTTTGAATTCGTGAACCTAGTATTAATATTTTTGAAGACTTTCATCGAAGGTCAACCCTTCTGTGATTGTAAGGATGTCAGACATTATGTATTTATTTATAGCATTGGAGGAAGTTGGGATGGTACCGATGCCACGACCAGAGATGAAATTGTTTAACTGGGTTTGGTTGTTGTGCTTTCTGCGTTTAACACTGAGCTGTTGATTGGGCTTGCTGCGTTGGTCAATGGGTTTTCGAGTGCGGGTCACTTTGTCAACGACATGGTTGACGACTACCACCTACCACTCCTATCATGGCTGCATTGGTGGCAGTGCTCATAGGCCTTCTTTTCAATGTCTTGGCAGCAGAGGAGGTGAACATGCAACCAGCGATACTGGTGATAGTGTCAAAAAAACTTCTACCACCGTATGCATACTTTCAAACAAAACCTTTCTTAATTGAGGATATTACGATGGAGTTGCTTATATTCCTTGATGCTGATGTGTTCACCTTTCTTTATGGCATCGATGATCGCCATAATAAAGTTGAGCACACCATTGTTTCCAGCACGGTATGCAGTGTTGCACAGATCCAAGCAAAAAAGGAGCTGGTCAAAGTCGGAGGGTAGAAACACGGTTTGAAGTCCGCTACAATGCTTATCTTGCTTTAGATGTGAGACACAATCTTCGTCCACTTAGATCTTTATCGCCTTAGGGTTCTCGAGAGGGTTAATTGCCTTGATACATGCACCGGAACTGTGCAGGATCTCTGCATAGTCGACAAGGTCTTAAAAACTTCGGACTCGAAAGATTCTGATTTCTTTTTCACCATGAGTTCCCAGAGGTTAAGGGTTCCTTTGTACCTCACACCATCCACGAAAATATCATCGTCGTCAGAAGTAACTGGTTAGCTTCCGATGAAGAGATCGAGATCCAAAGGTGTGGTCGTCGAAGGATCGTTACTGATCTGCAAATACTGCTGTGCTCGAAGTCCGAGGATGGTGTCTATAGGTGGTGCAATGGATAGTGGGTAGTCAAACTTGGGCGGTGGAGGCTGGAGGGCTGTCACTGCTGCAGGAAGTTAAACGATCGTTTAGGTGATCGGTGAAGCTGCCTCTCGCTGAGCCTCAACCACAGGCTTAACACCTTGGAAAGGTCAGGGTTGAGTCCAATCTTCTCCAGGCGATGCTGCATGTTACTGGCTTGAATCTTCCGCTTGATCTCTTGCAACTCCTTGGCGAGCGCCTCACACTGTTTCGGGTCTGTAATCTTTATAAACGTTCATTTATTTAAAGCGTTGACGTGAACCTTCCTAAGTGAAGGTTTGAATACCTGTAAGCGTTTGTTTGAACGCCCCTAAGCGTTGGTTTGAACAGTTGTACCTTTCCTGAAACTATAGACATATATCTATCGAAAGGTTAAAAAAACACACATGCATTTTTGCTCGTTTTTCCATAATTTGAATTGAAAAGGTCGAGCTATAAATATTTGTTGATAAACACTACAATAATTTATGGACCTATGGGTGGTACGGATAGAAAAATACGGACTGTCAAACAGATACATACCATATAAAACATGCTAAAAACAATCTAAATGTTCATATAACCCCACTAAGGAGGCTATATTATTCTTCAATTATCTAAAAATGTATTTCATTGTACAAAAACTTTCATATTTAAAAAATTCACCATGGCCATAATGCGATACTAAACTTCTATTAAACTGTGTATTGCTACAGAACCTTATCGTTTTTGATTTCAACCTTATCGGTAAATCAAAGCACTCAAAGTCCGCGTACACTACGAAAGGGACTTTCATCGGGTGGGTGTTGTTGACAAAAGTCAGCTGATATGTCCCTTCTTTGGGCAGCTCTGATCTTGGCTGCCTTGTGGTTGACGCAACACTCTTTGTTGGTTTCCAGAACTTCCTTGCTATAAACGTGGTTTAAGCACATGTAGCCTTGGATCAGCAGTAAGTTGAGTTCTCTCTCCCGCTGTTCACCAATGTTTGAAATGTGCAGCGGGTATACTTCACTATCACCTATTCTAAATCAAGGGTTAATCTACCCTTCTCAAGGGTTTCAAGCAAGTCCGTGGTTGAAGGGAAAATCTGGTTTCCCGAGTGAAAGTATCCCACGTTCTCATCATCCATCTTACCTGTTGGGTTAATCTTCACAGTGCAGCATCACATTGACCTGTTATCCTTTCAATGCCCAATCGTCTATAAGTTCCACTCTTGACATCTGAGAGACCCCAAGGAAGGTCTGCACCTCCATGTCAATAATAGTGGTCATCTTTCAGGTAGTAAATACATCTTTAAAGGCTTTCTTCAGTGGATGTACCTCAATTTTATCCCCAATGATTTCCTATCTTCTCTGATCTGTTCCTGTAACTTATCCAGTAGTCGATCTTTCGACATCCTGCTAACCTCTATCAACTCATGCTGTTTGGCTTGGGTGATAATATCCTTCCTAGTATAGGGTTGGAACAACGCTAAATAAATGTTGGTCTTCGTTCCGATCAACTGATCCAACTGATCCTTCCTCATCCGGGAGTACCATCGGCGGTGGTTCATTTTGGCAATACCACTCAGGGCTTTGACGTTTTCAACAACTAATTCCAGCTATTAATAGTTATTGGATCGATGTCTTAATCTTTATAACAATCCAAAATAAAATCAATTTGTTTCACCCAAAACCAATATCCACGATTAAACGGTTTTTAGACCCAGCTTTTGATCTTTCGATCCTATCGTCCATATCAAAAAATATAAAATTCGTGGTAATCATACCGGTGCGCCTGTTTTTTTTTCATCCCATAGCTCACAATTTGCCGAGCTTAATCGGTCTCTCTCTTTGTCAAGACGGTGGTCAGCTGCTTGTTTAATCTCTCACAACCCCAAGTGGGGATATGGTTGGCCCTTTCCAACATAAGGTTATAATTTCTGCCTACCTATTAACTAAATGTCTGCTTAGTAATACAAAGATTGAGAGATTAGATTAGATTAGAAATCACCATTGCCCTGTGCCCTTTGTCCTAAAATTCTAATAATGATTAGCAGAAAAGTTAGCAGAAAAGTGACAATATATATATATATATCGAATATGACAATATTCTGGGAAATCCTTCTAATACAACCTTCATATATACAGAGTCTATGATTTAATTAAATTTTATAGACATTGAAAGACCAGGGGGGTCTCAACCTCATTTAAGCGGTCTCGGGTAGGTTTTCGCTATATATTTTGAATATCCAACTGGCACTTTGGGCGCTCCGTAAACATAGAAGACAGGAAGTGTACCCAAAGTCCTTTTAGTCACGTTTGTATCTACCTATTGACTAAATGTCTGTTAAATATTAGAAAGATTGAGAGATCAGGGGGCTCTCACCATCACCCTGTGCCCTTTGTCCTAAAATTTGGACATTTTTTGACTGAAAAGTGACAATCTTAGCCCTCCGTAGATATTGAAGATGACGTTTTTCTGGAAACTCCATCTAATACAATCTTTATATATACAGAGTCAATGATTTGGTTGAATTTTAGGGACATTGAAAGACCAGGGGGGTCTCAACCTCATTTAAGCGGTCTCGGGTAAGTTTTCGCTATATATTTTGAATATCCAACTGGCACTTTGGGCGCTCCGTAAACATAGAAGACAGGAAGTGTACCCAAAGTCCTTTTAGTCACGTTTGTATCTACCTATTGACTAAATGTCTGTTAAATATTAGAAAGATTGAGAGATCAGGGGGCTCTCACCATCACCCTGTGCCCTTTGTCCTAAAATTTGGACATTTTTTGACTGAAAAGTGACAATCTTAGCCCTCCGTAGATATTGAAGATGACGTTTTTCTGGAAACTCCATCTAATACAATCTTTATATATACAGAGTCAATGATTTGGTTGAATTTTAGGGACATTGAAAGACCAGGGGGGTCTCAACCTCATTTAAGCGGTCTCGGGTAGGTTTTCGCTATATATTTTGAATATCCAACTGGCACTTTGGGCGCTCCGTAAACATAGAAGACATGAAGTGTACCCAAAGTCCTTTTAGTCACGTTTGTATCTACCTATTGACTAAATGTCTGTTAAATATTAGAAAGATTGAGAGATCAGGGGGCTCTCACCATCACCCTGTGCCCTTTGTCCTAAAATTTGGACATTTTTTGACTGAAATTTTTTTTTTTTGGATTTCCATATATATTTCTATTTATAGTTAAAAAGATTTCTAGAGTTATTGGTTTTTCTTTTTGTCGTAAGAAACATTATACACAAAAGTACATCTTTGAAGTCGTTTTTATGACAAAACTCTATATTACATACAGACAAATAAGTCGCACGGAAAAGGGTTTATATTCGAGGACAACGAGAAATTGCGACAGCTTGAAAAGGTCATTTAATGATTCCTACGTATCTTCTCAGTCCTTTTGACTATGAAAATCGTGCTTTTTATAATTTCAAGTATTTAATTTCTTATGATTTTTCACTAAATTTTGAATATCAAACTGGCTGCTAGCAGCCGGTTGGATATTGAATATCGAATAACGAATAACGAACCGGCTGCTAACTTCACATACATAATTATTTCTGTATATATACAGAATTCGATTAACGTATATATGGAATTCGATTTACGTATATACATAAATAGAATTCCGTATATACAGAAAATAAGTTTGTTTGACCCTGATAGGACAGTGAGTGGTACTTTCATTCCTCCTTTTCATCAGGCTAATATTCCAATTAGCGTTTCTTCTATCAAGAATCAGATTGATTTACTAGAGCCTTTGCCATCGTTACCAAAAATGTCTCTTGCTGGTGCAAAATGTTGTGTTACTTTATTATACTGAATCTTTATACATGTAGTATTCAAAATGAAGATACGAGTGAATTTCTCCAATTTCCGGAGTCGATGTGTCCGACGGCAGTCTAATATTACTTAACGAACCGAGTTATCTTTCGTGGTAATTTGATACAGACCTTTCGACCCGTCAAATATTAAAACAAGGCAGTGTCTGCGCGTACCCACCGTGTAGAACGCCACATGCGGGGTGTCGGCTATGTTTGACATGGGGTGGCAGTTTTGAAGCGACGAAAAAGTAACAAGGTAAGTTCAAGCATCAAAATTTCTTATTTTTAGAACTCTCAGTACCATATAATGTATTGCAAGGAAGGAATCGCAACATACTCTATTTCCTGAAAGCAGAAGCAGTCGTTTTCAGTGCTCAGTTTTCTCAAACACCTCGCCCTAGTTTTCCGTGTTGCAGATTTTGAGGCTTTATATGCAAATTTCGGTATAAAAAACTACTTTACACAGCTACCCTCCGTATCATTTATATAGAATTGTATTCCTCTCATTGACTTATACCAAATACCAGTTTCTTAGTTAAAATTAATTGGTTTTAAAACTGTTATTCATCAAAATATAAAGTGTCGCTCGGGGTGTCAGATTTTGCGTCGCAAGGGGTAGAGGCTTGTCATAAAAAATACATATTTGCATGTAAATTAGTCTTCATATGATACATTTTATTTCAAACACATCTACTTTACCATGACGAAACAAGGATTTTTCATTTTGCCTATTTTTGGTCTTATAAAATATATGCTTTTGATTTCATTCACATCTACTTTACCATGACAAAATAGGGGTTTTTCATTTTGCCTATTTTTGGTCTTATAAAACACGTGCTTTTGATTTCATTGATTCATAGTAAAAAAGAGCATCATATCATATCATATCATATCATAGTCAGAGTAGACCTTCAAAGTAGATATGATATGATTTTTTTTTGTTACACATCTATCATATCATATCTACTTTGAAGGTCTACTCTGACTATGGTATGATATGATATGATATAATAGATGTGTAACACAAAACGGATAGTTCTAGCTAGGCGATTACGAACGAAATAACTGTCTTGAATCATTTTTTCTTGTAAACCTGTTCCGTTGTATATTTGTGTACAAGTCGTTGTTTTCTCATTGACAATTGTAGTATCATCGTCTTCGGGATTACTTGAAGTTGTGTTGTCATTCGCTGAAAAAGATGCCGGTGAGTGTTTCATTGGAGAGAGTGTTCTAATTCTTTTAGGAGTGATGGATTTTTGCGGCGTGCACGAGTGATTTTTAGATGAACCTGGTGATGAACTATGATGCATTTTGGCTAGTGGAGGCTTCGGGCATATCTTATATTGAGGACTATTTTGTGATTTTCTACCATGTTTTGGTTTATTGAGCCATAGCCTTGACTTTTTTTTACCATGATAGCGACTGAAAAGGAAAAGAAATCGTTTACCAGCTTGAAAACTAAATATTTTGAGCCATTTTTTTTTTACTATGAATGAAATCAAAAGCACATGTTTTATAAGACCAAAAACAGGCAAAATGAAAAATCCTTATTTTGTCATGGTTAAGTAGATGTGTTTGAAATAAAATGTATCATATGAAGACTAATTTACATGCAAATATGTATTTTTTATGACAAGCCTCTACCCCTTGCGACGCAAAATCTGACACCACGAGCGACACTTTATATTTTGATGAATAACAGTTTTAAAACCAATTATTAATTAACTGGAGCTTATTTGACTAAATACGAGTAAAACTGCCAAATCGATAATTTTGTCCTATAAGGCCAATACGGATTTTTCCGTATTGGCCCGGGTTTAGCAAGCCCAATATTAGCATATTCGATTAGCTCTAGACTAATCGGTTGAAATCCCGATAACTCTAGAGAACTACGGCTAGTGTCGTCTGACAGGAGAAAATGACAACAAAACGATGGAGCAATAGCTCTATAAAAAATATAGATGATGCGATGGATGCGTTAGTTGAAGACTATTTTCACTACGACGATTTATCTAATAGGGAGGCAGAGTACATCAAGAGAAATCTCGCGGATGTCAATGGGGAAGGAAATTTGATTCTGGAAGAAGTTGATTCAGCGAATTTCAACTTCCCAAATGAAATTCTGCAGGACATTGAAAATGCACAGAATCATGAGATTGACGAATCAGACAAAGAAAATAGCTCGAGTAGCAAGAGGTTTCGCTCTGTCACTGATGAAGACACTGACTCTTTTCTAGCTTTAAGTGTTAACAAGAACACAAAAACTAAAACAAAGAGTGACTTGAAAGTGATGCTGGATTTTTTCATATCTGTTGGAGAAATGCGTGATTCAGTGGAAATACCTGCCAAAGACTTGGACAGTCTGTTATCAAGATTTTTTCTTGGAGTCCTGAAGAAAAATGGTGACGAATATGAGCCTGACTCTTTATCCTCTATGTTCAACAGCTTGGATAGACATTTGAAGGACTCAAAAAGTAGTATAAGGTACGATTATTTTCATGTAGATTATTTGATATCTGTGAGACATGTAACTCCCTTGTCTTGATATAGCATGATAGCCTTTGCATTATTCTGTCAAGCATTATGACTCGAATATTCAGTGCCAATATTTTAATTTTAGCCTTGTGTCATTTTTTTTGGTAAAAACTATATATATCATCTGGGTCAATGTGGTTTTGATGATCTTAAGCTTGTGTACAATGAATATTCCTTGGTTTCTCTTTGCTATAAGTATAAAACATGTACATACAAAAATTACATGTCAGATATTATGCATATCTTTTCTTTAATGTTTCAGTATTAAAAAGGATCCTGAGTTCAACCACACAAGACGGGTATTAGAAGCGAAGCGAAAGGCATTAAAGTCATTGGGCAAGGGCAGTAAGCCAAACAGAGCTGAACCTTTGACGACTGAGGAAATCCAAATCTTGAGGGAGAAAGGCGTTATTGGAACACGTAAGTTTAAAAAAAATGTTGTATTCCAGCGTGTCAGTCAGTAACTTTTAATTAAACATTTTTCTAACCTTGTGGCAAACAAATTATTTTATTTCCTTGTCGCCCTCTATCCATCCCTGATTATTAAATGGTTGTTCTAATAAAAAATGTTTAAAATACACATAAGGTCTTGAACAATGAGAGTGTCTCCAGAGGTCTTTTGCATTTTGATACAGTATTTGTCCTTTAAATACTATTTTAAGTTGGATATTTACATTAAGATACATGTATTTTAGTTAAGTTCTTCTTTTTTTTCTTTTTCCAGAAAACCCTGATGCATTACTGAATGCTGTGTTTTTAAATAATGCAACATACTTTGGTCTACGAGGTCGACAAGACCATGTTAACATGACATGGGGAGATGTCAAGTTAAAAGCTACATCTGATGGAAAGGAGTATTTGGAATTTAATGGTGAGATTATGTTATGATTTCCATCATTTAAATAGTTGATATTTTAAATCTTTTAGAAATCACAGAATATATACTTCTGTGGATAATGGATGTACATGTACAACAGTCCTGACAAAAGTTGGTAATTTGTGCTTTTAAGGATATTAACCATTGTTTTATATTTATCAAAACAAATCTTATTTACTATGCAATACATGTTTTTTGTTATATAAAAGTGAAAGTTTTGTACAGACAGGAAGGATAATTCTTCTTTAAATATTGACATAAGCATACTTTTTTCAGAAAGAAGCACCAAAACCCGTAGTGGAGCAAAAAGCAGGGATTTCCGGGATATTACGCCAAAGATTTTCGGGGAAGGAGGAAGTAATTGCCCTATTCATGTTTACAAGGAATACAAACGGCATAGACCTCAAGACACATTAACTGATGAACATAGATTTTATTTGAGGCCTTTAGATAATAAACATGAGGAAATATGGTACACTCGCCAAACCATAGGCAAAGATAAATTAGGTAAAATGGTAAAAAATATGGCAGAAAAAGGAGATCTTCAAGGAAGAAAGGTTAATCATTCGGGACGTAAAACTTTTGCTACCACACTACTTCAAAATGGTAGACCTGCCAATGAAGTTGCTCAATTAGGAGGCTGGAAAGGCATTAGTACCTTAACTCATTATTCAGTACCGTCTATTGAACAACAGCAACAAGCTTCTCACACAATATCTAAGGTCATGTTGCCGAACTCAGATTTACAGACGACATCAGATTCAGAGGAACCTTGTGAACTTTCAAACTCAAATACATTAGTTCATAATAATTTAAATGCAAATGTATCAAATACAAATAATCAAACTGCTAACAAACATGACAACCCAATGGCCATGTTTGCAGGTGCAACTATAACAGGTGGTGTTTTCAATATTAACATATACTCAGGGGAAAGAAAGAATACTATAAACTGCAGCCAAGAGCTTTAATCTGAAAACTAGATAAAAACATGTTTTTTACTTGTTGTGTTTATTTACTGTTGATTATTTAATAAAATTGTTACTATTTTATTGTTTTGATTAAAATCCTCAATTTTCATTGATACATATTCAAATCACTACTATTGAAGTCCTGAATGTCAGATTTTCACACTATTTTCAATCTTCATATTGGCCCGGCTAGAGTTCATATTGGACTGGTTAATTAATAAAGGTATCATTGCGTAACAATTTTCATATTGGCTTAGTTATAGGTCCTCGGGCAGCCATATTGGCCTTCGGCTTCGCCTCAGGCCAATATGGTACCCTCGGACCTATAACTAAGCCAATATGAAAATTGTTACGCAATAATACCATATTAACTTTAACTAAGAAACTGGTATTTGGTATAAGTCAATGAGAGGAATACAATTCTATATAAATGATACGGAGGGTAGCTGTGTAAAGTAGTTTTTTATACCGAAATTTGCATATAAAGCCTCAAAATCTGCAACACGGAAAACTAGGGCGAGGTGTTTGAGAAAACTGAGCACTGAAAACGACTGCTTCTGCTTTCAGGAAATAGATTATGTTGCGGTTCTTTCCGTGAAATACATTATATGATACTGAGTGAATCTTTGATTTTTTTTGTGAAACAGTAGTATACGTCCCTGTATATAAAAATCATAGTTTCAAGTATTTTAATATTCCAATGGCCCATAGTGTAACATCTATTACACATATAAACACTGAAATTATAGTTACACTGCATAAAAAAATTGTCAAAGAGAAACGAAGGATACCAAAGGGACATTCAAACTCATTAGTCGAAAATAAACGTACGACACCGTGGCTAAATAGTTAATAAACCAACAATACCAAATGATCGTTCAAACTCGTGAGTCAAAAATAAAAATGATAAGCTGACAAGTTATTATATTTTATTTAAACCTATAATAATTTATATGTATGTCTTTATGTATTTATAGGACTGTGACACTGTAGTGGGAATGAAAAGATCTAAAATAAATCTATATTATAGATCAAATTGAAGAAAAGATCAGATTTAAAACAATGAAGAAGAAAAGGAAAAGCAGATGTAAGTAAAAATATACAGGTATATAACATATGGTTCTTTTTTTCTTGTTTCTCATTGGTTTGTTTGGTCACTTGTTTTCCAATATATATTTTGTATTTGTTTAAAATTTTGCCATATTGACTCGATGTTACTATATTTAAAAATGATATTGACACTATGTTACTAAAAATAGTAACATAGCGTAAATAGATTTTCCAACTAGAGGCTGTGTCGCTCACCTTGGTCTATGTGCATATTTAAATATTCAAAGAAGGACACAGATGGATTCATGACAAAATTGTGGTTTGGGAATGGGGAGGTGTGTTTGTAGATCTTACTTTTTATAGTAAATATTCTTGCTGCTTACAATTATCTCTATCTATAATGAACTTGGTCCAGTAGTTACAGTGGAAAATATTTTGTAAAAATTTACAAAATTTATGAACATTGTTAAAAAATGACTATAAAGGGCAATAACTCCTTAAGGGGTCAATTGACCTTTTTGGTCATGTTAACTAATTTTTAGGTCTTACTTTGCTGTACATTATTGCTGTCTACAGTTTATCTCTATCTATAACAATATTCAAGATAATAACCGAAAGCTGCAAATTTTCTTAAAATTACAAATTCAGGGGCAGCAAGCCAACAATGGGTTGCCTGAATGGTCTGAAAATTTCAGGGCAGATAGATCTTGACCTAATAAACAAATTAACCCATGTCAGATTTGTTCTTAATGCTTTGGTTTCAGAGATATAAGCCAAAAGGGTACTATAAACAGTTTCGTATAAAAAAAAACTAGGGGTTATTCCCCGACTAAAAATCACCATGGAGGGAAAACCCTGTTTATTTACTCAATTGGTGAAAAAGCATCATGTTTTTTGTATTTGATTGTAAAAATTAGTTAATTAGCTTTCAATTGAAACAGGTTGAATGATTGAAATAATTTTAAAAATTATATTAACTTTACATGCTTTGAGGGGAGACAACACTGTAAACATCCTGTTTTTTTGGCAGTGAAAATTGAAAACTTATTTGCAGCCACTGTAGCTCTTTTCGGAGCAGGAGACCGTACACTGAAACAAGATTTTTTTGAAAGGCCAGGTAAAAACCTACAAATTTCATACAGTTTTGATTATGTAAAATGTGCATGGATCATGTCTTCATGGGTGTGCACATGACCTGGTTTCAAGTTTTTTATGTTCAAATTAGACCTTTTTTTCCCATGTTCATTGGATGGAATATTTTTAATATATTAAAAGTACACATTATTTTTATTTCATAATAAACTAGAGAACATTCTGATTCCAGTGATATCTAGTTTTATACAAGTATCTTTATTGATCAGTCCACCACTAAGGGTCACTTATGCATGGTCCCTCAAAATGTGACGTCATAGAAAAAACTGTTGATTGCACCCAAAACTACATTTTACCATATGTTCTATTTTAAGCCATGGTGGCCATCTTGGTTGGCTGGCCAGGTCAACGGACACATTTTGTAAACAACATACCCTAATGATGATTGTTGACAAGTTTGGTTAAATTTGACTTAGAAGTTACAGAGAAGAAGATTTTTGTAAAAGATTGCAAAAATTAACGAAAAATTGTTGAAAATTGACTATAAAGGGCAATAACTCCTTCAGGGGTCAATTGACCATTTTGATCATTTTGACTTATTTTTAGATCTCACTTTACTGAACATTATTGCTGTTCACAGTTTACCTCTTTCTATAATAATATTTAAGATAATTAAAAACCAATTGTTCAGAGAACAGTTGAAAGTCTTTCCACATCAAAGAAATTCTGATAAGATAGTTTCTTCATACTGATGTGATAAATAATGGTTGAATTATACTTTTGAGTGAAATAAGGGAGATAATATGCTACTTCAAGTTAAATGAATGTCACTTCCAGTCTCATATGATAGGTTATTTCACACTGATTCCAAAATATATAGTTTCTATCTACTTTTGTATGTAGAATGGGAGATAATTGGTCCCTTCAGGTTTCAAACCTAGTATTCTGTTCCTCAAAAGATTGATACATGTCTGAGAATAAAATTATAAAGTCAAGCAGATACTTCAGAGTAAATAAGAGAGATATTCAGGATAAAACAGCCCAAAGCCAACCCATTATTATATCTGATAGTAAAGGAAACTACATAAAGAGAGCTATAACAACTGAAGATTTCCTAAACATAAAATTCATCACCAAAAAAGGACAAAAAGTACAGCAAGCTATTGATTGGGCCGAAAAAGAATTACCATCAATCTGTCATCAACACAAAAACATCACATTTTATATTTGGCTAGGAACTTGTAATTTAACCGAACTTAACAGACCTACCAGATACATCTCTCTTGTGAACCAAAACGACTCAAACGTCAGATATCTAAGAAGAAAATTCATCGAACTTAAGGAACTCATCACTAAAATAAAACCAAAATCAAAAATCATCTTCTTAGAAATACCGCCATACTCTATTCAGCGTTGGAACAGATCTCAAGGCCACAAAAACCCGGACATTTTCAGTGAAGACGACCAAACACTTCAAAACCAGTTATACCTTTTAAATACCTTCATCCAAGAAATAAATCAATCAGCAGAAAAATCACCAAAATTTGATCTTGACATTCGAAAAACATCTAAAAGAAAAGGCGGTACTGACGAATACTACAACTTTAATCTATACAGAACTGACGGCGTACATCCAAATTTATTACTAGCAAAGCTCTGGATGAGAAGAATAGCAACCAAAATTCTCCATCAATGTTATAGATAGAGTAGAATAGTATACTATACATATATAAACTTTATACCAACCATATTATAGAATAGTATACTATACATATATAAACTTTATACCAACCATATTTATCCATTCCATATACAATAACATTCATATATAGAAATATTAGCAGCTTTTATATAACACCAGTCTATATTGTATAACCTTCAAATATAGAGATATATATCTACATACTCATTAAACCTGATATCGGAAGATATAAAAGTTAACTGGAAAATTCTAATCAAAGCTAGCTTTCAGTGGGGACGCCCCGCTGATTGCACATTAGCCTACATAGAACTTCTTTGCTAAAAGAAAACAACAATATCTAAAGTGAAAAAATGAGTATCCAGACTAGAACATCAGCAAGAACCAAGAGCAAACCTCAGCCCTATACACCAGCTAAATATGAAAACTTTAGTATCAATAAAACCAGGGCCTTGGACAAAAAACTAGAAGCATGTAATAGAGCAATGGACATACAAATTGAGCAGAAACATCAAAACTACATCCTAGAGCTATCAGCAGCTGCTTATGAAGTTTTAAAAGGGGAAATAGACATATACTTTGAACAACACTCTACTTACAAGCTCTTGCCCAAACACCAGAATGATAATCAAGGGCTATTCATCAGAACTTCACATTCGGTCAGAAATAGAAGTAATAACAGACAACTCTATCGTATCAATTTATTCCATACTACATCAGAGGTAGAGGTTAATGGCCAAGTTATGGAACTCTTCCTGACACACATTGAAGATATAAAAGAAAGAATGAAATCAAGAGGAAACTATAAGATTTACAACAAACAGATAGAGGAACAGATAAACATAATCAAGAGAAATGAAGCTGATATAGAAATAAGTGGAAAACAGAATGAATCACTTGCAACAAATAATCAACCTAAAACCAACCACATAAATAGAATACTTGTATTCAAAGGGACAGAATGTATACAAAATACAGACAAAGAATTATTAAGTAACTGGAATAGAGCCATTGAATGGTCAGAAGATGAACCAACACCCAGTCAGGACACAAGTGCAGTCAACATGTCAACTATACATAACTACTGCGCCATATGCAATCAGACAGCACAACCAGAAACATCCATAGATTGTATTGCATGCAGTCAACTGTTTCATTATACATGTGAAAACATTGATCCTGTAAGGATAAGCCAAACTGAAGAACAATATTCATGTAGGAGTTGCTCTATTATGGACATGGACGTGGTAAATATATCAATGAGAAGCAATAACTCAATTATAGATACAGAAGAAACAATACCAAAAGTACTTCTAGAAGAACAAGACTCGACAGAGGATTATAGCGAAATAGGCCATATAGTTAAAAAATATGCCAGACAATACATCTAAAGACAGTCCAACTAGAACACAGATCACGGAAGAAGAAACAGGAAATTCTAACACAGAAGTACTAGACATGCTAGAAATGAACAAAACGGCTTCATACAAACAGCACAACCAAATGGTACAGAACAGCAGGAATGTACAAATAGAAAATGTAGATGAGCCAAAAAACATCAAGGCAAAACCGAAAAGGCAATATAAGTGCAAAAATATAAATGAAACTACTCAACAGCTTGAAGATCAATTAGCACAAGCAGAGCAAGACTAGTCATAATGGAAGATACCAATAGAGACTATAGAAATACAATCAATCTACTTAGGATGCAATCAGAAGAAAGCACTATTGACAAAAGTAGCTTAAAAACCTACCAGCCAAATTGTGGCTGTAGCAACAATTCGCAGGAACAGACTATAAACAAAATCGATATGATGCTGAACAACTTCCGACTAGAAATGGAAAATAGAGACCTAAGAATAAAACATCAAATGGAGATGAATGAATTAAGACACAAACTGCAAATAATGGAATTACAGAAAGAAGTAAGAATGTGGCAAAGACCAGGAAGTCATGAATATTATCCTTATAATCAGAATATGGACAATACTAGGAACTCAAACCAACACCAAATGAGTGATCAGCATACTGGTGTACAACTTATAAACCAGCAATCCAGGATTCCTAACCAAGCCAATCCACCATTCATGACACCTATGGCACCTCCACACTATAGCCAAATACCAACAGAGCAGAGCAGAATAAATCCTGGCCATATTCAAGCGCCAATGTACCACAATAGCAGAATACAGGCTATACCTGTAAATAGTCAAAGTAGCCACCATTACCCTGGCTATAGAAGTATACATGTACCAACTGGCAGTATCAACACTAACATGATACAAAATGCACATTTATACAGACAACAATATAGGATGACTGCACAACCTATACCACAAAATATAAATCACCACCAAGGATATAGTCAACAACAGACAAGCAGAAAGGAACAAAGTCAAAGAAACATCAATAAAAGATTTTATGACCAAAGAACAAGCATGCCAGTAATAGCTAAACAAAGTCATGCAGAAGAAATTGAAAGACAAAAACAATTGCAACAGCTAACAAATCAGGCTGATAATATTAACCAAATAGACAAAGAACCAACAGAAGAAGCTAGACTGACCACCAATCTGACAAATTCAGCTGCCGCAAAAAATGATGAAGTCAAAGCACATACAGAAGTAAGCCATCAAGTAGATGTCACGCCCAGAACTGGTCTTATAACAACGGCTTCTAGTGGGGACGCCCCGCTGGAAGCGGTCTGCCATCAGAAGTTCCCCTCTCAAAGGGGGGCCAATGTTGGTGGTCCTAAGCATCTAAAGGGACTAGTTCAGGCTGACAATCTAGAAGCAAAAGAAGATGGGAATAGAAAGAAACCAAATCATTTTTTAGGCAGCGGCCGATCAAACAAGATAAAAGGGAGGATATCATTATAGGTACACTCAATGTACAAAATGTGAAATCAAACGCCCTCTATATCAAAAACTTGTTAAGGGATGTACATGTGTTATGCATTCAAGAACACTGGCTTTTTAATGCGGAAAAGAAAATCATAGCTGAAATTACTGAAAATAGCGGATACATAGCTAAAAGTGTTGATGATAATGACGACCCTGATTTCAACGTATCAATGAAAAGGGGATATGGTGGAGTAGCCATAATCTGGAAAAAAGAAATTAATGAAAATATAAAGGAACTGATAGACGGTGGAAATAGAATACAAGCCATACATATTCAACAAGGAGACAAACCAATATGTCTTATAAATGTATATATGCCATCAGATAGCAAAAATGCAGACATCGAATACAAAGACACATTGGCCCAAATTGATGAAATGATAGAGAAATATAAAGACACACACGAAATTATAGTATGTGGAGACATGAACGGGTCACTTGATAGAAGCTCGACACCTCATGATAAAATCCTAAAGACATTTTGCAAGGAAAAATGTATAGGAAATACTGAGAAATGCCCAGTAAAAGAGACATTTTATCACCAGAATGGTATGTCGAAAGGACAAATTGATTACTTCCTCTTCAAAAGTAACTCAGAAATCATTAACAAAATCAGACAAATTGATGTCCTTGATACTGACCCAGAGAATACCTCGGACCATGTACCTGTTATCTTGACACTGAATAGTCAACTAAAAAAAGTCAGGGAAAAAGCAACAACTATCATAGCGAAACCTAAATGGACTGACTGCGACCATCAAATTTATAAGGAAGTCATCAATAAAGATCTACCAAAACTCATGCAAAAATCAAAAGGAATCATTGAGCAAGATAGAAGAAATCTAGAAAAATTGCTACATAAAGCCGGAGAAGCAGCAATCCCAAAGTATAGAAGAAAAATCAAAATCAAATCAAAGGGAAAGGCGATATGGAACGAACAAATAGATAAGGCATCAAAGCAATCAAAAAATGCATATAAAGTATGGAGGCAACATGGAGCACCTCAAGAAAGAAGTAATGAGCTCAAAATCAAAATGACAGCTGCAAAGAGAATACTTCGAAAAGCACAAAGACAAGCCTATGCCTCGCAGAGAGAATCAACAGCGGGAAAAATTATGAAAGCTTCAAATGCAGATACAAAACTTATTTACAAGCTTATCAACATGCAAAGAAAAACACCACTTACTAATACCAAGATACTGAAACTAAATGAAAAGACTGCAGAAGATGGACCAAGCATAATGAACATCTGGCAAGAACATTTCCAACAACTAGCTACACCAACAATAGAGGAAAATTTTGACACTGAAAAACTAGAGCTAGTAGAAATACAAAACAATATAATAGAATCCATAGAAAGGGAAAAAGGTCAAGGCATAGATCTTGTTAATGTAAAGGAAGTAAATAAAGCTATAGAAAAACTTAAAGCAGGAAAAGCACCCGATGAAGATGGAATTTCGGCAGAACACTACAAACATGGGATGGAAGAGTTAACTCCCTTTATAGTACATCTGCTAAATTTAATCTTAACATATTTGGATGTACCAATCTTCCTAAAGACAGGGATTCTAACACTAATCTTAAAGAAAGAAAAAGACAAAACATTACCATCTAGCTACAGAGGAATAACTGTAACTAAAACCTTTGCAAAAATATTACAAAGTATATTGAAGGATAGAGTTGACTCTGTATTTAACAACATACAAAACTCCCTGCAAAGAGGCTTTACAGAAGGAGTAGCATCACTATGTGCAGCATTCCTCACATCAGAAGCAATCGAAGAAAGTAAGAAATTAAAGATACTGCTGATCTTAATAACTCTTGATGCAGAAAAGGCATTTGACAAGCTGAACCATGAAATACTATTCAACAAACTGTACCATTATGGAATAAAAGGAAAACTCTGGATATTACTGAGAAACTTGTATAAAGGAATGAGCATTAAGGTTAAATGGGAAGGGCAATGTACAGAAGATGTAATGGTGCTACAAGGAATTCAACAAGGTGCAAAACTATCTACGACGCTATATAAATGCTACAACAACGTCATACTGGGTAGCATATTAAAAAGTGGACTTGGAGCATGTATTGGTGATATACAAGTCCCTGCGCCAACATGTGCCGATGACATTGCTGTTCTGGCAAATAGTACTGCAGATGCACAAGGAATATTAGACATAGTGCAACACCATACAAGCAGAGATCTAGTCAAAATCAATCCAACTAAATCTGAAGCTGTTCTATACAATGCAAAAGGCTCAAACATATCAACATTGCAATTTGAAGACAATGACATCAATATAACCAATGAAACCAAACATCTAGGTATCAAAAGAAACGAGCAAAACCGTGCAAATATCTCAGAAAGAATAAGAACCGGTAGGGCAACAATATACAGCCTTCTTGGAGCTGGGTTACATGTCAGAAGGGGATTCTCACCCATGGTCGCATACAAGCTATGGAGAACATATGCAGTACCAAGAAGCATATACGGACTTGAGGTGATGAACCTACTTGCAAAAGAAAAGGATATGCTAGAACTGGCAGAGAGAAAAATCCTCCGACAAATTCAAGGGCTTCCAAATAATACAGCAAATATGGCTGTCTATTCCCTGGTAGGAGCAGAACCTATTGCCATCACATTAGACAAAAATGTACTTACCTTCTTTATGAATATTGTTCGAAATTCAGGAACCATAGAATGTGAAATGCTGCGCCGACAAATAGCATTTTCAGACCAAAGAGGAAAAGACTTTATCAACAGAGTAGAAAAAACTCTATCAAAATACAATTTGAAATCTAGCAGCTACTACATAGAAAATCCACTGAATAAAATCGAATGGAAAAGACTAGTAGGAATAAAGATCAAGGAATACTGGATAAATGAATGTCATAATGAAAAAATGGAAAAAACATCACTTAAATACATAGAGATACAGAACAATCCATTAAATGAAGCTCACAATATATGGAAAAGTGTAAAAAACAATAGTAAAGATGTAAAGGCAGGAGAAATAAAAGCAAGAATAAGTACTCAAACGTACATATTCCAAGCCAAAAGAGCTAAGTTCGATCCGAAAGTTAACCCGATGTGTACAATCTGTGAACAAGGAAATGAAGATCTAGAACATTTTATTCTACACTGCAAAGAATTAGAGCAAATAAGATCTAAATACTGCTCAAAAATTGAACTGACAATGGATGAAATTGATACCTAAACATACAAGAAGATCATACAACAAGGGAATTTACTGCAGCTCATAATGGACTATACTAGCAAAGACATAAACTGTTACTCAACTGTAGATAGATAAAGGCAGATGTGGTGTGAGTGCCAATGAGACAACTCTCCATCCAAATAACAATTTAAAAAAGTAAACCATTATAGTGTATGAAAGCATTGAAACTCTGGCTAGAAATATGTGTTATGAGATGCACTTGCTGCGCACAAAAAGGATAAAAAACTTGATCACAAGTACAGTATAAGCAAACTTTTTAAAATAAAACAGTTCATTACTAATAGTATATCATCTTACTATTTTTTATGACTTATAATTACATGTATTTAAAAATAAATCTTCTCTTTTTAAAATTGTAAGATATCAGTTATAATTTAAAGAATAATGACAAGATCCCCATATAGTAAATTAAACTGTGAAGAAAATTTATGTATATATATTAGCCTAAATTTTTCCAAACCCCAACCTTTTTACATAAGTCTTATAAAATATAATTTTCATTATAGTTCCCGATATATTTATAGCACTCTATCTAATAATTATAAAAATTTTAATTTGAGACCATTTTAATTCTTATTTGTAAATATATGCAGTTGTCTCTTAAAATTTTCTTACAACCCAGCACATTATATTATATATCTTTTAAAACTTTATGATGACAATCCTATGAATTAATTATGATATTTATCATTTAGTGATTATTATAACCAAATTCAGTCATCTGTATATAATTATTTGTTTCCTTATGTTTTAAGGTGTACATAGTTGCTAAAACTATACCCTTTGGGTAGTGCTCCACAATTAATGGAGGAATATACAAGAAACTGAACTGAACTGAACTTGACACTGATTCCAAAAATATCTGGTTCTATATACTTTTATATTATTAAAGTACAAAATATAGCTACTTCTGGTTTACACAAGGTCACTTCCGGTTGTTTTTTTCAAGGTTAAATGGTTTGATACCTTTTGCCAAAAGTCTCATGGCTTTATCATGTATACATATGAGGTAAAAGCAGAGGTCAAAATCAAGAACGTCAAATTAAGCTATGACCTTGAGATCAATTTCAAGGTCATAAACCAAGGACCTCAAATAAAAAAAACCATAAGTTCTTAATTATATTTGATTAATGAGTTTTATCACCATATGCATATTTTAAATACAAGATTAATATCAATTTCTTTTCAAGGGAGACTGTTGGACAGAGCATATGTGTATTGACGGTAGAAACACGATCACTATTGGTTTTATGATTTACAGGTCATTGATGACGGATCATACATGCATCTTACGTACACGTTTAGGGAGCACAGCATTGTATCTTAATGCATGATTACAAGGTTGATTGTCAGAATTCAACAATATTTACGAATTTAGCAAAAATTTCTACGTCATTGAATTTTTATTTTTCAATCAAACGCAGCGCAGGGGGGTTGGGTAGGAGGATGGTGGACCTTGGTTGGTAAATCACAATAAGCTGCATGTATACATCATGATAGCTGCAAAGTTTGAAGCTATAATTAGTTCATTTTGTTCATTTTGCCGTTTCAGTAGCATCGCGCCCCTAAAACAAGGACGCGTACCATTTCGTCATAAACTTTCCACTAATATCATGTCGCGACTAACATTTAGGTCCAATTTTTTTCATACAGCTTAAGGATCATCAGTTTCAAAAACACAACTACAAATTTATTTACTAAAGGCAGATAACTCTTCTAAAATTTCATCGAATCACTTCGAACCAAATTAGCCATAAATTCCTGAGGATGTAACAAACAATTAAGAAAAAGAATTGTGTCGATATCTTTTTTTGTTATGAAGAAGATGCACACAGATGATAAACAGTGAATAGGGAGATAACTCTTACAAAGAAAATTGTTCGGCTTAGCAGGGTGAAATTTAAACGCCTATAAACTGTACGATACTATGTTAGAAATATCTAAGCGACATAATGCCAAATAAAAATTTCAAAATTTGGTGTAAAAAAAATAATTATAATTAAAAACCAATTGTTCAGAGAACAATTGAAGGTCTTTCCACCAAAAACAATGTATTTTGATATGAAAAAGTTGTAAAATTAAGTTTAAAATGTCATTTCAACCGTCAAATGATAGCTTATTGTACGCTGATTCCAAAAATATATGGTTTCTATACAATATTTTTTAAATAAGGGAGATAATTTGTTACTTCCGGTTTGAAAAATGTTACTTCCAACAATATTTGAATATTTACTTGACACTGATTCCAAAAATATCTGGTTCTATATACTTTTATATTGATAAAGTACAAAATATAGCTACTTCTGGTTTACACAAGGTCACTTCCAGTTGTTTTTTTCAAGGTTAAATGGTTTGATACCTTTTGCCAAAAGTCTCATGGCTTTATCATGTATACATATGAGGTAAAAGCAAAGGTCAAAATCAAGAACGTCAAATTAAGCTATGACCTTGAGATCAATTTCAAGGTCATAAACCAAGGACCTCAAATAAAAAAACCATAAGTTCTTAATTATATTTGATTAATGAGTTTTATCACCATATGCATATTTTAAATACAAGATTAATATCAATTTCTTTTCAAGGGAGACTGTTGGACAGAGCATATGTGTATTGACGGTAGAAACACGATCACTATTGGTTTTATGATTTACAGGTCATTGATGACGGATCATACATGCATCTTACGTACACGTTTAGGGAGCACAGCATTGTATCTTAATGCATGATTACAAGGTTGATTGTCAGAATTCAACAATATTTACGAATTTAGCAAAAATTTCTACGTCATTGAATTTCTATTTTTATTTTTCAATCAAACGCAGCGCAGGGGGGTTGGGTAGGAGGATGGTGGACCTTGGTTGGTAAATCACAATAAGCTGCATGTATACATCATAATAGCTGCAAAGTTTGAAGCTATAATTAGTTCATTTTGTTCATTTTGCCGTTTCAGTAGCATCGCGCCCCTAAAACAAGGACGCGTACCATTTCGTCATAAACTTTCCACTAATATCATGTCGTGACTAACATTTAGGTCCAATTTTTTTCATACAGCTTAAGGATCATAAGTTTCAAAAACACAACTACAAATTTATTTACTAAAGGCAGATAACTCTTCTAAAATTTCATCGAATCACTTCGAACCAAATTAGCCATAAATTCCTGAGGATGTAACAAACAATTAAGAAAAAGAATTGTGTCGATATCTTTTTTTGTTATGAAGAAGATGCACACAGATGATAAACAGTGAATAGGGAGATAACTCTTACAAAGAAAATTGTTCGGCTTAGCAGGGTGAAATTTAAACGCCTATAAACTGTACGATACTATGTTAGAAATATCTAAGCGACATAATGCCAAATAAAAATTTCAAAATTTGGCGTAAAAAAAAATTAATTATTATTAAAAACCAATTGTTCAGAGAACAATTGAAAGTCTTTCCACATCAAAGAAATTTTGATAAAATAGTTTTTTCATACTGATGCGATAAACAATGGTTTAATTATATTTTTGAGTGATATAAGGGAGATAATATGCTACTTCCGGTTAAATGAATGTCACTTCTGGTCTCATATGATAGCTTCTTTCACACTGATTCCAAAAATATATAGTTTCTATATACTTTTGTGTGTAGAATGGGAGATAATTGGCCGATTCCGGTTTGTTGGAAGTCGTTTTTAGTCTTCAGTAATGAGTTTATGTATCTATATGACAAAATACATGGATTCTGAGTATTTTGATATGAGAAAATTGCAAAAAAAGGCTACTTCCGGTTTTCTCAAGGTCACTTCCGGTAGTCAATTTTCAAGGTCATTTGTCACCTAACCTTTTGTACAAGGTCAAATGCCTTTATAATGAACTTAGTTGAAGTTATAATCAAATAACCTCATATCAAGACATTTCAGGGGCACCAACTCCTATAAGATGCCATTAAATTGTATAAGTCTAAATGTAGCATATCTTCATTACAATAAAGCACACATTTTGCACTTGTTCTTTTATATGTATCTTTCAAAGTGTCAGAGAAAATGCAAAAACAAGCAAAAGTCACAATTGAGAACTTGACCTTGACCTTTGACCTTGACCTCATTTTCTAAGTTAGTACCTAGGGGACTCATATAAAAACATTCCAGGGTTGTACGGTTAATGGTTTATAAGTTAAAAATACATTCCAACAAATTTATTGTTTAAAGGTAGATAACTCCTATAAAATTTCATCAAATCGCTTCGATCCAAATTAGCCAAAAATTCCTAAGGATGTAACGAACAATCTGTATAAAGAATTTTGTCGATATCTTTTTTTGTTACGAAGCAGATGCACACAAATGATAAACAGTGAATAGGGAGATAACTCTTACAAAGAAAATTGTTCGTCTTCACAGGGTGAGATTTAAAACCGTATAAAGTATACGATACAATATACAAAATATCTAAGCGACATATTTTAAAACAAAAATTTCAGAATGTGGCGGGGAAAAAAATTAATTAAAGAACCTTAGTGAGCACGCACACATACCCCACGTCCCCACATTGTCATTGGAGAAATTAAATAAGTATAAGAAAAAAAAATTGTATAAGAAAAAATATTGAATAATAATTTCCTGTCAATATACATAGTATGTCCTTATTATCCACAAAATTTCATGAAATTCTGTAGTGTGTTTTCAGAGGAGTTGAGATGACAAACTGTTGCAGAAGTACATTGAAGCAAATAAGTTCAAAGGGGCATAACTCCTAGAAAAAAATTGAACCGTAATTTCCTGTTGATATGCACATCTACATAGTATGTCCTTATTATCTACAAAGTTTCATGAAATTCTGTTGTGTGGTTTGAGAGGAGTTGAGATGACAAACTGTTGCAGTAGTACATTAAAGTAAATAAGTTCAAAAGGGCGTAACTCCTAGAAAAAAAATTGAATCGCAATTTCCCGTCGATATATACAACTACATAGTATGTCCTTATTATCTGAAAAGGTTTCGTGAAATTCTGTTGTGTGGTTTGAGAGGAGTTGCGATGACAAGAAACAGGACTGACGGACGGACGGACAGACTGACGGACTTCGTTGCGTGGGGTATAATAATAATAATCAGAACAAATACAATAAGTCTTTCCACAGAAAAGTGGAAAGACTTAATTAAAAACCAATTGTTCCGAGAACAATTGAAGGTCTTTCCACCAAAAACAATGTATTTTTCAAGGTCATAAACCAAGGACCTCAAATCAAAAAACCATAAGTTCTTAATTATATTTGATTAATGAGTTTTATCACCATATGCATATTTTAAATGCAAGATTAACGTTCAACATACCCTTCCAATCAAAATTTACGTGTTTCGACATGTCGCATCGAAGAATTTTGTAAAATTAATTTGTTGATACATGTATCTTATACAGTTTTGGGGAAAAAATAGAAATAAGCTTAATTCAAAAATTAGAATATGACCTTGACCTAATTTTCATTTTTTTGGACCAAGGACCTCAAATCAAAAGATCCTAGGTCTCTATCACTTATGGTTTACCAAATAGAAATGCATATCACTTATATCAAATGCATAAGGGGAAGTAACTCTGATATGGAGCGTTCATATTGCTTCGGTCAAAATAGGACAAATCACGCAAAGGATATAACAAGCAATTTTATAAAATAAATTTGTTGTAATCTTTTACAGTTGCGAAGGAGTAGTGGACTCAAGGAAAACAGTGTTTGGGGAGATAACTCCTACAAAGAAATATAATCGGTTACGGAGGGTAAATTTCAAAAGCGCATAAACTGTTTCGATATCATATACCAAATATCTAAGAGACATATTGCAAAAAAATTACAAAAATTAGGCGGAAGAAAAAAAAATAATAATCAGAAGAAAACAATAGGTCTTTCCACAGAAAAGTGGAAAGACCTAATAATAATAATAATTAAAAACCAATTGTTCAGAGAACAATTGAAAGTCTTTCCACATCAAAGAAATTATGAAAAGAAGCAAGTTTTTTTATACCGATTCAATAAATGAATGGTTTTTATATACTTTTGAGTTAAAGTCATAAGAAACCTCAAATCAAAAAAAATAATGCATACGTTTTTTTTATAACTCAATGGATAGTTTTCATTGTAAAACTGATGTACATGTACTTTATTCTGAAGAAAAATCTGTAATTATTCATATTTAGAAGAAGTTTACTTTATTTTAATTGCTTCCTTCCAGGAAGCAATTCCCCCCCCCCCCCCCCCCCCCGCGACATATTTTCTGTATGCAAAGTGAACTCAGTGTGACCCATCTTGTAAAAATCCGGTGATCACAATACGCATGGATGTCCTTAAAATAAACTATTCTCTGAATTTAAATGTTAAACACGTGCTCAATTTCCATGCTTTTTTGTTGACTTTCTGTCGATTGTTGACAAACAGGTGACAATTGTTAAACTTCAGCTTCAAAAGACGAACTTTAATTACCTGCCATTTTTCGTCGTATATTGCTATCACGTTGGCGTCGTCGTCGTCGTCCAGCGTCGTCGTCCTGCGTCGTCGTCAGAATTCTTTTAGTTTTCGCACTCTTACTTTAGTAAAAGTGAATAATAATCTATGAAATTTTAACACAAGGTTTATGACCACAAAAGGAAGGTTGGGATTGGTTTTGGGAGTTTGATCCCAACATTTTAGGAATTAGGGGCCAAAAAGGGCCCAAATAAGCATTTTCTTGGGTTTCGCACTATAACTTTAGTTTAAGTGAATAGAAATTTATGAAATTTTGACACAAGGTTTATGACCACAAAAGGAAGGTTGGGATTGATTTTGGGAGTTTTAGTTCCAACAGTTTAGGAATTAGGGGCCAAAAAAGGTCCAAATAAGCATTTTTCTTGGTTTTTGCACCATAACTTTAGTATAAGTAAATAGAAATCTATGAAATTTAAACACAAGGTTTATGGCCATAAAATGTTTGGTCCCGTTTTCAAATTGGTCTACATTAAGGTCCAAAGGGTCCAAAATTAAACTTTGTTTGATTTTGACAAAAATTGAATCCTTCGGGTTCTTTGATATGCTGAATCTAAAAATGTACTTAGATTTTTGATTATTGGCCCAGTTTTCAAGTTGGTCCAAATCGGGGTCCAAAATTAAACTTTGTTTGATTTCATCAAAAATTGAATAATTGGGGTTCTTTGATATGCCGATTCTAACTGTGTATGTAGATTCTTAATTTTTGGTCTCGTTTTCAAATTGGTCAACATAAAGGTCCAAAGGGTCCAAAATTAAACTACGCTTGATTTTAACAAAAATTGAATTCTTGGGCTTCTTTGATATGCTGAATCTAAACATGTACTTAGATTTTTGATTATGGGCCCAGTTTTCAAGTTGGTCCAAATCAGGATCCAAAATTATTATATTAAGTATTGTGCAATAGCAAGAAATTTTCAATTGCAGAGTATTCAGCAATAGCAAGAAATCTTCAATTGCACAGTATTGTGCAATAGCAAGAAATTTTCAATTACACAGTATTGAGCAATAGCTAGAAATTTTCAATTGCACAGTATTGTGCAATAGCAAATATTTTCAATTGCACAGTATTGCGCAA
The DNA here is from genome assembly GCA_037788925.1 of Mytilus galloprovincialis. Lineage (NCBI taxonomy): Eukaryota > Metazoa > Mollusca > Bivalvia > Mytilida > Mytilidae > Mytilus > Mytilus galloprovincialis. The sequence continues at coordinate 22,274,851 of CM075341.1, forward strand.
TAGCAAGAAATATCTAATTGCACAATAAGTTGCAATAGCAAGAAATTTTCAATTGATTGGAGTTATCTTTCTTTGTCCAGAATAGTAGTTGAATCAACTTAAATCATTGTTTTATACAATATACAATGTATATTCACTTTTACTACCAACTGATAAATTAAAACAATCTTTACCATTCAGTGATAACAAGCACTTGTTTAACATTTTAATATTTTATGATGCATTTAAATGAGTAGTTATTGCTATTTCTTCAATTTTTTTGAGAGGATTAATATTCAACAGCATAGTGAATTCCTCAAAGGCAAAACAAACATTTTAATTTCATTAGACCACATTCATTCTGTGTCAGAAACTTATGCTGTGTCAACTATTTAATCACAGTCCAAATTTAGAGCTGAATCCACCTTGAAAGTTGTGTCCATACTTGCCCCAATCGTTCAGGGTTCAACCTCTGCGGTCGTATAAAGCTGCGCCCTGCGGAGCATCTGGTTAAGTCTACAGTGATAAGTAAATGTATTAAGATTAAAGAATATATGGATTCCGAGTACTTGTTCATGAAAAATGTGCAAAAACGGCTACTTCCGGTTTCTCAAGGTCACTTCCGGTTGGCGTTATTCAAGGTCATATGTCACCAAACATTTTGGTAAAGATCATATGCTATATAATGAACAAAGTTGAAGTTATAATCAATAAACCTGATAATTACACATTTCAGGGGCACTAACTCCTATAAGATGCCATTAGATTGTTTCAGACCAAATGTAACATATCTACATTACAATTAAGCAAACATTTTGTACTTGGTTTTTTTTGTACATATTTTTAAAGGTGTTGGAGAAAATGCGGAAAAGTCAACATTGAGAACTTGCTCTTGACCTTTGACCTCGACCTCATTTTCTAAGTTAGGACCTAGGGATCTCAAATAAAAACATTCAAGAGTTATACGGTGAACGGTTAATAAGTAAATAACACAAACCAACAAATTTATCACATAAAAGTAGATAACTCCTATAAAATTTCATTGAATCGCTTTGATCCAAATTAGTCAAAAATTCCTGAGGATGTAACGAACAATTTGTTAAAGAAATTTAGTTGATATCATTTTTTGTTACGAAGAAGATGCACACATTAGATAAACAGTGAATAGGCAGATAACTCTTACAAAGAAAATGGTCGGCTTAGCAGGTGAAATTTGAAAGTGAATAAACTATACGATACAATATGAAAAATATCTAAGCGACATATTGCGAAACAAAAATTTCAGAAGTTGGCGGATTTTTTTTTAATAAATTAAAGAACCTTAGTGAGCGCACTCACATACCCCACCGTCCCCACATTGTCATTGGAGAAATGAAATAAGTGTAAGAAAAGAAAATTGTATAAGAAAAAAAATTGAATCATAATTTTCTGTCAATATGCAAATCTACATAGTATGTCCTTATTATCTACAAAGTTTCATGAAATTCTATTGTGTGGTTTCAGAGGAGTTTCGATTACAAACTGTTGCAGAAGTACATTGAAGCAAATAAGTTCAAAGGAGCATAACTCCTAGAAAATAAATTGAATCGCAATTTCCCGTCGACATGCACAACTACATAGGATGTCCTTATTATCTACAAAGTTTCATGAAATTCTGTTGTGTGGTTTCAGAGGAGTTTGCGATGACAAACTGTTGCAGTAGTACATTAACGTAAATAAGTTCAAAGGGGCGTAAATCCTATAAAAAAAATTGAATCGCAATTTCCCGTCGATATGCACAACTACATAGTATGTTTTATTATCTGAAAAAGTTTCATGAAATTCTGTTGTGTGGTTTCAAAGGAGTTGCGATGACAAACTGTTGCAGTAGTACATTAAAGTAAATAAGTTCAAAGGGGCGTAACTCCTAGAAAAAAAATTTAATCGCAATTTCCCGTCGATATGCACAACTACATAGTATGTCCTTATTATCTGAAAAGGATTCGTGAAATTCCGTTGTGTGTTTGAGAGGAGTTGCGATGACAAACTGTTGCAGTAGTACATTAAAGTAAATAAGTTCAAAGGGGATTAACTCCTAGAAAAATAAAGGGCTGCGATTGAGCGCATGATACGCCCGTTGCTCTTTAAACTTGTCTTTTATGCTTTAAATGAATTTATATGATCAACTAGAAATATATATAGAAATCAAAAGGGATGTTTCGCGGATTATTCAATGTGAAGAGTCAAAAATTAATTTTATGGTTCAATAAATTCAAAATAAATAACAGCCATTCATTAAATATCTATTTGATTCAATCTGAATAGTTTTTCGACATTTTAATAATAGACCAGACACAAGTTGTTTCCTTTTTCCTTTTTCCTTTTTCGATATTCAAATTTTGAAAAATATTACAAGTCCAAACTGAATTTTTTTTTCCCTCCAAATTTTTTTTCCCAAATTTTTTTTTCCTCAAATTTTTTTTCCTTAAAATTTTTTTTTTTCAAATTTTTTTTCACAAATTTTTTTTTTCACAAATTTTCTTTTCCTCAAATTTTTTTTTCCTCAAAAATGTTTTCCTCATTTTTTTCGTTTCCTTATTCGTTTTCTATTTCCTTTTTCGATTTTCATTTCCTTATTCGTTTTCTATTTCCTTTTTCGATTTTCATTTCCTTATTCGGTTTCTATTTCCTTTTTTGATTTTCATTTCCTTATTCGGTTTCTTTTTCCTTATTCGGTTTCTATTTCCTTATTCGATTTTCATTTCCTTATTTGGTTTCTATTTCCTTATTCGGTTTCTTTTTCAATTTTCATTTCCTTATTCGTTTTCTATTTCCTTTTTCGATTTTCATTTCCTTATTCGGTTTCTATTTCCTTTTTCGATTTTCATTTCCTTATTCGGTTTCTATTTCCTTTTTCGATTTTCATTTCCTTATTCGGTTTCTATTTCCTTTTTCGATTTTCATTTCCGTATTCGTTTAATTTTCTATTTCCTTTTTCGATTTTCATTACCTCATTCGGTTTCTATTTCCTTTTTTGATTTTCATTTCCTTATTCGGTTTCTTTTTCCTTATTCGATTTTCATTTCCTCATTCGTTTTCTATTTCCTTTTTCGATTTTCATTTTCTCAAAAATATTTTCCTCAAATTTATTTTTCCTCATTTTTTTCGTTTCCTTATTCGTTTTCTATTTCCTTTTTCGATTTTAATTTCCTTATTCGTTTTCTATTTCCTTTTTCGATTTTCATTTCCTTATTCGGTTTCTATTTCTTTTTTTGATTTTCATTTCCTTATTCGTTTTCTATTTCCTTTTTCGATTTTCATTTCCTTATTCGGTTTCTATTTCCTTTTTTGATTTTCATTTCCTTATTAGGTTTCTTTTTCCTTATTCGGTTTCTATTTCCTTATTCGATTTTCATTTCCTTATTCGGTTTCTATTTCCTTATTCGGTTTCTTTTTCAATTTTCATTTCCTTATTCGTTTTCTATTTCCTTTTTCGATTTTCATTTCCTTATTCGGTTTTTATTTCCTTTTTTGATTTTCATTTCCTTATTCGTTTTCTATTTCCTTTTTCGATTTTCACTTCCTCAAAAATATTTTCCTCAAATTTATTTTTCCTCATTTTCTTCGTTTCCTTATTCGTTTTCTATTTCCTTTTTCGATTTTCATTTCCTCAAAAATATTTTCCTCAAATTTATTTTTCCTCATTTTCTTCGTTTCCTTATTCGTTTTCTATTTCCTTTTTCGATTTTCATTTCCTTATTCATTTGGCATAGACCTTCTTCAACTATTACTCTTTAATTTCAGATAGGGAGGCATTAGAAAAAAATGTCTCACTACCGGTTAATTTCAAAATGGCGGACATCATACTTAAATCAGCCCAATATTGAAGGCTTCCATGTGAATAAGTGCAATTATCATCCTACTATCATAATATTTGGTACAAACGTTTGTTTTTTACTACTTTCGGATATATTATGAAGATTAGTGGTCTTAAAACCCCTACTTCCGGTAAAATCCAACATGGCGGACATTGTACCAAAATAAGCTTAAGTTTTAGGGAGGGTAATTGAAATGTGTTTTAACGTATTGCTACTATCATTACATTGTGCAGGAACCTCTCTTTGGTGTTTCTCATTGATGCAATGTATAAGACATAAGTCTTTAAAAACCCTTACTTCCGGTATTATTCAAAATGGCGGACATAGAAATATCAATTTATTATTTAAATATTCAACTTTTTTCAAATTGTTCTTTCTGCTGGTCATTCAACTTATGGCTTTAAGTTATCCCCATAACCACTAATTTTATTCTGTTGTAAATGTTTAAATACAAATTTGATATTTCCGGTAAAAATATGGCGTAAATTTCAACCAGTTGCTTCGCAGGGCGCAGCATTATACGACCGCAGATGTAGAACCCTGAACAGATGGGACAAGTATGGACACAACTTTTAAGTTTGATACAGCTATAAATGTGGATTGTGAATAAATAGTTGACACAACATAATGTCACATTATGAATTTGGTTTAAGAAATGAAAATTAGAATTTAAAATTTTTAAATTGGATATTAAACTATTATGGTTCAATATCCAAAATGTATATACATGATTATATTCAGGATATTATAGAATTCTAAAAATTAATTTTTTGATGAAATCAAGTAATGTTTAATTTTAAACTTTGTAGGCCTCAATGTGGACCAATTTTATTAGTGAATCCAATATTTAAAATGTAAATATATTGTTAGATATAGTATTTTTAATAACATTGCATAACTAATCTTAAAATTTCTTGATACTAAGATCATGTTATTGACTTAAAAAATTGCATCAAAATAAAAAATATAGTATTTATTTACATGATTGTTTTAACATGTATGAAATATTAAAATTTCTTGCTATTGCACAATACTTAATATGATAATTTTGAATCCTGATTTGGACCAACTTGAAAACTGGGCCCATAATCAAAAATCAAAGAACATGTTTAAATAAAGCATATCAAAGAAGCCCAAGAATTTATTTTTGTTAAAATCAAACTTAGCTTAATTTTGGACCCTTTGGACCTTAATGTAGACCAATTTGAAAACTGGACCAAAAATTAAGAATCTACATACACAGTTAGATTTGGCATATCAAAGAACCCCATTTATTCAATTTTTGATAAAATCAAACAAAGTTTAATTTTGGACCCCGATTTGGACCAACTTGAAAACTGGACCAATAATTAAAAATCTAGTACATTTTTCGATTCAGCATATCAAAGAACCCCAAGGAATCAATTTTTGTCAAAATCAAACAAAGTTTAAGTTTGGACCCTTTGGACCTTAATATAAACCAATTTGAAAACGGGACCAAAAATTAAGAATCTACATACACAGTTAGATTCGGCATATCAAAGAACCCCAATTATTCAATTTTTGATGAAATCAAACAAAGTTTAATTTTGGACCCTTTGACCCTTTGGGCCCAAAATTCCCAACATCCATACAACCTTCCTTTTATGGTCATAAACCTTGTGTTTAAATTTCATAGATTTCTATTCACTTATACTAAAGTTATAATGTGAAAACCAAGAAAAATGCTTATTTGGGCCCCTTGGTGGCCCCAAATTCCTAAACTGTTGGGATCTTAACTCCCCAAATCAATACCAACCTTCCTTTTGTGGTCATAAACCTTGTGTTTAAATTTCATAGATTTCTATTTACTTAAACTAAAGTTATTGTGCAAAAACCAAGAATAATGCTTATTTGAGCCCTTTTTTGGCCCCTAATTCCTAAACTGTTAGAACCAAAACTCCCAATATCAATCCCAACCTTCCTTTTGTGATCATAAACCTTGTGTCAAAATTTCATATATTTCTATTTACTTAAACTTAAGTTATTGTGCGAAAACCAAGAAAATGCTTTTTTGGGCCCTTTTTGGCCCCTAATTTCTAAAATGTTGGGATCAAAACTACCAAAATCAATCCCAACCTTCCTTTTGTGGTCATAAACCTTGTGTTAAAATTTCATAGATTTCTATTCACTTTTACTAAAGTTAGAGTGCGAAAACTAAAAGTATTCGGACGACGACGACGTCGTCGTCTCGCCAACGTGATAGCAATATACGACTAAAAATTAAAAATTTTGCGGTCGTATAAAAATTAGTCCTTACTCCATTTCTTCGATATATAGTTTTGGATAGGTTGATTAAAGCAAAATAAAATCACTATAGTACTAAAACATTTATAAAATGACTACTATTTGGCCAAAAATACATGTTTATTCACGGTCAACCCAACATGCACACAAAGCAGTGCACGGGAGACCCGATTTTCCACATTAACATCGACCACGGCATCCTTTCTTACATCCACAATGTACAAGCTTCTGACAAAATGATGAGAACGAGTTTTTTAAAAGGGATCCTCTTTGTCCCTTCGCCATCTATTATCACCTGGGCTGGGTAGCATAAGAGCCAATCCCAAGCTCGTCCCCCTAAACACCCGCCATAGTTTATTGCACGTTTTACATGCTGGAAAAGTCTATACCAAGTTGAGGGAATAGCCTCAATTGTTTCTTTATTATTATGAGGCTGACTTCATGCAGGAACTTCTTAGGAAGAAAGATAAGAAGTTAGCAATATCCTTTAACTCTACTTTCCGCTATATAGATGATGTTCTTTCACTAAACAATTCAAAATTTGGTGACTATGTGGAACGCATCTATCCAATCGAACTAGAGATAAAGGATACTACAGATACAGTTAAGTCGGCTTCATATCTTGACTTACATCTAGAAATTGACAATGAGGGTCGGTTGAAAACAAAACTTTACGACAAAAGAGATGATTTCAGCTTTCCAATTGTGAACTTTCCATTTCTAAGTAGCAACATTCCAGCAGCACCTGCATACGGGGTATATATCTCCCAATTGATATGATATTCCCGTGCTTGCATTTCCTATCATGATTTTCTTGATAGAGGTTTGCTGCTCACAAGGAAGCTATTAAACCAAGAGTTCCAAATGGTGAAGTTGAAATCATCCCTTCGTAAATTTTACGGACGCCATCACGAGTTGGTTGACCGTTATGGAATAACCGTTTCACAAATGATATCGGATATGTTCCTTACGTCGTAACTACAATCCCCTTTCATGAATATGACCTACCGAATTAGACTATTTACCGGATTTGTAATCACTTAAGCAACACGACGGGTGCCACATGTGGAGCAGGATCTGCTTACCCTTCCGGAGCACCTGAGATCACCCCTAGTTTTTGGTGGGGTTCGTGTTGTTTATTCTTTAGTTTTCTATGTTGTGTCGTGTGTACTATTGTTTTTCTGTTTGTCTTTTTTATTTTTAGCCATGGCGTTGTCAGTTTGTTTTAGATTTATGAGTTTGACTGTCCCTTTGGTATCTTTCGTCCCTCTTTTAGCCCTCCACTTTGTGCAAATAGCTAGTTTCTTGCTTCGATAACCATGTTAGCTCCATATGACAAGTTTTTGCGATCTTACAGTAAAACCCCGGTGATTTAGGCTGATCAATCATCATTCTTTATGTGAAAGTCACATTTTTAAATGCCATCAATGTCTCCCACGCAGTCTTTTTTTCCTTTTCAAGCAAACAGAGAACCGTATCACCACCGGTAAAGGCATGGATCACAATAAGTGTGTGAGATCGCTATTTGCCTAGGGCATTTGAAGAGCCATTGATAGATATTAATCCAAAGTTAATTGCCCTCCTAAACCCAATATATAGTTCGTCTACCCCCATGTTACGGAATAGAGAAACAGTAATGACAGCATCATCAGTAACGAGTGTTCGAGTCATGACTCAGTTAAGTCTGTGTTTCACTGCATCAGACACATGCATCATGATTCTTGTGTCAGCTTCTTAATGTGAAAATGATGCTAAACTTAAAATACATCACGTTGTGGATAACACTGAACATAAATAAAAATTAATAAAATACTTTGAAACTGTAACAAGAGTGGATGAAGTCTTGGATAAGTATGGTAGTTGTAGCAACAAATACTTAGGATGTTCAGTGTTATCCACCACATGATGACGTTTCAAGTTTTTCACCATGTTTTAATCAAGATGGATGTCTCTGATGCAGGCAAACACTGACTTAACTGAGTCATGACTCGATAAGTCTATGCTGATGTCATTGCTGTTTCGCTATACTGTGAAATAGGGGCAGACGAACTTTGGTTTGCATTTGCAAGTGGGAAAAGCTTTAGATATATATCTATCCATGACCTTTGAAATACACTAGGCATTGAGAGATTACACGTGTACCGGAAAAGGGAACTGCGTTGGTAACATGGATGGCGTTTGGAGATGTGACTTTAGCATTTACACAGTGTGGGAACGGAACTGTACGGTTTTCTACTAATTTGGTCATTCGGGAGACTGTCAAGCGGTGCTCCGACATTTGCAAAATAACAAGTTGCTTGATGGAAACTTTGATGAACTCTTATGTTGCTATATAACGTTTCTGCTTCAAGTTTTGATAGCTAAAACATTCTTTATGTAAATATGAACCAATAAAATAATAAGAAAGATATATGCATTCAAACGTTTTCCTTAGAATGATGGAGCTCCGTGTAAAACGATAAAAATTGTCACACAACAGCGATCAAAAATGTCAAATAAACATCGAAAAATCAATGTTTGCTTCCTGAATTTTCACATGTACATTTTCTGATATAAAGCCTTACCTGTCTGAAAGTTTCAAAGCCATTGTCCCAGTAGAAATCAAAATATATTCATTTTCTCCATGTCGGATATTTTTATTGACTGTACAATCGCTTGCAAGTTCACTGTAATATCACTCGGAGCCTTCCTGTACAATCGCTTGGAGCTTTTCTTTTCATCGTTTGGCCAACTAGACAACTCCGAAAGGAGGGTAACCTACTTTACCTTGTTATGACTTCACGGTCCAGCTAGCAAGCAAGCTAGTCAAATGTATTACATTTTCCTACACACTCATTGCATTTTGCTGTAATAGTTTCTATAGTGGCATATGACTAATTATAACTCTTAAGTAGATAATGCTTACTACTATCTCTTCTGCCACATTCGTGATCAGTTTATGTTTTTCATGATACTTTTGTCATATAAATATTTATTAAAACTACTGCAATCCAATACAATATATGTCTGGCATGATTTTTCTCTCCTTTTTCTGTTACGATTTAACAGTTACTTATTTGGTATTGTTTTTTTTTCATTTTTAAACCTAAATTACACACTTAAAAGTGTTAATGATGTTTGAAGCTTTTATTTGAATGGATGCAGCCTGCATTAGCGGATCCGGTATGCGGGGAGAGGGAGTTTTGGTGGTTGAAACCCCATTTTTCCCGATTATTTTTTTATTTTGTGGACGTTTCAGTGTGTTCCGTGGTTTGGATCCCCCTTTTGCAGAAAGGCGGGATCCGCACCTGGTCTGATATCGTCAATAATAGTATGATGATCCGATCATTCATCTGATTTTTATAGTTTGGTCTTGTGCTGTGCTAGTTTTGGGGAGAAATGAGCGCACACAGACATTTTTAACCCTGCCAAATTCTTTATGTACTAGTTTCAAGTCAAGAGCTCGTAGTTTAGTGGTTGTCGTTGGTTCAAGTCTGTCATATATATTTTTTGTAAATTGTTTTATTATGAAATAGGCCGTCAGTTAAATTCGAAAGGTATTGATTCTTATTTTTCATGTCGGGACCTTTTATAGCCGACTATAATAATTGCTTAAATCCATTTATTTTTTTAACTTTGACAATCATATCACATCTCCTTATTTTTAAATTGAAGATATAAATGTTGTTTGCTAAAAATGTTGTTAACATACACTATAACAATATATCATTTTATCAGACCACGGTTTGCGGAAGTAGTCAAGAAGACAATATTATGTTTTTCAGGGGCTGACAGGATACACGTGATCGTTGTTAGTTTCAACTTCAATATTATTATGCAAGCAGATGTAATAAACAATGATTTCATACATTATTTTTTTGGGGTTTACACTTTATATAGGGCTTTATTTATGATCTTATTCCAGAGTTCACAATTCTTATTCTACATATTTCACCTTTATCAAAATTAGGAAATCTGTTTGGTCGTCCCATTTTGTTGTAGGGATGTTTAGATTAAGTGTCGAGTTAATATGTATATTATTTTGTGTTGTCTGCGAGAAACAAATCATTTTTCTGATCTAGTAACTAAATTCAAAACCAAAATAGATAATGTTAACATATATATTTTATTGAACTGTGTAAATTAATCGGAATGCGAATGACAACATGCACCTACAATTCTTTTGTGTGTTTCCCGTTTCGGTAACACATGACATTTGCGCGGGAACTTCTTACATAAACATCGTTTTTGGATTATTGAAACATGTGAAATGTACTGTAACAGTTATTGATTTTTGGAGGTAATGTGATATTATTTATTATTCAATAGTACATAATTTTACGTCAAGTTTGTACACATTAAGTCTCTGGTCAGTGGCGGATCTAGGGGAGGGGGGATTCCGGAGGTTGAACCTCCCTTTTTTGTTGACGATCAATTCATTTGGATAGGGATATCAGTTGGAACTGACCTTTTATCCTGGGTAAGGATCCATGTCCCCATTCAAATGCATTGATCACCCCACAAAAGGGGCGATTCCAACCGGGAACCCTCCTGCTGGATCCGCCACTGCACACTACTCGGACCTGTTATTTAGTGAGTGATGCGAAAAAAATCAATTTACATTAGGTCTCCCTTTTTGAAAAATGACTAAATCCGACTCTGCTTATCGTGGGTGAGGTCCCCCTTTAAAAAAATGGTTGGATCTGTCTCAGTTAGTCTAATCTAAACTGAAACACATCAGGGGCGGATCCAGCCATTTTGTGAAAAGGGGGGGTCCAACCATGTGCCCATTCAAATGCATTGATCACTCCAAAAAAGGGGCGGTTCCAACTGCAAACCCTCCCCTGGATCAGCCACTGCACATTACTTGGACCTATGTTAGTTCGTTACATGTAATTACTTAAGTGATGCAAAAACAACTCAATTTACTAATGAACTTCCTTATTAAAGAAACTTTATATAAAAGTAAACATGTTCTTTATATTTTGCTGTGTGAAATTGCTTATGCGGGAAAGACCCATTACAACCCGACCATAGAGTAGACAACAGCTGAAGGCTACCAATGGGTCTTCAATGCAGCGAGAAGCTCCCACACCCAGAGGCGTCACAACAAACCCGTTCTAGAAATAATTTGTGAATAATTACATTAGATGTATGTTTTATTACAATACTTTATTCTGATTGGCTAACTGCACATCACGTGTTATTCCGTGAGCAATTGCATCACTCAATAAAACTTTTTATTCATGAAAACACGTGGTCCCACAATAAAGTGCACAGGTGAATTAAATAAAAACAAAATAAAATTCGTGTTTTCTTGATCATAGCTAAAAAATGTAATTATAAGTATTGAATGCTTCTTTTTGTAACTTCATAGGGTTGTAAAAGCGTTGAATGTGCGCAAAATGTACTTCGGTCAACGCTTTTACACCCCAATGAATTTACAAAAAGAAGCATTCAATTCTTAAATGAAATTGGTAAATACAGTTATTCTTGATCTTCATACAATTTAAGGGCATTTCCAAATAGTCCTAAATATAAATTGCTTTATGCAATTTGAAAAGGGTTGGAAATGACACTGAAAAATCATTGTTTTTCCTCTAGCATAGTTTGTACGTGCAGTATAGGTGTATTTTAAAGGCACAACAGTGAAGCCGCCGTATAATACTTCAATCGAACCGATTTACTTTTTGAAGTTTAATTACTATACTATATATATATAAAAATATTAATTTTTGCGAACCATTTAGGTCACGGAAATTCCAAAATATGGCACCAGTAAGGAGAGTTGTACAAATAATGTGAATACACAGAACCCCCATCCAATTCATCTTTAACTAAAAGTATTCATCATTTTCTATTTTATATGAAAACACGTGGTCCCACAATAAAGTGCACAGGTGAATTAAATAAAAACAAAATAAAATTCGTGTTTTCTTGATCATAGCTAAAAAATGTAATTATAAGTATTGAATGCTTCTTTTTGTAACTTCATAGGGTTGTAAAAGCGTTGACCGTGCGCACATTTTTAGAATGAAGCGCTTCCGCGCTTCATACAAAATGTACTTCGGTCAACGCTTTTACACCCCAATGAAGTTACAAAAAGAAGCATTCAATTCTTAAATGAAATTGGTAAATACAGTTATTCTTGATCTTCATACAATTTAAGGGCATTTCCAAATAGTCCTAAATATAATGCTTTATGCAATTTGAAAAGGGTTGGAAATAACACTGAAAAATCATCGTTTTTCCTCTAGCATAGTTTGTACGTGCAGTATAGGTGTATTTTAAAGGCACAACAGTGAAGCCGCCGTATAATACTTCAATCGAACCGATTTACTTTTTGAAGTTTAATTACTATACTATATATAAAAATATTAATTTTCGCGAACCATTTAGGTCACGGAAATTCCAAAATATGGCACCGGTAAGGAGAGTTGTACAAATAATGTGAATACACAGAACCCCCATCCAATTCATCTTTAACTACAAGTATTCATCATTTTCTATTTTATATGTACTAACAATATTCCATTTTTCTATAATTTGGATTAAAATGTGCAAAAATCTGAGTTAGAATAGGTCGAATGCCCCAAATACATGAAATAAACATTCCCTGATTGGTTGAAGCACTGTGGCGTTGATGTAAAGCATAGCAAGCCTTGATGTAAAGCACACGCTTCACAGGAATAATTAAGGAGAGTTTTACAAATAATGTGAATACACAGACCCTCAATCCAATTTATGTATTGCTAAAAATAATCAAGTGTTTATCATTTTCTGTTTTGATTCTGCTAACAACATTCTATTTTTTCTATAATTCCATTTGGAATATGTGAAACCTCGCAATGAAAATAGATGGCCTCAATGATGTAAAAGCAACCCAAAAAATTTCCATTAATATGTTAACATCTTGAACTTCGACCCTGGGTTCAAAGGGTTAATAAACCGATTCACAAATAGAGATATCCTTTCGCTCAAGTGAAGTATACAGGCAACTTCGTTTACAGAAATATATACACACTTTATCAGTAATATATTGTCATGCTTCTGCATATCCACGTTTTTTTGTATACGGAACTTCAGTCAAATTCAATTCTATACAAACTTTATTACGTAAAGCAATAGGAGTAAGACTATTTTTTTGCACCAATTTAACCGTGACCAGCATCATCGTCAGTATCAAAATTGTTTATCGTAATCATTGTGAAATTTCATTGACATAGGGTTTATTAATATAGAGTAATTTTGGTAAGTATGGCTTATTTATGTTAATTAAAGTTCTCCAGATGTGCTTCTCTAGACATCTTTGACGGTCAGTTTAATCCCATTTATCTCAATATTATCCCCGATGACAGAAATGTCAACCAGACCTATTCGTGTCAAAAGTGAAAATCTAATCTATTTGATGAACTAATTTCTTCTAAAACTGTACATGCATTATTTCTGTATTATTTGATAACCAATCACATTTGCGTTGCATGATAATGGGTTGCAATCAATCTTTCAATCGCTATTTTATGATATTTTTGTGTCTGTTTTTTGGTTTGCATATCAGTAGTCGAAGTAAACTCGAGGTTATTATATAAAATTATTTGTCTCTTTTCGTCTGTAGTACATGCGTTTGAGGTCCGGTTTAATTTGTACGCATGAAATCTCTAGTCTAAGAAAAGCTAGTGATAGAACCTTAACCAGATAAGCAACTGTCTAGGGCCAAGTAAGGAAGGTGAAAAAAACCAGTATTGGTACTATTACGCAGAACCATAAACAGATGCATAGACAGACCCAGGGGTGGCAGTGGCGGATCCAGAACTTTTCATAAGGTGGGGCCCGCTCCAGTCATGCTTCAGTGATTCCTTATATAATCAACAAAATTTTTCCAACGAAAAGGGGGGGAGGGGTCTGCCCCCTAGATCCTCCTATTGGTGGGAAAAAATTAGTTGATTATATAGGAAATCATCAAAGCTTGACAGCAGTGGACAGCCCTTTGGAAAGTCAGAGACCACCCCTTTATGAAAAGTGCTGAATTGCCACTGAGATTTGCAGGTTTTCTTTGTAAAGATACCTTTAAATATCAACAACTCTGACTGAGTACACAATTTGATTCATTTTAGCTCATTAGCTGGGCTCACTCGCTAAAAATATTCATTGCGGCTCACTGGCAAATATCTTACGATACTCATGTGTAGAAAAACTGATTATCTGTACATGTGTGTGAGGAGTAGTTAGCTTAAATATAGCTAAATTTGGAAAATTTGAAAATGACTTGGGGAATGAAGATGTAGTAAAGACCGAATATCAGTTTTGGTCTTATATATGTAGTACTTTAAAATTTTAGTCTTTCATGTATATATGTGTACAAATATATCACTGTTTCAGTGGCAATGGTAAATAGACACTGAAAAGTCTTGGATAACATTTTATAGTTTTGAATGTTTCTTCATCAGTTGACTTAAGTTAGGTGGAGCCAGGAGGTGTGTTCTTATTTCCAACAGAGGAGCGCTCAACCTATATCAATTTGTGCATGAAACAAATTGATAGTTGCTAGATACTGAATGATTATACCACAAGAAAGTTTTAACCTGTGCATATATACTTAAAATACGATAAAAAAAACATGTCTTTTTCAGGACTTCTGATCCAACCATGTAGTATGGCATTTTATTGAGATATGGTTTTGGTCAATGGATGTTCATGAAGAACCTGCAGTACAAACTATATCACTGGATTTAGCTCTTTGTCTAAGTGTATTATTAAAGTACTTTGCTTTGAGCTCAGTTCATTGTTATGCAATTCATTCTTTGTGAAATAAAGATTTGACAGACAACTCTCATGTACAAGGATTTGTCAAAGACTAAGTAGTATCACCTCTTTCTTCAATGTAAGTAATAGGGAGATAAAAAGCATATATATATATATATCAATTTGAACCAAACATTATATGTCCTTTGACCAAATTTTATAAAAAGAACAAATTTACCCGACAATGCTACTCCCGCTACTAGCAATATGATGCTAGGTTGTTTTAATACAGCTGTACTGCCTACTGATGACTTGGTCCTGAGTGTAAATGGTCATTCGATTATGTTTTAAAAAAATTATAAGGCCTATCTGGCCTAATTGATTTCTAAAACTATGTTTCATTGTACATGTTCAACATTTTTCATTCAATTGTTTATTTCTAATAAAGGAGTAGGTCCAGTAAGACCCCTTTTTGGCCCCAAAATATAGCAGTTTTACAAAATTGTTAAAATGTAAACTTTTAGTCATTTATTGGATAGTAGAAAGGTTCTGCTACATAAATATGGGCTCTTTTTGCCAATACAATGCACATATATTGAGAACTAGCACCATTAATTCATGCTAAATTACTGAAATCTTCACAATTCCAGCATTTTAGTTAAATTTTAGACGGTTTCCGTGTAAAACGAAAGTGGCCGCATTCGTGTTCATCCAAAATATTGAAATGGAAGTTGTATTTAATGATATTACATTACATATATAAAGATTGAGGATGAACACGGATGCGGCCACTTTCGTTTTTGACAAAAACCATCTGAAAAGTGACATTTTTTCGCATATTTGGTAGATTTCTCATATTTGAGCCAGAATCGGATCGTTTTTAATGACTAAATAAGTTAAAATCTTTCACATAAATTAATTGCATCATATGAAATAGACACATAAGTGTTTAAAAAGTGGTCAAAATCTTTCGTCAGATGAAACTGAAATTTGAGGCCAAAATCGGTCCTTACCGGACCTACTCCTTTGTGTGAATTAACATTGTAACAGTAAATGTTAATTACTACACTTTCATACCACAACAAATACTGTATTTGTGGTACATGTATCACTTATATTTGTATCTATATAACAAACAAAAATAAAAAGAGAATAATTTTGCAATACTTTTTGAATACTATAACTTTTTAGATATTTAGACATATTAAGACTAATTAAGTAGATGTTGATAATATCCACTTGACATGCTTGAAATTCTATTAGATTACTTTTGGAGCAGTTTTGAGTCTTTGAAGCATGCTCAAAAAAGTTCTTTTGGTGAAATCATTTTCATATTTGTTAATTTTTTTTGCTTCGACCAGCTTTGGAGGAAATATTATCAAAGAATTGATAAAAATCAGCACAGAAGTTTACTTCCTAGCTCATCTAGCCCCTAGCATCTTGTCAGGCATTGTCATTACTAAAAACCAATAAATGTATTCTAATCTGAGGAACAATTCGACCTTTTAACAATTTTTTTTACTAATGATACTGACGATCCTCCACAAAGTAATATAAATAGAACCATACAAATAGTAAGCAAATACATATAAAAAAAGATGTGGTATGATTGCCAATGAGATAATTCTCCACAAGAGACCAAAATGACACAGAAATTAACAACTACAGGTCACTGTAAGGCCATTAACAATGAGCAAAGCCAATTCCGCATAATCATCTATAAAAGGCCCTGAAATGACAATGTAAAACAATTTAAACGGGAAGACTAACAGCCTTATTTATGTACAAAAAATAAATGAAAACGAATATGTAACACATAAACAAACGACAACCACTGAATTACAGGCTCCTGATATCATTTCTCTCAAATCTAGACATCATCTCCCATTTAGAAAAAAAAAACACATGAAAAAATGAACCTAGAAAAATGTATTATGTGTTGCTCTCCTAGCTACAAAATGTATCCAAAATCAAAGATGTGGAACATATTCTATCATAATCATTTGGTAACTAATGCAATTAATGTCTCTTCCATGCCCGTCTTGAACATAAAAACTAAATAATAAATAAACAACACTCCTAATGCTGAGATTGTTTGTCATCGTGCAACACAACTAATAACACCATATAGGAAAAACATAGAACTCCTTTTGTCATAAGACACTGTCGAACATCCAAACATACTATCCACACTCATATGTGTCCACACTTGTTCTTACTAAAAAAAAAAACAACGTTCGTTCGTTTGTCGGATGCTATAGTGGGGAATATTGAAAAGTTGCTGAATCGTGACATTGATATAAAAAAAAAATCATGTTGAAGGATTTTGTGTTTTCTCTGTCTTTCAGATTATAAGTCCTCTCCCATCCTTGATAAAATTTAATTTTACAGGACCTTTTTCTACCAGTAGCTATAGCTTGTAATAAACAGACATCTCATTTGAAATTATACCACATCTTCCAGGGCCGTAACTACCTATGAGGCAGGCGAGGCAACTGCCTCCCCTGAATTTTCTTCAGGCAAAACTTTTTTTGGAAGTAATAAAATAAAATATTGACAATATGTACACGGAGAACTTTAGTTTATATTATAAACAACACAAGTTTACAGTTTTAACAGTGTTATCATGATACGTGATATGTCTGTCATTTTTCGGATTTTTTTATCGAAAGTGAACTGTTTTAGTATTTGTTTTTTTTTGGGGTTTTTTTTTCGTGTGGCCGTCCGTCTGTTATTCAGTATTGAGGGGTCAGTATTCGTACGAGAACACATATGAAACGTTGCTTTCGATAATTTTGAATAAAAACTGTTCACATTTATTTGGGGGCTCAATTAAGCAGAGGGATTTCTTTTGTATTGTGAATCTTTTAAGATATCGGAAATTCGTTACAGGCTGAAATAGCTGTTGGATCGTTTTTTTAAGTCTCCCGATCGTACGAGAACATTATGGTCAATGCCTTAGTAGATAAACACTCCCATTCGTTGTAGCAGGAACTTTCTATACTAAGTATATACTAGACTAATATAGAAAGTCCCTGGTTGTAGTTATATATGTCTGTTCAGCTTTCAACAATATTGAAATTCAAGATCCTCAATAAAAAAAAATATCTTGCGTTCTATAATCTTGCTTTATATGTTTTTTGAACTTACCAGGTTCTAAAAAAATATCTTTAAATACAGATAATAATTGTTTGCATGAAAATTGCTCCAAGGATCCAGCAAAACTGATTTTTCTTAAAGTAAAGAAATCGAAGGAAAACGGGTAATTTTTAGCCATATCATTTGAGAAAAAAATCGCGGTCACAATGAATTTAATGTTAACAATTATAGGTCAAAGTACGGCCTTCAAGACGGAGCCTTGGCTCACCCAGAACAGCAATCTCAGCTTGTTTTTGCATAAAAGTTGCTTCCAGATTCAAGCAATACTAATGTTTCTTAAAGTAAGGAAATCGAAGGGAAACGGGTCATTTTTAGCCAATGACTGAGAGATAAAAAATGGGCGGGGGGCTGTGCCCCCCAACCCCCTATTATGGGGGCCTCAATCGGGGGCCCCAAACCCATGCCTCCCCTGAATTTGAACCCTAGTTACGGCCCTGTCTTCTTATTTTAATATCATGTTTATTGACATATACGTGTCTTTTCTTGGATCAGTGGTTATCTACCACCATTCCACATTCGAATTCCTTGTGTCGATACCCTCACACCTTTTTCAATGGAAAATCAGACAAACTATGGTACATATCAAGTTACAATATCCCGATCCTGTGATGAAAATATTTTGTTGTATTGTTCAAATATGTATTTATTATTATTTTTTAAATTGCTGGTAAATAATATATTAAGTAAAATTCAAATTATGCTAATTACCCTTAAAGAGAATCTAGTCACCTTTTCGGTATATATAAATATCAATTTTGTAACAGGATTATTTTCAGTTTTATTTTAGATTAGATTCTTAACATATTTTGTACTGTCCTTTTCTTTTTATTTTGTATATTTATCCAGTGGTTTTGTGTTTATGTGTTACATATTTGTTTTTCGTTCATTTTTTGTACATAAATGGGTCATTTTCAAAAAATGTGGATATTTCAGTTGTGAAATAACAATACAAAAAATATTCAATTTTCAACTTTAATATATGAAATTGAATAGTTTAACAACAATACAACCTGAAACAAAAATATGCAATCTTAAATGCTACTACAAAAATATTTTAAAAAATAACATAGAAACAAGTATGGGACATATAAAATGTCAACTACATAACGGATTTAGTTTCGGTCCCTAATTTTTTTTTAATAATATTTACATTTTGCTTGATATATATTTCCATAAAAATCATCACACTCTTTTCAAAACTGTTAACATGGTTAAAATAACACTTTTTAGAAACATATTTTAAAGTGAATTTAATTCAGCATTGTCAACTACATAACGCTTTTTGTCAACTACATAACGATTCACTGCGTTATGTAGTTGACCGTTATGTAGTTGACCTATTTGTGGTTTTTGGATGTTTTTCTTGACCCTAATACCACCAGATAAATGGTTTTTATTGAATTAGAGTCAGTATTATAGACTTTGAATGATTTATGTAAAAAAAAATATTTATGCCAAAATTTATCAATGTTTTTGCCGTTACAAAGTTGACATAGAATAAAATTACGGAATATTTTGTACTCACCAAAACTAATCTATAATGAAATGAATCAATGATGTCATCCTGTAACTTTAAGCACGTCATCAGAGGATGAAGAGTAAGTAGAGAACACTTCCTTAGTTACAAGGGATATAATCAGTTGTTTATTGGCAACATTATTTCATTTGTGTTATGTAGTTGACATTTTTTTAAGTACGAAATGAAAAGTAAAAAAAAAATGCTAATAAAATCTAATAATTCCCTGTATTTGTGTATACATACCTGCAGTGATACCTACATATTTATAATAACAAAAGAAAAATAATAATTTCCGCTGGGTATTAAAACCAGCATTTAAAAAAGACTAGTTTTTCAATTTCGTACAAGCAATTTTGGGGTTTTTGGACCCTTTGAAACCCACTGGAAGCAATTTCTGTAGCTAAATTTCATATTGAATTTGCTGGAACTTGTTACACACACCAAAAACTAAATGGTGTATCTAAAAATTGGATAAAAATATTTACACTTTTTTAGAAATATTGATTGTACAAGAAAATCCACATTTTTTGAAAAAGGCCCAAATAAGCCATTAGTTTTCTCGTTTTACATTGTTTTTTTTTCGGGGCATTTTATAGCTGACCATGCGGTATGGGCTTTGCTCATTGTTGACGACCGTACGGTGACCTATAGTTGGTAATTTCTGTTTCATTTTGGTCTCTTGTGGAGAGTTGTCTCTTTGGCAATCATACCACACCTTCATTTTTATATCTATTGTACACATTTTGTTTTTGTCTCTGATATAGTCGCCTTAAAAGGGTTCCTTGATAGAATCTAAATTGTCAAAATGACAGGTTTTATGCTTTTTTTCACTTCAAATACCATAGATGAATTTAATAGAACAACAAGAAACAACCAATGCAATGCATATACAATGTATTTAATGAATTTGGCCAAGCAATTCTACAGGAAAGCTCCAAGCGATTGTACAGGAAGGCTCCGAGTGATATTACAGTGAACTTGCAAGCGATTGTACAGTCAATAAAAATATCCGACATGGAGAAAATGAATATATTTTGATTTCTACTGGGACAATGGCTTTGAAACTTTCAGACAGGTAAGGCTTTATATCAGAAAATGTACATGTGAAAATTCAGGAAGCAAACATTGATTTTTCGATGTTTATTTGACATTTTTGATCGCTGTTGTGTGACAATTTTTATCGTTTTACACGGAGCTCCATCATTCTAAGGAAAACGTTTGAATGCATATATCTTTCTTATTATTTTATTGGTTCATATTTACATAAAGAATGTTTTAGCTATCAAAACTTGAAGCAGAAACGTTATATAGCAACATAAGAGTTCATCAAAGTTTCCATCAAGCAACTTGTTATTTTGCAAATGTCGGAGCACCGCTTGACAGTCTCCCGAATGACCAAATTAGTAGAAAACCGTACAGTTCCGTTCCCACACTGTGATTTAGAATGATGATTGATCAGCCAACAACATCAGCTATGGATTTGATAATGTCATTGATAAAACGGTACGTGGTTTTGTTGTAAGATCGAAAAAACTTATCAGATGGGGTTAACAAAGCAAGAAAACATGTGTTTTTGGAAGAGAAAAAACTTATTGAGGCTATTCCCACGACTCGGTCTAGTCCAGACGCTTATGAATGGCGAAGGAAAAATATGATCCATGGTTACCCGTTTGGACAACTCTTTGTAATAAATCTTCATCTTATCAGGAGCTTGTACATTATGGATGTAAAAAACAATATCACAGTATTTGTAAATGTGGAAAATCAGCTCTCCGATTGTGAATAAACATGTATTTGCGGCCTAACGAGTATGCTGATTGGGTATTATGTCCTTACCTTAATAAAATACCTTGAAACTGTAACACGAGTGGATGAAGTCTTGGGTCCGTATGGTAGTTGTAGTAACAAATGCTCAGGATATTCTATCTTATCCACCACATGATGTATTTCAAGTGAAGCACTAAGTTCACATTAAGATGCAGACACTAGAATCATGGTGCATGTGTCTGATGCAGTGAAACACGAACTTAAACGAGGCATGATTCGAACAGTCATTACTGATGATGCTTTCAGTACTTTTTCGCTATTCCGTGACATAGGGGTAGACGAACTATGGATTGTGTTTGGGAGGGCAAAAAACTTTGAATTAATAGCAATGGCCTTTCAAATGCACTAGGCAATGAGTGGTCACACACACTTATTATGATTTATACCTTTACCGGTTATGATACGGTTCTCTCTTCGCTTGTATAAGGGCAAAAAGGAAGGCTAATTGAGGCTATTCCCTAATCTTTGTCTAGTCATTCCAGCATGTAAAACGTGCAACATACTAAGGCAGGTGTTTAGGAGGACGAGTCTGGAATTGGCTCTTATGGCACCAAGTCGAGGCGCTAATAGATGGCAAAGGAACAAAGATGATCCCTTTTAAAAATCTCTGAGGCCTCATCATTTTCAGGGGCGTAGCTAGAAAGAAACAATGTGCAAGCCACTACCGCCGAGTGGAGCGAGGCGAAAAATTTTTGGGACTCTTTTACGCAGATTTTTTTTTTTTTTTTCGGTTTTCGATTGTAGGACAGTTGAAAGAGGAGCTACATGTAGATAGGACCTATAAACAATTTATGAATGTAAAACTATTAATGAAGCTTCTGAATAGAGTAAATCATGGTTAATTGAAAACGTAAACTACACATTTTTCTGATACAGAATTTATTTAAAATTGTCCAAAATCGGCCCGTCGGGTCTAGGCAGAAACTAACTTCTCTATTACTTTGTCAATATTTACACTGAAACGCCGATGAATATACAGTAATGCTAGCGATGATAACCAGTAGTTGTGCATTGTTGATCGTACATTTGATTTCAACAGACGTAGTACACTGATAGATCTCCACGGTAGCACTTGCAAGATGTTTAAAACCATGCAACGTACGTATTCGCCATCGAGCGACCTCCCATGATTGAATTCGTAAAAACTGCATACCATGTCAGTTTCGTATGTCTCAGACAATTTTGAGATTTGTTAGTTTGTTATATTTCCTTCAACACGAAGAAGCAGATACGGCACAAAGAAGCGATTTTCTG
The DNA here is from genome assembly GCA_037788925.1 of Mytilus galloprovincialis. Taxonomy (NCBI): domain Eukaryota; kingdom Metazoa; phylum Mollusca; class Bivalvia; order Mytilida; family Mytilidae; genus Mytilus; species Mytilus galloprovincialis. The sequence goes on from CM075341.1 coordinate 22,297,432, forward strand.
ATAATATCAGATGCGACTACACTCTCCAGTTCCCTTATCCATATATGGTCTATAAACGCAAATTATAATGAGACTTTCCTATACTGTTTTGGCGTGTTTGCAGGTTGATTGGCTCTGGTAGTCTGTCGGACACATCGGCGTGTCATATTTTCAACGATACCAAATGGGTTCTGATAAATCTAATGCCGATTTGTACATCTCATTCCAAACAGATAAACCGTACTCTGTAAAATGTGCTTCGAAAGTACATGTCTTAGAGTGAGTATAACAAATTCAAATCTTGTAAAAGATACAAGTTACTGTCCGATTTTGTCATGATCTCCAATAGAACTTCTATTTTGAACTAAATGCCGTTATTTAATGACATTTCATCAATTAAAAAAGTGACAACATACGTGTTTTTTTAAACATTTAATTTACAAATGTTTATTTTGCAATTTTATTTTGCATGCCAAATCGATGTGCACGCAACTGCGTGTTGGCGTATAGGGAGCTACGCGCCTGATTTTGTCAGAAGCTTGTACATTGTGGATAAAAGAAAGGATACCGCGGTCGTTGTTAATCATTATGGGGAAAATCGGGTCTTCCGTGCACTGCCTTGTGTGCATGTGGGATGACCGAGAATAAACATGTATTTTTGGCCAAATAGTAGTAATTTTAAAAATGTTTTAGTACTTAAGTGATTTTATATTGTTTTAATCGGTCTTATCCAAAACTCTATATAGAAGATATGGATTGAGGACTCATCTTTGAAATTTACGCCATATTGTGGGTTTTTATTTGACCCTTTACAAACTAATAGAATTGATGGTTTTGGGGATAACCTAAAGCCAACAAGAGGCTGTCACAACGACAGAAAACCGGATTTATTGACATTATATGTGTCCTGCCAATATCACAACAACCATAACTGATGAACGGTGAAAGTGAAAACTGTCAATATCAAATTTGACCTCAATTTTGTCATCAGTATCAACATGTTAAATTTTGAAATGCTTAGGTTGAATGGTTCATGAGTAAATGCAACAACCTAATGGAAACGCCATTTTTCGATCTTTCAAAAACCATAACTCCTGAACGGTAAAAGTCAAAATCGTCATTATTGAACTTGACCTCTATTTTGTCATCAGTAACAACATATAAAAATTTCAAAAGCTTTGGTTGAATGGTTCATGAGAAAATGCACGGACACGACTGGAAACACCATTTTTCAATCTTTCAAGAACCATAACTCCTGAACGGTAAAAGTCAAAATCGTCATTATTGAACTTGACCTTCATTTTGTCATCAATAACAACATATTAAAATTTGGGAAGCTTTGGTTGAACAGTTCATGCGTAAATGCACGGACACAACTGGAAATGCCATTTTTCAATCTTCCAAGAATCATAACTCCTGAACGGTAAAAGTCAAAATCGTCATTATTGAACTTGACCTTCATTTTGTAGTCAGTAACAACATATTAAAATTTTAAAAGCTTTGGTTGAACGGTTCATGAGTAAATGCACGGACAACATTTGGTTGCCGTCCGCCCGCCCGCCCGCCCGCCGTACATCCCAAAATCAATAACCGACATTTTTGTCACAAAAATCCGGTTAAAAATGTAAGGCAGCAACCATTTGATTTTCTGGGGGGGGGGGCTATGTTTTTTTTTTTCTGTGCAAACTTTTTTTTTCGCCTTCGGCGAAGAACAATCTATTTTTTTAGCGACAAACCGAAAACAATTTATTTATTTCAATTTTAGCATTACATATAGTGGGAGCTGAGGGTGAAACAAACAATTTTTTTTTCTCAGGGTCCAAAACAAATTATTTTTTTCACCAAAACCTGGAAACAAACTTTTTTTTCCAAAAAAAACCATAGCCCCCCCCAGAAAATCAAATGGTTGCTGCCTAATGACCAGCACAAAAAAAAAAACATTTTCTTTACATTTAGAAAACAAGCGGCTGTCACAACGACAGCAAACCGGATTTATTAATATTTATTTGTGTCCTGGCAATATCACAAGAACCATTACTGATGAATGGTGAAGTGAAAATCGTCAATATCAAATTTGACCTCCATTTTGTCATCAGTATCAACATATTAAAATTAGAATGGTTCATGAGAAAATGCAACAACGTGAATGGAAACGCCATTTTATACAATCTTTCAAGAACCATAACTCCTGAACGGTAAAAGTCAAAATCGTCAAATATTCAACTTGACCTCTATTTTGTCATCAGTAACAGCATATAAAAATTTCAAAAGCTTTGGTTGAATGGTTCATGAGAAAATGCACAGACACGACTGGAAACACCATTTTTCAATCTTTCAAGAACCATAACTCCTGAACGGTAAAAGTCAAAATCGTCATTATTAAACTTGACCTCTTTTTTGTCATCAGTAACAACATATTAAAATTTGGGAAGCTTTGGTAGAACAGTTCATTCGTAAATGCACGGACACGACTGGAAACTCCATTTTTAAATCTTTCAAGAACCATAACTCCTGAACAGTAAAAGTCAAAATCGTCATTACTGAACTTGACCTCCATTTTGTCATCAGTAACAACATATTAAAATTTGGAAAGCGTTGGTAGAACAGTGCATGCGTAAATGCACGGACACGACTGGAAACTCCATTTTTCAATCTTTCAAGAACCATAACTCCTGAACGGTAAAAGTGAAAATCGCCATTATTAAACTTGCCCTTCATTTAGTTGTCAGTAACAACATATTAAAATTTTAAAAGCTTTGGTTGAACGGTTCATGGGTTAATGCACGGACAACATTTGATTGCCGCCCGGCCGCCCGCCGTACATCCCCAAATCAATAACCGACATGTTTGGCACAAAAATCCGGTTAAAAATTAAATATTAAAATAAGAAACTGATATTTCTATGTCCGCCATTTTGGATATTACCGGAAGTAAGGGTTTTAAAGACATATGTCTTATACATTGTATCCATGAGAAGCACCAAAGAAAGGTTCCTGCACAATGTTCTGATAGTAGCAATACGTTAAAACACATTTCAATTACCCTCCTTAAAAAAATAAGCTTATTTTAGTACAATGTCCGCAATGTTGGATTTTACCGGAAGTAGGATTTTTAAAGACCACTAATCCATATGATATATCCAAAAGTAGTAATTTATGTGATATATCCAAAAGTAGTAAAAAAACAAAGTTTTGTACCAAAAATTATGATAGTAGCATGATATTAACACCTATTCACATGCTAGCCTTCGATATTGGGCTGATTTAAGTATAATGTCCGCCATTTTGAATTTAACCGGAAGTGAGACATTTTTTCAAATGCCTCCCTATCTGAAATATAAGAGTAATAGTTGAGGAAGGTCTATGCCAAATTTCATATTTGTAGCAGGATGTGTACAATTTTTCACCAAGCCGCCGTACTATATAATAGCTAATCCTTGATACAAGTGTACGAACAACGTAATTATTGTATTATTTTTTTTATTGTACTATCGATTCCAAGTTTACTTTCCACAGCGGTCACTGATCGAGATTAATAGAGAGAAGTTAATTCACTTCGTACCTTATCACCTATTTTCCTACATAAATTCTAGGAGATGACCCATTTCTATTTCATTAAATATTTTTTTTCTTTTAGTACACATGACTCCTTTCAGTTTCCGTACACATTCCTTTGTTAAAACGTCTATCGACAGAACGGATCAATCGTCGTATTTTGATTCTAAATTGTCGGAAGTATTGTAAGGACGACAACTCGAAGCGATACTATGGAAGATTCCATTTCGGCTGAAGGGGTGTTATAGTTACACCTTTACGTTGTTGACTAATTTTTTTAAAATTTAAATGTAACACATGATTTAAAATTATGCAACAACAATTACCCTCAATAGCAGAAAGACACAGACAAGATATCTTGAGTTTTAAATTAATCAATGGAGTGGGGAATCGAGGGCAACATTTAGTATGATACCCCTGGAGGTCAAGAAAACTATACGCATGCGCTTAAGACCTTAACTAATTCCCAAGACTCATGATTTGTAGCATGGACGTATACAAAATTGTAACTAGTAGTTAATCGTCCTAGATGATTCTCCATTTCTTTATATATGGAAGTTCAATATCAAATATCAGTTTCATAACGGTGACACAATTCCTCTTCAAACTCCACTTCAGTTCTCATCTGACAGAAAAAGCTCAGTTATCGGAATTAGAAGAACAAAACAGCAAAATTCCCTCTGTGACGTGTTTCTAAATATATAAAACACTAAATATAAATACTGCTAAATTCTGATTTATTATCAAACTATGAAGATTATTAGAAGAAATGATAGCAAAGTTGTTTAAATTCAATCCGTTTGTCTTGCTATAAAAGGTAAAAGCAAGACAATCTAAAGAATCTGAGATGTTCCTTAATATTTAAAACAGAGTGCACACGCTGAAATGTCACGCCTTCTTTACTAATCATTGACATTATGTTGATAGTCCTAAATATAAAGCTTTATAACAACTGTCACATAAACTAAACATTAACCAAGAAAACTAAACATTGACCAATGAACCATGAAAATAGTCAAGGTCAGATGAATCATGCCAGGCAGACATGTACAGCTAACAATTTTTCTATACAAATATAGATGGCCTATTGCTTATATTTAAAGAAAGACAGGCCAAAACACAAATCAAAGAGCTGAAGAGCTCTGAGGGAAAAGACGGCCATTGTTTCAATTTTTAGGGTGGTATCTTTTAATAGTCTACATACAAAGAATGAGCAAAAGAACAGCTAGAACATATAGAAAGGCTAACAATAATGAAACTAATTGTTGTTTATTGTTATTTCATTTCCTTAGTCAAGAATTCATCATAGAGACAATTTTGGACCAATGAGATCTGCAACTTCTAAATCAAAACATTTGATTTAAAGTTGGGAGTTAATTATCTAAAATTCAATTGAATTTAACAACTACTACAATATATTTTAGAATTTTAATTATGTACAACTGAACGGCAGGTTAAGACTATTCTCAATTTTTTGTGACAGTATTCTCAAGAAAGTGAGGACTGAAAAATCTATTCAGTTTTAATTTTCAATTGATAAAGTTCCCAGTTACAACTCTCATCACAGGGATACATGTACTTATAAACTCAAATATGATTGATATATAAGCTGTCTGAAGTTTGTTTCCAGATCCCACATTTTGATATATCTGTAAAATTCATGAATAAATAGCTTTAAACTACAAAAAGCAATATTTAAAAAAATAAATGAAAAAAAAATTACCACTACAATAATTGTGTTGGTACGCCAAATTATTTTTTAATTGATGACTACTTATCATATATATACTTAATGTGACATTTTTAGTGTTCAGATACATTAACTTTCATTTAAGTAGGTAATTACTCATCAATTGAGGTGCTCCTTAATTGGAAAGATTCTAAAAACATAACTTTACAGAAAGAATGAAAACTGTAGTTGCTCTCCCCAATCTCAATAGGTATAAACTACAAAAAGCAACATTTAATTTTTTTTAATTTTTTTTTAACCATTTCAATCATTATGTTGGTACACAAAATTTTTTTTTATATAGAAGACTACTTATCATATATACTAAATGTCACATTTTAAGTGTTCAGAAACATTTACTTTGATTTTAGTGTATAATTACTCATCAATGGAGGTGCTCCTGAATTGGAGGAAGATTCTAAAAACAGAACTTTACAGAAACAATGAAAACTGCCGTTTCTCTCCCCAATCTCATGTATCCCCATTGACACAGTTTACCGCGAAAGTTGACCTACAAATTATCTGATTATAGCCTCAGATTAAAGCATTACATGTTGGTGTGGGAATGATCTACACTACAGCAAACATCATAACATTATAACAGTACAACATAAGAACGCACTATAAAAATCAGTTGAAAAAGGCTTAACTCATCAGATTGACAAAAATATAAGTGGACGTGGCCGGGTACTTATACATCCCGACACAAAAAGACACAATGAACAGATCTGAGTGTACTCGCAGTTATCTGACAGCTAGTTCAAAGCCACTAACAACTAATAAAAAAAATCATGCATCTAAGACTAAACTATCAATCCGTACACATCCAACATCCAATGGATTTAGTGTAAAGACATCATAAACAGCCAGAGAAAAACATGACCTTGTGCAATGCCAAGTTACAGGTATCGACAGATTGTAGATCCATGAATATGTATATATATATATAACATACTAGACTACCATCCATCTGATGTATTGTAGAACGGGTCTAACGTGTCGACTGCTTGGACGAATCTAGTTGTAGTTGTAACACCATAGTATTGATCGTGTTTGTCAAGCATACATATTTTTCCATTCGTTGTCCATAACTGTTTAATTTTGTCCTTTTTCAACAGTTTTCTGTAGTGATAGAGTATATTGTTGCGAAGCATGGTTAAATCTTCATTGATGTAGACGGGCAATAAATTTGCATTTTCCCTCAGATTTTTCTACATTTGAGTATCCTGAACACCAGGTTCTGATAATCTAACAATTATCTGACAATGTTTCGGGTCACTGTTATCATCGAGGTCTGATAATTTACAAACTCAATGTGATCTGAGAATGTCAACTCCCTTAAACTAGAGATCATTACCAGAAATAATTCTGCGAACAACTTCTGTTGTGTTTCTCTCATCATTTGGTTAAGGGACGCCAGATATTCGGATTAAGCTTCTACGCCCATATTATTCAACTGCATCTACATCTTCTCTAAGTTTTTATTTTCTTATTTCAGTTGTTCAATTTGTTCAAGTATCGGCTCTGTGTGCGATCTAATTAGATTTGTTATGTCAGTAATAATATTGGACAGCATCTGCTATTTTTTGTATGTCTTAATCTGAGATGGTTAATTGTGGTAAAGGTGTGTGTATCGTTTCAGCAGTATGAGAACTAACGTTTATGTATTGTTGATCCATTACGTCTGTACGTGATCTTTTATCTTCACGTTTTGGTGGGGTGGGATTACTTGTTCGCATACGCCTTTTACCGGAATTTGTGGAACTAAAGAGAGGACATCAATTTATGTTGTAAAACAGTTTAATGCAAGTTGAGTAAATTGAGTATGGATGGCTCAGTATTGTTAATGGCTTATGTACTTGTGTGTGTAGTGCTTACAATATGTAATGTCAAATGTAAACAATGTACCTTTTACTTCGCGAGTTGTTTTAAAAGTTCACCATTTAGAATGATTGTCCGAATTGAGTCTATGACCACAACACATTTAATAAGTCATAGTCATCACTAAAACACACGGATGTTTTCTTCAAACGTTTATCTACTATACTATATATCATTGCATATTCAATCCTTCATTACCCCAAACGATACGGGTTTTTGAATATATTACGTTTTTATATCTCACTAGTTTTGGCTGACCATTTACCCTTGAGCATGCGCACCAAATCTTTTGCGATTGTCATACAATTGAGTTTAGCTAGCTATAAAACCAGGTTCAATCCACAATTTTCTATATAAGAAAATGTCTATATCAAGTCAGGAATATAAAAGTTTTTATCAATTCGTTTCATGTGTTTCTGATTTTGCCATTAGATTAGGGACTTTCCTTTAAGAATTTCCTCAAAGTTCAGTATATTTGTGATTTTGCTTTTTGCACACATCCCCTTATTTTTATTCCATAACTGTTGATGAAGGTGTTCTTTTTAATCTTCCCAGTGACCAGCTGTACCGCAACCACGCCACGTTACCGTCTCCGAATCTTCATTATCTTCTGGAATTAACGTCCATTTTTATCATTGCAGCAGTGTCCACGATCATGCTGACATTATGGTCAAATTTGGTACATCGTACCACTAAACTTTTCCAAAATGTTCATATTTTTCAAGTCGTGATCTACCATGACCATGAGACTTTCAATTTTAGCCGACCCGTTGTGGTCAAGACTCAGTTGTTGGAGTTGGGTTTCGCCTCTGTCGCCTGGTGAAGAGTACTGCTTGATTCATGGAATTTATTCATGGGGCTGTTGACCGTTACTTTTGATGACAATGTGATCTTTGACTTGGATGAATTGTTGATAATCGATAGGAAATAACCTTGGATTGTGAATTCCTATTTAGTGAGCGTCCACGAGTATATTGATCAGGTGATTATCCACAATTATATGGTTGTTGGAGGATGACTCTCTTTTAATTCATTATTGATTCGACAGGAATGGTACTTTATGTAGCAGTTGCAGTCAGCCTTGGGAGAATTCGGTCTGATCCACTTACAGCGCGTCTGGCATATTAAATTATAAGCCTGGTACTTTTGATAACTAATTTCAGCAAAGTGTTTCTGTAAGAGTGTGATGCTTTGTACATGGTATGGTTGACTGTTCAAAGGTGGTATGTTTGTGTAAGAAGTGACATAAGCCAATTTTATGTGTATCCTTGTTCAGTACCGGAGGTTTCTTGTTTGTTCTTAAATGGAGGCTGTGGTTGAACACCGGGAACTGTCTCATGCATGTGATTGTCTACAGATAAAGGTACTGTTGGCGGCTAATACGAAATAATTGGGGGAAAGACCCATTACAGTGAATTTATTATGTACTATTGGTTAACTTGCATTATACTGGTAGAGGTCAAAATTAGGTTGATATGGTGTATCCATTGCAGAGATTTTAACTTCTTTGTTTCTCTTCTATACTAATTCACCTACAGCCTTTGACTGAGTTGGTACTGTTGGCGGTTCATGTGAAATAATTGGGAAAAGACCCATTGCAGTGAGTTTATAATGTACTATTGGTTAACTTGCATTATACTGGTTGAGGTCAAAATTATGCTTATATGGTGTATCCATTGCAGAGATTTTAAAACTTCTTTGTTTCTCTTCTCCACTAATTCACCTTCAGCCTTTGACTGAGTTGGTACTGTTGGTGGTTCATATGAAATGATTGGGTGAAAGACCCATTGCAGTGAGTTCATTGTGTACTATTGGTTAACTTGCATTATACTGGTTGAGGTCAAAATTAGGCTTATGGTGTATCTATTGCAGACATTTTAAAACTTCTTAGTTTCTCTTCTCCACTAGCTCCCCTACACTTGTGCCAAAAGTGAAGATAATTTCAAGATGGCCACCACATACAAGTGTCAAGTATCTGTCACAGTTCAACTTTGTAATTATATTAATAAAATGATAAAACCTAATACTTTGTGATGTTTCCTTTTGCCCTTATTACAAGCCTCAAACGTCTTGGAATTGAATTATAAAGTTTTCTTATGAATTCTAAGGATATATTTGTCCATATGAGCCTTTGTAGTGATGCTATGTGCCTATTTTTGTAGTTCAATTTTAATTTTACGCCACATATGTTCAATAATATTAAGGTCTGGACTTAGTGTTGGCCATTCCATACCATGAAGTTGATTTTGTTCCATGTAATCTTTCACAATTTTGGCCCTATGAACCGGGGCATTGTCATCTTGGTATATAGTATTGTCAGCGGGGAAATGACGAGCAATGACAGGCCAAACAAAATGGTCAACAATCTCAATAGACTTTAAAGCATTTATATTACCAGTTACAACAGTAATAGTACCAACACCTTCATAGGTAGTGCCGCCCCAGATCATCAAACTCAGTCGTGAACCAAGGCCAGAATTTAAGCAAGGAGGAGTCAACTCCTCACCAGGCCGTCTCCATACTAAAACAAGATTATCCATTCCAATTTCAACCTTACATTCATCACTATATATGACCCTTCTCCAGTAATTTTCTATAGTTTTGTGCCTGGCCAATTTACACCATGCCAGCCTTTTTTTGACATTTGCAGCACGAATTCTGATGGATTTTTTTACAACACGTTTTTTGTGGAGTAAACGCGCGTCTGGCGTAAATATAAAATTTTAATCCTGGTATCTATGATGAGTTTATTTGAACCCTTCTTCATACAATATTCGCTAAACAGTACGCTCAGACACTGGTTCTTCCCTGAATTCATTAAAAATAGCAGTTATGTCATGCAGTTGACGTTTTCGGTCCGACTTGACAGTGGTGCAAAGTTTGTGAGTATCCCGCGGTCTTAGCAGATATGGCCTTCCCGTTCTCTCTTTGTTTTCCAAACTCCCCCGACCTTTGAAACGGTTTAAAACCCCTTAAATTGTTGGAAGTGGATGTCTTGTTTGTCTCGCGATATCTGGTTTTTTCATAGCAGCCTTATGTATTAATGCTGCAATGGCATTTTTCTCAGACAATGACAGTTCCTTGCGTTTTGGGGCCATTATCAAACTATACGAAATGTAAACAAAGCAGGCGATTCCAAACTTCCGGTGACGTATCAGGTAAATGACCTACCTCAAAACTTTCACATTGTGCAAAAAGAGAGATAACTCTAACTTATTTACAGAGAAAACGGCTTAAGAAGTTCTCACATCCAACTCACATTTTGTATGACTTCGTTAAATTATCTTCACTTTTGGCACGGCAGTGTACAACAGATGCCATTTAAACTGAACTGTGTTCTTCCTCAGTGTTGTCAGCTTGTCCAACTGTCTCACCACAGCATTGGATTTCTCGATGGTCAATTCTGCCAAGCGTCTACCACTAACTTCTATCTTGTGGTATATTCTATCTTCAGATGGCGATGAGCTGAGATATAGCTTTCATATCTGCATTGTTAATTATTATCGCCTCTTTCTGTTCAGGTAAGATCTTCAAACGACCACCAAATATCTAATCAATGCTTTCTACACTGTTTTATTTTACTATCAATCTCAGCTGTTCTTTGAGCAATAGATTCCCTATCTACTGCAAAAATCTTCATACAATTGCTGAATAGTCATCTCAGGTTTTTTTTCTGTAAAATGGCCAAATCCCCAGGTGTCAGTTTTTGCCATTTAAATGTTCCATTCATTCTGTACTCCTCACATTTCACTTATACTAGAAGATGCCCCCGAAATCGCGGTACAATTGGGTAATTATTGAAGCAAAGAGTTTTTTTAATTTCGCGGGCAATACGTCGACTGAGCATGCGCGATATCGTATAAGACACGGATCGATAACAGTCTCCGAATTGGGTTATTTCTCAAAAAAACGTGTTTTCTAAGGACAACAATATTGTTTCAAAGACAAATTCGGGAAGTCCAAAACACTGCATTTAAACGTCATATCACATGTATTTCCGACTTTATGTGGTTTCAGAGATGCGGCTGGTTGAAACTGGTATCTTCCTTTGGTAGAATAGTTGCGCTTATGTTATATTCAATTCAATTCAATATTTATTGGAAAGAGCATAATAGAGGTATGATCCAAATACAGACAATAATAAATATTAAAACAACATGTAAATGAAATATAGATGCATGTAACAACAAGTCATAAGTAAATTCTATGGATACCATAACATTCAAAGTATATTCTATGAATACCGATTACATTCTAAACTCATATTGATACCATACACATAAACATATACTTTTATATATATAACAATCAGATGCTTCGCAGGGTGTAGCTTTATACGACCGCAGAGGTTGAACCTTGAACGGTTGGGGCAAGTATGGACACAACATTCAAGCTGGATTCAGCTCTAAATTTGGATTGTGATTAAATAGTTGACACAGCATAGGTTTCTGACACAGAATAAATGTGGTCTAATGAACTTAAAATGTTTTTTTTTGCCTTTGAGCAATTCACTATGATGTTGAATATTAATCCTCTCAAAAAAATGTTTGAAGGAATTTTCTTTTTATTTATGAAATCTGAAATTAGAAAAATTGAACCCCCCCCCCCCCCCCCATTTTTTTCACATTCCCCTTTCCCTTTTTCCAAAACTGATCTCAATTCAAATTTCTAATGGAGTTTGCAATAATAACTACTCATTTAAATACATCATAAAATATTAAAATGTAAATAAAGTGCTTGTTATCACTGAATGGTAAAGATTGTTTTAATTTATCAGTTAATTGGTAGTAAAAGTGAATATACATTGTATATTGTATAAAAAAATGATTTAAGTTGATTCAACTACTATTCTGGACAAAGAAAGATAACTCCAATTGAAAATTTCTTGCTATTGCACAATATTGTGCAATTAGATATGTCTTGCTATTGCGCAATACTGTGCAATTGAAAATATTTGCTATTGCACAATACTGTGCAATTGAAGATTTCTTGCTATTGCTCAATACTGTGCAATTGAAAATTTCTTGCTATTGCACAATACTGTGCAATTGAAGATTTCTTGCTATTGCTGAATACTGTGCAATTGAAAATTTCTTGCTATTGCACAATACTTAATACCAGATGCTCCGCAGGGCGCAGCTTTATACGACCGCAGAGGTTGAACCCTGAACGGTTGGGGCAAGTATGGACACAACATTCAAGCTGGATTCAGCTCTAAGTTTGGATTGTGATTAAATAGTTGACACAGCATAGGTTTCTGACACAGAATGAATGTGGTCTAATGAACTTAAAAAAAATATGTTTGCCTTTGAACAATTCACTATGCTGTTGAATATTAATCCTCTCAAAAAAATGTTTGAAGAAATTTTCTCTTTATTTATGAAATCTGAAATGAAAAAAATTGACCCCCCAATTTTTTTTTCACATCCCCCTTTCCCTTATTTCAAAACTGATCTCAATTCAAATTTCTAATGAAGTTTGCAACAATAACTACTCATTTAAATACATCATAAAATATTAAAATGTAAAAAAAGTGCTTGTTATTACTGAATAGTAAAGATTGTTTTAATCTATCAGTTGGTAGTAAAAGTGAATATACATTGTATATTGTATAAAACAATGATTTAAGTTGATTCAACTACTATTCTGGACAAAGAAAAATAACTCCAATTGAAATCCAATTGGAATTTCTTGCTATTGCACAATATTGTGCAATTAGATATTTCTTGCTATTGTGCAATACTGTGCAATTGAAAATATTTGCTATTGCACAATACTGTGCAATTGAAGATTTCTTGCTATTGCACAATACTGTGCAATTGAAGATTTCTTGCTATTGCTGAATACTGTGCAATTGTAAATTTCTTGCTATTGCACAATACTGAATATAATAATTTTGGATCCTGATTTGGACCAACTTGAAAACTGGGCCCATAATCAAAAATCTAAGTACATGTTTAGATTCAGCATATCAAAGAGGCCCAAGAATTCAATTTTTGTTAAAATCAAAATTAGTTTTATTTTGGACCCTTTGGACTTTAATGTAGACCAATTTTAAAACGGGACCAAAAATTAAGAATCTACATACACAGTTAGATTTGGCATATCAAAGAACCCCAATTATTCAATTTTTGATGAAATCAAACAAAGTTTAATTTTGGACCCCGATTTGGACCAACTTGAAAACTGGGCCAATAATAAAAAATCTAAGTACATTTTTAGATTCAGCATATCAAAGAACCCCAAGGATTCAATTTTTGTTAAAATCAAACTAAGTTTAATTTTGGACCCTTTGGACCTTAATGTAGACCAATTTGAAAACTGGACCAAAAATTAAGAATCTACATACACAGTTAGATTCGGCATATCAAAGAACCCCAATTATTCAAATTTTGATGAAATCAAACAAAGTTTAATTTTGGACCCTTTGGGCCCTTTATTCCCAAACTGTAGGGACCAAAACTCCCAAAATCAATACCAACCTTCCTTTTGTGGTCATAAACATTGTGTTTAAATTTCATTGATTTCTATTTACTTAAACTAAAGTTATTGTGCAAAAACCAAGAATAATGCTTATTTGGGCCCTTTTTTGGCCCTTAATTCCTAAACTGTTGGAACCAAAACTCCCAAAATCAATCCCAACCTTTCTTTTGTGGTCATAAACCTTGTGTCAAAATTTCATAGATTTCTATTAACTTCAACTAAAGTTATAGTGCGAAAACCAAGAAAATGCTTATTTGGGCCCTTTTTGGCCCCTAATTCCTAAAATGTTGGGACCAAAACTCCCAAAATCAATCCCAACCTTCCTTTTGTGGTCATAAACCTTGTGTTAAAATTTCATAGATTTCTATTCACTTTTACTAAAGTTAGAATGCGAAAACTAAAAGTATTCGGACGACGACGCCGACGACGACGCCAACGTGATAGCAATATACGACGAAAAATTTTTCAAATTTTGCGGTCGTATAATAATAATTTTGGATCCTGATTTGAACCAACTTGAAAACTGGGCCCATAATCAACCAGGTGCTCCGCAGGGCGCAGCTTTATACGACCGCAGAGGTCGAACCCTGAACAGTTGGGGCAAGTATTGACAAAACATTCAAGCGTGATACAGCTCTGAATTTGGATTGTGATCAAATTTTTGACATTACATGGGTTTTTTTTACACAAAACAAATGTCAAGATTTTACAAATCAATTAAAGATTTCTTCTTCAAACTTTTTAAATCTAAAATTAAATAGTTGACACAGCATAGGTTTCTGACACAGAATGAATGTGGTCTAATGAACTTAAAAGTTTTTTTTTGCCTTTAAGCAATTCACTATGCTATTGAATATTAATCCTCTCAAAAAAATGTTTGAAGAAATTTTCTTTTTATTTATGAAATCTGAAATGAGAAAAATTTAACCCCCCTCCCCCTTTTTTTCACATCCCCGTTTCCCTTTTTCCAAAACTGATATCAATTCAAATTTCTAATGGAGTTTGCAACAATAACTACTCTTTTAAATACATCATAAAATATTAAAATGTAAAATAAAGTGCTTGTTATCTCTGAATGGTAAAGATTGGAAGGTAGTAAAAGTGAATATACATTGTTTATTGTATAAAACAAGAAAAAAAACTTCATCAGCAACATTTTATATTGGCAAATTTCCAATGAAGTTATTTACATAAAGTTATTGGCAAATAAAAATAGAAAATGACATCATAGTCATGTCTGGCAAATGTCCAACATACATTATCTAAAAACATTTTAGATAAGATAAGGAAAAAAAGCTTCATCAGCAACATTTTATATTGGCAAATTTCCAATTAAGTTATTTACATAAAGTTATTGGCAAATAAAAATAGAAAATGACATCATAGTCATGTCTGGCAAATTTCCAACATATATTATCAACTACTATTCTATACAAAGAAAGATAACTCCAATTGAAAATTAATTGCTATTGCACAATATTGTGCAATTAGATATTTCTTGCTATTGTGCAATACTGTGCAATTGAAAATTTCTTGCTATTGCACAATACTTGATATGGAATCCTGATTTGGACCAACTTGAAAACTGGGTCCATAATCAAAAATCAAAGTACATATTTAGATAAAGCATATCAAATAAGCCCAAGAATTTAATTTTTGTTAAAATCAAACTTAGTTTAATTTTGGACCCTTTGGACCTCAATGTAGACCAATTTGAAAACTGGACCAAAAATTAAGAATCTACATACACAGTTAGATTTGGCATATCAAAGAACCCATTTATTCAATTTTTGATGAAATCAAACAAAGTTTAATTTTGGACCCCCATTTGGACCAACTTGAAAACTAGGCCAATAATTAAAAATCTAAGTACATTTTTAAATTCAGCATATCAAAGAACCCCAAGGATTCAATTTTTGTTAAAATCAAACTAAGTTTAATTTTGGACCCTTTGGACCTTAATGTAGACCAATTTGAAAACGGGACCAAAAATTAAGAATCTACATACATAGTTAGATTCGGCATATCAAAGAACCCCAATTATTAAATTTTTGATGAAATCACACAAAGTTCAATTTTGGACCCTTTGGGCCCCTTATTCCTAAACTGTTAGGACCAAAACTCCCAAAATCAAACCCAACCTTCCTTTTATGGTCATAAACCTTGTGTTTAAATTCCATAGATTTCTATTTTCTTATACTAAAGTTATGGTGCAAAAAACAAAAATAATGCTTATTTGGGCCCCTTTTTGGCCCCTAATTCATAAACTGTTGTGACCTCAACTCCAAAAATCAATCCCAACCTTTCTGGTCATAAATCTTGTGTTAAAATTTCATTGATTTCTATTTACTTATACTAAAGTAATTGTGCGAAAACCAAGAATAATGCTTATTTGGGCCATTTTTAGCCCCTAATTCTTAAACAGTTGGAACCAAAACTTCCAAAATCAATCCCAACCTTTACTTTTGTGGTCATAAACCTTGTGTTTAAAGGAGTAGGTCCGGTAAGGACCGATTTTGGCCTCAAATTTCATGTTCATCTGACGAAAGATTTTGACCACTTTTTAAACACTTAAGTGTCTATTTCATTTGAATCAAGTAGTTTGTGTGGAAGATTTTAACTAATTTATTCATTAAAAACAATCCGATTCAAGCTCAAATATGACAAATCTAACAAATACGCCGAAAAATGTCACTTTTCAGATGGTTTTTGTCAAAAATGAAAGTGGCCGCATCCGTGTTCATCCTTAACCTTTATGTTATGTATTATCATAAAATACAACTTACGTTTCAATATTAAGGATGAACACGAATGTGGTCACTTCTGTTTTACACGAAAACCTTCTAAAATTTAACTAAAATGATAGAATTGTGAAGATTTCAGTAATTTAGTATGACTTTATGGTGCTAGCATCCGATAATATGTGCATTGTATTGTCAAAAACATCCCATATTTATGTAGCAGAAGCATTTTACTGTCCAATAAATAACTAAAAGTTTACAATTTAACAATTTTGTAAAACTGCTATATTTTTGGGCCAAAAAGGGGTCTTACTGGGCCTTCTCCTTTCATAGATTTCTATTTGCTTAAGGAGGCTCGCAGGTATAAAAATTTCAGAAAAAAATTAACTTTTTTGTTTTCATTACAAATTTTATATATATTAATTACTCTATTAGTTGTTACTTTATCATAGGGAACAAAGATCATTCATAAAAATCAATTCGTTTTGGCCCCAGATGACTTTCAAAATGTATATATCATTGAAAAAAGCTCCAAATTATCTCCCTTTGGTGCAAAAATGCCATTTTTTGGCATTAAAATTGAAATAATTTTTTTAAGCCATCAGTGACCTATATTTTTTCTTATCATTTTCAAATAAGCTGTACTTAAACTAAATTATTGTAAAATTTGGGTGATTTCTGTAATTTAGTTCTTTTTTTATTCGACATTAGCTTTATTTCTCCTATTAGTTTAACAGAAATAAGTGATTTTACAAAAATGTATGCTTCTTTCGAAGGCAGATTGTGAGCTTAAATGAACGGTGACCCAATTTTTTTATTTTATTTTTCTATTAAGTATGAGATAAAGTTCATTTATAGAAAAATATAGGGAAATCCTATATAAGTTGGTTTATACCCGCGAGCCCCCTTAAACTAAAGTTATAGTGCGAAAACCAAAAGTCTTTGGACTGGACGACGACAATGACGACGACGCAAACGTGATACCAATATACGACCAAAAAATTTTCAATTTTTGCGGTCATATAAAAACGAATGTTGAAAGTCGAATGTTGAAAACGAAATAATAAAAGACAAAGTGAAAAAAAAAGTTTAACAGAAAACAAATTTTAATGTTGAATGTTTAAATTGAATGTTGAATGTTGAATATTGAACAAACTTGACATCCGTAATATCTAAGAGCAAATAAATCTTAAATCACAGCTTTCATGTGTGACTCAAAAATATGCAGCTTCTTAAAAAGGTACTGTTTGTTATATGATCAAATGATTCAAATGATATTTTATATTTAATCAAAATATGCATAAAAATATTGATCATTGATCCATGTAGACACCCTATTTTTTAATGAAATTATGCTTAAATCCAGTTTGGTTTGAAATGACCGTAAAATTATATCCGATTGGAGTCTGCGCAGTTTAATAATACAGACGATTCACTTCCGTGAAGAAGGACGTAATGGCGACCCACCGAAAATACAAAATATACAGTATATTTTTATATTTGAAATACCAAAATGGAATAATTCAAATATGAAGAATTTGTACCTCCTTACGTGTACAGATTAGGCAATGTATCGGCAGTTAAAAATTATTAATAATGAGAAAAGAAATCAAATTATGCATACAAAATTTCACACTTTCAGAAGTCTGAAAAGTTTTTAACATGTCTAAAATGAAAAATGGTGCACTTCAATGTTCGCCCCGTAGGTTTTTTCTTTTTCTATTTTGGTTCTTAGTTGTGTGGTGTCAATATGGTACGATAATTTTTATGGAATGTGTTTTGTGAAACATGTAAATAAATATACCAATCAAGCAAAAGTAAGACATGTATGTTCTGGTATATTCCTTCATTATTCGGAACACCCCTCGACAGTTGCAAGGGTACAGTAGAATTCATCTACACCTTCTTTCGGGATTAATGGAGATGTGTTTCTTACCTATTTACAACCATATTTACACGAACAATCTCCATCCCAACAAAGGGGGAGAATGATATATAGCCGGGACATCAGGAAGTCTGTTATAAGATCTTATAATGGTGAGTGAAACCAGAGAGCCCCCAGGACACTCGGCGGGAACAGACACACCGAATAGATATCTAAATTGATCTCCAGGTCAAAGTAAGGGGCAACTTTTATCAACCGAGGCCTCCAAAGTTCCAATGCTGGATATAACTCCGGTCTGGGTACTAGAGACAGCAAAAAAACATGTGGGTCATAGCGAAGCGAGGTGAAATTTTTTTTTAGGGGGATTGGGGTGTCTGAAACATGGGAGAAGATTATTTCAGCATTACTATGGGGGAGGTCAATGTATTTATAATAAAAATAAAGAAACAAAAAATATATAACAGAAATGCGTTTTTTTATTAGCTAGCCTAGTAAGTATATAACAAAACAAGTTTCAATAATAAAGTTAATCTCTGTTGGTCAAACAAAACTTTGGAATATGAATACGAAGACAGTCACTGCTTTATTATATGTATACATATATATTTATGTCCAACAGCAAGTTATAAGCTTATAAAAGACGAGAACATTATAAGCATCAGGATATATTTATTTTTAGTACATAATCATTAACCATAAGAATAGGTACAGAGAAGACTAGACCAAAATGGCAACATTGTTACTTAACCGGATTTTTGACATGCTAATGTCACAAGTGATCACAAGTTACCTGTAAAAATTCCGCAGGAAGACATGTCAACCTACCTGGACACATTATTCTACCAATTTTCAAGTCATTGGTTTGGCCTACAGGGGTTCGAACCCACAACCTACTGCACTAGAATCAATGGAACACGCTAGCATACAACCAGACAATGCTGATCATAATCAGAAAAAGAAACATGAAAACTACTTTCAAACAATTCCAAAAATGTATTTCATACTTTCATCAAAGATAAATAAAATTCATGAATTGCCTTAATCATTAAAGACTTCCATACTAAAAAAGGCGCTTCATGCATGATTTTGTTTAAATTAATTTATAAACAATTATTATATTTTTGGTCAATGAATTATTTTATCGTTTAGCATTTGTTGTTCAGTGAGTTGATAGTGTAGACATTGGTAACTATAGCGTTAACTTATAAATTCAAAAATAAACCAAGGAATAAGCCAGCATACTTATAGGGGGTGTTTATACTCATGAGTTACCTTTTTCATCTTTTTTTCTCATTAAAGAACCTGTCTTCAACCAGTTTTGTAACGACATTAAGATTTTTTTCATTTTTTTTTAAATCTTGATTTGTATTCGGAACATTCCCCTCCCCCCCCCCCCCCCCCCCCCCCATCACCGCTATGGTAAAAAGCTGCACGTGCTGCAGGTTGGACACACTGTATGTAGTGACAGTATTCTTTTACAGTGATTATTATTATAATAAATTCAGTAATATTGTTTGCCTCAAATTACAGCCGAAATTCGGCTTTTTCCCCTAGAGAAAATTCCCAATTACTAAAATAAATGGCTTATAATTACTCCCAAAAAGTTTTACATATTCCCCAAACAGTGATGGCATTGCAAGTAATGTTTGTAAATCTGAATATCGTATTGATGTCTCCATTATTTTGATATTAGATCAGATTAGATTCTGATCAGAATCATCATGGTGTTTGTAACACATGTGGTTTTCAATGCATTAAGTACCATCATTGCGTCTGTTTGTTTCCCCTCTCCGAAACGTACCTTTCAGGTTGAAAATGTCTGACAACCAAATATATCCCCGAGGAACCAGTAATGACGCACCTAACGTTGTGTTTGTCTCTGCATTTAATCTACCATTTAAAAGAAAAAGAAACACGGAATAGAATGAAAGATTGATCACTTGTTAATGTATTTCAATCATTAAACAGTTGATTTTTGAAACAGTAAAAGCAATAAAAATCATGTTTGCTAACATTACAAACGGACTGTCAACTTATGATGGGTACCAGTAATGACGCACTATAAACAAACCAGTAAAAACCACTTGCAGTGTACCTGATGTTCGAAAAATTGCTTCAATCCGGATAATTTAAAGTTAACACTATTCAACAAATTTAATTTTAATAACAAATTTTGACATTTACAGTCACTTTTATGATCATGTTGATAGCAACACAATTTTTTTCATTAATTTAATTGTAACCTATATTTTATTTCAAATTTTATATAAAATTGTTCAAAATTTATCAAAGTGACATATATATTCCATATACTTGAAAATAAGAAGTAATTGCATTCATAAAACAACATTGACATTAAAACATTTATCAATGTATACTTCGTACAATGAATGAAAAAAATCGATAAACAATAGAAAATTATATAAGCGACGATCATTTGTTCTACAGTGATTCCCGCTTAAATGTAAAACCATGTCACATGACAGTCATATGATTTGAAAAACACAAACTGGGGCAGCATGTGCATACATACTTTTGCCGGCCAAAGTGGATTTAGGACTGATAATCATTCTGGGAAGGGTAGACTGTTTTTGACCTTAATAAAATGGCAGAAATTGCATTATCTTTACTAATTCAAGCAATAATAACATTTCTGGACAGAGTTTGAGGCATCTATGTTGTAGTCATAAGACCTTCACCATCATGTTATGAATAGTAATTATCGATGACGTCACATCTTTTGTTTAGAAATATAAAACCCAAAACTAAATTGGTGCGTCATTTCTGGTCCGCGTCAAAACAGGTACCAAGACGATACACGAAAAAACAGTGCAAAAAAGACAACAAAGGTCAGCAAAAAATCGGAGATGTGTTTAGAATAAAATAAACAAATTTCCCAATTTCTATAAAAAATATGCATTTTTCCCAATAAAAAACGGTAGAGGTAGTTTTGAAAAAAGACAACAATATCTATGGCAAGCCGTTGTGGAATTTTCCCCCTAGAGTGGGGTGCTCATTTTCGCCACATCTTTCCATGTTTTCTACAGTTTATGTTCAGGTCTATATGTTTTTGAAGTATACTGATATTTCTATATAAAGATAACTTCAAATGCAAAATATTCTTAAGCTTGAAAACGTGTTTGTTTGAAAATAATCATTGATTTAAGGGTGTTTGCAATTGCCTGATGTTTTGTCAATGGGGGACACATATTCGCCGTTTTTATATATCTATTTAAACCGAAATAACTGAGACTTTAAACAATACTTTTCAAATCAACTTCATTGTAGATGACAATAGCAGACATTTTAAAGGTGTACAGAACTGAAATTTAGGGCAATCAGTAAAAAAATTACAAAGAAATACTTCTTTGAAATCGTGTTTTTCATTCAGGAAATTGGCCGAAAATCGTTGTCCGTTTTTCGGTCTTTTGCGGTAAGTGCCGCAATTTTGTCGTAGTTCAAAAAAATAACCATATTTGTTATGATGATTTGACACTCGAAACTCGCATATTGATAAAGTAAAATACAAAAAATTAAAAAAAAATGACACTTCTAAGTTTGGTCGTATTTTCAAAAGTGAGACATTTGCCTCAGTTGCCTTCATTACGCTACGGCCCTGGCCGCAGCCTGCCTATAACATACTTAATATATATATATATATACTGACCTGTTGCTTGTATCTTTGCTTGCAATGATTATTTTTTCACTTTATAGTGTATAACGGTAGATGCCAAATAACTTCCTATCCCGTTGAAGCTGCTTGGAATGGGGACAAATCATTGGTACAGGAATCCCACGTGACATAATATTTCCTCGAATATTTCCCGCCACAAAACACCTGTCCAGTATATCCAGGTAAAAAATGTACGTGCCCAATTTCACCACACCTGTAGATATATACCGTTATATATCTTATATATAGTCTAACTTAATGAGTTCAGGAAGATCTTCTGTGACTGTAACGTGTTCAGTTTCCGAGATAAAGGGATCGAATCCCGCATGTATCATCCATGTTCACAACAGATCCAATATCACGAATGACCGAATAACACTGTTATTATCCGAATAACACTTGTAATGACCGAATAACACTTGAAATTTAAATATTATCACATATTGGTGACTTTTGAACATTGATTATTAAATAATAATGTATTATCGATGTATTTTATATCTAAAAATGATTTGCAAAAAGCAGATAAGTTCATAAAGATAATTTTGAATTTAGTGTGTACATCGAACATGGCGCTCGCATGGCGATTCCTGTGGTCGCCATATTCGATGACGATGTACACACTAAATTTTAAAAGTTTTTTATGAACTTATCTGCTTTCTGTAAATCATTTATAAGTTATAAAATACATCGATAATATACTATTTATTAATAATCAATGTTTAAAAGTCAACAATATATGCTAATATTGAAATTCAAAGTGTTATTCGGTCATTACAAGTGTTATTCGGATATTAGTGTTATTCGGTGGTACGTACTGAAACCCGGACCGGACCGGACTCCGGACCCGGACTTTGGTATGAAACCCGGACCCGGACTGAATGCCGGACCCGGACTGGGTAAAAATTATGAATTTTCTTAGAATCCGTGACCTTTTTTTTTTATTCAGGAGAAGGAAGATAATTTTTTGAGAACTGTAACACAGTACATTATAATAATGATAAGATAATCAAATTTTGCTCTTACTCTTGTATAGTCTAGAAGAGAAGACAAGCATGCAAGTTAGCCTTGCAATGATTCTGTATCTTCAATTTACAGTTGTGCAATTACTTTAAAAAAAAAATCATACATACAGTATGAATGTTTACAAATGACTTTAAAAAACATGGAAATACTTTTTTATAAATTATAGGGAGAAAGTGGATTTTCTTAGAAATATTTTTTCCTTTTTTTATTAAAACTATTCAGAAGGAAGTTAACTTTGGCAGAAATAAACAAGATGCATTACATGTATACATGTAACCGGCCCCATATACTGCTATATACCGTGACAGTAGTTTATATGGGCAGCAGTGACGCGATGCATGAACACGCATTACGTAATTGTGTACTATATGTGCTTTAAAGTCCAACAGGAAATCGCTCAATAACTCTGGCAATAATTCCGTTAGTCATACTGATAACCAAATTAGGGAAGGACCGAATCATAAACAAATGTATTACATAAAAGTGTTATGAACAAAATGATATTTTGAAAACTGTTGAACTATGAAATGATTTAAAAAAAATAATCTTATTTATAATCCCATACATGTATTTGAATCATAAACTTAGAGCAGTTTAAAAACGACTGACTATATATAGTTGGCAGTAGTCCTTTTGTGACAGTTAATGTTTTTCAAGGGTATCATTTGCGCCATTTTTTCTTTCAAATATATCAATTGCGCCAATATTCGGAAATTATTTGCACCAGTTTACTTGTGACACATTTGTATCATACATAATAACGATAAACAAATATTTGATGATAGTGCGTTGGTTTCACCATCTGTAAGTGCTAAAATCCCATCTACCGAAAGACGTTCAACTAATGGAGCAGAGGCATTCTACAATAATTACAATGAACTGTTTATGGATCCCATCCGTCAATATTTGTGTTGTTTGACAAAATAGGCAAGCGACAAGCTACTACATATATTAAATTGCGAAATACTAATACGGCAGCAGTAAGAAGTAAACATGTTTCAGAGTAGATGGGGAATGTGTCCATGGGACACAGACGATGCACCCGCTTGCATATCATATATCATATTCATTATTCATTTGTAACGGAGTATAACAACTCCGGGATCCGTGAGAACGGTTTCAGTGACGCTACCAAAATTCGAACTTATCTCTGTGTTGTGGTACTAAGCATTGTGTATAAATTTCCTAACATTTGGTAAAGTCAAACCTTCATGTACGTAAGAGAACGGAAACGAAAATTTCAGCATTTTTTCCATTTGTAAAAGAACATAACTCTATACAGTAAGGATCCTACTTCGTCAAAATTATCTCCCCATTACGCCAGTTCATTTTCACAATCGTAGAAATGGAAGCCATTGTAGGGATGACGCGCTACCATTTTTGCTCTTGGAAACCGATAAATTTATCCATATTGCACCATTACGATCCTTATATGTCAGTTGTATTTTTAAAGACAAATGTATCAACTAGCTAATGAGCATCAGTTAATAATCTTGTCTGCATGGATTCAACTTAAAACTATTGTCTGATCGGTTGTCAGGTGGAATTTTCGAAAATTCATAAACATTTAAAAAAAATTCTAAATAAATATTTCGTGGAAGGGCAGACTAGATTTTTTTAGTGTATGAAGACTATAAACTCTAGTTATCACACACACAAAATTGGAACTCATTTGCGCCACTTTACCTGTACACATGTATATCATAAATATTAATGATTAATATTTATTCTTATGTTTGGCTTAAAAAGTATCATATGTTCGGAGATGATTTCACCATGAAGATGAGCATCTGGAGAGAAATGACTTGAAGTGCATTAGACAGTCCATGTACAGAGAGAGAAGAAACATTATTGCTTTGCTGAATATTTAATACAAGATATGCCAAAAAGAGAAGAAAATAGAAGCTTTTGCTGATTATTTTTTAGCCACATATGTTGATGACACAGTGCTGTGTTCCCACCATCCGTTTGGGCTGAAACTATATCTATCAGTAATAGAACAGAAGTATTCCACAGGAATTATTATGAACTGTTTATGCATTTCATCTTTAAATGTTTGTCTTTTTGGACAATAAAGTGAAGTTACAAACTACTACATACATTACATTGGGAAGTAGTAAGGCGGTAAGAAGAAAGTATGTTTCAGAAAAGGAAATATTTGCCCGTGTAAACTGCCGGTTCGATGTCCGAATAAAGGAGGAGGAAAGTGATTTTTCTTCTAATTGGCGCAATCGTATGTTTTATTTTTGGCGCAAATGATACCATGTAATTTTAAAACAGGTGGCGCAAACGTAGCATTGGACAAAAAAAGTTGTGGCGCAAAAGGACGCATTTTTGGCGCAAACGGATCTCTCCCGATTTTTTGTGTTATAACGTCAACCTGTAGCTTTAATGTATAAAAATGATAGAATTTGAAGCGAGACGATGTATGAAATATTCTTGCTTTGTACGATATCAGAACAAAATACTCAACTCAAACACGCCCTAACATAAAACGGTGCACTCGATTTTCTCTTTTCGATACAATTGTTACCCATTTTTGGAATTTTTTCTTCAGTCACATAATGGAAGGGCAGATACGAAAATTACTGAAGTAATAGATTGATATGGTTTCCGTCCGTGGTAATTTTTTCAAAAAAATCGGAGGTTATGCATTTTTGTCATCCAACTTGAAAGATACCCATGTCGTCGACTTGATATTTAATTGTTCTGCTTAACTATGAACTAAATAAATTGAAAACTTATGCAAATGGTGTTTTTAAAATAAAACACTTCGTAATTGAGAAGAAAATTGCAATTTTGTTTGTTTCTATTAACTTTTAAAAATTTTGTCACTATAGTAAACAATACAGTAAACATTTATCGCCTTCTCTAACAAAGAGCTTCGATTCTTTTGTTCTATTTCAACCTGGTTTTCGACTGTATAATGGTTTAAATGACACCTACAAAATTTAAACTTGATCTGTGTTTTGTGGTCACCAGCATTGTGTATACACAGTGTGGGAACGAAACTGTACGGTTTTCTCATTAGTTTAAACATATTTTATTGTCTAGATATACAATAGTATTGGATTCCAGTTATAACAACTTAAGATAATCCTCTCCAAATAAGTACAATCTACAAAGTTTCAAGATGACAGCAATTATATATTTCAGTATAGTTTGAAAAATATATACAATAAATATATTATGTTTAAACGATAACAGCTGGATACGAGTACACTTTAAAATACAGTAATATTAAGCAAAGAATCTTTTTTGTATGGCGAATATAACTATGTACATTTCTGAAAAGGATTGTGTTTTGTTCAACAGTAATTTCGTCTGTTCAAAATAAAATATGTTCTATGAATATATAACATCTAAGTGTTGACAGTTTTCTAATATTTTTGTCATTTGGGAGACTGTCAAGCATGGCTCCGACATTTGAAAAATAAGTTGCTTGATGGAAACTTTGATGAACTCTAATATTACTTAATGACGTTTCTGCTTCAAATTTTGGTAGCTAAATCATTCTAATCTCTATGTAAATATGAAACAATTAGATAAAAAAAAAGATATTTTCATCCAAACGTTTTTCTTCTTATGGTGGAGTTCCGAGTAAAACGATTGAAACTGTCTCACAACAGCGATCAAAAATGTCAAATAAACATCGTAAAACCAATCGTTTCTACCAGAATTTTCACGTGTACCTTTTCTGATATATAGTCTCATCTGTCTGAAAGTTTCAAAGCCATTGTCCCGGAAGAATTCCAAATATATTCCTTTTCTCTATGTCAGATATTTTTATTGACTGTACAATCGCTTGCAAATCTACTGTACAATCACTTGGAGCTTTCATACACAATCGATTGACCAAAGTTTTATTAAAGACATAGCATATGCATTTCATTGGTTGTTCCTTGTCTGTCCTATAATATCCATCTATGGTGTTTGAAATGAAAATTAATTTATTACACACAGGTATAGAAAACTTCAAGCTAGTGCGGGGTCATGTCAGGTCACAGGCCGGACTCACCTGTTCAAGATTGTGTATTGCATGGTTGATTGCTGCTTTAGTGTCTTTTATTGATCATTCCGATCATAATCAAATAATTACAGAAATAGACAAATAAATGAAGAAAAAAGAAAAAGGAAAAATGGAAATGTTATCTTTCAATTAAACACTTAATTCAGTATATGTATATCTAACTCGTATACTCCCAGTCCGGGGTTATTTCAGGTCACAGTCCGGACTCGCCTAGTATTATTTCGTTGATTCTCGGATAAAAGTCTTTTGTTAATTTTTCCGATGACAATTTGATAAGCAAAAAGTTAAATCAATAAAAATAAAAAAACATATTTCAATCAAATAATGTGTGAAGTTTTATATCTCTATCGATGTCTACTAATATATAATAGAAAACACCGAGTCCGGGGTTACTTCAGGTCACCATCCGGACTCGACTACTACGACCAACATTTGATTATGTCGTTCAATCTCGGATAAATGTCTTTTACATTTCATATGTATTACAGGTTTAATCAAATGTTCCGTCAACATACTTTACGACAATAAACAGTTTACATACAGTTAGTCGTCGTAATGCAATACACGCAGGTATAGTAAACTTCAAGCTAGTCCGGGGTCATGTCAGGTCACAGTCCGGACTCACCTGTTCAAGATTGTGTATTACATTGTTGAACGCCGCTGAAGTGTCGTTTATTGATTTTTCCGATGACAATCGAATAACTAAAGAAATAGAGAAATGAATGAAGGAAAAGTTAAAAGCAAAAAGGGAAAAAAAAATCTTTCAATTAAACAAATAATTTAGTATATTTATATACAATCCGTATACTCCTGGTCCGGGGTTATATCAGGTCACAGTCCGGACTCGCCTAATATTAATTTGTTGATTCTCGGGTAAACGTCTTTTATTAATGTTTCCGACGACAATCCAATAAGGAAAAAGTTGAATGAATAAAAATGAATAAGTTCGTCTCATCAAATAATTTGTGAAGTTTTATATCTCTATCGATGTCTATAGTTTGCGAATACACCTAGTCCGGGGTTACTTCAGGTCACCATCCGGACTCGCCTATTACATTTAATTTTTTCGTTAAATGTCGGATAAATATCTTATAACTTTCTTATGTATTACATGCTTGATCAAATGTCCCGTCAATATACTTTACGACAATAAACAGTTTACATACAGTTAGTCGTCGTAATTATGCAATACACGCAGGTATAGTAAACTTCAAGCTAGTCCGGGGTCATGTCAGGTCACAGTCCGGACTCACCTGTTCAAGATTGTGTATTACATGGATGATCGATTGCTGCTTAAATTTTATTGGAGCAATATCAACTTTGTATGATCATCCAATCAGGAGCCGCAGAAGATTTTATTCAGAGTACCATCTTGGGGTAAAAAATATCCCGGTTAACGTATACGGCCTTATAATTACATTAGATGTAGGTTTCATTATAATATTTTATTCTGATTGGCTAACTGCACATCACGTGTTATTCCGTAAGCAGTTGCATTGCTCAATACAACTTTTCACTCATGATAACACGTGCTCCAACAATAAAATGCACAGGTGAATTAAATAATAAAATATATAAAATTCGTGTTTTCATGATCATAGCTAAAAAATGTAATTATAAGTATTGAATGCTTCTTTTTGTAACTTTATAGGGTTGTAAAAGCGTTGACCGTGCGTACATTTTTAGAATGAAGCGCTTCCGCGCTTCATACAAAATGTACTTCGGTCAACGCTTTTACACCCCAATAAATTTACAAAAAGAAGCATTCAATTCTTAAGTAAACTTTTGCCACTCATTATATATAACACAAGATTATTTCTGTATTTCTTACCAAAGGAATACTAATGATACGGAGATTACGTGAATAATCCATAAGCGATGTATCTTAGTTTATTTTGACAATGGCTGCTAAAATAAAATTATTTCACTATATTGAACATTTTTATTTATTATTTCATTATATCTCGGAGCTAATGCCCCCTTAAATCTAACTTATATACATGCTAGATTATGATTGATAGTGTAGTCGTTGACACCTTTTGCGCGAAACATTGGATTGTTGAATTATTTTAATAGACTTTGTGATGACAATCAAATGAGCAAGTAAATCTTTTTTTTTTATTATTTTACGGCAGAAAAAAATGGAGTAATTAAAATAACATGTTATTGACAAGTGAAGCGTTATTTGCGATGTTGATATAAGAATAAGAATGATGTGATGTGATGTGATTGCCAATGAGACAGCTGACAAAGAAGACCAAATGACACAGACATTTACAACTATAATAGTTCACCGTACGACCTTCAAAAATGAGCAAATTCCATACCGGAAAGCAATAATGAAAGATAAACAAATGTATTACACATCAACAAACGACAACCACTAAATTGCAGGCTCCTGACTTGGGACAGGCACATACTTAATGTTGCCAGTTTTAACTCTTTTGAAGGCGCCAACCCTCCCCTAACCTGGAACAGTGATGTAAAATAAGAACAAACTATAAAAATCAGTTGAAAAACTATTAACTCATCAGATGGATACAAATAGATTTACACAAAAAAGTATACTTGGGTTGGTACTTATACTTGGATGGGTACTTATACAACTGATACAGCGACACCACAGAACGACACCAACTACATATACGAGAATACTCGCAATTACTGATCACAGCTAGTACAAAAAAGCAATCCATCATAGTTCATACTAGGATGAAATTTGAAAAAAAGGCAGGACAGGAGTTTTGAGTAAAAAAAAAGGCCGGATGAGCAACTTGGCAAAAGAAAAGATAGGATGACAATTTATGTAAAAAAAGTTAGGTTAAACTAAGAAAAATAAGGTGCAAGACCGAAAAGAGTGAAAATAAAAAGGCAGGACAGAGATTACAACTAAAAAAAAAGGCAGGACAAAATTTTTCATCCTAGCCCCCCCCCCCCCCCCCCCAAAAAATCAAATGGTAGCTCCCTTATTTAAACACTGAATTACCAATAGCCTTAATGTAATGTATTTTGTAAGTAATTCCTGGTTGTGTCTTCTTTTTTCTTTTTCTTTCTATAAACCAATATCCTAAAGCGAGTGTAAACCTTTGTCAATAATTCATTCTGAGGAACAGTATTAGAGGTCATAAGAATTTAGAGAAACAATTAAAAGTCATAAGAATTCGGAGGAACAATATAAGTCTTAGAGATTATAATAACTCGGAGGAACAATAAAAAGTCTCAAGGCTTCTGAGGAACAGCAAGAGATCATAAGAATTCGGATGAGCAATCAAAAGGCATAAAAATTCGGAGGAACAATGAAAAGTCATAAGAATTCTGAGGAACAATAAGATAAAGGAATTTGGAGGAACAATAAGATATCATGAGAGCTCGGGGGAACAATAAGATATCACAAGAATTCGGAAGAACAATAAGAGATCATAGGAATTCTTATGATACTAGTTGACAATTCATAACAAATGTACAATTGGCTAACGAAAGAGGTTTATATTGATGAATAGAAAGTGACATTAACCTGCAATTTACCTGTGCACAATCGGCGCAAATGAAAGATCGAAACTTTTAAAAATCGTCACAATTGTCAAACACCCAATAAAACACGAGACTTTCATTACACAGTGACATAACGCTTAATTGATGTTCTCATAACAGGAAACCAATATTAAAAGTGATTAATTAAGACTGCCAAAACAATAGATCAAATTTCTTGTCCAATTGCCTGTATATATATATATATATATATATATATATAAGTACGTCTGAGTCAGTGACAACTCTACAACAGATGTATCCATCGGATCGCCATCAATGATGGTGATACATGGCTGTGTACATAATGTATATACAACTCGTCTAAACATCAACCCAACAATGTTAGATCTGTAAATTTGCTTTCGCAAATGCGAAAGCAAATTTACAGATCTAACATTGTTGGGTTGATGTTTAGACGAGTTATATATATATATATATATAAACATTGTTGGGTTGATGTTTAGACGAGTTATATATATATATATATATATATATATATATATATATATATATATATATATATATATATATATATATATATATATATATATATATATATATATATATATATATATATATATATATATATATATATATATATATATATCTTTATTCTCAATAAACCATCATTTTGACAAGGTATAGAGAAATACATATTTACAATATATACAGTTTCTTAGAGAAACATAAACACACCGGTGAATTATTTAGAAAAGTAGGAATTCTATTTTTCCCAAGTAATGTCTAGAAGAAGAAAACAATACACAAAAAAAATATAACCTCGAATGTTTCAAACTATTGCGCTTTACTCTTCCTATGAAAAGAATTTAATTTGCTTTCATTGATAATAAAAAGATTTTATTAATTTCCATAAAACAATAACGACAAAGGAATTATTATATATCTCTTCCTTACTTTACTTTACTCTTTTTTGTTCAATTTTGCGCTCGGAATGTTGATTTTTTTTTTAATTTATATATACTGTAACTTATTATATGACAGCAAGGACGTATATTAGTTATACGTCCTTGATGACAGTAATCTTTTAAAAAAAAATCAAAGACAGTCCGGGTCCGGCATTCAGTCCGGGTCCGGCGGCCAGTCCGGGTCCGGGTTTCATACCAAAGTCCGGGTCCGGAGTCCGGTCCGGTCCGGGTTTCAGTGCGTACCCTATTGGGTCAGTCCAGGTACAGATATATCCTGTTGGTACCGGGTTGACTTTCGCCACTTCATAATTTTGACGTCTGTTTAGTTACAACAAAGCGTGATTTCATGGGAACAGTTTACGCAAAAGTAACAACAATATTGAAACGTTTAAGTTCATTGGCACAACAAAATGTCTTTCCGTGACAGAAAAACGATTAGAAAGGGGGTCCTCATTGTCCTCAAATTATTTGGGAGCCTCCATGGGGGAAATCCCCTGCAAATAGTGACAGTTAGCAGGTATTCATGTAACAAAAAATATACCTTAATGTGCTACTTTAAAAGATAACAGGGGCCAAAATAAAAATAAAACATGTTTGTTTCCCCTCCCCCACCTTGGTCAAACAAGTGCAACATTATCAATCTAAACCTAAAAAGCTATTTTCTTTTATTAAATCACTGTGCACAGATAACAACGGTGTCACACCACTAAAAAAAGAAGGACAGTTAATAGCTGATACATAGCAAAAGGCAGACATCCTCAACACACAGTTCCAATCAGTGTTTACAACTGAATCAAATAACACCATTTCAGACAAAGGTCCTAGCTCACACCCTGTTATAACACCACTTGAAATATGTTTACCTGGTGTCGAGAAACTCTTACACAATATAAACCTACATAAGGCAACCGGCCCAGCGGTAGAATAGTAAAAGAACTCAAAAGACCAAACAGCTCCAATTCTCACACTTATCTTCAAAACATCACTTGAAACTGGCATTGCAGACTGGAAACACGCCAACGTAGCACCAGTATTCAAAAAAGGGGGAAAATATAAACCAGAAAATTACCGTCCTATATCATTAAGTTAACATGTATTTCCTGTAAACCTTATGGAGCATCACAGACACTTAACACATCATCAAGAATCTTGAAAAGAACAATATGTTGTATGACCTCCAGCATGGCTTCCGTCAGTCTACATCTTGCTAAACTCAACTCATTTCATTCATCCAAGAACTTGCAGCAAATAATAACAACAACACACAAATTATAAGACTTAATTATAATGGACTTTGACAAAGTCCCTCATAAAAGATTACTCTATAAATTACACTATTACGGTATCCAAAATGAAACTTTAAACTGGGTCTCTGCCTTCCTGAATGACAGAACACAAACAGTTGTCCTGGATGGAGAGTCATCTGACATAGCCCCAGTCACCTTAGGTGTCCCTTAAGGCACAGTTCTGGGCCCAGTATTATTCTTGGTATACATTAATGACCTACCAGAATACCTATCATCCAGTAAGCTCAGACTGTTTGCCGATGACAGTATCATCTACAAAACCACCAAATCTCAAAGTGACTGTGATGCACTACAGTTAGATTTAGATGCAGCTGTTATAGGTGGTAGCAAGACTGGTTGATGGCTTTCCATCCAGACAAATGCACAGTCCTTACAGTCTCACAGAAGAAAAACCCTTTTAAACATGACTATATCCTCCACAATCACAAACTGGAACTTGTCTCTTCGGCTAAATATCTGGGCATTACACTTCAAGCAAACCTAAAGTGGTCAAAACATACAGACAACATCATAGCTAATGGCAACAAATCTCTGGGCTTCTTAAAAAGAAACTTAAAAACATCATGTCAGAACATCAAAACTCGGGCATATCTGGCACTGGTCCGTCCTAAACTGGAATATTCATGTTCAGTATGGGACCCTCACACAAGTGAACAAACCTCTAAAATCAAGATGGTCCAAAGGCTAGCTGCCAGATATGTCTGTAACAGATACCATAACATCCCTAGCCCGACAGATATGATAAACACCCTAAACTGGCCAACTCTACAGGAAAGAAGAACACACACAAGATTTATAATGTTCTTCAAAATAGTACATCAAATCGTAGACCATCAGCTATTCTCATACCATCAGACAGTAGAACCCGCAAAAACCATAATTATACTTTTAGACACATTTCAACCAAAAAAGATACATATATATAAATATTCATTTTTTCCATATATCATAATTCAGTGGAACTTAGGGAGCTACCATTTGATTTTTATGGGGGGGCTAGGATGAAAAATGTTGTCCTGCATTTTTTTTTAGTTGTAATCTCTGTCCTGCCTTTTTATTTTTCACTCTATTCGGTCCTGCCTTTTTTTTTATTAGTTTATCCTGACTTTTTTTACCTAAATTGTCATCCTGCCTTTTTTTTTTGCAAAGTGTCTCATCCTGCCTTTTTTTTTACTCAAAACTCCTGTCCTGCCTATTTTTTTCAAATTTCATCCTAGCCCCCCCATAAAAATCAAATGGTAGCTCCCTTATTGCCAATGCAAACAGTCACTGTCGCCACAGTCGCCACTTTCAGAGAACAGCTCACACCAGCTGTTCTCCACAAATTCATCTAACTCATTATTAGCCTATGTACATAGTTTTAATCACAATTTAAAAAAAGCTAGATTGTACACCTCAAATTTATTTCCAAATATTTTCGTTGTTGCTTTTGTAAATATATATGTATAGGCCACGCTGTGCAAACAGTAAATAATCTTCAGATCATCATGATCATTGAAGGACTACTGAAAACCTAAAGAAGAAGAAGAAACATAAGCCCCCAGGTCAAAAATTATTTGAAAAGTTCTTGAAAGCAAAAGGATTAATAATTTCTAACGAAATACACTTAAATTGAGAACAAACAACTGATAAGTGTCCTCGACTGGACAAGTCAAACAATTCATGTGACCATGCTATGACATCCAGTAAAATAAAAAAAAATTAACCTGCCTTCCTTGTCTGTTTACAAAGGGTAGACCTGAGGGAGGGGAAACAGTCATTCATTTAGATGTGGACCTAGGTGTAAATTTTAGACATTTTCTCATTAAACTTATTTTTTTTGGATAATTTCTATCCTTTGGACAGGTTGGGCACAAGTCCAGGAAAGTTGGGTATTCAGTGTTTTCAGGGAACACCCCTGTTTTCTGGTGAAAAAAAAACCAGTTTACAGGGACTTCCTTTTTCTATTTCAATTTAAAGCATGAAATTAACTTAAACACACGTTTTAACTGTATTAGTAATACAAGTATTTCAGGAACAACAAAACATGAATAATAAAAGCCTTGTTTTTGTCTAGAACTCAAAATCTTTTGTTTAGAAATTAATTGATCAAGCTGAATGCTCCAAGTGTAACTGACCATAACTGATTTATGCTCACTTCTATTGCGGTAATGGAAAATTTCTCTATTTATTGAATTTAAATGCCTAAGTGATTAACTTTCGTTTTGTCATCTCATAATTGAAGATAAATGCATGGATTTGGGAACAAAGAAATTGTTGTGTTGTGAGTTGAGCATCAAATTTGATTTGAAATTAGCTCAATTTTTGAAATAACAAACACTTGCTGTCATTAAACATTGGTATCACATGTAGAAGGCGCGCTTTTGTAGATTTCATACCAAAAATTGAAAAAGGGGAAAAAGTAGTCCCTGTAAACTAGGTCTTTTAACACCAGAAAACTTGGGTGTTCTCTGAAAACAGGGAATACCCCACTTTTCTTGACTTGAGCCCAACCTGTTGGATAGACACCCCTCTCTTCTTTTTTTTAACACAAGTGGATTTTTTGTGAAAACATTAAGGAAATCTTCTTTAGATAAACAGATATTTATGCTCTTTATACATTGTATGTACAACTATTCTTTGGAAATAATTATTTTTTAACAAAGTATCAAGATTTTAGGAAGAAACAGCATTTTTTCCAGTAGATTTATTAATTTTAAAATTCAATGTTGACTTTTTCATTAAAATTGGTACAAATAATCTTCATACTTAATCAAACCTAATGCTATTTTAAAAAATAGGGGTCCATGTACTTGAGTTCAAGCTAAAAAACAGTCGAAAAATGCACCTCCCTACAATGTATATCATTGTATATGTCACAGTTTGACATCGCGAATTTAAAATTTACGTTAGCAATTGTCATTACCTTCCCTGTAACTGTATCTTATGCCCTTGAGCATGTTGAGGTTGCAGTCTTGTAATTGACTGCTCCAAAGGCTTACATGCAAAACAGATGAAATTTTGAAAATAAAAAAAAATAAAAATGCTAAGTAGAACAATTTTTTCATGTTCATATTATGTATGTACTAATGTGAAATGTGATTTATTAGAGAAAAAAAGTGGTTCATGCTATTAAGAATAAAAAGTTATGTAACCCTGAAGTCAAAACTATTTTTTTCTACTTTCTGTTGGTTGTTTTTACTAGGCCGCACTACTTCCAGTAAACATGATATCCTTCCACTTTTCTGGATTGATTTTCCCAAAAAGATGCAAGAATTTTTTTAAATCTATATATATGTTTCATTTCAGCGTAAACTTTTAATCAAACAGAAAAAAATAGAGTTCAGAAAAAATTCAGAAAAAAATGGACTATTTTAACTGGAGTTGTTATACAAGACTGGTACCTTAAAGCATCAGGAAGACACATAGGTTTACTGATTAATATTATATACCATGTTTATCTCATTTGTAGCAGAGCACATCCAAATCAATTGATGGTGTAGAGTTTTGTCCATATGCCTTTAAATTTTAATGCTTAAATTTAGGAGTGTACAGTTCAAGTCAGCTTTAAAGTCTGTTTGCATTTCAACACAATTTGTACCACTACTATCCAACCTGAAATAGGGGTACACATATTTTTTTAGCTCACCTGGCCCAAAGGGCCAAGTGAGCTTTTCTCATCACTTGGCGTCCTTCGTCTGTCGTCCGTCGTCATTAACTTTTACAAATATCTTTTCCTCTGAAACTACAGGGCCAAATTTAACCAAACTTGGCAACAATCATTATTGGGGTATTTAGTTTTAAAAATGTGTCCGGTGACCCGGCCAACCAACCAAGATGGCCACCATGGCTAAAAATAGAACATAGGGGTAAAATGCAGATTTTGGCTTATAACTCAAAAACCAAAGCATTTAGAGCAACTCTGACATGGGCTAAAATTGTTTATCTGGTCAAGATCTATCTGCCCTGAAATTTTCAGATGAATTGGACAACCCGTTGTTAGGTTGCTGCCCCTGAATTGGTAATTTTAAGGAAATTTTGCTGGTTTTTGGTTATTATCTTGAATATTATTATAGATAGAGATAAACTGTAAAGGGCAATAAATGTTCAGCAAAGTAAGATTTACAAATGAGTCAACATGACCAAAATGATCAGTTGACCCCTTTAGGAGTTTTTGCCCTTTATAGTAAATTTTTATTCATTTTTCATAAATCTTAGTAATCTTCTAGAAAAATCTTCTCCTCTGAAACTACTGGGCAAATTTAACCAAACTTGACCACAATCATCATTGGGGTATCTAGTTAAAAAATGTGTCCAGTGACTCAGCCAACCAACCAAGATAGCCGCCATGGCTAAAAATAGAACATGGGGGTAAAATGTAGTTTTTTACTTATAACTCATCAACCAAAGCATTTAGAGCAAATTTGACAGGAGGTAAAATTGTTTATCAGGTCAAGATCTATCTGCCCTAGAATTTTCAGATGAATTGGATAACTGGTTGTTAGGTTGCTGCCCCTAAATTGGTAATTTTAAGGAAATTTTGCCGTTTTTTATTATTTTGAATATTATTATAGATAGAGATAAACTGTAAACAGCAATAATGTACAGCAAAGTAAGACCTAAAAATAAGTCAACATGACCAAAATGGTCAATTGACCCCCTAAGGAGTTATTGCTCTTTATAGTCAATTTTTATAAAATTTGTAAATTTTCACTAACATTTTCCACTGAAACTACTGTGCCTAGTTCATTATAGAAAGAGATAATTGTAAGCAGCAAGAATGTTTAGTAAAGTAAGATCTACAAACACATCACCATCACCAAAACACAATTTTGTTTTGTGTCCTTTGTTTAATATTCACATAGACCAAGGTGAGCGACACAGGCTCTTTAGAGCCTCTAGTTTATAAACACACATGGACAATATAAATGAGCTACATGTATGCCTATGGATCTGAGCTGTAGACAACTCTAAATGACCATGATGCACTGACATCCTAAAAGATCTCGCCAGGAAAATGAACAACATTCATTTTTAGCTCAACTGGCCTAAAGGGCCAAGTGAGCTTTTCTCATCACTTGACGTTCATCGTCGTTGTTAATTTTTTATACGACCGCAAAATTTGAAAAAATTTTCGTCGTATATTGCTATCACGTTGGCGTCGTCGTCTGCGTCGTCGTCGTCGTCTTCGTCGTCGTCCGAATACTTTTAGTTTTCGAAGTCTAACTTTAGTAAAAGTGAATGGAAATCTATGAAATTTTAACACAAGGTTTATGACCACAAAAGGAAGGTTGGTATTGATTTTGGGAGTTTTGGTCCCAACATTTTAGAAATTAGGGGCCAAAAAGGGCCCAAATAAGCATTTTCTTGGTTTTCGCACTATAACTTTAGTTTAAGTTAATAGAAATCTATGAAATTTTGACACAAGGTTTACGACCACCAAAGAACGGTTGGGATTGATTTTGGGAGTTTTGGTTTCAACAGTTTAGGAATTAGGGGCCAAAAAAGGGCCCAAATAAGCATTATTCTTGGTTTTCGCACAATAACTTTAGTTTAAGTAAATAGAAATCAATGAAATTTAAACACAATGTTAATGACTACAAAAGGAAGGTTGGTATTGATTTTGGGAGTTTTGGTCCCAACAGTTTAGGAATTAGGGGCCAAAAAGGGACCCAAATAAGCATTTTTCTTGGTTTTCGCACCATAACGTTAGTATAAGTAAATAGAAATCTATGAAATTTAAACACAAGGTTTATGACCATAAAAGGAAGGTTGGTATTGATTTTGGGAGTTTTGGTCCCAACAGAATAAGGGGCCCAAAGGGTCCAAAATTAAACTTTGTTTGATTTCATCAAAATTGAATAATTGGGGTTCTTTGATATGCCGAATCTAACTGTCATGACTGTGTATGTAGATTCTTAACTTTTGGTCCCGTTTTCAAATTGGTCTACATTAAGGTCCAAAGGGTCGAAAATTAAACTTAGTTTGATTTTGACAAAAAATGAATCAGTTAGGTTCTTTGATATGCTGAATCTAAAAATGTACTTAGATTCTTGATTATTGGCCCAGTTTTCAAGTTGGTCCAAATCGGGGTCCAAAATTAAACTTTGTTTGATTTCATCAAAAATTGAATAAATGGGGTTCTTTGATATACCAAATCTAACTGTGTATGTAGATTCTTCATTTTTGGTCCTGTTTTCAAATCGGTCTACACTAAAGTCCAAAGGGTCCAAAATTAAACTTAGTCTGATTTTAACAAAAATTGAAATCTTGGGGTTCTTTGATATGCTGAATCCAAAAATGTACTTAGATTTTTTATTATGGTTCCAGTTTTCAAGTTGGTCCAAATCAGGATCTAAAATTATTATATTAAGTATTGTGCAATAGCAAGTCTTTTCAATTGCACAGTATTGCGCAATGGCAAGAAATATCTAATTGCACAATATTGTGAAATAGCAAATTTTTTTTTAATTGGAGTTATCTTTCTTTGTCCAGAATCAACTTGAATCTTTGTTATATACAATATACAATGTATATTCACTTTTTACTACCAACTGATAAATTAAAATAATCTTTACCATTCAGTGATAACAAGCAGTTTTTTTACATCTTAATATTTTATGATGTATTTAAATGAGTAGTTATTGTTGCAAACTCCATTAGAAATTTTAATTGAGATTAGTTTTGGAATAAGGGAAAGGGGGATGTGATTAAAAAAATTGGGTTCAATTTTTCTCATTTGAAATTTCATAAATAAAAAAGAAAATTTCTTCAAACATTTTTTTGAGAGGATTAATATTCAACAGCATAGTGAATTGCTCTAAGAGAAAACAAAAATTTTAAGTTCATTAGAACACATTCATTCTGTGTCAGAAACCTATGCTGTGTCAACTATTTAATCACAATCCAAATTTAGAGCTGAATCCAGCTTGAATGTTGTGTCCATACTTGCCCCAACCGTTCAGGGTTCAACCTCTGCGGTCGTATAAAGCTACGCCCTGCGGAGCATCTGGTTACATTTTGAACTTCTAGAGAACCACTGAATGGAATGAAACCAAACATAGCATGAATGTTCCTTCTGAGGTGCTGACAAAGTGTTGTTACTTTGTAGCTAATCCATCAAAAAAGACCATCATCCAAGATGGCTGCCAGCGGGGGACTTAGTTTAACATAGGACCCTATGGGAAATGCATACAATTGACTTCTTTTAGAGAACCACTGAATGGAATGAAACCAAACATAGCATGAGTGTTCCTTCTGAGGTGCTGTCAAAGTGTTGTTACTTTGTAGCTCATCCATCATCCAAGATGGCTGCCAGCGGGGGACTTAGTTTAACATAGGACCCTATAAGAAATGTATACAAATGACTTCTTTTAGAGAACCACTGAATGGAATAAAACCAAACATAGCATGAATGTTCCTTATGAGGTGCTGACCAAGTGTTGTTACTTGATAGCAGATCCATCATCCAAGATGGCCACCAGCGGGGGGACTTAGTTTCACATAGGACCCTATGGGAAATGCATACACAAGTCTTCTTCTTGAGAACCACTGAATTGAACGAAACCAAACATAGCATGAATGTTCCTTTCCTTAGGAGGTGCTGGCCAAGTGTTGTTACTTTGTAGCCAATTTTTTTTTTTTTTTTATATGATTTCAAAAAGCGAAGTAGAGTCAGGTGAGCGATACAGGCTCTTGAGAGCTTCTAGTTTAGTGTAAATTACAAATTAGGATTTATTGACCAAGATCACAATTAACTATAGCTTATACAGTGACTAGATAGGAAATAAGCCATTTTGGTGAAAATTTACGTTCCTGTGTTTTATTATGATGCACAAGTGGTACTCAAATTATTTTCCACAAAAAATCAATGATAATGGGTAACTTTCCATAGATTATTGGACAGGAAACATAGAACGCATAGGTCGACAACAAATATCTTTTAAAATAATGTTTGTGAAGACATTTTGCATGCCTTAAGTGAATATTAAGTTTGTCGACCTGCTCTCTATGTTTCCTGGTGTTTAATTTGATTGAGTTCCAGCCGATTTTGTCAAATTTCACCAAAATCTCTTATCCTGACCTTTTTGGGATGTAAAAATCAACATGTTAGAATCAAACTTAGACAAAAAATAGTTCTATTTAACTTTCT
Organism: Mytilus galloprovincialis; assembly: GCA_037788925.1. NCBI lineage: Eukaryota > Metazoa > Mollusca > Bivalvia > Mytilida > Mytilidae > Mytilus > Mytilus galloprovincialis. Next base: position 22,338,308 of record CM075341.1, read on the forward strand.
CAGATGTCTAAGTCAACTTAAAACATTTTTTGTCTTGTAATATTGAACTTTATAATCGCCCTTACCGGACTTACTCCTTTGGCAAAAATATAATTGTCAGATGAAATGTGTGAATGTTTTGTATATTATTGAAGAAATCACATATGTCTGTTGTTATGGACGAAATGTACATTGTCCTAACCTTTGAAAGACATCAATGACCTAACTAATAACCAATGGAAATGCCGTAATATCATCTTGTGATGTTGGATAATTCAATAAAATTTACACAGATTTTGGTATCATTTTTCGTATCATACTCCGTGCAAATGTGATAAGAGAAATATCTATTCATGCAAGAAATAGAAAAGAGGCCACATCCATAAGAGAACACCAAATAGAAATAGATACATATGTTTCTTCTTCAGTTAAGTTGATAATTGATACTAAAAATTGTCATAGGCGGATCCAGGGGGGGCCCGGGCCCCCCTTTCGTGGGAAAAATTTGGTTGATTATATAGGAAAAGTTCTGGATCCACCACTGATTGTGCATTATTGAAATGACCTGAATAATAAACCTTGAACACCAATGCAAAAAAATACAAATATTTCAAACACCCAATTAAAAAAGAATTAAGTTTTTTCATCTCAAATGTATTTTTTATAACAATCAACATCTACCTTATAATACTGATATTACATGTTCAAAATGTAGTAGTAACTTAAATAGAATTAATGAAATAGTCAGGTGAATATGGTTTTAATATTGTTTATTGTAAAGATAAACAGTAAAAAATGTTTGACTACATGTACATGATGTATGTGTAAAATTATTTTCTGTATTATTTCAGGCCCCTGAGACCACAATGGAATCACACACAACACAGTTTGAGGGACCATCAAATGAGACAGATCCAAATTTTAAATTTGACATCAGAACAGTGCCAGTAAGTTTTTTTTGTCAGAATGAGGGTTCATTCATTCCTTTTAGCATTTAAGCTATGGACCTATTTTTTAATTTTAGTACCATTTAGAATATTTGGAAAATCTTAAAAGACATGAAGTTGAAAATGAAAAGATTCTGGAATGAAATTTGGCTTTGGTAAAACATTGCAAGCAGGGTCCAGAGGAGTTCGTCTATTTACTGTATTTTGGCAAGAGATAAATAAAATCCCAAAGAAAACAAATATATGGATAAAACAGTTAAAAACTATAGAAAGATATTAGATATACAAATGTATGAGAAGAAAATAAAAAACTGTTTACTTTCAGGTAAAGGTTGACAGAGTTGTAATTGATGGAGTAGGGAAAACCAAAAATGATATCCTTGAAAAGACACTTAAGCCAGTTCTGTCAGCAACAAACTTCAAAGAGGTAGTGTATCAAACAATTTGGTCTTTATATTTATGCTTGACTATCTTAATGTTTTAATTTGGTAAATATTATTTAAGAGATTTATATCAGACTTGTTTGACATTCATACTTATAAAGTTATTATCAAGATGAAATTGCTATTATTCTATAATTATTAACAAATTTATTTTGTACTTGTGTACCAAATATATTATTAGCTCACCGTTCCGAAGGAACGGTGAGCTTAAGCCATCACTTGGCGTCTGTCTGGTGTAAACTATTTCAAACATCTTCTCCTCTGAAACTATTGAACCAATTCCAACCAAACTTAAGCTGAATGATCCTTAGGGTATCTAGAATAAAGTTTTTGTTTTATTTTCTGTTTCGTCAAAAAACATGGCTGCCATGGCTCAAAATGGAACATAGGGGTAAAATGCAGTTTTTATACGACTGCAAATTTTTTTTTAAAAATTGCGGCCGTATGGTATGACGTTGGCGTCGTCTTCGTCCGAAGAGACATTGGTTTTCACACTATAACTTTAGTTTAAGTAGATAGAAATCTATGTAATTTAAACACAAGGTTTATGACCACAAAAGGAAAGTTGGGATTGATTTTGGAAGTTTGGTCCCAACAGTTAAGGAATTAGGGGTCCAAAATTAAACTTTGTTTGATTTCATCAAAAATTGAATAATTGGGGTTCTTTGATATGCCGAATCTAACTGTGTATGTAGATTCTTCAGTTTTGGTCCTGTTTTCAAGTTGGTCTACATTAAGGTCCAAATGGTCCAAAATTAAACTTCGTTTGATTTTAACAAAGATTGAAATCTTGGGGTTCTTTGATATGCTGAATCTAAACATGTTTTTACATTTTTTTATTATGGGCCCAGTTTCCAAGTTGGTCCAAATCGGGGTCCAAAATTTAACTTTGTTTGATTTCAACAAAAATTGAATCCTTGGGGTTCTTTATATGCTGAATCTAAACATGTATTAAGATTTTTGCGTATGGGGCCAGTTTTCAAGTTGATCCAAATCGTGGTCCAAAATTAAACTTTGTTTGATATCTGTTTATCAACAAAAATTGAATCCTTGGGGTTCTTTGAAATGCTGAATACATGTATTTAGATTTTTGATTATAGGCCCAGTTTTCAAGTTGGTCCAAATCGTGGTCCAAAATTAAACTTTGTTTGATATCAATAAAAATTGAATCCTTGGGGTTCTTTGATATATGCTGAATCTAACCATGTATTAAGATTTTTGATATTTGGGCCCGTTTATCAAATTGGTCCACATTGAGGTCTAAAGGATCCAAAATTGAACTTTATTTGATTTCATCAAAAATTGAATTCTTGGGGTTTTTTGATATGCTGAATCTAACCAAGTATTTAGATTTTTGATATTGGACCATAAGGCCAATTAAAATTAATTGATAGATTTTCATCCCCGCCCGCCCCTCTGAAATCGTCCCGCCCCGATTTTTTTTATTTTGAAAAATTTACGATTTCCGGATTTGTTCATCTCCGTTTCCGGTAACCGTCAAACATTTTGTTTCCTTTCAGACTTCCTGTTTCAAATTTCGGTTTTCGTATTACTTCGAGTAATTAAAAAAGATTCTGCAGCTCTACGATGACAAAATCGTCTACCGAGAATAGAGATTGATTTCAAGAAGGGCATGAAATAATCAGGTTACAAGTTATAGGCTGTGTCCAAGATGGCAAATCGCGGTATGACACAAATTTCTGTGATTAAGAATACCGTGGATTTTTTTATTGATAAAATGACTTTGTGGCAGGAATTGTGGACTGTGAATTATACCCAAAGAGCCCGAATCGTGGAACACATTCGTACAAAACCATAACTGTATAAATAAAATGATGCAAGCACGAACTTGTTAGATTTATGACAGTACAATTGAGTTCAAAAAGTCGGCAAACATACACTTAGATTTACCCATGGCTTTTTTAATGACAAACAGCACAAACACCTTCTGTCCCAATACCCTGAATAGAGCCATTAAACATCTTCTCTTTTTTGGTTAAGTTCATGTTTTACATATTAATTATATTTGCATCTATAAGAAGAATCATAAAAGCACCAACCCTTTCGTTTTTAAAACAGTTTCATTTTATTCTGAACTCGTAATTCTTTAGTGGCATATTTGTTTCATTTTATCATGGTTATGGAGACAAAAAAAATGATCCCTTAAAAAGACACTAAATTTGGTGAAGATAGTCTAACTGAGGGGAGCATTCTTCTTTTATGTGTTTGCTGTTTAGGCTTCTAAAGCAGCTATTACATGTAGAACAGTGGTTGCCAATTAGAGATTTTTATTCATGTTAAGATTTGAAATATTATGTACCATTCCTTATATGTATATACATAATATAAACTTATTATTACTCTTGCATATTTGAAGAACACGTCACAAGAGGGTTTCATAAGAAATAAAAATTAAAAAATAAAATCCTCCCACCCGCCCCATTTTTTTCAAAAATTTGGATGAAAATCTACTAATAAATTTTAGTTCGCCTAATAGGTAAATGTCCAATTTAAAATTTTTAAGTTTTTAAGTTTAAGTTCTCAAACCACATTCATTCTGTGTCAGAAACCTATGTTGTGTCAACTATTTAATCACAATCCAAATTCAGAGCTGTATCAAGCTTGAATGTTGTGTCCATACTTGCCCCAACTGTTCAGGGTTCGAAACTCTGCAGTCGTATATAGCTGCGCTTTGCTGAGCATCTGGTTGGCTTATATCTCAAAAACCAAAGCAGTTAGAGCAAATCTAACATGGGGTCAAAGTGTTCATAAGGTTAAGTTCTATCAGCCCTGAAATTTTCAGATGAATCTAACAACCCATTGTTGGGTTGCTGCCACTAAATTGGTAATTTTAAGGAAATTTTGCTGTAAACAGCAAATATGTTCAGCAAAGTAAGATCTACAAATAAGTTTATATGACCAAAATTGTCAATTGACCCCTGAAAGAGTTATTGCCCTTTAAGGACAATTTTACACAATTTGATTATCATGTTTTTCTAACTTTAAAAAATCTTCTCTAAAACTAAAGAACCAATTCCAACCAAATTCAAGCTGAATGATCCTTAGGGTATCTAAAATAAAGTTTGTGTTTTATTTTCTGTTTCTTCAAAAAACATGGCCGCCTTCGGTAAAAATAGAACATAGGGGTAAAATGCAGTTTTTGGCTTATATCTCAAAACCAAAGCATTTAGAGCAAATCTGACATGGGATAAAAGTGTTCTTTTCAGATTAATCTAACAACCCATAGTTAGGTTGTTGCCACTAAATTGGTAATTTTAAGGAAATTTTGCAGTTTTTGGTTTTGAGGAAATTATGACAAAAAACTGCATTTTCAAACACTTATTAATATACATTAAACCAAAAACACAAACTACGATGAAATTGTACACTTAAACTCTTAAATGAAAGATAAATGCCAAAAAATCAAGGTGAGTGATCAAGAGCCTCTTGTTAACATAAAACTTCTCTAGAATTATGTTATGTCCTAGGCCATATAGCATGTATAGAGTTTAATATATTTAATATAATTTTCATTGCAGATGGTTGAAAAAAGTACACAGGCCAAAATATTATTGGAAAAATTAGAATTGTTTAAAAAAGTTGATATTCTAATAGACACAAGTAAAGGTTAGCATTATGACTGCGAATGAAATAAGACTAACTCTTATATATATATACAAGACAGTTCATTTATTTATGAGTTGATTTTTGTGCTCAAGTTTCATATCTTTACATTAAACAATTATCAACAGGGCCGTAACTACGTTGAGGCAAATGAGGGAAATGCCTCATGTTGGAAATTTCAAAAAAATAAAAAATAAAAATGAAACAAAAGATTGTCTTCATATCAAATTGTTTTCACGGTAAGTGTCTTGCAAAAAGCAAGTTCTATTCACTCTCTGATGTCTCACCTGTATGTTTTCCGTGATCCATTTTTCTATTTTACTTTTGGTTTTCAGAGTTGATGGTCTATTGTTTGTATTTCTGTGTCCCGGGTTTGTCTTTTGTTCATTTATTGTCCTACTTTATGACTATAGTTCGAGTGTTAATTTTCATTTGTAAATGTGTGCAATGTTGCATGTCCACCGATGTCCAGACATTGTGCAAGAACATATTTTAGAAATATACGATGCTACAAGGCATAGAAAAAAATGGTCTTTTCTGCATTGAGAATTGAACTTGATATCAAAGAATACAAAACGACCTTTTTTAAAACTAGGTGGGACAATGCACAGAAGTGATAGATATGTATCATAAATATAGAAAATTGAATATTTTAATCAAATTCAAAAAATAAAATAAAAATATCTGTATCATATACCCAATCGCCTGTGGATAAAACTGAATAGCTGACATGGTTTAAATTAAAGTAAGACCACCAATTTCCTAAATCATTTGAAAAAAACCAACAATGCATTGCCATATGACCTTTTACATTGAAGGGTAAAACTTGCATTAAGTCATGTTCAGACCCTTTAACAGAAAAATAAAGGAATATGGGGTTAACGTGCACGGGACCTAATCGCACAAAATGTCAATGCATGGAAAAAATACAAAGTACTAGTACTTAAAGTATAATACTGCACTGTCACTATATTTAAATCTAGTCTTAAAAAAATCACCAAAGTCAGCACAAGACAAGAACAGACAGACAGATCCGGTATTAATGATTATGAGAATTACGATTTTTGCATTCTTTATCCTACATAATGGTCTTTGAATGTTGTCCATAAAACCTAAAAGTCTTAAATTACAGTAAATCTATGTTTTTGCTTTGAGACCAGAATATTGTCGGGGGGCGGGGGGGGGGGGAAGCTAAAAATCATTTACGTTTCAATGTAAGAAAGTGTCCAGGAAAGGCTCAGAATGCACGATTTTGCGTTATTTTTCTCAGAGCTTCTGGGGGCCTTGAGGGGCCCCCAGACCAGACCCCTCACCAATTTTTTTTTCGCCTAGCCACGCTCCGCGAATATATTTTGCCTCACTATCAAAAGAGGCTAGTTACTGCCCTGATCAAAGATTTAATTGTCATTGGGATTTGTATTGGTGGATTTAAAAAAGAAAATTTATATGTTCTGTGAACAGATTTGCTCTGCAAGCATCAGATGCCTGTATATTATTGTTATTTATCATATACTTAGCATTGATATGATAGCATTTGCATATGTGTAATGAGCGGAAGTACACAAACCATAATTTCCCACCCGGGCTGATAACCCATATCAGGGGCGTCTCGTGCAAAAACCCATAACAGTGCTTCTCGTGCAAGTTACTTCTGGTGTTTCTGGTATCTATGGGATTGTTTACTTTTCCATTGTGACGTCAGATATTTTTTATGACGTGGTCAAAATTTACGGGAACTTTTGTGGGGATAGTTTAGTACTTTCTAACAAATGCTATCGACAATTAAGAATCATTTTATAGTACAACAAACAGGGAGTAATAATGATCATAAAACTCTTCCAAATTTGCAATGTTTCAAAATGCCTCTATAGGAAATGTTACCATACATATATACTGAGGGGGTCTCATTGGGGGGTTCTGATCCTGGGTCCTGCTTACTGTTTTGTCAGATTCCCGTATCCCGCTTACGCTATGTACGTAAGTAATTTTCATTTTTTTTTGTAATTTCCCGTGTCCCGCTAGACTTCAGTTCCCGTTTTCACGGCACAATAATTCGACTTTCACGTTTCACGCTTATAAACAATCGGCAATCCCACGTCACGCTTACAGACCCCAATGAGACCCACTATGTAGGTAGTGATGCTGTTGTTGGACAATTATAATATATTTGATTCATAATTTAACTTCTTTATACAGTTTTTGACTGTTTTAGTTATTGCATTTGTTTATTTGCCTTACATAAAACTATTGTCGGAAGTATATGATAAAGCGATTAATACATGGCCTTTTCCATATCAGCCTGAGTATCATCCCTCGACCCATATCAGCACCTCGACTCCGTCTCGGGATGATACCCAGGCTGATATGGAAAAGGCCATGTATTAATCTCTATATATCTAAGGGTAGTATTAGGCTCTGACTGTGTCTCAACAGCAATTGATACTACACTACTTGTACTTTTGCAGTATATAAACAACAAATGTAAATAGATATGACTGAAAATCTAAGAATTCAAACATAGAAAATATTCAATATTTGATTGAAATGCATATGAATTCATATATATGCACATGGTGCATTGGTTAATTATCTGTGTTGTTCAATCACAAGTTGAATATATTTTGATATTTTAATTTTGGATTAGTTTTTCATTTTATTGCAATTACGATGAACTATTTTATGGAAATAATTAATGTAGAAAATACAAGGAACTACATCTTTTTTTTTAACATTCTCAATTTGTAATGATAAAACATTGAAAAAAATGTCTGAACAATACCCATCACTATATGATGTCAGAGATGTGAAATTATTGTATTTTATTATACTGAAAAATAACAATATTTCATTGCATCATTTATACTTTTGTTTGATATGTTATAATAAGTAAATTGTACAAGTTGAAGAAACTTAAGATAATGTTTTATTTTCAGGAAAAAATGCATCAACTAATGGATATGAAGTGCAATATCATGTTGAGGAAAGGAAATATCCTATTTTAAATGTAAAAATGGAATTAGGAGCTCATTCAGCAAATGAAAGTGATGTGGTAAGATAAAATGTCACTGGCTTGTTTTCTTATAAAAAAATATTTAAATATGCAGGGAGTGAAATGTCTGTAATCATTTAATGTCACATAGGTTCTATTAAACTTATTTGTTCCCCACAAGACATTTAGAGGGGACATGAAAACCCATCTTTCTGTCAGCCCTCTCACTGGTAGCATTCTTCCTAGATTTTTATCAACTTTATATCAGAGAGTTTTATAAACAATGGTTGAACAAGTTTGAAAATCATTGCCAATGAACTATTTTCAAAAGAGACCCCTTGGAAATATTTATTATTTACAAAATTGAATGATTAGCACTCTCAACCATAAAATGTTTGTGCGAAAAACATTTACATGGATTTGGTATGTCCTGATAAGTTATTAAAAGATACATATCATTATAGGTGGTAAGAATGAAATACCCCAATATGTTTGGTCGTGGTGAGTCTTGTACTCTGGATTACAGCAGAGTTTTCAGAGATGATGGTGGTTATGGCTTTCAGTTTTCAAAACCCATCAATGGGGATCCTGATATAAGGTAATTATTTTAATTTTGGCAAGATAAAAACTTAAATACACTATATTATAGAAATACAAAAGATATGGCATATCCATCCATGACACACAATCAGTACATGCACAACGAAAAACACACAAAAAGCCAAGGAATAGTACTGTTATTGCTGTTCTTCATCTCAAAGTCACAGTGAAGTATACAACATGAAGCCCAACCACTAAACAGACACACACACACAATTTTTTGAAATCCCAAATGGAAACATGTTACTGTGGACTTATTTATTTTTGTAGATGGGCAGGAATTCGCTAATGCTACTTTAGTGTGACATTGTAAGAAAAAAATTTAAATCATTATAAGCTTCTAAATTTTTTACAAATTATTGCTACAAATGGTGTCCTTCTATTTGTAACCAAAAAAATCATTTTTAAACTTGCGTCAGTTTGGAACCAAAGCAAATAATGAATTTGGAGCATGTAACATGGACACTTTTTCCAAATTGAGATTAATGATTCCTTAACTTATTCAACATTCAATATCATATATATTGATCACAAAACATTGTATATCATCAAAACTCTAAAATGTATATTTCCATTTCTTTCAGAAATTTTGTGAAAACAAGTTTCCTCTACTTTTCTGTCAATGTTACATGCATGTTTAAGAGATAAATACAGTAAGAATCATTTTCTTTCTGAACATGTAAAGGCTCTTTTTCATTGTGTTACCCTCACATTAAAAAATTGTATTAATATTTTTGCAATTATCTCATTTCTGTCATAAAATAGTGACTTAAATGTTGCATGTAACGTGGACACAAAAAATATGAATAATGAACCATGCCAGAATTGACCTTAAAAGATATAAAAAGCCTCCAAACAACCATCTGAATGTAAATTATACAATTATACTGCCACATTTCTCATATATGATATTATTTAAATAGTGGTTAATACCAAAACCATTCACCTAAATTTCAGACAGCAGACATATTTTTTAACTATACCAGTAGTTATGCTTGTTCATGGTGGTACACTATGGAAGGCTAAATTAAAAGATATTCAAATGTCAAAATAACCAGAAAAAAAAATTAAGACCAAAGATAGATCAATTGATGAAGGAGTCATCCAAAATTTCCACAACATGAAACATTTTTATATCAGTAAGTAAGCAACCCGTTTTTTTATGCACAGGGATGAGATTGATAAGAAGACAACCACACAACCATCAGCATCCACAAAGTTTCTCACTCAATAACTAATACTGACAAAGTAAGGGTACAAAATGATTACATGTATCCCTCATTCATGTGACACAGTTACACTTAAAACTAATAGTATGAAAAACCAAGACAAAATATGGACAAATCTACGAGAGGTTGATACAGATGCATTTATTGAGAATCTTATTTTCAATCGTTTACATAACTTCTATAAAGAACAATTTTGGTTTCATCTTTGAGGTTGTTGTCTGATAGACATATTACCCTATATCTCGTTTTATTTCTGCTAGTTAATCTTACATTTATGATAACTTTTTAAGGTTTAAACAATAAATTTTATTTCAAACATTCAAAACAAGTTTCTTGTTTCTTGTTTTCTGTCTCCAACATCTTCAACTATCTATCTGAAAAAAGAAAAAAACAAAACAACAATTAATCTACCCTCAATCAGAACCAAAATCCATGCATAAATTATAAAATTTACAATAATATAGAAACTCTCAAACATCTTTTTCGATTTTTCAATGCCATTTCATCTTGAAAACTTGTTACCTAAACTACAGGAAGCCACAATTTAAAGGGCCCCATAATGACCAGTGTAAAACAATTCAGAAGAGAAAACCAACACCCATTAGACCATAGTCTTGTTTTCAACTTTATTTGGCCTTCTTTTACTTTTTTGTTTCATTAGCGTCACTGAATAGTCTTTTGTAAACGAAAAGCGTTTCTGGCCTACAAAATTTCAATTCTGGTATCCATGATGAGTTTATTATTATTATTTTGAAATCAGAAGGATCCTGAACCTCTTATAATGCAAAAGATATTCTGGAATGTCAATTATTGGCATAACAATTAAAAAAAAAATGTTACAAATTGAATTCCTCATGATTTCTATAATGAGCATCAGTAAATACACATGATACATGTGTTGACTGGTGAATGAAAAGGGATAAATAAACAAGATTTTGAAATAACTATCTTCTACACTGCTGTAGAATGGTCAAATTGGAGATCACTAGTATGTCTGCATACACAGTCACCATCATCTGGTTTTCTGACACAGAACTACTATCTGACTGGCTGAAAGGACCGTCACCACCTGACTCACTAATAGGGACCTTATCAGACTGGCTAACTCAGACATCATAATCTGCCAGGCTGATAGGGTTATCACCATCTGACAGGCTGAAAGGAATATCACCATCTGACTGGCTGACAGGGACATCACCATCTGACTGGCTGACAGGGACATCACCATCTGACTGGCTGACAGGAACATCACCATATGACTGACTGACAGGAACATCACCAACTGACAGACTAATATGAACATCACCATCTGCCAGGCTGACTAGGACATCACCATCTGTTGGCTGACAGGGACATTACCCTCTGACTGGCTTACAAGAACATCACAGACTGACTGACTGACAGGAACATCACCAACTAACTGATTGACTGATATGTACATCACCATCTTCCAGGCTGACAGGGACATCACCATCTGTCTGGCTGCCAGGGACATCACCATCTGACTGGTTGACAGGGACAGTATCTTTTAGCAGCATCTTCCTGAGAGTTTTTTTCATCACATTTATTGCTGATCATCTTTTTCTTTCTTAGGTTTATATTGCCTGTAGATTTTTTTTTATTAAAAATTGCATGTAAATTTTCAAGACTGACACCAATTTTATTGTCAATGAAGAAAATACACTTCTAAAAAGAATTTCTATATTTAGAAATATATAAAGATGAAGTTTGATGGTGGTAAAACAAGTTAAATTATCAATAATCTCTTTATAGAGCAAAGGAGTAAGTAAATGTTATCAGTTCTGTTCATGCGTGTAACATTGACAGAAAAGTAAAAGGTTGTATGTCAATGTTACATACATGAAGACCAGAAGATGAAAGTGGCGTGCTTAATAGTCAACTTTGGAGAAATAATATAATTGCTGCCCAGTAATATCTAATTAATCATTTAGGTTATAAAATGTTATATAAATGTCTGACTTTAAGGAAGTAATACCTTTGCATGTAACATAAAAAAATCTGGACACAAAATATTGTTGTCAATGTTACTAACTAGTGTTAAAAGACAAATTAAACAGGAAAACATGAAAACGCTTTAATTTTGTAAAATAAAAATAAGATAATAGCTCCATATGGCAGTAAGTTTTGTTTACGCATGTAACACTGGCCTGAACATGTAAAAGTCTAAATAATAGACTCTGTCAATGTTACATACACAATTTCTTAATGAAAAAAAAGTTTAATTTGGGTTTACTTTATACATTATTTTTTAAAATAGGTATCATAATAATAACTTTGAATATTAAGAATTAGATTAACTGTTGATTTCAACACATTAAAATCTTCTCATGTAACACAAAAAAGACCTGATACAAAAATTGTAGTCCATGTTACTCATAAAGTTATCATAGGAGCATCAAAGAAATTGTGTGATGACAATATTTCAGATGTTAGTCATTTATAAACTCAGATAAACTCATTTTAAAGCTCATAACAGAGGTTTGGAAATCAATGCTTTTAAAACATTATAATTCTGGGTTATGTATGTAACATTGACAGGAACACCAACAAATGATGAGGACAATTTGCTAGTCAATCAGCAAAAAAATAAACACAAATAATTAAAACTCATTTATTTCTTTAATATCATTTTAATGAAGCAAATTTAAATTTCAACAAGATTTTATTGATTGAATAATTGTACATGCACATTTATTAGGTTGTAGCATGTAACCTGGACGCAGAAGATGTGTCAATACTACATGCCTTTAAACAATAAGAATTACAAGTAAATATTGTAAAGTCTAGAAATCAAGAAAGATTAACAACTTCTCTGTTAAGAATTCAGCATAAATTTACATTTGATTTAATATTATGCACTGGCCAATTATGCTTTAAGTGTAATAAAGTAATATTGTTTTTATTCTGGTGTCAATGTTACATTTTATGTTTTCAAATTAAGTGGCCAGTTATCTTTACAATGCTGAGAATGAATACACGTACTAGTTAATCAAATTGGCAATTAATCTGTGGTATTTCATGTAAAAAATTAGATTGATAAGGCAAACCGTACAAAAAAAAGCTTTTGCATGTATCATAGACACCTTTCCTTGGTAAATATTTTCGTGTCAATGTTATGTACAGAAATCTCTCCAGCAATAAAATGAATATTGTAAGGGTCAAACCTGTTTAAATACAAGATAAACTTATATTTTTTACCAAAATTGCAAAGCAAGTCACACATCATTATCAAAGAACCTAATTTACACAGAAAGTGCATGTAACACTTCATTGTGAGGTCAAATTAACCTGGTCCCACTCTCTTATCATCTGCTTGATCACTGGTAGATGCCTAGTGTGAAAGATGACAAAGCCACATTTTAATGTAATTGTCAGTGGGTTGAAATGTGAAAAAAAATAATTATGGTAATGCTTACTATAAAAAGTATACAACTGTTATAAAAAGATGAGTATTATTGGGCAGTATTGACACGAAAATGAAAGAAATTTCCTTACCTTCTATATTTTTCAAACTTCAGTTGATTGATAAAAATCATGAAATCCAAATTGTACCCATTGTTGACACCTTTCAAAATTTGCCATGCTGGGCCAATAACTTGTTTCCAAAGCTAATCAGCTAATGAAAAGGTGCATGTAACATTTGTTGACGGGAAAAGTTACATGCACTTGTCCATTTTCAAACGTATTTTATTTGCAGCAATAATCGGATTCTGTACAAAATGGGGTTTCTAAATGATAGACAGATCATTTTGCAGTTGATTTTCAACTATTTTAGTAGAACAATTCTTCAGGCATATTCTAAATATGACTAGGGGTTTCGTCACTGAAGAAATGTCACACTTTTTGTCTACAGTTTTCAACTACCAGCACATAACAAGTGCTGATTTTTTGTTGATTTTTTTAATTGGATCCATTTTTTTTGCATTTGGCAATAAAGACTAACCCACTTTGATATTTAAACAATGTTTATTCTCCATATTTGCATGATTTCTTTGTTTTTTAATTGGATAAACTTTATTGACCCTAAAATTTCACTAGCGAATTCCTGCCCAGATACCAATATTCATTGATTGCATGAAAAAAAGTTACATTTTTGTAAATATTTAATTTTATGGTATTGCCAAAGTCGGCATACCCGTACAAGGAAATATTAAAAAAATTGTAATTCATTAAACATTTAAACAAAAATTCTTTCAAAAACTGAAATCCACAATTTAAGAACCCATGAACAGGCAACTTTTGCTCAAACCATGAAAATTGATACCCACAAATAAAATGTGGAGGTATAAATCATTATATGTAAAGTAAAAGAGATATATGAGTCCCATTTTAAATACTAATATTTGATTATTTTTAGAATTGGTGCTAATGTATATAAAGGCTATGCAGAATTTCCATGGAGTAGTTTTAAAGAAATCAGTAGAGGAACTGCCTTACATTTAATGGTAAATTCTATTGCTGTTAAACATGTATGTCATTTAGAAAATGTTGTAATGTATATTGATGGATAGAACTTTCCAAATGTACCGAAAAGAAAAGTTTAGAAAAGGTAAAAAAAAAATGCACACTTAACACTTAATTAATTTGTCAGTTTTGATCTACAGCTGCATGTACTTAACAAAAAAATATTCAAAAACAAAACACATTCTTCAATGTGATCTTTCATTATAAATGACTCACTGATATTGCAAATAATATCGCTATATGATGTAGGTTTTAAATGAGAGAAAAAAACATAAGGTAAGCAAGAATAAAAAAGGCAGATGATACCAGCTTTCCTCGACAGTGATCCTTCCCTAAACCTTATATCATGTTCTAAATCCTATAAGTTGTAAATGAACATATCAGAAATGGCCAAAAATAAAAAATATGTTTTTCTTATTTATATTACAGTTTCCAACTATATTAGGTTCCCATTGTTTAAAGTGGGAAGGAGTGTGGAGAGAAATGAGAGCTCTAAACAGAAACACATCATTTGCTGTCAGGGAGCAATCAGGACATACATTAAAGTCAAGTATACAGGTATTTTAGTTTATGTTTCTTCAATTATTGGTATCTTAAGGACCAACACTGACAGATGATTTCTTATAGGAGTTTAAGCCCTATTCTGACCATTTTTTCATTTTTTTTGTGATTTGGTTATTGAATTTAAACCTGTAGCAAAAAATGAGAAATTGTAAATTGAAAAAATAATCAGCGGGACAAGATACAAGAAATAGAGCAAGTTATGATACGGTCAGATAAACTTGATTTGCATTTGTAAATTAAAAGTTGTTGACATTTGGTATTTAGTTGCATTAGCATTGATACATCTGATGTTGTATTAGCTGAAATTTTTCTGTAAGTTTTGTCTCATTCTCCCAGTAGTTGTCCATTGTTAAAGGAATTGTTTGCAAAACAAAATGGAATTAAAAAGAGATGACTATATTATGTTTATTGTTTTAGCATGTATTAATGAGAGATAGAAGAGATGATAAGATATTACCTACCAAAGGATATTTAGTCAAGTTAACACAGGTAAGAATATTTTTGATTGAATATTAAGAAATGTTTCTGTTGACCCAGTAGTTATTCATCAGTTAAACCAACATAGGTAGATATTCCAATGGGCAACACTTATACCCCTTTGGATACTTTTGAATCACAATTTATGACCAAACAGATCAACCTATAATCCATTTCAGACAAAACTCAATAACGCTTACCTTTAACTTGATCATGTTTTGCTTTAAATATTCCAGAGTTCTCTTATTATACTTTAGAAATCAACCCCAGCAAACTGACTTTAAATGAGTCTAATATGAATTACAGTAGTTGCCCTTTTCTTGATTGGGATATTTCAGTATCACACAGGAAGCGTTATGCTACAATAAATGATATAACACTGGGTTCTCACTAAGGCGAGTCCATGAGTCCTGGACTCATCAAAATCTGTCTGGACTCACCATTTTCAAAACTGATGAGTTTACAGATGCATCAAGATTGAAATATTTTGTATAAACTAAACACAGTTAAACACAAATATCATCATTTTATAGCAAAGTTTAAAAGTGATCTGGATTTGATTTGATTTCATTGCTCTGTTAGGAAATGGAGACTAAAATATTACTTTATATTGCAATAAAATATTTTCTTCTTGCTGTTGGACTCATCATACCTAAAAATGATGAGTCCCTGGACTCGCCTTCAAAAATCCTTAGTGAGAACCCTGTAATAAAATAAACATTTGAAGTTTACAAACTTGCATTCAGTGGAGTTGTGTCCAAAATGTTCGCATTTTTCTGCTCTTCTAATGGCAGGGTACTACTTTCATATACCGGTGTCATAAAAATATGAATTACATTTCTGACTGATGTTTTATGGACTTTATATTTGAACAGTACTTAGCTTCAATGCCTAACTGATGATGTAAAGACAACAGTATAATGTTAGAAATAAATATAGGCTATTTTATTATATTTGTACAGAGTGAGTTGATAAAAAAAAATCTGGTTATGTGTATACTTTTTCTGTATTTCAGGAGTATGCTGGTCTTGGTGGAAATGTAGAATTTGTCAAGAATGATGTTGAACTTCAGTATAATTTGCCTTTAGTGTTCGATTCAGTAAGTAAATAAGTGTTTTTATTCCTCTTGAGAAGGAAAATTCACATTATATGTACAGAACTTAACTTTTAGGCCTTGTTTCATCTAATGATCAAATTTTTACTACTTTATACTTTAAGTATAGCTGTTTTTCTGAAGTTTTCGAGATTAATGAAAATATTAAGATTACTACTGAATGTATTATGTTATTTTCTTCATTAAGATAGCAATAATTTACTGCAGTACAATCTCAATAATACACAACTATAACAATGCATTACAGGAAACCAGTGATACTCACCTTTTGACTTATATACACAGATATGGATAATTTACGTTAAATTGAATATTTACTCAGAACACGAATCATTGTCCATTAAAATGAAAGTGGAAGAGTAGGAAGCAAAGTTTGAAATTTAGACATGGGTCGTAGGTCATTTATAGTTGATTGTTCTTTATTGTATGATTCATATAGTACTTATTACCACCATACTATGAAAGAATAAGGTGAACTACTGCACAGTCTTTTAACAATGAGAAAAACCTATGCTGCATAGATTATAGATAGCTATGAAAGGCCTCTACTTGAAAAATATGAAACGATTCAATTGAAAAACCTAACAGCCTAATTCATAACAAATAGTTTATGATAAACAAATATGACACATGAACCTACAACAAAAACCGAACTACAGGCTCCTGACTTGGACAGGCACTTAAAGAATGTGGCAGGGTTTAGCATGTTTGTGATGGCACACTTCCCCCTATCTTTGGACAGTGGTGGAACAGTACAACATATTTTCTTCAAAATTCAAATCACAGAATAAAGAGTTGCACAGTTTTAAGATTTATTCACGAAGATATTTTTAATTACAGATAATACAGTTATCATTAGCCGGTGGAATTTTAACAAAAATAGATCAAAACAAAGACATCAAAATTAATGATAGATACTTCCTTGGAGGCCCCCTGACACTGAGAGGCTTCACTGTAAATGGTGTTGGTCCCCATTCTGATGGTAAGTTTTATATATTCATTAAATGTTAGATTATGCATATTATGATTATAGGGGAAAAAATATCTAATAAAAGTTTTAGATGTGATTTCAAATTTGCCTTTCTTAAAACAAACAATTTTGTCACTTTGATTTTCTTTGGTGCATTAAACTTTAATAGAAAAAAAAATGCACTAAATGAGCATTTTTAAGAGCTGAATGAGGTCTTAAACCTGATATTTGGGATTAGACTATGGCAGGTTTTAAATGTTTTATTGGGTTTTTCATTTCTAGTTTTTCATATTATTATTTATGAAAGTCTGGGTTTTGTTAATGTAAAATTCAAATAAAATTATAAATCATTTGAAAAAAAAAGTCTATTTTTCAGACTGACATTCAAATAAAATCCTTAACAGTTTTGAGGAGAAATGGTGGTGTTGTTTGATCTCTGTAATTTTTGTGGTCAATGCCTTGCTATGATAACTGGTTTTTTGTTTCATATTATTTTCTCTTATATAATTGTTATATTTCAGGTAATGCCTTAGGAGCAGATGCCTACTGGTTGAGTGGTCTACATCTATATACTCCATTACCATTCAGACCAGGAAAAGGAGGATTTGGGGAAATGTTTAGATCTCACTTTTTTGTTACAGCAGGCAACTTAGGGAATGTAAATCTTAGTAAGTTAATAGGTTCAAATCACTGTTTTTAAAGCATGTCATGTGATAGATTAAGTGTATGTTAAATGATGTATATAATATTTAATCTTTGATACTTTTTATAAAAAGATGTGGTATGATTTTCAATAAGACAACTCTACACTATAGACAGAATGATTTAGATGAAAGCAACTATTGGTCACTGTAAGGCCTTTATCAATGACCGAATGTCATACAGTATAGAAAGTTATAAAAGGTCCTGAAATGAGAAAACTAACATC
The DNA here is from genome assembly GCA_037788925.1 of Mytilus galloprovincialis. NCBI lineage: Eukaryota > Metazoa > Mollusca > Bivalvia > Mytilida > Mytilidae > Mytilus > Mytilus galloprovincialis. The sequence goes on from CM075341.1 coordinate 22,356,657, forward strand.
CTGACTTCTTTACAAAATCATTATATAAAAAAAACTTATGATAGACCGCAACCCATGACAATCACTGAATTACTGACTCATGTATTAGGACAGGTGTGTGTGCTCAACCTGCTCCCAACATTGGACAATGGTTTGACATAACAGATCAGCTCAAAGCAGAAATAACAAACTAAAGACGGATTGTACTCGCAATTACTTAAAACTAATAACAATTGATAAATAAATCAGGTTTCCAAGATTTGAGATCACAAGATACAGTAGCAAGTAATAAACTAATCAAAGGTGTCTCCAAATGTCCTGAAATTCAAATTGAGTAAAAAAAATCTCATCAAAGTTTTCCTGGGTTTTATAAAAGTAAATGATTTTATATTTGAATTGCAGCTTGATAATGTTGAGTTGTACATGTAAGCAATTTTTGCATCTGCCAAGTAGCCACTTTCGTTTTGCAAATAGATTTTTGGCTCAAGTGAGCTTTTCTCATCACTTGGCGTCCGGCGTGCGACGTCATTGTCTTTAACTTTTCGAAATCTTCTCCTCTGAAACTACTAAGCCAAATTTAACTAAACTTGGCCACAATCATCATTTGGTTATCTAGTTTTAACAATGTGTCCGGTGACCCGACTAACCAATCAAGATGGCCGCCATGGCTAAAAATAGAACGTAGGGGTAAAATGTAGATTTTGGCTTATAATATCTCTGAAACCAAAGCATTTAGAGATAAACTGTAAACAGCAATACTGTACAGCAAAGTAAGACCTACAAAGAAGTCAGCATGATCAAAATGTTCAATTAACCCCTTAAGGAGTTATTGCCCTATAAAGTAAATTTTTAACAATTTTCATAAATTTTGTAAATTTTGTAAATTTTTATTCGTTTTTGATATGCACATAGACCAAGGTGAGCAACACAGGCTCTTTAGAGCCTCTAGTTTTTTAATTTTATGAAATCTTTCTACCTTGAAAATTGTTTCTTGGCTTTTATGGAAGTGAATTTTTAGAAATCATTTTCTTTGGAAATCATTTTCATCAGTTATGCTTCAGTACACTTGTTACCTCAATCAATTGCATGTAGCAATGCTATGCCTTTTATAGCTCACTATGCAGTATGGACTTTGCTCATTGTTGAAGGTCGTATGGTGACCTATAGTTGTTAATGTCTGTGTAATTTTGGTCTTTTGTGGATAGTTGTCTCATTGGCAATCATACCACATTTTCTTTTTTATATAGTCCAGATCATGGTTGGTCTTGTTTTCTTTTACAATCTGTTCTGTACTGCTTTGAGATTGTTTTCCTATAATTGCAAGAAGAAATCAATAATTAATTCCCCTCTTCTATTTTTCCTATATATGACTTTGTTGATTCTTACATTGACAACAGCACTTGCTCCCTTTGTTTCTAGCGATAACTTTATGAGCAAGTTGCATGATATGAAAAATTATCACGAAAAAGAGAAATGCACAAAATAGCAATTAAATTTATTATTTAAAAAAATGGATAAAATTGATATGTGAAAGAAAAAAAATCAAATGTATAAGTCTTTATCTTGCCTGCAAGACATTAGGAAAGCCATTAGCAGTTGCACTGTTGTGAATATAAATTTGATAAAAAAAAAAACATATGTAGATGGGTAATAAATTAGTGTATTTATACATATGTTTTCTGTTACATTTTAAAACAGCATGAACTTAGGGGGAACAAATGTGGAAATTACTGGAATCTGCAATTCTTTAGCACTGATATTCAATGATAACTTTTTGGTGACTTAGTAACATATATCAGTACAATTTCTTCAATATTCTCAGATAATAGAGATTTAAGTATTAATTATTTTATTTTATTCAAACATTGCTAAACTATTTAAGTTTATTTATGTTTTTTAATTTTCAGTGGAAACTGCAAAAGAAAATTTAAAAAATCTCACAGAAACATTTCGTTTATCATATGGACTTGGTGTTGTGTTGCGATTAGGTGGAATAGCTAGATTAGAAATAAATTATGTGATACCAGTGCGATCTCAAAATGGAGATAAGTATGTATATATTTTCTTTCTTTTTACTTTTTTACAATGTAATAACAATTTACTTAGTTCTTCATGTATATGTACAAAAAGAGGCCTTTCGATCCTAATTAAGGTAACACGATACCGAATGGCATATCTCCCGATTTCCAAATTTTTTGGCATACGTGTACTTTGAATCGAGTTACATCGGAATATGTAATAAAAAATGGGGGTCACCATTTTTGTTTTTTTGGAATTTTCATAGGAAAACGTCAATTTTGGCGACAAATTTACTTAGGTATATAGGGGAAATGCCTTTTTTTCGGCTTACCTTTTTAGATTTTCGAATGGATGGCTATTTTCTTATAAACGGAGAAAAACAAAAAACTAACATAATATCCAGGATTGCATAGTGAATCCATACACGTATAGAAACTCATATGTCACCATCCTTGTTTTTGAAATAAATGGCTTCAAAGTTGATCGATAGGCCTAGAATTTGACCAAAAACGTGTGACGTTATGGTGTACGGAATATAACGTTATTCCTTCTCAGAGAAATGGAGAAAAAAATATGTGTCGGGATCTGAATGAGTATATTTTATTTTCATTTCCCCTGTCGACTGTCGTAAAGTTCTCTAGTAATGCAATATACAATTCTACTGAATCAGATATAATTTTATTTCGTCCTGCACATGGAATTTCACTCATATGAATTAATATTTATATCGTCTGATTTTCACATCAAACGAGCATATACTTGAAACTTGCGTGAACAGGTTCCATGTGAATCTTATGATAATAGTTTATGCATAAATCACCGGAATTTTGTACACGTTAAATTCACGTAAATATTTGCAATAAAATTATTCAAATAATATCTTTGTTCTAAAATTTGATTGAAACCATAAAAAATACCTTCAGATTTTTGTTAAGTTTACGTGAAAATTAAATGAAACATTTCACGTGAGATTCATCCGAATTACTGATTTTTAACTCCATCATATTAGACAATGGTGGTACGTACTGCATTCCGTGATGCAGAAATATAGTATTTTAAAAAATTTGATTCATTTAACAGTTTTTTAATTGCTCGGTTTGATGGTTGTTTAACGTTCAGTGGCTAATAGTTCATGCATGTTCGGGACGATACAATACAATTTTGAAAACAGTTGTTTATAAAAGACACATTTGATGCACCAGTCAAAAAAGGTTAAACATTCTGTTATTTGTGAAAATTATGAGGAAAAATAATGATCCTGATAAAATACACATTCCAAAAAATAAAATAACAAAACTCCAAGAAAAATTCAAAACGAAAAAATCCCTTATCAAATGACGAAATCAAAAGCTGAAAAACATCAAAAGAATGATAAACAGCTGTTATATTCTTGACTAGGTACATACAGTACATGTTGTATAGTGTACTCTGCGTAGTGTAAACGTGTTACTTGTTTGCTCAGCAAGTCGGACAAACCTTGCAAACTGTTAACCCGAATAATTCAGTCGTTATATTCCGCTTACTACATTAAGTAAGTAGGAGAGATCGATTACTGGGAGGGACTGAATTATTCGGGTTAGCAAACTATGCAAAATTTCACAAATTTCAACATTCGGTCATTTGTGAAAAATTATTTACATAACAAATCTTGAGATCATATATGCATTCTTTATATAAGTAAAACAACTGCATGTTCAATTAGTTTTGCGTAACTGTTCAATTTTGGTCTTCCTCGCGGTCTGCGTTTAAACTTTGTCGAATTTTTTAAAAAAATTAGAGGCAATGATTTAAATTTTAACAACTAAAGTTCCAAGTGACGGGTGTAAATTGTAGGATTGATTGCTTTGATTATTGGTTGGTTAACGTCCAGTGGAAAATATTTCATGCATGTTCAGGACGAGAACAAGTTAACAATAAATACAATAGGTAGGTTTTGCAATAGAGGCAGGGCATCCGCGATGATGGTCGGGAAAATTTTAACTGACGCTATATATGTATATATATACTTAAAATAAAATAAAATACTTGTATACTTGTTCTAAAAACTAATTTTAAGAAAGAAACTTTCCGGGCCTTTTCCGACGCCTAGTATGCGAGCAATATGGCCCTCAGAGCCCTAAAAGGTAACTTTGTTAATTTTCTTTCAGTCGTTTTATCTCCCAACTTGTACATGTACATTATTTCCAACTCAAAACTAAAAAAACACCGAATACCCATGCAAGCGTAAATTAACACGAATATAAAATCTAAATGATTTCAAGATCTAGCCTTTTTTACAGTCTCTTGCCGTTTGAATAATAAAAAGTCAGTCGTTTGCATGTAAATTTCGAGAAAAAAAATTATAATGGAATCAGGGAACACGGAACCGGTCTGACTACAGCCAGCCTCAACTATCAACTTGCATTTGTAGACGCAAGTGGATACTCGGGGCTGGCTTTATTCAGACTGTAACGGAACCTGAATTTTGTTATTTTATTTCTGCCGAATCAAGTGCCCATGTATTTCTCAGCCTTCGTTAACTTTCTAATGCTTCATTCCGATGTTGCTGTCCGTCCTGAGTAGACCTGGTTTATACGATTACAAAGCTGGCACTGAATTTTAAAATATTTCCAAAACTATATCGAATTTACTCTGTACAGACCAATGAATTTCAGAGACTGTTTACACATGGAACACAGGAAAAGTTATTCGGCTAAATAACCACTTTTTTACATTCCATACAAACTATTTTCTGTATGATTTTCAACGTCTGCTTGTATTGTGCTTTTCCCCTAATTATATCCGTATTCTCATCCAAATAAATTTCAATTTTGTCCGAGCGGTTTTTTTGATGACCATTTTAAAACGAATTAATAGTTGTAAAATTCCGCGTTTTTTTCACACATCATCCTAAGCTTCTATAAATTAGATTTCTACTTTCAAAACAAAATTTCATGGGGATACGGCGTGAATCATGAATAAGTACTTATTGCAAAAATAAACCAAGGTTTACTTTTATAAATTGTTATTTAGATGGAGAGTTGTCTCATTGGCACTCACACCACATCTTCCTATATCTATACCAAGAATAAAAATAAAGTGATAAAACTGTGTCTGTTATGCCTAAGAACATATATAGATAAAGCGTGCAGATGCTTAAATATCAAAGAAACAGAATATTTAAAAGTAAAGTAATACTTTTTAAAGATTAACAACGAGCAGAATGATTGCCGGAAAACGATAAAACAATCTATGTCAAATAACCGCTACGTATTGCATCAAAACTCTCGGCACTCTGCATCTAGGGAAAGTTACCGTTAAAAATGTCACACAAGGCCCGCTGCATTGGCTTATATGTGTGAACGTTATTCGATAACGTCAGGAACGATAACTCATGGCGTAACGTCATTCGGTATCGTGTTACCTTAATTAAAAATTAAGAGAACAACAAGATAGTTTTCTGTTTTCATTTTTGTATCTATATGAAAACATGATAGCAACCCTAAAACTATTTGAGTTTATAAACAGTATATGTATCCTAGTTAAAACATCAATTTCACTGAAAATTATTTATAAGAATAAATGAGAGGTATGGTGAAATTAAGTGAGAGAACATGCTAGCTATAAAACCGGGTTTAATCTTTCATTTTCTACTTAAGGAAATGCCTGTACCAAGTCAGGAATATGACAGTTGTATTCTTTTCATTTTATGTGTTTGAGCTTTTGATTTTACCATTTGATAAGGGACTTTCCGATTTGATATTTCTTGGAGTTCAATATTTAGGTTATTTATCTTTTTAGATATAATTTCAGCATAAAATTAAGTATGTAATAACATTATTTTATTTCTTTTTCAGTGTTGACAGAGGTTTTCAGTATGGAATTGGAATTTCATTTTTATAACAGATTTAAAAACAGTGCTTATGAAATAAGCCTTATATATCATGTTAAAATATCATTTTTAAACATTTGTTACACTCACTTTGATTTGTGTTTTCACTTGGCAAGGTTTTCATATATTGTATGTCAAAATGATATGTGGTATGAGTGCTAATGAGACAACTCTCCACCAAAGTCACAATATATGAAAAGCAAACAGTTATAGGTCAAAGTACAGCCTTTACCACAGAGCATTGGCTCACATCTAAAAGCAAGCTATAAAAGCCCAAAAAGTGACTAGTGTAAAACAATTCAAACAGTCAAACCAACCGTCTAATCAACCTGGTATATAAAAATTGAGAAACAAGAAACATACTTACAAACAACAACTGAACAAAAGGCTCCTAACTTAGTGCAGCAGGTTTAAACATTTTAACATGTAACGTTTTAAATCTTGTGTCTACTTATTCAAATTATCAAGTGAAACAAATGAACTGCCTTGATGGTCACATGGTAGGGTGTTGGCCTTGACTTGATTGTGGGTCTGCTAATGTGGGATGTCTTTGGGTCGTTCCCCAGCCAAACCAAAGACTCAACTAAGCATGCAGTATTTAGGAGTTACTTACTTATTTTCCTGGAATGCCATTGGCATGTAGCGCAGCAACAAAGTTTCTCCATTTCTGTCCGTCTTTAGCCATCTTTTCTACTGTTGCCAATGTGTTATTCATGGTCTTCAGTTCTCCTTCTACAGTATGTCTCCATGTATTTTTTGGTCTTCTTGCTTATGCCTTCCTTCTGGAGACTAATGTGAAGCTGATCTAGTGTTTATGCTCAATCCATTTCCAAATCCTTTTTATTGATATTGCAAAGACTAGCCAGGTTAATGTGTTTTGGTAGGGTTACCGGTCTTCCCACAGACTGTTACAAGCATATTGAAAATCTGGCTCAGGGTGTTGATCTAGTACAAAGCAAGGTTCATATTCAAATCTCATTAAAGTGTTCTCGTTAAATTTTCCACTTGATGTTAAACAGAAATTCATCATCATTAGAAAAAAATAATGGTATGTCATTGATATTTCTCCACTAGTACTATAATTGTCTTCCATGGTACAGTATTGGACACTTAAAAGTCTAATATGAAGGTTCTTCTACATGTAAAATATCCCATAAACTTAACATTACCAATGATCCATGTGATGTGTAGACAATTCACAAACCTTGACATTCAGATCAACCATGGGAGAAAGACATGTATACATTACAATCATTCCACAAGAGTGCACATGCTGAAAATTGTTAAAAAAAAGTCATATTGAAAAATAATGATTAGTTCAAGGTCAAATGAAATCTGCCAGACAGACTTGTCTACCTTGCAATAATTCGATACACCAAATATAGTTGACCTCTGGCTTAGTGTACCTGATACACTGAAAAGACCATGAAAAATTGATGTTGACCAATGAACCATGAAAATGAGGACAAGGGTAAGATGAACCCTGCCAGATAGACATGCACACCTTGCAATGATTCCATACACCAAATTTAGTTGACCAGCTGCTTATAGTATCTTACGAACTGACAAAACCATGAAAACTTAACATTGACCAATGAAAATAAGGCTAAGGTCAGATGAAGCCTGCCAGACCAACATGTACACCTTACAATCATTTCCATATACAACCAGATGCTCCGCAGGGCGCAGCTTTATACGACCACATAGGTTGAACGGTTGGGGCAAGTATGGACACAACATTCAAGCTGGATTCAGCTCTAAATTTGGATTGTGATTAAATAGTTGACACAGCATAGGTTTTGGACACAGAATGAATGTGGTCTAATGAACTTAAAATAATTTTTTTGTCTTTGAGCAATCACTATGCTGTTGAATATTAATCCTCTCAAAAAAATGTTTGAAGAAATTTTCTTTTTATTTATGAAATCTGAAATGAGAAAAATTAAACCCCCCCCCCCCCCATTTTTTTTTTCACATCCCCCTTTCCCTTTTTTTTTCAAAACTGATCTCAATTCAAATTTCTAATGGAGTTTGCAGCAATAACTTTTCATTTAAATACATCATAAAATATTAAAATGTAACAAAAAGTGCTTGTTATCACTGAACGGTAAAGAGTGTTTTAATTTATCAGTTGGTAGTAAAAGTGAATATACATTGTGCATTGTATAAAACAATGATTTAAGTTGATTCAACTACTATTCTGGACAAAGAAAGATAACTCCAATCAATTGAAAATTTCTTGCTATTGCACAATATTGTGCAATTAGATATTTCTTGCTATTGCGCAATACTGTGCAATTGAAAATATTTGCTATTGCACAATACTGTGCAATTGAAGATTTCTTGCTATTGCACAATACTGTGCAATTGAACATGTTTTGCTATTGCACAATACTGTGCAATTGAAGATTTCTTGCTATTGCTGAATACTGTGCAATTGAAAATTTCTTGCTATTGCACAATACTTAATATAATAATTTTGGATCCTGATTTGAACCAACTTGAAAACTGGGCCCATAATCAAAAATCTAAGTACATGATTAAATTCAGCATATCAAAAAAGCCAAAGAATTCAATTTTTATTAAAATCAAACTTAGTTTAATTTTGGACCCTTTGGTATTTAATGTAGACCAATTTGAAAACGGGACTAAAAATTAAGAATCTACATACACAGTTAGATTTGGCATATCAAAGAACCCCAATTATTCAATTTTTGATGAAATCAAACAAAGTTTAATTTTGGACCCCGATTTGGACCAATTTGAAAACTGGGCCAATAATCAAAAATCAAAGTACATTTTAGATTCAGCATATCAAAGAACCCCAAGGATTCAATTTTTGTTAAAATCAAACTAAGTTTAATTTTGGACCCTTTGGACCTTAATGTACACCAATTGGAAAACGGGACCAAAAATTAAGAATCTACATACAGTTAGATCCGGCATATCAAAGAACCCCAACTATTCAATTTTTGATGAAATCAAACAAAGTTCAATTTTGGACCCTTTGGGCCCCTTATTCCTAAAAAACCTGTTGGGACCAAAACTCCCAAAATCAAACCCATTCTTCCTTTTATGGTCATAAACCTTGTGTTTAAATTTCAAAGATTTCTATTTACTTATACTAAAGTTATGGTGCGAAAACCAAGAATAATGCTTACTTCGGCCCCTTTTTGGCCCCTAATTCCTAAACTGTTCAGACCTCAACTCCCAAAATCAATCCCAACCTTCCTTTTGTGGTCATAAACCTTGTGTTTAAATTTCATTGATTTCTATTTACTTATACTTAAGTTATTGTGCGAAAACCAAGAATAATGCTTATTTGGGCCCTTTTTTGGCCCCTAATTCCTAAACTGTTTGAACTAAAACTCCCAAAATCAATCCCAACCTTCCTTTTGTGGTCATAAACCTTGTGTCAAAATTTCATAGATTTCTATTCACTTAAACTAAAGTTATAGTGCGAAAACCAAGAAAATGCTTATTTGGGCCCTTTTTGGCCCCTAATTCCTAAAATTTTGGGACCAAAACTCCCAAAATCAATCCCAACCTTCCTTTTGTGGTTATAAACCTTGTGTTAAAATTTCATAGATTTCTATTCACTTTTACTAAAATTAGAGTGCGAAAACTAAAAGTATTCGGACGACGACGACGCAAGACGACGCAGGACGACGATGCCAACGTGATAGCAATATACGACGAAAAATTCAAATTTTTGCGGTCGTATAAAAAAAGTTAAACTTATTCATATAATTCGAGATGCAGAGACTTGACCACCCAACTTTCAACGATCACCAATTCATGAAATGAGGTAGATGTCAGGGGAATCAGTGTGACAGACATGTAAATGTTGCAAGGAATCCATATACCAAGTATAGTTTTCCCATTACTCATAACAAGTGAGAAATTCAAACACAAAAACTTGAATTCTTTTCAAGCAGTAGCTGAACCATGGAAATGAACTCGAAGACAATGGACATATGATAGATAAACACTTGGTTACATAAGACATCTGCATACAAACTATGAAGAATCTAGGTTACTTCCCTCTAAATGTTAAGCTTTATTGAATTCGTTTACACCTTGGATGTATTACATCCCTATGGCTTGCACTCTTCAACTTTCTCCACAGGCTCGGCAATAAACTATATATAGTGGGCATATCTTCATAGTACCTGAGAAACAGATCAAACCAGGCATTATTATTCAATTTGCAATTGACCAATGAACCATGAAAATGAAGTCAAGGTCATATAAATCCTGCCAGTCAGGATTTGCTCATTGCTGAAGGCCATACTGTGACCTTTAGTTGTTAATTTCTGTGTCATCTGGTCTCAGTTTTCTCATCGGCAATCCTGTCACATCTCGTCTTTAAATAAACATATACACCTTCCACCATTATAGTTGACATATTGCTTAAAGTATTGAATAATCGACAAAACCATGAAAATGAGGTCATGGTAATATGAAACCTACCAAACAGACCTGTACACCTTATAACCATTCCATAAACCAAAGAAAGCAGACCTCTTGCTTCAAGAATATGAGAAATAGACCTAACCTCTAAAATTAAATATCATACATAAATATGAGGTCACGGCCAGATGGACAAGTAAAACTTAGTCATTCCATACACCAAATAGCGTCCATATAGCATTGAGTAACTAAAAAATGGATCAAACCACAAAAACTGTACATTGTTCCATGAACCATGAAATTGAGGTCAAGGTCAGACATGTGCACCTAACAATCATTCCATACACCAAATATAGTGGAGTCAATAACCTTGATCACTCATCCTTGAATAACCCCCATCTTACAGGCAATTTGACATTGCAAGGAACCTGTATACTAAATCTAGTTCTCCTGTTACTCGTAATAAAGGAGTATTTCACTTGACAACAAAATCAAAAGCATTATGGACATATGACAGACGAAAAATTTGTAATACTAGGTATCTGCATACAAAGTATAAAGCATCCAGTGGGGTTTTCTGAAATTTAAAGCTTTATACAAATAGTTGCCCATCTTGAATTCTTTGACTTTCATTGCTGGTGAAGCAAAACGGGAAGCTTAATACAAAAATTTATGGTAAAAGAGATGACTTTTCATTTCCTATCATTAATTATCCATTTTTAGATGATGTTTATATATCTCAACTTGTACTATTCGCTCGTGTATGTAACAACATATTAGATTTTAGCGAGGGAAATTTATGTATTACTGAAAAATTATTCCATCTGGGTTTAAGATAACACAAACTAGTCAAAACATTTACTAAATTTTATCATCACATTGAAGACCAATTGGTGGCCTTCAGCTGCTGTCTGCTCTATGGTTGGGTTGTTGTCTCCTTGACACATTCCCAATTTCCATTCTCAATTTTATTGAAATCCAAACTGTGCAATCAACAAATCAAAAGTAGAGATCTGATTTCTATTTCAAATGTACCTTCCTAGACAATCTTGATGGTCAGATATAAATACCATAACTAAGGAGAAATGTCAAGTTTTCACTAGGCTATTTATATCTACACTTCATATGTTAGAACAAGGATGTAATATAATTTAAGGTAAAACACGAGTTAAACCTGAGGAGTCTGATAACCAATTGAACATTAATAGCTACTTGATGACAAAGTACTCAATTAGGGATGCCAATGAGACAGCTTTTCCTCAAAGATCAATGAATTTTTATCATTCATATAATGTAGTTGGTTTCATAAATAATAAACAAACACCGATTCATTTCAACACTTCATTCATTTTTTCTATAAAATATTTCAGCACTATAAACAGTACAATGTACAATAACAGCAAAAACATTTGTCACAACAATGGTTATTTTAAATAACAAGAACTATAATGTGTGAAGTTGGATGATAACTAGAGTATACATAGGTTAGAAGTGTTCTTAAGAATTCAATAATATTTTACAACTTCCTTCGAATTCTCTTTTAAAACATCCTTTTTCAAACATCAATTCTCCAAATAGCACTTTTTTTCAGACAAAAAATATTTTGAAATTGACATTGTCTTTTAATGATATTTAACGTATCTTTATTCTTCAAAATTTTAATTTCAAATATATTTATTGTGAAGTTAATTTTTTCATTCTTTTATGCATATTGTACATAATCTTAATGAAAAATGCTTCAAGCTCACATAATTCAGTTTGTTTTTTCTTATAGATAATTTTGTTTTTATCAAAATAAGCTATACACAAAAGGTCTATACATATTTAAATCAGAAATAAATGCTGTCAAAAAGTAAGTAATGTCCCACATGAATTGACAATAGAATCCAGATTGGTAATTTTAGAGGTGCATTTTGAAATCGTTCAATAGAACAATTGAAAATAAAATTCATTTCTTCTAAAATTGTGTACAAGAAATAGTTTTATACTTATACATGAATGTTTAAGCAAAAAAATGCACATTATAAATTAATCACGAATTGAATGATATAAATACAAATGGGTTATAAACTTCTACTGAAATTATCCATTTAGACCAATGAATTTTTTCGTTTACTAAAAAATCAGCTTTTTGGGGGACCTTTTAGGCTTTTGTACTTCTCTTATCTGATTAAAACTATTAGCTATCATAATCAGATGCCAATTTGAAATTCATTTTGTATAAATTAAAAATTTTAGAGACAAAAGGAAAGCAACATGATACGAATCTCACAGAAATGCAAGAAAAGGGGAATTATTATATACATAACTTACATGAAAAGAATGATGCATAAAGATTTTATACTATACTATCTGTCTGAAACTATCAATATCAAATGCAGATTTTTTTTACTGCTACATAGTTTTTCAAAGGACAAATTTACTGCTACAAAGTTATCTAAAGAATTTAATTATTAATAATTGCAGTCAGAAAATTGACAATGCCAGACTGAACTTACTGGATAGAATATTTTGATGCAATGATAATGAATAGAAACACTCTTAATTGCAGCTTTCAATAAAAATTACTATGGCAATCAATACATTATTTACAAGTAAAAAACAATAAATATTAGTGAATCCTTGTCAGTTCTTCTATCATCTTGACTATATCATCTACAGTTGACTCTCTCTTCATCCCACTACCGTCATCCATCTGAAAATTTAAATTAAATCTGATTAACTAGTGACAAACTCTATTTCAGGCAATTTTTTGGCTCTATTCTATGTGAAGCCCAATATATCTGAAAACCAGGTGCTCCACAGGGCACAGCTTTATAAGACCGCAGTGGTCAAACCCTGAACAGTTGCGGCAAGTATGGACACAACATTCAAGCTGGATACAGCTCTGAATTTGGGTTGTGATTAAGTACTGGTTTTAGTAGTTGACACATCATATTTTCTTGACACAGAATGAATGTGGTCTAATGAACTTTTTTTTTGCTATTGAATATTAATCCCTTAAAAAAAAAAAGTATTTGTAGAAAAATTCTTTTTAATTTCTGAAATCTGAAATGAGAAAAATTTTACACCCCACCTTCCCTGATTTTTTTTCACGGTTGTATAAAAACCACAACCTGTCATCATTTCGTATATAGCAACATGTGTTATAAATTCTAACACAAATCCTGTGATTAGTGCAGGATTTCTAGTTGGGACAATAGAAAGGTGATCTGGCTAAATGTTTTATACATGACCTGCAATTTTAATATTTTCAGAACATAATAAAGATCATAATAAAATGTTTATATGAGGGATCAGTTTTGCTTTCAAAACAAATAGCAAAACACTCTGGTATTGAAAACACTGCAGTATTACATCTAGGTACGTTTTGGAAGCATAAACCCATTCTATCAGAGTTTGTTCTGTAATTACAAATTTAAATCAGTTCATGGGTTTAAATTTTCTTTTTGCATATGAAAATTCTGTAATTACCTGTAATGCTTGTACAACTTCTTGCATTTTGTCTCTATTCAGATCTAAGAAACTTTCAATTAAATCTCCGTCTATGAATCCAGTTGATGGTTCTGTTTTTCTCTCTGTGTGAAATGATCTCCAGCTGAGTTCCTTGTTAAGGTTTAGAATTTAGCATTGTGTGATTAAAAATAAGTAAATATTATATCAATGTTACATACTTGTCCTCAGAAAAATTCCAATTCAAAAGTTTATACTACTAAATTTCCTGTGGCAATTGTCCACTAATCCATCTCTATTTCTTTGGAGTATAATTTGTATACATCTTTTTCTTATTCTGAAAATTCTTGATGTAAACTTCATTGTCAATTAATTTTTCATAATAACACTTCAAATATCTTCTACACAAGATCAATGTATTACAAATTCAACATCTTACAAAAAGGATACAATGAATGATCTATTTTCCCCACACTTTTGATGACCTTGGCCAGACGAGCCTGTATCTCAGACAAGAAATTGAAGAAGTCTTGAGGAACTTGTGTAACCAGTCCTGTAAATAAATCATACCTAGTATCATGTATGTTGTATTGGAGTGAAATATTTATCATTTAAACTATCAGCCAATTATCCTATGTTATGTTCTATAAAAACCACAACCTGTCATCATTTGGTATATAGCAACATGTGTTATAAATTCTAACACAAATCCTGTGATTAGTGCAGGATTTCTAGTTGGGACAATAGAAAGGCGATCTGGCTAAATGTTTTATACATGACCTGCAAGATTGCATATAATATTAAGTATTTATCCCAATATTTGATTACTCTGTTTTTGCTTTTCATCAAGTGGGACAACATCACTAATGAGCTTCGAAATAAAGAACTCAAAAGTCACGTGTAAAGAAAAAATCTCTGTGTGAAATATTGAAAAGTTTCTATTATTTACAAATGACTGAGCTTAACCATTTGTGGTGATTAGGAAAGTAGAGGAACATAGAATAAATGTGTAAAAAGTATGGAGTTATTAAATGTGTTCACAGTATTAAATTTTCAAAGAACTTATTGTGTTAAACAGGGGATATTTTACCACAAGGAGCCGCATCACGAAAGGATGTTCAGGGTATGCTAATTTACAGAAAAAGTAATCTCACTTCGTACCCCGAAAATTTAACCACGTGTGAAAATGTCACAGCTTAGAAACGAGCTGTCATACAAATCCAAGTTTACGATATAGACCGAGCTACAAGAAAAAACATTACCATTACCGCCTATGTAAAAACAATTAAAGATATTGACCCAAGTGCAGCACAGAGTAAAGTTTGATAAAAGAGATAAAACAAGATACACAATATATTTTATATCAACTTCATGTGAGGAAATAACAACTTCAGTTTCACTTACTTTTAGTACAATTACAAAATTCATAAACTTAATAAGCTTATTATTTCTTATAAATCATGTCAGTTCAAAGCATTATTATTAAGGCATGAGTTTAAAAGCATTGGCTTCTTGGAATAAGGTACCCCTCTGTTCTGATATCTGATTCCATATTGAATAAATATATTTTCCTTCAAATTTAAAGTAAATGCAAGTAATTTAAATTTTACCAATTGCTCCATTCACAGTACCATACAAAACAGACCCTTGTGTAGGAGTACTGCTCTCCAAAGCATGCTGCATAACCAATGAACCTGTAACAGGAAGAAAATTATAAATAACAAATCTGAAGTTGCATTTATCAATTGAGAACCGTTATTTAACATGTCTTTTGGTTTAATAAACCAACACAACAAGAACATTTAATATTGTATGTTTACTTTACATCTCCTTTAATCGTATTGTTTTTTTAAAAGGAATAGATTTTGATAATTATGTGTAAAATATTTTGCAGGTGCCCTAAATTCATATCATGTTAAACTATTATGCTTTCAAAAACAACTTTTACTATTCATCCCCACACATTCTAAACAAATCTTACCATGTCTGAAAACATTTACAAATTCACCAAGGTGGAACAATCCTACTTCTTGTAAGTTTTGTCGTTCTTCATCTGTTGTTGCAGCACTGTTTAAGAAATTAAAGTTAAAAGAGTGAATCCAATGACATTAATAAATATTTTATTCTTAATCAAATATGTAAACTAGTATTTTCATGTAAAGCAGGCTACTTGTAACATAGCATATCAAGCAAATTTCTTTTTTCCATGTCAAGTTTTCATGGACAAGCCATAATTTCTATTATCTATTCATTTTTGATATCACTTATTAAACACCTATTAACACTAACCTATCTTTCTGACATGTAAACAAATTGAATGAATTCTCAGCTCCTAAGAAATTATCATCATCTAAAATTTCTACAGCTGTCATCCAGTTAGGATTGCAATCTCTGGCTATCTGAAATAAATCATTCATATGAAAGATTATAAAACTAAAACAATTTAAAAGAGCTTATTTAAAAAAAAACAATCATTCATATAACCCCTTATTAAAATTATATGTCATTTACAATTTGTAATGGTGATATTTTAATTTAATAAAGCAACAAATACAAAACAAGACATGAAGTTCCACTTTGTAAATAAAGCTGTTTCACAAACCATGACTCTTTATAAGGAAGATATATAATATTCATAGATGATTAATTTGGTTTATGTACCTGGTTCCCAGATATGATCTCTATGATGCATCTCTTATAGACATAACTTAGGAATGTTACCTGTAAATTTACATATGCAAAGCGGTCAAATTGAAATCTGTGGAAAACCTTAAGTCAAGGTAGGGGTGATACAGAATTTTAGTTAAAATTTTGAACTCTTAGAAATATATACGTTGAAAATATGTTGCAAAGCCCTCTGTTTCAACTTTTGGAAAAAATAGTAGTGCATAGTAGTGAACTTTCCATTCTAGGATACAGTTTTTTAAACACTTTATAGTAAAAGTGGTACAGTTTTTTAGCTGTTAAAGGAGTTCCTATTGGAAATTGCATTGCCAATATTTACAGAAATGCAATTTTGTATCACATTTCAAATTTTGACTGCACTATTTGTCTGAGAATAATTCATTAATAAGCACTACTTTTTTGCAGGTATTCAACATTTTCATTTAATCAGGAATTTACATTGGAAGGCAACATTCTAGGTCTCTTAATAAAAGTCCTTCAATTTATAATTATGCTGTATCAACTGCTTCCTTCTGACTTTTACTTCAATAACAAGTTTTTTACAAAGTACAAGTACCAACCTCCTCAAAGCACCCTTCCATAGGTTTATACAACAACAAAGTGATAGATCTCATTAAGTCTCCGACCAAAGCAAAATCTCCTTTAGTTTTCAAATACAAAGCTATTATGTTGTTAAAATGGCTACATTCTAATCTAAGTTCCTTCTCAGCAGTCCATTCAAACAATCGAACCTGCAAAAAAAACAAAAAAACACTTGTTTTATACCAGCGTAAACTATGTAACAAAGCTTCGTTATCTGAATGAGCAATACATTCTAACAATCCCTGACTAAAGTTTCTACAAGGTTAACTTGTACTTACAGTACTATTTATACTAGCCAGTAATTTTCCATTAAATTCTACCAAGGTTAACTTGTACTTACAGTACTATTTATACTAGCCAGTAATTTTCAATTAAATTCTACCAAGGTTAACTTGTACTTACAGTACTATTTATACTAGCCAGTAATTTTCCATTAAATTCTACCAAGGTTAACTGGTACTTACAGTACTATTTATACTAGCCAGTAATTTTCCATTAAATTCTACAGATTAACTGATATTTACAGTACTATTTATACTAGCCAGTAGTTTCCCATTAAATTCTAAAGATTAACTGGTACTTACAGTACTATTTATACTAGCCAGTAGTTTACCATTAAATTCTACCAAGCTGTATGCTGCTCCCTTGATGTCTTTTTCTGCAACTTGATTTAATTTACCTAAAACATATAAACTTTTAATTTCCATAAACTAAATTTTAATGGCATGGCAAGAGTCTTTAACCATTCATAATTGACATGACTTAATTAAATTGATAAATTTCAAAATTATTTTTGTTAAATTGGTAGGCATACAACCGTACAAGCTTTTTCTTTTGTCTTTTTTGTCTTTTTAGCTTTAAAAAAGGTTTTTAAACAAAAAATATATTTCCACTACAATTCCATTCTTAAAAAGCAGGACTGATAATGTATAAAACCATCCGGATAATATCACTCAAAAATAAAATTTACAAACTCATCCGGTTTGAAAAAAATTGATCTGCATTCAAATCATTACAGCAGATTTATCAGTGTCAGCAAGTCTTTACATCTTTGCATTCATCCAATTTTTAACATATGATCACCTGCTACCTATAGAACGTACCATCACTGAAATCAAAGATGATGATCCTTCCATTTTTAGGTTCCCCTTCCTCTGGGTGTACAAGAGCTGTTCCTACAACGTAGTAGGTTTTTGGATCATCTCCAAACTTGGCCGAGATTAAACTGGTTGCAAACTCATTTGTCATTAGCTGATGGGCATGATGTACTACAGAAAAAAATGTCATTCAGATATTTAATTTGGTATCAAAAAGCATTTTTTATGTACTCTAATTTTTTTTCATCTAACAAGGAGTTCATGTGTATTATTGTACTCCTGGACATATTTATACAGTTTCATTTAATTGTGAACCATAAAATTCTTCATTAAATTCCATAAGTGAGTACAATTAAAATTGATAATTACTTTTTACCAATTGACAAAATTTCTCAATGAATTTTGATTGCTTTTTTTTTATCTACTTAAATAACCAGTTCAATGGCTGGACCTGATTTGCTGATTGTAATAGATTGGGGCAGTATGTATACAGGAGCATAATTGATCATTACTCATCATTGAAGCAAAGAAAACTTTGATGAAAATTTTCCTTGTTCAAATGAGTGTTGTAACTTTTTTTAACCTATTTGCAAAACGGAAGTGGTTACTTTTGAGATGCACCTTGTGACTCCTTATCTGCCTAATTTTTTAAGATAGCTATTTTAAATGATGAATATTATTGCTGTTTTTTTTCTCAAATATCAAATATTATTTCATTATTTAGTAGTCTCACTCCTAATAACCTAATCAATGAATATAAATTACCCTCAAACGTGTGCTGATCTATAACTAGCAGAGTGTGAACCTCAACCTCATCTCCACAATGTTCTCCCATTGTACTTGTTCCTTGTGTGACCATTTTACCACTAGAACTTGATGTTGTCATGGCAGCATGTGTACTAGCACTAGGTCGTGTAGGGGTCATACCACTGCTGTCTTGAAGGTCAAGTCTCATTGATATCACACCAAAAGTTTGAGATGCCTCCTGATAAGCTATACGCCTATAATTAAAACATTTAGCATTGAAATTTCTACTTGCAACTCCTTTTTAGTAACACTAAAAAATATTCAACACATTGTTTACTAGATTTGTTCAAGTACATCTCTGCAGTGTTTGTGTAAAAAGTTTTAAGCTTGTTACATAATGCTCATATTTGTTTTCTGCTTTTGAATCCTGTTTCATTAAAATAAATCAAATATACTGACATATGTATGTGAATAAATGTCCGACAACCATAGCTTGGGTCTTTATTTGTTTCATAAACGAAGTTATACCCATATTTATGCGGTGACAACATGGGTAAGTTAATCTAAATATCTAGGATGTCGCTGTTCAGATAGGATTTATATGTATATTGCAATAAATCAGTCATCTTCAACATTTGCAGAAACCTGAAAATTCTAGATCTTTCCTTAAACTTTCAATGAATTATTAATATGGACCAAAAGCTACATGAACAGAGCTGGCACAGTAAACAGGCAGTCATACATGTAATCATCATATGTAGACATTTTCATCAAAGCTCTGCTATCCTACTTACCTTGGAGATTCATACAGGGGTATTGTTCTTATGTGTAGTTTTTGGATTTCATCTATAGTTCCAATTGTTAACGTGTTGTCGTTTGCCAAGGCTAAACTGTAACAGAAAAAAACAAACTTGTTCCATCATACAGCAAAAATATAAAGAAATGGAATATGAATTAAAATCCACAATTTCACAATTTCATATATAAATGTATGTGTTATTTGTTTTCTTATTACTTATTGTTACAATGGCCAGGGGTGTCAAGAACTGTGAAATTATTTTTTCTATTGAATGGATGAAAATTTGTATTTTTGTGGACAATTGACTTTGTGCATTTGCTGAAGTCTCAGAACCAGCCTAAAAAAATGTGTACTGCATTGCATATCTAAATTTGTGGTATATTATTATACCTTTAAAATCCAGGAATATTTGTATGCCATGAACACTTCAATCACTTTTAAAATAATGCACAGCAGATAGGTCGGACTTGTGTTTGCTTTGAGATATGATCAAGACTGGCTTGGGATTTGTTTTACAACTTCTAGTTTGTTGCTGAAAAGTTTATCTCATCAATTTCTTATAGGGTGCACAATTTTTTCCTTGATGAAAACTAATATTTTCAAGATTTAAATTTTTAGTTCTATCTTTGTGATGTGCTATTGTGTCATCTAATGTATATATGTGATTGCTGCATTAGTAAACAAAACAAAATGCATAAGCACACTTTTCACATGTAAATATTTTGTATTGATCATAAGAGAGATTATCCTAGTAATATTTCATGTTATTTTTTGCAGTACAACCCTACATATATTAATTTCAAACAGATGTAATGTGTGTGCCAATGATTAGAATCTTTGTTTATTGATCACTTAATATTGTCTGCTTTTAATAATAATAATTAACACATGGTATGTGGTAGTATTCTGTATAATAGTTAATCAGTAAATATGTGTCTTTTTATAGACACAAATGACAGTATTTGCAGAAAGACTTTGCCAGTAGCTTTGAAAACACTGCATTTATAAATCTGCATCATAATAAAGGAATAATGGTACGTACCTATCTGGATATCCTTCAGAATTTAATGGACACATATGATTCACTTCTTTAAGATTTACATTAGAAAATACAAGTTTGTGATTACTAGAATAAATAACAGTTGGACGATCAGAACAAGCGAAAACATTTGTAGTAGATAGAGATTTAAATGTCCGTAACACTGTAGGCTGTGTACCTAATGTCACTTTTCTTTTATCACAGAAAAAACCTGAAACGACAAACAAAAACTTTTGGTTTGATATATAATATAGCATTGTTTTTCATTTGACAATAAAGAAATGTGAGTTGGGACAACACAGAATCATAAGCAGAGTAACCAAGCTAATTTCAAATTATCAACAATAAGCCAATAGTTTGCTGAACATTGCAATTTTGAAGATATATATAATTAGAAGCAGCCTAAGGTTGAGGCTAATTGGTCAGTAATTGAGACAGGCAGAAAATA
This sequence comes from Mytilus galloprovincialis, assembly GCA_037788925.1. Taxonomy (NCBI): domain Eukaryota; kingdom Metazoa; phylum Mollusca; class Bivalvia; order Mytilida; family Mytilidae; genus Mytilus; species Mytilus galloprovincialis. The sequence goes on from CM075341.1 coordinate 22,377,789, forward strand.
GAGGTGTTATATAGAGATTAATACATGGCCTTTTCCATATCAGCCTGGGTATCATCCCGAGACCCCCATATCAGCCCGAGACGGAGACGCATGTTACAGCCGCCTATAATTTTAATGGAGCCTTCTACTTCAATTTCAAGCTAAAGCCCTGAATAACTAGAGGACTTTATATCACTGAAGTTTAATAAAAGTTATTATACATGGTACCTCTAAGCGGTACAGGTTTTGCTCATTGTTGAAGGCCTTACAATGACCTGTAGCTGTTACCTTCTCATTTGGTCTCAGGTGGAGTTGTCTCAATAGCAATCATACCACATCTTATTATTTTTACATAAATTTTTATATCTAATGTAGTCTTAGAACTCACATAGCTATATGTAAATAACTCATTTAAAGTTCTGTGGATCAATTTAACTAGATAGATTGAAGTCTGAGGATTGCATTTTTAGTGGCATTGCATAAGTCTGTATAAAATATGTTTACTTACCAGTATCCACATTTAAGTTAAAGTAAAACAAAGATCCATCACCAAGAGCACACAATAAATACTGAATGTTCTCAAATGTTGACATCAAAATAGAACGAGGAATTATTTCTGAAAAAAATAATAATATATAAAATTACACAAGTGTTATACAGTATAATAAAATAGACAGGTCAACTTTCCCAATGTGGAAGATGAATCCCCAAAAAGCAGTGTTAATTGCATCATGTTCTTGTACTTAAAGCCTTGCAAAGAATGATGATAACATAAGATTTGTTTTAGTTTACCAAGAATTCTCCAAAGGTTATTGGTAAGGTTCCAGTTACCCAGTCTAGAGTTTTCTGTATAGTGTTTGTCTTAATAGCTTTTACCTTTTGTTTATGACATGTTTGGTTTTTTCCTTTCAAATCTATAATTTGAAAATATTTGCACACCAGAAAGATGGTTATTTCATTTCATGTTTGTCACTTACAAAATATGTTGTTCAATTATGTGAATTTAAATCATCTTAGCTTAATATCTAACCATGCAATAACTCTTCTCTTTAATATCTCGATCATCCTCGTAAACTACAAAATGGCGCATTTAATACAAAATTTTATATAAGGACTTGCTTGCATCTTATATTAAAATGAAACATCTAAAACATGGCAAGTTAATATTTTACCTCCTCCAAGCATTTCAACATGTAAACTTTCAAATGAAGGTAGTCGTAGAACTCTGGCTGAAATATCTGTCCATAATCCTACTGCACATAAATCTGATTTCTCTTCACCATCTCTAAGGGGTGTTATGTCAACACACGCTACCTCATGTTCCATTGCTGTTTTACTGAAATACAAAAGCCATTTTTTATATGCTTAAACGATTTTTGTAATTTGTTTTAATAATAAGAATATATGTTCATAATTATGCGGTTTTTAATTAATTGAAATTATGTGAATGAGTGGGTATGACCATTATAATAATTCAATACTAGTTATACATTTATGTCCGTCTACAAAAATTGCAATAATAAATGCACACAACAAAGTTCATCTCAACATAAACATGTGACCTAAGCTTCATGGATAAGAACCTTCATCTCAACATAAACATGTGACCTAAGCTTCATGGATAAGAATCTTCATCTCAACATAAACATGTGACCTAAGCTTCATGGATAAGAACCTTCATCTCAACATAAACATGTGACCTAAACTTCATGGATAAGAACCTTCATCTCAACATAAACATGTGACCTAAGCTTCATGGATAAGAACCTTCATCTCAAAATAAACATGTGACCTAAGCTTCATGGATAAGAACCTTCATCTCAAAATAAACATGTGACGGCTTGACAACGCCTATTGTTGTATGACGTCAGAGAGTGAAATAATCACGTTTATTTCACATGTGAAATTATCGGTTTTTTTTTATTGAACTGTGAAATCAATGCAATTCAGTTAATAGAAAACTACCTTATTTGTCTAACTTCTCCTGGTAGTATATTTAACAGGAACAGTTCACTGCCAACAGCTATAATAACCTGTGATATATTACAGCTTGCTAGACTTATGTTCTTCATTGAGGGATGCTTCCACTCGCTCACTAATGCTCTACTTTCTGTGTTAATTAATCTAACTGCTGACTGTGTTACCTGCATAATAAATTATTATTAAATATAAGTGAGGATTGTTTTTTTTAATTGTCAAAACTTTATATATTACTGTGGAGTCATTTCCTTTCACGGATTAAGTGAAAATTACAATTTTGAAGATCTTTAATTTTGACAGTCGACATATACACAAGCCTATAGAAAGTTTTTACTTCTTGAACATTTAAATTCGTGATTCACTTGTATCCAGGAAATTTGAAAATTGGTATCCCATAAAGAATAATAAATCCACAGTAGTCATCAACAAAGTCTGTTTCAAACAGTCAAATGGAACTGCTCACCCAAAATTGATTTTCTAAACTATGTCTTGGAATGCAGATATAATGGTAAACTATAAAACTTACATCCTCATCAAAAATTTGTATTGTTTTTCTTTTTTAAATATTTCAAGTAAAATCTATTCAAACAAAACAGATTTCTAGTGTTCTTGTTGTGATCAACTACCATCTAGATTTGAAGACATCTTAAATATTTTATAGCAGCATGAATGCATACAAAATCTATAAGCTTCAAGTGAGTGAATTAATCTTTGCTAAATAAATCCTTTTAGTTTTCCGCCTGTTCGGTTTCTTCTGTTATTCTGCATATTAAATGAACACAAATAACTTATAATCAGACTTTATGTACTAGGGTTTGCCTCCACTTATGATAGAAAATTCTTTTAATCCAACTGTTCAAAAACTCAGCTTAAAGTGGTATGTGTGTCTTTCGCCATCTTGGATTGTAAATAACCGAGAATCTAAGGTCCAGATTTTCAATCAAGTTAGCAAAATTTGATACAGGAATGCAGATAATTAATATGAATTTGCATTTAAAAGAACAAATTTAGAAGATAACTTATAAATATTAATATTTGTACAAGTGTTGATTAGTTCTTCTTGAATTTTAATATTTTTAAACTGGCATTTTAAGGGGAGGTAACTCTGAAATAGAGCATTTTCTAAAGGAATCATTAAGGAATTATGCTATTTTGTATTTTAGCCGTAAAAAACGCAGGGTGACCCTATCTTTTCTTTTGATATTCTCAAAGCATTTTAGAAAATCTATCTTCTCGTATTTTATTTAACAATTCAATCATTTAGCTTAGCTTCTAATCGCATAATGGTGCTTTTTCCTGTATAATCCACACAAAATGTGTCATTATGTCACAACCTGTAGCTTTAGAAAATGTGCAGTGACCTATAATTTTTATGATATTTTTTAACATATTTCAAGAGATACTACGTTTTGGCAAAGTATGAACAAATTCTACCATTAGACTCCCATACCACCTTAACCACCTTTTTTCCCTTTTAAAGCCCAGATACTATATAACATTGAAATTTGTTGGTTCCTTTCTGCAGAAGACACTATTTTATTGGATCATATAGAACTGTACCTGTAATATCTGACTGTGACAAACATTGGCACATAAAAATGTCTGTTGATCTGAATCAAAGCCTGCTAACTCTGTTTCTTCTACTTCTTCACCATTCAACATCAATACTCTGAAATTCATAAGAATATTTATGGATGAAATTTCTTTTAGTATCTTCATACAAGACACAACAAAAGATAGTCAAAATGACAGTGGATTTTTTAAGCAATTAAGGGCCATAACTTTAATTGAAATCTGTCAACATCGTACTTGACCTCCATTTCGTCATTAGTAATCATGATAATAACATATTAAATTAATTATTCCCTTCCTACACCCTAACATTGTTTTTATGTTAAAGGGAATGATTTTGCAGATTAAACTTTAATTTACAGTTTATAGTTTGATTCATATTTCCTAGACTTTTCTTTTGAATGAATTGTAGGAGAGTACTTTATAGCCAGAAGAAAATTATCAAATATTTAAAAAGTGAAATTTTATTTAATGATTAGATTATCTTCCCTACCTGGTTTGTCCAACAAATGAAAGAACAATATAATCATCATAATCTGTGGACCCAATCCTTAATGACCATATACCTGCAAAGAAAATTTAATTATTATTCATTAATGTGTAGTGCATTTTAAATTCAAGTCACATATCAAAAATACAAAATGCTTGTGGATGTCTGTAATACCTCTAACTCAGTCGTATTACTATATTCCAAAATCCAACAAAGTGTAATGCATGTGAAGGTTAAGATGCACTTGCATAAGGTCCATTTCTTTCCAATGCATCTCATAAATAAATTTTAACATATTTTTCTGAAATCATGAAAAGTAAAACCCAAGTATTAAAGAACCTTAAAAATATTTCTTTTAAATGACAAAATACAAGAAGCACTGATTAATTACAATGCACAAGAACATTTTTGTACCTTTAATCCCTGGTAAATCTATACTGGCATGTTCATGTATACCAATACCATTCCTTATAATACGTAATGATCCTTCTTTATAAGCTCCAGAGCATGTCACTAACTGAAATCATAATTGTTATTCTATAAGTTACAAATAATGAATGGAAACAATTTTTTTTAAAGTTTTTTTTTAGCAACTAATCAATATTTCAATCTTAAAACTTTAAATTTCTCTAAATAAATAATGGCAATTACCTTTGGTAAGTAAAGGAACTTGAGTAACCACAAATGTGAAAACACATTACACAGTATAGCGTAGTAACTTGAAGCTTGCTATAAAATTTTAGGATGCTCAGATTTCTAGTTTCTTAGGAACATGAAAAGAAAATTTCAAGGGACTGACCAACAGAGGGACTGATGTAAATAATTACACCTCCTTTAGAGCAAGAGTATAAAAAATGACACAAAAATTATACGAGTACATGCAATATCTTGATAAAATATAAACATGGGAGTAGTTCCATAATCCAGTAATTATTTTTATATATACTAACCTGTCCTTGACCTTGTCTTTCAAGGTCAACAACACACATGTCCAGGATAGGCCCAAGGTTTGTAAATCTTTCCATTTCTGTTACATATGAATTATTATCATCACATTCTACATTTAACTGCAAAAAATAAACAAATATACTCAAAAATTTATTACTATGAAAAAAACACTGATCAGTATTTGTGAATTGTAATACAGTTGGCTCCTCTTAATTAATTGCACACAGGTTTCTTGCATAATATTATCCAGCACAAAACCATTTCCAATTCACTTAATGTTAACAAGAGTGTGTCCATAGTACACAGATGCCCCACTCACACTATCATTTTACATGTCCAGTGGACTGTGACATTGGGGTCAATACTTAAATTTTAGAAAGATAACATGTATATCATAGGGAACATGTGTACAAAGTTTCAAGTTGATTGGACTTTTAAGTTCATCAAAAACTACCTTGACCAAAAACTTTTAACCAAAGCTTCACACTATCTTTTTTCTATGTTCAGTGGACCGTGAAATAGGGGTCAAAACTTTAATTTGACATAAAATTAGAAAGATCATATCATGGGGAACATGTGTACTAAGTTTCAAGTTGATTGAACTTCAACTTCATTAAAAACTACCTTGACCAAAAACTTAAACCTGAAGCGGGACGAAGGCACAGACCAGAAAACATAATGCCCCTCTACTATCGTAGGTGGATCGTAGGTGGGGTTTGTAACTAGTTTGTGACAGTAAAATCAACGTTTTATGAAGGCCAAGCTTAAAATACAATACAGATTTCTCCTAAATTGTTTCAAAGCCTGAAAAGAGGCCTTTTGGTTCATTGCATAGAAAAGTTTATCAGGTAAATGTGCTAAGATTTTTCAGGACAGGTGATCTTATAATACTGAACAATCAATCAATTATAACTTTTAAGTGTTATTTACCTTGACAAGCTGTGAATCTCCTAGTCTGGATCCAATATAAACAACACCATTATCTAAGTATGTGATACATTCAGCTATGGTTGTCTACAAAATACATAACAATTAATCAATCACTTGATTAAACTTTAATAAAATTATTTAGAGCTAAGAGGCATGTAAAGCTTACTATTAATAGCATAGAAAAGTCATACAATGTTATTAGCTTCCAGTTTTGGAAGTCAACATTAAAGCTAACAAAGGTCCCCAAAATGCAATACTCAACAATGCAATCATTTTCATAACCCATACATCTGATACATCTTTGTATTGGCCCGGGAACACCGTTATTTTGTAGTTCATTTCTTTGAGATAATAAATTCAAATTAAAAATATCGCACCTGCTCTTTCTCAAAAAGACTTTTACAGTGTAGTGTACTACTAGTGGGACAAATAATATCAAAATTATAGAAACTTCTACCAGCTCTAACTCAAAATATTGACAATACTCATTTAAGGGGGTCTAAAATTCAGTTCGACAGCTTCAGATGTACTAAAATTTGACTTTTTTAACTGGACCAAATCACTACTAAAGATTCAGCACCCAATTTTTTTTAACATGTAATTTCAACCCCCTACTTAATATTTCATGCATTAAATATCAAGAAATTAATTGGGAAAGTGTATAAAAAACAAGTGAAACTGCGAGCTACTGCTCACTGATGATACCCCCGCCGCAAGTGGATAATATTAATAGTGTAAAAATATGCAAGTGTTCGGTAAACAAGAAGTTGTCGAGTGATGAATCTGAAAACGCATCACACGGTATAGCTGACTTATAAAAATCCTGAAACCAAATTTCAGAAATCCTTGTATTGTAGTTCCTGAGAAAAATGTGACGAAAATTTTTAACTTGGTTATCATGTGTAAAATCATACAAGTGTTCGGTAAACAGGAAGTAGTCGAGTGATGAATCTGAAAACGCATCACACGGTATAGCTGACTTATATAAATCCTGAAACCAAATTTCAGAAATCCTTGTATTGTAGTTCCTGAGAAAAATGTGACGAAAATTTTCAACTTGGCTATCATGTGTAAAATCATACAAGTGTTCGGTAAACAGGAAGTTGTCGAGTGATGAATCTGAAAACGCATCACACGGTATAGCTGACTTATAAAAATCCTGAAACCAAATTTCAGAAATCCTTGTATTGTAGTTCCTGAGAAAAATGTGACGAAAATTTTTAACTTGGTTATCATGTGTAAAATCATACAAGTGTTCGGTAAACAGGAAGTAGTCGAGTGATGAATCTGAAAACGCATCACACGGTATAGCCGACTTATATAAATCCTGAAACCAAATTTCAGAAATCCTTGTATTGTAGTTCCTGAGAAAAATGTGACGAAATTTTCAACTTGGCTATCATGTGTAAAATCATACAAGTGTTCGGTAAACAGGAAGTTTTCGAGTGATGAATCTGAAAACGCATCACACGGTATAGCTGACTTATATAAATCCTGAAACCAAATTTCAGAAATCCTTGTATTGTAGTTCCTGAGAAAAATGTGACGAAAATTTTCAACTTGGCTATCATGTGTAAAATCAGACAAGTGTTCGGTAAACAGGAAGTTGTCAAGTGATGAATCTGAAAACGCATCACACGGTATGATATTATATACGGTATGACATATATAAATGTTGATACCAAATTACAGAAAGGGTGGATGTGTAGTTCCTGAGAAAAATGTGACGAAAGTTTCATGGGACTGACTGACTGACGGACGGACTGATGGACAAACTGACAGACAGAGGTAAAACAGTATACCCCCCCTTTTTTAAAGCGGGGGTATAAAAATTGCAAGTTATACACTGTTCACACTAGGGGCTATATTCGTAGACATCGAAAACCAAAGGACAAGAACTGTGTCCTTGGACTTTATCACTAATTAGAAATAGTCAATAGTTTAATGTAAACATTTTTTATGTATCTCCCACCTTTGTTTTGTAATTTGTGATTTCTAAGGTTATTCAGTGACAGTGTACAATAACAAGTCCTTATTCATTTACATTCATGACTACATTATCATGATCTCTTCTAAAACAGTGTGTTGTTGGCCGGGTGTCACAATAATGATCATACTAAATGTTGGGAAATATTTATAAATAGCCTCCCTATTGTATTTTGTAGAAACATAGAGTAGTACTTCAAGATTCATGACAAAATTACTTGCAATTCCATCCACTACATATCCTAATTGTCAATACAAATAACTTAACAATTACAAATATCTTACCTCACCAAGAAATTCTACTTTGAGATCTTTTACGACAACAGTATTGTCCATTTTTTCTTCCTTTTCTAGAAGCAACAGGAATAATCGACCATTCATATCACCAAGGAGATACCGGGATCCATTAGCATCAACTTTACCATAACAAGTTAGAGTACTTTGCTAAAAAATTAATACCATGCAAATATGTACAACACATTTTGTGAATATCCTAGAACTTTCAGGAAAATTACATTGAAATTTTACATTGATTGGAAAGGTAAAAACGTTGAAAGGAAATGCAGATGTTTTTTTGTATTAATGATGCCCATGATCTTTTATTCTACTGGTGCATACTATTTCAAAAAGTTAATTGGCTTTGACAAATTAAAGAACCTTTGTGAGCACACTCACATACCCCACGTCTTCATATTGTCACTGGAGAAACAAAATCTCACTTTGACAGGAGTTGCGATGACAAACTGTTGCAGTAGTACATAAATTCCAAGCGAGAGGAGTTAACAGTATAGTGAGGCAAATAACTCCTAGAAAAAAAATTGAATTGCAATTTCCCGTCGATATGCACAACTACATAGTATGTCCTTATTATCTGAAAAGGTTTCGTGAAATTCTGTTGTGTGGTTTGAGAGGAGTTGCGATGACAAACTGTTGCAGTAGTACATTAAAGTAAATAAGTTCAAAGGGGCGTAACTCCTAGAAAAAAAATTGAATCGCAATTTCCCGTAGATATGCACAACTACATAGTATGTCCTTATTATCTGAAAAGGTTTCGTGAAATTCTGTTGTGTGGTTTGAGAGGAGTTGCGATGACAAGAAACAGGACTGACGGACGGACCAAAAACATTATACCCTCCGCAACCCGTTGCGTGGGGTATAATAAAGTTATCAAGGTTATTTATTTTTTAAACATGGTATACCTTTATAGCAGGTGGTGCCACAGGTAAGCAGTTATCTCCCTTCTGGTATGTGATGGATTCCTGTCCTATAATGAGGGCGCCACCAAAAGGCTCTGGAACTATAACAATAAAATAACATGTTTAAGCTGTTTTCAAATGACTAATTAAATTTATACGTAGTGTAAAGGTATTTGAAATTTCGAACTGAACAAATAAATAACACGACGGGTGCTGTATACGGTGCAGGAAATGCTTACCTTCCAGAGCACCTGATTTCACTCCCGGTTTTTAGTGGAGTTCATGTTGTTTCTTATTTATTATTTGTAACTGTTGATGTAAAAGTCTTTTGGTTTTTTGAGTCTTTGTTTACTCCTTGGTTTTAGTTGTTATTGTCTTTTGATATAGAATATAAAATATGAATATGGTATATCTACAGAAAACATTTATGAAAACTTATATTGCTAATAAATCCAAAAGACATTAAATATTGTTTATTCACAATTTTACAATCCAACAAAATGAAGCAATGAACATAATAATAAAATTACAGATATATGAATTTAACACTATTCCACAACTACATCTTACCTGCTATAACCATACAAGCTTCAGTTTCAACATTATCCTGTTTCCAAGGACCTTTCTGAAATTCCTTTACACTTAAATTTATCTCGTAAGTCTTCACATGTCTGCCATGAGGATCCTACATAAAAAAATTAAAATTACAGTTCTAAGAAATACAAGAGGCTGTCACAACGACAGCAAACCGGATTTATTAACATTTATTTGTGTCCTGGCAATATCACAAGAACCATTACTGATGAATGGTGAAAGTGAAAATCGTCAATATCAAATTTGACCTCCATTTTGTCATCAGTATCAACATATTAAAATTTGAAAAGCTTAAATTGAATGGTTCATGAGTAAATGCAACAACGTGAATGGAAACGCCATTTTACGATCTTTCAAGAACCGTAACTCCTGAACAGTAAAAGTCAAAATCGTCATTATTGAACTTGACCTCTATTTTGTCATCAGTAACAACATATAAAAATTTCAAAAGCTTTGGTTGAACAGTTCATGAGAAAATGCACGGACACGACTGGAAACACCATTTTTCAATCTTTCAAGAACCACAACTCCTGAACGGTAAAAGTCAAAATCGCCATTATTGAACTTGACCTTCATTTAGTTGTCAGTAACAACATATTAAAATTTGGGAAGCTTTGGTAGAACGATTCATGAGTTAATGCACGGACAACATTTGATTGCCGCCCGCCCCACATTCTCAAATCAATAACCGACATTTTTGTCACAAAAATCCGGTTAAAAATAGATAACGTGAGATAGTTCTTAACTGTATATAACTATAAAATCTTCAAGGACACCATTTATTCTCCACTGTAAAATCTTTAAAATTTCATTCTGTAAATTCAGGAATTTCCAGAAATCATTGCAAGGTTTTTTATTAATGAAAACTATACTTATGTGACTGTGTGAGTTTCTCAACAATAAGAAATCTCATTACTGAAATATGGTACTTTGATCTCTATATATATGCAGATCTTCCTTAAATCGTAATATTTTTTGTTTATTCTCCCAAAATTGTAGTAATAAATGCATGCAATAATTTCTGAAATTAAAGTACTTAAAAAAACAAGGCACAGACAAAATCATTACATTGAAACAAATGATTGGTGCTTTTACCTTTACATCATGGACCTAAAAAAGAGTTCACCAACTTAAAATCTTATTATATATGCCAACCTGATGAATAAGAATAAGAGTAGGCGTTGTACAGCCATGTAAAAACTGTATATCAATAACTGTCAGTTCTTCCAGCCTGCAATACAGTAAATGAAAAAATTATTCCTTGTAAAAACTTGTACCTTACACAACATGACTCAGAATCGAGAAACATTATAAAGAATTAGAGTTATAATTTGAACCATTTACCAGTATTAAGCAAAAAGCACCAAAAACTAAAATTCAATATTTTTGACTTAACTCAAATCATACTCCTTACATGACCAAACTATGAAGATAATTCCTTAAAAATCATGAAAATAAGAAAGAAAGGCAATAAATAAATATAAAGTTAGATCATTTTATATTTCTTTGTTCCTTATCTTTTTTTCCTTTCTCTAAAATTTTTTATAATATAATTGTGATAAATATTTACTTTATTAATTGATGAAATTCTCAAAAATGCTTAGCCTTTGTTAGTCTTGTATAATTTTAAATTTTAGTTTCTTGTGTACAATTTGGAGTTTAGTATGGCGTTCATTATCACTAAACTAGTATATATTTGTTTAGGGGCCAGCTGAAGGACGCCTCCAGGTGCGGAAATTTCTCAATGCATTGAAGACCTGTTGGTGACCTTCTGCTGTTGTCTGTTCCATAGTCGGGTTGTTGTCTCTTCAACACATTCCCCATTATCATTTTCAATTTTATTACTTTTTTTTAATTTTTTGTAATACTCAAGATATGAATCTTTTCGAAGTAATAAATGTTAACCTTTTAATGATATTTCAGTTAGTTTGTATCAATTTCAACATACCTGATATTAAATGCTTTCAGCTCTTTGTTGTCTCTGTCCAGAGGAATGACTTTAAACAGACCATCATAAAGCCTGAGACCAATCACTCTACAAAGAGGATCTACAATTCCAATAATACCAGTCTCAGAAGGTCTTCCAATACGATCCTGTATAATAAACACCATACCATATCAATCTCACCTTTCCATATGAGCCTGAATGGTTTTAACAATTGGCAATAATTTAAAAACCTCCTTTCCTGATATTTTTTTATTTCTGCTAATCATGATAATATGCCTTGAAAAAAATTACCACTCAATATCTTCCCTTGGCAATTTTTTTCCGAACTTTAATTGTGAATCTAACTATCAGTGTAAAATTCATTAAAGCTGAGTGATAAACAAAATTTGCAAATTCTAAAATAAAAATTCAAACAGCAATGAATGAAGTCAATAGTTTGAAATTATCCTTTATCACAATATGAAAGTGTTTATAAAGTAGGTTTTACAGTACCTGTACGTTTCCATGTGCTCTGGTAATGATATCTATATTTTACCTGTACGTTTCCATGTGCTCTGGTAATGATATCTATATTTTCCCCATCCTGCTGACATTCTAATATCATGGCATTGTAACGTGAGGTCAAGATGAACATAACATCCTTAGATTCTCCCTGTAGAAAATGTTAACACTCATTCAAACTTTCATGAATACAATGCAATGTTTAACTGTAAAATTTATCATTCATTGAATACCAATTATTGTTGGTTTTGAAGGTAAACATGGTAAAGGTTATTGAGTTTTAAGTCTTATTTCACAAAGTACAAATTTATTAAAAGCTTGTGTAAGATTTTGGGAAATCTAGCATCCACAAAGTACATCTCCCCTAGCCTTATTCCATGAAAATAAATAATTGCAAAGTAAAACATTTTATGATAATTTCATATTTCTACTTTCAAATTTTCTGAATCCATATTTTGATTAGATTAATTTATTTTACATGAATGTATTAAGTGATTAATTATGGGAATAGCTCAAAGATTCTCAAAACTCACAAATACAACATGTACAAGGTTGACAAAAAAACTATGAACAGTGGAATATCATCCATATAACAATATGAAATTGTGTGCAGATTAAAATTGAGAATGGAAAATGGAAATAGGGAATGTGTCAAAGAGACAACAACCCAACCATATAAAAGACATGACAGACAATAGCAGGAGGTCACCAATAGGTTTATTTCTTTAGTACTGGTAAATGATACCACATTTCTCATACAATAACACCAAAATTACAATTATAATTGTTTGATCTTGCCTACAAATCCAAAAAGTTTTTTGATACAAATCTGTTCAAATTTTTCTAAAAGTTTTTTGCATGCTTACAAATTTATCTTGTCCAACATGTAAATTATGTTGTTGGACCCAAAAACTATACTCCCTACCTACTTACCCAACCCTACCAAGCAAGATATTGCATCATCAAACAAAGAATTTGCTAATTGTGTCAAACTTACATGTAGATAACTTTATTGCTAAATATAAAACATTTTTAAAAAACTCTTTGGTTGGCATTAAGTAGTATTTGGACTAGATTCAATATCTTCACTTGTCATACATTTGTACTTACAGGAGGTCGGAATAGTTCCATAACATCAATTCTTCCATTTATGCCAACTTCTTTTATTGGTCTTAATCCCTCAGGTGTTACAACATATATTTCCATTCGAGTATTTCTGGCAATAATGAGATTAAGGTCATCCGAAGATGTAAAGTTACCTGTAATATCAAATCAAAATTTGTTTAACAACAACTTTTCAAATATCATACAATTTAATGCAAATCAAAATAACAGTATACCAATTTATTAACCGTCTGCAGGCCTCGACAATAACGCTTGTCCAATTGTCTGGTACCAGAGGGAAAAAAGATCGGACAAGTTAAACCTGTATCAAGCTTGTCCGTCGGACAGAAAATAAATTTAATCCAACTTTGATAAACAAAGTAATTATAAACAAAAAACAAGAAAACAAATTTTAATTTGACATGTTTCTTTCTGTATTCTGTTTATTCAAATGCAAAACCTTTTTCTTCAACATGTTTACTTGCAATCGATAATTTTTAACTGGTTCTTCGTCAGGTACTTTTAAAAGGTAAAAGACTATTCTCAGAAACCAGTCTTACTGATCCGAATCAATGATGCGCTTTGTAGATAAGGTAACTTTACAGGACAGTTTGGCACCTCAACAGGTTTAGCTCCAAGTTTAATAGACAGTTTGGCAGCGTAGGAGACATATTCAGTAGACATGATTGATAGACAGTTTGGCAAGGCAGAAGACATTGGGACCAAGACAAATCAGTACCTCATTTTTCTACCTTATTCTGTTCCTTATAACATATATAATAAATACCATACCGGTAATTTTTTCACAAAAACATTTTTTTTTCTTTACCATAAAATTCACAAAATCATATTTGATCATAAGTAGAAAATCAAAGAGCTGAAAGCTCTGAGGAAAAATGACGCCACTGTCTCTAATATTGGGATAGTTTTTATGCAAGTCTTGATTTTCACATACCTTAATTAGTTTAACAATGCAACATGTCTCGTAAGCATATAATTGATATTTGTATATGTGTGTGTGTGAAGTGAAGGTGACAACTGGCTGGTTTTTTTTTAAGACAAATGAATAGGTCAAGACTACCTGAATTGTACAAATAAATACCGTAGAAAGGCTTGTATATTTCTCACTGGTACATAGTCTGAATCCGTGTCCGTTCGCGCCCATTCACGTTTGCGCCCACTCATGTTCGCCCCCTTTCACTTTCACACCCTACATGTTCGCACCCAATCTTAATTGGTTTTGTGTTCAATAACTCTGTAAGCAAGTGTTTTCTTATAATAATTATTGTTGTCATTGTCTCAAAAATAAAGTGTTGAATAAATCTTAATCATGTTTTGGATAGGGTATTGTTAAAAATAATAACAATCCTTTCTAAATAAAGTGGTATTTTGTCAACGTTTTATTTTGTGTTGAATAACTCTTAATCATGTTTTGGTTAGTGTATTGCTATAACTTTGTTGCATTGACTTGTTTCAAAATGAAGTGAGATTCTGACTATGTTTTTTTCTGTGTGTTGAATAAATTTTATCATGTTTTGGTTATAATAGTGGATTGCTATATTTTAGTTCCTATATTTTATTGCTTCGTTGTTTCAGACCAAAGGGACCAAGCTGTTAAAAACAATTATCTTTTGTGTTTTTCCTTTAAAATCTTCAATGTTTTACTCATACCAAGCTATAAATACATTCAGTATTTAAACCAAAGCAATTTAAAACAACAATCATGATTTTCCAATTATTCAACTTGAATTTGAATTAAAATTGGGCGCGAATGAGTAGAGTGCGAACGTGCGAGCTGCGAACATGTAGGGTGCGAAAGTGTATTGGGCGCGAACAGACCTGATACCACAGTCTGAACCCCCTTCTCCCACAAAATATTAAGTAAATAATCTTTTTGTTACTGTTATCAAAGGTCTATTGAAACTCCGGTAATTTCAAACATTTGTCAAAGAATTCTAGTCAAACCGGTACCTGGTTAAATTGGCACCTGGACAAATCAGCACCTGGTTAAATCGACACCTGATATAGTCAATTCGTCACCCATGTTAAACATATATTTTTAACAGTATTTTAAGCAAAAAGAGTAAAAATAAGAAAGGGGTTGCCAGAATTTTTTTCAGTATTTAAGCAAAAAGAGTTAAATACTAACTTTCACATTTTTGGGTGTTCATGTACATTTTGTATATATTTATTTTTCTCAACTAAATGACTTTTTTGGTGTATTTTTAATGATATATAATGTATATATGAGTAGTCCAAATAATTATTACGTCTGGCAAGGCCTTTTTTATTTCATTCTGGGACACCTTCCTATGACCGCAAGGCTATGTTAATTTTTTTCTGGGACGCCCAGAAAAAAAAAATATCCTACCCAGACGTCATAATTATTTGGACTAATACATGAGATATTGGATATTTTTATGCATTATTTTAAGCAGTTGAGCATTTTACAGGATTGTTGGTTTAATGCTATTTAAATTTTACTGAAAAAACACCTTAAATTTGCTAATTATTTGGCATGAAAGTTTGATTTATTGAAAGGGACTCATAGTTTTCCATTTTATTTTAATAATTGTCTAATTGTTAAAACAACAGTTGGGTAAGGGATTCGTTGTTTACCTTTATACACAACAACATATTCACTTTGGTTTCCTTATTTACCTAAATACACAACAACATATTCACTTTGGTTTCCTTATTTACCTAAATACACAACAACATATTCACTATGTACTTGGTAACAGTTATTAATTAATTGAATAGAAAATATTATAACAAATATTATTGGATGCCGAATTGACGTCAAATAGGTGCCGATTTGACTAGATGCCAATTTAACCAGGTGCCGACTTAACTTGTACGTTTCAATTCCTCTGCGATCGTTTGCGGTATTTTCTTGAGAAAACCTATTTTCCATCATCAAAGAGAAGAAGAAACTGCTTGAAAATGATTCTGGAACGCTTCATGATTGTTAAAATAAGTTTAATTCACTCAAATAACAATTTTGAAACTTGCGATGTTTAAACAGGAAGTTTCAAAAGCACGTGTAAAAGAAGAAATTAACCGGTGAGAGTGGAAATCCGTACATGACAGATATCCCTATAGTACGACTTTGAAAGTAAAACAGTTCCATCCTTTTGTAAAACAGTCTTTAATATACCTATCACATTAATGTTTGAAGGGTCTTAAGCTTATTCAAACCATATAAGTCGGTATGAAAAACCAAAACGGAATGAACAATAACCGATTACGTTTTGTAGTTTACAAATTCTAAACTGGTTCCCGTCAAACTACAACACTTTGTTCGAGTGTAGTGGAATACAAGCAGGAACCAGTTTGTTTGTATAGAAAATTATGAAACCGAGTGTAAACTGGTTCCTGGCTGATAACTACACAATGATCATGCATAATGATAACACAAGCAGATTCCAGTTTGTATGGAAAATAGTAAATACGAAACCAAGCGCGGTAGGCAGAGAAATGTTATGAAGTTCAGGTCGGCAGTTATGAACAATGACGGCGTCATTTTCCAAAAACAATACTTGCAATATGGTGACCTATAGTTGTAAATTTCTGTGCCATTTGGTTTGTAGAGAGTTGTCTTATTAGCAATCAAACCTTATCTTATTTTTATTGATTGCATTTGAATAAACTTTTTTCAACTTAAAAAAAAAACGGATACAAATCCAATGAGTGTACAGGCCTATCATATGGTGCCTCATGTGCAGAGTCTGATGAGACTAGCATTGATGAGAACTAAAACTTAAGTCCTGCGACATGACTAGATTCAGTTGTACTTAAC
Source organism: Mytilus galloprovincialis (assembly GCA_037788925.1). Taxonomy (NCBI): domain Eukaryota; kingdom Metazoa; phylum Mollusca; class Bivalvia; order Mytilida; family Mytilidae; genus Mytilus; species Mytilus galloprovincialis. The sequence continues at coordinate 22,394,819 of CM075341.1, forward strand.
TCAAATTTTTTTAAATTATTTCAATAGAAATACATCAAATTCTGTTCTATTGTTTAAATTGGTTTTGTTCCTTTAATTAACTTAAGATGTAAAAAGGTTATTTTTAATAAAAAAAAAATTGGACAAGTAACAATTTCATTTGGACAAGTAAGTTTTGGCATGTACTTGTCCTACTAGACAAGTTGAAAAAAAAGTTATTGTAGAGGCCTGGTCTGGAATTTCAATATAGTCATCTTAACTTTTCCCACAAAAGGGGGTGGAGGCCTGGGCCACCACCAGGATCCGCCTATGTTCAACATTACAACATGGAGGAAATGCCTTGTTCCCAATCGGGAATATTTGTTTTCTATTCATTAGATGTATATTGAGCTTTTGATTTTGCCAAAAGATAAGGGGCTTTCAGTTTTTGTTTATTCCTTTTCAAGTTCAATATTTGTGTTCTTTAATTTTGGAAAACACATGAGAGAATCTAAAAGTTAGGAGGTATTTCGATAATACTGACCAATTACTAAGGCAGAGATAATGTTCATGCCACTGATTTTTAAGAGAAAAAACAGTGGGATTAGTTGGTGTTACCTAAGCCTTCATCTAACTGTAAGGTCAACAATAATATTGCGTAGTCACCTACACGGTTAAAATAGAAGTAGTTCGAGACATCGCATATGTTTTCTTTTTGTCTGTATTTCAAGGTCAGAATAAAAACTTGCTTCAAGCAAGCAATAATGTCACCATTTCAAGTTTTCAGACATGGTACAACAGTTAAAACAATATTTTCCGATTTTAACCTACTTTTCCTAAATTATCCCAAAACAACCCCAATTTTATCCCCTCGGTTCATAAATAGCATGTTTTCAAATGTAAACAAAACCTAGCTAGAAAAGAAGGTCAAGTCCACATGATAATGACACAATTGTTAGATGTGGGGTGACGTCTCTATGGAAAATAAAGGGCTGCGCTTTAGCGCATGATACGCCCGTTGCAGGCATGGGGTAATCGTAATCAGCTGTAATCGATTACATTTTGCAGTGTAATCCTATGTAATCAGTAATCATGCAATTTCTGATTACAAGTAATCGTAATGTAATCGATTACATGGCAAAAAACAGGTGTAATCATGATTACTTTTAGATTACTTTAAGATTACATTCATAAGATTACTTGATGATTACAAATCTTGTATAAATATGAAAATAGTTTTTGATAGACAAGATGAAAATTAGAAAATGTAAAGCTTGAATGAAAACATGAAACTAGTAAGGCAGCAACCATTTGATTTTCTTGGGGGGGGGGGGGGGGGGGGGGGGGGCTATGGTTTTTTTTTGGAAAAAAAAGTTTGTTTCCATTTTTAGGAGAAAAAAATAATTTGTTTTTGATTCTGAGAAAAAAAAATTGTTTGTTTCACCCTCAGCTGCCACTATATGTAATGCTAAAATTGAAAGAAAACAATTGTAATCGACTTGTCGCGAAAAAAATTGTCCAGAAAAAAAAAACATAGCCCCCCCCCCCCCCAGAAAATCAAATGGTTACTGCCTAACCACAATGATGGGACCTTGTTTAATGTGATCATCTATATAACAAATTTGTATAACCAAGTGTTTTATTTTGTTTTAACAGTTTACAAAAAGAAATTTACTGTCCAATATTTCTTTGTGAAATTGAGCTCTAATGATACAAGAATATGCCTTGAAAGCATTTGTTTTCCTTGATTGAAAACTTCTGATATTAACTCCAATTTCATATTAGTTTACCCAATATTTTTACATAAATACATTGAAATTCAAATGCAGAAAACATTTAGTTCCTATTTGACTTTGATGGTCGGCATAAATATATAAGCCCACTTAATTCAAAATGGAAGTTAAAACCAGGTTTCATATATTGACAAAATTGAATGAATTTTATTTTCCATAAATTCATGTATAATATGTGCTTTCTTATCTTTGTTTCTTATTAACTTTATTAGCCTTAAGGCTCACCAGTATAAACAAGTACATTTTGTACATGTACAGTGTATACATATGGCATAAATATTGCAGACAATATGCATAGTAAACAATATGTGATGTCAGAAGTTTCATCAATACAAAATATCTTTTAATACAATAAACTGTTGCTTAATGTAAAGAGAAATGTATAATCTTTCCTAAGTTACAAAACTGTTTTGTGTTTTCACCTGACAATAATTCTATTAATTTCAATTAGATCAAGTATTAAAAATTTTCAAACAAATAATGACAATCAACCACTTTTAACTTTATTTATATGGTTATCAAGACAATAAAATTTTAATACCCAAGCCCACCCATTGTTTGTTTAAAAAAATGGAAGTAGTGATTAACACCTGTAAAAACATTAATGGATGTGTCAATTATGTCCCAACAGACAATAAAACTATACTTAATTAATTTTTCCTTATTTTCAGTTTTTTTGTTAATTAGGCAGTTGGTTACAATTTGTAGTTAAAAATAAAGTTACATCTTTTACATAGAGAAAGGACACTTGTCTATAGCTATTTTATCAAATTACACATGTTACACTGTAACTGTAACTGTCTTGTCTATAAATTCTTTTAAAAGGTGAACAAATTAAGGCTTTTAAAAAAAATCACCAAAATAAGCGGATAAAAAGTTATATAAAAACTTTGATATAGCAATATACAATGTAATCATAAGTAATCTAAAGTAATCATGATTACAATAAAGAAAAGTAATCTAATGTAATCGATTACATATGAAATAGGGTGTAATTGTAATGTAATCGATTACATTTTATTAGCAAAGTAATTGTAATTTAATCGATTACATTTTAAAGTAATCGACCCCATCCCTGGCCCGTTGCTCTTTTAACTTGTCTTTTATGCTTTAAATGAATTTATATGATCAACTAGAAATATATATACAAATCAAAAGGGATGTTACATTAATATATTCACCAAAGTTTCATAAAATCCCCCTTTTTTAAGTATAAAAATTCATTACTTAAGAAAACGCAAAATCTAAAATTTATAAAAATGGAAAGGGAGCTTATGCCAATAGATATAAACAATTTATCAAAGTTGCATAAAATTTTGTGAAAGTGTTAGTTATTGTCCCAAAATTGGAAAATCCCCCCTTTTTTAAGCATAAAATTTCATAACACGGAAATGTAAAATCTGAAATTTGTAAAAATTGAAAGGGAGCTTACATCAATAGATATAAACAATTCACCAAAGTTTCATGGACATTGGTGAAAGCCTTTTTGAGTTATTGTCCGAAGTGTTGAAGATCCCCCTTTTTTTTAATGAATAAAGCCCCATAAATCCAAAGCTTAAATCTGAAATTTATAATCAAAGCGCTGTAAGCACTGAAGGCAGTTAACCAAAAACCAAGGCAACCGTAATTATGAAAACTGTGGCAATGTTGCCTCAACATTAAACATTCATATAATAGTACATTCATGTTTATCTAATGATTTATTTATTAAGGCAAATAATGTATATGTTATCAAGGTTTCAAAAGCAATGCATATATCAATGTATATTTTTTATGGTGAGTCTGCAGTGGTACAAGTTCCCAATGATTGCAGTTGTTCTACTTGGTAGTTAACCTTGGTTTTATTTGACTGCTAGAAGTTCAATTTGACGTAGTATGAACATGTAATAGTATGAATGGACTGGTTTCTCTGGAAAGAAAACTGAGTTTGTGTTCTATAGTACAAAAGTTATGAGACACGAATCAGACAAATGTTCACTACAACAGGGATCAAACTGATGAGGTCTGACTGACTTGCCCATAGTAAATGTAAATGATTTGTTATTTTGTCCCATACATATGAATATATATAATTTAGGGGTGGGGATCTCAACGGTTTTCAAGTTCTCAAACAGGTAGGGGTCGGCAGAGGATTTAGGGGGCAGGGGGCCCGGCCCCCCCCTTTTGGGGAAAAAATTTGGTTGCTTATATAGGGAATCACTGGAGCTGGCCCCTCTTAGGTCAGACAGTTGGCACCACTTATGAAAATTTTTGGATCCGCCACTGGGGGTAGGGTGACCCTAGGGACTTCCCCTACATTTCATTTTATTTGTTATATTGTCCCATACATGAATATATATGGTTTAGGAGTGGGGATCTCATTGGTTTCCAAGTTCTCAAACAGGAAGGGTAGGGTGACCCAAGGGACTCCCCCTATATTTCATTTAATTAGTTATATTGATCCATACATGAATATATATTGTTTTCGTGTGGGGATCTCGACCGTTTCCAAGTTCTCAAACAGGAGGGTTGGGATGACCACAGGGACTTCCCTTATATTTCATTTGATTTGTTATATTGTCCCATACATGAGTATATATGGTTTAGGGGTAAGGATCTTGACCATTTCCAAGTTCTGAAACAGGAGGGTGAATAGTGACCTCAGGGACTCCCCCTATCTTTCATCTGATTTGTTATATTGTCCCATACATGAATATATATGGTTTAGGGATGGGGATCTCGACCATTTTTAAATTCTAAAACAGGAGGGGTGGGGTGAACCCTAGCGACTCTTCCTATATTTCATTTCATTTTTCATATTGTCACAAACATGAATATGTATGGTTAAGGGGTGTGGATCGACCGTTTCCAAGTTCTCAAACAGGAAGGGGTGGGGTAACTCCAGGGACTCCCCCTATATTTCATTTTTTATTTATTATATTGTCCTATACATGTACTTGAATATATGCAGGGGCGGATTCAGACGGGGGAGGGTTGCAGGCTTGCACCCCCCTTAAATTTGCAAAGCATGGGTTGTTCTCAGCTAAATAAAGAAAATTCCGATAATTCTACCTCAATTTTTTTTTTAGCCTCGCTCTGCTCGGCGAAAATTTAAGTTTGCGCCCCTCCTAACCTAAAATCCTGGATCTGCCCCTCATATGGTTTAGGGGTGGGGAGCTCGACCGTTTCCCAGTCTTCACGCTGAACTGCTAAATCTACAGGCCCGCAGCTCAATTTTTGAAAATTTTTAGTTAGATTCTGTTGGCCTGTAGGTCTGATTTTTACAGGCCCGAGAGCAATTTTACCAGCCTGGGCTGCCTGGGCTGCCACTCGTCGTGAAGACTGGTTTCCAAGTTATCAAACAGGAGGGGGTAGAGTGGCCCAAAGAATGCCACCTATATATCATATGATTTACTTACATTAAGGTACAGTACGCCCAGAGAGTTTGTAATCGCGAACTTTTATCACCGATTTCCGAGTGTAGCGGTGTGACACCGCGAATCACGGATTCTACTCCCAATTTCCTCCAAAGATTCTCTCCCAACACCGCGTGGCTGTTAATTGGTTTATTGCCCATCGGATGAACTGAAAATTAATGACGCGTGACAACATAATCGGATTAGCCAGATTTATTACCTTTGTACATTTAATCGATCTTGATTGCACCTGTGTGCTTTAAAATACGTTATTTAAATATCCATTCATTGTCAGATAAAAGTGTGACATTTTTATTTAAAATAAGATAATTATTCTTGTATGTATATGCCCATGTCATTGTCATATGAAATAAAACGTAAAAACGTATAAAAATACGAATAAAACACTTATTTAGTATTTTCATTATAGTCCGATCAGGTCATAATTTTTGTTTTTTCAACAAAGATGATTTTACCACAATTAGAACCTTTTATGACCTACTCAGTGAGCAATATCCGGTTCATTAATAGTTCAATATTATATAATTAATATCAACTGGCTTAAAACAAAATTATGTTTTTACGGTAATTTGTCCAATCTAAATCAAACCCTAGAGTTAATTTATCGGACCAACAAGTGAACTCTGTTACTTTCAATTTATTTTGAAATGTAAAATATTATGTTTCACTACCTCGGTAGATTACCGACTTGAAATATTTGAATTTAAAAAAGAAACTGTAAAGTGACAAATAGTTTTGTATGCAATGTGGCAGCCCTATATTCATAAATACTGAGATAATTCCCCGCCCAGACACAACACAATAATCACAACCTTATTTAATTATATGAAGAAATAAAATCATGTGTTTTTTATCTGTTATGATCTGTTATTGATCTTTTATTATTTAAAATAAAATTGGATTGGCGCAACCCGTATTTTACTGCTCGTTAAAAGTCCTCGGCGAAATATAAAAAGAAGTATTTCAACAATTCATACTATAGAATATTAAAATGAAATTATATCGTACAAGAAAGAAATATGTAAAAAAAAATGTGGATCGGATTTTTACGATCGACACATTTTCACAGAGGATCTCTACCAACGCCCATCAGGAACTGAACGACATGCATCCTGTTTTCATCTACCATTAATGTATAGTGTTGACTATGGAAGTATAAATAATGTCCAGGTTTATGTCCTCTGTTGACTGAGAAACGTATAAATAAAAGGCTGATGTTCGTTTATTCAGAAAAGGAATAAAATTTAGAATCCGGTTAATCAATTGTAAAAGGACCTTCTAGAGCCTCAATCTTAACGCACACAAATGTCAATCATTTCAAAGCAAGTTTAAACCTTCAATGAATTTTCACACGGTTATCCAGAAAGGTCACCTGAGTTAACTGTTACATGATACTATTTCCCGCCAAATAAAAATCTCGTGGACAAAATTGATGTCACTATTTTTAGCATTCAATATTGTGAGCGAAGTCAAGTTCAAGTTCAACCACGCACTGTTGATCACTGAGATGCGTGTCGTCTTCCCACGGCAATTAATTGTTTTAAAAATATTATGCAACGACGAGTTGATGCAGCTATAGAAGTATTCCTGTTGTAGCCGAAATGTATTATATCCTAAAGTAATGCTAATCGTGAAGAGAAAATGCCGTAGACTTATTAAGAATAACGAATGGTGAATAGTATTTTCTTTTTTACTTGCATATACAAGTTTTAAGACACGTAATTTTCTTTAAACTCACTGCTCACATTTTATACCTTCAGCGTTAGTTTCCGTTTATTTTCACGCAAGTATGTCTCTTTTCGTAAGTTATATCAATTACCGATAAATAAAAAACGAGGTCATAATCAAGTATAGATTTTTTTTTATAAAACTTTAAATGCAATTGAAAGCATTAACAACAACGTTTTGGATTTTAAAACTTTTATTTTGTAATCGTAAAATGGAAATGGCGTAGAATTATTAGCATAACAGATAGTGAATAATATTTTCTTTTTTACTTGTAGTATAAAAAACTTTGAGACGTGTAATTTTTCTTTAAACTGCCCTCATTTATTCAGCGTTAGTCTCCGTTTATTGTTGCACAATTATATCTCTTTTAGTAAATTAAATATTTATTTACTGATAAAAAAACGGAAGTCAAAATCAAATATAGTTGTTTAAAAACTTGATTAAAATGTACAGTGTAATTGAAAGAATTAACAACAACGTTTTGCTTTTTATTTTAATCTTTCATTTGTTTCAAGCAATCAGATATAACCTGATAATCAATAGACAGGAAATACAATTGTTTAATTACATTAGAAATCTCACATACCTTGACTGTCGCGTGCCGGCATAGATCAGACGGATTAGGGCAATTAATAACCTGGTGTCACACCAGACTGGGAGAGATGTCGCTAATACAATAAACAAAAGGTAGCGGATTTACGCGGAAGTCGGAGGGAATACTCCCAAATTTCTCCGAGAATTTTGGGAGGGATGTCGGAGTTTCCTGGTGTTACACCAGGAAAAATATCGGAGTATGGAGTTTGGGATTACAAACTCCTTGGGCGTACTGTATATATAATATAGTTGCATTATTTGTGAAAATAAAGAATGAAACTTTCAGCTACTTTAATTGACCCTTCAAAATTGAGAAAAAACAAATAACCCCTCGAAATTGCAGTAATATGTTTACACTTTAAAAGCATCTCACATGCATTATCATCATTTATCATTTATAAAGAAAATTTAGACTGTGACCATGAACATGTATATTGTTAGATATACTGTTCCCAGCTGTCACGTTGTATTGGATTTTTAAATTAAAATTTATCAAAAAGTAATTTTTAGTTTCTGAATAAAATATTTTTCTGCTTTTTCTTTCTTTTACATATATCTTTTGGTTTACAATACTAGTGTTTATATTCATAAACCATGCATAGATGTATTTTTTCACCTGCTTGGATTTATTTGTAAATGATCGTCAAACCCCGAATTACCCTGATCCGCTTCCGGAATCGGATCCGATTTTGTAAAAGTTTGTCTTCACGGCCGCCATTGTTATGTGTTTACAATGTTGTTTTTGTCAATCAGATATGATTTTACTCGAATTTATACAATATTTGTCGGCGATTTTCTGTATAAAGCTAGCGGTTGAACAAAATGAACATCGCCTTCATGAATAATAATGATAAAAATAAGTTTTTAGCTCGTTTAATTGGAGACTTTGGTGAACATGGTGAAAAGGTTTGCAAAGTAATTTCTTATTTTCTTTCAAATGTAAGGCGACTACGTCGGGCGTAGCTAGAAACCAACTATCCTAGTCGAAATTCCGCTTGCAAAAGTGGAAGGTCTCGGACCACCGCTAATTTGCACACCTGCCTCCAAATTGAAAAGCTACGAAAATTTCTTTTTCTAATTTGAAATTGCCGCCAACAGCATGAACAGTTGAATTATATAATAGACTACTGACGTAGTTGTACTACGTATTGATGACAAACAATATTCCTACGACTTTTGTCATTTGGGAAATCTAAACTGCTTGTCTTCAGAGATTTTCGGCGATTAAATATTTCATACAATTGTTCTTTGACATCTTAGCTAAAAGCACAAGTCATAAGGAACTACACAAGGATTTTTAATAAGCACTACTTCCTGTGTGTAACTTTAAAACTTTTGGATAAATCGACGATCATTTAAGGTTTTTCTGGTCATTTTTTTTGTAATCCAGAATAAAAAGTATTAAAAAAGTGTTCAATTAGTTATATATAACATAGTAACAAGCTAAATAATAACAATGGCAAGTATTTCAGGATTTATTGGGTAGAACACAAATCTAGGGCGCTCGCATAATGCAGCTTAACTGCATAAAAATTGAAAGGGAGCTTTCATCAATAGATATAAACAATTCACCAAAGTTTCATGGACATTGGTGAAAGCCTTTTTGAGTTATTGTCCAAAGTGTTGAAAATCCCCCTTTTTTTTTTATGAATAAAGCCCCATAAATCCAAAACTTAAAATCTGAAATTTATAAAAATTGAAAGGGAGCTTACATCAAAAGATATAAACAATTCACCAAAGTTTCATGGACATTGGTGAAAGCCTTTTTGAGTTATTGTCCGAAGTGTTGAAAATCGCCCCTTTTTTATGAATAAAGCCCCATAAATCCAAAACTTAAAATCTGAAATTAAAAAAAAACGAAAGGGAGCTTACGTCAATAGATATAAACAATTCACTTAAGTTTCATGGAAATTGGTGAAAGAGTTTTTGAGTTATTGTCCGAAGTGTGGACGACGGACGGACGGATGGACAGACGGACGGACAACGGTATACCATAATACGTCCCGTCTAAAAGACGACGGGCGTATAAAAACTATGGAACACAGTAAGGGCCATATCTTATGAACTTTAAAAAATTTAATTCAATTCAATTATCGGAAAAGTTATGCCCATAAACATTGTTTCTGCGACAGTAAAATACAAATAACAGCTGTGACAACTTCTTATAACGTATAAGAAGTGGTACAATAATTCAAAACCATCTAAAATATATAAAAAGATTATTTTAATATTCAATGCATTTTTTGTCCCTGAGTGAAAATTCAAAGAATATCTGTAAAATTTGCCATAATTGATCAATAAAACTAAAAAAAGAAATTAAAAAAATGTCTGTTTCTAGAGACAAATGATACTTAATTGATACTTTTCTTCAATTTGCGAAATTTTAAATCTTCTATTTATATTAAACATGCTTACCATACTATACTTTTCACAACTATCAAGAACTGATGTACAGTACATAATGTCAAAAATAGAGTACGACAACAGATGTTTTGATTTTTCTTGAATTACGCAAGTGAAAATAGCGAGCATAATGGGAAATGAATAAAAGTATCTACTAAATGAACATAATCAACTTTGACCACATTTATTTGAAGAACTGGCCATACAGAGCAAAAGTTTGTTACACTAACGAGAACCGATAACACTAGGATACCGTCTGCTTTGAAACATTTGCAGTGACAGTATGCAATTTGCATACTGTCACTGCAAATGTTTTAAAGCAGACGGTATTATCATACCATAATTTGTCAGGTCTATGGTGGAACAATGAAAAGGTTATTAAACAAGGATGCTACGGTTTCAAAACTGAGCTCTATATTCATCAGAGTCAAAACCCTAAAGTAAGTGACAAAATGTAAAGTACTGTCTTTTCATTAAAAGACCAATTAGTTCTAAACATAAATTTTATCAGATAATAGTCCGGCTAAACAGAAATTATTATCTCCCTTCAATTTTCACATTTTGTTTATGGAAGTAATGAAAGACTGCCGTTAAGCTGTCAATGAGGGTAGAGAATAAGGAAGAATTTGTTAACCTGTAACACATGCATTGACTGCCGTCGGCTTATGAGCCGTTACAACATAGTTATGTGCCATGTTCTATATTTTCAGAAGTCAGCCTGTAAGTTTTATTTCAGCGCATGCCTGGCGGGAAGTCTTTGGACATTAGTGGCGAGCATATATAAAATTTACGGGTGAAACGAAGAAACGAAAAACTAATTAAAAAATGATACATATAAGAAATTCCATTTTTTAATATTCAAAATTCAAAATTATTTTCTTATATTTAAAATTCATTTTCTAATATTAATACATGAAATTAATTTTTCAATATTAGAAAATAACTTTTTCAATATTAGAAAATAACTTTTTCAACATTAGAAAATAACTTTTTCAACATTAGAAAATCATTCTTAATATTAAAAATGATTTTCTAATATTGAAAAATAGCACTTTTTGATCATTTTTACTTGCCATAAAACTATACACATTCTGGGACTATTATAATAAACATATATTCTAAATTGTGTCCTAGATACATTAGATAATAATAACAGTTAGAGGTAGAGAACAGAGATTAGAGTTTTTTTCTTGCAGGAGCAAAAAAAAGCACGACTGTCCTTGCCAGTACATCCGGGTTCGTGGCTCATCATAAGGGAAGTTTATGGTATCATACTCTCGAAACCCTGTACTTTACTGCATGAAACTATTTGTTGTGGCAATTGATTTCAAATTAACCACTGCTAGCGAATACAATGATTGTTTATCATAACTGTCTTTATAGAAATGTTTGTATTTGATTAAATGATTGTGGATTGCTATGTCTGTTTCTATGTCTAGTGAGATCAAAGAGTTGAATATAGGGACAGCAACACTTTCGTTTATATACAATTTTGTAAGAGAAACCAAGTCTGTATCTTAAACGCCTACTATGATTTCAAGTGGGTATCAATTGATATCTGTCATCCTGTCAGTTGCTCAGCTGGTGTCGTGGAAGTGCTCGCATGTGACGCAGGATGTTCTTCTTTGTATTTTTTTTCAAATCAAGTTGATCTTAAATGTCTGAGTAGCACTAATTTTCGTTGGACAAGGGCTATCAATACACGAGCTTCAAATTTAGTCGGGTGAGGATATTTTAAGGTTTCTGCCTATAAATCCAAGAGACAGATTTGCTTTTGATTTCATGTTATCGATATGTTTATCTCATTACAAGTTTGATTGGAGAGTTAGGCCTAAATATTTTGTATAGTAAACTTGTTTAAGTGAGTGATTTTGTAATTTGTATGAAGTCTAAAGGTTTTCGTGTTTGTGTTGCGCTGAGAATGTTGCATTTATCAGGGCGAATAATGCACGAGCCAATCCCGCTCTCATGGCATCTACTGGCCGCTTCTAAATCAGATTTATGTCATCCAGTTTCTTAATTTCCACATAAAAAATGCTGTCACCTGCGAACAATCTTAATGTACCATGTATTGTTTAATATATTCTGCAAAATCATTCATACATATTTAGAATAGAATTGGTCCAACCACACCTTGTGGTACTCCAGTTGTAACATGCGTTTTATTTTCAGGACAACTATTCGTGTTCTGTTCAAAGTCTTAAATTCAATGTCATGCATTGCAACTTACATGATAAAAGCCGATTACATAAATGAGGTGATGGTGATAACCCTTTTCAAATATTTGTGCAACATCCATTATAATTGTCAATTTGACTGTTTTCCTTATTTTACTTGCTAGATCTTGAAATTGATAAAGACTGAATTTTAAACGGAATGGGATGATCGAAAACCTTGTTTTTAATTTAATATAATCTTTTTTTTTTATTTGTGTTTGTTATATGCATGGATTTTTTCATTAGATCGACTAATATCTGGAGTACAATGATTGCTCCTCTACTAAGTGTCCACTTAGTTGGAATTTTCTTCAGTTTCCGGGGTTAAAATGATAATACCGTTCGCTACCCAAATCTTTTGAAACTCACCACAATGTCATGGACTAAAACACAACACTAACCTAACTCGTATTAGTTAAATTATAATCCTGGTACCTTTGATAACTATCTTAAACATAACACAAACCTTATTACATTAAAACATAACACTAACCAACTACTCTAAAACATAAAACTTACACATCTTTAAAACATAACACTGACCTTATTACTCTAAAACATAACCCTTACCTTAATGTTTACTCTATAACATAACACTAACCTATCTCTCAAACATAACATTAACCTTATTACTCTAAAACATAACACTAATCTTACTCTAAAACATAACACTAACCTAATCACTCTAAAACATAACACTAACCTAACTATAAAACATAACAATTACACAGCTCTAAAACATAACACAAACTTTATTTCTCTAAAACATAACACTTGCATAACTCTAAAATATAACACTAACCTTAAAAATCTTAAACATAACATTAACCTAACTCTGAAACACGACCCTAACCTACTAACTCTTAAACATAACACTGACCTAAATCTAAAACACGACCCTAACCTAATGATTCTCAAACGTAACACTAACATAACTCTTAACCATCACACTAACCTTATAACTCTCAAACATAACACTAACCTTATTACTCTCAAACATAACACTTATCCAACTCTAAAACATAACACTTACATAACTCTAAAACACGACCCTAACCAAATAACTCTCAAACATAACACTAACCTAACTCTTAACCATTACACTAACCTTATTACTCTCAAACATAACACTAACCTTTTTACTCTAGAAAGTAACAATAACCGAACTCTAAAACATAAAACTAACCTTATTACTCTTAAACATACCACTAACCGAACTCTAAAACATAAAACTAACCTTATTACTCTTAAACATAACAATAACCGAACATACTAACCTTATTACTCCAAAACATAACAATAACTTAACTCTTAAACATAACATTTACATTCTTACTCTAAAACATAACACTAACCTTATTACTCTTAAACATAACACTAACCTAACTCTATAACATAACACTAACCTTATTACTCTTAAACATAACACTAACCTAACTCTATAACATAACACTAACCTTATTACTCTTAAACATAACACTAACCTTATTACTCTTAAACATAACACTAACCTTATTACTCTTAAACATAACACTAACCTAACTCTAAAACATAACACTAATCTTATTACTCTTAAACATAACACTAACCTTATTACTTTAAAACATAACACTAACCTTATTACTCTTAAACATAACACTAACCTTATTACTCTAAAACATAACACTAACCTTATTACTCTTAAACATAACACTAACCTTATTACTCTAAAACATAACACTAACCTAACTCTAAAACATAATACTAACCTAATCACTCTAAAACACAACACTAACCTAACTCTAAAACATGACACTAACCTTATTACTCTTAAACATAACATTAACATAACTCTAAAACATAACACTTACCTAATCCATCTAAAACATAACACTAACGTAACCCTTAAACATGACACTAACCTTATGACTCTTAAACATAACACTAACCTAACTCTAAAACATAACACTAACATAACTCTTAAACATAACACTTACCTAATCTATCTAAAACATAACACTAACCTAACTCTAAAACATGACACTAACCTTATAACTCTTAAACATAACACTAACCTAACTCTAAAACATAACACTAACCTAATCTATCTAAAACATAACACTAACCTAACTCTAAAACATAACACTAACCTTAAAACATAACACTAACCTTATTACTCTTAAACATAACACTTACCTAACCATAACCATAAGATAGATTGAAAGGACCTTCGAAGAGAAGAAGACCAAGTTTTTCTCATTGGTTATCTTAAAATATGACTTATAATATCCGGACCGCTATTGGACTACTTGAACTTAACTTTTGAAATTTGTAGACTCCCATTGACCTTACTGTAAATACCCGAAAATACAGCTCAATATCGTTGCTGTTCGAGAGTTATTCCCCTAACCTACCATGAAACTCTTTTCTTCTTTTTTTCCAGCAGAGAACACTGTATACTAATATATTATGTCCCGGGTTTCCATGAGATGCTAGTAATAAAAGTACCCTTTTACAAAAGTGTATATAAATCAGAGACATATTATACATCGTACAACTTTAAATGTTTCTGATCGAAAAAAGAGGGTAGTAATTGGGGTATCTTCATGACGAATAACGGTAAATTTTTTGCCCAATGACTTAACGGTAATTTTGGGTGCATGACTGTTGATTGTCCTAAATTCTGTAATATACGTTTTTGATATAATTATACCCAATAATCTTCAAAACTTGTAATGAAAACATAATCAACCTAGCTGTTTTATACTCATCTGAAGAAAATATTTGTCAAAGGCCTTTTTTTTTTTACCGTAAACCATTTACTTTATAATAAAATTTATAAACATTTATGAAATTCATAAACATTTACGAATTACAATTAATATATATCTTTATTTTTATTCCTTTAAATATATTTTTTTATTGTGGCCGGATCGAATTTAAATATGGTCCGGATCGACGTTGGGTCGGATCGACGTGGTCCGGATCGACTTGGGCCGGATTGACGTGGGGCCGGATAGACACGAAAGCATTTCTTTAGGATGAAAGAATTGTTTCGTTTTGTTTCAATATCTTAAGTAATCTGAAAAATTAAATAGCTACTAATTCTACTTCCGTATAAATATTGCCGGCAAATTTTGAGCAAATTTTGGTTTGTCAGCACTAACCAGGTAATAATTTATTTGTCATTCATTTAGTAATTATTTAAATGGGTAAAATGAACTGCATTTTAAACAACAATGAATTAAGAATAGAATACAGAGATTTTATGTCACATCTCTGCTTGCACATTAACATTCAATGGGTCAGCAATCTGTTTTTGTATGAATTCGGACAGTGAATCACACCTCCAAGGAGTTGAATAACATGATATCAATGGATTTGTTTTATTTTAATTTTTCATTATTTGTAACAAGGACATATAAGTCGAATACAGTGCTCTCCAGAGCTCATGTCAAATGCTTCCAGTCCCATGGTACTAAGTAGATTGATTGATTGATTGTTGGTTGCTTAATGTCCAGTGACAAACAGTTCAGGCATGTTCAGGGTGTGCTATTTCAATGTGGATACAAATTAAAAAATAAAGTTAGTGGTTGCTTTTTTTCAGTGTTCATTCTGGTGACATTAGGATAATTATTGATAAAAGTAATAGGGCTCTTCACGGTTAGTTCGGCTATATTGGATAGGGGCAGATTTTCATAATTGAGGTAACAATGGTGTGAAAAATACAGAAAAACATCATTAAAACAGAGCAGTTGCTTCGAAACATACATAGAATTTCCCATACTTTCTTACTATTTCCACCTCTTTAAAAATAATCTGCCCACTATATCCAATATGGCCAAACTAACCGTGAAGAGCCCTATTAAGGTGATACCTTGCACTACAGGGAGATAAATCTGTAAAATCAGTGTAACATTTTAATTACGTTGTGTTGTTTAGAGAATATTAAGCTTCTCAATGATCATAATAAGTTTTTGTCAAACTGCTATATAACCAGTTGGTTTAAATTTTTTGAAATTTTAAGTTTTTGTTAAAGCGTCAAAGTAAATACTTTGTCAAAATCTTATGAAAATTAACCGAGCCAAATTAATTTTAGTGAAGTAGTGGGGAACCACCTTAAAAGATGAGGATATTTTTATATTTTCAATTTTTATTTTTATAAGTCCCTCATGTTCATGCAGGAAGTTTTTACAGCAAAAACTAAGATAGCATTCTGTTGAAAGACCAGATCAGGGAAATTGATGTAGATGACAGTCAGATTATGATAGTCCAGATAAAATTTACCCATAAAGTTTTTTAAACTTGGGGATTTTAGAACTTGTCCTATTGTATGAACACCTCTACATGTATATCATTGAAGATTGTATGCTGAACTCTTATATTTCTTTCAGGTTTTTGAAGCACTGTGTTGCTGTCTCAATTATAATGGAACTTCAAAGCTACCTCAAACTATGATTGAAACCATCTCTATTGACAGCTTTAGAGATCAGCTAACATCAGCTGTTCTCTCTAGCTTCAAATTAACAAATTCAAACCAAAACATATACTTAAAACTTATATTTTAATCACAATCTGTATATACAAACACTTTAAAAATTGTAATTGGATATTTTTATGTCTTTGTATAAATTTTTCTGTCAATCACGCATGTGCATCAAGTATTCTTCAGTATTAAAGCCTTGTTGACCCGAAGAAAAAGTCTCATTGATGTATAGCCATTTTCTCCTGTACAACCATAGAACAGGCTATTATTCCAACTTGGAATTATTTTTAGTTATATAATTTGCATAACTTCTTAAGCTTGGAATTTTTAATAAATTCTATCTTCATTCTGTATTAAAATGTTTTGAGCCGTGAATCAATGTATTTTGTATACATCATGTTGTGCGCAGCACAGTACATTCTATTGAAAATGTGCTGTCTTCTATGTAATAGAAAGTGTTGTTTGTCGCACAGAAGATTGAAATACAGAATAACATGGAATTCATTCGAAATTTCAAGCACAAGAAAAATTGCAAATTCCATAATTAAAAATAATTCCAAGGTGAAATAATAGCGTGTTTTTTTTCAGATGAGTATCAAAAACAATGATAATTGCTTTGAAAAATCCTTCTTTTTGCAGACTTTAACCAGATAATGTTTTTGTCATGGTGCCTCCAGGCATTTGCATTGTACCTAAATGTTTGGGCTGTGACCGAAAATATTTCAAAATTCAAAATTTATATTCTTATCACTGAAAATCGATGCCTGTTTTCAGTTAAATATATCCATAATAGGGGATAATATCCATTTATGAGGATCTTGCCCAATAAAAAAATGAAAAAAGGATTACCAGGGTAATCAAATATAGAAGATGGAATAAATATAGTTAAAGTTTTTTAATCGTATTCCTATTTTGTTGTACAATGTATTTTCAAGAATGCTCATGTATATTTTGTTGTTGTATTTCCTAGAATGGCTGATTTTGGTTTTGCACGCTTTGGCGAAGATGAGGAAAATGAAGAGGAAGAAGGACAAGGAGTAAATTAATTAATGAGTTGATATTTTTAGTTAATGAGTTGATATTTGTAGTCAATGAGTTGATACTTGTAGTTAATGAGTTGATACTTCCAGTTAATGAGTTTATATTTCTAGCTATTGAGTTAATACTTTTAATTATTGAGTTGATATTTATAGTTAACGAGTTGATGCTAGTAGTAAATGAGTTGTTACTAGTAGTAAATGAGTTGTTACTAGTAGTAAATGAGTTGTTACTAGTAGTAAATGAGTTGTTACTAGTAGTAAATGAGTTGATATTTCCAGTTAATGAGTTGATATTTCTAGCTATTGAGTTAATACTTTTAATTATTGAGTTGATATTTATAGTTAACGAGTTGATGCTAGTAGTAAATGAGTTGTTACTAGTAGTAAATGAGTAGACTCTAGTAGTAAATTTATGAGTTTATATATCTAAATACAAACAACACCATGCAAAAAATAAAAAAAAAGATAAAAAGACAGTCTACAAATCATAACATAGAAAACCAGATAATAAGCAACACAAATTTACTTATACCGTGCACCCACAATAAAAGTTAGGACAGTAGTGTTTTTTTGGAAAAAAATTTGATTTGCTAATTGAATAAGGTCATCTCGAATGAACACAGCTGGTAATTTGAATTTTTTTTACCAAAAACATGGTGTCAATTTTATCTGAAGGTGACTATAATCATGATAATTGAAGTTTGGTTTTAATGCTACATAGAAGAGGGAGGAGCTTATCAACTTTGCAAAAATCTTCCTATAACACTGGGATTATATTCATCAAGTTTATAGTAAATAAGGTTTATTAATTTTGACTTTCGGAACGGTGAGCTTTAGCCATCACTTGGCGTCCGTCGTCGTCCGTCTAGTGTAAACTATTTAAAACATCTTCTCCTCTGAAACTACTAAACCAATTCCAGCCAAACTTAAGCTGAATGATCCTTAGGGTGTCTAGAATAAGGTTTTTGTTTTATTTTCTGTTTCGTCAAAAAACATGGCCACCATGGCTAAAAATAGAACAGGGGTAAAATGCAGTTTTTGGCTTATATCTCAAAAACCAAAGCAGTTAGAGCAATTCTGATATGGGGTTAAAGTGTTCATATGGTAATGTTCTATGAGCCCTTAAGTTTTTGCTTATTATCTTGAATAGTAGTAATGATAAAGATAAGCTGTAAAAAACAAATATGTTCAGCATAGTAAGATCTACAAATAAGTTTATATGACCAAAATTGTCAATTGACCCGTGAAAGAGTTATTGCCCTTTAGGGACAATTTTACACAATTTGTTTATCATGTTTTCTAACTTTAAAAAATCTTCTCCTCTTAACCATGTTAAACTAATGAACCAATTCAAACCAAATTTAAGCTGAATGATCCTTAGGGTATCTAGAATAAAGTTACTATTTGAACCAAACATAGAAAAGAATATATCTTTTATGATAATCAATGAGACAGTTATTTGCAACAGATTAATCAATGTTGATGTAAGCATCTTCAAGTCAACTGCAGATATTCACCTTTTAAAAACCTAACAAACTTCAAAATCTCACACCAAACACCTTTTATTTTTGCTTTTGAAGAAAGTATGACAAAACTCTGCATTTTCAAACACTGATTAATATACATTAAACCAAAAACACAAACTACGTTGAAATTGGACACTTAAACTCTTAAACGAAAGATAAATGCCAAAAAATCAAGGTGAGCGATTCAGGCTCTTGAGAGCCTCTTGTTTATTCAGTAATCACAGTTAACTTTCAGCCGTACAACCTTTGATGATAATTTACAAATGAAAATATATGAAGTTTAAAAATGAAAATAACCACTGCTTCAGTGAAAACAGTACAAAAATCATTTACTGTAACAGATAATAGGTGCACACATTAGTAAATTAGTACCTCAAATCATTTAATTAGAATGTACTGATTATTACCAGTTAAATTGTCTTGAAGATACACATGTACAAAAATGTATGTGTTTACAAGAAGTTTCTTTATTTCAGTATGCTTCCACAACCAAAGATGGTTTGATATTTCTGGTTGACTGTTCCAAATCAATGTTTGATAGTGAAGATGAAGACCAGGAAAGCCATTTTCAGTTGTGTATTAAGGTAATGTAAAAAGTGCTGGGTGATATTACAGTGGATTGCATTGAGTGTGTAGGTAAATGTAATATCGTTAGTTACCTTGCTTGCTAACCAAAGATATTCCTTTTACCTACACACTCAGTGCAATGGGCTGTAGATATTTATAGGCTGTTCAGTTGAAACATGCATAGTAGGGAAGGCACTTTGTAAATTGTGAAAACGTAATTTTTATTATTTTTTTTTTATATTTCAGTGTAAAATAGTCTAACATCAATTCAAACTTGAGATTTCAAAGTGATTTCTCTGGATCCTTTGTATGATTTTGTTTACAAAAGTTTTTCAAGTATGTAATCTAAACATTAGTGCTATTTTGAGTTCAGTTAGCCTTTTAATATACTACAGCATTAACCAAACATCAATCTCATAATAAGTAAAGCAGTTCATCTATCTGTTTACCTGTTTGTTTACAAATACCAAGTTGATTTTATATCCACTTTTTGTCAGTTGTATTTTGAAATAACTTTTAATTCTGTGTACCAGAATTTGTAATATATAAAATGTTTATTATGTTATCATATATCAGTGGTATTTTTAAATAATTTTACATATTTTGTCTGTTTATTAAATAAAAACACTAAAAGACATATTGAAATTTTCATAGTGCTTTCCTTAATGTCTGTTTTCTATTTATTCCATATTATTAGATTCATTCATGTAACATTTGGAACAAAGATTTCTGAAATGTGGTTTCAGGATTTATATAAGTCAGCTATACTGTGTAATGCGTTTTCAGATTCATCACTCAACAACTTCCTGTTTATCAAACACTTGTATTATTTTAGGTATGATAGCCAAGTTAAAAATTTTCGTCACATTTTTCTCAGGAACTACAATACAAGGATTTCTGAAATTTGATTTCAGGGTTTACATAAGTCAGCTATACCTTGTGATGCGTTTCTATATTCATCACTCAACAACTTCCTGTTTACCGAACACTTATATCATTTTATACATGATAGCCAAGTTGAAAAATTTTCGTCACATTTTTCTCAGGAACTACAATACAAGGATTTCTGAAATTAGGTTTCAGGTTTTATATAAGTCAGCTATACCTTTTGATGCGTTTTCTGATTCATCACTCAACAATTTTCTGTTTACCAAACACTTGTATCATTTTATACATGATAGCCAAGTTGAAAAATGTTCATCACATTTTTCTCAGGAACTACAATACAAGGATTTCTGAAATTTGGTTTCAGGATTAAAATAAGTCAGCTATACCCTGTGATGCATTTTTAGATTCAGCCCTCAACAACTTCCTGTTTACTAAAATATTCGGGTACTCACACTTTCACTTGTTTCATATATTTTGTTAAGACCACATAACTTCATCTTACATTTCAGTGTGCCAAAACAACTCTACAGAACAAAATAATCAGCAGTGACAAAGACTTGATTGGTGTTGTTTTCTTTGGAACAGTAAGTATGATAAACTAAATTCGGATGTAACTTTGAAAAGATATAAACACATATTTTTAACTATCTGAGCCAAAATAATGTCAAATTAGGCATTGGTAAAACCTGTCAACAGGATTTGCACAGCAACTATTATTAAATATATACTTGAGTCCCACAAACAAGCCATAGAAGGCAAACATGTCTAAATGAATTGACTGTCAAAAAATTTCCATTTGATGATGGGGAAATGGGAATTCAACTGCTGACAAAATGCTAAATTTGTGTTTTATATCCATAAGTGACAATATATGCTTGCTAAATTGTATTGCTTGATATGATTGTTGATTTTATTTTCAGGATAAAGCCAAAAATACAAGTGATTTCAAGCACATCTATATTTACCAGGTAATTATTTAGAAAAAGTTTGTCCGAGTCAGAAATCAATTGTTTTAGAAGTGTCAGGGTTATTAACTTAATTTGTTGGGACAGTTGGAAGTAGTAGTAATCAAAGTTAAGGGTAGTTCTTATTACTTATTTGTTAATTCAGCATTAAATTGTTTGATACCATAACTTGTCACAATCTTGAAAGAAAGGCTTTTAGAAAGCGTAAATTCATGGCGAGAAAAATCCTCATGGAAATAGTGGGTTCAAAGTTAAAAATAAAACCTGAAGAAATTTGTTTTTATTTGACATAAGGCAGTAACTATTGTTAGGATCATAGACTGGAGCAAGGTAGATAAATCTGTCAGTATTGAACAAAACAATTGCCTATTTCCATTACAAAAACAACTAAGTGCTATGGAAAAATTGAATAAAGAGGACAAACTATTACAATAAAAAATCTTAACTGTTTGGTCATATTTTGTCTGTTGTCATGCTTTATAAAAAAGAAAAAAATAACTGATTTTAGTAAAGCAGCATGTGAAGAATATACTTTTATTACATTGGTTGCAATGAATTACATTGATTTCCCAGTTAAATAAAAACCGATAATTTCACATGTGAAATAAACGTGGTTATTTCACTCTCTGACGTCATACAACAATAGGCGTTGTCATGACGTCGATAACGGCGGATCAAAACAAATTGTGAATGCGTAGAAAAAGATATAGTTCCTTACATGTTTTACATTAATTTCTTTAAAAAAAGTCATTTGCCAATGTAATAAAAAGAATAACTAATTAAAGAATTCAAACATCGAAAAATATTCAACTCGTGACCATACAACCCTGATAATTAACTCATGCACTACACACATTCGTGAATTAATGTGTTGTTCGGTCACTCGTTCGAATATTTTTCTCTATTTGAATTCTTTGATTAGTTATTCTATAATTATCCTGCATACAGCTAATTGAACATTATATGTATTTGAAGGAATTAGACCAACCAGGAGCACCCAGGATATTAGAGTTAGAAGACATGTTGGAAAGTAAGTAATGAATAATAATAAAATACCTTAGATCAATCAATGAGGGTCTGGATGGGGTTTACAGAATATAGAATAATGGACAAAAACTGCAGAATAATTGGCCAAAATGTAGGAAATTAAGAAACATGCAAAAATTATAAAGAATATTGAATAATGGGGTGCTAAATTATGGAGGAAAAGGATAAATGGGAAAAATAAATAAATAATTTAGAAAAATAGTTTAAAAAATTTAAGAATAAGGAAATGAAAGATGTCTATAATGTTTATTGAATATTTAAATTTGTGATTGACCTTTACCCATAAAATCCACGAAAATTGGTATTCCACCAAAAGCAACATTGAATTTTTTGATAGAGTTTACTAAAACAGATTTAAAACAACCTCTTTGACACGACCACATTAAGATTTTGACGATCTCAACTTGTGAAGTGCACTGTGTAAGTTCTGTAATAACACAGTGGATTATTTGACTTCAATTGAAATGTTTAACCTTCAATGGCTTCTGTCTGCGAAGAATGTTCAGATTCTATTGGGGACAAACACTGTGTTGACTGTGACAGATATTTTTGTCTGAACTGTAAACTAACTCACTTAACTGTAGGCAAGTTTCCAACTCATTTATTTCACAACGTTGAACCAGTAAAGTCAGGAGAAGAAGAAAATTATAACATATGGTATGCATTTGAAAGAAAGAATTACAAAACGAACTGAGCAACTTTTGGAAGAGTTGGACGAACATTTTAGGAATACCCAAGCAAAAATAACTGCTTCTTCTACTGAAATTGAAAAGAAGCTTTCAATTTTATTGGAAAATGTTTCTCTTATAGAGGAATACAAAAGTACTTGTAAGTCTGACTTTAATACCGTTAAGAAAGTTGCTGAAGATGTTCAAACTTTTGCGGATCAAGCTGAAAGTTCTATCTCCATTGCTCCAGTAATTATTAAGGCTAAGAAGTTTGTGCTTAACGAGACAGACAAAGATTCATCCGTTATTAATCCTGTATTTGGATTATTGGTCAATGTTGACATATTTGGTTCTGCTACTATTACTTGTGAAAACATAGACTCTTATTGCACCGATTTAACATCTATAAGATCTATGACTGTGGATGAGAAAAATAACCTATGGATAACTTGTGCAAATAATTTTAACCTATTAAGACAAGTTGATTTACAGGAAAAAAACATATTACAGGAATTTAAAAACATAAATATCACTGACATAGCTGTGAGTAATAGATGTAGTTTACTTTTCATAAAAGACAAAGATCCTACAATTAAAGAACTGGACCCCAAAACAAGTAAAATCAAAGATTTTCACACATGCTACAGTGCTGGTATGCAGATACATGTACCGTCAGCCTTACATGTGTGTAAGAATAGCACTGTGTTAGCGAGTACAGTTGAGAAAGGCGGGGACCTGTACAAAGTTGAAAAATTAAGTCAAATACAGGTTGTTGTTTTATCAGAATTTGGAAAAGTGTTAAGGATGCATAAGCTTTATCCAGAGGGACATTTGCTATTTATGAGACCAGTAAAATTGACCTCTAATGACTATAATGAGATATGTTTTTTGGGCAAGCTGTCTCCTCAGGCAGGAGCATTAGTTATAATTGATTCAAGAGGCCAGCAAAAAGGTATACTGGAAAGGAAAGAAAATTGGGAGTTTAATCCAGTTGATATTGTAACATCTAACAGTGGAAACATAATTGCCAGTGAATCACATGGTGCATTATATATTTTCAGTTATGAAGGTGTTATAATTAAAAAACTGACCACAGAACACACAGGAATAGAATATCCTATGAGTTTAGAGATAGACAGAAAGGGACAATTACTTGTCAGTTCTAATAGACACTATTTCAGACATAAAGCCAAGATATTTGTCTTAAAATTTACTGGGTTTTGAGTCTTTGGACTGAAATCATTAATATCTTTTGTTAGTATATTAAACCTTTTATATCTTAAAACGTTGTTGATATATTATCAGTTTTTGCCTATCAGGTCAGGTCAATCCAAAGACCTAAGAATTGGTATTTAATACCCGCTAAGCAAGCTGCAGTAAGGAGTGAAAACAAAGGCTGGACAGCCTGTAGTCTGGAAAATGTGTTCGGGTTAAGTGACATATTTTCCTGCTAATTGTTACCTTGTGAAGTTGCAAGTTAAAAATCTAGCTGAAGCCTGTCTGTCTGGTACGATGCAGGCTTCATATTCATATCAGGTGAACATGTTTAAGTTCTGAATATACATTCAACAGACATCTTGCACTATATATTTTGATGGTACGATACCAAACCCCTGACGGGAGGAATTGTGCTTGATTTTTGTCGAGCTACGATTTTTGTCCCAGAAAGCTCGACATAGGGATAGTGTTCCTGTGGCGGCAGCGTTAGCTAACTTTTTAAATGCTTTATATTTTAGAAGGTGGAAGACCTGGATACTTCATACTTTTTCCTGGTTCAGTGACCACTTGAAAAAAAAAGTTAAGATTTTTTGTAATGTTAAATTCTCTCTTATTATAAGTAATAAGATAACTACATTTGGTATGTGCGTATCTTGCAAGGTCCTCATGCCCGTCAGACAGTTTTCACTTGACCTTGACCTCATTTCATGGATCAGTGAACAAGGTTAAGTTTTGGTGGTCAAGTCCATATCTCAGATACTATAAGCAAAAGGTCTGGTATATTCAGTGTGTGGAAGCACTGTAAGGTGTACATGTCCATCTGGCAGGTGTCATCTGACCTTGACCTCATTTTCATGGTTCAGTGGTTATAGTTAAGTTTTTGTGTTTTGGTTTGTTTTTCTCATACTGTATGTAATAGGTCTACTATATTTGGTGTATGGAATGATTGTAAGGTGTAAATGTCTAGCTGGCAGGTGTCATCTGACCTTGACCTCATTTTCATGGTTCAGTGGTCAAAGTTAAGTTTTTGAATTTCGGTCTTTTTTTTCTGTTACTACATGCAATAAATTAACTTTATTTGGTGTATGAAAATATTTTATGATTTTTATGTCAGTCGCATAGGTTTTATTTGACCTTGACCTCATTTTTACGGTTCATCGCTCAGAGTTAATTTTTTGTGTTTTGGTCTGTTTTTCTTAAACTATAAGCAATAGGTCAACTATATTTGTTGTATGGAAGAATTGTTAGCTGTACATGCCTGCCTGGCATTGTTCATCTGACCTTGACCTCATTTTCATGGTTCAAAGGTCAATATTTAGTTTTCTTGGTTTATGTTAAGTTAATTTGACAGTAGTAATAAAGCTTTATATTTAGGACTACCAACATAATATCAATGATTAGTAAAGAAGGCGAGACATTTCAGTGTGTGCACTATTGTCATATTATGAAGACATAATTTTTCAATCAGTGTAATTGAGGTCTGAAGCTGGGGCAATATGCACAATGGTTTCTCCATAGGTAGTAATGGTAACTTTTTATTCTGTATCTCAGTCTCGTAATCTTGGATATGTTTGATGTCTCGTTTTGAAGCTTAGACATTTTCACATATGTGGTTAAATTTCCAGGGTACGAAGTGTGATTCATTTTTCCCTAAATTAGCATACCCCAACAATCCTTTTGTGATGCTGCTCTTCATGGTAAAAAATCCCTTTTTTCACAAAATAAGTTTTTGAAAATTTAATACTTTAAATACATTTAATAACTCCATAGTTTTTGTCGAGCCTGCAACTTTTGTTGCAGAAAGCTCGACATAGGGATAGTGATCCGGCGGCGGCTGGGGTGTTAGCTAATTTCTTAAAAGCTTTATATTTTAGAAGGTGGAAGACCTGGATGCTTCATACTTTGTATATAGATGCCTCATGTTACGAAGTTTCCGTCAGTCACATGTCCAATGTCTTTGACCTCATTTTCATGGTTCAGTGACCACTTGAAAAAAAAGTTCAAATTTTTTGTAATGTTGAATTCTCTCTTATTATAAGTAATAGGATAACTACATTTGATATGTGCGTACCTTGCAAGGTCCTCATGTCTGTCAGACAGTTTTCACTTGACCTCGACCTCATTTCATGGATCAGTGAACAAGGTTAAGTTTTGGTGGTCAAGTCCATATCTCAGATACTATAAGCAATAGGGCTAGTATATTTGGTGTATGGAAGGACTGTAAGGTGTACATGTCCAACTGGCAGGTGTCATCTGACCTTGACTTCATTTTCATGGTTCAGTGGTTATAGTTAAATTTTTGAGTTTTGGTCTGTTTTTTTCATACTATATGCAATAGGTCTACTATATTCGTTGTATGGAATGATTGTAAGGTGTACATGTCTAGCAGGTAGATGTCATGTGACCTTGACCTCATTTTCATGGTTCAGTGGTTATAGTTAAATTTTTGTGTGTTGGTCTGTTTTTTTCATACTATATGCAATAGGTCTACTATATTTGTTGTATGGAATGATTGTAAGGTGTACATGTCTAGCGGGCAGATGTCATGTGACCTTGACCTCATTTACATGGTTCATTGGTCAAAGTTAAGTTTTTGAGTTTTGGTGTTTTTATCTAATACTATATGCCATAGGTCAACTATATTTGGTGTATGGAAATATTTTATGATCTTTATGTCAGTAGTGCAGGTTTCTTTTGACCCTGACCTCATTTTCACGGTTCATTGCAGTGTTAAGTTTTTGTGTTTTGGTCTATTTTTCTTAAATATAAGTAATAGGTCAACTATATATGTTGTATAGAAGCATTGTTAGCTGTACATGTCTGCCTGGCATGGTTCATCTGACCTTGACCTCATTTTCATGGTTCATTGGTCTTTGTTTAGTTATCTTGGTTAATGTTTAGTTTATGAGACAGTTGTAATAAAGCTTCATACTTAGGACTATCTACATAATATCAATGATTAGTATAGAAGGCGAGACATTTCAGCGTGTGCACTCTTGTTACACATTTATTCTATGATCCTTTACTTTCCAAATCAACACGAATGGTAATGCTCAGTCATTTGTTTATATCGAAACATGTCCAATATCATTACACCAAGAATTTTTGTTTACAAACAACATGTGCGTTCCTTAAGCAGAGGCGCATTTGGGATATTGACCCAGCTGGCAGACCAGTAACTGCTAGTTGTCCTTTGTTAATTTATGTATTGTCATTTTGCTTATAAAAAAGAAGATGTGGTATGATTGCCAATAAGACAACTATCCACAAAAGACCAAAATGACACAGACATTAACAACTATAGGTCACCGTATGGACTTCAACAATGAGCAAAGCCCATACCGCATAGTCAGCTATAAAAGGCCCCGATAAGTCAATGTAAAACAATTCAAACAAGAAAACTAACGGCCTTATTTATGTAAAAAAAAACAAAAAAAAAATGAATGAAAAAAATATGTAACACATAAACAAATTACAACCACTGAAATTACAGGCTCCTGACTTGGGACCATGGGGGGGGGGGGGGGGGGGGTAACTTCAATATTTTTTTGGTAGGGGTGTGCCATTTTTGCCCCAAAAAACGTACCCATTTTAATATAACATTCACCGAAATTCAGTACCTATAGTTATATAAATATTTAAGAAAGAATGACCTATACTTATATACAATATTTAAAATATGACCCATGCTTATATATATAAGCACTAACTCATCATCACTCATAATTCATAGATATACCAGTTACCCTTAAGTTTTTATATATGAATTGACATCGTTTGGTGCGCTGCACATATAAGTTATCGTTATATATGATATGTAGATGACATACCCCAAATCAATATACAGTTATCAAACGTAAATGCATTTTAATATAGGATGTCATTAAAAAGGAGGGTCATTTTTATATAAAATCTCGCAAAATTATGACCCATATTTTTGGCACATCCCCGTATACCCAATAATAGGAAGTTACCCCCCCCCCCCCCTTGGGACAGGCACATAAATAATGTGGCGGGGTTAAACATGTTAGTGGGATCCCAACCCTCCCCCTAACCTGGGACAATGGTATAACAGTACAACATAAGAACGAACTATAAAAATCAGTTTCTTTTGTTACCTATTCTGACATGAGACCTGGCCTTGAAGGCATAAAACTTTGCTCAGCGCTAGGAGCACAAAAATCATGCTCGAAATGTGAAATCCAGCAATTTGATAGGTTGATTCTTGAGTCTGAGTACAAAAATCGTGCTCGAAAGATTTATGACCGCAAGGCCTGAACTTCTTTTAGACTGAGTTTTACTGCAGGTATTGCTTTGTGTTTGTTTTTTTTACATTGGCTAGAGGTATAAGAGGAGTGTTAAGATTTTACAAAACATGTTTAACCACGCCACACTTTTGCTCCTGTCCTCAGTCAGGAGCCTCTGACTTTTGTTAGTCTTGTTATGTTTTTTAATTTTAGTTCATTTATATGTTTTGGAGTTAAGTATGAAGTTCATTATCACTCGTACATATTATTATTTAGGGACCAGTTGAAGCACCCCTCGGTTGCTGGATTTTCTCGCTGTGTTGAAGACCAATTTGTGGCCCTCGTCTGTTTTTTGCTGGTTGGTCAGGTTGTTGTCTCTTTGACATATTCCCCATTTCCATTCTCAATTTTATGATTTGTAGGAAAAGCTTAAAATTGAGATTTTTGGTTTAGATAGGTATAAGTACGTGTTCATTTGAATTTTTATTTACATGACCTCATTTGCCATTTTTCCGGTCTGCAATGAAATCGTTTTCAGTCATCATGTGACAGCCAGACTAAATTAGTTGATGTTTTTTAAGATACCATCTGATATGCTAAAACAAAGGTCATGTGCAGTGGTGGATCCAGGGGGGTGTTCGGGGGGTTGGAACCCCCCTTTTTTTTGCCGATCAATGCATTTGAATGGGAGCATATAGTTGGAACCCCCCCCCTTTACTCTGTGTTGGGAACCCCCACCTTTTTAAAATGGCTGGATCCGCCACTGATGTGATAGATGCATGACATGCCAAGACTAATTGATTTATCAGTAAAGCAAATAAATATATCTTGTATTTGTAAATATTTATTTTTGATTGATAATTGTTTTTATCATCAATTTGACTTTTTGTCCTTGTCAATAGAACTTTCATATTTATCTGTTATTAGATTACATAAAATATCATTACAAGGTATTTGACCTGTTAAAATATATAAATACAACTTAACAACACAATCACTGATTAAAATCAATGTTTGAAAATATCTTGATTAAACCACATCTACTGTTTATCCCAATAAGCAGAAAAAATGGTTTTAAAGGCAAAAAAAAATGATATAAAACAACTTTATTTGAAGTAAGAAATGGTATGTATTTTGCCAAAACCTTAAAAAGTTTAAAGCATGAGCTTTATACATCTTTTTAGATTGAATTATCTTTTATTATTTTGTTCTCTTTTTTTCAAACAAAAAATATATAAAATCAAACCACACCTCTTTTGAGGAGATAATATTCAAAGATATTTTGTTTTGTTTACATACTGGTTCCCAGATCCTTTTTGGGGGAGATATATGATATTCATAGATATTTCGTTTTGTTTACATAC
The DNA here is from genome assembly GCA_037788925.1 of Mytilus galloprovincialis. NCBI lineage: Eukaryota > Metazoa > Mollusca > Bivalvia > Mytilida > Mytilidae > Mytilus > Mytilus galloprovincialis. The sequence goes on from CM075341.1 coordinate 22,424,922, forward strand.
TGGTTCCCAGATTTAATCTCTATGTTTCATCTCATAGAGACAACTTGGGGATGTTACCAGTATTAAAACACATGGTAGCATCAAAATTTGAATTTGAGGAAGACCCAAAGTAAAGGTAGGGGAAGTACAGAATTTAAGTTAAAGTTTAAACTCTAAGAAGTTTGGGGCATATGAATATTGAAAATATGTTGCACTGCCCTATGTTTTTACCTTTGGATAAAATAGTAGTGCATATCAACTTTCCATTATAGGATATAATTTTTTAAGAAACATAGCAAAAGTGGCAGTTTTAGCCACAAAGGGAGTTCCTATGGGAAATTGCATTGTCTATATTTACAGAAGTGCAACCTATACACATGCATTAAAATCCATTGAATGTCATGATATGTAATTTAGCCTGGTCATGTTTAGATCCTATCAGAAGTTCATCTTTACAGTATATATCCATACTCAGTGGGAGTATGATTCCAAAGGTTTCAGTTTGTAGAAAAGACACCATTTCGCCATTATAATTAACAATATGGATTGCATTGTTCATGTCACTAACAACAATATTACCACGGAAAGTTGTCACTATATCTGTAGGATTAAACTTTAATTGGCTTTTCTTTGGATGACCATTATATATCCATTTAACTACACCTTCGGAATCTATGGTCACTAGTCGGCCTTCTCTAGCATCTGTTCGATCCATTGTACATATTTTCCCAGTAGAGTTTGAGGTTATTCGAAACGGTAGAGTAAATAATCGGTTATTCTTTTTATCACGTTCATAGCATTTTAATTGTTTACCGTCAGATGATTGTAACACTACTTGTCTACAACTCGTTTTTGACAACTGAAATAAGTCTCCGTCTATTTCTTTGGTTCCTATAATTCTATTACCATCTTGTAGTATATGAAAACATAGTGGCACCTGAGGAGTTCCAAACCAGTCAGTTGGATCAAATCTATAAAACTTATTCATTTGACCTGATTTTGTGAGCATTTTAATACATGGGTCATTATGAAGTGACACAAGAATGTTCCCTTTATTTGATAAGGATAAATGTTCAATTTTTACGTCTTTTATTTCTTGTAATGTTTCAAGCTGGCCATGGCCATTAGCCATTCTGACATTCCTTATAAGAGAATCTTGTTTGCTTCCTAAACAAATGGCATAGTCTGTGGTTAATAATGAAGTAATTGACTTAAGATTAGTGTTGTATGTTCTAATTACAATTTCCATATCAATTACAGAATTTTGTAATATTCCATAAAAGTTTTCAACACTATTCTCATGAAGATCAGCTACTAAAAATGTTTTTACCTTAAATGGTAAATTAACGTTTGAAAATTTAACATTAGATAAATATTCTTCAATTTCTTTTTTAACTTCATGAATGCACATGATATCAGAATTACTTGTTTCCTTGGTGATTATTGAAATCTTCTCGACTAGATTACAAATGTTCCTTTCTATATCAAGTGACTGATTTTCCAGATCGGCTTTTGTCTTTTTTACCTCCATTTTAAGTTCCTCCAAAAGTTTGCTTGTATGTTTTGTAATTTCATCCTTCAATACTTTATCATAATGAATTATTTTCTTCTTTTCTTTTTCAAAAAACTCTTCATGCTGCCTTTTTGAAGTCTCAATTTTTGCTAATTCTCCCATAAATTTATTTTTATAATCCACATCCATTATTTTATGATATTTATTTAGCAATTCTTTATCCTCTGAATAGAGTGTTTCAAGTTCTTTAAGTGAACTAGTCTGGTGATTGCATTCTGGGAGACATTTTAAACACATGAACTTATCACATTTCTGACAAAAGATTGAAATGTCATCTTTCTTGTGAGTTTTCACTGGACATGTTATAGGCTTCAGAATTGTTGACCCATCATTAATATTGATGACTCGATGATCTTGGTGGCTTCTCTTAGACATATGTTTCTTACAACATGTATAACAAAGAGTTATTAGACAGTTCTGACATCGATATTGCACATTAAGATCTTCTTTACATACTTTGCAATTTATTGGGACTTGTGCTCCTCTTTCTATTGAAATTTGGGTTGAATATGGGTTCCATGCTGAAAATTTCTTATTCAAATATGTCTTTTCTGTTGTTTTCATGTCTGATGTTGCTGCAAAAGTTGCTCGACCTAGAGTCAAAGGGTTGCATGGCGTTATCCCTTGTGAAGTGGAAGGCGGTTGTCTGATTTCAGCTAAAGTGGAAGTGTAGGTTCTTGGTCCATGCCTGAAGAATGAAGACCAATTTCTGATTCTTTTCCTTAGTCCTTTAGAAATCCTTTTCCTCCTTGAATTTTCCATGATAATTAAAGTATTTTATTTCAGAGACCTGTTATATCAGAAAACAGTTGATTAGCAATTGGCCTAAACTTTGTTTCAGCTGTAGTGTGTTTCCAGATCTTTAAGTGATTGGATAATTATGGTGTAATGAATATGAGTAAAGTCTATATACACTACCTCTTATATGAGCATTTACCATAAAATCACACAATATCAGATAATGGCTAGTGAAATCAGCTTATAAAAATATACTCTAATCAGTATATGATTTGTTTCATTTCATGTAATTAACATGATGACACAATCAATCAAAGTTTATTTATAAATGAAAGAGTTGATAGTCATTTATGACATCCCCACATCATAAAAGAGGGAGGAAAGATACCAAAGGGACAGTCAAACTAACTGTAGATGCCTATAGTTTATGCAATTGTTTTCTCTTTTAGTTTGCCATTACAGTTTATTGAATGTAAGTGCACCAAAATGAGAGATGAGGACATATAGATTCTATAAAAAAAATGGGTGGAAAATTACATCTCTCCTTTCTTTTTTGAAACTACTTCATTGATTTAAATCAAAATTGTTTTGGAGGTCTTCTTAGAGACACTTTCCCCATTCCTTTTGCATAGAATTAATAAATCTTGGTTGTGTTTATACCCCTACATTCAGTTTTAATTTTGATTTTGATGGACTGTATTAGAAAAAACTACTCTTTTAATGCTCTTTTAAGGACATTTGTTCGATGTTCAGTCTTTTGAAATTTTAGATAATTGACCATCTGTAGAAAGTATGTTGGAATGAATCTACTGATGACCAGTGTTGTGATACAGGCTTCTTGAATTGTCTAGTTCTGTTTTATATTTTTCTATTCAGTTCTTTTTGCTTTGTTGTTTGGTATCAATTGTACATATTTACATAGGAAAGCAAACATTTTTTTATGCAACCTTGTTAGCCAGTCTTTTTCACATAGCCTTGACCTCATTTTCATCTAGTGCTGCACCTCTTTGGATGGAATTAGTCTGGAAGATAGGGTGTGTTACTCAGTAACTGTACATGAAATTACCAACTGTAATTGTTGTAAAGAAATAGTGTAAATGCAGATGACTATCAGAGAGACATGGTTGATTGCTTTTATTGTATCACTTACTCTGTATAAGAACGGATACATGTTGTTCTACAAAGGAGTTGTTTCCCTTTGCACACTGTTTTAAAATTGAAAATTGCCTTTTGGAAGGTATCATATCTTATATGTGTAGTATGACTTAGACCTGAAAGAATTTCAATGTAAGACAGGAAATACATTTATGTAGGAAACTGCTATTAGTTTTGTATAAAAAAAAAACACCTGTACAATGTTTATATATTGGAAATATGATGCGTTTAGATTATACTATCATTGTGCTCATGTAACAATGTGTAAGGCCACTTGATAAAAGATAACAATAATCTATTTACATATTTATAATTTTTTAATATAAAATACAAAGTCTGATTTTAAAATCAAAATTGTCCAGATGATGTCTGGCAGTAATATATCAATAAACTGGGACAGCCAAAGTTTGGTTTTAATCAGATTGGTCTTTATGTACTGTAAATTTAGAAATTATTATTAACAAGAACTCTGATTCTAATATCTGATACATATATTTGTCACGCAGGTTTTCTTAAAATGGCAATAATTAATCTCACATTTTTGTCTATTCTTAAAAAAACTGGTAATTGAAGATGGCAAATCTTAAACTACAGTACTGTATTTCCTTAATTCTATTTGAAAGTAAAAATAATTAACAAGTTTTGATACACAACATAAATTATCACAATGAATACAACACCTGAAATAGTATCACAAACAACAATAATTTTGACCTTTTTTCAATTTTTCAGGTCCAAAAGATCCTTTTCCTGTAACTCCTGAAAAGTAACGCTTTCCATCACTGAAATTTTTTTTTCATGACTAGATTTATCAAACTATTTGGAATAGCTTAAGACTTGTCAGAGACATATGATTTGAATCATGACAAATTAATTATAATGAATAAAAAAGACCCAATATCTTGGTTGTTTTAATGTCCAGCTTTGTATTTGGTTTAAGGCTTACAGCAACTTGAAACTTTGAAATGTATGCAAAAGCAAGATTAATTCACTAAACATGGAATAATAAAAGTGGCATGGGTATCTATTTAACATATACATGTACTTGTTTTCTGTGCATTAAATTGAAAGTAGCCCTTCAACCTATAGGGTCTACATCAATAATTGTTCATATTATAATAATAAAAAAAAAGGACAGGAGTAATGGTAACATAGGAATGAGGTTGATAGGAAGGAGGAATATGGGGAAGAGCTTGAGTAAAATGGGGAAGGTTATTTTGCCAATTATCGTCTTGAAGTTAACGGTGTGTGGGGGTTGGGGTGAGTGAATCAGAGATATCTTTTCCGCCCCTTCATATTTGCATTAAGATGAAAAAATAAAATTCTGTATTTCAAAGCAACAACAAAATTCTATTAGAAACCAGAAAATTTGAACAAAAACAATTTTGTTTTATGCTTGAAGTATTGTCTATTACTGGTGACAGTGAGCAGCCCTTTATTGTTTATATCTAAACAATGGGGAAATTCTATTCCTAGTTCTATAGTGGATTGCTTTTTAAGGATAACACAGTCATAGTTCATGATAAGTAATGTTCCATGGGACTCACTGATTATAAGGTTTCCGTTGGGAGTTGTTACAATGTCTATTGGATCAAACTTTTCCTCTTTCATTCCATGGAAAATCCATTTGAGAAGATGATTTGAGTCTATTATCACTATAATTCCACTTGTCTGAGAGGTCTTGTCTATAACACAGATTTCTCCGCCATCATTAGAAGATAGTTTGTCAGGATGTAAGAATAATCTATGTCCGATTGGATCAGACTCGTAAATCCTAAGAATATCACCACACTCAGATAAAACCATAACTTGTCGTTGACTAGTGTCGGTAATTGTGTAAGGCGGTCCCCCTTTTTCTATTGTACTTACAAGTACTAATCCAGCATTTGTCACATGTAAGGCTGTAGGTATCTTAGGATTATCACTTGAAAATATATAAAAGTCACTAGTCTGTCCATTACTTTTCAACTCTTTTATGCAATTGTTATCTACTATGGCAAATAGAACTGTGTTAGATTTTGTGATTGTGATATCATGAAATTTCATATTTTTTTCTTCACCTATTATTTTCTCTTGTTCTAGGTCCACTTGTCTTAAATTTGTATCTTGTTTACTGCTTATTAAAATTGTACAGTCTTGTTTTGATTTTATGGAAGATATTGATCAGTACTGAATGAGTTGATACTTTTGAATTCAATAGAACTAGGAACGTGTGGTTGAACTGTTTTCAAAGATCCCGCCAAATGTTTTATTATGTCTTCAAGTTCCTGTCTGCTCTGACCTGGACAGAACTGCTTGCTGCTGCTCGGTAACATTTTAGTGGAAAGAAAACTATCTACTGGAAGTTTCAGTACATTAGTGGACAGCTCAGTGACTGACCTCAGTGTGTGAATATCAAAACTTTCTTTCTTATTTTCAATCGCTGAGTTTGTTTTATGCAACATTTTAATTCTATAATCAAGTTTGGTAGCTCTGGTATTAATATCATGTGCACTTGTTCTTCTTTCTACTTTAAGTTCCTCTAGAAGGAGTTCAGTTCTGCGAGATATTTCTTCTTTCAAGTATAAATCATATTCTAGAATTTTTTGCTTTTCCTCTTCGAATTTTTCTTTATGGAGCCTCATTTCTTTCTGTATCTTTTCTTTCTCACTGTAGCATAAACTTAGATGCTGACTATTGATTTTTGCTTGATGATTCCAAAGTGTTTTTTTCATACTCACACGTGCAGCTTCTATTGTCTCTAAAGTGTGTCCATGGTGTGTTTTCCCCAAGCAATCAACACAAATAGTTTGTTTACACTCCCAGCAGTACAGTGAAACACTATTTTGAGGATGGAAAGAACATTTTGTAAAATCATAAGTTTGCATTCTCTCAATATTATCAAGGTCCACAACCTGATGTTCATGGTAGATCTTGTCACTTACATGCCTCTGTCCACAAGTATTACACAGTAATGTTTTACAGTTCAAACATTTCCACCTAATTTGAATATTTTCGGCACAAATTTGACAAGCTTTAGGAACCTGAGCCATTTTTATTGTGCAACTGTCACTTTTCACTAGAAGGATTTGTACTAATTTTTAACCAGTGTTTAAAGCAAGATTATGCAACTTTTATCTTTTATTATATTATCTCAATGCAAAGGTCCCTAATATGATATAAGTGTCAATATCACTTAATTATTTCTCATTGGTGAATTTGCTAGATAGCATTTGTGCAGGATATTGTTGTATTATAATTAAGCTTGGTAACAAACCCCACATAAAGAAGATAGGCTTTCACAGGGCTCTGTTTTCCCTGTAATTTAATGATTATAGCCCAATTTCACGGTCCACTGAACATAGAAAATGATAGTGGGAGTGGGGCATCCGTGTACTATGGACACATTCTTGTTTTAAAATAAGTTATAACTCTTCTCTATATACCCATGTGTCAAACAGTCATTGTGTATTGTAATGCACTTTTCTATTTGTCATAGATGATAAACAGAGAACCCTTAAACCATAGGGATTAGAATATTTGGGCCAATGATTGCATTCATACAATCAAACCCCTTATGGGGCTGGCTTGAAAGTTATCAATTTTTTTCCAGACTTTCATTATTAAAAAAAATGTTCATTTAGCACATCATTCTTTCCACCTTATCCATGAAAATTTCAAAGAAATTTGTCAATGAAATATATACTCAGCATTAACGATACCAGAATTTGAAGCCTGATGAAAAATCATTCCATTATGACTTTTATTCCATTTTGAAACAGTAACGAGTAGCACCCAAAAAGCTAAAAGGTACATCAAAATATAAATAATAAAAATGTATATAATTATATAAGCCAATTTTTTTATGCCCCACCTACGATAGTAGAGGGGCATTATGTTTTCTGGTCTGTGGCTCCGTTCGTCCGTCCGTCTGTGGTTCCGTTCGTCCGTCCAGGTTAAAGTTTTTGGTCAAGGTAGTTTTTGATGAAGCTGAAGTCCAATCAACTTGAAACTTAGTACACTTGTTGCTTATGAGATGATCTTTCTAATTTTTAAGCCAAATTAGACTTTTGACCCCAATTTCACGGTCCACTGAGCATAGAAAATGAAAGTGGGAGTTTCAGGTTAAATTTTATGGTCAAGGTAGTTTTTATACGGCAGTCTTTTAGACGGGACGTATTATGGTATACCGTTGTCCATCCGTCCGTCCGTCTGTCCATCCGTCCGTCGTCCACACTTCGGACAATAACTCAAAAACACTTTCACCAATTTCCATGAAACTTAAGTGAATTGTTTATATCTATTGACGTAAGCTCCCTTTCGTTTTTTTTTAATTTCAGATTTTAAGTTTTGGATTTATGGGGCTTTATTCATAAAAAAGGGGGGATTTTCAACACTTCGGACAATAACTCAAAAAGGCTTCACCAATGTCCATGAAACTTTGGTGAATTGTTTATATCTATTGATGTAAGCTCCCTTTCAATTTTTATAAATTTCAGAATTTAAGTTTTGGATTTATGGGGCTTTATTCATAAAAAAAGGGGGATTTTCAACACTTCGGACAATAACTCAAAAAGGCTTTCACCAATGTCCATGAAACTTTGGTGAATTGTTTATATCTATTGATGTAAGCTCCCTTTCAATTTTTATAAACGTCAGATTTTAAGTTTTGGATTTATGGGGCTTTATTCATAAAGAAAAAGGGGATTTTCAACACTTCGGACAATAACTCAAAAAGGCTTTCACCAATGTCCATGAAACTTTGGTGAATTGTTTATATCTATTGATGTAAGTTTATAAATTTCAGATTTTACTTTTCCGTGTTATGAATTTTTATGCTTAAAAAAGGGGGGATTTTCAAATTTTGGGACAATAACTAACACTTTCACAAAATTTTATGCAACTTTGATAAATTGTTTATATCTATTGACATAAGCTCCCTTTCCATTTTTATAAATTTTAGATTTTACGTTTTCTTAAGTAATGAATTTTTAAACTTAAAAAAGGGGGATTTTATGAAACTTTGGTGAATATATTAATGTAACATCCCTTTTGATTTGTATATATATTTCTAGTTGATCATATAAATTCATTTAAAGCATAAAAGACAAGTTAAAAGAGCAACGGGCGTATCATGCGCTAAAGCGCAGCCCTTTATTGATGAAGCTGAAGTCCAATCAACTTGAAACTTAGTACACTTGTTGCTTATGATATGATCTCTCTAATTTTAATGCCAAATTAGATAATTACCCAATTTCACGGTCCATGGAACATGGAAAAGGATAGTGCGAGTGGGGCATCCGTGTACTTTGGACACATTCTTGTTATTTAGTATTTTATGAATATGTTTTAGTTTTTAGTGTTTTTCAATGTATTGTTTTTATGAAAAGTTTAGTAATAAATTTTATTTTTGTTGTACACAATTAGTTATGTAGTTTGGTATATATCTGTTGCCAAGGTTACTGGACCTTTAGCAATAACACACTCACAGATGATAGGCTTATTTGATCTTGTTGATGATCTTTTGGTTGTCTTTATTCAATGACTATGCTAAGTCCATCATAGTACTTTAACCCTAACAGACAAAACATCAGTGTGCTGTTAAGATGGGTATTTTGAATTCTGGAGAATTATATATTAATTAGGTTAAAGTTTAAAATTGTTATTTTTATACGACCGCAAAAATTAAAAAAATTTTGGTCGAATATTGGTATGATGTTGGCGTCTGCGTCGTCGTCGTCCGAATACTTTTAGTTTTCGCACTCTAACTTTAGTAAAAGTGAATAGAAATCTATGAAATTTTAACACAAGGTTTATGACCACAAAAGGAAGGTTGGGATTGATTTTGGGAGTTTTGGTCCCAACATTTTAGGAATTAGGGGCCAAAAAGGGCCCAAATAAGCATGTTCTTGGTTTTCACACTATATCTTTAGTTTAAGTTAATAAAAATCTATGAAATTTTGACACAAGGTTTATGACCACAAAAGGAAGGTTGGGATTGATTTTGGGAGTTTTGGTTCCAACAGTTTAGGAATTAGGGGCCAAAAAAGGGCCCAAATAAGCATTATTCTTGGTTTTCGCACAATAACTTTAGTATAAGTAAATAGAAATCAATGAAACTTAAACACAAGGTTTATGACCACAAAAGGAAGGTTGGGATTGATTTTGGGAGTTGAGGTCTGAACAGTTTAGGAATTAGGGGCCAAAAAGGGGCCCAAGTAAGCATTATTCTTGGTTTTCGCACCATAACTTTAGTATAAGTAAATAGAAATCTATGAAATTTAAACACAAGGTTTATGACCACTTAAGGAAGGTTGGGTTTGGTTTTGGTCCTAACAGTTTAGAAATAAGGGGCCCAAAGGGTCCAAAATTGAACTTTGTTTGATTTCATCAAAAATTGAACAATTGGGGTTCTTTGATATGCCGAATCTAACTGTGTATGTAGATTCTTAATTTTGGTCCCGTTTTCAAATTGGTCTACATTAAGGTCCAAAGGGTCCAAAATTAAACTTAGTTTGATTTTAACAAAAATTGAATCCTTGGGGTTCTATGATATGCTGAATCTAAAAATGTACTTAGATTTTTGATTATTGGCCCAGTTTTCAAGTTGGTCCAAATCGGGGTCCAAAATTAAACTTTGTTTGATTTCACCAAAAATTGAATAATTGAGGTTCTGTGATATGCCAAATCTAACTGTGTATGTAGATTCTTAATGTTTAGTCCCGTTTTCAAATTGGTCTACATTAAAGTCCAAAGGGTCCAAAATTAAACTAAGTTTGATTTTAACAAAAATTGAATTCTTGGGCTTTTTTGATATGCTGAATCTAAACATGTACTTAGATTTTTGATTATGGACCCAGTTTTCAAGTTGGTTCAAATCAGGATCCAAAATTATTACATTAAGTATTGTGCAATAGCAAGAAATTTTCAATTGCACAGTATTCCGCAATAGCAAGAAATCTTTAATTGCACAGAATTGTGCAATAGCAAGAAATTTTCAATTGCACAGTATTGCGCAATAGCAAGAAATCTTCAATTGCACAGTATTGTGCAATAGCAAATATTTTCAATTGCACAGTATTGTGCAATAGCAAATATTTTCAATTGCACAGTATTGCGCAATAGCAAGAAAAATAGAAATTTTCAATTGATTGGAGTTATCTTTCTTTGTCCAGAATAGTAGTTGAATCAACTTCTTAAATCATTGTTTTATACAATATACAATGTATATTCACTTTTACTACCAACTGATAAATTAAAACAATCTTTACCATTCAGTGATAACAAGCACCTTTTGTTACATTTTAATATTTTATGATATATTTAAATGAGTAGTTATTGTTGCAAACTCCATTAGAAATTTGAATTGAGATCAGTTTTGGAAAAAGGGTAAAGGGGGATGTGAAAAAAAATGGGGGGGGGGGGGGTAAATTTTTCTCATTTCAGATTTCATAAATAAAAAGAAAATTTCTTCAAACATTTTTTTGAGAGGATTAATATTCAACAGCATAGTGAATTGCTCAAAGGCAAAAAAAATATTTTAAGTTCATTAGACCACATTCATTCTATGTCCGAAACCTATGCTGTGTCAACTATTTAATCACAATCCAAATTTAGAGCTGAATCCAGCTTGAATGTTGTGTCCATACTTGCCCCAACTGTTCAGGGTTCAACCTCTGCGGTCATATAAAGCGGCACCCTGCGGAGCATCTGGTTTAATCACAGTGTCAAGAAATTGTATTTTTTAATCACAACACAATTTTTTTAATTGTATATTTACAGATGGCTATAAGAAGTTTGGTAAAGATTTTGGACACAGTACAGCATTTTCCTTACATGAAGCGCTATGGACCTGCCAAAACATGTTTTCAAACAGGTATAGCTGTCATTTAGAAATGTTTTTATATATACATGTACATGGTAATAACAAATGGTGTAGATTTAGAAATTACTAACTTGCTTAAAAAAGAATGAAATGTGAAAGCATTTATGACAGTAACACTTTTAATGATATTAACATGTTTCAATGGCTAGAGCACCATCATAAGAATAAAAAACAATACTAAACTACAGAAAATTGTGCTGAAGTGCAAAATTTGGAAGTGATAAATTAGGTTACGATGTTACCATGGTGATTATAAAAAGAAAGTGAAAGTACTGTGGATTTATTTATTTTCATGGTTACCAATTTTTGTGGTTTAAATAAAAATGTAATGAAATTTGATTTTTTAGTTTTGTTAAAATCTTCATACAAGTATAAAAAAATAGAATTTGGTTGAACATGTAGATACAGTAATACATTGTACCAACAAAATCCATGAACATTGATAAACCATGAATAATAATGAATCCAGTCTGTAGGTATTGAAGTAATCTTGAACAAGAATTCTGATCAGTTAACAAGTTTATTGTAACATGTTGTTGATATGATTACATTTGTTTTATTATGTTTTTACAGTACACAGAAAGTTGGATCCAAAAGAATCCTGTTATTTACAAACAACGACAATCCACATGCTGGTAGTCCACAGCTTCAGGTTTGTTTAGAAGTTTTTCTCATCTTCTAGGTATAATTTTTGACATTTTTCATTTTTTTCTTTTTTTATAGGCCCTTTTATGGGGTGTTTTAATGTATACTGTTGTCTGTCAGATGTCAACATGTTCGACAATAACTCAAAAAAGCTGTAACCAATTTGTATGAAACTTAAGTGAATTGTTTATATCTATTGATGTGAGCTCCGTTTTTTATAAATTTTAGATTTAAAGTTTATGAGCTATGTTTTTTTTTCTATTAAATAAAGTGGAATTGACGATATCTCAAAAACAATTTCACCAATTTGTAAGAAATTTTGGTGAATTGTATATATCTATTGATTCGAGCTCCCTTTCGATTTTCATAAATTTTAGATTTTACATTTCAGAGATGTGGGGTTTCATTCATTAAAAAAAAGGGGGATTTTCCAGTTTTCGGACAATAACTCAAAATTGCTTTCAGCAGTTTTTATGAAACTTTGGTGAATTGTTTATATCTATTGACTCGGGCTCCCTGTGACTTTTATAAATTTTAGATTTTATGTTTCCAAGTTTTGTGATTTCATTCATCAAAAAGGGGTGATTTTCCAGTTTTCAGCTAATGCTTCGATCAGTTATCATGAAACTTTGGTGACTGGTTTATATCTATTAAGATAACTTCCCTTTAGCATGTTAAGTTTTCATGAATTTCTGATATGACATTGAGAAATTATTGAATTTCGTCTTTGAAAAAAGTGACGGGCGTATCATACCCTCATTGCGCAGCTGTTTCTTTTAAACAAATGATTCTTTTTTTTCTCAATGTTAGTGTGTGAAAGTCATCTATTTATTTTGAAAATTGTTATGAAAATGAGATGACGTGGAATCATATGATACCACAAAGGAGTAGGTTCAGTAAGACCCCTTTTTGGCCCCAAAATATCTCAATTTTACAAAATTGTTAAAAAGTAAACTTTTATCTATTCATTGGAAAGTAGAATACTTCTGTTTCATAAAGATGGGCTGTTTTTGACAATACAATGCATATAAATCGGGTACTAGCATTATAAAGTCATGCTAAATTACTGACATCTTCATAATTTTAGCATTTGAGTTAATTTTTAGACGGTTTTCGTCTAACATGGAAGTTGCCGCATTCGTGTTCATTCTTAATATTTAAATGAAAGTTGTATTTGATGATAATGCATAAATTATATAAAGGTTGAGGATGAACACGGATGCGGCCACTTTTATTTTTGACGAAAACAATCTGAGAAGTGACACTTTATGGCATATTTGATAGATTTTTTATATTTAAGCTTGAATTTGAGCGCCTTTAATGACTAAATTAGTCCAAATCTTTCACTCAAACTAATTGAATCTACTAAAGAATACACTTCAGTGTCCAAAATCTTTTATCAGATGAACCTGAAATTTTAGGCCAACATTGGCCCTTAGTGGACCTACTTCTTTCAAGACATGTCATAATCATAAACAGATTTAAAATACAATTGTTACGAAATAATTTATTGAGTTTATGATGGTTGTCAAGATGTCATCTTTTTGAAAATAATCTTCCATTTTAACTTGCTTATATTGTATGTAAAATTTGATCTTTTATTTCCAATCTTAATCTTCATAAAAAATTACATTTAAGAGACAAGCCAGAACAAAAGCCAGTGATTTGAATGAGACGGGGATTGATTTAGAACTCATGCATTTAATACAAGAGGGAGAAACATTTGATGTCACAAAGTTTTATAAGGTATTGTCTTCAATATAGCTTATATAGAATCACTGATCAAGTTATTAATGAGTCAATTTTCTATTATTATAGAGGTACAAATTATAATTATTGCAGTGAGTTCCAGTTTGATGTACTGTGAGAGTGACTGTGTTATAGAAATATGGTCGTTTTGGTTCTAAATGAGCAGTAAAAGCCTTACAAAGTGGTGGCCTCCATTTTGTTGTGCAGGATGTATAAATGTGGAGCCACATCTAGTCATAATGGGAAAAATCAATTATGATGCCTTGTGAATAGAGTGTGCTGTTCTCTGCATTAAAAAAAAAACAAAAAAAACACATGCAACAATTTTTTAAGGGATTTGTAGGTGGCCTGTAGGAAAGTCAAAATTTTTTCCCCTTTCTGACATACTATTGTTTTTCAATGACAGCCTAAATTTCCAGTCATTCATCCTTGCCATCCCTTTTATAAGCTATTATATTAATTGTTTTAAAAAGATTCTCTCCTGCATATGCACACAATAATTGCTACTAGATAAAAAAAAAACCAACAGCCTGTTGAACAATGATGTTTTAGCACCCTCAATTAATTAACAGGCATTTGTATTACAGGAATCAATAGAAAAACAGTACAGTACAGTACAACCAACAGACTCCTCCCATTAAAAAATCTTGGTCATAGATATAACTTTCTTCATCTAAATTAACAGTTGATCAAAAAGTTTGGATAAAAATTAAATGAAATATTTTGCTGGTGCAGATACCCAGAATACTGAGAATGAACGTTATATTGAGTACAATTATTCTCTTCTATTGTAGGATATGTTGTATTCAGCTGATGATGAAATAACAGAGTTACCTGATCCTGCAGAAAAACTGGAGGAGTTAATGTCAAGGTAGGATCAAAGGTCAAGGTTGTGGCTATAATGCAATGACCTTGTCAGTCAAACAAGTATTTTAATCACAATTGTTTTCTCTTCGAAACCACTAAACTCTGTGGCTTTTTATTTGGTCAGCAACTTGGCAGTGATGAAATGTTATATGTGATCTGTCTAATAATTACTTCCTGTTAGAAGATACACCAAATTTCATCATAAGGAGTTGTAAAGTATATGCATTGTAAAAATCAATTAGACACCTACTTCCTGTTTCTGATACTTTGAATTATAAGTAGAAGTAAGTTTTTCGAAGACAGGGCGTACTTTCTTGCTGAAGTGATAAAGAAAAAAAGGTTTATGTTATATGGAAATAAAGAGTATGTTTCATTTTGTATTTTGCAGAGTTCGGACAAAAGACCATAAGAAGAGAGCTTTAAGAAGAATTCCATTTTCACTGGGCAAAGGATTGAATTTAGGTGTTGGAGTGTGAGTTTTAAAGTCATAAACCTCAAATTAAAAACAAATATGCATATGTTTTTTATAACTCAATGGATAGTTTTCATTATACAACTTATGTACACATACTTTTTTCTTAGGAAAATTCTTTAATTTGTCAACATTTAGAAGTTTACTTATTTTTATTTGCTTTGCTTCCTAGAAATTTGCCGACATATTTTCCGTATGCATAGTGACCTGAGCGTAACCCTCCTCGTAAAAATCTACTGATCGCAATACGCATTGATCAGTCATTAAAATAAACAATTATCTGATTGTACATGTTAAACACGTGCTCAATACCCATGCTTTTTGTTATTTGTTTACTATAAGGTGACAATGGGTAAACTTCGGCTTCAAAACACAGCATTTAATGAGCAGCCATATTTGTTAAATCATAACAGACAGAGAGAAGGAAAATTAACGATTATATGATATATTTGCGTAAAAAATGAGAAAATCGTTCACAGAGGACTAAGTTTATGATGTATACATGCATTGGTTCAAGAATTGGATAAACATTATTTTTCACCACTCACTCGTTTCTTATGACTTTAATATATTATTTACATATTATTGCAACAGCTTTATACACCATATGCCCTGCTTTAAAGGTATACTTGTTTTATCTCTCTCAATCTGCTGTTGAAATCAAAATTATGAAGGTGAAACCTTGACAATCTTAGGCTTTTCATTTTTGAGCAATTTCAGCAGCTTAAGGGCATACGATACAGTTACAGGGGAGGTAATGACGTTGCTAACGTAAAATGTTATTTTCGCGACGTCAAACTGTGACATATCGGGAAAAGATGCATTTTTCGACTGATTTTTATCATTCAAACTGATTTAATTTGAAAACGAGTTCATGGACCCCTATTTTTCAAAACAGCAATTTGTTTCATTTTACAGGGAGATTATGTGACCCAAATTTTATAAAACTGTAAATAGAGGAATTTTTTTAATTTTGATAAACATGCAGCAAAAAATGACGTATTTTCCTCAATTCATGAACATTTGATAAATATGAGTTATTTCTGAATAAAAAATGCATAATTTTTTAGGATACTTATAAAATACAGAAATTACCGATTATTTAACAAAAAACAATTTGTGTTTATCTTTTATAACAAAAAAGTTTTGTCTTTCTTTCGAAAAAGAAATTACGGCCACAAATCTGAATGATGAGCAAATATACAAAATTTCGACCTCATTTTACTCAAAAAGTAGCACATGAAGGTATATTTTTTATTACATATTTGATTTAATCAGGTAAAAAATAGCCTATATGCAAATTTTCACGAACTTGTAAATACAGGATCAAAACTGTATCGTATGCCCTTAAGAATAAATTTTAAAAAAAATATTTTTTTTTATAAATGGACTCTGCTTTAAAGATGTAATAACACATGAATAGATGATATTGTAGATCATATTTCATCATACTTGTAAGTTTTAAAAACAGCTTACCGTCATGTTTCCAACTTTTGTATTCTGCATTTGAAAAAGGACTAATGGAATATTATGCCAGACAAATTTAAATGCATATGTTACTGAGATGTTATTATGACAGTGACACAAGTAGAAATACAAGAGAAACCTATATCCATATTGACAGTTATTTTCTCACAAATTACTTGTGAAAATTTATAGTGCATTATGAAATAAGGGAGATAATTCATATATTTAAAAAAAAAATTCCTTCAAAAGGTTTGAAATTTTTTCTCTCATTTTTAGCTCACCTGGCTCAAAGGGCCAAGTGAGCTTTTCTCATCACTTGGCGTTCGTTGTCCGTCGTGGTTAACTTTTACAAAAATCTTCTCCTCTGAAACAACAGGGCCAAATTTAACCAAACATGGCCAAAATCATTATTAGGGTATTTAGTTTGAAAATTGTGTCTGATGACCTGGCCAACCAACCAAGATGGCCGCCATGGCTAAAAATAGAACATAGGGGTAAAATGCAGTTTTTGGCTTATAACTCAAAAAACAAAGCATTTAGAGCAAATCTGACATGGGGGTAAAATTGTTTATCAGGTCAAGATCTATCTGCCCTGAAATTTTCAGATGAATCGGACAACCCTTTGTTAGGTTGCTGCCCCTGAATTGGTAATTTTAAGGAAATTTTACTGTTTTTGGTTATTATCTTGAATATAATAATGGATAGAGATAAACTGTAAACAGCAAAAATGTTCAGCAAAGTAAGATTTACAAATAAGTCAACAGGACTAAAATGGTCAGTTGACCCCTTTAGGAGTTATTACCCTTTATAGTCAATTTTTAACTATTTTTCGTAAATCTTAGTTATCTTTTACAAAAATTTTCTCCTCTGAAACTACTGGGCCAAATTAAACCAAACTTGGCCACAATCATCATTGGGTATCTAGTTTAAAAAATGTGTCTGGTGACCCGACCAACCAACCAAGATGGCTGCCATGGCTAAACATAAAACATAGGGGTAGAATGCAGTTTTTAGCTTACAACTCAAGAACCAAAGCATTTAGAGCAAATCTGACAGGTGGGGAAATTCAGGTCAAGATCTATCTGCTCTACAATTTTCAGATGAATTGGACAACTGGTTGTTAGGTTGCTGCCCCTGAATTGGTAATTTTAAGGAAACTATGCTGTTTTTTGTTATTATCTTGAATATTATTATAGATAGAGATAAACTGTAAACAGCAATAATTTACAGCAAAGTAAGACCTAAAAATAAATCAATGTGACCAAAATGGTCAATCAACCCCCTAAGGAGTTATTGCCCTTTCTAGTCAATTTTTAACAATTTTCATAAAATTTGTAAATTTTTACTAACATTTTCCACTGAAACTACTGGGCCAATCATTGTAGATAGAGATAATTGTAAGCAGCAAGAATGTTCAGTAAAGTAAGATTTACAAACACATCACCATCACCAAAACTCAATTTAGTCATGAATCCATCTGTGTCCTTTGTTGAATATTCAAATAGAACAAGGTGAGTGACACAGGCTCTTTAGAGCCTCTAGTTATTTTACCAATTATAACTATATCACTTGGAGGATTTACATTAACTTATCTTTGCCTTATAGGTACACTCTTGTTAGATCCTGTCCAAAACCCTATGGTGTAAAACTGTCAAGAAATACAAATGAAGAATTGAAAACCCATACCAAAAGTTATCTAGAAGTAAGTCTGTATATGAGTTTAAGAAAGAAATTACTACAGGCTTGCATTGAATTTAAGTGTACAGACATTACAGAGAAGTGTCCAGGTTTTGAGTTATTTCCCCTGTGATAATTTATGTTAGGTGATGTTAAAGCTAAAATGTACAAAATTTGCAGTAATGTGTGCAGAAAAGTAGAGTAATTGCAAGAAACTCTGTTTTAATGCCTTTGCAACTCAACATAGATTTTTAGAAATCTTATAGGTTGTAACAATTTTTCCTTCTTTTTTGGCATTAAAAAAAACAAACATTTTGTAGCTTTTTCATCCAATTAGAGATATAGGCCAGACATCACCCTTGTCAAGACAACAAAAGGCAAATAAAAAAAAAAGTTTATAACTCAAATCAAAATATATGATAATACAAAAAATTTAATATATGACATTTGGTGCTTTTAAAATATGAATAAATGGAGATTTTAGGTAAGCAAGATTGCATAAAAATACACACATTTACTTAGATTGCTTTTTTGGCAATTTCTGTGTCATATTATAAAAAATGGACTTATGCATTAATGTGAAACTTTTAATTGTATTTTATCAGGATACTGGTGAAGTATTGATGCCACAAGATTTAAAAAAGGCTCAGACATATGGCGGAAGGAGAATTTGTTTTGAAAATGATGAAGTGACTGAAATTAAACGCTTTGAAGAACCAGGTCTGTCATTTTATTTATATTCTGATCATACATTATTGTTTGACAGTTAAACTGATGTACAACAAACTGGTTTCTTAATTTTCTTCCTGAACTACAATTTGCGTTCAATGATAAGAAGTTTTAAAAACAAATTATGCAGGTCACACAAACTGTGTTACATTTTATAATCAATAAACATTCAGAAAACGTTAATTAGATTACAGTATGGTTGAGAAAGCTGCCATTTCTCAATATTCAGCTAAGCATTGACAATTAACTTACTTTGGAAGGAATGAAAAGAATTGCCTTATGTGACAGAATGGACCAATCAAGAAAAAATGGATAATATTGCCTTATTGGAAGTCATTATTTTGGATATTTTGTATGTTCCAGATGTCAATACTAGAATTCTGAGACTTTTACATCATACATACCCTGCATTCTTTTGTTTCCCTGGAAACCAATTTGCATGGATAGATGAAAAATTGCATTTCATAAATATTTGATTTTTGGGTTTTGTGAAAGTCTGCATATAAGCATACAGATAATTTATACTTTTTTAATTATTTAAATTTGTGGTCTACCTTCAACTAAATCTATAAATATTAGTATCACAGGAATTAGAATGAATCCACAGTAATAATGTTATATTAACTTGAATTTTTGAAAATTTTATTATTTATATTGCTATATATATTTGTTGTTTATCACAGAAAGGACTATGAATGTATGAGTGATAACTGTTAAAAAAAAATCATTTTCCAGAGCTTTAGTATATGGCATATTTTATTTGTTCACAGTTAATTATGTCCATCTAAAGCTAATAAAAAAAACAAGAACCATTAATTCCTTAGGCCAGGGTTTTTAAATTTGTTGGTTTACGGATTTTCCCCATGAAAAAGTCAGGTCGGTCGGTCGGAAAAAAAAAAGAAAAAAAAATATCTTTCAAGACAGAAAATATGCAAAATAAATATGTATTTCGCCTTTCTAACAATATGTTTGTTATGCTATTTTGTCATCATTTCTTAGATTTTAATTCGATGAAATTTTATTGCTCAGCTGTCATAAACATCGCCTGACATTCTAAGAATTTCCCATAAAAAAAGGGGGGTGCATGGACAAAGACGAAATTAAATCGTCATTTCACAAACAAGAAAAACAGATTCGCGTAGCTCTTAATCAATATTCCAGAAAACTTGGTGAATTATGATCTTCAAGCACGAAAACTGGTAAAGAAAAAAAATGTAAAAACGTGGTACGAAAATAAGTTTCAACACACGTGTCAAAAACGTAATAGACCCGTCCACTGGAAAAACGAAAATATCGGGTTAATATGTTGTCATGCATTCGCATTTTTTATCCAAATGGACGATATTGTTTTATTATCTATGAAACAAGAAAATTCCAAATGATTATTTGATATTCAATACTTTAACTTGATGTCTTCCACCTATCCACATTTGGACAAGTCTATTTCTATCAGATGATGCATCTTACGGACTGATGACAAATACGGGAAACGAACTTATTGTGTGATTGGTTTTAAACACATGTTTCATTTCGCAAAATTATTTGTGCAAACAACATTTCAAGGTTAGTTATAAGTTGATTTGTCTATTTTTAGAAACATAAACTGGAAGTTTTATTTCTCACTACAGAAAGTGTGATATTTGCATTCATTTCATATGAAAAAGAATATTTTAATTATTTTTCAGGGATAATGCATTTGTTAGGGTCGGCGGGAATGAAAAAGCATGAAAAGTCAATTTTAGTTTTATTCTGAAAATCGGCAAAATCGGGTCGGCGGATCCGTAAACCAACAAATTAAAAAATCCTGGCCTTAGCAAGAGAAAATTTTACTAGGGCACTCAAATTTCAATGTTCAATATAAATACATGCTATTTCAATATAAATACATGCTATTTATATTATTGGAAATCTATTATTAGTGCCAGATTAATACATCTATACTATATGATTTTATAGGGTTTTACTTGATGGGTTTTAAACCTAGAGCCAGTCTAAAGAAATATTACCATGTTAAACCAGGACAGTTCATATATCCAGATGAAAATGTAAGTAAAAAAGAAGTGTTTATCATCTTAAGTTTTGACAAGCACTTGGTAATATATTTTTCTCCTTGAAAAACTATCACCTGTTCTTAAATACAATTTTTTTTTATACCTAACAGTAGGCAGAAGAACATGTTTCTTATTGTTCAAATGGATTTCTATAAGATTGTATGTGGTGGCTAGGTAATCAATCAATAGAATTTAGATAAGTCTACAATGTTTACACCTTCAATAGACTTTCATATACCGATTTTTGACTCAGGATTATATAATAATAAGGATATTTAAGGATTATGAAGTTTTGGGGGAAAGGTAGCTGTTTTCTGATTTACTGATAAAACGCTTCATTTTACATCTTTACAATGGTCTTACTTGACCAAATAGGCGAGTACTAGGATTACTACCACAGAGAAGGTAACCTGTCAAAAAAATATAAACTTCTGAGTCTAAAGTCAAGAGATATGAAAATAGTCAACTGACATGGGCATGTAGATTTACACTTGTGTGTTCATGATATGAAGAATTGCTCTCAGTTATGCCCACCTTTCAGTAACCTAAAGGTAATGTATCTATGATATTTTACCAATTGTCTAGTCATTTGCTAGTAGAGTTCACTACTGTGGTTCTTATCTAAATTTTATTGATTGACTTTGACATTTTAAGTCCATTTCTTTCTCCACAAAATTTTGCATGGTACAATTCTGCTCTTCTTTATAGGCTTCACAAGGTTTTGCTGCTAATATTTTTTTTTTGATGGCAATATTTCCTTAATTGCACTAGTCTTGTTTTAAAGATTTAGATTTAATTAAATTTTTTCACTGCTAATAAAGCCATTCTCTCTTCCCCCTTTTTTAGACTGTCAGTGGAAGTACAACACTGTTTTCAGCCTTGTTGAAGAAATGCTTGGATAGAGGAGTGATGCCTATATGTAAATATATTCCTGGTAAAAATTTCCCACCAAAATTTGCTGCTTTAGTGCCACAGGTCAGTTCTTATTATCATCTTATTTTATCTTTCTATTAAAATGTTTGAGGACTATATTTGATCGCTTTGATGTGATAAACCTATCATAAATTTTTTATTTATTGCAATTTTGAAAATTATACTTTGAATGCTTCAGTTTTTTAAAGAGCAAGTTATTTATCTACTTTAAACAAGATAACAGTATTGTTAATCAATGAAATGGAAAACCTTAACATATTGACAAACAAACAAAAAATGAAAAGATGAGTGAAATATACCAGAGTGATGTTCAAACTCATATGTTGAAAATAAACAGAAAATGCCATGGTTAAAAAAGATAAAGACCAATAGACAAACAATAGTACATAAAACACAACATCTTAAACTAAAGACTGAGCAACACAACCCCACCAAAACTTGGGGATGATCTCAGGTGCTCTGGAAGGGTAAGCAGATCCTGCTCCACATGTGGCACTGGTTGTGTTGCTCATGTTATTATAAACTCGTTGATAAGGCTTATTTAATAGGTCACATTCGGGAAAGTTTCAAAACTAGATTTTTTTCAAGTTTATTACAATAGACTCTTTTGATGATTACTTTAGTTCCAATCATTTTGCGGACATGTTTTCAGGAAGAAGAATTAGATGAGCATAAAGTGCAGATAACTCCACCAGGATTTCATGTCATAATTCTGCCTTTTGCTGATGATTTTAGGAAAGTTAAACTTGATGAAACAGTTAGAGGTAAGAAAAATTTGAACCTTAAAAATGCTTTAAATTAATCTTTATTACTAATAAGAATTGAAAAAAAAAATAGTTGTAAGGGTTTTCACTTTAGAATCCTATATCAGGTATAGCATATTGCATTTAAAAGCTTTAAAAAATAACAATACTTAAATGATTATGAGATTATAGATAAAAGTTTACTTTGGACATTCATTTTGGCTTAGTTTAGCTGTGTTGTCCATTTCAATTTAAGTAATTGGACCTTTCTGGGTTCAGCATACAATAATTGGACCTTTGTGGGTTCAGCCTGAAATAATTGTGGCTTTTTATGCCCCACCTACGATAGTAGAGGGGCATTATGTTTTCTGGTCTGTGCGTCCGTTCGTTCGTCCGTTCGTTCGTCCGTCTGTCCCGCTTCAGGTTAAAGTTTTTGGTCAAGGTAGTTTTTGATGAAGCTGAAGTCCAATCAACTTGAAACTTAGTACATATGTTCCTTATGATATGATCTTTCTAATTTTAAAGACAAATTAAACTTTTGACCCCAATTTCACGGCCCACTGAACATAGAAAATGAAAGTGCGTGTTTCAGGTTAAAGTTTTTGGTCAAGGTAGTTTTTGATGAAGTTGAAGTCCAATCAACTTGAAACTTAGTACAAATGTTCCCTGTGATATGATCTTTCTAATTTTAATGCCTAATTATATTTTTAACCCATTTTCACGGTCCATTGAACATGGAAAATGATAGTGCGAGTGGGGCATCCGTGTACTTTGGACACATTCTTGTTGGGTTCAGTATTCATGTCATATTCAGAATTACAGACTGAAAAGACTATTTTGTTCTTTTTACTGACAATTCATATTTTTTTACTGACCAGGAACTTTCACACGATTTTGATCTGTGAACCAGATTCTATTACTGCTAATCAGAAAAGAATATAAACATTTTATTCCTTTTACTTTAATTTTCCAGCAAATACAGAACAGATAGACAAAGCAAAGGATATGATAAAAAAGTTAGCATTTACTTTCAACAGTGAAAGCTTTGAAAACCCAGTATTACAGAAATATTGGAGGAATATAGAAGCTTTGGCATTAGACAGAGATGAACCTGAAGAAATGGTGGATTATACAAGTAGTTATTCTTACATGTTATATTAAATCTCACACTTAGAAACTTAATAGCCTTGTATTTTGTCTTTTTGATCTTATTTATATTATCACAAAAAATAAGCAACATTGAAACGACTTATTATGCAATGGAACAGTCTGGGAATCTAATACAACAGTAATTATTATGTTAAGACTAACTAGTAATATATCAAATGAATGAAGTGAGAGAATATAAGAGATTTTGTAGTTTTGTTCTTTACATTGATGATATTTTCTATTTTCTCACTAAAGCCCTTTATTTGAAAGAACTTTACTACATTGGTTAGAGGTATAGGGGGATGGTTGAGATCTCACAAACATGTTTAACCCCGCCGCATTTTTGCGCCTGTCCCAAGTCAGGAGCCTCTGGCCTTTGTTAGTCTTGTATTATTTTAATTTTAGTTTCTTGTGTACAATTTGGAAATTAGTATGGCGTTCATTATCACTGGACTAGTATATATTTGTTTAGGGGCCAGCTGAAGGACGCCTCCGGGTGCGGGAATTTCTCGCTACATTGAAGACCTGTTGGTGACCCTCTGCTGTTGTTTTTTATTTGGGCGGGTTGTTGTCTCTTTGACACATTCCCCATTTCCATTCTCAATTTTATTAAAATATTGATATGTCATGGAGCTCCTAATTAAGATATTTGATTTTTAAAATATGGCGGGAAAAGGCTGACTAGGACTTTTACCTTATATTTGCGTTGGTATTATATGGGTCTCAAATCAAAGGAAAGAAAATCAAGAATCTGCTTAAATTTTGTCAAATGACCTTTTATGAGCTATTAAGTGTTATGTTAAAAGATAAATAGGTGTTATGGGGCAAAATATTTTACCTTGTATTGTATGGAAAAACACCAAGGAACCCGAACATTTGACACTTATTCCAAAACCTCACCTAAGTACATCCTTAACTAACTTTAGGTGGAATGACCTCCCATTGACAAAGAAAATGTCATGCAAATTTTGCTTTTCTACACTTTTTATGCCCCATTTATGGGCATTATGTTTTCTGGTCTGTGTGTCCGCTTGTTCGTCCGTCTGAATTTCAATGCCAAATTAGAAATTTTCCCCCATTTTCACGGTCCACTGAACAAAGAAAATGATTGTTCGGATGGGGCATCTGTGTACTATGGATACATTCATGTTTTATAGTAACTTCAGATCAGGAGCTGATTTGTTAAACATTAGTTTTAAATGACAAAATTGCGTTAATTCTGGTTGAAAGACTTTTCACAATAAGACTGCAGGCTGATGCTTTCATGTCATGCCAAGACTTAATTTTATATATAAAATATGAAAAGCAATGTAAATTGTGTGATTATTTGTAGTTCTCTGTATTAAAAGTAACTTTATTTCAGTGCCAAATGATGCAGGAATGACAAAAAGAGCAGGAAAGTTGATAGATGAATTTAAAGATCTGGTATTTCCTGCTGGATATGAACCTGGAAAGAAAAGGGTATGTATCTTATATTAAAGTTAAAAGTATTTGTTTTACTGTGATCACATTCTTAGTTAATGTCAACGCAAGTTTAGACTGGCTAAGCCTTTCTACATTAGAATAGTGTAGTTTGTTATCAGAATAGTTTATGGCAGTTAATAATAGAAAATATAAACTTGTAATTTACAAAATGAAGGATCAAGTAATAATATATGAATCCCATTTATAAATTTGACTCTTCTATGTTTGCAACATTTTGTGACAAGACAAAGTAAACTGAGCATAAAACGCTCTCTTATATTTGTAAATGCTAATTTGAAATTTAGTTAAAAGTAGAAAATTACATTAAAGGGTAAAGACCTATATTTAATATTTCACACATTTTTCCTTGTCTAATTTTTAAAGGAAAAAACGCTGAAAAAGTCATATTGGTATATTAGAATCGACAAAATGGACAACAACATGTACAAATATTATAAAAGTTTAAATTCGTTCAAATTTAAATTTCAGGGGTTTTGCATTAACTTGACTTTTCCCTTCTGTAGAATTGAAACATTTTATATTTTCCAACTGGTCCGAGACCACAATTGTCGTCTCCCTTGATTTTCGTTGTCCACGAATATAGTCCCTAGTGTGGACAGTGTGTTACTTGCTAATTTTTTTTATACATGTATACCCCTTCCAAATGTATTTCTCCATGTTTTATGCCTCAAATAGTAAGTCAAGGGATGAAATGACACTGTCAAAAAATTTGGGTAATGAATTTTAAAGTAAAGTAGTGATTTGGTCCAGTTGAAAAAGGTTAAAAATTAGCACTTCAGAAGCTGTCAAAAGATTTCAAGACCCCATTAACATAAAATTGTCAATATTTTGAGTTAGAGCCGATGAAGTTTTCTATAATTTTGATATAATTTGTCCCAAAAGTAGTGTAAAAATTTTATTGAGAAAGCGCAGGTGGGATTTTTTTAATTTGCATTTATTGTCTAAAAGAAATGCACTACGAAATAATTGTGGTCTCGCACCAACTAGGGAATTCCAAGTTAGTCTTATAAAAAGATGAAAAATTTATTTCCTTACAACTTCACATTGTATGACCAATCATGTCCAGTTTTTTTAGCTCACCTGGCCCGAAGGGCCAAGTGAGCTTTTCCCATCACTTGGCGTCCGTCGTCGTCCGACGTCGTTAACTTTTACAAAAATCTTCTCCTCTGAAACTACTGGGCCAAATTAAACCAAACTTGGCCACAATCATCATTGGGGTATCTAGTTTTAAAAATGTGTGGCGTGACCCGGCCAACCAACCAAGATGGCCGCCATGGCTAAAAATAGAACATAGGGGTAAAATGCAGTTTTTGGCTTATAACTCAAAAACCAAAGCATTTAGAGCAAATCTGACAAGGGGTTAAAATTGTTTATCAGGTCAAGATCTTTCTGCCCTCAAATTTTCAGATGAATCCGACAACCCGTTGTTGGGTTGCTGCCCCTGAATTGGTAATTTTAGGGATTTTTTGCTGTTTTTGGTTATTATCTTGAATATTATTATAGATAGAGATAAACTGTAAACAGCAATAATGTTCAGCAAAGTTAGATTTACAAATAAGTCAACACGAACGAAATGGTCAGTTGACCCCTTTAGGAGTTATTGCCCTTTATAGTCAAATTTTAACCATTTTTTCGTAAATCTTAGTAATCTTTTACAAAAATCTTCTCCTCTGAAACTACTTGGCCAAATTAAACCAAACTTGGCCACAATCATCATTGGGGTATCTAGTTTAAAAAATGTGTGGCGTGACCAGCCCAACCAACCAAGATGGCCACCATGGCTAAAAATAGAACATAGAGGTAAAATGCAGTTTTTGGCTTATAACTCAAAAACCAAAGCATTTAGAGCAAATCTGACATGGGGTAAAATTGTTTATCAGGTCAAGATCTTTCTGCCCTCAAATTTTCAGATGAATCCGACAACCCGTTGTTGGGTTGCTGCCCCTGAATTGGTAATTGTAGGGAATTTTTGCTGTTTTTGGTTATTATCTTGAATATTATTATAGATAGAGATAAACTGTAAACAGCAATAATGTTCAGCAAAGTTAGATTTACAAATAAGTCAAAATGACCAAAGTGGTCAGTTGACCCCTATAGGAGTTATTGACCTTTATAGTCAATTTTTAACCATTTTTATTCCCATCACTTTGCGTCGGGCGTCCGGCGGCGTCCGTCGTCTGTCGTCCGTCGTCCGTCGTCGTTAACTTTTACAAAAATCTTCTCCTCTGAAACTACTGGGCCAAATTAATCCAAACTTGGCCACAATCATCTTTGGGGTATCTAATTGAAAAAAATGTGTCCGGTGACCCGGCCATCCAACCAAAATGGCTGCCACGGCTAAAAATAGAACATAGGGGTAAAATGCAGTTTTTGGCTTATAACTCAAAAGCCGAAGCATTTAGAGAAAATCTGACATGGGTTTAATTGTCTATCAGGTCAAGATCTATTTGCCCTGATATTTTCACATGGATCGGATAACCTGTTGTTAGGTTACTGCCCTGAGTTGGTAATTTTAAGGAAATTTTGCCGTTTTTTGTTATTATCTTGAATATTATTATAGATAGAGATAAACTATAAACAGCAATAATGTTCAGCAAAACAAGATCTACAAATAAGTTTTCATGACCAAAATAGTCAATTGACCCCTTAAGGAGTTATTGCCCTTTATAGTTAATTTTTAGCATTTTTCATAAATTTTTGTAAATTTTTAGAAAATATTTTCCACTGTAATTACTGGGCCAAGTTCATTATAGATTGAGATAATTGTAGCAACAAGAATGTTCAGTAAAGTAAGATCTACAAACACATCACCATCACCAAAACACAATTATGTCATGAATTTATCTGTGTCCATTGTTTGATATGCACATAGACCAAGGTGAGCGACACAGGCTCTTGAGAGCCTCTAGTTCCAATTCAAGGTTAATGTAATGCAGGGGTGTACAATTTGAACCAAATAAACACTGTTTACTTTTCTATCATTTCTAATTTTTTATATCATACTATAAAGTTTTGATGCATAGTGGGAAGAACTGCTATTTTATATGTTTAAAAAGCTAGGTTTTCTATTAATAGCCAATAAATCAGCACCTTGACTCCCATTTTTATGCCCCACCTATAATAGAAGAGGGGCAGTATGTTTTCTAATCTGTGCATCTGTTTGTCTGTCCGTCCGTCTGTTTTTCCCACTTCAGGTTAAAGTTTTTGGTTAGGGTAGTTTTTGATGAAAGACTTGAAACTTAGTATACATGTTCCTTATGATATGATCTTACTAATTTTAATGCCAAATTAGAGTTTTGACCCAAATTTCATGGTCCACTAAACATACAAAATAATAGTACGAGTAGGGCATCTGTGTACTATGGACACATTCTTGTTTTCTTTTGCAATCAACTTTGATTCAAGAATGTTGTATTTAAGGGGGTACAAAATACTTTGACTGAAATAGATTTGGCCATTGACATGTTTAATTTTTATAAAATTTTGAGAAAACATTTAGTTGGCTTGTTAAGAAAAAAATAAAAATTTTAAGAAATTAGAATTACACAATTGACAGGAATAATGTCATTGGATATATAGCAGTTTGACAAACACTTATTTTGATCAGTGAGAAGCTTGATTTCTCATTGCGTATAGAATGTGATTGAAATGTTCACCTGATTAAAGAGTAATCTCTCTTATGTTTTCTGTTCCTCATTCAATTGGATACAAAAATAATGGCTGTGGACTATTTCTAATGTGAAGCATTCATTTTTTATAGGATTGCAAAAATTGCGGTCGTATATTGGTATGACGTTTTGGTCCTAACAGTTTAGGAATTAGGGGCAAAAAAGTGCCCAAATAAGCATTTTTTTTGGTTTTCAAGCAATAACTTTAGAATAAGTAAATAGAAATCAAATAGAAATCAATGAAATTTAAACTAAAGGTTTATAAACACAAAAGGAAGGTTGGGATTAATTTTGGGAGTTTTGGTCCGAACAGTTTAGGAATTAGGGGCCAAAAAGGGGCCAAAGGGTCCAAAATTAAACTTTATTTGATTTCATCAAAAATTGAATTCTTGGGGTTGTTTGATATGCTGAATCTAACCATGTATTTAGATTTTGGATATTGGACCATAATAGGTAAAATGTCCAATTTAAAATTTTTAAGTTTTTAAGTTTAAGTTCTTAGACCACATTCATTCTGTGTCAGAAACCTATGTTGTGTCAACTATTTAATCACAATCCAAATTCAGAGCTGTATCAAGCTTGAATGTTGTGTCCATACTTGCCCCAAGTGTTCAGGGTTCAAACTCTGCGGTCGTATAAAGCTGCACCCTGCGGAGCATCTGGTTTTAAATTTGAGAACAGTTTCTCATAACTATTTATCCCATTTTCCACAAGCTTTGGGAAGTCAGAATGGAGAAGTAAAAACTAAAATACCAGTTAGTTATACAGCAATACAATTTTCCAGGATGAGGAATATAAACATAATGCAGCTCAATAATAATACTGCTATCATTTTGTAGAAAGCAGGAGCTGCTGCAGACCCTGCTGCTAAGAAAGCTAAGACTGATGGGGCATTGGCTATGTTGGATGCTAAAACAGAGGCTGAAAATGGAAGGGTAATGATATATAATTTCATATTATTTATCAATGTAACTTCTTCTGGTATTTATTATTTCTCTGCTTTTGATACACTGTAATGAACAATTTGATATGTGTGTACCTTAATTGATAAATACAAAATATAGCAAATTACTTTTTCATTTACCACTTCCTGTAAAATCAGATATTTTTGCGATTTTGACATAAGGAATTAAAATTTGAGATCAGAACAAGCTGTATACAGATTTAAAGTTATTATTGCGATACTTACCAAGTCAGACTATTTGCATTAATCATAGCCTTGCAATAAATTCTGAATTTACAGTTATTTGACTAAAAACGTATATTTATACCCCATGCAACGAAGTTGCGGAGGGTATAATGTTTTTGATCCGTCCGTCCGTCAGTCCGTCCGTCCGTCAGTCCGTCCGTCAGTCCGTCAGTCCTGTTTCTTGTCATCGCAACTCCTCTCAAACCACACAACAGAATTTCACGAAACCTTTTCAGATGAAAAGGACATACTATGTAGTTGTGCATATCGACAGGAAATTGCGATTCAATTTTTTTTATAAGAGTTACGCCCCTTTGAACTTATTTGCTTAATGTACTACTGCAACAGTTTGTCATCGCCACTCCTCTGAAACTACACAACAGAATTTCACGAAACCTTTTTAGATAATAAGGACATACTATGTAGATGTGCATATCGACAGGAAATTACGATTCAATTTTTTTTTCTAGGAGTTACCCCCCTTTGAACTTATTTACTTTATTGTACTACTGCAACAGTTTGTCATCGCAACTCCTCTGAAACTACACAACAGAATTTCACGAAACCTTTTTAGATAATAAGGACATACTATGTAGATGTGCATATCGACAGGAAATTACGATTCAATTTTTTTTCTAGGAGTTGCCCCCTTTTGAACTTATTTACTTTATTGTACTACTGCAACAGTTTGTCATCGCAACTCCTCTGAAACTACACAACAGAATTTCATGAAACCTTTTAAGATAATAAGGACATACTATGTAGATGCCCATATCGACAGGAAATTACGATTCAATTTTTTTTGTAGGAGTTACATCTCTTTGAACTTATTTGCTTTAAGGTACTACTTCAACAGTTTGTCATCTCAACTCCTCTGAAACCACACAACAGAATTTCATGAACATTTGTAGATAATAAGGACATACTATGTAGATGTGCATATCGACAGGAAATTACGATTCAATTTTTTTCTAGGAGTTACGCCCCTTTGAACTTATTTGCTTCAATGTACTTCTGCAACAGTTTGTCATCTCAACTCCTCTGAAACCACACAACAGAATTTCATGAAATTTTGTAGATAATAAGGACATACTATGTTGATGTGCATATTGACAGGAAATTATTATTCAATATTTTTTCTTTTACAATTTTTTTTTTCTTACACTTATTTAATTTCTCCAATGACAATGTGGGGACGTGGGGTATGTGAGCGTGCTCACTAAGGTTCTTTAATTGTCTAAAACTTTTAAAATAGAATGAGATTTTGATATTTTCATTGGCCACTGCCCATTCATCCCTGGTTATATATGTATAGACGCCTTCAGGTACAATTGACACCATGTTGTTGGTCTTAATTTTTAAACTGCAAACTGCATTCATTCGAGATGATATTTGTTATTTAGCAAATCAAAAATCTTTCCACAAAACCAGTACTGTCCTACCTTTTGTTGTGATTATATGTATAATTCTGACCTTCACATTTTCCAAGATGATTTTCATTGTAAATCCGCCATCATGGTTTCTATGAGGATACTTTATTTTCATAACATTCGTAACTCTCCGGTAAAATCCATGTCATTGATGTAAAACACTTTCCCATGCTTTTTGCATGTAAACAATAAAAATGATAAAAAGATCCCAGTGACCCGAGAAAATATACTGAATGTGAAACTCCAAGGCAACATTTCCAGTAATAACAATGTCGGATTCCACCATTGAAAATAATCTTGGACAATGTGAAGGTCAGGATTATACAGTGCAAAAACAATTAAAGGTAGGACAGTAGTAGTTTATGGAAAGATTTTGATTCTACTAATTGAAAAACATCATCTTGAGTGAGCGCGGCTGGTAATTTAAAAAATTTTGACTAAAAACACGGAGCCAATTTTACATGACAGCGGCAACAGTTGATTTTGTAAATTATTGTCTGTCTAAATGAAAATTTCTTCTTGCTAATCACTTTATTTTATTTTTGTAGTTGGGCAAGCTGACAGTAGCTTTGTTGCAGGAAGTATGTAAGAAACAAGGAATCACTCCAGCAAGTAAAAAGAAGGCGGATCTTATTGAAGCAATTAATGATCATTTTGGTGTTTGATACGTCAAAGGGAAGAAACTCTTTTGTATGGCAGCGTTATTAATGAGACCAAATCTTTTAATCTGTAAAATGACAACATGGACATTAACAGGAATTGAACTTTGTACTTTTAATAGACAAATCATCTGACATTAGGAAGCAGAAACTCTTTTCAAAGTTTATTACTGATTGAAAAGTTTTCATTGAGATATTTGTCAAATAGATTATGAAAATTTATGTTAATATGTAAAATTTCAGCTGTAGTTGCTTTCTATTAGATTATGTATTGAGGCTATTTTTGTAAGAAATAGAGAGGCAAGATACTGTAACAGTGTTAATGCTTAAATTTTGTTAAGTATTGTGAATGATTAGTAAACATAAATAGTTGTAGTTTGTTGTTATTTGATAAAGTATGGGTGGGCAGGATGGCAGGCTGCTGCCAATCAAGTGTTCATGCATTTACTTATGAACTGTTTAACCAAAGCTTTTTAAATTTTAATATGTTGTTACTGATGACAAAATGGAGGTTACCTTTGATATTGATGATTTTCACTTTCACTGTTCAGGAGTTATGGTTCTTGAAAGAGTAAAAAATGGTGTTTCCAGTTGTGTCCAGGCTGTATATAACTCAGAAACCATTAAACCACAGATTTCTAAATTTCAATTTGTTGTTACTGATGACAAAATGGAGGTCAAGTTCAATATTGATGAGGGACTTTTACCGTTCAGGAATTATGGCTTTGTGATATTGAAAAATACCTGGATACAAATAAATGTTTAAATATCTGGTTTGCTGTCACTCTGACAGCTTCTTGTTGTCATAATATTATAGCTCCTGATGTATTAAGGTATTAACACCCTTGACTTTCAAATTTTTTGGATCTTAGCATTCCTGATAAAAGTTCATTCCAAAAGGCACTTTGTACATATACAAATTTATAAAGTGTTTTTTTTTCATAAAGCGTAAAGATGAATAATTTTGCATTCTGGGCTTGGGAAAAACAAAAAATCTCTACCAACCAATTACAATTGAGGAGTAATAAAAAGACTTGTCAACACAAGGTCAGAATAATTAATCTTTCTGCAGACTGTTCAAAGTGGTATAAGTACAAACCAGGGTAAATTTATATCAAATTGACATGTATATAGTGTGTTAGAAACACACTATTTTGCTACTGGATACATAGCAGTCATCAATTTCTAGTCCTTTCTAAAGGTGCTGTATCTGCCATGGCAGTTTTTATATTGATGTAAACTAATTTGTAGAGTGAACTGTTTCACATGTAGGTATGTTACATTCATTTTACATCTATGGATAAAAAAGATATATGTGCTTTGCTTTCCATGTTCCTCTGACATAATGTGACAATAAAGGACTACTATCAAATGATGTGGATATAAGCAACTATTTAATAGGTCAAAATACTGACTATATTGTAAGTAAGTGCCTTTAACAATGAGCAAAACCCTGTTTTATTAAATTATGAATTGAAATGGGGAATGTGTCAAAGAGACAACAACCCGACCAAAGAGTAGAAAACAGCCAAAGGCCGTCAATTGGTCTTCAATACAGCGAGAGTGATGTTCATTTGAAGCAAGCTTAGTAATGAATGAACATTCAGTTGATATTTTATAGTATGACCTTATAAGTGTTTCTCATTTTAAGCTCACCTGGCCTGAAGGGCCAAGTGAGCTTTTCCCATCACTTTGCGTCCGGCATCCATCGTCGTCGTCCGTCGTCCGTCGTCATCCGTCGTCGTTAACTTTTACAAAAATCTTCTCCTCTGAAACTGCTGGGCCAAATTAAACCAAACTTGGCCACAATCATCATTGGGGTATCTAGTTTAAAAAATGTGTGGTGTGACCCCGCCTACCAACCAAGATGGCCACCATGGCTAAAAATAGAACATAGGGGTAAAATGCAGTTTTTGGCTTATAACTCAAAAACCAAAGCATTTTGAGCAAATCTGACACGGGGGTAAAATTGTTTATCAGGTCAAGATCTATCTGCCCTGAAATTTTCAGATGAATCAGACAATCCGTTGTTGGGTTGCTGCCCCTGAATATGTAATTTTAAGGAAATTTTGCTGTTTTTGGTTATTATCTTGAATATTATTATAGATAAAGATAAACTGTAAACAGCAATAATGTTCAGCAAAGTAAGATTTACAAATAAGTCAACCATACCGAAATGGTCAATTGACCCCTTTAGGAGTTATTGCCCTTTATAGTCAATTTTTAACCATTTTTCGTAAATCTTAGTCATCTTTTAGAAAAATCTTCTCCTCTGAAACTACTGGGCCAAATTAAACCAAACATGGCCACAATCATCATTGGGGTATCTAGTTTTAAAAATGTGTCCGGTGACCCGGTCAACCAACCAAGATGGCCACCATGGCTAAAAATAGAACATGGGGGTAAAATGCAGTTTTTGGCTTATAACTCAAAAACCAAAGCATTTAGAGCAAATCTGACTGGGGAAAATTGTTCATCAGGTCAAAATCTATCTGCCCTGAAATTTTCAGATGAATTGGACAACCTGTTGTTGGGTTGCTGCCCCTGAATTGGTAATTTTAAGGAAATTTTGCTGTTTTTGGTTATTATCTTGAATATTATTATAGATAGAGATAAACTGTAAACAGCAATAATGTACAGCAAAGTAAGACCTAAAAAGAAGTCAACATGACCAAAATGGTCAATTGACCCCTAAGGAGTTATTGCCCTTTATATAGTCATTTTTTTTTTAACAATTTTCACTGTAACTACTGGGTCAAGTTCATTATAGATAGAGATAATTGTAAGCAGCAAGAATGTTCAGTAAAGTAAGATCTACAAACACATCACCATCACCAAACCACAATTTTGTCTTGAATCCATCTGTGTCCTTTGTTTAGTATTCACATAGACCAAGGTGAGCGACACAGGCTCTTTAGAGCCTCTAGTTTTATAGACTAGACCATTGGTTTTCTTGTTTGAATAATTTACACTAGTCATTTTTGGGCCCATTTATAGCTTGCTGCCAAGGCTTCGTTTTGGAAGCTGTACTTTACCAATAATTGTTTACTTTAACAAATTGTAACTTGGATTGGAGATTTGTCTCATTGACACTAGTACCACATCTTTTTATATTCATGAACTGATATAAACTGAAATGTTTATGAACCAGATACTTTTTTTTCTGGACAAACATTCTTAAATGAACCAATTTTGAGTTGTTCTTAATAAATGAGTTACACTGGTTGACCAAGGTAAATCAAAATCAATAACGTCTTTGGACCATCAGTTCTTTTTAGGACATCATAATATAACCATTCTGACATAAGAAATTTTATGGAAAAACCTCAAATTTTAAAAAGTTGCCTATAGTTGAATCTGTGACTACCAATCTCCAGTCCCACATGAATTTGTTTGCACAGGTATTTTGGATTTTATATTGAAGCTGCCCTTGGTATAGTACACTTACACACAATATAATATTATATGATTCTACACCCTATTTAACTTAAGATGTGTTAGAGTGCCAATTGTATTCATGTCTGTATTTGAGCCTTTATATTACAAACTAGAACATCATTTAATTTGCATGCAGAATTGGAATAATAGTGTCAGTGCTGGTCAACATAACAACAAAAAGTTACAAATACAAAATTGTTTATTGACAAAAAAGAAGAACAAACAATTGCACATGGTTTTTAAAGAAATACAGAGTAAATACCCCAAATTGCACAAACAAAATGTAAATAAGTATTCTTTTGGACATGATCAATATATTTGAGAACATTCCATTTCTGAGATCACGAATCACAACAACCATGATATAAAAGTTATATAAAAAAAAAGCATGAAAGGAGATTGAATAATAAAAGACATGTAAAAGTATATATTGCTTATAAATAGAAACCATATTGAAGTACTGGATTCAATAGTTTAAACAATATGCAAAGGTGTCAACTAAACAGATATCCGACTATAGGCATGTTAGAAGCCTTCCAATTTTTTTCCCAAAATTTAAAGACCAATCTCCTGACAGGCATGTTAAATTTCCCATTCCCCCTGCCACCATTTACCATTATATATGTGAGAGCTTAAACAATTGTTACATAAGTACAAAAAAATAATATAATGTACATGTCCAAATGTTCATCTATTCAAATTCAGAATTGTCTATTCATCAACTTGATGGTATATCAAAATGTACAGCTTTCTTGAGAGATTCATTTAAATCACAGATCTGTTGTAGAAATCCTTCATTTGGATCAATTTCTCGCTTAGCTCTGACAGTTCTCACTGCTTCTTGTGCTGTCATGTGACATTTTATCATAAGATATGCAAGAACCAATGTCGCTGATCTGCTTACCCCTTGCTTACAATTTACCATTACTTTTCCTGGAAGAAAAGATGACATAAATTAATCTATATCATTAAATTTGAGTTACCATTCTTAAAACTATTATAATATGCATTAAATACTTTAAAAATGTTATGCCTTTGACTAAAAGCTTGAGGTTTTAGTTAAGATGCATGTAAACAGGTTCTGAAAATGTTAACAACACGTTGTACAACCACTTAACTTTCCCTTCCCTAGATCTTCCATCAATTTCTTCATTTTCCATCAACACTTGATGGACAATTGATGGAAATTTGATGGTACTTGATGGAATTCCATCCCAAACCAAAAATATCCATCAAAGGATGATGGAAATTAGAAATATTTTTTCCATCATCATTCTTTTGATGGAAAATTTGATGGAATCTTTAACCCCTGATGGAAAATTGGATGGCATTTTTACCCTTTGATGGAAAATTGGATGGCATTTTTACCCCGGATGGAAAATATGATGGTACTTATTCCATCTGATGGTAAATAGGATGGAAATGAAAGAATTTTGATGGAAATTGGACTTAAACATTTTCTTTGATGGAAAGAGGGATGGTATTTGGACTCTGTCATTTTTCTTGATGGAAAAAAACTTAGAAATTTTTTCCATCACAGGTGTCAGGTGCCAATCTGTTTTCCTTTAACCTTTGTGTACAGGATGTGACATCATAAATGAACACAGAGTTTGAGGCCCAATGAGGAGAGCACATGTTTTTATGCATTCTTCTGCAATATCTCTAACTTATAACATAAAGATAAACTACAAACTATAAATACATATTTTTTATATAATTTATAGCAATTATTCAAGATTAAGATAATTAACAGTATTTATTAGGGGCACATTTCAAAGAAATCAAATTGTCACAAGACCCTACACAACCTCAACAAATCAACAAATTCAAATTTGAACATTCATGAACAATTGCAGACAAGAAAAAGCAAAGATGTCTTCTGTCATTAACAAATTATGAATTTTACAATGGATTTAGATCAAAAGGTTCTTATTAATTCTATTGACTGGGATTGAATAGTGCAGATGTATTCTTCTGATAACATAATTGTCTCTTGGATTTAGGAAGATTAGTGTGTACACATGTTCTGGATTAAATCTTTTGGTAAGTACAATGTAATAGAATTTCCACCATTTTGAATATACATGATATATGTGCATGCTCTTTTAGTTCAAAGTTAAGTGACATTTAAAATGTTTTATTAGCTTTTCAGAGTCAAGAGAAAAAAACTAGACCATAGATTTATAGAAATTATTAATCAAGAAGATGTGGTATACATGGTATAATTGCCAGTGAGAGAACTATCAACAAAAGACCACAAATGACAAAAAATGTGAATATACATATTATACAATTGTGTACGACAGGAATCATATTTTGTATCATTTTAAAACATTATTTGTTTTATAAAATTATTTAGTACTTAATTCCAATAAAATAATTTTGCTATAAAATTAGAGATCTGTGGTATGACTGACAATTATACATTTATATATCCACAAATGACAAGTAACTAATAACCTTACTTTATGTCTTTACAATGTTAACTTATTCTAATTTATCATGTTTATAATATGCTAGATTCTTTTATTTTTATTTTGCAGAATTTGCCATCAACTAATTCAACTATAAGGACAGAGATTCCAATGGGACACTGAACTAAAAGATACACACATGTAACTGGACTACCTATAGACCACAGAGAACAAATATTGTTTTATGACATCACAGAAAATGCCATATATGGAAAAATTTTCAAATTCCATCTGATGGTCAATTCTCCATCAAGTTTCCATGCATATTACATGTAATGGAAAATATTCCATCAGTTAAAATGTTCCATCAATTATCCATCAGATGGCAAAAATACCATCAATTATCCATCAGATGGAAATTATGCCATCAGTTTTCCACCATCATGAACACAAATTCCATCAAAAAATTTCCATTAACCATTTTTCATCATTGATGGAAAGCTGTTCCAATACTCCATCAAGATGATGGAATTTGTTCCATCACAAAATTCCATCATGTTTTTGATGGAAAATCTAGGGAAGGGTTAGAGAAACATTATTTAAAACTTGTAAATTAAACTAAATTTGAATGGTTTTACACTAGTATTTTTTTGGGGGCCTTATAGCTTGCCTTTCGGTGTGAGCCAACTCCATGTTGAGGACCATACTTTGACCTATAATGGTTTACTTTTATAAATTGCAACTTGGATGGAGAGTTGTCTCATTGGCACTCATATCTCAACTTTTTATAATGTGTATCTATTTATAGGTTAGACAATACTTGGTCATGTTTTATGAAGATTTAAGCCCAAGGCGAAGCCGAAGGCTTAAATCTTCATAAAACATGACCAAGTATTGTC
Organism: Mytilus galloprovincialis; assembly: GCA_037788925.1. Classification (NCBI taxonomy): domain Eukaryota; kingdom Metazoa; phylum Mollusca; class Bivalvia; order Mytilida; family Mytilidae; genus Mytilus; species Mytilus galloprovincialis. Next base: position 22,463,895 of record CM075341.1, read on the forward strand.
TGACCAATTTAGAACATATTCACACTTTCGAGTGACCTTACAAAATTATCCTTTCCCATTGTAATATTCAAACCTAAATAAGAGTTCACTTTTTATAATGAACTTCTGTAAATGTAAAACATAGGTAATCATCATTTCGATGGATGGAATGAAATAGCACTGACATAGTTTGTGAGGACCAAAAGGATAAATTGTTTTTCTTCTGCTTCAGGTAAAATTTAATACATATATATCTTGAGTTTTTTCTTTCAAATAACTAAAGCTTTTACTAGAAATTAGGCTGCTTGTTAGACTGGTAAGGTACACAAATATTTGTTCAACAGCTATTAACATTATTTCATTCACTTGCCTGAAATTTCCAATTATATAATTTCCTTTGAGCTCTACATATAAATTACAAACAACCATAAATGATGAATATATTTTACCTCCACTTTTTAATCCCTTTTCTATAAAATTTGCTCCCTCCTCAAAATAAATGGAAAGATCAAAGTTCATTTGGTCTGAAGCTTCTAATCCCAGATACTCAATGTTAACTTTATGGTACATAACATCGTTTGCATTCACATGGTACTTGGAATTTCCTTGTGCCACATTAAGCAGATGAGTTATTCCCAAATTTCTCAGGCCTACTCTGCTTAGAGCTATTGTACTAAGAAAAAAAGATCAATGTCAAACATATTGCATCAGGAAAACAAGCTGTTGTTAGTTTCTTCTGTTACCTACATGTATTCTAACATCAGACTTAGACTTCTTTTAAATTGAGTTTTACTATGCGTATTGCTATGTATTTGTTTATTCTATATTGGCTAGAGGTATAAGAGGAGAGTTGAGATCTCACAAAACAAGTTGAACCCCAATATATTTTTGCACCTGATCCAAGTCGGGAATCTCTGGCCATTGGTTAGTCTTGTATGTTTTTTACATTTTGGTTCATGTATAAGCTTCATAGTTTAGTGTGTTACCATTTTCTCTGAACTAGTACATTATGTAAACATTTTTTTTTGGGGCCTGCATAAGCCTGCATCTGAGTGCTGGATTTTCTCACTGTGTTGAAGACCTATTGGGGGCCATGAGCTGTTATCTGCTCTTTGACACATTCCCTGTTTCAATTCTCAATTAGGCAGCAACCATTTGATTTTCTGGGGGGGGCTATGGTTTTTTTTTCTGGACAAATTTTTTTTTTCGCCTGCGGCGAAAAACAATCTATTTTTTTCGCGACAAGTCGAAAACAATTTTTTTCTTTCAATTTTAGCATTACATATAATGGCAGCTGAGGGTGAAACAAACAATTTTTTTTTCTCAGAATCAAAAACAAATTATTTTTTTCTCCAAAAACTGGAAACAAACTTTTTTTTCCAAAAAAAACCATAGCCCCCCCCAGAAAATCAAATGGTTGCTGCCTTATATTCAATTTTTTAACAATGTATGATAATTTAACTCATCTATGAAGCTGGTTATATTATATTAAGGATCTTTGAAAAAACTGAAGAAAAAAAAAGATATACACATCAAAGAAACTTTAATCTGTATGAAACAAAATCAATGATTTAATACAAAATATTTTTAGGCCTTTGATGCTAATAACAGAAGTTGTAACTTACATGTATGGCTAACCTAAAAAAAAACTTGTAAAATCATGACTTGTGCAATAAATCACTACTACTGTGGATTCATTTATTTTCCGGGGTATCAATATTCATGGAATTTTGAAAACTTGCATTTTCTTGGATATTTGATGTCATGGTTTACCAATCTCTGCATACAAAGCCTTTTAAAATTTGTAATTCGTTGAACATTTGAATTTTAGGTTCACCTGTACCAATAAAATCCACTAAAAATTGGTATCCAAGTAATAATTATGAATCCTCATTATTTTTCACTTACTCCTCTCCGAGATATAGATTTGGATATACTTCATCATAAGCAGTGGAGGGTAACATTGTAAGTCCACCAGTTGGAGCAGTGATCACATTTTGAAGTTCATCAACTGTACATTTTTCTTCATCCATTTCAATTGTTTTTCAACAAGACCAATTGTAATAAGTCACATTATAAAACACTGCAAAAGATAAAATAATATTTTTTTTCAATAGAGGACTCAAGACTGGCAAATTCAGTACTACAATAAATAGATACATAAACATACTATTTGCACAGTATAATTAAGACAAACTAATAGAACCTTGGCTTAAATTGCATTTATTGTTTATTTGGTTTCATCTTGAATATGAACTATTTGCCACTGGAATTAAAGCAAAAACAATACATTCTAAATTAATCAAATTTTATAATGAATGAAATTATCTTATCATAGCAGAATTACTTACCACATATATATGACAAAATACTTTATTCTTCAAAAAGTACATTTATAATAATTGCATGTGATGCTGTTCAAAGTGTGATTAAATATATATATTGTAAATGTTTTATACATATGTTTATAAAAATGAAGGAATTTTGCACTGAAAAACTTGAGGAAGTTGTTTCGGTGTAACTAAATATGTGGCTTTAAATTTATTCTATTATGTCGCTAGAAATTACAGTCATGACAGTGTCATGTTTATTTTATTTCTTGAAAGTATTTCATAGATGATGATGATAATGGTGGTGGTGATAGATGGCTTCCTGGTGTCCTTATTTCGTAGATTGTGTGCCTCACATGCATATCAAAGTATTTGTTTACACTGGGAAAAGTAACTTGTATATTCAATATTTATTTTAGTCCCACTGTCTAAATTTACAGTCACAGACTCACAGCTACCTTTAACTTAAGTCTGTTACAGATTTATTGATACGGGATACAGGTACATGTATGTATAATGACCTTTAAATTTCGATTTGTTCCTTATATAGTCTGTAATATAAGATAGATTTTTTGGCAAAGGAAACTTACCAAAACAAACAAAACGAAAGTGAAACCGGAAACGATAACTAAATATGGTTCGGAGACGGACTAATTGGGTATTCCGGAAAGAAGAAATCTGTTAAAACTCCGATCGAATCTTGCTGAATAAATACGAATCACAAAATTCATCATGGTCCTCCTAATGTTCATCCCATAAATTGTAATTCCGATGACAGAAAAACATGTTTTATATGAGGGTCTGGTTGGGTTTACAGATTAGAGAATAATGACCGTCCAAGATATTATGAATAGGCCTAGAGCAAATTGTCATTCATGATTAGGGGGAAATAGAGATGCAACACAGACAGAGAATAATGGTTTATAAAACTGTAAAGAATAACTTTGGAAAATAAAATAATGATAACAGTGATGGAGGATGTACAGAATAAAGAAATCGTACAATTTGAGAAAATCTGGCAACACTAAAGATCGATCTTTACTAAGACCAAATATCGATCTTAAAGATCGATCTTTGGTCCAGTGTAAACGGGTAAGATCGATCTTCAATCGGATTTAAAAAGAGGTGGTTTTAAAAAGATCGATCTTATTTGAATCGATCTTTCTTTTTTTTTTTTTTTTGTGTAAACACTTTAATCGATCGCGATCGATCTTTTTCAGGAGAATGTTATATTTAGATATTAAAATAAAGATCAGATCGGTTCTTTTTATATTGTAGTGTAAAGTACTGGATTAAATAATATCGATCTCGATCTATCTTGCTTGTGCAATGTAAACGCGAACAGGGTCTTTTCAAAATCGATTCAAATAAAGATCGATTCAATTTCGTTGCCAGTGAAGACGGGGTCATAGGTCAGTTATATGACAAAGAAAAGTGCGTGCCACAGAATTTTAAAAATACAGAAACTGAAGACCCAATTCCAGACCCTCTGTGACAATAGTTCATTTATTGACCCCTTCGATTATAAGTACACGATCACTTTTATTTACATGATAACTTTTATTTACAATTTCTTAAAAAAATAAATCTTGGTGAAAACATGATTTTTCCCCCTTCAAAACATCTGTTTTCTCCAATAAATGTGAACTCTAGTCTAGTTCAAGGGAAATCTTGCTTATGTTGGCAGTGTTATGTCACAAAAAACACTGCTCTACTTGTAAACTCGGTGCATGTATAGTATATATGATGACACAATGTAAACGATGACAATCAAACAGTTTTTATCCAGCCTGAATGATCATCACTTGTCTTCAAAAGTTAATGGTCTTTGCTCTCGCATGATATAGATATTAGCAGATGTGATATGAGTGCCAATGAGATGACTCCATCCAAGTCACAATACTAGTATGTAAAAGTAAACCATCATAGGTCACAATACGGTCCTCAACACGGAGCCTTGGCTCACATAAACAGTAAGCTATAAAGGGCATAAAAAAATACTAGTGTAAAACCACTCAAACAGGAAAACCAACGGTCTTATATATATAAAAAACGAAAACAAGCATACGTATGAACCACATCAACACACAACAACCAATGAACGTGAAATTCCTGACTTGGGACAGGTGGTAACGAATGAAGTGGGTTTGAACGTTTTTGCAGGTACCAACCTTCACCCTTACCTGAAATAATGGTAAATTAGTCATTATTATTTGATTGCTTAAAATTGTGACTGGTTGTTGGTGTGTAACACCACTTTCTACACAAAACAATGTGGTTATGTCATGTAGTGTTTTTGTGAGTGAGGAATGCGGAGCACAGAATCATGTAAATATAAGAAAGTATAAATGTATACTATAAGCAGGGCATATTCAAGATATTTTCTGTTCATTTTGATGAATTCTTTTTGAACTGGTTATTTGTGTCGTCGGATTGTTGTCTGATTATGGTAAAGCCGAAAGATTATCACAATTCGGATTTCAAAGCTGAGTGGGTGATACTACAGTGTGGGAAGTCAATAACTTAAGCTTCTGTGTTTTGTAGAACCCATCTGAACTTTAGTTAGTGTAAATGTAGTCTTGGATGTAGCGTTTATTGGTTTTGTATTAACGTGAGTTGTTGTGTAGGGTAGGTCGGACTATAGAAGATTGAGAAAAAACGGGAAAACTTGACCATGGTTACAAACATGTTATTCATAAACTGATGCCCTGTACGAAGGTCGAAATAATGTGTTTCTGTTTAAACAAATAACAAATTTTAGTTTCATATTTATTTTGCACAGTGATATCAAATCATTAACAATAAGCAATAACATTAATAACAAACAGTAGCACTAGATTAATAGTTCGATAGTCACTATATAGTTCATAACATTTTCTGCATAGCACGGCGACGTTTCTGACGGGCAATCTCAGTCAATGTACGTGTGTTGTTACTGCGGTTTCTTTTGTTGGCGAACCACTTCTTGACCTGCTCAACTGTAACATTACCCTGAACTGCTATCTGGTCAATGATTGTTCCTGATGGGTATGGATGTTCTAGATGATTTTCGTACCAGTCTTCCATCACACGGATAGCTTTCTTTGATAGTTGTGGGCGTGGTTTGATGATGGATGGTTGTTGTCGGACGACAGCCGTAGACTCCTCCAAAAGTGTCAGACTCTTCTCTACTCTTTCCATAATTTGATGTAACTGTGTATCGAAGTATCTGTTGAGTGATTTTTGGTAGTCAGCATAATACGGCTGCTGATGCAGAGTTCGAAATCTGTCGGTTTCTACGATGGCTGCTTGGTACCGATAAAAGTGTGAAAGCTGTTTGACGTCTTGTGGAAATCTTGGCTCCAACTTGCTGAACCTCGATTGTAGTAATTGTTCTCTGTAGAATACATCTGGTTGTGGTTGAGTTGTCATGGTCAACATCAGCGAATCAGGCATTGAGTTAGTTGTAGGCTTGCATTCTTTAGCGAGCGCATACTGCAAATCTCCGAAAAATGGGTTGCTTGCAAGTGGGCTGTCTGGTGGTGGTGATCCTAGAAGACCAGATAGTGAATTGTTGAATCTACTGTCACCACTCGGACTGAAGTATGAAGGTGTCGTCTGAATTGGTGATGGTCGACGCTTGTTAGTTGGTGTAACCATGGCTGCAGTTGACTGGAACTGACATGACTTGTGGTATGTATAGTTGCTTGATATTTCATGGTTGTTATGTGCAGGTGGCGGAACTTCAGTAGACTGGTACTGGCAGGATGGTTCTGAAGCACCTTGATGCTGATCTGTGTTGCTGCTAACATTGGTACCAAGGTATTGGTCTAGACAACAGCTATCATTATCACTGCTTATGTCGTGGATGGTGGCAGCGACAACATCTGACAGTGTAGTTGTTGGTGTCAGGGTAAGAATATCTTGGTCGTAGATGGCAGCACTGGTAGTTGAGTTTTCCATATCAAATTTTGAGAAGTTACTTTCACAATTGGAAGACATTGAGTGAAAGATGACATGATGGCAATGAGTAATGACAGGGTATTTATTTGAGATGTTCCTGTCAGCTTGGGGTTTGTTCAGTGTTTCTATTGGCTAATCAAAAGTAACGTGATTGCTCAGATTAAAACAATCTCATTTCATTGGTTTGTAATAAGTGAAGACTTAAAACCTTGTCAAATTTTTAATCAAACAATCATAATTAATCAAATTTGATTGGTCCTAAAGGAGAAAAAAGAAAAGTGAACTTTTAAAACATTTGCAGACGCTTCAGAAAAAAACTGTAAGACAAAAATAAAATAAAACTGACGTTTTCAGAAAATAGACATATATAAAATTGAGTTAATCATGTTAATCAAACACTATAATCCTTTAATAGGGAAAAATAAACGGAGAGGTGGTCAATAAAATGCATATAATAAATGCAATAGTGATATCAATTTAAACAAAACAGGAATGAAATGAAATAAGTTAAAAATAACTTTGCTATTACAATTGAAGTAAAGGAATACTAGTTTAATTGTTGTTTCTTCATTTTTGACATTTACTAAGAGTTAAAAGCTTTTAGGTGAGGCCGAGTCAAAAGTCTCTCTAGCGTATACTTTTACTACCTAAAATATTTATAACAAGCTGTGTTTAATGTGAAAATCTGTTTGGAACTTTTCAATGCCGAGACTTCAGACCATAGTACTTGTATATTCAATAATCATGGAAACATTCATAGAAACTGGGAATGTTCTCATAACACTTGCATGTGCAATGTAAAACTACAGTCGGGCAAAAACGTTTGTCTGTTGAAATTGGGACTGCACTATTCAAATAATCATGGCGGTCTTACATTGTATTTTTTGTTTTACACTGTATTTGTTGTTATACATTGTATATGGTGTTGTACATTGTATATGTTGTTATACATTGTATTTGTTGTTATACATTTTATTTGTTGTTATACGTTGATTATTTTGGTTATATTTATAGATCGAATAACAGATTCAGATAAATTAAAATATAAAACTGACTGAGAAATAGTGAAATATGGTAGAGAATATAAATCCTAATGAACTATCATATGATTTTGCTTGATTCTCCTGAAATATAAATCCTTTGGACTAATGGTTATGATTTATTGTACTATTTATATTTTCCCTGTCAAAACACAGTTTTTATTTGTATTTAAATTATGTAATTGTTTGCCTAAGTGTTGCTTACATTGAATACATTTTATTTGGAATATAAACTATTAGTTTTTATTTTTTGACAAGCTTTTTTTCAGAAAAAAAAGAATACTACTTCTTTCATGTTAAGTGTGTCCTTTTGATTTTCAATCCAATTAAGATTTTGAGCTAAAAGTTGATTAATCTTTAAAATTTCAATTACTCCAATCAGGTAGTTTGGCTTGGGAGATCATTTCAATTTATTTTTCACACAAAATATACATGGCTTCCACTGAGATGCAATTAAGACACCAATCAAATTGAATTTAACCAATCTAGCTTATTTATTAGTTTCCATACCAAAAAGATTTAATTTCAATTTATTTTTGCAAAAGACCCCCCCCCCCCCCCCCCAAAAAAAAGAAAAGAAAAAAAAAAAGATTTCTCATAATAAACAGTAGACATTTGCCTATTGCTCTAAACCGTATGTTAACACTACAGGGGGAGGGGCTGTTGCTTCATTGGCACACTATTTATCACATCATTTTTTTGCCACTGCATGGTTGTAGTTATTTTAAACATTAGTCTAGCGATGATTAATTCAGCTACGTATTAAAGTAAGACATTGGTGAATGCTTTGAACATAAATAAAAGAAGAAGTATGATTGTGGATACATTTTTTTATATATTCTACTTGGAATAAAATATAGTATGCAGATAGATTTCGATAAATTTTGTCTTGGAACTTCTGTTCAAAGAGTAGTTTATCCTATTTCATTTACACGACTTATTCTGTTTTCTTACAGCAGGTTGTCAATTTTAACGTTGTGGGATTGTGATTTGTAGCGATTCGCCGAACATGGTATAGTTTAAGAAACTCATTGGCAACATGGACTTGTACAGTTTATAGCAATATTCATATTCACACCAGTTTTTTAGTGTTTTTTTCCTTTTTGGCCCCTTTTTCTATCTATCTCTCTCATTCTCTTCAATTTTTTTCTGTCAGGGCGTATACTGTTTGTTTCATATTTAGTTCTTTGTTTTGATTTTTAATCTAATTAGAGGATTAATCTTCAAGTTTGGCTTGGAAGATCATTTCATAATTCTATTATCTCACGAAACAATTGGCTTTCTACTGAGATGTAATTAAGTCACGAATCAAATCAATCAATTACATTGACAAAACTTGATAGACGAATACACTTTTTATCCACCTAAAATATAGATAAAATAGATTTGGTAACTGGCAACAATTGTACACATCCCGCCAAGAGGAATTCGACACTTGCCTTGAAGAACATATAGTGAAATAAATAAATGTATGTGTGTTCTCCCTCCAAAGTGTCCGGATTTTCATCAGCAGTAGAGGTTAACTTCAGAAATTTAAATTACGATTCTGTTCAGTCGGAGCGGAAGATACCAAAGGAATAGTCAAACCTGGGCATTGGTTATTTCACTTTATGCTAAAAATTGGTTAAAAATCTAACGCCAAAATTGGTCATGATTCTTGTATATTTCCATTACGTCATATTCTGTGTAAAATAGTTTATGCTTTTATTCTTGTTTTATACCATATAGTGTACATTTGCACATGTACAATACATACCTGTAGATATTAAACATTTGAGTATTTTAAATATCATGTATTTATACTAAAGAAATTTATCCTGTTGAACTTACTTTAAATAAAGCTAATACTAACAATGACCACTGCCCTTTCCTCGATCTTGATATCTATATCACTAACGGAAAGCTTAATACTAAAATTTATGATAAAAGAGATGATTTTTCATTTCCTATAGTTAATTATCCATTTTTAGATGGTGACGTTCCATTGTCACCATCTTACGGTGTTTATATATCTCAACTTGTACGATTCGCTCGTGTATGTAACAATGTTTTAGATTTTAACGAGAGAAATTTATGTATTACTGAAAAATTATTACACCAGGGTTTTCGATATCACAAACTAGTCAAAACATTTACTAAATTTTATCATCGGTATAAGGACATCATTCGTAAATATAGCTCAACATGCAGACTTCTTATACGTTCAGGTATTTCACATCCAATTTTTTATGGAAATATTTTTTATAAAGCACAAAAATGTCAGTATTCACGTCAGAAACTAACAAAACCTTTAAATAGACTTATCAAGAAGGGATATAGTTACGATACTGTTGTCAGGTCACTGAAGATTGCTTATTTTGGCGTTAATATTGATTCACTTATAGGGTCTTTGCATCGGAACTAAACACATTTATTAAAAAACCAGTTGTTGGCATGACACGGGTTATGTTCTTCTCATATATGTTATGATGGTATGATACTAAACCCCTAACGGGAAGGATTGTGCCTGATATTCATATGATGAAATCATAATCTTTCAATCAGTTTAATTGAAGTCTGGAGCTGGCATGTCAGTTAACTGCTAGTAGTCTGTTGTTATTTATGTATTATTGTCATTTTGTTTATTTTCTTTGGTTACATCTTCTGACATCAGACTCGGACTTCTCTTGAATTGAATTTTAAATGTGCGTATTGTTATGCATTTACTTTTCTACATTGGCTAGAGGTATAGGGGGAGGGTTGAGATCTCATAAACATGTTTAACCCCGCCGCATTTTTGCGCCTGTCCCAAGTCAGGAGCCTCTGGCCTTTGTTAGTCTTGTATTTTTTTAATTTTAGTTTCTTGTGTACAATTCGGAAATTAGTATGGCGTTCATTATCACTGAACTAGTATATATTTGTTTAGGGGCCAGCTGAAGGACGCCTCCGGGTGCGGGAATGTCTCGCTACATTGAAGACCTGTTAGTGACCTTCTGCTGTTGTTTTTTCTATGGTCGGGTTGTTGTCTCTTTGACACATTCCCCATATCCATTCTCAATTTTATTGATTGTTTTATTTTAAAAACTGATTCATATGATTAAAAACATAGTTTATTATTTCTATCTTTATTATCAGTGAAGTATTGAAGGTGTCCAAGGTGTTCAATTTAAGTCCATCCCCTTACAACCACTTTCCTATTCAATTCCTTGGGGGTCACTCAGCTGTTTCACATCTGATTTTGGACCATTACGAAATTCACCACTGGTTAATTTCTCTTCTTATCCCCAAGTAATTAACTACTTTCATCTCTCCACCGTCAATTCAACCCCTTTTCGTAGCACCCTGCTACGAGATGAAGCATCGCTTCATCCCCTTTTTGGAACCCTCAGCGTTCCAGTTGATTGACGGAGTGTCCATGTCCACGGGGCTTGGCTACCCACTATACCAAGTGTCGTCGACAGGGCCTGGAGCAAAATTTTCCCAGCTGAGATACTGACTCCCAAAGGGCAAACTTATATTATAATAAAAGTGAAACTTTATCAAGCCTTTGTTATCAACAGCCTTATCAATTTGTCGAAGTACTTGCGTTATATTTAGTCATTTGTCTAGTTCTGGTTTTTATATGGTCAGTAATTGTGGTTCTTCATCTTAAAAAGACTAGCCGAGAGACTGTAGCATTTGGTTCTATGTTGTATATACATGTAAATGTTTATGATGAGTATGATTCGCCACCAGCTGTTCCAGGGTTAAAGGGCAACACTCGAAGAAACTATCTTATAGAATCTTCAAACTAAGTTGAAGGTCTGGAGGTAATCATGAGGCACAGTAGTATCCAGAATCACATAGAATGTGTTAGGGGCGTCACTTGGCATTCGTCGTTCCCTATGTGCCTACATGTCATGTAGGTCTTAAGTCATCACCAGGCATCCGTCTGTCAATATTACATAAGCTGTCATTTTCCTCCAGGACGAAAGTATAAATCTTTAGACGTCCGATTTTTTTCTTTATTAACCTAAAAAGAAGTGGATTTTCTAGACCCAGAAAGATCATTGTTCATAGTAAGGCACATGAAAATATAGGGGAATAAAAACACTTATCTATTAGTGTATATTGGTACAGATAGTTCAAACATGTATAAAATCAGCGAATATCGAGCGCAAAAAAATTGAGAATCTCCTGTTTTGAATGGACACTACTTTCTTTCTCTATATTGCACCAAATAAAAAAAAAATAAATAAAAAATAGCAAATAGCAAAATCTATAAAAAGCAAATGGAAATTAAAAAAAAATGCATTATAGGAACAGAAGAATTCGGTCTACCCTTATCGCTCCCTCGATTTATGTATTGTTACTGTTATGAACGATTTACTTTTTCTGCAATGGAATAATATTAAGATAACAATTACAAACACATGTATGATAATGCAATTTCTATGCTGAGTTTTATATGAAAAAAAATGATAAATAGAAATAAGAAGATGTGGTTATAGTGCCAATGCTACAACTCTCCATCCAAGTCACATTTGTGCAAAATGTAAACAGTTATAGGACAGACAGACGGACAGACAGAATATTTTATTATAGTGTCACATACCTATACAGAACAATATCATACATCATAATATTAGTATAAAAATACAAATAAAAATTTAAATCGAAGTTAAAATATCGGTATCCAGCCATGACTGACTTATGAGACACTTTTGCTTTAAAACTTATTCTAAACATTAAAAAAAAACAAAAAAACATACTGTTATACACAATATTTTCTGCGATTAAACATAAAATATAAAGATTTTGCTAAAAAGAGTTGTATACAGTCATGTGACATCAGAAAAATAAATTTGTCGTCATGATTAAAATCGTAAAAATTTGGGTTAATTGCACTTGCTTTCAAAAATAGACCATATCGCAGATCTGAATAATATTCACAATGCATTAAAAAATATTTTTCGTCTTCTACACAATCAACTGTTCAATATTTATTCTTTCTGTCATTAAGAAGAGTTTTTGGCTTGGTGAAACGACCTGTCTCTATAGCTAAAGGTAGAGACCCACTTCTAAAATTAGATAGAATACGTCTATGTTGTCTATCATTTACATTTTTGAGATATGAACTTGTTTCTAATTCATTTTTATAAAGTCTATAAGTAGGTAACTTGTTACCATTTGGTTCATTTCTATCTTGATACAATTTTTCAACACATTCTTGTTTTTCAATTTCATACAATTTTGTTTTAGTATCATACATTTTATGCCTGTTGGAATATTGGCTATCAATGATATTAAATATACCAAATTTATGAGCTATTTCAGAACATTTCTTGTCCCACGATCGAGAAATATTCATACGCCACATATTGTGTGTAATTCTATAGTCATACGGATATCGCACTCTCAAAATAGACGGTACGTTTTTGACAGTTCGGCTGATTTTGTTGTTTTAAAACCCATATCACCTAAAACCGCTATATTCGAAGCATTTAATGAACTCTCTATGAAGAGTCTATATGCCTTGTTCTGAATTGTTTGAACTTCTCTCCAGTTGTTGTGTCCCCACAATCCGGCTCCATGTAATATAGTGCGGTGACAGAAGTGTAAAAAGTCGTCTATATCGCGAGTTTAATCTCCCCAAATAGCACACGGCTAAAAATGGTCTTAACTTAAAGACAAATATGTCTTCTTTAGTTTTTGCCCTGTCGTCAGAATTTCGTACGGTCACTTTTTTCTACAAAGTCGTTTTAATGACTGGTAGTATATTAGAGAATTTCAACCCCCCTTTTTCAAAATGAAAAAAATGGGTATGTTTGCTTACATTTAATTGAAATAGTTTTTCCTGAAGCTATTTTTACATGTCAAAATATGCTATTCAGTATTTTATTTTCTTCTAATCTATAAAATTTGTGAAGTTCAGACTATTTAAAATTGAGGTAATTTTAATTGCAAATTCAGACTCAAACTTTAGTTTCTTCTTCATAGTAGTAATAAAAATTATCCCATAATATTTTAAGCATATAGTATTTAATAAAACTAATAAGTGATAAAAATTTCGGAACCAAAATATGAAAAGAAACTTAAGAAATCAATGGAAAAAGAATGGAGTAAAAATCTTCAATTTCAACACGGAACTCAATCACTTGCCTTCCGTCACATTTTGTGTATTAGTCAATAATTTGCTCTCAAATGATATATGAAATTACTACCTTTTTCGCTATTATATACACATATTTTCAATTAAAGTGCACTGATATATGCCATATACTTTGTTTGTATATGTTTATATTCTATGTTTTTTCGTTATAAAACATCAAGAGGTATATAATATACAAGGTTACTGATATTGTAACCCGGACTGTAACCTCGTATTTGTGCGCATGCGCGACCGGAACTGGGCGGATCCGGTAATTTCTACTTTCACTTTTTGAGAAAAAAATCTTCTATGTGGAGATAGATTTGTGTTAGGACTTAAACTTGGTGAAATTTTATTGAATTCATGTCTTTATATGATGTCATATGTCTTACTGAAACTAAAATTGATCAATATGATGATGTTGAGGTTAATGGATTTAATCTACTACCCTGTGTTATAAGGCAAAATTGTACATCTAAATCAGGTGGTATTTGTGTTTATGTAAAAGAATATATATGCAACTATGTTCATGTAAGGGACCCATTTACTTGCTCTAGTCATTGTGTATTATGGTTCACCATTGATGATAAGCTATTGTTTCAAAAAACTTTATTTGGGGTTGTTTATATTCCACCTGATGGTAGCTTATATAGTAGTGTTGATATGTTTAATGAAATTGAAAATGTTATAAATGAATCAGATTTACAAGTTTGTTTACTTGGTGATTTCAATGCACATTGTAGTAACTGTAATGAATATGTTGACATTGACAATAATATTCTTGACTTTTGTAATGTGCCAAATATTGAGCAAAGTCTTGTTAATAATTTACATATATTAGAGGAATGTGGTATCCCTGTTGTAAGACAATCTCAAGATAAGCATAAAGTTGATAAATATGGCAAAAAATTATTAGAACTATGTAGAAGTTTAGAACTGTTCTTTGTTAATGGTAGATTGGGTAATGATAAGGATATTGGGCTCACGACTTGTAATAATTCTGTTATTGATTATGCCATTGTATCACCAAATCTATTCCGATCGATTGTTGATTTCAATGTATTGATATTTGATCCAATTCTTAGTGATATTCATAAACCTATTTGTTTACATTTGTGTACAAATTTAACTTGTGTTGTTGATGTAGATTTGAATAACTCTTATGTAAATGACAATGATATGGACAATACAAATGACTCTAACATTGTAATCACCTTGCATGGTGAATCAGAGTCTATTGTAAAACCAATATGGGCCAGAGACAGAGCACCAGTTTTCACGGAGAACCTAGACGATACCAGTATAGATGAACTTTTGAATAAATTAGAGGATATTGATCCTCAAAATACTGATAATGTAACTGTCAATAATGTTGTAAATGATTGTGTTAATATTATAAGGAATGCGGCAGAACAAGCCAATATGTTTGTTAAAATCAATGATAAAAATGTTAAAAAAAAATGTAACTCTCAATTTGTACATCGTAAGAAGTATTTCAATAGTGAATGCTATGTAAAACGTAAAAATTATCGCAGGTCTAAGAAGTATTACTATAGAGTACGTTCAACAATTAATTATGATGATTTGGTATGTAAAAGTAGAGAGTACAAGAAAACTTTGAAAACTCAATTTAACGAGTTTCAGAAGGCATTTATAGAAAAATTACGTGGTTTGCGTACCACTGATCCAAAGTCTTATTGGTCATTGTTAAACAAGGGCTGTGAGAAAGGTAAAAATGTATCTCAGAAGGTTGCTCTTGATTTATTTTTTAACCATTTTAAAAATTTGAATAATGTAGAAAATGATATTGATGTTGTATTACCAGAGAATATTAGCGAGTATAATACTGTAATTAATCAGTCTATTTGTGAACAAGAAGTTGTAAATGCAATTAAGTCTTTGAAAAATAACAAAGCATGTAGCGATGACATGATACTTAATGAATTTTTGAAACATGCAGCTTGTAAACTTATGCCTGTATTTTTGAAAATATTTAATATTGTATTTGATAGTGGTATTATACCGGACTCATGGTCAAAGGGTTTTATCTGCCCTATATTTAAAAAGAAAGGTGATCCTGCAAATGCTGACAACTATAGAGGTATTACAATATTGAGCTGTTATGGAAAATTGTTTACATGTATTTTGAATAATAGATTGTTCAATTATTTGGAAAGTTTAGGATTATTATGCGAAGAACAGGCAGGCTTCAGAAAGGGGTATGGCACTGTTGATCATATCTTTAACTTGAAATGTCTCATTGATTTGTATTTATTTAGAAGAAAAAAATTGTATTGTGCTTTTGTTGATTTTCGTAAGGCTTTTGACTCTGTCAACAGAATATTATTATGGCAAAAATTGTTACGCAATGGTATAGATGGTAAATTGCTGATTGTATTACAAAACTTGTATAAAAATGCAAAATCTTGTGTAAGAGATGGATCTAATTGTTCAGATTTTTTTGCATCTAATATTGGTGTGAGGCAGGGTGAAAACCTTTCGCCCCTATTATTTTCTATTTTTCTTAATGATTTGACTGAGTTTATGTCACATGCTTATAGTGGTCTGAATGATGTTTGTAATATGTCTCATTTATTGTTTGACAATGATGATATTGAAGTGTATTTTAAATTGTATCTGTTGTTATATGCGGATGACACAGTCATTTTTGCAGAATCTGCAGTTGAGTTACAATCAGCATTGAATGCAATGTATTTATATTGTGAAACATGGAATCTCAAAGTTAATACTGAAAAAACCAATGTTGTTATATTTTCTAAAAGCCGACAGGCTGATAATGTTCATTTTACATATAATAATGACCGTTTATCTGTTATTGATGAATTTCAATATTTAGGTATTGTATTTTCTAGAAAAGGTACTTTTCATGTTAATAAATCTAGACTGGTTCAACAAGCCAGAAAAGCAATGTTTTATGTATTACGTAAGGCAAGAAAATTGTATTTACCTATTGATGTATTATTACAACTGTTTGATGCTATGGTTGCCCCTATATTAATGTACGGTGCAGAAGTTTGGGGGTATGAGAAAAATGATGTTATTGAATCACTGCACTTAGAATTTTGTAAATATATAATGAAAGTTAAAAAATGTACACCTAATTGCATTGTATATGGTGAACTAGGTAGAGTACCAATGTCTGTTAATATTAAAGCAAGAATGGTTGGTTTTTGGAAACGTATTGTTACTGGCAAAAAAGAGAAAATTTCTCGAACATTGTATGAAATGCTATATAAACTTGATTCTGGTAATGTTTACCACTCTAAGTGGTTGAATTGTGTAAAAGATATTATATCTGAATGTGGTTTTATTAATGCCTGGAATAATCAATATATAGATACAAATTGTCAGTTGTCTAAAAATGTGAAACACTATTACCACAATTTGTTTGTAAATGAATGGAAGGCTCAGATATTTAATACCTCAAAATGTTTAAATTATAGAATGTATAAGTCTGAGTTTGGTTTTGAAGATTATTTAACTACATTGCCTTTTGATCTTAGAATTAATTTGTGTAAATATAGATGCAGTAGTCATAGGTTACCTATTGAATGTGGTAGATTTTATAGCATTGATAGATCAGAAAGAATATGTGATTTATGTAACAGCAATGTGTTAGGAGATGAATTTCATTATCTATATGATTGTACTTTCTTTAATGCTGAAAGGCTGAAATTTTTGCCTGCAGATATTTGTAAAATTAAAAATACTATGAGCTTCTCTAATTTAATGAATAGCAAAGATAAATTTGTTCTTATTGGCTTAGCCAAGTTCTGTAAAATTGTAATGTCAATTTACAAATGATATTTACCTTCCCATTTATTCATGCATTTGTAAATATGTTTGTTATATTGTTGTACTATCATGCCTCATGTGAGGCCTTTAGTGAAATAAAATGTTTCAAAATGTTTCATGTTTCAAATGAAAAATGACAAATCTTGTAAAACGAGAGTGGTTTGATGTTAATGGTAATTTTTCATACACCTTATCAGGGGCGAATCCAGCCATTTAAAAAAGGGGGTGTCCAACTATATGTTCCCATTCCAATGCATTGATCGTAAAAAAAAAGGGGGGATCCAACCCCCCTGAACCCTCCCTTGGCTCCGCCACTGCACCTTATCACTATGTGTCCGCCATTACTGGATATCACACAGGTTGTAGTAAAATTTTGAAGTAAAAAAAAATATCTGAAGTCACAAAAGAAAAATTATTGTCATGATTGTTGTATTCGTCAAAAGTTCTATGCAGTCGGGTCAGCCGGGGTTACCAATAATTAAGGTGTATTCAATATGATAGATAATTGCTATATATCTAGGACCTCACTTGATTTATCTCTTATGTCACTTTATGGTATTGGTCGAGGGTGATGCGGCATGTGATACGGATTTTGCCATGTTTTATACGCTTTATCATATATTTCACCAGACTTTATATATCTGTCACCATACTTTACATATCTGTCACCACACTTTATATATCTGTCACCAGACTTTATATATCTGTCACCATACTTTATATATCTGTCACCACACTTTTTATATCTGTCACCACACTTTATATATCCGTCACCACACTTTATATATCTGTCACCGGACTTTATATATCTGTCACCATAATATCTGTCACCACACTTTATATATCTGTCACCACACTTTATATATATCTGTCACCAGACTCTGTCACCACACTTTATATATCTGTTTACACTAATGACTGGACCGAATGACAGGACCGAATGACAGGACCAATGAAAAATGCTAATAACTTTTTCATTTCTCAAAGGATTGATCTCAAATTTGAAATATGATAAGATTTCATCATTTGATAAATAGATTTTAGAAAAAAATTAAAATGTTTTGTAAGAAACTTTAGAAAACGTGACATGACCAGCTCTGATAATGACAGGACCAACATCGAGAATGACAGGACCAAATAAAAATGCTAATAACTTTTTTATTTTTCAAAGGAATTATCTCAGATTTGAAATATAAAATGGTATGTCATATTTTGAAACCAAAACGTTATAAAAAACAGATTTATTTTCAAAAACTTTCGAAAACGTGACATGACCATCGCTGACTGACAGGACCAACCTCGACAATGACAGGACCAGATGAAATTGCTAATTTCTCTTTTATTTCTCAAAATATTTTTCAGAAATTTGAAATATAATAAGATTTCATCATTTGATAAATAGATTTAAGAAAAAAATTAAAATGTTTTGTAAGAAACTTTAGAAAACGTGACATGACCAGCTCTGATAATGACAGGACCAACATCGAGAATGACAGGACCAAATAAAAATGCTAATAACTTTTTTATTTTTTAAAGGAATTATCTCAGATTTGAAATATAAAATGGTATGTCATATTTTGAAACCAAAACATATATATATATTTATTTTCAAAAACTTTCGAAAACGTGAGATCGACCATCGCTGACTGACAGGACCAACCTCGACAATGACAGGACCAGATGAAATTGCTAATTTCTCTTTTATTTCTCAAAATATTTTCCAGAAATTTGAAACATAATAAGATTTCATCATATGATAAGTAGATTTAAGAAAAAAATAAAAAAAAAATATGTAAGAAACTTTAGAATACGTGACATGACCAACTCTGATAATGACAGGACCAACTTCGACAATAACAGGACCAAATAAAAATGTTAATAACTTTTTTATTTTTCAAAAGAATTATCTCAGATTTGAAACATGTAATGATTTGTCACATTTTGAAACATTTATGTTATAAAAAATATAGATTTATTTTCAAAAACTTTCAAAAACGTGACATGACCATCGCTGACTGACATGACCAACCTCGACAATGACCGGAACAAATGAAATTGCTAATTATTCTTTTATTTCGCAGAATATTTCTCTGAAATTTAAAATATGTGAAGGTTATACCATTTTATACGTAAATATAAGAAAAAGGTATAAAAAGCTTGCTGAAATGCGACCTGGTTAACGTTGTCAATAACAGGACAATCCTCGACAATTAATGTCAGGACCAAATAAAAATGCTAATTATGCATAACACTTGTCAGAATATTCCTCTCAAATTTAAAATAATGACAATTTAGACCATTGTGCACATCATATAAAAAAAATATAGAAAAAAAAAACGTATTGAAAGCTTGCGGTTGTGTGACCTGACCAACATCGGCTATGATCTGGCCGATAAAAAAAATCATAATTTCTTTCTTATTTTACTGAAATTGTTCAATTCTGATCCATAATTAGTAAGATATATCTTATAAATTCAGGAAAATATATTCTATGGTGGTTAAAAATCTTGACCTAGCTACTAAATGTACGTTGGCAGAGAGTCACAGGACATGCAGATCTATTGAATTATCATCATAATATTTCTGGACATCATGAAGCCCAATTTAAGCCACTTTGGAAAGGTATTAAACCTTTTAAAGTAGTCCGTGAAAATGTTTGATTCAGTATATTTTATGAAAATATTTATAACTATCAAGAAATCATGCATAAAAGGGTCGGGCATTCTTCAATTAAGAAATGTTTATTTGTTTATTTATTATGAGGGGAAAAAACTATCAAGATATACCCTGCATATACTCAAGCATACATGGAAATATTTATTTACTGTTCTGAAAAAAAAATAATAAAACAACGACATGAACTATTATGTGATTTTAATTACTGTCATCACAAACTTTGTTGGATTTATCAACTTATTTATGGCTTATGTCACACCTTTTGTTTGTTACCTTATAATTGTTTTCAGACGTGTCAGATTATGACCGGTAATTAATATACAAAATATTCTGAATGAATGAATGAATGATCTTTATTCTCATCAAACCAAATACATAGTTACAGAGAAGATATTACAATGATATATATAACATATATAAGATATAGCATTTGTGAAATATCAATTAATATGATAAATATCTACACCAAAGATAAATAAACATATAGTTGTACTAACCAGGAGGATAGACTTTCACAATATACCAATAAAAAGTTCAAATAACGCGGTGGGCGTTCGCAGACCTAACGTTTTCCCCAAGTTAGCTTGTTTCCCTTATTTTCTAAAAACTTTTAAATCATTCAATCATAATGTGTGTTTTTCAATTATTATTATTAATTTCAACCAGGATTTCTATACATGTAGTAGGAACTATGGTCATTTCACGTTTTCGCAATAAAAAAAATCTAGATTTTATCTTTATTTGATGTATTAAAAGATGAGATCTTATTATATTTTATATCTGACATAATTCCTTTTCAAAATTAAAAAGTAAATAGCATTTTTATTTGGCCCTGTCCTTGTCGAGGTCTGTCCTGTCATTGTCAGTGTTGGTCAGGTCACATTACAGCAAGCTTTTAATATTTTTTTTCTATATTATTCCTATCTTTATGTATAAAATGGTTAAATCTGATTATATCTCAAATTTCAGAAAATTATTTTTTAGAAATAAAAAGTAATTAGCAATTTCATCTGGTCCTGTCATTGTCGAGGTTGGTCCTGTCAGTCAGCGATGGTCATGTCATGTTTAAACTTTCTATATTTTTTATAACATTTATTTTTCAAAATATGACATATTATTTTATACTTCAAATCTCAGAGAATTCCTTTGAAAAATAAAAAAGTTATTAGCATTTTTATTTGGTCCTGTCATTGTCGATGTTGGTCCTGTCATTATCAGAGTTGGTCATGTCACGTTTCTAAAGTTTTTTTACAATTTTTTTTCTTAACTCTATTTATCAAATGATGAAATTTTATTACATTTCAAATTTCAGAAAAATATTTCGAGAAATAAAGGAGAAATTAGCAATTTCATCTGGTCCTGTCATTGTCGAGGATGGTCCAGTCAGTCAGCGATGGTCATGTCACGTTTTCGAAAGTTTTTGAAAATAATTCTACATTTTTTATAACATTTTGATTTCAAAATATGACATACCATTTTATATTTCAAATCTGAAATAGTTCCTTTGAAAAATAAAAAAAGTTATTAGCATTTTTATTTGGTCCTGTCATTCTTGATGTTGGTCCTGTCATTATCAGAGCTGGTCATGTCACGTTTTCTAAAGTTTCTTACAAAACATTTTATTTTTTTTTCTTAAATCTATTTATCAAATGATGAAATCTTATTATATTTCAAATTTGAGATCAATCCTTTGAGAAATGAAAAAGTTATTAGCATTTTTCATTTGGTCCTGTCATTCGGTCCTGTCATTCGGTCCAGTCATTAGTGTAACCCCGTTACGATAACGTTTGGCTTCTGAAATAACGGAGGTATATAATATACAAGGTTACTGATATTGTAACCCGGACTGTAACCTCGTATTTGTGCGCATGCGCGACCGGAACTGGGCGGATCCGGTAATTTCTACTTTCACTTTTTGAGAAAAAAATCTTCTATGTGGAGATAGATTTGTGTTAGGACTTAAACTTGGTGAAAAATGTAACAAATCTTGTAAAACGAGAGTGGTTTGATGTTAATGGTAATTTTTCATACACCTTATCAGGGGCGAATCCAGCCATTTAAAAAAGGGGGTGTCCAACTATATGTTCCCATTCCAATGCATTGATCGTAAAAAAAAAGGGGGGATCCAACCCCCCTGAACCCTCCCTTGGCTCCGCCACTGCACCTTATCACTATGTGTCCGCCATTACTGGATATCACACAGGTTGTAGTAAAATTTTGAAGTAAAAAAAAATATCTGAAGTCACAAAAGAAAAATTATTGTCATGATTGTTGTATTCGTCAAAAGTTCTATGCAGTCGGGTCAGCCGGGGTTACCAATAATTAAGGTGTATTCAATATGATAGATAATTGCTATATATCTAGGACCTCACTTGATTTATCTCTTATGTCACTTTATGGTATTGGTCGAGGGTGATGCGGCATGTGATACGGATTTTGCCATGTTTTATACGCTTTATCATATATTTCACCAGACTTTATATATCTGTCACCATACTTTACATATCTGTCACCACACTTTATATATCTGTCACCAGACTTTATATATCTGTCACCATACTTTATATATCTGTCACCACACTTTTTATATCTGTCACCACACTTTATATATCCGTCACCACACTTTATATATCTGTCACCGGACTTTATATATCTGTCACCATAATATCTGTCACCACACTTTATATATCTGTCACCACACTTTATATATATCTGTCACCAGACTCTGTCACCACACTTTATATATCTGTCACCACACTTTATATATCTGTCACCACACTTTGTATATCAGTCACCACACTTTATATTCTGTCACCACACTTTATATATCTGCCACCACACTTTATATATCTGCCACTAAACTTTCTATATCTGTGACCACATTTTATATATATCTGTCACCAGACTTTATATATCTGTCACCACACTTTATATATCTGTCACCAGACTTTATATATCTGTCACCATAATATCTGTCACCACACTTTATATATTAACTGTCACCAGACTCTGTCACCACACTTTATATATCTTTCACCACACTTTATATATCTGTCACCACACTTTATATTCTGTCACCACACTTTATATATCAGCCACCACACTTTATATATCTGTCACTAAACTTTCTATATCTGTCACCAGACTTTATATATCTGTCACCAGACTTTATATATATCTGTCACCACACTTTACATATCTGTCACCATACTTTATATATCTGTCACCACATTTTGTATATCTGTCCTCACACTTTGTATATCTATCACCACACTTTTTATATCTGTCATTACACTTGACATATCCATCACCACACTATATATATCTATCACTACTTTATATATCTGTCACCAGACTTAATATATCTATCACCATACTTTATATATATATCACCATACTTTATATATCAATCACCACACTTTATATATCTGTCACCACACTTAACATATCCATCATCACACTTTATATATCAATCACCTCACAATATATATCTATCACCTCACTTTATATATCTATCATTACACTTTATATATCTGTCACCAGACTTTATATATCTATCCCCACACTTTACATATCTGTCACCACGCTTTATATATCTATCACCACACTTTATGTATCTGTCACCACACCTTATATATCTGTCACCACACTTTATATATCTATCACCACACTTTATTTAAATTATCTGTTACCACACTTTATATATCTATCAACACACTTTATTTATCTGTTACCACACTTTATATATCTCACCACACTTTATATATGTGTCACAATATTTTATATATATGTCACCACACTTTATATATCTCTCACCAGACTTTATATATCTATCACCACACTTCATATATCTGTCACCATACTTTATATATCTGTCACTACACTTAACATATCCATGATCACACTATATATATCACTCACCTCACTATATCTATATCTTACTACTCACTTTATATATCTTACACAACACTCTATATATCTGTCTCTAGACTTTATATATCTATCACCACACTTTATATATCTGTCACCACACTTAACATATCCATCACCACACTTTATATATCAATCACCTCACTATATATATCTATCACCTCACTTTATATATCTATCACTACACTCTATATATCTGTCACCAGACTTTATATATCTATCCCCACACTTCACATATCTGTCACCACACTTTATATATCTATCACCACACTTTATGTATCTGTCACCACACCTTAAATATCTGTCACCAGACTTTATATATCGATCACTACACTTTATTTATCTGTTTCCACACTTTGTATATCTATCACCACACTTTACAAATGTGTCACCATACTGTATATATATGTCACCACACTTTATATATCTGTCACCACACTTCATAAATCTTTCACCACACTTTTTATATCTGTCGCCACACATTATATATACATCACCACACCTTATACACATCACCACACCTTATATATCTATCATCTCACTTTATATATCTATCACCACACTTCATAAACCAATCAGCTCACTTTATATTTATCTGTCACTAAACTTTATACGTCTATCACCACACTGTTCATTTATCCCTACACTGTTCATCTGTCACTTCACATTATATATCTGTCACCATACTTTATATATCTGTCACTACACTTAACATATCCATCACTACACTTTATATATTCATCACGTCACTATATATATCTATCACCTCACTTTATATATCTATCACTACACTTTATATATTTATCCCCAAACTAAATATATCTATCACATCACTCTATATATCTGTCACCACACTTTATAAATCTGTCCCCACAC
Source organism: Mytilus galloprovincialis (assembly GCA_037788925.1). Taxonomy (NCBI): domain Eukaryota; kingdom Metazoa; phylum Mollusca; class Bivalvia; order Mytilida; family Mytilidae; genus Mytilus; species Mytilus galloprovincialis. The sequence continues at coordinate 22,488,593 of CM075341.1, forward strand.
TTATTATATATATCAATCACCACCCTTCATATATCAATCACCTAACTATATATATATATCTGTCACCACACTTTATAAATCTGTCATCTTTTTTTTATATTTGTCACCACACATTTAATTTACATCACCTCATATATCTGTCACCACACCTGATATATCTATCATCACACTTCCTATATCTATCATCACACTTTATATATCTACCTCCACACCTAATATATCAATCACCTCACTTTCTATATCTATCACCACACCTAATATATCAATCACCTCACTTTAGACATTTGTAAGTACACTTTATATATCTTATCACCTCACTTTATGTATCTATCACCACACTTTCTATATCTATCACCACACCTAATATATCAATCACCTCTTTTTATACATCTGTTACTACACTTTACACATTTATAACCTTACTTTCTTTATCACCTCACATTCTTTATCTATCACCTCACTTTCTATATCTATCACCTCATTTTTTTTATTTATCACCTCAATTTATATATCCATCACCTCATATGATATAGCCATCACCACAGTATATATATTTATCATATACTTGTATACAATATTACTAAAATTTTACAGTTCAATAACATTTGAAATTATCAAAAGGCTATGAAAGGATTACTAGGTATGTTGACCAGATTCCTAAGAACTTCCAAAGCGGGCTGATAAAGGTACCTTTATTGACTGCTTCCGGAATGTTATCACATGCCTTTCCGTTCATTTCCGTGACGTTTATCACATGCAACTTCGTGCATTTCCAGAAATTTGATTAAAAACGATAACAAAACGCGGAAAACGACAAGTGATACGACTTTTCACAAAATGGTTGAGGAGCAAAAATTAATTAAGTTAAACATGTTTTAAAGACACAAATGAGGTAACAATATAATTGAAGAACATATGATAATTGTTGTGACAAGAAAAATAAATGCTTGTAATATCAATAAAGACAATTAAAGTTAAGATCTTTTTTTGGCTGTCTGTAATATTATCTGAGAGTGCAAAGACAAACAAAATGAAATTTTAGTTGTTCTTGTCTGTATTTCTTCTGCTGAAGTATATGATAAAAAGATAATTACATGTCATTGTTCATATCAGACCCTTTATCGGCCCTCGTTCATGATATTAGCCCTCGAGCCTTCGGCTCTTGGGCTGATATCATAACCTTGGCCGATAAAGGGTCTGATATGAAAAATGTCATGTAATAATCTATACTTATCACCTAACATGATATCTTCACTTCATTTATCTATTACCACCTTCTATATACATACATATATCACCTGAATTCAATTTTTTTCTTTCTACCCCCATACTTAATATGTTTGGTATATTCTCTTACTGTATAAGGCTATCACAACTCTATGTGTATCTGTTAAAACCATGTTTATACCAATTTGAAAGTGGATATAAGCATACTAACGATTAATGTATATTTACAGCAATCTGTGTATGTTTGCTGAAAACTAAAAGTGATTCAGTTCGGCACCTATCATTGTAACTATTTGTTTTTCAACATGGTTGATTTTGTTGCACAATCATACACATTTTAATTTTGAAAACTATTATTGTCATGGTAGAAAAGACTGAAGTTTATGTGTGTATCTTTTCAGAAAATTGGTGGGATTCTTATTGCTATAAAGAGATATTTGAAAAACAAACAGAACATATAAAAGCATACCACATGACTGATATCTGTATAGAATATAAATACAGCCTAGCGATATATTTAGGACTGTATCTGTAGGACACCAAATTGCGGAATAGATATTTATGACCACACTCTACATATCTATCACCACTCTGTATCATTAATCACCTTACTGTATATATCTATCACCACTCTGTATCATCAATCAACAAACTATATATGTATCACCACTTTGTATCATCAGTCACCATATTGTATATATCTATCAGCACTCTGTATCATAAATCACCTTCTTGTATATATCTATCACCGCACTAGATATATATCCCCACTCTGCATCACCAATTACCACACTGTATATAGTCTCATCTCTTTGTATGTATCTATCACCACTCTGTTTCATCAATCCTCATAGTGTATATATCTTTCACCACTCTGTATCATCAATCACCCTACTCTTTATATGTATCACCACTGTGTATCATCTTTCACCACTCTGTATCATCAATCACCACACTGTATATATTTATTACCACTCTGTATCATTAATCACCACACTGTATATATTATCACTCTATCATTAATCACCTTACTTTATATATCTATCATCACACTGTATATATCTATCACCTAACGCATCATATGTCACAACACATTATGTATCTATCACCACACTTTATATATCTATCATCACACTGTATATATCTATCACCTCACTATATGCATCTATCACCTAACGCATCATATGTCACAACACATTATGTATCTATCACCACACATTATATATCTATCACCTCACTATATATATCTATCACCTAATGCATCATATGTCACAACACATTATGTATCTATCACCACACTTTATATATCTATCATCACACTTATACATCTATCATCACACTTTATACGTCTATCACCTAACTGATCATACGTCACAACACTTTATATTACGGATTACAAATGTGTCGAGGTTTGTGATTGGATAACAACACAGAGATGTCAGTATATATTCTGTAAACTGCCGGGGTATATACGACGTTTTTATCCCCAATTGGAACCTCAAAAATGTCATCATAACACCGGTTACTATGTGACGTAGTCAAAAGCTATCAGACTGTCAGAGGCTCACAGAGGGAAAATAATGACGTGCTTCAGTCAATAATACATTTTTAATACAAAATCACGCATTTTACACTTTTAATACTTAAATTTAATGTTAAAAGTGTTATTATAAATTATTACATACACGATAAAATTATGTTCACAGCAAATTAGAAAATCCTTCACGTATGCCGAACATATTAGGTTGGGTTTTTCAATATATATGTGTTGTCAACAAATACCTGCACTGGAAAATAACATTAAGTCAGGGGTAATCCGTAATATATGTGTAATTCAGGTCTCAGAAAGGGTATATACTGTGACATTCCCGGCTTAGGGCTTATATCCCCTTCGCCTTCGGCTCAGGGGATATAAACTCTAAGCCGGGAATGTCACAGTATATACCCTGTCTGAGACCTGAATAACATATAATATATCTATCACCACGCTGTATATATGTCACCACACTTTGTATATCTATCACCTCATTTTATTAATATACCACCTCTGTTTATATATCTATCACCTTATTTAATATATCTATCAATACAATGTACATCTATCACTACATTTTATATCTCTATCACCTCATTTTATATCTCTATCACCTCACTTTATACATATATCACCACACTGTGTATCTGTCACCACAATTTGTATATCTATCATCTCACTTTATATATCTTTCACCTTAATTTATATATTTATCTCCTCATTTTATATATGTATGACATCCCTGAAAATATTTTTTTGACCTCACTGTTGATATTTTTTCACCATATTTTATATATGTGTCCCCTCCACATATGTATCTTTTAACTAACTGCACTGTTTAAATCAATCACAACACCATTGATATATATGTCAACACACAGTATATATATATATATATCATCCTTTTGTTTATATATCATCACACTGTATATATCTTAATACTATTCTGTGTATTCTTTACCTCACTGTATATACACATAACCCAACTATAACTAAGTCCACACTTATCACCAATCTATATCTATTTATCACCATCTTATCATATTTATAGTAACACAATGATTATATCTATCATCATTCTGTATCTATTTTTCACCAGATTGTATACTATAACTTGTTGTATCTTCTATAAGTGAGAGAAATATACTGGTCATTGTATAATTTACAGTGGAAGGAGATATGCAATGTCCACTGAGATATGTTTGTATAAGCTTGTATACTTATCATGTAGCAATTCTCAAATTCATTATTTATATTTTTGTTCTTCTTACAGAAATACCAAACAACATTTTGCAAGGATTTAGAGGTCATTGGTGAAAATGGAAGAAAGGACATGGATACATCTAATTTTAAATGAAATAACAAGAATAGTCAAATGATTTACAACCAAGCAGCACTCAGCAATAGTGATGGTAAAGTATTTTTAGAAAATGACACTCGAAAAAAAATATATATAGTGTGGTGTTTTATATATTCCTCCATTTCTGCAGTCGCTGTATTCATCACCACACTCTCCATATATATCCCAATAGTCTCAATAGGTACCCCCATACTATGATTGTCTATCACTACAGTCTCAATAGCTATCCCCATACTATGATTATCTATCACTACAGTCTCAATAGCTATCCCCATATCTGCCCCAATCACCTCACTTTATATATCAATCACCACACACACACACTCTATATATCTATCCCCACTCTCTGTATCTACCCCAAAAGTCTCTCTGTATATCTTCACATAATAAACACCTATCACCTCACTTTATTTATCACTAACCTTACTTTATATATCAATCAACACACTCTCTTTATATATCCCCATAATCTCTGTGTCACTCACCACACTCTCTATTTCTATGCCAACAGTCTCTATATCAATCACCACACTCTCTATATCTATGCCCACAGTCTCTATGTTTATGACCACATTATAAACACCTATCACCTTACTTTATTTATCCATCACCTCACTTTATATATTAATCACCACATACTCTCTATATCTATCCCCATACTTTTGATATATCTATCCCCACAGTCTCTATATCTATCCCCATACTTTCTATATCTTTCTCCTCAATCTCTATGTATATCTCCACACTATATAACACCTACTCCCTTACTTTATTAATCCATCATCTTACTTTGTACATCAATCACCATACTCTCTTTAATTATCACCAGACTCTCTTTAAATACCACCAGACTCTCTATATCTTTCCCACAGTTTCTATGTTTATCACCACATTATATTTAACCTACAACCTTACCTAACATACCTATCACTTTACTTTATTTATCAATTACCTCACTTTATATATCAACCACCACCCTCTTTTTAATTATCCCAAAAATCTCTGTATCTATCCCCACAGTCTCTATGTATATCACCACATTATGAAGACCTATCACTTTATTTTATTTAGCTATCACCTCACTTTATATATCAATCACCACACACTCTCTATATCTATACTCTCTATATCTTCCCCAAAAGATTCCATGTATACCTCCACATATAAAACATCTATCCCCACAGTCTCTATGCATACTTTCATATAATAAACACTGATTACCTTACTTACAAACCTATCACCTCATTTTATATATCAATCACCACATTTTCTATATCTATCGCGTGCTCTCTATATATATCCACACAGTCTCTATGTATATCAACACATCAATACACATACAAACTTACTATATTTATCAATCACATAGCTTATATATCAATCACCACACTCTTTATATCTATTCAAAAACTAGATATCGATACAATTAACATCTTTAACTTCCAATTATATATCAATCACCACACTCTCTATATCTACCCCAACAGTCTCTTTTTTTATCTCCACATATTTAACACCTTTCACCTTACTTTATTTATCAATCACCTCACTACATATATCAATCACCACACACTCTCTATATCTATTACCCACTCTCTATATCTACCCCAACAGTCTCTATGTATATCTCTACACCTATGACTTTACTTTATTGATCAATCACCTTACTGTATATTTTCACCTCAATTTATGTATTATTTCTATCACACCACTGGGTATATCTTTCAAAGCCCTATTTATATCATTTTAAAAGTAGATATGAGCATGATAATAATCCACCTTTCTGTACACAAATTTGTTTATGTTTATTTAGACACCTCATTGTTATTATTTTTTTTCTTCAGAAAAGTGAAACTAGATTTTTGATAGATTATATAGAACATAGAAGAAAAGAAAAAGGTAATCTTCATTGAAATTAAAAGTATTATTCATAGTTACCAAAGGTACCAGGATTATAATTTAGTACGCCAGACGCGAGTTTCGTCTACATAAGACTCATCAGTGACGCTCATATCAAAATAGTTAAAAACCAAACAAATACAAAGCTGAAGAGCATTGAGGATCCAAAATTCCAAAAAGTTGAGCCAAATATGGCTAAGGTAATCTATGCCTGGAATTAGAAAATCCTTAGTTTTTTCGAAAAATTCAAAGTTTTGTAAACAGGAAATTTATAACAAATGACCAATTAATTGATATTCATGTCAACACCGACAATTAACTCTTTACATATGTATGTAAAGAGTTAATTAGCAATCAAACAATCCTGATTGAAATGAAATAATTTAAAAGAAATGTTTTTTAAAGAATAACTGCTCCAACATGTCGTGCAATATATTATGTAAATATCATGTCAGGTATCTTTTCAATAAAAGTAGCAAATATGGTATACTAACTGTCAGTCAATGATTCTAACATTCAAGATGAGTAAACCTTAAAAATATATTGTTTCAGTGTTATTGTACTTGTAGCTTTGTCTACATTATACTTCTGCTGGCACACACATAATATATATACCACCATTTATTATGTATCTACTGCCACACATAGTATAATTATGGCCACATATAATATATCTACCCCACACATAATCAATCACCACATTACATAAATCATTCACCACAGTCTGTGTATTTATCACCGCACTATATATGTTTATCACCAAACTATTGTCTATCGCCTCACTATGTTTGTCTATCACCACACTATGTTTGTCTCTCTTCACACTATGTATGTTTATCACCACACTATTGTCTATCGCCTAACTATTGTCTATCACCACACTATGTTTGTATATCACCACACTATGTTTGTCTATCACCACACTTTGTTTGTCTATCACTTCAGTATGTTTGTCTATCACCACACTTTGTTTGTCTATCACTTCAGTATGTTTGTCTATCACCACACTATTGTCTATCACCACACTGTGTTTACCTATCACCACACTATGTATGTCTATCACCACACTATGTTTGTATATCACCACACTTTGTTTATCTATCACCACACTTTGTTTATCTATCACCACACTATGTATGTCTATCACCACACTATTGTCTATCTCCACACTATGTTTGTCTATCACCACACTATCTTTGTCTATCACCACACTATCTTTGTCTATCACAACACTTTATTTTAATCATCACAGTTTACATATTCACAAACACATACTTATTACCAATACTAGATAAAAAGAAATAGTTATGATGAAGCCTTGTTTTCTCCCTACATTGACATTTCATAAAAAAAAGGTAAATCATTTGAGTCACGGTTCTTTGTAAAGTCATTACTAAACAAAAAAATAATTTTAACTTTTCATTTAAATGATTGGTCTCACAAATGAATTGTATTTCTGCATTACAAATTTTACAATTTGATACAATCTGGGGATTATTTTCTATCTTTGTACTGATGAAACACTCCTATTTATTCTTAGATGGAAAATAAATAACAACGGTTTGAGGCATTGAAATTCTGTATTGTATAGGACTAATTATTTATTCAACTGAACCATATATTATTTTGTAGGTTAAACAAGATTTAGTGCCGGCCACACAATTAAGAAAGAATAAGAACAAGAATTCTTTACAGAACAGGGGAGACTATTTTACTGCACTTAGATTTGTGTTTTTGTTATAATTAATTAATATTGTTATTTGTCCTTGAATTAAATATCTGCAATGTGGAGGACAACTGAACTGTGTTCTTATATATTGAAGACATGCAATATATTTTTGTTTAGGGGCCAGCTGAAGGACGCCTCCGGGTGAGGGAATTTCTCGCTACATTGAAGACCTGTTGGTGACCTTCTGCTGTTGTTTTTTTATTTGGTCGGGTTGTTGTCTCTTTGACACATTCCCCATTTCCATTCTCAATTTTAATGATTTAAAATGCATCTAAGATGAACTTTATACTACTAGGTAAATGGTTATCATTAAAGTAACAAACATAGAATGCATTTACATGAATACATTTTATATTCTATGTATAAAATATTATCTAAAAGGTAAAAGTAAACATATTTCTGGCTGTTTAAAAACAAATCAAAGCAGTTTTATTTTGTAGTTCAGAATGTATTTACGTTGTTCATGCATTTATGTATTGGAATATTTAGAATTGTACAATGTATTGAGTTTAGTGGAACTTTCGTTCTATGTAATTTAGGTTTGATTTTCATGAAATAAAAAGTTCTTAAATTTTATTATTACTTTTACTTGGTATCAATGTGACAATTTTCCGGCAACAATTGCTATATGATTGCTTTTCTATATATATAATAAAATTCTTCATCTCTTGACAAGAACTAAATATTGTGTCTATGATGATGATAAGAAAATGTAAACAGTCTTATAATAGGGAGACTTGGAAAATCTTGAAATAATTGTATATGAAGCTCATAAAATAGAGTTATTGGTTTCCGAAAATTTTCAGATTATTCCACAGGGAACATCTACAATCTTTTATGCACATTTTATATGTTACCGACTGTAAGACATGCATAGGTATTTTAGTCAGGGTGAAATATATCCAAAAGACACTTATAGAGTAGGCTGTATGTGTTGAAATTCTCCATGAAAATTTATTCAGTATGCTGCAAGTGTTGAACTTTGAGGACATCTACAATGCTTCATACACATTTGATGTTTTACTAACTGCAAGGGATATATAGGTACATTGGTAAGGATGAAATCTTTCCACAAACATTTATACAGTAGGCTTCAAGTGTTGTTATTTGAGAGGGAAAATCTACAATGCTTCATACATATTTGGTATTTTCCCAACTGCAAGAGATATATAAAAGAGGAACGAAAGATACAAGAGGAACAGTCTAACTCATAAATAGAAAATCATAGGTACATTAGTAAGGATCAAATCTTTCCATCAACATTTATACAGTAGGCTGCAAGGGTTCATATTTGAGATAGATTATTTACAATCCTTCATGCACATTTTGTAGTTTACTGACTGCCAGACATATAAGAAATGACATAAATATGAAATATTTCCAGGAAAATTATAAAGCTGTGGTTTGTGCTCATAGTTGAAGGCCGTATGGTGACCTTTAGTTGTTAATTTCTGTGTCAATTTGGTCTCTTGTGGAGAGTTGTCTCATTGGCAATCATACCATTTCTTCTTTTTTTTATAATTAGGAGGATGTAAGTGTTGATATTTGAGAAGGAACATCTACAATCCTTCATATATATTTATAAGAAGATGTGATATGAGACAACTCACCATCCAAGTCATAAGTTGTAAAAGTAACCAATTATAACATGTTTAAGTCAAAGTTCGGTCTTCAACACAGAGTTTTGGCTCACACCGAACGGCAAGCTATATAGGGCCCAAACTCATTAGTGTGAACCATTCAAACGGGAACACAAACGAATTTATCTAAATAAAAAAACGAGAAACATTTATGAACCACGTCAACAAACAACAACCACTGAACATTAAGTACCTAATAAGGACAGGCGAATAACAAATGCAGCGGAATTGAATTTTTTGATAGGTACCAAGCTTAACCCTTCACTGAACAACAGTGTGACATCACAACATAGAAAGACTCACTATGAAATATGAATTAAAATGGGTTAACTAAATCATAAGACATATTACCACAAACTTGAATATATACACTGAACGAATGAGTTTGATATATGCCACAATGATAATACAAAATCATTAAAATAATGGATTATATGTTAAACAATTTCACATGGATAGCCATAACCTTGTAAAGGTACATGTTTGGGAGTTTACCGACTGCAGGAGCTATATAGGTACTTAGTTATGATTGAAATCTTTCAATGTACATTTATACAGTAGGCAGTATGTGCTTGAATTCGAGAAACAACACCTACAATCCTTTGTGTACATTTGATATAATACAAATTGCAGGATTATGGTCAGAATTTGTGAATCTGCACAAACTCTCGTATCGTTTATGTTGGCACCACCCACAAAACGTAAATCGTTAGTTCTTTATCTGTATCTTTATCTTCAAGTTGTCTTTGTGTTTACTTTTGTAGGACATGTACTTCATCATATCTGCTCATTATTACTCATTGTAATTATCACCATCTACTCTAAAACTCCTAACCGAAATGTAATAATCTTTTGGCATAATGTTTACTTTCTAATGTTGTAGTGCAATTTATATGCTAGTAGATTTTTAGGTCAGAATTGTATGCGGGTTTCATTACCGAAGCATGAACGTATTTTACAATAGGTTTATTTGAGAGATACACAGTGTAACAGTTAAGGATTTGTATAGTGAGAAGGATTTTGCGGTTTATACAAATTCTTGCCAATATTTATCCATAAATTCTAAAAACCCTTTATTACAATAATTTATACCTTCTTATAATCTTAACCATATTACATGATAATGGATTTTACACTCATTTTCTAAAACCCTATATTACAATAAATTAAACTTTCTCATAATCTTAACCATATAATCTTTTAGCATCTCATTCTTTTATCAGATTTTTTTTATAGCGTATACTTTATGCACTTGGAGATACACTTATATTCCCGTGAAAAGCCTGAAATTAACAGGTACGCAAGCTCAAAATATAATTGTAGTTATCTTTAAGGCAAATTCGTTTTGGCATTACTTATATCTCAATTATTATATAAATTAGGTTAAATCTTTAGAAGTTAATATACAGTTACACGAAAGGCTGTTCTCTCAGTCGTATTGATTTAAATCAAGAAAGGATTTGTCTTCAGAATAACCGATATTGCTTCAATTTAATACGCAGTTTCAGACTGTGTTCCTTATTTTGTAAATAGCAGATACACTTGTTTCAAGTTGGGGAGTAATTTTTAATCAATTATGCGACAGTTATATCAGTTGTCCATATAGCACTTTAATTAACCCTTTTTCAACATGATATTGAAAAGCCCAACATTATAGGTGTAAATCATATCTTAGCTGGTGTTTGCACATCAAACTTTAAGATCGTTTAAGATCGACAGGTTATAGTTTATAAAGTATCATCATTCATCGAAACATTTAACAGAGTGTTGTAAGCAATTAAGATATTTTTTTCATTCCATTGTAAGATATGTTATAAATCTGAACATCGGACAGACGCTAAAGTAATTTTTAGTCAAACAAATGTGTTAATGCTACATCCATTTCTATGATTACTGATAGAATAACTGAATGCAAACAAACAGAAAAATATATTGAAAACTTCTTCAAATCTTGTATGTTGTATGTTTTAACAAATAACATAGTTTAGTCTTATATTTTTTTTTAAAGTTTATTCATATGTATCGTGACAAACGTACATATATCAAGTTCAACGTCTAACTAGTTTTACTACTGACTTCTGTGCATGAAATATTCGTCGCTGGGTGTTGAACATGCAACAGGAATTAATCAATATATATACCATAAAAAAATCAAGTACTCAGAAAACGTAGAAAAGTTGTTCCAGCTAATGATTTAGTAGCAAACAAATGTGGTAGTCGTAAGAGGCAATACTTAATTAAATATTATATTCATTCAATAGCTAGTGATCTATGTCAAGTAATGTTATATCACAACAGGATCTGAGCTCAAATCATGCCTTGAACATTCAAAGATCCATGTATAAGAGAGAGTCGACAATTTGCTTTAATAAAATGACTATCTTCAGTTAAAAACCAAATCCTCTAAATAATTGCGGCTTCTGGTTGGTATTCCACAACATATATATATATATTTTATCTTTTTATCTATAATCTCTAGTATTAACAAATATCAGTCTTTCTTCAATAATTCTAAACCACCCACAGAAAAAGATATGTTTAGTGAAGATTTTTGGTGTGGTTTGTGTTGCTAAGTCTTTAGGTTTTTTATGTTTTTTTTATACTGTTGTTTGTGTTTGTGATTTGGTCTTTTTTCTTTTTTTATCCCTGATGTTGTCACTTTATTCTCTACTTCTCAGTGTGTAAGTCCCTTTGGTATCGATCGCCTCTCTTTAAGCTTAACTTCTGTCAGGTTTTAAATAACTGCATCTACTGTATGTTCCCTTCAAATCGATTGATAGTTGTGACTTCTTGATTCGCTATACTACATTTTCATTCAAATGGTAGAAGTTTTTTTTAAATAGCCATTTATTATCAGCAACTAATAATAGCATGTCCTCTTCGGTCAGGAAAATGGTGAATATGGCATATAGAACTATGAAGAAATCATGTTAGCTATATATTTTCTCCATAAAAACTGTACATTAATGTTCGGCAAATAAATTAAAATGCATTACTGTAGTTTTTCGTATTTTTCCCCATTGCCCATAGATTTGTTCGTGTGTTGTGAACAAAAGTGTATTATCAAAAGACATTTTCCTCATGAAAACTGTATATTAATGTTCGGCAAATAAAGTTAAAAACGCATGACTGTAGTTTTTCGTATTTTTTTCCCCAATTGACCTTAGATTTGTTCGTGTACATGTGTTGTTGTGAACAAAAGAGTATTATCAAAAGACCGTGTAGATTCCATTCACTACAAAAAAGTTAAAAATATCTACCGGTACCTTTATGATTTTTTTTGCTTTGAATAATCAAGACTTGATTTTCTCAATGCTAGTATGAAGGGATCAACTCTTTCGACTAATGTCTTTCGGGATTTAATATTTCACCTTATAATAAATTGCCAACTATTACCTAAATCATGAAATAACGTCTTTTGAGTAACAAACAAGTTTTAACTAATCAACTGTGTAAATTCTTCAATAGTTTCAGTAAATACAAATAAACAAAAAAATACTCAGAACCACGGCTGATACAAACTGGTTCCTAGAATTCGGAACAATACCAACTGCCTATATCTCATAACCATAAACAAAACATATACAGACTGAATATGGGAATCACAGACAATAAAAAGACTAGATGTATCTTACAACCACGGAAATACAAAGACTGTTTTAAAAACCACAGACTCTTTAAATTCAGATATCTTTAAAGAACTACAGACAATACATTCAGACTGTGAAGGAGAACCACAGACAAAAGACACTAACGTACCTAACAATTAGACAATACTTAAGAACACATGCAATACATATAGGTTTGAGTGGATTAACGACCCACCTATAATGTAAGTTTGTTTACACATTGTTGTCAATATAATGGAATTTTATACATGTGAGAGGTTAAGCTAGCTATAAAACCAGTTTAAAGCCACCAGTTTCAACATCAGAAAATGTCTGTACCATTTCAGTAAAAAGACAGGTATTATACCAAATATGTCTTGTTTTTTTCAAGCATTGTTATAAATAAATGGAATTTGATGTGACAGTCATACAAGCGAGAACTTAAGCGCTATAAAACCAGGTTAAATCCACCATTTTCTGCATTTGAGAATACAGGTACAAAGTCAGGAATATAACAGTTGTTGTTTATTCATTTGATGTATTTCATCATTTGATTTTGTCATTTGATTACTTTCCTTTTTGAATTTTCCTCGGAGTTCAGTATTTATTTATTTCACTTTTTATGCATTCTGTTTGATGTGTTTGAGCTTTTGATTTTGCCTTTGATCAGGAACGTTTCGTTTCTGCTTTTCCTAGGAGCTCTGTAATTTTGTTATTTTACTTCATACAAATCAAGCATATTATTTTTGCTGTACATGTTCTTATTTTGTGTCATGGAAGGATACCCATATCATGTGATATTCTAATACATGAAGAAAATCTTGAATAATCTTTCAATTAAACATTCTTTCATACATGCTTAAAACTTAAAAACTTGAAATGTGGTATGATTATCAAGAAGATAACTATCCAATGGAGACTTTCAACCATGGCAAACACATACCATATTGTATAATGTAGTTCAAAGGAGAAAACCAACCATGTCATTAGTGTAGAAAATTTGGGGTCAACACATTCAGAAAGTGAGTAGGTTAAAATGAATCCAGTTTAGTCTAGTGTAAAATCATTCTATAATTGCCAAAAGTGCATTTGATATAAAACATGTATAAGGCAATTTCCTATAAAATTTTCATTTCCAAGGGACATTACTCATGGTGAAATAGTGGATTAATTGAAATGAATTTCAAACTAACCCTAATAATTGCTAAGATAAACCTTCAATATAAATTTCGTAGCAATCCTATGAATGATGTAGATTTGAAAAGGCTTTCCATGCAATTTTTCGTATAATTTATATATCTAAGGGGAATAACTCCTTCAATAATAATTGTTTGGCACTGAATATGACTCCACATTAAAATGAATTCTAAACACTAACTTTACTAGGAGCTACATTCAGTTTAAGGGTAATCAAGTATAAAGGTATATTAAAACTGCTTCTGAATTTTCTAGTTGTTACAGATACACATGTTAGAAAACGGTTAAAAAAAGATATGCATTTGTCACTTTACTAGGAGTATCCCATGTTGTCAAAGAACCCAAAGCATGAGAAGGAGAATTGACATAAAGTATTAAGAACATAATATAACATGATTTATTGTACATAGCTCTTTAATACTAATTGAATATAACTAAAACACAAATCTAAGTGCAGTAAAAATAGTCTCCTCTGTTCTGTACACATTCTTGCCTCTGATTCTTTCTTAATTGTGTGGCAGGCACTAAATCTTGTTTAACCTAAAACATAACAATATGGTTCAGTTGAATAAATAATTATTCCAAAACAATACAAAATTTAAAAGCCCCAAACAGTTGTTATTTGTTTTCCATCTAAGGACAAGTAGGAGTGTTTCATCATTGCAATGGCAGAATCCCAAGATAGTATCAAAATGTAAAACTTGTAGAAATACAATTCATTTGTGAGACCAATCATTTAAATGAAAAGTTCAAATCATTTTTTACTTGGGTAATTACTTTTCTTTGCTTTACAACTGTGATGATTAAAATATAAAGTGTGGTGATAGACAAACATAGTGTGGTGATAGACAAACGTAGTGTGGTGATGGAAAAAGATAGTGTGGTGATAGACAAAGATAGTGTGGTGATAGACAATAGTGTGGTGATAGACAAACATAGTGTGGTGATAGACAAACATAGTGTGGTGATAGACAAACGTAGTGTGGTGATAGACAAAGATAGTGTCGTGATAGACAAAGATAGTGTGGTGATAGACAAAAATAGTGTGGTGATGGACAATAGTGCGGTGAAAGACAAACATAGTGTGGTGATAGATATACACAGTGTATTGATTTATTATGTGTGGCGGTAGATATATTATATGTGGCCATAATTATATTATGTGTGGCAGTAGATACATAATATGTGGTGGTATATACATTATGTGTGTGCCAGCAGATGTATTATGTAGACAATGATATAGGTACAATAACACTGAAACAATATATATATATAAGGTTTACTCATTTTGAATGTTAGAATCATTGACCGACAGTTAGTATACCATAATTGCTACTTTTATTGAAAAGATACCTGACATGATATTAACATAAAATATTGCATGACATGTTGGAGCAGTTACACTTTAAAAACATTTCTTCTAAATTATTTTATTTCAACCAGGATTGTTTAATTGCTAATTATCTCTTTACATACATATGTATAATACTTTTAATTTCAATGAAGATTACCTTTTCCTTTTCTTCTATTTTCTATCTATCAAAAATCTTGTTTCACTTTTCTGAAGAAAAAAAAAATAACAATGATAGGTGACACATTGAGTCATTTTAAGTTTAAAATCTAAATTAACATAAACAGATTTCTGCACAGAAACGTGGACTATTATCATACTCATATCCACTTTCAAGTTGGAATAAATAGGGCTTTGAGAGATTTACCCAGTGGTGTGAAAAACATAATGTATATATTGAGGTGAAAATATAAACAGTGAGCTGATAGATATTTTGAGTGAGGTGATACATATAAAATGAGTAATTCATTTACAAAGTGAGGGAATGGTATTTTAGTAAGATGATAGGGTATATTGTGTGCAGATATACATAGAGAATTTTGGGCTAGATATAGAGAGTATTGTGATAGGTATAGAGAATGTGGTGATTGATATATAAAGTGAGGTGAAAGGTATGTAAAGTAAGGTGATGATGTTTATAATGTTGTCATAAACATAGAGACTGTGGGGATAGATATCCAGAGAATGGGGATATATATAGAGAGTGTGTGGTGGTTGATATATGTAGTGAGGTGATTGATAAATAAAGTAAGATGATAGGTATTTATAATGTGGAGATATACATAGAGACTTTTGGGGTAGATATAGAGAGTATGGGGATAGATATAGAGAGTGAGTGCACGTGGTAATTGATATACAAACTGAGGTGAGTAATAAATAATACAAAGAGACTGTGGGGATAGATATTGAGAGTATGGGGATAGAAATAGAGAGACTGTGCTGATTGATATATAAAGTGAGGTGATGGATAAATAAAGTAAGGTGATAGGTGTTTACTATGTGGAGATATACACAGAGACATTTGGGGTAGATATCAAGAGTATGGGGATAGATATAGAGAGTGTGTGGTGATTGATTTATAAAGTAAGGTGATAGGTGTTTATTTTGTGAAGATAAACATAGAGACTTCTGTGGTAGATATAGATAGTATTTGGATAGATATAGAGAGTGTGCGGTTATTGATAATTTATGCGAGGTGAAAGTATGTAAAGTAAGGTGATAGGTGTTTATAATGTGGTCATACACATAGGGACTGTGGGGATAGACATCGAGAGTATGTGCATATATATAGATAGTGTGTGGTGATTGATATATAAAGTGAGGTGATTGCTAAAAAAAGTAAGGTGATAGGTGTTTATGATGTGGTCATAAACATAGAGACTATGGGGATAGATTTTGAGACTATGGGGATAGATATTGAGAGTAAGGGGATAGATATAGAGAGTGTGTGGTGATTTATATATAAAGTGAGGTAATTGATAGAAAAAAAAGTAAGGTGATAGGTGTTTATGATGTGGTCATAAACATAGAAACTGTGGGGATATATATAGAGAGTGTGTGGTGATCGTTAAATAAATTGAGGTGATGGATAAATAAAGAAAGGTGATAGGTGTTTATAATGTGGTCATAAATATAGAGACTGTGGGGATAGATATCCAAAGTATGGGGATAGATATAGAAAGTGTGTGGTGATGGATATATAAAGTGAGGTGATGGATAAATAAAGTAAAGTGATTGGTGTTTGTTATTTGGTCATAAACATAGAGACTGTGGGGATAGATAAAGAGAGTGTGTGGTGATTGATAAATAAAGTGAGGTGATAGGTGTTTATGATGTGGTCATAAACATAGAGACTGTGGGGATATATATAGAGAGTGTGTGGTGATCGTTAAATAAATTGAGGTGATGGATAAATAAAGAAAGGTGATAGGTGTTTATAATGTGGTCATAAATATAGAGACTGTGGGGATAGATATCCAAAGTATGGGGATAGATATAGAAAGTGTGTGGTGATGGATATATAAAGTGAGGTGATGGATAAATAAAGTAAAGTGATTGGTGTTTGTTATTTGGTCATAAACATAGAGACTGTGGGGATAGATAAAGAGAGTGTGTGGTGATTGATAAATAAAGTGAGGTGATAGGTGTTTATGATGTGGTCATAAACATAGAGACTGTGGGGATATATATAGAAAGTTTGGTGATTGATATATAAAGATTGATAAATAAAGTGAGGTGATAGGTGTTTATTATGTGAAGATATACAGATAGACTTTTGGGGTAGATAAAGAGAGTGGGGATAGATATATAGAGTGTGTGTGTGTGGTGATTGATATATAAAGTGAGGTGATTGATAAATAAAGTAAGATGATAGGTGTTTATTGTGTGGAGATATACAGAGAGACTTTTGGGGCAGATATAGAGTGTTGGGGATATATATATAGAGAGTGTGGTGATTGATACATAAAGTGAGGTGATTGATAAATGAAGTAAGGTGATAGGTGTTTATTATGTGGAGATATACAGAGAGACTTTTGGGGTAGATATAGAGAGTATAGGGATATATATAGAGAGTATGGGGATATATATACAGAGTGTGGTTATTGATATATAAAGAGAGGTGATTGGTAAATAAAGTAAGGGGGTAGCTTTTGTATTATCCTGAGATATACATAGAGACTATTATGATACTATGATGATATATACATAATGACTGTTGGCATTGGCATGGAGAGTGTAGTGATAGATAATCATATTATGGGGATAGCTATTGAGACTGTAGTGATAGATAATCATAGAATGGGGATAGCTTTTGAGACTGTAGTGATAGATAATCATAGTATGGGGATAGCTATTGAGACTGTAGTGATAGATAATCATAGTATTGGGATACCTATTGAGACTGTAGTGATAGATAATCATAGTATGGGGGTACCTATTGAGACTGTTGGGATATATATGGAGAGTGTGGTGATGAATACAGCGACTGCAGCAATGGAGGAACATATAAAACACCACACTATATATATCTTTTTTCGAGTATCATTTTCTAAAAATACTTTACCATCACTATTGCTGAGTGCTGCTTGGTTGTAAATCATTTAACTATTCTTGTTATTTCATTTAAAATTAGATGTATCCATGTCCTTTCTTCCATTTTCACCAATGACCTCTAAATCCTTGCAAAATGTTGTTTGGTATTTCTGTAAGAAGAACAAAAATATAAATAATGAATTTGAGAATTGCTACATGATAAGTATACAAGCTTATACAAACATATCTCAGTGGACATTGCATATCTCCTTCCACTGTAAATTATACAATGACCAGTATATTTCTCTCACTTATAGAAGATACAACAAGTTATAGTATACAATCTGGTGAAAAATAGATACAGAATGATGATAGATATAATCATTGTGTTACTATAAATATGATAAGATGGTGATAAATAGATATAGATTGGTGATAAGTGTGGACTTAGTTATAGTTGGGTTATGTGTATATACAGTGAGGTAAAGAATACACAGAATAGTATTAAGATATATACAGTGTGATGATATATAAACAAAAGGATGATATATATATATATATACTGTGTGGTGACATATATATCAATGGTGTTGTGATTGATTTAAACAGTGCAGTTAGTTAAAAGATACATATGTGGAGGGGACACATATATAAAATATGGTGAAAAGATATCAACAGTGAGGTCAATACAATATTTTCAGGGATGTCATACATATATAAAATGAGGAGATAAATATATAATTTAAGGTGAAAGATATATAAAGTGAGATGATAGATATATACAAATTGTGGTGACAGATACACAGTGTGGTGATATATGTATAAAGTGAGGTGATAGATATATATAGTGACATGATGAATATATAAAGTGTAGTGATGGATATATAATGTGTAGTGACAGATGAACAGTATAGTGATAAATGAACAGTGTGGTGATAGATGTATAAAGTTTAGTGACAGATAAATATAAAGTGAGCTGATTGGTTTATGAAGTGTGGTGATAGATATATAAAGTGAGGTGATAGATATTTAAAGTGTGGTGATGTGTATAAGGTGTGGTGATGTATATATAATGTGTGGTGACAGATATAAAAAGTGTGGTGAAAGATTTATGAAGTGTAGTGACAAATATATAAAGTGTGGTGACATATATATACAGTATGGTGACACATTTATAAAGTTTGGTGATAGATATATAAAGTGTGGTAACAGATAAATAAAGTGTGGTGATAAATATATAAAGTCTGGTGACAGATATTTAAGGTGTGGTGACAGAAACATAAAGTGTGGTGATAGATATATAAAGTGTGGTGATAGATAAATATATAGTGAGGTTATGGATACATAAAGTGTGGTGATGGATATATATAGTGAGGTGATTGATATATAAAGTGTGATCATGGTTATGTTAAGTGTAGTGACAGATAAAGTATGGTGACAGATATATGAAGTGTGGTGACAGATATATAAAGTGTGGTAACAGATAAATAAAGTGTGGTGATAGATATATAAAGTGTGGTAACAGATAAATAAAGTGTGGTGATAGATATATAAAGTCTGGTGACAGATATGTAAGGTGTGGTGACAGATACATAAAGTGTGGGGATAGATATATAAATGCTGGTGACAGATATATATTGTGAGGTGATTGATATATAATGTGTGATGATGGATATGTTAAGTGTGGTGACAGATATATAAAGTGTGGTGATAGATATATATTGTGAGGTGATTGATATATAAAGTGTGATGATGGATATGTTAAGTGTGGTGACAGATATATAAAGTGTGGTGCTGGATATATAAAGTCTAGTGACAGATATATAGAGTGTTGTGACAGATATATAAAGTGAGTAGATAGATATAGATATAGTGAGGTGAGTGATATATAGTGTGATCATGGATATGTTAAGTGTAGTGACATATATTAAAAGTATGGTGACATATATATAAAGTGTGGTGATAGATTTATAAAGTAGTGATAGATATATAAAGTGAGGTGATAGATAAATATATAGTGAGGTTATGGATACATAAAGTGTGGTGATGGATATATATAGTGAGGTGATTGATATATAAAGTGTGATCATGGTTATGTTAAGTGTAGTGACAGATAAAGTATGGTGACAGATATATGAAGTGTGGTGATAGATATATAAAGTCTGGTGACAGATATATAAAGTGTGGTGACATATATATAAAATATTGTGACACATATATAAAGTGTGGTGAGATATATAAAGTGTGGTAACAGATAAATAAAGTGTGGTGATAGATATATAAAGTGTGGTAACAGATAAATAAAGTGTGGTGATAGATATATAAAGTCTGGTGACAGATATGTAAGGTGTGTTGACAGATACATAAAGTGTGGGGATAGATATATAAAGTCTGGTGAAATATATGATAAAGCGTATAAAACATGGCAAAATCCGTATCACATGCCGCATCACCCTCGACCAATACCATAAAGTGACATAAGAGATAAATCAAGTGAGGTCCTAGATATATAGCAATTATCTATCATATTGAATACACCTTAATTATTGGTAACCCCGGCTGACCCGACTGCATAGAACTTTTGACGAATACAACAATCATGACAATAATTTTTCTTTTGTGACTTCAGATATTTTTTTTTACTTCAAAATTTTAATACAACCTGTGTGATATCCAGTAATGGCGGACACATAGTGATAAGGTGCAGTGGCGGATCCAAGGGAGGGTTCAGGGGGGTTGGATCCCCCCTTTTTTTACGATCAATGCATTGGAATGGGGACATATAGTTGGACCCCCCCCTTTTTTTTTAAATGGCTGGATTCGCCCCTGATAAGGCGTATGAAAAATTACCATCAACATCAAACCACTCTCATTTTACAAGATTTGTTACATTTTTCAGCATATAGGTTTCAAGTTTAAGTCCTAACACAAATCTATCTCCACATAGAAGATTTTTTTTTCAAAAAATGAAAGTAGAAATTACCGGATCCGCCCAGTTCCGGTCGCGCATGCGCACAAATACGAGGTTACAGTCCGGGTTACAATATCAGTAACCTTGTATATTATATACCTCACATCAAATATACTTTGTCAGAAAAGTCTTATTGTAAAACCAAAATAATGACGGATAGTTACAGTAAATATTCCGTGATATGTCAAGTCCTTTGCAACTTGCTCGATTAAGTCCAAAGAACAGACAAAAGTCGTTAAATTTTATGCAGTGAATAAAAAATATGCTAAAAAAACCTCGATTGAAATTTTAAGTCAATTTACCAGTTTAGGGAAGTCGACTTTTGTATCTGCATTGCATAAAAGATTGGATGAGGGGAACATCAAGATGTTTCATGCGATAGCTGTTAATTTGAAGAACTCCGTGCAGGAAGTTTGACGACGTACAATTATCTGACTGTTGTCCCTCAGTTTCGGGTATTCAGTGTACACGTTCTAGAATGCAGTCGTTCATCTGGAGCGCTTGTATATTTTGTTGTAACAAAACATTTTAGAAAGATAAAAAATTACTCAAGTTTGAATCAGATGAGCGCATTAAAAATGATTTATCCGTGTCAGATAAAGTTAAAGTTGAAATAGTTTCCCGTCCATCTTTTAAACTTCAAGCACTCTGTCAATTTGGTTGCATTACAAAATATTTGCTAAAAGCGAAAAAAAAAAAATCCAAACCCGTGGAAGCAGATATTTCAGAACACGATACTGCTTTTACTAATTCTATTTTGGCTATTAACAACGATTTATTGGTCATTCCTCATGGCACCGTTACTCGATAAATATAAATCATTTCTTCAGGCTGATTCTAATTTAAAATATTCTACATGAAAAATGCAGTCTAAACTCATTTATTTCTATAGAAATTCAGTTGTCAAACAACTTCAACAAGTTCAAGGCAAATATAACATATTATTTAGTAGCAAATTAACTATTTTAGATGCCATATAAGCTTCTAGTCAATTGAAAACTGACCTCAAAATCTTAATGTCAAACTGTAATAGACACAAATAACGGACAGATATTTAATTCCGCTGCAAGTTTACTTAGAAAAGACACCGAAACTCCAAAGAAGACTACCCAACTTTGGATGAATTGTTTCTTCCTTCTTAATTCAGTCAATGCATTCGTATTTATTGCAATTCACTCTATGGTTACTCAATGAAACTGCATACAGCCAAGACTATTCTCAGAAAAGGCACCAAAGAAATTGTGGAAATGCTAAGCAATTGTTGAGGCAATCTTTTTATTTTACTCCTTTTCATTTAGGATTGGCTTTACAAATGTACCGTGAGTTTGGTTCAAAACACCTTGTTGAAACATTGAATGTCAATGGATTTTATGCTTCTTAAAATAAAGTGCTACGCTATATAATGTGTTGCCAACCATGAAATTGAGCGAATTCAAGATAGTGTGTACTTCTCGTATGATGTTTCCCCAGCATCTTTGCAGACAAGCATATGGATGTCATCACACCTTCCTAAACCCCCTTATAAATTCCGTTAAATCTTGGATGAATTGATAGGGATGGTTTGAAGCTGTTAATTTTTAGGAACAAATGTCTTCGGACTTCCTACAATACCTTGTCTGTACTTGTAAAGAAAAACTCAAAATAACGTGTTTGCTTCGAGCGGAACCTTTCATGTGCAGACCTGTGGCCATGAGTGAAATGTATAGAGTATTAAAACATGTCAAAATGTTAGAAATTATTATAAATTAAGGAATGTATCTCCCTAATGCAAAGCTCTGATTCGTTTCACTGATTTGGCTATACTTTTTGGAACTTTTGGATTATAGCTCTTCATCTTTAATATAAGCTTTGGATTTCACATATTTTGGCCACGAGCATCACTGAAGATATATGTATTGTCGAAATGAGCATCTGGTGCAGAAAAAATGGTACCGTTATTGTTATTGTGACAGTTGATGAAAATGAACATGATGGAGATAAGGGTTGATTTGGTATAAAGCTTGTTGCACTGGTACACACGAATCCAGTCCCGAGGTTAGGGGATTGTTGGCGTGCCCTTAAAAAAGTTAAACCCCGCCACTATCTGTATGTGTCAGTTTTAAGTTACGAGACGGTAATGCAGTGTTTGTCGTTTGTTTCTATATACTATATTGGTTTCTTTATTATTTATTTTGTACATTAATCAGGCCGTTAGATTTTTTGTTTGTTTTACATTATTCGTTTCGGGAATTGAAGACTTTGCAGTATGACTTTTACTCATTGTTGAAACCCATACGGGACCTATAATTGTTTTATGTCTCATTTGGTCTCATTTGGAGAGTTGTCTCATTTGCAATCATATCACATCTTCTTTTTTTTATATGGAATACTTTTGAAGTCTGTGGTACGTTGCAAGGGAAAAAAGGGGGGATATAGTTACAAAACGTATAATTTAATAGATATTAACCAGAGTTAATTACACAACAAAAGATAATACTATGGTAGCAGTAATAATTGTTAAAAAAACACCAAAAAGCAACGAGTAGTCTGTAAAAAACCTGAAGTATCCGCAAATTCAATTTGAGGTCATATTTGACTGTAGTGTTCTATGGCTTTGGTTTAATACCTCACCCAATATGATAGTTTAAAAAATAATTTTAAAGTATTGTCCTGCATGACACTTGTTTTTTACCTAAAATTGATATTTGTCTTAGGTTTAGGTGCTCTTAACATTTTATAGGTTGAAAACTTGATTTTTGAAGTTTTGTTTATATAACGTCGTTTTAGGACTTTTTTTGATAAAAAAAATCTCAATGATTAAGGTTTATGCATAATAACAAACATTACTAAAGCCAAAACAGTATCATTTGTATTTAGGTAGAGTTTAGAAATAGAAAAAAATTTCAAAATTGAAACCCACCCAAATTTTCACAAATTTTTACATATGACCTTTGACCTCAATTTAAAAAAAATGTGACCATATCAAGTCCTGACGACAGGCATATTCTTATAGTACATGATTTCCTCTTTCCAATGATATATTATGTAGGTGTGTGTTCGGTGGGGAGATTAAATTCCAAAAAATCTGCCTTCAGTCACCGCACTAATAGCACGGGTTCAATAAGAGTTTTATAAAGTTTTGTATAAACATCAAATGACATCCCTCCACATGATAAAAATTAAGTGTTTACTGCAGAAAGATCCGGCTTGCAGATTTTGTTATCTCTCGGATCGTATATTTGTGTTCCATTAATTCGTTTATATGTAATCTTAAATATTTGTACGCATTGTCAAAGCTAATAGGCATATCACTGCATTTAAAATTGAAGTCTGATCTCGGAGCCTTTATGTTACGAAAATGTATAATTTTGGTCTTGGTCTCATTTAAAGTCATTCTCCATTTCATACACCAAGAATGAACAGTTAAAGTTTAACATATTTTGAACTTAAACTTATGAATAGAATAAATCGTGCATGATCAATTCAGTTCATAGGCACTTTTTTTTTAAAGATGTTTGCTGCACATTTTTTATTGATGTCAATGTCAAAATGGCATAAGCTACGAGATATGAAAAATATACATGAAGCCACGGTTTTTGAAAGTGAATCAAACGTGAACCATAAAGCTGAATGATTTGATCCACAAAGAAATTATTTTACAGGTGAAACGATGATTAACTTATTTATTTATTTATTAATTACACGTAGTCGCAATCCATTTTCATTAATGTTTATATCAGATAATGCGACGGTCGGCAGTTATTGGAGGTCATCTCGACGGTGAATTAGATAGCGTCTAGACTAAAATACACACACAATGCTGATATATCTATCGACTCCTAGGCCTGGCATTGCTAAGGCAGCAACCATTTGATTTTCTGGGGGGGGCTATGGTTTTTTTTTCTGGACAAATTTTTTTTTTCGCCTGCGGCGAAAAACAATCTATTTTTTTCCCGACAAGTCGAAAACAATTTTTTTTTTCAATTTTAGCATTACATATAGTGGCAGCTGAGGGTGAAACAAACAATTTTTTTTTCTCAGAATCAAAAACAAATTATTTTTTTCTCCAAAAACTGGAAACAAACTTTTTTTTTTCCAAAAAAAACCATAGCCCCCCCCAGAAAATCAAATGGTTGCTGCCTAATAGTTTTTTGCAGACTTATTGTTATTTAGATACACGTTACCAATCAAATATGTGAAATTGAACCAAAACGGTGAACATGAATTTGACAGCTAATACCCCTTTAAATACTTGAAATTGGACATTAACCTAATATGGGACAATATCAATAATCTAAATACATGGTTACAATCATCATATCAAAGAACCACACGAATTTATTTTTTTATGCTGAAATCAAACATATTATCATTTTGGTCCCTTTGGACCTCAATATGGACCAATTTGTTCTTGTTTGTCCAGCTTATAGATCTGTACGAACACAATTTTTACCAAAGTACTATTGTCATTGGCCTAATAATATCAAACTATTAAATTTACAAGAAGCTTCTAGTAAGTCTCTTACGATCAAATTATTATGTAATTATGTAAAAGCTGCATGGAATATTCGATCTTATATAGTCTCATAACTTTATGTGTCATTGTATTATACTATTGTTCTCTGCTTTCTATTCATGTTTTATATTATGTAATATATGTTGTTAAATTTTGCCATAGAATGTCTATGCTTTTGCAATAAAGATTGATTGATTCAATTTGATATCAGGTTGGATTCAGAATATCAAAGAACTAAAAAAAAAAAAAAAAGAAAATATTTGTTTAAATCAAACCATTTTAATTTAGATCCAATTAGGTCCATATTAAAAACTGTGCAAGAAAAGTAGAAAATTTATTTATATGCTTAGATTCAGCATATCAAAGAACCCCAATAACTAATTTTTGTTGAAATCAAACTAAATTTTATTGATGAAACTTTGGAGCTTATCAAGGGCCCCTTTCAATGTGGACCAGTTTAAAAAAACAGGTCCAAAATAAAAAATCTAAAACACAGTTAGATTGGGACCAACAATAGGTAATATCTTTGGGTAGCTTTCTTGTTAGTTGAACCTTGAAGTCATTATTAGGTCAGGTATACTACCCTCCTTTTCAAGTAGCCTAATCCAACAGACAGACGAATTGGTTATCTGCCGGACTAGTCTACTCTCAAAGGAGGGTAGTTTACCTAACCTAATGATGACTTCAAGGTTCAACTAACAAGCAAGCTAACCAAAGATATTAACTGTTCCTACACACTCAATAAAATTGGCTGTAATGTAAAATGAATATTATCACTGCTTTGTACTAGACCAACACACTCAGCAGGATTTTGAACATGCTACTTCACAAGGTTTAAAATACTGTTCACAGGAAGACATGTCACTTTACCCGGACACATTATTCTGACTCCAAGCTGACCAGTCTTTGCTCTAACTCAGTAATGCTACATGATCAGTGGAGAACTCGCAAATACCAATTTTAAAGTCTATGATTTGAACCCATGAACTCCCGCATCCAAGCCAAACATGCTTCGATGTGAACACCGAGGCGATTGCCAAGAATTCGAGACTGAATTAAACCCTTTTTAACTTGGTCAAGAGATAAGCAATTTATACATAGTACAACAAAAGTACTCTTTGGTCCCTTTCTCCTATACTATTAATTTTTCCCCTGAAAAAAATCACATCCTTCTTTTTATGGTATAAAACCTTGTGGCACAATAAAATAGCAATCTAAAGACTTACACTCATGTTATTGTGTGCAGAAATCAGAAAATCCGAGATTTTTTGCCCCCTTGAGCTTACTATTGTGGTATGGAACCTCATACTAAATATTTATAGATAGCCATACACTTATTGTCTGTGAACCAAAATGTCTTTGAACAACAATATAGACATCACCATAGCATGATAAAATTGCAAAACTTTTGTGGTTGTATTACAAGAGTGCACCCACTGAAATGTCTCGCCTTATTCGTTACTTGCCATATATCTTATGTTGACATTCTAAAATACAGAGCTTTCGGCTACAAGTATCACATAAACTTATTACATGATCTGAGAAAATTAGGCCAAGGTAAGATAAACTAAACAAGAAATACATGTACACCTTACAATCATTCGATACACCAAATATAGTTGACCTATTGCTTATAGTTTTCAAGAAATAAACTTAATCAAGAAAAGTAAACATTGACCAATGAACCATGAAAATGAGGTCAAGGTCAGATGAACCATGCCAGACAGACATGTACACCTAACAATCAATCTATGCATTACATATAGTTGGCCTATTGCTTATAGTATCTAAGAAACAAACTTAACCATGAAAACTTAACATTGACCAATGAACCATGACATGAGGTCAAGATCAGATGATACCTTCCAGACAGACATGTACACCTTACAATCATTCTAATAACAAATACAGTTGACCTATTGCTTATAGTTAAGAAAAACAAACCAAATATAGTTTGACATGAACACCTCACAATCATTGCATACACACCAAATATAGAAGACCTTTTGCTTATAGTATCTGATATACATGTATGGACTTGACCACCAAATCTTAACTGTGTTCACTAATCCATGTAATGGATATATGACAGACAGAAATTCGTAGCATAAGGCATCTTTATACAAAGTATGAAGCAGCCAGGCCTTCCACCTTCTAAAAAATAAGAAGATGAGAAGTGAACTAATTTTGTCACAGCTGGATCACTATCCCTATGACAAGCTTTCTGCGACAGAAGTTTCTTTTCCAGTGGGCAATAACTTTTGCAAAATTAGTATACAAGAACAAAATCTTCATAACCAAAGTTGTCAGATGCGTCCTTAAAGGAATTGCTGCCTAAATATGAATATCTTTAAACCAAATATGAAGAATCTGACATATATAAGAATATCAAAAAATACATGTATAAGGATTAAACTTTTTTTTAAAATTCTTTTCTTTCTACATCTAATGAAAACAAGAATGTGTCCCCAGTACACGGATGCCCCACTCACCCTCATTTTCTATTTTCAGTGGACCGTGAATTGGGGTAAAAACTCTAATTTGGCATTTAAATTAGAAAGATCATATCATAAGGAACATGTGTACTATGTTTCATGTTGATTGGACTTCAACTTCATCAAAAACTACCATGACCAAAAACTTTAACCTGAAACTCACACTATCATTTTCTATGTTCAGTGGACCATGAAATTCAGGTCAAAAGTCTAATTTGGCATTAAAATTAGAAAGATCATATCATAAGGAACATTTGTACTAAATTTCAAGTTGATTGGACTTCATCTAAAAACTACCTTGACCAAAAACTTTAACCTGGAGCGGGACGAACGGACAGGCAGACGGACGGACGAACGGATGCACAGTCCAGAAAACATAATGCCCTTCTACTATCGTAGGTGGGGCATAAAAATCAGGATTTTGCTTTGCAATGGATGACTTTTTGAGAAATGTTAGGTTATATTTGAACAATTATTAATCCATTAACCCGAAATATTAACATGTTTGAAATTTAAAAGTAAAATTTCTCTCCAGTGAAATTATCTGAAAATTGAAAAAAAAACCAACATTTCTATGATATATGTACATCTGCCTCTTATACCAAATAACATCTCTACCATGAAAACTAAGACTATCTTTACAGACCATATATACATGTGTATACTCTATACTTATATGGGAAATATCAACAACCGGTAATATGAAAATTTGAACTATTAAAACCCAAAACATGTTCTAACTGTAAGTAAAAGTTTAATAGTCAATGAATCAATGCATTCACAGCAATATGTTAAATGGAAGGTAAGACTGACAGACATAATTAAATATGCACATCAAAGCTCTTTAGCAAACACCAATAAAAATTAACTGATGCACAATGAAAGGATAAATCAATAAATTACTGTGGATTTCATTATTATTTGTTGATACCAAATTTCGTTGAAATTGTTGGTAAAGGCAAACAACAAAATCCTATGCTCAACAAAGAACACAAATCTTTTGGCATTTATACAGACTTCGCCAAAACCATGAAAATGCAATTTTTCAATCCCCCAAAATTAGTTACGAAAAAATAAATGAATCAACAAAAAAACGTAGTAAGGTTGATAATAACAATTTTATTTATTCTATCACAGCTGGAATCAAAGGAAGACACAATCAATTCAAACGCATGGCAAATAATAAACAAATGTTTGGCTGAGTACCAAGTCTGACATATTTGACCCTGCTTATGAGGACTACATTTAAATCACTTCAGCAGTCAAATGATAGGAGATTCACAAGTATGTCACAAACGCGAATTCATGTGTACGCTAGATCTGACCCTGTTCATTTAACTGTCAGAAGTCTAATCAGGACAGATACTACATGTACGTTTAGACTGTTCCCGAGTACTCTGTTTTTCTGTATTGTGGAAACATCTTCAGGGAAATCTAAAATCATAGAAATGAAAAAATAAGTTCAAATACAAATAACAAAAATATTTAATGATGCTGTAATGTTGTATTTGAACAGTCTGTTACCATCTTACATCAAATTTATCTCTATTAGACATTTGTTTGTTAGTTGCTTTTTGTGTCTTTTGTTGTTGTTGCTGTGCATGAATCGGTTTTGTGTCATGAATATATACCCCATATCATTTATTTTTTCTATTATTTACCTAAATTCTTAAAGATAATCTTAGGGAACACACAGTGTTTGCATAGTTCATCTAAATCTGGATTTTCTGGTGAATTTTTTGGTAATAATTGTTTTTTTTTTTCATTCCTTGAATTGGCAATGGATACAGTAAACAATCATGACAATACTTTAATGCTTAGGAAAATCAGAGAGTGTTCAAATAAGCCTACTGTGGTCTCTGTTTTTACCCTCTGATTGCCAATACAGTAGATTCACCATAATAAGTGTTGAACATTTCTTTTGCCCATTTCAAAGGTAAATCAAGGGAAAAAACAAACAATGAATTTAAATATGCAACAAAGTATAAATTATCTATAGGCTTGTACATGTTGTAAATAGACTTTTACGAAACCACAAAATTAATAACCACCCGAATACCATTTTTCTCCAATCCATGAAAATTGGTACCCAGGAAAAATGAATGAATTCACAGTATGCTAATCAAACATGCTATATTAATGTCAATATATTTTGAACTTGTTCAAACAGAAAATGTCTCTTAACAAAATCTTCATTCCAAAAAGAGTTTGATCAAAACACTATACAACATTATTTTTTCATTCAATGCTCTAAATACAACTAAACTTACCAAATGTTTCTGGAAAACAAAGAAGGTTTGCAATTTCCCTTGGAGTGAAGTATCTCAGTTGTAATTTTCTAATTATGGCTATTTCTTTTTCTCCCCAATTCTTGTTATTTTTCTTTTCTACTGCCTCCTTTTTCAACTGACATGCTCCAGTTACATCCTACAAACATCCATTAAAGTATAATATACTGTGGATTCATTGTTATTCTTGGGATACCAATTTTCATTAATTTCAATTCTGAACCACTCAGTGACAGTTTTCACGGGTGGATTCCTGGGGTTGGAACCCTCATTTTTATTTTGACAATCAATGCTTATGAATTGGAACATATGGTTGGAACCCCTTTTAAAAAATGGCTGGATCAGCTCCTGCCACTAATTTAAATGTTTATCAAGTGTAATGTCTTATAGGTTTGTATGCAGACTTTTATATAGCTATGAAATTATAAAAAAAATAGTTATAATTGTTTTGTTACCTAAAAACAACATAGTAACCAACTTTATGTGCTTGACTCAAATTGCTATCTGTGACATGTTGAAGTTGCCTAACTAATTAATTAATGCATTATTTAAAATAAAAGGGTTAAACAGGCAATCTTAAACTACCTCAGCCTCTGTTGACATCTGGATAATTGATCCTGCTCCCTCCATGTAGTGACCATACCTGAAATCAGAAATAATTATTAGTCTGACTTCAGTTTTCCCCATAAAAATTCCAGTGGGTCAAAAGAAAAAATATGTACTAACAAGATCTCTATCCTATAATGTGATTGGACTTGCTATCTTTGCAGAAAAAGATTACACAACAGAAACAGCCTAGCACATACTTTTCATCAAACACATATATATAACCATGCACTACAATGTTTGAACAATTTCCAGGTCAGTAAAGTAGAGCCTGACATTCTCCTTGAAACTGTAGACCGCAAATACTTTAATATTACCATACCATGTAATAATGTTACATCATAAATCAGTCTGCATAAATACTTCTTCATAAACACAACTAATTTTCAGAACCAAAACTTAAAATTTGAAGTCTCTGAGAAACAAGATAATTGTTTGTGACTGCCACTGTGTATAATGATCTGCCATACAATAACTTATGAATAAAACTCCAATCAGCATCACCAGTGTTTACTGTGAAAAATCACCAATTATGTACATTACAAGATGTATGTATATGATAAGAATGTCTACCTGCCTACAATGTATAATATACCCTCGTGTATTGTATTTCGACCTACTAACATATTTTTCCGAATTTCCCTTTTATATGTTTGAACATACATGTAGACATGCCTAATATTTTGAGAGTCACTAGTACAAGTATACTTGTGCATAAAATAATTGTATCTGAAATATATTTCGATCTTTAATTATTTTTTTTATTTTAGTTCATTAGATTGATGGCACCTTTGTTGACAAAAACAAGCATCTTGTGTTTTCGACCTATCTAAGAAACGGGTCTAAAGTCGGAAATGACATGTCGAACAAATCCAGAATTGGTTATGAATTTGATACCAAAGTTTATATCAAAGTGTTAGAGGCGATCAAACTTATAACTTAATGAATTAAATGGTTACATATACAACTAAAAGATATAAAATATTATTTTGATATCTTTTTTGGACAAGTTGTACACATTTCACAATGAGGCACTTTGAAGCCTTGTATGATCTTGTATACATTCATGTTTTTGCTAAAGACTTTAGTTAATCCATTGTGAAGTGAGGTTGGTGATTATTGTCTGTAATTTCCACTGACAGACTGTTTTTTCTGTAAATAAAAATTAACTGATATTTTATTTTTTCGGTTAAAAGCTGTAAGGAGCATGCGTATTTCAGTATTCAAATGGTGTAACACCACTAATTTCGGGCCCAGCCAGAAAGCATATACCAGAAAGTAGTACATATTTAACACAAAATAGTTCCTACGCACGAGTGTAACTTTCAAAATATGTAGGATATTTAGGTATTTTTGGCATCAAATGAAAGCTGAAGGACTGGTGTTCATTGTAGAACACTTTTAGACTTTTAATTTTAAATATTAAAAAAACTGCACCAAATTTTAAAAAGAGGGTACATTTTGTCTGTTTGTCAGATCTGAAGTACCTGTTTTGCAGGCGCGGATCCAGCCATTTTATAAAGGGGGGGTTCCCAACCCAGAGTAAAGGGGGGGTTCCAACTATATGCTCCCATTCAAATGCATTGATCGGCCAAAAAAAAGGGGGGGTTCCAACCCCCGGAACCCCCCCCCCTGGATCCGCCACTGTTTTGGTACATCGGAAGTTATGGGAACCAGTTCTTTCTTATATGCCATTAAAGGAATGGTGATTTTTTTCAGTACAAGACACCATAAAGTGTTGCTTTCACATGCAATGATTGCCACTTTATTTGAACTTAAAATGAAAGAGGTGTGCCTGCTTGAAATGGAGGAATTTAACATAGAAAGCAATGGGACCACAAATTAGTGGTGTACTTCCAAATGAACTTTAAGTATTACAACTAACCACATGACAGTCATGTGACTTAATGACCTTGAAGTTAACTTTGCATGCAAAAAGACCTCTGTCATATTTTTAGAAAATTTGTTTATTGTTAGATCGATTCTTTTGGAAGGTAAAAATAGTATTAGTGAAAGGGTACAAAAATGTGATATCAAATAAAAAAACGTAAATACCTAATTATAATAACTTTATTTGGAAAATCTTCACCACACATGGTATCATTTGCTATTGTTACTAAGTATAGCAGCCGAATATGACGTTACACAGGGATGCGCAGCATACGGGAAGTGAAAGTAGAATTAGGTCGAAAACGTAAGACGGTTGAAAACACAATACGAGACGATACTATTGGGAACTGACTACTGGTTTATGCTCAAGTTTATTGTTTGAGTTTGATTAAAAGAAATAATCCCTTGCAAAGAGAGTGGTTGCTTGAATAAATATTTGGTACTATGACCTAGATTTTGGATGTGTCGTGTTGTTGTGTTGCTAACCAATTGAGGTATGATCAACATCATTTTTTCATAAATTTAAGCATACCAACCTTTTGGTAAAGCAGATTGTTTTCCTAATACATGGAAACACGACATCCATTACAATAAATCTCTTTAGATCTTTGTCAGGTAATTTGTATTTGTTAAAGTATTCTGCTGACTGTTTCTCGAGGAAATGTTGTAGTTGTAAACATTTACCATGGTACGTCTCTGTATCCTCATCCTGTCTCAATAGCTGACTCTCTTCCATTAATCTGCTCTCATTGTCACACATGCAACACAATGGTTTCAAATCATCTTCATTTGAATGTTTTTCTTTTTCTGTATCACATGAATGTTTGGTTTTTAATCTTTTAGCCAAGACTGGTTCCTGGTTTGTTTTTGAACTATCACCTTCTCCATCATTATGACTGACAAACATCCAGTCTTCCTCTTCACATTTATTTTTAGTACACCCAGTACACTCATCTAATTTTGATTCGCTCACAGTTTCACAGTCTGAGTTCTGTGAAAGACTTTTTGTTTCTTCTTTTTTGCTGGTAAGCATTAAGATCATGTCAGGATTAGCTCCCTTGTCAGTATGGTAACATCTCTTCTCTGTGTCACATAGTATTTTGTACCTTAAGTAAGGTTGCACAACACTAGGTACTGAGTAGCAAAGCTGAAAAAATATGTATGAACATAAATGAAAATTATACAATATAATTTGTCTTCATTGAAAGTTTTGTCAGTGTTATTTTCACTTGTTTCTAAATAACAAAAAAAAACATGCAATATTCTTTGTGTGATAAGCATGTAAAATCAACAATATTTAACAAACGATTATTGCATTTAATTTTCAATCTGGAATAACTCTGAATTCTGGAAAATTGACAAGAAGTATATGATGAAAACTAATCCAATTAAGATGAGTTTGACATATAAATGTAGAGGTTGAGAGAAAAAATAAAAGTACAAACTTGTTCAGTATTTGACCATGCATAATTTGGATTGACTGGAAGTCTTTTGGCAATCACGTAGTACCTCAGTCTTGAGTTTGGTATTCCAAATTGTAATGGTGTCAACATGTACTCCTGTTGTAATATGAAAACATGTACATTATAAGTTCAAACATTGAATCATAAATTATAATTGTTTTTTAATATGCTAAAATTATAAACATTGCAAGTAAAAACATTTATTTTTTTTTTTTAGAGTGCACAAATAAAAAATATGCAGTTATAACCTAAGATTGTAATTAAAGCTTTTAGCAAAGAAACATGCTGTAGGCTACCATAATATTTATATGTTTGTTCTGTTGTCTGCCATTTAAGCCCTGATGTAATTAGCCTAATAAAAATTAATATATTTGCATTGTATACTAATGGAAATTACTGTTTTACAGATATGATGCTGCAAAACCATATGCATGGTGCCTTCAGAAGAATTTTGTTTGAACTGTAATGCTTAAATTGGCTGCTGTGACTTTATTTTTTCTGCAACATGTTAATCTTTATGTTCGTAATTATGAATGTAGAAATTTTGCTTTAAAAAAAAACAGACGCTTTTTTCCTAAAGTTTAGGGAGATGAAAATATGGAAATATGGTTAATTTTGACAGGAATCATCAGAACACTGACATTTTTGTCATTTCTTCTTCATAACTATAGAAGGTTTGGCACAAAGAACTAGTGGATGGTAGAACACAAAAAAGATTATTACCTGTAAATGAAATTGACATTTCTGTAAAGCTTTGATAAGCAAGTCTCGAGTTTGTGACTCTTCAAATCCTTTCACATTTTCTACAAGAATGTAAGATGGACAATGTGTCAGTCTGAAACAAATAAATTAAAATTCTCCTCAGCTTTACATAATTCAAGTCTAAAATCTCTCCTGATCAACATGATTGCAATATTTATGTATTTGTATAAATTCTGAGCGTGGAACTATTACATGTATATGCATTTATTTAGATACATGTTTTTGCTGCAAAATTCTGTGTACAATTAATATTTTCTTAGATGAAATATTCTTGAATAAAGTAATAACACATAAAGACTTTTAAGTTCAAATTTTACTGCACCATATGTGAGTTACAATAAATTAATTATATCTTTTCATGATTATATCACAACTGATTTTATTTGGTATAATAGCAAATTTATCACATAATGAAACAAATTGAATGTTAAGTTTAAAAAAACAACAACATTCAAATCAGTGCAAAACGGCTTTATATATTGTTGGGTTGCCCTCTCACTGACATATTTACATACTTACACCCCCTTTCATATATATTTATTTACTAGTGCAATTGTAATGTACAAACAGGCTAAACTCACTCAGTAACAGATCTTATATAAGACACAAGTTTAAAATTGGTAAAAAAAAAACCAACATTGACATCACTCTGGTATTACATGTAGATGTAATTCACAGCAGATAAAGATAAGATTGAACTCACTGAGGTAACAGATCTAATAGATGAAGAAATGATTTTGTCCTGAGATCATCAACATCTAGTTTTTTTCCAACTCTAGTGAACGGTTGACAAGGAGGGCTCATCAGTATCATATCTATTTTCATTCGATCTATTTGTGTAACTGTCAGTTTCTACAAAGATATGAATGTCATAAGTACAGTTCTCTCATATTGACGACTTATTTCAAGTTAATTTGAATGAACTTATATCGAAATTTTTCTTCTTAACTTAACTCTCAATTGTAGTGTAGTAAGTGTACCACTTTTACTCCATTACAAGGACAGGAACTCATCAAATCTATAAATTTTAATAACAAATTGTCAAAAAGATTATAATCGTTATAGTATTTTATTATGAACTACCTCTAAATGCTACAGTATTCTATTCTATTTTATTTCTATATGCTAGTTTTGTATATTTTATGAAAAGCTGAATGGGTGATAGATAGAGTAGATTTTTATTCAGAGAAAACTTTGTCAAACTCAGTGAAGCCAAGGTTGACCATGTCTTTTCAAGGGGTAATAATTTGCTCTTTCATCCTCTCAGCTATCATGGCTATGTATTAATTACTTCATCATAGTTAATACTATCTGTTAAATTTCCAATTCAAAGAAGTAAACTATGACCTCTTGTAGATAAAATGTAACAACAATCCCTCTTACTAGTATATGTACAGCACACAAATGATCAAGAGTCCAGGCCTCTACAATAACTTTTTTTTCAACTTGTCCTGTAGGACAAGTACATACCAAAATTTACTTGTCCGAATGAAATTGTTACTTGTCCAAAAAATTTCTATTAAAAATAAATATTTTTGTGAAAAAATAACGGGCACATGTATTTATTATAAGGAACAGAATAAGGTAGCTAAATGAGGTACTGATTTGTCTTGGTCCCGAAATGTCTCCTGCCTTGTCAAACTGTCTATCAATCATGTCTACTAAATATGTCTCCTACGGTGCCAAACTGTCTATTGAACTTGGAGCTGAATCTTTCAGGTGAC
Source organism: Mytilus galloprovincialis (assembly GCA_037788925.1). NCBI lineage: Eukaryota > Metazoa > Mollusca > Bivalvia > Mytilida > Mytilidae > Mytilus > Mytilus galloprovincialis. The sequence goes on from CM075341.1 coordinate 22,525,865, forward strand.
CAACTTACTATCCTGTAAAGTTACCTTATCTACAAAGCGCATCATTGTTTCAGATTCCGAGAACAGTATACCTTTTACCTGTTAAAAAGTACTTGACAAAGAACCAGTTAAAAATTATCGATTGCAAGTAAACATGTCGAAGAAAAAGATTTGCACTTGAATAAACAGAATACAGAAACATGTCAAATTAATATTTGTTTTCTTGTTTTTTGTTTATAATTACTTTGTTCATCAAAATTGGATTAAATTTATTTTCTGCAGAATAATTGCACTTGTCCCAACGGACAAGCTTGATACAGCTTTTACTTGTCCGACCTTTTTTCCCTCTGGTACCGGACAATCGGACAAGCGTTATTGTCGAGGCCTGGAGTCTCAGACTCTCATTGAAGGATAATAGAGTTTTTGCCATGGGTTAAGAGTAAATTATCTCCCTCATCTTAACCAATAAAAAAAAACGCTTTTGACACGAGGTATAATAATATGCATTATCTTTAATTGCTACAGTAGTACTAGTGTTGTGTTTCATTTGTATTACATGTACCTCTATGCCATTTTCTATAAGGTATGTTCCCTTGAAATTATGTCTGTAAATCTTGTTTGCTGTTGTATTTACATCTATTGCTGCTACAACTTCATATTTGATGCCACTGTCTGTAAAAATATATTTATAGTTTGTATAAAATGTAGCTCTCTGATATGAAAATATTACTATGACAAGTGCATGCACATGTACATTGTAGTTACTATCACACTTAAAACTTAACAATTGTTGACCATTGTTGACTGCTTTGCTGGAAAAGCAATTACCTGTCTCACTTTCTGTGACTTTTAATAATTTTAATTAAATTAATACCAAAAACACTACACAGGAAATTAAAACCAGACTAATTACTTACAATGTAAGCAACACAGATTGTAATAAGAGGGTATTAGAGTAGGGTTTGTGTTGATAGTAATTATTGAATAAATTAAGGCAAGGTCAAAAAGTATTGGAAGCCATGTTCCATGGACACATACAAATGGTTGCACTTCCCTTTATGATCTAACAATCATACAATGGAACTTGCTTCCTTAAAGTATCATTGAAACCACATCTGTTGACAACTTCAGATATCAGCTACATTTAACTAAATTATGTACATCTGTTCTCTCCAGCTTCCAATAAACACACTCAAACAAATTAAAAATGTACATTATGTACATTAAAGTTATCATCTTTAACCATTATCTGAATATACAAACACTTAGTCATTGTTAGTCCAAGATTACTCTGACTTTTAACAGCTGTTTGACATCAGATTAATCTCGGACTAACAAACATTAAGTATCATTAGCATGAATGACTGATTAGTATGGTATATTATAAATAATGTGTATACATTTTTTTCAATTACACACGTGCAACACCATGTATTCTTCAGTATTGACGTCTTGATGACCAACTTTAGTGCAGGTAAAGTAAATTTGTGTCCAAATATTGTGGTCATAAACCTATACACATGATCACTTTTAAGCTAACATTTCAGCTAACCGAACCTTGAAGTGCACAATGCATTCCTCCTATACCACTGTAAAGTTCTAATACTCTTATTATTTCTGTCATTTTCAATTATCTTAATAAAATGTGATTATTTTGTAGATTTTTTTAATCCGGAAATGCTTGTTTCATTCTAAATTTCAGTACAAACTGGACGGGAACTGGTGAAACGGATTTTCATTTTCAGGGATTTTACATGTATTCGTTAATAAGTAGGAAAGGATCTTCTTCTTTATAATTCAGCACTCCATCAACATACTGATGATAACGTGCCGGGCACTGATTTTACTATGCCGCGCGTGCGTGTGATATAATTTTTATTTACAGTGAATAATATACAAAAAATAAAAATAAAAATTTCAACATATTAATTTCTTTTTCTTGTTTTTGTACTAGTATACATTTTGGTTAAAACTATATATACATTGTAGAATTTATTTAAATGTTTAGATGTTTATTGAGAACAGATATTGGAATCTGTTCTCGGAAGCTTTCAAGAGTAGTACATTGAACTGCAGCTACTCGGGGAGAAGGTTCCATTGTAAGATTGTTCTTGGGTAGAACGAGTACTTGTACGAGTCTTTAGTGGTTTGTACGGGTCTGAAAGAATAAATATGTGAATGTTGTCGTGTACTTGTATCGGATTGTGTAAGTAGGTCTGTCGGGTATATGGCTACAAGATGATGTATAATTTTGTAGAAGAAAATGATGCGGGTTCTAATTCGCCTTTTCTCAAGTGTTGCCCAATTTAGTGTTTGCAGCATTTCAGTGACTCAGCTGGTGTTATGGTATCTGTTGCATGTGTACCTTGCTGCTCTGCGCTGGACCATTTCTAGTTGGTGTGTTTGTGATTTGGTATTTGGGTCCCAGACGCAACTGCTGTATTCTAGTTTTGGTCTTACTAGTGCAATGTATGCTTTTTTTTTTTAACTGTTTTAGAATTAACTTTTAGATTTCTTTTGATAGAGTTCAGCTTTTGTGTGGCTGCAGCTGTGATATTGTCGACATGTTTGTTCCATTTAATTTTTAGATCAGTTTGTATAGTTATTCCCAGACATTTTGTGGATGTTTCTTTTTGAAGTACATGTTGGTGGAGAGTGTAGTCAAATTGTAACGGGTTTTTCTTGGTTGTTATCTGAAGGACTGAACACTTGTCTGGATGGAATGAAATGAGCCAGTCCTTCTCCCATTTTGCTGCTGATGTGAGATCTTCTTGCAGTTTTTGTGTGTCTTCTTTGTTTCGTATTGTTTTATAAACTATACTATCATCTGCAAATAATCTGAGAGTACTGTGTTTGATGTATTCATTAAAGTCATTAATATATACAAGGAACAGGATCGGACCCAAAACTGTACCTTGGGGAACACGTTGTTACGTTAATTTTGTCTGACTGGACACCATCAATAATGACCGTTTGTGTGCGGGATGTGAGAAAATCTTCTATCCATTTTAGAGTGTTGTGATCAATGCCATAATGTTTCAGTTTGTAGAGAAGTCTTTTGTGAGGAACTTTGTCAAAGGCTTTGGCAAAGTCCATGCATGCACAACTATGTCAGTTTGGATGTTATTGTTGTTATTTTTTGCTAGTTCTTGGATGAATGATACTAGTTGGGTTTCACATGATGTAGATGCTCGAAATCCGTGTTGAAGGTCGTATAAGATTTTGTTATTTTCTAGGTGGTCACTGCAATAAATAAAAAATAGCCAAACATTTCTACAATTTATTTTAAAAATTCTAATAATTATAAGAGATGGCTGTCATGAACATTAAAAAAAACCCAACAAACAAAAAAGACAACAAACAAAAATTTCTATTATTTACTTTGTCTGTGTTTATCTAGTATTTGATATTTCATTGATAACAATAAAGTTGTTGTGTTTTAAAAATGACATTTTTATTTGCTAACTGGAGACAGACAAATGTACAAAAAATGTAATTCCTATTTTAAAAAAGATGAAAAATACCTAGCCAGTATAACATGTATACATAAGTTAGTATAGATATAAGTCAGTACCTTGAAAGCAGAGGCGGATTTAGGGGGGGGGGGGGGGGGGCAGGGGGCCCGGGCCTCCCCTTTTTGGGAAAAAAATTGGTTGCTTATATAGGGAATCATTGAATTATGACTGGAGCGGGCCCCTCTTAGGCCAGTTAGTGGGCCCCCACTTATGTAAATTTCTGGATCCGCCACTGGAAAGATGTATATAAAGGTGTGCTTGTCATATATGTATGTCGGATAAAAACTCTACAGAGCTTATGTTGTATTGTTATATGTGTATAACCGACTTTAAATAAATCTTTTATGATTTTATGTTTTATTATTCTACATGCCTGTATCCCTAACGTGTATACGTCAACGGCTGCCAACTGCTAGAACACATTGTAGTAAGTAACATAGAAAAAGCCCATCTGGACACACATAACATACTACAATCAACATGGTTTCAGAGCAAAATGCAGCTGTGAAACACAACTTCTTACAGTAAGTCACGAACTTCTCAGTAATTAACCTTAGTCGTGATAACGGCATACAAACAGATCTTATAATTTTAAACTTCTACAAGGCATTTGACAAGGTTCCTCACAAAAATTATTATGGAAGATGGATAATAATGACATAAGAGGAAATACCTGTAATTGGGTATCAGCCTGCCATAATAATAGAATGCAACCGGTTGTACTAGATGGGGAGGTATCTATGCAAATGCATGTGGTCATTGGGGTGCCTCAACATGCTCAAGGCTCGGTCTTGGGTCCTCTTCTTTTCCTGATTTTCATAAATGACCTTCCTGCAACAGTTACATCCAAAACACGCTTGTTTGCAGATGATTGTATTTTATACAGAACAAATAAAGATCAGCAAGACTGTAACATTTTACAAAATGACCAAGACTGCCTAGCCAAATGAGAACAGACTTGGGGTATGCAATTTCATCCCAAAAAATGCAATTCACGTACTGTAACAACATCACAGTCACCATACAAACACAACTATGTACTTAAAGACCATATTTTAATATCCGTTAAGAAACCAAGAAGAAAACAAAAGTTTGGCTATTAAATCTATGGTACGTTCAAACCTAGAAAACTGCTCTTCAGTTTGGTCTCCCCAAAACAAAAATTAACAACATTGAAAAAGTACAGAAAAGGACAGCACGTTGTGTCACCAACACGTACCATAACACCAGTAGTGTCACTTCCATAATTGACCATCTTGAATGAAAGTCACTAGAAACTCGTAGCAACATCAACCGAGTAACAATGATGTATAGAATCACACGGACACCACCTTAATAGCAGCAGATCCAAACCTTTACTAACTAGTACCTTTTATCAAAGCCAGTCAAAATTACCACATTCACCAATTTCTCTACAATATCAAACATTCAGCACCAGAACAGATTACTTTAAGAACAGCTTTTCCTCATACACAGTTGTACTCTGGAATTCACTTCTCGTCCTTTTTCAAAAAAAAATAAAATCATCGGAAGGTACCAATACCTTGTTGATAAATATTTCGTATCAACTTCACAAATAATACACGATGGTCTTGAAGTATAGATTCTGCGTACTGACGTTGTTTATCATCTTAATAACGTGTTATAATGCTCTTTCATTTGTCTTTATTAATATCACTTTTACTGTTTGGTCTGTTTTTGGTGATATCAATTTGACATGGCTCTGTACTTATGCATCCCGTCATTGTGTTGTTTGTATTATCTTTCATTTTTGCTTTGTCCATGTGACTTTTTGTGTTTCTTTGATACATATGACGTGGCTATGTACTTAAACATTCCGCTATTGTGTTATTGTCCTATATTTTTTTTGTATTCTGATCTTTCATATTTGCTAATACTGTGTCTATATGCCCTAATGTGGCTTTTTTTTTTTTTTTTTTTTTTTTTAAAGAAGACATACTCAATAAGCATATAGATTAGCGGCAAAAAGGAAACTTAAGGTAAACTTCTAATTTACATTCTGCAGAGGATAAGCCTAAAAACCTATAGAATATATTCTTTTCATACTTTGAACGACAAAAATATTATATGTCTCTGCCTGTGTGATGTTGACATTCTAACCTCAAACGCGCGATTCCACGTCAGAGTTAATGTTAACCTAACCATTCGGTCCCTGTCAGTACTTAACATCTTTCAATCGTTTATGAGTGGATTTAACGTTAAAGTACATAGATAATATTAAAAAATAAGAAATCAATGAATGTGTGTGTTCAATTTAATATATGTCTTTTTGTGCCTCTTTGTTTAATATTTGTTTGTGTTTATTGTAATTACGATACTTGTATAACTTGTCCCATCATGTCATTATGTTATTGTTTGTGATGGTTCTCGTATTCTTGTCTTTCATTTTTACTGATGTTCTTTGTCTGTATGCCTTTTGGTGTTACTTCGATACATATGGCAGGGCTCTGTACTTATAAATCCCGTTATTGTGCCATTGTAAAACATGGTTGTATGCTTGTCTTTCATTTTTGTTATGTGCTTTGTCTATATGCCTTGTTATCTTTCTTTGATACACATATGACGTAGATCTGTACTTATACATACATCCCGTCATTGTGTTATTGTACTATGGTAAATTTGTGTATTCTTGTCTTTAAGGTTTGCTTATTTGCTTGGTCTATATGTCATTTTGTGCATCTTTGTTACATAGTTGTTGTTTTTAGTGATTAAGATTATAACACAATGTTGACTACTGTCCCCCTATTTTTTGACTTTTTACCCGTTATGTCTGTTTCTTTTGTTCACGCGTCGTTGTCAATATAATGGAGTTTGATGTATCTGTCATACAAGTTAGAGGTTTGGCTAGCTATAACATCAGGTTCAAGCCACCATTTTCTACATAAAAAATGCCTGTATCAAGTCATGATTATGACAGTTGTTGTCTTTTCGTTTGATGTGTTTGAACTGTTGGTTTTGCCATTTGATTAGGGACTTTTTGCTTTTAATTTTCTTCGGAGTTCATTTTTTTGTGATTTTTGTTTTTTCCACAAAACATCATCAGCGTCAACTCTTTGGATCATTTTAAAATACTGATCCAAAGCCAGTATAATTAAATATCTTCCCTGTTTGTAAATATATGCAAATGTGTTTATCTTTTATTTTTTCACAAAATTATTTTTGATTATTGCATCTAAAATTGTTATCTTTTCATTAGTGTCTGTTTGTGATGCGCCGACGTATAGTCATCATTGTGCTGGTGGATTGTCGTACGATGTAGATTGGTCATATTTTATATCAATCATGTCAAATACATGGAGTTCATTCACAAAGTCATATACGCCACCAATTAGTTATATATATTTTTTTATAGCTATGCTATTAATGTTTTGCGTAGTAATAATAAGCGATAGGTCCAATTTCCGCTTTACATGTTTTTCTGTATCTGTCTGGTTATAGCCTTCGTCAACAATCTGAAAACTCTGCTAATATATATGTTTCTATCAAATTCCGTTTGCATGATAAGAACTCAAGTAATCAATCTTTGTGCTGTGAAACCGTGTAAATAACTATACATAAGTGATCTTTTAATTTAAACAAACAAATCCTGGCTAAAACAGTAGTAGTTTGCAAGTATCAAGAGGTTTGTCTGTGGAATGTCCGGTGGTAAGACGTTCCAGTCCCTTATAGTATATGGTAATATTATGTGCATCAATACGTGAGTGTGGCACTTGGTATGCATTAGGATATATATTTCTCCTTTTTCGCACTGGTGGTGTGAGTCGTCATTCTTTTGATATCGCTACCATATTGTTCTCTATTTTATAGAACACCACTATACAGGTTTCCTTTCTTCGTCGTTGTAGTGATTTCCATTGTATGTGATCTATCAGTTTTGTGACACTATAGCAGTTGCTTTATACGTAGTTGTGACATATATTTTGCAGCTCTTCTTTGTATCTGTCCTATTTTGTCTTTTTCTATTTTTAGCAATGGCTTTCTTTGTCAGTTTATTTTCAATCTATGAGTTTGATTGTCCCTCTGGTATCTGTCGCCCCTCTTGTAGATAGATCATTTTGTTACTGAGTTCGACTCCCAAACAGTTAAGTAGTTATTAAAGGTACCAGTATTATAATTTTGTACGCTAGGCGCGCGTTTCGTCTACATAAAACTCATCACTGACGCTCATATCAAAATATTTATAAAGCCAAAGTAGTACAAAGTTGAAGAGCATTGAGGATCAAAAATTCCAAAAAGTTGTGCCAAATACGGCTACGGTAATCTATGCCTGGGATAAGAAAATCCTTAGTTTTTCGAAAAATTCAAAGTTTTGTAAACAGGAAATTTATAAAAATGACCACATTATTGATATTCATGTCAACACCGAAGTGTTGACTACTGGGCTGGTGATCGGTACGAAACGTCCACCAGCAGTGGCATCGACCCAGTGGTGTAAATTGTTATCAAAGGTATCAGGATTATAATTTAGTACGCCAGACGCGCGGACCGTCTACATAAGACTCATCAGTGACGCTCATATCAAAATATTTATAAAAACCAAACTAGTAAAAGTTGAAGAGCATTGAGGATCCAAAATTCCAAAATGTTGTGCCAAATAAGACTAAGGTAATCTATGCCTGGGATAAAAAAATCCTTAGTTTGTCGAAAAATTCAAAGTTTTGTAAAAAGGAAATTTAAAAAAATAATCACATTATTGATATTGATGTCAAACCGAAGTGTTGACTACTGGGCTGGTGATACCCTCGGGGACGAAACGTCCACCAGCAGTGTCATCGACCCAGTGGTGTAAATAGTTATCAAAGGTACCAGGATTATAATTTAGTACGCCAGACGAGCGTTTCGTCTACATAAGACTCATCAGTGACGCTCATATCAAAATTTTTATAAAGCCAAACTAGTATTAAGTTGAAGAGCATTGAGGATCCAAAATTCCAAAAAGTTAAAAATTCCACATTAAGCATATTCTAATTGTGGTGGTATTAGTCCAATATAAGCTTGGTTTTTACTTTTGTTGATGAAATTCTGATGTTTCTCTGCAACAATCCGAGTGTTTTATTTGCTTTGTTTCACTCAAAGGATAAACATTTTAAATTTTCAAATTCTACCGGAATGTGAAAACAAAAGAGTGTATACCATTTACTAGTACATTTTCCAACAATTTCACAATTTTTCATCGAATCGAAATGTCATCTGGTAAAGCATATAATACTAAATATGATTTTGTTGTAAAAACTTTGAGACAAAAACATTGGACCTATAAACAATATCCCTCGATATCATCATCACATACTCAGGATGAAAAGCAAAAATATCAATATCTGCAATAAAATGATGTAATTTAACTTTTATTGTAGAACAGAATAAACAAAATTACTTGCAGAATATGTTTTAAGTAAGAAAATATCCATCTTCGCTAGCAAAGGGTTACTATCCACTCCCCTCCTCTCCTTGCCTATCGAAGATGGAAAATATCCTACATGACCGATCAAAGTAAAACAATTTAGTGATTATCAGAACTCTAGCGCCATAAGTTATGCTGTTAGATATTGAATCCAATCTATTTCAAATTAAAGTAATATGATAGTTTTAGGTTGGATATATACAATTAGAACTCTATTATTATTCATGATTAACAGAGAAGGTGATTATGTAGCACCTTTTCAATAAATACAAAGAGGTAAAAAAAAAAAATGGTTTTGAAGTTTTTGACAAACAAGATTACGTACATTAAATCTTTTATTCATGGTTTATGCGTTCTACTTATTGTGATTTTTATATAATTTGTTTTTTTCATAGAAATTTTATATTTTTAATTCAAACTTAGATTAAAAACATTTTTCGTTCAAATATATATTTTTAAGCGGTTAACATAGACACAATTTATAAAAGTAATGATTTAAAAATCGTCATCTACATGTTTTTTTTAAAACGCATCACTAATATTTTAAACAACCACTTCCTTAAATGGAAATATTTTTAAATTCAACGAAATAACAAGGTTTGTTTATTTAAATCAAAAGAAATGTATTTTAATTGAAAGAAGTATAAAGCAGAATCGCTGACCATGCAAATCAATGTCAAACAAGTCGAATTTACGGTACACCTGTTCTTAATTCTTGTTTAATTTGTAGTGAAAATGGATTATGCTGTCTGAAGTGTGTAGGGTTATATATATTTTCATAGTTCTGATTGCCTGTAAATCAGAAAAATGATTCAGTTCAGTATCATTCAGTGTATCTTTATAATAAATCTATGTTATGCGAAAAAAAATCTGTGCATCTTTTTTCCAAAATAAATTATAGTCTACCGTCATTGCACTTGAAGAAAGTCAACGAAAAAAGTTAACATTCAAGTTAGAGAAAACATTAATAGTTTACTTTTCAGACCATTTAACGACATATATCGTAAATTATCTTTTTTGTAGTCTGACTCGACATTGATATCAAAACCTCGAGCATATTCAACGGACAAGGCAACAATTATATACATTCAAGCTATGAGCTCTGCCCTCAGAGTTAAAATTGTGTATAAACTTGCGAAAATAAGGAAACGTTAAAATAGATACACACATTACCAGTTTTATGGAAGGTCATGAAAAGATCAATTCGCAAATAATGTAAATCTATCACCCGAGTCAGATGTACTATCAATGGGTTGTTAGATGTGAAAACCCATAAAACAAAACACGACAGAAACGAAAGTCCGCCTTATGAACATATACATATACAATATAGCTCCTTTACATGCCAATGACTATGTCAACTATACCAAAAGCAACATTCCTGCTAAGTTTTATGACTGTGGGAGAATAATACGAAATAAAGAACACTTCGGTGAGGGTATGAATGGCTATGCTCTTCACCGTCTGGCACCAAACAGACATTTTACCGTCATTTGTTGAAATTGTTAAAATATACTTATTTTTGTAAAAAAAATAACGCGATTAGATAATCAAAATCAGTCAATTTATTTATCGTTTAATGAAAGTGTACATTTTATCGCTATGCACAAAAACAGCCGTCATTTGGCAAGATTTTTTTTACCGTTATTCGTCATGAAGGTACCCCCATTACGTCCCTTTTCGATCTGTACACACAATACCGAAACGCTAGACATGGTGTGTCTGTGTGAAAATGTGGTTATTTAGCCTTATAAGTTAAGTATTTTAAATTTTAATTATCTTTTCGTTATTTACAACTCTTAACAAGCCTCAAGTTCAGGGTTCCGACTTGCACATAGATAACTATGAGGAGTATAAAATGCATACGGGCACTCAACCCTCCCCAACTAATAACAATGACACAACATAAGAACAAACTACCGTATACGAATCAGTTGTGAAGGTCGCAGCTCACGAGATCGATACAAAGAATGATAGCAACGTACAAAAAACACAAAAGACATATAGTCCAGATCTGGGAGAACTATAATCCTTTCTATTTGAATTCTGCGAGTCCTAAGACATTATTAAAAGAGTTCTGCTAGTAATAAATCGTTCTAAAAAGAGTTCTGAACAATCAGAAATACATAAGATAAATATAAGTACAGATATCAAACTAATAAAACTCTTTCTCTCATAAAAAAGTATATGATGATATAAATCTGCAGTAAAGGAAATTGTATATCATCCTTATTAAATATTAAGATAATTTTTCTGTCATCATGCATTTTCACAAAACTATCGTCATAAATACGAACTTCAACAAGTATGCATGCACACAATCGCTATACTAATATTCCTCAAATCTGATGAATTAGCACGCCCTTTTTCACGAATCTTAAAACTAAACATCTGTCAAAACCAGAAATGATGTTATGTCTTGTTACTATAAGGTATCATAAAAACATATAATACTAAATATGTCTGAGTTGTAACTATAATGATTAAAACATTAAACATTTTAACAATTTTCCCCGCTATCAGGTATTGCAAATGAAAAGCGAAAATACTTTGAAGTTAGTCATACAATGCATTATGTATTACAAAAGTTTTTTTTTCATAGAACAGAATAAACAAAAATACGTGCCGAAAAAGTAATACGTAGAAAATAACCAATTGGACCGGTCAGAATAAAAAAACCTATTATCTGCAATTACTTCCTTTAACATAGAATAACTACGCGATTCTTAGTACTTCACATTAATGGTACACGATTGGGTGAATGCATTCTTATTATATTGGTACAATTCTAGCTGCATTACTTTTTTTTTTTAATGAAATCTGTTACAAATGAAGGGAGTATAAGAGTTTCATTTCAAAAAGGACTGTTAGCATATACAAAAAGGTAAAGTCACAAAAACACTGAACTCGAAGGAAAATGCACGTATAATGATAAATAGTATGGTGGATTTCCGACGCATTAACAGGTAAGGTTATGTACCACTTTTCTATAAAGTAAAAAAAATAATTGTTTTTGGCAGTTACAGAAAACATATTTGATTTAATATGTAAATAACGAAGGACCACATATTTTAAAGTTTCATTTATATTTTATGCGTTTAACTTATTACAATTAACTGAAATTCCATATTTCATATTCCGTTTTGTCTTTTTCAATTGAAAACAGTAACGAAATAACATTTTATTTTTTTTCTATCAACATATATATTTTTCAACCGATGTCCTATCATCTATCTGTAAAAAGTAATGAATTCAAAATCCCCATATGTATTCAAAAACGCAACGCAACGTTTATCAAAAATTTTAAACATAGGCTTCCTTAATTGAAAATATGTATGAATTCAATGAAATTACACGGTGTAGTTATTTAAATGAATTATCAAACAGAATCGATGAACTAGAAAAATCAGTATCTGGTCATTTAAAAACACAGTGAAATATATGGCACACTTATAGTTAAATTTTATTTGCTTTTAAGTGTTTTCGTTTGTATCAAGTATAAAAAGAGGGACGAAAGATACCAAAGGGACAGTCAAACTCATAAATCTAAAACAAACTGACAACGCCATGGCTAAAAATGAAAAAGACAAACAGAAAATCAATAGTACACATGACACAACATAGAAAACTAAAGAATAAACAACACGAACCCCACCAAAAACTAGGGGTGATCTCAGGTGCTCCGGAAGGGTAAGCAGATCCTGCTCCACATGTGGCACCCGTCGTGTTGCTTATGTGATTACAAATCCGGTAAATAGTCTAATTCGGTAGGTCACATTCATGAAAGGGAAGGGGATTGTAGTTACGACGTAAGGAACATATCCGATATCATTTGTGAAAACGGTCAACCAACTCGTGATGGCGTCCGTAAAATTTACGAAGGGATGATTTCAACTTCACCATTTGGAACTCTTGGTATAATAGCTTCCTTGTGAGCAGCAACCCTCTATCAAGAAAATCATGATAGGAAATGCAAGCACGGGAATATCGTATTAATTGGGAGATATATACCCCGTATGCAGGTGCTGCTGGAATGTTGCTACTTAGAAATGGAAAGTTCACAATTGGAAAGCTGAAATCATCTCTTTTGTCGTAAAGTTTTGTTTTCAACCGACCCTCATTGTCAATTTCTAGATGTAAGTCAAGATATGAAGCCGACTTAACTGTATCTGTAGTATCCTTTATCTCCAATTCGATGGGATAGATGCGTTCCACATAGTCACCAAATTTTGAATTGTTTAGTGAAAGAACGTCATCTATATAGCGGAAAGTAGAGTTAAAGGATATTGCTAACTTCTTATCTTTCTTCCTAAGAAGTTCCTGCATGAAGTCATTAATTAGTAACAAGACTAACATCTTTATGACTGAAATAAAACCAAATTTATTTCGTTTTTAATGTACTCTTTCTTCGAACAGTTTCTACATACAAAAAGTCATTTGCAATTATTGTTTTCATAATTCGGATTGCCTTTACATCGGCAAAATTTATCATTTCAGTCTTCTTCAGGGTATTTTTATCCTAAGTTTAAGCGAAAAAAATATTTCTGTATTAATCTACGAGTATTTTTTGTACAAACTAAATCATCTGCGTTCATATCACGACTGCATACGTAGCACGAAGAAGTGTATTGAACGAAAAAAGTTTGAAATTTATTAATCTGATACGACAGTAATATCAACACCAAGAATCAAACCCTAAATGTGTGTCTCAATATTTTAAATACATGAATTACTCCTAAACTTGAAATTCTGTATGGTATTTATTATATTTTTTAAAGCATTCTCGCCGCACTGTTCATTTACAATAGATTCATTCTATATAGAAATAATACTGCTAATTAATAATAAATGGATTTGAAATCTATGTCAAAAGTCATGATTTCACATCTCTACGAATAAGGTATGATAGTTTGGAACGTAAGTGGATTTCAAAATCATAAAACTAATGATTAATTGACATGGTAAAACCTAATAATGCACGAAGTCTGTCTTTTTCTATTGTACTTATGTCCCTGGTACTAATGGGGGCAATACTATGCAATTTTAAAATAAAGATTTCAAGAGGGACGAAAGATACCAGAGGGACAGTCAAACTCATAAATCGAAAATAAACTGACAACGCCATGGCTAAAATGGTCAAATTATGATGATCGACAAAGTGCTTGTAATACAAGGCAAAATTCTACTGTTTGACTCTCCATGTATTACCATAGAAGATCATCTATCTGTATTGGTGTGCAAAACTTTAACTGATTTCACGCTGCGACAACTTTTCGGTCCCTAAAATTCGAAAATAAAAGAATGTTCTTTAAGTCTACCACCTGAAATCGTCTAGATGCTCACAAGACATAAGTATGTCAGATATCAATATTCATATGTTTTAATTATGTGTCGTGTATTTTATTGAAAGCTTTAAATTCTTTGCATTTAATGATAAACTTCATAACTGACAAAATGCCAGTCTACCAAACTGTCAAACTATCAACAAAAGTATACATAAAATTTTGATCCTGGTATCTATGATGAGTTTACTTGAGAGCTTATTTGTATATTTCGATGTTAGCGAAGACTTATTCTCCAAGTTATATTTGTTGTCTATTTCAACTCATACTTTAAAACAATAAATTTTTTTTACGGTTTAATTTAAAAAAAAAACTTGAACAAAAACAAATTAAAAAATTATATTATAATTTTAAAATTTGTTTGTATACATTTTAAAATTTGTTTGTATATGTATTTTAATATGCATCTAAAAGTTTATCAAAACTTTTAAACAAACACTCCCTTTGATGGAAACATGTTTTAATCAACGAATTTACACGGTTTTAGTTATTTGAATCATAGGAAATGTATTTGACTTCAAAGATTCGATGACCGTGCAAATCAATATCTGGTCATTTATAAAATCGTCGAATTTGCGACAAACATCAGTTAAATTTGATTGTTTTTATGTGTTTTAGTTGATATAAAATACTAGTGTTTACATTTTTTAGTAACAAGACCTATATATCTAATTGGATAAAATAAAACTATTTTTTTTTACCATACTTTATCTGCCAACAGTTTCTACATACAATATGAGGTCATTTGTAATTATATATTTTCATAATTCTGATTGCCTATGCATCGGGAAAATGTATTATTTCAGTATCTTTAAGTGTATTTTTATCCTAACTCTAATGTGAAAAATAAATTTTCTTCATTAATCTATATGTATTTTTTGGTACAAACTAAATCATCATCTTCCATCACAGCACGGTTGCATACGCAGCAAAAATGAGTGTTTGGAACGTAATGTGGAATTTTATTTAAGTAATTATTGGGATCATTAGTCTGATACGACAGTAATATCAAAATCCAAAACCAAACCCCTAATCTGAGTCTCAATATTTTAGATACGTGTATGGTTATTTAGACCTGACTTTTGAAATGATTAACAAACCTTTTGTAAAATACGTTTTAAGCGTACTTTATCTGCGTACAGAAATTGAATACCATATGAAGATATTTGCACAATGTTTTTCATAGTTTTGATGTTTGCCTATACATTTGGAACATTTATTATTTCATTATTGTTTAGTATATTTTAATCATATCCTAAAGGCAATTGATATTTCTTTACTTTTCTATGTTTATTATTATTGTACAAATTACATCAGCATCTCCCGTCATAGTACGACTGCATATGCAGCATTAATGAGTGTTTGGAACGTAATGTGGAAGTTTATTTAAGTAATTACATTCAATAATTTATTGACATCATTAGTTTGATACGACAGTAATATCAAAATCCAGAACTAAACCCCTAATGCGAGTCTCAATATATTAGATACATGTATGATCATTTAGACCTGACGTTTAAAATGATTAACCACCTTTTATAAAATACGTTTGAGCGTGTTTCATCTGCGTACAGAATTTGAATACCATATGACGATATTTGCAATTATATTAAACTATTGTTCTGATGTTTGCCTATCCATATATACAATGTAGGCAACTGACTCTCCTCATAAAAAAATAGAAATACATTTGTATCTGTATTTGTATCTGTATTTTATTTTCTCATTTATATGTTGTACTGTTAAATCAATCATCCTTAATCAGAACGATAGTTGCATTTGTGAGTGTATGCGAGTGGGAGAGAAAGGCTTTTTATTTTTAATTTATGTGATTACATGCTTGTTATGAGCCCTTTGATTAGGAAATAAAATATCTTTATCTTATCTTTATACATTGGGAACATTTATTATTTCATTATTGTTTAGTTTATTTTAATCATTTCCTAAATGAAATTGATATTTCTTTACATTTTTACGTTTATTTTTTGTACAATTACATCAGCATCTTCCGTCATAGTACGACTGCATATGCAGCATTAATGAGTGTTTGGAACGTAATTTCATCGGAATATGCATGTACCTACCAAAGATAGATAACTGTATCCCCAGTTATTAGTCCCGAAAAAGAAAGAGAAATAAAATCAAATCTGAAACAGGCCTTGATTACCCAGACGGTTGAATTTAAGAAATTAATATGTGATACAAGTGGAAAATATCAATGAATTAAAAAAAAAAGTATTATAATAAAAAAAAAAAAAAAAAAGTAAGCTTAGTCGTTATGACGACTTAAAAATAAAACTTCATTTAAATAAAAACCAAAATCTGCTAATTTTTTTTTATATAAAATTACCAATAAAGGGGCAGCAACCCTAAAAATTGTTATCCGATGTGTCGAAAAAAAATCAGCAGATAGATATTAACTTGATGAACATTTTTACTCCTTGTCAGATTTGCTCTGAATGCTTTGGTTTCAGAGATATAAGCCAAAATCTACATTTTACCCCAAAGTTCTATTTTTAGACATGGTGGTCATCTTGATTATTGGGCGGGGTCATCGAATATTTTTTTGAAACTAGATACCTTAAGGATGATTGTGCCAGTAGTTTCAGAGGAGAATATTTTTGTAAAATTGTCGTCGACGACGGATGCCTAGTGATGAGTAAATCTCAGTTAGTCCTCTGGGCCAGGTGTGCTAAAACAGCAAAACGGACAAAAAGCAACAGACAAAAAGCAAAAGTGTCGGACAAAAAGCAAAATTTTCGGACAAAAAGCGAAACGGACAAAAAGCAACGGACAAAAAGCAAAAGTGTCGGACAAAAAGCAAAATTCTCGGACAAAAAGCAAAACGGACAAAAAGCAACGGACAAAGAGCAAAAGTGTCGGACAAAAAGCAAAATTATCGGACAATAAGCAAAAGCGGACAAAAAGCAAATTGCGGACAAAAAGCACTGTATCAAACGACAAATTTTGAATTTTATTTAAGTACAAACATGTAATTGCATTGATTAATTTATTGAGAAAACAAGTCTGATACGACAGTAATATCAAAATACAGCACCAAACCCTTTATTTGTGTCTCAATATTTTAGCTACATGTATGTTTATTGAGACCTGCCTTTCTGTATGATGTTAACCATTTTTGTTTTAAATAATCACCCAACTAGTTGTTTACTTGGAGTTTATGTCACATGTCAAAATATTTGCCTTGAAGAAGTTATTAGATCGATTTAGCAAACTATGGAAATAATTTAAGAGTTAGAATATTTTTTACTATATATCGCAGTTTCTTAATCAGATAATTCTAACAAGATCTATATCTTGAAAATTTTAAATATTGATAGCAAGAAAATAACTCTAATAAATAAAAACCTGACGTTTAACAACAAATAACTCCTGAGATCAGTAAACACATTAATAGGTATACACATAATTATATATATATATATATATAAATCAACTTATCTCAAAAGGAATTGAAGCATTTTTCACTTTATGTATTTATGAAAAATACAAAAAAAAAGAGCTGACAATTAGTCCATCAGAAATGAAATTGCACATGGCATAAACTTCTGCAAATCAGTTTTTAATTACCATGTCGTATGTTCAGCGCATTAGAGTAGTTTTATTTTATTTTTTATATAGGGTGCTTTATAATTTTCCATAATCATAATTATTAGCTTTAGACGTTTGTGCAAAAACTTGATGGCAAGACTTGACATCATAAGAATAAAATATCATCCCTGAAATTTCGCGGATTTTGAAATTTTAATTTTTTCATTATACATTATTTATGCCTCAATTTAAGACACAATACTTAACATTATAAAGTTACTAGTATACTTGTCAATACATTACTATATATTTGCAAGCCCACAATATTATATAATCACAAAACTGAATTAAAACATTAAAGGAACATTTAGATAAATTCAATAAATATTATTTTTTTATCGTCTTTGGAAATCCAGTACAAAATATGTAGTTATGTTTTTATCTTCGCATCACAAAACATTTTTTTGGCATATCTGTCAACAAAAAATATACGACTTAGATTGATCAGAAGTATATTTAATTGTTCAATACTGACGATTAATGCTAGTCGAATGATTTTTTTTTATTAAAGGTAGACAAGAATTTCAAATAATCAATATTCTTGTAATTGTTATAAAATAACACAGTTAGAAATCTAATCTTAATTTATATCTAATTTTTAGAATTTTACCTCTGACGTTACTGTTTGTCACTTTGATCCGTTAGTGTTACAGACACACACTTCGTAATTCTATAAAACTGTTTTTGTGTACTGTCCTATATTACCTTAGTTATTCGTTGTTATTCTGTGATTAACATGTTGAAAGAATGTACTATTATAATATTCATTTATGTATTTTTCTTTGGTGTTTTTGCATTTATTTGTACTCTGCTCCCGTCATGTAATGTTGTCATTTAAGCGGTATATTTGAATTGCCATAAAGCACGAAGGTTTTGCTAGCCACAAGTACAGGTTAAGCCCACTATTTTTCTTAAAATATCCTGTACTAAGTCAGGAATATGGCAGTTGTTATCTAATTGTCCGTTTCTACGCATGTTTGATTTTTATTTGTTTTTGTTGCACTTCTCTGTTCTGTTATTTCATTGTTTTCCTCTTATAGTTGATATACTTCCCATGGTTTCATTTTTCTCTCAATCAATTTATGACTTATGAACAGCGGTATACTACTGTTGCTTTTATTTACAACATACTTTGTCAGCTATCACACCATTTTTTTAAGGGTACGAAATTGAGGGCGTTGTATATCATATATTTCGAATGTGCATCTACAAACATAACCGAACAGATTAAAATATTTAGATATAGTGTCCAGTTTTGATATCAATACATAATTGACAGGTGTCATAATCATTTAAAACGTTTAAAATTCGTTGAAAACGTTTAAAGTTCCTTGAAAGAATGGTTCAAAGTTCATAACATTTAATTGGCTGATTGTTGGTAACCATTGGTTTGCTTTAAACACTATATAAAGGTGAAACGGCCCAGAGAAATCATTGGAAAACATGAAATTCAGCAGTAGTTTCATATGTCTTCTCTTGTTGGGTAAGTTTTGGACATGGGAATGGAAAATACTTTTCAATTTTTATCATTTGAAAAACAAACAAACACATTAAACATTAAAATCTAAACAATTTTTATTTTTTATGTTGAATTGCAACAGATCAACTAATAATTTAAGCAAGGTATGCAAAACTTTTATGAGGGATCAATTATGTATAACTACTTCTTTGTTTTTTAAAACATTTTTTAAAACTAAACGAAAAGTGGACGATCAAAAAGAATATCTAGCTATTAAATTAAAAGAAGAACTAAAGACCTAAATTCTTATATATTAACATTAATGATACCGATTTTTTATACATCAGATGCACATTTAGACAAATATGTATCTTGAGTGGTCAAAACTACGATAGTCGAAAATCCGAAGATTATTAAAAAAAAAAAAGAAAAGAAAAACTCATAAACCAAATTCGAACAGGGAATCAATGCTTGGTATTAGGGAGATATATTCCTTATTTTTAAATAATTTACAAAATTTTGTAACAGCAAATTGTTATAACATAAATTCGCGTTTTTTTGCTGGTGATTCCTTTTCGGCATTATCTGTCCACCATCAGAGGTATCGATCCAGTGGTAGTAATATATGAAAACTATTTGTAATAGCTATGTATAAATGTAAAGTAGCTATGCTGAGATTTTTTTTTTATAAATTGAATATCTGTGTCATTTGTAATTTTTTTTGGTTTCTTTTCATTTGTTTTGATGTTTTGATTTTGAAGTCTACAGTTCTTAATTGTTTGTGAAGTTATTCTTAATCACCAAACAAGTTTGGTGATCTACAGGGACCACACCTTCAAGTTTGGAAAACGACATATTGGATATTAGACTTACCACAAGCAATCGTTGATATGTCACGTGACTTATCAACGATTGGTTGTCAATTGCCTTATAGGAACGTTATGCACATGCGTGTGTGGTGTCAATTATGTAGTCAAAATAATGAAAACGCAATTATATATACATGATGTAACTTGAGCTCATTCTCATATGTTGTTGGAAAAAAGCCAAAACACTTTTGGCTGAAAGTCAAACAGCTCAAGTTAGAAACTTTTTAGCTATTCTTAAATTGAACGACGCATTTAAACAACTCAATACTCAGTGTCAAGTGACATTGAAAACAAAATATATTTTGGAACTATTACCATTACAACTTTGATAAAATTCAAACCGAATGACATTACGCTTTACTTTAACATGTTTATTATTTTATTTTAGGTATATGCGCAGCAAGTGATACGTGTTATAAGTATAACACTTATTATAGTACATATTACACGACATACTGTAATGGGTACTGTGCAGGTCCCCTTGGATCAGAGTACTGTTTGTACTACTACTATGACGATGGAGGAGGCGGGTAAATGCATATTTATTATTTGACAACTGATGATAATTTTATGTGTTTTTTTCAATTATTAAATCTTTTGTTGTTGTTATGTGAAGTTCATCTGACATTGCATAATACTGAATTTTCATACGGTTTTAGGAAAAATATTAATAACGTTACCACAATAGATGACATTCAATCCTAAATCAATTCTTAAATTCGAGGCACAATCTAAGCAATGACATATATCGGGATCTGTATGTTGACGTTATCATTTCAAAAATGAAAGTAAAATGTACAAAAAATACAATTGTAAGTGTTAGTAAACATTTGGAATTCAAATTCGAAAAAAACATTACAGAATGAAACTCCTACGTGAAAATTTCATGAGCTTATATATGTTTTTTGTTTATTTTGATTTTTTTTTTTTATCGTTTTAGGAATGCAAGTATAACCATCGGTGCGTCAGTGGGCGGCTCGATTGGAGGACTTGTGTTTTTATGCCTTTGTTTTTGTGTATGTGCTAAGAAATAAGTTGTTTTACGGACCATCTGTATATAGTAAAATAGATATTTATATGTTAGATATCCTTTGTATGTGTGATATCCTTTGTATTTTCAAATCTAAGATTTAATATATATTTCTTTTTTGTATTTTTAGTTTGTTTTCAGTATTGTTGTTTATAAAAAAAATCTTCATGGATCTGTTAACCTTATTATTTAGTAAAAATAGTATTACTTTGTTTGTAGAATTCAATTAAAAGATTAATAAATAAAATAAAATTATGATCTCGTACGTATAATGGTAGTAAGTAATTTAATCCTTAATTACTGCATCGCAATTTAGAAATTAAATAGTGTTATTTGAGATCTTTCAGCATCTTAAGGATACAATAGTCTACCGATGTTCTAATCTCATAACTCTAGTTAAGAATGAAAACGAAGGGATACGAAAAGACTCCAAAAAGAGACAAACCAGATACATCGACACAGTCAGCGTCTCCTAGTATGGAGGCATGACTGACCAGTCGAATAGACACTCTATATATACGACAAGACAGAGTGAATATTTTTGCTGAGAAATTGTATACTGCCATATGTATGTGTCAATATCGAGGAAAAGATTAATAAATAAAGTTGACATAATTGTGACGGTAGTACCATAAAGTTCATTACGACATATGAGATGCAAGATATTACTCATATGTGGTTGATTCAGTGATTGGACATCATCACTGTATCTGAAGTGATATAAGAGGACCTTTCAAGAAACTTTTTAGATCTTTTTGTTTTTAAGAGGTTCTGTATGAATTCTATTTGATTAGAATACAATCAAATCGGCCAGTAGGATTCTACAATAAGTAAAATAAGGGTGTCCATGAGAGAGTCCGGCATCTAGTTGTATCATTTCTGTTTTTTGTTGTTTGAATCAGGGTAGTTCTCCACAAGATTGTGCATTTGAATCATTAAAAAAATATGATATACTTCAAAGGAGAAAAGTATATATGTATATAAGAACACAGAGAAAAACACTATATTTTCGAACATAAAAGTTATCGCAATTGATTAATTTAAGTGCATAAGTAATAGTAGTTTTTAAAATTTGGCAGATAATTTGCAACGTCTTTAAACATATTGATTACATTTGAATTGTTCGGTACTTTTATTAAGTCTGATTACCCAATGCACTTATGGTGAGCCTGTGTTTGTAGTGATCAACTTCCTTAAACACCCAAAATTCCACAAAAAGTATTCCATAATATAATCATAGATTTTTTTCAATACTTAATTTAATCATATATTTACTATAAAATATATTTGATGTGATGTGTGATGCATACATAATAAGATGTTATACCTTATCTGGCGACGCTTATGATCTCATTGGAAAGCTACTTTCTTGATTCCAATGTTTGTCTGTTGTTCAAACGAGCATCTGCGGTTGAAGTCATAAAACTTTGCTCAGTGCTCGGAGAAAAAAAAATCATGCTTGAAACATGAAATCCAGCATTCTTTAGTTTTCTATGTTGTGTCATGTGTACTATTGTTTGTCTGTTTGTCTTTTTCATTTTTAGCCATGGCGTTGTCAGTTTATTTTCGATTTATGAGTTTGACTGTCCCTTTGGTATCTTTCGTCCCTCTTTCATTAGTTTATTTTGATGCATGAGTACAAAAAACTGAATCGAAAGTTTTATGACTTCAATGCATGATTATTTTAGAGCTAATTTATAGGAAAGGTATCTTCTATGAGTTTTTATTAAAACCTGATACTGAGGGTGAATGTTTCGCCACTGAGGGTACATATATTACCAGCCCAGAAATCAAACAAAAAGACAAATATGGCTATCAATACAACTCAAAAACTACTCGGAGTACAGATTTACTGATGTAGTTCGAAAATTTTTAAAGGCCTGGTCTTCACTAAATATATAAAAATTAAATGCATTTTGTGATTTCGAAAGATAATATATTTTTTGGATTTTATGGGCATTTTTCCCCCTTCTGTTTGTATAAAAAATAAACAAACACCTAAATTTCATTTGATACTTTCCACTCAGTTTAACCCCTTAACTCGACTATTTGTGTGTAGATATCTATTATCCTTCTTTTGTGCACGCAATCAAGGACAATGAATACAACGAAATTCAGTTGTTACCTGAGAGGGAGTATCTCAAAGTTGAATCCAAACTTGGTTTATTTTTTACAAAAACAAAAAATGCCAATCAAGATCCAAAAGAGACTTTATTTTCTGAAATATGAAATGAAATACTGTTGATGCGGTCATTATCACTAGATTTACAATTAAAATCGTGATAGACTTTTATATGGAACGCTTTGTGCTTCTCTTCCTGCCGGCTTTTTCTACTTCATAAACAATCTGTTCTTGAAAAATAAAGTAATTGTGCAACTGTTTATTTCCAGATAATTATATTGTTATGTGTTGATATAACAACCAAAAGTAAGGCAAAATCGTTATATGACACGGGATAATCTCTTTCTATAAAAATGAATACATGAACGTGTTACTGTATAAATGGATTTTCTTATCCCATGAATAGATTACCTTAGTCACAAATGTTTGGAAATTTGGGTCCTCAATGCTCTTCAACTTTGTACTTATTTGGCCTCATAACTATTTTGATCTGAGCGTCACTGATGAGTCTTATGTAGACGAAACGCGCGTCTGGCGTATTAAATTATAACATTGGTACCTTTGATAACTATTATGGGTAACTTGTTTGATTTCAATATATGAATAAAGTGCCATTTTGCGGAAGTAGTATAACAATGGGAAGAAACTACAACAACAACGACAACAACAATACTTTATTTTAAGAGGGTTACACAGTTAGCTATATAACTAATCTTCCCTGAGGCCCTCATCATGAGAAATCAAACAAAATGCAAACATATACATTGCATACATTAGTATAAAAAGTCAAGTATGATAATAATGTTTAGTACAACTTGATAAAATGTGATGTAAAAAAAATAAACATGATGACATGATCAGTTTTTAATATTATTGATACAGCTAGGTTGATTTCAATAAATGATCTGTTATTTTGTATTTGAAAGAATTAACATTTGTAATATTTCTTAACGGTATTGGCAAATTATTCCACAAGAATGGTCCAGAATACATAAAAGATTTTTTGAACAATTCTGTTTTTGGTTTAGGGAGTATGAGGTTTCCTTGAACAGCATTTCTCAAGGGGTATGGATTTCTGTCTGAAACATAACGAAACTTACTTGTTAGTAAGATATGATGGGGCATCATTTTTAATGCACTTAAATGTCATCACTAACTTATGATATTTTATTCTCTGTTCAACTGTCATCTAGTTTAAGTGTTTGAATAAAGGTGCAGACGGAGCGAACAAGTCTGTTTCTAGTATTAATCTAGCAGCCCTCTTTTGTAATTTCAATATCCTTTTTAAACCCTCACTGCTACAACTACTCCACACTATACAACAATAATCAATTAGTGGCAAGATATAACCATTATAGAATAATTTTCTGCAGTCTAGATTTAGAAATTTTTTAATCTTTAATAGTAGATATAGTCTAGATGATATTTTTGAGCAGATCACATCAATTTGGTTTGTCCATGTAAGGGAAGGGTCAATTTTAATGCCTAAAGGACTTTCGCATGTGGAAGATTGTATCACTTGATTGTTAATAGTTAAACAACTCTCATTGTAATGTGGCATTGCTCTTTGCTTCGTTCCAATAATCATATATTTTGTTTTATTTTTATTGATGAACATATTGTTATCATTACACCATTCCTCTACACCATGTAAATCTTCTTGTACCTTTGACTGTAGAGTTTGATAACAATTACCAGAAAGATGTAAAGTTGAATCATCGGCATATAAATCAGTGCAACAATTTTTCATATATATAGGAAGGTCGTTTATGTATAATATAAACAGAAGGGGGCCTAATATGGAGCCTTGGGGGACACCATACTTGATATAAAGTTTTTCAGAATGAGCATTACCAATTTGTACTTGTTGAGTTCTTTCATTCAAATATGATTTAAAAAAAGAAACAGCAGTATTATCAAATCCATAAATTTCAAGTTTTTTTACAGAGAATATCATGATCTCTACATCAAAAGCTTTCTTAAAATCCAACAGGACTGCTAAGTTGATATTACCATCATTCATATCCTGTATCCATTTATCTATGATATTGATAAGAGCAGTTTGGCAAGAGTGTTCTTGTCGAAACCCAGACTGTGCTGGGTGTAAAAGATCTAATCTTTTTAGGTAGTCATACAAATGTTTTGAAACATGCTTTTCTAAAAGTTTTGATAAAACGGGAAGTACAGAAATTGGTCTATAATTTGTTGCCATGAATTTTTCACCAGCTTTAAAAACAGGTGTTACTCTTACATTCTTTAGAACACTGGGTAATGTACTTGTATCTATTATTCTGTTAAAAATGTAAGTTAAAGATGACGTTATGAAAGGAGCACTCAATTTTAAAATTTTTGGTCCTATGTTATCAGATCCGGTGGATTTATTAATGTCAAGTTTGATCATCTCATTAAATAGACCATTTATTGTGACTGGTGGAATTGAAAAATTTACTTGTTCTGACTTAGTAAATTTCTTTTGTACAAATTGATTTAATTTTGCATAATCATGAGTTTTGCTCATACATCTGTCAGTCCTCAGGTTTTCAACACAAGATGTAAAAAACTTATTAAAAACATTACAAAAGTCACTGACATTATTAGTTTTATCACCATCTTCATTTAAAAGTTCATATGGCTTTTCTTGTTGGGATGGGTTAAGACTGTGAATACATTTCCACAAATCTTTAGAAGCTTTTGAATCTTTTACCATCTTTGATTCATCGATTATGTGTTTTGTCGTGTTTCGCCAAAATTTGAACTCGGACCACATTCCTAATTTATGGTATTTCTCTCTCATTTTTCTGGCATATGCAATTTCATTATTGAACCATTCAGGTTGTCTGTCTCTTTTTACTCTTTTAGTAACAATTGGTGCATGTTTATCTAGAACTGCATTAAATATATCATACCACATCTGAATACATGTATTTGGGTGACTTTCATGTTCAATTCTATCAAAAGGTGCAATAGCTAAGTCACTTAGAAAATTTGTCTCATTGAATTTTTTTAAATTTCTGTAAGAAATGATAGTATGAATATCTTTTTTGATATAAGAGGAATGTTTTTCTTTTCTAGTTAAACAAACTGGATAATGATCACTTATTGAAAATTTAGCAACATGTGATTCTAGTATCAAATCTTTATTGGTGACATAAACATGATCAATTAGTGTACTAGAATCAGGTGTAACTCTTGTTGCCTCTTGAATTATCTGGTTGAGATTGTAGGTTTCTAATAAACTTAGCCATTTTTGTGGTTGTTTATTAGGTTTTAAAAAATCTATATTAAAATCACCAACTAAAATAATATCTGAATTATGATTGATGGCAGTTGTAATTTCTTTTTCAAATTCATCAATCCAATTAATTAGTGAACTAGGAGGTCTGTATACTGAACATAATAAAAATGATTTTTTGTGAACTGGTTTAATTTCAAACCACATTGTTTCAATGTCACTTATTTCAAATTCAGCTTTTCTATTAAATGTTACTTTTTCTGAAAAATAAGCAACCAAACCACCTCCACCTCGTGATAGTCTATCTTTTCTGTTTAAAATGAACCCAGGAATTTGTATAAAATTATCCTGGGTGTTACTGTCCAAAAATGTTTCACAACAACAGTATATATCTGGAGGATTTTCAGAGAACATTAAATTGTATTTGATTTCATCCAGCTTGTGTTCAAGTCTGTTTACATTATGTGAACATATTTTTATACCCTTTGTTAAAGAAAAGTCATAAACATTATCCTTTCCTTCAGATGTTTCTTGTAAATTAGGTAATAAATAACAATTATCATTTAGTAAGGCAAATAAACATGCTGTCACTAATACACTTAATCCAATTGAAAAACAAAGCTTAAAATCAACAGGTGATAAGGCCTCAGGGGGATTGCATAAAACATTTGTATCAGTACATTGCAAATTAATTACCTCATCATTAGATTCATAAGTACCATTATCAGATTCTGTAACAGCAACAGAAAGATTGTCATTCACTGTAAAATTTCCAGCATTAGTCATACTGGTGATTGCATTTATTTTGTTGAAATCACTTATACTAGTTTTAGAAAATTTGACAATAGATTTGTCCATTCTATTTGAAGAATGTTTAAGTTTGGTGTTTTTTTTCACTTTTCTGAAAGAGATAATTTAGACTCCTGTCTGTAGGGCAGATACATGTGTAATTATTACATTCTTGACAAATTCGATTTAAAACATCAAAGTAGTTTGTGCAAGTTTTTTCATTTTTAGAAATAAATTTTAAAGATGAAATGGCTATATCTTCTTTGCCAATTTTTTAACTCCAATACAGATCACAAAATTTCTCCTTATGACCAAATGATTTACAGGAGAAACAAGACACAGACTTACCATGCCTACATGTATTTAGGTCATGACCTCTTTCACCACAGTATTGACAGTAATCATTGTCTGATGAAAGTTTAAGAATTTTTACATATTGATCAATGTTGAAAGTCGATTGTTCATATTTCTTCATCTCCTATTACGTTTTCTGTAGAAAAGTACTAAAAACTGGGTTACACCTAAAGATGTTATAGATTGTCTTTCTGATAGTTGGGTAAAATATTGACTGGTGATGATTGCCCTATGAAATAAATGACTGGTTAGGAATTTTCATTCACAACACGCGTGGTTGTTTGTTGTAGATAACATATGTCAAGGTGTTCGTTGCCCCAAAGTGGTACATTCGTTTATGAGCTATGTCTGCTTCGATTGATATTTGGACTCATAATTTCTTAATACAGGTTTAGATAAGTCAAAATGAAATGTTTTCCTTGGGACAATGAAGTCGGCGAGTTTAAATGAATTTAAAGAATGGAATATGATTAACCATATGTCCATATCTTCGTTTCTAATTAATGATATTTTTGGCACAGGTAAATCATTTGTATTGTATCGACAGGTACTTTTTTTATTTCCAGTTTGACAATGATCATTGATATTATGTCTCGGACTGTATTTATGTGTTCCTCTTAAAGTGTACACTATATTCTCTATTAGATTTATTGGTTACACACAATGGACTTTTTCCGATTAAAGTATACAATTCGCAGAACTGCGAACGAGGAAGTTCATTAGAGGCCATCTATTGGACGAATAATTTAAATGAAGTTGTTTTTATTTACCTTAAGATCGACAAAGTTGATCCAATAAACACATCAAATTTATGATTTTATGTAAATGGACCGAATTTTGAAATGTTTAGAACAATTGGTAAGAGTTTAAAGATCCTTTTACAGTATACCTCAGTACATATTTTTTATTTGATTTTGTACAGCATTATTTGTTTCTATACTTGAATGTTCTTTTTATGGTGTCCTCCCAATAATTTCGGAAATGTTAAAGTGGTATTCAAAATTTGTGAAATTCTATGTACAAGTTTTCAATTTATACAAAATAAATATAGTTTAAATCAAGAACGATAGTCACAGTCAGTCAAACATTGTGTTATCATCTGATGAGATATTTTCTATACAGCTGAAAAATAATTTAATGAACCTCAAATAAAGACAACAATAGCATAGTCATTAATCGATTGAGAGAAAACAAATCCAGGTTACAAACTAAAACTGAGGGAAACACACTAACTATAAGAGAAAGTTTGTCTATTCTTATCAAAGAATATCTAGAGAACAGTTAAGGCATTATATATCAATATAATATTATATAAATCTGCATTATAATTTATATGTGACCGAGGGCAAACAAAAACAACGACACAGGCATACAGACGTAACCATTGTTATAAATTCATCTAACTAAAACTGCCGATGTCAGTTTGACGAATAGTTCTGTAATTATTTTTTTTCATTCCTTACTATTACAGATATTTGGATAAAGTTGATTACTATTAACATTTAATTAGCATTTGATAAACGGACCTTTTATGAATTGTATTTGAAAATACAAAAGTGAAAATAACACTTTTAAAATTTGGGTCGGTAAATTTAATGTGTTTGAAGCAACTGTGAACTTCTACAACCTTATTTTATCTTCTTATATGTCATTATATTATAAAATCGTTTTTTCCTCGATTTGATCGTTGATACTGCTTTTAAATGTAGTCATCTTTAACAGTTATAATAAATTATCGTCACGGTGATAGATCGTAAAAAAACAAAAACAACAATTGAATAAGAAGAAGGAGAGGAAAGCTCATAACAGATACATAAAATACGCCTCAAGGTCATGTTTTTCTCTGGCTGTTTATGACGTCTTTACACTTTTACTACATCAATTGGATGTTGGATGTGTACGGATCGATAGTTTAGTGTTAGATGCCTGATTTGTTTATTAGTTGTTAGTGGCTTTGAACTAGCTGTCAGATAACTGCGAGTACTCTCAGATCTGTTCATTGTGTCTTTTTGTGTCGGGATGTATAAGTACCCGGCCACGTCCACTTGTATTTGTGTCCATCTGATTTTTATAGTTTGTTCTTGTGTTGTACTGTTATACCACTGTCCCAGGTTAGGGGGGATCCCGCTAACATGTTTAACCCCGCCACATTATTTATGTATGTGCCTGTCCCAAGCCAGGAGCCTATAATTCAGTGGTTGTCGTTTGTTTATGTGTTACATATTTGTTTTTCGTTCATTTTTTTTTTATATAAAGAAGTCTGTTAGTTTTCTCGTTTGAATTATTTTACATTGTTTTATCGGGGTCTTTTATAGCTGACTCTGCTGTATGAGCTTTGCTCATTCGGTATGGGCTTTGCTCATTGTTGAAGGCCGGACTGTGACCTATAATTGTTAATGTCTGTGTCATTCTGGTCTCTTGTGGACAGTTGTCTCATTGGCAATTATACCACATCTTCTTTTTCTACTTACATTTATAAGATTGCTAGCTTCTTGTATATTGCAACTAATGATTCGCGTATATCTAATGTCAGCTAACTTTTTTGTTTGTGGAAAGCCACTGAATTTCATAAAAGGGAATATAGATTAGCATATATTTATTAGAAAGGAATGTGTACATGTATTTCACTTTATATTTATTTTCTCGTAAAGATACTTTTTCGGTTTACAGAAAATACTGGTTAAAATTCACAGAACAGAAAAAGGAAGTTTAACTTTGCCAAACTATCAAAATCTTTCAACACATGAGTATTTGCCTTACCAGATAAGTCTTTAATCGAACAACGTCAAATTATCTATTAATAGAAAATTTGTGATATTAAATCAAACACGATGGTTATGGTGACTTGAGTAACACCGGTATCACTCAGATTACAATTCTACCTTGACAGGTTAGTTTGTATTTAGCCTATAAAATACTTATTTAGCCTTGAGAATTGAAAGGTCGGTTTATCCCATTCATACAATAGAAGTTGATAAATTTGACTTCATGCCATTTACCTTGTCCAAAATTAAGGTCACTTTATTGTTATTGTGATATTGTTAAAGTACAAAAGAACCCCATATTCTGACCAATACTTAAAACTTTGTGCATCTTTATTTAATTGTTAAAAATCTGTTAATGTTGAATTTTTGGGGTTATTTCGGCCTTTTAATGGCATATTTCTTTACATGGTAGTTTTTTTTCAGATATAAAAAAAAAAATATCTGCTTGACTTTATAGAAATAGACTATGCTTGAAGGTTATATATTACACTGTCTTGTTTTTTGTTTACACCAAATCTGACAGATTATTATTTAGTTGCAAAATATTTTAAACGAGAGCTGAAATTTTTTCTATCTTTAAATGTGCATTGAAGGTTAAAATAATCATAATGTGAACAAGAATGAAGAAAACATTTTGGTCCCCAAAAAAAACATCAACCAGGATATAACATTCCAAATTTTAATTTATTATACTAATATCAGTTGAAATCTCAAGCCACTGTTTTGCATGTTAACAATGTAGGTCATGTCCCAACAGAAAATCAATAAATATGACAGTACAATGTACTCTTAGCACAAACACATAAGGTCACTGTGAAATAGACATCTAGGGCAAGAAACAGTCAGTTATACCAAACCAGTTTGACTAGATGTCTAGTTTAAAACCAGTTTGACTAGATGTGTCCTATATTTTGACAATGTAAATGACATGAGGACCTGCATGGGTTTTTTTAATATCTGTATTCTTTAAATTTTTAGGGCATTTTCTTTTAATAGCCTTAAAAATAACTCTCATTCTGTAAATTTCATATGAAAATGATTTTACTATTTAGTCTTTCTGTTACAACATTATTTATCAATTCTGTACATTGATCATTATTTTATCAGTATTGCATTACAGTTACATAAGTTACCTTTTTATTTTGCACAGTTATTCTTTATACTTTTGCACCACGTTAAATTATTTTCTATTCTTTATTTTGTTGTTCATTTTCTCTATTCTCTATTTTTTGTTGCTATTACATGTATTCTCTATTCTGTAAATCCCGTGCAGACCCTTAACCTCTATTGTATGAATGGGATAAACTGACCTTTCAATTCTCAAGGCTAAATAAGTGTTTTATAGGCTAAATACAAACTTACCTGTCAAGGTAGAATTGTAATCTGAGTGATACCGGTGTTACTCAAGTCACCATAAGATGTATAAAATCTAGGTACTGACGTTGTTTGTCATCTATAACGCGTTATAGTGTTTTTTTTAGTTGCCTTGTAAATATTCCTTTTACTATTAAGTCTATTTTGGGTAATATTCATTTGAAGTACTTATACATCCCGTCATTATGATATTGTGCTAAGGTTTTGTGTATTCTTGTCCTTCGTTTTTGCTTATGTGATTTGTCTCCATGCAATTTTGATTTTCTTTGTTGACATATTTATATGTTTTTAGAGTGATTTAGATTATAATCAATGTTGACTACTGAAGCCCAATTTTTGACATTTTTACCGTTTTTGTCTACACGTGAGAGGTATAGCTAGCTATTAAACCAGGTTTGATCCACCATTCTCTACATTAGTAAATGCCTGTTCCAAGTCAGAAAAATTACAATTGTTTTCCATTCGATTCATGCGTTTGAGCTATTGATTTTGCGATTTGAAAAAAAAGGCCTTTCCGTTTTGAATTTTCTTCGATATTCGGTATTTTTGTTATTTTTTCTTTTTGGTTCTCATAAACATAAACATTATCTCATTAACAGACTGAGTATGTATTATATTTTAAAAAAACAGTATACTGAGAGATATTTTAATTGAAGCAACCTCATTTATATCAAGTATTATTTTATATTTTGATTGTATTTGTGTGGTCGTGGTCACTGCTATTCATCACATTCATCATAAATACTTATAACGAAGTATTGTGCTCGAGTATCATTATAGAGATCCGAATTGTAGATATGCGCTTCTCGCGCAGTTAAATTATTTTTTTAATTGATAATATTGTATATAATGCATTAACTATGCACAGGCTAAAAGGCTTCATTTCTTTCCAACCAAAATTTTATAAACGTTGTGTGGCGCGTGTTGTTGTTGAAAGTTCAAACAGGGTCAGTAAAGACTTATTAAACAATGTGTTTGATTCTACTTTTGTACCGTTTAAGCCCCAGTAACAACAGATCGTACGATTTTTTTGTAGTGGAAGATCTATGAAATAGTTGTCGTGACACTGTCGGGCAAAATGTTTAAAAACATATTTCGGGTGGTCACATCAGCCATAGGCGGATTCAGGGTGGGGCCCTTGGGGGGGGGGGGGGTTGCCCCCCTTTCGTGGGAAAAATTTGGTTGATTATATAGGGAATCATTGAAGCATGACTGAAGCGGGACCCCCCTTAGGTCAGTCAGCGGGTCCCCCCTTAGGAAAAGTTCTGGATCCGCCACTGTCAGCTACGACATGTCCACGATGGTTCCACGATGGGAACAAGACAGAAAACAAAAATGTAATTGTACTGTCGTGGGCTTGTCACAAGTCGGTCGTGTGACAGTCGTGCAATAATCGTACGACAATCGTGTGTTGTTTGGTGTTATTTTTCAGGTTTTCATGTCATGGAATGCGCGTGTTACTGTTGTGTCTCTATCGCGTCACTGTCGTATGACTGTCGTACGACTGTCGTACCACTGTTATGCGACTATCAGCAAAAGCTCTTGAAACATGCCGGGGTGTATCCGCACGAATCCAAAGAAATCACCGGCAGATTCACACTCGAACTCTGGCATCAGTGTACTATACTGCCAAAACATCAGGCGCCGTTCGCTCCATGGCCTAACCACCCAACACCGGGCGTTTCGCTGGTTCCTATACTGTTCATGGGTTCGAATCAACGTTAACTGAACCATATTTTGATCTTGTTGGAATCTGACAAGGTGCCTATTCAGTAGGGTCAAGCATAATCGTTCTGATGGAATAGCCATCCTGTTTATACGGTAGACTGTATGTTTTTCCAAACATTTATTCTCGCCGAATGTATTCTTTTAAATAAAACGGAAATATGTTTCCCGACGAACGTACTCCTGTTGTACGACATAGAATCAATGTTGTGCGAGCATCGTACGAAATGGGGTGTTCGTGAGACAATCGTGCAACTGTATCACGAGTATTACGTCAGTCGTGAGATTGTCGTACGACAGTTGTGCGAAAATCGTGAGATTGTCATACGACAGTTATGCGACGATTGTTTGTTAAAAATGGTTAATGTTGATACCCATGACGATGTGTTTATCGCACGACAGTCGCACGAATAATAAAAATATGGATAATTCATAAAAGCTATGTCGATTAATCCGATGTTCAATATTTTCATATTGTGGACATAAAGTTCCAAGTGAACAGCTTTAAACTTCACATTCTTTCAGGTATAAATTTTAAAGAGTTTGAGTGCGTAAAGGGGGTATCTGCACGAAAGAACTCGAAAAAAATTGCCATTTCACAATGAACGAACAAGTACACCACTACAAAATACGTAACCAGACTGTAAAAATAACAATATTTTCACATTTTGATATTTAATGACCGCATTCAAAACTGGTCGGCCAACCAAATTTGGGAGTTTATATTATTGTAGAAATGGTGTGTTCCTTCCAAAAATTTATAGTTGTCTTGGCCCATCTCTGGTTATCTATTTCGTGCGTTATATTACCATAAAGAGATGTAGAATTATAGCAAATGAGACAACTATCCACAAAGTTCAAAGGAAGTGGATGTAAATAATTTTGTTTTTTTAATACTTGGAGACTTTGTTTTTGATAACGGATCTTGCATAGTTTGTCCTATTATTCTAAACTATTATACATTAATTTGTTTTAGAACTGGAATGTTTCAAAGACATTTATGGTTGTATTTTCACCTCCAAATGTCTTTTTACATCATGTTACACAAAGGGTATAAAATCAAAGGCAAATAAATAATCAAAGCTATTTAGTTTGTATTGTTCGTGTTGTTTATTCTCTAGTTTTCTATGTTGTTTCTTGTGTACTATTATTTGTCTGTTTGTCTTTTTCATTTTTAGTCATGGCGTTGTCAGTTTATTTTAGATTTATGAGTTTGACTGTCCCTTTGGTATTTTTCGTCCCTCTTCTTTTTAGTTTGTAACAATTTGTTTTCAAATTCATATTCATATTCCGTCACTCATAAGGTTTCTTT
Source organism: Mytilus galloprovincialis (assembly GCA_037788925.1). NCBI lineage: Eukaryota > Metazoa > Mollusca > Bivalvia > Mytilida > Mytilidae > Mytilus > Mytilus galloprovincialis. The sequence goes on from CM075341.1 coordinate 22,560,766, forward strand.
TGTTTGACATTGGTTAAACAAGAACAATGTAATAGATAAGTCATCCATTATAACAGATACAAAACGACTTATTGCAATGGAACATGTATGGTTTCCTATTTTTGTCAGCACTGTTATCAATACTATTATACAGACGCAGGGTATAATTTCACTTGACTTGTGTGTGTGTATGATTTATTCAAATAAACAGACTTAAGACAAGAAATCGTAACACACCAAACTAAATACAAAGTATGTGCATTGTTTAGTCAGATGTCTCTTAGGCCTGTAAACAACATATAAACAAACTTGATAGAAAATTGTCTTCATTGCTTCACTGGTTAAGACGCTGATAGTAGTTTCTACAAAAGAGATGGTTATGTGATCAATGCTAGATACAGTTGCAGATACCATTGTTATTCATCAACCTAATTTAAAAAAGATAAACCTGAGAAAAGAAAGACAACTTTAAATTTTTACTTACAAATGTACCTTGTTGTCATCAACAATTACATTTTGTTGAGTTGATTTTATCTAATTCTCTACATAAACTTAAATACTAGTACTTTTTGCTGGAACATTTTCAAATTGATCATCTCAGGAAAAACAATTGTACTTATATATTTTCGTTTATCTACAGCTGATGCATAACTTAAATATATTCCTTTTGTCTTTCATATTCTATACAAATACTGTTTTATGATGTCCCCTGTATGACATTGCTGTATACAATCTATTCCAACATAGATCCGCCTTAGTAAGTCTTCCAAATGACATAAAATAGTATCAACTTTAACAATGAGAAATTCCAACACGTATAGTAAGCTATAAAATGGCATTTCAAAATATAAAAAACCCTAACCCAAACGACAAACCTACAACATTTTTGATAATTAAACAATAGATTGAGAAAAAAAATGTGACGAAAAGCACACAAGGCAACCACTGAAAACAGGCTCGTGACTAGGCACGAACACAAAAAAGAATGTATATTCTAGCTGATCCTTCTTTCCTTAATATATATTGGATAATGAAAAATTTAACTTCGTTAATTTTAAGTGTTTAGTCTTGATGGATAACAAAGAATAAGTTAAAGAATATGCGAATGTGTTTAGTTTTGTGTCTAGATAATGGTATTTTGTCAAAATACCATATGCACTCTTTCCACTTGTTTTCTTATTTCTCTCCCGTCTGATATTTTGTTTGTACTCTTTTTATGATAAAGAATATATTTGGTTCATACTTGCATCAGCTTTTTCTGTTCTTCTGTACAATATTTGATCAAATGAAATGTGGATTAAGATGACAACGTTATGTGCTACATATAGACATCGTGTCTTTATCATGTTTAAAGTGTTGCCACTCAACAGAAAGATTAATTAAGTATTCTATTTCGACCAATATTTACGCATTTTAGTACAAGAACCATACAACATTTATAGAACGATATTAGGTTATCTGTAAAAGAAGACAGTTTTTACATATTAATTTTGCGTTGAGACGGTATTTGTTTTTGAGGACGAATGAACTTATTAATAATTCAGACAACCTATCTATAAACAGTTGGGGTGCGCTGATACGATTTGAAATTGAAATATTATAGTATTTAAAAATAAACTATCTCTAAAAAAAAATTGAAGTTACCTGTCGTTTTAATATAAATATATATTTATTAAGGTGGCCATTTTTACTGTTTAACATTGTATTCATAACAAATCCCGGTTGTCATTTGGTCATCGAGAAAAAAATCGTGAAATAATAGCTAACAGTGATCAGGCATTGCAATTGGATCGTGAAATATCTGATCTTGAATGCATTATTAAAAAAATCTGCTGTATTTTAAAAAGTAGGAACAAACCAAACTCTAAATTTGAATGATAGAAATGTTCTAAAAACGTGTAAACTAGAATATTCAAACCACTTTTAAGTCAAAGATAATATACTATGTTGTGTCTGTCATTTTATGTTATGGTGGATGAATATGGGTTTGGTTTATATAAAGTCATGATGCTATATATAAATATGTTTTTCTCTCCTTATACAGGTTTGTTCTAGGCATTTACAAAATCCCATTGCATTCGTATGACTTTACTGTCTGAAATCTTCTCTGAAATACAAACACCCATGTAAATGACTGAAAAGTTAAACAACTTTTTTCCTGACTGAGTACAGGCATATCCTCATTTATAGAATGGTGGATTAAGATTTAACCTGGTTTTTATAGCTAGATAAACCTCTTTTGTATGACAGTCGCATACAGTTCCATTATATTGAAAACAATGTTTGAACTAAACTAACAGACATAATTGGTAAAATATCAAAAAAGCAGTTTACATTGTGTTATAATCTGAATCACTATAAAAACAAACAAATATGTCAACAAAGAAAACCAGAATGGCATTTTTAAGAGAAAGCACATTAGCCAAAATAAATGCCAAAAAATAGACCGTTCGTTTTTTTATTTAAACAGTTCACACTAGTCATTTATTGGTCCCTTTATAGCTTGTTTTCGATGTGAGCCACGTCTCCAGTGTCGAAGACCGTACTGTCCCTATAATGGTTTAATTTTACAAATTGTGACTTAGATAGAGAGTTGCCGCATTGGCACAAATACCACATTTCTTATGTTTAGTTATTGTTTATTTCTGTTTTTTTTTACGTCTTTTTAACTTTAATTATATATAAGAGTAGCTTTTTTTAATTTCTTTCTCAATGTTATGTGCAATGTTCTATTGTAAAAACTTCGTAAATGTTTTCTTAATTTTGTTTATTTTTGTTTAGATAGTTTGTCCTTAACAGTAGATGCTGGATAATTTACTATAAGTGCGATCTAGGCCTGGCCATGTTGTTTAGACATCTGGCTTTTGTTGGAAAGTGTGTGCTCACATCTAGATGTATTTTGATTATTTGCTTATTTGGTTGCTGTCTCATAAATATAACTAAAGCACTTTCCCTTCATCAAGAAAGCTAAAAAAAAAAACGTCCCAAGCCATATGAGTAACAGTGACCTAAATATGAAAAGAACGCAAGTCATTGAAACCATAACTACAAACTTTTTTCTTCTTCCGCAAAGTGGAAAGGGATTAATATAAGTTGCACTAACTTGTTTCCCAATCCACTATGAATAAATATGTTTAAATTTAAAAAAAATACAATACAAACTTTTTTAATTTAAAATTATGCCGCCAGCAAAGCAAAGGCTACTATGTTAATATTTCCCTTATGTAAAAGCGACATCAATACAATAGTAGTAATAAAATTGAGAATGGAAATGGGGATTGCGACAAACAACAGAAAACCGCCGAAGGTCATCAACGTGTTCTCAAACACAGCTGGAAAATAATTCACCCGTAAGCGTTTTGATGTCAGATACCCAAACTATAAAATGTTAAAAAAAACCATTCATTTTTCCCTGTGGTCATATTGCGCGAAAAGATAGAACATTAGTTTGAAACTAAAAACTTGCAGCCAAATTCATAATCTTTACTATTTAGTATCTAAAATCCGTATAATCCGTATACATATTCTTTCATAAACATTAAGCCATGTTTCTTCTGTTTAGGCTTTGTTAAAGCAGAACAGTGTCAAAGACTCAACACCTATTATAACAGATACGAACTGAGTTACTGTAGTGGCACATGCAAGGGCTCCTATGTATCCCAGTACTGTTCATATTACTACTAAGAGGATACAGGGTAAATTCAGTTGACATAACTCTATCTAATAGCTTTCAAATATTCGGCTTTGAGTGATGTAATTTGTAAAAAAATCTATCGTTCAGTTAACAATATTTATATAAACTTGATAAATATAATATTATTTTCATTGGTTCACGAGTTTGAAAGCAGTTTCTACAAATAAGATAGTAATGTGATCGAAGATTGATTGATTAGCGGATTCCCATTCAATTCAGCAAAATACTGTTATGGCTTTTATCAGATAAAAGACCGACAACTTTATTTTTTTAATGTTTTGTCACTATTGCTTACAAATGCATCTTAATTGCTTTAAAAATGAAGTGGTTTTAGGCTGCTTTTGTTTCGAGTTTATTTTTTTCCTTATAATAATGTTTTTTTTTAAATTGAATTACTCTCAGTTATTCTTCCTTATAACACTAGAGAACTTTGATGTGTGTTTACATGATTTGTCATCCGAATTTTATTATATATACATTGATTAATAATTTTAGTTTTTGTGTATAATTCGGAGTTTAGTATGACGTCCATTATCACTGAACTAGTATACTTATTTGTTAAGGAGCCAGCTGAAGGACGCCCCCGGGTGCGGGAGTTTCTCGCTGCATTGAAGACCCATTGGTGGCCTTCGGCTGTTGTCTGCTCTATGATCGGGTTGTTGTCTCTTTGACACATTCCCCATTTACATTCTCAATTTTATTTAATACAAGACTTTTTACATAGAAAATAGTTTTTTTTCGTTAGCTTATATCACCAATATTTCAGCAATGGGTAATGCAAATTCGTAAATTCATGTGTTTATCATCACTCGTAGATTTGGAAATTTTTGAGTTAGCTCCTTTATACAACATTCTTCTTTACGTCGCGTATATTGATGTTCTTCGTATCGAAGTAACAGTGAGGCATACATCATGGAAAAAAATATACAAAACTATCGCCTCTCTGCAAGTTAAAACGGCTCCTAACACCGGCTTGAGCGAAATTATTTAGTTATTTGGAAAGACTAAGATATAAAACCACTAAATTGGGTAACTTTGACGACTTTTAAGATACTTCGAAACGTGTTTTATTTTTTAAGTTGTCATCAGATACTATTCAATAAACAATGATGATTTTTCGATAAAACAAACTAGTTGATAATCACAAATTGATTTAATTTAAGAACTAGAACAGAGGTTAACTTGTTGAGAGGGCGATAGTACAGTGACAAATAGGCAAAATGTGTCTAAATTTGTCAGTTTGATCTCATCGACTAAAACTTGTCTTCAATTCATCAACATACATATATCCTCTTCATTTTTCGTCTTCTTCACAACAACTCTCTATCAAAAAAATCATGGTAGGAAATACAAGCCCGGGAATATCAGTTGGGAGAAATATACTTCGTATGCAGGCGCTGCTGGAATGTTGTTACGTAGAAATGGAAAGGTCACAATTGGGAACTGAATAATCTTTTTTGTTGTAAGGTATTGTTTTCAACCGGCATTCATATCTTTCTAGATAGAGATCAAGATATGAGACAGACTTAACTATATCCGTTGTATGCTTTATCTCAAGTTCGATGGGATAGATGCGTTTCACATAATCAGCAAACTTTACATTATTTAGTGAGAGAACATCATCTATATAGCAGAAAGTAAGGTAAAAGGTTCTACTTACTTCTTTATTTTCTTCCAAAGAAGTTCCTTTATGAAGTTAGTCTCATTGAAATAAATGAACAAGTCGACAAGAAGAAGGGCACACCAATACCAACTCTTTCAATGTGTCTTTCAGTTTGTAATAGGGATTTTTTTTGAAAAGTGTTGAAAAGTCAAATTTCGAAATACTATTGCAAGATGAAAAAGTCTTAGATTGTATGTACTCCAAAAGATCTTTGGAATTTTTTAGTATCCACATCTGATTCACGCCACCTCTAGAATATGCAGTTTCACAATTACTTTGAGGCACGGCTTTATTTGCTGATAAAAATCGATGTTACTTTTTTAGGAAGAGGTTTCATTTAGCATTTGGAAGACCAAGCGATATACCGTTGTTTGTAATAAAATTGATAAAGTTTGGGTATTCAATACACTGAAGACGATCCAGATCTTCACCTTTGGTTTAAATTCCAAAAAGTATAGAACAGATGATTATTCATGAATTGAACTAATTGATGATGAAGGAAATTGCCCAAGTTGATGGCATCGAGATCTTCTTTGGTAAAGGAAAGATTAAAATAGATTATTTCTCTTTTTCTTCTTTCTCAATGCTAACTGGTTTCAGAAGTACGTGATTGCAATATCCGAAATGATAGCTGTAAGTTTGTATTGGTTTGAATAAGGTTTTTTTTTTTAATTCAAGCGTCACTGATGAGTCTTTGGTAGACGAAACGCGTGTAAACACAAAATTTAAATCCTGGTTTCTATGATGAGTTTATTCAAAACATAAGCTTTACAGAGAATGAAGGTTTCAAAGAGGTAATGAAAAAAGCTTGGTGCAAATGTTATGTAAACCTAACGGCTTTTGTATGAATGGCAGCAGGTCATTATTAGAGATATTATGGAGAGAAGGTGATGTATAATGACGGTGACCATGAATTCGTCCCCATCTAGATGAAGTTAAAAATATTCATCACATTCAAAGAGTTACAGGAAGAACTAGATAGAATACCAGTTCCATCAATTGTGGTATTGGAAAAATATGTATATAAAATGTAGGCAATATTGATGATAACTATTTGTATAGAAAACTGCAAATTTTACAAGGAATGCTATATAACCTGACACGGACGTTTAAATTCATATGTTTATTTCTTTTTTAATTTCTGAAACGTGATTAAAAAATAACAAACTACTAGCTGCACAGAGTACACTGTACGATTTGAACTTGAACATTAGATAAGTCATGATTTTTTTTCTTAAGCTGTTAATTTTTTGCCTGAGGCACATGTAATTTCATGGTACGACTCCTCACTATATTGTCTCATGACGTCTCTCCTCTCGAAGTGCCCTCAATATATGGCTTATAAAACTAGCTACCTTTTCACGTCTCTTGCAAAGCACGGACATCTTATTTGTATTCAAATCAGATTTGCAGTGTTCAAATTAGCTACTTTAGTCCAGAGACTTTTTTTTTTTTAAAAGGGACGTCCCTATTGCTGCATCCTTTGACGTATACTCTTGTTAACGTACGTAGTTTTTTTTATATACTAGTCAGCAAACGTAAAGATACGGAAGTTTCAAATCCATTGTATTATTAAATTATCCAATGAAAATCATTTAGTTGTACAGAAAATGCATAAAGTTAAAAGAATTTTACCAAATTGGAAAGTGAAAAAAACGTCTTATTGAACGGAGGGGTCAACTTTATTTTGCGGGAAATTATGACAAAAAACTGGCACTTTCGAAATTGAGAATTAAATATTCAAATATCTGCAATGGCATCACAATGTTTAGCAGACCATGGTTACGTTAAACGTTTTCAGTTCTGATATAGATTTTTTTTTAAAATGTGGATGAAAATACGATTTTGAAATAACGAATGCGTTATGCCTTACATCAATGGTTTTGATTAGAAACTAACACTCCGGAAATAACAGACCAACAGAAGAATTGATTACCTCAGTACAGTGTATCTAATTTCATTATATATTGAAAAAATATTGCCTTGTATCGTTTCTTTTGTTGACTATTATATATGTTATAATGGTCCAAGGCTTACATTTACACAAACATACTTTTTACAGGGTGGGAGATACCGCAGACATTTAAATACTTTCAAAAATATTTAATGCGAAATATAATCTGTAAATGTTATGTTTCTTGTGAAATCTTATAAAAAGCAGTGTTCAAAATCCAATATTTTATTGAAATATTGAAAACAAATCACATATTTAGACTCAGGACAGCTTTAGCAAGCGATCTAGACATCAATCAGTAATGCCTCATTTCTTTGGGTATACTTTTTGGCCACACACAAATACTAGCAATTTCAAACGATTTCATGATATGACTTTTTAATAAGCATATTGGAAGTATTGTTTCTCTTTTTTTATGAGATCTCAACCCTCCTTATTATGTGTGTTTGTTTTGTTCAAACATTGTTGTAATAATAATGGATTTCTTTTGCGACTGTCATATAAGTGAGAGGTTCAGCTTGCTATTAAACCAGGTTTCATCCATCATTTTCTACATATGGAAATTCCTGTACCACGTCAGAAATATAAAAGTCGTTATCCATTCGTTTGATGTGTTTGAGCTTTTTTGGTCATTTGATAAGGGACACCCCGTTATGAACTTTCATTTGAGTTTAGTATTTTTGTAATTAGTATCTAATTTTCAGTATTGTTGTCTTTGATCCTACTGGCATATTTTTTTTAAATGGCGGCTGGATGTCATATGATCGAAAACTGCAATGGTGGATGTTGACTCTATGTGTACTTCTGTTGTTTATTTCTTTTTCAATTTGAAGTTCCGTTGTTTGACGTCAGCAATTATAGTTTATTGTACGGCCCTCACCATAGCGAAAATACCTTTCCTTAGAGTAAGCTATATAATATCCCATTATTACAAAATGTAAATTATTTCACACAAGATAAGCAATGCCCTTATTTATTACAAAGCAATAAATTGAAAACTTACGTGACAGACAACAACACTGGATATCAGGCTTCTGACTTGGCAAAGGCGAAAAAGAATGTATATGCTTGTGATCCTTGTTTCTTTTATATATGTTGGATGGTGTTCAATTTCATTTCGTTTATTTTATGCTTATTTTTTAGGACACTGAAGTCATACGAGCGTTTATGGGTAACATAGAATGAAATATGGAATAGGCGTATATTGAAGTTTTGTGACTTCAATATACGCCTATTGGTATACTTTCTAAAGAATCACTCTGATTCAAACATAAAATTCTCTAAAACTGACATAATTAAGATGTTTGATTTCTCGATTGACAACATATTTGTTATGTTTGGAGGATCCGTTTTTCAACAGACTGTCGGCATTCCAATGGGAAGTAATTGTGCCCTCCTCTTGACGACTTGTTCCTTATGAGGCTGACTTCATACAGGAACTTCTTAGGAAGAAAGATAGGAAGTTAGCTTTATCCTTTAACTTTACTTTCCGCTATATAGATGATGTTCTCTCACTAAATAATTCAAAATTTGGCGACTATGTTGAACGCAGCTATCCCATCGGACTAGAGATAAAGGATACAACAGATACAGTTAAGTCTGCCTCATATCTTGATCTTATGTTTAGAAATTGACAATGAGGGTCGGTTGAAAACAAAATTTTAAGACAAAAGGGATGATTTTAGCTTCCCAATTGTGAACTTTCCATTTCTATGTAGCAACATTCCAGCAGCGCCAGCGTACGAAATATAAATCTCATAATTGATACGATATTCCAGGGCTTGTATTTCCCATCATGATTTCCTTGATAGGGGGTTGCTGCTCACAAAGAAGCTATTAAACCAAGAGTTTCAAATGTTGAAGTTGAAATAATCCCTTCGTAAAATTTACGGACGCCATCACGAGTTGGTTGACCGTTATGCAATAACCGTTTCACAGAACATATCGGATATGTTCATAATGTCGTTACTACAATACCCTCCCCTTTTCACAAATGTGACCTTTGGAACTAGACTATTTACCGGTTTTGTTATAACATGAGCAACACGACGGGTGCCACATGTGGAACAGGATCTGCTTACGGAGCATCTGAAATCACCCTCAGTTTTTGGTGAGATTCGTGTTAACTTGTCTTTAGCGTTCTTAGTAATGTTTTGTGTACTATTATTTGTCGGTTCGTCTTTTTCTGTTTTAGGTAGATGACCACCATCTTGGATTGTACAATCGCAGTACAAAATTGGTTTAGGTATTTGCCCAAATCTGCTAATTTTGAGACAGATTTGCAATTTAATGGTTAGACTGTTTATTTATATAAGGAAAACTTTGTGATTTATTGTATTATCCAAAACATTTATTCAAATTTTTTCAAATGAGCCATTTAAGGGGAGATAACTCTTTTAGTAAAAAATTATACTGGACTAATAGGGAATTTTTTTATTTATACTTGTAGCAAGAAAACAAGTTCGGTGACACCATTTTTTCTTTTTATTTTCTTAAAACGTGTGATAAAACCTATCTTCTCACAATTTATTTCAAAATTTTATTTCATAGAATTTTTTTTATGCGCAAAAATATTTTTTTCGTGATCAATCTAACCAAATTTAGGCAATTTTCAACGACTAATATCTTGAAAAATAGCACGGTGACCCATACTTTTTATTATATTTTTGAAAAAAGCATAGTAAAATCTTCATTTTGGCTAATTATAAGAAAATTCTGTCTCAAAAAGTATATACTTATGATCTACTTTAAACCATGATGTTGTCAGTTTATTTTCGATCTATGCGTTTGACTGTCCCTCTGATATCTTTTGTCCCTCTTTTTTAATGTACATTTAAGGTAGTTGAATTTAGTATAAGAATTATGTAGAGAAAATGCAAATGCATTTATTTAGCTGCCATAGTACATGTATAATAATGTATCATTTCTTCAAAAAAAAAAAAAAAGAAACGCTCCAGTCGGTATTAATAAGTAAATAAAAAAAATACCAAACTCCTATGAAAATTCAAAATCTATCGTCTTTCTGGAATTACCATTGTCTTTTATTCCTTGTTTTGAAGTTCTCTTACTAGACGTTCAGTATAAAGCGTCGCTCAATTGTAACAACACTTTCGTTTACGCACGTCATTCCGCACTCCAAAACATTCATCAAACTAGCAAGACGTCTGTTCTTTAGTACATACCATTATACGGTATCTTAACCACTAACAGCAGTATTCCTTGTGTCATCGTTATGTTTTTTTCTTCGATTGTGTCACATCATAAACTGTTTCCGATTGAAGATAATATTGAAGGTAATAATTATCAGAACTAAATTTCATATTTATAGTTTGGTTGCCCTGATACTAATCAAATTGAAACTGATGGTATAATACTATTCAAAATTATTGTAAAACTAAATTTAAAAACGTATTTGAAACAATCTGTGAAATTATAAACCTTTGGAATTATATAATCTAAGTTTAAGGTATCCGTACATACATAACATACATGATAGTTAGTAGACATCGGCACTGCTTATCATTGTATTTAACATATATTGTTATGATTAATTATAGTTCAAGATATATAAAACATGTACAAAGCCACCACTGCTTTAAAATGCATTAATCTCACACTTTTACTAATGATTTGTCAAGCAGACCATTTAAATGTATTTGCTGACACGAAACATGATTGGTGTGGTAATATTCGGATTTAAAAAAAATTCTTTACAAACACCCGAAAAACTATTTTTTGTTATCTCCAAGCATGGAACTTTGGCAAAATTTGTTACAGCTTTCATATAATCATTTACTAATAAGGAGATGTTGATGTAACGATATGGGTAATAACGTTAACCCGAATAATCGTTCTAGTACAAAGATATATATTATATTCCATATTACATAAACATGTTCTTGCCCTAATAAGCATGTAATCACTTTTGCGAATGAGCGTAGTCAAAATTCCGCAACTAAATAAACAATTGATCTGACATAACCAATTAGAGATCAATTGTTTACCCTCTCAAAGCGCAAATGTTAAATCTCTCTATTGAATAAAGATTGTATCAATCAATATCTTCAACTGTATGCTTTTTTCTCTTTTCGACTAAAGATTTAAATTCTAGTTAAAATGAAAAATATTGTGATAATAAAATGAATACAATTGGAATTTGCAGTTAGCAATTTACTTTTAAGTGCTCCTTTATATTGCGAATAAAATTCCATCTACCTTGTATAAGTGTCTGGAAAAGAAAAACAGATGTTGTTTTCTTGAAAACCTAATTAATTTTCACTCGAAATTTGAACTTCTACTGGAAATAATTACTAATGCTATATAATGCTATTGCACTTTTACTTTAAAAAATAATATATTTTGAATGTTGATAATTAACTTGAATAAAGATAGTAACCGACCAAGTTAACCCTGCGTGTGGATTGTCAGTCCCCGGTGGTATAATCAGCTCAGTAGGTAGTACTTCGGTGCTTCGGTACTGACATGATTAATTACAAAACTTTAAAATTGTCCGTTCATAAATTTTTAGATTATAAAGAAAAGGCAAAAGTTGACTTTAGATGGATTTGGAAATGTTAGGTCCCTTTTGGTTAGATACCTCTTCAGCTGTTTTGATTCTTATACACCCTTCTCTTTCAAATATTCGGCTTTGCGCCTTCCTGATGAAGGAAAATCCTGAAAAGTGCATCGAAAGCATACAATTTATAACGTGATAGGGTTTTTTAAAGCTACTGAACAATGTGTTAACAGTTTTCGTTTTGAAAAGGTTTATTTCATTAACATAAAAGAAAAATGAACTATTGCTTGAAAGCGATATGTTTGCTTAAAGAAAAAGAAAGTGTTATTTTCATAGTCATCTGACTTAAACGATGGCAGTTAGTTTACAATACAGTTCAACATAAGAAATTAACTGACTACGTGATGGCTCGAAAAGAAGAAGACAAACAGACAAATAATAGTACACAAGACTCAACCTCTGTTACATTAAACATTACACGTGTCTTTAATATCTATATTAGTTCAAACTCATTATTAATAACACCAATAATTGATATTTGCCTTTTAAAAAATTACTTGTTTCTCTCTCTAGATGTATATATATATTTTCCTTAAACCTGAAAGGTCTAGTCTATATTTATGCATATAAATATTGTAGGCCAACAAACAAAGAGAATGCACTTAATTTCATGGAAAACTAGTTATATAACTTTGTCTTACATCTGACTTTTATAAAAGTAAATTGTCAGTCCTAAGTTCCAATTCAAACCATCAAAACACTAAGACGTATTCATTTCGTAATTATAGTAAGAGCAATTATACATGAATTTGATAAGGCTTTCAGGAGTATCAATGATTAATTAATATTTTTGTTTGATGTATTTGTTTTTTGTTTTTGTGCCCCTTTTTTTGGCTTTCCATGCAAACACCCAATTTACCCGTAATTACTCTAATCATGCATTCATTGAGTTAAAGGGGAGAGAGATGCCCTTTAGTGCCTATTTAATAAGGTATGTCGTTGAAAGACTCTTTGCTTTGATCGTGTTTCTAGTTCAATATAATACTGTTGTTTGTTTCTTTTTGATAATTTCTTTTAAAGAGTCGAAACATACCTTAGAGTGAATAAAAAGTGAGTAAAAAACAGACCGATTAAATCTAGGTAAAAAAGTAAATGTTCGACGAAAAAAACCCATACAACAATTTAAAAAACCCCAGTGATAAACGGTACAGGCTCCAGTAATATTTTGGGAGGAAATACATTTTATTCGAAATTTCCACCTTACAAAACATTCCGAATCATGAAACACACAATACAATAGTGTAACCCCAAGAATCAAAATTGGATTTTCACTGAAATGTTTAACACCTATATGATATTTATCCCAGAAATGAAACAAATAGTTATCAAAGGTTCCAGGATTGTAATTCAATACGCATAGAGGAAATGTACCGTACCTCTTTTTGAACAAGTTAAATGCATTATTTTGCTTTAATGATATTTTCTATATATAGTTGATAGAATATTCAAGATAAACATCAACAGTACAGCAGTCCATTAACAAAAAAAACCTTACCCATAAAACCACAATATATAAAAAGACCACGCACACAAAATATAACAATAGATATACATAAAGGACAACATACAGGATTTAGAAAAAAATATTTGAGACAAGTTATTACATCAACAGAAATAGGAAGATGTGGCATGAGTGCCAATAAGACAACTCTCCATCCAGTCACAATTTGTAAAAAAGCCATTATTGACCAAAGTACAGCCTTCAACACGAAGCCTTGACTCACACCGAACAGCAAGCTATAAAACATTGATCTTTAGTAAGTCAACAATAGACATGTGTTTAGCCAAGCAATTTAAACCAAAGAGTCTAACTAAGGGGTGCGTAGAAGTATGCATTAGTTTTTGTTTAAAATTCATTTCTGTGGATCATTAATTTCAAAAGAGAGTTCGAATCATTTTTATTTTATTAGGTTTTCCTTAAGGATGTACATTTCTGAGGAGCCAAAAACTTCTAGAATTGATATTGTTTTCGTAAACTGATTTTAGTCTTCATTTGACTGTAAAAAATAATTGGCGAAGAAAACATCATATGGTTGTGCACTTCTTATTTTGCTACGGCCATTTGAAAGTACCCAATTCTGATCATTTTACCATTTTCTAACAATTTTTCCCAACTTTTGGGATATTATCAAGATAAAAAATCACAGTTTCACAATGACAAGGAAGAATACATCCTTGTCAAATTTTGAAAATGCCCTCTGGCTAACTATTTATTATATTGCATATGAAACAGAAACAGAAATGTCGCTCCTATGATGTATTGGCTATTCTATGGTATTCCTTATGATGTCAGTCTTATGAAGATCCGCTTTATATTATCACCTAATAGTTTATAAAAAAGCGCTAAGATTTACTCCTCCTCTTTATTTTCACTAAACTGATATGCTAATTAACGTTATCATACAACCTCCTATCACGTCAAAGTTTTTTTTAAGACTTTGCGTGGTAAGATAATAACATTTATCCTTGAGGCAAAACAAATAAATTAATAAATAAGGAAGGTTTTGAAATATATGGCTACATCTTTATCTTAAATAACATAATACTTATATGTATTTGATTGTCAATCTATGTTCTGAAATATATATATATAAATGTCTGTATCTATATATAAATGCGAATTATAACGTAGCTACAACAAATTATTGCAGATTGCTAATAATATACATATTCAACTCACAGCTGAATTTCAATTAGAGATTTTAAATTCTTTAAATAAGCTATACATTTCAAAATCTTTACTTATTCATAATGCCATTTCTGCAAACTATAATATGCTATTTTTATGACAGACAGATGACGTGAAAGGAATGTAACCAGGATAATGTTTTTGAGAGAATTGGTGAAACCATAGTTATTCAATCAAATAAATTCGATTAAACAAAATTATAAAAATGTTCTCTTTCACAGTTACTACTGATTGATTTCTGCCATATTAATAAAACAGTTATCACTGAATACAAATTTAATTTCTTGACAGTTACCTGAAATCAAAAGGTAAATATTTCGAATGAAATTGTTAACAAAGCAATCGATAGTGGAAAGTCGAAAGAAACAAGGATGTTTTTTGCAAAATAAGTCATAGTTGTCAATTGTTACTGTGTTGCATGTTTGTTTTTGTTTATTTTTTGTACAGATAGTAGGCTATCGGTTTTCTCGTTTGAATTGTCTTACATTTGTTATTTTGGAGCTGTTTATATGTTACTATGCGGTATGGGCTTTACTTATTGTGGAAGGCCGTTAGGTGACCTATTGTTGTTAATTTTCGTGTCATTTAATGTCTTGCGAAGAGTGGTCTTATTGCAATGATACCGCATCTTCCTTTTCATAAAAGTCACACAAAAGTTTGGCATAAAACATTTTTTCAAACTATAGTTTTTGTATGTTTAAACCCATGTTAAAGTCTTTTAGGAACTGTCATAAAATTATTTTGTTCTGAAACCATCTTTAAGAAAGTTCTAAAACATATAGCTTAATACGGATTCTGACAATTGTGCATATACCGGCTATTGAATGTGTTGTCGTGTGACAGATCCTGACAATTCTACAAGAAACCCGTTATGCTCTGATCTTCCCAAGAACAGATTTTGAAAATTATTAACTGGAACAGGTATACCAATTCTACCTTGGAACCATACACCTTATCGATATTTAGTCCAATCCGGGAAAAACAGTCATTTATACAAGTTTCTGTTAGGGTTATGCCTCCGAAAATAGAGGTCATCAGTAGTGAGCTGAGGGAGGAAAAACTTTAGAAAGCGATCATTAAAAAACTTTGATAGATTATGATCCACTTTTTCGAAATTAAAATTGAATTAAAAAAATATTTTGTTTGAAGTATTTACGGTAGTTTAAACAGTTCTCATTAAAAAATATCATGCATGGTGCATTGTTTAAACAGGGTCCCAGATAGCTTCAACTGTATGAAAATGTTGTGGAATTTTAGAACTTATCCGGAATGGAATAAATAGCGATTAGGTGTATTCTACTAAATCACCTAAAACATATTCAGACAGTTCTAACAGTTTTGAAATGATTTACCACAGATAATCTTACATAGAACAGTTATGGAAATTAAACATATAACAAATTCGTACCATTGTACCCCAGAACAGTGTTGGATACTTCCCCTTGGAACTTGGATCCTACCAGTTATACTACAGAGCATTTTTGAACAAATGTACCTTGAACAGATTCTGACAGTCCTATTAAGAGTACTCTTTTTTTTTATAATGAATTTCTTTTTATTTGCAGATGAACAGTCAGTTACACACATGTAATGCATACTAAGATATATAAACAGAAGATATACAACATATTAAATAGACACAGACTAAATGTACTGAAATAGTTTAGTACATTACAGAATATGATTGAAAGACAAAGGCTGCGTGGATAGAGAACACATATATTTAATTACACAATATGAAGATATAAGATGATGTTGTATGATATCTGGATATATGGTGTCTGTTGTTTATTATCCATATTAACTTACTATAGCTATTACTATTACTAAATTATTATTTTTCTATTCATAAGTTCTCTTTTTTAATAATTTTTAACTGCTATCATGTTGGTTTGTTCCAATGATAATTTGCTTCTGTAAATGTAGAATTTTGTACCCTTCGCACCCAAAACTCGCTTATTTGTATTTTTAACTTTTATTTCAAAGAACCTTAAATTCAATGTATCATTATGTACTAAAACCACTCAAATTTTGAATTCTTGGTAATATAAAAAAGGCAACAACTGGGCAATTTATGGACATTTTACGATTCGTAGTTGTATTGATAATTCATGACCACTTTTTATCACATATCATTTGAAGGTTTGACTTTCTTTTTGTTAACGTTATACATGACTTTTGAACCTCTCTGGGATTTAAAAAAAGAGTTTATTACTGAGGGTAAAAGTGAGCCGTTTTCTCTCACTAAGTCAGCACAACATATATTATATTTTTTTAAATCATTAATCAGTCAAACTCTTTTTTGGTCCAATCTTTATATGCAACTGATTGATTCCAATCTTTATTTCATCATTATTAATTAACTACACTGTTATTTGACTTAATAAGATGAAAACTGCCTATGCAATATAAAGTGTCAACTCGGCCAATACAGAATAACATGGCCAATATAGATTTGTTTCTGTATTGGCCGAGTTCTGATCCGGCCAATACAGGATTTCGGAACGTCTCTAGTTTTTAGATCGAAAGCCACGATAAACACAAAATGAAAGTAAACAGTCGTTTGGAAGACGCAGTTTTCATTAACATGCTGAAGCGTTCAGTATGGCATATATTTCAGGTTAGAGACGGTCGCATTCATTTAAAAAAAACATTTAGAAATCAGACGATGGCATTATTTCAGGTTTGGGGAACGAGTAGATTACCACACAGTTCATTTCTTGACGACCTCATAATTTGTCGATGGTACAAATCGATTTACTGTTTTCTTTCCTTCTCATGTTTTGTAAACTGTCATTTATTTTTAAACCTGAACCAGGCATATGCATTATGTAATTGTGCAAATCTTCGTTCATTGGTCATTTGGGTTATAGATAGTTTTATCATTTTCAACTCCTATATTATTAATTTTTTTTAAAATATATTCACTTTTTGTTTCTGCATAACACATGCAATGCCAGTACCTTTCCAATTACTATTTATGTGTTGCGTCTAAATTTAAGTTGTAACACTTTATAGTGACCGGAAAGGGTAGAAAATTCATCAGATGAGCAAATGCTGAAGACCCCTGGAAACGGCACCAGATCATTAAATATTGGATCTGATAAACAGATAAAAAGGATATGAGAATGTGAGATTTGAATATTTCCACTTCAAGGTAAAAATGTTTATCTCTTGCGAAATGAAATAAAAAAAGATTGTAACACTGTAGTTAATTAATAAAGATATTATTACGTGTATTTCTGTATTGGCCTTGTTATTGGTCCTCGGCCAGCTGTATAGGCCTTCGGCTTCGCCTCAGGCCAATACAGCAAGCCTCGGACCAATAACAAAGCCAAAACAGAAATACTCACGTAATTATATCATATTCTACCAGATATGTCATGTGTTAAATTGAGAGTTATTTTGTTTATTTTGAGGACTATGTCAAGTATCAAATCATCTTTCCAAAATGGATTTTTCAGCTTTTTATAAGTATCAAGAAATTGTATTTCCGAAATATTCAAATTGGTTGAAATAACTTGGCTGGTTTGTTACAGGGATGGGGTAATCGTAATCTGTAATCGTAATCGATTGTAATTGAATACATTTTTTCAAGTAATCGACAGTAATCTGTAATCGAAGAAATTTTCGATTACATGTAATCGTAATTTAATCGATTACAGCAAAAATTTGGATGTAATCATCGATTACTTTTCGATTACATTTCGATTACTTTAGTAAAATAGTTTGATGAAAAATAACCTATTTCAGAGGGAAATATGTATGTTATCACTTTGTAGTACAGATAAAATATATTATGCATTAACAATACTTGAGATTTAAGCAACTGCCTTATTTCTATCTATTGTCTCTAGCTGCATTATGAGTAACCAGATCCCTCCCCTACCTAAATTTACTTTATATCTAGCTTTTGAAACAGATGGATGTATGTGCTTGTCAATAATTCAAGAGCTTTAATATTTAAATAAGAAAATAGATTTGAAAAAATAAAATAGATCTTGAATAAGAAATGTGTCTGTCTTTCGTTAAGTTCTGTACTACATTTTTTAAAAGTAGTAAGCTTATTTGTATTAAATTTCCTGAAAACATCATTTTCAATCAGAGTTGAAATTAAAGCTCAGAATACATAAACAGTTGATTTCTTAAATGTTATGATATATATACATGTATATAAATTAAATTAAAAAAAGAACACAAAATCCTTTTAACAATGAACCAATGGCAATGCATAGCAATTCTTTTTAGAAATAGATACATGTATCCCTTTGACACTATAAATATATTTTGTATATAATTTGATTGGAGAAGTTAACAACATTCTTGCCTTTACTAATGAGATGACCAAAGTCTTCAAATCAATAACAAACATACTTTGTTTTTATTTCAATTATCTTATGAAGATAAAGAAGGAAACTTACAATATTTAGCCCCAGGTTATAAATTGTACTCCAGTGGCATTTAAATAATCTGTAATTAGGGTGGTTATCCAAACAAAAGTTTTAAAACATGCATGTCATTATAAAAATAAATTTTGATCTTAAAAAATAGCTGAACTAATTAATTATTCTACTTTTTTTTATATTTCCTTAAAAATTGTAATTAACTATGATAAAATATTTTTTTTAAAGAGTAAAAACAAAAAAGCTAACGTGTCAGTAAGAAAGGTGATTTTTTTGAAAAAATAATTAGTTATGAATAAGTGATTATTGCAATGCGATGACATCTTTCATATATGTTGAAAGTCAAAATCACGAGATTTTTTAAATATTTCTAATTTTCATCAAGAGATTTGATCTAAAAAGCAGCTGTTAACTTATGATTTAGAAACAATGCTTTGAGTGATGCATTAGGTAAAGATCTTAATTTCAACTATATATACAAATGTTGAGCAATATAATTGTGTTTTACTCATGTTATTTTTTGTTGAAATGTTGAAGTATGTAATTGACAGTAATCGAAAAGTAATGTAATTACTTTTGATAAAGTAATCGATTGTACATAATAAAATTTGAGTAATCGATTATTAATCGATTGCACAAAAATCCTTCATGTAATCGATTATTAATCGATTACATTTGTCAGTAATCGTGCCCATCCCTGGTTTGTTACTCCAGAAGAAAACTATTTTGTCAGAAAAAAATAAATAAAAACCATTCTTCTAATTGGACTAAGTATGGACAGAAAAAATGGTTTAATTTTGATATATTTCTTTGGAGTAATACTATAATACATTTTCTTTGACAGTCCTGAAGAGAACTGATTCCAATTGTACAGTGAATATAAAAAGAAGATGTGGTAGTGTTGCCAATGAGACAACTCTACACATTATACCAAATGACTTAGATTTTAACAGCTATAGATCACCTTACGGCCTTCAACAATTAGCAAAGCTACTTTACGAAATACTCCTAGAGTTCTCAATTAGGAAGAACATAATGTGTGATAATAAACGATCTAAGAATAGCTATTTGTAATTGAAGGGATCACTAAAATGTGTGTTTTAGTTTCTCCACTAGTGTTTATAAATTAAAGTATCGATGCTATTCAGGGATAAGAGGCATTGTAGACAGTTTTATTTCCAAGAAAAATAAAGTGTTCAAGAACTATTTCCAAATTTTTTCACCTTATTTGAAAATGCATCAAATCAAAAATATAAATGAAGATTTTTGAACTCATTCAACAAAATATTAATAATATAAATCATTTTCATGAAAATAAAGAAAACTGATGAATTTCCTACAATTTTCCATCGTCATTAACATTTTTGAAACATCGTAAACAGCCAAGAAATAACATGAGAGAAACTTTATCACCAATATTGACATAATCTCACCAAATATGAAAAAAAAACCAATTGGGTGCGCACATACTTTTACGATCTAATATATACTTTGAGTTAATTATATATAACAAACATCATATTATGTATTTCGAGATAACTGGGTGGTATATAAATTATAAACACGATCTTGAACTAGACATATCTGCTTACGCTTCATTATTTTGATTACTCCAAATGATTTCAAGGTTATAGTGAGCATGATATCGAACAAGCCAACTATTGGAAAGTGCTAATTAGAATTAATATAAGAATGAAATACGCTCATGAATATAACATCAGGTTAAGTGCATAGCTTAACGAAAGGACATATGATAGCAATGGTATTGCACTATAAGATAAGTTTGCGTGACCTTATCCAAAAGAAGACACACATGTTTGTTACAGGGACGGTATTGTAATGATTAAAAAGGAAACAGATACAGTTTAAATGTACAATTTAATCAGAGATTGATATAAGAATTTATAAAGTAAGCAATTTTTCAACAAACATTATCTTAAACAAATATATGGCAGAAATAATTTTCCTTAAATTTCTTATTTTCTTATTATAATTTACACTTGCATTTTATCCTACTGCATCCACGGTGACAGTTACGAATTGTGACTTCGACGAACAAAACTTTCAAGTAATCTGTACTTACGATAAGTCACAAGACAAGTACAACAGATGGAATATGATTTGCTCACCTTTTCGTAGCACATGAGACGACCCCTGGTAACTTATATAGACGGTTGTTTTTCTTTCCATCGTTTTTCGTTTGGTGTAATGGTCTTCTGTCTTGGTTTCTTTCCCATTCAATTATTAAGATCGCTTGGTATCTTATTTCTCTTTCATTTTAATAAAATGTTGAGATAAAGTTTACTACCAAAACCAATAGTCTGCTTCATAACTTGATATTTTCACGATATTGTCACATAAGGACGACTTTTAAATAGGAGTGAGAGGTTAAGCTAGCTATAATTAGTTATCAAAGGTACCAGGATATTAATTTAATACGCCAGGCACGCGTTTCGTCTACATCAGAATAATCAGTGACGCTTAAATCAAATAGTTATAAAGCCAAGCAAGTAAAAAGTTGAAGACTATTGAGGACCCAAAATTCCAAAAAGTTGTGCCAAATACGGCTAAGGTAATCTATGCCTGGGGTAAGAAAAATCCTTAGTTTTCAAAAAATTCATAGTTTTGTAAACAGGAAATTTATAAAAATGACCATATAATTGATATTCATGTAAATACCAAAGGCTTACTACTGGGCTGGGGATACCTATAAAACAAGGTTTAATCAATCATTTTCTTCTCAATGAAATTCATGTACCAGGTAAGGAATATAACAGTTGTTTCCAATTGTTTGATATGTTGAAGCATTTGACTTTGTCATTTAACAAATGACTGTCAGTTTTTAATTTTCCTAGGAGTTCAGTATTTTTGTTATTACACTTCTTTTAATGACACACGGGATGAATTCAACATTGCAATCTTCTTCCCCATTGTATAGCGTTTGCATATCTTTACTCTCGTGAATTTTAATTTCAAGTCTAAACACACTGACTGCAATTGTTCTATTTCCCTATTCACATATAATCGGGGTTGCTACGTTATAACCAATGATCTAAAAATTGTCAAAAGCATTCCTCGGCGAATAGGGTTATCCAAAATCCCGAAATATAATGAGCCTAACTCCATCAAATGGAAACACAACTTCAAAATACTACATCCCGGATTATGCCACGCAAAGGGCTTAACTCGAGAGAAAAAACGAAGATACTTTTTCCGAATGGATTAAGGCTGTGAGGTCGTAAATAGAACTCGGTCTTATCTATAGGTTTTGAAGAAATTTCGACCAAAGATGAAAAACTGGATCTTCTATCACTGTATTGGATATCTAAACTTTATAAGTGTCCTTACAAACAACGGTATATTGCTGGGTCTTCAAAGTGCTTCATGAAACCTCTTTCTAAATTATTGCCTCAATTTGATCAACAATCATAGGCGGGCTTCAAAGCTTTTGTGAAACTATCTATTCTAGAGATGGAAAGAATCAGATGTGGATACTAAAACTTTCAAAAGATCTCTAAGAATACATTCAATCTATATACGGACGTCATCACGAGTTGGTTGACCGTTATGGAATATTCACAGATATATTTACAGATAACTTTACTGAATGTGACCTACCGAATCAGGCTTATCAAAATCAAAGAGCTGATAGCTCTTAATCATGAAGTGAACTGATTCCAATTGTACAGTAAGTCGGTTTATCTCTCCTAGTGATTATAAATGAAATTGTCGATGATAATTATTGAGAGAAGGTTTGTCCCAATTAAGAAAAAAACAATTTTCAAGAACAATTTTCAATTTGTTCACCTCGTTTGAAAATGCATAAAATAAAAAAAATATGAATGAAGATTGTTGAATTCATTCAAGACAATAATATACATCATTTTCACAAAAACAAAGAAAACTGACGAATTTAATGCAGTTTTCCTTCGTCATTTCAATTTTTGAAACATCTTGCAAACTAAAAAAATAATGAGAGAAACTACATCATAACTATTGACATATTTTCACCAAATATGAAAAAATTGGGTGTGCACATACTATTACGACCTAATATTTACTTTGGAATAAATAATATATAATAAGCATCATAATTTGTATTTCCAGATGATTGTGTGCTATATAGATGTGAAACAAGACTTTACACTTGATATCTCTTCTTACAGTACATTATTTTGATTACTTCAAATGATAATTAGAATTAATATAAAAATGAAATAAGCTAATGAATATAACATCAGGTTAAGTGCATAGCCTTACTAAAGGACATATGATAGCAATGTTATTGCATTATAACGTAAGTTTATGACCTTATCCAAAAGAAGACACAACTGTTTGTCCCAGGGAATGCATTGTAATGATTCAAAAAAGACACAGATACAGTTTTTTAATATCCAGTTAACGTTGTCACTCAGAGATTGAAATAAGTATTTATAAAGTACGCATTTTTTCAACACACATTATCTTAAACAAATATACGGCTGAAATAATTGATTTTCCTCACATTTCTTATTTTCTTATTATAATTTACACTTGCATTATGTCCTAACGCATCCACGGTGACAGTTACAGATTGTGACTTCGACGAACGAAACTTTCAAGTTATGTGTACTTACGATACGTCACAAGACAAGTACAACAGATGGAGTATGATTTGCTCACCTTTTCGTATCACATGAGACGACCCCTGGTAACTTAAGTAGACTGTTGTTTGTGTTCCATCGTTTTTCGTTTGTGTCATGGTCTTCCTTCTTGGTTTCTTTCCCATTCAATTATTAAGATCGCTTGGTATCTTACTTCTTCATTTTTATAAAATCTTGAGATAAATATAAAAAAGAAGATGTGGTATAATTGCCAATGAGACAACTCTCCACAAGAGACCAATATGACACGGAAATTAACTACTAGAGATCTCCGTACGGCCTTCAACAATGAGCAAAGCCCACACCGCATATCAAGCTATAAAAGGCCCCGAAAAGACAATGTAAAACAATTCAAACCAGAAAACTAAGTTTACTACCAAAACCAGTTGTCTGCTTCATAACTTGACCTTTCTACGATCTTGACACATGTCGACTTTAAACTAAGAGTGAGAGGTTTAGCTATCTATAAAACTAGGTTTAATCAATCATTTTCTACTTAATGAAATTCAAGTACCAAGTCTGTGTTCCATTTTTTTCTGTTATTGAATGTTACGTATTCTTACGTTGAGTTTCGTTTTTTTACATGTCGAATATATGCATTCGATTTATCTCCCTTATCCATTTAAAATGAACATTGTCAGTTTGTAATGTTGTTTAAACAATCGGCGCGTCTGGTTTGTGGATGTTAAACATTCTGTGGCAAGTATTTCATGCTTTTCACGACGAGATTAGCGCTTGTAAAAGGCTTGAAAATTGATTAAGATGACACAAGTTTAGTATTTTTTATTTATTATATCCACACATTCTTTATAAATATGGAACGAATAAAGAAGGGTGAGTTCGGGTAAAAACTGTCTCCTAGAATAAAGCACCCAACAAGAAAGTCTCAATGTGCGCTAAATACATTACAGAACATCTTTTAAAAGTGTTATCTGTTTTTTTCCCCAATATTTATTTCAATGTTTCCCTTTCGTTATCATTGTTATTTTGAGTTTATCAGTTTAGCCAGATTTTTTTTTTAGTCATAATCATTTAAGGTCAGAAGTGATCAATTGGATTTTTGAGTTGGGGCAACGAAGTTGCCCCGGATCCGAGGATGTTTTTTTCAAATAAAAACTTCAGGCGTTCACGCCTAGATTAGTTATACCTCATGTTTGCGAAAGACCTTATTCCATTGATCTGATCCTTGATAAGATTCTAAAAGATTCCTATTCCCTTCCAATTCAATGTTCTTTATTTACTCTTTTTCATAAATGTACTAAAAAAAATCGAAATGATGTTATCAAAATCTCTCGTCCGATTGCTATCTTGGGTCTAAATATGTCATATTCTTCGCAATAATTTATTAATCAATTAGATTTCAACTGTTTTGATTAAACCGTAACTTAAATATCATATAATATTAAATAAAACAATATATCAAGTCAATATAATACGTCTACGACTCAAATGGTCTTACAAAATCCAGAATGTATATATGTTTAATGTAAAAAGCATTTCAAAGGGAAGAAGATCACAGCCGATAGTTCAAAATTATTGAATAAATGAATGCTCCCTCTTTTCTCGTTACGGCAAGTTACGCCAAGTTAGGTCAACTTTCGTTCGTTCGTAAGATGTTGAGAAACCTCTATGAAGAAATGTAGAAATTCATGTAACGAATGAAGAAAATACGTTAACAAATTAAGAATTTCAAGTGAAGAATTACAAGTGAAGTAATGTAGATATTCGTGTAACGGATGGAAAGAATACATGTTACAACTTAAGAAATTACATGTTACGAAATGAGAAATTGCATTTCCTAAATTAAGAATTGTATAATTATTGCGGATATTTCCTTCCATAGTCCTTTGTTTTAATGTGAAAATTTTGTAACAGAGCTTTGCCAATATTTGAGTTTTTCAGAATATTTTTGTTCACCGTAGCTATTTAGAGGGAGATTACTCTAGCAAAACATACTGGAATGTCAGTGAAATTTTCATTTTTTACTTGTAGCAAGGAAACAAGTCGATGAAACAATTTTTATTTTCAAAAGCATATTGTAAAACATATCTTCTCATATTTGATAATTCGACCTCATAGATTACTTATTATTCCAAAAAATGTGTTTGTCGCGAACTTGGGTAATTTTTGCACGACTTATTGCTTTAAAAAAGCAAGGTGTCTCATACTTTTAATATTTGAAAAAGCATCATTAAATCTTCATTTCGGCCGTCTATACCTGAGGAAATATATACCTATGATCCACCTAAAAGAAATTACAGTTTGGGACTACCCCTTTTTATATTTAACTTGGAGTTCGGTATTTTTTTTCATACATTTTGTTTTATCGTATACAATTTTTAACAGCAAAGAACAAAGGTTAGAATAGACCTTTATGTATGTACAATATGTCAGCAATTATTAATTTAGCAATATTTTTTCACAAAATTATTATGATAAATAAACTTTTTATGTCAATTTGTTAAGCGCCTGAAAACTTCATAACGCTAATCTTGTACGATGTTAGTTGTGATTATTTACCAAGCTTATTATTACTTTTTACAAAAAAAAGTAAAAACACAAAAATACTGAACTCCGAGGAAAATTCAAAAAGGAAAATCAAAAATCAAAAGGCAAAATCAAAAGTCCAAACACATCAAACGAATGGATAACAACTGTCATATTCCTGACTTGGTACAGGCATTTTCTAATGTAGAAACAAGTAGTTGTTTTTTGATGAATGATAAATCTTTACCGTATAATTATTTTAACAGCAACATTCACAAGTTAGAATCGCGTAGAAATGAAAATGGGAACGTCTACGTATGTTCATGCTTAAAATAGTTTGACGGCTACTAGTATATCAAATATATTGTTTTATCCTTAAACATTATTCATAACTTGTCTAGACTCTTATGGGCTCGACATATTTTGTAAACATTTCTTAACTGTTGAAGACTGTTTGATGTTATGTGTCTCTCTGTCTTCATTTCATTTGAAATGTGTTTATCCCGTATTTTGAACTACAAAATACTCTACACAAAGTAAAACAATTATGGTACTGCTGAACAGTAAAATCACAAAAAGCCGAACTCCAAAGAAAAGTCCCTAAACGAATGGCAAAATCAAAAGCTCAAACTAAACACTCTCCGCCAAATTACAATTTGTAGCATTAAGTAATTGTTGGTTTTTAGAGAAAATGAAGTCAACAGGTTATAATTTAAATTACAGCTAGCTGTATTAATAATATACAACAAACGTCATAATTATAATGTATTAAGAATTAATAATGTGATATACAAATGATCAACACGATTTAGAACTAGATGTCCCTCCTAAAGGTACATTATTTTGATTACGTTGAAGGTGTTTAAGGCCATATTGTAAATAATATCGAAGGTAGCTATTCTAAAGTTCTGATTGAGATGAATATCAAACTAAAATAAGCTAATGAATATAACACCGTGTTTAGTGGGTAGATCCATAAAAAGACATATGTCAGCAATGTTATTGCATTATTACGTAAGCAATTGACCTTTTCCACGAAATGAGACACAAATGTTAGCCACAGGCAAAGATATGTAAGCAATAAAAAAGGAGCAGATACATTCATTACAGAACCGTTTAAATATAGAGTCAACGTTGTCATTCAGAGTGTGATATAAAATATTCTAAAGTAAACACATTTGTCAACTTATTTGAAAATTGTGAAGAATTGGTATGATTCCAATGAGCCAAATATCCATCAAAGTACAAATGAAGTGGATGTGAGCAATTAAGGTGGTATGGGAGTCTAAAATAAAAATGATAGAATTTGTTCATACTGTTATAGGCTGAACATTTGCACATTTATTTCCTATCTTAAATAGGTATTTAATTGCCAACATTGATTTGTTATGGTCAAGCGTGTTAAGTATTTGTAGATTTACATAATAGTTCTTGAAAAAACTGGTCATTATCGTGATATATGGACTGCCCACAGGACAGTGCTATTGACTAAGATAGTGATAATGACTGAGCCGAAGACGAGGTCATTATCGCTGTCACAGTCAATACCACTGTCCTACGGGCAGTCCATGTATCACGATAATGACCAGTTTTCAAGAACTATTATGTTTATTTCATTGAAGAACCATGTCTTTGAAAATTCTCATAAATTCAAAATGTCCAAAACAAACTCGAGTAGTTGTATGATTTCTATGGGAAAGATTGAAGACCAGTCGTAGTAATACTGCCATTAATTTTAGTGCAATTTTTCAGAATACAAATACTAAATCAAGTTCTCCATAATTTTATTATTTACGAAAACATATGGTAAGCAATTCAACAACTTAAATATAATATTGAAAACAGGAATATGTTTTATTAAAGTGATATCTTTCTAAACAGGGAAACCACGCCCCACCGGTCATTAACAGAGAAACCACGCCCCAGCGGTCATTAACAGACGAAAACCCCGCCCCAACGGTCATTAACAGACGGAAACCACGCCCCATCGGTCATTATCATGTAAAAGTCCATTAACGACCGGTTTTCTGGTCCGTTTTGTTCTGTTAATGACCGATGGAATTTATTACTGAAGAATAATGAATGTCATGTGGTCCCTTTTTATCCAATAAGAGAAGCTTATTCTTAACCGATATGAAATAATTATTGCTTACATTAACTTTAGCAGACTGTGTGATTAACAGTTAAATTTAATGAATGATGCAGCTGTGTTTTAACTGTATTCATTTCAAATGAGAAGCCGTATATTTTATGTCTCTGTTTGTTTATATTCTCTCCCTTTACTTGTGTGATCTGGAGATGAATGACGAAAGTCATGAAAGTAGGAAAGGCGTTTTCGATGATAAAAGTTGATGAATGTAGAGATGCGGGAGAGTTGAATATAGTTAGTGATAGAGAATGGATGTGTCTCTCTTTAAACATTGTTCATTACTAAAATCTATATATATGATATGAACTAGTACATAATAAATATGTATATATGAACATCAGTTTTTAAAGCCAGTGCCTTAGAACAGCTCCGTGACAATACTTTATCGAAACGTAGTATATATTGATATATGTTCAAAAATATAATAAACATTATAGGTCACCGTGCATTTTCTCAAGCGACAGGTTGTGGCAAAATGGCACATTTTGTATGGATTATACAGGAAAATACATCATTTTGTTATTGGAAACTAAACTAAATGATAGAATTGTAAAATAAATTACAAAGAGAGAGCTTTTAGACATTGCTTTGAGAATATCAAAAGAAAAGATAGGATCACTGTACGTTTTTTCCGGCTA
This sequence comes from Mytilus galloprovincialis, assembly GCA_037788925.1. Classification (NCBI taxonomy): domain Eukaryota; kingdom Metazoa; phylum Mollusca; class Bivalvia; order Mytilida; family Mytilidae; genus Mytilus; species Mytilus galloprovincialis. The sequence continues at coordinate 22,589,641 of CM075341.1, forward strand.
AAATACAAAATAGGGAAATTCCATGTAGATTCCTTCAGAAAATGCACTGTTTCAGAGTTACCTCCCCTTAAAATGCCAATTAAAAAAATAAATAAAAATCAACCAAAATAATACACATTTGTAAAAATATTATTTTCAAGTTATATTCTAATAAATTGGTTCTTTTGAATGAAAATTCACATTAGTTATCTGCATTCTTGAATCAAATTGTGCTACTTTGATTGAAAATCTGGACCTTAGAAATTATGTTTTTTACAATCCAAGATGGCAAAAGACACCCATACCACCTTAAAGGCACACTTTGTCATTCAACAATGAAAACAACCTACATAATACAGTCGTCTATAAAAGGCCCCAACATTAAAATAGTAAAACAGTTCACTTAAAGTCATATGAAACCTCAAATTAAAAAAAAATATGCATATGTTTTTTAAAACTAAATGGATAGTTTTCATTATACAACTTATGTACATATACTTTTTTCTGAGGAAAATTCTTTAATTTGTCCAAATTTAGAAGAAGTTTACTTATTTTTAATTGCTTGCTGCCAGGAAGCAATTCGCCGACATATTTTCCGTATGCATAATGACCTAAGCGTGACCCTCCTCGTAAAAATCCGGTGATAGCAATACGCATGAATCTGTCATTAAAATAAACAATTACCTGATTGTATATGTTAAACACGTGCTAAATACCCATGCTTTTTCTTGTTTATTTACTATAAGGTGACAATCGGTAAACTTCGGCTTGAAAACACGGCATTTAATGAGTAGCCATATTTGTTAAATCATAACAGACAGATAGAAAAAAAATTGACGAATATACGATATATTTGCGTAAAAAATGATAAAATCGTGCACAGAAGACTAAGTTTATGATATATACATGCATTGGTTCAAGAATTGGATGAACATTATTTTTCACCTGTCACTCGTTTCTTATGACTTTAAAATAACTAACTTCCTTCCTAGTTTATAGCAACACATGACAATGACGGACATACAGCTGTCTTCTGACTTTACACAGGCATATAAAGAATGTGGTGGACTTAAAGATGTTTGAAATCCCCAACCGTGCCCTTCCGTTCGACAGTGGTGTAACTGTACGACATAAGAAAAAAAAATTGAAATCAGTTTAAAAGGGCTTAACTCCGATCCTATCGATACAAAGCACAACAAAAACATCTTACAAATACACTGACCGAATATGGCACGTAGTTTTACATCCTCGCACCAACAAAAAAACCTAAAAAAACTAAAGTACAGATCTGAGAGCACTCCAAGCTACATTTGTACTTACAGCTGGTTCAAAATCAATTAATACTAATAACAAATATCCTGTTTCTATCAGATATCAAGTTTTCCACATCCAACATCGAATTGATTAAGTGTAAAGACAAAATTACAGTAAGAGAAAAAAAGTTATGCCAAGATTTAGGCATCGAGAGTTTTTAGAACCGTAAATATGTATATCAATATTAAGTATGGTTTTAATCTTAATTTACTGATAATAAAATCAACATGTATACCAATAAATAAACTCATCATAGATACCAGGATTAAAATTTTATATTTACGCCAGACGCGCGTTTCGTCTAAAAAAAACTCATCAGTGACGCTCGAATAAAAAAATGTTTAAAAGGCCAAATAGAGTACTAAGTTGAAGAGCATTGAGGACCAAAAATTCCTAAAAGTTTTGCCAAATACAGCTAATGTAATCTATTCTTGAGGTAGAAAAGCCTGAGTTTTTCAAAAATTCAAAGTTTTGTTAACAGCTAATTTATAATTATAAACAGATCAATGATAACTCAAGTCAACACAGAAGTAATTATAGTGTTGAATTGGTAACCTTTAAACATTGTTTATTTTTAAAAAAAGATTGAAAGATTTACCAGATTATATTATCTTAAAACAACATATGACTGAGATTATTGATTTTCCGAAATTGTTCTTTTTGTACTTACTAAATAAAGGCAATAGAAGTATACCGCTGTTCAATAGTCATAATTCATTTCAATGAGAGCCATATCTATTGCACGTAAAAGATTTCGAAAAGTTCAGGCTTCTGTCGCTAAAGACAGAACGCACCCACAAAGTGGAAAGGGATTAATATAAGTTGTAATATCTATTTACCCAATCCACTATAAATAAGTATGCTTAAACTAACAGAAACACTGAACTACAACAAAAGCAAACGCTAAAATATATAAAAATGAAATGTAGATAACACTGCCATATTTCTGACTTTGTATAGAACATAATAATGATATAAAACTCGAAGTGAAATTAAACATGTAGCAATCCATCAAAACAGACATAATCAAACCATATCAATCAACAATTGAAAAGCAATTGTAATACTTTTGACTTAGTACGGGCATTTCCTGAAGAATATGTCGAGTTGAACCTGGTTGTATAGTAACCCATCGTAAAAGCAAAGACCACATTAGTGTATGCCAGATCAGTAAATAGAAATACAAGACTTACCAAAATAAAAACACAGTAAAAATCGAATTGCACCTCAGGTAATACCAATATGACCGGACTATTTGGAACTGTGCAATGGAAATATTTTTTTTAAATAACATTTTAGTAATTCAATTGTTTTAATGTATATTTAGGTTTTGCATTTATTTTATTATTCTAGACTTTATCGTAAATTTAGGCATAAGTGTCTTACACGGTTTATGTGTCATAATCTTGGACAAAGGTCTGAAATGCATTTACTCTATTCATTTAATTATTTATTCTCTGTGACAATTTGGACTATAATTAACAAATACGTGTCGGACACTAATTACTGTTTTAAGCTATTGTAATTTCTATTTGGCATCTATTAATCTTCTTAATCCTTTAATTGCTTGTGCTTATATATATTGTTATCATATACTTAGACTAAATAACATATTAATTTTACCGTATGATAATAGCATTAAATTGACGTAAATTCCATATTTTTCGAATTGGTGCTTAGCGGGCTGATATGAAAAGTTTATCACATGCTTCGATTGTTATCACATGCCTTTCCGTAACGTTATCACATGGCATTCCGGTAATACTCGGCCAATTCCGGAAAATACACCTCAATGCTACGTTTTCAGTGAAAAACATTACAAAGTAGTGTACAAAACAATTATTTGAATACTGGAAAGTATATTGTTTAAAATAATAAAAAAATAAAAATAAAAAAAAAAAAACAAACAAATTATTTAATAAATGCATTTTTTAAGTTTTTCTGAAACATAATTTAGAAAGTTTCTTTAAAAAGTTGACTTTTCCAAACACTGATCATTAGGTATATTGTTGAATTATTTTTTTGCCGATTCGTCCATATTAAAAAAAAAATTCTCTCTCTCTCTGAGGCATATGATAGAAAGGTTTCATATTTAATGTATCAAATTTTTGGCCCGACGGCCGAGAACTTTTTTACTCTTTAAACTTCGGGAACCACGTAAAAGGATCAATATATGAATCTGTTATTTTTCTCTACTGTTGAAGCATATGATAAAAAGATCATAACGTGCGGCTCTTGGGCTGATATTGAACCTAGGGCTGATAATACATGCGATATGAAAAATGCCATGTAATAATCTGATATTATTGTTTGTATGTTATTTCACTTTTAGTTTGGATTTTGTTGTTCGGTCTTGCCGGACTGCTGAAATAAAAAGTTTAAGGAGCGAATTATTCCTTCTTGTTTTCCATTTAGCCGGAACGCCATTTTACACGGCTACACCAACAACAGAAATGCCCAAAGCTAAAAAATAAAGTAAAATTAAAAAGTACCAAACTTCAGCACCTAGAATCTATACCTACAGACAATGTTGTATTAGTAAGTTTTTATCTCAAATCCACTAAAACTAGCTCTTGCGTAGACACTAAATATTTATCTTTTAGGTCTTGGTTGTTTCCGATAAACTATTAGGAGAAAAGATCGAGATGTTCTTTGATAAAAAAAAACCAGACTCGTTATCTTTGGCTCAGAAACCAATGACGTTTTATAAGGTCTAAGTAAAAGATGCAAGCTCTTCAATATTGTATGATTTGAGAAATGTATATTCCATTCGCGGATAAAGACAAATATTGCTGCTTAGGTGAGCAAAATTTATGATTTCAAAATTGAAATCATCTTATTTGTTATCGATTCTGGCAATGAAATGACCACTGTTGACAAATTCCAGGTAACTGTCTAGAAATTATGCAAACGAATACGTATTTGTGTAGTTTATCCGTTATCTTGTCCAGGAGGATATATTAATGGGACCCTATAGGAAAAGAACATCATCATTATAGCTATATGTGGAATAAAAAAATCCAGCTTCCTGAACTTCTTGTTTTATAAGTATCTGAAGGAACTCTGGTTTATATGAAAAACAAGAAAAGTCGGCCAGGAAAGGTGCACAGTTTGTTTACATGTGAAAGGCGACACCCTGATGGAAATTTCGACCTCCAAATTTCACAAATGTGTTGTCAATGAGAAACTCCAGCATACCAATTACTCGTTCTTTCCTAAATAACTAATTTGTAGCGTATGGTACCAATTTTATGGAGAAAATCACTGCTGATTATATTTTTAAGACTGTTTTTAAGCCTGTTGTATGGTCGTAAAAAGGGTTGAAAATTTGAAGGATTTGATTTATTTAAAAATATCAACGAGATTAAATTTTTTTATGAGTTCTTAAGAGTCCACATATGGTGAACGCAACTAAACGAGTTAACAGTTAAAAAGAAGTTCTGTAATTCCTCTCTCAATGTAATCTAACTAGCAATTCCTTTTTAGAACATGCAGATGAGCCCGTAATGTACCGTTGTTTGTACCGAGCTTAAGCTTGTGAAGTTAAAGTATCCTGTACAAACATGGGAAGTCCTCAGATTTGTTGTTCATTGAAATATTCAATGATGCCATTCAGAACTTGTTGTTTGTAAGAGCAACAACATATTTGCCGTAAAGCAACTTCAGACATTTTACAGCTTTTTTGTTTCTGAATACGGACTTAGGTCAAGCATTTGTACATTTTTTTTAATTTGTGGATTCTTCGTTTAATTAATCAACTTAAAGTTTAACCCATACGGGATATTCACATTCGATTGAATTCTAATCTCGATAATAAATGTTCATGAACCTGTTGATAAAAATGGTTATAATGAATCCTGAATAGTGGTATGTATTTTAAGACAGGTGTTCGTTCATCTTTTTCACCAATATGAATTAGCCAACACAAGGTACACACTTTATTCCGTAAATACCATGATTCGTGTCAGAATGATCTTGTGTCATAGGTTATACTTGTAAATGTACTCCAGACGAGTAGATAGAAATACAACGGTAAACAATATAGAAGCAGCACAGTAAACACTCTTTGAGTCCGAATCGCACGTAAACATCGATGATATGATAATCGTCTAGATTATGTGAATATGTTATTGGGAACGGCAAATTATAACCAAATGCTTTTATGGTCACTTTTGCGCGAGGATGTAAGAAGTTAAGTTTCATTAAACAATATTTTAAGTACGGAGAATTGAAGAAAGGTATCTTGTAAATCATGTTTCTACAAACCAAATTATGTCAAAAATACACAACTTAATTTAATATATAAGGGTGAAGTCAATACAAACTGTCAACATCAAACGTAATTCTTTATTAACCAACAGAACGAATTGAAAACAACTATTATATTTCTGACTTGATACATACAATTTCCGTGAAGTTATCTTTTTTGTTCTTTTTATGCGTCCTTCGGTTTTGCGCATATGTCATTTTTCGTTTATACACATTATGTGTTTGTGTCCGTCATTTCTTGTTGGTGACCATCACTTCTCGTTTAATTGTATATATCATTATTCTTCTGTCCAAACTCCGGTTTCATTTTTTGTTTACCTTACACATGAGAATTTTATTTGGATTTCAGCTATTAATTTTGTATTTGATACAGTTATTTTGTAATATTTTTCTGTTATCTGCCGTTGTGTCGAATTGATTAAAAGAGCATAATCAGGCAACGCTTCATAAAGACAAAACACAGATATTTCAGATATTTCGTACATATATAACAGAAAAAAACAATGATGAATAAGAAAAATGCACAAGTAAGTCTTATTAGAGAAAAATAGTCTACAGAGATTAAACACAATATCATAAATTGAGATTCATAATATGTGTTTATGAAACAACTTGCAATAATCATTCTATCACATGTGTACCGATGACTAACCATATAGAACAAAAATACATAGTATTCACATTTGTTAACATATCTATTTGGTGCAGTTTTTCTCTGCTTTGCACCACTTATCGCTGAAGTAAAATGTATGACATTTCTATAATATCGTAAACAAACATCCTAAACCCTGTAATAACTAGAGCTATGATGAGAAACAGCAGTAATACTGTTCTATTCTAAAATTCAATAGTACATGTTTGACTGAAACATTCGTGAAAAGATGCCACATGTATCATTTTTGTCTATTCTATGATTTATCGAGTGACAACTATCATCTACATAATCTAGAGTGGTATTATTAGATAACTTATTTCACCAAATCAGAGAAATAATTTATTATTCAATATCTAAATTCTAAAAAAATAATAAAAAAGAAATGGCATTTGAAATTGTGTATCCCTTTATCTAAATAAGAGGTATGTTTGAAACTGATATTGTCAACAAAAGTTAGATCAGGTCGATGAATTAAATATTACTTATGTTTCACAGATAACAACGGATATGTTCCGATTTTCGTTATCACAATCACGTTCTTTATTCCCCGAATGTGACCAGCCGATCGAGACTAATCACTGGGTTTGTAATGACATGAACAACTAGACAGTTGCAGCATATATATATTTTATCAATGCCGTGTTTTATTACTGTTTGTCGTTTGGTCGTTTTATCCAAATGATGGTGTCAGTTCATTTTCGCCTTATAAGTGTAATTGTGACGTTGGAATTTTGACGTAATTGAAATCATGGTTTCTTTTGTGCTTTTGATGGGTGATGCAACTGGTGGTGGAAGTTTCATAACGGCGTTATCACTTGCAAATTATTTTACACTTTTATAACATGAAATTTGATTGATGCGATCATTTTATGTAAAGTTTAGAATTCATAAAATGTCGGGCCGTTCGAAAAACTAAGGTAATCTCAATTCATCGGCATGTTTTTTATAATGACCTTCAACTTCATATGTGATTTTGCCGACCTTTTTATAGAATGGAAATGTAAACAAAGTTGATGTTATAGTTCAAAGCAATGATTGCTCACGAAAAATGAAGATAAATATCACACTAAACAAAACATGAAGAATAGTATTACGTGTTTTGCCAGAGAAACAATTAACAAACTAGCACTTATCTACAAAAGTGTTTCAAACCAACTCTATGGATTCCTTAAAAAGAATAAAAAGATGTTGTATGATTGCTAAAAAAACAACTAACCCCTAGATTTGAATGAAGTGAATGTATGTAATAAAAGGCATCCTTATAGCTAAAATTTTTTTACATTTTGTTTTTCCGTTTTCTCTTATTTTCTGTGTTATTGTTCCCGTATTTCTAAAGAAAATTATTACAATTTGTATTTTTTTTTTGCATTTATGGTGATTTCGTCTGTTTTAAAAAATAGCTTTACTAATGCATTATTATCATTATTGGATTTTGCTTCTTTTAAAATTAAACTTCTATTTCATAATTGTACTATTATGTATTGAAATTTCAAACTCAATTTAATTTGGTATAAAATCCTATTCCCTAGTTTAGTCTTTTGTTCTTTTATTATATATATTGTTGCAGTAGATTGTATTCGTTCGTGCAGTGATTAAGAGTTTATTTTATAATGGTTTTTTTTTTCAATGAAAAGACATTCATGTATAGTATTTTATAGTACACGAAAAAAATCAATGAAAAAAGAAGAAAAATACTTAAGAAGGATATCTGTTATCCAAAATATATATAGATACACCTTCAGCTTAAGTTAATTTTGGAATGAATAGATGAAATATTTCAATATGCTGAACGTAAGAACAATACAGAGAATTATATCTTAAACCTAATGAAAAACTTCAAAGAAATAATATATATCATCAATCACATTCTTTTACCTTATAGATATTTGAGCTTATTCGTATACATGATAAAAAGGCGTATTGTTATTCTTTAGAGATGAACTTATTTTAAAAGAACATGAAACCTTGACATGAATAGATCATATTTAGAAATAATGAATGATTACTGAAATACAATTTTCTAACTGTTTAACGAGTGAATACCATTAAGTTGTAATGAAATCATAAATAAATACAATGAGTTTGAGCAAGAGTCTTGTGTCCACTAAGAAAACACTTGATGTCTATCCTGATCTCATTCGCACGGATATACAGAATCCCCTTGACCTTGAACAGACGTTTCTTCTCCCTGGAGGACAGTGTCCACCACAACCTCCGTACCCGTTCCCACATCGCTGAAATGATCTTTGACATAAATGCTGAAAATAAAGAAAATAATGATTAATGCAATATGTCAGAAAGAATATCATGGTTGAGAGTAAAAACTGTGGACGCGCGAGGTTTTCTTTGTCTGTGATTTTTCTTATAACCAAAACCATTGACAATTTTATCCGATAAGAGAAGAAAATGATTTCAGAGAAAGAATCTAATAAATAATCATCATTAATCATCAGACAAACAACCACAGATACTGTGTAAATATGATAACGATCTGTATTACTATCATATTATCAAATGTTTACTTATTACCAAAAATTTGACTAATTATCAAAATGAAATTGATTCACATGTTGTTACCCTTGATATTTTAACCCTTTGACCACGCTTATCACACTTTGTCATGTGAAAGCAGGTCGCGCTTCATATGAGATTACAAATTTTTAATAACGAAACGATTTCCGAACAATCCCCATGTCTTAGATAGTTATTATTTTTTTTCATTTTCAGATGACTTATTTGTTTCAAATGTTCTTTCAAAGTTTTTCTATATAATTGTGGCCAACAAGTTTCATCACATTTAAAAAAAAATATCATATTTTTACTTCAAACTGAACAGTTAACAAATCGGAAAGTTTGTATAGTAAATGTTTCGTTCGGAATTGGATTGATTTAAGTATCACATTTGAAATATAACTAAAAACTTCTAATACATGAATATCAAATGTCTAATTTGACCATGGACGTTCCATTCAGCAATCGTCTGCGTTAGTTTTTTGAGTTACCGTGAGAAAAATAGCCGTTGTGAAGAACGGTGCTGTTAACATCCAACTTTATAATAGTTAAGAAACCAAAACACAATAGCATAAACCAAAATTTTCGCCTCCTTCCAGACCAACTTTAGACAACTTTGATATTCTCAGGCTCACCAAAACGCCTTAGGCCGATAGCGCGAGGGATTAATAGCCAGATAAGGGCGTAAAATACAACCACATGAAATAACTTTTTTGGACTGAAACATCATTATGCGATAAATGTCATCGGATAAATAACTTTGCACACCAGTTTTTTATACGACAAATGAACGATTTTATTGATGTTCGCGATATGTGTATCAAATGTTGGTTGGCTTTTTATCTATTTTTGAAAAGTATGTCCCTGAACATGATACATTGCTTCATGAATGATTACGAGCAAAACATATATGAAAATTAACAATATGCTGAAGCGAAATTTGACAAGTGTCCAATCTGAAATTTTCAGTAATATTGTATGAATAAGTTATAACATAAGCAACACGACGGGTGCCACACGGGTGCCACATGTGGAGCAGGATGTTCTTACCCTTCCGGAGCACCTGAGATCACCCCTAGTTTTTGGTGGGGTTCGTGTTGCTTATTCTTTAGTTTTCTATGTTGTGTCATGTGTTCTATTGTTTGTCTGTTTGTCTTCTTTCTTTTTAAGCCAGGCGTTGTAAGTTTATTTTCGACTGATGAGTTTGACTGTCCCTCTCTTTCATGTTTAGCTAAGCGCTCATGATGATCTTAGAATTTAAATAGAGATATTGTGATGATAAAATATGTCAACATAAAGTTTTTTTTTATTTCAAGGAACTGATACAAAAGATAATACACAGTATATAACATTGCTTTACGGTAGATTCACTGTATACCGCCATCTTGGACTTACCATAGCGGTATACAACCGGTCTAGTTTTTCGCCTTAATCTTCTATTTTTGAGACAGGTTTGCAATGTGTGTTTAAGACTGATGTTTCTATACAGAAAAATAAGTTAATTATTGCATAATCAAATTTTTTAAACAAAACCAAACATTGCTGTTTTCTAGAATCAATTTTTCAACTTCTTTCAACTTAAACATTTAAGGGGAGATAACTCTTATAGTACAATGATAGTAGTTTTTAACGAACGTGACATTTTGATATTTCACATCCAGCAATAAAACAAGTTCGGTGACATCATTTTATTATTTTTATTTTCTTAAAACATATTAAAATACCTATCTTTTCATATTTTTTTCAAAATTCTATCTCATAGATTTCTTTCTATTCACAAAAATGAGTATTTTCATAACTAATCTATATAAATTGTGGCAATTGTGTACGACTTGTTGCTTGAAAAATAGCACGGTGACCAATACTTTTTATTACATTTTTGAAAAAAGCACTGACAAATCTTCACTTTGGCAAAGTATAAAAAAATTATATGAGAAGATATATACTGACGATCCATCTGAAGTATATGAGTTTGGTAAATATAATTATCAATAGTGATCAAACAAATTATTGATAATTGTTAAAAGTATGGTATAATACGTCTTAAATGTGACAAAATTACGACCGACATTCTCCATTGGATAGACTTTCTTGTACAGAACTTACACTATTAATTATATAATATAAATTAAGCTCAACAATGTCTTCTTATCTTCATTCGCATTTTTTGTTTTTCCCTTGCACACTTGCTTATATCAAGACACTATGACAACACCGCCTGCAGTATATCCAGCGACCTAGACCACTCCAACTAGTCTATATAAAAAGTGTATATTTTGTTCGTCCAGTAATGCATTTTCTTGTCGGCTTTATCTTGGGTTTCAACACGGCTTGCTTCTATCAAGACATTATGACAACACCGCCTGCAGTATATCCAGCGACCTAGACCACTCCAACTAGTCTATATAAAAAGTGAATGTTTTGTTCGTCCAGTAATGCATTTTCTTGTCGGCTTTATCTAGGGTTTCAACACGTGCTACGATGTATAGTGCCGGGTAGATGGTGTATCTTGAAGATGAGCTGAGTGTGTCTGTCGTAGGCATCTTTATTGAAAACAATACTGTATAACACACATTTTGAAAAATAATTTTAAACATGTATTTATGTGCTGAGTACCTTATTGAATTTCTAATAGTAATCTTTTTGTGTTTGAAATTAAGCCTTATTGGCATCTCATGTTATACACGTCTGCACGAATTTTGATTTCATTCACAATTTTAGAACACATGAAAGTCATTTTGCTATATAAACTTAAGCCAATCAAAATAGACCTTCCAAATTATTAAAAAATATAATAATAGTCCTCTTGACATAGATAGGCGATATGAATTAGATAATAAAAATATTCTATTCCTACCGACTTAGTATTTAATGTAATTTGATAACAAGATGAAAGACAAAACATTATGCTTGTTAAGGTAAACCATTGGTAAATATATTTGTCTGACATATCCTATGCAAAACCTATTATTTAACGTTAATGATTAAGGTTGTTATATCAAAATTAGATGATACTTAATGTTTTGATTATAATTTGCAAAAAACACCTTTTGAAATAATATAGTAATAATTCATTCATTAAGATGTCGAGGGATATATATTGTAAAAATAAATTCTTATGTTAAACTTTATAAAAACATGAACTAACAGTAACCACTAATATTTTTATAGAAACCTGACACAGTATATTAAAAATAATAATAAATGACTGTTTGCTAGAAATCTTCAATAGGTTTAAATCAAGCTACACAAACAGAAAAAGCATTATAAGTGTGATCAAACTAAACGTCCTTATTATTTTTAAATTGATATGAAATAATATGGCATTATTGCAAATGAGAGAACTATCCACTAACGAACACATGATAAAAATATAAATGATTAAATTACATTCAACCGTGAGAACTATTAATACCATATAGTAACATGTTAAAAGTTACGACACACAGCAAATCAAGGCAACCCCTTGACTAAAGTTGTAATACCACCATGGTGTTTCCTCTATTGGTCTTTATTAAATTTTCACTTTTTAGTGCAGAATTTATCTTTGTTTCAAATAAAAAAATAATAGGCACAAGTTAAGTTTATCCTGTTCATTACTATAGACAAAATTTCACATAACATATCATTGCGTATAAGAAATTAACCCATTTCTCTGACGTCAGTCTATTGTTCTAACAGTGGATTATTTTTCGAGAATCCATTGACCACCATGTAAACTTAAGATAACTTATATCATAACGTTAAACTTTTAACTCCCGATATGTTATCCTCTCAAAAACGAGTGAGTAATGAAAGGTTCGAACTCGCGCGTATTTTCGACAGTAAAGTCTGTAGTCTATGTATGATACCACTAGACCACGAGTGCTGATATAGATAAACTCATCATAGATAGCAGGACTAAATTTTGTACATACGTCAGATTATTATTTAAATATCACTCTTATAGCGTATAGCTATGTCAATAAACTATTTCTGTCTTTTTGTTATCGAATAAAATATATAAACACTATGAAATCAAAGAATTGTAAATATTACTTATTAGTACAATTCCGTGATAAAATAAACATCCATGTACACATTACACTTATCACTTTTAACGTACAAGGCCTTTCCCTTTTCATCATAGCAAATGCTTACTTTTGGTTTTAGGATTATAAAGATATCATACTATGATCACTTAGATTTTCTTTGTATGATTATAAATGGTCCAAATATACATCAACATTTAACTGACTGTTATGTGAATAAAGTGTGATAAGCTACGACTGTAAAACTACTTCTTTGATGGTAAAACCAGAAACAAAATCGTCAACTTTATAGTAAAAATGAAATATAGATACCTCTAAGATTAAAAACTATATTTTGGTAGAAAAAACCATAACAAAAAATAATCATTCCGAGTACTAGGCTTGAACTTGGCACTGTTAATATCACAGTAGTTTCTTTCGGTACCAACGACTAGACGATCACGGCTATGAACAGCTTACATGATACATTGCAAATTTGACATTATTATATATTGTACATTTGTAGCAAAAGCAATTCTGCTTGGGTTTCAGAATGCGTACCACACATAATACTAGTTCATTAACTGATTGACGATGGATGCCAAATGAAATAACGTTAAAATATTCAAAACATAATGAAAGGGAACCAGTTTACACAAAATTTATATATAATGTTTCAATTCAGACCAATGATTGTATCTATTTAATCATCAACTAGTGTCTAATGAAGTGGTATTTTTGTGAAATTTTCACTTCATTCATGTTAAATGTTTTTAGTCATTTTGAATGTGTGTTGTAAATTTAATCACATGGGAGATTGAAACGACACTGACTTGCTCATTAGGTTGCTGAATAGTAGATATTAAAGGTTTCTAAATGTTGGTAATTAATTTTTTTTTAACTTTTCAAAAAAGATTCAAAAAATTCCATATATTAATTATATGTCTTTTTGAATGGATTATAAATACTAAAATCCAATCAATTTTAATTATTTGTAATGATTAAACATTAAATGAAATAATTATTTACAAATATAAAATCTGGTAATAAAAAGGGGAGATAACAACACATTTAAGTTAAATTGAACTTGTATTAAGTTAAATGTGAACCGTGTGGATCTAATCATTTCCAGCTAATAGAGAAGAAAAAAGACAAAATACGAAATTTTTTTTTCATGAAATTCCGTTGATTCATTGTCAGATCATGAAACAGATAGTCGTTTTACTAAAAATGGGTTAAGCTAGAGACTAAAGTCGCTCGTTGATTATCGTTTACGAATCCACTACTTCTTATCAATTCTCTACTACATAACCCTCACTGGAAATCAAATTTCCATCCCTTGTTTTCCTTGTACAAGCTTAAGAAATCATGTAACTTCAAGGTATGTTTTACAAAATATTCTATAGAAACTAAACATACACAGATAATGGTTCCTTGAAACAACAGATACCAGAGGGATATTAAAACTCATATATCAAAAACAAACTGACAACGCCATGGCTAAAAAAGAAAGAAGACAAACAGACAAATGATACTACACTAAACACAAAATAGAAAACTCAAGATTAAGCAACACGAACCCCACCAAAAACTGGGGGTAATCTCAGGTGCTCCGGAAGGGTAAGCAAATCCTGCTCCACATGTGGCACCATCTGTAACAACTTTCAAAACTGTTCATTGAATACAATGCGAGGGTCTCCACAAAGTACATGACCAGCGGTAACATTTGTGTATGGGAACGATGTACAAGAACTATTGCGATGTTTGGATTTTACATATCAACAGTTATCTGGTATTCTCTTGTGGTTAAAAATCTTGGAATCAAAAGGATTTGTATAGGTACAATGTATAAGAAATGATAGGTGCAGTTTATCTTTGAAGTTATCGGCTTATGTTTTCTGGATAGATTTTTGGTGGGAAAATATTGCTAATATTGATGGCCTTCTAACCCTTATTAGCAAATTCTACATAAAAATGTACATTTTCTATTATTTTTGGAAGTATTTCACTGGTGTGTATAGGCTATGGTTTACAATGTCAATTGCATCCAATCTGTACTTAGCAGAACTAGTATCAATAATTGAGTGATCTGCACCTCTTGAAAAGGTGAGTAGAGTTTTGATAACGGTATGGAAAAAGAGTTTAGTTCGAAAATACTGAATTCACGTAGTATATAAACAGAGGATAACTTTATCATATATAAACCCTAGTTAATCTGCAGGTAGTGAGTATGTTCGATGATCGGAACTACAATGCGTCAATCAGAGGCTTTGAATAATTCAACTTGGTGATTTCGCTACACCGAGGAATAGATATAATACCAAAAGTGTCATTGTGTTCTTAAGGAATAGCTGATTCTTATTCTTAAATCAAGAAATCTTCTGTTAGTATGGTGTAATGAGATCAATTTATGAATGATAGATTTGCTCTATCTATTATCCTGACTTATTTAGAAACAATTGGTAAAACATTTATATAGTAATATATTCTTTTTATGACCATTAACATAAGAATAGGAAGAATACCCAAAATGTAGACACCATCAGACGGTAGTTTGATACGGAATCGTATTAGCGCCACACATTTTCCCCCCTATCTTTTGCGTTACCTTTTGCGTTATAACGCAAACCTTTGCGATATAACGCAAACCTTTGCGTTATAACGCAAATATCTTGATTTCAATTATTCATTAAGTTTTGTATATATGTCCGTCTGTCATTCATTTCGAAGGTGATTTACCAGTAGATAAAAAAAGAAACATATATGCAAGGCCAAATTTTCATAATAAATATGCATAGGAATAATGGAATACTTGAAGTGAAATTGTACATAAATTAAGACTGATTTGTGCATCAGAAAAGTATATAATTTAACAAGAAAATAGATATAGTTTAGTATAGTCATATTTAAATTGAAAGATCAAAAATAATGTCATACAATTGTGAAACCTCCAAGTCAAATAGACAAAATGATCTTTCTGCTTTAAAATGAATTATTAATAAGGAAACATTTTTTTTTAAATCTCAGAATATGATCAAGATTCTTTGATAGAAAGTCATTGAATTTTCATTTCAATATAATGAAGTATTTTTTAAGATGCTTGGGTAGCAATTTGAATAGAGAGAACATAATTTTATTAATAAAACATCTTCATTCTATACATTTATTGCCAAAGGGTAGCTTGTTCTCAAATGAGAGCTTACGTTGGAAGTATATTTATATTCGGTTATAGCTATATTAGCAGATATTGATTTTTTTTCTTCGGTATCACATCAATTTACTCAATTTTCTTTGTAATATATATACTAGTAGTAACATGGATATCGTTTTTTGGGGGCCTTTATAGTTTATTGTTCAGTGTGAGCCAATGCTCCGTGTTGAAGACCGTACTTTGGCCTATGATGGTTTACTTTTACGAATAGTGACTTAGATGGATAGTTTTCTTATTGGCACTCATACCACATCTTCTTATATTATTCTGCTCATTATTAGTCAATGATATGATCTAATCATTCAAGCATTTTACTTTGCCATGACTACAAAGGTGATAAATTTTAAATATATACAGCCTCCTCCATTAATAACTACTGTTTCCTTTGAATCTTAAATAAGAAATCAGATAAAACAAATGTTTGCGTTATAACGCAAATGTTTGCGTTGTAACGCAAACATAGGAAGAAAAATTAAAAAAAAAGAAATGTGTGGCGCTAATACGCTTCCGTACATATGTACATTAAAGGTCCTACCTATATTTTGTAACTGCACAAGGTCAAGTTTCTATCTGACTTTTATGCCGTCTTTACGCTAAATAAATTGGAAGTGGACATGTCCTGATTGATATTTAAATCTTAAGCTTAATTAATTCAAATCAGTCAATTTATGAAATGTTATTTTCGTGTAGTGCTTTTTTGTATTTCGCAAATGTTGCATTTCAATCAATCGATGAATGTGAATTTCTTAATTTCCCTCTTTGCTCTAATATTGAAATAAGATATTATCTAACAGATGGATTGCACAATCACCCCAATATTAAGAATGAAAATCAACTGAAATCGAAATAAAGTAATAAAGTATGTTAAAATGACTATCTATTCCTATATGGCTGCCGCTTAATTAATATACTCCTTAATTATTAGAAATGAATCTTCAGAGTATAATACTGTAAAAATAAAAAGGAGTAGGTTCAGTAAGACCCCTTTTTGGCCCCAAAATATAGCAGTTTTAGAAAATTGTGAAAATGTGATCTTTAACCTATATTTTTGAAAGTAAAATGCTTCAGCTACATAAATATGAGCTGTTTTTGACAATACAATGCACAAATATCGCGTTCTAGAATCATTAAGTTATGCTACATTACTGAAATTTTCAAAATTTTAGCATTTGGTCAATTTTTAGATGGTAAATGTAAGTTGTATTTGATGATAATACAAAACATATATAAAGGTTGAGGATGAACACGGATGCGGCCACTTTCATTTTTGACAAAAACCATCTGAAAAGTGACGTTTTTTGGCATATTTGATAGATTTTTCATATTTAAGGTGGTATGGGTGTCTTCCTCCATCTTGGATTGTAAAAAACAGTGAACCAAAGGTCCATATTTTCTATCAAGTTAGCAAAATTTGATTCAGGAATGCAGATATTTAATATGAATTTTCATTTAAAAGAACCAATTCATAAGAATATAACTTATAAATATTAATATTTTTGCAAAAATTGATTATTTTTGTTTGTTTTTTATTTATTTTTTAAATTGCCATTTTAAGGGGAGTAACTCTAAAATAGTGCATTTTCTGAAGGATTCTACATGGAATTTTCCTATTTTGTATTTTAGGCGGAAAAAACTCACGGTGACCCTATCTTTTCTTTTGAAATTCTCAAAGCATTGTCTGAAAGCTATCTTTTCCTTAAGTATTTAACAGTTCTATCAGTTTGTTTAGTTTCTAACCACAAAATGGTGTTTTTTCCTGTATAATCCTTACAAAATGTGTCATTTTGTCGCGTCATGTAGCTTGAGAAAATGCGCGGTGACCTATCATTTTTATTATATATTTCAACATATATCAATAGATACTACGTTTTGGCAAAGTATGAACAAATTCTATCATTTTTATTTTAGACTCCCATACCACCTTAAGCTTGAATCAGAGCGTTTTTAATGACTAAATCAGTTA
Source organism: Mytilus galloprovincialis (assembly GCA_037788925.1). NCBI lineage: Eukaryota > Metazoa > Mollusca > Bivalvia > Mytilida > Mytilidae > Mytilus > Mytilus galloprovincialis. The sequence goes on from CM075341.1 coordinate 22,607,553, forward strand.
AAATCTTTCACATAAACTAATCGAATCAATTGAAATAGACACTTAAGTGTTTAAAAAGTGTCCAAAAACTTTCGTTAGCTGAACCTGAAATTTGAGGCCAAAATCGGCCCTTACCGGACCTAATCCTTTAATGATTTTCTTTCAGTTCCCCGTGTTGAACCTAATAACCTGCAGCAAAATTTTATGTTGAAGTCGACCATACTCACTTAATGAAGAAGTACCTTTTAATACGTTTTATGTTTAAGGGAAAAAAACGATAAAAGAGGGGCGAAAGATACAAGACGGACAATCAAACTTAACTTGGTGTGTACATTTCTGCGTTCCTGCAGAAGGTTCCAAAATAGATAAAGTTTTGAAAGAGCTTTTAGATGGTCGAGTTGTTGTCTCTTTGGCACATTCCCCATTTCCATTCTCAATTTTATTTAGAACCTTCACATGATAAATAATTGAAGTGAACTGTATTGTGTGACTATGACAATATAGGGAAATGTGATATCGGACAGCAATATGTAATATAAACTTTATCATTGGTTGGACAAAATAAGGTGACACAAAAGTGTTTGACGATTTTATAATCTCCTGCTCAGATGGAAAATATATCAAAAGCAAAACTAGTAAATATATTAACTTTTTAAACATAAATGCATGTCATTCTTATTTATCTAAGACTTACGAATTTTGTCGTGGTCTTTTAAACACTATGGACCAATACTGACATTTGAGATTTGCTAAACCTTCCACTTACGAACATATTTATTCCAGCCAAGGGTCAGAACGTCGTTATAACGTTCCCACATTACACACGTCATTTGAGGTCTCAATTACTGATATTTAGTGCTATGTTAATCTCGATCTTGATATCGATATCATTAACGGGAAGCTTAATACAAAAATTTATGATAAAAGAGATGATTTTTCATTTCCTATCGTTAATTATCCATTTTTAGATGGTGACGTTCCCTTGTCACCATTTATGGTGTTCATATATCTCAACTTGTACGATTCGCTCGTGTATGTAACAACGTATTAGATTTTAGCGAGAGAAATTTATGTATTACTGAAAAATTATTACACCAGTGTTTTCGATATCACAAACTAGTCAAAACAATTACTAAATTTTATCATCGGTACAAGGAAATAATTCGTAAATCTAACTCAACATGCAGACATCTTATACGTTCAGGTATTTCACATCCAATCTTTTATGGTAATATTCTTTACAAAGCACAAAAATGTCAGTACTCACCCCAAAAGCCACCAAACCTTTAAACAGACTTATTAAGAAGGGATATAGTTAAGATACTGTTGTCAGGTCATTAAAGATTGCAAATTTTGGCTTTAATATTGATTCACTTATAGGGTCTTTGCATCGGAATTAAACACATTTATTCTAAAACTAGTTGTTGGCATGACACGGGTTATGCTCTTCTCATATATTTCATGATGGTTTAATAAAAGGGATTGTACCTGATATTCATATGATGAAGGTATAATCTTACAATCAGTTTAATTGAGGTCTGGAGCTTGCATGTCAGTAACTGCTAGTAGTCTGTTGTTATTTATTTATTTAATATTATCATTTTGTTTATTTTCTTTTGTTTCATATTCTGACATCGGACTCGGACTTCTCTTGAACTGAATTTTACTGTGCGTATTGTTATATGTTTTCTTTTCTACATTGGCTAGAGGTATAGGGGGAGGTTTGAGATGTCAAAAACATGTTTAACCCCGCCGCATTATTGCGTCTGTCCCAAGTCAGGAGCCTCTGGCCTTTGTTAATCTGGTATGATTTTTAATTTTAGTTTCTTGTGTATAATTCGGAGTTTAGTATGACGTCCAATATCACTGAACTTGTATACATATTTGTTTAGGGGCCAGCTGAAGGACCCCTCTGGGTGCGGGAGTTTCTCGCTACATTGAAGACCCATTGGTGGCCTTCGGCTGTTGTCTGATCTATGGTCGGGTAGTTGTCGCTTTGACTCATTCCCCATTTCCATTCTCAATTTGATTTGATCAAGATTTCTGAAAAACTGCACCATATTTTCTTTTGACGACCAGAAGATTCTCAAAGTACACATATTTCCAAATCCAATGATATATGATAAAGCCGTATACCATTTTTGACGATGAAAATTTCATAATTCCGACTTTGGTTACCAGCCTATCTGTTCAAAAGTAATAAATCGAATTACAGAAATCAAATCCGTGCTATAAACTAAAACCGAGAGAAACACATCAACTATAGGAGAAAAGCAAAGGAAATACAGGAACAACAAATTGCAACAAAAACAAACGGCAACACAAATAGAAACGAAGTATTCGATAATTGTCATATTCCTGACATTTCAATGATGGGTTGAACCTGGTGTAATGACATGCCAAACCTCCCGATTTATGACAATGCTTAAGATATCGTTAAAACACTACGTGATAGAAATACAGCATATACAGTGAAACTAAGGCAGTGAGGATGAAAATGCTTATATACTTGCAGCACAATGAAAAACGACATTGATTATACCGTATTTTATTGATAACAAAATCGATAACAAGGGATGACTTGGGTCAAGAACGTAATTGCACATTAGTTTACTGATGTTCAAATCTCGTTGAACTTTCAAAGAAGCAAGACATGGTTCGTCAACAGGATAGCATTGTCTGATATAAATGCATCCACGGCCATGCGAATCAATTCTCATTCAAATTGTTAACAATCGGGAATATGATGAAACTAAAAATAAAATGACTGGTCTGGTATCTTAAATCTAAGACAGTGCAGTTATATTCCTTGTGAGTTACGTATCCGCAACCAATTTCTGATTTGTTGCCGGAACTTATAAATGTGTTGAAGGAGTTGAAACCTTAGTTTTTTTTCTTCTAAAAATTGTTTTTTTTATAGATGAGATGAAGAATCGCGTCAGTTCGGAAGCACTAGATGCTTGGATGATGATACAACTAGCAAAACACCGACAGAAGTATCGACAGAATAAAACAAATCGCTTTATAAGTTATCAGCGGCCATATCTTTACCAGTTGATGTAAAAAAAAAAATGAAATACAAGACATGTCTATATAAATTATAACTAAAGAAAGGATAAGGTAAATGAAGTTATTGTTGGGCTGTTATCGAATTCTAAAATGCAGAGATATTTCAGTTATCTCACTGACCAGAGTTAGTTATGAACACATTATATGGAAATGCATTATTTTAGTTTGCCAATCTTGCAAAAGTAATACGGAATTGTTGCCATCAGTCAGGTTAATGACGACTTTCCGTTGTGGTAACATAGATATTCTATTTCTTCAATAACATGCAAAATACTCATATTTTTGATACAAATCTTCTGTTTGAAAATTTAATTTTATATCTGAAGCGTTCGAAAAGCTTTTAAACTATGGATATTTAAAAAAATGTGTGACGCCTGATGTGAACCTATGACGTCAAACCATTGAGGCGCCGCCGAGAATGAAGTCAAGTGGAATTTTCTAAAGAGAGTTTAAATATAAAAAAAAATTGGTTATACAACTTGATATATATATATATATAGCTTATAATCAATTCCAATAGCATAATTCGTGTTAACATCAAGCGATATCCAATTCTCACTTATTCTGAAACCTATATACTTAATTTATGACAAAAAATCACTACATGCACTAAATGTAGTTTTATATCAACGTATGTCTAGACGTTTAACTAATCAAATTGGTGAAAATCTAAATGAAGTATATATATTTATGATTAATGAGACAAATAGTCTTGAATAAACGACCAACATGAGTATATAGATAGATTAACACTTTGATCGCGACGTTTTTGGAACGAACGTCGAATGAACATGATTACCTAGTGCGAATCATATGTTGGTACTAAAAATTTCCAAAGATCGGTTATAGTAAATGCAATCTTAGTCTCATCTTTCTTTCATCAATATAATCACATTTAACTTCTCTATCCTTAGACCTCAGTGGTCAAGTGGTTTAAATAGTCGAACTACTGTATCTCTTGCCTGTGAACAATATTAATGGACTAGGATTGTAAGTTTTCCTACCGAAGGTCAGTGGTTTTCTCCAGGCACTCCGGCTTCCTCCACCAATAAAAACTGACCGCCACGAAATACCACAATAGTGTTAAAAGGGTTCATTCTGGCTATTCCTACATTTTGAATTTTATAGGTAAAATAGTAAAATTTTATGTAGGAGTTCCCAGAACTTGTATGTAAACAAAGGGATTATGTAGGATTATGTTGTAACAACACTAAAACTAATGAGATCTAATGAATCAATGTAAATCCAGGGAATTCTTTTGTAATATATAGAAAAAGAATAATTTATATCACAATCTTTTATTACATTCTTTTATATAATAGTTTCATAGCATATTTGGTGAAAATAATATTCAAAAGCACAATATGAATTTAATGACATAATGGTATACACAAGCAATTGCAATTATTTACATTAATGTATACAAGTAAATAATATCAATTGAAATATAAATGTTAAATCATTCTTTAAATCAAAGCACTAAATTTTGAGTTACACTAAACAAAGCACCAAAAGTACACTAAATTGACATTATTCATAGCACTCACACATTAAAACATTGCACATAATTCATAAATTGAACATATAAGAGAATACAAAGTCTTGATCAATGTGCAGGAGATGAAAAGCAGCATCTCCATACTCAACTGGGGTAAGTTCATCATTCTGTAACCTTATTTTTGAGTGTTTGGAGTCTGTCATCTATTTCCCTGTACTTCCTCTTTCTTGGGATACGTTTCCCGCCAACTCTGTACTGGATCAATGTGAGAGCACTGAAGGCTTCTTCTTGTCTCAACAACCTGATCATACTGAAGATGTTTAGGTGATGTGCCTTTACTAATTACTTAGGGTTCTTAACGTGCAAAGAGCGTGGCACTCTCTTTACACGAGGCATCGGATTTAACGTCCCCAATCTGACCGGACGTGACTGCAAACTTGATACATCCAAACGGACGCCCCACTTCGGCAAGCGTTTTACTGCCGGTCGGAAGAAGACCAAGTGACCATATTTCTATTCCCCAGTCACCCTTGGGGGCTAGGAACATCTTGGCTGGTTGCAGTAGGATGTTGAATTGGTTACATAGATCTCGAATAAAAGGTAATCAGAGTTCAAAGTTAATTGGCTTGACTTAATCTATTAGGCCAATATACACTTATCTATAATGATTAAGTACTTTAAGCATTACTTTTGATATTATATTCATTTTTAAAAATCATACTTTGTTAAAATAATGAAATTAATAAATTCTTTTAGGCTGAAGTTGAAAGTTTGGGTATCTATTAATTTTCTTTTTAAATACGTTTTTTTACAGACTTTTAAATGTTTTACTTCTTTTTCTTTTCTATTCCAGTGCTTTTACTTGCTTTTCTTCTAAATAGTTTTATTTTCTACAAATTCCATAAGATTAAAATAATTAATTTTATTACTCAATGCATGTTTTCAAACAAAAAAAATCCCACTATTTTACATATAAAACATAATTTTTATTTAATTTTAACAGGTAAATTTACCTTTGACCCAATTAGACACTAATGACTAAGACAACATCTCTTTCAATAACAACATGTATTGTTCTTCCACTAATCCCCCATGTAGGAATAGCCAGAATAGTAAAATACAAAATGTAGGAATAGCCAGAAGACACCGTTAAAAGTGGCCTTAAACACCAATCAATCACTCAATCTCTATCCTAACCACTAGTTTTCCCATGCTAAACTTAAAGACGGATTGAAAGAATAAATCCAACTGTTTTCGTTAAACCTTTGACCATTACGTAAATATTGAAAAAGTTTAGCTGCAAATATCAATGGAAAAGTCATGTACAAAAACATAACCTTTGCTAAAATTAATTTTGGATAAAACGAAATCACACTTTTTTAAAGCTTTATGTATATTTTTTTTTCTTCTTCTGGAAACCTAGTACATAACCATTCACATTGAACGGCAGTATTTCAGATGCGCAGTTCGAAAACATTTAAAAAATATGTGATTGAAAAACATAAATACGAAAGTTACAAATAAGTTACCTTACAGAAACTGTTTATTATGAACTTGACGCACCTTTTGAATAAATCGAATGAGAAATTTCTATGTAGTAACGGAAGCAATAAAATGTTAACAGGATTTAACAATATAATGAATAAATACATCTTATTGAGTGGAAGGTTTATAAACCAATTGTATGCTATGTATTTAAATGTATAATGAATTCCGGTAATTTTTCAAAAATTTAAATTACAAGTTATGCTTTAACTTTTTAAGAATTAATTGATCACGGTAACTATTGGTGTTTTGTGGTCGTTTAAAATTGTTTTTTTTTCTATTTGTGACGTGGGGCGACAATCACTACATAGTAGCATATATATAGTTTGATTTTCGATCAGAATACAGGACCACTGACCAATTCTTCGACCTCCATTCGATTATTCCAAAGTTGTTAAAATTTAGTAATAGAATATACTATTATATTTAAATGTTACAAATAAGCTTGTGTTACCTTATCTCTCTTGAATGTATGATTAAGACTATCAAAATTTGTTATTCAATTGTATCAAACGCATCCTTAAAACAATTAAAATGTCAATTGTTTACGAACAATCGAGAGGTCTTTCCTTTTCAAGTTATAAAATATACATTCAAATAGACGTAAAGTGCATTACAAAGCTTTTAAAAACATCACACAAAACCCTTAAAATAGGATAAAAACACAAAGTTTCTCATCTAGGATTTGACCTTGACCATAATCTATGACCTTTATCAAGGTCATTTGTACCCGATGCCATACTACCTCATTGGTTAATCACCTTTGGCTAAAGAGTTATTGCTAACAATGTTTTTTTTTCTTTCAGAAACACTTTAAGGGGGTTATGTTCCTTACGGAAAGCTCAAATTCCTTCAGTCTAACAAAGTTGCGCCTTAATCACCCAAACATGTTACCCTATTCAAGACATCTGTAACTATAATGGTTTCTGAGATTATCCCATAACATGGTAGAGAAAAAGGATTCAATATCAGAAGTTTAAACGTAGATTATAAATTTATTAATTACATGAGCTTTTCCCGCCTTATCTTATCCTCTAAAGATCTCAAAGAAAGAAAAAAAAAGAAAAAGAAACTAATCTACATTTTCGAAGGACAATAAGCAATAAATGCATACATATTTATAGATATATATTTTATTAATGAGAAAAGATCAATATATGCTCCCTTGAGATTGATCGCATAGGATTTCGTTTTATACATAACATCAAATGTTTCATCTGTTTGACTACAATTATCAATTTCCTTTCTTCGTCGGTGGGACTACAACTTGAAATTTCTTTTTTTTTCTAATTTCAGTTGTATTTCTACATGAATTATATTTCTTTATATGGCAAATACTCAAAGAAGAATTGTATGATTATTTCTAAAATATAAGTACACAAAGTGTTCTGATAAAAGTGCATATCGGTTTTGAATTAAAGTCATAAGAAACCTCAAATTAAAAAAAATATGCACATGTTTTTTATAACTAAATGGATAGTTTTCACTATACAACTTATGTACATATACTTTTTTCTGAGGAAAATTCTTCAATTTGTCCACATTTAGAAGAAGTTTACTTATTTTTAATTGCTTGCTTCCAGGAAGCAATTTGCCGACATATTTTCCGTATGCATAGTGACCTGAGCGTAACCCTCCTCGTAAAAATCCGGTGATCGCAATACGCATGGATCTGTCATTAAAATAAACAATTATCTGACTGTACATGTTAAACACGTGCTCAATGCCCTTGCTTTTTGTAATTTGTTTACTCTAAGGTGACAATCGGTAAACTTCGGCTTTAAAACACGGCATTTAATGAGCAGCCATATTTGTTAAATCATAACAGACAGAGAGAAAAAAAAATGACGATTATACGATATATTTGCGTAAAAAATGAAAAAAATCGTGCACAGAGGACTCAGTTTATGATATATACATGCATTGGTTGAAGAATTGGATAAACATTATTTTTCACCACTCACTCGTTTCATATGACTTTAATTAATGATTTGGATGAATAAGAATTGACATATAATTTTCATAATTGTATTATTTTTCATCGAGTTTACGTACTTTCTATGAAATATTATTTACTTTAGGAATATATACTACATCATTTTATGGCAAACAAACAGTTAAACAAAATACTCCTTCCGACTTTCAGTTGAAGTTTAAAATGTCAAAGTTGTATGTAGAAGTAGAGGATGCCCATTTTATTTCATAAGCCAAGTAGTCAGCATTTCGTGTTGACATGACATACCATTGATACATTTAATTTCTATAAATTTAGTTGTTTAAAATGTTTAATTATTTTGTACACTAAGGTTTTCTACACCCGAGGCATAATTGTCCTCAGTTGTTTAATACAGAGCTTTTGGAAATTTTGGTTTCAATGTTACTGATTTGACCTTCCAAATATTGATTTGAACACTCACTCTTACGTAGACAAAACGCGCGTTTGCCGTTCCAAATTATAGGAATCGAAAATGACGTGGGTGTAAGAATGCTTATTTCACAAACATATACGTGTTATTATTTTCTGAAGAAAATATAATTACAGATAATTAGAGATGGTTATAAACATCGTATATGTTGTTACAAACAAATGACACACATTACAACAAGAATCTAGAAATATTGTCAACAAATGTCTTGTAATACAGCAATTGACTTTCCGCCCCCCCCCCCCCAAGAAAATGATACACTCGATAAATATACGCTAATATGTTTATATGTATTTTAGATGCGTAAACGCCTATCATTCCCTAACTCAAATATACATAATACATTTTTTCGCGGCCTTCATTTATAGTTTTCGATTAAATATTCAGTAGAAACATGCACACGTTTCGCTTCATGTAAGAATACAGACACTTTGGACTTTTAAAATAAATATATACTAGAACACACCCGCGAAATAGCGGGCATTCTGATCGTGGTTGAAAGTAGGTTAAGTGTTGTAGGAAGAATTTTGTAAAAGATTTAATGACTTGAGAATTTCAGAAAAAGTATCAAAAGTCATAGGTACTCTGGGACAGGAAAATGTATTTTTTTTTTTATCCCTCTTCCTTTATTTCCAAAATTCCCATTTTTTTTTGCTTTCTATTAATTTCCTTATGAACATACATTTAGTGTATTATGAACATTCTAGTCAGGAGCCAGTAATTCAGTGGTTATCGTTTGTTTATGTGTTACATATTTGTTTTTCGTTCATTTTTTTTGTACACAAATAAGGCCGTTAGTTTTAAAATGTTTTACTCGTTTGAATTGTTTTACATTGTCATTTCGAGGCTTTTATAGCTGACTGTGAAGTATGGGTTTTGCTCATTGTTGAAGGCCGTACGATGACCTGTAGTTGTTCATTTCTATGTCATTTTGGTCTCTTGTGGAGAGCTGTTTCATTGACAATCATACCACATCTTCTTTTTTTGTTATCAATGAATTTTGTAAAAGATTTAATGACTGGCGAATTTCAGAAAAGGTATCAAAAGTCATAGGTATTTTGGGACAGGACAATTGCTTTTCTAGCCCGGCTCCTCCTGGTTTCCCCCCAAAAATGCCCATTCTTTTGTTTTGTTTTGTTTTCTATTAATTTAAATAACACATGAATAATTTTAGCGCTTATCTGTATATTATCATTATGAACATTCATTACTATAAATAAAGACTCAGTTTCAATTCTCAGTTTACTAATCGATCCACGGCGGTCATTGATACATTATACAGACCCTCTCTATTTAATAAACTCTGTGACCGCCATGGATAGTAAACTTGAAAATCATATCAGATAGAATATACACTTCATTCGTAGTATATGACATAATATTTATGTTCAAAGTATACAGAAAAACGCAAAGCGGAAGTCTAATCTGACTTAAAATTTCGTCCAATGACGGAAACAATATCCGGATGCCTTATTTCTCGTTTTTCGCCCAAAATAACTCAATCTGAATAATCATATGAATGGATGACAAATGCGACTTTGCACTGTACCTATATGACACAGAGGCATGATGATTAATCTATTGTGGTAAGAAGAGAAGCGACACACAAAATGAGGTCTTCTCGTTTAATAGTACAGATTGGTCACCTTTATACGCTTAGTCTTGAGCGTTTCATACTTAAGACAAAATCCGACAATGAGTAATCATGTTAACGCGTACATACGTACTGCAAATGCTCGTTTTATTTGGTTTTAATTTCAAGATTTTTGTTTATCTTTATGATTCATTGTGCCGTATTCACTTCAACGTTATAAAAGGTCGTCACTGAACTAGTACACATTTTTGTTTAGGGGTCAGCTGAAGCCCGCCTCCGGGTGCGGGATTGTCCCGCTGTGTTGAAGACCCATTGGTGGCCTTTGGCTGTTTTCTGCTCTTTGGTCGGGTTGTTGTCTCTTTGACACATTTTTCAATTTTATACTCTCTGCATGTTCATGAAGATGCGTCAATGATTCCAAGTTTCTTAAAAACTACATTTGGATCGTCGTATTAAAGGATTCTAAAGATATATTAAGGCCATGTACGACCTTCTTACTAAAAATGCCATGTCTGTTATTCTATCATTGTCATTTACCAGATCTATCATTGTCAATCAACACGTTCTGTAATGGTGAGCAGCAGACCCGGCAAACACTGACAGCAGGTCTTAGCAATCGAAAACAACAATAATACGAATTGGACATCAAGTATATTTGATTTTCTGTTTCTATGAAACATCTGTAATTTGCTCAGAGAAACCGAAAATATAATTGAGGAGAAAATATGTATTTGGTGCACAATGCGGAGTAATGCGAAATTTTTTAACAAGTTTCAATAACTTTTAAGTAGGTGTTTAGGAGGAACTGGATTCATTCTCGTCCGGTTAATTTTTTAACAGATTGGTAGTTGATTCTTAACTAACCTTAAGAATTCACCAAATTCGTAAACCATCGGTTATGCATTATCCAACCTTTAAACTTGACCGAACGTGAGGTCTACGTCAACAAAATAGCAACATAACAACATATATATTTTTTTCGAATTGTGTTTATGTTTATTTATGTTGATAATATGTTGTCCCCTGGATACTGTCTCAACTTGCAGAGCCTTCAAGACGAATTCTTCAATTTAGAAACATTTTCTAAGATCCTAGAAGAAATGTATGTGTGTATATGGTACAATTTATTATTTTTTCCTACTTAGCTTTAATGACTTATATATATATTGATTGATTTATCGTAAACACGATAATTAAAAAGCTTAATATAGATTTTAAAAAAGCTTAAAGGGGCACTAGCTACGAGATATATAAAAAATCAAAAGTATGTTTTGTTTGGTTCAATCATTAATGGAAGTGAAATAGTGAAATAATAATTTGGTTTTATCAGCTAAAATGGTTCAATTTTGTCAAGTTAAGCTAACAAACATTGATAATGACTTATTCACTTGCAAGTGAATAATTCGACCTCATTAAATCCGTATTCATGTGAACTCCAATGTAACCCCGTAGAAAGAGATAGAATAACGCATGCATTGTCCGTGTACGGGTACTTAAAGGAAAAGAATGTCAACATTGAAAGTGAAACTAGGTAAATAATTTGATTAACTGATTCGATCCACACAAAATCATTCTTATAAAGGTAAAAACGACGATAAACATAATTTTTTTAAACTACAATACAAAATTTAACGTACCTATAAAAATACAATTGCACGAGTTGCTTAATAATTCGATGGCGTCTTGGCTATAATTCACACGAAACGAAGCTACATCTTATTGTAACCATGTCCTGTAAATTGTTTATTTTATACTTTTGATAGTTTGGAAAAATGTTTATCATTGTTATAAATAAAATATGAGAATTTGAGTCAAATCGGTGAACATGAATTTGGCAGCTAGTGCCCCTTTAATATACTAGATTTTAAAATTATTTCATCAATAAACTAATCATATATACCCGGATTAAAATGGTACATCAGACGCGCGTTTTGCCTACAAAAGACTCATCAGTGAAGATATTTGCCCTAATTCTTCAAACATTTTTCATCTTGAAACTCTTAAGACACTGTATCTCGATCTATCGGATGTCCATTACCTATTATTCCAATATTCAGTAGTGTGAAGTATATTTCATATTTATAAATAAAGAGAAATACCAATGGAACATCGAAATTCATACGCCTAATAAAACACATAGCACCATGGCCATAAATCAAACTGAATATAGTAATAATAATACAAAAATTACACAGGAAACACAAACCCCATCAAAAATCGGAGGTTTAAATGAATGTGGATATGAATTCATACAAACGTCATATTCATACAACAGTTATTATCCATTCGTTTGATGTGTTTGAGCATTTGATTTTGCCATTTGATTAGGGACTTTCCGTTTTGAATTTTCCTTGGAGTTCTGTTTTTTTGTTATTTTACTTTTTTCCTACAAAGTGGTTTTTATGAAGAAAATTCCATAGATCGTCATATGTCGTAACTATTGTTATAATTATATCCTATGAAGGATACAATAATCTGAATCAAATGACTACGGAAGTGAAACCATATAAAACTAATATACAAAAAAACATATATATTTATAGAAGAAGAATGTGGGAAAGTAGCGAAATTGTTGTTGATTTAGTGTACCGTGTGAGTTTGATTATTTCACTCATTACGCTTTTTACCCTTTTGATGTTACATTATTTCTTTAATCCATAACTCAATATATCTTTTATATATTTCTCTGTAAACAGATTTCTCTTGACAGAATTTAATGTGTCCAATCGCTTAAATATATATTACTAAGATGTTGCGGGAAAACACATAATACCTATAGAAATACTATTACAAAGTCGAGAATATAGCAGGAAATAAATGTTTTTAAGAGGTTTTAACCCTTATCCAGATATTTGTTCGATCTTTAATAAAGCTTAAATTTTTATGATACAAAATTTTCAATGATATAATTTTGAAAATAAAATGAACAGAATTGCCCAAAAACGGTATTTTTTTAAATTAATTTTCCTACAAGGCTTTTTACCAAGAAAAAAAAGACGTATATGAAGTAACAAATACGGATGTAGCAATTTTTGAAAGTAGCAAATAAAAGTCAAATGATGTAGTGTAATTTTTCACACGGAAACAAGTACGCCTTTAAAGCGCCTTTAAAACAAACTAATAAACTATGTATTAATATGTAATATATCTCTTTTATATAAGCAATACATTGTATACTAGTAACCAAGAACGTAAATTGTTATTACGTAAACCACATTTATTTCATTAACTATAAAAAAAAACCCTCTTTATTGTTGTAGTCTTCTTATTGACTTACTGAATGTTCAAAGTATGATGTTTAACGTCATTTAATGTCACGTGGACACGTCGTAATACATACTTTCGATATTTAGGTAATTATAAGGCCTTACCATATCTAAATTACATTAGGAACTTTTAGTTGACCTTAGAATGATTTTGTTATTAATCTTATGTCCTTTTTGGGTCATATAGCCCTTCAACTGTTTTGGTTCTTGTACACCCTTGGCTTTCAAATATTTGGCTTTAAGCGATCCTGATGAAGATAAATTCAGAAAAGCATTTAGGAGGCATGCAATTTATATAAAGTATTGTTTTCATATTTGTAAAGTCACGGAAATGTTTTGATGACAGAAAATTACGAAATGTTCATATAGGAGCCTATGTACGAATTAGATTCTTTATGTACGTCTCAACTAGGCAGAACCGTTTTCAACCTGTGACGATATCATAGTCATGTTGTCAAACTTAATCAAGCACCCAGTAGTGGATATTATCATTCCATATTTTCTGAATAATTAATTAGGATCCTACTATTATAGACAAAATAATCAAGTCACCAAAACCTCGTTATTATTTTATAATCATATCTTTGTATAATAGCATCTACCCTAATACTCGTTGTTACATTAGCGTAACCAATAATTGATTCAATAGAATTTTAAACGCTCAAAGATATGCATTTAGAAAAATTATCTTTTGCAAGTTTTGCTTAAAACACCATCTCAAAATAATAACCCTGGAATTTTACAGATAAACATTGTTTGGTCAACTAGGAAAAGTAGGTATCAAAATCGAAGTAAAATCTTCCCTTTTCAAAAGCACCAAATGTCTGGCTACTGATAAACGATCGAGAACAGAAAGCATTAAACACTGACTACTGGCGTGATAGCATCCTTGAACCTTGACTAGTGGTTTGAGAGAATCATTGAACACTGACTACTGGCCTGATAGCATCCTTGAACACTGACTAGTGGTTTGAGAGCATCATTGAACACTGACTACTGGCCTGATAGCATCCTTGAACACTGACTACTAGCCTGAGAGCATCATTGAACGCTGACAACTGGCCTGAGAGCATCCTTAAACACCGAATAGTGGACTAAGAGCATCCTCGAACAATGACTACTGGCCTGGGCGTATCCTTGAACACTGACTACTGGCCTAAGAGTATCATTGAACACTGCAGCCCACAGCAAATGTGCATTGACTTCTACATTGAGGACGCCCTTTCAGACTTGCAGTTCAGCATTAATGCTCTTTGACTACTGGCGTAAGTTAAGGCTTCCTCGCAAACTTCAAGTTCTCCACAAATGAACAACGGCTACTGGAAAGAGAGTGTGTTTTCGTACAGTTGCAAACCCCTATCAATGCTCAATGACTTCTTGACGCAGGACACTCTCGCACTCTAATCTCGCACTCCTATTCAAATTGACTACTGGACGGACTGAAGCCTATCACATTGGCAATCAACCTTTAATATACATTGACCTCTTGAAAGAAACAACATCGCACACTTGCAGTCCAGCATTACTGCACATCGACTATTGGCGGAAAGCACTCTGGTACATTTGCAGCCCTTCAAAATCGTGCATTTACTACATAGACGTTATAGAATTACATAAAATGCTCATTCTTGCTCTGATCTGTAAGTATCACAAGGTTTAGGTAGGGGTTGCTTTGTTTTTTTTAATTCCTCATCCTTGAAAAAAAGAGTATTTTTTTTTTTATTTCAGCAAAGAATTATATTAATATTAGAAGACAGATCGGAACAATTCTATGATATCTAGGAACAGACTATCAATCATTGGAATACTAAAGACGTTCAATCCTTATGATTGTTTATGATTGACATTAATTGCAGGTAGTATTTGCCGGCTAGCAAATACAACTATCTAAATATCAGTAATTAAACAACAAACATTGTTCTCTTTTAATAAGAAGGTAGCATATGGTATACATATATTTTATAAAACCTTAACTGCGACGACCTAATTGCAGTTTTTAATACTATCATTGAGAAAATTTTCCTTAAAACGAGTGAACAGTGATTCAGTGATTATTTTGTTAATAAATTTCATGCTTCCGAAGCAATTTTCTGAATTTCATTTCATCAGGAAAGCTCAAATTCGATTATTTGAAAGCCAATGATGTATAACAACGAAACAGTTGAAAAGCAATATGACCAACACAGACCTTAAAAAATAGCGAATTCAAACTAAGGTCAACATTGCCTGAGGGAATTGACAGTAAAGTTTTATAACAGATTTGAAAATCGCATTATCTGTTGTATTAGCAATACGTGAAACATTTGTTATAAATAACACATAGATGAGAGGGTGATAGAGCAAACTGTAACCCCGAGAAAATTTTGTCAACTGAACCGAAGCCAAGGTTGACAATGTTTTAAGGGGGTTTCAATCTGCTTTGTCACCCTCTCAGCTATGTGTTATTTAATTGTCCTATCATTATTGTATGTACTGTTGAATTTTAAATTATAAGTATTTTACTATGACTTCACATACATAACAACGTTACAGCTATTAAAAAAATCAACAAAAGTGAAACAAGATGTTTTTATTTTGACAGTGTATGAAAAAGTTCTGAGCCAAAACGTAAAACTTGAGCATTGTATTTAATTATTTGATGTAAAACAAAAATTATTGGTTTGCACGAGAGGGTAACATTCAAAATATTGTCTCCCGCTCAGCCATGGGCCAGAACAAATTATCTCCCTCGTATTAGCCAATCTGTAAACAAGAAAATGCGAATCAACCTGTCTACAGGTCATTTCGAAACATTTGTCTAATCGGTCTTATCGATTACATTGCCGTACCGAACATTTGTCGTATCTGTTTTACCGATTACATTGCCGTAATGAACTTTTGTCGTATCTGTTTTACCAATTACATTGCCGTACCGAACATTTGACTTATCTGTTTTACTGATAACATTGCAGTACCGAACTTTTATCGTATCTGTTTTACCGATTACATTGTCGAACCGAACATTTATCGTATCTGTTTTACTGATAACATAGCCATACCGAACATTTATCGTATCTGTTTTACTGATAACATAGCCATACCGAACATTTATCGTATCTGTTTTACTGATAACATAGCCATACCGAACATTTATCGTATCTGTTTTACTGATAACATAGCCATACCGAACATTTATCGTATCTGTTTTACTGATAACATAGCCGTACCTAACATTTTTCGTATCTGTTTTACCGATTGCTTCTCCAGTACTTACATGTATAATCGGTAATAGGGTGTGGTAATAGTGGAGAAAATAAAGGACTTTAAAAAAGTATGACGTGGAAATATATACTAGTAATGTGAAATCAACATTTGTTATATTTCTTATAACGTATTTTTATTCATTGATGTACAATGTTTTTGTTTAATAATAGAAACAGGAAATATAATACTTTAATTTGAAAAATTGTAAATAAGATAGTTTTAAACATCTAATTTTGAACTTCTTGAATGAATTTGTCAATGACAATATGTTTGAAATAGTACAACGTAGTGTTATAATATACTTAAAGACCTTTTGAAACATAGTTTATGTTCCATAAATAGGATGTTTACATGTGTAAAATTCACGCCATGAATGCAGGTGTTAGAAATCGAATTCCTAAAATAAAGTCTATCAACACACTGTTTAATAATTTTGCAAAGTAAATATTGCCTTTGATTTTTTCAGATGTAAAATAACTAGAAAATATTAATAAATATCCACTTAAATGCATATCTCATGATAAAAATTTAACTTGATCAGCTTAATACTATTATATTCTAAAGAAACGATAATAAAACCGTAAGCAGTGATGAGACACCCATATTTAGATAGTTAGATTATTTGACTTACCATTTTTGGTATACTTAATGTATATCTTTTATTTCTTTGGACTATTTCCTTCTTTAAGTGACCAAGTGATTGTTCATTCTTAATAACACGGCAGTGGAAATTACTTTTGATTGTTAGTAGAAGTATTACAATAACAATGACA
Source organism: Mytilus galloprovincialis (assembly GCA_037788925.1). NCBI lineage: Eukaryota > Metazoa > Mollusca > Bivalvia > Mytilida > Mytilidae > Mytilus > Mytilus galloprovincialis. Next base: position 22,624,946 of record CM075341.1, read on the forward strand.
TTAGATCCACATTTAGACAATAAATCTAGTTGCATACTGTTTACGTATCACAGGTTACAGGCACAGTTTTTTTTTCTCTCTCTAAAACTCAGAACGATGTAGCCATTGTAGTATGTAGTAGGTGTTAAGCAATTACGTATGCAAATGTCAATCAACTGAATTGAAAGAATAAACGGAAAAGGTATAGTATCAATAAGTAAAACATTTCAATGTATTATTGTCACTTTTTGGGGAGGGGTTAAGACTAAAACTGAAGTCTAGAAAAAATGCAATTGGTTCAGACTATTACTACGTTTTTTCATACGTATGTTGTCAAATGACAGGTAAAATTTCTCACATTCGTCACGCAAATAAGGTAAATACAATCAATTTATATGATAAAAATAAGTAAGAAGAGAGCATTTGTGAGATTCTAATGATGTTAATTTTGATTTATACAAATATTGGAGTCAATCAAGTGAGGGATTAAACAATTATTAGCATTGTGTGAATGCCAAGCGTGGGATATTGGGTGTTTTAAGAAATTGTGTTATTCAACGCAGGCTTGATTTTCTGGGAAAAGAGTTGTGTTTGTCTTCTTACTTTTATGTTTGTTTTCTTATTCTCGCTTATAAATTTCAGGACTTAACATGACTTTCATGAATTATTGTCTTGTCTTGATCGTTATTATCTATAATTAAGCAATGCGCTGACACTTGTTTTACATTCGTTTGTTGTGTTTTAGCTTTTGATTTTGCCAGTTGTTAAGCATGTTAAGGGAATTTCCGTTCTGAAGTGGGGTATTTTGTTATTTTACTTTTTGCTTCTAGTTTTTGTAGGACCATTAATTTAAAGTGGTCAAAATACGTGGTAATGGATTGTTATATAGAAAGATGTACGTACGTTAATCTGACAAGATTACTCCTGAGGTTGGTTCGCGTGATCATAGACAAAAGTTAGATGTAAGATCAAGTGAATTAGTTATGTCAGAATATGCAATTCTTACAGGTTATGTAGGATAATGTATTTTCTTTAAATTTTTCAATTGGAAATTTTTATACTTTCATCTGATATTTTATATGAAAATAGTAGAAAGAAAAACACGTATTTTGTAAAATCGCATTTCACTTTTGCATTTTGATTCTTTTCCATTTGTAGCATCTTAAAGTAAAGTCATCATTGACCTAACGAGTGGCAAATAGGAATATCGCAATTTCGTAACACATTGCAGGATAGGCAAACACATTAACGCAAATTTCGTTTCAATTATTAGTCCACCTGACCCGAAGAGTCAAGAGAAATAGATACCTTAAATAGCAAACTAGACAATATCTACAAATAGGGCAACATTGCCGATATCGTCAGTTGAATCCTTATAGGAGTTATTGTCCTTAAATGATAAATTTTTACCAATATTTGCTTATTTTCCTGATATTTTGAAAACTGTATTAGATAGAGAGAAACTATAGAAACAGAAATGATAAAAAAGACAAGACATTTAAATAATTCATTTTGCCGAAAAAGTTAGTTGACTATTCACATGAGTAACTGCCCTTAAATTTCAGTTTTTGCGTTTTTGCCTTTTAACTTGAAAACTATGATAGATAGAAACTTTAAAAGCAAGAATGATCATCAGGACAAGATTTACAATTGTGTGAAATGGCTGAAATAGTCAGTCAACTCCTTATCGGATTTAATGCCAAATAATGACGATTTTTACCTACTTTACTGCTTTTTGCCAAACACTTTGGTATATATATGAAAAACTGTAAACAGCAAAAATGATGAACAAGACAAGCTCTACAATTGGTAGCCGATTGTTTTTTTCTTTTTCTTTTTCTGTTAAACTTATAGATGACAGAGAGAAACAGCTACTGCATGTAAACAGTAAAAATCATCAGCAAGACAGGATCAATAAAAAAGAGATTTTAGTCATAAATTATATTCTAGTCTATAATGTTGGAAGGTGGCCATTGTTGAAGATGCACATAGATCCAGGTGAGCGACATAGGTTCTTTAGATCCTCTTAGTTCATATCACACTCCGTTGTGATAAAAGAAATATCTCTTCATGCGGTCAATAGATAACAGACAACAACCATAAGTGTATGCGAGTTCCCAAAAAATGTATTGGATATAACAGATATTGTCTCTTATCATTCGACTGTTTTATTGCATCCTTCTTATCCCCCTTTTTTATAAGAATTCCATATAAAGCAAAATCCTACGAAATCGTGGAAAATTGTCCCATCATGTCATACGTTTGCTTCATAATTCTTGTGTCAACAATGTGTCTATTATATGCAATATTACACCACAGTGTCGTGTTAAAGTGGCCTTTGATTAATTCCTGTCCATGGCATTACAACATTATTATTATTCAAACTTTTCTTTACCGTGTATAAATAAATGCTATTCCCATAAATTCAGTTTCTGATCTTCAGACAATGTCATTCGTATCTTAAAGCTAATAATTTTTGTATCGTTATAGTTTATATGATCACAAAGTTTCCAACAGACTACAACATATCGTTTAATAGTTATCCAATAATAACGTCTGTCTTTTTTAAAGGTTAAAATAGTTCTATTAAAATCAGATAATATTCACCTTGAAAACATAGACGTTATCGTAATCTAATTGATATACATATTATATCGTTATTCATTTCGTCATCTCAATGCCACAGAACTCGCTTTTAATGTTTTTCGTGTTTTTAAAATGTGTGCATGTTTTTTCGATCAGTTTTATGCTAGCATATCTTATCACGCTCAATGAGTTATGTCGAACAGATGTTGTTTGCCAGTTTCTGTTTTCTTCTTATCTGGTGTTTAATCGTACATTTCGCCTCCACTGTATCCCACATGAATGTATTTTTCGGGGTGGAGGATCACTTCAATTGCACAATTTACCATCATCAAATGCCCAAGTAGTCGGTGGTCCTTATCGTTTAAACAATTTTCGTTTCCTAAGATGCATTAGAAATAGTGTGAAACGGATAGGACCGTTGAAAGCACAGTCTCTCCTTATTTTAGCCCACGCATAACAAATGATAGCCCACTTAAAACAAGATTTTCCTCAATTTGGGTAAAAAAAATTTGTGACGGGTAAAATTTCAACGGTGAGGACCAACATATTGAAAATTGTATGCTTAATAATTCCTGATATATATAAATGACATTACGGTCTCTTAAATTGATTGTGTACCTAGTGACCCCCATTTTACACCAGGCTACTCATATTGTTGATGGGTATTTGCTATCCGAAATATTTATTGAATTTTTTTTTCTTTATTTTCATATTTTTGAATTAATGTTTTGGCGTTGTTTAGACGTATATTTTAATTATTTACATTGTACATTATCGTTCTCCATAACGATCCGACACCCTCGTAATAAGGATTCTTGACTACTATCTCCATATGATATACATATATTATGATGCATAATACCTCCATAAGTACTTTTTTTTTATCATAGACAGCATATTGCTTTGTCTATCGATATACTTTTTAAAATAGAAAAGTAGTTGGTGAGCTAACAAAACTAATTTTTTTTTATGAAATAAGAACGGTATTAATATCACATTACTCATCAAGATGTTTCATAAAAATAAATTCTTTTCAAGTTATTAGAAACTAATTGTTCACAAAGCTAACCGTGAAATATGTTTAATTGTCAAACGTTTATCGATGAGAACTGTAGCAGTCATTAAAGCATTAAGAAGGAAATGTTAAAGGCGTATTAGCTTTCAAATTCATGTTCACCGATTTGACTCAAATCATTCTCATAATCGAATTATCATGTATTAAAAACGTATATCCAAAATTTAAAAAGTCTAAAATAAACAATTTACGATGCATAAATTCGATAGTATGTATCAGCATTTCGTGAGTATTTTAGTCTAGACGCCATCTAATTAACTATCGATGTGACCTTCGAAGACTGCCGACGGTCATATAACCCGATATAAACATAAACATATATATAAATAGATAGCGAACTCGTGTAATTAGATTTTTCTAGGTCTGTCTGATTTCATATTATAGGTTAAAACAGTTTTTATCTGTATAAGAATAAGTTTTTGTAGATCGAATCAGTCAACCAAATGGTTTACCCTTGTTTCACTTCCAATGTTGATATTGCTTTCCTTTTAATAGCTGAACACGCCTAGTTCAAGCGTAACTCATATCTAGCTAAGGGGTTCAATTGAAGTTGTGGTATTCACATGAATACGGATTTAATGAAGTCGAATTATTCACTTTCAAGTGATTAATTCATTAGCAATGTTTCTTTGCTTATTATGACAAAACTGAACCAAACTGGCTGCTAAAAGCGAATTAGTATTTCACTATTTCACTTTCATTAATGGTTGAACAAAAAAAATCATATTTTTTTTTTTAAATTTCGTAGCTTATGCCCCTTTAAGTGTTATTTTAAATTGGGACTTTAAGGTCAAATAAAATTTTGAAAAAGGCAATCTTTATATTATATAATGCACTAGTTCATCCTTATTTCTTATTGACTTACATATTTCTGTTTAACAAAACAAAAGTACCAATGACAATATTGCGTGTCACAAAATAATGTGTTTCACTTGGCAGACTTTCAACCTAAATATATTTTTGTACTGTCTTCAACTGGGAAGTTTAGAAAACTTTTTTATAAGAAGGATAGTCGTGTAATCCTGTCCCTTTACAATTTAATTGATAAAACCACAGTATGTGTTATGTACAAGTAAAACGTAGTATTACCGGACACGGAAAACAAAAGAACCTCGATGAAATATTGCTCACATTCGTAAGTTAAATTAAGGTCGACTAATAAACGTAGTAAAGCAATTTGTAAACATTCCCTTGATGTTATTTAGATACTCCATTAGGTCGCAGAACATGATCATATCTTGTAAACAAATTGTAAATAAATTTGTCAATAAATTCCATATTTATCAAACTAAAGTTGCCTATTTAATATCGAACATTTCAGACTATTTCATTTTCATTAATCAAATATGAAAACAGATTTTACAACGAAGATCTAAACCAAGATCATCGAGAATGATAAAAATAAGACTATTCCGATTTTGCTTCTTTTTAGCTCTAGTATTATATTGACCTATATTATTCATAATAATTAAACAAAAACAACAATAAGGGGGTAAAAAAAAGGATTACAAAAGTGATTATTAAAAAAATGTTGGTATTTTATAAATATATTATATATGTTCCGGACCATCTGAGTATTAGGATCGTACGCGTATGGTCATATGGTCGGTCCGACCATACGCGTATGGTCGGACCATATGAGTATATACTCGTCTGGTTATTAACGGGCCGGACCATATGAATATTTAGACCATATAGGTATTTTTCGAATAAATTCAAACTTTCTTATCAGACACAGCTCGTTCTCTGAACCAAAATCAGCACAAGTTATTAATTGAAATCCTTTATCTTTGTTACATATTGTCTGAATCTTGTTATGTTTGTTGTCTTGCCTTCGCTATCTAGAATCAATTTTATGCACCCTTGATCTGTCGACAGTCTCGTCCGTACCTGTGAAACCACAGGTGTTTGGGCATGGACAGTTTTTTTTCTTTTTCCCCTGCGCTTAGACTAGATTTTCTTTAAATTTTTTCTAATTTCCATTTATTTTCACTTAACTGACGTGTTCTTACTCTTACTCGTACGATTTTACAATAACAGAGGTTTCTACATAATAATAGAGGGGCAGCACGTATAAACCACTGTAATTGTGAATCGTATAAAGAGGAGCATGAACAAATTAAATAACTAAAAATAATTTGAAATGTTTAAAAAATTGTAATTACAAAAAACAAATTGAAACACCAAAATAAAGAAAAAAGGATGGTTCAATGCTCCAATTGCTAATGAGTACAACAGTTGACTTCTTGCTCAAAATATCATTTAGTAATTTTCGCAGTCCACATATTGTGTTTCGTAAAGACAAATCTCACGAAGTTATATGAATTTTTGTTTTTGTTTTACGATTTTATGCAAAAAATTATATTTTTCCCGATGGAAGTTGATATTTGCCCTCTACACACCCCCTCTTTTCACATGAAGCCGCCACCGAAAGGCATATTATATAGTATAGAATAATGTCTCAACTGTTTCTAGTAATTAAAGAATAATTGTTTGTATACCTTTTATCATGTTTTGTCTTTATCAACATTTGACCATGAAAAGGATTAATATCGCGCTGAAGTACGTCCATTATTCATAGTTCATTATTCAAAATTCAATAATGAATAATGAAATAGTTCACTATTCACTATTCAATGTTTAAGAAATGAATAATGAATAATGAAATAGTTTATATTTCATTATTCAACTTGAAGCGGTGAATAGTGAAATAAAAATTTAAAAAATTGACTGTGACACTATAGCTATATCCCGTATTTCTAAATTCGTCTTTTTGGTGTTAAGTAACAAATATTCAAATTAATATCAGAAAAAATAGATAAAAACACTCTTTAAAATTTATTTTATATATTTATCTAGTTCCTAGTTTCGGAGGATAAACTAGTGGAGTTTTCCTAACTATTTTTAACAGGAATTCCTTGGTTCAATGTATGGACGACCTGAATACCAAAACATATTTTTTCAAAATTGAAATACTCTACGTGGTCTTTCTTTTTTTAGTTTTCACTGGACCTTTGTTATTCTCCATCCTTTAAAAAATATATCGATAAAACAAGTCGATTGTGCCGCAATGACCATTGGAGGGTTACGGAGCTAAATGCCGAAATACGCGTGAAAATTAAGAAATAGCCAATTTTGAATAATGAAATGGATATTTTGAATAATGGAATGGACTGCTGCGACCCTTTAGCCCCTAATTATAGATAAACCTTATACCTCATTCGAAAGCTTATTACGAGAGGAACAAAATGTATATAGTCAACATGTTCCGCAACGCATATTAGAGGAGAAACGAAGGACTTAAATATCGAAATACGCGTGAAAATTAAGAAATAGCCAATTTTCAATAATGAAATGGATATTTTGAATAATGGAATGGACTGCTGTGACCCTTTAGCCCCTAATTATAGATAAACCTTATACCTCATTCGAAAGCTTATTACGAGAGGAACAAAATGTATATAGTCAACATGTTCCGCTATTAGAGGAGAAACGAAGGACTTAAATATCGAAATACGCGTGAAAATTAAGAAATAGCCAATTTTCAATAATGAAATGGATATTTTGAATAATGGAATGGACTGCTGCGACCCTTTAGCCCCTAATTATAGATAAACCTTATACCTCATTCGAAAGCTTATTACGAGAGGAACAAAATGTATATAGTCAACATGTTCCGCAACGCATATTAGAGGAGAAACGAAGGACTTAAATATCGAAATACGCGTGAAAATTAAGAAATAGCCAATTTTCAATAATGAAATGGATATTTTGAATAATGGAATGGACTGCTGCGACCCTTTAGCCCCTAATTATAGATAAACCTTATACCTCATTCGAAAGCTTATTACGAGAGGAACAAAATGTATATAGTCAACATGTGCCGCAACGCATATTAGAGGAGAAACGAAGGACGTAAATATCGAAATACGCGCGAAAATTAAGAAATAGCCAATTTTGAATAATGAAATGGATATTTTGAATAATGGAATGGACTGCTGCGACCCTTTAGCCCCTAATTATAGATAAACCTTATACCTCATTCGAAAGCTTATTACGAGAGGAACAAAATGTATATAGTCAACATGTTCCGCAACGCATATTAGAGGTGGATTGAAGGACCTAAATATCGAAATACGCTTGAACATTGAGAAATAGCTTATTTGAATAATGGAATGGACTGCTGCAACCCTTCAGTCCCTAATCAAAGCACAATTTATACACCAAGTTAAAGCTTTTTGATAGAGGAATAAACTGAGTATAAAGGATATGTGCCGCAAATGACCATTAGAGGTGTTACGGAGGACCTAAATGCCAAAATACTCGCGAAAATTAAGCAATAGCCAATTTTGAATAATGAAATAGATATTTTGAATAATGGAATGGACTACTGCGAACCTTTAGCCCCTAATTATAGATATTCCTTGTACCTCATTCGAAAGCTTATTACGAGAAGAACAAAAGATATATAGTCAACATGTTCTAATGTGACCATTAGAGGGGTTACGGAGGACTTTAATGCCAAAATACGCGTGAAAATTAAGAAATAGCCAATTTTGAATAATGAAGTAGATATTTTGAATAATTGAATGGAGTTCTAGCACCCTTCAGCCCTTAATTATAGATCTACCTCATTCGGAAGCATATAAAGAGAGGAAGACATAGTATATAGTCAATTTATTATAAGGACTTAAATATCAAAATACGCTTGAACATTTTGAGGGGAATTTCTGCTGGGACCGGACCTAAAAATTCGAAAATATTGCACGCGCGTTGATGAGGTTAAGAGGGCAAACGTGGGTGGTTGGGGTTGTAGGGAAAAAAGTGGGAGGTTTGGGTCGTGGGAAAATGTATCTTTTTGGAAGAAAGAAAACACACCAAAAAAATCCATAGATGGAAAAAAAAAGTAAAAACACAAAAATACTGAACTCCGAGGAAAATTCAAAAAGGAAAGTCCAAAATCAAAATAAAAGGCAAAATCAAAAGTCCAAACACATCAAACGAATTGATAACAACTGTCATATTCCTGACTTGGTACAGGCATTTTCTAATGTAGAAAATGGTGGATTGAACCTGGTTTTAAAGATAGCTAAACCTCTCACTTGTATGACAGTCGCATATAATTCCATTATATTGACAACACTTGTGCTTTCCGCACTTGTGAAAGACTAAACAAACACCTTACCACCGTCTGGGCAAAGAGAGAGACCGATGGAGCTGTGCAAATCGTGAGCTATGGGATGGAAAAAAACCAGACACACCGGGTATGATTACCACAACTTGTATATTTTTGATAAGGATGGTATGATTTGAAGTGTTAGGATATGCTGTTTAGGCCTGAAAATCGGGTCTAAAACCATTGAATTGGGGATGGTGGGAAAATCATAAAAGGAACTTTTGACAAACTTTGTTTAAACTCGACATGGGTTGCTGCAGCTGATCGTTGTGGTCGTAGTAGTTTTTGAGGCTGGTGACGACTTTCCCAAACTAGGCATCATCGATCTGTTCATCATCAGCTAAAGCAGAGCTGACACATTGCTTAACCAAGGACTTTTTGGACTGGACCAATCGCGAGGTATCGTGGTGTTTCTTTTTCTTTTTGGTTGCATGCCTAGAAATTAGTGTGAGATCCATTACGGTGGTAGCATTCAAGCAAGCTAGAAACCCCAGAGGAAAGGTGGCTATAGCACCTGTACCGGTCAAAGCTAAACCCAGGGTACTGCTGGTTAACACCAAACTACCAACAGAACAAGCACCCAGTGCTACCGATACAGCTTTGTCCAGACGTTTATAGGAGTTCAAGGTAGTTTGATACCTTCAAATTATTTCTCCATCGAGTTGATTCTACACACATTCGACTTTAGTCTGCCGGTACCCAGAATCTAATCGTTCATTTGTTTTATAGGAGCATACCGAGGAGGGGAATGTTTTTGAAGGGGCTGTTAGCATCTAAATATAAGATCAGACCGGCTCCGTCGTGGAATTGCTGACCACGCTTCAAGTAGAGTCCATACCCATAGGTAATCGGGGCGTTTGAGGATTTGAGGTAGAGACCGTTGCCACAGGGATTCACTGTGTAAACGCATCCACCACGTTTCAGGTACAATCCAGACCTTAAGGCCTTGTTGACGGATACACCACCCAAACCTTCAACACCCATGGCTGGTAGAATAGTTGTTTGCTATCATGGGGAGTGTCCTCATTGCCAGCTCTGTCAACATGGGTAGGAATCCACCTACGTTTTGCCTTCATTTGGGTGGTACTCAGCTCCCGATTCATACCACCAGTACCTTTTTTTGGAAAAGCTTGATGATCTTTTGAACCTGCCGAGAGGTGAGCCAGGTTTGCATGGCATGGGACAAACAAATGGAGACTGGACAACCTTTCTTGGCAGCCCGTTCTAGTTTATTATGTTGACCTTTTGTCAAGTTCAAACCATTTTCGTGATAAAACATTAATTCGTACCTCTCGAAGATGAAAACGGATGGTGAGATGTTCACCTCTAAGATGATCGTTGAGATATGTTTGCATGCGATTGCTGGTTCGCGAGATCACTGGCAAATATACTAGGTTCTTGGGGTTTTGAATGATTTTCAGACGAGCTGTAGATGGAAGACTGCTGTGTACCATTTACATAACTTCTATGGTTGATATCACTATTCACCAGAATGCTGTTGTTTCTGATGATATTTACAATGTGCTCCCCTTTTGTATAGCCGTTTGTGATCATACCGAACTTGAAAATCTGCCACTTGAATCACAAGACGGTGTTGATGCTATAATTGACAACGTTGAAGTCTACTTGATAGAGTCTAGCGAGGGTCAGCGTTGCTCTTAGGGTCGCCCGGTTGGCATCGATGATGATCTTCGTTTTGTTTTTGCTGAGCCGTAGCTGCAGCTGGATTTCATTGTTGATATCTTCGATGTCATAGGAACCTGTGCTCAGTGCGATGGAAAACCAGTTGGCACCATCGTCGGGAGAGTAGCGGAAGGAATTGTTACTTGTATGCATATGAATGTTAGGGATGGAGTTGGTTTTTTTTTGCAGGTTCACCAATGCCATCTCGTAGGTCTTGGATTCCTTGAGTTGCAGTGGGGGTTGAACCGGGTAAGGATTTTACTATGGTTTCCAGAAACGATGAAGGAAAACCCATGCTGGAGGTTGGTGCTATTAGCAAAGAGAAGTTACTTGTAGGTGAATTTTATCCATTTTTTACTTTTTGTACACGATGTTCAACTTCTGACCATCGGATTCATACTGCAGGGTTCTGTCGGAAATCACAAGTGCAAATACCTCGGTGTTTGCAGGTACTTGGCGCTCGAACTCGATCAGGATCTGAATGTCAACGGTCGACTCTTTAAACCGCTAGGACTGGTGACTCACATCAATTACAAACAATGGGTACAGATCGACGAAATCGGAAGGGTTAATGTTGCAGTTGCTGATAAAACGGTCCATGTTGAAGTAGTTTTTTTCAGAAATCTGCGACATTCTTGTACACTCTGGCGATCTTGGTTTGTGTGAAACTGGCATTGAAGTCTACCACCGGGTAGCGTTCTGCGTTGAGAGTGACATAGATAGTTCGCAACCGGAAGTGGTCGAACACGGCTGCATTTTGAGTCCGATCGTACTTTTACCGTACTGAAAGACTACGATGATGTATCTCGGTTTATCCCGACCGCATTGGCAGACAAACGCCAGTGGAACTGTAAGGTTTGGGTAACCACAATCGATGATACTCTTGCTCTGGATGGTCTTGTACAACCGCAGTTTTTTTTTCATCGGAAGGAAGGAAGGACGTGAGAAACAAACCAAGAGATCTTACTCAGGTTGATTTTCGCCACGTCGTTGACGGCAGCAGCAGGATGACAATGTCGTCCGAGGCGAGCACGAGTGACAATTCGTGCTTGAATCCATACACAATCGTCTGCAAAGATGAAAATGTGTCCCAGGGGTATGGTGAATGAAAACGATTCTTTGTTGGCGGGCTTGGTGATAATATACCCATGACGTGCTACAAACCCTGTGTTTTCGGCAATGCTTCGGTAGATGAATCTTTGTATCACAGCTAGTTGAGACCTTGGGATTTGGAGAAATTGTTGGGATAAATCAACATTCCCAGCATGGTGATATGTTCGATCAGCTGGCCTGAGAGCTTGCATTAATTGTAAGAGAGACACTAGATCTGCATAAGCATACGACTACCGTGGTTCTTTTACAGTCGCCTCTCTACCAAGATATAACTTTCAGCGGAATGGTGGAACAAGTCCTGGGTTTCGATGTTGATTCGGATCTCACCTGGATTATTCAGGTTGGCACCAGCTTGAGGTTCGTATTCGTGAACCTGATATTCTTGGAGACTTTCGTCGAAGGTCAACCCTTCGGTGATTATAAGGATGTTGGACATTATGTATTTATTTATAGCGCTGCACAAAGTCGTGGATGGTAGTAATGCCAGAACCGGATATCAGGTTGTTCAACTGGGTTTGCTGCGTTGAACATTAGACTGTCGAGAAGACATTCTGCGTTCTCGGGGGCGGGTCATTTTATCAACCACATGGTCGACGGCTTTGGGGGGGCCATTTTTCAACACCTTTCAAGGCTGCATTGAAGATGTTTGCACTCACGGCCTTACTTCCTATGGTTTTGGTGGCAGGGGAAGTAAAAATGCGTCCACCCAAACTGGTGATTGTGTCAAACAGTCCTCTACCACCGTATGCATACTTTCAGGTGTAGCCTTAGTTTCTTGATTTGCAACATTTACCTATAGGATGCTATGATGAAGCGCCATATATTCTTCGATGGTGATATGTCTACCCTTTTTCATAGAATGGATAATCTACACAATTTCGTTGCGCACACCATTATTTCCTGATCGGTATGCTGTAGCACACAGTTCCAAGCGATCGAGAAGCTGCTTGAAATTGGAAAAAATCCCGGTTTGCAGCTCACTGCCAAACTTATACTTCTGGTAGATGTGGGACACGATTCCCTTCCACTTGTAATTCTTATTCGCCCTGTGCCCGGATTCTTGAAAGGATGGAATTGCCTTTATAGATAGCACCGGAACTTTTCAGAATCTCTGCATAGTCGCCAAGGTCCTCGAGCTCGAACGATTCAAGTTTCTTTTTCACCATGACTTCCCAGAGGCCAAGGGTTCCTTTGTATTTCACACTCTCTATGAAAAAATTATCGCCGTCAAAAGTAAATGGTGAGCTTCTGATGAAGATACCATCGTTTTCAGATCGCAGTCCAAAGGTGTGGTCGGGAGTAGTCATACTGAGCTGCAAATGCTGCTGTTCTCTATCTCCGAGGACGGTGTCTGTAGTAGGTGGTACAATGAGTAGTGGGTCGGCAAACTCGGGCGGTGGAGGAGGGAGGGATGGCACTGTTGCAGGAAGGTCTGCAATTTTTTGGCGATCTGTGAACCTGCCTCTCGCTGAGCCTCAACCACAGGATTGAACACCTTGTAAAGGTCCCGGCTAAATTCAGTCTTGTCGAGGCGATGCTGCATATTACTGGCTTGAATATTCCGTGTGGTGTCTTGCATGCTGCTTATGGTCGATAATCTTGGTAAACGTCATTTATCTAAAAGGATCGAATGCTGTTGAACGCCCCTAAGCGTTGGAGTCAACGCCCCTAATCGATGAGTTGCACATGAAGGTATTACACAGCTGATTCGGATCCCTTTTCTTCGAAAGATTCAAGTGTCATGGGTATGTGCACTGGTGGCCTCGAATCGTTTTGGCAGGGCATTTGGGTTGAGAAAATCGCTCCACCTTATCATAATGATGAATTTCCATGCGTTGAAATCACCTCCACTTTAGATCGGACGAAGGATCACACAACCGCATTTTCAACATATGCTCCTCATATCGACTGGAACCCACTCAAAATTGCATTTGCAGGGCCATTCGAACGTGGAGGGCTGGTGTTCCTTTGTGTCCACATATACTTCATACTTCAGTTCTATAACGAAATCTTCGGGCTGATCCATTCTTTATCTTATACCTCATAGAACTCCTTTTTATTTGCATCGATATTTTCCATTTGCCTTGGTGCTTGTAAAATCGATGGTTACAAATCAATAGGGCTTGGACCAACAATGCTTACACAGAGCGTCAAACTGTTCCTTGGTGAGATCGTTGCAGTGATCGCGTCGGATGTGGTCGATATTTTTAGCGTTCTACTGGAAGAGGCAGGGGGAGTTGGCATTCTCCCGGATCGACTTGCGGGGCAGTGTGAAGTAGTTCTGGCATAGGTAGAAACAATCGACGTTGTGTTCACACGTGTTCTGTTTTCTCGGCATCCGGTCGTCGAACACCATGAGGTTCACCGTGAGGTTCTTGTGGCTGGAATCAAGTTCTCAGGGTCTGTTACATCGCTCCCTTGCTCAAAGAAAAAAGAGTCGATACCACTCGGGTGTCGTGGTGGTGTTGACCTCATCGACCAACGAGTAGGGTGACTTGCCCCTTGCACTGTAGGAGGTATCGGATATCTTCTTAGGGAAGCTTTTATTCAGGTCTTGCTCCAACAGCTGGTAGATAGGTTGGTGAAGCGATTATCCGAAGACGTACAATCGATTGTAGTAGGAGCCATCCACAGTCCAACTTCCCAATGATCAACCGTCTAATCGATCGCTAAGGTATGAGGTAGTGATTACTCCTCGTGGAGGCGTTGACACTGTAGGAAATGTCAACGTTCATTTATTAAAATAAAATAGCGATGATTTTCTGCGTGAAAGTCGTAGTAGAAAGACTGACACAGTTAATACCAGCGAGGTAATGACCAGCAACAGGCGACGGAGAAAGGTTGGCAACTGCAAGGTTTGCGATGCCAAGAAGTCTCAGTTTGTTGCTACAACCGGTACAGGGTTCATGAACAAAGTAATCAACCGATTACCCATGGAAATGCATCTACCCGGACACAACTTCACCGTCCAGGGACTAAACTTAGCAAGCGACTACTTCCCGATGGCATTCCGAAGGCTTGGTCAAAACCCATTAATCAGGTTGACCAGGCAGCATATCACCACGATCTTTGTTATGCCCAGCACAAGGATGCAACCGCACGCAACTCCATATGTGACCAAGCTTTGCTAGCCTCGCTTAACACCATTCCCATCTACCACACGCGAATGCTTCGACTGCAGCATCGTCGGACCCTTCATCGGTACCAAAGTTTGATTCGGTCTGGGTGTTAAAAAAATGTTCGCTGGACCGATGATCTACCTGAGGAGTTGCACAAACCAGTTCGGCTCTAGTTTAATAAACGCTGTGTAGCGGTGGGTGATGTTGATAAGACCAGGGCGGCCGACCTCGATGATATGAGCGAATTCTCCAGGGACAACAAGGGAAATAAATTTATCCTGAGCATTATCGTTGTCTTCCCCAAATATGGCTGGCTGATACCACTCAAGAACAAGAAGGGGGTGACGGTGCTGGATGCCTTCCAAAGGGTGTGCCCAAGAAGCTATGGACAGACATAGGCACTGAGTTTTACAACAAACATATAAACCAGTTGCTTCAAAAGCATGTTATTGATCTCTACTCCACCAGGAACGAAGAGAAGTCGAGTATTTTCAAACGTTGGAGCCGCACCATGAAAGAGAAAATGTTCAAATACTTTTCAGCCAACTCCACACACACCTATATTGATGTCCTGGACGATCTTGTTCGCCAGAACAATACCAACAAACACCGCTATCAAGATCCCAATTTTCTATAAGTTCCATCCGTGACATCCGAGAGACCTCAAGAGAGGTCTGCACATCCATGCCAATAATGGGGGTCATATTCCAGGTAGTACTAGTAAATAGAAATTTAAAAGGTTTCTTCGGCGAATGTACCTAAATTTTATTCCCAATGGCTTTCTTATCTTCCCAAATCTTTTCCTGCACCTTCTTTAGCAGTCGACAGCCTGCTAACCTCTTTCAATCAAAGTTGTTTTGCCTGGGTGGTAATCTCCTTCCTCGTGTGGGGTTTGGGACGACGATAAAATTTAAGATTTGTCTTCTTTTCTATCAACTCTCAACCAACTGATCTTTCCTCAACCGGGAGTACCCTCAAAGGTGGTTCATTTTGGCTATACCTCTCAGGGCTTTGACGTTTTCCACTACTAACTCCATGTTCACTATTGGATCCATGTCTTTATCCTTACAATAAAAAAAAAAAAAAAACAATTTAGGTCACCACAAAACCATTATCCCCAATTCACTGGTTTTTAGACCCAGTTTTCGGGCCTTCAAAACATATCCTAACACTTCCGATCCTATAATCCTTATAAAAAATAAGAAAGTCGTGAAACGTTCCCGATGCGTCTGGATTTTTTCATCCCTTAGCTCACAATTTGCACAGCTCGATCGGTCTCTCTCTTTGCGGAAGTCAGCTGCATGTTTAGTCTCTCACATACCCATTTGCAAAAAGTTTCCCCTTTCCAGCATAAGGTTATAATTTTGTAGACCTTTACCTCGTGTCAACATCTTTCATGTCTTTGACAATCCAGGGTGAGTCCTGGCCTACTTCTCGCCATTTGAGAATTTCCTCATCATTGCAGCGCTGTTCTCGATTGGCCTTAACAGTTGCCAGTTTTTTTTCAGAATTTCTCTTGCGCCGTATTCTATTTGTGATCAGACATATTTATAATCTTAAAATCCATTTTGTTTTTTCTATCTGTGAATTTTTATTTTTTGTGTGTGTGTTTCTCCTCAGAATGGGTGTGTGGCAGAACTCTCATTATCATACTACTGTTCCTTCCTAAATAAGCTTTCAAATGAGGTATAAGGTATATCTGTAATTTGGGGCTAATGGGTCACAATAGTCCATTCCATTATTCAAAATATCTATTTCATTATTCAAAATTCGCTATTTCTTAATTTAGTCTATTTTTGGCATTTAGGTCCTCCGTAACACCTATAATGGTCATTGCGGCACATATCGTTTATACTCAGTTTATTCATCTATGATCCATAAGCTGCAATTTGGTATACAAATTTTGCTTTGATTAGGGACTGAAGGGTTGCAGCAGTCCATTCCATTATTCAAAATAAGCTATTTCTCAATGTTCACGCGTATTTCGATATTTAAATCCTTCGTTTCTCCTCTAATATCCGTTGCGGAACAAATTGACTATATACATTTTGTTCCTCTCGTTATAAGCTTTCGAATGAGGTATAAGGTTTATCTATAATTAGGGGCTAAAGGGTCGCAGTAGTCCATTCCATTATTCAAAATATCTATTTCATTATTCAAAATTCGCTATTTCTTAATTTTCGCGCGTATTTTGGCATTTAGGTCCTCCGTAACACCTCTAATGGTCATTGCGGCACATATCGTTTATACTCAGTTTATTCCTCTACTAATAAGCTTTAATTTGGTGTATAAATTTTGCCTTGATTAGGGAGTGAAGGGTTGCAGCAGTCCATTCCATGATTCAAAATAAGCCATTTCTCAATGTTCACTCGTATTTCGATATTTAAATCCTCCGTTTCTCCTTTAATATTGGTTGCGGAACAAATTGACTATATACATTCTGTTCCTCTCGTAATAAGCTTTCGAATGAGATTAAGGTTTATCTATAATTAGGGGCTAAAGGGTCGCAGCGGTCCATTCCATTATTCAAAATATCTATTTCATTATTCCAAATATCTATTTCATTATTCAAAATATCTATTTCATTATTCAAAATTCGCTATTTCTTAATTTTCGCGCGTATTTTGGCATTTAGGTCCTCCGTAACACCTCTAATGGTCATTGCGGCACATATCGTTTATACTCAGTTTATTCCTCTATCAATAAGCTTTAGTTATAATTTAGTGTATAAATTTTGCCTTGACTAGGAACTGAAGGGTTGCAGCAGTCCATTTCATTATTCAAAATAAGCTATATCTCAATGTTCACGCGTATTTCGATAATTAAGACCTTCGTTACTCCTGTAATATCCGTTGGGGAACATATTGACTATATACCTTTTGTTCCTCTCTAAATAAGCTTTCGATTGAGGTATAATATATATCTGTAATTAGGGACTGAAGGGTCCTATCAGTCCATTCCATTATTCAAAATATCCATTTCATTATTCAAAATTGGCTATTTCTCAATGTTCAGGCGTATTTCGATATTTAAGTCCTTGGTTACTCCTGTAATATCTGTTGCAGAACATATTGACTATATACCTTTTTCCTCTCTTGATAAGCTTTCGATTGAGGTATGATATATCTGTAATTAGGGGCTAAAGGGTCCTGCCAGTCCATTCCATTATTCAAAATATCCATTTCATTATTCAAAATTAGCTATTTCTCAATGTTCACGCGTATTTCGTCGTTATTTAAGTCCTTGGTTACTCCTGTAATATCCGTTGCGGAACGTATTGACTATATACCTTTTGTTCCTCTCTTCATAAGCTTTCGATTGAAGTATAATATATATCTGTAATTAGGGGCTGAAGGTTCCTGCCAGTCTATTTCAATTATTCAAAATATCTATTTCATTATTCGAAATTCGCTATTTCTTAATTTTCCCGCGTATTTTGGCATTTAGGTCCTCCGTAACACATATAATGGTCATTGCGGCACATATCGTTTATACTCAGTTTATTCCGTTATCAATAAGCTTTAATTTGGTGTATAAATTTTGCCTTGATGAGGGACTGAAGGGTTGCAGCAGTCCATTCCATTATTCAAAATAAGCTATTTCTCAATGTTCATGCGTATCTCGATATTTAAGTCCTTCGTTATTCCTGTAATATGCGTTGCGGAACATATTGACTATATACCTTTTGTTCCTCTCTGAATAAGCTCTCGATTCAGGTAAAATATATATCTGTAATTAGGGACTGAAGGGTCCTACCAGTCCATTCCATTATTCAAAATATCCATTTCATTATTCAAAATTGGCTATTTCTCAATGTTCAGGCGTATTTCGATATTTAAGTCCTTCATTTCTCCTGTAATATGCGTTGCGGAATATATTGACTATATACCTTTTGTTTCTCTTTTAATAAGCTTTCGATCGAGGTATAATATATATCTGTAAGTAGGGGCTGAAGGGTCCTGCCAGTCCATTCCATTATTCAAAATATCCATTTCATTATTCAAAATTGGCTATTTCTCACACGCGTAATTCGATGTTTAAGTCATTCGTTACTCCTCCAATATGCGTTGTGGAACATATTGACTATATACCTTTTGTTCCTATCTTAATTAGCTTTCGATCGAGGTATAATATATATCTGTTATTAGGCGTTGAAGGGTCCTACCAGTCCATTCCATTATTCAAAATATCCATTTCATTATTCAGAATTGGCTATTTCTCAATGTTTACGCGTAGTTCGATGTTTAAGTCATTCGTTACTCCTCTAATATGCGTTGTTGAACATATTGACTTTATACCTTTTGTTCCTCTCTTTATAAGCTTTCGATCGAGGTATAATATATATCTGTAATTAGGGGCTGAAGGGTCCTGCCAGTCCGTTCCATTATTCAAAATAGCCATTTCATTATTTATAAAATTGGCTATTTCTCAAAGTTCAGGCGTAATTCGATATTTAAGTCCTTGGTTACTCCTGTAATATCCGTTGCGGAACATATTGACTATATACCTTTTGTTTCTCTCTTAATAAGCTTTCGATCGAGGTATAATATATAGCTGTAATTAGGGGCTGAAGGGTCCTGCCAGCCCATTTTATTATTCAAAATATCCATTTCATTAAATTCAAAATTGGCTATTCCTGAATGTTCACGCGTATTTTTATATATTTAAGTCCTTCGTTACTCCTGTAATATGCGTTGCGGAACATATTGACTATATATCTTTTGTTCCTCTTTTAATAAGCTTTTGATTGAGGTTTGATATATATCTGTAATTAGAGGTTGAATGGTCGTGGTAGTCCATTCCATTATTGAAAATATCCATTTCATTAATCAAAATTTGCTATTTCTCAATGTTCACGCGTAATTCGATATCTAAGTCCTTGGTTATTCCTGTAATATCCGTTGCGGAACATACTGACTATATACCTTTTGTTCTTCTCTTAATAAGCTTTCGATCGAGGTATAATATATATCTGTAATTAGAGGGTCCTGCCAGTTCATTCCATTATTCAAAATATCCATTTCATTATTCAAAATTGGCTATTTCCCAATGTTCAGGTGTATTTTGATATTTAAGTCCTTCATTACTCCTCTAACATCGGCTGCGGAACATATTGACTATATACCTTTTGTTCCTCTCTTAATAAGCTTTCGATGGAGGTAAAATATATATCTGTAATTAGGGGCTGAAGGGTCCTACCAGTCCATTCCATTATTCAAAATATCCATTTCATTATTCAAAATTTTATATTTCTCAATGTTCAGGCGTATTTCGATATTTAAGTCCTTCATTACTCCTGTAATATGCGTTGCGGACCATATTGACTATATATCTTTTGTTCCTCTCTTGATAATCTTTCGATTGAGGTATAATATATATCTGAAATTAGGGGCTGAAGGGTCGTACCAGTCTATTCCATTATTCAAAATATCCATTTCATTATTCAAAATTGGCTATTTCTTAATTTTCACGCGTATTTTGGCATATATTCCCTCTGTAACATTTGTAATGGTCATTGCGGCACTTAACGATTATACTCAGTTTATTCCTCCATCCATAAGCTGTAATTTAGTGTATATATTTTTTTACTTAATAAGAAGCTGACGGGTTGCAGCAGTCCATTCCATTATTTAAAATAAGTTATTTCTCAATGTTCACGCGTATTTCGTCGATGTTAAAGTCCTTCGTTACTCCTGTAATATCCGTTGTGGAACATATTGACTATATACCTTTTGTTCCTCTCTTAATAAGCTTTCGATCGAGGTATAATATATATCTGTAATTAGGGGTTGAAGGGTCCTGTCAGTCCATTTCATTATTCAAAAAATCCATTTCATTATTCAAAATTGGCTATTTCTCAATGTTCTGGCGTATTTCGATATTTAAGTCCTTCGTTACTCCTCTAATATGCGTTGTGGAGCCTATTGACTATATACCGTTTGTTCCTCTCTTGATAAGCTTTCGATCGAGGTATAATATATATCTGAAATTAGGGTCTGAAGGGTCGTACCAGTCCATTCCATTATTCAAAATATCCATTTCATAATTCAAAATTGGCTATTTCTTAATTTTCACGCGTATTTTGGCATTTATTCCCTCTGTAACATTTGTAATGGTCATTGCGGCACATAACGATTATACACAGTTTATTCCTCCATCCATAAGCTTTAATTTGGTGTATATTTTTTCCTTAATAAGAAGCTGACGGGTTGCAGTAGTCCATTCCATTATTCAAAATAAGTTATTTCTCAATGATCACGCGTATTTCGTCGATATTTAAGTCCTTCGTTACTCCTGTAATATCCGTTGCGGAACATATTGGCTATATACCTTTTGTTCCTCTCTTAATAAGCTTTCGATTGAGGTATAATATATATATCTGTATTTAGGGGCTGAAGGGTCCTGCCAGTCCATTCCATTATTCAAAATATCCATTTTATTATTCAAAATTGGCTATTTCTCAATGTTCAGGCGTATTTCGATATTTAAGTCCTTCGTTACTCCTTTAATATGCGTTGCGGAACCTATTGACTATATACCTTTTGTTCCTCTCTTGATAAGCTATCGATTGGGGTATAATATAATATCTGAAATTATGGGCTGAAGGGTCGTACCAGTCCATTCCATTATTCAAAATATCCATTTCATTATTCAAAATTGGCTATTTCTTAATTTTCACGCGTATTTTGGCATTTATTCCCTCTGTAACATTTGTAATGGTCATTGTGACACATAACGATTATACACAGTTTATTCCTCCATCCATAAGCTTTAATTTGGTGTATATTTTTTTCCTTAATAAGAAGCTGACGGGTTGCAGCAGTCCATTCCATTATTCAAAATAAGTTATTTCTCAATGTTCACACGTATTTCGTCGATATTTAAGTCCTTCGTTACTCCTGTAATATCCGTTGCGGAACATATTGGCTATATACCTTTTGTTCCTCTCTTAATAAGCTTTCGATCGAGGTATAATATATATCTGTAAGTAGGGGCTGAAGGGTCCTGCCAGTCTATTCCATTATTCAAAATATCCATTTCATTATTCAAAATTGGTTATTTCCCAATGTTCAGGCGTATTTCGATATTTAAGTCCTTCGTTACTCCTCTAATATGCGTTGCGGAACATATTGACTATATACCTTTTGTTCCTCTCTTGATAAGCTTTCGATTGAGGTTGAACATTAATCTGTAATTAGGGCTGAATGGTCATAGCAGTCCATTCCATTATTCAAAGTATCCATTTCATTATTCAAAATTGGCTAACATGTTTAACCCCGCCACATTATTTATGTATGTGCCTGTCCCAAGTCAGGAGCCTGTAATTTAGTGCTTGTCGTTTGTTTATGTGTTACATATTTGTTTTTCGTTCATTTTTTTTTTACATAAATAAGGCCGTTAGTTTTCTCGTTTGAATTGTTTTACGTTGTCTTATCGGAGTCTTTTATAGCTGACTATGCGGTATGGGCTTTGCTCATTGTTGAAGGCCGTACGGTGACCTATAGTTATTATTATAGTGACCTATAATGTCTGTGTCATTTTGGTCTTTTGTGGATAGTTGTCTCATTGGCAACCATACCACATCTTCTTTTTTTATATTTCCTCATTTTTACGCATATTGTGACATTTAGGTCCTCCGTAAACCCTCTCATGGTCATTGCGAATCAAAATATAGCTATAGTGTCAACAGTCAATTTTTTTTATATTTATTTCACTATTCACCGCTTCAATTTGAATAATGAAACATAAACTATTTCATTATTCATTATTCATTTTTTAATATTGAATAGTGAATAGTGAACTTTTTCATTATTCATTATTGAATAATGAATAATGAACTATGAATAATGGACGTACTTCAGCGCGGTTATATAACATATATAGCAATGATATGTATACATACGGCTACAATTTTACGGGTGATTAGTTCTTTTTAGATAAATAAAGATAAATACGTTTATTGCAATAAGCACAATTATGTTATAGCACATTTAAATAACAACATTATCATGTGTAAGCAACATGAAATTTATATTAATACATAGGTATACAAAACTGCAGAGAACATAATTAACAATATGAACATTTTGCTAATGAAAAAGACAATTAGATGCATATATATAACTACGTTAATATGAAAGTTCTGGGTTTCCAACTTTCACGCAAAAAACACATCAAATTGTAAATAACAGTTTTTGTTTGAACTTGTAGTAGTGAATACAGTTTGTTGATATTTGGCCATGTATGATAATATTTTGAGAAGTATTTAAGTCTATACTGTCTATATGCTGGACAAACCATAATAAAATGATATTCATTCTCTATACATTGCATAGTACAACATTTACAAATTCTATCCTCCCTTCGTTGTTTTATGTAACGACCAGTTTCCATATTTAGTTTTAATACAACAAATCTTAATACAGACAACATTTTAACATTGATATTTTTCAATATATATTGTTTTTAATGTTTGTACTAATTATTGTTTAGGGGGGTATGTCTTTCTTCAATTTTTCTGCTATGAAAAACAATGCAACAAAATTCATTTGAATAATGAGTCCGGGCACTTAAATTCTGGATTAACCTCAACGGTTTCATTTACAATGCTTGAGCAATCACTAAAACAAAGTTGAAAAGCAAAACTTGTAGTCTACATGCAATTGGATATTAGTTCTATAGTTTGCAGCCTGAAGAGGATAGAGGATTGACTATGCAAATCAGTACCAAAACTGGACTGACTTAGCAAATTACTTTGTGAAGTGTGACAGACAACCAGCTGTGGTATTAACCCACGTGAGGGACATTACAAGCTGTTGTATCAACCCTTTTGTGGGACATTACCAGCTGTGGTATCAACTCACGTGAGGAACATTACCAGCTGTAGTATCAACCCATTTGTGGGACATTACCAGCTGTGGTATGAACCCATGTAAGGGATATTACCATCTGTGGTATCAACCCACGTAAGGGACATTACCAGCTGTGGTATCAACTCTGTTGTGGGACATTAACAGCTGTGATATCAAACCACGTGAGGGACATTACAAGCTGTGGTATCAACCCAGTTGTGGGACATTGCCAGCTGTGGTATTAACCCACGTGAGGGACATTCCCAGCTGTGGTATCAACCCACGGTAGCGACATTACCAGCTGTGGTATCAACCCTGGTGTGGGACATTAACTGTTGTGGTATCAAACCACGTGAGGAACATTGCCAGCTGTAGTATCAACCCAGTTGTGGGACATTACCAGCTGTGGTATCAACCCTTTTGTGGGACATTACCAGCTGTGGTATCAACCCTTTTGTGGGACATTACCAGCTGTAGTATCAACCCAGTTGTGGGACATTACCAGCTGTGGTATCAACCCACGTAAAGGACATTACCATCTGTGGTATCAACCCACGTTAGGGACATTACCAACTGTGGTATCAATCTACGTGGGGGACATTACCAGCTGTAGTATCAATCCTGCTCGTGAGACATTGTGGTTTCAACCCAGTTATGGGACATTACCAGCTGTGGTATCAACGCACGTGAGGGACATTACCATCTGTGGTATCAACCCAAGTAAGGGACATTACCAGCTGTGGTATCAACTCTGTTGTGGGACATTAACAGCTCTGGTGTCAAACCACGTGAGGGACATTACAAGCTGTGGTATCAACCCACGTGAGGGACATTACCAGCTGTGGTATCAACCCACGATAGAGACATTACCAGCTGTGGTATCAAACCACGTGAGGAACATTACCAGCTGTAGTATCAACCCAGTTGGGGGACATTACCAGCTGTGGTATCAAACCTTTTGTGGGACATTACAAGCTGTGGTATCAACCCACACGAGGAACATTACTAGCTGTAGTATCAACCCAGTTGTGGGACATTACCAGCTGTGGTATCAACCCACGTGAGGGACATTACCATCTGTGGTATCAACCCACGTTAGGGACATTACCAGCTGTGGTATCAACCTATGTGAGGGACATTACCAGCTGTAGTATCAATCCTGCTCGTGGGACATTGTGGTTTCAACCCAGTTGTGGGACATTACCAGCTGTGGTATCAACCCAGTTGTGGGACATTACCAGCTGTGGTATCAACCTAATTGTGTGACATTACCAGCTGTGGTATCAACCCACGTGAGGGATATTACAAGCTGTGGTATCAACCCAGTTGTGGGACATTTCAAGCCGTGGTATCAATCCAGTTGTGGGACATTTTAAATCTATTGTACGAATATCATTTGCTTTTTTTCTGGATAAGACCTACATTATGTGAGTGAATACCAGTTTTTGGACAGCCAAAGTAATGTAATAAAACAAATTTATGCGACACAAAAACCCTATATACCCCTGGCATAAAATAGTCAAAATCCGCTTAAATGACGGAAATGATTTCGTTTAATGACTGATAGTAATTAATTCCAAAACAACTTGAAATGGAACAAATATTTTCCTGGGAATACTGTGGTTTAAATCGATTTTAATGGTACCAAAACCTATACGTCAAAAGCTTATAATCCCCTGGACAATCACATCTTCCAGACTCTCTAGGTAATGCATAATTCAAATTAATGTAGTGCAAAAAGGATTATGTTCACAAATACTTTAAGTTGGAAGAAAATAAAAGCACACAGATTAAAAAAAACACAAAAAACAGAAGAAATATAAGTACCTGTCGTTACTTTTCAAAACTTTGAAAATTTACATCTCAGATGCCAAAAGGAATTATTTACCCGTAGAATTTACAATAGAAATGTCTAGGATTTGGATATTAAAATGTTAATCGGTTTACGATCAAATCCCTATGGGAAAAAAATATTTGGGCTTTAATACGACATTCAGACAGTTCTAATTTAGGACAATCACGTTGATGAATGTTTTTATGATGAACTCGCCTACATATAAAACTATTTGAATATAATTTCTGATATAATTAGTAGGCTGTCAATATAGTTATACTTTTCCACGGAAAACTGTGTACTGCAATTTAAGACTGTAAACAATATTGTACATGTTGTATGTGTGAGGAAATCTGCGTCATAAAAACACATATAAATATTTCCCCTGGTATTTGAGATGATATTGTTATGCTTTAAAAAGCTGAGACTGTCGAAGTAATTTATTATTCAAACATCCAACAAATATATTTCGTTATCGTGTAGTCAAGTCGGTATGCTCAGAAATCTTGACAGTAAGATTCTTATATCTATAAGAATACTTTCTGGGTCACGTATGTATTTACACTGTATCCCATGTGAAGCCCGAATAGCAATTATATTATACTGAAGTGTCCTGATTTTGTTGTCATCAGTCTTTTATGTGACGAAAATTTTGTACAGATTAACTCTAGGCAATGCACATGATCGTTTCATATAATAGTATTACTGTTAATGACGCTTCTGTATGAAATCTATCTAGAGGTACATTCGCCGATATTACAGTTTAGGACAGCATGATCATTAATTTTGTTTGTATGTTTTGTATCGTGATGCAGTTGTATAACGGCATCGGCAAGGAATTATTTGGTCTCTCTCCTCACTTTGCTAAGTAAATGATATTTGATATGAAGTTTTATAAGAAATTTGTTACACGTTTAATTTTGGCATGGGTATTACATGGCCCATTCCCTCACCGTTGCTCATTGACTTTGACATAGTTAATGCGTTAAAATTGTGTTCATCATTACTTATGATTAGTCAATGGATTCGATTTTGGATTTTTCCTTAGGTATGTGTCCATGAACATGAACTTTATTTAAGGGATTACATCTATGATACTATTAATGCAATTTAGCTACGACATTTCACTCTAAGTTCTAACACAGTCTAATACAAATTTATTGGAAAATAAAAGGATGGTTTCCTAAAAAATGCATCGATTATGGCTGATGATTGTAATAAACATTGTACGTAACTCTATATAATAATTCTATTAAAACAACTCATATATTATAAAACAATGCAATGTTCAGATTATCGTAAAATATATATTTTAAGGGAAGCACTAATGACAGGACGATTGCCCGGATAGTGACAGGACGGTTGACCGGACGAGATATAAATAGCCATAACTTTTTTGTTATTCGGTAGATTTGTTTATTATTTGTAGACCTTAAAGATATTAAAATATGTTTTATGAAAATCAAACAAAATAAGTGAAAAATAATATTTTTGAGCAAATAGAGTTGACCGGACGGTATTCACACTCGCCGTTATACGCTATACATATATTCAACTGGTCGACAACCAGTGTTAATATCTCTTTTGTTTTACAATATTTGTCAAAAAAAATCCGGAATCTGTGAGAATGATAAATATTGGATACGAAAATATAATCTTTAAAGTAGAAAATTATGTTTTTCTCCATAAAAAGTTGACCGGACGGTATTCACATTCGCCGATGTACGAGTTAATTATATTGAACTGATAAAAAAAAGTGTTAAAATCTTATTTGTTTTACAATATTTTAAGAAATCTACGAGATCAATAAATACTTGATATAAAAATATAAACTTTATAGTACATGAAAATGTATATCTTCAAAAAAAGTTGACCGGACGGAATTCACATTCGCCGATATATATGCTTTAAATATATTGAAATGATCGACACAAACTCTTTTATTTTACCATAATTGTCCATGAAATTAAGAAATTTTGGAGATTTATAAATATGTTATACAAAAATATTAAATTTATAGTTAAAAAAAAAAATTTTTTAGCAAATAAAGTTGACCGGACGGAACTCACATTTGCCGATATAAGCTTTAAATATATTGTACTGATCGACACCAGAGGCATATAATACAAATCAAATATCTATCCATGAAATTAAGGAATCTGTGAGTTTTATAAATATACACTTTATAATAAAAACTTTAAGCCCAAAATGTTGACCAGCACACTAAAAGACCTGATATTTAAAATAATTTTTATTTAATTATAGATTACTATCTAATTTTGACACCTATAGTAATCACCAATCAAGCCAATAATCATGTCATTTAAGTTTTCACACCTGAGACATCAAATACATTTAATTGAATTAACTTATATAATCAGTTGGCAATTATAATCCAATTAAAGTGAATTGCATGCACTTTTTATTAAACAATACAAAATCTCAGATAAAACTAGATAGCTGAGATCACCAATCTCCCGGTATCAAATCATTTGAAAAAATAACAACAATGTATTGCAATATGACCTATAACATTGAAGGAGTAAACTTGTATTAAGTCGTGTTCTGACCCTTTATAATAGAAAATAAAGGAACATGGATTAACCTTGCACGGGCATCGAACACAAAGTTACTTTAGTATAATACTGCACTGTCACTATATTTAAATTCAGTCATAAAAAAATCTTATAGTCTTTCAGTTTCTCTTCGAAAGCATTCGAAGTTTGATTACTATAGAATTCGTTTCTACTGTATCCAGGGGCTTAACTAGATTCTTTTAAAAGTGAGGCAAAATATATTCGCCATTCGGTGAGGGATCTGGCGGCCGTTCTAGACCCCCATAAGCTATGAAAAAATATTACGTAATCCTGAGAGTTTCGCGGAATCTTAGGAGGCACAATTATTTGAGTGTCCCGTACCCTTAGAACCTCAGGCTCCAAAAACACCAGTCAAGTTGAAAACACCAGCCAAGTTGAAAACACCAGCCAAGTTGAAAACACCAGCCAAGTTAAAAACACCTTCAAAACAGAAGGCTGTACCAACACCAAAATTTACTAAGATTGAGGTTTGCTGCTTATGGCAGTTAAGATCATCAGATACTTCTTACTCAGTAGTGACAGTCCACCTTCCGCGAAGATTTTTTAATAACCGTCGTGCCTTTCCCCGGTCCGAATGTGAACCATCTTTAAACTTCGAAATCGCGATCTAAAGTCTACAAAAACAGGAAAGAGACTCTTCAAAGATTTATAAAACATAGAAAGAACAATAAATGGAAATAAGCCAGGACTTTAAAATATATGAGGCTTGATACAAAAATCATGACACTTTCTGTATTAAGAAAAACGTGTTGTCGTGTGTTTTTGAAGTGTACAGCACCCACTAAATCTGGATACCGTCACATACATGGAATCCGACGTGTTGTCGTAACAGGTCGTGGAGTTGTATCTTGTCTTGGTGTTGGGGCTGACATTGTGTGGCAAAGACTCATGAAAGGCCACTGTGGCATTATCTCTTTGGATGGAAAAGGTTTGTAAGTCTCAAGCCATACAAGTATCCTTCTGTTCCTAAATAATTATGACGACTGGCAAGGCTATTTTAATTTTTTTCTGGGTCGCCTTTCTACGTAGAAAAAAATTAAAATAGCCTTGCCAGAGGTCATAATTATTTGGACTACTTCTGTTCCCTATTTTGATATTTAAAAAAATATTTTAAAAAGGCACTGGCTACGGTTACATGGAAATGTAACAATAATAAAAATATTATTGTTACACCAGAGACTATTAAATGCCGGAATGCATGGTTGGGTAAGGACCCAATTAATTCGCTTTTTCAGAATCTAATGCATTCTGGGTAATATTACCAAAAGCATACACCAAAACGTGATTGGTTTAAAACGTGATAAACAATAGGAATCAACCAATGACGTAACGTTATTTTCATTTTGGTGTACGAACAATGAGATTACCCATAGTTCTCTAGGTTCTGAAAAGGTGAATTACAAATGTAACAATAATTATTGAGGCTACGGTTACATAGCGTTATTGTTACATGAAAAACAGCAATGTACGATGGGACTTGTACTAAATAATAAAAGTTGAAGACATTTATTTTATATTTACAACATGTACAATACATACAATTATCATGATTATTACATACAATTTCTTTAATTTTTTATTTTCAATGACAGTTTCTACATATCCAGTAAGTGGTTTTTGGAGCATGTTTAAGTCCGACACATTTTTGATGAATCCACTCTATGCAGCCATCACACACCAGTGATGCCGCATTGTGAACATCTGAATCGCATACCGTGCAATTCCACTTGCGATATCCCTTTTAGAAGAAAAGGCAACATTTAATGTTTGCCATGCTTCTGGTGAGAAATACTTTTTTACTCTAGCAATGTTGATATTCTCATCCAATATTTTGGTTGGAAGCATGTGGTGTAGTTTCATGTCGTCTTTCAATATGATCGCATTGCCGTCCATTACAGATTTAAGGTTTACCTCAGATTTCAGTATCCAACTTACCAGTTAGCAAACCTAGCTTTTGATGTATCAATTTATTTTAGAGCTGCGTTTGTAATGCTGTTTGAAATTTGTGTCTTGATATTGTTTCAGTTTCGTTTCAAACGCATCACAAGTTTTAAATTTTTCACCCAAAACAAAATTGGTAATAGGAATCTCTTCATCCATTGTTCAAAGTATAATGACAGTAATAAGAGTAAGTGTGCAGTTAAATACTTAAAAGTGAACACTTTTCTCAGCCGAGTTCTCAACAACAAACCATTGAACTATATTTTTCGCCTTGGGCACTACTAATCTGAAGTTAAGTACCTTTAAGAAAATCAAAACCATTAATAGGTAAAACTATTTAAACACCACTTGTTGAATAATAATATTTATTATTTATCTTTATTGTAGTATTTAGTACATATGAAAAAATTAAGCAACAAAACTATAGAAGATTTAAGTTTAATAAATCTAGCGTACATCGCTGTTTTTCATGTAACAACAATGCAATGTAACCGTCAGACTTGGGGTCAATTACATTGGAATGTAATTAATTAAATTACACATTACATTGCAAAAATGGTCAATTACACTAATTACACATTACACAGTTTTTGAAATGTAATTAATTAAATTACGATTACTTTACTAAAGTAATTAATTAAATTACACATTACATTTCATCATTATATTTGTTAACCAATATTATACATGTATGTATAATGTATGTGTAAAATATTCATGTAAACATAGTTTAAGCGTTGCATTTGATAATCATGAGTAATTTTAATGTTTTGTCATTTAGTCTGCATCTCTCTGGTCTGTACACAATGGTACACTTTGACAGTCATTCTCAAAAGTATTTCTATAGGAGCTAATGTGGCATATATCGCTTGATTAGAACATGGAGGTATTATACTTCCGTAACCAGTAGATGTGTTGATAGAAGAGGAAATTAGTTCCTATTAACTTACCAATACATTAAGGGGTGTTTTGACATCTCAGAAATGAAGTTATTTAAATAAAACATAGCATGAATAAAGAAATTATAAATAAATTAAAAAAAATCACTTAATAATTATTAAAAGGTATCCTTGTCACAACATTGAAAATAATTTTTAGTACAAACAATGTGTATAACAGTCTTCACGCTGAACTTCTAAATCTACAGGCCCGCAGCTCAATTTTTGAAATTTTTTAGTTAGATTCTGTTGGCCTGTAGGTCTGATTTTTACAGGCCCGAGAGCAATTTTACCAGCCTGGGCTGCCTGGGCTGCCACTCGTCGTGAAGACTGGTATAATGTCTATATCTTAGCAATATTTTGCTAATTAGACAAAATATATGTAATAGTGGCATTGCCCCTGGACATTTCAATCTGATTAATTGCTGTTTGCTTTTACAGCTATTAATTTTTATCTCTATAATCCTTTTGTGTATACTAATTTGACAAAATGATTGTGTGCAGTAAATTTGAATTCTAAATGAACTCTCATAAAGATTTTTCACACTTTTTTTGTTTTTGTTTAACATGGTGATTTATTACTTTTCAATCTATTTAGTTAAAGATCTTTCTTAAAAACATGTTTTTTTTTCAAATCATAAGACTATTCAGAAAAAATTCTGTTGGTCAAATAAGTAATATAAAAACTTTAGAATAAATTACAGAAAGTATGTGATATCAATATTTGAAAAATAAATATAACTTTACAATTTATATTATTAAACATAAATCCTTATCATAAACACCATAAAAGTACATGTAATTGAAATGTAATTCAAAAGTAATTGAGCATTACATGCTTTTTTCATTGTAATTAATTAAATTACCATTACAAGTAATTAAAAAAATGCTCAATTACACATTACATTCAATTACATGGAAAATTGTAATGCATTACACTTAATTACCATTACATTTTCAATTACCCCATCCCTGGTAACCGTAGCCTCAATAATTATTGTTACATTCGTAATTAATTGGTTCCTTACCCAACTTTGCATTCCAGTAATTAGTCTCCAATGTAACAATAATATTTTTATTATTGTTACATTGCCATGTAATCGTAGCCAGTGCCTATTTAAAATGATATCTGGTAGATATTCAACTCTCCAGTTTTATGAATGAACTGCCTAGTTGACCTGTGGTCATTTTTGGGCAAAGGCTTGTATAACAATTAATGAGGTGAAGACATTTGCTTTCTAAAGTTATTTTTATTCTTCTGGAAATGCATTAACAGAAAGATCATGAATATTATTGTTCAAACTCCAATTCAATTTCATACCAACCATTTTTCCCTAGTTTGAATTAGTTTCTAATTAATTCTTTCTGAGTTTGTTCAATATCAGAAATTCCATTATTTCCTGGTGAAATTTATCATAAATAATTCAGTCACTGCACGTCTTTTTTCATTTTACACACTGAAGTCACACGATAAACATCAGAAATCTAAGCAGTGTTGAGATCAGTACAAAATCATCTGCATGAAAACACCAACCTTTGAATGATTTCAACTTGCAGGTGTTAATCAAGATGAGGTAGTAACACTATCATCATGATAACTACAATGTATGGTCACTTTTTTAGGTGAAAATAAATTAAAACATTTGTTTACTTGATCTGCAGTGAAAAAATTAAGGCATTTGCATCGAAAAATGTCACACGATGCAACTTTTTCAATCTTCACATTGAAATGCATTGAAACAACTATTTGGGAACTCTCCAATACTCATGATACTGCAAAAGGAAATTCCTAATCTCAGTACTTATTCAGATATTATTTTTGTACTTTTCATTAGTATTTATTCAAGTACCAGCTGTTTAAACATGTTAAACTAAATGTGCTCGAGAAGTTTGAACATTTATATAATAATTATATAAATCATACTTTTTTCAAATATGTTATTAATTATTCAACATAAACATGATATAAAATTAACAAATACACTAATTTCTAGTTCTAGTATTTTAATCCAAGTGACCTAATTTTGCACTAATTGACCTTGACCTACATTTGTATTTGCAAAACAATCAGTTTCAGTTTGTAACATCAAATTAATTTTCTAGCTATAGAGTGAGGCTTCAAATTAACTGGAAAAAGTTTCAATCCTTTCAATGCCAGGAGGAAAACTTGAGATATGAGAATTTGTGGGGACCATGTTATTTATTAAAGTATAAATTAAAAGAACTTACAATTTGTTTCAATCTTCATGATCTTATTCATAACAGCAATTTCGCGTCCTTCTGAAATTAACATTTATTACACAATGAAGATGACACGAGGTCCCACAATAAAGTGCACAGGTAAATAAAAAAAAACTTGATAGAAATCATGTTTTTATGATCCCAGCTAAAAAAATGTAATTTTAAGTATTGAATGCTTTTTTTGTGTAACTTCATAGGGGTGTAAAGGCGTTGACCATGCGCTTCACACGAAATATACTTCTATCAACGCTATTACACCCCAATGAAGTTACGAAAAGAAGCATTCAATTCTTAAATATAGATATTAAGACACATTTGCACACATATAACATATATATATATTTATATTACCTGTATAAACATTTTAAAAAGGAAATACAGCATCGTTGTGACGCAACTAATGATATTGAACATTCTATTTTTTTTTTACGCCAAATGTGATGCTATCCAAATTTCTGGAGAGAACACTTAAATAACTGTACATTACATACAGACTATATACACAATTCAGAATCAGAGAAAGTACATGTGTACAAGACCAAAGAGCTACAGATTCTCAGCTATTTCCCGACCTTTATTTGCATGTACCCCCTGGCTAGTATATATATATTGTCCAGGGATAAAATATATTAAAGAAGTTTTTATTAACAATCATAATTTATAAAATTAAAACTTAATATGAAGAATAACTATCATGACTATATATTTATAGAAACTTAACAATCAAATATATTTCATGTTTTTGTTCTAGCTATATATACATGTTTTTCTAATTCTAAGGCAATTTATACATTTCCGAACTCATTGTATAAAAAAATTTAATCAACATGTGGTTGCTGGTGATCTCAGAAGATGATTGGATGAATTTACAGGTTATGACCTTTGTCAACTCATTGGATGAATCAAAATATACTAACAAGTGTTAATGAAATTGACATCTTTTTTGGAATGAAGGGGATTTTAGTTTAAAAAAGACAAAGAAAATTTACTTTTTCATTATTAGAGAAACAGATTCTTACATAGTTACTTGTGGATTATCGGATTTATTCAATCTCGATAGTTAAATTATAAATTTAAAGTCTTCGTCGAGGCTCGGACTTTAAAATTGATAATTTAACTATCTCGATTGGATAAATCCGATAATCCACTGGTATCAATGTAAGAATCTATATATATATAGTAATTCAACAAAAGAGGAGATAATAATAATAAAATTCTTTATTTAACAAAGGTAACACATTTAACTAAGACATGTTAATCTTCCATGGGGCCTTCAAAAACTATTAATACAAATAGAAAAGGAAAAAGATACAAACAAAATAAAATACATAGAACAGTTATATATAGCAGCTTATATATTAAATAAGTACATATGCATTCAATAGAAGAATAAAAATACATTAATATATGAGATGTTGTAGTACATCAGCTGGTACATGTGATAGCCTTCTGAGCTCAAGGAAATATATATATTTGTAACTCCTGGTTTGTAAATATTTATCACGAGTTTTAGCATGTTTAGTTTCTCAGCTGGATATTGCCTAAATACATATACATGTACATTCAATAGTCAACATATAAATTTAAAGTAAATGTAAACAATAGGACAATGCACATCAGATACACATGTACCCAGCACCGTAAGTTAAGTATAAAACAAAAAATTGGAGTGAATATGTACATATATTATTGACAGTAAAGCATATTTTTATTTCAGAGTATGATGGAATTCCATGTAGAGTAGCAGGTATAATACCAAGGGGAGATAAGTCAGGCCAATTGAATATTGACAAGGTTATTGAACCCTCCAAACAGAGGACAATGTCTGAAGGCAGTATGTATGTTCTGGTAGCTGCGGAGGAGGCTTTAAATGATGCCAGATGGAAACCAGTCACAGAAGAGGATAAAATAAGAACTGGTATAAAGCCCAAGTAAACACAATAAACTTAATTTATCTGTAGTTAGGCCAACTAAAATTAATTAGTAGATTTTCATCCAATTTTTTTCAAAAAATGGGGCGGGTGGGAGGATTTTATTTTTTAAATTTTATTTCATATGAAACCATTTTGTGACGAGCTCTTCATATATGCAAGTGTAATAATAAGCTTATATCATGTATACACAGGTATGAGGAATCTTACGTTATTTTTCA
The DNA here is from genome assembly GCA_037788925.1 of Mytilus galloprovincialis. Lineage (NCBI taxonomy): Eukaryota > Metazoa > Mollusca > Bivalvia > Mytilida > Mytilidae > Mytilus > Mytilus galloprovincialis. Next base: position 22,660,232 of record CM075341.1, read on the forward strand.
AATCCTAAAATAAATGTCTCTAATTGCGGCTAAACAACAAAAACGTGTAGAAATGATCTCTTCAGTTGGACTTTCTACACCAAATGAATTTGGGTTTCTAAACGATGGTTTTTAGTCCCCATAAAATGAAGCAAATGCATTGGTATGCAACACAATTATTATGAGTACAGAACTAGAAAACTCAAACAGTGTTGAAAATAATAGGGTTGGTACTTATGCATTTATGCAAAATGAAAATATAATTACCATGTAAAACACATGTGAACTTAATAATAAAAAAGAGGTTGTTGTTTAATTACCTTTTTTGGGTATTGGGACAATTTCTGTTAATCAACAAGAAAAGACAGTCATGGCTAAAATCTAAGGGCATGTGTAAATAAAAAGCGTATGTAAGTCGACTTTTTAAACTCAATATACAAGTTCGTGTTTGTGTTTCAATATCCTTAATCCAGTCATGTTTTCTGTATCAATGGGTACCACGAGTTTAGCGCTTGGGATATCTTTCTCATTTAAACTTCCTGACACAAAGTCATTGCATAAAAAAAATCAGTTTTCTAATCACAGAAATTTGTGACATGGCCGCGATTTGTGGTCTAGGACACAGCGTTTTTCTCGTAACACGAATATTTAACTTCATTATCGTTATCAGTTTTTACTCTCAGAAGATGATGTTGTCATCATAGAGCAGCAGAATATGTCGACAATCATTTTGGTTAGATTTACTCGAGGTACAAAACCGAAATTTGAAACAGGAAGTCATAATTAAAACGAAATTTTTCACGGTTATCGGTAACGGAAACCAACAAAATCCGTAAATCGTAAATTTTATAAAATAAAAAAAATCGGGGCGGGACGATTTCAGAGGGGCGGGCGGGGATGAAAATCTATCAATTAATTTTAATTGGCCTTAACTGAAAGTTATGGTGACTTATGCATGTATTTATACAAAAAATAATCCAACAATTACAAAAATAAAAAAATAAATATTCAGAGTAGATAGAAAATGAATAAAGATTAGAAAAATAACCATGCAAGCTGAAAATGCGAAAAAAACAGATCTATGATTTAATTCATAAACATGTGTATTTTTATATTGTTAGTGTTTGTTAGTTACAATAAGCATGATAAGAAGTTGAATATGATGTTATTTGAATTCTTGGATTATTAGATTGATTTTAATGTAAATTAAGTATAAAGTATACATAACTTTATATTTCTGTGCATTCTTCTTTTGTTTTGATGAAATTTTATTTGTAACATCTTAACAACACTGATGACACTTATTGTTGTAAGACGTTAGAGCAGTGATTATGTAGGAATTATTTCATGTGGAAGTGAAATATTGGTTTCTATTTGGCTGGGTCTAGGGAAATCACTGTATTTTTTATTGCAACCAATGAAAAAAAGCACAACACATAAAAATAGGATAAGACAGATGTTCAGGCACAGTAATATACATGGTATTAATTATATGTTGCTCTCCTCAAGGTCATGTCATAATGTTATTAGTAAGCTCTTCTCAAAGTCATATCATTTTATTTCTTTTTATGTAAAAAACCACACATCAATATAAAATTGTTGTCAGGTAAAACATATGGCCTTAAATACATAAGTTGTTTTATTAATAACCAAAAAAACTAAAAAAAAAAAACAACCTAAAAAAAACCCTGGTTAAAGCCATTCAAAATAAGACATATTTTCTATCAAACATTTTTATTTTGGGAATACTTAAATTGTTTACATTAATTTTGTACAGCGAATAATAAAAACTTGTTTTCAAAATATAGAAAACAATAAATATTTTGTGAAAATAAAGTTTACAAAGTGTTATAATCAGGTCAACTTTCAGTTAAATGGCACATATGGCCCAACAAAATAAATTTGATTTAAAATGGGCATTGCTTTACACATTGTTTTTATGTTGTTTATTAATTGTGATTGAAACTTGATAATTTTTGGCAAGATTTAGAATTTGTATACACCATATTATTAAGTAGGGGAGCAGGGATAAACAGTTTTAACCTGTCCATCAATCAGTCTGTCAGTAGTTTCTGTTTCCAGATCCTTCTATTTTTTACTCATATATATATACTTTAATTGCATGAACACAAACTTTCATAAACTAATTGTCAGATATCAAGAGAGTAAAATCTCTACTGATTTTGAAGTGACCATGCATGTCAGTTAAGGTGGTAGTTACTAAAGATTGTCAGAAAATTGTGTAGAAGTGTGGACTTCTGATGCTAAATGAAATTTTAGATTGCTGAAAAGGGAAGTGAAGATAATTAGTGATTTTGAGGTCCATGCCTCAAAGGTCAAGGTCAAAGTTACTAAAAAGATTCCACAATTAGTGTAGATACTTGGTTTCCAGATGCTAAATCAAATATTACATGTGTCTGTCAATATTACTATCTTCGAACATACATTTACATAACAGAAATGAATCACACCTTAGTAAATAGAAAAAAAACTATGCCATCAGGTCACTATAAGTTTCCCTCCTTAATACTGGGGCCATGAGGTATGTGAACTTTCTAACGGTTCCTTAACTTTTTTTAATTTCAGGAGTAGCCATTGGGATGGGATTGGTCGGAATGAAAGAGATTTACCAGACTAAAGAGATGATGTACCAGAAAGGCTACAAAGGAGTTCATCCACATTTTTTACCCAAGATACTTGTCAACATGGCTGCTGGGAATGTCAGTGTCAAATTTAGACTGAAGGTTAGCATTATAAATCAGAACAGTGTGTAGATGTTTTAAACATCTTAAGTGAAACAATATTGTGATAAGATGTTATATGATAAAGAAGTAGGTTTTCTCATATTCAGTTTGGTTTAAACATGTTTTTATGTTATCATTCAAAAACACACTTCAATAATAGGATATTTTGACAGATGAATTCAGTTTGCACATGAATAATAAGACCCATATCTCAGACAACATTAATCATGCAGTATTAGAAACTTCAAAGATGATCTAGCAGACCCCTAGAGTTGTTTGTATGACCCTGTTGCACAGGAAAGAAGCATTCAAGTTTACCCTTGTCTGGCTGTCTGTATATATAAATAGTTTCCTTTCTCAAACCAAAGTTTGCCTCAACCAAATAATATGACACTTATCCACAATGCTCATTGATCAAGTTCATATTTTGGTATTATGTCTTTTCATAAATAGAAAAAATGGTGAATTTGCTGTTTCCACACTCTAACTCTCCTTTGCCACAACCAAATGTTATGAAACTTATACACAATGCTCATTGCCATAAAACACAAATCATGCCCAAATTTGCAGTTCTCAAGTTATATCTTTTATTATAAGGTAAGTGGAAAAATTGATGAATTTTTTGTTTCAACAATCAAATGTTATGAAACTTACTGCAATGCTTAATACCACCTAACACAGATGAAGTGTTCAGGGTTGTTGAATCTTGAGTTATGTCCCTTTATAAATGGAAAAGGTGCTAAATTTGCAACATGTTTCAAGCAGGCAAGGTGATTAAAATCCAGATCCTGTGCAAGGTCTTTAGAACATCTTGTAGACCAAGCTTGGACACAGGATCTGTATATTAATCAGATTGACAAGGGGGCATGTCACATGTTCATATTCTTTTATTTAGAAATCAGATCATACTGTGGATGCATTGTCATTGGTGTAGTATCAATATTTTGGATTTATGGGGAAAGTTGAAACCATAAATTTGTGTGATTGTCAATAGGCTTGTGTGCAAACTTTTACATAACTAAGAAAATAAATGTCCCGGAAATAACAATTATTCCTCAATCCATCAAAATTGATAGCAATGAAAATAAACGAATCCACAGTTTTCAATTACATTTCTGACAATGTGTTATTTCCTCAGGCCTCGACAATAACGCTTGTCCGATTGTCCCGTACCAGAGGGAAAAAAGGTCGGACAAGTAAAAGCTGTATCAAGCTTGTCCGTCGGGACAAGTACAATTATTCACAGAAAATAAATTTAATCCAACTTTGATGAACAAAATAATTTATTATAAACAAAAAACAAGATAACAAATATTAATTTGACATGTTTCTGTATTATGTTTATTCAAATGCAAAACCTTTTTCTTCAACATATTTACTTGCAATCAATAATTTTAACTGGTTCTTTGTCAGGTACTTTTTAACAGGTAAAAGGTAAACTATTCTGGGAAACCAGTCTTACTGATCCTAATCAATGATGGGCTTTGTAGATTAATTAACTTTACAGGACAGTTCGTCACCTCGAAAGATTCAGCTCCATTTGTTTAAGAGACAGTTTGGCACCGTAGGAGACATATTTTGTAGACATGATTGATAGACAGTTTGACAAGGCAGGAGACATTTCGCAACCAAGACAAATCAGTACCTCATTTTGCTACCTTATTCTGTTCCTTAAAATAAATACCATACCGGTAATTTTTTCACAAAAATATTTTTTTTTATTTACCATAAATTTCACAAAATCATATTTGATCATAAGTAGAAAAAAAACCAATGCTTGCAATATGGTGACCTATAGTTGTTAATTTCTGTGTCATTTGGTCTTTTGCAGAGAGTTGTCTCATTGGCAATCAGACCTTATGATGGCTTATCTTCTTCTTTTTATTGATTGCATTTGAATACACTTTTTTTTTAAAAACCAAACAGAATACAAATCCAATGAGTGTACAGGCCTATCAGATGGTGCCTCATGATTAGATTCTGATGAGACTAGCATTGATGGAAACTAGAACCTAATTCCTGTGATATGACTAGTTTCGCAGTTGTACTTGACTCATATTTTTGAAAAGTATTTAAAAAAAATACATCAAATTCTGTTATATTGTTTAAATTCGTTTTGCTCCTTTAATCAACTAAACATGTAAAAAGGTTATTTCTAATAGAAATTTTTGGACAAGTAACAATTTCATTCGGACAAGTAAATTTTGGTATGTACTTGTCCTACAGGACAAGTTGAAAAAAAAGTTATTGTAGAGGCCTGTTCCTTCTTTTCAGCTGAAAGTATAGAGTAAATTACAGATGCTAATCTAATCAACCTAAATAAGATTTTGTTTTTAGTTAGATATATTAAATGATACATTTTAAAGAAACCATATAATATTCTACTAAACTTTGGATATATGTGATGAATGTGTTTTCTTAAAGAATAACATTACTGAACTCACATTCTAATTCTGATTTTCAACCATTACTGCCAGAAAATTACACATGTTTTTGATTTAAAAAAAAAGGACTTGTTTTCTACACAGGAAGCTAGGTTATTACCAGTTCTGTTCATAGTCAAAAGAAATAACACATCCTTTGAATCTTGTTCTAAGGGTGAAAAACATGTTTAAGAAAAAACACATATTTAAACTAGTATACATGTATGATTTACTGACACATCCTGTGAATCATATTATGAGAAAAAGAACAATCTTCATGATCTTGGTAATCAAACAAGAAGTTGCAAGAATCAAAATATTAACGGATAAAGGATGAGTACAGAAAATTCTTATTATTTATTGCCTATATATATGTTGTGTACAAGTTGTTATGTTGTACATTTTATAATTTGTACAGATTTTTAGGCAGTTAAGCTGCCTTATGCGAGCACCCTGGATTTGTGTTCTACCCAATAAATGCTGAAATACGTGCCATTGTTATCATCTAGCTGGCTACTATGTTATTTATAACTTATTGGACAGTTTTTTCATACTTTTCATTCTGGATTACAAAAAATATGACCAGAAAAACCTTAAATGATCGTCGATTTTCCCAAAAGTTTTGAAGTTGCACATAGGAAGAAGAGCACATTAGAAATCCTTATGTAGTTTATTGTCCCCTGAGCTTTTGGCTAAGATGTCAAAGAACAAATGTATGAAATATTTAATCGCCGTAAATCTCTAAAGACAAGTAGTTAAGATTTCTCAAATTGCAAAAGTCGTAGGAATATTGTTTGTCATCAATACGTAGTCAACTACGTCAGTAGTCTATTTTATATAAATTCAACTGACCACGCTGTTGGCGGCAATTTTGAATTAGAAGACGAAATTTTCGAATCTTTTCAATTTGGACGAAGGGGTTCAAATTAGCGATTGTCTGAGGTCTGCGACATTCCACTTTTGCAGTCGGACTTTCTACTTGGTTACTAGCTACGTCCGACATGCCCGACGGACCTTGAAAGAAAATAAAATCAAAGCGCTGTAAGCGCTGAGGGCAGTTAACCAAAAACCAAGGCAACCGTAATTATGAAAACTGTGACAATGTTGCCTCAACATTAAACATTCATATATAGTACATTCATGTTTATCTAATGATTTATTTATTAAGGCAAATAATTTATATGTTGTCAAGGTTTCAAAAGCAATGCATATATCAATGTATATGTTTTTATGGTGAGTCTGCAGTGGTACAAGTTCCCAATGATTGCAGTTGTTCTACTTGGTAGTTAACCTTGGTTTTATTTGACTGCTAGAAGTTCAATTGGACTTCGTATGAACATGTAATAGTATGAATGGACTGGTTTACCTGAAAAGAAAACGGAGTTTGTGTTCTATAGTACAAAAGTTATGAGACACAAATCAGACAAATGTTCACTACAACAGGGATCAAAGGTGAGGTCTGACTGACCTGCCCATAGTAAATGTAAATGATTTGTTATTTTGTCCCATACATATGAATATATATAATTTAGGGGTGGGGATCTCAACGGTTTTCAAGTTCTCAAACAGGTAGGGGTAGGCAGAGGATTTAGGGGGCAGGGGCCTTCCCCCCCCTTTGGGAAAAAAATTGGTTGCTTATATAGGGAATTACTGGAGCGGGCCCCAATTAGGTCGGTCAGTGGGCCCCACTTATGCAAATTTCTGGATCCGCCACTGGGGGTAGGGTGACCCTAGGAACTTCCCCTACATTTCATTTTATTTGTTATATTGTCCCATACATGAGTATATATGGTTTAGGGGTATGGATCTTGACCATTTCCAAGTTCTCAAACAGGAGGGTGAACAGTGACCTCAGGGACTCCCCCTATCTTTTATTTGAATTGTTATATTGTCCCGTACATGAATATATATTGTTTAAAAGGGGTGGGGATCTTATTGGTTTCCAAGTTCTCAAACAGGAGGGGTAGGGTGACCCCAGGGACTCCACCTATATCTCATTTAATTAGTTATATTGGCCTATACATGAATATATATTGTTTTGGTGTGGGGATCTCGACTGTTTCCAAGTTCTCAAACAGGAGGGTTGGGGTGACCACAGGGACTTCCCCTATATTTCATTTGATTTGTTTTATTGTCCCATACATGAGTATATATGGTTTAGGGGTAAGGATCTTCACCATTTCCAAGTTCTCAAACAGGAGGGTGAACAGTGACCTCAGGGACTCCCCCTATCTTTCATTTGAATTGTTATATTGTCCCGTACATGAATATGTATGGTTAAGGGGTGGCGATCTCAACGGGTTTCAAATTCTCAAACAAGAGGGGGTGGAGTGACCCAAGGGACTCCCCCTATATTTCATCTGATTTGTTATATTGTCCCATACATGAATATATATGGTTTAGGAGTGGGGATCTTGACCATTTTTAAATTCTAAAAACAGGTGACCCCCAGCGATTCTTCCTATATTTCATTTGATTTTTCATATTGTCACAAACATGAATATATATGGTAAAGGGATGTGGATCTCGACCGTTTCCAAGTTCTCAAACAGGAGGGGGTGGGGTAACTCCCCGGACTCCCCCTATATTTCATTTTTTATTTATTATATTGTCCTATACTTGAATATATGCAGGGGTTGATTCAGACGGGGGGAGGGTTGCTGGCTTGCACACCCCTTAAATTTGCAAAGCATGGGTCGTTCTCAGCTTAATAAAGAATATTCCGATAATTTTACCTCAATTTTTTTTTTAGCCTCGCTCTGCTCAGCAAAATTTAAGTTTGCGCCCCTCCTAACCTTAAATCCTGGATCTGTCCCTCATATGGTTTAGGGGTGGGGAGGTCGACCGTTTCCAAGTTATCAAACAGGAGGGGTAGAGTTGCCCAAAGAATGCCACCTATATATCATATGATTTACTTACATTATATATAATATAGTTGCATTATTTGTGAAAATAAAGAAAGAAACTTTCAGCTACTTTAATTGACCCTTCAAAATTGAGAAAAACAAATAACCCTTCGAAATTGCAGTAGTATGTTTACACTTTAAAAGCATCTCGCATGCATTATCATCATTTATCATTTATAAAGAAAATTTAGACTGTGACCATGAACACGTATATTGTTAGATATACTGTTCCCAGTTGTCACTTTGTATTGGATTTTTAAATTAAAATTTGTCAAAAAGTAATTTTGAGTTTCTGAATAAAATATTTTTCTGCTTTTTCTTTCTTTTACATATATCTTTTGGTTTACAATTCTAGTGTTTATATTTATTGACCATGCATAGATGTATTTTTTCACCTGCTTGGATTTATTTTGTAAATGATCGCCAAACCCGGAATTACCCTTATCCGCTTCCGGAATCGGATCCCATATTGTAAAATTTTGTCTTCACGGCCGCCATTGTTATGTGTTTACAATGTTGTTTTTGTCAATCAGATACGATTTTACTCGAATTTATACAATATTTGTCGGCGATATTCTGTATAAAGCTAGCGGTTGAACAAAATGAATATCGCTGTCACGACTAATAATGATAAAAATAAGTTTTTAGCTCGTTTAATTGGAGACTTTGGTCAGAGACATGTATACTTTGGTGAACATGGTGGAAGGTGACTAAGTCGGGCGTAGCTAGAAACCAACTATCCTATTCGAAATTCCGCTTGCAAAAGTGGAAGGTCGGGGACCTCGGACCACCGCTAATTTGCACACCTGCCTCCAAATTGAAAAGCTACGAAAATTTCTTTTTCTAATTTGAAATTGCCGCCAACAGCATGAACAGTTGAAATTATTATATAATAGACTACTGACGTAGTTGTACTACGTATGGATGACAAACAATATTCCTACGACTTTTGTCATTTGGGAAATCTAAACTACTTGTCTTAAGAGATTTTCGGCGATTAAATATTTCATACAATTGTTCTTTGACATCTTAGCCAAAAGCACAAGTCATAATGAACTACACAATGATTCTTAATAAGCACTACTTCCTATGTGTAACTTTAAAACTTTTGGATAAATCGACGATCATTTAAGGTTTTTCTGGTCATATTTTTTGTAAATCAGAATAAAAAGTATTAAAAAAGTGTTCAATTAGTTATATATAACATAGTAGCGCGCTAGATAATAACAATGGCAAGTATTTCAGCATTTTTTGGGTAGAACACAAATCTAGGGTGCTCGCATAATGCAGCTTAACTGCATAAAAATAACTTTGCAAACGTTTTTACCAAAGTTTCGATCTAATAAGCGATCTCAAACTTATTTTCATCATTACTATTTATGACAGCGATGTTCAATTTGTTCAACCGCTAGCTTTATACAGAAAATCGCCGACATATAATGTGTAAATCCGAGTAAAATCGTATCTCACTATCTGTCAAAAACAACATTGAAAACAAAATGGCTGCCGCGAGAAGACAATTACAATATCGGATCCGATTCCGGAAGCGTATAAGGGTAATCCCGGGTTTTGGCTATTAACTAAAAAATCCAGACAGGTGACAAAATACATCTTTGCATGGTAAAGAAATATAAACACTAGAATTGAAAACCAAAACATATATGTAAAAGAAAGAAAAAGCAGAAAATATTTTGTACACCAATTTAAAATTCAAAATCCAATACAATGTAACAGCTGGGAACAGTTTATCTGACAATATATATGTTCCTGGTAACAGGAAATTTTCTTTATCAGTGATAAATGTTGGTAATGCATGTTAGATGCTTTTAAAGTTAAACATATTACTGCAATTTCAAGGGGTATTTTTTTCTTCTCCATTTTGATAGGTCATTTAAAATAGCTGGAACTTTCTTATATAAAAAAAAAAAGATGTGGTATGATTGCCAATGAGACAACTATCCACAAGAGACCAAAATGACACAGACATTAACAACTATAGGTCATCGTATGGCCTTCAACAAGGAGCAAAGCCAATACACTATAGTCAGCTATAAAAGGCCCCGATAAGACAATGTAAAACAATTCAAACGAGAAAACTAACGGCCCTATTTATATAAAAAAAAATAACAAAAAACAAATATGTAACACATAAACAAACTACAACCACTGAATTACAGTCTCCTGATTTGGGACAGGCACAAATAGTGCAACTATATTATATGATACCTGAATGTAAGCAAATCATATGATATATAGGTGGAGTCCATTGGGCCACTCTACCTCCTCCTGTTTGATAACTTTGAAACGGATGAGATCCCCACCCCTTAACCATATACATTCATGTATGTCAGAGACTAAATAACTAATCAAATAAAATATAGGGAAAGTCCCTAGGATCACCCCACCCCTCCATGTTTTAGAACTTGGAAACAGTCGAGATCCCCACCCCTAAACCATATTTATTCATGTATGGGACAATATATATATAATCAAATGAAATATAGGTGGAGTCCCTGGGGGTCACCCCACCCCTCCTGTTTGAGAACTTGGTAACGGTCGAGATCCCCACCCCTAAACCATATATCTTCATGTAGGGGACAATTTACCTAATCAAATGAAATATAGGGGGATTCCCTGCGGGTAACCCCACCCCTCCTATTTGAGAACTTGGAAACGGTCGAGATCCCCACCCCTAAACCATATATATTCATGTATGGGACAATATAACAAATCATATGAAATATAGGTGGAGTTCGTGGGGCCACTCTACCCCTTTCTGTTTGAGAATTTATAACGGTCGAGATCCACAATCTTAAACAATATATTTTTATGTATGGGACAATATTACAAATCAAATGAATTATAAGGGGGTCCCTATGGTCACTGTACACCCTCCTGTTTGAGAATTTATATGTATGGGACAAGATAACACATTAAATGAAACATAAGGGTAGTCCCTAGGGTCACCCACCCCCTCTTGTGTGTGTTTTGAGAACTTGTATAAGATTGAAATACCAACTCCTAAACTAAACCATATTCATTCGTGTTTGTCATTTCAAAAGATTGAATGACATACAATGTCAATCTCATGTAACGTCACATATGCATGTCACTTTGCTAGACATAACCAACGTGTACTATTTTGTCCAATTTCAGGCGACCATGGGAATGAATAATTATGGGAACTTTGTTTGGAAGACTTCGTAACAGCATTATGTTACAATCATTTTTTTGATAATTAAAAAATGTTATTGATGGAAAATAATTAGTAGGTTTAAAGAATTTACCTTAATTATAATTTGAATTATTTCTGGTCCTATAAAAATTTTCATTTTCTTATGGCTCATTTTAAAGAAAACATATCTTTCAAGCCGAAGAATGTTTGACCAACTGTTTTTATAATTACCTGTCATTTTATTCCAAACTCAGAAATCATAGACTTGGGGTGAATGTGGGGGACATTTACATTTACTATGGACAGGTTAGACAGACCTCACCTTTAATCCCTGTAGTAGTAAACATTTGTCTGATGTGTGTCTCATAACTTTTGTACTATTGAACACAAACTCAGTTTTCTTTCCATGGAAGCAAGTCCATTCATACTTTTACAAGCTCGTACTAAAGTCAACTTGAACTACTAACAGTCAACTAATACCAACGTTAACTATCAACTAGAAGAACTGCAATCATTGCAAACTTGTATCACTGCAGACTCTATGACCATTAAAAAAAATATACTTGATATATGCGTCGCTTTAAAAAAACTTTGACAAAATATGAATTATTTGCCTTAATGATTAATTCATTAAATGAACATAAATGTACAATATATGAATGTTAAATGTTTGTTTTTTTTAAAAATCTTTAAAAAAAATTTGAAGCAACATTGCAACAGTTTTTATAATTATGTTTGGCTTGGTTTTTGGTTAACTGCCTACAGCGCTTACAGTGCTTTGATTTGTACAAGTTATCAGTGTTTTATGAACTACTTAACACAAATGGATGATGCAAGCACACAGTATTTTGTTTCACAGATTTCTGTCATATTTTCACAACTTCATCATACAGTCTAATACTGAGCATTGGTACAAAAAACACTATAAGACCACAAAAAGACTTTTTATAGGTATTAATATGGTATAGGGAGAAAAATAAAATTTAAATTTAAACCATTCAGGTATCCTCATTTCCCTTTTGAGGACAAGGAGACTAGCACTAAATGTTAGGTTGAAGTATCAAAATTTTAATTTAAAACATTCACTGGTACATGTTAGAAGATAAACCTGTATCACCTGTTGCAAGAAGGTATGTGTCAAAAAACTTATAAATTGTACAAAACCCTGTACAAATTATAATTTGTACAAACTAAAATCTTGTACACAACATATATATATATATAGTATTTAAAGAAAACAAGTGTTGTTATTGCATATTTCTACTTACAGGGACCAAACCATGCAGTATCGACAGCTTGCACCACAGGATTACATTCCATAGGTGATGCTTGTAGATTTATACAGCACGGAGATGCAGATGTGATGATAGCTGGTGGGACTGAAGAAAGTCCCAATCCACTATCTGTTGCAGGGTTCTCCAAGATGAGAGCACTTAGTACAAGTTATAATGACAATCCTAAACAGGCATCCAGACCATTTGACAGAAAACGTGATGGTTTTATTATGTCGGAAGGTGCAGCTGTATTAGTTTTAGAAGAACTATCTCATGCCTTAAATCGAGGTGCAACAATATATGCAGAAATTTTAGGATACGGGTTATCAGGGGATGGGCATCACATAACAGCACCTATTGAAGATGGCAATGGGGCTTATCGATGCATGAAATCAGCATTAAATGACGCTCAAGTAGAAAGTAGTCAGATTCATTATGTAAATGCACATGCTACCTCAACCCCTTTAGGGGACATGGCTGAGAGTAAGGCAATAATGAAATGTTTAGGGGGAAACACAAATTTAAGGGTTTCCTCTACAAAAGGTTCCACAGGACATTTACTAGGTGCTGCCGGTAGTATAGAAGCTTTGTTTACTGTGATGTCTTGTTACTCAGGGAGGATCCCAGCTACTTTAAATTTACATGAACCTGATACAGGCGTAGTTTTAAATTATATTGCTAATGACTCAGTGGATTGGATATCCAAATCATCTAAACGTATTGCATTAACTAACTCATTCGGATTTGGAGGATCAAATGGATGTCTATGTATATCATCTTTTATTCAATAAAATAAAATGCTGCTTTGCTTTTTTATATACAATGTTATTCAAGTTATAAGTTTACAAGTAGGTTGTTGGCAAATGAAAATTAAACAGTAGTTAAGGCAAATGTAATGAGAGACATAAATTCAATTTTGCAAAATCCTAGCTTTGATTCATCTTCGCTAGCCAAGGGTTACGGCAATCCACTCCTGTTCTCACCCTTGGCAGATTGAGCTAACATTTGTGATGTCAATGTTGCGCCATCTATCGGAAGATTAAAGTCACGCCCATTCCGAATACATTATTCTTGACCAATGGTAGCACTTGAACTCTTCAATTCGGAGGTAAAAACACGGTAGCGTCTAGATTCTACACACTTAGTAAAGCCGGAAACGAAAATATACGTCAACATTCATGCATTTGCTAGGATAAAATTTAAGAAAAAGGGCAGGACAGGAGTTTTGAGTATAAAAAAAGGTAGCTCTGATTAATCATTTTACAGGAGTTATGAGCCTTTGACAGTTATCTTACAAGGCTTTTAATTTGCTACACCAGAAGGGCGTTTCATCTACATAAGACTTATCAGTGATGCTCAGATCAAAATAGTTAGAAAGCAACAGGAAGAGCATTGAAATATAAATTCTATGGAAAATTGTATTTGTAAGCACTCTTTATTTTCAACACTTTTTTTCTGAAATTTGTATCGAAGGTATTTAAGACACGGCAATTGATCTGCACAAATAAACAGTCAGTTTAACAAGAGTTTTGTCCCTTGAAATAGAATCTATATGAAAAAAATGTGCAAATTAAGCTTAATGGCTAAATTGCATGCATCTTTTATTCAAAATAATTATATACTGAGCCAAAAAAGTTTAGCAGCACTTTTAAATATTTTTGTTGTTTCTGGAAAAAATTATTTAAACAACATTGATATAATCCTTAGTTTTACCTGTAATTTAAAACAGACGTACTTTTTTCCTGGTGATTGATTTCACGCCATTACAGCTTTGCACGTGTAATTGACGTTTTACCTTCTGTACCTGTACTTTTTAAACGATATTAAAAATTTCTTTTTCACTAACAATCAGAAACATACCATTGATAAGAAAATACATACACCTTTGAAAAAATTGCATGGGGCGTCAACCAGGCCTCCACGAAAATGACCGTCAGAAAGCTCTGGGAATGGTTGATGCCAAAATGAGTGTTGCTGACATCATGGCTCGATTTAATGTTCATATGGCAACAGTTTAAAACAGATATCGACAAATTACAACTGCACAGGATAGGCATACTGAACTATTAGTTCGGTCAAGAAAGACAACTCGTACTAAAAAAAGGGGAGGTAACTCAATTTTCTTATAAAATGAAACGAGATTTTTGCACGCCAACTTGTGTACATAAATAATTAAATATCGGATCACAACGGGTTTTGAATGTTTAACGATCGATGTCCACGCTTAATTCCAATAGTATAATAATTTGTTATCTCAATAGAAAACCGAGTTTAGAATCATATTAGGATTATTACGGTTTATATATAATATAATTTCAATTACTTTTTATTATACGAGATGCGTAATTATTCAGTGTAACATACGTCTTTCTTATCTTTGAACACTTTTCTAAACATGCAAATTCTGTTAAGAAAATGAAAATTATTTTCAATTTAACTATTAACGAATTTTGTGAAAAGTTTGTTTCTTTTTTCATCTTTGAACAGCAAGATGGCGAAATCCATCTATAAAATCTATTAAATTTTGCAAGTTTAAAATAGAGAATGATTTAAAACAAAATCGATTTCACTTCTTCGATACATAAGGTAAAAATAAATAAAAAGTATTATGTAATCAAATTTTGTTGAATATCTATTTCCAGTTTATGATCTTTTACATGTTTTGTATGTAAAGATAGTAAGGTAAACATAAATAAACAGAATTAACACCTTTATGTTACTGCTTCGTAAACGATGATGTCCTACTGATTTTATGGTCATCATACTGATACTTTATATATTCCTTAGTTTTAACATGGAAGTATTATATTGATATATATATATATAATACTTCCATGGTTTTAAGGAAGACACCTTTAACCAATTAATTGTATGGTGTGTTATAACTTTGGATATTGATAAGGGTAAATACAGAAAAGCGCTTTGAACGCATCACAATCATTAAGTGATATTGTCAATGTTATATAAATACATTAATCCTAAAAGTTTTCATTCGGATTTTTTTTTTATAATTTCATTTTACATTTAGCAGACACGTATAAATTGATTCGAAAGACTGTGTCATGACTAAACAATTTCGGAAATTATAGTCAGCTATAAAAGGCCCCGACATGACAATGTAAAACAATTCAAACGAGCAACATAACGGCCTTATTTATTTTAAAAAACTAGCTTGGTTAAAACAAAGCAACATGCATGTCGGTGAAAAGTGAACCATAATTATTTCTGATGGGATTTGCATGCAATTGGTCTCAGTTGAAAAAAACGTTAACCTAACATAACATACATTTGGTCAATGAAAAAAAATCATGTCAGTTTCACAGTTCCAATTTTTGTTGTCGAATAAAGAGGTTTTTTAAAATGTGATTTGTCCGTTCGTCAAGCAAGACAGTTGTTTTAGCTATGGACACTTAACGAAAGATTGACTTATATATAAGTCTACATTGTATTTATTGTTAAATTAAGTTTATAATGAGGAATACGTGTGTGAAGGGAAGAAAAGTCAATTTGTACTCCTTACAGAAGCTACAAAATGTATGTTAATTTTATCTCACTTGGGCTTTTTTTTTTATCTTTTAAATTAAATTATGATATTGCATAAAGTATAGTATATTCTAAAAGAGAGATCCTATTTTTATAATCAAAACCAATCTATAGTGTCACTGTTTAAATATTGCAATTCTGGACATAATTTCATTATATTGTTTGTTATATTGGTTTCTTACAACATCTACTACTAGGGACACAAATTCGGCACTGTTGACTTCAATTTGTTTGGTTACTTGAACTCTTCCTGGTTTCAAATGTTAATATAACTTGATTTGCTTGGTAAAACCTTTTAAAAGGTTGCATACATGTATCTTTTATTTGACACAATAGATGGTAACCTCCATGCTGCAAGATTTTATGATTTTAGTCGTTGTGTATTCAAGTAACAATCCATTGTGTGATTTTTAAGAATTAAACTTTTCCAAATATATTACAGTTTTGAGTATTTTTTTAATTTATTTTCATATTCGTTTTAATGATTATTTCATAATAATGTTTATTTCTAAAGGAATATATGTAACGGATCTCAACTATGACAAAGTATTTAGTAAACACGGGGTATTTTCCAAAATACATGTAGCTATATAACTTAGCCAAATCAAAAACTCGTCAAAGATAAAACTCTGAAAGTGTTCAACTTGAAATGATAAGAAAAGTGTGAAAAATTAATAATATTTATACACGCATCACTCCCTGTAGAGAACAATCAAAGATACTTGAATCACACAAATCAATATTGGTATCCCGGGGTGTGTAGGTTTATACAGTACATGTAGTTGTTAAAAAGTTAATTAGTAAATATTTCTGTTAAAACATATTTCAAACTTTTATCATACTACTGAGTATCGGAATGTATTATATGTGGGTTTTTTTTTCAGGGAAGATAAATCATTATTGTTAGCAGAGACATAACGATTGTAATATATATGTCACTGTTGTTAGTTAGCTTACGGTTATGGAAAAATTATGAAATAATAATTATTGAAATTTTAATAATTTAAAAAATCGAAGCCATTTTTTCTGTTAAAAATATAACTGGTGCAACCAAAGAACCTTATCCAATTGATGTTTATGCATGGTCACGATTGAAGCTTATTCTTTTACTCAATTAAAATCCGAAAGAAAAAAGAAAAATTTTAATTTCGACATGCATCCGTAACACCAGTCTTTTGTCAAAGTTTTTCTCGGAAGCTTCCAGCAAATTTATTTGTGTCATTGTAATGAAAAAATATATTAAGATTGTTAATTGTTTGAAGTCCACTTTTCAACATAATGATTCCTTTGTATACTTTATCCTCTATCATGATTGAAAAGGGGAAAATACACAAAAAACGTATACCTTGTGTATTGCAAGTATTTCTACTTTAATGTCACATGTAGAGTAAACATGTATATCTTCAAAATTATATTGTATATCAGAATCTTAAAGGATATAACCATACTGATTCATTAAAGTATAAGTTTTTTTCCGATGACTTCGTATCCAATCGTGTAAAATTCTTTTTTCCATGACGATTTTTCAATTTTCAACCATAAAAAGACGGGAGAATTACAAAAGTTAATTTTTAGACAAAAATACCATTTTATTTCCCTGTCTTTGGAGATTATTAAAATATCCACGCGAAAAAAAGAAAATAACGAATACTATTTTTTATTGAAGCAAATAGATGTCAGGGGTTCGCAAAACAATGCCTTCTCTGTATACATTAAAAGAGCTACTTTGCTATTTATGTTAGCAAATTTTAAATCAAAAGTGACGGATGTTTAAAATATCTTATTTTCATAAAATTTACATCATTAAACAGTTCAAACCTTAAAGAAACTATATTTAACCACGCGAAGAAGAAATTCAAATGTTAACATAAAGTAATACGGGTATAAAACTATTTGCCCATACAAATCTATAGTAAAAGTAATCTCTGTATATGAATAATTACTAGCGCATGCGCATTAAAGACCGAACGAATTCTTGTACATGACGATATCTCGTAGACCAAAAAAAACTATCATAAAGGGAGGAGCGTTACCTTCGCTTTACGTCAACACGTGACAAGTTTTTTCCTGCTCAAAAGTAGTGCATTGACTAAGGGCAGCTGCTGGTGTGCCTGCCAATCCTTCATTGTTGCACTTCTAAGGGCATGACTGAGAAATTGATTTTGAATAACACTATACTCATTTCCGCATTTTGACCCTCCCGCACTCCATACAAAGAAAATCATAATGAATGTGAGTGATAAACATTCATGTTGCTTCTGACATGTCATAATTCCATTTTGTTATTATTAAAATTATATGTTTAATATGATTTTGTAATAAAATAAAATTTCACATTTTTGTTGCTAAACTTTTTTGGCTCAGTATATATAAAGAATAAGATGTGGTATGATTGCCAATGAGACAACTCTCCACAAGAGATAGAATGTTCATAGCCAGAATCAGTTGTACTTTTTAACATATACAAAGATGCAACAGGAATTTGTGAAATTATGGACAACCATAACTCAAAAACCAACAACAGTAAACATGTTTTAAGGGAAAAAAAACGTATATATGATATACCATATGTTTACTCTTAATATGCATGTTTACTATCAACCAGAAACTAGACTATAGCTTCACTCTATAGTCTAGATTCACGTTGATAGTTAACATGCATATTTAGAGTAAAAATATGGTATATCAATATTTATTCCATATTGGTATTATTTTAGTAGGTTTCTCTATATGAATTGGATTTTGAATAAAAAAGCATATTCACCTGAGAAAGTGTTATTCACCGCGCTAAACGTCACGCGCTTTTACATGCAACGTTATGGTAAAATGTTTCATGTAAAAAAAAATTGGTATATGTTTGTCATTAGATACATTTTCTTCTCTCGGACTATGGAATAAAACAATTACTGTCTTTTGTTTCGGTAAATATGGGGTTTTATTGACTTTTGAAAAACTGATATTCACTTCGGCCGTCGGCCTCAGTGAATATCATTTTTTCAAAAGTCAATAAAACCGCATATTTACCTCATCAAAAGACAGTAATTGTATATTATAGTATAACTAATCGCCGTATTTGAATATCAAAAATAAGACAACGCGTGACCGAACGACGCATTGATTAAACGAGTGCGTTCGGTCACAAGTTGTCTTATTTTTGATATTCAAATACGGCGATTAGTTATTCTTTTTATTACATTGGCAAATGGCTTTTTTTTATGAAATTAATGTAGAAAATGTAAGGAACTATATCTTTTTCCTACGCATTGACAATTTGTTTTGATCCGACGTTATCGACGTCTTGACAACGCCTATTGTTGTATGACGTCAGAGAGTGAAATAACCACGTTTATTTCACATGTGAAATTATCGGTTTTTATCTAACTGGGAAATCAATGTAATTCATTGCAACCAATGTAATAAATATATATATGGTACACATAAGTGATATATATATATATATATAAATTGTAAAATCTAAGAATTGTGATAATAAGGGAAAAGGGGGGAGACTCATAACAGAATTCTGTCCTCAAGCACCTATATGAAAAATGATATAGCAAATGCAGTTGTGGAAAGCCATATTTAGCAATATAAATCCACTGAGATCCGTCAGAGATTAACTAGGGTGTTCTTGCAGTACTCCTTCAGTGCTCATTTAAATGAGGTATCACAAAAGATGGAAAAGCAGGGCCGTAGCCAGGAATTTTCAAAGGGGGTTATTTGGACTCGAGAACTCGACTTTGAAAGTCAAAATTCGAACAGAACATTGACTTTAACAGTGCTTATTTGTTTTCAAGGGAGGGGTGGGGGTTCGGACCACCCCCTGGCTACGGGTATGAAAAGAATCTGCAATAGTATCAAAACATTAAAGATAATGAATAATAGAGATGGGCCATTTTGTACATATACCACAGGGAAACTTCGTGCTAAGCATTTTTATGTACTGTTTCATTGCATTTAATAGAAACGGGATTTTGTGGCAAATAAAAACAAGATTTTTGTAGGTAATCCACAGACTGTAATCCAAAGATTTTTGTTATAGAATTTAAAACATTGATTACTCACTTGATTTTCTGTGTAATACTAGCTTTTATTATTTACAAAAAGTGTTAAACAACCTTTAAATTAGAAAAACTAGAGTATCTAAAGTCGAGTGCACCCTACTAGAAAAAAGGGGGGCTCCTACAAGGTGTACTTGATTTGGTTCATATTTATATTTGTTTTAACCAATATCTAAATTTATAAACTTGTTTTTAGGGAACTATTGATAGCACTGCATGTAACTATCCTCTATCAAGCACCAAATTTCCAAAATTGAGAGTATGAGGGGAAAGGCTCAGTGTGGATTTTTGTACTTAACATGTTTAACATTGAATCAACACAAGGCCCGGTACATAATCCTCAATTGAATAATTCAAACGATTTATTAAAGAATTTAACTGCTATTTATTTATTATTTAGTTTCGGACTTAGTGTCATTATTTTTATAGCAGATAATTATTTTTTATTCTTTAAGTAACTTTTCCAAATACTTGATAAAATAAAACATATCATTCACAAACCGTTTTACACTATTTCGTACACCTTTACGTATGCTTTCCCCCAATTTTTCGTAATTGAATTTTGTAAAATCTTTTACTGTGCAATCTTATACCATAGATGATATCCATGCTTTTATAAAATGTACCAGAGACATATATAATACCGAAAATTAGCTCTGCAAATCAGGCTTAGCTAACATGACCAAACCGAAGAATCTGTCTCACTCTGTCTCCACATAGTCACCTTTCTTTGAAGATCAAATACAGTGGCGGATCCAGAAATTTCCATAAGTGGGGGCCCACTGACTGACCTAAGAGGGGGCCCGCTCCAGTCACGCTTCAGTGATTCCCTATATGAGCAACCAAATTTTTTTCCAAAAAGGGGGGGGGGGGGGGGGCGGGCCCCTTGGGCCCCCCCTAAATCCGCCTCTGAAATACCTATATATTCTTTAATATTAAGATATTTATATGGCAAGCCGTTTTACTATTCATTCGAATTTCAAGATATCTCCTATGATATATAAGATATCTTATATAATATATAAAATATATCTCCTTTAATATATAAGATATCTTATATAGTTTCATTTTTATAAGATATCTCATATATTATATATATATATATGAGATATCTTTAACGTTATATAAGATATCTTTAATGTTATATATACTGCAGCTGTCCTATTTGAGCAGTCAAATTGCATTGACTGTATAATTCATATGTGATATCAAATAAACAATTTTTATATGAGATATCTTATAAAGACAATTATATAAGATATCTGATAAACTATATAACATATCTTATATAACATTAAAGATATCATATATAATATATAAGATATATCCTATAATATATAAGATATCTTATATAATTTCATTTTTATGAGATATCTTATATATTATATAAGGTATCTCCTAAAATTGATAAGATATCTTATATAGTTTATAATAAGATATCTTATATAGTTTATAATGAGATATCTTATCAAGACAATTATATAAGATATCTGATAAATTATATGAGATATCTTATAAACTATATAAGATATCTTATAAACTATCGATATATCTTATAAACTATATAAGATATCTTATGAACTATATAAGATATCTTATAAACTATATAAGATATCTAATAAACTATATAAAAGATATCTTATTAAGTTTATGAGATATCTTGAAGTAAGAATAAATAGCAAAACAGCTTGCCATATATTTAGGTAATTTTATTTTCACTATTTTATATTTGTCTGTGCACCGTCTGAACATCCAAGGTAAAAAAGTTATTAGTTCCGATTCCGGATATTTTACACACCAAACCGATTTCAAAATTCTTACACCAGGTCAACTTCCTGTATAAAAAAAAATCTGATTTTTCTACAAGTTACTTACTATCATGGCATCATTAGTTGGAGATGTTATGCATTTAAAAATTGGAGCAACGGAAAAGTGGCCTACGGATGTAGCCTTTTTTCAGCCATATCAGGTCGAACAAGTTACTCTTCCCGACTATTCTAATTGTCTAGCAGTGCGAACATTTCTGAGCATGAGTGGCCTGAAGTTTGATCTTCAACTGAAAACAAATGCAGAGGAAATGTCTCCATCAGGAAGGGTTCCATTCTTAAAGATGGGAGCGTTTCTGGTTGCAGAATTCGACCCAATTGTGGCAAATGTAAATATGAGAGGGTTGTCCATAAGTGCGCATTTGGATGAGACCGAACGATCAGAAATGACAGCATATATTACTATGGTCCATACAGTACTTTACAATGCAGAACTGTATTTGTCATGGATAGACAAAGATATATTTGCTTCAACCACAAGACCAAGATATGGATCCGTACACCCATGGCCTTTGAGTTGGATTTTACCATGGAAAAGACAAATGGAGGTGAAATCAAGATTGAATGCATGTGGTTGGATTGATAAGACAAAAGAAAATGTTCTTGATGAAATAAAGGCATGTCTTCAGGCTCTGTCTGATCGCTTAGCTAAGAACACTTATTTCTTTGGTGAAAAGCCCACAGAATTGGATGCTTTAGTGTTTGGACATTTGTATAATCTCATTACTGTTCGGTTGCCCGATTCAAAACTGACAGGATGCATTCAAAACTACAGGAATTTAGTAGATTTATGTACTCGTATTGAGGGGAAATTTTACAGAGACATTCAAGAAAATTAATATCAGTTGATATACATTGTTCTTGTGACAGGTCAATCTTTGTCAAATAAAAATGTATTAGATCTATCTAAATCATAGATTTTTACACTATTCAAAATTAAATATGAATGTTGATTGAGTGTTACTTTATCCATAAATAGATTTGTTACACATGTAAATTGTATATTTTTTTTCTTTTTATCAAAATCAATATCTGACAGTTAAATTATCAAGTTTTCAATGTACGGTTGGAATTGTCTTAACCATTGTTAACATGTGTTGTACATTTTACATGAAATTGAGAATGGAAACAGGAAATGTGTCAAAGAGACATCAATCTGACCAAAAAGCAAAAACAGCAAAATCTCTAGCACCTGTAAGTGAGCTTCAGCTGCCCCCCCTAAACCCTTGTAAACAATGATGTGTACTAGATCAGCAGAAGTGGACCAGAGGCTGCTGACTTGGGACAGGCACATATAATATTTGGAGGGGTTAAACATGTTTTGTGAGATCTCGATCCTCCCCCTGTACATTGTACCCTTTCCAAAGTTAGAATAAACAAACAAAGTTTAAAAGATGTCTGACTCCAATGTCATAATAGTTAACAGAAAAAACTAAGCAAAATGACAATGATACATAAATGAACAAGGAACTACTACCAGTTAACTGACATGCCAGCTCCAGACTTCAATTAAACTGATTGATAGATTAATTTCATCATCATGACCATATAAAAATCACGCACACTCCCCCCCTTTAGTGGTTTACAATCAAACCATAGATCATCATGATCATGATATATACAAGAAGAACGTCAATAGGCTTAGTATGTATAATGCCATCTTTAACAACCCGACAACTGTTTTGTAACTACATGTATATCCCTTCTGAATAAGTTTATGTAAAGGTCATGCATGTACAAACACTTTATTTTTAACAAAAATAGCAACTATGAAAAGATGTGGTATGATTGATTTGCTCCCTTTAATAGTCAAAATAATGTTTCTCTGAAAGAAAAAAAAATATTCTGTCATCTGCTTTTTTTTTTAGAGTGTTTAAGCTTTTTGAGTTGTAAAAATTCTGGGAGGTCATTTTTATAGATACATGTAAGAAACAGTATTGGTCCTAATACTGTTCTTTGGAGGTGCACCAGAGAAGGAAGATTAAGTGTGTCACTTTGTATGCCATAGAAGCTTATAAAGGAAGTGACCATGCAAAACTTTGTGAAGTGGCAGATCCAGGGGGAGGGTTCCGCGGGTTGGAACCCTCCCTTTTTTTTGGACGATCAATGCATTTGAATGGGGACATTCCTCCTGATACCAAAATGTATGAGTCACAATTAAAGGAAAAAAAATCAACAATAGAGAAACTTAAAAAAGATAACGAGCTCCTAAGATCAAATAAAGAAAGATTTAAATACCATAAAAAAGGATTTGGAGAAAAGAAACTTAGAACTTCAAAATCAACTTGCACAAATCAGACAGTCAAAAACAGAATCTGATATGGACAATGAAAAGTTATTTTTTCTTATAGATAACGCAAAAAAAGATGCGGAAGAAGTAAGGTATAATGGCAAAGAAAGAATTGAAGAAAAAGATGCAGTCATGAAGGACTTACAAGATAGATTACAGTCCTTTTTATATGACTGTGAGGATAACCCCATCCAGCCATGGATAAAGCAACAAAATGCAAGGCAAAATCAACAAAGTGAAACACAAGAAATGCAGTAAATCAACAAAACAATACAAATGTTTCAAATATTCCATCGCGAGAGAGTACACAAAATCTTATTAGTCCTACAGAAAAAGCTGCTCAACCTCACTCAAACTCTCACATGGCAAATAAGAAAACTAATGACATCATCATTGAACCAATCAACACAGATGTCATCTTCCTGCATGACTCTATTTGTCGTTTTGTGGATATTGATAGGCTTCTTTTTTAAAAGATCGGGAAAAGAAGGTATGAGATTTAATAACTACACAATTGGAGATGCTTTAGGGCAAGTAGACATCATGGTCTTCTTTCTTCATTATAGAGGGGTGGAAAGGGGGTATCTGTTTCTCCTTTCTCCCGCCCCTCTGCTTCCATCTCCCACTTTAACAACCGTCTTTTTTTCAGATCAATAAAGCTTTCGGTGGCCGTGTGTTACCTTTCCTCGTCAGTTTTAAAATAGCGTCGTACTACAGTACATGATATATAAGGCAAGGAGATGTTTGTTACAGATCAGCTCAATTATCTATAGTAAAGGATACTAGTATACAATGTTTATGAATTTGGTATGATATATATAAAATTGAGAATGGAAATGGGGAATGTGTCAAAGAGACAACAACCCGACCAAATAAAAAACAACAGCAGAGGGTCACCAACAGGTCTTCAATGTAGCGAGAAATTCCCGCACCCGGAGGCGTCCTTCAGCTGGCCCCTAAACAAATATATACTAGTCCAGTGATAATGAACGCCATACTAATTTCCAAATTGTACACAAGAAATGTTTGTATGTTTTGTATTGTCTTTGTATCAATCCTGTAATTTTGGATTTCACACCAATAAAAATTACTTACTTGTTATAGTTGGACCCCCCCCCCCCCTCCTTGGTTGGGACCCCACCTTTTTTAAAATGGCTAGATACGCCCCTGTTGTGGCCCTCCTCAACAAACTCCATTTTGAGAAAAGTCAGTTTGGGTGTTACTGTATTGTTGCACTTGCTTTTGAATAATAAATCATGAATATATTCCATATCATTCACCAAAACAAAATTTGCTGTTTCTTTTAAAAAGTATATGAGAAACCAGAGACATTGAGAAACAAACCTTAATTCAGCATATGCATTGAGTAATAAACCCTAACAGACAATATGTCCACCATGCAAGTACTCCATACACCAAATACAGATGACATATTGAGTATTGTACCTGAAAACAACAAATATAACCTTGAAAAAGTCACATTGACTGGTGAACCATGAAAATGAGGTCAAGGTCAGATGAACCCTACTAGACATGTTTTTCTTACAATCATTCCATACACAAAATATAGTACAATAGTACATACTGAAATTTTATAAAATGGATATTTTTAAGCCTGTACGGGGTGTCCAACAGCAGTTTTGAAGAAAAAAATAGAAAACAAACACCAAATGTTTCCATGGATACTGAACTTGTACAATTTTGTTTTAAGTGTTTGTTTACAGACTTGAAATCTGCTGAGAAATAGGATTCTAAATCTGTATACATGTTTTGGTATTCTTGTAGCATTGGCTATATCCATTTCAAAATGCATGCACATGTTCTTGAACTTGAAGACCAAATTTCAGCTTCATTTGCTAACTGTGTATTGCTACCTAAAGCAAGATGGAACCTGCTAGACCGACACGTACACCTTGCATTAAATAAACCAAGAAAATAAGGTCCAGGCCAGATGAGATCAGTTAGACAGACATACTCGCGTAGCAAGTATTCCATACACCAAATATAGTTTTGCTAATAATATCTGAAATATGGACTTTATCACGAAAACTTTGATAATCATAATGAGTATTTCACATGACTAAGTAGAAAACGGCTGCTGAACCATGAAATTCAGTTCAATGACCACGTGGACATAGGACAGATATGAAAACTTTTTTACTGACATACGGCATCTGCATACAAGATATGAAGCACCCAGGTCTCCTACCTTCTGAAATATAAACCTTAATACAGATATGTATATATATACATGTCACGTCCATTCTGTGTCTTATTTCTGTTTGTATCCATCTGATGAAGCCTTTTCCAACTGATTTTTATTTTTCGTTCTTATTTTTTACTGTTACACCACTGTCCCAATGGGAGGGTTGGGATCCTGCTAACATGTTTAACCCCGTCACATTCTGTATGCATTTGCCTGTTTCAAGTCAGGAGACTGTAATTCAGTGGTTGTCGTTAGTTGATATGTTACCATTTGTTTTTTCGTTCATTTTTTGTACATAAATAAGGCCGTTAGTTTTCTCGTTTGATATGTTTCATTTTTATAGCTGACTATGCGGTATGGGTTTTGCTTATTGTTAAAGGCCGTACGGTGACTTAGAGTTGTTAGTTTCTGTGTCATTTGGTCTCTTGTGGAGAGTTGTCTCATTTGCAATCATACCACATCTTCTTTTTGCTCACCTTGCCCAAAGGGCCAAATGAGCTTTTCTCATCACTTGGCCTTCCGTCGTCGTCGTTAACTTTTAGAAAAATCTTCTCCTCTGAAACTACTGAGTCAAATTTAACCAAACTTGGCCACAATCGTCATTAGGGTTTCTAGTTTTAAAAATTTGTCCGATGACCCGGCCAACCAATTAAGATAGCCGCCATGGCTAAAAATATAATATAGGGGTAAAATATAGATTTTGGCTTATATCTCTGAAACCAAAGCATTTAGAGCAAATCTGACATGGGGTAAAATGATCTATCTGCCCTGAAATTTTCAGATGAATCGGACAATCAGGTGTTGGGTTGCTGCCCCTGTATTGGTAATTTTTAAGGAAATTTTGCAGTTTTTGGTTATTATCTTGAATATTTTTATAGATAGAGATAAACTATAAACAGCAATAATGTTCAGCAAAGTAATATCCACAAATAAGTCAACATGACCAAAATGGTAGTTGACCTCTTAAGGAGTTATTGCCCTTTATAGTAAATTTTTGACAATTTTTCGTAAATTTTTGTAATCCTTTACACAAATCTTCTCCTCTGAAACTACTGAAATTTAATTAAACTTGTTCACAATCTTCATTAGGGTATCTTGTTTAAAAAAAAATATGTCCGACGACCCGACCAGCGAACCAAGATGGCCGATATGGCTAAAATAGTCACATGGGGTAAAATGCAGGTTTGGGCTCAAATCTCTGAAATCAAAGCATTAAGATTAATCTGAGGAGGATATAATTGTTCATTAGGTAAAGATCTATCTGCCTTGAAATTTTCAGACCTATAATCAGGCAAACCGTTGTTGGGTCGCTGCCCCTGAATTGGTAATTTTAAGAAAATTTTGCAGCTTTTAGTTATTATCTTGAATATTATTATAGATAGAGATAAACTGTAAACAGTAATAATGCAAAACAAAGTAAGATCTACAAATAAGTCAACATGATCAAAATGGTCAATTGACCCCTTAAGGAGTTATTGCCCCTTATAATCAATTTTTAACATTTTTCATAAATTATGTAAATTTTTTGTAGATTTTTACAAAATATTTTCCATTGTGACTACTGGGACAAGTTCATTATAGATAAAGATAATTGTTAGCAGCAAGAATGTTCAGTGAAGTAAGATCTACAAACAAATCACAATCACCAAAACAAAATTTTGTCATGAATCCATCTGTGACCTTAGTTAAATATATGCAGCGACACAGGCTCTTTAGAGCCTCTATAGTTTTATATGATATAGTTACGCCAAATCTATATGGTACATGCAAGACAAAACATATATAACTTGTGTTTCACACGACTTCGATTTTCTAAAACCATACTGAATATCGAATAATATATGTTGTATGTCAATTGGTTTATATCCCTCTCATTCTTGAAAGTTGGGGCAACATTTGCATGTTTTCAATCGTTTAAGAGACCATTGAATATTAATATGATAGTTTGTGAAACTTTTTCCGTTAGTTCCCTAAGGATTCGGACATTAGGGTTATCAGACTACAAGCTACGTGTTACTTCCTGCTTCATTGGGTTTTTTATTTTACATTAGAGGGTGGTGGGGATTTCTACCTTTTTTTGGAATTATATCATCGGTTTTCATTGTAAATACAGATTCTAACTGACGATTAAAAATATTCGTGTTTTCCTCTATGTGTATTTTTCTCGTTTTGCAGTTAATACTTCGATCAGATCAGATTTTATGATTTTCCACACGGGCTTCATTATTTATTATAATCTTTATAATTTTACGAGATTGTTCCCGTACCATTTTTAACCATGATACATGTTTCAATTTTAAATGGTGGTTATTTTATTTACACTATATGGATTACACTAGTTAGTGAAGAAAAATCTAAGGTTCAGTCTTTCCGTGTTAACTTGACAACCGATTGTTGTAAACTATGATCGAAAGTTGATGGTTTTTGTTTTGGTTCTGGTCTCACTGGAACAACTGATGGAAATCTACAGTATACGTAAATTCATCTTTTTTCTTCAACCATTTTTGTTGTTAAAAATACCAAACTATATAGATACACCAATGATGATTATTGGCAAGCTTTGTTAAATTTGTCTCAGTAGTTTCAGAGACGATTTTTGTAAAAGATATAACTTGAAAAACAAACAGTATTATTTATTTACTCACATGAAACAAACCGGGGTGTGGTATTCAGTACGTAGGAGAAACTGGACGATATTTATCTAAACGCACTCAAGAACATCTGTATCGTTTTAAAAGACCCAATAAATTCAAAAGTATCATTTACCAACACTTTAAGAAGCACAACCATCCTTTTAAATATTTAGCAGTTCAACCTTTAGAAGTTGTAAATAAGCAGCCTGGTGAATCGCATTCAAAGTTTGTACGATCACGGAAAATAATTGAATTAAATTGGATTAAAAAATTACAGACAGTTTACCCTCTCGGTCTAAATGATAATATCATGGGAATTGGTAATATATCTAGAACCAATTCCGTTAACATTTTGGATATAGTTTCTAAAACTGTTCGTAAAAAACGTTCTCACGGTCGTAGAACAAATCGCAATCAAAGAAAATTTCGGGCCAATCATACCAATATTTCGGACCTAATTTCTATTTCAAAAAACAACGGCAGACATTATCTGTTAACAAAACTCTGTTCGTTACCGGTTAATAAGTTAAATAAAATTTTGGAGGATTGCAACACAATTTCATATAGCAGTCCTAAGTATGAAATTGTTCAAATTATTATGGCATATTATTATTCTAAATTATTTCCCAAAATTGATCGCCCTGAAGATCATAAAAAACATTTTATTAAAATTAAGTATGTCAATAAAGGCTTTGATTTTGTAAATATTGCCGGTATATTTAACGATCATTCTGTTAAAGAACAAATTCCTGGATATTTCGACAATACTGGGCTACCTCTTATTTGTTATATTTACAAGAAATCTACCCGGAAATTTGTGTTTAATTATAGTCAATTGTGTAAAGATGTTAATATCAGTGAAAATACACCTACTTCATGTAATTGCAGTAATTCCGAATATATTTATGGACCCATTTCCCATGTTATAACAGGAGATCTTAACATCGTTCAAGACCGAGAGTTAAAATCATTCCTCAGTAAAGGACCTAAATATCGTCCCCCGTCAATTATTAATTGGAATGAGTGTCGTAATATCATCCACGACTCACTCCATACTTACTGTATGAAATGGATAAAACGGGAAAAAGCTGACAAAAAATCTTTGGACTCTTTTTTTAATTCAGTAATGAAGATAGTTGATGTACGTATTCAACATTTTAAAGAACATTTTACTATAAACAATAACCACAATAAACCTATTTCTCGTATCAAACATAAACTAAAAGAACTAGCCAAGGAATTTGTTTTTGTCCCGGCAGATAAAGCTGCTAATAATATTATTATTGTTTGACGTAAATTTTACATTGAGGTTTTGAAAAAGGAAATCACCAATTCGCCAACATTCCAACTGACTCCATTTTCAGAAAACGAAATCTGTAACAAACATAAACTTTTAGCCACCGCTTTACAAGCAGAGCCAAATACAATGAAAGTCCCAACTATGTATTGGCTTCCGAAGCTACACAAAACCCCTTACAAATATAGATTTATTTAGTCTTCAAGCCATTGTTCAACTACTAAATTGTCTATTCTTCTTACCAGCACACTTGGTACAATTAAAAACCTGATAATAAATTGTTCAAATAAGGCCTTCGAAAATAGTGGAATAAATTACTTTTGGAGTGTCAAGAACTCGTTGGAAGTACTTGATAAATTGCATGCTTATATTGGTGATTTTGAATCTGTTCAAAGTTTTGATTTTTCTACCCTGTATACCACATTGCCTCACATTCTCATTAAGAAAAAATTCACACACCTAATTAGATGGGCATTCAAAAAATCAGAATGTGAATATATATGTTCAAACTCTTTTAG
Source organism: Mytilus galloprovincialis (assembly GCA_037788925.1). Taxonomy (NCBI): domain Eukaryota; kingdom Metazoa; phylum Mollusca; class Bivalvia; order Mytilida; family Mytilidae; genus Mytilus; species Mytilus galloprovincialis. The sequence goes on from CM075341.1 coordinate 22,691,107, forward strand.
GTCATTTTTTAGTAGCAATAAACAAAAAAACTATGTTAATTGGACATGCTTTGATACTATATATGCCCTTGAATTTTTACTAGATAACATTTTTGTCCGCTTTGGAGATTCCGTATATCGTCAGATTATCGGAATTCCAATGGGGACTAACTGTGCACCACTTATTGCGGACCTGTTTTTGTATTGTTATGAGTTACAATTTATGACAAAAATAAGCAAAGACCCATCGAAACAACATCTGATAAACAAATTTAATAATACTTTTAGATATTTGGATGATATTTTGGCTCTCAATAATGACGACTTCAGTATGTATATTAATGAAATTTATCCTGTTGAACTTACTTTAAATAAAGCTAATACTAACAATGACCACTGCCCTTTTCTCGATCTTGATATCTATATCACTAATGGAAAGCTGAATACTAAAATTTATGATAAAAGGGATGATTTTTCATTTCCTATCGTTAATTATCCGTTTTTAGATGGTGACGTTCCCTTGTCACCATCTTACGGTGTTTATATATCTCAACTTGTACGATTCGCTCGTGTATGTAACAATGTTTTCGATTTTAACGAGAGAAATTTATGTATTACTGAAAAATTATTACACCAGGGTTTTCGATATCACAAACTAGTCAAAACATTTACTAAATTTTATCATCGGTATAAAGACATCATTCGTAAATATAGCTCAACATGCAGACTTCTAATACGTTCAGGTATTTCACATCCAATTTTTTATGGTAATATTCTTTATAAAGCACAAAGGTGTCAGTATTCACCTCAGAAACTTACAAAACCTTTGAATAGACTTATTAAGAAGGGATATAATTACGATACTGTTGTCAAGTCATTAAAGATTGCATATTTTGGCGTTAATATTGAGTCACTGATAAGGTCTTTGCATCGGAACTAAACACATTTATTCTAAAAACAGTTGTTGGCATGACACGGGTTATGTTCTTCTCATATATGTTATGATGGTATGATACTAAACCCCTAACGGGAAGGATTGTGCCTGATGTTCATATGATGAAATCATAATCTTTCAGTCAGTTTAATTGAAGTCTGGAGCTGGCATGTCAGTTAACTGCTAGTAGTCTGTTGTTATTTATGTATTATTGTCATTTTGTTTATTTTCTTTGGTTACATCTTCTGACATCAGACTCGGATTTCTCTTGAACTGAATTTTAATGTGCGTATTGTTATGCGTTTACTTTACTACATTGGTTAGAGGTATAGGGGGAGGGTTGAGATCTCACAAACATGTTTAACCCCGCCGCATTTTTGCGCCTGTTCCAAGTCAGGAGCCTCTGGCCTTTGTTAGTCTTGTATTATTTTAATTTTAGTTTCTTGTGTACAATTTTTAAATTAGTATGGCGTTCATTATCACTGGACTAGTATATATTTGTTTAGGGGCCAGCTGAAGGACGCCTCCGGGTGCGGGAATTTCTCGCTACATTGAAGACCTGTTGGTGACCCTCTGCTGTTGTTTTTTATTTGGTCGGGTTGTTGTCTCTTTGACACATTCCCCATTTCCATTCTCAATTTTATTAAAAATTTAATATAAAGGGCTAAAAAATCCTTAAGGGGTCAACTGACAATTTTGGTCATAAGACTTATTTGTAGATCTTACTTTGCTGAACATTATTGTAGTTTACAGTTTATCTCTATCTATAATAATATTTAACATAATAACAAACAACTGCAAAATTTCCTAAGAATTACCAATTCAGGGGCAGCAACCCAACAATCGCTTGTCGGATTTATCTTAAAATTTGAGGGCGGATAGATCTTAATCTGATGAACATTTTTACCTTGTCAGATTTGCTTCATTTTACCCCTATGTTCTATTTTTAGCCATGTCAGCCCTCTTGTTTGGCAGGCAGGGTCATCGGACACATTTTTTAAATATATACCCTAATGATGATTGTGACCAAGTTTGGTTAAATTTGGTCCAGTAGTCACAGAGAAGATGTTTGTAAAAGTTAACAGACGACGACGACGGACGACGGACGCCAAGTGGTGAGTAAAGCTCACTTGACCTAAGTTCTTCAGGTCAGGTGAGCTAAAAAGAGTAATACAGATTCAAAGAACCTTAACTAAAAATATAATACATGTGTTTCCTCTTATCCTTACTAGCATGGCCTAATTTCAAGTGCATACCCTAACCTTTTGTATGCCATTTTTGAACAAGGACTGCTAACAGTAGTAACCAGCTTAGAAATGTTTGTAAAATAAAATGATCTTGCCTATCTATCTACCCTAAAAAAAAATCAGCACGTAAGCGAAAATACATGTATTAGTTTTTTATGCCTTACTGATCCTTACACACTTTCATCACTTATATGTTTTCTACTTATATCGTATTTTGTATATATACAAAGCAGCTTGTACGTATATAAGAACCATGATATATCATATAACAACTTATATATATATATATAATACTAGGTTTCTCATCTATTGTACCGTTATTTTAAAGTGAAGTGTTTTTCCCGAAAAGATTTTTTAGTATATGGTTTTGTTATGCAAGTTTCGTATGTCAAGTGTTCGAGTTTAAAAAAGAAGGGTCGAGACAAAATAAGACTTTTAATACCATCTCTTACTCGTGTGCCTTACAGGTTAGTTGCCTTTTTTATGAGGCGGGGATTTAGTCAAAATGATTGAATTTAGAGAACACCTGGATTACTTCAGGATATTATACATTATTCAATGAAATATTTCGATTCCAGGAAATCCGTATAATATTTAAGGAGGTCCACAAATTCTATATAAATAGATTAAGATTACGGTAACCCTAAATCGAATTGTGGAATCCCTGAAATAATCATGACTAAATCAAGACCTGCCATACATTGTATCTTAACGCGTTAATATGCAAATTGTTTTAAATTGGACAATTTGATGTCGATGATGGATCTTTGGTCGTTTTAGTAGAATTTGTTAACCTTCTTTTATACACTGACGCATATAGCTTGACAAATCGTACCCATATATAGCTATTGTTGAAGGCTGTGTATCTTTTGCTAATTTGGTTGATTGGTTTGCAATCTCAGTAAGTGTTTGTCCTAAATATCCCCTTTTCATGTGAAATAGAACAACATAATTACATAACGATAAACAGTGTCTGGAATAAATTGATCACAAAATCTATTATCCGTCTGATCTGCAGTGATTACTAACAGCATAGACACATAGTATTATATATGTCTCTGCTAACCGACTATGTGCGCCACGTTTTGTTTTGTATATACCACAAACATATTATATGTCTCTGTATCTGTATACACCAACGCTGCATGGAAGTTTTAATAACCAATGCGCAGTCAGTAAAAGATTCGGCAATGGAGAGGCTTCCGTCTGAAATTTTTAAAGCAATCTTTCTTCAAACTGCGGTACCTTAATTCAGTGGCGGATCCAGAACTTTTTATAAGGGTGTGATGGGGAATGACTGACCTAAAAGGGGGAAGGAGTAATTCTCTATATTATCAACCAAATTTTTCCCACAATAAAGGGAGGGGGCAGGCCCCCTGGATCCGCCTGTGACCTTTCCTACTCAGTTCAGATGCACCACACAACGGTCTTTATCAGTTTTTTTGGAAAGAGCCAATGGTTTTGCTCTTTTTGAAAAAAAGTTTACCAATGTAAAAACAAGGAGATGTGGTATAATTGAAAATGAGACAACAACCGAAAAAGACCAATTGAAAGTACAAGGGCGCGAAAAAATACAGGAAAAATATTCAGTTTTAATTGTATATGTGTAGAAAACATTTTAACTGTAAATAGCCAAGAGAAAACTTTCTGTGTTGTCCGGCAAATTGCAAAGTTTTCACGGGACCTAATACAGTCAGTTCTTGACTCCGGTTGGAAGAAGAAGACGAATATAGATATCCAATACGAAAAGTTTTACTATAAGATCCTAATCAATGACTTTAATAATGAATGAAATAATCTGTTTAAATATAAATAGCAAAGGACATTCATAATAATTATATAAGATGTATGTAATTCGATAAAAAAACCCAGTCTGTATATATTTTATGTAATTTTATTGCAAAAATCCCGAAAAGTTGAAGGCAACACGTTGCTTAGGGTTCTCCTTCCCTCTGAAAATAGAGAATAAATTACATTATCAATGGTAGAAAAACAACGAAGCAAAATAATTGTTCTTTAGGGTGAACTCCAGAGTATTGCATTGTATCGAAATTGGTCCCAGATGTTTGCTTTTTTTGTGGGGAGGGGTCGTAATGATGGATGTCCGAGAAAGATGTATAAATACTCAGCCACGTCTGGGCGTAAAATTCAATGCTTTGTGTAGTGATGGGTCTATACGTTGCTGAGGGAACCCTTGTATAAATTCTTTGATGGATCCAAAAGTGGCAAAATTCAAAAAATGTGATCTTCGGTTCATGCTGTTTAAAACAAGCATTTATATTGTGTCTGCACTAGTAGTGATAATGTCACTTTATGTATTTTATAGCAACAAGTAAAGGCATAGACTGAGACGTCAGCAGAGCAGATTGACAATGAGAGGACATTATTATTTATAGAACTACGTTTTGGGCTCGGAGTCTGATATCTTTGTTTTTTAAAAGTTTATTATAGTTAGTGTTAGTTTACCTTCACATTGACATACATAATTAATATCTCTATTTTAAAATTTATACCAGAGGAAAGAGATAACTTAGGCTAAAAAGATCATCTCCTTTTTTGTAGCTGAATTTAATGGACTAACAGTCAAATATTAAAATAAATGCAATAAAAATAGTTTTGACTAACAGCCTCCAATGCAATGGGACAATACATACTACTCATTAGGTTTATATGTAGGTGGCCCTAGTGCATGACAGAGGCGGATTTAGGGGGGGGGGGCGCCCCTCTTATCTGGTTGATTATAAAGGGAATCACTGAAGCACGACCGGAACAGGCCCCCTCTTATGCAGTCAGAGGGCCCCCACTTATGAAAATTTCTAGATCCGTCACTGCATGATCAGTTACAGATACATTACAATAGAGGATCTCAAGATTACTGTAGTTTATTAAATTAAGCTTTGCTACTTTTGAAAATTCACAAATAACAACCAAGAAGACCTGCATTTCAACAACATTTATACAAATTTTGGGAACAATGGTATAATTTTCAGCCATAGCCGACTAGGCAACATAATATACATGTACCATTTCATTTGACAAGACTGCAACCAATTATTGTTGACACGGCCAAAAGAAGAATACTAGGCTCACCTACTGTTGTGTGAATGACTTCTGTTTGGACAAAAACGAAAATTGACCAATAAGATTAATAATTATCTATACCAGTCATATTTTGTATCCAATAACTTTTGTAATAAACCTTAAGCTGGCTGCTGGTATTCAGCATTTCTTATCAGCATCAGTGTGCACTGTAAACCCCAAATCTGATACCCTAGACATTCTAGACTACTAAATATTGGACTAGGGAAAATTTTCAAAATGTTATATGGTTATATAGGGACAAGTTTTTATATTTAGTTTCCACACTAGTAGATGAAAAAGTTTTTTTGGCACAAACTGTAGTATACAGATGAATTGATTTAATAATATCACAAACTTTAAGATATAAACTATGCCAATTCTAAGTAAATAAAGAAAGGGAATGGTCAAATAATCTCTATCAAATGAGATGTGCCAAATAGCCAATACTAAAACAACCGCATACCAAATATTTTCATCTTGTCATAAGGGTATCCTCTTCAACAATCTTTAATATACTAATTACAACTTATTAACTATGCCAAAGCTTTTAAGTCAATGAACATGACTTAGGAGAGACAGTATCAAATAATCTCCATGAAATTACATGATACAAGGGGCAGGGTCAAGTAATCTCAAGATATATGCCAATTACAAATGTATAACACCACTGCATACTAAATATCATGGATTTGCTATTAGCAGTTCCTCTAAAACTGACCTACCAGTAGTAAGCATCAACTTTAACAATGATTGCTGATGCCTATGCTAAAATAAATGGAGAATGTGTCCCCATGGACACAGATGATGCCCCTGCTTGTATACAACATTATAAAGGGACATAACTCAAGAACAATAAAATGGACGCTCCCAAAATTTGTACTTGATCTGAGTTTTGTGGTAATAAGTATTGTGTATAGGTTTCATAATGTTTGGTAAGGGCAAACTTAAGTTAATACAGAACAGAAACTTAAATTCAGCATTTTTTCCCCAATCTATAAATGGGCATAACTCGAGAATGGTTTAAGTGATGCCACCAAAATTCAAACTTGATCTGTTTTTTTATGGTAATTAGCATTGTGTATAAGTTTCATACCATTTGGATGAGGCCAACTCAAGTTAGAAAATGGAAACCAATTTTGAGACGTACAGACAGATAGACAAGGGTAAAACTTAATGCCCCCTCCACTTCGGTGGGGGCATAAAAACTATGCCCAAGTCTCAATGTAGCAGAGGCAACAACAAGAAAAAAGCAAAAAAAAACCAAACCCAGAATGAATATATGAGTAGTAGAGAATAATGAATATTACTCCATATCTACCTCTGAAAAGGGCTATGAAATTATCCATCCAATAAAAAGAACATAAAAGGGCATCTTTTTTATTATTGATTTTTTTGTATTTTTATAAACATTTATTTGCACTGTGTTTTGACATTTAAATGATGCATGAATGAATAAATAAATAAATAATGACAAATTTATTTACACAAAAAAATGAAAGAAATGGGTTAACAAGTATTGTGATGGAAGTTTGAAAAATTTCCCATGATTCCACTTCAGAATAAAATACAAAAAAAAGGCATAAATGGCATGTTCGCTTTAAATACGTTATACATCTTCCTATACCAAAGCTATGTGCATATTTTCTTATATGCAAAGAAATAAGCAAATTAAAAAAAAATATGTGAAAATGTCATTTCATAAATATATTGTAGAAATTTTTGAAAGAACAAATACGGACAGATATATCTCTTACCATGATTATTGATAAATGCCTATACCTAATTGTGAAAAGAAATTATGTAAAAGTTTCTTGTCTCTCTCTCTTATTTAAAAATCCCACCAGCTGGTGTGTTTTAGAGATAAATGCGTTGTCAAATTCCCTTAAGAATCTCAGAAAATTTTTAAAATGAAAAAAATAGTGGTCCAAGACTTGAAAACACCTATTCTTGTTAAGTAGCTTTGTCACACAAAACCCAATCCCTACAATGTACTTTACAAGAATATTTTCCTTTCTAAGAAAAACCTTCATTACAAACCCAAGGAAAAAGACAATATTTAAATGCTGCCAACACTAAGATTTGCTCTTAATTTCTATAATTATGAACATTCTTTTAAAAACAATGGCATTAATTAACATGATTAAAAACATATTTTGCTAGCATAAATAACACTAATGCTCCACAAATTTAATGCCAACCCATGTTAAAATGAGCATAGAGCATGACATGATTGAAATATTTCATGAATAAGTAAATAATAAATTTTTAACAGAATTTATATACCGTTGATTTGTCAAGTATAACTATTTTGTTTTTCAGCTAAAGAATTTATTTTTTAACAGGCTAAAACCAGATGCTCCGCAGGGCGCAGCTTTATACAACCGCAGAGGTCGAACTCTGAACAGTTGGGGCAAGTATGGACACAACATTCAAGCTTGAAACAGCTCTGAATTTGGATTGTGATTAAATAGTTCACACAGTAAAGGTTTCTGACACAGAATGAATGTGGTCTAATGAACTTAAAAATATTTTTTTTATGCTTGTGAGCAATACACTATGCTGTTCAAAAAAAAAATATTTGAAGGATCATTCTTTATAATTTCTGAAATCAGAAATGAGAAAATTTTTACTCCCCCCTCCCCCCCCCCCCATTTTCAGCTACACATCTCAAGACAACCATCATTTCTTAATACATAATTTTCAATCAGTGTAAGGGAGGTAATCAAGTAACCAAACATTTATATGACAGTGTTCTATAAGTTTTAATTGGATTACCTCCCCTTCACTAATTTTAAATTGCCTATATTGTCCTTTAACCAGAAAAACCCTTGTCCCCCCTCCCTTTTTTTGCCCCTAATTGCTTAATGATTTGAGCCATAACCCCCATTATCATCCCTATGAAGTATGGAAAATTGTGGTATAATTTCAGAGAGATTTATATACTTAAACACAAATTATTGACTGAAAACTACAAAAATGCTTATTTGGGTCCCTTTTTTGGCCCCTCACTTATTAAAACCCCACTTTGAGCAAGAACTCAAAACTCAATTCCAGCCTCTCCTTTCTAGTAAGAAGTCTTGTAGTATAATTTCAGGGAGATCCATACAGTGAAACACAAGTTATATTTTATTGTCTGTAAACTTGAAAAATGCTTCTTTTTTGCCCTTTTTTAGTCCCTTATTTCTTAATTTTTAGGGATATTAACCCCAAACTGAATCCAAGCCTTCCTTCTGTTTATATATGGAACCTTGTGGTACAATGTCAGAGAGATCCATACTGTAATACATATGTTATTGTCTAGAAACTACAAAAATGCTTGTTTTTGGCCCCTTTTTGGCCTTAATTCCTAGACTCTTTGTCCCTTAACCTTTAAAATAAATCCCAACCTTCTACTCAATGGTATTAAACATTGTGGTACAATTTCAGAGCAATTGAAATACTTATACACAACTTATTGTCCTGAAACTAGATAAATGTTTGTTTTGGGCCCCTTTTGGCCCTTAATTCCTAAACTGTTGGGACCATAACCATAACATTCAGTATGCTGTTGTATTTGAGTTGATTGTAATTTAATGGTCTATGCTCTGATTTCAGAATTCAATGGTCTTTGTTAGAAGAATCATGAATCTCACCAAAACAAATCAATCCCAACCTTCCTTTTGTGGTTATTAACATTGTGTTCAAATTTTATTGATTTCTATCCACTGATACTAAAGTTATTATCCGGAAACCATCCGTTTTCAGAAGACGCTGACGATGACGATGACGACGACAACGTGATACCAATTTACCACCAAATTTTAAAAATTTTTTGTGGTTGTATAAAAAGTGTGCTCAAGTCCAAAAATTTAATCATGTTAAAGCACACCATATACCCTGAAAACCAAATTTCATGTGTTGAAGTATCTCAGCCTTAAAAGAGTCAGTGGGCAGATCCAGGGGTTGACCCCCCCCCCCCTTTTTTTTTGGACAATCAATGCATTTGAATGGGGATGTATAGTTGGAACCCCTCTTTTTAAAATAGCTGGATCTGCTCCTGAGAGTGATCATGCATATATGTTTATGTGAACTGATAATTTGAAAAAGTGTCTATAACTCCTTTACCTCACATTAATTTCATGCTTGATAATTAACTTCTATATATATGACTTTTAAAAAGGTAAGATTTTATGGTGTGACCATTGATTTTTATGGTACATGCAAACACAAAAAACACTCATGTACTTTTTCATCCAAGTCTTTTTTACAAGTAGCTAATTTTGCATTGAATTGTTAGTTTTCTGAGTATAAATTTTCCTTCTCATACAGTATCAAGTTAAGGAGTACAATCAGGAATAGTTTGCATCAACATTTTAATATACACATCCTTTCAATAATTTCAGAAACATTTTTAAAGCACCAAATTATAAAAAATAACTACTCTTTATGTCAAATATGATCACGAATATAATTTTAAACTATATACATGATATAAACTGAGTTCAATCTCAGTGACTGTTCCAATGAAAGTAGTCTTTTTTGTCTAGTGTAATGGTCAACAATAGTTACTGATACACAATGCTACACCTTTAAACTACAGGATGACAAATCTCTTGATCATGCATTCAAGTTTCAACATTTAATAAGCTGTCAACAAGGGGTGCATTTCTAGCTGTGGCGCAGAGTCTTGGTGGAATTCAAAATCAGTATTCTTTGGTAAAAATCACAATATCTTTTTCTACATAATTTGATCATTCTTGTTAATTTCTTCATTATTATGCTGAGCTTATTTGTTCTTGACAATGGCACTTTCTGATAATACTGTTAACTAAGTAACAAAAATTCACTATACCATTGAATTGGACTCTCCAAGTTTGTCTGCAACCTGCAATAAATAATTATCTGTCCAATAACTTCAAAGATTCATCAAAGTATAAAAATAAATAAAGGCTTCTTACATGTCTTATGTATATTCTTTTGTTTTATAATTTTTTTTCACATAGAACGTCGTTTGTGAGAATTTGACATGGTCCTGAGTGCATTAAAACATTTTATAACACTATATAATGATGTCTTCTTTTAGTTTTAGTTTAATTGTTATTGTGATGTTAGGTTGCTGTTCCTTTGACATAATACTCTATATATTCTTTTAATTATTATGCAAATAGAAACAAGATTGTAAACCAAAATATATGTACTTAGCAAAAATCTTAGTTGCCATAAAATTGAAATTGGAGTATAAGTGAATCTGACATATTTTAGATTTATGAGTACATGTGGGTTAAAAGCTCATAAAGAGTTTATGATATGTTCTTATTAGTCTCTGCTTATTTATATACTATGCTGACACTAAATAAAACTTATTTATTCATTTTTATTTATCTGACAGCAATTTAAGTCTTGTTTTCTTATGCTGAACCAATTCTTCATGGAGCAGCACTTTCCGACTAAATATATTTTTTATTAATTGTTATTGACTTTGAACTATATATATCTTTCTGTCAGTAACTAATTTCTCCTTGGCATGTTTTTTATCAGGCCTTTGTCTATAGTGAGAATTTGCTATTGCTAATAACTTGCTGGTCTGTTTTGAATTACTTTCACAACTTGTTTCCCCATAAATTTTGTACAAGACAAAGATAGATTAATAATTTGTTATAAACAGTCATGAGTGTGGGTACTTGTTGGGTGATGAAGGATGTATAGTGACCTCTAAATGTTTATTGTCTATTCTGTGTTGTGGGAATTCTGTTTGACATTTAGTCCACTTACTCTATTATTAACAATAATTTTGTAAGGGTGCAAGGTAACCTGATTTCTAGATTAAATAAACAGATATTTTATGATTATCAATTTATCATTAAGATTCTAGGAGAAAGTCTGCAATAGATAAAACTTACCTGTCGAATATAAGGTAAATTTAAAATTGTTCCTATAACTGGTACTCTTCTTAAAAAGTTAATTACTACTGGGAAAAACCCACTGAAAGAAGAAAAGTTTACATATATCAATAAACAAGTTAAACAATTAACTATTGCTCACTATACATCTATAATACTAAAATAACGAGGTCCAATTTGTTAGCCGTCATGGGGTAAAAACAACAAATCAAAGAATTCAACTGTATATATAGCTAATATAGGACAATGGTGTTGATTAAAAATTACACCATTCCAGACCCTTTTGTTTTCCACATAATTAATATTGCTAATAATTAACAAGTTCCGAGTCGAATTCGATACTGATACCAATATTTTATATTCATCCCTGTTAGGCTGTTACCTATTACCTTATCTGTACGTCCCGCATTTGACCGGCACACGGTGAATTTAGTATTTGCTATATACACGGGTCATACTCACAGGGTTGACACTACTAAATTCAATCATTGTCACATTGTTTCCTATTGCATGTATTGTAGTATTTTAATCAGCATAACTTTATAAGATGACAATACGAATACTAAAATCTATACTTAAAAAAGGCGTACATAGGTACAGTTTTCAATTTGTTAGCCGGCATGATGTAAAATCTGCGTATTAAAGAATTCAACTTTATTTGTAACTAATATAGGACTATGATGTCGATTAAAAATTACTTCATCTCAGGCCCTTTTATTTCCAAATAATTAATATTATCATGATTATCAGTAATTGATAAGTTCCAGAGAAAACTGTGCATCTTATAATCAGCATGACTATAAATATCAAAAATACTGAGGAAAATTCAAAACGGAAAGTCCTCAATCAAATGGCAAAATACATTGTACATAAAAGATATTCATAATCAAGTGCATCAATGTGCATGTTGTAAACCTACTCCTTAGTAATTGAGAAAATCTGCTATAACAAAGTAATGTTACATGTACATGATGTAGAATGAATTGAAACTAGAATATGTCATTCCTAGCCTCAAGATAAACTTATACCTTTCATAATGAACTTACTAGCTCCTCTGGTTACAGTTTTTATTTTTACAGACATACATGTAACAGTTGTCCATGATAAACTGTAATCCCTAAACTTAATAATGGATCAGTGTCAATATACTTATTTCATCTCACAATGACTTTCTAAAATACAAGTTGAACTGTTCCTTTGCTTAAACATATTAAATATACAATGATGTACTCAGAACGGATAAACATTTATAAGTCTTAAACTGTCCCATATTTTCAGTTTCTTTGTGTGTTTTTGTAGGACATATTGCATGATGTAAAATCTCTGAAATCTTGTTAGCAAAATTTCCTCAAAGCAAATTACTTGTCATGCTTGTGGGATTCTTAACCTGATTCACATTGTCGTCAAATATGTTTTTTGTCTGTTTAAATTGTAATCATGTTACATGTAATACATGTAGTACAACTTCGACCTCTCCACTAGATTACACAAACATATATGTGCACAATATATATTTCTTGTTATAATATGTATCATGCTATATATACTTGCCTAAATAATAAGAAAAATCCATATAATTCTACACACATTCCTATGACTGGAAATCCTAATAATACAACAAATATTCCTCCAATAAAGAAACTTGTGGCTTTAATTTTATGTTTTTGAAAGAAAAATCTTACAGTTCTTTCCATTCCTATCACAAAAGAAAGTCCAACTATAAATAAAATCTGAAAAGAAAGAAAAATACAAATAAACATTAATCATAAATGTTATATGGTTATAACATCAAATTTATTTTACAAAGCCATGGCTGTAATTTCAGATGCTCGGGTACTGTTCACTATTTTTTGTGTTTCTGTTATCCTTTTCTTGTATTTTTGTAAATTAAGATTGATTGAAATATTTTGTTTTAAATATACAGATAATCAGGATAAAGTTTCCTGTTCTCTTTCAGTCTTTTCATGTTAATTTGAACTTTCCTTATTTAATTCTTTGTCAAGGTAAACATAGACATGATAGATGGTTATCAGATATTTTTATACTATTTTTTACAGGTACAAATGTACCATATTCTTTAAACAAAGACTTACATTTCCAATGGCTAGTAATCCTCTGTCAAAGAAAAACATAATTCCTAGAAACAGAAAGGCAATTCCAAATCCAGCTAGCCCAACACCAATCTCTGAAAAAAAGTTAATTTGGATTGAACATTTAAATAATTTACCAACAGGTATTTTTAAACATCTTGAACATATATTTAGTGCAGGCAGTATATATCACAATATTATTCCTTTACACTTATTTCTTATTAAAAACTTACCACTATGTTGGTAATGCAAAAAAAAAGCCTGTTTTAAAGGAGAAGAACAGATTTGTGGATCAAGCAGTACAGATTTCTGAATAGCCATATAAGGTGTATTAATACACCTTTTAATGCTATTCCCGGCAGACCCATGAATCTGTCTTGCTTGAACTATTGACTTCGACAATCACTTTTCCATTGTCAATGATTGTGGCGTCAGATATTTTGTATTATTCCACTGCATGTTGATTTTGATAGCAATTACTTGGTGTCCAGTAATGCAGGATAAAAAGTAATAAGGTGTATATTCTGATATGCAGGCAGTGTTCACGCACTGTACCATCTCAGCTTTCGAGGGGAGTTCCGAAGAACAGAAATGTGTCGGGATTGCCTTACAACAAGTGCAATCATGGCCACGTTACCAACGGTTAATGTTAAAATAAAATATTTTGATAGGGTTATTTTAAAAATTATTTCAAATAGAACCAGATGCTCCGCAGGGCGTAGCTTTATACGACCGCAGAGGTTGAACCCTGAACGGTTAGGGCAAGTATGGACACAACATTCAAGCTGGATTCAGCTCTAAATTTGGATTGTGATTAAATAGTTGACACAGCATAGGTTTCTGACACAGAATGAATGTGTTCTAATGAACTTAAAATTTTTGTTTCTCTTAGAGCAATTCACTATGCTGTTGAATATTAATCCTCTCAAAAAAATGTTTGAAGAAATTTTCTTTTTTATTTATGAAATTTCAAATGAGAAAAATTGAACCCAATTTTTTTAATCACATCCCCCTTTCCCTTATTCCAAAACTAATCTCAATTAAAATTTCTAATGGAGTTTGCAACAATAACTACTCATTTAAATACATCATAAAATATTAAGATGTAAAAAAACTGCTTGTTATTACTGAATGGTAAAGATTATTTTAATTTATCAGTTGGTAGTAAAAAGTGAATATACATTGTATATTGTATATAACAAAGATTTAAGTTGATTCTGGACAAAGAAAGATAACTCTAATTAAAAAAAATTTTGATATTTCACAATATTGTGCAATTAGATATTTCTTGCCATTGCGCAATACTGTGCAATTGAAAAGACTTGCTATTGCACAATACTTAATATAATAATTTTAGATCCTGATTTGGACCAACTTGAAAACTGGGCCCATAATAAAAAATCTAAGTACATTTTTGGATTCAGCATATCAAAGAACTTCAAGATTTCAATTTTTGTTAAAATCAGACTAAGTTTAATTTTGGACCCTTTGGACTTTAGTGTAGACCAATTTGAAAACAGGACCAAAAATGAAGAATCTACATACACAGTTAGATTTGGTATATCAAAGAACCCCATTTATTCAATTTTTGATGAAATCAAACAAAGTTTAATTTTGGACCCCGATTTGGACCAACTTGAAAACTGGGCCAATAATCAAGAATCTAAGTACATTTTTAGATTCAGCATATCAAAGAACCTAACTGATTCATTTTTTGTCAAAATCAAACTAAGTTTAATTTTGGACCCTTTGGACCTTAATGTAGACCAATTTGAAAACGGGACCAAAAATTAAGAATCTACATACACAGTTAGATTCGGCATATCAAAGAACCCCAATTATTCAATTTTGATGAAATCAAACAAAAGTTTAATTTTGGACCCTTTGGGCCCCTTATTATGTTGGGACCAAAACTCCCAAAATCAAACCCAACCTTTCTTTTATGGTCATAAACCTTGTGTTTAAATTTCATAGATTTCTATTTACTTATACTAACGTTATGGTGCGAAAACCAAGAAAAATGCTTATTTGGGTCCCTTTTTGGCCCCTAATTCCTAAACTGTTGGGACCTAAACTCCCAAAATCAATACCAACCTTCCTTTTGTAGTCATTAACATTGTGTTTAAATTTCATTGATTTCTATTTACTTAAACTAATGTTATTGTGCGAAAACCAAGAATAATGCTTATTTGGGCCCTTTTTTGGCCCCTAATTCCTAAACTGTTGAGACCAAAACTCCCAAAATCAATCCCAACCGTTCTTTTGTGGTCATAAACCTTGTGTCAAAATTTCATAGATTTCTATTAACTTAAACTAAAGTTATAGTGCGAAAACCAAGAAAATGCTTATTTGGGCCCTTTTTGGCCCCTAATTCCTAAAATGTTGGGACCAAAACTCCCAAAATCAATACCAACCTTCCTTTTGTGGTCATAAACCTTGTGTTAAAATCTCATAGATTTCCATTCACTTTTACTAAAGTTAGAGTGCGAAAACTAAAAGTATTCGGACGCCGGACGACGATGACGACGACGACGCCAACGTGATAGCAATATACGACGAAAATTTTTTCAAAATTTGCGGTCGTATAAAAACAAATAGAAAAGAATAAATAATTAACTTTAAATCGGTACTGATTATCATATGATCATTGTGTATGTTGTGTTTAGTTATAAAACAAAACAATAAGAAAACAAATTTTATATTCAGAAGTAAAAGAAGTATAGGCAATGGAATAAAACATTCATTTCCCTTGGCTTCGTGAGATATGAAGATTTGTTCACCCTCGAAAAGCCATATTTCCCTCGGGCGATGCCCTCTTCAAAATATGATTTTTCTTCGGTAAATAAATCTTCATACATTTGTACTTCCCTCAGGCACGGGAAATAAATATATATAAATAAATAAATAAGTATATAATGACATCCAAATTTTACCGGAACCTGTGTGGTGTCCAGTAAATTTAATAGACAAGAAGTTTGGAAATTTTTTGTCGAGGTTGGAATTTGTCTGGAATTTTGTCCCAATAAACAAAATATTTATTACCTCACAGTTCTATTATATTGTTAATTGGGTTGTTGTTTACTGACACATGCCCAACATTGCCCAATAATAATTAATCATTAAATGATCACGAAATAATTTTTACAATATGGACACTCTGCATTAAACAAGCTGCGAGTGACTGATTTGGTATACCAAGGCTGCATTACCAAAACCAATTATAATTAATATTTATAAAGAAAGAACACAAATAGATATTTACAACTATATACAATATGTACATTCTAAAGTATGTTGTGTCATGTGTTTTATTGGTTGTCTGTTTGTCTTTTTCATTTTTAGCCAGGTCAGAGACATATATACACATATATGTCTCTGGCCAGGTGTTGTCAGTTTATTTTCGATTTATGAGTTTGATTGTACCTCTTTTACTACATTCTTTCTTACAAATTGTTTAGAAATAATACCCAAATATGATGAGTTTCAGAAAACGGAGGCAAATTCATTTTTCAGAATTTATTTTCACATTGAAATTCGTCCAAGGCTTATATTATTGGACAAGAACGACTTTAATGAGAAATAAAATCTTACTGAATTTTTACCCTGCTCAATCTCTGGAAACACTCCTCATAGTTGAAACAGCTAGGGCTTTGGTCCACAAGTATGCTACATTTTGCAATAAATTATATCTATTTCTATGTCTTACCCTATGACAGATAAGCCCTTGCTTTGTGCATGGTATCTTAGTTTTTTAAAGGGGCTTGGTTTATCTCCATTTTTATATTTTAAAAAATGAAAATATATTACACAGATATTTTATTTAAAAGTCGAAAATACAATTTTATAATTTTTTTTTTTCAATAACTAAAATTAAAACAATAATTATTTTAAACAGTTAAATATTCCATATTTTCTTTAAAAGGGAAGACGTCCACCCTCATATTGTTCATTGTCTTGCCTTGACGTGAGGGCTCCACTTCCAAAATGGTGTTGACTTTTATGCAATCTTTCTTTTATTCATCCATTAATGATTTCCTTGGTTGCCATCATGGATGTGCACACCAATATTTATAAATTTCTAATCATCTCTATTAACTTACCTGCTTTCTGTAAATCGTTTTAAAGTTATAAAATACAATTAAAATATATGATTATTTAATAATCAAAGTTTAAAAGTTACAACATGTGTTAATATTAAAATTTGAAGTGTTATTCGGTCATTACAAGTGTTATTCGGATAAAAACAGTGTTATTCAGTCATTCGAGGTACCGGGGGGGGGGGGGGGGGGAATGGATTATTTCTGGAATAGCCCAATGCAGGATAAATAGTAATAAGGTGTATATATAAAAAAAAAAAAATATTTGAATATTCTGATATGCAGACAGTGTTCACGCACTGTACCATCTCAGCTTTCGAGGGGAGTTCCAAATAACAGAAATAACTAGTACATGTTGCGAACAGGCTCGGTGGGCAAACTTGTAAGATGGGAATGTGTTTTTGGAGCGGACCTGATATCTGGTTAGAAAGTGACTATGCCGGGTGTTTTACATTAGTGATTCCGCTAGAATTTTTGACTTGAAATGAAAGTCTGATAATTGTTGAATTTCTTAGAGTATTAACGTTTTTCGTTTTGCTATTTACTTTGAAAATCTGTGATCTGATACATCTTAGTTGGTTTATTGTTGACGTTGCTCTGTTTTTCGCCACCGTGGCTTTGTATTTTTTTTCTTGCCTCCAAACAAAAGAACTTTGATCTAACTAAATACCACAAAAAAGAAACAAGACGTTTCGGCTATGGAACTATTTCGGACTTGGTTGATACTTCTTTCGTGTAATAAAAGTAGTTTCATCCATATTTTTTTATCTTATATTCAAAGAGATTTTGTTGTATATAATTTCATTTATTTATCTTTTATACTTTTAGAAACAAAGTAGTATTTGAAAGGAGGTGATTGTAACAGCCACTATGTTCCGTCAGTTACGTTGTTGCGGCGCGGGAACTTTTCAACTAGTCATTTCGTTCCGATGGAACTTTCCTACTATAGTTGTCATGGTTGTTTTATTCCGAGTGCAGTCGAAAAGTTCCGGAAAAAAGTAGCTAGTTGAAAAGTCCAGGAACAATGTAGCTAGTTGAATAGTTCTGGCGGAACAGAACTACTCGTTCACATCGTTCGGAATATACCATATTTCGTCCTTTTTGTAGAAAGAGGGGGAAGAATGAGTATCAGTATATATAAGAGCAAATAATTAATTTATAAGAATACCCAACGCACTGAAACGGTTTCTTTGGGGGTAAATATGAAAAAGGGGCATGGAACTTTATTTTTTGGGAAAATAATGAAAATCATATTTAGAGATTTTGATGTACTGAGGGGGGAGAACAAACTCCCCCAGCAAAATTTAAGTTGTATTTCATTGCTCACATAAAACGGAATAAGTTGCATTATCATGCAAATTTAAGTATTCATAGTACCCTCAAGAGAGGGAAGAATACACCCTCCTCATGTGGGTCTTTGCATCAATTCTTCAAATGGAACTTTGTGACTGGTTGATAAGTTCCGTTGCGGGAACTTTTGGGTTAGTACGTTAGTTCCGGTTTGTAATAATTTGCCAAAGAGGAACTTTGTGGCTAGTTGATAAGTTCCTTTTGACTTTTGTAATCAGTATCTAGGTTTCCCTTTGAAAGCCGGTTCAAATATAATATGTTGCGCTTTTACTTTGCATCAATTCTCCAAATGGAACTTTCTGCCTGATTGATAAGTTCAGTTCAGGAACTTTTGGGCTAGTTTGTTAGTTCCGGTTTTGACTAATTTGGCAAAAAGGAACTTCCTAACTAATTGATATGTTCCGTTGGAACTTTTCAACTAGTCACTTTGTTCCGGTGGAACTTTTTAACCAGAGGAAGAATAAAGTAACTAGTTAATACACGGGGGGGGGGGGGGGGGGGGGGGTAACTTCCTATTATTGGGTATACGGGTATGTGCCAAAAATATGGGTCATAATTTTGCGAGATTTTATATAAAAATGGGCCTCCTTTTTAATGACATCCTATATTAAAATGCATTTACGTTTGATAACTGTATATTGATTTGGGGTATGATCTACATATCATATATAAATATGCTACCGGTATTGAGAATCTTACATTATTAATGGTCAATTAATATTAAATTGAATCAATTCATTTGAAAGTTCACCTTTCAAATAAGTTCCCAAATGTGCTCCAAACGATGTCAATTCATATATATAAAAACTTAAGGGTAGCTGGTATATTTATGAATTATCAGGGAGTGATGATGAGTTAGTGCTTATATATATATATATAAGCATGGGTCATATTTTAAATATTGTATATAAATATAGGTCATTCTTTCTTATAAATATTTATATAACTATAGGTACTGAATTTCAGTGAATGTTATATTAAAATGGGTACGTTTTTTGAGGCAAAAATGGCACACCCCTACCAAAAAAATATCGAAGTTACCCCCCCGTGAGTTAATAAGTTCCTCCGGAACTTTTCGGCTAGTTAGTTCTTTCCGCCCGGAACTTTCCAACGTCGGAACAAAAGAGCATTTACACAATTGCAGATACCAACAGACCGTCATATAAAACATTTGAGTAAATGTCCCTGATAACGTAGAGGCCTATCATATATATATTTTTTTATAATCGGCGTGGTAATAAGTGTACACGCCTGGTAAACCATCTAATCTCAACCAAATGGTTGAGACGGAAAAAATTATTCTGGCACTTCCTGTTGAGGTTTTCTGGTTCAAAATAAACAAAGGGTAGGTCGACTTTTCGTCAATTTACTGAAAATCAATGACTTTTTTGTAAAAAAGGAGAATGTTATGCCATAGATAAATGATAATTGTAGCTAATATGTCTCTGTTTGGTTCAAAATATCTGAAATTGAAGTCACAATCACAATCTTTTCTTCTACGGATTATCATGTTTACTTTCTTTGAATCCGATAAAACTTCTATGATTTTAATGACCTAGCAAGAAAATATGTCAATTATTTGTGGTTTTTTTAGGCTTTACGATAACCACGTCTGTACATTGCAAAAATATTTTTTGTTAAGCCTATTCTAAGCAGGAAAATGAAAAATTCTAAATGGTTGAGATATAAAGGTACTGGTTGAGTCTTTCTGTCACAATGTTGAGTCTTTCTGGTTACTTTGTGTCATAAAGTATATTATTGTTAAAATATGGGCGCTGAGGTTTCAAAGTTCAAATTAACTACGACTAGCAATCCAACACGCGTGCAATATTACTATATAAAGACAAAAACTGCTAAAATAGCTATGCTAAAGTTTATTTAAATAATTAAATGTAATTTCTATTGTAAAAATAAAGTTATTTCCCAAAATGAACAACGAAACTATATCAGTGAGCGGTACTATTCGAGTTTACCTTTTTGCGGTTAACCTGATATATGTTTTCTGTCTGTGGTAAGTTAAAATCTAAATACTGATACAATTTCAAGAATTGCCGATAGAAAAATGCATGCTTTACAAGTATAAATAAGATTATTTTATAATATTTATTTATTATAATGTTTTAGATGATTTTGATTCCTAACAGACTTTATTTAATGTCGAAAATGCTTACATTTATAAAGAAAGAAAATAGTTAAAAACTAAACAATCGAACAGACCCCCTTTTCTAGGTTTAATTTTTCATACAAGATGACTTCATAATGGTGGTGATAATCTATTTGTCAGTAAAATATGTCATTTTTGTCATTATAGTACTTATCACAAAAAAAATAAATAACGATTTTGAAACTGCTTTATGCAAGTACTATAAGTGACGTCCAACTTAGTGTAATCACAGGTGTTGTATTGAAATGATGATAACTTAGATTTATTCACAACTGCATTCAGAGCACATCCTTAATATTTGGTAATATTCAGCAACATTTATAGTATACCCCAGGCCCCGTCACACTAGGCCATGATCGCACTACGATCTCTATAAAAAAATAATGCTTTTGACGATTGTACTGCGAGCGATTTTGTAAATCGCAGTATTGTCGTGGTACGGTCTTGAGGTCTTGAAGATTGTATTGAGAGTAGCCAACATGTTGAAATGAATCGTGATATGTCGTTGCGAAATCATGTTTAAGTAGGAGCACGTTAAGGTTGTAGTCCACAAAGATCGCTGTGCCATCGTATCTTGAGCGCGATTCAAGTCGAAGATACATGTACTGCGCTACGATCTAACGTCGATGTTACTACTACCTTAATACAACCACTAGACTATACCTTATTAATCCGACCCAACCACTACGACTACTCCCACGCGACATATCAGAAACAGGAGCGATGAGAGATCGGTTTTTAATTAGATTGTTGCAAAAGTCGATTCTAGTACGATCAAGCCCGGTGTCCTCATCACGCTCTTAAGACCTGACTACGATCATATTACTACGACGATTTCCAGCTCTATAGTCGTGCTCATTGTCATTTTCACATAAAGATATAAAAGCTCCCCAGGTTTTGTTTGTATGTATTTTGGACCTCATGTCTCTTTTTTCCAACGGGCCCAACCATGCATTACACGTTTCATTGTGTCATTTCCACTATCTTTCATTAAAACATCGTTTATTGATCTACATTGACCAGCAATATGTTGTGATTCAAGTTGGATTGGTCGGTCCAACATTTTTACTGGATCAGGCGGATAACGCCCGAGGACCTCTGTCTCTACCACTATATATATATTACTTCTACTTCTACTAGTATGTTTTTGTTCCATATGATACAGAAAAAGGCTAAACATATGTGTGTCTATGCTTCTGTCTCTACCACTATATATACATATATATATATATATATATATACAACTCGTCTAAACATCAACCCAACAATGTTAGATTTGTAAATTTGCTTTCGCAAATTTTTGGTTCTTCCCTCGCCGGGATTCGAACCCATGCTACTGTGATATCGTGACACCAAATCGCCTGCACTGCAGCCGTCCCGCTAGACCACACGACCACCTGGGCTCTCAAAAAAAGAGCTTTCGGTGGGCATGTGTTACCTTTCCACGTCAGTTTTAATCTAGCGGCGTACTACAGTACATGATATATAAGGCATGAAGATGTTATTGTTACAGATCAGCTAAATTATCTATAGTAAAGGATCCTACAAATTAATGTAATATACAGTCACAGAAAATAATTATATTCATAAGTACGTCTGAGTCAGTGACAACTCTATAACAGATGTATCCATCGGATCGCCATCAATGATACACAGCCATGTATCACCATCATTGATGGCGATCCGATGGATACATCTGTTGTAGAGTTGTCACTGACTCAGACGTACTTATATATATATATATATATATATATATATATATATATATATATATATATATATATATATATATATATATATATATATATATATATATATATATATATTACTACTACTTCTACTAGCATGTTTTTGTTCCAATGATACAGAAAAGGCTAAACATATGTGTTTGTCTATGCTTAGCATGCAAGTTCTGCTAAAAACTGTGGTCACACTTTACCAGATAGCTCGAACGGACGCCGAAAGGATGGACAAAACTTTTCCATTTACACCATTTTCATCCGTTAGGAGTCCGTGATGTAATGAACAAATAAAACGGACGTGTAGTATGCCGAGAAATGGTAGGGGTAGAAAAGAAATAAGAAAACAAATATCAGAATAAAAAGCCAATAACTTTGCCTGATCATGATTTAGAAGATCATATAAAAAAGAAGATGTGGTATGATTGCTAATGAGATAACTCTCCACAAGAGAGCAACATGACACAGAAATCAACAACTATAGGTAACCATACGGCCTTCATCAATGATCAAAGCCCATACCGCATACATGTAGTCAGCTATAAAAAGCCATAAATATTCATGATACTAAAGAAAACCAACATACCAATAATTGTTTTTTCTGACGCGATTTTCAATTGGTGTGTATCCGTTTTATAATCAATTATCGTTCTGTTATCCTTCTGTTCATGTCCGTCTCACATCCGTTTTATCCTTTATATGTCCGGTAAAGTCCGTTAGTGAACCTGTCTACCGGACCTTCAACGGATGTATAACGGACAAGTAACAGATACAAAACGAACACAGAACGGACGAGTATTGTAAAAAAAAATCCGACGAGTCCGTTCACAGGTTTTTAACATGCTCAAATTTTTCCGCCGGACCAACCGGACGTCGACTCATAAAGTGGATACTGAACGAAATGAAACAGATATGGACGGACGTCTAACGGATAACAACACTCGTTTCACGGAACGAACGGATTGAAAAAAAAATATCCGTTCGGCGTCCGTTCGTGCTATCTGGTAAGGTGTGACCGGAGATTTAAGCACATGTTACACCTAAACGGATAGCGCAAACGGACGCCAAACGGATTACTTTTTGCAATCCGTTCATGACCGTAAGACGTCCGTTAATTTTCGTTTCAAGTCCGTTCAACATCCGTGATATCCATCAATGTCCCTTCAACATCCGTGATATCCATCAATGTCCCTTCTGTCCGGTGGAAAATTTCGAGCATGTTCAAAAGTTTGAATTAACGGACATTCAACGGATGAAGTGTCCGTTGTACATCCGGTAGTCGTCCGTTTTTTTTTACGGATGTGCATGCGTTCTTAAGTGACAAATCTTAACTGCGGGATAGTACCTTGTATACTATAAATATATATATAAATGAAGTGATTGCCAATGAGACAACTCTTCACAAGAGACCAAAATGACACAGAGATTAACAACTAGAGGTCACCGTACGGCCTTCAACAATGAGCAAAGCCCATACTGCATAGTCAGCTATAAAAGGCCCCAAAATGACAATTGTAAGGAAAAAACTAACGGCCTTATTTATATAAAAACCAGATGCTCCGCAGGGCGCAGCTTTATACGACCGCATAGGTTGAACCCTGAACGGTTGGGGCAAGTACGGACAAAACATTCAAGCTGGATTCAGCTCTAAATTTGGATTGTGATTAAATAGTTGACACAGCATAGGTTTCTGACACAGAATGAATGTGGTCTAATAAACTTAAAATTTTTGTTTTGCCTTTGAGCAATTCACTATGCCCTTGAATATTAATCCTCTCAAAAAAATGTTTGAAGAAATTTTCTTTTTAATTATGAAATTTCAAATGAGAAAAATTGAACCCCCCCCCCCTCCTCCCCTCAATTTTTTTTCACATCCCCTTTTCCTTTATTCCAAAACCGATCTCAATTCAAATTTCTAATGGAGTTTGCAACAATAATTACTCATTTAAATACATCATAAAATATTAAAATGTAAAAAAGTGCTTGTTATCACTGAATGGTAAAGATTGTTTTAATTTATCAGTTGGTAGTAAAAGTGAATATACATTGTATATTGTATAAAACAATGATTTAAGTTGATTCAACTACTATTCTGGACAAAGAAAGATAACTCCAATTGAAATTGTGCAATTAGATATTTCTTGCTATTGCGCAATACTGTGCAATTGGAAATACTTGCTATTGCACAATACTGTGCAATTGAAGATTTCTTGCTATTGCACAATACTGTGCAATTGAAAATTTCTTGCTATTGCACAATACTGTGCAATTGAAGATTTCTTGTTATTGCTGAGTACTGTGCAATTGAAAATTTCTTGCTATTGCACAATACTTAATATAATAATTTTGGATCCTGATTTGGACCAACTTGAAAACTGGGCACATAATCTAAAATCTAGGTACATGTTTGGATTCAGCATATCAAAGAACCCCCAAGAATTCAATTTTTGTTAAAATCAAACTAAGTTTAATTTTGGACCCTTTGGACTTTAATGTATACCAATTTGAAAACAGGGCCAAAAATTAAGAATCTACATACACAGTTAGATTTGGCATATCAAAGAACCCCAATTATTCAATTTTTGATGAAATCAAACAAAGTTTAATTTTGGACCCTTTGGGCCCCTTATTCCTAAACTGTTGGGACCAAAACTCCCAAAATCAATACCAACCTTCCTTTTATGGTTATAAACCTTGTGTTTAAATTTCATAGATTTCCATTTACTTATACTAGAGTTATGGTGCAAAAAACCAAGAATAATGCTTATTTGGGCCCCTTTTTGGCCCCGAATTCCTAAACTGTTGGGACCTCAACTCCCAAAATCAATACCAACCTTCCTTTTGTGGTCATAAACCTTGTGTTTAAATTTCATTGATTTCTATTTACTTAAACTAAAGTTATTGTGCGAAAACCAAGAAAAATGCTTATTTGGGCACCTTTTGGCCCCTTATTCCTAAAATGTTGGGATCAAAACTCCCAAAATCAATCCCAACCTGACTTTTGTGGTCATAAACCTTGTGTTAAAATTTCATAGATTTCTATTCACTTTTACTAAAGTTAGAGTGCGAAGACTAAAAGTATTCGGACGACGACGACGACGACGACGCAGACGACGACGCAGACGACGACGCCAACGTGATAGCAATATACGACGAAAAAAATTTCAATTTTTGCGGTCGTATAAAAATTGAACGAAAAACAAATATGTAACACATAAACAAACGACAACCACTGAATTACAGGCTCTTAACTTGGTACAGGCACTTACATACATAATATTGCGGGGTTAAACATGTTAATGGGATCCCAACCCTCCCCTAACATTGGACAGTAGAATAACAGTACAACATAGGAACGAACTATAAAAATCAGTTGGAAAATGCTTTATTCATCAGATGGACAAAAATACAAGTGGACGTATATATCAATTTCATTTCAAAAGCACACACGGCGTGCCAATCTAGTACAAAGGAGGGTTTATGTTCATATAACATTCATGTTTACATTTCATGTACTCGACCTGAATATGCATTTAGTTAGACAATGAGTATTTTAATGACTCATTAAAACATCAATACTACAATCTGCGCAGTTTTACTCCTGTTCATGTTGATCATAAACATATAAAAAAACCTAATAGAAAAATAACTGACCCACTGACATTTTACTTTGTGAAATTGCTACCCGTTGATATATAATTTGACTGAATAAAGAGACCCATTCCTGCGGCACGTCTATTCTTTATAAAGAAGGAATCCTTTACCACGGTTTGAGGCAGAATAAAGTTCTAGTGTTGAAGATTCAAAGTTAAGCACTGATTTTGTAAATATAGCACAGGGGATGCAAATTGGACAGTTTTAACGATTTTTAAATGACAGTTGAAAAAGACAAGATTAAAATGACAGTTGAAATGTCAAACAGTATACGGCAAGTTTATGAATTTTGGCGGTTGTACATTTGTATGTATACTTGATACTAAGCTAGTTGAAAATTTCAATCACCAGAAGATCTCAACATTGTTCCAGAATATCTCAACCGATACCAGAAAATCTCAACATGATCTACTTTATAACATATTTAGCTAATGAAATTATATTAGTAAAGAAAAAGAGCAAACTGTAATTTAATGTTTATAAGGTTTTAGAAAAATACTAATTTACTGATATATATGTTAGTTTTATCAATGATTTCACTGTCATTTTGTCAATAGCTGACTGTACTGGCCACATTTACCTGCAGGAGAAAAGTCATTCCGATGTCATTTTAAATCATATTGGTCCGTGTTATACACGAAAGAAATCCTAATTCAATTATCTATGGCATGACATTCTCCTATTTTACAAAAAACTCATCAATTTTCAGTATATTGACGAAAAGTCGACCTACCATGTGTTTATTTTGGATATTTTGAACCAGAAAGGCTCAACAGGAAGTGCCAGAATACTTTTTTCCGTCTCAACATTTGGTTGAGATTAGATGGTTTACCAGGCGTGTTAATTAATTAAAACTTTAAAATTTCAGTAGGACACGTTTTTTAAAAATGGTCGTAAAGAGTGCTTTACTTGTGATACTGAGTTTTGAGAAGTTTAAGAAACAATGGCATACAATAATTATAGATAAGATAAGGTAACTTTATTAGCACTAATGCATTGACAATAAATGGTTATGACAACAAATTAAAATAACATATATACTATGAAGGAGTGACAGTGGCGCATGATAATTATGAGAGAAATATATAAAAATAAAAGAGAAATATATAAAAATAAAAGAGAAATATAAAATAAAAGAGAAATATATAAAAATAAAAGAGAAATATATAAAAATAAAAGAGAAGCATATACATTTATTACAGAAATCAAGTACCTTTTAATAATGAGTTTCTCACCAACAAGCATTCTTTCAAAAAGTTGACAACAATATATAGCGAGTAGGCCAGTAAATACATTGCAGGAAAATATAAAATTTAGATGTACAGTACGAGCAGGAAAAACAGGAATGCGTGTCCAGATGACACCATACAAGGCACGCACTTTTACGTTTCCATGTTCAGTGAACCGCGAAAGCTGGGTCGAAAGTCTTCTTCTTCTCTTCTTTATATACAAAAAAAAAAACATCAACTGGTTGAAGAATACTAATAGAATTGATCAAAATCCTTAACACAGTACCTTAATCCAAAACTTTAACCCAGTGGGTACCTTAAACCAAAATCCTTAACCAAGTACCTTACTCCGCCAAAAATTTAACCCAGTACCTTAAACCAAAATCCTTAACCCAGTACCTTAATCCCGTGAAAAATTTAACCGTGTACCTTAAACCAAAATCCTTAACCCAGTACCTTTATCCCAAACTTTAACCCAGTACCTTAATCCAAAACTTTAACCCAGTACCTTAAACCAAAACTTGAACCTGATCAGGGAATCTCGAAATCAGAATCAAAGTGCATGACTCCTAATTTGTCATCTCAAATCGTATTGATCATAAAATGTGTTCTACGTTCCAAATGTACGTAACCAAAACTCCTAGGGAAACTATCGTAACTTTAAACACAGACGTAAACCCGATAAGGAACAGACGGATGAACAGGCGCATGTATGTTAATCTAGAACTAAAAATATGCAATTGTGATGATTTTGTATCTAAGGTTAAATTGTTTACACTGGTTACAGTTCGGCAGAAGCCTTATTTTATATATTTATATGATACTTTAATAAACATAGAAAAGAGTAAGATGTTTCGCGGGTAAACTTTGGGTCAGGTCAAATGTGAAGGGGTGTTCCAAAGGAAACTCAGATACGAGTAACGAGACACTTTGGTAGAACACCCTCCTTCAAGAATGGTACAGCTCCCATCGGGGTATATAAGCAGGAGAGAATCCTAGCTCAGGGTCGATTGTCATAAGTCTTCGGAGACATAAGACCAAGCTACGGTACGTCGATATTCGAGATCGCTGTCTCGTATATATAAGGTATTATAGATAATATTACTAAGTGTAATAAAGAACAGTTCGGTGCCTGTTATAAATACGGACTTGTACATTTACAAGCGGAACCGTATTGTACCGTATAGGACAAGTGTGAGTCTGTGGTGTGACCACCTTGTAAAGTACATAATTGTACCAGAGGAACAAAGACGAAGTGTGTAAACTTGTAGGGTACATTATTGTACCAGGAGGACAAGTTTGTTCCTGACCCAGGACAAATTTGTAAGAGAGTACAAATTTGTACCAGTGTATATATTTTGAGTAGAGTATTTATAGCTAGTTTATTAAAGATTGCAAAGAGCAGTTGTACATATTTTGGTTCATTGACGTTAATATTTGAATAACGATTATTTGTTATATGTTTTGTAAATAGAGCAATTTTGGATCCAGTATCAAACTGGTAACGGACTCATCAGACACGCTTACCCGGTGTACACGTTACATAATTTGGTGGCTAGCGGTGGGATCCGAATTGTTCATTTTTAAATCCACAGTGAAAGATTATATCCAAATTTGATCATCTAATAAACTTATATCCAAACTGTCTTGTGAGAATTTACTGTTCACTTTTGCACAGATCGTTTTTGTTCAAACTGTTCACTTTTGCACAGATCAAAATTGTCCTGTTAACGTTTTAAATTTCCCACGGTTAAGTTACGATTATTATTTACATTAGGGATTAACGATCGATAGTGGTACAGGCAATATTTTGATTGACATTTATTACATTGTACATTTATGACACTGTGTATGCATGGTTAAATCGCAAATTAAAGTACAAACATGTCTTTTGATGATACAATCGACGAGTACACAAAACAAATATATGATATGGAAGAACAACTTATTTAAATAGTTTTGTTTCGTCAACACCCAAAGATCAAGGTGTTCGTCCAAAATATAATATTGTATAAAGAAATGATTCGGGTCTGGGATCAAGAGGGTCACGAGGGTCCTCATTGTCAAGAAAGGGAGATAATGAAAAAGTTGTTTTACCAACATTCAACAACCCGAATACGCACAAAACTGTAAAATTTTCCCAAATTGATTTGATGGAAGGGGATACTCTGCCTTTACCCATAGACAATAGTTACATTAGGGAAAAAGACAAAACTGACAAATCAAAGTACCGACATACTGATAACACAGATAATTCTGGTGTAAAAATCAAACCATGTCAATATGATGGTAGCACATCATGGACGGACTATTTGTCCCATTTTGAAATGTGTGCACTTGTGAATAATTGGTCGGAAAATCGAAAAGGGTTATACTTGGCGGTATCGTTAATGGGACAAGCACAGGCTGTACTTGGAGATTTACCAAGTGAGAAAAGACAAAACTTTACCGATTTAGTCAGCGCACTTGAAGAGCGATTCGCGCCTTCTAGTCAAACTGAGTTATATAGAGTTCAGTTTAAAGAAAGACGTCAAAAAGCCAGCGAATCACTTCCCGAATTAGGCCAGTCAATTCGGAGATTGTCCAACTTGGCATATCCTACTGCCCCATTGGACGTACGTGAAACTCTCGGAAAAGAACAATTTATTGACGCGCTTGTCGATTCGGAAATGCGGCTTAGAATAAAACAATCGCGACCGAAAGGTTTAAATGATGCCGTGAGACTTACTGTTGAACTAGAGGCGTACAATAAAGCCGAAAATAAAGTAAGAGAAGGACGAGGTTATTTACGGCAAACTATGAACGATGACGAGTTAGGTAGGGAAGAAAAGATTACAAAAAGTGACTCACCAACGAAAGACATTGCATCATGGATGCAAACACTGGAGAAAAGTCTAAGTACTCTTACGACTGAAATGGCAAAATTAAAAACTAGTGGTACAAATAAGGAGTCTTCTTATAATAAAACAAGATATACCCAAAGTAAGAGGACAAATAAGGGTTGTTACAATTGTGGCAAATTTGGTCATTTAGTAAGAGACTGTCGCCTACCCCGAAGAAATCAGAACAATTATAATGGAAATAAGGGGGATGGGTCGGTCAAAACATTCATGAAAACTAGGAAACAAAATAACCGTAAGACAAATGAAGGTGCGGTTACAACAGCATCTGAAGATGCTGGTATGTATGTCAAACTAAATGGAGGAGACATTGAAGCCAAGTTTGTGGTTGATACAGGAGCAACTTTGACATTGGTATCTTCCAAGTTATACGATATGTTGACTCCATTAGATAAATCATATCTAAGTGAAGTTAAGACAACTGTTAGGTCAGTGTGTGGCAATAAGCTAGAGCTTCGTGGAAAAGGCAGGTTCAATCTGCATTTCGGTCCAAATATGTTGCAATCTGAAGCTGTTGTGACTGATCTGCAAGTTGATGGTATACTTGGTTTGGACTTCATGAAACGACATAATTGTTTAATTGATGTTAAGAATGGACACTTTTGTATTGGGGATTTTAAGGTAGATTTGTGTTTTCAGGGATCAATAGGCTGTTACCGAGTGGTTGCTTCAGAAGCGGTTGTCATACCGCCAAGGTCAGAAATTGTCATTAATGGCACGGTTTGCTTAGCAGAAGGTCAAAAATTACCTGCTGACAATGCTTTGTTAGAAGCAAGTGAGCATGCAGGGAAAGACTACATTTTGACTGCTAGAACGTTGGTAAGGTCAGGCGAAAAAGTCCCTGTTAGATTAATGAACACAGAACTAGATCCTAAGACAATCTTTCCTGGTACAACTATAGCCCAAATGTCTGGTGTTGATCAAATACTAGATGGTAATATTAGTTCAAATGAACAGAAACATAACGGACTTAGACCAGATTTACAAGATCTGTTAGACAGGACATCAGATGAATTGACTTCGAAAGACAAACAAAAAGTTAAATCTTTGTTGATAGAAAATCAGAACTTGTTTGCTTCTTCTGATGTTGACTTGGAAAGGACCAATCTTGTTAAACACGAAATCAATACGGGAAACGCAAGGCCATTTAAAGAACCACCTCGTCGTACACCTTATCATTTGAGCAAGGTAGTAAATGACAACCTTGACAAAATGTTACAAAAAGGGATTATTGAACCATCCCACAGTCCCTGGGCGGCAGGGATAGTCTTAGTTAAGAAAAAGGACGACAGTTATCGCTTTTGCGTAGATTATAGACGCTTAAACAGTGTGACCCTTAATAAAGACGCGTATCCTTTACCGAGGATTGACGATTCGTTAGATCATTTAGCAGGAAATAAATGGTATAGTACTCTGGACTGTTGTTCAGGATATTGGCAGGTGGAGCTGGCCGAAAATGACAAACACAAAACCGCTTTTGCGACGCGAAGGGGTTTATTTCAGTTTCGGGTCATGCCGTTTGGGTTGTGTTGCGCTGCACAGACATTTGAGCGATTGATGGAAACCATACTTGCTGGTTTACAGTGGGAAACATGTCTGGTTTACATTGACGATATATTCGTTTTTGGAAAAACACTAGATGGTATGCTTGATAATTTAAGAGACGTTTTTGCTAGGCTTAAATCGGCTGGTTTAAAGCTGAAGGCGAAGAAGTGCACCTTGTGTACCACCAAGGTTCGTTTCTTAGGACATATTGTCTCTGAGGAAGGAATATCAACCGACCCTGACAAGATTAAAGCTGTTAAAGAGTGGCCTACCCCTACAAATATAACTGAAGTTCGTTCCTTTTTAGGTCTTTGTGGGTACTACAGAAAATTTATCAAAAACTTTGCCCACATTGCTAAACCGTTACACAAAATTATAGAGAAAGAAACTAAGTTTGTTTGGACTTCAGAATGTCAAGAATCTTTTGACCAATTAAAAGGTAAATTAATAAACGCACCAGTTCTTGCATATCCAGATTTTAACAAAGAGTTCATTTTGGATACTGATGCAAGCAATTTGGCAGTCGGAGCTGTCTTGACTCAGACATCTGATGAAGGACTTGAACATGTTGTGGCTTATGCTAGTCGTACACTTTCAAAATCAGAACGAAAGTACTGTGTGACACGCAAGGAGTTGCTTGCTGTGGTTTGTTTTGTTAAACATTTTAAACCATACCTCTACGGTAGAAA
Source organism: Mytilus galloprovincialis (assembly GCA_037788925.1). Lineage (NCBI taxonomy): Eukaryota > Metazoa > Mollusca > Bivalvia > Mytilida > Mytilidae > Mytilus > Mytilus galloprovincialis. The sequence continues at coordinate 22,723,684 of CM075341.1, forward strand.
ATTCACGGTAAGAACTGATCACGGATCATTAAAGTGGTTACTTAACTTTAAGAACCCAGAAGGATAGATAGCTAGATGGATAGAGACATTAGGATCATTTGAGATGCAAATTCAACATCGGCCAGAGTGCAACATAGGAATGCAGACGCACTTAGTCGCATTCCTTGTAAACAATGCGGCTATCATACCGGTTTAGAAAAAGAGACTGTTTCTACTGAGACTGAAGACCAACATGACACTGTTAATGCTATCACCCGTTTTGATGGTAGTAATGACAAAGATGATGACAGTGAACATCATGATTTGTCTCTAATAGAAATTCAGAAAAATGATCATGACCTGAAAATAGTGACAAATTGGGTAGAAACAGACAAACGTCCGGATTACAAAGATATTTCTGATAAGGGATTTTTCTTGAGATCACTTTGGAATCAATGGAACAACTTAGAGTTAAGAGACGGACTTATTTACAGACGATTTGAAGACCCTGCAACCAAAATTGTAAAAATGCAGGCTATCATTCCTTTATCAGAACGCAAAAAGGTTTTACAATTTTCACATGATGATAAATGTTCTGCTCATTTGGGTATCCATAAAACTTTGGCAAAAATTAGACAATCTTATTAATGGCCTGGGTTACAAAACTACGTCAGGACTTATATAAACGGATGTGACAAATGTGCAAAACGAAAAAGTCCACAAAAGTCCAAAAGAGCTCCAATGGCTTTAGTTGAAGCTAATGGACCAATGGAAAGGATAGCTACAGATATCCTTGGTGAGTTGCCAGAAACAGAGAGTGGTAACAAATATATCTTGGTAGTTTCTGACTACTACACAAAGTGGACGGAATCTTTTGCCATGCCAAATATGGAAGCTAAGACTGTGGCTAAGATTATAGTTGAAGAAGTTATTGTGAGATTTGGTGTTCCTCATTGGATACATTCAGATCAAGGTAGGCAATTTGAAAGTTTGTTGTTTCAAGAGATGTGTTGTATTCTAAACATTAAGAAAACACGTACAACTCCATATCATCCAGAATCTGATGGTATGGTGGAAAGGTTCAGTAAGACTCTTGCAACAATGTTAAGTTCATTTGTGGAACAGAACCAGAGAGACTGGGATGAATACATTCCTTTTGTCATGATGGCATATAGGGCATCAGAGCACGAGACGACTGGACAAACGCCAAATAGTCTCATGTTAGGTAGGGAACTATCAACCCCTTTAGACATCATGTATGAAATGCCACCATTAGTTAAAGATATTCCTGCACATAAGTGGGCTTGGGAGCTTAAGCAAAAGTTAGAAATCTCCCACAGTTTTGTCAGAGGTAAAATAAAAGGGCAAATGCGAAGACAAAAACACTATCACGACCTCAAATTGTCATACCAAAATTTCAGAAAAGATGACGAGGTGTATGTTTATTTCCCAGTTAAGAAACCTGGGATGTCTTCAAAATTGACTAGTTTCTGGAAAGGTCCTTTCAAAATTCTTGACAAATATGGTGACCTTACATATAAAGTTGACTGTGGATACAGAGGGAAACCACAAGTTATACATGTCGACAGACTTAAGAAAAAGAACAAACAGACATTAAGGACAGAACCGGATAACAACACTTTTGTTCCATTAGACACTGAAAATGATACAGCTGAAAACGACCCTATAGAGACTCCTTATTCACAAGACATTGCTGTTCATGAGTCAACGTTGCCTGAGGAAGAAACGCAAGAAAATAGTTATGAAGGGCGTCGTACAAGGCGAAAGCCAGCTTGGATGGCAGATTACATTGTTAAATAGATTTTGTACATTTATTTGAATTCATATGTGTATATAGTACTTCAATGTTTTATCCGTTTTAAAAGTTAGTTTTAGACATGCGGGACGCATGTGTTTTTGAGGCGTGGGTTATGTGATGATTTTGTATCTAAGGTTAAATTGTTTACACTGGTTACAGTTCGACAGAAGCCTTATTTTATATATTTATATGATACTTTAATAAACATAGAAAAGAGTAAGATATTTCGCGGGTAAACTTTGGGTCAGGTCAAATGTGAAGGGGTGTTCCAAAGGAAACTCAGATACGAGTAACGAGACACTTTGGTAGAACACCCTCCTTCAAGAATGGTACAGCTCCCATCGGGGTGTATAAGCAGGAGAGAATCCTAGCTCAGGGTCGATTGTCATAAGTCTTCGGAGACATAAGACCAAGCTACGGTACGTCGATATTCGAGATCGCTGTCTCGTATATATAAGGTATTATAGATAATATTACTAAGTGTAATAAAGAACAGGTCGGTGCCTGTTATAAATACGGACTTGTACATTTACAAGCGGAACCGTATTGTACCGTATAGGACAAGTGTGAGTCTGTGTGACCACCTTGTAAAGTACATAATTGTACCAGAGGAACAAAGACGAAGTGTGTAAACTTGTAGGGTACATTATTGTACCAGGAGGACAAGTTTGTTCCTGACCCAGGACAAATTTGTAAGAGAGTACAAATTTGTACCAGTGTATATATTTTGAGTAGAGTATTTATAGCTAGTTTATTAAAGATTGCAAAGAGCAGTTGTACATATTTTGGTTCATTGACGTTAATATTTGAATAACGATTATTTGTTATATGTTTTGTAAATAGAGCAATTTTGGATCCAGTATCAAACTGGTAACGGACTCATTCTAAAATAGAAACAGACACGCTTATCCGGTGTACACGTTACACAATAATGATGCGTTCATCTATTAATAGGGAACGATTATATTAAAGAAGGGGGTATGGTTTTCGCCGTAATAAAATATTCCGAATCTGTACAAAATATTAACCTCGACCTTCAATATGGACATGCACTCTAACTTTATATTTATTCTGACATACTCTTTGGTGATGGTTCAAAAATACCAAGTAACTATATCATTTAAAGTTTTAAAAAGTTTTGAGTGGGACACACCTTTGTAAACTTAAGTATGGTGATGTATTGGTGAACTAAGTTTGTGACCTTGAAAGGCAATCCAACTGGACTGTATACATTTGAACTATTTAGCCATTTCGGTCATACATATTGGAAGGCCGCGCGCGGAGTCACCGGACATATTTTAAAACGAAATACTCCAATGATGACTTGGGTTTGGTTAAAATTTGGCCAAAAGTAGTTTCATAGAGGAAGATTTAAAAAAAACCTGCTCCTTTATTATCAAATTAGGTGACAATAAACATCAAACCAAATTTATTTGCGATGAAGTGTGTGTAGATAATTACACTTACCAAAAATAAAAGACCTGTTTAAGTAAAAATTTTCAAATAAACCAAATGGTTAAAGTCGATGACTGTTTTTGTAGATCTTGATATTTTTATCATTTGTCAATTTTGAGTGTCAACATGACGTTCAAATTTGACAATTTTGATAAAGGAAAAAATCCCATAAGAACTCTACATTTTGGTAGAGTATATTGTTGGCTGATGTTCACATTTTAACAGAGGCGGATTTAGAGAGGGCTAAGGGGACCCGGTCCCCCTTTTCTGAAAAAAATTGGTAGACTATGTAGGGAATCACTGAAGCATAACCGGAGCGGGCCACCTCTTAGGCAGTCAGTGGGCCCTCACTTATGAAAAATTCTGGATCCGCCACTGTTTAATCATTTCTGTATCACAAAGTCCAGGGCGCCTATTATTGCAAAATCCAGTCTTTCAATTGCACCAGCGGTTGCGCCAAAAATTAAATATTACGTTTGCACCATTTTACAGGTAACGTACCGGAGAAGTTTAAATACTGAGTGACCATCACAGGTTATACACACATAACGATTTGAGATGACAAATTAGCATTCACTTTGAAGCTGATAAGGTAAGTTGTGTTTGATAGCCAAATAGAATATTGCTTTTACAATATGCAAGTCAACAATTATTTTCCAAATCAAACATAGAATAATACTTATATTATATTTTTGCAAATGTACAAATACGTACATCTTTTTTTATATAAATTAAAAAGAATTCTTTTGGCAAACACTTCAGTTTATAGTGCTTTCTTTTACGTTTTATGATCACGTTGATTTATAATATACAAAACTGTTTTCACGGTTCGTCACTATGTCTCTTATCAATGTATACATGGTATAGTGCTTGCATTACGGTTTTATGATGCATGATTTTATATGATCAATATGTGTTATTAGTCAAACAAAAAAATGTGTTTTCACCAAAAGTCGCTTTTTATACTATTTACCTGAGTGTGTTTACCTGTAAATGAAAAGTTATTTATGTGGCGCAAGTGAAATCTGGTTTGTTGCGCAAATGAAAGTTTTTTTTGGAGGCAATAAAATGCCAATTGGCGCAACAGCAAAGCACCGTATACTAGTTTGCGAGATTTATACCATTAGCCTGGGGTCCTGGCTGATCTTGACGCATAGCTAGATATCGGGCCGGGATACCTAGTTGAATTTTACCCTATTTGCTTTTTCAGTCAGATAACACATTTTGGAATATGTTTATATGGTCATCGTATATTATACCCTGTTTGAAGTTTAAAAAGAAGATAAAAAAAAAAAAAAAAAAAAAAATAAGGTTGAATTATTATTCCCAATAAAATGCACAGGAATCATTAACGACACCAGAAAAACTTTTCATATGAAATTATGAGATGTAGTAGACAATGAACAAACTTGCAGAGTTCAAATGGCGTACAAGAACCAATGGTGAACGTACGGCCTTTAACAATGAGAAAGTCAATACCGTATACATGGTATAGTCACCTATAAAAGCCCCGAAAATGTTAATTAAAGTTGAGGCAAAGTGTAGACATCGATCACTTTTGTTTGATTGTCTAAAATTTCGAATTGTTTATTTCCCAAGAAAGAAACTAACATTTTAAAAGTTTGTATTTATCTCCCAGTGTAAACATATGGTAAACGAGGCATGATCTATTCTGATAAGAAAATTGATATACAAACTGTTATCTACTTCAGATTTAGTGTAGAGAAATCATGGCTGCGGAAATTCCTAAATACGTTACACTTCCTAGTGGCGCAAAATACCCTGTTATTGGGTTGGGAACATTTACAGTTTTTAATGCAACGGTAAGTTTATTTTTATCTTCAAAAGTCAGAATCAAAAATCAAAATTTATAAGATCGATAACACCATGAACACGTGTATTATACATTGTATATAACATGATGATAGCGATTAATCTCAATCATGTTTGTATTTTTAAGAAAGCCAGGAAAACACAGAAAGAAATTATACTCTAGAATGCAAATGTGAGAATATAAGATTATAAAGTTTTAGAACAGCATGAACAGGACGCACTCTTAATATTTACAGAAAAAGAAAATAAGACTTGCAAAGGGAAAATTACAAGCTCTTGTGTTATTTTATATTCTACAAATTCACATCTTATTACAGGGTGAACCAGGTGCTGTTTTTGAAGCAGTTAAATATGCAATTGATATAGGATACCGTCATGTAGACGCTGCCAGAGTTTATGGAAACGAAGGCGAAGTTGGGGATGCAATACAAGCAAAACTAGACGACGGAACAATAAAAAACAAGAAAGAAATATTCATCACTACAAAGGTTTGTGTATCTATTTGTTTCAGTTTATTTGAACTGATATTATCTTTATCATTTCTCACTATATTTTATATTGAATCAAATTCCGTATATAAATTTAGGCATCAACAATTCAACGAAGTATTGAAAATATACACCATGTTTAAGTTCCGAGAATTTCGTTTTAGAACATAATAAATTGAGTATTTGTACAGTATGTATAACACAGAGGAAGGGTCAAGTTATCATTGGTCATTTGTCGATTGGTAGTTAATCAGTATGTAAATATTGAATAAATCTTCAGGGTAAAATTAAATAAGAGGGTTATATATAGCATACCCTATCTTGATAATCTTAATTTAACGACCAAGAATACATAGCAAAACACGTGATTTCATGATTTTCTGATCGCACTCGTTATCAAATGTTTAATACATAGTGAACATTTCTAATTAACAGTTATGGGATACTCACCACAATCCAAAAGATATGAAAGAGAACACGATGAAATCTCTAAAACTTCTCAGAGTAGACTCTGTACAGTTGTTCCTAATGCACTGGCCATTTGGTTTTAAGGTAAGGTTCCTCATAGTAAACTCTGTTTGTAAAGTTGTTTCTGTTAATGCACCGGCAAGTTGGTTCTAAGGTAAGACTTATATAAGTGAATATTCTGTTGCAGTTGTTCCTAATGCACTAGCCATTTGGTTTTAAGGTAAGGCTTCTCATATTAGACCCTGTACAGTTGTTCCTAATGCGCTGGCCATTTGGTTTGAAGGTAAATATTTGTTAAATAAATTATCCATTCACATATACTATTCTGAAAAGTATTTGGGTTTCTTTTGGTTTTCGAGACAGTGTAATGGTTACATCGACAGTCTTAAAACTGATGCGCTGTCCTGGACTAATAGATGGTCAACACAGATGCAAATACTTAAACATAGAGAAAATACAAGTCGTTTGATATATATTGATAGTTTTTACAAGAAGTGCAAGGAGATTCAGTATTATTTTTCAGGAGAAACAGTGAAGAAAATATGGCAGTTTATTTGATACAAAGAAATTGGATACTAGTAGAAATACTAAAGACGCTTCGCTAAATGTTTATATCGGATTACAAGTCAGAGAGTCTGGGTGGGGTTACAGAATAGGTATAGGCTCATGTAGAGCAGGAGCTGCTAACTCTTCTGGAGCACCTCGAAATCTTACCAGTTTTTTGCGGGGTTCATGTCGCTTAGTCTTTAGTTTTCAATGTTGTGTCTTGCGTACTTTATTTGTCTGTCTGCCTTTTTATTGACCATAGCGTTATCAGTTTTTTATCTATGATTTCTTTTGACCCTCTTTTACAGAAGATAGGCGAATAAAAAATACAGAATAGGGAATATTGGGCTTGTATTCCTGAAGAATAGCTATAGAGAAAAAATGGCTAGACAAAATAAAGAAAACGGAATCAAAGTACCTCCATCCGGATCCTCATATTATATTTTGATCTCATTATTTACCTGATACATTTTCTAACAAACCAATGAAATACTAAAAGCAATTATTATTTTAGGATGGAGATGACATGTTTCCAAAAGACAAAGATGGAAATGTTATATTTTCTGACCACGACTACGTTGATACATGGAAGGTAAATACACACAGGTTTAGTAAACGTTAGTTTGTATTATATATCATGATATTTTTTGAATTATAACAAGTGTGGACACAGATAAGTGTGGATAGTATGTTTTTATGTTTGAATTACAATTATCAGTATTTTACCGATTTTGAAATCTCTTAAATCAATTAAACATATACACAACGATATATTAATTAGATTAAAGAGAAAGATAAGAAGATGTATCATAATTGCCAATGAAACAACTGTCCACCAGATACCAAATTTACTTAGATGTCAAAGACTGAATACTTGCAGAGCTCTGACCCAGGACTGTTAAGGGCCTAGCATACGATTGTGTATTATTGAATGATGTAGCTACATTAGTTGACCTCCGGATGGTTTACCTACATGCTAGTTGCATATACACACTTTAGTAGAAATGTTTTAGTATTTCTAAATGTTGTGTTTATATTTAGGCAATGGAAGAATTAGTAGATGCAAAACTGGTTGAAAACATTGGAATATCAAATTTTAATAAAGCTCAGACTGAGAGACTGATGAAAAATGCGAGAATAAAACCATGTAATATGCAGGTATATGTTTTTTTTAAATATATAGTAGTATCATTTGGTTCAACTGTTTTTTTTATTTAGAATTTGAATTCAATTGAGAAAATTATACAAAAGTTTACATGAAATAAAAAATAGAATGAAATGTTCACATGGGTTCACATATTTGACAGGAAGGGCACACCAAGCTGTTATACATTTTTTTTTTAAATCAATTGACTTTTTTAGTCATTATATTATATTATATTATATTATATTATATTATATTATATTATATTTGATTTGATTTGATTTGATTTGATTTGATTTGATTTGATTTGATTTATTTATTCATCCATTTTTCTTTCTCTGTTAGATCGAAATACATCCATATTTTTGCAATAAAAAATTAGTTGAGTTCTGTCAATCAATTGGAATGTCAGTGACAGCATATGCACCCCTTGGAAATGCAGGAAGAACTTGGTAAGCAATTTGTCAAGTGGATTAACTGAATACCGCCATCTTGGATTGTAAAATAGCAGTACACAATCGGTCTTGCTCTTTGGTTAAATCTGCAAATGTTAAGACAGATTGGCAATTACTGTGTAAGACTGTTGAACAAAGAAAATATTGTCATGTATTGCATTAATTGAAATGTTTAAATAGATGCAAAATATTGATTTTATTTGAATCAATTTTTCAAATTAGTCATTTAAGGGGAAATAATTCTTACAGTATTTTTTTTAAAAGCATTTCATAAAACCTTTTTCTCATATTTCATTTTAAAAAAATCACATAGATTTCTTTTTATTCATAAAAAAGTGTCTTTCCATGAAAAACCTATGCAAACTTGGTTAATTTTGTACTTCTAGCAGCATGAAAAATAGCACGAATACCCATACTTTTTATCACATTCTTGAAAAAAACAATGGAAAATCTATAATTTAGCACAGTATTAGTTCTGTCTCAGGAAATGTATACAGAATGTATTACCGCATTTAACCCAAGATGAAGCTTCTCCTGAAACGATTCTCTCCGGAACAAAATAGTATTAGTTGTGGCACATATATTCCGTATGTATGCAATTCGCATGATCGGGTAATGGAAGTACATTTCTATTTACCACACATGTATATCATTTCAAAATTTAAATATTTTTAACAGGTAGCTTAAAATTGTTTACTCTTGTTTATATCTAAAGAAGGAAGAAGTTACCAACTAGGCTATGACAATCGACAATCTTAGGAATACTTTTTTGTGTGCTAAATGAACAATTCAAACAACAGAAAAACAAACTATAGAGAAAAGATTAAGCAATATGAACTCTAACAAAACAAAAAGGGTGCATTCAGGTGATTTTGAAGGATAATCAGTTTCTGCTCCACTAAACTAGTGACAACTGTCAAGTTTCTCATGTTTACTAATGCCAAATTGATGACAAGTTGAGAGGTGAATATCTAGAAGAATATCCTAAATTTAAAATTTCAGATGTCAGTTAATTGTAGCTCTTATCATACTTTCCTTTTTTTCTGTTCCACAAAAAATGTATTTCAGGAAAAGTGCAGATGAGCCAATCATATTTGATGAACCAGTTTTGAAAGAAATTTCAAAAGCAAAGGGAAAGTCTATTACACAAGTAAGCTTCCTGATACATCTAATATACTTTGTATTCATGTATGCATTTATTATTGCAAACCTTCGATCATGGCAAAAATGCATATCTTATTATTAATATTGCAATAATTTTATGAAGGAAAACTACAACGGAAACTTGTTAAAATGGCATTTTTTCAAATTGATAAAATGCAAAGCAATTAACTTTTCACGATAATTGGAATGAAGATATGTGGGATGCAGTCACCCATTGCATAAAACCCATAATGGTGTCTATTTCTGTATACCCAACAGTAGTTACCATAATATGTTTAAACAGCTAGGTCCGAGACCAACCATTGGGTAAACAAAAAGTATAAAAAGTTTGAAAATAGATCATCTTAATAGGCCAAAAACAGAACAGTCTAATTTGGCTAGAACAATTTTATAATATATTTTCATTAAGCTTATGGTCTAATGTACGAACACAACATTTTGCTTGTGTACTGTTAGTCCGGGGGGGGGGGGGGGGGGGGGGGGGGGTAATCATACAATCCGCAGTCTGTGTTTCGATAATGACATGAGTTTTAATATAATTTTTCGTTGATAAAGTAAGAAAATGTTAAGAAAAAAGGTTGACATTTGACGAATATGACTACTTTTATTCCCTTACTTGTGAATAACTGATGTACAATACAGTTCTTTCAATTGCGATTCTGAATTATGTTGTGTTTTTTCTATTTCAACACCGTCTTGGTGTTTTTTTTTAGTAATTTGTATGCCTAAGTTTCTTGTTTCTGTATGTGCATAGTTTTGACGAAGCTGCACACGCATGTAAATATTGTGAAGCGTGTTTCTCTCGTGGTTATGATTCAATGCGTGTTGATATTAAAAATCGATATTATTCTCCTACAAGTTACTGCAAATTGTAAACTGGAACATAATTAGCGATATACTAGGCTGTTCTATAAACCAAGATTTCAAGATTTCAAGATTTTATTGTAAAGCAACGCTCAGACACATATATGTGTAACATGAGGTACATATATACAATGATAAACATGATTTATAACACAAAGGTAACATTCAAAAAAACAAAATAAACAATAAAAAACAATAAAAAGATAAAAAAAAATAAGACAAAATATAAAAAAAATAAGACAAAAAAGAAATAATTCATACAAATTAATATACATATCACAATAAGTTATTCAGCTTTCTGATAAAAGATGCCACCTGTCTATATAAATTAACATTGCAGTAAGATAACATTACAGATAATTTCTGCTTACTTGGATGCTTCGTATAATAACTAGGGATATGTTGTTCTCTAAAACAAACCAGTTGAGGAGACTTGCATATAAAAAGATAGTGAAATTCGTCTCCTACACTCTCTTTACATATGTGACATTTTCGGTCCTCCGCCGGAATATTGTACCAACGCCCAGTTTCAATGGGAATGTTTATATTAGACGTTCTTAATTTTGTCATCCAGATTCTTGCATTTTCCGGTATTTTTATAAGATAATTTTCAAAACCAAAACAGTTTTTATAACTAGAATAAAATACACCTCGGGAAGATAATTGGACATCTTGATGCCATTTTTGTATATATTGGTCTTGTAAAACCTGTTTTATCAGATGCTTGTAGTCAGCACTATCTTGATTGACAAACACATATCCTAGTCCTGTATCATTAAATATTGATTCTATAAAGTTCAGCCATTTGAATGATTGACCGCTATTTTGCATTAAACTTAATAATAATCTATACATATTACTACTTAATTTGTCACCATGCATTATTCTTCTCCAAAATGATGTCATTCTTATTTTAACTTTTATTTCTAATGGAAATCTGCCTAATTCTCCATATACCATATAGTTAGGCGTTGAAGATCTTACTCTTAGAATACGTTTACAAAAATTTAAATGAATTTGTTCTAAAATTTTCAGGTTTTCATATCCCCAAATCTCACAGCCATATAAAAGAATAGGCTCTACCATGGCATCACACATTTTAAGCTGTAAATCCAATGGGATGGCTTGATTTCTAATACTTTTGTACAAGCTGTATAATGCTTTTTGTGGTTGATTAACCAATTTTTTCTTCGCCTCCGTAAAAGTACCATTACATTTAAATATAAGGCCAAGATAGGAGTAGGTATCGACTAATTCTATATTTATAACCATTGCCTTACAACCTGTCCGATGGTATATTAATTATGTTCAATTTAATTTCAGGTCGTACTACGGTTTCATCTTCAAAGAAATTTGGTTGTTATACCAAAATCTGTCACACCAAGTAGAATTAAGGAAAATTTTGATGTAAGTATTACATTCACTATTATAAAATTCTGATCATTTTTTGTAGCATAAGCTTAACAGTAGTTGTTAGAAACATGTGTATTCACTTAGTAGAATTTTATCAAAGGTGACATTATATAAAAAAAAATATCGTCGAAAGCATAAAACAGATCATTCGACTTTCAAAAAATTGAAATTTAATAATCAAAATTCAAAATCTAAATTTGAAATTAAAAAAAATGATTTTCAAAAGTCTCAAAACCTGATTTCCAACATTCAAAATTAATTATCAATTTAGAAAATCAGGAATAGCTTATAGACCTATGGCAAGTAGTCTGTTACATATCTTGCAGATACATATGTGTTCGTTTTGTTGTTCTTTAACAAGTAGAGTATACATGGTATATGACTTTAGTTAAGGGAAAGAAATACCTTTTCGGGACTTCGGGAATTGGGGATTAACACTTGTCGAGACTAGGGAATGAATGATAAGTTTTTGTCAGGATGCGGAAGAGAATGGTTTATTTCTTGCATAATTCGGGATGACACTCCTCCTACCACCCCTCTTATGTGTATACAGAAATGAAGTCCAAATATCATTTAAGATATTCAAATGTTACAAAGAAAATAATATTTTACATATTTTGTAGGTTTTTAGTTTCAGTCTTACGGATGAAGAAATGGGGAAAATATGGTCATTGAACAAAAATTTACGTTTTTATAGTGAACCTATGTGAGTTTTATGTTACGTATACGTATGAGTTTATTTTCATTATAATGGATTATATTTCCTAATGGTGCACACGTATTACTGAAGGAATTCGTGTTTCTGAATCATGAATAGTCGTAGCAGGAGAGCCATGGTGTTGTCAGTTTATTTTTGACATGAGTTTGAATGTCCCTTGGGCAATTTACTAGAAACTGACTTTGAAGGTACATGGTAATTCCCCCCCTAGTGCCCCACCTTGGTGCATTATGTTTTTCGGTCTGTGCGTCTTCGCTCGTTCTTTCGTCCATCCGTTCGTCCTGGGGTTCGTCTGTCTGTTTGTCCGTCCGTTCGTACATCCCGGAATTGGTATCAGTTATCTAGCTTTAGTTTATCTCAACCAAATCTTATGAAAGTTTGAATTTGGATGGTGGCAATTTTAATTTTCTAGAGTTATGCCCCGTTTAAATGTTTGAAAAAAAAGCTGAAAATATCATTTCCCTATTGTAACTTAAGTTTGTTTCAACCAAAATTTTATGTTGTTAATCTTATACACAATGCTTATTACTATAACACACATAAAATAAAGTTGGATTTTGGTGGCGTCACTTTTACCGTTCTTCAGTAATATCCATTTATAAAGTTATATGCAAGAGGAGACATCATATATGTTCTGTGAACACAATCTCAATTTATTTTATTTTTGATATAACAAGAAGTTCTAAAAAAATGATTACCTCATACGTGAAAAAGATTGTAAAATTTACAATAACAAATACTTGAAAGCTTTGAAGAGAAAGCAAGGAGGTACATGACAAAAATGATAATAAAAAAACACCAAATCATATATTATTCAATATTTCCTCTGAATATAAGACATGTGTGTATAGGTTGCCTTCCTTGGAGTGATGCAATATTATTTGATTTTTTGAAATTGAAGATATTTAATAGAAATTACTGTGTGCACGACACACCATTCTGTAATTATAAACTTCATTGAGTTCGCTTCATATCTAAGGTTTTTAAAGACAGATTTATGCATACCAAAAGAACATTGTGTTTGTAGATTAACATGTATCGAAATTTGCCCATAATCAACTTAACTTAATTTACACATTGGCTAAAACAAATGTGTTCTCTAGGTGTATTTTGAACAAATTCATTAATTTAAATCATGCATGTGATTTATTTAAAATGGTATTTTTGAAAAATGGAATATTTTATTCCAAATGAAGCAAATCTATCAAAACGTCTTACACAGGCAAATTTATCACGTGAACTTCATGTGAGACGATATGAAATTTAAGTGAGCAAATTTGCCTCTTGATGTGATACATAATTGAGAATGGAAATGGCGAATGTGTCAAAGAGAGAACAACCAGACAAAACAGCGGAACACAACCGAAGGCCCAAAACGTGTTTTAATACAGCGACAAAATCCTGCACCCAGAGGCGTGCTTCAGCTGACCCCTAAACAAAAATATGGACTAGTTAATTGATAATGGACGTCATACTAAACTCAGAAAGAGAAACTAAAAATCAAAAATCATATAAAGCTAAAAAAGGCCAAAGGCTCCTGATTTGTAAGTACATTTAGTTTTAATTTAAAATATATTGCTTGTACATTTTAGGGTCACAATTTTATTTAACAAAATTTACATGTTTTTATATTTTAGTGCAAAAGATCACAAGTACTATGCATTCCACGACGAATATTGAGGATGTGTGATTACATTAAACTGAACTTGTATTAACTGGTTTGAGATGTTTTTTGTAAAAAATAAAATCCTTAACACTTATTATATTGCATTATTGTTTTCTGTGTGTCGACAGATCATGGTGATTCATTTGATATTTTAGTATTTTTAAAAATAGATGTAGTATGTTTGACAATAAGACAAATATCCACTGAATACCAAAAAAAAAAAAGGGTAATGATAGAGGAGACCTTCCACCTACAGACTATCAGAGAGTGTTTTCCTCAACATGCAATCGGCATTTCTAAGGGAACATGTTGCACCATGATCTTTTTTGATAAACATTAGAACGCGGCTGAAAACTAATGCGTAAAACAAAAAAAAATCCATTTGAAATCTCACTTTAATGACCGATAGTTTATGAATTTTCATGAACGATTAGGAAAGAAATATTGACACTTCAGATGTTGTGTGTCGACATTTCACCATATAAATTACTTAATAAAGTATTTTAAGGGAGTTCGCTTCTCAGTTTCAAAATAATTAACTTTTCAAAACACTAGCTTGTATAATTAATAAGGGATACATAAAGGAATCAAAGGAGCAAAACAAATATATAGGTCAATGTGCTTGTTTTCGAGATATTAGCCATTGAATTTTTGGCGGGAAAATATTCTTTCTTGACTCTTTCATAGCTTTATCATTGATAAGTTTAGGTTCTCAAAAACTTTTGAAAAATAATTAAAGTTTATAAGACTTTTACAGATGGCTTATCATTATACATGTAAAAGAGTCATACAAAGAAAAATTGGGGTCAATTGGCCTTTTTTAAGGCATTCAAATGGATAAAACCAGAGGATTCCGAAAATCTGACAAAAATCCCAAAACATGACAATATCTGTATCTTAAATTCTACACCTAACATCTCTTTAGAATAAATAATAGTAATCATTTTTAGATAATTGACAAACTTGGTAAAATATTGCCGCGGAGGTTTCACTTTTATTAATTTCAAACACAACACCAACATATCCATCGCATACATATACGATATCTTTTAAGCATACCACTCGCATGTATGCTATCTTTAATGGGGATATGTAGTAAAATAATCAACTGAAACTTCCACTGGTTCATTAAAATATGTATACAGGCACTGAAACCAGGCTTTATATCAAATGCAAGTAGCTGTTTGCTAACGTGGGGTTGTCTTGAATTTCTAGAACTTTTGTTGAGCTTTCCTATCATCTATAAGAAGACAAAACTGAGAACTGTAAAAGTGACACTCCCCAAATTTGTGCTTGATCCGAGTATTATTTTAAAAAGCATTGTGTAAAAGTTTCATAACATTTGGTTGAGGCAAACGTAATAACTGATAATAAATGATAATTTAAATAATTCAACCCCCACTGACTTATTTTTCTTATTTCGATTGTCTTCCTTTTGCTGGAGGTTTAACAATGTATTTCAGTTAATTGAAAATAATTGTCTCTGTTGTCTCCTTTGTTTTAATCTATCAGATCATCTTAGCTGGGGTCGTAATTGCCGTTAATCTTGCTGTGGTGCAGGTTTGAACAGTTACTGAGGAGGTTGTATCTGTGCTGGTCGCAGTAACTGGTGAGGTTTTATCTGAGCTGGTTGAAGTAACTGGGGAGGTTGTAACATTAGCTGTTTAAAGTAACTGAGGAGATTGTGTCTGTGCTTAGGTATTTTGCTGGTTTTGAGGTGGTTTCCATAGAGGTAGATATGTCAAAACTAATTAGTGAATAGACGAAACCCCATCAACATAAAAAAGTAGCACATTTGCTGTGGTAGTTTTTTTCACGTAAATCCCCTCTTCAGATGCATTTACATGTTTCCGAATTTTTCACCTCCTACAATATTTGCAAATAACGCATTCAATACTACAAGCCTCAAATCTCTAAACTTATTTGATCTTCGATACAGAATTAAACAAGTTATCAAAGAATTTATAGACAAAACTGAAAGATAAAAAGAAACTACAAAAATACTTGTACTTCTTTTTCTTTACCAGTCGTAGGAATATTCAAAATATTCCAGAGTAATCACGATAATCTTTATTGTAATTTTTTTAATAGCTTTTCTTTATAATTTTTGATCGCTAACTTAAAGTTGTTTTGATTTGTGGAATTCATAAATCAAACTTACTGTCCATACTATTTTTCAGAGCAGACCACACTTGACACAATGAAAAATGGCACTACAGGAGTGCGAAATGACAGCTTTCTCAACACCACCAACGTGAAAAGTGGTTCTAAAAATAGAACAATAGGGGAAACAATCATAGACGAAGATCTTCCTGCCTTGTTGGAAGAGGAGGAAGCCTTTCTTCCCGTAAAAAAACGAAGGCTGGTGAAAAAAAAAACAGAAAAGATGAAATGGTAAATCTGTTGGACGACGAGGCTACATAGGACAGTTAAGAGTGATTTGTTTAAAAAAAAACAGACCATAAAGACAATTATAAGTTCGTTAACTTTGTAACAGATAACATTAATTACACGAGATATAATTGTTCAGTTGTCACTTCCATTCTTATACTGCAATATTTTTGGCATTGAAATCAGATTTGGAGGAGTCAAGGAAAACAGATCTTTTAAATAGGTGTAATACCACCATTGATTTTCCCCTATTAGTCTTTGTCAAATTTGCACTTTTCAAAAAAATGTTCAGAATGTATCTTTGTTTCAAATAAAGAAATACTTGGCATGAGTAAAGTTTTATCCTGTCCAATACTATAGAAAAAAATTCACATAACATTTCATAGCATATAAGAAAATAACCATCATTGGAAGTTAACCAATCAAATTCATCCCCTTTATTTATCTGTGTACAAGGTTTAGTCACCATGTAAACTCAAGATTACAAAATTTTCTATAGAAATCCCAAATAAAAAATAATGGGGTTTTGAAATACCCAAGACATATGTTTATGACACAGAAATGTTTTTACTGCAATAAAATGTAGGATTAATTACTTACAACTGTCAAATTCAAGGGAATATTGTTTTAGACCTACTTTCGTATACATCCGGATGTGACGTACCATGATTTGGTGGTATTACACCTAAAGAAGACATTATTGTTCAATAAACTGAATGTAACTATTTGCCTTTGTAATACTGGTTATTTCAACCATTTCTGTCAAGTTTTGTCATAATCAGTTCAATAGTTTGAGAAAAATCTAGTATAATGAAAGACGACATCTACAGCGATTCGAGCAAAATGTCTTCGACAAATCCAAACCAAGTCGCATCAAGATGGAATAGAGTGTGGACCAATAAATGATCAAATATCTATCTTATCTGCCTACAAACAGTTGAATATGATACACAAGATGATTTTAGGAAGATAAATACCACTAATAAACCTCTTTGTCTTCTTTATAAAGGTCTCTTATGGTCAATTTAGACCTCTTATTTCCTCAAAATTTCAACTTTGCAGCCCAATAATAAAAATTATGGGGTGACTTTCACTCATTTTTGGTAGAAATGTTATAAGAAATGAGTAATTGAAGCCTTTTAGCAGATTGAACAATCCATATAAAAGTTTACTGTCTCCAAGGAGGTTTTAATAAGGCCTTACGTAAAAATTAAATTTACGCCACGTTCCAGAGAGGGACATAAAAGGCTTCTCTTTTAGTAAATAATTTGTCGTTACAGCATTGAAATAATTTCATCTACTTATAACTGTATATGTATTTAAGTATTTCCGAGGAAAATGTTCTATAATAGCAAAATATAAGAAATAAGGAGACCCCCCTCCCCCACCCCACCCCAAAATACACTTAGTATGGCTTGTTCTGTCAACTGAATATTCATGGTAGAGTCCTATTTCAAGTCAATTTTCACATAAAATCTGTTTTGGAGACTGAATCCACTCAGAATATTTCACATTTTGTAATATTTCACTTAAATATTAAGAAATTTTAACACATGAGATTACTCACAAGGTCAAAGGTACATGTACAGCTTCCTATAATAGGTGTAATACCACCATTGATTTTCCCCTATTAGTCTTTGTTGAATTTGCATTTTTCAAAAAAATGTGCAGAATTTATCTTTGTTTCAAATAAAGAAATACTTGGCATGAGTAAAGTTTTATCCTGTCCAGTACTATAGAAAAAAAATTCACATAACATTTCATTGCATATAAGAAAATAACCATCATTGGAAGTTAACCAATCAAATTAATTCCCTTTATTTATCTGTGTACAAGGTTTAGTCACCATGTAACCTCAAGATTACAAAATTTTCTATAGAAATCCTAAATAAAAAATAATGGGGTTTTGAAATACCCAAGACATATGTTTATGACACAGAAATGTTTTTACTGCAATAAAATGTAGGATTAATTACCTACAACTGTCAAATTCAAGGGAATATTTTTTTAGACCTGCTTTCGTATACATCCGGATGTGACGTACCATGATTTGGTGGTATTACACCTATAATGCTAATACAAGAAGTGATCCGGCAAAGGAAATTTTGGAGTAGAACTCTATCCTCTTTATATTCTAAAATACGTAAAACAATTGTAAGAAAATGTGTTTTTTTAACAGCTAGTCAGATATTATTCTTTACAAGAAAATTTTAGCTCAAACACTCAAATGATTTAATGGATGCATTTGCTTGCGATTACTGGTATCGTCTTATTTCGATGATCAAGCATAAACGACAACCATTTACAGCCATGATATGTGAATAATGGCTTATAAAACAATAATCTGCAGCTTTCCACAGTATGCGTTAACCGGAAAACAGAAATATATAGATGTTATTTGTAATGAACAGAAACTATCTAATTTATATATATATTGATTTTATCTTTTCAATTTCAAATAATATGATTAAAGATTAAATGATATGTTGTTGAGTTTTTTTGTTTTTTTTTTGTTTTTTGTTTTGTTGTTTTTGTCTTTCTACCAACGTAATATCGGTGGTTGTACGTTTTGATATTTTTCTCTGATCGTTGACAATTCATGGATCAGCTAAAATGTACACGGTAATGTCCAAATGCGAGTGTTGCAACGCCGTTGTCCAAAACAAAGCGTTAATCATCAAACACAGAGAATTCAACCTTGTTCACGTTGACAACATGATGGTTGTGTTTTTTTGTGATCAGATTAGATTTTGTTGGCACTAAATATGTTTTTATTCCATCCTACAGTCTACATAGATTGGATGTTTCTGTTTTTTTTTTAACTCCTGGTTGAAAAAAAATTTACACTTCGTTACTATATTTTAATGGATACATTTTTCTTCTGAAACTGGTGAACTGTGTTACAGGCTTACCATCAGTCGCATCCTTACATAAACAAGGTTTCTTCGCATTTTTAGGCATACAGGCAATTGTTTTTTAGCTTTATTCGAAAAATCAATCGTGATTGTTTGTCTGCATGCCGTTGTGAATATCTTCAGTAGTTATGTCATACAATACGGAGTCTGTATTGGTCATCATTAGCATTGCATTGGCTCCATACTTAGACATCATGTTATCATAATGATATTCATACATAACACATTTTGAAAGTCTCCTAGCAGCAATAGGTTTGTTTTATTTTAACGAGGATTGATTACACTGAACATCCACAAGATGTTCGCTAAATATCTGGCATCGTTCGAAACACGTTTGCAACAATGGTTTAAAACAGGTTTTTTTTTTTGGTATACCAGCTGAACATCTACCCTGTTCCCGAGGTTCTCCGTCGTCTTTCTAAATACAAAATTGTTCATTAGTTTATAAAATGCCTTCTCAAAATCGCTTATTGTTTGTATTCATCTCGATGTACTCTTTAAAAAAGGGAGACTGAGAAAACTCCAAAACCATGTATTCTTTAGTCACCTGCATACCCAGTCGCGATCATAGTTAAAGATTTCGCAGGTGACATACATAATTACATTTTTGTTCTAGGGTAAAAAGTTTGCACTCGTCGTTTTGCTTCTGATGATTTATCCTTTGGATTTAGTTTTAACCAAAGTTTGCAGTTGAATGGTGATAAAATTTTATATGTAATAATTTTGGTTTCATATGTTAATGGATAATCGCTATGCAAAGCATGCAAGTTCAAAGGCTAATCTGGGTCTACCTTAAATATATGTCCCTTTATGACATGCATATGACATGAATTATCATTGATATGGTCACATGTATAAATTTACTGATTACAAAACTTTTGAATTTTTAAAATACTAATGCTTTTCTATATCAGGAACAGATTACCTTAGCTGTATTTGACAAAACTTTTAGTAATTTTGGTCCTCAATGCTCTTCAACTATTTTACAAAATTTAACCCTGGCATCTTTGATGAGTTTATTTACAACCACTGGGAAAATGCCACTGCTGTTGGAGTTTTTTTCCCCGAGGGTATCACCAACCAAGTAGTCAGCACTTTTGTGCTGACATGAATTGTTATTAATATGGTCATATTTATAAATCAACTGTTTACAAAATTTTTGAATTTTTGAAATACTAAGGGGTTTCTATCTCAGGAATAGATTACTTTACAAAACTTCTAGGAACTTTGGCCCTCAATGCTCCTCAACTTAGTATTTTGTTTGGCTTTTTTAACTTTTTGAATTCGAGCGTCACTGATGAGACTTTTGTAGACGAAACGCACGTCTGGCGTAAAGACAAAAAATAATCCTGGTATCTATGATGAGTTTATTTACAACCACTAGGCCGATGTCACTGCTGTTGGAGTTTTATTTCCCCGAGGGTATCCCCAACCGAGTAGTCAGCACTTCTTTGTTGACATGAATTATCATTGATATGGTCATATTCATAAATTAACTGTTTACAAAACTTTTGAATTTTTGAAATACTAAGGCTTTTCTACCTCAGGAATAGATTACCTTAGCTGTATTTGACAAAACTTTTAGGAACTTTGGTCCTTAATGCTCTTCAACTTAGTACTTTATTTGGCCTTTTTAACTTTTTTGGATTCGAGCGTCACTGATGAGTCTTTTGTAGACGAAACGCGCGTCTGGCGTAAATCAGATTTAATCCTGGTTTATCTATGATGAGTTTATTTTCACCATCAAGTAAGAGTTTGTCCCATCAAATCATACCTTGTATGTGTCTAGCATATATTATTTATTTGCAGTTACCAATCGGTTCGAAATATGCGAGATTACACCTCCTAATCAAGATTCTACAAACTAATAAGCCATATCCTCAGTTGTTTACTCTAGCATACATTTTGACACTTTTTAATGCTTCACTCCATGCTTTACCTGGACTTGTATAAACATGTAATGGATGAAGACCATAAATTGATAGACATTGCGTTCGAAACCTTTTAAACACACTGGCATGTTTAAATACATCGGTTTTTATGTATAGACCATCATCATTCATTATATTCGCCCATATTTAGTAACTTGAATGTATCCTATACAGTCTGTGCACGTTCATAATCACTATCAGAAATGTGCGACTTCGTAAGATCATTATGTAAAGCTTCTGTCGGACGTACATTTTGTACAGAAAACGTGTCCATCCAAGTATAAGGATAAACACCTCTTCATAAAAGGAGTAATCTCTAATTTTCTGCTAAAGAATAAAAGTGTAACGTTTCTTTGGTTAAATCATTAACTAAATCCGAAATGCTATTTGTTGAACGCTATTAGCTGTCAAGAAATCTAAGTGATCCTAGTGAAAATGAGACGTACTTTTCCATATTATTCGCAATAACATTATTACGTCTAGTATGTTTAAAAAGACCAGCACATTGCACGAGGAGGTGACTATCACATAGCCGCGAAAATAATGGAAATATACTGGGATAAATTACGGATGTTGATATGTACTAGGTTATTGGTCATGTACATGGAAATTTAATATTGTAGACAGTAAAGAGAAAACTTGCACAACCATTAAATTTCCTATAATACAACCCAGCCCTGTACTATTCAATAAAAAAACCTTAGACTTTCCATAAAATTCAATATAAGTAATAAATGATCTAATCACTTTGACCAGAGAAACTATGACTAAATTATCAATCTGATTTGTTGATAGAATGACATTTTATGTATTGATTTGGAAATGCAACTGTTTATATCCAATTGCTACTGATGGGTCTTATTTTGATGAAACCCAACTTTTCTATATTTGTTTTAGATTTCCAGCTGTCAAAGGGGAAAATCTTTAATCTGTTGAAGCCCCTGGACTCGTTACATTTAAATTTTAATCTGACTGTCTTTGCCTCCATACTTGATGTACTTGGACTTCTGCTGCTTCAAATTAAGTCGATTTTAATTCTGTTAGAGATATTTTACACATACAACTACCAAATGTGATCGAGCCTTTGTTTCAAACGATCTAAATATGCCTCAGCTATATTCAATATCTTTAAATATAATTAACGACATTAATCATATTGTACCAAATGCGCATTTCTGCAATTAATGTTTCTGCATTAATGAGTGTGGCCAAAATATTTGAAAGACTAACACCTGATACAAATGTTATAGGGCTGATATCATAAAAAAAATTGCGAAAAATAAAGATAAACCCGGACAAACATGGCGCGTACAAAACTTTTTCAAATTGAGACATCACTATCTGTGATTAGATGTAAAGTTGAAAGTTGACAAATGTTAGGAATACCGAAAGACACTCGTAGATAAAATTTGACATACATTGAAAGAATTGGATGCATGTAGAACAAAAAATGAGTGTAGACATTGCACAGTTGGCTGTTTTAACAAAGGGAACAAACTATCCTGTGATTGGGTTAGGAACCCATAATGTAACGGTAAGTATATGCGTCGACAAATGTTTATACAATAAACAGTACTACTTTTAATGTTAAGTTCAAATAATTTTATTTATAGATTTCTTTAATCATCAAGCTTTGATATCAATTGTTATGTAATACCATCACTCAGTAAGTGAATATACGAAATAGGTATACCACGCATTTGATACTTTTTGCAAATGAATAGTAATATAGCTTATACTTTCTTTTTCAAATATAATTTTTGCCGAGCTTTAATTAGTTATTTTCCTTTTATAGTTAATGTGTTTCCCTCTGTTTAAATTTGTAACCCGGATTTGTTTTCTCTCAATCGATTTATGACTTTTGAACAGGAGTATACTACTGTTGTCTTTATATTTTTTTACTTTTTACAACAAAAGCAGGAACGAATAATATACCAATCAAAATAATAAAAAAAAAGATTTTATCTTCATGAAACACAAAATGTTCTTTTCTTTTATATATCTAGTTAATTTCAGGCCTTTAAACTTTTCAAACTGCAAAGGTAAGTGTTTAGTAGTTTTTGAGGTGCTAATACAGCCATATTTGTCCATTTGTTATGATAAATCTTAATTTTTAAGACACATGCTCACAAAAAAATATAACGTTAATTTTGTTTTAAACTTTCAATCAGGGTGGACCTGGTTCAGTTAGGGATGCAGTGAAATATGCTATAGATATAGGATACAGAAGTGTTGATTGTGCATATGCATATTTAAACGAGAAGGAAGTAGGAGATGGTATACAGGCCAAGTTAGATGACGGTACAATTAAAGATAAAAAAGAAATCTTTATCACGACTAAGGTAGGAGGCTTGACACAATTTTTAAGATAGATTGCTACCTAGCCATGGCGTTGTAAATTTTCTAACGAGTGTATAGGGAAAACGGTACTATTTATTCTGCCATAGGCGACAATACTAACATTTTCTAATTTTAACACTTTTTACAATAAAAACCTGGATAAAACAGTTATGTGTGGTGTTAGTACTTTATTACTCTATTTTAAAAATTGAAGCCAAATAGTATCATGACCAATTTCCAACGGAGCTTGTTTATGTTATCCATGCCCACCGTCATTTTGCAGCAAATTTATAAAATTTTGAAAGCCTTTTCGAATAATTCTCTAGAAAATATTTCAATAGGTTTTAAAATTTATATTGTAAATATAAACACTGCAGTTATTCATAGATAAATAAAAAAATATATTGTACCCTTACATCCAATCACGGGGCTCCTAAGTTGACTTCCTTCACCTGTCTTGGGTACACAAAAGGCCAACCTAATGCTAGGAAAATGTAATACTACCGTTTTCCCTATACTGTGACATAAAGCTATAAAGAATTCTTATGACACTATTAATGCAATACTAGGTTATAGTCAAAACCTTGGCTATAATAAATACTTGTATGTCTCCATTACTTAAAGAAAAATTGAACATTTTTTTGTCCCCACCCCTACATGCTGGTTTACCTCTTTCTCTACTTCTTTCAGATAAGGCCTAATAAACAACCTGTATCCAGTCGTATCTTATCTCATTTAAAAAGAATAATAAACAGTTCCATTAAAACAGATAAAAATGACAATTCCATTCAATTTGTATTCATTTTATCCAAAATTTACAACAAAAGTACAAATTCAAGATTTTCCATACTAATCTCCATTCCATGCTTTAGTATATGCCATATTGTGGTGCCAAATTATAGAGGTTGTTATAAAATCTATTTTTCTGTCTTCAGATGATGAAAACAAAGATATTAGACACTTAAAATATCTAATATGCAAAATGCTAAGCTTTAAAGATGCCTTTGTTACCTGTATTAATCTATGAAAAAGCTGAATTATGTCCCTTGGGAGTATTAATTTCCAACAAAAGTCCTTTCAGACAGTACAAAATGACAAATTATATATGCCTGATATAATAAAAGATATAAACTACAAAATGAAGCACTATTGAAATATTTGCTGCATGAATTGCCAAAAATGTGAGCAATTCTTTACACAGGAGTGTACAAATTCTCTCTAAATTTAGCCTCAGGTGGGCCTCTTTTTTTCTTAAATAGACAATTTTAACACTGAAAATGCTTTCAGTATGACAAAATATTGTCTTACTCCATAAACATTACAAACTTTACCAGACAATTTCCTATTTTAAAATAGTATGCCTAGAGAAATACCCAAGTGATACATTTAGGGAATTACACAGCAAAAAAGGCAAATATATGGTTAAAAATATTTGTCGCGACTTGAATTCTGGGATTTCCAATTGAATTAACCATTGCGAAAGGTGAAAACAAATACAAAAGAAGAATAGTTTGGTGCAGTTTATACAATATAGTTAATATTGAAATCCTAGAATAAAGTTTTATATCAATTTGACTTATAATGATGACTCAGCACTTTTCTCAACACAGTACTGTTCTCAGTTAAAAATTTCTATTCTTTGTGATGAAAATCAAATGTACTTATCAAATGCTTCAAAATAGCATAATATGACTGAAGTCTGATTTATTTTGATTTTCCTTGCTATCTTGAGTATAGGGAAAACGGTACTATTTATTCTGCCATAGGCGACAATACTAACATTTTCTAATTTTAACACTTTTTATAATAAAAACCTGGATAAAACAGTTATGCATGTGTGGTGTTAGTACTTTATTACTCTATTTTAAAAATTGAAGCCAAATAGTATCATGACCAATTTCCAACGGAGCTTGTTTATGTTATCCATGCCCACCGTCATTTTGCAGCAAATTTATAAAATTTTGAAAGCCTTTTTTCGAATAATTCTCTAGAAAATATTTCAATAGGTTTTAAAATTTATATTGTAAATATAAACACTGCAGTTATTCATAGATAAATAAAAAAAATATATTGTACCCTTACATCCAACCAAGGGGCTCCTAAGTTGACTTCCTTCACCTGTCTTTGGTACACAAAAGGCCAACCTAATGCTAGGAAAATGTAATACTACCGTTTTCCCTATAATTTCGCCTTTTCATCTTCCGTTTCTTTCTATTTTTAGATTTTTGTTTTAGTATAGAAAACATAAGGCTGTGATGACCTCTGTGTGCATGATTCCCATGTGAGGAAAATTCAATACATTTGAATTAATTATACATGCATCGCCTTTACACAAACTTGGAATAACCTGCACTATTATCTGCACTACAAACGCTTTTTTTTTTTATTGAGACACCGTTTTAACTTAATATTTTGCAAAAAAAAACTATAAGGACAAACTCGTCTTAGAAAACAAGAGAAGGAAATGATGCAATTAATTATCGACAAAAATACTACAGTGTTATTTATTTTATTTTTTTTTAACAATTCTAACATTAATTTATTGACGTATTAAAAAGAGACTATGTATGAAGAATAGATTATATAAGTCTTAAATGATACATTTCCCCAAAAATCTACAAATTTCCCATTACCAAACTTTCGGGTACTTTGACTTGTAAAACGGACACGAGCCATTTTAATTAGGGATGTCAAAAGATCTGAAATTTGATACTCGGATACTCGGTCATGATACTCGAGTACTTGCGAGTACTCGGATGAATATTAAACGTCTATTGAAAAGTTTAGATTTAAGCTGAGATGCAGTGTTTTTGTTATTACCTTTCATAAACATATTAACGAAAGACAAACGTACTACAAACATAGCTTGATCCTCTGTTTTTTTGTGTCAATTGAACAATGAATTACCGACTGCCATTTCTAATAAAAGCAATAATTGTTTGTGTACGTGTTCATGAACCAATTTCCCCCCCAAAAAATCAAAAATATTTACATATAAATTCCAACAGGGAGGACAAAATCTGAATCATCTCTTCCTGAGGAGCTGGTATTTTTAATAATACCACTATTCCATTAATTTGTCAACAACAATATAGGACTTTATTTCGTCTTGCTCATTTTACTTTTATTGTGTGTTTTTTTTTATCGTTTGTCTGATTTTGTTTGTATCCATGACGTTGTCAGTTTATTTTCGACTTTTGGGTTTGAATGTCGCTCTCGTACTTCGCCTATCTTTCAATTGTAAATTAAACAATGATCGTTATGTTTCAAATACAGAGTAATTAAAGTAATCTAAATGTATATCTCATACCAATCACGTTTACATAGAAGTCATGATTAGCAAAGGTAAACTAAAGTTTTTACGGCTTGTGATGAGTTACTTATTAATACATGAACGTGTTGATCCGTGTACAAACACCGTTAACAATGTCTCTAATCAATTGCGTAGGGTTCACCTCAGGATAAACATATTTATGTTGTTAATTAATTTGTATAACGAAGAGATATTTAAACGGAACTAAAGTTAGTGGAAATATGAAGAGAAATATCTCAAGATGTAAACAGGCAAACGAGCATCCGAGTACTAAAACTGTACTCGGATACTCGGCCTTCAGTACTCGTTGCCATCCCTAATTTTAATATAGTATGGCGTTTCAGTGTTGAACTAATGAGTTTACTGACATTTCGAATTATTCGAATTTTGTAAATACTAACAAAACCAAAATATTTAAATGGTTTGATTTCATAACTTTACACTGGACGTTAAACAATAAATTAAGTCAATAAAATATCAACAACTTTACAGCTTTGGGATACACATCACAATCGACAACATATTAAGGAAAATTTCCAGAAATCATTGGATAATCTAAAAGTTAACAGTGTTCAGCTGCTAATCATTCATTGGCCAATTTCACTTAAGGTACGTACTTATAGTTATGTTGAAATACTTTGAAATACTTTAATATCAAAGTCGTTAAAAACTTCCATTTGTTGTAACCCCGCCATATTCTGTTTGTATGCGCATATCCCAGGTCAGGAGCCAGCTGGAATCGATTTCACAAAAAAAAAACATAGGACAAAGAGTGATCGTAAGTATACTGAACTGTTCATGACGCACGATCAATCTAAGTATTTTTGTGAAATCGACTACAATAATTCAGTGGTTGTCGATTGTTGCATGTTACATATTTGTTTTCGTTCATATCTTTGTGTACATAACTAAGACAGTTAGTGTTTTCTTTTGAATTGTTTTACATTTGTCATTTCGGGGCCTTTTATAGATGACTATTAGGTATGGGCTTTGCTCATTTTTGAAAGCCATTCGGGACCTGTAGTTGTTAATTTATGTGTCATTTGGTCTTTGTAAAGAGTTGTCTCATTGGCAATCACACCACATCTTCTTCTTTTTTTATATTTAATCACATTTTAGTTCTTTTAAAACAGTTTCCACTCATCGTAAAAGGATGGTTATGGTTCTATACAAAGTGACTTGTTTTGAATTCATCGACTTTCATCACAACAATACCATGCGTGTGCATATATGTGTGTGTTTACATATTTGTTATGAGGTGACATCTGATTTTCTTTGCCGTAGAACGGTCAGGTTATTCATTTATACTACGTTCGTATATTAGTACAAGGCTTTCGATTTCTTCATTTCTCTAGAAAGAAATATGTTATTACACCACACGACACAAAACTAATCTGTTCGTGGATTATTTTTCAAATGAAAATATTTTTATATCTTCACTGAACAGTTTAGCTTCGGGGCCAGCTGAAGCTGGCATATGGGTGTGGGATTTTCTCGCTGTATTGATGAGTCAATGGTGACCTTGCGCTGCATTTACTCTTGTTAGGTTGTTGTCTCTTAGACAATAACCCATTTCCATTCTCATTTTTATTATCAAATTATTTTGCTACAAGGTTGGATATAATGAGAGGAAAATATTTGATTTGTATATTTGAATTCTTTGAATTGTTCTGATCATTTTTCATTTCTAAATCATAAAATGTTTGTCTTGTACGGCAGAAATTTATTCAAATGATAAATCATTAGTTTTTCTTTATTTTAGGACGGAGATGATTTGTTTCCCAAAGATAAGAATGACCAGTTTATGTTTGAGAATCACGACATAGTGGATACATGGAAGGTATAGTTCACTGTGCTTGCATTTCTAAGACCACAGGACATAACGATGTTGATGTATGAAAAAAAAACCTGATATTTTGGAATTATACTTATGAAATGTAATTTATCATAGTCATAGAAATATCTTTCTCTTCTAAAATCAAAGAACCAGCTGTCGTGTAACATGAAATAAACAAATGAGATATTATTGATTAAGAATGGTTTATAATAGAAATTTCTCCATCTTCTTGAAACAAAGAACCTATTTCTTTTTACATAATTCTCATTGAAAAATTTAAAAAGTAGAAATACTTTTTAAAGTCAATTTTCTTGTTTTCTTTAGATGAATATAAAAACGAAGATGTGGTATGATTGCCAATGAGACAACTATCCACAAAAGACCAAAATAACACAGACATTAACAACTATAGGTCACCGTACGGCCTTCAACAATGAGCACAGCCCATACCGCATAGTCAGCTATAAAAGGCCCCGATAAGACAATGTAAAACAATTCAAACGAGAAAACTAACGGCCTTATTTATGTAAAAAAATGAACGAAAAACAAATATGTAACACATAAACAAACGACAATCACTGAAATACAGGCTCCTGACTTGGGACAGGCACATACATAAATAATGTGGCGGGGTTAAACATGTTAGTGGGATCCCAACCCTCCCCCTAACCTGGGACAGTGGTATAACAGTACAACATAAGAACGAACTATAAAAATCAGTTGAAAAAGGCTTAACTCATCAGGTGGAAAAAATTCAATGGAATATGTTGTTTATCTTTTTCAATATTTTGCGATGAATCAATATGCAGATTTCACTTAATATTACTTTTAATTCTTTATCTTACGATTGGAGATAAATTTCAATCATCTCTCCTCAAAATATTGGTATATATCAAATGCATTTTTAGGCGTCTAAAACAATTCGAATATCGTGGGTTATTTTGTGAACGACCAAGTTTACATATGAAATCCCATTGATATTTACGACTTCATTTTCGAAATCGTTTTATAGTCGGTACTTGCAACTTCGATCTTTTTTTTCAATTTTTTTACAATTCCTAATTTCTATATCATCTTTCCCTTTAAACTTATGAACTTACAGGGTATGGAAGAATTAGTTGATGCCGGCATGGCAGAGAATATAGGATTGTCTAACTTTAACAAGACACAGATAGAACGTATTCTACATAGTGCCCGGATAAAACCATGTAATCTACAGGTAAGATTAAAATCTAATCCTGAAATATTGGTCTTTTTCATTGATAACATACAGATCTGTACAATAAAATTGAGAATGGAATATGCAAAAGGACAAGAGCCCCACCAAAGAACCGAGGCAACCCAAGGTCACCAACGGGTCTTCAACACAGCGAGAAAATCACGCAACCAGAGGCAGACTTCAGCTGGATCCCAAAACAAAAAGTATGTACAAGTTTAGCGAAAATGAACTAACTGCTATACTCAGAAAATTATAAATGAACCAGAATTAAAAAAAAAACTAAAACAAAGCATACAAGTCTAACAAAGGCAACAGATTCATGACTTGGGACAGGCGCAAAATGCAGATTTAGAGTTATTACTTAAATGCCTTTAAATAAGAATTTTGATTATGTTAAAATATTGAAGATTAAAGCAGTAAAGGTTTTTTTTATTGCCAAGAATAACAATTAACAGTACACCAAGATTTGTTGCATAACATTGTATGTCATATATTAATATAAGGATTTTGTTTGTAGGTGGAAATACATCCTTATTTCTCAAACCGAAAGCTTGTGGATTTCTGCTTGTCAAAAGGCATAACAGTTACGGCTTATGCACCTCTAGCGAACCCAGATAGTCCTTTGTAGGTAAAATGGTCCATGTAAACTGTTTTCCATGATAACATAATATAACTCCAATTAGAGATAGACCGGTGATATAGAAATAAATTATCTGATTGATAGAACATTTTTTGTTTAAAGCAATTAGATATTGACATTGAACTTTTGTTAAATCGTTTAAGAACTTATAAAATCAATGTGTTGTTACGTGAAATATAAACAACACAAACGCGCGCATTTTAATTTTGTGCGGGTCATACTTAGATAAATAACATTATGACCTTTTAATAGTGAGGGTCATACATGAAAAGTAACATTATTACCTTTCAACTATAATAACCCCGAATTAGTGATTACTTGTATGTCAATATATATCTCATTTAAAATTTAGAAATATGCAGAACCTAAATAGTTGAAAGTTTATATTCATAATATAGGCGAACGGGGAAAGAACCCAGTATATTTGACGAACCTGTTCTTAAGGATATTGCTCAGAAGAAAGGCAAAACCATAGCCCAGGTAAAATGAATTATGATTCAAGGCGAGGAGAATTAATTTCCAAAAAAAATGCAATATAAGCTATCAAATTAAGACAGCTATATAGCAATATTATAAAATATTATTTTTAGTACTGCCATTTATAAAGGCTGATTCCTGCGGTAAAACACAGCAATGGTATCACAGTTTAGGAGTTTTATATGTACAAACTAATATCTAGTATAATATTTGGAATATGAACGTTATTTTAGAGTAAATTACAAAAAAAAATCTATAGAAAATTTAAGAACCAAAAACGTATGAAATTCCTATTTTCAGCTGATGTATTCTATGCCAAACAAATCAGACGATTTTAAAAATAATACGTTTCAGAAAATCTTACGTGAATAAACCCATCATTATCATTGATACCGTGATATTAGTTGTGTATGCCATCCGCGAGTTTCTTCGACAACAGACTCAGCAGTTATGTTTGAATTCAAAAAGTTAAAAAGTAGCTAAAATAACATGCATATCATGTTTGTGCGATATGAATATGAGTCCTTCTTTGTACAAGCCATAATGGGCTAGCTCACAAAGTGATATTAATTTAAATGAAGACATGGCATCCATACTCAGACACATTATCCTAGCGGAACCCACTGTATAAATAAGAAGATGTGGTATGAGTGTCAATGTGACAACTCTCCATTCAAGTTAAAATGTGTAAAAAATAAAACAAGTACAGGTCAAAGTACGCCTTTCAACATGGAGCATTGGCTCACACCTAACAGAAAGCTATAAAGGGTCCCATAATGACTAGTGTAAAAGTATACAAACAGGAAAATTAACGGTAAAAATATAGAACAAATCAGAAAAGAGAAGAGCCTATGGACAACATAACAAACGACAAGCACTGAACAACAAGCGACAAGCACTGAACAACAAGCTACGGACCTAGGACAGGTGCATACAAATGTAGCAGGTTTAAACGTTTACTATGTTACCTCCACCCGAGACAGTATTGTAACATTAACAGTATGCATTACTCTGAAATATCAGGGTTACGTGCTTAGTGGAGAGATTCGAACCCTTGACATTCCTCACTCGAGCTTCCACGTGTGATTTTAATTGTTAAAGTGGACGAGTATGTTAGATATAAAAATAATTATCTAAAAAAATACAGAATAAGCAGATCCAATATCAATTGCATATGTTTTGCAGGTAGTTTTGAGATTCATATTACAGCGCAATATCATTGTGATTCCAAAATCAGTTACTCCGTCTAGAATCAAGGAGAATTTTGATGTGAGTAGATCATGTAAGATCAAAATGTTTAAGATTGAAGATATGGGAGTGCCAGTGACACAACGGATGTGTTGAATTGTCATGAAACAATTTTTTGTCTAAATCCTTCGTATGAAAAGCATAGACAATTGCTCACACATTTATATTGCATTTAAAAATTAAGTTCTGTAATCGTATAAACATTTGTATAGGTAATAAAATCAAAGTAAATTACAGTTTAGCTCACAAATCGAATTTCAAATGCGTGTTTACTACCAAAATGTTTTATATACTATGTCAGTTTTTTTTTTTTTTTTTTTTTTTAGATCAAAGCATCTTTGTAGTAAATTGTTTTTCTTAAATCAGTTAAGATTTTTTTTTTATGGAAAATAAATATATTTTACTGTTTTCACAGTTTCTTGTATTCATTTATCGAGCTCACTTATCACAGGAATCAGAACAGATATTGTACAGATATATTTCCTTTTTAAAATGCACGTCAATGATCAATTCGCAATTCAACATAATTTTATCCTCATGAACAAGACAGTAGAAACCTATCCCTATTTATTTTACTTCTTGTCATACTTTCAGAAAAAAAATAATGTTAGAGTTATCTTCTTCAGGTGTTCAGATTTTCTTTATCACCAGACGAGATGGAACAGATATGGACACTAGATAAATATCCAAGAATATTTATAGAGAAATGGTAAGTTTCAATATGTATTTCATCATAAAACAGTGTATTTCTTTTTCTTTACTACTTTACCCTTCCAAATTCAAAAACTTAATAATATCGTTTGATGACAAAATCATATGCAGCAATTATTGATTCTTCTTTTTTGTAATCATACAATCGTTCTTTCTGTTAATTTAATAGGCAATCAGACAACATTACTAAGTCGCAAAAGATAGCATTCCAATATAACTAGAGGTCATCAGATGGTCAAGTTTCTCTATCTTGTGACAGTTTCCCCATTGTCTATTGTACTTTGTCTTTGTTTCGATGAAGCAAACTATTCTTTCTTATTTTGCAATGGACGATTTCTTCTTTTGTAGAGTACACAAATACATTTATCACATAAATCAATATGAAAATATAACTATTTTTGATCATCTGATCATTTGTCCCCTGTATTCAATTAGTTGTATATAGTCATCGACAAACTTTTTAACAAGTCCTCTTTACTATCAGAATAAGGGTTTTAAGCATTCTTTCAAAAATTTCAAAAAAACTCCGTTTGAAGTGATCCTTTTAAGCAAAATAAGTCATGTGTTTCTATTATTTTTATTTGCATATACTATAACACTAACTGATCATATTCTATTGCAGGGCAAGTGGGCATCAAGAGTATCCATTCCATGCAGAATTCTAAGGAACTTTTTCTTTTACCACTTATTCTAACCGGATGACAATACAGTTGTATTTTCATTTTATTATTTTATTCCTCTCTATATCTGTATCAATAATAAAAAAAAAATAAAGTTGGACGTAGACAATTTAAAAAGCAAACAATTTACACTCTGGAAATACAATTGAGAATGGAAATGGGGAATGTGTTAAAGGGACAACAACCCGACCATAGAACAGACAACAGCAGAATGTCACCAATAGGTCTTCAATGCAGCAAAAAACTCCCGCACCCGGAGGCGTCCTTCAGCTGGCCCCTAAACAAATATATATACTAGTTCAGTGAGAATGGACGTCATACATGCTGATTTTACATTTCGAAACATACGAAATGATGTGTTCTCGATATTTCCTATTTTTGTATAAAAACGGTACCCTGTCCCTGATGAATTTGTATTTGTATCAATCTTTTGTAAGCGACTATGTAATCACATGAAAACAAAGACACAACATTTCTTTGTCCTACACTTTCGCAGGCAATCACTTAGTTAAATCGATATTTTGGAACAACTGAAAAGTGTTTACATATTTTAGAGAATAAAAGGGAGAAAAAATTAAGAACAGAGAAAAATGTCGAAAGATGAGAAAAAAATGTGCAAACGAAAATTGGATAAAGAAAATGTACTGAACATTAAAAAAGAGGATTGAATAATTGGCAAACAAAAGTAGAATTAGTCTTATTAATTTTATTATAAAAAATGAGACCCTAAACCCCCAAAAAGACCCCCATTCTGTCAATACCAAAGGTGGTGCCATTTATAAATTAGCAAATGATATTAATTGCAATGTCAATGACACGTGTTTCTGAAATATTCATTTTAACTTTAATTTAGAGACAGTCAAGCCTTAAATGTTCCAAAAGCAAAATATTTAAACCGTTTATCGCTTAAACATGTGTACTTTGAAATCAACATTTGTGGGGACATTTTTGGCATTTGGTGTTAAGATTGTTCAAACTTGCACTATTTAAAATTTATTTCATGCTGCTAATTAGCTGTTGCACGATGTCAAAGAAAGCTTAATATAAATACCTGTCCGTTTCTGATAAAACCAAAAAATATATTTATCATGATTTCACATTAATATCTTTAAATTTTCTTCTTATGTTATTTCATCAAAGCGAACTTACTTAGGACTCTTAACAAATCATTCACAGCTCATGCGTTTGTCCTTTTTTTACACTAGTTATTCATTATTCATAGATGTTGCATGGGATATTCAGATCAAATAAGATATAACTTATTTACGATGTTCTTGATATTTTTCATATTTTTTCGATCAAAATTGTTAACCCATCTTAAATGATGTATTCTCTTCAATACTAATTTTCCGAAGATTTGACCTAATTTGTCTTTAGTCAATTATATGATAGACATCAACACGCATATGAAGGATCTATTAATTTATAAACTGCTGAAAGATTTTATATGGACATCCTTTAAGACAAACATTGTCAAACGTATCGGATAGAATATATGAATAATGGAAGACAAAGCAGTTAGCTGTTTCGAGAAATACTAATTGCACACATATTTATCAACACAAGTCAGATTAAGTTCAAACTGATGGAGAAAGGAATTTTAAGCGAAGTCCGAGAGTATCACCATTCTTGGACAAGAATCATTGACTGTTATGTAATTCCTATAGCTGCTGTAATAGTGATTATAACAAGCGTTTTTGTTATTGTTATTTATTGCAAGGAATACAGGACGTCGAAAAACAAAATCAGAAAAGTTGCCAGTCTTATTTATTTTGCTATCGGACTATCTAACATAGCGGCTATTTTACCCAAAGCGATCATCCATACATATGCATTCACGTATGGAAACGTTAAAATGTTCGTTCCACTTAATCTCTGTAGATCTTGGTATTTCGTGCAGGAATTCACAAAAGTGCCTCATTGTGCTTCCATTTTGTTTGTTACACTTCTGTCGTTACAACGATACCAGATTATAAAGCATCCTTTTGTTGGATCTCAGAAATGGACCGTGAGTAAAACAATAAGCAAAATAATCCTTGTGTTGATAGTTTCAATATTAGTTTCGATTATTTCTTTCATTGGATCTGAACTAGTACCATATCATGTTGAATTTAAAGAGAATACAACGGCTAGCAATAGTAGTTTCATTACATGTCATGCACATTTTGCTAGTTGGTTAGGCAGTTATGGGATGGAAGTTGCCATTTTTATTATGATTTTGAAAATTGCTACCATTATTTTGCCCTCTTGTTTAATTATACTTTACTGTGATATTTCTCTTATCATATATCTGAAGATGATTACAAGAGTTCACCATGTCATGACGCATGCTTCCAAAACAGTGATCCACCATGTTGTGAAAGACAGCTTCAAATCTGTTCCAAATAAACACGACCAACAGGAAGATCATCCTCAAATTCTACTCATACTTATTTTGTCGTTAGTAGTGTTTGTTGTGGAGATTCCTTACACCGTATTTATGTTTTTCCAGATTTATTATTGGACTCTACCATCGCATGAGTCTTTTACGTTTTTTAGAATCGGTCCGGTAAGAAATACAATTGATTTATCAGTAGTACTTAGTTACCCAGCACTTTTTCTTGCATCTTGTATTACAAGTCAAAGATTTCGATTAATGTTTCGAAATTTGTTTAAATGTAAAAAATGTTGTTTGAGAAATGTTCAAAATTAAAAATTACCCTTTAATAGATAGTCATGTAGATATACATATTATAAATGTCTGTACAAATGTGGTCATAGTAAATGATATTGGGTCAAATAAAGGCAACAGTTGTATACCGCTGGTCGAAATTCATAAATCGACTGAGAAAAAAATCCGGGTTACTAACTAAAACAGAGGGAAATACATCAAATATAAGAGAAGAACATCGACTCAACAGCAACAATAAAATGCAACACACACAGAAACGAACTATAAGATAACAACTGCCATTTTCCAAAATAGATATACTTTATATTTGATAATTTTAAAATCAAATCTGATATTTCTGTAAAAAAAAGTGGTCCTTTACACCAATAATTTTATGGTATATCAATAATAATAGAGCTATTTATTGATAACAACCTTATGTAAACGGGTTATAGTTATTATGTTGTGCAGTCGTTGTATGTGACATTTGGTTTTTTAAAGAACATTGGATCGCTAAATTATAATTTGCCGCAGGACAAGGGTTTATAAAAAAGAAGATGTGGTATGATTGCCAATGAGACAACTATCCACAAAAGACCAAAATGACACAGACATCAACAACTATAGGTCACCGTACGGCCTTCAACAATGAGCAAAGCCCATACCGCATAGTCAGCTATAAAAGGCCCCGATAAGACAATGTAAAACAATTCAAACGAGAAAACTAACGGCCTTATTTATGTAAAAAAAAAATGAACGAAAAACAAATATGTAACACATAAACAAACGACAACCACTTAATTACTCTATTTCTTGGATTTTCTTCATGTAAATCGTGGTCAGTTTACTGTAGTTATTGCGCAATATCAATTATCTCATACTCTTAATATGTGGATGCATTTTTTCATTACAGTGTCACATACATAAGTGTAGTATGGTCCGATTTATATGTAAGAAGGTTCATTACTTTGATCTTGCAACGCGCACATATTGGATACGATCTAGTTTTCTATTTGTTTGCACTTGTGATTTTGCAATCTATAACTATGTACCATTTATATGTAATAAAAAACCAGCCTTACAAAAATATCAGGTTTATTTGTTTTTACGTTAGACACGAATCATGTCTACAAAAGACTCGTAATGACGCTAGATATAAAAGTAGAAGTAAATATAGAGACAAATTGAGTTTTTAAATGTTAAGATTTTATAAAGATACCACTGTTCACGTACCGATTATTATGCCATGTCAATTTATATATCCGTTGATGAAGAATATGAGTAGAGACCTAGTGGGAAGTTGGGAATGTTATCAAACATAAACAAAATATATGCAACCGTACAACATTTAGATTACAGTTAATTAAAATTGAAACATATTAAACTATAATATTTAAAGAATCTAAAATTAACCTCGTTGCTCATCTAATACTGTATTGCAAGTCACTATTATTGTATCATGAATCAAAACAAGAAATTACAACCACATATTCATCAGTTATAATAATGGTCATAAATTTATCAATGCATAGTTTGATCGTTCTTAAATGAAATACAGAATTATTCAAGTCAATTTATTCTTTAACAGGTTCAAAAGTGTTCGATTCGCTATTCAGTGATATAAAACATGCATTCGATGTATTTATATTCTAGTATTACTATGTGCTATATTTTGTAACTCAAATCACAATGCATATCATAGTTGTTTATCATTGTGTATTGATGAATTGACTTTCGTGAAAATACGGATGTTTGATGAAAATTTGCTGATATAAAATGTTAGAAATTATTTTAAAATAAGGAATATATCTTTCTCATGCAAACCTCTAAATCCTATAGACTATGGCTATACTTAGGTTTGATTCGTTCTACAACCTTTGAATTTAGATATTAATTTTTTTATTGTATCATTGAAGAGACATTAGTAGTCGAAATGTGCGCATCTTCATAATTCATATGCCAATTATAATTATAATTTAACTGTTAACAAAACTTTGAATTTTTGAAGAAAAAAACTAAGGTTTTTTTACCACAGGAATAGCCTACCTTAGCTGTATTTGGCAAAACTTTTAGGAATTTTGAGTCCTCAATGCTCTTCAACTTTGTACTCTATTTGGCCTTATAAACATTTTTTGATTCGAGCGTTACTGATGAGTCTTTGTTTTAGACGAAACGCGCGTCTGGCGTAAATATAAAATTTCGATCCTGGTATCTATGATGAGTTTACTTGTACAATATTAAAATTGTTTCCGTTTACTAGAATGGAATTTATAGTCCACACCACTCTTAGTTGACTGTAAGCCGCAGATGATAGCACCAAAACTAGTAGCCAATAATTCGGAACTGTCGCAAAAAATACGAATATTTTATGATTACAAATTGCTTTAACTAATTTTTGCGGAAATTGTTTTAAATTAAAGAATGTACCTCCCTCATGCATACCTCTGATTCCGCGTTAGAATGTGGCTATACTTAATGTCCTATTTCGTTTTATACGTTTTACAACCTTTGTATTATGCTTTGGATATCAAAATATGTTTTCCTCAAGCATTAATGAAGAGACATTAGTTGTCGAAAAAATACGCAACTGGTTCATAAAAATTGGTACCGTTTATATTATTTATTTTAATCATGTGATTAATATTGTTTTGAGAGAACTGTATTGAACCTTTGCTTAATCCAAACGAGTTAAATTATTTAAATAAAAATATCACTATTTTTATTAAACACGTTCATGTGCCCGTAAATTGTTTTTTCGTGTCATATATATTTAATGTTTGTTATTTGTAAAGTTTGCCATTGACAGTTTTTATTAAATCTATCCACAAACTCCTGTAATCATCATGCCTTTATCGTACATTTACAGAGACATTCACGCAACATTGTTTTAAATACTATTTATCGCTATTTTGTGCATTTCCTCGGAACTTTTTTTATGATAATTTTTCATATCATTCTATTCGCTTGAGATGGAAAATTATCGCTAGAAACTCAGAAGGCACGTGGCGTTGCTAACGAATATGACATGAAATTGACACGTCGTCATAGGTAAAATAGCGATAAACAGATTATCATTGGTCATCTCAACTCGATTGCATTTCATTTGAGATAATCAACGATAATCTATAAATATATGCCAGATATGATGAGATTTATTAATAAACATATGAACGAGTTCATAGCGCAGAACACATTTACTTGAGATAACAATATAGCAGGGTCTCGACGGTTGGGGTCATTTCTAAACAATTCTAATTCAGGCCATTGATCTCTTTTCTCTCCAGTATTTCTCATTCTTTATATTTAAGCATAAAGTGATAATTGGCTATTAATTTATGTGGCTATTTGTTTATATTTTTTGTGTCGCTTATTTACTGGTGTCAATTAAATTGTATATTTTTTCTCTATTCAATCAAGACCCCCTTATACAATTCATTAAGTACATTGGAGTCTTAAATGTTTGTAAACCAAATACATAAAACTGTTCATAGCTTTCAAGAGAAGCTTGGACTCTTGATGAAATTTGTAACAAGCAAGATTTGTAACAAGCAAGATTTGATGAATAAGTATAATTATGTTGATAAAAAAAAAACACTGTTCATATCTTTAAAACACTAGTAACCTTAGAAGGTTTTCTGGTTATAATTATCTAAACCTCGCACAATTTACTTTAATTGTTGATGCCATTCTTATTTCATTTAGACGGCTTCTTTCAAGCTATTATATGATTTCAGAGTAAGCTTATTAACAAACCACGTATTGTTTTAATTAAAAATCTATTTTACACGCATTGATATATTTGTTTTTTCTATAATATTCTTTCATCGAGGTGCATTTACTTCAGATCATAACATATCGTTCCCAATTTGTGCAACTATTATTTTTTTGGGGATAATATTACATATATTTTTGATAGATATTGGAAGATTTGATAAAATCAAATGAGCTATGAATCATTTCCGATGTCTGTGATGTATTTCATATATAGTGGATCACAATAGTTAATCATTCTTAGATGGTATGTTCTCATTCAATACTAATTTTCTACGGATTCGACCTATTTTGTCTTTAGTCCATCATATGATAGACATCAACACGCAGCATCCATTAATTAGAAGGTTTCATAGAAATCCTTTAGGACATTGTCAAATGCATCTGTAAGAATATATGAATACAGAAGCACAAACCATTAACAAATATTGAGAAGAATACGGTTTACTTATATACACTTGAAATTATTAGTTGGAAGTGATGGGGAAAGGGATTCTAAGCGAAGTACGAGAATATCACTATTCGTGGACACGAATAATTGACTGTTATGTAATTCCTATAGCCGCCGTTATAGTGGTTATAACAAGTGCATTTGTTATTGTTATTTACTGCAAGGAATATAGGACATCAAAAAACAGAATCAGAAAAGCTGCCAGTCTTATTTATTCTGTAATTGGACTATCTAACATTGCGGCTATTTTACCTACAGCAATACTCCACACATATGCATTCACATATGGAAACGTTAAAACATTTGTTCCATTTAATCTTTGTTGGACGTGGTTTATCGTACATGAATTTACAAAAGTGCCTCATTGTGCTTCCATTTTGTTTGTCACACTTTTATCGTTACAACGATACCAGATCATAAAACATCCTTTTGTTGGATCTCAGAAATGGACTGTGAATAAAACAAAAATCAAAATAATCATTGCATTAATAGTTTCAACATCAATATCGATTATTCCGTTTATTGGATCTGAACTAGTACCATATCAAGTGGAATGTGACGAAAATTTAACGGCCATCAATTGTAGCTTGACGACATGTCATTCTCATTTTGCGGATTGGCTAGGCAGTTATGGGATGGAAGCTGCCATTTTTATTATGATTCTGAAACTTACTACCATTATCATGCCGTCTTGTTTAATTATACTTTATTGTGATATTTCTCTAATAATATATCTAAAGATGATTACAAAAGTTCATCATGTCATGACGCATGCTTCCAAAAAGGTAATCCACCATGTAGTGAAAGATAGATACCAATTGGTATTGAATAAATACGATAAACACGAAGGACATCCTCAAATTCTACTCATACTCATTTTGTC
Source organism: Mytilus galloprovincialis (assembly GCA_037788925.1). NCBI lineage: Eukaryota > Metazoa > Mollusca > Bivalvia > Mytilida > Mytilidae > Mytilus > Mytilus galloprovincialis. The sequence continues at coordinate 22,765,153 of CM075341.1, forward strand.
GTCGGTAGTTTTTACTGTGGAGATTCCTTACACCGTGTTTATGTTTTTCAGATCTATTATTGGACTTTGCCATCGCATGAGTCTTTTACGTTTTACAGAATCGGTCCGGTAAGGAATGCAATTGATTTAACAGTAGTACTTAGTTACCCAGCTCTTTTCCTTGCATCTTGTATTACAAGTCAAAGATTTCAATTTATGTTTCGAAATTTGTTCAAATTGAAAAGAGAAATATTCATGTAGGTATGAACAAAATATGAAAACAATTCGAAGTGAAAAAAGTATGCCGAAACAACAATGAAACCAACAACATCTATTGGATAACAGTTCCTTGTTTTTGGATAGACTCATCAAGACTGTGCAGAGGTTAAACATGTATGTGAACACTCAACCCTCGTGCAAGAGTGTGAACAATTTTCGAATTAAAAGCCGAATAGTGTAAAAGAAATGATATTAAAAAAAACAGTGTTCTTATTACTAATTTTGTTACTATAAACAGTTACCTATGAGCTACTTAGCCATAACTTTACTACAAAGGCAGAACGATTCCTAACGTTGATTAAATTGTAAATGGGGATTTCCATTCTCAATTTTATTATTTTATTATACTGAAACTCCCCAGCACATATACACGAGGTTAGAAATGAACATATGATACCAAGTACACTGTGCACTGTCATTTTTTAAACTAGTCATCTTGATACAAATAAAACGATTACATAACTTCGTTTTTGTTAATAGCTATATTGAAGTTATAAGTTTGAATTTCTCTTTCTTATCTTTCGCCTCTCTTTTGTATCACCGTATTGAAATAGAATGGACTAAAGGGACAATATCAAAGAAATAATTTAATAGGTGATACCTTCACCGTCTTTATCAAAGTGAATGTTAGTACAATGCAAGTAAATTCGACATAAATTTTGAAAAAAAATCACAGTTCGCCTTGGTGCGATTGATTCATTGCCTTCGTCTGCCGAACCCCAGATTCTAAGTGTAGATTTCCTTTCATTCCATAACGGACCCTAGATTATAAGTTAAGATTGCATCTGGTTTCTGAGTTTAAAGTTGCTTCCACCTGTATTGGACCTTGGTTTCTAAGTTTAGAGTAGCTTCCGTATGTATTTTACCCAGGATTCCAAGTGTGTTTGAGCTTTTTTCCTGTATTCGACCATTGATTTTGAATCTCAATTTGCATTCTTTCTAGATTTGACTAATGATTCAAAGAATAGAATTACGTCCTTACTGGGATGATCTCTTTATTGCATATTGTGATTTGTTTCCCCCGGTTATAACCAATGGATACCGTTTTTTGATTTGCTTCTATACTGTTTTGACTTCTTTTGTCGTAATTTAATGTTACACTTTTATATAACACTACATAAATTAGTGCGTCCGATGAGTTTTTGGTATTTACTTTCACCACCGTTGCATTTAAAAGTCGGGAACGTATGAGTACTTAGGTTCTTAAAACTGTTTAACTGAGTGGACTGTATATCATGAAAATCAGGTGTTTGTATTTTTGACATGTCTGAAGACTTGAAATTATGAACATCAAAATCTAGGGAAGTTTCCTACTTTTTAGGGAAAAAAATATTTTTATGTAAAACAAATGGTTAAATTCATTTACAGTCAACTTTGCATTTGAAAATTTTTGTGGCATGCCAAACCTCCCGCTTTAATGGCAATGTTAAATATCACAACATTACATGATAGGACCACTTTATGAATATTCTGCGCTAAAGAGTTTCCTGGATTAACTTTCATTAAGAACGTCCACATCACCCGACTCAAAGACAGAGATGTTTCAACGTGGAAAAGTTAGCAGATATACAACATAAAGCAACCTAAAATAGTAATCTGATTAAATTCAATTTGCCTGAAAGTTTCCAAGTTTGGATTTTCTTTTTTCGTTTTGTATACCTAGATACCTTGTATGTTTTGATTTGTTCTTTTTCTGTATTTTCATTTGAATGCCAAATGAGTATACTAATAACACTTTATAAATTTCGTGTGTTCAGTGAGCTATTGTTCATTTACCTTCATCATTAACGTTAAAAAAAAAAGTCGTGGATGTATAGATATGTAGAAATCCTAAAAATTATAAGAACTCTATAATTCATAAAAGGTAAATTTTGCATGAGGGAATTGAGAGCAAATGATGTATAAATATCTTAACACGTCGGGAATTGTTTAATCAAAACGCACCAAAATTAATAGCCAACTTATTTTAGGGTCAACTTTATTTGATGACGGACCGGAGTTTGACCCCTTTGCTTCTAAATAATTTCTTATTTCATGTAAGAAGAATCATAAAAAAATGTGTTATAAATCATGATGATTGCAGTGCAGATGCACTGAATACCTAGCCAGTTTTGGACACAATTTGGAACTTACACTTAAATAGCAGTGGTAACACTCCAGTATATGTACTTGTACTGGTAAAAAAATCGTGCGTTTGAAGTACTTTCGTGAAATTACTTTCTTCAGCTCAGCCCATAATCTAAAGCCTGGAATGGATTTAGAAACATGTAGAACAGTTTGTAAAAAATATGACTTTAAGGAACCTAAAATGAACATCCAAATTTGATTATCTTGATAGGTCTACTTTGCCTGTGAGTTTTCATGTTTTGATTTTGTTCTTTAATTCTGTATTAACCCCTTTGATGTTTTTAATTTGCTTTTGTCCTAAATAATTTCCTTAGGATTTTAATTTTCCCTTTCTTTCTGTATTGACTTCAGGATTCCGTTTCCGTTTTGATTTTTGCCTTTCTTGTCTTGAACTCTGGATTCCAACTGCTGATTTTCTTCCTTGTTGTATTCACCTCAAAATTTTTTGTCCAGTATAGATTTTTCCATTTTCTTTTCGTGAAGTCTGTATCCCGAATGATAATTTGGTTCTTTTCTGTTTTGACAGTATTGTCAATATAGGAAGATTAAGAAAAAGCTTTTTACACAAACAAAATCGTCACTGACTTTTGTAGTTTATTTGAACTTATTAAGAACGGTCACAGCAATTGTGATAAAGTTTAATACGTTTTACTTAAAGTTGTGCCCGGTATTTGTTTCAGTAACAAATTGGTGAAACTTTCGTGAATATGTGAAAGAGGAGGGATGAAAAATACCAAAGGAATATATACACTAGTAATCAGAAATCAAAACTGACAATGTCCATGCAAAAAAACACACAAAAGTAACAAAATACAAAACAAAATTATACAAAACACAACAAAGAAAAAACTTCTGACTGTGTTTACGAGGTATTTGTTAACCGGCGGCATGTCCATATAACATTATTATCGATCATTTTCATTTCTATATTTAAAAAGGTCATTTAGCTGAACTGGTATTGTCTACATGCCTTATCCGTAATTGTATATTTTTACAAATCAGTAAAACAAATCTATGAAGATATCATAATATAATGTATTTACTTGCTTGCAATTTATTGACTTAATTGTGATGTATTGTTTATAAACAGTTGTTCATCAGTACACATTAACGTGATCTATTTACTTAAACTAGTTTAGCATCGTCATGAAAATGAAAGAACCAGACTGAAAACAAAGAATATCACTTAAATTCGAGGATATAAATAATTGATGATACATTGAACATTTACCTTTGTGACTTAAACAAAAAAGAATGGTGACTGTCATATCAGTGACTATTTTTTCTAAATGTCAACAATGATGGTGGCTTTAATCTGTTTACAGTTTAGCGGTTTCAGTTTGATATGAGTTAAGACAACAGTAAAGTAGACCTTTCACAAAAAATTAAATGGCAAATACTATTGACGTTGAATGTAGACGTTTTACTACACCAGGTGCGCAATTCGACAACCAGTTTTTTTTTAATGATGCATGAGGGTAAAATGTATTTCAAAATAAATAAATGAAAACGCTGAAACAACCAAAAAAAAAGACAAAAGGTTCATCCAACAAACGGACATACATATTTATCTATCTTGAAGACATGTTTCCACATTTATAAGACCATCTTTGCAGGACGTATCTATTGTTCAATGCTAAAACGTTATGAAATTCAGCAATTTACAGCACGTGAGGCAAACAGCATTCATTGTTAACAAAATTTAGAATTTTTGAAATACTTAGGCTTTTCTTCCTCAGGAATAGATTACCTTAGCTGTATTTGGCAAAACTTTTAGGAACTTTTGGTCTTCAATGCTCTTCAACTATGTACTTGTTTGACTTTACAACTATTTTGATCTAAGCGTCACTGATGAGACTTATGTAGACTTACACGCGTCTGGCGTAAATATGAAATTTCAATCCTGGTATCTATAATGAGTTTATTTATCATCAATCCTGCATATTATTTTTTGTAACAACAAAAGTATGATTTCAATGATTTATCAAGACTAAAGTTTTATTTTATTATGGTTGAAAGAAACATCTACACAGTAACAAAAAATATGAGATATTTGTCAATGAAAAAGAAGCCCAAAAACAAACAAAATTAATCAGTAGTAACGATAAAATAGAGTAGTCCCAAGTGATCATCTCAAAACTGCTCAATCAGCGTCTTTAATTTTGTTGTTTTTGATGACAATAAAAGAAAATGAAAAGAAATCTAAATTTTCTCAAATCTCATGTATACAAGAATGAACATTTTATCAACTTAAAATAACACTAAGATCGAATAAAAAAAATAAATTGGCTTTAAAACCACAGTTATAAATAGAAACTGTACAAAGAAAAAGAGATGAAAACGCATAAGATTTATTAAAATAATAATAAAACATTGCATACATGTACATCGATCTTACGACCAGAATATCGTTCTCTATTCATATGCATCTACAAGGCATGAGATGTGTCACTTTGACTGTCAAACTTCTGGTATTTGCTCGAACTACGGGTATCTCAAAGTATTTCTCTGGTCCGGTGGACTTCTAGACAACAAAAGTCGACTATGATATAAAAACATCAATATGTGTGTCTCTAAGAGTTAAAGAGCTCTATAAGGCTGTCATAGCTTAAATCCTTGACACGATACCCTGAATATGAAAAGGCTAAACCTTGTATTGAATAAACATCCAGAGACTTTCATTTTAAAGGTTCAATACTGTGTAATACAGTTAAAACATACATAAAGCTTTCAATCCACCTTTTCAACCAAGTTTATACCAAGACCCGCCCACACACCAAGGAAGAACAATCTGGAACCGGCAATTATTTTAAAAAATAGAATAAAAACAAAAACAAATGTAGCATGCCGTTCAAAATCGTGGTTCAACAAAACAGTTTAGGAAAGGAGAACCCAAAATGTTAGAATTTTGCGAAGCGTGAAACATCTCCTGCTTTCTCATTATGTATGCACATAAACAAATGTGTGCAAATGTCTTGAGAAACACATATAAAATAACCCAAACGACACGATACAACATTCGGATTTTAAAATTTGAATAAAACCATTCATAAATTGAAAGCAAATCTATCTAATTTGCATGTAATATGTAATTAATTGATTTAAAAATCTATAATAAAAGAATTTCAAATATATACGTGAATTTACGCCTGAGGCACAATATTACACAATAAGATATTGCATATACTTGATAGAGAAAACAGGCATACATTCAATATACAGCATCTGTTAACCATGTAAACCTAAGCGGTATGTTGTTTTCTTACCAGAAAATAAAATCAGTGGATTGGTAAGAAAATCTGATAGCTATTGATGTAAAGAGAAAAATAACAAAAATACCGAAATTCGAGGAAAATTCAAAACGGAAAGTCTGCAGTCAAATGGCAAAACCAATAGCTAAAACACATTAAACACACCAAACGAATGGATAACAACTGTCATATTTCTGACTTGGTACATACATTAAGTTATGTAGAAAATGGTAGATTAAACCTGGTTCTATAGCTATCTAAACCTCTCACTAAAACATCTTATTGACAAAGGAACAAAATAAATGATTTTATTACAAGTTATTACTTTTATCTTCTTTTGAGTAGTTAACATACGGATAAAGATTATTCATGACGTCTTGATTGATTTACTGTTTAACTTATTGCACGTTCTATATGTCATGTGTTGCTTTACAATTAGTTATCAAAGGTACCAGTAATATAATTTAATACGCAAGACACGCATTTAAGTTTCGTCTACATAAGACTCATCAGTAACGCTCAAATCAAAATTAATATGAAGCTAAAAAAGTACAAGGTTGAGGAGTATTGAGGACCCAAAATTTCAGTTTAGGTATATGAAACAGTGATACATTCCCTAGTCAAACTGTAATAACAACTGTCTGAGGAAAACAATTATGAATGGAAAATAAAATTAAACAATAAAATATATTATTTAAATACTGATACCTAAATTGCTCGCAAATCTTTTTAAGTCGGTTTGGTAAAACTTATAAAGAGATATCTAACATTTGTCGTGTGATTAATATATGGTTAAGACAAAACAAAGTAAAAGTATGAAGTAGAAATTATAGCATCAACACTTAACGTGCACATTAGAAGAAAATTTAGTAAAGACAAATGAAATAGGTCCGTCGTCATATGTGACAGATATTCTGTAAGTCAAGAGATGAAACAGACTTAACTGTGTCTGTTGTATCAAAAGTTCTATGGGATACATGCGTGTTACATAATTACCAAACTTGAACTGTTTGAAGCAAGTTTACTAGCATTTGATATAGAAATCATATAGAAATCATATATATAGATTTTAAATGCTTTTACACACTCGCGAAATTTTAATATATAACTATTTACTCAGATAAAGTAATTTAAAATTATTTATAGTTTCAAAATGATATAATTGGGTTATCATTTAATTTTGATATTGCGATACTGGCGTATTCAAACAATATACAGCAAAATCTTCTGTGTAAATACCGATAACCAAATTGATAGCGTCCTGTGTTTTGAATTGCTTTATTGTGTGATAGAAAATTATGATGGATTTTGTTTTGACAAGTCTCTATGTAAGTTCGTTGGTTTGTTCAAAGCGTTTAACACAATTTCCTTTTAAGTATATTATTTTTGTATTTATCTGTAAATTTTATTGCCGTTACTTTTCGCGCCATATAAAGTTTGCAAATCTGGATTCAATTTATTATTATCGTAGTACAATGCTACCCTTTGAAAATACTTGCACAAAAAACAAGTAAATAAATAAATCAATATCATAATCAATATAAATAGCAATAACTGTTTATTACTTGACCTAAGAAATTGCAACTCTTACAAGTATGTTAAAAATAAATGCCAGCATTTGTGTTGTTTGTTTACCTTGTATTTCATTTGTTTTAGTTTGCAAGCATGTTTTTATTAAATACTTATTGGATATGATTTGATTTTGATTTTTTTTTATGTTTTAACGCCTCTTTTGGGCTATTTCGTGGCTGTCAGTTTTTATTGATGGAGGAAGCCGGAGTGCTCCGAGAAAACCACCTAGCTTGGATAGGAAACCTGACAGTCAATTAAAACTGGAGTCGAGTATATATTGAAATGTTATCTGTTGCATTTTCAATCGTTGAATTCGAATAGTACCTTTTGTGATTTCATTTCAGATACGATTTAAAAATAGACACATACAGTCAAATACACTAATTTTTTTAATGGTCTGTATTTTCATATAAACTAAGAAGTTTTTGCCAAGTAGAAAACAAACGGGGTTTTTGTGTTTTTTTTTTTTTTTCTATTTTAAAACATGACATATACTTTTTGAATTTAAAAGGTGATGACAGTGTTTGGTTACATCATGACATATGAAGTTGATGTACAAAAGTGTCCTTTCCCGCCGCAATGCGATTGTCACACTTTTGGAGTACTTCAAGAATATTGCCAGGACAAAGGATTTACGAAAGTTCCTACTTTAAGGGCTTCATCCTATAATGGAACATGGTTTGTAGACCTTTCAGATAATAACATAACATCACTGACAGCAAATACGTTCATAAATATTAAGTTAAACACATTATGGATATCGAACAACAACATTACTTACATTGACATTGATGCATTTTCGGGATCCGAAGATACGTTGCAGTCATTACAAATACGTGGAAATCAGCTCTTATCATTGCCAATAACACTGACAAGTCTGTCTAAACTGTCTGATCTACAAGTCCAACATAATCCTATGAAAGATTTAGACAAGAACATTCTCATGAATGTTTCAACAAATCTTAAGAAACTATCTTTTGGTTCAATCAGTATGACAAAATGGCCAACATCTATAATGGGTTTGAACATGCTGGTGGAATTGAGTGTATACAATGTTCCTATGGATTCATTCCCTGATAACGCATTTGAAGGATTAGAAGATTCGCTAATGTTTTTACAGATCCAATCTACAAACATCAGTAGGCTTCCACTGTCAATAAACAAACTATCAAAGTTATTTACCGTATTGATCAACTACAATGTGAACTTAAAGGTTCTTCCAGAGGAGATTTTTGAAGGGCTTAATAACATTCATTATATTGTTATTCAGGGCAACGCGTTTACAAACATCTCAGCTATTTATAAAGATTCTACTAACATAAAATCATTTGCTCTTCAGTCTGATTATATATCAAATATAACAGATGCAGTGTATCCAGCTAAAATGCAACCTAATTTATACGAAATAAGTCTTGTTCTTCCAAAACTATATAACGTGCCAAAATCTCTTAGTAATATGCCATCCTTAAAACAGATTGAAATGTTTCAAGCAAATATATCAATTATCAGGGCAGGTGATTTTTCAAACTTACCATCATTGATTACGTTAGAATTGTCATCTAACCCGATATCCGTGGTAGAAATAGGGGCATTTGCCACAACGCGCTCATTACAAGTGCTAAATCTAAGGTACACAAAACTGAAAACAGTTCCTGAAGCAATTAAGAAAACAAAACTGTATTCGATAGACTTGACAGGAAGCAATGTTATATGTACATGTGAAGGTCTTGAATGGATGAAACATTGGCCAACTAGAAATAGTACGTTTATCAGTGGTGAATGCACTAATTTGAATATACCGATTTATGAATTCCAACTCAAATATATACCTAAATGTTAAACATTGAAAAATAGAGGAGCAACATTGTTAATGATTATTTTGTTTCTTTAAACTAATTTGTATTATTTACAACAACAAGAATTAAAAGGAATTGCTTTGAATCTAGGAAATATATAGGTTTGTTTTAAAAGTTTTTCCTTTTGAGACTTTTATTTTCCAAAAGCCATTAACTTTGCAACTACGGCATACCATTATATTAAGGAACCATTTTGATAAGGTTAGTAGATATACTCCTTTTGCTTATCTTTAGTGGATAATTTACCGCTATCATAGTTCAAAAACAATAACGAATCAAAAATGTTTGACTTCAATCAAAATTGTGGTATTGACAGTCTAAGAAAAATGAGTTTGCATTAAAGTGAGGATAAAAAAATATGTGTCTTGTGTGTTTTTAGTTGTTTTTTGTTTAAAACATGTTGGTTAGGGACTCATATACTGAATCGTTTATCCAAGTTAGAAACTGTCTAAGATAAACAATTCACACTGCATGGTCTAAATAATATGTGCCATCATTTAGTCTAGACGCTATCTGGCTGACTGTTCTCTGAAGACTACTAATGATTATATATTCCGATTTATTATACTTCACGTTAAAATGCCAAATTTTGATTGGCTAATACGAGGGTGTTAATTTACTCTATCACATGGCTGAGCGGGTGACAATTTTTTTTAATGTCACCCTCTCGTCAATCCAATCAAAAATCGATAATGTAAAGGACAATGAATTGAATAAACACCAAGTTATTAAAGACAATGCTTTCAAAGTTCTACATTTTGGCTCATAATCTATTATTTGACTGTCAAAATAGAAAAAAATAAAACATCATACTTTACTTCTGCTAATTTTTCTTATACCCGTAACGTTGGTATGTACGTGACGTCATATACCTTCCTTTAAATAACATTCATCTGTACCCCTCGAAAACGAATTGTCAACCTTGGCTTCGCCGCGGTTGACGATCTTTTCTCGGGTTTCCAATCTGCTCTATAACCCTCTCAACTATGTGTTATTTATATAATGAACATCACAAATAGATATACGTAGATAGGAAAATCGTTAATTGGAACTTCTAGGTGTGTTTCATTTTATAATATTGGTTAAAATATTTGTTCAGATCAAGTTTTGGAAGTAAGCTTTGCACATTAAAGTGTAAAAAGGACATTGAATTGAAAACATTTCACGTATACTTTTATTCTCTGATAAACTTTCGAAGCTACTATTATGATCGTCATTTTCATCAGATAGCAGATGAGGACCAGGACTGGTTTCTAGTCCACCCATAATTAGAAGCAATTGAAGAACAAATAACACAAATATAATTTGAACAACGTGATCCGAAGACTGATCTCTACCCCCTAAACTTTGCAATTGATTAACACTTTCGATAAAGTCGAAGTGTGAACACATTTTTATACATTTGTTTAATACAGGCAATTCAAGTGAAAACCAAATCATATTGATAATTATAAATGTGATAACCTTTTCTTTTTTTTTTAAATACAACAAGTAGAAAAGATATACTTCATACATATTACAAAATAGATTCTTTGTTTTACCACATATGTTATGTACAAAAAGGCCAACTCTCATTCTATATTGATCGATTCCAATACCCATTATGTAACACCAGACTGATCAACTAGGTAGTGAGACTAGTCATACAAAGTTACAAGAAGATGACAGTATAAATCTACACTGTCTATAAATAAACATTCAACAGAATACAAGACATACAAAACATAGATATAGAAAGATGTGATATGAGTGCTAATGAGACAACTCTCAATCCAAATAACAATTGGCAAAAGTAAACCATTATAGGTCAATGTATGGCCTCCAACACGGAGCCTTGGCTCACACCAAACAACAAGCTATAAAGGGCCTCAAAATTACTAGTGGTAAACCAGTCAAACGGGAAAACCAACGGTCTAACCTATGTAAAAAAAGAAAAGAAAAAAAAACAGTTTGCATTTCATCGGTGTACAAAAATAAACAATAAAAAAAGGAATTTACCGTTTATTCAAAAATATGTTTCTGAGCCAAATAAGTAACATACAACTGGGTCATGGAGGATTTAAAACAAACTTGTTTTTTACTATCATGACTGACAAAAATTTAAGATAAAGGTCATTCGTTTGTGAACTATTGTTAAGTTTCTGAGTATGAATATTTTGATATACTGTCATTTACTGGTATCCTGATAACTATTTACACCATTGGGTCGATGCCACTTCTGGTGGACATTTCGTCCCCGCGGGTATCACCAGCCCAGTAGTCAGCACTTTGGTGTTGACATGAATATCAATTATATAGTCATTTTTATTAATTTTCTGTTACAAAACTTTTCTTATCCCAGAAAAAGATTACCTTAGCCGTATTAGGCACAACATTTTGGAATTTGGGTCCTCAATTCTCTTCAACTTTGTTCTAGTTTGGCTTTACCACCTTTTTGACATGAGTGTCACTGATGAGTCTTATGTTGACGAAACGCGCGTCTGGCGTATTCAATTATAATACTGGTACTTTTAATAACTATTTACATCGCTAGGTCGTTGTCACTGCTATTGACGTTTCGTCCCCGAGGGTTTCACCAGCCCAATAGTCAGCACTTCGGCGTTGACATGAATATCAATTATATGGTCCTTTTTATAAATTTCCTGTAACAAAAATTTAAATTTTTCGAAAAACTAAGGATTTCATTTTTCTTATACCAGGAATAGATTACCTTAGCCAAATTTGGCACAACATTTTGGAATTTGGGGCCTTAATGCTCTTCATTTTTGACCAGTTTGGCTTAATAATCATTTTGATCTTAGCGTCACTGACGAGTCTGGTGTAGACGAAACGCGCGTCTGGCGTATTAAATTATAATTTTGGTACCTTGATACCTATTTACTGAAACTTGGTTGAACAGAAATAACTCGTCAGACTTAGTCGAAATTTTGAAACTACCAGAAACCATTCAGGAAAGATAGGCTTAGGGGTAATAGTATATGTAAAATAAAAAATTCATTCGAAGAGACGTGATGATTTGTAAGTGCCCGGTGTTGAGGTGATATTGATTCAGCTAAAAAGAAATAACAAAATGTATTGTATGGAACCTTCTACATGCCACCAAAACGTAACATGAGATATGGACAAAAATTGAAAGTTTAATTGAGTCTGCCGTAAATGATGTAAAATGTGACCGAATTATTGTAATAGGAGATTTTAACGATAACTTGCTAAATGGTGCTTATATCGTTATATTTGTACAAATTTCAGTTTAGAGCAACTTATTGAAGATCCAACTCATATTACGGAACAGTCATCGTCACTAAATGACTTAATTATAGCTGATAACTCCGATTTTGTACCGTGAATAGACCAACTAAGATATCACTGTCCAGTTATGGGTTTTAAATGCACAAAAGCCTGCTTGTGTGTCTTTAAAGAAGAACATATGGTTATTTAAGCAATGATGAATATAGGCGCATATTGACCAAAACCAACTGGGACAGTATATTTGCTCTAAATGATGTTAATAAAATTAATTCAGAAATTACACATCGTATCCTAGATGCAGCTGAAATTTAAAAAAAGCTAAGCGGTTTAATTGACCCGCTGATTGGAATATATTTAGACAAAACAGAAATAAAGTGACCACTTCAATGAAAAAAGATCTCCAACAGTATCAAAACAATCTTATACACAAATTGTCAAATAGTAACCTATCGGCAAGAACTTGGGAGAAAACCTTGGGTCACACTAAACACGAACTTACTTTTATTTGGATCACAAGTCTAACGTTAGACCAAAACAAAGATAATTTCGGAGAAGTACAAAAATTCTTACTAAAGTGCAAGAGATTTACACGGTAAATTGTTATTCATTATTTACACAAAGTTGCATTTTATCTAAACATGTGTGTTGTATCAAAGTGTTTTTTTCTACTTTAAAGAAAAAATGGTGGGTTGAACCTGGTTTTGTGGCATGCCAAACCTTCCGCTTTAATGGCAAAAATATAAAATATACAGTTAGCAGATCAAATATTAGATTTTTTTTTCAGGTGGTTTTGAGATTTATATTACTTCGTACTTTAAATAGCCTTTTAATTACTTTCATTTTAATTTTTTTATTTTTATTTTATATTCAAGCGTCTTTTGTCGACGAAACACGCGTCTGTCATACGAAAGATGTGTTCTCGATATAACCTATTTTTATATAAGTACGGGATCCGGTACCGGATAAATTTCTTTTTGTATTAATCTTGTGTAAGTGACTATATTATCGCATGAAAACAAAGATACAACATTTCTTTGTCGTATAGCTTAGTTACATTGATGTTTTGGAGAAGCCCAATAGTGTTTATATATGGGAGAATGATCAGAAGAAAAATAAAGATCAGAGAAATATGTCAAATGATTAGAAAATAATAGTGCTGAAGATTGAAGAAGATAATAGAAGAATGCGCAAACAAGTGTGTTTCTGAAATTATCCTATACCCTTCATTAGAGACAGTCAGGCCTTAACGGTTTAGAAAGCGAAATATATATAACTGTTTATAGCTTTGAAACAACAATAACCATTACACATGTGCACTTTGATATCAACATTGACATCAGGTGTTAGGCTTGATCAAACTAGCAATATTTAAAATATAAGTCATGCTACTAATTAGCTGTTGCATGATGTCGGGGTAAGCTTACTAAGTAATATAAAGTCCTGTCAGTTTTTGATAAAACCAAACAAATCTATTTTCCACGATTTCACACTAATATCTTTATATTTTCTTCTTAAGTTCCTTTATAAAAGTGAAATTACTTTAGATTATTAACAAATTATTCTCAGGTCGTGCGATTGTCATTTTTTTTTTATAGTAACATCTTTTATATATAGATATTGGACGGTTTATTCATTTCAAATAAGATATTATTTTTTTTTCGTTGTCCTTGATATTTTTCATATTTGTTTGTTCCAAATTGTGAATTCATCTTAAATGGTGTATTCTCTTCAATACTAATTTCCCGAAGATTTGACCTATTTTGTCTTTAGCCCATTATATGATAGACATCAACACGCATATGAAGGATCTATTCATTTATAAACTGTTGAAAGATTTTATATGGACATCCTTTAAGACAAACATTGTCAAATGTATCTGATAGAATATATGAATAATGGAATACAAAGCAGTTAGCTGTTTCGAGGAATACTAATTGCGCACATATTTATCAACATAAGTCAGATTAAGTTTGAACTGATGGAGAAAGGGATTTTAAGAGAAGTCCGAGAGTACCACTCTTCTTGGACAAGAATCATTGACTGTTATGTAGTTCCTATAGCTGCCGTAATAGTGATTATAACAAGCGTTTTTGTTATTGTTATTTATTGCAAGGAATACAGGACGTCAAAAAACAAAATCAGAAAGGTTGCCAGTCTTATTTATTCTGTAATTGGACTATCTAACATAGCAGCTATTTTACCTAAAGCGATCATCCATACATATGCTTTTACGTATGGAAACGTTAAAATGTTCGTTCCACTTAATCTCTGTAGATCTTGGTATTTCGTGCAGGAATTTACAAAAGTGCCTCATTGTGCTTCCATTTTGTTTGTTACACTTTTATCGTTACAACGATACCAGATAATAAAGCATCCTTTTGTTGGTTCTCAGAAATGGACCGTGAGTAAAACAATAAGCAAAATAATCCTTGTGTTAATAGTTTCAACATTGGTATCGATTATTTCTTTCATTGGATCTGAACTAGTACCATATCATGTTGAATTTAAAGAGAATACAACGACCAGCAATAGTAGTTCCACTACGTGTCATGCACATTTTGCTAGTTGGTTAGGAAGTTATGGCATGGAAGTTGCCATTTTTATTATGATTTTGAAATTTGCTACTATCATTTTGCCGTCTTGTTTAATTATACTTTACTGTGACTTTTCTCTAATTATATATCTGAAGATGATTACAAGAGTTCACCATGTCATGACGCATGCTTCCAAAACAGTGATCCACCATGTTGTTAAAGACAGCTTCAAATCTGTCCCAAAAAAACACGACCAACAGACAGATCATCCTCAAATTCTACTCATACTTATTTTGTCGTTAGTAGTGTTCATTGTGGAGATTCCTTACACTGTATTTATGTTTTTCCAGATCTATTATTGGACTCAGCCATCCCATGAGTCTTTTATGTTTTTTAGAATTAGTACGGTAAGAAATACAATTGATTTATCAGTAGTGTTAAGTTACCCAGCACTTTTCCTTGCATCTTGTATTACAAGTCAAAGATTTCGATTTATGTTTCGAAATTTGTTTAAATGTAAAAAAAGTTGTTTGAGAAATGTTCAAAATTAAAAATTGACCTTTAATAGATAGTCATGTAGATATACACATAATAAATGTTTGTACAAATGTGGTCATAGTAAGTGATATTGGTTCAAATAAAGGCAACAGCTGTATACCGCTTGTCGAAACTCATAAATCGATTGATAAAAACAATCCGGGTTACAAACTAAAACTGAGGGAAACACATTAACATATAAAAGGAGAACAACGACACAACAGAAACACTAAAATGCAATACACACGGATACGAACTATAAAATAACAACTGCCATTTTCCAAAAAAAAATATACTTTGAATTTGATAATTTTAAAATCAAATACTAATATGGTATTTCTGTAATACAAAGGGGGTATATCACACTCATTATTTTATGGTATATTAATAATAATAAAGCTATTAACTGATAACCATCTTATTGCTACGGGTTATTGTTATAATTTTTTCCCTTAATTATATGTGACAATTGGATCGATAAATCATAATTTGCTGCAGGGCAAGGGTACTCCATTTCTTGGATTTCCTTCCTGTAAATCGGGGTCAGTTTGCTCTAGATATTGCGCAATAACAACTATCCAGATCTTTTTATGTGTGGATGTAACTTTTCATTACAGTGTCAATTATCTAAGTGTAGTATGGTACGATTTATATGTAAGTGTAGTATGGTACGATTTATATGTAAGTGTAGTATGGGACGATTTATATGTAAGTGTAGTATGGTACGATTTATATGTAAGTGTAGTATGGTACGATTTATATGTAAGTGTAGTATGGTACGATTTATATGTAAGCAGGTTCATTACTTTGATCTTGCTCTCAGTAAAAATGAAGCAGATGAGTACAAAAGTACAACGCGCACATGTATATTGGATACGGTCTAGTTTTCTATTTGTTTACACTTGTGATTTTGTAATCTATAACTATTATACCATTTATATGTAATAAAAATAAAGCTTTTAAAAAATACCAGGTTTATGATTGTATACGTTAGACACGAACGATGTCTACAAAAGACTCGTCATTGACGCTAGATATAAACGTTGAAATCAGAATAGAGAATAATTGGGATCTTGAATGTTAAGATTTAATAAAGATAACACTGTTTACGTACAGTCATGTTATTTTATATATCCGTTGATGGAGAATATGAGTAGAGGCATAAGGGGAAGTTTGGAGATTTTAAATATTAAACAAATAACTATGCAACTGTACCACATTTAGATTACAGTTAACTAAAAATTCAAAAGAAAAAAATGACAGCTATTTAAACTATTTAAAGAATCTAAAATCAACCTCGTTACTGTATTACAAGTCACTATTATCATATTATGAATCAAAACAAGACCTTTTTCAGTTATGATAATGCTCACATAATGCTCACAATTTATCATTGCATAGTTTGATAGTTCTTCAATCAAATACAGAAGTATACAAGTCAAGAGGTTCAAAACTGTTCAATTTGCTATTCAGTGATAAAACTATCAATCGCTGTATCTGTATTCAAGTATTACTAAGTGTTATGTTTGTAACTTAAATCACAATGCGTATCATAGTTGTTTAGTTTTTGTTAAATGCAAACATTTATTGTTTATCATTGTACATTGATGAATTGATGTTTTGAATTAAAGAATATATCTATATCATGCCAAGCTCTGAATCCTGATTCTAATTTAGTTTTTTGGTAGTTGATTCATTGTACAACATTAAATTTTGAATATTCAAATGTTTTGCCGCGGACATCACCGACGAGACATTAGTTGTAGTAGATGCGCATCTACTGCATTTGAATTGGTACCGTTTATGTTATTTACTACCATTTGGACGATACCTTGTTTGGTCGACTTAAGGTCCCCGATGGTACTGCCTACCCAGTAGCAAGTACTTCAGAACTGGCGTGAAAATACGGATGTTGTTTAATTCAAATTTGCTGATATAAAATGTGAGAAATGTTTTTAAATTAAGGAATATATCTTACTCATGAAACTGCGTCAGAGTATGACTATACTTAGGTTTGATTCGTTCTACAAGCTTTGTATTTGCATCTTTATTTTTTTTAGCCTAGAGTATTAATTTTATTGAAGAGACATTAGTAGTCAAAATGTGCGCATCTTGTGTAATATCAAAATTGTTTCCGTTTACTAGATTGGTATTTAAAGTCCACACCACTCTTCGTTGACTGTTGGTTCCATTTGATAGCACCAAAACCAGTTGCCAGTTATTCGGAGCTGTCGTGAAAATACGGATATTTAATGATTACAAATTGCTATTAAAGGATCTCGGAAATTATTTTAAATTAAAGAATGTACCTCCCTCATGTATACCTTTGATTCCGCGTCAGAATGTGGCTATACTTAAGGTCCTTTTTTGTAAGATACGTTCTAAAACCTTTGTATTAGTTTTTTTTATATCCAAATATGTTATTCTTAATCATCAATAAAGAGACATTAGATGTCGAAAAAAATGCGCAACTGGTTGATGAAAATTTGTACCGTTTATTTTATCTTATTGAATCATGTGATTGATATTGTTTTGAGAGAACTTTATTGAACATTTTTTTAATCCAAATGAGTTAAATTATTTAAATAAAAATATCACTATTTTTATTAAACATGTTCATGTGCCCGTAAATTGTTGTCTCGTGTCATATATATTTAATGTTTGTTATTTGTAAAATTTGCCATTGACAGTTTTTGTTTAATCATCATGCCTTTGTCGTACATTTACCGAGACATTTACGCAACATTGTTTTAAATACTACATATATGCCAAATATGATGAGATTTATTAATAAACGCATAGTGCAGAACACATTTACTTGAGATAATAATATAAAAGGGTCTCGATAGTAGGTTCAATTCTGAACAATTTAATTTTTTTCAGGCTATTTATCTCTTTTCTCTCCAGTACTCCTCATTATTTATTTGTAAGCATCAAGTGATAATTGCTATTAATTTATGTGGCTATTTGTCTGTATTTTTTATGTCCCACTTACGTTAGTAGAGGGGCATTATGTTTTCTGGTCTGTGCTTCCGTTCGTTTGTTCGTTCGTCTGTCTCGCTTCAGGTTAAAGTTTATGGTCAAGGTAGTTTTTAATGAAGTTAAAGTCTAATCAACTTGAAACTTTGTAAACATGTTCCCTATGATATGATCTTTCTAATTTTTGACTCTAATTTCACGGTCATCTGAAAATAGAAAATGATTCACCGGTGTTAATTATATTGTATATTTTTCTCTATTCTGTAAACTCCATCAAGACCCATCAAAACCCCCTAATACAATGCATTAAATATAAGTACATTGGAGTCTTAAATATTTTTAAGCCAAACACATAAAACTGATCATAGCTTCCAAGAGAAGCTTGGACTCTTGGTGAAATTTGTAACAAGCAAGATTTGGTGAATAAATATTATTATGTTGTTAAAAAACACTGTTCATATCTTTAAAACACAAGTGATCTTATAAGGTTTCCCGGTTATAATTATCTAAACCTCGCACAATTTACTTTAATTAGTTGATGCCAGTTTTATTCCATTTAGACGGCTTCTTACAAGCTATTATATGATTTCAGAGTAAGCTTATTAACAAACCACGTATTGTTTTTAATTAAAAATCTATTTTACACGCATTGATATCTTTATATTTTCTATAATATTCTTTCATCGAGGTGCATTTACTTCAGATTCATAACATATCGTTTACAATTTGTGCACCTATCATTTTTTTTGGGATAATATTACATATATTTTTGATAGACATTGGAGGATTTAATAAAATCAAATGAGCTATGAATCATTTGCGATGTCCGTAATGTATTTCATATATATTGGATCACACTAGTTAATCATTCTTGGATGGTATGTTCTCATTCAACATTAATTTTCTACGGATTCGACATATTTTGTTTTTAGTCTATCATATAATAGACATTAACACGCATGATTCATTAATTAGGTTTCATAGAAATGTCAAATGCATCTGCAAGAATATATGAATACAGAAGCACAAACCATTAACAAATATTTAGAATACGGTTTACCTATATACACTTGATAATATAAGTTGGAAGTGATGGGGAAAGGGATTCTAAGCAAAGTACGAGAATATCACTATTCGTGGACACGAATAATTGACTGTTATGTAATTCCTATAGCCGCCGTTATAGTGATTATAACAAGTGCATTTGTTATTGTTATATAGTGCAAGGAATATAGGACATCAAAAAACAGAAATAGAAAAGTTGCCAGTCTTATTTATTCTGTAATTGGACTATCTAACATTGCGGCTATTTTACCTACAGCAATACTCCACACATATGCATTCACATATGGAAACGTTAAAACATTTATTCCATTAAATCTTTGTTGGACGTGGTTTATCGTGCATGAATTTACAAAAGTGCCTCATTGTGCTTCCATTTTGTTTGTTACACTTTTATCTTTACAACGATACCAGATCATAAAACATCCTTTTGTTGGATCTCAGAAATGGACTGTGAAAAAAACAAAAATCAAAATAATCATTGCATTTTAACATAATAGTTTCAACATTAATATCGATTATTCCGTTTATTGGATCTGAACTAGTACCATATCAAGTGGAATGGGACGAAAATTTAACGGCCATCAATTGTAGCTTTACTACATGTCATTCCCATTTTGCTGATTGGCTAGGCAGTTATGGGATGGAAGCTGCCATTTTTATTATGATTCTGAAATTTACTACCATTATCATGCCGTCTTGTTCAATTATACTTTACTGTGATATTTCTCTAATAATATATCTAAAGATGATTACAAAAGTTCATCATGTCATGACGCATGCTTCCAAAAAAATAATCCACCATGTAGTGAAAGATTGATACCAATTGGTATATAATAAATACGATAAGCACGAAGGACATCCTCAAATTCTACTCATACTCATTTTGTCGTCGGTAGTTTGTTTTTATTGTGGATATTCCTTACACCGTGCTTATGTTTTTTTCAGATCTATTATTGAACTTTGCCATCGCATGAGTCTTTTACGTTTTACAGAATCGGTCCGGTAAGGAATACAATTGATTTAACAGTAATACTTAGTTACCCAGCTCTTTTCCTTGCATCTTGTATTACAAGTCAAAGATTTCGATTTATGTTTCGAAATTTGTTCAAATTGAAAAGAGAAATATTCATGTAGGTACATGTATGAACAAAATATGAAAACAATTCAAAGTGAAAAAAATATGCCGAAACAACAATGAAACCAACAACATCCATTGGATTACAGTACCTTGTTTTTGGATAGACTCATCAAGACTGTGCAGAGGTTAAACATGTATGTGAACACTCAACCCTCATGCAAGAGTTTGAACAATTTTCGAATTAAAACCCGAATAGTGTATAAAAGTTATATGATATTCAAAGAAACAGTGTTCTTATTACTAATTTTGTTACTATAAACAGTTACCTATGAACTACTTAACCATAACTTTACCACAAAGGCAGAACGATTCCTAACGTCGATTAAATTGTAAATGGGGTTTTCCATTCTCAATTTTAATATTTTATTATACTGAAACTCCCCAGCACATATACACGAAGTTAGAAATGAACATATGATACCAAGTTCACTGTGCACTATCATTTTTTTTTAAAACTAGTCATCTTGATACGAATAAAAACGATTATATAACTTTGTTTTGTTAATAGCTATATTGAAGTTATAAGTTTGAATTTCTCTTTCGTATCTTTCGCCTCTCTTTTGTATCACCGTATTGAAATAGAATGGACTAAAGGGACAATATCAAAGAAATAAATCAATAGGTTATACCTACACCGTCTTCATCAAAGTGAATGTTAGTACAATGCACGTAAATTCGACATAAATTTTGAAAAAAATCACACTTCGCCTTGGTGCGTTTGATTTATTTCCTTCGTCTGCCGAACCCCAGATTCTATGTTTAGATTTCCTTCCATCCCATATTGGACCCTAGATTATAAGTTAAGATTGCATCTGGTTTCTGAGTTTAAAGTTGCTTCCTCCTGTATTGGACCTCGGTTTCTAAGTTTAGAGTAGCTTCCGTATGTATTTTACCCAGGATTCCAAGTGTGTATGAGCTTTCTTCCTGTATTCGACCATTGATTTCGAATCTCAATTTACATTTTTTTCTATATTGGACTCATCATTCAAAGAATAGACTTAAGTCCTTACTGGAATGATCTCTTTATTTCATATTGTGATTTGTTTCCCCCCGGTTATAACCAATGGATACCGTGTTTTGATTTGCTTCTTTACTGCATTGAATTCCGTTGTCCTAATTTAATGTTACACTTTATATAACACTACATAAATTAGTGCGTCCGATGAGTTTTTGTTATTTACTTTCATCAACGTTGCATTTAAAAGTCGGGGATGTATGAGTACTTAGGTTCTTAAAACTGTTTTACTGAGTGGACTGTATATCATGAAAATCAGGTGTTTGTATATTTTGACATGTCTGAAGACTTGAAATTATGAACATCAAAATCTAGGTAAGTTTCCTATTTTTTAGGAAAACAAAATATTTTTACGTAAAACAAATGGCTAAATTCATTTACAGTCAACTTTGCATTTGAAAATTTGAAACTAACGTTCTATATAATTTCTGAATGTATACGCGGGGAGTTGAACATGAAAAAACATGTACAGATGCAAAGTAAAGGCAACAGAAGTATACCCCTGTTCGAAATTCATAAATTGATTGAGAAATAAACAAACCCGGGTTACAAACTAAAACTGAGGGAAACGCATCAAATATAAGAGAACTACGACACAACAGAAACACAACATCAAAATGTAACACACAGAAACGCACTATGATATAACAATGACCATTTTCCTGACTTGGTACAGGACATTTTAAGAGAATGAAATGGTGGGTTGAACCTGGTTTTGTGGCATGCCAAACCTCCCGCTTTAATGGCAATGTTAAATATCACAACATTACATGACAGGACCATTTTGTGAATTTTCTGCGCTAAAGAGTTTCCTGGATTAACTTTCATTAAGAACGTCCACATCACCCACCTCAAAGACAGAGATGTTTAAACGTGGAAAAGTTAACAGATATACAACATAAAGCAACCTAAAATAGTAATCTGATTAAATTCAATTTGCCTGAAAGTTTCCAAGTTTGGATTTGCTTTTTTCGTTTTGTATACCTAGATACCTTGTATCGATTATATTCCTTCCTGTATTGACCTTCAAATATTATGTATTTGTTGCATTCTTGTTTTCTTCCTCCATATTTTGAACACTTTATTCCAAGTTTTGATTTGCTTCTTTTCAATATTGACGTCAGACTTCCATGTTTTGATTTGTTCTTTTTCTGTATTTTCATTTGAATGCCAAATGAATATACTAATAACACTTTATAAATTTCGTGTGTTCAGTGAGCTATTGTTCATTTACCTTCATCATTAACGTTAAAAAAACGTGGATGTATAGATATGTAGAAATCCTAAAAATTATATGGACCTCTATAATTCATAAAAGGTTTTTGCATAAGGGAATTGAGAGCAAATGATGTATAAATATCTTAACACGTCGGGAAAACGCACCAACATTAATAGCCAACTTATTTTAGGGTCAACTTTATTTGATGACGGACCGGAGTTTGAACCCTTAGCTTCTAAATAATTTCGTATTTCATATAAGAAGAATCAGAAAAAAATGTGTTATAAATCATGATGATTGCAGTGCAAAGGCACTGAATACCTAGCCAGTTTTGGACACAATTTTGAACTTACACTTAAATAGCAGTGGTAACGCTCCAGTATATGTACTTGTCCAAAAAATTGTGCGTTTGAAGCACTTTCGTGAAATTTCTTTCTTCAGGAACGCTCCAGCCCATAATCTTAAAAGCCAGGAATGGATTTAGAAACACGTAGAACAGTTTGAAAAAAATATGACTTAAAGGAACCTAAAATGAACATCCAAATATGATTATCTTGATAGGTCTACTTTGTCTGTGAATTTTCATGTTTTGATTTGTTCTTTAATTCTGTATTAACCCCATTGTTTTTTTTTAAATATGCTTTTGTCCTATATATTTTCCTCAGGATTTCAATTTTCCCTTTCTTCCTGAATTGACCTTTTGATTTAGATTTTTGTCTTTCTTGTCTTGAACTCTGGATTCCAAATGCTGATTTTCTTCCTTGTTGTATTCACCTCAGAATTTTTTGTCCAGTATAGATTTTTCCATTTTCTTTTCGTGAAGTCTGTATTCGAATGATAATTTGGTTCTTTTCTGTATTGACAGTATTGTCAATATAGGAAGATTAAGAAAAAGCTTTCTACACAAACAAAATCGTCACTGACTTTTGTAGTTTATTTGAACTAATTAAGAACGTTCACAACAATTGTAATAAAGTTTAATACGTTTTACTTGAAGTTGTGCCCGATATTTGTTTCAGTAACAATTGGTGAAACTTTCGTGAATATTTGAAAGAGGAGGGATGAAAAATACCAAAGGAATATATACACTAATAATCAGAAATCAAAACTGACAATGTCCATGCAAATAAAAACACAAAAAAGTAACAAAATACAAAACAAAATTATACAAAATACAACAAAGAAAAAACTGCTGACTGTGTTAATGAGGTATTTGTTAACCTGCGGCATGTCCATATAACATTATTATCGATCATTTTCATTTCTGTATTTGAAAAGGTCATTTAGCTGAACTGGTATTGTCTACATGCCTTATCCGTAATTGTATATTCTTACAAATCAGGAAAACAAATCTATGAAGATATCATACATATAATGTATTTACTTGCTTACAATTTATTGACTTAATTGTGATGTATTGTCCATTAACAGTTGTTCGCCAGTACACATTAGCGTGATCTATTTACATAAACTAGTTTAGCATCGTCATGAAAATGAAAGAACCAGACTGAAAACAAAGAATATCACTTAAATTGATGACTGTCATATCAGTGCCTATTATATTATGTCCAAACATCAATTACGTTATGTGCCAACACCAGTTACGTTATGTCCAAACACCTATTACGTTCTGGATTGTTGATTTAGTATTTGAAATGTGGTATTTTTAAATATTGGTTGATAAAAAACTGCTGTATAAATATGTTGTTCTACTTTAAGAGTGTGCGTTATACACCCATGCAATTTTTGTCACTGCACTAGTTGAAAATTAAAACATTTACAAATACACAGACATTACTCTAGTTTCTAAGAAATGTAATTGAAAGGAACAATACACTATAAAAAATGAAGATTTGATATGAATGCCAATGTGACAACTCACATGAGACGACATAACGCAGAAATTAGAAATGATAGGTCACTGTATGGTCTTTACCAATGAGACCGTACCGCACAGTCAGCTATTGAAAGACCCCGAATTGTCAAATTTAACACAATTCAAACCAAAAGACTAGAGGTCTAATTTATGTACCAACAAATGAACTTAATAAAATAAGTAACACAACAATAAACCAAAACCACTAATTTACGCGCTTTTGACTTGGGACAGGTACATAAAGGATGTGGAGGGGGTAAACATTTTAATGGGAGCCGAACACTCCTTTGAAGATGGGACTGTAGTGTAACAGTACACCATAAGAACAAACTATGAAAACTATTTGAAAAAGCCTTAACTCATGAGTTGGATACACATAGAAAAACATCTACACGGTAGGTATAGTGTCCGGCTAGGATCGAGGTTTTTCGAGTGATTCGGTCTATTTTTTTCGAGTGTAGTTCGGGTATTTTCGAGTGATAACACATGTAATAAGTTCAATTAACTGCTATTTCGTAATTATAATAGTTTTTTACATAACTACCCATCTTATATTGAATACTTTGCATGTTTCGACCAACAAAGAAGCACAATTTCCTTGTATTTAAACCAAAAAATCAGTTTTTATTATTGTCCGGGTTTTTTCGAGAGCAACTGTGAAATCGTCCGGGTTTTTAGACAAATAGTCCGGGTTTTTACAGAAAATTTGAATAGGAAAAAAGGTATTCTAGAATTTAAAAAATTACTTTTCAAGTTTATACCTGTAATTTAATGAATGAAATAAAAACATAATACTACACTGATCAAAACTAACCTTCTTGAAATTAATGCAAGTTGTCTGTTCGGTAATCGTTCTACCACAACTATCCAGTATTAAATTAGACATTGTTAGATCCTTTATAACAGGTATTTAGAACAAAGTGCAGGAGAATCATGATCTTTTTAACTTCATTTCATGGTACTTTTGTTAGTTTAAACATAATTATTAATAGTTGATTGGGAAACAAGTTATTGCAACTTATATTAATCCCTTTCCACTTTGATACTTATGTTGTCAAAGTAAATAAACATTTCGTGGTGAACCATGGAGTTTTTATAAGGGACGTATTATGGTACATTTGTACCATTCGTCCATCGTCAGCATGTCGGACAAAAACTCAAAAACGCTGTAACCAATTTACATGAAACTTCGGTGAATTGTCTATTGAGGTATCATCCCTTCTGAATTTTTAGAAATTATTGATTTTACGTTTCCGAATAATTGGATTTTATTAAACATTATAGAGTTTCTTTAGAGCCTTAGTCTATTTGCTGGAGTGCATGTCAAACAAATAAAACTCTTCAACATTAAAGACAAAAATAGAATTCATGGCAAAATTGTCTGTTTTTGTGATTGTGAATTGTTTGTAGATCTTATTTTACTGAACATTCTTACTGTTTACAATTATCTCTATTTATAATAAACTTGTTCAAGTAGTTTCAGACGAGAAGATTTCTGTTAAAGTTAAGTTTTTGACATTGACAAATTATTTATAGGTGTCATAACGAGTTGGAATAGATGTCGCTTTAATCAACTCGAGTTATTTAATTGCCATATAATAATAAACGAGCCTTTGACGAGTTTGTAATTTCTATTTGAATTAAATAACGAGAGTTGATATCAAGCGTTATCCCATTCTGACAAGTTATTAAACCTAGTTGCCTTAATACGGCCAACATTCTCATTGCGTTAAACTAAAAATTCCGAGAATCGTCATTCTAGCATTTTGCACACGAAATGTACATCGTTGTAACCTTTGAAGGTCATCAATGACCTAACAAATAGCCAGCGAAAATGCCGTAATATCGTCTTATGATGATGTATAAGGTGTCAGATCACCAACTAAAATTCCCTATATATTCTACCAAATTTTGCTTTCTTAATATCTTACCCTGAGTTTAACTTCCTAGAAACCAGGTATATCCTGATGTACATGTATCATCTTTCTACATGCCAATACCCTTAAAGCCTTCTAAGAAAAAAATTGACCTTCGAATAGAGGTACTCAAAAAATAACCCCTGTTTTCTCGAAATCTTTAATAAGTATACCGTGGAGCGCAATAATACTCAAATTTTAATTTTAACACATAGACAAGTAAATTTTGGCTAAAACGGTCTAAATATATTTTTCTTTCACCAAAAGTTTGATTTTTGAAGTAAATAAGGACATCGAAAGCACTATTTTGTGTCAGAGTAGGGCTACTTTTACATACGTTCTACATTGTAGGGAGTGATTGGTGGTGTGACACCCGGCAGATCAAATTAACGCAGATTTTCGTATTTTCATATCACACTCTGTGTAGTGATAATACGAGAAATTTCTATTCATGCAAGAAATAGATAATAAGACACAACCATGCATAAGAGAAATAAACTTTAAAAACGTGACAGGTGTATCATGCGACCATGGCGCAGCTGTTTAGTACTGGACAGCAAAGAAGATTCAGAAAAATGCTATGTAATAAAACACATTCTACTAATTGAGGCCTGACCCCCGCCCCACCATGATAAAAAATGTATGAAAAAAACCCAAACACAGACACAATTAATCCGCTAGATTTTTATTCCAATTGACAAAAACATTTTAATTAGATTTTATACATAATAAAAAATGAAATGAATAGCTCATCAGGAATACAAATCTTTATGCGTACATTATATTGTTGACATCACGAATATGTACTGTACATGAAAGTTATAAAATATGACAAACAGCAAAATATATACAAATGAACGAATGTTTATAACACCATTATCACACTGACGAATGCATTGGTTCATGCCTGGAAAAGTACTTAATTTTAAACTTTGTTTATTATTTTCAATCGTAAATACACTGACAAATAGCAGTTTTAACTTAAGGCAATTTGTATAATCACTCGAAAATAATCGGACACACTCGAAAAAGCCCGGACTGCTCTCGAAAAAAAAAACGAACATAAACAAGCGAATGGCTTTATTCTGTATTTTGGAATTAAAGATTTGAAGGCTTATTTTAACTTTTTTTTTAAGAAAAATAATGTCGGGTTATTAATATCTTTCAATATCAAATACTATCATACATAATATAACTTTGTATATTAAAAACAAGCGTCTATATAACGCTCTGTTAGAGGTGAAGTCTGCTTTTTACATTTGTGTTCATATTTACTCGAAAAAAAGTGGTCACACTCGAAAAAGCCCGATCAAATCACTCGAAAAACCACGATCCTAGCCGGACACTATACCTACAGTGATCTAACAAAAACATAGAGTGGACGCGGCCAAGTACTTGTACGTCTCAACGAAAAAAGAACACGAAATATACAGATCGGAGAGTAATGAGTACTCACAGTAACTAAAAGCCGTTAGTTCAAAGTTCTCATTGTACCCGACTGCAACCTCGAACTAGAAATATAACGGGTGTCAGGATGATTTTTATTACCCTTCCAGTAGCCTTTTCTAGCGAGAAACATGTACCAGTTTAATACTACCAATGCAATGTCGTCGATTTATGTAGCAGCTAAGGAATCCTGCAATTTTTTTTAGATTTAAGTGTCGTTCATTTTCAAAATATAGTCGTGTATATTATTTGGAATAACCTCCCTAAGACTTACTGCGTATTAAACTATAATCCTGGTACCTTTGATAACTATTTACACCACTGGGTCGATGCCACTGCTGGTGGACGTTTCGTCCCCGAGGGTATCACCAGCCTAGTAGTCAGCACTTCGGTGTTGACATGAATATCAATTATATGGTCATTTTTGTAAATTTCCTGTTAACAAAACTTTGAATTTTTCGAAAAACTAAGGATTTTCTTACCCCCAGGAGTAGAATACCTTAGCCGTATTTGGCACAACTTTTTGGAATTTTGGGTCCTCAATGCTCTTCAACTTTGTATTTGTTTGGCGTTTTAATTGTTTTGATCTGAGCGTCACTGATGAGTCTTATGTAGACGAAACGCGCGTCTGGCGTATTAAATTATAATCCTGGTACCTTTGATAACTATTTACTATTTCCTCAGTCCCTGATAAGGCGTGTTGCGACGGGTATATATCATGAGGGAGGTAGGGGATGTCAGGTGGCCCGACCTTCTTATCTAAAAAAAATTTAAAAGCTAACCGGGATTATAGGTACCATAAGATATTGCAACTGACCCCCTATTTTCGTTGAATTTAGAAAGAATAGAATCCAAGACAAATGATTGTTTCTAAAAAATATAGTGTTTCATGAATCTTACAAACAAAATCAGTGTTTCTTTTCTTTCTAAGTGTGTAAAAATTATAGAATATATCTCTCTTTCTCTTGAAAAACGTAGAGTTTATGATAATCAGAAGTGTTTGTATCAGTTTGAACAATTTTTAACTATGAGCGGACGCGAGTAATACGAAGATATTTTAAAATAATTTACTGTTTTCAATATATTGGTGGTACTAGAACTGACGTCTGCTCATATTAAAAATTCAATAATTCTATATGAAAAAATCCTTGATTTACGGATAAGTCAATAATATGTGAACCATTGACTTGAACGAAGTTGCATTTCCGAATCTGCATGAGTATTTTATTTTAACTCAGGTGCTTTTGTTTTTTGAACTGAGATTACCTCCCCTGTCAATGAACTCTAAAGGAAATTATTTGGAATACTTATTTTTAGATAATTTTAGAGATAAAAAAACTGGATCTATTAAATAGAATGATAAATATTGCAAATATATAAGACGTCTAAAATAGAAATGCTGTTAGGATTAGATAATATTTTGCAAATTTCAAAAAGGGTATGCAAATATTGTAAACCTATGGAAAAATAAAAAGACAAATATAAGATAATATATCAATCTCAATAGTCTATTTGCCAATTACCAATTTGATTCTGTTATTACACACTTTTTAAACAAATGACTTCCTTTTGTTAGTAGACTGGTTCCATACCGGAAAAAATTGACTTTTGCCAATGCAAAGCATGATGAATTGAAAGTGATGTATCTGCGGTTTAACTAATTGTTCATGAAAAAACAATTTCAGATGTTAAAAGTATTTAGCTAAACAACAAATTAATGTAATTAAAAGATTTTAAAACCTTATAGATTACCCACATTACGCTCATGTCCCCCACAACGAAGACAACTAAAAAAAGGATCTCTAATTACAGGGTCAATTTCGAGAATTGGCAAATAGCCTATTCCAATGGAAAGTCCGACTTTCAAGTTCCTACGAGGTAATGCATAAGCATTCAATAACATCAAAAATGTGGATAATATTACTAATTTATGTAAAAGAAATAAATTCGATCTATCATTTTCAGGACTTCCTAAAGATAATATGTTATTTTTTAATGATATCTATTGTTTTATATATTTACTTTATGACATAGAACACATGGGATTTTCGGTCCCAGTTAAAAAAATATCAATGCGTAGGTCAATTTAACAATCCAGCTGTATAGTTTGCATTAATTTACTCAATGTTCAAAATAATATGGATGGTACTACTTTTTACTGAATAACTTGAGGTGACGATTTATATTACAATTTTACATTGTTTCTAAGAGGATTAAATAAATGTACGTGTATGCAAAGTTTGAAAGTCAGCAGCCAAGTTAATACATCAAGAATTTCTATTTTAGTTATTCTCAACGAATTTTTTTTGTGGCCCGGGTACACATGTAAAGGGCGTGCACCGTCCTCCCGTTAGTAAGTCTGCTTTGTATCAGGTTACAATCTTTATCAAGGTAATTTACCCATGAAGTTTTGTCACATCAACTTGAAACTTATAAAACAAGTTATTTATGATGAGATCTTCCAAATTATAGAATTTAGACACCCAACCCAATTTAATGGTGCACAGAACATAGAAATATTAAAGCGCAAAAAATTAATATTATCTACAGTAATAGTCTTTGGTTAAGTAGTTTACTTTACCCCGTATAAAGTTATGGTCACATGAAGTTGATTCACATGGCACACAGTTCTATCGGGGCATTGTGCTATGAACAAAGTATTGATTACTTTCTTAGAAACTCTGGATTTCTTTTGAATGTAACCTCCTACATGTATAAACATATCAAAGTGAAATCGACTAAATGTTCACACATTTTAAATATAAGGCAACCAAAAACTCTGTAATGACAATTTAAGTTACATTTAAGCATTTGCAGATATATAAACCATCTTAGAATTATTCATAAAAAACAACTGCATGTATGAATTGTAACTAATTACGTATGTGCGAAAGATAGGAATCACTGATTTTTTTAGTTAAAGTACTCAGTTTTTTTTTTACTAAAAGATTACATCATTCACAATTGAAACAAACAATTTTTTTCAAATAACGAGAGAGAGAAAAAGGGTGCGTAGCTTATCGTACCTAATCCCTGTTAGTTTTTAAATAGTTTCAGATAAGAGATACGGGACACCTGACCACCCCTCCCCCTCATGACACCCACTCGTATCAACACGCGTTATCAGGGACGGAGGGAGTAGTAAGTCTTAGGAAGGTTATTTAGAATAATATAAACGACTGTTACGAGTTCCAAATGGAGAAATTGAAATCATTCCTTCGTAAAGGGATTGCTTTACCGTTATGGAATAACTATTTCACACATGATATCAGATATGTTCTTTATGTCGTATTTACAATCCACTTTTCACTTTGCACCACGAATGTGACATACCGAATTAGACTATTTACCGTGTTTGTAATAACATGAGCAACAAGACGGGTGCCACATGTGGAGCAGGATCTGCTTACCCTTCCAGAGCACATGGGATCACCTCCATTTTTTGGTGAGGTTCGTGTTCTTTAGTCTTTAGTTTTCTATTTTGTGGCTTGTGTACTAATATTTGTCTGTTTTGTCTTTTTATTTTTTAAGCCATGGCGTTGTCAGTTTATTTTCGATACATGAGTTTGACTTTCCCTGCTATCTTTCGCTCCTCTTTTATGTGAAATGAACGACACTTAAACCTGAAAAAAAAATTCTAGATTCCTTAGCTGATACATAAATTGTGGGAGACGTTATTGCATTGGTAACTTTAAACTGGTACACGTTATATTTCTAGTTCGAGGTTGCAGTCGGGAAAAACAATGGGAACTTTGAACTAATGGCCGTTAAGTACTCTCAGATCTGTACTTAGTGTGCTTTTTTCTTAGAGACGTAAAATTACTGGGCCAGGTCCACTTTATGTTTTTATTGGATGTATTCCTATGTGTATTCATCCCATGAGTTTAGCCTTTTTTAAACTAGTTTTCATAGTTTGTTCTTATGGTGTACTGTTCCATGTTCAGGGGATGGTTCGGTTCCCATTAAAATATTTAACCCCACCACATTCTGTTTGTACCTGTCTGGAGCACGTTATTCAGTGGTTGTCGTTTGTTGTTGTGTTACTTATTTGTATTTAGTTCATTTTTTTGGTACATTAATCAGGCCGATAGTTTTTTGGTTTAAATAGTTTCTCCACCGTGTATAAAAGCCTTAATAGGATTCTACACGTACCACTACAGATACAGATACAGATATGTCATTTCAGGGTCTTTTAATAAATCACTGTGCGGTACGGGCTTAGCTCATTTGTTTAATTTATGTGGTCTCATGTGAAGAGTTGTCACATTGGCATTCATGCTTCATCTTCTTTTTATATTGTATTATTCCTTTCGGTTGCATTTCTTGGAAACTAGAGTCACGTCTGAATATTTGTAAATGTTATAATTTTCAACAAGAGAATTGAACAAAATTGTATGGGTGTATAACGCACATTCTGAAAGTAGAACACCATATTTATATAGCAGTTTTATATCAATCAATATCTATAAATACCACATTTCCAATACTTAATCAACAACCCGATGCACACATATTTATAGCTAAACAGTCAACAGCTTTTAGAAAGCTCAAACTTCTTATTTTCTTAATTTTCAAGGTGTATATCATTGATGCGTTTTGTTTTGATCTGTGTCAAAAAAACGTTTACCAGAACGTAACAGGTGTTTGCACATATCGTAATATAGATGTTGGCACATAACATAATAGGTGTTTGGACATAAGGTAATAGGCATTTGAACATAACGTAATAGGTGATTGCACATAACATAATAGGTGTTAGTACATAACATAATACATGTTTGCACAAAATGTAATAGAGGGGCGAAAGATACCAGAGGGACAGTCAAACTCATAAATCGAAAATAAACTGACAACGCCATGGCTAAAAATGAAAAGGACAAATCGACACACAATAGTACACATGACACAACATAGAAAACTAAAGAATAAATAACACGAACCCCACCAAAAACTAGGGGTGATATCAGGTGCTCCGAAAGGGTAAACAGATCCTGCTCCACATGTGGCACCCGTCGTGTTGTTTATGAGATAACAAATCCGGTAAATAGTCTAATTTGGTAGGTCACATTTATGAAAGGGGATTGTACTTACGACGTAAGTAACATATCCGATATCATTTGTGAAACGGTTATTCAATAACGGTCAACCAACTCGTGATGGCGTCCGTAAAAATTACGAAGAGATGATTTCAACTTTACCATTTGGAACTCTTGATTTAATAGCTTCCTTGTGAGCAACAACCCTAACGTAAACGATGTTTGTACATAACGTTAAAAGTGTTTGCACATAATGTATAAGGTGTTTGAACAAAATGTAAAAGGCATATGCACATGACGAAATGAATGCTAACAGAGAGTATCAATTGTTCGGCAAAACGTTAATGAACTATACCATGATGTATTGCGTTTTTCACCAGAGATACATATGCGTTAACACAACATTAAGCCGTTAGACTATAATATCATGAGGTTTTTTATAGAACAAAGACGTATCAAAACAAAACTTTTAGAACATTCAGCATAACAATCATATTTGAGACAGGACGCAATTATTAACTGACTTACGTAAAGGAAGAATAGACACAACATAGAGAAAATATGAAAGAATGTTAAGGTGGTTGATCATAAAGTTTTGAGGTATTCACAAAATATATAGTAGTTACAGCATAATGTAATGCCTATTGCACACAACAAAGTATAGCAATGACATATCATACAATTATTTGATCAAACAAATAATAAATTTGACATAACACAGAGATGCAGTGTCAGGAAATAAAGGCATCTGAACATAACATCAAGAAGAAATGACAGGACGTAAAGGCAAAGCGACAAACCACATTGAATATTTACACTATAAAACAGTTCCGGCGTTCCATAGTCTTGCTTTCTTTTCATTTTTGGTTCATTGTATGTTTTTGAGACGAATGTGGAGTCAATTTCGCTAAATTAGTATACAATATTGTTTAGGGATTAGCTGAAGTTCGCTTTCGGATGCGGGGTATTCTGTCTGCGTTCAAGATCCATCGATGATCTTGAGCTTTTGGTAGAGTTGTTATACTGACACATTCACCGTTTTGATTTACTTTATTTGATATCATTGACATTTGTTATTTTTATTTACTGCCACACAATTATATAATTATGTAATCTAAAAAAACAATGGAATTCTATGCGATTGCCATACAAGTGTGATATGAAGCTCGCTATATAGCCAGGTTAAATCACCATTTTATTTACATACGAAAATGCACGTACAAGGGTTATGACCGTTGTTTTTCATTCATTTGATGTTTATGACTTTTGATTTTGCCATTTGAATTTTCCTGAGAGTTCGCCGTTTTTGTTGTTTCAATTGTTGATAACTTTGTTCCTGTAAATTGAATTATTAATTGCAGAAATATATTTATCAACAAATGCTGTCTTAATGATTAAAACTTTTCAAAATCATTCCAGGAAGTTAAGTAATAAAAATGTTCTAAAATTATATCAAAACAGGAAATTAAAATCGCATTTAAGAGCTCATCCATGCTTGGCATTTATTAGTCCAAACGACATAGTCTTGATGTCATTTTGGATTAAAAGCGAATAAAGTAAGTAAAACTAATATACATACAAACGTAATAATTCTCAAATTTTATTTTCTTAGCAATTAAAATATTTGTTTTTTTAGCTTTATATATTTGTCATATATTAAAATAGATTATATTTTAACAAGTTGCACAAAATTAGTACAAACTTTTAGAAATATTAACATAATATCATTAAAGACTGATGCATTAATTTTTTATATAACTGTAATTGCTTTTTGTGTTTAGAAATTTCATATTATTTTTAGGTATGCCGACAAGAACCCACCGAACATCTTTGTCTATATCAATAATTAAAAAAAGATTTCTGGAGCACTCTTTTTCGTTGTCGCCTTTAAATAATGAAATAATAATGGCGTATTCCAATTTTAAATTTATTTTATTTTTCAACTTACAATATTTTCTATTAACTCAGATTATATTTAAACAATTGCATGCATATATATGTTTTGATATATAATCTTTTAAAAAAAAAAGCATATGGTATAATCAACGATTAATACGTTTATACGTAATGCTCAAAATTAAAATGTAATATTATTTGCAACTGCGACGATTAACACCCACGGAATATTTTTGTCAATAATAATAATAATAATAATAAAAGAATTTCTGAAACACACTTTTCCGTTTGTCGACTTTTAACAGAAATATAATAGCGTGATCAGATTTTGTTTTGCTGTACACAAATGAACGGATTTTTCTTAATACATTTTAATCATACATCAATGTTGAAATTTTGTATTTTGAATTGAATAAGTCGTATGAATAAATTATACCATTTATATGTATATTGTACTATTGTTTTTCTGTTTGTCTTTTTCATTTTTAGCCATGGCGTTGTCAGTTTGTTTTAGATTTATGAGTTTGACTGTCCCTTTGGTATCTTTCGTCCCTCTTTTATATGGATGAAAGCAATTCTGCTTTTACTGTGCATTTAAATTTATTTGCTTTCATTTTTATAATGTTTGAGGAAAACCTACAATTTTTTTCCTTGTATCGTTGACAAGCAGTAAAATAAATTTTCTATTTTCGACCTTTTATAATTTATAGTTTTGTGTTATGAGTCAAATAAGTCGTATACACATATTTAACATGGATAAAAGCTAATCTGGCTATGCGTGCATTGAATAAAATTGAGAATGGAAATGGGGAATGTGTCAAAGAAACAACAACCCGACTATAGAAAAAACAACAGCAGAAGGTCGAGAACAGGTCTTCAATGTAACGAGAAATTTCCGCACCCGGAGGCGTCCTTCAGCTGGCCCCTAAACAATAATATACTAGTTCAGTGATTGAACTTTGTTTGCTTTAATCTTTATTCTGTTGAGTAAAACCTATAAACTTTTACATTCTATTTTTTACCAGCAGTGAAACAAAAATTTTAGTATCGGCCTTTTGTCAATATTTGATTTGTTATATGACTGTAATAAGTTGATACATATATATTATATGGATGAAAACAATTATGGCTTTGAGTGCATATAAATTTATTTGTTTTTACTTTTTTTATATTAGAGGAAAACCTAGTAACTTTTCCTTAAATGGTTTTCAAGTATTGAAAAAAATATTTTAAAATTTCGGCCTTTGTCAACTCTCTTTGAAAGAAACCATGTCTAACTGCAAGCTATGTATGCCCAATCCACATTCGCTAAAGTTATGGTTTTTGTGATTCCTCATGAATTCTAAGTTATATCTAGAACTGCGCAAAGGATGAAACAAATACATATATAA
Organism: Mytilus galloprovincialis; assembly: GCA_037788925.1. NCBI lineage: Eukaryota > Metazoa > Mollusca > Bivalvia > Mytilida > Mytilidae > Mytilus > Mytilus galloprovincialis. Next base: position 22,801,514 of record CM075341.1, read on the forward strand.
TACAATTCATTTTCTGATACAAGCTATGTTCAACTCGGCCTATGGTATTCTTAACGATGTCGTCAGCTCAGATTTTAATGCTTCGGTACTGAAATGATTTAAACCCTTAGTTTCTTATATTCTTCATAGATAGAAATTATCAAGAAACAAAGTTGATTATTGCCTCAGACAGAGAGGTCGGTATTGCCTATTCGTTTTATGTTCCGTTTAGTGATTTAGCTGCTCGTGTGTGCAAGTTCGTATATATCCTTGGCTTTCAGATATTAGAAGTTGATCGTTCCTGGTCAAAGTGAAACACATAGCGCGAAGGACGCATCAAATATATAAATAGTTATTCCATTTACAAAATATGCAATTACCAAAGTTTATTAATCATTAATGGTAACATGGAATATGTTACGTAGTTCAGTTTGACAACAGGAAGGTAATGATCAGAGTATGACACGTCTTACGTCCTCATCATAATGAAGACGGTTAAATCACAAAAATACTGAACTACAAGGAAATTTCAAAACGGAAATCTCCTTCTTTAATGACAAGATCAAAAGCTCGTACATTTTAAACGAATGGAAAACAAATGTCATATTCCAGACTAAGTTCAGGTATTTCCATTTGTAGGAAATGGTAGACTAAATCTTGTTTTATAGCTAGTTAAATCTCTCGCATGTATGACTGTCGCATAACATTTCTTAATATTGACAACAATCTGAAAACAAAACAAACATACATGATAGATGCAAATGCAAAAAGTTAGGGGTACAGCAGTCAACATTGTGTTATAATATTTATCCTTATAGAAAAAACCCACCATGTCTACAAAAAAGATAATGACATAAATACACTTTATATACAAAGCATTAGACCAAAAATGAAAGACAAAGCTAAATAAAATGACCATAGCACAATAAGAAAATGGCAATAATACGTCGACTTCATATTAATTATACAACACCTAACAAGAAAGAATGACTATAAAATATTGCTGTTAGGCTTTTGATATATGATTCAATTACAAACTAAATAGATTTGTTTTTGTAACATTTTTTAGAGAGCAAGGAAAATGAATTTCACGTTGCTTCGACTGTTTCTTCTTCGATATATATACCATGTAATGACAGCAGATGAAAGACATGAGCGTTGTGATTTTCTCCAAAAATGCAAATGTCGACTGAACCCAGTCACTCTGTTGTTTTCTGTCGATTGTTCCAGATTAAAAATAAGAGAGATTCATAAACTTCCAAATGACATCGAAGAACTTTCGTACAATGAAAACAAAATACAAGTTATTCATGACCAGGCGTTTTCTAACTTGACTAACCTGCTGAAACTGGATCTATCAAGCAATGAGATTTACGAACTTAGAAATTTATCTTTTATAGGATTAACAAATTTACGCAGCCTGAATTTACAGAACAATAGACTAGATGACTGTATGTCAATGAACATACACGTCTTGGAACCTTTAGAGAACTTGATAAGTCTAAACATAAAACAAAATTTATTTGGAAACTTTCAACCAAATTTGACATTATTGGTTTCTCTTCGATCACTCGGAATGGATTTTAATTCAAATGATACAGGAAAAATAAGTGAATCGTTTTATTCTATGAAAAGATTACAGAGACTCGACCTATCAGGATTGACGGGAATTTGCTCCGTTCGATCGTTGAATAATGAAAGCTTTAGATATATTCCTCAAATTCAAAATTTGAGTCTTTCCGATTGTCGTATAAAGCATATTAACAAAGGAACTTTCAAGCAACTACAAAACATTTCTATTTTGGATATTTCAAATAACACCTGCTTAAAATTTGAAGTCTTGGAGAATGTAACACATGATCTGCAATTTTCTGCAATCAAAGTTTTAAAATTGAATAAAATCCATAAGGTGTTTGACATGAATACAATGCTTAGAACTTCTCAGATAAAGTATTTGGCTAATACATCAATTCAAGAAATTCATGGGGACAGTAATCGACTGCAGCAGATCGAAACCGGAGCTATGTTGTTTATGCCTAACACACTTGACTACGTTTCAGCCAGGGATAACGAGTTTTCATACGGTCCCTACTTTTGGGATTTACTACGCACTTCCGTGAAGACGTTCAATGTTTCACATTTGTTCTCATTTCATAAAGAGGACGAACATCCTGAACAATGTAGTTATGATATTGTATGTAAGAAAGAACCCGTCACTGAAACAAAGATTAGATATGCGATGGAGTATAGAAATCACGCTACACCGCTGCCAATACCACATCAACTTACATCACTGAATTATTCTTCTTGTCATTTACATTACAGTATTATAGCATACAGTTTCACAGACAATATTCTGCGAAATATTGACCTTAGTAATAATTTGCTCACATCATGGATCGGACCAATTTATAATGTCAAAAGTCTTAAATATCTCGACTTGTCATCAAACTTTTGTTCAAATGTGTCAACTTATTTCTTCAGTGAAGATTTCGGTAGCTTGGAAGAATTATATTTACAAAATAACATATTAGGACTTGTACTACCGTATGATTATAAAGGCGCAACATTACAAAATTTGCATAATTTGAAAACAATAAATTTATCTCAAAATAAAATACCAAGATTATCAAAAGATTTTTTCAAGTCTCAGTTAAAAATTGAAAGGATTGATCTAAGCGAAAATACTTTTCAATGTATTGATTTTGATATCGGTCATTTAAAAAGTCTGATATATCTCAATTTGAAAAATAATCGCATCACGTTTATATCTGATTCGGCAGTACAACAACTAGATTCTATTGACATTTTAAACAAAAATTTCACAATTGATTTAAGTCAGAATGATTTTCTGTGTACTTGTGAAACAATTGACTTTGTGCAATGGTTAGGTACGACAAATGTTGGACTAATAGGTAAGAAGACTTACACATGCCAACTTTCAGAATTAACTCTAGTGTCGCTAGAAAATATTGATGAACTTTACGACACACTGTCAAAGGCATGCATGTCGAAAATTCCTATAATCATTGCACTTGTAGCGTCAGTATCTTCTGTTTTGATTATAATATGTAGTGGATTAATCTATCGATATCGATGGAAATTGCGATATGCGTATTACATGATAAAAATACGATCTCATAAAAAGATGATCCCAGTTGGAAACGATGATGACAAATCGTATATGTATGGAGCCTTTGTATCTTATGCAAATGAGGATAGCACATTTGTCCACAAGCAATTGCTTACAAAACTGGAAAAAGAAAATGGAATCAGTTTGTGTTTACATAAAAGGAATTTTCTACCTGGTAATGACATTGCCACTAACATTACTTCCGCTATACACAATAGTCGTAGAACAATTATAATCATGTCTAGAAATTTCCTGAAGTCTTATTGGTGCATGTTTGAATATAATATGGCAAGAATGGAGAGCATCTACGAAAGAAATCACGAAAACGTGCTATTTCTTATTTTCATAGACCAGATATCATCTAAAGAATTGCCATTACACATTTTAGAATTGGTACAATCACAATCGTATATTGAATATCCTAACGATGAATATGGTGATACTGTTTTCTGGGACCAAATTACACAAGTACTCACGTCCTGACTCTTAATACTAACTATGTTTACTTATTTAAATAATTTAAAATTTGTTAATTGCATTCGTTATCAATTAATTACAATAAATAGTACTTCAGCATGAAATACAATGAAGAATACGAAAATGAATGGCTAACATGTTATTATTATGAAAAAGATGCACACCTTCAAATATGTTTAAACTTAAAGTGTGCATTTGTCGATTCTAGGTTTTACTAACTGAACAAAACAACGAAAAAGTCAAAATAGAAACATTATCTAAGTGGCGTAATCAATTTCATAAGTTTTACATTATCAGGTACTAAAATTATTGTATTAAAGCTGCTTTCTGGATATAATTCAATTGAGGAAGTTTATTCAAAGTTTGAAAAATGTTAAAATATTGGTGACAAATATCTTCAATGTGTAGCATCAGCATTAAGACAGAAATATAGAAAGGTTTCAAGAGATTCGTACGCAACCCCCATTGTTCCATTGAGGATACGTACAACCACAGGCTACATTCGAAGATCGCAAACAGTCCAATGCTCCACTCAAGCATCACATAAAATCCTAGAATTCGTTCCAGGATCGCACACAATCCCGGATTTTCTCGAAAACTGAAAACAATTCAAGGTTTCCCTTGACTATTGCATACAATGGTTTTTAATTACTGTCGCAGTTTAATGTAAACATTCGTTTGTTTCCACGCACAACAATCATTATTTTGATCAATGACATATAAAGATATCCGTGTAAAGATATAAAGAGAAAAATTAGGAAAGCTTTACTATGAAAAAATAAAGGGTAACCAAATTAGAGCTAGAGCAAAATGGGTGGAAGAGGGTGAAAGAAATTCAGCTTATTTTCTAGGTCTTGAGAAATCTAGGCAAAGCAAAAAAACCATAACACAACTATATGATGAAAAAGGGGAGATAACTAGGGATCATGAAAAAATATTAAACCTTGAAGTAAAATATTATAAAGATTTATACACGTCAACAAATCCAAATTTACAAGAAACACAAAATTATTTAAATGATATTAAAAAACATAAAAAATTAACTGAAAGTGAAAGTGATACTTGCGAAGGAGAAATAACTGAAGAAGAATGCACAGAAGCTATATTTAAAATGAAATTAAACCGTGCCCCAGGATTAGATGGACTAAATGTTGAATTTTACAGAAAGTTTTGGGTAGAATTAAAAACTTTAATAGTATCAACATTTAACTATTGCTATTCTAAAGGACAATTGTCCAACACACAAAAAATAGGCGTTATATCACTTATTTATAAAAAAAATGACCCATTGTCACTTGATAATTATCGACCTATAACACTTTTGAATTATGATGTTAAACTTCTAGCATATGCCTTGGCACAAAGACTTAAACCCCTACTTCATAAACTGGTACATTCTGATCAAAAAGGATATATAAAAAATAGGTACATTGGTTTCAACATTAGACAGATACAAGATGCTATTGACTATTCAGAAAATCTCAAAATAGACGGAGCTGTCTTATTTCTAGATTTTAGCAAAGCTTTTGACTCTCTTGAGTGGATCTTTATGTTTGAAACACTAAAAAAGTTTGGTTTTAAAGAAAGTTTTTTAAAATGGATTCAACTAATGTATTCAGATATTAAGGGATGTATAACTAATAATGGCTGGGTTTCAAGTCGTTTTAAAGCATTCCGTGGTATTAAACAAGGCTGTCCGCTTTCTTCGTTACTTTTTGTTCTTGCCGTAGAAATAATGGCTATAAAAATTAGAGAAAATAAAAATATTAAAGGATTAGAAATTAAGCTAGAAAGCAGCACCAATACACTAAAAATATGTCAACTATCAGACGATACCACTCTGTTCCTACATTCTAAACAGGACATTACAATTGCATTAAATTTAATTGAAACATTTGGTAACTTTTCTGGTCTTAAACTTAATAGAACTAAAACTGAAGGAATATGGCTTGGCAAATTAAAGCACTGCAAAGAAAAATATGAGAATATTAATTGGAGTGATAAACCTATCAAAAGTTTAGGAATTTATTTTGGACACAACAGATTAGAATGTCAAAATCTTAATATTGAAAAACAAATATTGAAATGTGAAAAAATAATAGCTAACTGGAAGAAAAGAAAACTAAGTATATTAGGAAGAATAGTAGAACTAAATCTTTAATTCTACCAAACTTAACATATATAGCATCAAATACTGTAATACCAAAAGATTCGCTACAAAAATTTAAAACCCTCATATATAATTTTATATGGAATGGTAAAAGAGACAAAATTAAAAGATCAACTCTTTCAACAGAGTACAAAAAAGGGGGACTTAAAATGATAGACATCGATAATTTTATAAAATCCATACACATAGGCTGGATAACAAAATTATTTAATACTGAAACAGACAATTGGACAGTTATACCAAGATATTATTTAAATAAATTTGGTAATAACTTGATAATATTTCTAATGAATCTGAAAAATATAAATGATCTAGATAAATCAATTTTCAAGAGTGTTCCAGAATTTTACCAAGAATTAATTAAAACTTGGATTAGTGTTAAAGGAGGTGGGTCATCATACCCACATGACTTTCTACAAATAAGAAAACAATTTCTATGGGGAAATAACTTTCTCAGACTAAATGGAAAATGTTTATTCTTTGAAGAGTGGGTAAAAAGCAATTTGTATTTCATAAATGATATTATAGATGATAGAGGTCAAATTTCAGAAACATATATACTTTCTAAACTAAAAAACAAACAAGATTGGATCAGGCAGATATCTTGCATTAAAAAAGCTATACCAAATCAATGGCTTACAATAATAAATCAAGATAATTCAATTAAAACTAAAGTTAATATTCATAATACTATAAATAGTCTAAAAATCATGCTTAATCAAGAAATCAATTCTAAAATGAGTACAAAACAAATTTATAACATTATTATAAATGAAAACAAACTGGACAAACCTATAGGAGTTATAATGTGGGAAAAAATGTTTGCCAAAAACCTGTACTTCAAACTAGAAAATTGTTTCAACTTCATTTTTAACTACTTACCTGACAATAAATTGAAAATGTTTAGATGGAAATTAATTCACTTTATACTTCCATGCAATGATTTATTAGTTAAATGGAAAATACTCACAAATAATAAATGTAATCATTGCAGTATAAAAGAAGATTATGAACATCTTTATTTTTCTTGCAGTTACAACAGCAATTTTTTATCAAAAATATCCAACCTTCTTAAATTTATAGGTTTCAATGAAAGTATTCTTAATATAGAAAATCTTGTAGTAGGATATAAAATAAATGATGAAGCTTATCTTTAAAATATTCAAGGCAGAAATAAAATCTATAGTTGAAATCAATAATATAATTAAAAGAAAAACCAGTAAATTGATTTTAAAAACCCTAAACTACATAAATGATCATAAATAATAACAAGGATTTGTACAAATATCCCTGAGATCACATGACCCAAGTATTAAGTCACATGACTTGAGCATGTCAGGTGACATTAATGTACTTTAATACCACGTGTTAAAAAAAAAGATAATAATGTATCATTCAATATTGTATAATACACACTTTTTTGTCTTCTTTTTTTTACTTTATACCTTATGTGTTTATCTTTGACAACTATGTGTAGTGCACTCTGATGTCGTGTATAATCATGTTTACCCGAGTAGTTTAGATACATCAGTCTAAAATACAACAGGTTTCAAATAAGTTAACAGTTACACCTTTATTATGATTCAAAACATCACGAAAATTATGATCAACTTACCTTTTAAATTAGACAAACTGTCTAAGTATTGTGAATTAAATTTATCCAAATCACAAAGATGATGATGGCATGCACATTTATCTAATATTAAAAAACACTATCGGACGGAAGTGAAATATTCTCCGGTAAACATGAAATCATTTAAAATATTGTAACATTGTAATGTAACATCAATTTACTTTTATTAGATATTCTCCCTGGATACCTAATAACTAATATATCAGGGATACTTAGTGCAATGCTGTACACTAAGTAAATTGTTAACAGCAATAGAGTGCAATAAAGTATATTATCCACGTTAAAAAAAAAATAAAAAAATAAAGAGAAATAGGGTTTGTCATGTGAACATTATAAAGAAAGTAACTCATAAGTTGCATCAAACTGGTTGCATTTTCGGCTGTGTATGTATAATCTGTAAAAAAGGTGCAATATGAAACTCTTGAATCACATACAAATATAAGGATAATGTTGTATGATTGCGAATGAGACAACTATATACCAATGTTAAAAAAAAGTGGATGTAAATAAACTCATCATAGATATCAGGACTAAATTTTGTAAATACGCCAAACGCGCGTTTCGTCTACAAAAGACTCATCAGTGACACTCGAATCCCAAAAAAGTTAAAAAGGCCAAATAAAGTACGAAGTTGAAGAGCATTGAGGACCAAAATTTCTAAAGGTTTTGCCACAGGAAAAAGTAAGCAATTATATGCAACAATACGTCCTACATCAACTATTATTATACTTCCTGTAAGAAAGTTCTTCTATAGTAAAATTGCTCTATTTTTGCATAGTTTTTGAAAGAAATATATAGCGTTAACTGCACTATGCGAAAATAGTATGCATTGCTGTTGCGATAGACTATTGATTTTCACGTCAATCATTGTTCACGTGCAAAGGCGGAGCGTAGTTGCTTTGACAGACAAGTAGGTTGAAGTTATAAGCCTGATCATATGTGCGCTTGAAATGACAATTTTTGTAAACCACTAATTAAAGTCGCTTAATGACTAAACTGCTGTCTGCAAAAGTATATTCAGATACAGAGTTAAAATCAAGCATTTCGACTCAAACAAATACTATTGAATCAATTCCTCGCCCTTCCCCAGTTATGCGCTGAGTACAAAAAAGCTTATATATTTATGACATTGACCTAATATTGTTTTTATACTGCAAATTAAATTAACAAAATGAAAGCTTTTTTAATCGTAACACAAATGTCAAACTTATTTTCATCCCTTAATGGACTTCTGATTGTGGAGAACGTGTTCCATGATGAAATTGACATTTTACAAAATATAGCTATGTTACTATATTTAGGAAATAAACACAACTAGTTGCACTATAAGTACATGTATATGCACAGTTTCACAAAGGGAATTTATTTACATTGAAATACACTACTATTCAAAATAGTAAACACAAATGTCAAACTTATTTTCATCCCTTAAAGGACTTCTGATTGTGGAGAACGTGTTCCATGATGAAATTGACATTATACAAAATATAGCTATGTTACTATATTTAGGGAATAAACACAACTAGTTGCACTATAAGTACATGTATATGCAAAGTTTCACAAAAGGGAATTTATTTACATTGAAATACACTACTATTCAAAATAGTAAACAGTCAGTATAATAATGATATTTATGTTGTGTTTAACATTGACTATGGGTCGTGCACTATTGTCTCTCACCCTGGCTACTATTTTCGCATAGTCAATGTTAAACACAACATTATTATATAATTAAAGGCAGCGACATGAAAACATAGAACGAAAATGGCAGGGTAATAATCCATTCCTCATTCCAATTCTTAGAGTTATTGCAGTTACTGACAGCTAGTTCAAAGCCAATTACAACTGATTAGTGACAAAAAAAATATATGAATCAATAAACTGTAAAATTATTTAAGTACATGTGCCGAGGCGGATCCAGCTATTTCAAAAAGGGGGCTCCAACCCAGAATAAAAAATAATAACACAAACATACGAAGCTCCGAGGAATATTCTTAACGGAAAGTCCCTAATCAAATGACATATTTAAATAAAAGTTCAAGTACAACTAACGAATGGATAACAACATATTTCTGACTTGTTCCCTTTGTTTAAGTTTGTATTCCTGATTTGTTTTCTCTCAATCGAGTTATTACTTTCGAACAGCGGTATACTACTGTTGCCTTTATTTGGTACATGGTATAAGATCTGTATATTGTGTTGCCGAAAAGAAATCAATCTTTTTTTACTAAAATGATTTCCAAAGGGAATTTCTCTTTGCCTATGGGAATCTTTTTAACAAAACTCTGTATTAGATGTTAAAATTACAAAAAAAATACTAAACTCCGAGTAAAATTCAAAAAGGAAACTCGAACAGTCTCCCGGACGGACAAGTTTGCTATTCCGCTGAGTGCAAAAGTTGTCACCTTAACCGTTGGAGTTAAGTCGAAATGAAGTTGATAACTTGGTTGGTATTGGTTCCCTGATATTTGTCCTATTTTTTTTTTGCTCTAACACCACTGTTGAAAAAGTTATGCCCCCTTTGTCAACGATTTCCTCAGAGGAAAAGTAGTTTTCCTCAGGGGAAATCGAATTTCCCTAAAGAAATGAGATTTTTCCTGAAGAGAAATTGTTTTTCATTTGAGGAAAGTCTATTTTTTTTCCTTTGAGGAAATTTGCGGCTTCAAATTTTCCTTTGATGAAATACTTTTTCCTGTGAGGAAATTTGCAGCTTCAAATTTTCCCTTGAGGAAATTTTCTCAACTACAATTTCCGTTAAGGAAATTTTTGACTGGCACTTTTTCTTGAGGGAAAATTCAAGACCACAAATTTACAGTAAAAAGAAGTGGTCTTACCATTTAGGCCTTGTTGTCTTCTGTTTATCTTGTTTTGCCGATCATTTTTACTGTAACTGTTTATATATTTTTTTTCTATATTTCTTGTCCTAAACATAAAAAGGATAAAAACTATCATTTAATGACGATATAAAAAAGAAGATGTGGTATGATTGCCAATGAGACAATTGTCAACTATCATTAAATGACTATATAAAAAAGAAGATGTGGTATGATTGCCAATGAGACAATTGTCCACAAGAGACCAAAATGACACAGACATTAACAACTATAGGTCACCGTACGGTCTTCAACAATGAGCAAAGCCCATACCGCATTGTTAGCTATATAAGGCCCCGATAAAACAATGTAAAACAATTCAAACGAGAAAACTAACGGCCTTATTTATATATATAAAAAAAATGAACGAAAAACAAATATGTAACACATAAACAAACGACAACTACTGAATTACAGGCTCCTGACTTGGGACAGGCACATACATAAATAATGTGGCGGGGTTAAACATGTTAGCGGGATCCCAACCCTCCTCTAACCTGGGACAGTGGTATAACAGTACAACATAAGAACATTATGATGTATAAAATCTATTATTATACATCAGAATGTGTTTTTCTATATATACAATGATATTTAAAAAGAAATTGAATATTTGTGCTATTTTATTTCACAGACTATTTGCCGGTCATCGCTTTCAAAGACTATTAACCTGGTCAATAGTTTAACAAACAAACATTCCAATACTTTTTCTTCGTGTTCTTACTAATTTTTCATTGGACAACAAAGATGTGATTAACTATTCTTCTATGACGTGTTCGCTTGAATACATTAAACTCTGAAATATTGTTTGCATTATAATCTGTATGTGTTTCATGCGTCGAAATTTCAAATTGATACATATCACGTACAGAAGTCTTTTTAGGAAGATGACAACATTGAAAACATAAAGTACAGAAACAGGATAGTTGTCCCTAATAATTTTATTTACTATGTATTGGCATTCATGTATCGCAGATCAAATTCGTTCGTTCATAGTGTGTTTATTTACGTTTTTTGATTGCGTTAAGCCAATTGATATTTTATCGTGTGTTCTTTTATGTTGTGATGTTATACTATTGTTTCAGAAAAAGGGAGGAGGTTTGATACCATTAAAACGTTTAATCCCGCTGCAATTATTTGCACCTCTCCTCAGTCAGGAATCTGATGTACAGTAGTTGTCGTTTGTTTGTGTAATTTATACATGTTTCTCGTTTCTTGTTTTTTTTTTTTTTTTATATATAGATTATACCGTTGGTTTTCCCGTTTAAATGGTTTTACACTAGTAATTTTGGGGCCCTTTATAGCTTGTTTTTCGGTGTGAGCGAAGGCTCAATCTTGAAGGCCGGACATTGACCTATAATGGTTTACCTTTATAAATTGTTATTTGGATGAAGAGTTGTCTCATTGGCACTCATACCACATCTTCTTATATCTATGATTTAATTTGTAATTTACATTACATTTTTATTCTATAGTTTGCTTATAACATCAAAACTGTCTGATCGAAGGATGTGGTCATGCCAAGTACATGGCTATGTTCAACACCAAATATGGTCAAATATGTAACGAAGGATATGGTCAAGTATATAACGAAGGTTATGGTCATGTCAAGCACATGGCTGTGTTCTACACCAAATATGGTCAAATATATAAACCAAATCTCCCATTTTGTAAATTCAAACATGACGAACTGTAAAAATAGTTTCCCTCATCATTGAGGAGTTCATTTCTTATACCTATGTTTGTACACTTACATAAAGAACCTAATTCGTTTATTTAGCAGTTTATGAATTGTGATTTACACACACAAACGATGCCGTTAGAAATTTATCTGCGCTGACGTCAACATATTTGTCTTGAAGTAGGCCAGATGATTTGCAGCATTAGGATTTGTAAAGTTGTTTTACCTTAGATATTGAATGACAAATTCTGATTTTTTAATTCTGATTTTGATCAGCAACATCACAGTCTATTTTCTAATTTGAAGATTAATTAGAACCAGGAATTTCAAAGATTTCCCAAATAAATCTGTCAATATCAGGGCACCATTCTTCTCTAAATGGATCAACTAGATCATAGTCTTCGATTATCCATAAAATTGTTTCTATATACTTTCAGTTCTTGTTAATAAAATTATAATAAGTGTATATTGGAACTTTGAATAAGGTTAAAATCATCATAAAGAATGCAAGCTATATATGTGAAGATGTGGTAAGAGCACCACTAGACAATTCTCCTTCTTAGGCACGATTATGTGAAAGTAGACCATTAAAAGTGCCTTGATTCACACCGAACAGCAAGATATAAAGGAACGAAAAATGACTAGTGTAAAATCAGTCAAACAGGAAAACTAATGATATAATCTATATAAAAAGAGAAACGAGAAACACTTATGACCCACATCAACAAACGACATTAGCATTTCTGAATTGCGGTTAATATTCATAACAGTAAATTAATATTGTATGAATGATGTTCCTCCGCATATTCTAACATGAATATCAAAGACAGGAATTAACATCGATTTTGTTATTCCAATTGATGAAAAGGTCCGTCTCTATTTATCACAGGTGTCAACTACCTTAAAAATTTTGCACAAATGAAAGGCCATCCTGTATCTCATTTAAATTACATAAAAAGAAAAGTCATGTGATTTCTGTTATAAATAAGGTGTATTTTAAAGTTGTTTTGTCGTAGAACACACAGAAGGTGTCAGGTTTTGCCGACCGTACAGGTGTTTGTTAGACAAAACAACCCTATTTATATACGCATGATCTGACTTATATACCACAAAACTATGTTTAGCTTCTGCAGGATGGTAATCGTTTTTCACCGGTGACATTAACATGGAATATTGTTTTCAATGCATTAAGGTTTCGATACACCCTATGGCTCATTGATAATGTGAAATAAACTGATTAATCAAGATATAAACGTTTAATATCATTGTTTTCAGTAACCATAAAAATATAGCTGTATTTGCATAAAGCATGAAATATATGCACTGTTAGGATATATGAAAAATACAAGTCACTTTATAATTAAGTAAGCAGTTATATACTTGGAACTAAGCTATCTGCAAGCAACATCCTTAGTATTCTCCAGGTGTCAGCTAAAGTGTATGTATCCTTTGACCATTCCATAAGGTAAGCATAATTCCAAACGAAGGAAAAGTCAACAGGAATATCAATGAATCTTTTGTTTTGACAATAATACGCTCCAGATTTTTTGTAATTTTCTCGTCTTTTGCTCTGTCCAGTTCAAACAAACAATCTCGTGATGATTGAAAGGAGTAGGTTCGGTAAGGACCGATTTTGGCCTCAAATTTCAGGTTCATCTGACGAAAGATTTTGACCACTTTTTAAACACTTAAGTGTCTATTTTATTTGAAATAATTAGTTTATGTGAAAGATTTTAACAGATTTAGTCCTTAAAAACGATCCGATTCAAGCTCAAATATGAAAAATCTACCTAATATGCCGAAAAATGTCACTTTTCAGATGGTTTTTGGTAAAAATGAAAGTGGCCGCATCCGTGTTCATCCTCAACCTTTATATATGTTATGTATTATCATAAAATACAACTTACATTTCAATATTAAGGATGAACACGAATGCGGCCACTTTCGTTTTACACGAAAACCGTCTAAAATTTAACTAAAATGCGAGAATTATTAGGATTGAAGTAATTTAGCATGACTTAATGGTGCTAGTACCGGATATATATATATAACAGCCCATATTTATGTAGCAGAAGCATTCTACTGTCCAATAAATAACTAAAGGTTTACATTTTAACAATTTTGTAAAACTGCTATATTTTGGGGCCAAAAAGGGGTCTTACTGAACCTACTCCTTTAGGCGTAAAGAGAAAAATAATGGATCTGCTGTTTTGGATGCTTTCTGCTGCGCTATCCCCAAGACTCGCTCCACTTAAAAAATCTCGATCTTTTATGCACATGTTTAATCCCCCACTCGTCCTCGTGTTTTGGAAACAATACATTTTTAATCCAAATGGCCTTTTCCCCTTCATATGAGATATAAACGTTATATTGGTAGCTCTTATGAACTTTACGCTCTACAATACGGCGAATAACTCCATAAATAGAGAATATAATCTTCCATCTCTGACTATAAACCACAAGCAGCAGTAATATTGTGACAATTGTAGAAAGTAATGACGAAGCCAAGGTTAAACACATAGTACTCTTATAATCCGAATACAATTCGGAAAAAGGTGTGTAGGCAATACGTGATTCAATGATTGTTTCATTTGATAATTTACATTTATATGATCGTCTGTCCAGATCGACTTGTGTCGCATGTATCCACCTTGTCAAATCTTCATTATCACAAGTGCACACCAATGCATTACCATCAAGGTAAAGAGTTTTTCCATGGATTGTATGCATCTGATCTGCCCAATTTCTAATGGTTGAACTTATACTTGTAAGGAGATTGATTCTAACATCAAGTACCTTTTTATGTATTCGTTTTCAGCATGTTCGGGAATAGATTGTAGTAGATTGTCATTTGAATACAGGTTTGACAAATTTGGCATTGGTTTGAATATATCGGGCCTTCAAATACCAAATATTATTTTCAGATACATCAAGTGTATCGACAGATTGAAGATTTGTAAATAAGTCAGGATTATAATTTAGTACGCCAAACGCGCGTTTCGTCTACATAAGACTCATCAGTGACGCTCATATCAAAATATTTATAAAGCCAAACAAGTACAAAAATGAAGAGCATTGAGTTTTTGTATATACAAGTGATCCCTGTCTTCATTTTTCTTCAACAGGTTTTATCTCATTTCCACAATTACATAGTTGGGACCAATACAATGCCCTTAAACGATAACAAAACACATCGAGCGATCAAACTTGGTTTTAAACAATGTATATTCTATAAATCAAATCATGATAAGTGTAAGCTAATACATTATATACAATTAGATCAAGAACTAATGGAAATTAATTACAGAGATTTAATATACCAAAAGCCTTACTAGACAAATATTTACTAGGATCAGATACTTAAACATACATTTATTATTAATATATTTTTTTTAAATCTCAACTGATCTTACTGTTCTGTGAAAAAGATGCGGGAGATACGAGAGGATATTCAAACTATTTAATTAAAACAACATGGCGGTGCCATTGCGGAAAAAACTCCAAAGTACAGTCAACGAAAAAACATAGAAAATAAAAACTGAACAAAACAAACCCAACTAAAACCGAGGGTTATCGCACGTGCTCATTAAGGGTGAGCATATCTTGCTGCACTTACATTTGTCGTGTTACTTTTATTATTGGCATTACGAAGTTTTAGCACGTGATATATAAAACATCCAGCCATAGCAGATTACTTATTGATTATAATTTATTCCTAAGACATCAGCATTTTCAAGAATGTATCACGTGATTTTTAGTTTATTATTATGGAAAACAGCCTCCTCTATGAAATTACTAATTCAAAATGTTAGTCTGAACGTTTTATTGATATTTCTGATGATATTTACATCTTACAGTTTCAATCAACAAAGTTCCTCTACTACCTTTACTGTTAAATGTTTATAGATGGGTTTTTTACAAATACTAGTGTCACTGAACTGTCGTTTTATCTGTCAATACATAGTTCAAATTAACGTGTTTTTCTCTATTGTTCAAATGTAGTCTTTATGAAACACTTTGTTTAATTATACAGGTTTGTTTTGCTAATTTAAAGTTGAAAATACCCTGATTGTAATGCACTGTTAAACTTAAATGTATGTTTTATTTATATTTGTGTATAAGATTCTTTTCTTATTCAAAAATTTTAATGGTATCGTTTTTATAAATTTAAATAAAGGCAACAGTAGTATACCGATGCTCACAATTCATAAATCGATAGAGAAAAAACAAAAACACAATGTTCTTCTTTAAATACATGAATAACAGTTTTAAATCTATTGCCGATTTTATACTAAAATGTAAATTACACTAATATTTCACAAAATTAAATATGTTTCTTGTATGATGCATTTTCTTTTATACATTTTTACGATGACCTTATTCCTGTTATTCAATTTAGTAAAGTTTACATAATACATAATGAATCCGTTGTACAATATCATACAGTATAACTCTCAATGGTAATAGGGCAATACAAACATTTGTAAGTTTTGTGAATGTTGTTTTTGTCTTTTATATTTTCATTCGCGTCCTGCAGTGTCAACAATTAAATAGGTAAAATATTTATCGTTGATATAAATATAAGAAGATGTGGCATTATTGCCTATAACAAATTTATCAAAATGTTGTAGATGAAAGCAGATGTGTGTCACTATACGGCCTTCATAAATAAATGTGATTCGTAAAGTGAAATGTAAACAATCTGAACATGAAAAGTGTAAAACAATTCAAACCTGAGACGTGGTTGACTGATTAGTGTACACAGTAATAAACGAAAACAAATATATCAGACTTCAACCAAAGGCAACCACGTCACTTAAGGATCCTAATTTAGGACAGACACGTAAACCTATGAAGGGGTTTAACATGTTTGTAAGCAATGGACTTTGTACTAACTTGAAACAGTAGAGCAACATGTCAACATTAGAAAAAAATTGAATCGCGATCAATAGTTGTATACCAGGACCAGCAGCAGTTATACAGTGTGACTTGAATAATGATCTGCATAGTAGTTTGTATATCTTCAAATACTTCGTATCTCCTACAATCTGAATTGACAAAACGAAAATCAAATTTGCAACATAGGAGTGGGATAAAGGATACAACAGATACAGTCTGCCTCATATCTTGACTTACATCTATAAATTGACAATGAAGGTCGGTTGACAAAACATTACGCCAAAAGTGATAATCACAGCTTTCTTTATTGTGAATTTTCGATTCCTAGGTAGCAACATTCCAGCAGCGCCTGCATACGGAGTATATATCTCCCAATTGATACGATAATCCCGGGCTTGTATTTCCAATCATATTTTTTTTGATAGAGGGTTGCTACATGACGCTATTAAACCAAGAGTTCCATATGGTGAATTTGAAAACAATTTTATGAACACCATCATGAGTTGGTCGACCGTTACGTATACGGAATATCCGTTTCGACGATGATATCGAATATGTTCCGTGTATGTATGTCGCAACTACAATTCCGTTCCCTTTCCACTTATGTGACTTACCGAAGTAGACAAGTTACCTGGTGTGTAATAAAATTATCAACATTACTGGTGCCGCATGTGGAGCAGGATCTGGGTACCCTTTTAGAGCACCTGAGATCACCCCGAATTTTTGTAGGGTTCGTGTTGCTTTGTCTATAGTTTTACTGTCCCTCTGGTAATTTACGTCCCTTGTTAGTCTTTCTTTAAAGCCATGGCGTTGTCAGTTTGTTTTTTTAGTTTGGATGTCCCTCCGATATGATCTGACCTCTTTTTGATATGACGTTTAACCATACTTTATCTATTTGTCGTCGATTAGGATCTCCTGATACACACATGTCGATTTGAACCGACTGCCATAATGCTGCTTTCGCGCGTATTTCGAATTTAATTCGCATTAACTAATTCGAATTAGTCCAAAACGTTTAATATCAGAATGTAAATTCAAATACGAATTGCAATGCGCGTCAGATTCACTTTACTGTCCGAACGTCGTTTAGTTTGATTTTGCATTATCAGTTAATTCGTTATAATTGAATTCAAATAACAATTTCGAAAGTGTCCACACCTCAGTTTAAATCGTACTAAAGCGAATTAACTAATTCGCATCAACGAAAACACATTTTTGCTTTATTAATATTTTGATTTTAGCGTCACTGATGAATCTTATGTAGACCAAATGCGCGTCTCGCGTATTACATTGTAAGCATGTTAGCTTTCCAAACTATTGTAAGGCAATTAGTCATTTCGAATTCGAAACAAATTGTAAATTAGTGTGTGAACTTGATAACCTTTTCGATTCGCATTCGATTCGATTCCAATCCAATTGAAATTGAATATTCGTATGAACTAGGCATTAATAGTGATGTCCTCAATACGTCTTTGGCATTAATATTGATGTCCTCGATACGTCGTTGGCATAAATATTACTTAGCGTGACTATTGTATCCTATTTTGAGCCACTTAGCCACTTACCCTTCCGGACCACCTGAGATCACCCCTAGTTTTTGGTGGGGTTCGTGTTGTTTATTCTTTAGTTTTCTATGTTGTGTCATGTGTACTATTGTTTTTCTGTTTGTCTTTTTCATTTTTAGCCATAGCGTTGTCAGTTTGTTTTAGATTTATGAGTTTGACTGTCCCTTTGGTATCTTTCGTCCCTCTTTTAGAATAGTAAATAAAATTAATATAATGGAATGAAGTATAATTTACTTTAGGACTGATTTGATGAATAAATGAGTTTGTTTTAAACACATGATAACAGACTATCAATTGTCATGGTAAAAAAGCAGGTGATGTATACAATCTGTGACAATAACTAATATTTCGTCGATTAGAAGTGTTAAAATAACTGTTATTTATTGACTGTACTACATCTTTGAATAGAAAAAATAACTATATTCATCAATTTTATAATTGCATCCATAAAGAACGGCTGTTCACAACTCTTTCATCCCAAAGTCTTCTCTATATAAAACATGTGATATAATTATATATGATACCTACTTTCAAAGTAAATTGACCATCACAAGGTAAAGTTCACATAGTCATGATGGTCAAGTTACTTTGAAAGGTGGTATCATATATAAGCATAAGCACATGTTTTACAATATTTTATGGTTGTATCTAGAAAAGGAGCAATATTGAAATCTTAAATATCTAAAAGTTGAAAGGTACATGACCCAGTATAAACACTTGATATATTTTATGATCTTAATATTAATGAATATATTTTTTCATAAACAATAAAGGTGAGCATTTGTATAGAAAGCACGTAAGATTGTCGAAAATATTCTTGACGTCATAAAATCTTCAATTTCAAACTAGTCTAATTGATTCTTTTAATTTCATGAAGTTGGTACAAAAATGTCCGTTTGAACGATATAAGATAATAATGTTATCACCTAATGTTGAAAACTCTATTGAGCTACTTGTTTATTTTGAACGTGGCCATCTGTTTTGTGATGTTGTCACCTACTGTTGTAATCTCTATCTAGCTACTTGTTTTATTTGAACTTGGTAATTCGTATTATAATGTTGTCACCTCTTGTTGAAATGTCTATTGAGCTACTTGTTTTTTTTACATGGCCTTTTGTCTTATAATGTTGTCACCTTCTGTTGAAATCTCTATCTAGCTACTTGTTTTCTTTAACTTGGCCACCCGTCTTATAATGTTGTCTATTGAGCTACTTGTTTATTTTGAACTGTTAGCAACATCTTCAATCGTCTCCATGTATCATTTAAATCTTCTTCCTCTTTCGGCCACTGTACAACATAGGCATAATTCCAAATGTACGAAAACTCATGGGGAATATCAGTTACTAAAATATCTTTTGTTATTACAATAATTTTGTCTAGATTTTTCGTTACTGTCTCATATTTTGCTCTGTCGAGTTCAAACAGACAATCACGGGACAATTTGAACTCAGGAGTGATGAGGAAAATGATATACCTACTGTTTTTGATGCATTCAGCCTCAGTATCCAACAGACTCTCACCAATTAGAAAATCTCGATCTTTTATACACATGGTCAGTCCCCACTCGTCCTCAAATTTTGGTGCTAAGACATTTTTTATCCAAATGACTATCTCTCCCTCATAAGACATATACACGTCGTACTGATATGTCTTTCGAACTTTTTTTTCAATAGTACGTTGAATTAATCCATAAATAGAGAAAGCAATCTTCCATCTCTTACTATACAACAGAAGCAGAAACGAGATTGTAACACATGTAGATAACAATGTTGAAGCAAAGGTTAACCACATATTACTTTTACAGTCTGAGAACAATTCGGTAAACGAGTTGTAGGCAATAAGTGTATCAGTAACGCTTCCATTTGATAATTGACATTGATAAGACCGACTGTCCAGATCAACTTTTGTAGTATGTATCCACCGTATAAAGTCTAAATTGTCACAGTTGCACATAAATGCATTGCCGTCCAGGTACAAAGTCATTCCATGGATTTCATGCATCTGATCTGCCCAATTTCTAATGAGTGAATTTATAGTCGTAAGGAGATTTTTTCTAACATCAAGCACCTTTATGTTTGTATGCGTATTCAGTTGTTCTGGAATAGATTGGAGAAAATTGTTAGTTAAATAAAGGTTTGACAAATTTGGCATTGGTTTGAAAAGATCGTCCGAAAAATGCCAAATACTATTTTTAGATATATCCAGTGACTTGACTGATTGACATTTCATGAACAACCTGTTTCCATAAGTGTCTATTCCTTCGTTTAGGGTAGCGTCTTTCAAAACAATCTTTTTTAGGTTTGTCTCTTGAAAACGGTTTAATTCATTCCAACCTCAACTGTACCTTGTTCCAGCAGAGATAAATGTCTCTAATCGAAGTTCCATAAAAATCATGGTCACAGTTGTATTTGTATAAGATATATCCAAATAAGTAAGATTATTGATTTTTGGAACTATGAACAGTAAGCTTAAGGGTAAAGTATTAACTATTGTGAAACTGATATCTAATTTTTCTAATGATGCTGGCAAAATTACGTGACTGCCACCAGAAATTTTGAAATTAGAATCTGATGTCATCGAATTTTCTATGAAGAAGTTGACGACATTATATGAATAATCCAAAGATTGCAATCGCAAAGCCTTTCTGAAAAAAGAGTCAATCTCTTCGTGATTGTTTATATGAGCTAGTATAAGCCTGTTTCCTTTCAACGAAAGATGTTTTAGACATTCTGGATGATCAAAGGAAAATAAAGAGCCATGTTTGTAATCAACTATTCCATTCTGTGATAAATCTAGATTTTCTATGCAAATGGATTTCAGATTTTTCATTATATCGGATGTTATTGTGAGAGCATACGGGAAGTCGTCGCTATCAATGGTTAGGTCACTCACATGGCCAACATTAATCGTGGTCATATTTCTATAACGGTATGGATGTAAAAGAAGTAAAGCACGCGATAGGTGCATAAATGTTCCAAACAAATCTAGTACACGTAGGTGTGGAAACGGACTCAAAGCATCATCTTCTGTTTTCACAAAGTTCAACCGACAATTTTTGAGATAAAGCTCTTCTAAAGACGATGAAAACTTCTGGAATGTTTTATTTGATAGGCGCACTAAATAACAAGATTCAAAGTATAATTTTCGAAGATACTTCATTTGACTGATCCCGCTTCCAAAGATCGGCACAGGCATCATATCAATTCCTAAGAAAGTCAATTCTCTCAGAACACCAAACGCATGACCGGGATAGTCGAATTGCTTATTATAATTCTCAGGTTGAGGCATATTACTCCTGATATCCAATTTTGTTAAGTGTTGAATTGGAAGGAAAAGTTCGGGTGAATATGCATGAGATAGATCAAGCAGATTGTGAGACATATCAAGCACGGCAAGATTGTATAATCCCTGGAATGACTCATTAGATAAATGTTTAAGTTGATTTTTTCTCACATTAAGTTCCTGTAGATGTGTATAGTTAATCAGCGAACTGCTATCAATACTCTTTAACTGATTTGAAGATATATCTAGAACATTTATATCCCTTGGTAAATCTTGAGGAACAAACTGCAGTCCTCTGTTTTTACAATCAGCTATTTTAACTCCAAGTTGCCCATTAAATACATATTTGATATCACAATATGACGATCTAGAGATGACATCACACTGAATAACAATATTAATAACTGAGTATATTAGAATAATCCTCACCATTCTGTAACATTGATATCAAAACCTTTCACATGGTTTCATCACTATATTCTAAAGGCAGTCTTGAAGTACGTGAATCTAAATTTATCGACAAGATTCACATTTATTTGTTTATCTTGTATGAGTACACTATCAGCAAATTGTCAACTTAAATTGTCGAGATTTGCAAAACAAGGATGCTACAATTATGCTATTGTCCTAATTTAATGTCATTATGTTATTGTTCTATTACAATGCCTTTATGTTATTATATTTAATTTTTTTTTTAATACAAAATTATTTTATATCTCTTCCTGTGTGACGCTTACAATCTGACGTCAAACATGAAACTCAACACTAGAGTTGATGTGAATCTTGTAATTCAGGTACAAGTCTTTAAATATTTCAATCCTTTATGGGTTGATTTGAAATACACAAGTAAGCAAAGAATGTGGTTGTTAAATTTGATGAATACTTTTTTGTGCTTCTTTGTTGAATATTTGTTTGTTTTTGTTCTAATTGAGAATGTGACACGATGATGACTGCTGTACCCTATTTTGACAATTTTACCTATTATTTCTGTTTTGTTCACGCATCGTTGTTAATATAATTAAATTTGATTGCGACTGTCATAGAAGTGAGAGGTTTAGTGCTGTGAAAAAAGGTTCAATCCATTATTTTCTACATTTGAAAATGCCTGTACCAAATCAGGAATATGACAGTTTTTGTCCATTCGTTTTGATGTATTTTTATCATTTTATTTTGCCATTTGATTAAGGACTTTCCGTTTGAATTTTCCTCGGAGTTCAGTATTTTAGTGATTTAACTTTTTTTGAAAGAGTAGTGTGGTATAAATCTAGAAAACACTGATTATATGATAAAGTGTTTTCATATTAATGTATATGTTAAATGTGAAAAAAAAGTATTATGACTTGTGATCGCAGGCAACAAATGTGACACTATAACTATTATTGCATATTCTGTTTTTAATATGAACCTTAGAAAGTTCACACTGTCAAACAAGCATTAAATGGCTAAAAAAGAATAAACACAAACAAGTGAAGGGAACAACCATTTTACTTCAAAAGGGGGAGGAGGTTATGGTTTTAAGTTGGAGTCAGAATTTTTTCTTTGTTTTTCGACGCTATCAATCAAATTAAATGTCGTTCTTCAAAATTTTAACACTATAAGATTAAAAGGAAAATCTGGCAATCTGCTTAACCACAATATTGTTTTTCGTCAAATCGGGATTTTGTTTTATGGAAAAAATAATAACCCCCTTGAAATTAAATTATCGTTCCCTAACACTCAAAAGCAAAAACGAAAAGCCTAAGAGTTTTTAATTAAACCGTCCTTCTCTATTCTTCGACTTAATTGCATCAAATTGATTAAGGCAATAATCTGTAATTGGATGCTAGGAATATGTCTGTTGAGTAGAGGTTTTCTGGTGCGCCTCACTCCTAAATCTGCCTTTGGTATTTAATTATAGATCAACTACTTACATACACGTATAACGTTTTGTTCATATAGATACACAATTTAATACTTAAAAGTAAATCAAGAAAATACTTCTACAATTTTGAATCATATATATTGTGGATCTGTTAATGACGATTAATCAGTAAACATGCTTGGAAGATAGATTCATAGTTGTCAATCAACGTCCAGTGGCTTATATTTCATGAATTTTCAGGACCAGAACGAAATTATACGCTGAAATAACGGTTACATAGAAGAGCCTAACTCCGGTTTATAGACACATCATAACTGTGATAATTTATATTATGCAGGAAGAGGTGATGATTCACAAGTTATTAAACGAGCACTAGATTTGCTACATGTCCCTTCCTTATTATATTTGTTTAGACTTTGCCCCTTTAACTGCTATAACTAAAGGATAACCATTATACTGACATCTACATTTTACTGATCTTTTTCCCTGGAAATTCAGTAACTAATAACAGGGATACTCGGGCTAACGCTGTAATCCGAGTAAATTGTTAAAACTGCAGATATGTAATAAAATATATTTATTTGTGGAAAACAGACATCTACAGAGGAAGTCCTTTCTCCATGAACATTACTATACTGGCAGTTTTCAGTAAATATACAGATTAGTAAAACAAAAAATAAACGAAAAGAAAGGGTAGCAAGTACAAACGAGCATGGCATAGTATGAAGGTCATCTTTTTTCCTTTATTTTATTTTTTTTGGGCGTTGCAGTTTTGCATTTGGGAAGTATTTGTTTTGGGTGGAAGAGGATTGGGGCACTTTTTTTTTAATATTTAAATATTGCTAAGTTTTTGTAAAGTTCTACATGACAAAATGTTAAAAGCTGTTTCAATTTGTACTCCGTTTGATTTGCAGTATAATATTGTGGTATATATTTATTTCTAAGCAGTTTTATTTCTTGTTTTTGACATTTAAAAAGATAATGAAATTCATCTCCTATTCCATTTCCACAGAGATGACAAATTCGTGCATTTTTGGGAATTCCGGACCATCTTCCCGTTTCTACAGGAATTTTTAAATTTGAACATCTGAGTTTTGCCATATAAACCCTGTCACACAGTTTCAACTTTATCAAATAGGTTTCCAAACGAAATTCCTCTTTATAAAATGAATAAAATGCACCTCTTGAAGAGTAATTCATTTGTGAAAACCAATGTTGGATGAATTGGTCATTCAGTTTTTGTGAAATAATGTTCTTTAAACCCAGTTTATCCAATGGAAGTTGATTTTGCCAAATAAAACTAATTCCATTTTC
Organism: Mytilus galloprovincialis; assembly: GCA_037788925.1. NCBI lineage: Eukaryota > Metazoa > Mollusca > Bivalvia > Mytilida > Mytilidae > Mytilus > Mytilus galloprovincialis. Next base: position 22,826,381 of record CM075341.1, read on the forward strand.
GTCAAATATGGATTTAACGTACGTAATCCATTTAAATTTTGTGGGGTTTTGAAAATGTAATTTGAGCATTAATTTATACATAATGGAAGATAACTTGTTATTTTCCGATAATAAGTTATTCCAAAACAACACCATTCTACGTTTAACAATGGTTTCCAAAGGGAATCTTCCGAGTTACAACCAGAGAAACCTTACAATTTGCATTGTCTCTATAGGGAAGGTGAAAATGGCAGTAAAACATCAACAAAATGAGTAACCTACATTTGCGCGAATTAGTACTCTGACAGGTATTAAGTCGAATTTAAAACAAATGATTTGAGGTATGTAAGCTGTGTTTCTTATTAAGACGCCATATCATTTAATTGCACATTCAGATATACTGATGAGTTTATTTGTATTACCAATCCGAACAAATTGTGGCACAGGTATTATATCAATTCCTAAAATGACAACTCACTCAGAACACAAAATACATGGTCAGGATAAATAAAAATTTTGTCAAAATCTATTGGTTGTGGCAGTTTACTTCTGATATCCAATTTTGTTAAGTTTTTTGTTGAAAGAAATGTTCCTGCGGGATAAACTTAATAATATGTTATGCATATCGTGAGACCTGTCAAGAGAATCAATATTATATTATCACTTAAATGACTCACTAGATAAATATTCATTTTTTTCTTCAAAATTCAGTTCCTGTAAGTACTTATAATTAACGAAAGAATCGTTTGAAGTAGCTGACAATTGGTTCAAACTAGCTAAGATCTAAAACATTGATATCTCCCGGTAGATTCTGAGGTATAAAATTCAGGCCTTTGTTTTTTTTACAATCGGTTTATGTCACTTCCTGGATTTTTTTAATAACATATTTGATATGACAGTCTGATAATGGTAAGATTTTGTAACACTTGATAGTCTTAAGAATGTAAAAAAAATAGCTGAATAACTGATAACAAAATTATATAATAAAGCTTTATATCTCTGTGCAAATAACTACCTATACACATATTAGGTGGAGCCCATATATGTGGTACTGTTGGGACACAATATATGTGCTTTTCACACATAACATACATCAGCATTTTATCTATGAAAGAGAATGGGAAATTACAAAAACAATGTCTATTCAAAGCAATCTAAAGTATTTGTATTTCACTTCCTATCATATTGAAATCTATTGCTGTGTCATCACCGTATATTATCAATGCATTATACACATGAAGTAGCTTTAGCGGTCACTGTTACCTGTAGAGAAAAACTACAAAACAAATAGGTCAGTTGTGTTGATTAAATAACTTTTAGTGAATAATTACTAGTATATCAGATTTATAAAAGAAATAATTCAAGTATAAAATATAGATATGGAGCTGTCTAAACGGAATTCATATATCATTACTTTTATTTATCATAAACATTTTGATTTATTTGGGCATGAGTAAGTTAAATCATTGATACATTCATTTACAAAATATATATATATAGAAAATGGTGGATTGAACCTGGTTTTATAGCGCTAAACCACACACATCTACGACAGTCGATTTATTTTTCATTATATTGACTGTAATGCGTAAAAAAATGTCACAAATAGGGACACAAAAACAACACGGACCCTTCCAAAAACTACGGTTGATTTCATGTGCTCCGGAAAGGGGAAGCGGATCCTGCTCCATATGTGGCACTCATCGTGTAAAAACAATTGATATATTTTATGATCTTAATATTAATGATTGAATTTTTTCATATACAATAAAGGTGAACATTTGTATAGAAAGCACATAAAATCACCGAAAATATTCTTCACGTCATAAAATCTTCAATTTCAAACTAATTGATTCTTTTAATTTCTTGAAGTTGATACAAAAATGTCCGTTTGAACGATATAAGATAATAATGTTATCACCTAATGTTGAAAACTCTATTGAGCTTCTTGTTTGTTTTGAACGTGGCCATCTGTCTTATGATCATGTCACCTACTGTTGTAATCTCTATCTAGCTACTTGTTTTATTTGAACTTGGTCATCCGTATTATAATGTGGTTTCCTCCTGTTGAAATGTCTATTGAGCTACTTGTTTGTTTTGAACATGGCCATTTGTCTTATAATGTTGTCACCTTCTGTTGAAATCTTTAGTTAGCTATTTTTTTTTTTTTTTTTAACTTGGTCATCCGTCTTATAATGTTGTCTATTGAGCTACTTGCTTGTTTTGAACTATTCCATCCGTTAGCAACATCTTCAATCGTCTCCATGTATCATTTAAATCTTCTTCCTCTTTCGGCCATTGTACAACATAGGCATAATTCCAAATGTACGAAAACTCATAGGGAATATCAGTTACTATAATATCTTTTGTTATCACAATAATTTTGTCTAGATTTTTTGTTACTGTCTCATATTTTGCTCTGTCGAGTTCAAACAGACAATCACGGGACAATTTGAACTCAGGAGTGATGAGGAAAATGATATACCTACTGTGTTTGATGCAGTCAGCCTCAGTATCCAACAGACTCTCACCAATTAGAAAATCTCGATCTTTTATACACATGGTCAGTCCCCACTCGTCCTCAAGTTTTGGTGCTAAGACATCTTTTATCCAAATGACTATCTCTCCCTCATAAGACATATACACGTCGTACTGATATGTCTTTCGAACTTTTTTTTCAATAGTACGTTGAATTAATCCATAAATAGAGAAAGCAATCTTCCATCTCTTACTATACAACAGAAGCAGTAACGAGATTGTAACACATGTAGATAACAATGTTGAAGCAAAGGTTAACCACATATTACTTTTACAGTCCGAGAACAATTCGCTAAACGAGTTGTAGGCAATAAGTGTATCAGTAACGCTTCCATTTGATAATTGACATTGATAAGACCGACTGTCCAGATCAACTTTTGTAGTATATATCCACCGTATAAAGTCTAAATTGTCACAGTTGCACATAAATGCATTCCCGTCAAGGTACAAAGTCATTCCATGGATTTCATGCATCTGATCTGCCCAATTTCTAATGAGTGAATTTATAGTCGTAAGGAGATTTTTTCTAACATCAAGCACCTTTATGTTTGTATGCGTATTCAGTTGTTCTGGAATAGATTGGAGAAAATTGTTAGTTAAATAAAGGTTTGTCAAATTTGGCATTGGTTTGAAAAGATCGTCCGAAAAATGCCAAATGCTATTTTTAGATATATCCAGTGACTCGACTGATTGACATTTCATGAAAAACCTGTTTCCATAAGTGTCTATTCCATCGTTTAGGGTAGCGTCTTTCCAAACAATCTTTTTTAGGTTTGTCTCTTGAAAACGGTTTAATTCATGCCATCCGAAACTGTACCTCGTTCCAGCAGAAATAAATGTCTCTAATCGAAATTCAATAAAAATCATGGTCACAGTTGAATTTGCATAAGATATATCCAAATAAGTAAGATTATTGATTTTCGGAACTATGAACAGTAAGGGTAAAGTGTTAACTATTGTAAAACTAATATCTAATTTTTCTAATGATGCTGGCAAAATTACGTGACTTCCACCAGAAATTTTGAAATTAGAATCTGAGGTCATCGAATTTTCTATGAAGAAGTTGACGACATTATATGAATAATCTAACGATTGCAATCGCAAAGCTTTTCTAAAAAAAGAGTCAATATCTTCGTGATTGTTTATATGAGCTAGTATAAGCCTGTTTCCTTTCAACGAAAGATGTTTTAGACATTCTGGATGATCAAAGGAAAATAAAGAGCCATGTTTGTAATCAACTATTCCATTCTGTGATAAATCTAGATTTTCTATGCAAATGGATTTCAGATTTTTCACTATATCGGGTGTTATTGTGAGAGCATACGGGAAGTCGTCGCTATCAATGGTTAGGTCACTAACATGGCCAACATTAATCGTGGTCATATTTCTATAACGGTATGGATGTAAAAGAAGTAAGGCACGCGATAGGTGCATAAATGTTCCAAACAAATCTAGTACACGTAGGTGTGGAAACGGACTCAAAGCATCATCTTCTGTTTTCACAAAGTTTAACCGACAATTCTTTAGATAAAGCTCTTCTACAGACGATGAAAACTTCTTAAATGTTTCATTTGATAGGCGCACTAAATAACAAGATTGAAAGTATAATTTTCGAAGATACTTCATTTGACTGAACTCGCTTCCAAAGATTGGCACAGGCATCATATCAATTCCTAAGAAAGTCAATTCTCTCAGAACACCAAACGCATGACCGGGATAGTCGAATTGCTTATTATAATTCTCAGGTTGAGGCATATTACTCCTGATATCCAATTTTGTTAAGTGTTGAATTGGAAGGAAAAGTTCGGGTGAATATGCATGAGATAGATCAAGCAGATTGTGAGACATATCAAGCACGGCAAGATTGTATAATCCCTGGAATGACTCATTAGATAAATGTTTAAGTTGATTTTTTCTCACATTAAGTTCCTGTAGATGTGTATAGTTAATCAACGAACTGCTATCAATACTCTTTAACTGATTTGAAGATATATCTAGAACATTTATATCCCTTGGTAAATCTTGAGGAACAAACTGCAGTCCTCTGTTTTTACAATCAGCTATTTTAACTCCAAGTTGCCCATTAAATACATATTTGATATCACAATATGACGATCTAGAGATGACATCACACTGAATAACAATATTAATAACTGAGTATATTAGAATAATCCTCACCATTTTGTAACATTGATATCAAAACCTTTCACATGGTTTCATCACTATATTCTAAAGGCAGTCTTGAAGTACGTGAATCTAAATTTATCGACAAGATTCACATTTATTTGTTTATCTTGTATGAGTACACTATCAGCAAATTGTCAACTTAAATTGTCGAGATTTGCAAAACAAGGATGCTACAATTATGCTATTGTCCTAATTTAATGTCATTATGTTATTGTTCTATTATAATGCCTTTATGTTATTATATTTAATTTTTTTTTTAATACAAAATTATTTTATATCTCTTCCTGTGTGACGCTTACAATCTGACGTCAAACATGAAACTCAACACTAGAGTTGATGTGAATCTTCTAATTCAGGTACAGGTCTTTAAATATTTCAATCCTTTATGAGTTGATTTGAAATACACAAGTAGGCAAAGAATGTGGTTGTTAAATTTGATGAATACTTTTTTGTGCTTCTTTGTTGAATATTTGTTTGTTTTTGTTCTAATTGAGAATGTGACACGATGATGACTGCTGTACCCTATTTTGACAATTTTACCTATTAATTCTGTTTTGTTCACGCATCGTTGTTAATATAATTAAATTTGATTGCGACTGTCATAGAAGTGAGAGGTTCAGTGCTGTGAAAAAAAGGTTCAATCCATTATTTTCTACATTTGAAAATGCCTGTACCAAATCAGGAATATGACAGTTTTTGTCCATTCGTTTTGATGTATTTTTATCATTTTATTTTGCCATTTGATTAAGGACTTTTCGTTTGAATTTTCCTCGGAGTTCAGTATTTTTGTGATTTAACTTTTTTTGAAAGAGTAGTGTGGTATAAATCTAGAAAACACTGATTATATGATAAAGTGTTTTCATATTAATGTATATGTTAAATGTGAAAAAAAGTATTATGACTTGTGATCGCAGGCAACAAATGTGACACTATAACTATTATTGCATATTCTGTTTTTAATATGAACCTTAGAAAGTTCACACTGTCAAACAAGCATGAAATGGCTAAAAAAGAATAAATACAAACAAGTGAAGGGAACAACCATTTTACTTCAAAAGGGGGAGGAGGTTATGGTTTTAAGTTGGAGTCAGAATTTTTTCTTTGTTTTCCGACGCTATCAATCAAATTAAATGTCGTTCTTCAAAATTTTAACACTATAAGATTAAAAGGAAAATCTGGCAATCTGCTTGACCACAATATTTTTTTTCGTCAAATCGGGATTTTGTTTTATGGAAAAAATAATAACCCCCTTGAAATTAAATTATCGTTCCCTAACACTCAAAAGCAAAAACGAAAAGCCTAAGAGTTTTTAATTAAACCGTCCTTCTCTATTCTTCGACTTAATTGCATAAAATTGATTAAGGCAATAATCTGTAATTGGATGCTAGGAATGTGTCTGTTGAGTAGAGGTTTTCTGGTGCGCCTCACTCCTAAATCTGCCTTTGGTATTTAATTATAGATCAACTAATTACATACACGTATAACGTTTTGTTCATATAGATACACAATTTAATACTTAAAAGTAAATCAAGAAAATACTTCTACAATTTTGAATCATATATATTGTGGATCTGTTAATGACGATTAAACAGTAAACATGCTTGGAAGATAGATTCATAGTTGTCAATCAACGTCCAGTGGCTTATATTTCATGAATTTTCAGGACCAGAACGAAATTATACGCTGAAATAACGGTTACATAGAAGAGCCTAACTCCGGTTTATAGACACATCATAACTGTGATAATTTATATTATGCAGGAAGAGGTGATGATTCACAAGTTATTAAACGAGCACTAGATTTGCTACATGTCCCTTCCTTATTATATTTGTTTAGACTTTGCCCCTTTAACTGCTATAACTAAAGGATAACCATTATACTGACATCTACATTTTACTGATCTTTTTCCCTGGAAATTCAGTAACTAATAACAGGGATACTCGGGCTAACGCTGTAATCCGAGTAAATTGTTAAAACTGCAGATATGTAATAAAATATATTTATTTGTGGAAAACAGACATCTACAGAGGAAGTCCTTTCTCCATGAACATTACTATACTGGCAGTTTTCAGTAAACATACAGATTAGTAAAACAAAAAATAAACGAAAAGAAAGGGTAGCAAGTACAAACGAGCATGGCATAGTATGAAGGTCATCTTTTTTCCTTTATTTTATTTTTTTTTGGGCGTTGCAGTTTTGCATTTGGGAAGTATTTGTTTTGGGTGGAAGAGGATTGGGGCACTTTTTTTTTTAATATGTATGGTATTTTGTTATTCTACCTACGTCCCGAAAACCTATATCGTACGAAAAATATAATTCAATACGTGTCGTTGCATGTAGTGTAATGAACCTTTATAACATTAGGATGAAATGCCATCGAAGTTGTATGATGGTTATCTAAATATGTCATAATAAAGGATCCCTAAAACAAGTCTAACGTATGATTCGTCAGACGTACGTACCTTTCGTCAAATTGTAAGAAAGCTCTATTAAGTTGTAATTTTACAACCAGAGAAACCTTACAATTTGCATTGTCTTTATTGTTTCTCTATAGGGAAGGTGAAAATGGCAGTAAAACATCAACAAAATGGGTAACCTACATTTGCGCGAATTAGTACTCGTAGGTATTAAGTCGAATTTAAAACAAATGATTTGAGGTATGTAAGCTGTGTTTCTTATTAAGACGCCATATCATTTAATTGCACATTCAGATATACTGATGATGAGTTTATTTGTATTACCAATCCGAACAAATTGTGGCACAGGTATTATATCAATTCCTAAAATGACATCTCACTCAGAACACAAAATACATGGTCAGGATAAATAAAAATTTTGTCAAAATCTATTGGTTGTGGCAGTTTACTTCTGATATCCAATTTTGTTAAGTTTTTTGTTGAAAGAAATGTTCCTGCGGGATAAACTTAATAATATGTTATGCATATCGTGAGACCTGTCAAGAGAATCAGTATTATATTATCACTTAAATGACTCACTAGATAAATATTTATTTTTTTCTTCAAAATTCAGTTCCTGTAAGTACTTATAATTAACGAAAGAATCGCGTGAAGTAGCTGACAATTGGTTCAAACTAGCTAAGATCTAAAACATTGATATCTCCCGGTAGGTATAAAATTCAGGCCTTTGTTTTTTTACAATCGGTTTATGTCACTTCCTGGATTTTTTTAATAACATATTTGATATGACAGTCTGATAATGGTAAGATTTTGTAACACTTGATAGTCTTAAGAATGTAAAAAAAAAAATAGCTGAATAACTGATAACAAAATTATGTAATAAAGCTTTATATCTCTGTGCAAATAACTACCTATACACGATATTTGAATAGATCACTGCCAGTTGAATCATGTTGGTGATGACATTCAACACACGTTCCATATAGAACGGAAGGTTATGACGATAGACATTCTTATTTTTAAATTGTTCCTTGAAATTCCTTGAATATTGAGATTTCATTGAATCTGCCGATGAATGTTGAAATGTCTGACATTTTTTATGATATATAACAATTTAATTGAAACACTCAATACATATGAATCTGTTCACCATGTAATCTGTAAAATAAACTAAAAACAGCAGCAATTTTGTATGTTAAAAAAGAGGGACGAAAGATACCAAAAGGACAGTCAAACTCATAAATCTAAAACAAACTGACAACGCCATGGTTTAAAATGAAAAGGACAAACAAACAACAGCACACACGACACAACATAGAAAACTAAAGAATAAACAACACGAACCCCATAAAAAAAACTAGGGGTGATCTCAGGTGCTCCGGAAGGGTAAGCAGATCCTGCTCCACATGCGGCAGCCGTCGTGTTGCTTATGTGATAACAAATCCGGTAAATAGTCTAATTCGGTAGGTCACATTCAGGAAAGGGAAGGGGATTGTAGTTACGACGTAAGGAACATATCCGATATCATTTGTGATACGGTTATTCCATAACGGTCAACCAACTCGTGATGGCGTCCGTAAAATTTACGAAGGGATGATTTCAACTTCATCATTTGGAACTCTTGGTTTAATAGCTTCCTTGTGAGCAGCAACCCTCTATCAAGAAAATCATGATAGGAAATGCAAGCACGGGAATATCGTATCAATTGGGAGATGTATACCCCGTATGCAGGTGCTGCTGGAATGTTGCTACTTAGAAATGGAAAGTTCACAATTGGAAAGCTGAAATCATCTCTTTTGTCGTAAAGTTTTGTTTTCAACCGACCCTCATTGTCAATTTCTAGATGTAAGTCAAGATATGAGGCCGACTTAACTGTATCTGTAGTATCCTTTATCTCTAGCTCGATTGGATAGATGCGTTCCACATAGTCACCAAATTTTGAATTATTTAGTGAAAGAACATCATCTATATAGCGAAAAGTAGAGTTAAAGGATAGTGGTAACTTTTTATCTTTCTTCCTAAGAAGTTCCTGTATGAAGTCAGCCTCATAATAATAAAGAAACAAGTCGGCAAGTAGAGGGGCGGAAGGATGGGTTTTGCAATCTTGTTGAAAAAAAACCATGGAATGAAACTTGAGCAGGAACACGTGTACGAGGCGCATCAAAGCATATTATTTAGTGTGTTTGAGTACTAGTATATAGTTGCAAGGATATATAGATAATGTTCTCTCACTAAATATTTAAAAACTCATTGACCATGTTGAACGCACCAATCCCATCGAACTAGAGATAAGGGACACAACAGACACAGTTACATGTAATAAGTAAAATCACGAAAATACTGAACTCCGAGGAAAATCCAAAACGAAAAGTCACTAAATTATAATCAAATAGCAAAATAAAATGATAAAACACATCAACCGATGTACATGATATATAAGGCATGAAGATGTTATTGTTACAGATCAGCTAAATTATCTATAGTAAATTTACAGATCTAACATTGTTGGGTTGATGTTTAGACGAGTTGTATATACATTATGTACACAGCCATGTATCACCATCATTGATGGCGATCCGATGGATACATCTGTTGTAGAGTTGTCACTAACTCAGACGTACTTATAAATATAATTATTTTCTGTGACTGTATATTACATTAATTTGTAGGATCCTTTACTATAGATAATTTAGCTGATCTGTAACAATAACATCTTCATGCCTTATATATCATGTACTGTAGTACGCCGCTAGATTAAAACTGACGAGGAAAGGTAACATACGGCCAGCGAAAGCTCTTTTTTTGAGAGCCCAGGTGGTCGTGTGGTCTAGCGGGACGGCTGCAGTGCAGGCGATTTGGTGTCACGATATCACAGTAGCATGGGTTCGAATCCCGGCCAGGGAAGAACCAAAAATTTGCGAAAGCAAATTTACAGATCTAACATTGTTGGGTTGATGTTTAGACGAGTTGTATATACATTATGTACACAGCCATGTATCACCATCATTGATGGCGATCCGATGGATACATCTGTTGTAGAGTTGTCACTGACTCAGACGTACTTATATATATATATATATATATATATATATATATATATATATATATATATATATATATATATATATATATACTAGAACACACCCGTGATATCGCGGGTCCGTGACTGAATTAAAGTATATAGCTATGCGTATTATCTGATAAAGTCATGCCGATTATAAGATGCACAGTTTGTTTTCTCTGCTTTCAAAAGCTTTCTGTTGGAACCTGTCGACCTGGAACTTGTCAACGGAGTATTTTTTAATTAACAGGATTGTCCTATATAAGTAATAAATAAAGTTGAATCTTTGACTCGCTGTTTTACGTCATGCTGGCTAACAAATTGAAAACTGTACCTATACGCCTTAATTTAAGTCCAGATTTTTAGTATTCGTATTGTCATCTTAGAAAGTTATACTGATTAAAATACTACAATAGGAAACAATGTGACAATGGTTGAATTAAGTAGTGTCAACCCTGTTGTTATGACCCGTATATATAGCAAAATACTAAATACACCGTATGGTGGTGCGCCTGTTAGATGTGGAACGTACAGATAAGGTAATAGGTAACAGGTGAATATACTATTGGAGTGGTGTAATTTTTAATCTACTCCAATGTCCTATATTAGCTATATATAAAGTTGAATTCTTTGATTTGCCGGTTTAACCTGATGACGGCTGACAAATTGGACCTCGTTATTTTAGTATTACATGACCATTGCGACGGTTACCATATGTTGAGCTGGATCTACTTATCCTTCCGGAGCACCTGAGATCACCCCCAGTTTTTATGGGGTAAGTGTTGCTTTGTTTTTAGTTTTCTATGTTGGGTTTTGTGTACTTTCATTCATGTGTTTGTCTTTTATTTTTTGAGCCATGGCGTTGTCAGTTTATTTTTTGAGCCATGGCGTTGTCAGTTTATTTTTTGAGCCATGGCATTGTCAGTTTATTTTCGATCAATGAGTGTGACTGTCCCTATGGTATCTTTTGACCTTCTTTTAAATGATGAACCGTAAATAATGGACTGAAGTTCATTTTATGCACTAAACAAATAAATGTATTTTTGAAACAATAAATCAATTAAATAATTAGCTCATTCAATTTTATTAATTTCGTTATATGTATATGTATAAGCGTTATTGACCGGAGACGAATTTGTCTAATGTTAGAACGTATCTACTTGTAATATATATAAAACACCACCATGCTGATGCAGTTATACACATCACATTTATTTATCAAATGAACTGCATTAGGTACGAGTTTTGACAATAAACTATTGTCCTATGCTGATTGGGGCTGAAATGTTTAAAAAATAAATAAAATCTAAGTACAAAGGTAAAAAGAGCTGGTTAAATCAAATGAGACCATGAATAGAGTCGAATCTGGACAAGTCATTTATGACGGAATTCATCCTTTAAATCAAACATATTTAACAAGATTTTAGACATATGAATCATATTTCCGATTCTTAAACAAAATGCATACTCCTCATTTTGACATACTGATAGCTCGACGAAGCCATGAGTACTGGTAATGAATAAAGATTAAAAAATCTTACCAATTATGAAGTTGAATGCATACTGAAACATGTGAAATTCCTGATTTAAACATTTGATCTGGACAGTCAGCTTGCATTTGGGAATCATTATGTAGAAGATTACGTTATAACTTGGTAAGGCTGAGTTGGCTTCAGATAAATTAGACTATTTTTAAGTTCTGTTTAAGTTGTATTGACAAGTATTGCTCTTAACTTTACTATATAGATATATGAAGATGTGGTATGAGTGTCAATGAAACAACTCTCGATCCAAGGAACAATTTATAAAAGTAAACCACTATAGGCCAAAGTACGGTCGTCAATACGGAGTTATGACTAACACCGAACTGCAAGCTTTAAAGCAGATCTGCAAGATAAATATCATATACTCAATAATTTATAGTTTGTTTTTTTTTGTTTTTTGTTTTATTTTAATATTAAACATATTTTATTAACAATCACCTGTTACATCAACCCTCAGTTGCCCAGAGAAGCAACTAAGGGGGCCCCAATTTTTACAGTCTCATTTGTCGGGGAAAAAGCAAATGAGAAAAAAACTCCCATTATAAATTATTAACATCAACCTTTATAAATATTATCTATCCTTGTACAAATGTACATGTACCTGCAATCAATATCGATCTATATATCTATAACTCTCACCATATATAATTATTTGAATAAAGTATTTTTTTTATCTACATTTATTTCTCACAAAGGCTACCTGTATTTATTAAGCAGTTTCAATTTTATCGTACATCAAGTCTTTTGTTATGTTAATTTCAATTACATTAAATTTCTGGTCGAGTGATCATTTACCACTTGCGATTTGTAAAGGGAAGTGTAGTTCATTTATAAAAAAAATGGATTAATGATTTTGATTCCCAATAAGGATTAATATCAAAGATATGGTGAGTAAATATTTGTTTATAATATGAACCTGTTGATACAACATGTCTTGTTACAATTAGATGATATACATGAATATATACACAACAGAAATTACATGTAGGGAGTTGAGAGCAGTGTACATATAATTATTCAATCAGTATCAAAGATGTCATTGCACTGACCTGACCATGCAAAATATATATTTATATACAAAAAATGTCACGCATAGTAGAAAAGGCTTCGATTTTCGTATTCGGTTTAAAATATTTGAGCAGAAATTGCATTTCATGTTTTATCATATTTAAAATCACCAATTTACTTATCCATTTCTTTAGATATTTTGCGATATTTTTAGTTTTCCAGATAACCCATTTCGTGATTAAAAGCACCGTATCTAAAATTTGGGTATAAGATGCATCTGCATTAATGACCCCAAAAATTATACTTGTTTCCGATTTTTGTAATTTTTGGATATTTAATTTTGAACAAAATTCCCTTAATTTCTCAAAAATTTCCCGCCAAACGTCTTCCACCAGTTTACAATAAATAAAAAGATGAAATAGTGATTCTTTTTCATTGCAAAAGTGACACTTCCCGTTTGAGCGATTCATTTTTTGTAACTTTTCTTCAGTGTAAATTATATTATGTAGTAACTTCCATTGAAATTGTTTAATTTTCCTGTTAGCTAAATTCTTATTCAAAGTTTCCCAAATGTAATCCCATGGTAGTTCATTCCCAAAATGTAAATTCCACTTCAACTGACTATTTGGAGCTGTTTGATTCTCATAAAAGTATCTAATAGCTTTAAGGCATAATTTTTTGGCATCAACGACAACTCCATTTTTTATAAATTGACAAGAATTTATTATTTTTATAGGTCCATCAGAATGACTATGTATACTAGAGTCTGTTTTTAAAACGTCAATTTGTTGAGGTGTTAACGAAGATTTAATGCGGCTATATTGTGCAATCCAATTCCTTTTATCTTTCAGACTGTTAAAAATATCAAGGGATGTTTTAAAGGATTTATTGTTTAAGTCCCATATATCTTTAATTTTTTTTATTCCACTGGAGGCAAAATTTGCATAATATAATGCATGTGCCTTGAACTTAAATTTACAATTGCCGAAAATATTTTCTTCTAAAAGGTCCTCTTTCGTGACTGATTTTTGGATTTTCCGTAAGTCAGTCCAGGAAATTAAAAGTTCTTTATAATATTTGGACATTTGTATTTGCTTAAAACATGTAGTGTCCGAACAAGAACATATAAAAAAAGTCTGTATCATATTTTTCGTCTAGTGACGTTAACCAGTATTTTCCTATTGCATTCCATTTTTGTGTTTTAATAATAATTTATATGTTAGCAGTGACAATATTGCTTTACTACTTCCTGATATTTATAACACTGCTTTGCATGTATTATCATTGCAGTGTGGACATGCAGTATCGGTGATATATATTACATTGCTTTGTCATCACCATGTATTATCATTGAAGTGTGGACATGCAGTATCGGAGATATATATTACATTGCTTTGTCATCACCATGTATTATCATTGCAGTGTGGACATGCAGTATCAGTGATATATATTACATTGCTTTGTCATCACCATGTATTATCATTACAGTGTGGACATGCAGTATCGGTGATATATATTACATTGCTTTGTCATCACCATGTATTATCATTGCAGTGTGGACATGTAGTATCAGTGATATATATTACATTGCTTTGTCATCACCATGCATTATCATTACAGTGTGGACATGCAGTATCGGTGATATATATTACATTGCTTTGTCATCACCATGTATTATCATTGCAGTGTGGACATGCAGTATCGGTGATATATATTACATTGCTTTGTCATCACCATGTATTATCATTGCAGTGTGGACATGCAGTATCGGTGATATATATTACATTGCTTTGTCATCACCATGTATTATCATTGCAGTGTGGACATGCAGTATCGGTGATATATATTACATTGCTTTGTCACCACCATGTATTATCATTGCAGTGTGGACATGCAGTATCGGTGATATATATTACATTGCTTTGTCATCACCATGTATTATCATTGCAGTGTGGGCATGCAGTATCGGTGATATATATTACATTGCTTTGTCATCACCATGTATTATCATTGCAGTGTGTACATGCAGTACCGGTGATGTATATTACATTGCTTTGTCATCACCATGTATTATCATTGCAGTGTGGACATGCAGTATCAGTGATATATATTACATTGCTTTGTCATCACCATGTATTATCATTGCAGTGTGGACATGCAGTATCAGTGATATATATTACATTGCTTTGTCATCACCATGTATTATCATTGCAGTGTGGACATGCAGTATCGGTGATATATATTACATTGCTTTGTCATCACCATGTATTATCATTGCAGTGTGGACATGCAGTATCGGTGATATATATTACATTGCTTTGTCATCACCATGTATTATCATTGCAGTGTGTACATGCAGTACCGGTGATTTTTTATTTATACCTGTGCTGTCATTGTAGTATGAATCCCTTTAATTTGATAATATATGAATGTATAGAATACAATGGTATTTTGCACGTGTTTATCAACTAACAAAAGTATTGTTAAAATTAATTATTTTTGTGAAAAAAAAGAAAAAAATAACGTTCTGTGTACTTTTTTCAACATATTGTTCTTATAGTATAGATCAATGTAAAATTTAATGGATCTAGGTTAAACAATTTGTTTCGTCTTTTAAAAACATTTGGTGAAGAATAACTACGTTTACAGGTCTGCAAATGCAGAACAAATCTCATACAAATACATAGCGAATAACTGTTATATATATATTAATCATTCAGGAAAAGGGTTCAAGGATCTGGGATGATAACTGTAGAAAAGGTGTATTAACACATTTGATACTGACTAACTGTTGTTGAAATTCACCAAATTTGAAATAATGATAATATAAAAATGTAAACTATATCAAAACAGCAAATGCACAATATCCGCATCTTTTAATTTTATTTGAAGTTACAATGATTATGATCGAACTATTTAGGAGGAGTTGAACATATTTTGTAATGACCTTTCGTGGTATGTGCATTGCCTTGATAATTTCTATAACAATATTTATTGTTTAGCAATTAACCTATCAGTGAGCAGCATCCTAAGTTTCCTCCAAGTATCATCCAAGTCCAAGTAGATTTTTCGGCCATTGTACAATAAATGCATGGTTCCAAATGTACGAAAACTCTACAGGAATATCAGTAATTGATATATCTTTTGTAATGATAATGATACGCTCCAGATTTTTAGTAGTTCTCTCATATTTTGATCTGTCAAGTTCAAACATGCAATCCCGTGACGATATGAATTCAGGCGTGATGAGAAATATAATGGACCTGCTGTTTGGGATGCTCTCTGCCTTGTTGTCCGCTTGACTCGGCCCAGGTAAAAAAATCTGGATATTTTATACACACCGTCAGTCGCCACTCGGTCCCAAGTTTGGTATTAATACATTTTTAATCCAAATGACAATATCCCCTTCATATGATATATACACGTCATATTGGCAAATAACTCCATAGATAGAAAAGATGATTTTCCATCTCCTGTTATAGGCTAAAAGTAACAGTGAGATAGTGATACATGTCGATAATAATGTTGATGCAAACGTTAACCACATAGTATTCTTACAGTCCGCAAACAAGTCATATAAAGAGTTGTACGCTATAAGTGTATCGATAATTGTGCCGTTTGACAAATTACATTTATATGATCGGCTGTCCAGATTGACTTTTCTAGTCTGAATCCATCTTATAAAGTCTATATTGTCATAATTGCACTCAAATGCATTATTAGTGAGCTGTAATGTCATTCCATGCAGTTCTTGTATCTCATCTGCCCAGCCTCTGATAGCTGAGCTCACACTTGTCAATCTATTCTTCCTGACGTCCAGCATTTTTACTTTAGTAAGATCGCTCAGTTGTACCGGAATAGACTGAAATGAATTTTTACTTAAATAAAGATATGTCAAGTTTGGCATTGGATTTAATAAGTCGTCCGGAAAATACCAATTATCATTTTCAAATATATCCATAGACTCAATAGAACTGATTTCTGTATAGTCTTATTGCAATATCTAGGTCGGCTATTTTCCATACAATCGTTTTCAGAGTGTTATAGGGAGAACGTTTTAATTGATTCCATGCAAATGCATAATCTCCGCCATTTGAAATATATGTTTCCAGTCGAATTTGAAGAATAATCATGGCAACGGAACATCCAATGTGCTTGGTTTGACCCGAATGGTGAACGTATGTACGATTTCCCAAAATCGAGGCAAGCACGATATCACTTAGGTGTTTTTGTTTCCAAGGTACAGGATTGGGGAAAAGTTCGGTAACGTTCGCCGAGGTTCGCCGAGTTCGGTAACATTTCTGATCCCTACCCCTGTTCGGCAGGTTCGGTAACTTCGGTAACATTTCTGATCCCTACCCCTGTTCGGCAGGTTCGGTAACTTCGGTAACATTTCTTATCCCTACCCCTGTTCGGCAGGTTCGGTAACTTCGGTATCATTTCTGATCCCTACCCCTGTTCGGCAGGTTCGGTAACTTCGGTAACATTTCTTATCCCTACCCCTGTTCGGCAGGTTCGGTAACTTCGGTAACATTTCTGATCCCTACCCCTGTTCAGCAGGTTCGGTAACTTCAGTAACATTACTGATCCCAACCCCTGTTCGGCAGGTTCGGTAACTTCGGTAACATTTCTGATCCCTACCCCTGTTCGGCAGGTTCGGTAACTTCGGTAACATTTCTGATTTCAACCCCTGTTCGGCAGGTTCGGTAACTTCGGTAACATTTCTGATCCCTACCCCTGTTCGGCAGGTTCGGTAACTTCGGTAACATTTCTTATCAGTACTCCTGTCTGCATGTTTCATTACATTTCTGATTTCTGATCACTACCCCAGTTCGGCAGGTTCGGTAACTTCGGTAACAATTCATGTCAGTACTCCTGTTATGCAAACATTTCTGATTTCTGAACTATACCCCAGTTCGGCAGGTTCGGTAACTTCGGTAACATTTCTTATCAGTACTCCTGTCTGCATGTTTCATTACATTTCTGATTTCTGATCACTACCCCAGTTCGGCAGGTTCGGTAACTTCGGTAACATTTCATATCAGTACTCTTGTTATGCAAACATTTCTGATTTCTGAACGTTACCCAAGTTCGGCAGGTTCGGTAACTTCGGTAACATTTCTTATCAGTACCCTTGATTTGCATTTTGATAACATTGCTGATCCTGATCTATACCCCAGTTCGGCAGGTTCGGTAACTTCGGTAACAATTCATATCAGAACTCTTGTTTTACATATATTACTGATATCTGAACTATACCACAGTTCGGCAGGTTCGGTAACTTCTGTAACATTTCAAATCAGTTTTATTGTTTTGCATGTTTGATAACATTGCTAATCCTGATCTATACCCCAGTTCGGTAGGTTCGGTAACTTCGGTAACATTTCATATCAGTTCTCTTGTTATGCAAACATTTCTGATTTCTGATCTATACCCCAGTTTGGCAAGTTCGGTACCTTTGGTTACATTTCTTATCAGTACCCTGGTTTTGCAAACTTAACTGATGTTTTATTAATAAAACAAATAAAACAATATTAAAACAATCACATCAATAAATATTTTACCTTCTTCATTGAAAAATATCAAGTTGATAAAATGCAACCTATTCAAAAACTAAATAGTGCTATAGTATAAAACACTCAATAGACCATAAATAGTTTTCAAAAAGGAAAACAAAAATCTTAAACATGTTAAACAATAAGTGAAATAATTATACAGGGTTTGTCGTACATTCAAAAATTTATGTTTGGGGTTATTACTCAGGGACCTGTAACTGTTTTCCGGGTAAACTAACCATGTAAACCAATAGATAAGTTAAGTAAACAATCCACTGTGGTTATTTATAAAATGTAAACTTATGGTAGTTTGTTTACATATTATGAAATTTGTTTATTTTTTTAATCTGGCAATTTTTTTTTAAATATTATACTTAAGTGTGCAGTACCTACTTGCATGTAAACTATTTTCTAGCTACCAGGTCAAAGAAAACTTCAGATTGAATTTAATCGGCGTCCATAAACATGATAAAACAGCTGTATCACGTGTTCAGTATCGCCCCATAAACATTCGTCACTTAACGTGACGGTACCCAAATTGCACCTTTTTTGACAGTTTTTCCACCTACGTATTTTTATGATCAAGAAAAAAATGTCCATACTGTGCTTTGTAGCCCAATCCTTCTTTATTGTATAGGTACACCAATTAGATTTTTAATCCATATTGAGTCATACAAAAATGGGTTTGAATCAATCTCCAAACTACCCATGATTCTGTAACGAGGAGTACCCAAATTGCATCCATGCATAAATTCACATCGTCAAAACTTTAATAACTATTTAAAAGATATACAATTGCTTGATGCCTTATCCGCACAACTATTTTAAAGTACATATATATACTCCTTCTGACACTGCAGTCTACAGTGACATACCTTTCAATGTGAAACTGAATAAATTACCATGAACACATTCTTTAGAAATAAATATAGAGTTATCTATGACTACAAGGTTAGTCTCGTATGCTGTATGAGTTTTCACACTTTTGACTGCAATTAAAGGAACCAGGCTAACTATGAATTATGAAATGTATGTCAGTCAAACTGGTCCTTTTTGGATAAAATTATGACAGTCATAAGTCCATACCCCCCCCCCCCAAAAAAAAAAAAAAAAACAACACACACAACACAAAAGAAGTTCATATTTAACTCAACCTACAAAGCTGTATAGATACTCTTTGACCACAGCCTACTGCGCCATTAAATAACTCTTTGCCACAACATATATATACGTCGCTAAAGTGAACACGTCCAGGGGATTATACATGAATTTTCTAAGGGGGGTTAACACATGGCCAAAGGGCGTGGTGAGGTGAAAAACATGTGACCCTATATAAATGCATTAATTTGCAAAAATAAAGGGATTTGGGAACCCACGAAACTACATGTTACATTGACACAGCAAACGGCGCTAGATAAAACAATCACACATCCTCATAACCTTCATATAGATCGCAATTTTATATAGCCTAGGAAGGGTGGCCATCATGAGATGACACCTGTTTATTTTTTTCATAATATAGTTCCAATTATTAATATAGTGACACAAGTATGTAGCTATGATTAACTGGTATATATGTTAAGTTTTTTTTTTTTTTGTTTACCATTAAATATTATTAACTGGTATAAAGTTTAAACCTATAATGTTAACAATTAAATAAGAAGGAAAACACCATATAATATGGTAATAATACCCTTACCATTCAAATAATAAATGCCAACAATTACTATTACCCATATACTAACACTAAGGAAAGAGTTCTACCCTCTATGATTCAATCTGTACAGAGCTAAATCGCTTTTTGAAAAAAACAACAGCTCCATATTACTTTTACACTCAACCTACAGCCACTAGATGGAACATTAATACAGTCTACAGCGCTAAATGGCACATTTACAAGCCTACGGCGATAGATGGCACATTGAAACAACTTCGTACCTATATGGAACATTAACACATATTACTTACAACGCTCAATGACACATTGACACACATGTTTATTTATATTTTCAGTATTTCTTAATATCATATTGTTCATATGGTGACCCATGGAGGTTAAAATGTTGTCAACTTATTAATGATCTATGTTTAACAGGTAGACAAGTAGATATTTTAAACAATTCATTAGGATGGAAAATACCCTAGCCCATACTCCTCAAATAACTCTAACCCATAGAATAAATCTACATGACAAGTACCTATTTTTGTTATCTTACATAGCTAAATCAATCTTTGAAACATCCTATGTACGGCGCTAAATAGCTCTTCGACACAACATACAACCCTAAATGACACAACACATTTATCGGCAATTCGTCTATTATCTATTTGATCTTAATACTGCCTAGTGTTTTCAAGTATCAACGTACTGTATTTATCACTGAAAACTGGATGGTTTAATTATTCCGCATGATATATTCAGTATCAAAAACAAAACTACCTATTATTCTATATAAACTGTGCTAAATAGCACATAACTCTATACCACGTTCCTCTTTGCCAAGTTTCGCCGCGATATAGTCTTTTTGTGCTAATGCGGCGTAAAGCAACCAACAATCAATCAATCTTTGCCAAGTTTGGTCCACTTTTTTCTCATCAAACAATACATGTAAACTTTCTAACAGATTAGTAAACATATCATACTAATGAACATAAAGACATATTTACTAATCTGATACTCAAATAAAAATACAATCCATATAACCTACATGACCCAACACATGTTTTAATCGGTTGTCAACTTGAACTGACATTCAATAGTTGTTTGTTGGTAAGTTTATATGTCTCTGGTTTCATAGATGTTTCTCTTTTTGTAATTATATTAGACAGTTGGTTTCCTTGTTTGAATTGTGTTAAACTGGTAACTTTAAAGACCTTTATGTCTTACTATTAGGTGCGAGCTAACGATCCGAGTTAAAGGCCTTACTTACATATGTTCACAACTCAGTCAACTTCGCGATAAAATAAAATTAGTTTGTTTTAATAATAATAATTAGAGACTTATAAAAGGTATTTGCTACTTCACCAAACACTAAGCACACAGCATTTACGATACAATTATTAAGAATGAGCAAAGAATTGTTGGACATAAATAGATTTTAGATTTTAGATTTTATTTTATTTAAAGTGCAACCTGATACAATATACATAAAATTACAATTACATTTCAATACATTAGCAATAGTATACCATATCAGCCAGCCTTTATTGGCTTATGAAGCACTAACAATATTCATACAAGATTATAAACATACAAAGAATATATATTAACTCGATTATTCATTCTGAGATCTGAGGTTGTTTTAAGTTTTTATAAAAATATTTCTCTCTTTTTTTTTGTGTGTTTATTCTTTTACATCATTGCATAAGTGTTGGTTTTAATATGTTAATTGTGAAATTCTCATTTAAAATAGATCTGTAATATAAATATGTATAATTTGAAAGCATTTTAAGCTGGAATTGCTTCCCTTAAAATCAAGAGCAAAAATAATTTAGATGATGAATTCAATTAATAGATTCTTCATATGCGTGTTGATGTCTATCATATAATGGACTAAAGACAAAATAGGTCAAATCTGTGGAAAATTAGTATTGAAGAGAATACATCATTTAAGATGGATTCACAATTTTGATCGAACAAATATGAAAAATATCAAGGACATCGAAAATAACAAATATCTTACTTGATCTGAATAACCCGTGCAATATCTATGAATAAGAGATGTAACTGTTGTAAAAAAAATGACAAACGCAGGACCTGTGAATGATTTGTTAAGAATCAATAGTAATTTCACTTTGATAAAATAAGAAAATATAAAGATATTAATTTGAAATCGTGAAAAACATAAAAAAAAATGTTTTATCAGAAACGGACTGGTATTTATATTAAGCTTTCCCTGACATCAGGCAATAGGAAATTAGCTGCATGACCTTAATTTTAAATATATATTCCCTCTAATTTTGTACCTCTAACCTTTAGTAGTCTTGCTTTCTATATTTTTTGGTTCATTGTATGTTTTGGAGATAAGTGTGCATTATTGTTTGGAGGTAAGCTGAAGTCGTTGTTCGGATGCAGGGTCTTCTGTATGTGTTAAATATCCATCGATGGTCTTGAGCTTTTGTTAGAGTTGTTATACTGACACATTCCGCTTTTTGATTAACTTAGTCAGTTCCAAGACGGCTATTCATCTTATGTAAATTAGACGGATAGCCGTCGTGGAACTGACTGTTGACATTCGCTATTTTTATAAACTACCACACAATTATATAATTATGGTATTTAAAAAAAATGGAATTTTATGCGATTGCCATCCAAGTGTGATATTAAGTTAGCTATGTTTTCCATTCGTTTGATGTTTTCGATTTTTGATTTTGCCATTTGAATTTTCCTGGGAGTTCGCCGTTTTTGTTTCAGCTGAAGGACGCATCCGGGTGCGGGAGTTTCTCGCTACTTTGAAGACCCACTGGTGGCCTTCGGCTGTTGTCTACTCTATGGTCAGGTTGTTGTCGCTTTGACACATTCCCCATTTCCTTTCTCAATTTTATTAAATTGTTTATAACTTAGTTTGTGTAAATCGAATCATTAATTGCAGAAATGCATTTATCAACAATTGCTGTCTTCATGATTAAAACTTTTCAAAATCATACCAGGAAGTTAAGTGATAAAAATTTACATCAAAACAGAAAATTAAAATCGGATTCAATGGCTTATCCATGCATGTGATTTATTAGTCCAACCGACATAGCCTTCATGTCATTTTTGGATTTAAAGCGAATCAAGTAAGTCAATTCAAAATACTTTCGAACCTTAAAAAAGTCCTTAAAATTTATTTTTTTAGCAGTTTTAAAATATTCGGGTTTTTTAGCTTGAGGAATTTGTCATATATCAAATTAGATAATATTTAAACAAGTTGCATTAATATTTTCTAATGTTAGTATACACTTTTAGAAATATTAATATAATGTCAAAAACGAATGATGCATTAATTTTTTATAACCGTTATTGCTTTTTGTATATAGAAATTTCATATTATTTGTAGCTTAGCCGACAAGAACCCACCGATAATCCTTTTCTATTTTAATAATAAAAAGATTTCTGGAACACTCTTTTTCGTTGTCGACTTTAAATAAAGAAATCATAATAGCGTATTCCAATTTTTATCAAATTTTTATTTTTCAACTAACAATACTTTTTATCAACTCAGATAATCTTTTAACAAGTTGCTATCATATTTTTCTTATATATATTAACTTTTAAAAATATCAATTTAGTATAATCAACTATGAATACATTGATACGTAATGATCGTTATTGCATTTTTAATATTGAAATGTAATATTATTTGCAAATAAACTCATCATAGATAACAGGATTAAATTTTGTATTAACGCCAGACGCGCGTTTCGTCCCCAAAAAGACTCATCAGTGACGCTGGAATCCAAAAAAGTTAAAAAAAAAGTCAAATAAAGTACGAAGTTGATGAGCATTGAGGACCAAAATTCCTAAAGGTTTTACCAAATACAGCTAAGGTAATCGATTCCTGAGGTAGAAAAGCCTTAGTATTTCAAGTATTGCATCTGAGCCGACTTACAACCACGGAATATCCTTGGCAATGGAAATAAAAATAATAATAAAAAACATTTTTTTTAGAACACTCTTTTCCGTTTGTCGACTTTAAAAAAATAATTAATTGCGTGTTCAGATGTTGTTTTGATGTACACAAATGAATGGATTTTACTTAATACATTTTTATCATACATTAATGTTAAAATTTTGTGTTTTGAATTGAATAAGTCGTATGAATAAATTATACCATTTATATGAATGAAAGCAATTCTGCTTGTATGTGCATTTAAATTTATTTGCTTTCATTTTTATTACGTTTGAGGAAAACCTACATTTTTTTCCTTGTATCGTTGACAAGTAGTAAAACAATTTTTCTATTTTCGACCTTTTGTAATTTATAGTTTTGTGTTATGAGTTAAATAATCGTTTACACATACTTTACATGGATAAAAGCTATTCTGGCTATGCGTGCATTGAACTTTATTTGCTTTAATTTTTATTATATTTGAGTAAAACCTGTAAACGTTTACATTGTATTTTTTACCAGCAGTGAAACACAATTTTAGTATCGGCCTTTTGTCAATATTTGATTTGTGACTTTAATTAGTTGATACCCATATATTATATGGATGAAATCAATTATGGCTTTGAGTGCATATAAATTTGTTTGCTTTCACCTTTTCATATTGGAGGAAAACCTAGTAACTTTTCCTTTAATGGTTTTCAAGTAGTGAAACATACATTTAAAATTTCGGCCTTTGTCAACCCTCTTTGAAAGAAACCATGTCTTACTGCAAGCTATGTATTTGCAATCCACGTTCGCTAAAGTTTTGGTTTTTACGATTCCATATGAAGTTATATCTAGGAGTGCGCTTAGGATGAAACAAATAAATATATTGTAAAATTCATTTTCTGATACTAGCTATGTTCAACTCGGCCTTTGGTATTCTTAACGATGTCATCAGCTCAGAAGTTAATGCTTCGGTACTGAAATGATTTAAACCCTTAGTTTCTTATATTCTTCATAGATAAAAATTATCAAGAAACAAATTCCCTTAGACAAAGAAGTCGGTATTGACTATTCGTTTTATGTCCCGTTAAGTGATTTAGCTGCTCGAGTGTGCAATTTCTTATATATCCTTGGCTTTCAGATATTAGAAAATGATCGTTCCTGGTCAAAGTGAAAAAAAATAGCGCGAATGGAAAAATGGGATATGTAACGTAGTTCAGTTTGACAACAGGAAGGTAAAAGATCAGAGTATGACACGTCTTACGTCCTCATCATAATGAAAACGGTAAAATCACAAAAATAACGAACTACAAGGAAATTTCAAATCGAAAATCTCCTTCTCAAATGACAAGATCAAAAGCTCGTACACTTCAAACGAATGGAAATTAACTGTCATAATCTCGACTTGGTGCAGGAATTTCCATATGTAGGAAATGGTAAACTAATATAAAAAAGAAGATGTGGTATGATTGCCAATGAGACAACTATCCACAAAAGACCAAAATGACACAGACATTAACAACTATAGGTCACCGTACGGCCTTCAACAATGAACAAAGCCCATACCGCATAAAACTTGTTTTATAGCTAAATAAACCTCTCGCATGTATGACTGTCGCATAACATTTCTTAATATTGACAACAATCTGTGAACAAAACAAACAGACATGATAGGTAAAAATGCAAAAAGTATGGGGTACAGCAGTCAACATTGTGTTATAATATGTATCCCTATAGAAACAAACCACCATGGCAACAAAAAACATAATGACATAAATACACTTTATATACAAAGCATAAGACCAAATATGAAAGACAAGACTACATATAATGACCATAGCACAATAACACAATTACAATAATACGTCGACAACATATCAATAAAACAAAACCTTACAACAAAGAATGACTACAGAGTATTGCTGTTAGGCTTTTGATATAATACAAATTGAATACATTATTTCTTCTTAGATATTTTATAAAGCAAGGACATGAAGTTAACGTTTCTTCAACTGTTTCTACTTCGATCTATATACGCTGTAATGGCACCAGATGAAAGACAGGAACGTTGTGATTTCCTCAAAAATTGCAAATGTCGAAAAAACCCATTCACGCTGCTGTTTTCTGTCGATTGTTCCCAATTGAAAATAAGAGAGATTCCTAAACTTCCAAATATCATCGAAGAAATTTCGTTCAAGGAAAACAAAATACAAGTTATTCCTGACCAGGCGTTTTCTAACATGACTAACCTACTGAAACTGGATCTTTCAAGCAATGAGATTCACGTATTTAGATATTTGTCTTTTATAGGATTAACAAATTTGCGCAGTCTGGATTTACAGAACAATAGACTGGATGCAAGTATGGCAAACTTGAACAAACAAGTATTGAAACCTTTAGAGAACTTGATACATCTAAATATAAAACAAAATTTATTTGGAAACTTTCAACCAAATTTGGCATTTTTGGTTTCTCTCCGAACACTTCGAATGGATTTCAATTCAAATGATACAGGAAAAATAAGTAAATCGTTTTATTCTATGAAAACATTACGGGAACTAGACTTGTCCGGATTGACGGGAAACTGCGCCGTTCGATCGTTAACTAATGAAAGCTTTAAATACATTCCTCAAATTGAAAATTTGAGTCTTTCTGATTGTTGTATTAAA
Organism: Mytilus galloprovincialis; assembly: GCA_037788925.1. Classification (NCBI taxonomy): domain Eukaryota; kingdom Metazoa; phylum Mollusca; class Bivalvia; order Mytilida; family Mytilidae; genus Mytilus; species Mytilus galloprovincialis. The sequence goes on from CM075341.1 coordinate 22,852,915, forward strand.
AGTATTAACAAAGGTACTTTCCAGCAACTTAAAAGAATTTCTGTTTTGGATATTTCAAATAACACCTGCTTAAAATTCGAAGTCTTGGAGAATGTGACACATGATCTGCAATTTTCTGCAATCAAAGTTTTAAAATTCAATAAAATTCATAAAGTTTTTGACATGAATACAATGCTAAGAACTTCTCAGATAAAGTATTTGACTAATACATCAATTCAAGAGATTCATGGGGACAGTAATCGACTACAGCAGATCGAATTCGGAGCTATGTTGTTTATGCCTAACACACTTGACTACGTTTCAGCCAGGGATAACCAGTTTTCATACGGTCCTTTCTTTTGGGATTTACTACACACTTCCGTGAAGACGTTCAATGTTTCACATATGTTCACATTTCACACAGAGGACGAACATCCTGAACAATGTAGTTATGATATTGAATGTAAGAAAGAACCCGTCACCGTAACAAAGATGAAATATGGTATGGAGTATAGGGATCACGCCACACCGCTGCCAATGGCACATCAACTTACATCACTGAATTATTCTTCTTGTCATTTACATTACAGTGTATCATCATACAGTTTAACAAACAATATTCTGCGAAATATTGACCTTAGTAATAACTTGCTCACATCATGGATCGGACCAATTTATAATGTAAAAAGTCTTAAATATCTCGACTTGTCATCAAACTTTTGTTCAAATGTGTCGAATTATTTCTTCAGTGAAGATTTCGGTAGCTTGGAAGAATTATATCTACAAAATAATATATTAGGACTTGTACTACCGTATGATTATAAAGGCGCAACATTACAAAATTTGCATAGTTTGAAAACAATAAATTTATCTCAAAATAGAATACAAAGATTATCAAAAGATTTTTTCAAGTCTCAGTTCAAAATTGAAAGAATTGATCTAAGCGAGAATACTTTTCAAAGTATTGATTTTGATATCGGTCATTTGAAAAGTCTGATTTATCTCAATTTGAAAAATAATCGTATTACTTTTTTATCTGCTTCGGCAGTACAACAACTAGATTCTATTGACATTTTAAACAAAAATTTCACAATTGATTTAAGTCAGAATGATTTTTTGTGTACTTGTGAAACAATGAACTTTGTGCAATGGTTAGGTACGACAACAGTCGGACTAATAGGAAAAAAGAATTACACATGCCAACTTTCAGACTTAACACTACTGTCGCTAGAAAATATTGATGAACTTTACGACACACTTTCAAAGGCATGCATGTCGAAAATTCCTATAATCATTGCACTTGTAGCGTCAGTATCGTCTGTTTTAATTATAATATGTAGTGGATTAATCTATCGATATCGATGGAAATTGCGATATGCGTATTACATGGTAAAAATACGATCTCATGAAAAGATGACCCCAGTTGGAAACGATGATGACAAACCGTATATGTATGGAGCCTTTGTATCTTATGCAGATGAGGATAGCAGCTTTGTCCACAAACAATTACTTACAAAACTGGAAAAAGAAAATGGAATCATTTTGTGTTTACATAAAAGGAATTTTCTACCTGGAAATGACATCGCCACTAACATTACTTCCGCTATACACAATAGTCGTAGAACAATTATAATCATGTCTCGAAATTTCCTGAAGTCTTATTGGTGCATGTTTGAATATAATATGGCAAGAATGGAGAGCATCTACGAAAGAAATCACGAAAACGTCCTATTTCTTATTTTCATAGACCAGATAGCATCTAAAGAATTGCCATTACACATTTTAGAATTGGTACAATCACAATCGTATATTGAATATCCTAACGATGAATATGGTGATACTGTTTTCTGGGACCAAATTACACAAGTACTCACGTCCTGACTCTTAATACTAACTCTGTTTACTTATTTAAATAATTTGAAATTTGTTAACTGCATTCGTAATCAATTAATTACAATAAATAGTACTTCAGCATGAAATACAATGAAGAATACGAAAAAGAATGGCTAAAATGTTATTATTATGAAAAAGATGCACACCTTCAAATATGTTTAAACTTAAGGTGTGCATTTGTCGATTCTAAGTTTTATAAACTGAACAAAACAACGAAAAAATAGAAACATTATGCATGTGGCGTAATCAATTTCATACGTTTTACATTATCAGGTACTAAAATTATTGTATTAAAGCTGCTTTCTGGATATAATTCAATTGAGAAAGTTTATTAAAAGTTTGAAAAATGTTAAAATATTGGTGACAAATATCTTTGATGTTTAGCATCTGCATTAAAACAGAAATATAGAAAGGTTTCCAGAGATTCGTATGCAACCCCCATTGTTCCATTGAGGATACGTACAACCACAGGCTACATTCGAAGATCGCATACAGTCCCAAGCTCCACTCAAGCATCACATAAATTCCTAGGATTCGTTCCAGGACCGCACACAATCCCGGATTTTCTCGAAAACTGAAAACAATTCAAGGTTTCCCTTGAATATTGCATACAATGGTCTTTAATTACTGTCGCAGTTTAATGTAAACATTCGTTTGTTTCCAAGCACTACAATCATTTTTTTAATCAATGACAAATAAAGATATCCGTGTAAAGATATAAAGAGAAATAGGGTTTGTCATGTGAACACCAAAGAGAGACTCATAGGTTGCATCAAACTGGTTGCATTTTCGGCTGTGTATGTTTAATCTGTAAAAAAGTGCAATATGAAACTCTTGAACTACATACAAATATAAGGAATTTTGTATGATTGCGAATGAGACAACTATATACCAATGTCCAAAAAAAAGTGGATGTAAGCAATTATATGCAACAGTACGTCCTACATCAACTATTATTATACTTCCTGTAAGAAAGTTCTTCTATAGTAAAATTGCTCTATTTTTGCATAGTTTTTAAAAGAAATATATAGCGTTAAGTGCACTATGCGAAAATAGTATGCATTGCTGTTGCGATAGACTATTGATTTTCACGTCAATCATTGTTTAATTTCACGTGCAAAGGCGGAGCGTAGTTGCTTTGACAGACAAGTAGGTTGAAGTTATAAGCCTGATCATATGTGCGCTTGAAATGACAATTTTATAAATCACTAATTAAAGTCGCTTCATGACTAAACTACAGTCTGGAAAAGTATATTCAGATACAGAGTTAAAATCAATCATTTCGACTCAAACAAATACTATTGAATCAATTCCTCGCCCTTCCCCAGTTATGCCCTGAGTACAAAAAAGCTTATATATTTATGACATTGACCTAATATTGTTTTTATACTGCAAACTAAATTAACAAAATGATAGCTTTTTTAATCGAAACACAAATGTCAAACTTATTTTCATCCCTTAATGGACTTCTGATTGTGGAGAAAGTGTTCCATGATGAAATTGACTTCATACAAAATATAGCTATGTTACTATATTTATGAAATAAACACAACTAGTTGCACTATAAAAACATGTATATGCAAAGTTACATAAAGGGCATTTTTTTACATTGAAATACACTACTATTCAAAATAGTAAACAGTCAGTATAATAATGATATTAATGTTGTGTTTAAAATTGACTATGGAAAATAGTAGCCAGGGTTTGAGTAAATAGTGAACTCCCCTTCGGGTCGTGCACTATTGTCTCTCACCCTGGCTACTATTTTCGCATAGTCAATGTTAAACACAACATTATTATATAATTAAAGGCAGCGACATGAAAACACAGAACGAAAGTGGCAGGGTAATAATCCATTCCTCATTCCAGTTCTTAGAGTTATTGCAGTTACTGACAGCTAGTTGAAAGCCAATTACAACTGATTACTACAACTAAATTCTAATGGCATTTTAAACAAACATTTAACAATTGATCTTAGTCAAAATCATTTTCTTTGTACTTGTGAAACAATTAACTTTGTGCAATGGTTAGTTACGACAACTGTCGGTCTTACAGGAAAGAAGAATTACACATGTCAACTTTCAGACTTAACATTAGTGTCTGTAGAAAATATTGATAAACTTTACGATACACTGTCAAAGGATTGCATGTCGAAAATTCCTTTTATCGTTGCACTTGTAGCGTCATTATCCTCTGTTTTGATAATCATATGTAGTGGATTAATCTATCGATATCGATAGAAATTGCGATATGCGTATTAGATGATAAAAATACGATCTCATGAAAAGATGATCCCAGTTGGAAACGATGATGACAAATCGTATATGTATGGAGCCTTTGTATCTTATGCAGATGAGGATAGCACCTTTGTCCACAAACAATTGCTTACAAAACTGGAAAAAGAAAATGGAATCGCTTTGTGTTTACATAAAAGGAACTTTCTACCTGGTAATGACATCGCCACTAACATTACATCCACTAAACACAATTGTCGAAGAACAATTATAATCATGTCTCGAAATTTCCTGAAGTCTTATTGGTGCATGTTTGAATATAATATGGCAAGAATGGAGAGCATCTACGAAAGAAATCACGAAAACGTTCTATTTCTTGTTTTCATAGACCAGATAGCATCTAAAGCACTGCCATTACACATCTTAGAATTGGTACAATCACATTCGTATATCGAATATCCTAACGATGAATATGGTGATACTGTTTTCTGGAACCATATTACACAAGTACTCTTTATACAACTCTATTTACTTATTTCAAAACTTTGAAATGTGTTAATTTCATCCATAATCAATAAATAACTATAAAAAGCACTTCAACATGAAATAAAATGAATGATATAACAATAAATGGCTAGAATGTTCATAATTGTGAAAAGGATATGCATTTTTTTATTCCAGATTTTATAACAAAACAAGTGAACGTAGAAAGGTAGAATAGAATCAGTACGCATGTTGGCTTTATCTATTTCATTTGTTATACATTATCAGATACTAATTATTGTTTTAAAGCTGCTTTCTGGATTAAATTCAAAGTTTGGTAAAGGTTGGAAAACTGGAGACAAGAAAAAAATCTTCAATGTTTGACATATAGAAGCTTTATGTTCCCAGTTTCTAATGCAACCCCAATTTTTCATCGAAGATTCATACAACCACAGGCTAGAACAGGCTACACTCGTGGCTCGCATACAGCATACGATGGCAGTTGGTATCTTTAAGTTTGATGTGCTTGAGCCTTTGGTTTTGCCATTTCTTTAGGAATTTTTTCTCAATGTGTGGTATTTGTTTTATTTGATTTTATGCCGCATTCGAAGATCCCCAAAAAATCGATTGTCTCCTCTAGGGTGGCATATAATCCTAGGGTTTCAATGAGGATCGTATTCAGCCCCATTGATTCATCAATGATACATACAATCATAGCCTCCAATAGATGCTCGAAAACAGTCACATGATGCACCCAAGGATCACATTCATTCCAAGGGTTTCCACCAGGATCGCACATAAACGCGGTTTGGTTTAAACATGCTAACATATGAACTCCAAAAAAGTAACTAATAAGTTGCTTAGAACTGGTTTGCATTTTTGGATGTGTTTGTATAATCTGTTATTTCAAAAGAATGTAAAATATGAAAAAAAGTTTGAAGACATCACTAACAGAGCAAAATATGATCCTTTGAAATGCCACAAATAGGTATCGATACATTGTCGTACCGTGAAAGTTAATTTGCCGGAGCAGATCCAGTAATTTCTAAAAGGGTTCAAACCTATTATAAAGAGGGGTTATAGGCATATGTCCTCATTTAAAAGCATTGGTCGCCAAAAAAGAAGGATTGCAACAACAGGCCCCCTGAATCCACCACTTATATATGTATAACAATAATATTTTGAATTTGTGCGTTGATCATCGTTTAAAAACGGTACACAAACTTAACAATTTTATTATTTATCACATGCACATCAACTAAAAAGAAAAGGAAATATTTCAAACTTTTGAGGAAGTAAACAAGGTATGATCAACGTCTTTTCCCTTACAATAAAGTTGACACTCCAATTATTTGGTAAAACTAGTATTTGTACGAAGTGAGCTCTAGTGTTATCGATTATTTTTTATCATTTAGACTGTTATATGAACTTCCCTTTTTTGATTTTGCCTTTTAGTTCCAGAGTATTTGTTTGATATTACAATTATTTTTTTACCTTTTTATAAATATCATAGATATATGATTATTGACTTTTGATGTAGTTGATCAATAATTTACAATTCTATAATTTATAATAAGGTTTATCACTTATAAGATAAACCAATTTAATGAAACAGATTTGATTAATATATTTATTTTTCCTTAAATGACATATTTTATCATTCGGATCCGCATCTCGCTTCCGGCTTATAAACATCACGTGACTTCAGCCTCACAGTTGAACTAGCCGCTCTGGATAAGTGAAAGTTTCAAAAGTTTCAAAAGACAATCGTCAAAAAATCTTCGACATCCGCAACTTATAGATTTCTTATCAGATATGAAACCACCGAAAAGGCCTCGTAATGTTCCCAAAAAGGTTTCACAGCAGCCTGCAGGTCCAGCAAAGAAATTTAGAAAAGGCAAAGTGCCGTCAACACGAGGAGCACTTTCAAAATCACAGAACACGACAAGAACCGTTCAAGTGTCTAGAGCAGCGACATATTCTAATTTGGCAATTGCTAGGTGTCCAGCTATTATCATTGTATCAGACGCACATCAGGAACCCTCATTCGTGCCTCTCAGGATTCAAGATGAGATGGATACAGAAAGTCCAAATGACAACGAGGGAGACGCACTGGACAGACCAAGGGGAGATTTGTTACCACTGACTCCACAATATGGCCCCAGCGGGGTGATGAGTCCAGCAAACAACAACCTTGGTATGTTAACTGTCTCAAATGTTTCTCACGGGTCGGGTTCTGGGTCTTTAGATACTCGTTTACAAGTGGACCAATCCTCTTCATACATTTCAAGTGTTTTCGATCCCATTTCATCCCATATTCCGGTCAAAATTAAAGAAAAAATATGGAACGGTGAATTTATTGACCTGAACGTTCTTCTAAAATCCATCCGGGACCTTGTAAACGAGCAAAATTTAGAGGGTGAACTGGTAGTTAAAGGGGGTGTTTTATCCCTAGTTAACCAAAAGAAAAGTCCCATAAAAAGTATTTATGTCTGGAGTTCCGCATTCATGATTTATGGAAGTGTCATGCTTGAAAAATGGCCCAACAAAGGTCTGGAGTTTTTCAAATATATGTAACAGTCAGAATGGCAGCCTCAAGGGGTTACTCTGGAGGCTGGGTTCATTACGATGAGCAATTTAGGTTACGTAAAGTTTTTTCCCCCTTTTCTTCATGGGGAGTTGTCGATATGGAGCTGTGGTTACTATGTGTATCAACTCCGAACGTTAGTCCTTCTTTTCACACAGGAATTTCAAATGGCAATAACCATCAATTGCATAGTGGGAATTCATCGACAAGTGGGGCGTCGAGTCAAAATGTAGGACAACGACGCGTGTTTACATGCAGATTATTCAATAACAAGGGTACTTGTACATTTGGCAAGAATTGCAAATTTACTCACAAATGCTCGAAATGTAATGGTAGTCATCCCTATTTAGAATGCAGAAATTAAGTCCGCTTTGTTTTTGTTTACCTTGTTTTGTAAACATCATTTTTCCTAGAAATTATTTTCAGATATCTTTCAGTCCAATTGAACTTGTTTCATAGAAATTGTCGAGTTATCTCTCCTTGTACTAGTAAAAATGTATTTACTATATTTTATCATGTTAATTAATTTGTGTTTGTTTTTGTTTTTAATTTGCAGGTTTGATCTGATGGTGTTCAATTTTGAGAATCAATATTTCTTTGATAAATGCCTCCCAATGGGGGCCAGTATTAGCTCGGCGCTATTTGAATCCTTTTCCACCGCCTTGCATTGGGTTGTACAGCAACAGTAAAAAAACGACAATATTTTACATTATTTGGACGATTTTCTGTTTGGAGGCGAGGCACAAACTTCTCAATGCCACGACACTCTAAAGTGTTTTTAGGATTCTTGTAAACTTTGGGGGTTCCGTTAGCAGAGGAAAAAAACGGTCGAGCCAACGGAAGTGTTGATATTCCTTGGTATAGAATTTGACACTATCAACATGATAATGCGTCTCCCCGAAGACAAACTTATTGAGTTAAAAGCTAGAATTTCTTATTGTTTAGGTAGATCCAAAATCACCCTTCGGGATTTACAATCTTTGATTGGTATACTAAATTTTGCTTGTCAAGTAATTGTCCCGGGTCGTACCTTTTGTCGTCGTTTGATTGACGCCACTTGCAATTTGCGTAGGCCTCATCACAGAACCAGAATAACTAAGGCTATGAAAGAAGACCTTAATATTTGGTTAATATTTCTATCAAACTACAACGGTACTACCCGTAATTCTGGATAAATTCTGGTCATCTAACTCAGATCTCGAATTGTTCACTGACAGTGCAGGTGGGGTCGGAAAAGGCTTTGGTATTTATTTTGAAGGGAAATGGGCCCAGGCGAGTTGGCCCTACAATTGGATAATTTTTGGAATTTTAACCGATATTACCTTTCTAGAACTGTTCCCTGTAGTTGTTGCTTTGAACATTTGGGGAGGCATGTTAAAAAACAAGAAAATGTTATTTCACATAGATAACCAGAGCGTAGTTTCTATAATCAATAAAAGGTCTTCAAAGTTGACAAGTGTTATGTCCCTAATCAGAAAACTTGTATTGGCCTGCTTGGAATACAACATATTGATTAAAGCCGAACATATCCCAGGTCATTTAAATTCTCTTGCTGACTCCCTCTCTCGTTGTGATTTTCAGAAGTTCCGGAAACTATGCCCCACAGCAGATGCAAACCCATACTCGATTCCCGCCCATCTCTGGAATGTTTAAAAGACGAGGCAGTCCTATTACTTAAATGTTCAATGGCTCCGAACTCCTGGAGAAAACTTATAAAACAGCAGTAGAATGTTTAAAAAAGTTTCGCATTATTTATAACAATCGCGATATTTGGCCGGTACCTATCGACGAAATAGCTCAATTCATAGCATACCTGTCGTACAAAGGTTTCTCTGCGTCTACTGTTTCTACCTACATCTCCGGATTGGCCCACACACACAAGATTAACAATGTAACAGATAACACGAAATCATTCATCATCTGCAAAATGATTGAAGGATTGCGTAGAAAAAATCCGCAAAAACCAGATGTTCGAACGCCGATATCGTTCGACTTGTTAAAACGTTTAATTCACAGTCTACACAGCGTCTGCAATTCTCAATATGAAACTATATTGTTTTCTTCTGCTTTTTCTCTTGCGTATTTCGCCATGCTACGGGTAAGTGAGTTGGCTATAAACAGTCGTACTGACGAAAGCGGACATGCTTTAAAATGTGAAGATATCACTTTTGATAAGAGTAATGGTCAAACCGAATTACATGTAAAAATATGCAGCTCAAAAACCGATCAAAAGTATACTTCCATAACCCTGATCATTCAAAGCCATGCAGATTCGGATATCTGTCCAATTACGCTATTACAATCTTACTTGCAGGTTCGCTACTCCGGCGTAAATGGATCAAATAAATTATATACACATTTTAATGGTTTGGCCTTAACAAAATATCAATTTTGTTCCCTGATTCAAAAATGTTTGGGTTGCTGTGAACTACTGTTCCACATTCGTTCTCATTCTTTTCGGATAGGACGAGCTACTGATATGGCAAAAAATGGTGTTAAAGACGATATTATCAAGCAGTGTGGCCAATGGTCTTCCGTTGCATATTTACGCTATATTCGTATCTGAGTCTTAAATTTAACTTTCATTACAGCTCAAACGAAGTGTTTTTAATATTATAATACATATTACCTCCTTTTAGGTTCAAAAGCTATTTGGTTCGTCGGATCTTCAATTGTATATTGGACACAGACAAATGCAAAAACGAGATACGGGGGCCCAAACATTGGTCTTCAAAGCAGAGGGGTGTACATACGCTGATTTGGAAAAAGGGGTATGTTGTGGAATGATTTTAATGCCAAGATATCCCATGCAGTTGAAAAAATTTTTCCTCCCGCCATGATAGTCATTCAGCTTGGTTCCAATGATCCGGTAAAAGTTAAAACTTTGGAACTCATCCAAAATATTGGAAGGGATATTCTGCGTCTGCATTTACTTCTACCTAACACTCGCATCGTATGGAGCGAAATGCTAATGCGAAGGTATTGGCACGGTGCTACAGATGGAAAAGCTATCGAAAGATCTTGAAAACGAGTAATCTCGGCTATTAACAATTATGCCTTGAATGATGAGCACTGTGTTATTCAGCATCCTAATATCCGAGCTCGAGAGATGAACTTGTATAGATATGACGGAACTCACTTATCTGATATTGGTTATGATATATACTTGAACAACATACAAGGGGGTATTGAAACTTTCCTATCATCTCAAAAAATTCGGCGTTACCCGGAAGTATAATTTGGAATAGAATTTCTTATGGTTTTCAAGGGGTTAAGAAAAAGAAAAAAAGAGGGGGTATTTAATGAGTGTGTGTAGACTCACTCACGTGGCAAGATTAAGGGGTCATGATCCGTTCCTGTATTGTACGTCGGATCATATTAGTTTTTTTACTTTCCTGTGTTATCACAGGAAGTTCTGTTGACACCATCTCATGTCTACCCTGAGTGGCCGGTTCTGAATTGGTACCAGTTCGAGCTTAACTGTTTTATGATCTAGAAATTGTTAAACTGTTAAGCTTTACTCCCCTGAAATCAGGGGGTGATGCGAATAAGACCCGACGTATTTGGGGATCATGGCCCTCGTTCTCTTTAGGATTTGACCTGGAGGAACTTGAGCATCCATTGCTACCAATGGTGCACAGATTTGTCAGTTAAATCAATCATGTCGGCATTCTGTTATCATGTCAGACCTCGTTATTCAAAGTGAACTGTGGCCGTTAATTCCACATAAATTGCTTGTTTGTTATGCTTTGCCTTAAACTTGATTCTTTAGTTAACTATAAAACTAAGAAGTTTGATATTCACCGATGCCAACTGATATCAAAAGTTAACAAATGTTTTATCATATGACTTTTTACCCCTCTCTCAATTTTACAGTATTTGCTAAAGATGCATTTAAAACTACTCCTTGTTTAATTTTAAACTAAATAATATATCATCGAATTTTGTGGTTGAAATACTCAATAAAGTTTACTAGAGAGATGCACCGAGAACAAAAAGAAAAGAAAAAACTAAATTCAAAAAGATAAATAAAAAAAACAGCAATGTACAATTATTACGTCATAAATCTACACTTAGGTAAATTAACCTCTCTTGATGATTCCGCGGTGAATATAATGTTTTTTTTTTCAAAATAGAAATCCTGATATTAATGAGTTTATTTGCAAGTCGGTTATACATGACAATTGACAAAATTTAAACACTAATCGTATACTTTCTAATATAGCACAAAACACCATCAAAACCGAACACATTATCTACACAATAAAAAAAATGTAGTTATTTCAGCAGCTTCTTTTTATTCGATTTTTCTAAGGAAGATGGCCCTCATATAAAACAACTATTTATGAACAGGAGGATATGTCCTTCTGAAGCAACTAGCATAACAAAGTAGGACAATCAAAAACCCTTATTTGAAGAAAAACAATCATCATGACCAAAAATAAAACCTCGAAATAACCAACAACAGTTCCCGAAACATCACAGAAAAGTCATTTTAGGGCAACTTGTACCTCATGAAAATCGTTGATGTACTCAGATGTCCTGCAAAGCTGATCAGTTTTAGTTACGCCATCATTGATTACGTTAGAAATTTCATCTTACCCTATATCAAAAGTAGAATAGAGGCATTTACCACTACCTAGTTATTGCTGAATATAAGATATACAAAATGAGAAACAATTCCTGAAGAAATTACGAAAATATTCAATAGACTTGACAGGGAGTAATGTTATATGTGCGTGTATGGATGAAACAGTGGTCAACTAGAAATAGTCCGTTTATAGGTAAAAAATGTACTCATCGTAATATACCGATGGATGAATTCTAACTCAAATATGTTTCGAAATGGTAAACAAGTAGATAAGCAAAATTGTTTATGATTAATTTTTTTTCTTGAAACTAAATTATAATATTTGCAACAAAGAAAATAAAAGAAATTGCTTAAAATTCTAGGGTAAATACCAAGTTTGAATAAAAATACAAAGCTTATCTGCTGTTTTGATATACATAAAGCGAGTCACTTTGGAAATAAGTCATACCATAAAACCAAAGAGGCATTTTCAGGGCAAACTATATCTTTGTCATTATTTCATGCGTTTGCTAGGACACAGTTAGGTAAGTGAACATTTTCTGCATTAAACTACTATTTCTAATTTCCAATTGAAAAATATCAACTACATCTTCTTTTCTCAACGATGCGTTTTGTACAAAAAAGATTATCTTAGATACATGTTTCTTGTTTTAGTTCACAAAATGACACATAATCCAACAAAAATACACCGATAATTCCCATTGTCTACAATACAAGAGATGCCAAAGATACCAGAGGGACGTTTAAAATCTTATATGGAAATAAAAGACAACGCCATAGCAGAATGAGAAAAAGCAAACACAACAATGAACAAAACATAACATAAAAAACTAACGACTGGGCAATCTGCACTCAACAAAAAGCGGGATGATTTTAAGCAGGTCGGAAGGGTAACAAGATCCTTCTCACCATGTTGTTCGTGTAAGTACAAACCCAGTGATAAGTCTTTTTTCGGTATGTCAGATTCGGGGATATGGAGAACGGGATTGTGGTTACAACGATTATTACATATCGGTCGTAATTTCTGAAACAGATATAACATACCGGTCAACTTATCGTGGTGACGTTCATAAAATCCGTGAAGGGAGCTTGGTGTGATAGATTCCTTGTGATGATTTATTATACTAGTGCCTAACCAAAAATCTTACTTATGATCACTTCTAGCTCAACTAATGACATTATAATAGCTTATTGGAGTGATCAATTTTTAATGTCTCTTACACTCTTTGCATGATTATTGTTCTGTCTCGATAGATGTATACCAAATTCTCTAATAAAACAGGTAGAAGTGTTCAAGAAACGACAATTTCTACAAAGAACTATGAAATTATAATTTTAAAAATACTCAATTATAGTATCGTTGATCATTAGTTATTATTAGTAACAGAATTAAAACGTTATACATGAAACTCGAATAATTTTTTGCAGGAATATATAGATCAACATTTGATTTATACTCGTAATATATAAAAAATTTCAAATTCATGTCAGGAAATTAAAACTTAAAAACAATTCTAAAATAACATCAAACAGGAAATAAAATCCCCTTCCCATAGTTAATCGACTGAATATAATTTATTTGTACCCAAATCACAAAAGCTGGATGTAATCTTGCAATTCAGAAGACGACAAGTGAGTAAAGTAAAAATACCATCGCATCCCCAAAATGTATTTAATTCGTTTAAAGCCATTTTCTAACTCTTTTGATAGATGAATTCAATATTAAAATAATATTATCAGTAAGCATACATTTATTTGTGAAGAACGTTGCTGCCTAAATATAAAGATTTGATATTATTTTCAAATAAGACGACATGACATGACCATACGAATATCTCTTTTTTTATTTTTATTTTTTAAAGGAGGTTTTTTCTGGAACATTTTTTGCCTGCTTGTCAGCTTTAATTTATAAAATACCAATGGCGTGTATCATTCGTTTCAGTCGGACGTGTTGCTCCCTTTATATTTACGTATAAACATTTGAGTGGAATTTTTCTTCAAACCGTTAGATAAAATACTACTTGAAGTTCGGTATTTTATTTATACCTTTTAGGTCTAGTCTGTTATGGATATATCGCTTCCATTATTTTTATGTCCATGCCTTTCTAAATAAACTCATCTTAATACAAGATAATTTGCAAACCAGACGCAAGTACCGTCGTTAAAGACTAATTTAAGACAGTTAAGGGCATACGATACAGTTACAAGGGAGGTAATGACGTTGCTAACGTACAATGTTATTTTCGCGACGTCAAACTGTGACATACCGGGAAAAGATGTATTTTTCGACTGATTTTTATCATTCAAACTGATTTAATTTGAAAACGAGTGCATTGACCCCTATATCTTAAAACGACATTTTGTTTCATTTTGCAGGGAGATTATGTGAACCAAATTTTATAAAACTGTAAATAGTGCATTTTCTTGATGTTGATCAATATACAGCAAAAAATACGTTTGTTTTCTCAATTCATGACCATTTGATAAATATGAGTTATTTCTGAACAAAAAAGGCATAAATTTTTAGAATACTTATAAAATACAGAAATTACAAATTATTTAACAAATAACAATTTGTGTTTATCTTTTAAAACAAAAAAGTTATGTCTTTCTTTGAAAAAGGAAAATACGGCCATAAATCCGAATTTTGAGCAAATATATAAAATTTCGACCTCATTTAACTCAAAAAGTAGCACATGAAGGTAAATTTTTATTACATATTTGATGTAATCAGGTAAAAAATAGCCTATATGCAAATTTTCATCAACTTGTAAATACGGAATCAAAACTGTATCGTATGCCCTTAAGTTGTTCTCATATATCACTTTAATATATCGAATTCCTTCTTCTATTGCAATATGTTTTTCCTTTCTTTTTTAAAGATAACGAATATTTCCTGATTAATACCACCAATAAAAATAAACGATAAGGAAATTCTTTTCTCCGGTACAAAATGTAAATTATTTGTATGAATTGGCACGTTTTATTTGAACATCAGTGTCAGTGATGCATATGTTGTGATACTTTTAAAAGATGTAGGGATGACGAGATCAGAGTTATCATGTACCCACATTTTTATTTATATATATATATATACATATTTGATGTCTTAATTATTCACACATACAAAGGCGGACATACAAATACACCTGCATCAAAACCCCTAGCGTAACTCAGTGATCGCAAGATGAATGATGATCTTGACATTTTATATGAACAGGAACATATCCATTTTGATTTAAATGTTATAAAAATTGAAAGACCTGTAATACACAATCATTTTTACGGCTACTTTGAGGTCATTAAGGGTAAAGTAAATCAAAATAATAGCAATGAAACTTCTGTTATATTATAGACAACTGATATTACCTAATGTGTATATCTATGTTGTGATGTTTAGTTGTTGAAACAAAATTATCACCAAAAACACCATCAGAAAACTGCAACACTGTTAAACCATTGAAACACAATTAAGTAAAAATAATGCAATATTGTCCATTTTGTCGGTATTCGTACATTTTTGTGATCGTTTACAAAACTCTTATCCCCTGAAACTTCATAGACAAATTAGACCAATCTCGGCCACACTCATAATTAGTGTATCTAGCTGACAAAATGTGTCCAATGATTCTACCTACCAACAAACATGGCTGACATATCTTGAAAAAATAACATAGGGGTAAAATGCAAATTGTGTTTTTTTGTCTTGAAAACGGAAAATCTGACAGGGGCAAACAAATTTAAATTTTTTTATGCATCAATTGTAAACAAAAATGTCAGGTGAGCAACACAGGTTTCTTGGCTCCTTTAGGTTTAATATCCTGAACGATGATGTCGTAAACGATATAATCAATGGTAATTGTAAGCCAGTTAGATTAAGTGATTTGTCTGTTAATTGTTTATAAATTGCTGATGATTGTGTATCACTATTAGAAACCAAACTGGATATACTAGCAGTAATTCACGAGCTATGGCTAACCCACCATTATTTTTAAATGGTCCTGATCCAAGTACGGAATGTGGCAGTTGTTATCTAACAGTTCGTTACTATGTATATAAAAAAGAAGATTTGGTATGATTGCCAATGAGACAACTATCCACAAAAGACCAAAATAACACAAACATTAACAACTGTATGTTGTATTGTTGGGGTTTTTTTTTTGTTGCACTTCAGTGTTTTTATTGTTTCGTTGTTTTCCCCCTGTATAGTTGATGTGTTTCCGGTTTTTTTTTGTAACCTGGATTTTCTGTAATTGATTTTTGACTTTTCAACAGAGGTATACTACTATTGTCATTATTAACGGGATTTTCTATACTTTTTACTATTTATTTCAAAAAGTTTTAATGATTATTTATTTTAGAGTGCAAGAAAAATGAAGTTTGTGGTGCTCCAGCTGTTTCTGTGTCGATTTGTATACAATGTAATGTCATCAGATGAAAGCCATCACCGTTGCAATTTCCTCAAAGAATCATGCATATGTAGACAAGATCAAGTCACCCTTCTGTTTGCTGTCGATTGTTCCAGATTAAGGATAAAAGAGATTCCCAAACTTCCAAATATCATCGAAGAACTATCATTTAAGGAAAACAAAATACAAGTTATTTCTGACCAGGCGTTTTATAACTTGACTAACCTGCTGAAACTGGATCTCTCAAACAATGAGATTTACGAACTTAAAAACTTATCTTTTAAAGGATTAACAAATTTGCGCAGCCTGAATTTACAGAACAATAGACTGGATGCAAGTATGGCAAACTTGAACATACACGTATTGAAACCTTTAGAAAACTTGATAAGTCTAAATATAAAACAAAATTTATTTGGAAACTTTCAACCAAATTTGACATTATTAGTTTCTCTTCGATCACTTGGAATGGATTTTAATTCAAATGATACAGGAAAAATAAGTGAATCGTTTTATTCGATGAAAACATTACGGGAACTAGACTTGTCTGGATTGACGGGGAATTGCTCCGTTCGATCGTTAACTAATGAAAGCTTTAAATACATTCCTCAAATTGAACATTTGAGTCTTTCTGGTTGTCGTATAAAACATATTAACAAAGGAACTTTCCAGCAACTAAAGAACATTTCTACGTTGAATATTTCAAATAACACCTGCTTAAAATTTGAAGTCTTAGAAAATGTGACATATGATCTGCAATTTTCTGCAATCAAAGTCTTAAAATTCAATAAAATACATAAAGTTTTTGATATGAATACAATGCTCAGAACATCTCAAATAAAGTATTTGACAAATACATCGATTAAAGAAATGCATGGGGACAGTAACCGATTGCAGCAAATCGAGATCGGAGCTCTCTTGTTTCTGCCTAAAACACTTGACTACGTATCAGCCAGGGATAACCAGTTTTCATACGGTCCTTACTTATGGGATATGCTTCGAATTTCTCTGAAAATGTTTAATATTTCACATATGTTCACATTTCATAGAGAAGACGAACATCCTGAAAAATGTAGTTATGATATTGTATGTAAGAAAGAACCCGCCAGAGAATCAAAGATGAAATATAGTATGGAGAATAGTGATCAAACATTTCAAGCTACACCGCTGCCAATTCCACATCAACTTACATCACTGAATTATTCTTCTTGTCATTTACATTATAGTATATTAGCATACAATTTAACAAAGAATAATCTTCGAAATGTTGACCTAAGTAATAACTTGCTAACATCATGGATCGGACCAATTTATAATGTTAAAAATCTCAAATATCTCGACTTGTCATCAAACTTTTGTTCAAACGTGTCAAATTTTTTTTTCAGTAAAGATTTCGGTAGATTGGAAGAATTATATCTACAAAATAATATATTAGGATATTCACTACCGTATGATAATAAAGGAAATATATTACAAAATTTGACTCATTTGAAAACGATAAATTTATCTCAAAATAAAATACAAAGATTATCAAAAGATTTTTTCAAGTTTCAGTTTAAAATTGAAAGGATTGATCTAAGCGAAAATACCTTTGAAAGTATTGATTTTGATATTGGTCATTTAAAATGTCTGAAATATCTCAATTTGAAAAATAATCGCATTTCGTATTTATCTGCTTCGGCAATACTACAACTAGTTTATATTGGTAATTTAAACCACAATTTCAAAATCGACCTTAGTCAGAATGATTTTCTTTGTACTTGTGAAACAATTAACTTTGTACAATGGTTAGTATCGACAACTGTCAAGCTTATAGGAAAGAAGAGCTACACATGTCAACTCTCAGATTTAACATTAGTGCCTATAGAAAATATTGATGAATTTTACGATACACTCTCGAAAGACTGCTTGTCAAAAATTCCTATTATTGTTGCACTTGTAGCGTCAGTGTCTTCAGTTTTGATAATCATATGTAGTGGATTAATCTATCGATATCGATGGAAATTGCGATATGCGTATTACATGATAAAAATACGATCTCATAAAAAGATGGTTCTAGTTGAAAACGATGATGATAAATCGTATATGTATGGAGCCTTTGTATCTTATGCAGATGAGGATGGCACATTCGTTCACAAACAATTACTAACAAAACTGGAAAAAGAACATGGAATCCTTTTGTGTTTACATAAAAGGAATTTTCTGCCTGGTAATGACATCGCCACTAACATTACTTCCGCTATACATAATAGTCGCAAAACAATTATAATCATGTCTCGAAATTTTCTGAAGTCGTATTGGTGCATGTTTGAATATAATATGGCAAGAATGGAGAGCATCTACGAAAGAAGTCACGAAAACGTGCTTTTTCTTATTTTCATAGATCAGATGAAATCTAAAGAACTGCCATTACACATCTTAGAACTGGTACAATCACAATCGTATATTGAATATCCTAACGACGAATATGGTGATACTGTTTTCTGGGACCAGATTACACAAGTACTTAGTTCCTGACTCTTTAAATACTTTGACATTTGTTAATTGCATACAAAATCAATAAATTACTATAAATGAACTAAAATGACAAATATGAAAATGAATGACTAAAATTTTCATTATTATGAAAAAGATGCATACCTTCAAATATGTTTAAACTTAAGGTGTGCATTTGTCGATTGTAGGTTTTAGTAACTGAACAAAACAACGGAAAAGTCAAAATAGAAACATTATGCATGTGGCGTAATAAATTTCGTAAGTTATACAGTATCAGGTACTAAAATCATTTTATTAAAGCTGCTTTCTGGATATGATTCAGTTGATAAAGTTCATTCAAAGTTATGACTTTCGAACAGCGGTATACTAATGTTGAAAGTCCCTTATCAAAATGCAAAATCAAAAGTTCAAACACATCAAACGAATGGATAACAACTGTCATATTCCTTACTTGGTTTAGGCATTTTTTTCTGTAGAAAATGGTGAATATAACCTGGTTTTAACGCTAAATGTAACTTAACCTCTCACTTGTATGACAGTTGTATACAATTCTATTTTATGGACAACGGTGTGTGAACAAAACAAAAAGATATAACCGGTAAAAATGCAATAATAGGGGTGCAACAGTCAAAGGCTAAATCAAAATAGGAACGTCTATGAAACAGCCCAAATGGTGAGAAAAAAACGTTAAACACAAGAGATCATTTCCTACCAATACTAATTTCACTGAACAAGTAGAGTGTCAACTTCAATATGAAGGAAATAGTCATACCTTGTTTACTTCCTCAAAATTTTGATTTTTTTTCATCTATAGTTGTATAAACGATGATCAATACAAACAAAAAATACTAAATATAATAGTTACACATATATCAATAACGGGTATTGTTGTCCATAAGGGAGTGGGGGCTAGG
The DNA here is from genome assembly GCA_037788925.1 of Mytilus galloprovincialis. Taxonomy (NCBI): domain Eukaryota; kingdom Metazoa; phylum Mollusca; class Bivalvia; order Mytilida; family Mytilidae; genus Mytilus; species Mytilus galloprovincialis. The sequence goes on from CM075341.1 coordinate 22,872,498, forward strand.
GTGGAGGCTCCTGGAGTTTGACACTCTCTTTTATTAACGATAAATACTTTAAAAAATGGAGACATACATTTGTTTTGAACCCTCTGTGTGTTTCTTTGTTAAATATTTTGTTTTATAGTGATTAGGATTATAACACATTCTAATATGATGACCTATTATCGTCAACCAGTATAATCACAATATATCTACCTTAAGCGCAAACGCAATAATATAGAAAAACGGCTGTTCCGCGTTACGACCAACTTATTTATACTACCAGATTTTCTCAATTTTTGACATTAAAATCCCCAGTTTATGTAAGCCAAGTTTCAGATACAATATATTTATTTCTATTATGGAGCAACTCGCATAACAAAGTAATACGATTGCAACGGCACTCGGAAACTTTTATTCGAAGAAAAACTATAATCACGACCAAAATTAAAACCATAAAATAACCAACAGTTCCCAAAACAATACACAAAAAAAATATTATAGGGCAACTAGAACCATACGAATCCCGTTCGTATACTTAGATTTCATCCAAACTTTATAATATCTGTTTAAGGATGTCCCTTTTCTCGAATATTGAAAACTTTTAGTTCATGGCATTTATATGACTTAAACTGTTAAAGTATACATAGCATTATGGTATAAATTAATAGATTGCTATATGTCCTGTCAAAGCTCAATCTTGTCAGTGATTTAAATTGTTGCATGTTTTTGCTTCAAATTAACATAGAATGTGCTGTTCTATTCTTTAATAGATATGAATGGTTAAGGAAAAAGGATTAAAACAATAACAAAGTCAGTTAACTGTAAGGGTATAAGAGCGACAAAAATAATTTAGAAACTCAAAAAGCTAGACGAAGTGTTTTGTCTTATTTTCAATCTGAGGGTAACACACCGTCAAGAGTATTAATTCCTAAACAGGCAAAATGGTTTGATGCGCTGATTATTCTGGACATATTTTTCAGTGCATTTTGATTGAGTTATAAATAATAACGGCCTCATTCTAGTTTATTGATATATAAACTCGTTCTTTGGCTCACAAAACTAACCACAAAGTCCTTTTTGGATTTTATGCTGGTTATGAGTCGATAGAATCTACACAATCATTATAACCAGGCTTCCAAAGCTCTTGTACAGTACAAGTCCAAAAATATATCCAAAATTCAGAAAAATTGTCTTTTTACATCTTACAAATTTAGCCAAACACATCCATTCCCCTTAGGACAGGTCAAGATATGTTCAGAAAACAGTAAATATTACCTTTTTGTACCTGGCCTCATCTCTCTTTTCATATCAAAATCAGTTGAAATAAAACATCAAAAAATTTATTTCAGTTCTCTTCTTTCATTTCCACACCATAAAAACTAAGAAATGTTTGAGAAAGGAAAAGAAAAAAATACACTTAAAGAGAACTATATTCGTGTACATCGAAAAGCGGGATCATTAAATGTGGTCTGGGTCCAATAATTGATCTTGTGGTATTAAGTACTCCTATTGTTTTATTCAACCATTTGTTCTGATTATGTTCACAGTGTATTTGAGATGTTGTCGTCTAATGCTTATTTTGACAAAAGTTTCTCTGCACAAACACTGCAAATTAATGCATATTAATAATAATTCATGTCAACACAAAGTGCTGACTACTGGGTTGGTGATACCCTTTGGGGTGATAACTCTATTAGCAGCTGCATCGATCCAGTGTAAATAGAATCATCATAGATTCCAGGATTGACATTTTGTACCTCAGACGCGTGTTTCGTTTTGTTTTTTGGTTAAGATCAACTCATGGACATAGCTTTGAACGCATCACATTACGTCTGTGTGTTCTTTTATCCTTGTTTTGCATTTAAAAGTAATGTATAATAATACTAATAACAGTATAATAACAATATATCTTTGAATCCATCTGACAAAGATTTTTACTGGAAGCAATATAAATTTATCTCTCACACTATCAACAGTGGCAAAAATCTTAATTGTGTAGAGTAAATAGTGAAAGTTTTTCTTTTCCGTAACTTGCATATATTTGTTTTCAAGTTTTTCTTTTCTTAGTTATTGGTTATATGATTTGTAAGAGTCTCAACTGACTAAAGACATTTTTCGCGTTCTCAGATCTTAAGACACAAGGAGAGTAGTTTGATCTGAAAATATATATTGTGTTTGACAGAGTCCTATAATCCTATTGTATATGGGGATGACATATGCATAAAAAATTACAGACAGTTTACCCTCTCGGTCTAAATGATAATATCATGGGAATTGGTAATATATCTAGAACCAATTCCGTCAACATTTTGGATATAGTTTCTAAAACTGTTCGTAAAAAACGTTCTCACGGTCGTAGAACAAATCGCAATCAAAGAAAATTTCGGGCCAATCATACCAATATTTCGGACCTAATTTCTATTTCAAAAAACAACGGCAGACATTATCTGTTAACAAAACTCTGTTCGTTACCGGTTAATAAGTTAAATAAAATTTTGGAGGATTGCAACACAATTTCATATAGCAGTCCTAAGTATGAAATTGTCCAAATTATTATGGCATATTGTTTTTCTAAATTATTTCCCAAAATTGATCGCCCTGAAGATCATAAAAAACATTTTATTAAAATCAAGTATGTCAATAAAGGCTTTGATTTTGTAAATATTGCCGGTATATTTAACGACCATTCTGTTAAAGAACAAACTCCTGGATATTTTGACAATACTGAGCTACCTCTTATTTGTTATATTTACAAGAAATCTACCCGGAAATTTGTGTTTAATTATAGTCAATTGTGTAAAGATGTTAATATCAGTGAAAATACACCTACTTCATGTAATTGCAGTAATTCCGAATATATTTATGGACCCATTTCCCATGTTATAACAGGAGATCTTAACATCGTTAAAGACCGAGAGTTAAAATCATTCCTCAGTAAAGGACCTAAATATCGTCCCCCGTCTATTATTAATTGGAATGAGTGTCGTAATATCATCCACGACTCACTCCATACTTACTGTATGAAATGGATAAAACGGGAAAAAGCTGACAAAAAATCTTTGGACTCTTTTTTTAATTCAGTAATGAAGATAGTTGATATACGTATTCAACATTTTAAAGAACATTTTACTATTAACAATAACCACAATAAACCTATTTCTCGTATCAAACATAAACTCAAAGAATTAGGCAAGGAATTTGTTTTTGTCCCGGCCGATAAAGCTGCTAATAATATTATTATTGTTTGACGTAAATTTTACATTGAGGTTCTGAAAAAGGAAATCACCAATTCACCAACATTCCAACTGACTCCATTTTCAGAAAACGAAATCTGTAACAAACATAAACTTTTAGCCACCGCTTTACAAGCAGAGCCAAATACAATGAAAGTCCCAACTATGTATTGGCTTCCGAAGCTACACAAAACCCCTTACAAATATAGATTTATTTCGTCTTCAAGCCATTGTTCAACTACTAAATTGTCTATTCTTCTTACCAGCACACTTGGTACAATTACCTGATTATAAATTGTTCTAATAAGGCCTTCGAAAATAGTGGAATAAATTACTTTTGGAGTGTCAAGAACTCGTTGGAAGTACTTGATAAATTGCATGCTTAAATTGGTGATTTTGAATCTGTTCAAAGTTTTGATTTTTCTACACTGTATACCACATTACCTCACATTCTCATTAAGAAAAAATTCACACACTTAATTAAATGGGCATTCAAAAAATCAGAATGTGAATATATATGTTCAAACTCTTTTAGGTCATTTTTTAGTAGCAATAAACAAAAAAAAATATGTTAATTGGACATGCTTTGATACTATATATGCCCTTGAATTTTTACTAGATAACATTTTTGTTCGCTTTGGGGATTCCGTTTATCGTCAGATTATCGGAATTCCAATGGGGACTAACTGTGCACCACTTATTGCGGACCTGTTTTTGTATTGTTATGAGTTACAATTTATGACAAAAATAAGCAAAGACCCATCGAAACAACATCTGATAAACAAATTTAATAATACTTTTAGATATTTGGATGATATTTTGGCTCTCAATAATGACGACTTCAGTATGTATATTAATGAAATTTATCCTGTTGAACTTACTTTAAATAAAGCTAATACTAACAATGACCACTGCCCTTTTCTCGATCTTGATATCTATATCACTAATGGAAAGCTGAATACTAAAATTTATGATAAAAGGGATGATTTTTCATTTCCTATCGTTAATTATCCGTTTTTAGATGGTGACGTTCCCTTGTCACCATCTTACGGTGTTTATGTATCTCAACTTGTACGATTCGCTCGTGTATGTAACAATGTTTTAGATTTTAACGAGAGAAATTTATGTATTACTGAAAAATTATTACACCAGGGTTTTCGATATCACAAACTAGTCAAAACATTTACTAAATTTTATCATCGTTATAAAGACATCATTCGTAAATATAGCTCAACATGCAGACTTCTAATACGTTCAGGTATTTCACATCCAATTTTTTATGGAAATATTCTTTATAAAGCACAAAGGTGTCAGTATTCACCTCAGAAACTTACAAAACCTTTGAATAGACTTATTAAGAAGGGATATAATTACGATACTGTTGTCAAGTCATTAAAGATTGCATATTTTGGCGTTAATATTGAGTCACTGATAATGTCTTTGCATCGGAACTAAACACATTTATTCTAAAAACAGTTGTTGGCATGACACGGGTTATGTTCTTCTCATATTTGTTATGATGGTATGTTACTAAACCCCTAACGGGAAGGATTGTGCCTGATGTTCATATGATGAAATCATAATCTTTCAGTCAGTTTAATTGAAGTCTGGAGCTGGCATGTCAGTTAACTGCTAGTAGTCTGTTGTTATTTATGTATTATTGTCATTTTGTTTATTTTCTTTGGTTACATCTTCTGACATCAGACTCCAACTTCACTTGAACTGAATTTTAATGTGCGTATTGTTATGCGTTTACTTTTCTACATTGGTTAGAGGTATAGGGGGAGGGTTGAGATCTCACAAACATGTTTAACCCCGCCGCATTTTTGCGCCTGTCCCAAGTCAGGAGCCTCTGGCCTTTGTTAGTCTTGTATTATTTTAATTTAAGTTTCTTGTGTACAATTTGGAAATTAGTATGGCGTTCATTATCACTGGACTAGTATATATTTGTTTAGGGGCCAGCTGAAGGACGCCTCCGGGTACGGGAATTTCTCGCTACATTGAAGACCTGTTGGTGACCCTCTGCTGTTGTTTTTTATTTGGTCGGGTTGTTGTCTCTTTGACACATTCCCCATTTCCATTCTCAATTTTATTGAAAGAAAGGCTTACCCTGACAATGCATTCTCTACGTTCTGTTAAGAGTTAGTGGGATTCTCTCGTGCCTTTTTATTTGTTTACTGAATTCAAAATTGAGTTTTCTCTTTTTTTGTAATATTTCAATATACTATCCAAATTTTCATTAATCATTGACAAAACTGTAATATTTTCTTGATTCACTAGTCAGTGTTTCATCAACAGCACAATATATTGTTGTTTGCGCTCCTTCCTCATGTGTTTTTTTTTTCTTCAAAATATTGTTCTATACTAAAAATATCTTGAGTACTATCTGTCTTTCTCCCTTGAGTTCTTGGAAGGGTTGTTGCCATTTTGACGCATTCCCCGTTTCCGTTCATTATCTTATGAAATAAAAACAAAATGCGAATTTACTTTATTATAATATTGTTGACATTTGTTATTTTTATCAACTACCATAAAATTATATACTTATGAAATCTAGAATAGAATTCTAGGCGAATGCCATACAAGTGAGATGTTTTGGAAGATATATAACTAGGTTTGATCCCTAATTTTCAACACAAGAAAACGTCTGTACAAAGTCACCATTCGTTTGATGTTTTTCAGCTTTTGATTTTGACATTTGGTAAGTGTCTTTCCGTTTGAAATTTTCCTTGGAGTTCGCTATTTTTGTTGTTTCATTTTTTTATAACTTAGTACATGGAAACCCAATAATTATTTGCAGGATTATATTTATCATCAAGTGTTGTCTACTTATTTAAAACTTTTAAAATTCATTCCGTAAAAATATTTTTAAATCTTTCAAAAAATTCCAAAATTACATCAAAACAGGAATGAAAAAAAATCGTACTAAAGAGGTCATCAATGAAAATGATCTATTTGTACCCACACCACACAGACTGGATGTCATTTTTAGATTAAAAGCGAATCAAGTAAGTATAAAAAACATACATCCGCAAGTATACAAACCATCAACTTTTATTTTTTTAGAAATGAAATGTTCTGTTTTTCCGCTTTATGAATTTGTTATATATTAAAAAAGATAATCTTTTAACAAGTTGCATTGATATTTTCTAATATATAAACTTTTCATTATTTTTATATAAAAATAATCAACGATGAATACATTTATTTCTCATGACCACTATTGCTTTTTATACATAGAAATATAATATTATTTGCAGCTTAGCCGACAAGGACCCACCAAAATCCCTTGTCAATATTAATAATAAAAAAATCTGAAACACTCTTTTTGGTTTGTCAACTTTAAATAATAAAATATTAATAGCGTATTCCATTTTTTATCAAATTTTTATTTTTCAGCTAACAATATTTCCAATTAGACAATCTTTAAACAAGTTGCAACCATACTTTATAATATGTAAATTTTTAAAAATATCCATATAATATACAAACGATGGATACGTTTATTCGTGATAAACGTTATTGCTTTTTTTCAATTATCAAAATATAATATTATTTGCAAATGAGTCGACTAGGACCCATCGAATATCCTTGTCAAAAGAATTCTAGAACACTCGTTTGCGTTTTTCGACTTTAAAATAAAATATTCAGATTGTGTGTCGCTGTGCACAAAAGAATGGATATTTCTTAAAACACTTATACATCAATGTTAAAGTTTTGTGTTATGAATTGAATAGGTTGTATATATAAACTAATGTTATATGGATGAAAGCGTTTCTAGCTTTTGAGTGCATTTAAACTTATTTACTTTCTTTCTTATTATGTTTGAGGAAAACCTATGAAATGTTTCCTTGTTTCGTTGACAGGCAATGAAACAAATTTTCAAATTTCGACCTTTTGACAATTTTTAGTGATATGATTATATTTATTATATTTAATCAGTCGTATTCAATGAAAGCCTTTCTGGCTTTGTGTGCATTTACTTTGTTTGCTTTCAATGTGATTATCATTGAGGAAAACATAAAACGTTTGTCCTTGTATCCTTTAGAAACAGTGAAACACATATTCAAATTTTCGGCTTTTTGTCAATTTGTAGTTTTGTGATGAACTAATAAGTCGTATGCGCATATTTTATATGGATGAAAGCAAGTCTAGCTTTGAGTGCATTTAAATTTATTTGCTTTTATCTTTATTATATTTGAGATAACTTTTCCCTTTATCGGTTCCAAGCAGTAAAACAAGTATTTAAGATTTCGGCCTTCTGTCAAATCTCTTTTAAAGAAACCTTGTTTTACTGTAAGCTATGTATTTGTAATCCTCGTTTGCTAAAGTTTTGTATTGAGCGTCCTTATGAAGTTAAATCTTGGAGTGCGCTTTGGATGGAACAAATTAATATATCGTTACATTCATTTTCTGACCCTTGGATAACTCGGCCGCTGCTATTCCCAACGATTTCATCAGCTCAGTTGTATGCCTCGTTACTGACATGATTTAAAATTTCTAACTTTCTCCGTAGTAGAAATTATCAAGAAGCAAAGTGGCTAATTATCTTAGACAAAGTGGTCGGTATTAATAATTCCTTTCATGTCACGTTTAGCCATTAAGCTGCTCATGTGTGTTAGTTACTATAAATCATTGGCTTTCATATTTTAGGGATTGATCGTTCCTGATCAAAGTAAATAAAAAAAAATGACGCTTCAAATATATAAATTGTTATTTCATTTGCAAAATATCGATTATCCTAATTTTATGAATCACTAAGAGAAACATGGAATATATAACTTTGTTCAGTTGGACAACATATAAGTAATGATCAGAATCTTACATGTCTTAAGTCCTCTTTATAATGCGAAAGGTAAAATAACAGAACTACCGAACTACAATGAAAATTCAAAATATAAAGTCCCTTATCAAATGGCATGATCAAATGCTCAATCACTGAAGCAAATGGAAAACAACTTTCATATTCCAGACTTGATACAGACTTTTCCATTTGCAGAAAATGGTAGATTAAATTTGGTTTTATAGCTAGCTAAACCTCTAGCTGTTCCATAACATTTATTTATATTGACAACAATGTGTGAACAAAAAAAACCAGATATGATAGGTAAAAATGTCAAAAATGTGGGTACAGCAGTCAAAATTGTGTAATAATCTTAATCACTATATAAATAAACATTATGTCAACAATTAAAAACAAAATGACATAAAGACACTCTTTACACAAAACACAGGAGCAAAAATGAAAGACATAACTTCATAAACGACTATAGCACAATAACATAATGGCAATTATACGTCGACTACATATTAATAATACGAAACCTAATAACTACAAAATATTGCTGGATTTTAATATATTATTCAATTACAAATTGAATAGAGTATTTCTTATTATATATTACATATTTTAGAGTGCGAAGAAAAATGAATTTCACGTTGCTTCAACTGGTTCTACTTGCACATACACGTATTGAAACCGTTAGAGAACTTGACAAATCTAAATATAAAACACAATTTATTTGGAAACTTTCAACCAAATTTGACATTACTGGTTTCTCTTCGATCGCTTGAAATGGATTTTATTTCAAATGATACAGGCATGATAAGTGAATCGTTTTATTCTATGAAAACATTACGGGAACTAGATTTGTCAGGATTAACGGGAAACTGTCCGTTCGATCGTTAACAAATGAAAGTTTTAAATTCCTCAAATTGAAAATTAGAGTCTTTCAGGTTGTCGTATTAAATATATTCACAAAGGTACATTCCAGCAACTTAAACACATTTCTGTTTTGGATATTTCAAATAACACCTGCTTAAAATTTGAAGTATTGGAGAATGTAACACATGATCTCCAATTCTCTGAAATCAAAGTTTTAAAATTCAATAAAATCCATAAGGTATTTGACATGAATACAATGCTTAGAACATCTCAAATAAAGTATTTGACTTATACGTCGATTCAAGAAGTTCATGGGGACAGTAACCGACTTCAGCAAATCGAAATCGGAGCTGTCTTGTTTATGCCTAAAACACTTGACTACGTGTCAGCCAGGGATAACCAGTTTTCATACGGTCCTTACTTATGGGATATGCTTCACATTTCCCTAAAAACGTTTGTTGTTTCACATATGTTCACATTTCATAGAGAAGATGAACAACCTCAAAAATGTAGTTATGATATAATATGTAAGAAAGAACCTGTCACAGAATCAGAGATGAAATATGGTATAAGTGATCAAACATTTCAAGCTAGACCACTACCAATGCCTCACCAACTTACATTACCTAATTATTCTTCTTGTCATTTTGATTACAGTGTTTTGGCATTTAATTTGACAAAAATTATTCTTCGGAATGTTGATCTTAGCAGGAACTTGCTCACATCATGGATCGGACCAATTACAATGTCCAAAGTCTTAAACATCTCGACTTGTCATCAAACTTTTGTTCAAATGTGTCCTATTTTTTTTCAGTGAAGATTTCGGTAGCTTGGAAGAATTACATTTACAAAATAGTATTTTAGGACTTGTACTTCCGTATGATTATAAAGGTGAGGTATTACAAAATTTACATAATTTGAAAGCAATCAATTTATCTCAAAATAAAATACAAAAATTATCAAAAGATTTTTTCAAGTCTCAGTTAAAAATTGAAAGGATTGATCTAAGCGAAAATACTTTTGAAAGTATTGATTTTGATATAGGTCATTTGAAAAACCTGAAATATCTCAATTTGGAAAATAATCGCATTCGTATTTATCTGCTTCGGCAATACTACAACTAAATTCTATTGGCATTTTAAACATAATTTTCACAATTGATCTTAGTCAAAATAATTTTCTTTGTACTTGTGAAACAATTAACTTTGTGCAATGTTTAGTTACGACAACTGTCAAGCTTACAAGAAAGAAGAATTACACATGTCAACTTTCAGACTTAACATTAGTGTCTCTAGAAAATATTGATAAACTTTACGATACTCTGTCAAAGGATTGCATGTCAAAAATTCCTCTTATCGTTGCACTTGTAGCGTCAGTATCTTCTGTTTTGATTATAATATGTAGTGGATTAATCTATCGATATCGATGGAAATTGCGATATGCGTATTACATGATAAAAATACGATCTCATAAAAAGATGGTCCTTGTTGAAAACGATGATGATAAATCGTATATGTATGGAGCCTTTGTATCTTATGCAGATGAGGATAGCACCTTTGCCCACAAGCAATTACTTACAAAACTAGAAAAAGAAAATGGAATCATTTTGTGTTTACATAAAAGGAATTTCCTACCAGGTAATGACATTGCCACTAACATTACTTCCGCTATACACAATAGTCGTAGAACAATTATAATCATGTCTCGAAATTTCATGAAGTCATATTGGTGCATGTTTGAATATAATATGGCAAGGATGGAGAGCATCTACGAAAAACGTGCTTTTTCTTATTTTCATAGACCAGATAGCCTCTAAAGAACTGCCATTACACATCTTAGAACTGGTACTATCACAATCGTATATTGAATATCCTAACGATGAATATGGTGATACTGTTTTCTGGGACCAAATTACACAAGTTCTCACGTCCTGACTCTTTATGCTAACTCGTTTACCTATCTAAATACTTTTAATGTGTTAATTGCATTCATAATCAATTAACTACTATAAATTGTAGTTCAACATGAAATAAAATGAAGGATAAAAAAAACCTTGATAGCTAGAATGTTCATAATTGTAAAAAAGGTGTGCATTTAGTTTATTTAAGGTTTTACTACCTGAGCGAAAAAAAGTGGACGAAAAAGTCAGAATAGAAACATTATGCATGTGACGTAATCAATTTCATAAGTTATCAGATACTAAGAGTATTGTATAAGAGCTGCTTTCTAGATTTAATTCAATTGAGAAAGTTTATTCAAAGTTTGCAAAAGTTTGAAAACTGCTGAAAATATCTTAAATGTTTAGCATCTAAGACAGAAATATATCAAGGCTACCAGAGATTCGTATGCAATCCTTTTGTTCCATCGTGGATCGCAAACAATCAGTAGCCACATTTGAAGATTGCTAACAGTCACGTGCTGTACTTAGGGTTCACTTCAGGATCTCACACAACCCCGATTTTTCTCGAGAATTGAAAACAATCCAAGCTTTCCATCGCATATTGCATACAATGGTCTTAATTAGGGTCGCAGTTTGATGTACATATACGTTTGTTTCTACGCTCTACAACTATGTATTCAATCAATGACATAACAGTGCAAAGGTATAAAAAGAAAATGTTGTGAGTCATATGAACTCCACAGAAAGTAACACTTAAAGTTGCATCGAACGGGTTTGCATTTTAGGTTATGTATGTTTTATCTGTTATGCCTCATTAAAACTAACTAATTTTCGGAGAATGGAAAAAAAAGCGAATATAAATCGTCGTGAAAATGTAAACCTTGAACTTTCCTTATTTAACTACATCTAGTAAATTTGAAAATCGCGATATCAAATCGCCGCGAAAAAAGTATCCGCGAAAATAAGTGTGTTTACAGTACCTTATTGTCGGCTTTAAAAGGCTGCGACATGAAAACACAGAACGGAAGTGGCAGTTTATTAATCCATTAATCATTACTTACAAAAAAAAACCATAGTTCTTAGAGTTCTTGCAGTTACTGATAGCTAGTTAAAAGCCAATAACAACTGATTAATACAAATACAATATATAGGTATCAATAGACATATGTACTGTGAAAGTACATATACCGAAGCGGAACCAGCCTTTTCTAAACGGGGTTACGAACAAGAATAAAGAGTAACATCACAACAATACCGAACTTGAGGAAAATTCAAAGTTGAAAGTCTCTAATCAAACGGCAAAATAAAAAGCTCCAACACATCAAGCGAATGAATAATAACTGTCATGTTTCTGACTTGGTACAGGAGTTTTCTTATGTAGAAAATGGTTATTTAACCCGGTTTTATAGCTACCTGTAACTCTCACTTGCATGACATTCGCAAACGATTCCATTATTATGACAAAGGGGGGATGAACAAAACAAAAGACGTAATAGGTAAAAATGTCAAATATTGTGTCATAATCTTAATCACTACAAAGACATACAAATATTTAACAAAGAAACACAAAGAGAGTTCAACCATTTTTCTCCATTCATAAGCATTTATTGTTTAAAAAAACGAAAGAGAGGGTCAAACCCCTAGAACCTCCATTTTTCTCGATCTGCCACTGATATATGTATAACAATGATATTTAGTAGTTTTGTTTGTATTGATCATCGTTCAAAACAATGCACAAATTTCAAAGTTTAAAAAGGACACATTACAAAATTTTGAGGAAGTAAACATGCTATGAGTACTTCCCTCATAATAATGTTGACACTCTACTTGTTTGGTAAAATTAGTTTTGGTAGGAAGTGAGCTCTTGTGATTTACGATTCTTTCTCATGATTTGGACTGTTTTATGGACTTTCCCATTTTGATTTAGCCTTGGAGTTCGGTATTTTTTATAGTTTTTTTTTTTTAATTTTTTGTTTTTTTATTTTACATTTATAATAATTCTTAACAATGATTTCATTGTATATTGTGGTATAAGATTATAACTTTTGAAACATTTGATCATCACATAAAAAAGCTATTCTGAGCAAAATATTGTGTTTATAATATTTTAAATATAAAAATGTTATTTGTAAGAAATTTGAAAAGGAGCAGTGTAATATTTGAACATCAGGATTGTTTTAAGCATGTAGATATTTTTTTGCCCAAAGGTCTAGAAATTTGTGAAGTGTTTTTCAACAAAGATTTGATCCCAAAACTTTTCAATTCAGTTTCATTAAAAACAATTGCAGAAATGCGTTTGATTTTGTGTACCACTTTAAAGATAAATGTCAACAAAAGTATCACTCTTCTGGATTGAAATTCTCTTTTAGATAAAGTTTTGTGACATTTCCACCCTGTCTTTTTGTAATATTTTTGAATTAATAAATGCTGATTGTTGCCAAAAGAGAGATTTTATTTCACAAGTCTTTTACTATTGGACATCAAATTTTATGAAGAAACCCATTCTCATAGATATACACATGCATTAAACAAATATGAGTCCTTTCTTGTTTGACAGGAAGGGAAAGAGAATGTTTAATTATTATGAGTGTCAATTTTAAGTGCTTTTCCTAACTGTGTATTGCTACCACAGTCATATAAAAAAAACAAATATCGAATGACTAAACTAGTGCAAATGTAAAACAATATATGTTTATCCCGAAGGGCAAATCACACGCAATGATTATTGTTTACATCGTGTTATTATTTATATTTTCAGAAAGTAACATACTTGTTAGGCAAGGTCAAATCTGGTTTATATACAATCGTGTGATATTAGCATTTGGCTGAGCTGGAAAGTACAAATGTGTTCTACGAATCCTTTCATTCATAAATAAAAAGAATAAAAAATGCCAGTTACATGGTGGACGTTTCGTCTCCGAGGGTATCACCAGCCCAGTAGTCAACACTTCGGTGTTGACATAAATATCAATAATGTTTATAAATTTCCTCTTTACAAAACTTTGAAACTAAGGATTTTCTTATCCCAGGCATAGATTACCTTAGCAGTATTTGGCACATTTTTTTCGAATTTTGGATCCTCAATGCTCTTCAACTTTGTAATTGTTTGTCTTTATAAATATTTTGATATGAACGTCACTGATGAGTCTTATGTAGACAAAACGCGCGTCTGGCGTACTAAATTATAATTATAGTACCTTTGATACCTATTTACACCACTGGGTCAATGCCACTGCTGGTGGACGTTTCGTCCCCGAGGGTATCACCAGCCTAGTAGTCAAAACTTCGGTGTTGACATGAATATCAATAATGTGGTCATTTTTATAAATTTCCTGTTTACAAAACTTTGAATTTTTCGAAAAACTAAGGATTTTCTTATCCCAGGCATAGATTACCTTAGCCATTTTTGGCACAACTTCTTTGGAATTTTGGATCCTCAATGCTCTTCAACTTTGTACTTGTTTGGCTTTATAAATATTTTGATATGAGCGTCACTGATGAGTCTTATATAGACGAAACGCGCGTACTAAATTATAATCCTGGTACCTTTGATAACTAATTATATAAGTTGCCATATACAAAGGGTAATATCTAGAAGTAACTTCTGTAGTGTATTGTGTTCTCTCAACACGTTAATATTTACATTTGTTCTATTTTGTTTTGTGCTTACACAACCGAAGTTTCATAATTCCAATTTGGCAGACAAACGTATGTATGTGCCTGTCCTTAAGGTGGTACCCAACACTTTCACTAAAATTAATTTGACTCGTTTAATTTTCATAAAATTTTGTCAAAGTATTTACTTTGACCCTTTAACCAAAAAAATAAAAATTTAAAAAAATTTGAACCAACCGTTTTGTCAGAAAAATTACACTGGTTATATAGCAGTTTGACAAACACCAATTTTGATCATTGAGAAGCTTAATATTCCCTTAAGAACACAACGTCGTTAAAACGTTCTGCTGATTTTACAGAGTTATCTCCCTGTAGTGTTAGGTACCACCTTAAAGTCATAAGAAACCTCAAATCAAAAAAAATAATGCATGTTTTTATATAACTCAATGGATCGTTTTCATTATAAAACTTAGGTACATATACTTTTTTCTGAACAAAATTCCTTAATTTATTCATATTTAGAAGAAGTTTACTTTATTTTAATATCCCCCCCCCCCCCCAACCCCACCCCGAAATATTTTCCGTATGCAAAGTGACCTCAATGTGACCCATCTCGTAAAAATCCGATGTTCACAAAAACGCATGGATGTCCTTAAAATAAACTATTATCTGAATTTACATGTTAAACACGTGCTCAATTTCCATGCTTTTTTGTTGATTTTTTTTAGATTGTTGACAAACAGGTGACAATCGTTAGACTTCGGCTTCAAAACACTAACTTTAATTACCTTTAGTTACAACACTGACCGATTGAAAAAAAAATTGACAATTATACGAAATTTACACACAAAAAAGAGATCAATTCGTGCACAGAAGACTAAGTTTATGGTGTTTGTATGCATTGGTTCAAGAATTGGAAGAACATTATATTTCACCGGTCACTCGTTTCTTCTGACTTTAAGTCGGGAGCCTGTAAATCAGTGGTTGCCATTTGTTTATGTGTTCTGTATTTGTTTTCCGTTAATTTTGTACATAAATAAGGTAGTTAGTTTTCTTGTTTGAATTATTTTACATTGTCATTTCGGGGTCTTTTATGGCTGACTATTCGATATGGACTTTGCTCATTGTTGAATGCTGTACGGTGACCTATAGTTGTTAATTTCTGTGTCATTTTGGTTTCTTGTGGAGATTTGTCTCTTTGGCAATCATACCACACCTTCTTTTATATATAAGGCTGCATGATACATGCAACACAATTTCACTTATTTTCGGACAATGAACACATTGCTCCCTTTATGAATAATAACAAGCGGCTAGTACCATTATAATAAAATCATTCGTTAATGAAACAAGAACTTCAAGGCATTGCCACTCTTCACAAATCAACACTTTTTATCTAGTCGTTGATCCACCCTTAATTTTCTATACAACTCCATAGCATCTTATTTTATGTTCAATATCCTTCGACAAAGACCTTTTTGGTCCAAATGTTCATCTTAATGTCTAACCTTTCACATTTGATTATTTGTGAGATTTTTTCATTGGTTAAATTTGGCTATTTCAAATTGTGAATATTTGTTCTCTATTTGTCACATAAACTAATGAACACTATTCAAATAAATAGTTTTTTTAATGCAAAAAGAATTACCTGATAAGTGGTTGAAAGCACAACCTCAGGTTATATGGACTTGCGGTCTTTATTGGCTTGTTTTATTTGTGTTTTAAAATAAGGACACTTTAGATATTATAATTCAAATAACAGAAAGATTATATAATAATTGATCTTATGATATTAAGTACTCCCAATGTTTAATCCAACCATTTGTTCAGATAATGTCCACAGTTTATTTGAGATTTCGTCGTCT
Source organism: Mytilus galloprovincialis (assembly GCA_037788925.1). Classification (NCBI taxonomy): domain Eukaryota; kingdom Metazoa; phylum Mollusca; class Bivalvia; order Mytilida; family Mytilidae; genus Mytilus; species Mytilus galloprovincialis. The sequence continues at coordinate 22,888,752 of CM075341.1, forward strand.
AATGCTTCTTTTGAAGGCGTTTTCTCTGCACAATCACTGCAAATAAATAAAGTTTCCTTCACTCAGCTTGTTTTAAATTACATATAACATTCAACATCTAGAGATAGTAGTGACATTGTCAAACGAGATTTTCTTGGGTGATCCCCTTCCTATTCTGGTTGTGTATATAAATAAACTAATCATAGATACGAGAATTGAAATTTTGTACGCCAGACATTGCGATCAGTGACGCCCGAATCAAACAGGTATCAACAGCAAATAAATTATGAAGTTGGAGATCATAAAGGACCCAACGTTCGTAAATGTTTTGCCGAATACAGCTGAGGTAATCTATTCCTGGGGTAGAAACCCATTTATATTTCCAAAAACGAAAAGTTTTGTTTTGAAACATTTAACTTATAGTTATGACCATATCAATGATAATTTAATTCACAGAAGTGCTGACTACTGATTTGGTGATACCTTCGGTGAGAAAACTCTACTAGCAGTGACATCGACCTAGTATTTGTAAATAAAGTCATCATAGAATTCAAGATTGACATTTTGTACACCAGACGCGCGTTTCGTTTTGTATGTTTCGTTTTTGGATAAAATTATTTCCAGAATATGTCTTCTAACTCAGAAAATTAGGTTCGTGTGTTCTTATGTCATTGTGTTAAAAGTAAATTATAATAATAATCATAAGTTTTTTTACAAAAAAAAACAACAGGGATAAAATAAAAACCCAAGTGTATAGGTTAACAGAGGAGAGATAAAAGTATCTTTGAATGCATCTGCCAAAGATTCTTCCTGGAATTAATATCAAATTGTCTCGCAAACTTTCAACATTGACAAAAAACTGTTGTGTAGAGACTAACAGTGGAAGTTTTTCTTTTCTGTAACTTGTACTTATTTCTTTTTCAGTTTTTTTTTAAATTCAGGCGTTGGGCGATATGTACGACTTGCAAATGTCTCAATTTTTCTTTATCTTAATGTCTCTGGCAGAGTCCGACTTTGCATGGGAATTACATATTTATTGAAAGATTGGCTTAACCTGCCAATGCATTGTTGACGTTCTGTTTAAAGTCAGTGCAATTATCTTGTGCCTTTCGTTTGTTTGGTGAATTCCAAATGGATTTAGTAGTGCTAAACATCGTAACCTACTATTACCTTTTAATTAGCCTATTGTTATATAAACCATTTCGCTATGTTGTATTATTTCGATAAGCTAATCAACTTTTCTTCAACCATTGACAAACCTGTAATATTTTCCTGATTCACTAGTCAATTTTTCATCAACAGCACAATATAATGTTGTTTGCGCTCCTTCCTCTGGTGTTTTTACAAAATATTGTCCTATACTAAAAAATATCCTCAGTATTACACTTTCTTTTTCCCAATGTCGTTTCAACTCGGTGTCAATCAAACCTGGATGCAATGAATATGTTGTGACACCAGTCCCTGGAAAAAAATCAGAGCATCATCCTAACATTATGACGATGTGGTAAGATAGGTGTGTTTTTTAAGGCATTCATGGTTGTGTATGTTATTTAAGTCGTATTGTGAACCAATAAAAGAGTCTATCATTGTCTCCCAATTCTTTTTTTTTTTTGTTGAATGCTATTGGATTTCTTTTTGAAGATTTTTTTCGCTATCAAATTTTTCCATCTTCTTCTGAGTTAAGTGAGACGTCCATTTTCACCGATTAAAAACACATTTTTGTTAAGTGGCCAGATTAAGCCTGCTTCTTGGTTCGGGATTTTCTCGCTGTGTTGAATTTGCTTTATAATTTATCATACAAACCTTCAAGTCTCTTGGCTAATTCTCGTGAGAAAAGAACATTGGCAAGTTTGCTCTGAGAATAACTTGTTCCAGGGTCGTATGATTTTTCACTGTATATGTCATCAAAGTTTATTGTACCTCCTGAAATAAAAACAGAAATTTGCAATTAATTTTGACAGAAACTTTATTGTTTTCACACTTGTCAACCGTATTGGTACAAGGGACTGTATTATTATCAGTAAAAACCAGCTAGGCTATGAAAAGTTTCAACAGCATAATTCTTCGAGTTCTTTCCTTTTTATCTTTAAAAAAACCATCAAGCATTATACAATAGAAGTAACAAAAGACCTGAAAACTGTACGTAATGAATAGCAATATTTAAATTGATATATTGAAAGTGTATAGAGAAGCGTATATCTTAGGTCGTTGTAATGACTATATGATGAAATCAGATAAATATTTAGAAATGAAAAAATAAATGAATACATTTAGAACGTATTCCATTGTATAGAGTGAAGACATTTTTCCATGTGAGAAGGTTAAATTATACGAGAGTTACTTGCAACCGATTCTAATGTTTAGTTGCCTTTTTTATAATATTAAAACAATAACAAAATGAACTGTACTAGTATCAAATATAAAAAGAACAGCACTTACTTTCATGGGCCAATGATGAGACTGTTATTATACGACTAGGAGCCGATTTCTTTATCAAATCGAGTAGTAAGTTAGTCAGGAGAAAATGACCTAAGTGGTTGACTCCAAACTGCATCTCAAAACCATTTTCTGTCTTCCAGTAGGGGCATCTCATTATTCCTAGACATTAAGTTATTATTACTAATGAAAAATTCAACTATATTTTAGAAAAAAATCTATTGTGTGAATGTCCCTATTGTTTGATTGTGTAGCATTTTGGGTTGGTGATACCCTCGGGGAATAAAAACTCCACCAGCAGTGGCATCGACCCAGTAGTTGTAAATAACTCATCATAGATACCAGGATTTAAATTTTGTTTTTGCGCCTGACGACTGTTTCGTCAAAAATAGACTCATCAGTGACGACCGCAGAATCGAAACATCTCGCCGAAGTTTGAAACCGAGTGTTATTCCTTAAAAATGAAAGATGGGTACATTGTGTTGTATAAACGTATATAGGTAAAAACAATTCAGATATAAGTGGCTGTATTGGTTGACTATCTGTTTATTAATCATTGTCAATATTGTAGGGTATTTCTTCTTTTTATTAGAATAGACGCATATTTTAATTGGAATTAAAAGGGAACTCTTCTACATATTGTTACACTCAATTAATGTGTGTTATTTTGTTCAATTTAACATAATATTTTATATACTATTTGATCAGTTTTCATCGAGTTTAGATTATTGACTGTTATTTTTACTATTGTCACATCCTCTGTAGATAGTTGAACAACAGTGTGTTTTAATGTGTATATTTACAAAGGACATCTATTCAAAATATAAATAAGATGTAACATCTGTAAAAAGCTATTCACGACTAAGTCTTTTCATGTAAACGCTGAAAAGATTAAAATAACTTTTATTAACTGTCATCAATACATCTGTACGTTATTATTATTTTTTGCACGATCTCCAAAAGTAACAGAGAGGGGGTGGTGCGGTTCTTACTCAAACATACGATATCATGTAAACTTCAAGGAAAGCCATCAATTTATTTTCTTCAAAAACAAATTTCATCTCACCTGCATTATTTATTAAGATGTCTAGTTTGTTTTCATTGGCATTAATGTCTCCAGCAAATAACTTGATAGATTTCAGTGAGGCCAAATCTAGTCGTCTTATTATAATGTTTGCATTTCCAGTTCTGTTCTTTATGTCATCAGCTGCTGCTTTCGCTTTGTCTAGATCACGACAAGCCAGTATTACTCTAGCACCTAATAATCAACAGTTACCTTAGTATTTAAAACACGCTATTAAAAGTATGTAGTATGTTATATTATCAGAAAACAGTAACCTATGATCGTATGCCTTCTCCACTAAAAGCATGAAGTTGGTTATTTTGACCGATTTTTTCTGTCGGGTAGCCTGCAGTGTCTGTTAACCACATTTGAAAAGCAGCGTGGGAACCACTTCAGAATTGTAAATATCCATAAAATATATTCAATAAGTGATCTTGCGTCATAATCGTGATTGGAAGTGGTTTTATGAAGAACGTTATGGTCTTCTTCGGAGAAGTGCCAAACTATAGTACAGTAAATGAGTGATGTTTCATACTTTTATAAGAATTAACAAACGGCTGAAGAATGTTTAACAAGAAATAAAAATGTCCGTTTCATGAATTTGAAATTTTTAAAGACCGACTTTGTATATGATGTATGTTCTTGTTAATGTATTCCTTAATCTATTAAAGTGTAGCGAAAACGACCTTCTGTGGTTTACAAGCCTTAGGGCTTCCTTTGGCTAAAAATATAATTAAAATAAAACAAAACCGGTGGGCATGCATATAGTTAGTGTATGGGATTTATATGTATAGCAACAATTACATATTGATTTTTTAAGAAAAATAACTATTTTTGAATAAAGAGAAAGGCTTTAATCATGTTAATCTTTAAAGATGATTTTAACATTGTTTTGAATATATCATAACGATAACGCAAGACACTTTTGTAAATCAATATTGAGGTTCTTATAATATGGCATTAATTAAAGCAAGTGTAGTATGGGAAATACCCCTTTTAGCCAAATCCATGGCTGTTTCTTTGCCGATCCCTGTGTTAGCTCCAGTAATGAGTACGGTCTTTCCATCTAATCTGGTGGTGGTATTGTTGTACCTCACACCTGCCATATGCCGTCTTAAACATGCTAAACCCACCGCTGCAATGGAACGTATACATATCTCATCTTTTTTTTTCAATAACATTTTTTTTAAGCATTGCACCTTAACAGTTGCGAAAATGTATGTTCGTCATACTTGAAAGGTTAGAAGTTGAAAGAAATTGGTAAACGGGATTATCTTATAGCATGCATTTATAAACTAAAAAGGAGAATAACAATTAACACACCATGTGTTTATCACTAAGTAAAAAATGTTGAAAGTCAAAGTAAACTGATTCACTTCCGTATTCATATTTAAACATGTGATAATCTTGGCTACTACAGTACTAAAATCAGCAGATCAATAACATAAGATAGTTCTTTACAACGGCTACATACATGCAAAACAATGCCATTAAGGCTAGCTGTATATTATGCAATCATTAGTTGTAGTTATACTAAATAGTATACATACCAATAAGAACAACTGATACAACGGTTATTTTGAAAATCATTCTGATATAATTGTACGATGCCCACACAAAGTATAGAGTTATCTTTTATTTATTTTTAAAATACCGGTAATCCATGTATGGCACGCAAAAATCACACTAGTCAGATTATTTTGAACGAATTTAAATACAGAATAAGGCCTTTAAATCACCCTGATAGATCATACGATATCACAAATAACTTTTGATATTATAATAGTATATCATGCAAAATGATCAAAGCATTATGCGGACCAGCATGTACTATATAATTCTATTTCATGCCCAAATACTGATAATGTTACATTATTCAAAAACGGTATCATTTCAAAATAATTATTTCACTATTTCACTTTCATTAATGATTCTATTTCACTTTCATTAATGATTGAACAGAAAAAATCATATATTAGATTTTTTATAAGGTTATAAATCTCATGGCTAGTTCCCCTTTAATATTGTCAATAATAACTAATAACATCATACTATTATGACTGTTTTCACGAATACGAAATAAGACTGTGATTTATTTTTCCAAATCAAGTTAAGAGTCATATAAAGGGAAGAGCACTCAGGCTATCTAACTTTTATCGAAGAATGTTCCTATTTTGTAGCGCTATGATCTAAAAAAAAAAAAAAGAAAAAAAAAACACAATTTCTGTGCCTCGATTTTCTCTTTCAGTCCTTTTCTGGGAGGTCTGGAAATAGCTGTCGTCTCTGAATTTTCTTTCTTTTTCTAGACATGAAACTTATGGTTTAATGAGCCTCCTCATAGGGTTTTTTGATTATGTGATTACTTGGCCGTTTTTATAGTAATTACTTGATTACCAGACCAAATATCTTCTGATTTCATGATTTCGTGATTATTTGTTTATCTAAGACTATGATTATCTTGTTTAAAAAAAATAATGATTATATGTGATTATATTTGCAAAACAATTGTGATTATGTGATTACTTGGATACCACCGTGAGGGGCCTCTTAAATGTATCATACAAAGAAAAATTGTAAATTAAATAATATAACAAATATACAACATTTAATTATCGTGGTTTTTTTTTAAATAAATTTAGCCACCTCTTATTTAACATGTTTAATGATATAGAAACGTCCATGACTATACTGTACAGGAAAGTATTTATGATGTTCTACAAAACGCTGTAATGAAAAATGATTGATCATAATGACAGTTCTTGTTAATTCTTGCTAACAGTGTGGCGGCCTTATTCAGCTGTTATTTGGAAAGATATTACGATAGCGCATTCAGTCTTCCGTAATTCTCCCCAAAGGAGGTATATATTAATAAGAATAAGTGAGACGTTAACTAATGTGTTTCCCTTCCCAGTCCAAAATGATCCTATAAACAAAAAAAAAATGAGTTCACCGAAATATAAGGAAAGAAGGAGTTCTAGTGGACCCATAGATGTACCAGCCCTTTATTCAGTGTTCAATGGGGAGGTTACTATTAACGTCATTGCTTTCATTGGCTGATTTATTCATGCAAAACTTTATTTTCATTCAGTACAGCTGATATAACACAATTCTACACATTACACACATATGATAACAAGTGTTCTATGCATAAGCATTGAAATCTATATATGACATTGATTACTACATGTATGATTGTTAATTATTTTATCTACTTGTATATTTTTATATAGTTTAGTAAAGAAAACTCAGCCGCAAAAGACTGCGTAACAGGAGCTTATTATACACAATATAAATCACAACATATTTCATAATACATACAGTCATTTGACAGTATACATTTTTAAATTATACATTTTCAGAAATAAATCTTTGTTTATTGCAATTTTAAATCAGACAAGCATCTTTTCTACCTTTTGAATAAAAATTGACAGCTTAGACAGCACATTATTATTACAATATTTAAGCATGCCCAGTACTTTTTTAACATTTGGATATTTTAAATAATATGGAGGTATGAACTTCCCCTTTAAATCTTTAACTTCACAATTGGTACATATACATATATAGTGGTACACATCCCCAAGACCAGCTTTACAAAGTGGACAAATTCTCTCATTTCGTGGTACATTTCTCCATCTTCCTGTTTCAATGGGAAACTTTGTATTACATACCCTTAATTTACATATATTTACTCTATGACCCCACCTTAATTTAACATATATGGTTCTTAGCAAAACTCTTCTTTAAAGTGTAAATAAAATTCCCCCCTTGATGAGTTGATTATATCAGAGAACCATTTTTGAATAAACTGGTCCTGGAGACGCTGCCTCACATTAGTTTTAATATAATTATAATCAACTTGCTCTGGAATATTATATATTTCACAAAAGCCACAGTCATTAAACACAGATTTTACATTGTTAAACCATTTGAAATCATAACCTTCATGCTCATGCATGTACCAAAGTAACTTGTACAGTTTACCCGATAATTTTTTATCATTTGTTGCAAGCTTGTGCCAAAAACCTACCATTTTTAACTTGATCTACAGTTCAAGTGGAAATCTTCCAAGTTCTCCATACACCATAGAATTTGGCGTAGAGGATCGCACCCCCAAAATGCGCTTATAAAACTGTAGATGTAATTTTTCAGTATTATTTTTATTTTCAAACCCCCATATTTCCGAGGAAAAGGTCAAAATAGGAACCATCAATGCATCAAATAATTTTAACTGTAAATCAATCGGAAGTGAGATATTTTGTATCTTCTTGTAAAGAACTCACATTAATTATTACGAAAAATAGTAAAGGCACAATGAATTTAGTCCTACCATTGAACTTGTTCCACTTATAAATGAAAAAGGGTAAAATATCAAAATTTAAAGGTCTGCTAACTTGCCCCACTGAAAAAATTTTAACTGCACTGCATTAATAATACCAACTAGGCTCAATTATGAAAAGATTTTTTATCAAAATCAAAATTAATTGTAATTATCATTTAATATTCCCTTGAACAGATGTATGCTATGAACAAGAGCATCAGTTTCCAAGACTTCCACTTTTAGCTAATCATGTCTTAGTCATTCCAACACCTCTCTACAGTCAAAGCAAATATATTCATCAGAAAGACTTCTAGTTAGGGAGCTACCATCTTCTATGTCCAATATAACTTCATAAAAAAAAGAAGATGTGGTATGACTGCCAATGAGACAACTCTCCACAAGAGACCAAAATGACACAGAAATTAACAACTATACACATGTACATGTAGGTCACTGTACGGCCTTCATATATAGATATAGGAAGATGTGGTATGAGTGCCAATGAGACAACTCTCCATCCAAATAACAATTTATAAAAGTAAACCATTATAGGTCAATATACGGCCTTGAACACTGAGCCTTGACTCACACGAAACAACAAGCTATAAAGGGCCCCAAAATTACTAGTGTAAAACCATTCAAACAGAAAAACCAACCGTCTTATCTATATAAAAAAAAACGAGAAACATGACGCGTATAAATTACATAAAAAAACTACAACTACTGTATATGTACAGTATTATATGAATTATCAAAACAAAATGTTGTATGAGTCTTCTCATATCAGGGTACAATATACATGTATGATGACTCTTAATATATTTTAAAAGGAAACAAACTTGTCTCAATTAGTAGTGGACAGGTGTTGAAGTGTCTGTAACTATTACCTTGTGTTTGTGCCATGCATGTCAGTCTGATACATTCAGCATACTGCACACGATTGACATGCAGTACATACATAACAGTTTTAGACAATTATGCTTATATAACACATGATAGCTAGTATTATATTCTATAAACAGTTTTCTTTATATGCATGTCCATTATATTATTCTATTATTGTAATTTTATATTGTATTATGGAGAAGACTTTATAAGTATGATTTACTTGTGTCTAATCCATTTTGCAAATAAAATATGTTTAAACTAAACATGTAAGTAAAACTTCAGTATTTTATTACATGTATATTAAGGTTCACATTTTAATCAGTAAAGTTTCTTTCATTAGGTAGCAGCATTACAACCCTATGGAGCTTTTATTAAAATTCCAGGCTACAGAAAGCAAGGTTTGTTACACCTGAAATTCATGTGTGTTTGTAGTTAAAAAAAAATAAGGGCATTGAAGGGAAAGATACCGAAATTGACATCCAAAACCATAAATGAAAAAAAAAAAACTGACAACACTACGACAAAACAAATAATTGATTGAAAGACAAACAAGAGAATACAAAGCACAACACAGAAAATCATGGACTGAGCAACATAAACCCCACCAAAAACTGGGGGTTATCACAGATGCGTTTGAAGGGTTAGAAATTATACTCTTCTTTCATGCTTTCATTACAAACAGATACTAGTAAATATATTAACAGACAATATAAGAATTAATACTCTTCTTACATGCTATATTAAAATCATTATAAATTTAGTATTTCAGATCTGATCATGATGAAAGAATTAGTTTAACAAAATAGGGCGACCTACAAGTATTTATATCAGTTTTAAAAGGTTCATATAGTTGCATATATCCTGCAAGTCTTCTCCTTCAGTTTGTAATGGTTATTTTTGATATAGAATAAGTTGAATGTAATATTTCGTCTCTATTTTGGATATAAAGGTCTGGTCCATAAGTCACAGATGTCAAAAGCTAGGGTGGAGGACCCTTCAGAAATGTTAGCTGTTGGAGAGATGGTGTATTGTAAAGTTGTATCAGTAGAGGTATATAATTAAACTAATGTAAACCAACTTATTTTCATGGATAATATTTCGGGTTTAGCCCTTTGTAGGCCCTTTAGCGCTATTTAATTTCCTGATTTTCTAATTGACTTGATATAGTTTGATAAGGAAATATCCAAGTTTTACATATTTACGCAGATTTTTTTCATGTTATTTTTCTACTTGGGGGAAAGTCAGGAAAATAAGTGTGTTTACAGTATTAAGAAGTTGTATGGGCACAATTCAAAACCCTAAGTTATTGAAGACAACAGTATGGCCTTAAGAAAAGCACAAAAAAAGGCAAGCAAGTGTGTACAAAACAGATGGATTGAACAAGGGTTAGAAACATGGAAATGAGAATCAAGGAAGCGAGAGTCAGGTTGAGAGAAAGCCTGAGTCAAGTCTGTAAACAGGGAAAAAAATAAAACAGGGATGTGCTATAAAAATAAATTATTTGACCATTTTTTTTAATTCAGACTTTCTCATTATAAAACATCAGGTTGGACTCTAAATCAATAGACAATGCCAAATTTAATTAAATAAAAACTTGACTGAAAAAATGTTTGTAATTTAAGAATATACAATACCATTTTCAAATCTGAGTATAAAACATAATTTCAAAAACTGAAAATATAACTTTTTTTCTAAAAGAAATGAATTTGTGAAAGCTCTAATTCAAGGTAAAATTTGATAGAAAATGCTGACAGATTCTAACTAACATTTCCTATAGTGACTGATTTATCGTTTAATTGTATATATTTTATATATGAGTTATATATTCAGGGAGATAAGATTGGTCTATCTATGAAGGTTATCAACCAAACCACTGGTAAAGATGAGGATTCAGAAAATGTTCAGCTTAGGTAAGAGTTATGTTCCTTTGAAATGATTGGACATTGAATGTATGGGCAGGATCAAATCTAGAAATTAAAGAAGTTGCCTTCAAACAACTACCTGACCCACATGATTTTGACAACTTTTCATAGTTATGAGCCTCCTCAGGGGTTGTTTGATTATGTGATTACTTGGACATTTTTATGCCCCACCTACAATAGTAGAGGGGCATTATGTTTTCTGGTCTGTACGTCCAATAGTGCGTCTGTTCGTCCGTACGTCCATTCGTCGCGCTTCAGGTTAAAGTTTTTGGTCAAGGTAGTTTTTGAAGAAGTTGAAGTCCAATCAACTTGAAACTTATTACACATGTTCCTTATGATATGATCTTTCTAATTTTAATGCCAAATAAGAGTTTTGACCCCAATTTCACGGTCCACTGAACAAAGAAAATGACAGTGCGAGTGGGGCATCCGTGTACTGGAGACACATTCTTGTTATAGTGATTATTTGATTACCAGGCCAAATATTTCTTTATTATTTGATAATCCAGGGTTGTATTTTCGATTATTTTATTATCTCGTTTAAATTTTTTTTTAATGATAATGTGATTATATTGGCAAAAATTTGTAGTTATATGGTTACTTGGACACCCCCATGAGAAGCCTCAGTTATCTGTATTTTAACTCTGAAGAAGGACAAACAGATGACATTTTTGCAACACTTCATCTTGAAAGAATTCAATATATGAATTTTATCATGGTATGACATAATCGCAACAACATTAGTGACCTCATTGCACTTAAGTATTCAGGTTTTATTAACCAGATTATTTATCAAGAAAATTGACATTATTTTAGATGGTTTGGATATGTTGGCTATTTTTCGCAATACTATGGGCAAAATAATAACTTTAATCAAAATTCATCCCTTTTTTCATGCTGTACAATAACTTGAGTATTCTTGGAATCATTTTCTGTAAACTAAACACATTTTTTTTTCAATAAGTGAATGTATGAAAATTTCAATTTTTCAATTTGTTATTCCTAGAGTTTGGTATATTGACTGTCAGATTAATAAAAGGCCAATTTTTACATGTGATGCTCTAGTTCCTGTATGCTTCAATTAATTTACTTCACATTTTAAACTGTTGTTGGGATTTGTGAATTTAGACTCACATTTGATTTCAAAAATCTTCTGGTTTGCTTTTCCAGTGTTATGGAACTTCAACAGTTACATTTAAGGAGGCTCGAGGGTATAAAAAATTTACCCGCGAGCCCCCTTAATGTCATATTTATACAATTAAACATTTATGTTTTATATGTTTTAACATAAAGGTATATGACATATTTTCAGTTTGGATGAAAGAAAAAATAGGAAAGGATTTCGGAGTGAGAGAGCAAAAATTGAATTGGGTGCTATCTTTGATACAACATGCAAGAAGTGTGGTGGCCATGGTAATAACTTTTAATGAAATAAAGGCTCACAAAATTTGTGAAGTTGGAAATATAGAACTTCACTCTGTCCAACTCTTAAAGTGCAAGTTTATTTACCTACTTTTAAGGTTGTTTTTCTTTAATAATCAATAACAAAGAATATGTGGTATGACTGCAATATTAATTGAGACAACTATTCAGCAGAGAGCAAGAAGAGAAAATTAAAATATTTATTTGTCACAATATAGGCTATATAGTTGAACAAAACCCATAGTAAGTTGTTAATTGGTGCTCTTTCAGTCAATTCAGTGTAGCTTTTTATACGCCCGTCAAAATTTTGACGGGACGTATTATGGTATACAAATGTACGGTGTCCGTCCGTCTGTCTGTCCGGCATAAACATGTCGCACCGTAACTTGAGAACGACTTATCCAAATTTCATGAAACTTAAAATAGTTGTTTCTTATGATGGTCAAATGATCTGTATACTTTTTGGTGAAAATAAGATTAAAACTTTTTGAGTTACGGCACTTTGTAACTAAAACAAGGGTGTGTTTTTTTCACATGTCGCACCGTATCTCAAAAACGATTCTTGATTATGGCTTAAAACTTTAAACACTTCTTAGTTATATTAATCTTAATATCTGTATATTTTTTGGTGATGATTCAAAATTTTATTTTTGAGTTATTGAGTATTTTGTAAAAAAGGGGGAGGGGTTTTTTACATGTTGCACCATATCTCAAAAACGATTTATGATTATTGCTTAAAACTTTACACATGTCTTTGTTATATTAATCTAAAGATCTGTATACTTTTTGGTGATGATTCAAAATTTCATTTTTGAGTTATTGAGTATTTTGTAAAAAAGGGGGAGGGTTTTTTTACATGTTGTGCCGTATCTCAAAAACAATTTATGATTATTGCTTAACACTTTACACACTTCTTTGTTATATTAATCTAAAGATCTGTATACTTTTTGGTGATGATTCAAAACTTTATTTTGGAGTTATTGAGTATTTTGTTAAACAGGGGAGGTTTTTTTTACATGTCGCGCCGTATCTCAAAAACAATTTATGATTATTGTTTAAAACTTTACACACTTCTTTGTTATATTAATCTAAAGATCTGTATACTTTTTGGTTTTGATTCAAAATTTTATTTTAGTGATATTTAGTTTTTTGTAAAAAAAAAAAACAGGGTTGGGGGTTTCACATGTCCCGCCGTGTCTCAAAAACAATATATGGTTATTGCTTAAAACTTTCTCAGAAACTATTTATGATTATTGCATAAAACTTCCACACAAGACGTCGGGCGTATCATGCGCTCATGGCGCAGCTGTTTATTTTTATATAAAATCTTCAAAAAACTGTTTTAAAAAAACAGCTCTTAAATATTTGTTAATATAAGTTGGATAAAAAAAAATAACTGAAAAGAGAGGACAGTGTTACATTGCTGTTCTTCATCTCAATGTCACAGTACAGACTTTAACTTGGATTAAACAGTTATTGGTATTTATGCTTTTTGTTCTTACAAATATTTGGTCTGTTAATCTGTAAAATTATTTTATATGAACTTTGTTATCTGAAGTCTTTCTCAAAGACCAAGAACCAATTTGGTGATGCCTTCTTCTTAGAACATTGTATCCAAAGTTACAAATATAAGCAAAAGAGGAAATTTACTGTGCCTTTATATATGAATTATTTTGTAGGACATTTGGCTCAAGACTGCTTCCATGCAAAAGGAGGCAAGGCATATGAACTAATACCAGATGATGAAGTTATTTCACCTAGTAAAGAAACAGATACTTCATCTAGCAGGAAAAGAAAAAAGGTCAATACTTATTTTACTTACATTTCATGATTGGGTAAAGGATTAGCTGAGATAGGCTTGCATTTGATAATTGCAGAAATATTTTGCATTTATAGTTCAGGTCTACATAGTAGATAGCTACAGAATCAGAATACTCTCACTCAGGGGCGGATCCAGCCATTTGAAAAAGGAGGGGTTCCCAACCCAGGACAAAGGGGGGGTTCCAACTATATGTCCCCATTCAAATGCATTGATCGTCCAAAAAAAAGGGGGGGTTCCAACCCCCGGAACCCTCCCCTGGATCCACCACTGCTCTCACTCAATATTTAACTTCACACCAGCGTCATATCATATGTCTAACTACAGGTTGAATAAGCATACTTTCCATGTCCTATGTGTGGTGTAATACTTTAGAACAAATGAATATGAATATGAAGAATATAATTGTAATATTAAATCAGTAAGTTGTATATGTAATTTAAGTCCACATTAAGTTAAATTTCAGTGTTAGAACTTTAAAATATTTGTAGGACTTAAAAAAGATTGGAATGTTAACTTTATTATGTATTAGGGACTACCTTTCCAACTCTTTCTGTCCATCTAAATAACATTGCTAGTTTCCCAAATGGTGTTTTCTTCAAGTGTTCATCTGATACCCATATATGATATGTATTTGCTTTGGTAAAATAAGTTGTAGTTTGAAATTGCCATCACAAAATTATTTGTTTCTTCTTTTTGAATTTCCATGTAGGTGTATTTCATGTATATGGTGAGTTGATCTGATTTTTACTGATATCTTAGTTTTTGTCAAAATTGTTCCTGATGTTGTTAAGTTTTAAAAAGTGAGGATTTATACAGAGAATATTTTCAAAGAAAATAAGAAGTCTGAAAAGAAGTGTTGAGACAGTTACATGGTAAAATCCAAAAAGAATATACATGTACTAAATAGCAACTAATTTTTTTAGCATACTTTTTTTTTGCTTTAGACCTCTCTTTCCAACTTCAATACAGTTTATTATTAAAATTTTCCAAAAAACATTGTATACAGGTTCAATTTGCTTTATTTTTCTACTCACAAAAGTTGTGACATTAAATCACTCATAAAAATCAGTTGGTAAACAGTAAAGAAATTTCATAAAAATCAACATGTTAAAATAGATAACTCTTTATTACACAGAAAGAAAAGAAAGAAAAGAAAGCAAAGAAATCTAAGAAACATCGCCATAGTGATTCCTTATCAGAAGATGAAACAGAAAAATCTCATAAAAAGGTAGATTATTGTTTGAAGGGTGAAATAGCTATATCACATTTTAAAGTATCAAAGGGTCACATGTTTAATAATAATAATAATAATAATAAATTCTTTATTTAAAGAGGGTAAACACAGTTAGTTACAAATACTAATCTTCCCTGAGGCCCTCAAATACATGTATACAATACACAAAAAATAATAATAATAAGAGAAAAAAGCAAACATACAACATATAAACACAATTGTATAGACATAATAGTTCAATGTACATGTACCATGATTAAAAGATATAAAACAGTTACAGATTGCATGTAGTAAATAGATATAATATACAAATCATTAAAATCATACATTCTAAGAGTAATAGTTGCAATCATTTCAGACTGAATATTGGGACTGTCTCAAGTATTGTTTTATAATTTGTTTAAAAGAATAAGTGTTTTGCACTTTACGCATTTCATATGGTAGTCCGTTCCATAAAACTGATCCAGAATAAGCAAAAGATTTTTTAAACAGTTCAGTTTTTGGCTTTGGAACTATCAAATTACCTTGAGTAACACCCCTTAAGGCATAAGGATTATTAACAGATATAAGTTGAAACTTTTGAGATAGGTACTGCGGTGCTTCTTTCCGCATACATTTTTAAATAGCAATAAATATTTGTGGTATTTGATTCTGTTTTCTACTGTCATCCATCCAAGTTGTTTAAATAAGGGGGCTGATGGGGATAATGGGTCTGCATCAAGAATTAATCTTGCTGCTCTTTTTTGAAGTTTTAATATTCTTACTATCCCTTCATTTTTACATTCTCCCCAAACAATACAGCAGTAATCGATGAGAGGCAGAATATACCCATTATAATATGCTTTCCTGGCATTAATATCCAAAAATTTCTTTAATTTAGAAAGAAGGTATATTCTTGATGAAATGTTAGCACAAATTTGATCAATCTGATTTTTCCAGCTAAGTATGCTGTCAATTTTAACAACTTATAATTTCTCACATGATGAATTTTGTAGTGTTTCTGAATTTATTACTAAATTTGGTTGAAAAGATTGGGTTGATAACTTCTGACTTGTTCCAGTAACCAAACATTTAGTTTTTTTGGTATTGATGAACATATTATTCATTTTGCACCATTCTTCAACTTTGCATAAATTTTCTTGAACATCATCATGTAAATTTTCTATACTTTTCCCGGATTTATGAAGAGTAGTATCATCAGCATACAAGTCTGTTTTACAATTTTTAATGCAAAGGGGAAGGTCATTTATAAATAAGACAAATAATAGAGGACCTAGTATAGATCCTTGGGAGACACCAAATTTCACATCTTTTTTATCAGAATTAACATTGCAAATGTTTACTTGCTGTGTTCTATTACTTAGGTATGACCTAAAAAAACCTACTGCAGACTCACTGAATCCGTAAATAGCAAGCTTTGAGCAAAGAATGTCATGATCTACAAGATCAAATGCTTTTTTAAAGTCTAACAGTATTGCTAAGTTTAGATTGCCATCATTCATTTCTTGCAGCCATTTGTCAATGATATCAATAAGTGCAGTTTGACAAGAATGATGTGGCCTAAAACCTGATTGTGTAGGATGTAAAAGTTTAAATTTAGACAAGTACTTATACATGTTATTTGAAACATGCCTTTCTAATACTTTTGATAGAGATGGAAGTACAGAAATTGGTCTGTAATTTGTTGCTAAAACCTTATCACCATCTTTGTAAACTGGTGTTACCTTAGCATTTTTCAGTAATGAAGGATAGATACCAGTATCTATCATTCTGTTGAATATATATGTGAGAGGAGAGGCAATACATGGGGCACTTATTTTAAGGATTTGGGGTCCAATATTATCAGTTCCTGATGATTTATTTACATCAAGTTTAATTAACTCATCAAATAGCTCATTTATCTTTATTGGTGGTATGGTAAATTTCTCATGTTTTTGTTGTTTTAATTGATTTTTAATGAATGTTCTAAGATTATTGAAATCTGCCTTGCCAACAGATGTAATATCCCTTTGCTCTCTTAGTTTCACTGATCATTTAAAAGTCAATGGAATCTAAGGTATGATACAGATTGACAGAGTTGTATATATGTAAAGTGGAATAGATTTGAAATATCAAAACCAAAACTTTCTGCTGAGATTGAATAATTAGGCAAAAATAGTAAACTTAGGAGTTTAAGATAAAATGTTATGGTCCAACATGTTTTCAATAATTCAACGATTTAACCTCCAATATATTCAAGGTCAAAGGAGATGTTGAAGGTCAATGAGAGATTAAGTGAAAAGAAAAATCACAAAAACACTGAACTCTGAGGAACTTCAAAACGGAAAGTCCCTAATCAAATGGCAAAATAGAATGATAAAACACATGCACATCAAACAAATGGACAACAACTGTCATAATCCTGACTTGATACAGGCATTTTCAAAAGTAGAAAATGGTGGATTGAACCTTGTTTTATAGCGCTAAACCTGTCACTTGTACGACAGTAGCATCGATTTCCATTATATTGACAATGATGCATGAACAAAATGTGACAATTATGTGAACTATTGATACTCCCTTTGAAGAATTAACTCCAAAGACATTTCATGATTTCAGAAAATTTTCCAGGCGTGATTAATTTCTAGATATGATAACTATCCCGTATTATTGACAATTATTGATACTTCCTTTGAAAAATTAAGTGGGAAAGACATTACATGATTTCAGAAAATTTTCCAGGCGTGATTAATTTCTAGATATGATCATGATGATAACTATCCCGTATCATTGACAATTATTGATGCTTCCTTTGAAAAATTTAGTGGGAAAGACATTACATGATTTCAAAAAATTTTCCAGGCGTGATTAATTTCCAGATATTATAGCTATTCCATATCATGGGCCAAAGATTGAATGAAATGTTGCAAAGTTATAACAAAAAGGTTTAATTATGAACTGATGGAAATATGATTGTTTTGTCAGAATATATGCTGATTATGGAAACATGATTGTTTTGTCAGAATATATGCTGATTATGGAAACATGATTATTTTGTCAGTATATATGCTGATTATGGAAATATGATTGTTTTGTCAGAATATATGCTGATTATGGAAACATGATTATTTTGTCAGTATATATGCTGATTATGGAAACATGATTATTTTGTCAGAATATTTGCTGATTATGGAAACATGATTATTTTGTCAGAATATTTGCTGATTATGGAAATATGATTATTTTTGTCAGAATATTTGCTGATTATGGAAATATGATTATTTTTGTCCGAATATTTGCTGATTATGGAAATATGATTATTTTGTCAGAATATTTGCTGATTATGGAAATATGATTATTTTTGTCAGAATATTTGCTGATTATGGACCTTATTACAGTTTTGAAAATGATTACAACTCTCATGGATGATTATGTGATTGTTGCTTCCTTTATACCACAACATCAACTTTACAGATAATTATAGTACACCTGCATACCCTTGCTTGCTTTTCACAATTCAATTTTAATTCTTCATATTTTTTATATTTGCAGAAACATAAGAAACACAAACACCACCATCATAAACATGAAAAGAAGAGTCGGCATGATAACAGCAGTTCAAGTAGCGATGGATGAACATTTTACACATTTTCTAAAACTATTATATGTGCTGTTTTTTATATAGAATAATGATTGATGATTGTTGAGAACATGCTGATATCTGTGTTTAGACAGTGTGGTTCAATAGGGTATGTTCCCTCTATAGGGAATTTTGACATTTTATTATTGTTGTATCCTTAGATGAAACAATCTACATTAAGTTGAGTTATGAAAATTACAAAATGCATTGAGTTATTTATTAGAACATGATTCGGTACAAGTGATTGTGAAGAATTTATTTAGTAATAATGTGTCAGAGTGCAAGAGGAAAGGTTCATGAAATGATTCATAAAATCACCTTTTTGCCCTTCAATAATTAGTTTATTTAAAGAGAAAAACTACAAAACATAATTCAAAGTAGAGTCTTGATGAGCCCCTAGATATTCCAATGTTTTATCATTGAAATCGAAATCTTCATCTTATTACACAGACTTGTCATGAATGATTATTTTGTGTGTTTCTTCATTACCATTTTATACTGTAATGTGATGCATACTGCTGTGACCATATTTTTAACTCAAATTGTTTACCTCAAGGTGACACTGAATCTGATGACTTTTTCACAAGTCAGATATATGATTCAGAATGTTTAATTGTTTAACTATGTTCATGTTTTATTTAAAAGTAGGTCTCAAATATCATTGTCACATGCGTGTAACACAAAGTTTTACTTTAAAATAAAAAATTGGAAATACTATAAAGCTTTTATATTTTGGGTATGGTTGGACAAAGTCCAAACACAGCTTATAGTATGGTGAAGACTGGCAGATCCAGGAAACATTGCATGCCCCATTCGTGTAATCAACTCCTCCTACATATTTGACCCAAGACCATGAACTTTCACACAAACATTACAATCATATCGAAGTTTTGCACCTGATACTATGAAAATGATGGATGATTTGTTTCCCCTTTTCAGAACGTGGGAACTAAATAATATTTCAGATCACTTTGCAAAAGATGGACTAGTTTGTGTAATCACAATCACAATCTGATTGAAATATGGAACCTTTTCATGCTTGCTTACAATCATCTTACTTTGGTCCATTTCACTTTCTATTTAACGAATGTTTGGGAATGTGTTGTCAGAACCTTTTTACTAAATTTTGGTTCATGAATTGTATGTTAATCCGATTTATAACATCAAATCCTGCAGTTTCAGACCATATCCTTCACAGACAGATTTCACACAAGTCATGTAGTAAAGGAGACTAAATCACAATAATTTAGATTGACCTGACTCTGAAGTAATGACAGGTATATCAACTCCTCTTATTTTGTCACAGGTATTGTGTTCTAAATAAAACTGGGTCTAAATATTTGTTATTTAAATTATTGATTAAATAGGTAATTTTATAATGTAAATAGGTAATATGATACTTAAATGAGACATGTCGACATGGAACTAAACACCATTGTTAATAGTCTACATAAGTTCTTCCTTCTTACTTTCTTGGAAATAACTTTACTAGAAAAAAAGTTCATTGGTTATTGTCTACATTTGTAAACGGAATTTTAAAAATGTTTTTATAGTTTCGAGAAGATAAAAAAAACTTCCATCATGAACTGAACATTCCTTTGTAGTATAAATTCTTTTAACAGAACATGTATAAAAAAAAAGCATTCCATTCCTTGTGTATCACAGAAGTTTATGATTTTTTTTATAAGTCGGATATGATACTACATTAAACAATAGCAGAAGTTCATTATTAGACTAGTAATGGACTTCTGACAATAGGCAATAAAAATTTACACAAACATACTTTTATTAAATGGGTATAAAATGACCAAAAAAAATAACTTCTTACCAATAAGACAAAGGATAAAAGGGAATGGCAAAATTATTTGCAGGAAATTTTAAAACTCTTGAAAAAAAAAGTTTATCAATATTTAGCAAAAAATTTCAAAGTATTTATTAAAAGGTCAACGTTGATATTACCCGGAATGCTTTTAACACCTAATAAAAGTCAGCGTAAGATTATGGCACTTTCCGAAAACTTAGCAATGAACACGTATGAGGAAGATTGACTGAAATTTTTATACATGCTTAACCATTAACAGTCAGTGAAATATGTCTAAACGGACTCAATCATTATTTGGCTGTTAGTAATGGAAATGTTGCGACGTATTACCGATGTTTTATGCTTTTAAATTAAAATACAGTGTTGACTGCTGTACCTCTAATTTTGTCATTTTTAACTATTTTGTCTGTTTGGTTTTTTTTCACACATCGTTGTTTATATAATGCATGGAAATTTATGCGACTGTCATACAAGTGAGAGGTTAAGCTAGCTATAAAACCAGGTTGAATCCAGCATTTTCTTCATTAAAAATGCCTGTACTAAGTCAGGAATATGACAGTTGCAATCCATTCGTTTCGTATGATGTATTTGAGCTTTTGATTTTGCCATTTGATTAGGGATTACGTTTTGAATTTTTCTCGGAGTTCAGTATTTGAGTGATTTCCCTTTTTACTTGCCATGGGAAATAGAAGCACTCCCGTAACAGTGTGAACAACCGTAATACTAATGTTGGTTAAACTACTGAATCGTTTATAAGATTAAAAAAAAAACAAAAGTACCAGGAAAAACAAGCCGCAAACAAGCTGCTGTATAGTTTTCACCTGACTACTTGTGCATAAAAACCACAAACAGTTGTTTTTTACCTTTGTATTGTACTTTATGCATATTTTTTTTTAAATTTCTGTGATGCTATTATTGGGTTTCTTTATAACGTAGAAAGTGTTGCATGTAGTCTTTATACAAAATGATATGATCTATAAATGAATTCGAATTTGAATTTACTATGTAGACAAGGGAGTATCCCTAAGGGTTTCAACATAGATTCATACTGAAGATAATAATGTATATGGATTTATAAAAGAACATAACGTAATGTATTGAATATGTTTATTTGTTCAAAATTTTAAAAACTGTTAAATTTTGAAACCACTGAAGGTACACCATCTATCACCATACATGTGCTGTCCTATACCATCAGTTCTGATGCGGACCTTGTCTTTTGCTGCAAGATGCAGCAATACACTTTGGGTCGCAGACACATGCCCTGAGGATAATCCTCTACCATCAGGATAGTTGCCAGCAATAATGTTGCCATTGTGCATTAACTGTGTTGCGAAATACTTTGAATAGTAGGTGAGAGTTGTCCAGGAAAAATAATATAGACCTTCGTAAGGTGCAACAAACTGTCCAGTGGAAGCATCCTATCCAGAACCTGTGTTGATAACTACCTTATCAAATATCACTGTAGATCCACTTTTGACATTAGTTTGACCTTTTGAAGATTCAGCCAGAAATCCAACCATTTTATGACCATCTGAAAAGATCAAAAGTTGATCATATATTATACAAAGTGTGTAATAGGAAATTGAAAACATGTCAGATTACTTTGATACTCGGTATATGATATATATTTTTCTTGTATTCCTTAAATGATGATCATTTGAAATCTTGAAACAGATCTGTTGTTGTGTACTCACTAGGACATATTATTACAAATCACGTCGCCAATTTTTGGTTCCCATCTTCACTTTTCATTATAGTTGTTGCAAATAAATATGGAAGTAGAAATTAAATAGAGCCACAAATGGTGGCACACATTTTGCCGGAAAGATGGATGTTTAGGTTTTTTTTTATTTAGAATAGAAGCAAACAGAGCTTGCTGCATGAATACAATATACTGAGTAGTAAGGTTGAGTGTATACAGTTATTTCTATAGAATGTCAATGGAGGAGCCTAACATAGGATTATAAATGAAATAAATAACAGATTTATGCGAAGAACAGGGCATTTGTGTAATAACTAATCTATCCTGGTTCCCGTTACTACGTTCTGATAGCCATACGCCAAGTTAAAGTCCTTTACATTAGAAGGAGTTAACATAAATGAATTATCAGTTCCTGTAAAATAAATCTCTGGTAATACTTTTTCAATTTAAAAGAGAAAATTCTTAGAAAGCTCAGATACTATCATGTATGTATTGATGATAGTAATAAGTGTAACTTGTGAGATTGCAATAAAACTACATTCTTAACTATAAAATAGATATCCATTTTAATTAAGGAATGGGTTTAATATATTTTTTGTCCATGAAAAATTAACATCAACAATGTGGTGCACACTGAATAACCCGCGTAGCTGGTTATTTTAAAGTGTGCATCACATTTTTTATGTTATTTCGAATAGATGGAAAATATGTCATTTCTTATAATATAATTTTAACTTCAATTTTAGACCGGAGTAAACCATGAAAAAACCTTGATGACGTCACTTTCCCATGACAAATTTTGGTTTATGAGCTGATAAACAAAACAATGTCTGCCAATCAGAAGACGCGTTACATTCAAAATTATATTATTCTAGAATAATGGATGAAAAATATAAGGAATAGAAAAAAAGGAGTAAACAAAGATAGAGAATGCAGAAATGAAGGACCCTTATCCATACCATTCTTGATTAGTTAATTTCAACATGAACCTAAAAGTCGGACAATTCTGCTGAAATTTATTCATTAAAATGACGTCATAGTGGCGTATAAGCTACAGGCGATCTATTTGCATTTGTTTTAAAATAAATAGTCCGTAGAATTCCGACAATCGGATGGATTGAATTCCTCTAACTTCATGGCCGAGTTCACTTAAAACTCTTCAATCGACTTCAGAGTTAATAGATTATCACGTGAACGCACTAGAGTTGATATTCGGAACAACTCTAAGTAACTCTAGGGTAAGGCCCCGACCAAGCATAACAAAATAAAATATTCTCATTGGTTTGACGTCATTCAAGAGTTTCTCGAGTTTAACCCTGGCTCGGTGAGGGTTGGAACCAGGGTACGAGGGGTTGACTCGAGTGGTTTAACTTAAATCGTTTTGTTGAAACCCGAGTAAGTAAAGTTAACTCGAGAGTTTCAAGTGAACTCGCCCCATATGACCAAATGCTTTTTCTTTGTTTGCGAATTTGAAAAGACGAAAAAAATATTAAATATTAAAAACAAACAACACGCATGGACTCGATTCAATCAAATGATTTAGAGTAGTACTTATAAGTTTACTAGTTTCTTTTACTTACTCAATTCTTTAGTATCACAATCACATCGCCTTTCTGTAGTCTCTACTAACTTAAGCTGGTATTGAATGATCTTCCACAAGTTGGCATTTTTAAAACAAGCTTTGTGAGCATTGACTAATAAAAGAAGTATGAAGCCGAAAACGTAAAGAGCAATTACTGTAAGCAGACTGGAAAAAATAATATTACTATACATGCACTTCATGAAATATTACATATACATGTTTACAAAACAGGTATTGACTACTTAAATGATTATAACTATATCGGTAGTAAGGTCAAACTAAACACCCCAAACTGACAAGGTGATTCAATCAATGATCTGTGGTAAAAAAAAATTATTAAGATGAATAGTAATCAGTAAATCACTGTGTCTTGAAAACCTAATATCTTCTTCACATATATGCCTGATTAGTCATGAAATCTGATAACTTTTGGTGATGAGACCAAGTCACTAGGTCATGTTGTATCTATTCTTAAAACTCCATATAGTGTCTGGGGTTGTTTAATCTCATGAAATTAAGAATATTTTGTACTACCAGAGATCAAATGACAATAGACCACCGTACAATGTAAAAAATCTATAGCGTATGATCAGCTTAACAAGGCCCCGTAAGAAACAAAAATTCTAACGAGAACAATAACGGTCTTATTTATAGCAATTTTTTTTTCGACAAACGATTATTTGAGACAAGTTTATTAACATCTGTTTAAAACTCTTAGAAAAGCTTCTCATTGCAACAAAATAATATTCGAAGGATTACTGGTTAAGGGAATACAATAAAAGTAAGACTTACGCCTGTTTAGAAAAAAATAACAATAGTTCAACTGTATCATGTATCAACTAAGATACCGACATACGCATTTAAAAAAGTAATCCTTCCTTCATCAGCTTGAAAATTTAGTCAAGTTCATGTGACCGATCAGATGGATATATTTTGTTATTATCCTTGATGGTTATTTTCCCTACCAATACATTATCATTATTGCATGTTATCAAGATTGTGTGCTTTTTGTTGACTGGATATAACGTTTTACAATAAATCCATTTGAGGTGTACTGATTGACATTGTAATCTTGGAAAACATACATCGTTCATTAGTTGAAATAAAGTTTTAAACTAGATTTCAATATCTGCGAGTACTCTAAGGTCGGTACTTTTTGTGTCTTTTTTCTTTTTCTTTTTTTTTTTATAAAGTAAGAACCGATCTTATGAGTCAATCCCTTTCCAAATGATTTCTACAGGGTTTATTTCTCATGTTATGTTGTTACACCACAGTTTAAAGATTGAGAATTTTTAAGTGTATCATCATGGTCAGTCATTCTAACCTCTTTGAATTGTCAACCCTTTGCATACTTAACTGTAAGTAATTTGCTAATTGGTGAAGACCTTATGGTGACCTGCAATTCCTCAAATCTCCGTTCTTTTGTCCATGTATAGTTGGATTCATTCATTTGGCAATGATGCCGCATCTTCCTATGTTTTTTAATGTACCTATCATTTATTTTAGAGACCAAATATAGTTGATGTACTTAAACCAATAACTAAAAAATGACATAAGCACGGCTTTAAAAGCTAATGAACCTGAAAGAAATGTCTAGAACATTAGAATTGATATATGAATATATGCTCATAGATAAAATACAAGACAGAAATAACATTTATATCAAACATCGATTAAATAGAGATAAGCACACATTGGTGACGTTCGATGCCGCTGAGGTTTAATAATAAGAAGCCAATGTTTATCCCTAGTACCATTTTGACAGGGCTTTATCAAACATGCCGCAAACTATTAGTTTTCAATTTTGTTATTTGGTTTACCTTATGGCTCACTTGGTGCTGCTGATTTTCACTTGTGAACGAGATTTTTCCCTTCTTTTTAAAACCTACTAAATATTTCTATCCTATTTATGTATTATTGCCTACTAATTTGTATCTGAAATAATAATCTGTTTTAAGCTTTTTGTTTTGAAATTGACTTACAGTGTATGAAAATTAACAAAGGGTGTGTTCTTACCTCATGGTTTCCGTCAGGTTCTTTGGTATTTAGACCTGTTTCTGAAAGTCTGTTTGACATGTTTTATTAATGAGTAACTTTATAATGTCAACAGGTAATATGATCTTCGAATTCAAACATGTAAAAAGGTCATTAACGATATTCAATCCTTTGTAAAGTTTCTTGGAAACAACAATTTCTACAAATTGTATTTCGTTTACAAAATGACTCTTTATTGAATACCAAGTCCTTGATATGGCAAAATTCTTAAGAATATACTAGTGCGGTTTTTTGAAACGTAATATTTAAAATTTAACAGCAGAAAAGGCATTTTTTGCACTGCCAATTTAACAGTTTACGTCAGAACATCAAATTTATATCAAAGTAAAGTTTGATATCGTTTTTAATGTCAATCATTGGTTATATGATGGCCAACTGATTACCATAATTGACATTTGTTACTTAGTATTAATGTGGTACCTAATACCTTGACTAAAATTAATTTGGCCCGATTGATTTTCACAAAATTTTGACAAAATATTTACTTTGACCCTTTGAACAAAAATACAAAAGAATCAAAAAACTTGAACCAATCGCTTTCTTGGAAACAAATGGTTGGATATATAGAAGTTTGACAAACACTAATTTTGATCATTTAAAAGCTGAATATTTCCTTAACAATACAACGTGATTAAAGCATTCAGCTGATTTTACAGAGTTATCTCCCTGTTGTGTAATATTCCACCTTACGCGATCAAAATGTCCCGCGGGCTCAAATATTTTTTGGAAGCCCTGTAAATTGTGTATTGAAATTTGTAATTTTTTCAGAAGTGTAAGATTAAATACATTTAAACCATAATTCAGGGACATTTTAGTACCCATCTTTGTATAGCAGAGATTAAAATGGTTTTTGTCAAATTTAACTGAAAAATTGAAGTTTATGATTCTAACTGAATACCATTAGTTATATTTTATTAAATGTCTCTTAACTGTATAAAACTTGCTCATGTCTCATTAATGTATCCGACATATAAACTATAATATGAATTACCAAAGTATTCAATAGCAGTTCAACTTCTTCTCGTTAAACCCATGGTCTGGCGTAGTTCTCATTTGAATCCATAACAATTTTGAAGTTATGGTTCCACTTGATGTGTTGGGGTTCTCTAAAGTTAGGACCATGAGAAATGACCTTTCGGAGATTTTCATGTTGAATTATGTTTATATCCCCAGTAATGACATGGCCAGAGGGACTGTAATTATAAGGCGAGTGGGAACTGTCACATGTCAGAGGTTTTTTAGGCAGTTAAGCTGCCTTATGCGAGCACCCTAGATTTGTGTTCTACCCAATAAATGCTGAAATATGTGTCATTGTTATTATCTAGCTGGATGTTATGTTATTTATTACTAATTGGACATTTTTTTCATACTTTTAATTCTTGATTACAAAAAATATGACCAGAAAAACCTTAAATGATCGTCGATTTATCCAAAAGTTTTGAAGTTGCACATAGGAAGTAGGGCACATTAGGAATCTTTATGTAGTTTATTATCCCCTGAGATTTTGGCTTAGCTGTCAAAGAACAAATGTATGAAATGTTTAATCGCCGAAAATCTCTAAAGACAAGTAGTTTAGATTTCCCAAATGGCAAAAGTCGTAGGAATATTGTTTGTCGTCAATACGTAGTCAACTACGTCAGTAGTCTTAAAATAAGTTCCACTGTTCATGCTGTTGGCGGCAATTTTCAATTATAAGACGAAATTTTTGTATCTTTTCAATTTGGAGGCAGGGGTTCCACTTTTGCAGTCAGACTTTCGACTTGGTTTCTAGCTACGCTCGACATGCCCGACTTGAGAGGCCTGAAATAAAAATAAAATAACTTTGCAAACCTTTTTACCAAAGTCTCCTAATAAACGATCTCAAAACTTGTTTTTAGCATTATTATTCATGACAGAGATGTTCATTTCGTTCAACCGCTAGCTTTATACAGAAAATCGCCGACAAATAATGTGTAAATTCGAGTAAAATCGTAACTGACAAAAACAACATTGAAAACAAAATGGCTGACATGAGAAGAAAATTACAATATCGGATCAGATTCCGGAAGCGGATATGGGTAACTCCGGGTTTTGGCGATCAACTTTTAAAAAAATCAGACAGATGACAAAATACATATTTGCATGGTAAATAAATATAACCACTAGAATTGAAAAACAAATGATATATGTAAAAGAATGAAAAAACAGAAAATATTTTGTACTTTTTGACATATTTTAATGTCAAAATCTAATACATTGTGAGTCTTTGTGACAGCTAGGAACAGTATATCTAACAATATATATGGTCCTGGTAACAGTATAAATTTTCTTAATCAGTAATAAATATTGGTAAAGCTAGTTAGAAGCTTTTAAAGTTTAAACATTTTACTGCAATTTCAATGGGTATTTTTTTTTCTCAATTTTGATGGGTCAGTTTCAATGACCCATCTTATTTTACACATATAGTGCAACTAGATTATATGATACCTGAATGTAAGCAAATCATATGATATGTATGTGGAGTCCTTTGGGGCATTCTACCCCTCCTGTTTGATAACTTTGAAACGGATGAGATCCCCACTTCTCAACCATATACATTCATATATGGGACTATATAACTAATCAAATGAAATATAGGTGAAGTCCCTAAGGTCACCCACCACCTCCTGCTTTAGAACTTGGGAACAGTCGAGATCCCCACCCCTCAACCATATTTATTCATGTATGGGACAATATAATAAATCAAAATTAAATGAAATACAGGGGGCGTCCCTGGGGTCACCCCACCCCTCCTGTTTGGGAACTTTGAAACAGTCGAGATCCCCAACCCTAAACCATATATATTCATGTATGGGACAATATAATAAATCAAATGAAATATAGGGGGAGTCCCTGTGGGTCATCCCAACCCTCCTGTTTGAGAACTTGGAAACGGTCGAGATCCCCACCCCTCAACCATATTTATTCATGTATGGGACAATATAATAAATCAAAATCAAATGAAATACAGGGGGAGTCCCTGGGGTCACCCCACCCCTCCTGTTTGGGAACTTTGAAACAGTCGAGATCCCCACCCCTAAACCATATATATTCATGTATGGGACAATATAATAAATCAAATGAAATATAGGTGTAGTTCGTGGGGCCACTCTACCCTCCTGTTTGAGAACTTGGAAACAGTCGAGATCCTCACCCCTTAAACATATATACTAATGTATGGGACTAAAAAACAAATCAAATAAATTATAGGGGGAGTCCCTGCGGTCACCCCACCCCTCCTGTTGTTTGAGAACATGGAAACGGTCGAGATCCCCACCTTTAAATTAAACCATATTTATTCATGTATGGGACAAAAAAACCACCCCTCCTGTTTGAGAACTTGGAAACGGTCGAGATCCCCACCCCTAAACCATGTATATTCATGTATTGGACAATATAACAAATCATATGAAATGTAGGTGTAGTTCGTGGGGCCACTCTACCCCTTCCTGTTTGAGAATTTGAAAACGGTTGCGACCCCCACCCATAAACCATATATATTCATGTATTGGACAATATAACAAATCAAATGAATCATAGGGGGAGTCCCTAGGGTCACTGCACCCTCCTGTTTGAGAACTTGGAAACAGTCGAGATCCTCACCCCATAACCATATATACTAATGTATGGGACTAAATAACAAATAAAATAAAATATAGGGGGAGTCCCTGCGGTCACCTCACCCTTCTTGTTGTTTGAGAACATGGAAACAGTCGAGATCCCCACCTTTAAATTAAACCATATATTTTCATGTATGGGACAAAAGAATCACCCCTCCTGTTTGAGAACTTGGAAACGGTCGAGATCCCCACCCCTAAACCATGTATATTCATGTATGGGACAATATAACAAATCATATGAAATGTAGGTGTAGTTCGTGGGGCCACTCTAACCCTTCCTGTTTGAGAATTTGAAAACGGTTGCGACCCCCACCCATAAACCATATATATTCATGTATTGGACAATATAACAAATCAAATGAATCAGAGGGGGAGTCCCTAGGGTCACTGCACCCTCCTGTTTGAGAACTTGGAAACAGTCGAGATCCTCACCCCTTAAACATATATACTAATGTATGGGACTAAATAACAAATCAAATAAAATATAGGGGGAGTCCCTGCGGTCACCCCACCCTTCTTGTTGTTTGAGAACATGGAAACAGTCGAGATCCCCACCTTTAAATTAAACCATATATTTTCATGTATGGGACAAAAGAACCACCCCTCCTGTTTGAGAACTTGGAAACGGTCGAGATCCCCAACCCTCAACCATATTTATTCATGTATGGGACAATATAACCAATCAAATGAAATACATGGGAAGTCCCTGGGGTCACCCCACCCCTCCTGTTTGGGAACTTTGAAACAATCGAGATACCCACCCCTAAACCATATATATTCATGTATGGGACAATATAATAAATCAAATGAAATATAGGGGAGTCCCTGTGGGTCATCCCACCCCTCCTGTTTGAGAACTTGGAAACGGTCGAGATCCCCACCCCTAAACCATATATATTCATGTATGGGACAATATAACAAATCATATGAAATATAGGTGTAGTTCGTGGGGCCACTCTACCCCTTCCTGTTTGAGAATTTGAAAACGGTTGCGATCCCCACCCATAAACCATATATATTCATGTATTGGACAATATAACACATCAAATGAATCATAGGGGGAGTCCCTAGGGTCACTGCACCCTCCTGTTTGAGAACTTGGAAACAGTCGAGATCCTCACCCCTTAAACATATATACTAATGTATGGGACTAAATAACAAATCAAATAAAATATAGGGGGAGTCCCTGCGGTCACCCCACCCTTCTTGTTGTTTGAGAACATGGAAACAGTCGAGATCCCCACCTTTAAATTAAACCATATATTTTCATGTATGGGACTAAAGAACCACCCCTACTGTTTGAGAACTTGGAAACGGTCGAGATCCCCAACCCTCAACCATATTTATTCATGTATGGAACAATATAACCAATCAAATGAAATACAGGGGAAGTCCCTGGTGTCACCCCACCCCTCCTGTCTGGGAACTTTGAAACAGTCGAGATACCCACCCCTAAACCATATATATTCATGTATGGGACAATATAATAAATCAAATGAAATATAGGGGAGTCCCTGTGGGTCATCCTACCCCTCCTGTTTGAGAACTTGGAAACGGTCGAGATCCCCACCCCTAAACCATATATATTCATGTATGGGACAATATAACAAATCATATGAAATGTAGGTGTAGTTCGTGGGGCCACTCTACCCCTTCCTGTTTGAGAATTTGAAAACGGTTGCGATCCCCACCCATAAACCATATATATTCATGTATTGGACAATATAACACATCAAATGAATCATAGGGGGAGTCCCTAGGGTCACTGCACCCTCCTGTTTGAGAACTTGGAAACAGTCGAGATCCTCACCCCTTAAACATATATACTAATGTATGGGACTAAATAACAAATCAAATAAAATATAGGGGGAGTCCCTGCGGTCACCCCACCCCTCCTGTTGTTTGAGAACATGGAAACAGTCGAGATCCCCACCTTTAAATTACTGTGGATTCATTATTTTTCGTTGGATACCAATTTTCGTCGATTTCGTGGGTACAGTGGAACCACGGAATCAAATGTTCAACGAATATCATCTTTTAAATAGGCGTTGTATACAGAGATTGACAAAACCACGAAATCAAATATCCACGAATATGCAAGTTTTCAGCAATCCACGAAAATTGATAGCCACGAAAAAAAAATGAATCCACAGTAAACCATATATTTTCATGTATATATGGGACAAAAGAACTAATCAAATGAAATATAGGGAGAGTCCTAAGGGTTACCCTACCCAATCCTGTTTGATAACTTGGAAACAGATGAGATCCCCACCCCTCAACCATATATATTCATGTATTGGACAATATAACAAATTCTGAAGTATAGGGGAAGTCACTGGGGTCCCCCAACCCCTCCTGTTTGAAAACTTGATAATGGTCGAGATCCCCACCCCTAAACCATATATATTCATGTATGGGACAATATAAAAAATCAAATGAAAAATAGGGGTAGTCCCTTGGGTCTCCCCACACCCTCTTGTGTGTGTTTTGAGAACTTGTAAAGATTGAGATACCAACTCCTAAACCATATTCATTCCTGTTTGTCATTTCAAAAAGATTGAATGACATACAAGGTCAATCTCATAGGCGTCACATATGCATATCACTTTGCTAGACCTAACACCTGTCATTTTATTTCAAACTTAGACATCATGGACTTGGGGTGAAGGTGGGATTCATTTACATTTACTATGGACAGGTCAGTCAGACCTCACCATTGATCCCTGTAGTAGTAAACATTTGTCTGATTTGTGTCTCATAACTTTTGTACTGTAGAACACAAACTCAGTTTTCTTTCCAGGGAAGCAAGTCCATTCATACTTTTACAAGCTCGTACTAATGTCAACTTGAACTACTAACAGTCAACTAATACGAACAATTACGATCAACTAGAAGAACTGCAATCATTGCGAATTTGTACCACTGATGACTCAAGACTCATGACCACAAAAAAAAATATACTTGATATATACGTTGCTATTGAAGACCATGATAAATTATGAATTATTTGCCTTAATGATTAATTCAAAAAATGAACATAAATTTACAATTATATATGAATGTTTAATGTTTGTTCTTTTAAATCTTTAAAAAAAAATTGAAGTAACATTGCCACAGTTTTCATAATTATGTTTGCCTTGGTTTTTGGTTAACTGCCTACAATGCTTACAGCGCTTTGATTTAGATATTGTTCTTAATCAAGGTCCTGCAATGCTTGCTTATAGTTATCTACTTTGGGTGCAATGGATTTGAATTAACTGAAGGATACAATAGGAAAAGACGGATTTAGATAAAAAAAATTGGAATTTTAGATGTTACCTCCTTGTGATATGGAACGTTGCTGATGTAGATTGTATTTACTCCACTATTGGTAAAATGAACATGAAGGAATTTCTCTTTTCCTCATGTAAAGGTTTCGATCTTATTGTTTAAAAGGACGAAAAGAGCTAAATTACAAATTATACTGACAAGTCTACATATTGGAGAAAATGTATACATGCATGCTTTGTCAATCAAACGGAATAACCGTTTCACAGTTGATATCGGATATGTTCCTCACATCGTAACTACAATCCCCTTCCCTTTTCACGAATGTTACCGGATTTGTAATAGCATAAGTAACACGACGGGTGAATGATGTGGAGCAGGATCTGCTTACCCGGAGCACCTGAGGTCACCACAAGTTTTTGGTGGGGTTCGTGTTGCTTAGTCTTTAGTTTTCTATGTTGTGTCTTAGGTACTATTGTTTGTTTGTTTGTCTTTTTCTTTTTTAACCATGGCGTTGTCAGTTTATTTTCGATCTACGAGTTTTGCTGTCCTTCTGTTAACTTTGTCCCTTTTTAAGAAAGTTAACAGAAAATGATTTTTTTAAATGTAATGTAACCCTAGCGAATGTTGAAGGTGTGACAGAAGGTCACCAAAGCTCCCAGGGGGCATCTAGATTTGGAATACTGTTTTCAAATTGCAAGCGTTGAACTATTGTATAGAACTTTACTTTGCTTAAAAACTTCACTCTGTCCAATTCTTATAGTACAAGTTTATTTACATATTTTAAAGGTTGTTTTTCTCTTATATAATCAATAACAAAGTATGAAATATCTCGCTGTATAAAAATAATTAGATGTAGTATAACTGCTACATAGACAACAATTTCGGATATGTTCCTTACGTCGTAACTACAATCCCCTTCCCTTTCATGAATGTGACCTACCGAATTAGACTTTTTACCGGATTTGATATCACATAAGCAACACGACGGGTGCCACATGTGGAGCAGGATCTGCTTACCCTTTCGGAGCACCTGAGATCACCCCTAGTTTTTTGGTGGGGTTCGTGTTGTTTATTCTTTAGTTTTCTATGTTGTGTCGTGTGTGCTGTTTGTTTGTCTTTTTCATTTTTAGCCATGGCGTTGTCAGTTTGTTTTAGATTTATTAGTTTGACTGTCCCTTTGGTATCTTTCGTCCCTCTTTTACCAACGACGAAGGGACGACTATTAAAATAATTGGTCACCGTACAGGCTACATTGATGAACAAAACTTATAGAAATATGTAGCATTGGTGCTGTTTCAGTCGATTCAGTGTAGCTCTTTATAATATAAAAACTTAAACAATCTAATTTCAAATAATAGCTCTTGAATATTTGTTGGAATATAAAAAAACTAAAAAGAGAGGACATATTGTATAAATTCATAACACAAATTCGCTACGTGCACATGAAAATATCAAAGCAAAGAAACAGTCTTACATTGCTGTTCTTTATCTTAATGCAAAAGAAAAGCCTTCAACTTGGATTACAAATTTATTGGTATCTATACTCTTTGTTCTTAAAAATATTCGGTCTGTTAATCTGGGTTTTTTTTCATATGAACTTTGTTATCTGTAGTCTTTTCTCAAAAACTAAATACCAATTTTGTGATGCCTTCTTCTTAAAACATATTATCCAAGTTAAAAAAGATAGTCAAAAAAGGAAATTTACTGTGCCTTTATATTTCAGTTATTTTGTAGGACATTTGGCTGAAGACTGGTTCCATGCAAAAGGCAGTAAGGAATATGAAAGGAGCCTGTAATTCAGTGGTTGTCGTTTGTTTATGTGTTACATATTTGTTTTTCGTTCATTTTATTGACATAAATAAGGCCGTTAGCTTTCTCGTTTGAATTGTTTTACATTGCCTTATCGGGGCCTTTTATAGCTCACTATGCGGTATGGGCTTTGCTCATTGTTGAAGGCCGTACGGTGACCTATAGTTGTTAATGTCTGTGTCATTTTGGTCTTTTGTGGATAGTTGTCTCATTGGCAATCATACCACATCTTCGTTTTTATATAATACCAGAATATGAAGTTATCTCACCTAAAAATGAAACAGATACTTCATCTAGTAGGAAACAGAAAAAGGTCAATATTTATTTTATTTTCCTCTCAATATGTGGATTCAGGTTTGGTTGAGAAAAGTGTACATTGCAAAAACTAACTAAATTAATGATTTATTGTTTGGCATATATAGTTCGAATCATAACTTCAGAGAGATTACTTTGGAAGAATTATCTAAAGAAATTATGTAATTTCACATCAGGAACAATATCTAATGACTTATATGTGGTTCCATCAAGACAATTCTAAAATATCTATTAAGATTATTTGTTTATCATATTAGATTAATATTTGCCTAGCTAGATCAAGAGTTAAGTTGAAATCATTGTTACAAAACTATTTGTTTCCTGTCTCTTAACTTCAATATGTTTTAATGTATATAATGAGTTATACACCTTTGTACTGAAATCTTATTTTCCAACTAAATTGTCCTTAAAATGTTTGATTTATAAGGATATGGGATATGGAAAGGATGTATTCTGAAAGCTAAGTGGTATATGTTTGATTAACAGTTATATGATGAAAGAAATGTAATAAAAAAAAATACATGAGATTTGGCAAAGGTTCCTAAAAATGTCAATATTTCTAAGGTTTCAACTCTCTCAAGTAAAGTTGACTTTTAGTTGATTTTAGTTATATTTTTAGAACCTTTTTAGTCGTATTAGTCTTTGTGTGTTTTGGGTCATATAGATCCTTGAAATTTAATTTTTTGGTTTAAAGCACCATCGATGAAGTTTAATCCAGGAAAGCGATTTAGAGGTATAACATTTATGGAGTGTTATTTTCATCTTGTCAATATCTTTTTATTTTACAGAAGGAAAAGAAAACTAAGAAATCTAAGAAACATCGTCATCATAGTGATTCATTATCATAAGATGAAAAAGATAAATCTCATAAAAAGGTAGGTTATTGTCTGGAGGCTAAAAACCCTGCATCACATTATCATGTTCCGATAACTTTAGAATTCCAGTAGCTGATCTATTTATTGTCTGAAGGTAAATAATCCCTAATTTAGGCCCTGGTAGAGAGAACATTAAAGTTGTACATATTTTAAACAAAATAGTTTCTAGGTATAACTGTATTTTTTCAAAAAGTAAAAAGTATTTGGGTAATTTTTGTATCATTTAAAAGCATCAAGACTTGGGATCACTGTAAACCCTTGCTGAAAGTTTAATTTAAAAAAAACAGAATCGAAATTAGAATAAGATTATACACTTGACCTGTAGCTCAGATCAAAAGTACTTGTTTTTTTTTACTAATTATCTAATAGGAACATGTGTGCTCTAATTTGCAATAAAAATGGATTCAAACGCACTTTTGAAAATAGCTACAACTCTCATTGATGATTGATTGATTATTGCTTCCTTATTAAACATCCAGTGACAATTCTCATATGAAAGTTATTAAATATACTCGAATAAAACATATGTTTATTTATTTATATACCCCACATAAACTTTTTGGTGTATTATAGTACATCTGTCTACCTTGATTTCTTAACACAAATTAATTTAAATTTTTCATATTATTTTATTTGCAGAAACATAAGAAACACAAACATCACCATCATACACATGAAAAGAAGAGTCGGCATGATAACAGCAGTTCTAGTAGTGATGGATGAACATTCTACAGATTTTTCCTATGCTATTATATTTACTGTTTTTTTTTATATATAGAATAACGATTGACGATTATTGAGAACATGCTGATATCTGTGTTTAGACAGTTTGGTCACTAGGGTATGTTCCCTCTATAGGGAATTTTGATATTTTATTATTGTTTTGTCCTTTGATAGATCACTCAACATTAAGTTGAGTTACGAAAATAACAAAATGCATTGAGTTATTTATTAGAACATGATTCGGTACAAGGTTGGTGTAGAATGAATTTGGTTATAATGTTTCAGTGTACACGAGGAAAGGTTCATGGAATCATTTAACATTACCTTTTTTTGCAATTCCAATATTAGTTTGTCAAAAAATTTGTATGGTTTTATTTATTAAAAGAGAAAAACTACAAAAAATAATTCAAAGTCGAGTCACGATGAACCCCATGATATTTCAATGTCATATTATTGGAATTTCAAATAGAAATCTTCATCTTATTTATAAACAGACTTGTCATGACTGATCATTTTGTATGTTTTGTCACTATCATCATGACCATATGATACTGTAATGTGATGCATACTGCTGTGACCAAATTTTTACCTCAACTTTTGGCCTCAAGGTGATACTGAATCTGATGACTTTTTCACAAGTCAGATATATGATTCAGAATATTTAATTGTTTCATTATGTTCATGTTTTATTGAGGAGTAGGTTTTATATATCATTGTCACATACGTGTACCAAAAAGTTTTAAAATAAAAAATTGGAAAATAATATAAAGCTTAAGTTTTCTTTTTCTTTTATTTTTTGATCTGGTAGTACAAAGTCAAAACACAGCTTATAGTATGGTGATGACTGGCAGATCCAGGGAAAATTGCATGCCTAATTCGTTTTATCAACTCCACCGTCATATTACCAAGATCCTGAAGCTTCACACAAAGATTGAATACATTTTGAGGTTATGCACCTGATACTATGACATAACAATGAAACCCAAGGAGTAAACAAAGATTAACAAAACCAAAGGACATTTACATCAACAGTTATAAATAATAAATAAGAAACAACACGAACTCTACTTAAAACCGGGAGTGAAATCAGGTGCTCCGAAAGGGTATGCATTTATATGTTACTATGGAATTGTCTAAGGATTTTTCCTCATTTTCAGAACATGGGAACTAAATTATATTTCAGATCACTTCGCAAAAGATGGACTTGTTTTGTGTTATCACAATCTGATTGAAATGGAACCTCTTCATGCTTGCTGACACTCATCTTACTTTGGTCCATTTTATTTTCTGTTTGAAAAATTTTTTTGATGTCAGAACACTGTTACTAAATTATTAAAGCTTAAGAATTGTATGATTGATCAACCATCAACTCCTATATCTTCAACATGTATAAAAATTGAAATAAACAAATATTTTCCAAACAGGCGACAATGGTAGCCTTTTTCAAGATACAGACTTCAGAAAGTGTTTTTTTTTTTTTTAACCAAACCTTGCTAGAATTAAAGAAAAGTTATTAGGACAGTATTTTTTTGGTCCAAAAAATATAGGTTCGCGTTGCTTTTCTAAGCGTAATTTGTAATTATCTCCAATGCCTATCAATTTTGCACTTAAAAATATGTGTCTCATCCTAACATTGAAAAGAAATCTCAGTTCCGTAAGATTCCGTAAGCATGCTAAGGGTAAAGCTAGAGAACTAATTTATTTTGCCTTTTGTATAAAGCAGAGTGCACAAAGTCTCTAATAATATAAAAAAAAATAACGGGCGCACATATCGACCAATCAGGATAAGCCATACTCTTAATTCTGAATACATGCTCATAAAGTGGCTTCGCCCATAGAATTAAATGATTTATTGTAACCTCGCGTGTACCAAAGAAGTTATGAATTCTAGAAATCGGTATTTTGATCGAATAAAGTTCATTACTAGACTAGTAATGCACTTTTAGCCAATAATTATTTGCAGACAAACTTATATTAAATGGTTATGAAACTATCAAATACAAACAACTGCTTACTAATAAGATAAAGCAGCAAAGGGAATAATACAATGTTGACTTCTGTACCCCTATTTTTTACATTTATACCTATTATCTCACATCATTGTCAATATAATTGAATTTCATGCGACTGTCATACAAGTGAGAGGTTTAGCTAGTTTTAAAACCAGGTTTGATCAACCATTTTCTACATCAGAAAATGCCTGTGCCAAGTAATGTATGTTCCAAAGATTTTTTGAGTACATTCAATCTAAGACTCTTTCATCTTGTAACAGTATTAAACCATTTGACTTTTCTACACTTTACACAAGTATTCCCCATTCTAAACTATACATAAGACAAATTGAAAGAGTATGAATTGCTTTGTCTCATAAAAAAGAATGGCCAACGTAAATACACGTATCTTGTCTTAAGGACGGATAAATCTTACTTTGTAAAGGATCACTCTAATTCAAACAAATTATTCTCCGAAACTGACAGTAGCAAGATGCTCTGTTTCTTGATTAACAACATGTTTGTTACGTTTGGAGGACGTGTTTTTCAACAGACTTTATGCCCATCTCCTTGCCGACTTGTTTCTTTATTATTATGAGACAAACTGACTTAATACGGAAACTTCTTAGGAAGAAAGATACGAAGTTAGCAATATCCTCAAATTTTACTTTCCGCAACATAAATGGTGTTCTCCCACTAAATAATTCACAATTTGGTGACTATGTTGAACTATGTGACTATATCTATCCCATCGAACTAGAGATAAAGGATACAACATATACAGTTAGGTCTGCCTTATATCTTGTCTTACATCTGGAAATTGACAATGAGTGACGGGTAAAAACAAAACTTTACGACAAAAAAGATAATTTTAGCTTCCCAATTGTGAACTTTCAATTTCTATGTAACAACTTTACAACAGCGCCTGCATACGGAGTATATATCTCCCAATTGATACGATATTCCCGGGATTGTATTTCCTATCATGATTTCATTGATAGAGGGTTGGTGCACACAAGGAAGCTATTAAACCAAGAGTTCCAAATGGTGAAGTTGAAACCATCCCTTCTTTAATTTTTAATTATTCTAAATACTAGGGATGTCAACGAGTACTCGAGTACTCGAGTATCGCTCGGTAGTACCGAATATCGATTACCAAAATGATACTCGACAAATCGGTTTCCCGTAGGAATGTTGTTGCTTCCTTAAGACTAACCAACAAATATTTTTATTGAGAGCACCTCCCGGGAAATTATATATTATTCAAAATTAGTAAAAATTAAAATACGATTAGAATTTGTTTGTTTAATTGTCATTTGAAATTATTCCAAACATGTAGGATATATGAAATAGAGCATTTTTCAAAGGCTGACACTTTTAGCTAATCTTCGTCTTTCCCCCAACTCTGTGCATTTATTCAGAACATATATTTCTGTCAGCAGGGCTGTTAGTTACCGAACAAATTTGAGAAATCGCTACATCCCAGTAAAAGTTGACAAGTTATATTTTTAGATAAAAACAAATTTGTTGCAACCTGTATCAACACTCAGAAAATGTTTGTTGATTATTAAATGTGTATTTAACGGTTCCCAAATACTGTTGTTTGAGTAATTATTTTTCTATAGATATTAATTATCTTTACTAGATTATTACAACTTGATATAATTAGTACACGTAGTAAATGAGCTATTAATTATGACATAAAATTACTTGGACTATTATATACTCCTAGGTAATTATGTTGAGGGTTTTACGATAATAAGACAACGAAATATATTTATACATAAAATTGGTGTAAGTTCGTGTTTCCATTTTGTAAATGTTTTACCGAGCGAGTATTCGAGTATCGCTCGGTAAATACAACGAGTAATCGATAAGTAAATCCTCACCGAGTTGACATCCCTACTAAATACTAAGGATTTTCTTACCCCAGGCATAAATAACCATAGCCATATTTCGCACAACTTTTCGGAATTTCGGGTCATCACTGCTCTTCAACTTTGTACTTGTTTGACTTTCTTTACTTTTTTATCAGAGCGTCACTGATGAGACTTATGTAGACGAAACGCACGTATGGTGTATTAAATTATAAGCCTTTTACCTATTGGCATGTCGAAATCTATTGTAATATTTATTTGTTTATTTCTCTGTCCGTAATGTTCTCGCATATATTTGAACTGTAGTCCTATCATATAGTGTGATCGTTTTAGTGTTATATTTAACATTGCCATAAAAGCATGCGGTTTGCTTAGTCGCAAAAACAGGTTCAACCTACCATGTTTTCTTAAAATGTTCTGTATCAAGTCAGGAAAATTGCAGTTGTTATCTCATAAATCGTTTCTGTGTGTTGCACTATTGTTATGATTTTTTTTTTTTTTTTCACTTCATTGTTTCTGTTGTTTCGTTGTTATCCTCTTATAAATGATGTGTTTACCTCAGTTTTAGTTTGTAATCCGAACTTGTTTTCTCTCAATCAATTGGTGACTTTCGAACAGTGGTATACTATTGTTGCCTTTATTTATGGACGCAATCACGAGTTCGTTTATTATTGTTGTGTCCTTAGATGAAACAATCTAGATTAAGTTGAGTTACAAAAATTACAAAATGCATTGAGTTATTTATTAGAACATGTTTTGATACACGTGTTTCTGTAGAATGAATTTGGTAAAAATGAGACAGTGTACAAGAGGAAAGGTTCAAGGAATGATTCATAAAATCAACCTTTTTGCCATTCCAAGAGTAGTTTGCATAGGTGTCTGTGACATTTTTGTATGGTTGTCATTATTAAAAGAGGAAAACTACAAAAAAATATTCAAAGTAGAGTCATGATGAGCCCCTAGATATTTCAATGTCATAATATTGAAATTTCAAATATGAATCTTTATCTGACTACACAGACTTGTCATAACTGATAATTTTGTATGTTTCGTCATTACCATATTATACTGTAATGTGATGCATACTGCTGTGACCATATTTTTAACTCAAATTGTTTGCCTCAAGGTGATACTGAATCTGATGACATTTTCACAAGTCAGTTATATGATTCAGAATGTTTAATTGTTTCACTATGTTCATGTTTTATTTAAGAGTAGGTCTCAAATATCATTGTCACATGCATGTAACACAAAGTTTTACTTCAAAATCAAAATGTTGAAAATAATATTAAGCTTTTCTTTTTATTCTATATTTTGGGCCTGATTGGATAAATTCCAAACACAGCTTATAGTATGGTAATGACTGGCAGATTAGGAGAACATTGCATGCCTAATTCGTGTAATCAACTCCACCTTCATATTATAACCAAGATCCTGAAACGTCAAACAAAGATTGCACTCATGTCAAAGTTTTGCATCTAATACTAAGGAATTGTTCAATGTTTTTCCCAACTTTCAGAACATGGAAACTAAAAAAACTTTTAGTTAACTGTATAAAGATGGACTAGT
Source organism: Mytilus galloprovincialis (assembly GCA_037788925.1). Taxonomy (NCBI): domain Eukaryota; kingdom Metazoa; phylum Mollusca; class Bivalvia; order Mytilida; family Mytilidae; genus Mytilus; species Mytilus galloprovincialis. The sequence continues at coordinate 22,930,692 of CM075341.1, forward strand.
TTTGTGTAATCACAATCTGATTGAAATATGGAACTTCTTCATGCTTGCTTACAATAATCTTACTTTGGTCCATTTTACTCTTTGTTTAAAGAACTTTTGTGATGTCAGAACACTGTTACTAAAGTATAACTCAAGAATTGTATGTTAATCAGATTGATCAACCATCAACTCCTACAGTTTCAGACTATATCTTTGAAACTTCACAGATAGATTGCTCACAAGTCTTGTAGTAAAGGAAGACTTAAATCACAGTAATTTAGATTGACCTGATTCTGAAGAGATGACAGGTATATCAAAACCTCTTATTTTGTCACAGGTACTGTCCTAAAAAAAGCTGAGTCAAAAAATTTATTTTATTTTATTTAGATTAAATAGGTGATTTTATAATGTCAATTGATAATATGATACTTAAATGAGACATGCTGACATGGAACTATATATCACTTTCAATGTTCTTCCTTTCTTATATCTTGGAAATAAATTTGCTACAAAAAAAGTTCATTGGTTTTTGACTAAATTTATCAACAGAATTTCAGAAATGTTTTTATAGTTTCGAGAAGATAAAAAACTTCCATTATGAACTTTGAAACAATTCTTTAACAGAACATGTAGAAAGGCGTTCTATGCTTCATGTATAAAAAAAAGACCCGATGGTGGCCTTCGGCTGTTGTCTGCTCTATGGTCGGGTTGCGATTCCATATTTCCTTTCTCAATTTTATCTTAATTCTAAAAATCGGTTGTTTGGTCGGATATGATACCACCATTCGACAATAGTCAATATTATTTTGCACAAACATACTTGTACTAAACGGTTATAAATTGACAAAAACAAACAACTGCTTACTAATAAAATAAGGGAAGGGCAAACTTTTTTGCAGGAAATTGTAAAACTCTTTGAAAAAAAGTTTATCAAAATTTTGCAACAAATTGCAAAGTTTTTGCTTAATCAAAAGGTCAACTGTGATATTACCAGTAATGTTTAACACTCAACAAAAGTCTGTCCAAGATTGTTGAACTTTCCGAATACTTAACACTAAATCAGCATAAGGAAGATTGTTATACATGCTAAACAATTAATCAAAAGTCAGTGGAATATGTCTAAACTGATGCCATCATGATTTGGTTACCAGTGGCAGTTATGGAGAGGTTGTGATGACTTACCGATGTTTTACTTTTAAGATTGTAACACAATGCTGACTGCTGTACCTCCATTTTTACCTAATATGTCTGGGGTTTTTTCACACATCGTTGTCAATATTATGTGATCTTATGCGACTGTCATTAAAGTGAGAGGTTTAGCTAGCTATAAAACCAGGTTTAATCCACCATTTTTACATTTGAATATGCCTGTGCCAAGTCAGAAACATGACAGTTGATATCCATTCTTATGATGTGTTAGTGCTTTTGATTTTGTCATTTAATTAGGGACTTCCGCTTTTTTTCCCTCGGAGTTCAGTATTTTTGTGATTTTACTTTTCAGGATCAAAACGACAGGTTTCGACGATTACAGTTAAGTTAATACTTGTCAAATATTGTGAAAAATTCCATGAACTCCCAGAAAATAAATCAAACATTAAAATTAGGGAGGTGATATTAACTATAAATGATGAAAAACAGTATACTAAAAAATAATTAAGTATGGATGTTTTGGTTATTATAGGAACATTGTCTATAGAGTGTCATTTTAATTTCGATGATACATTCTGTAATTCTAATTAACAATGTAATCGTCAGATGTTAAAGGTGTAATGACAATCAAGTATTTTAAGAGCAACAACTTTTGAGTGTAAACCATCTGATTTATACAATTAACATATTGGAGCTGGGATGACTTTTTAACATATCCGTTCATTTGAAAAAACCAATAGAAAGAAATATGTTAATGAAATTAAATGACAATAACTTCTGTGTAATAAGAAATTGATAGCGGTGACTCCATCGTGATAGGGCTTCATCAAAGGAAAAGTTCATGAGCCTGGTAGCAGAACCCTGAACAACAACGGATTTCTTCAACGCTGGCTTCGCGTGGCACTGCTAATTCTCTATGACTTCAAGTAACAACGTCATAGCAGAAATAACATCGGCTTTGGGCCGATCCTTGGCAGTCAAAGGTACTGTTTTTGCATCGGCCAAATCGGCCGTATGGCAGAAAGAAGATTAAAGTCAATTAATCGGCCAAAATATCATGCATTTATGTTAAGGAACGGATTTCAATAACGAAACCAGAGGGATGTTCAAACTCATAAATCGAAGGCAAACTTGCAACGTGATGGCAAGACAAAATACATAAAAGACCAAATGAAAAACTGTATGTGCAAAAGCCCATAAGAAAACTAAACAGCAAGAACCCCATCGAAAACCTGATATTATATCAGGGAATAAAGTTGCAATAGAGTCAGGAATGAAAAGCCAAGGGGTCTGAGCTTCTAGTTAGATGATTCATTCAAACTGTTGTTTGTTCTTCCTGGTTTGTTTCTATAACTTTCTCAGGTTAATTTTTAGCTCTGTATGTTTTCGCTTCTTTTACCTTTTGAGGCAAAATTACGTTACTTGAGCTTGTTGTCTACTAAGTATGTACAAAAACATGCATAAATGAAATCAAACTCAGATAAACCGTGATATTTTCTAAAAATATTCATCTGACATTAACATAAAATGTGGTATGATTGCCAATGAGACAACTGTCCACAAGAGACCAAAATGACACAGACATTTACAACTATACATCTCCAATTTCTAAATAAATTATCTGTTAGTATAAATCAAATGCATGTAAAATGGAATCGGTCATGTTGGTTTACACTTTTTAATTTGGGGAATAGCATTTTTTCTAAAGCTCCGATACTATCATGTAATTAGATAAATACATTAGGAGAATGTCAAAGTGTTACATATATCACTGTGTTACATATTATCATGTGTATTTATTAAAAATAGAAATAAATAAGTTAGTTATGTCATTCAGTACATAAGTTTATTTGTTCAATAGTTTAAAAACTATTAAATTTTGAAACCACTGAAGGTCGACCATACACTTCCATACATAAACTGTCCTGTGATTTGAGTTTTAATGCAGACCTTGTCTTTTGCTGCAAGCTGTAGCAGAACACTTTGTGTGGCTGACACATGTCCACTAGATAATCCTCTTCCATCAGGATAGTTAGAAGCAATTTTGTTGTCATTGTGCATAATCTCAGTTAAGAAAAGGTTCGAAACTCGAGATAGCGTTGTCCATGTGAAATAATAAAGACCTTCGTAAGGTGCCACAAACTGTCCAGTGGAAGCATCGTATCCAGAACCAGTGTTGGTGACTACTTCATCATATATAACTGTGGATCCAGTGTTCACATTACTTTTATCTTTGGAAGATTTAGCCAGAAAACCGACCGTTTTATGGCCATCTGTAAAGAAAATCATTTTATATTTTTTAAGTAATAAGAATGTTTTCCTTTTTATAATTCGATCATAACAAGTATGCGTAAAAGGATAACATGTGCATATCGATCATTTCTATACTCTGTATGATGTTATGAATATGTATGGTCATAATTGTTTTATAGTTTAGTTGGCTAAGACGAAAATGATTAAAATTACATCTTCACCTTTGATAGATGCTGGTGTAAGTCTTTTAATCACATATTGAATACCTCAGCATTTGGATGCTGGCTTCCAATTATTTTGATATGCTGGATCCAATCACACCGGGATGATGGCAACACATCAGTTTTTGGATGCTACTTAACCAGTTCTATGTTGGTAATGTATACACTCAAATTCAAAAGCCGTAACATTTAGAGTTTTAAATGTACATCTCCAATTTCTAAATGAGTTTAAATCAAATGCATGTAAAATGGAATCGTGCATGTTGGTTTACACTTTTTTAATTTGGGGAATAGCATTTTTTCTAAAGCTCCGATACTATTATGTAATTAGATAAGTACATTAGGAGAATGTCAAAGTGTTACATATATCATCTGAACTTGCGAAAAGATTGAATATGCAAGTTTTGATAAACAAATACACTTACAATTCATCTGAAAGATTTGTCTTAGAAATGTAAAAAAATATGTGTTTAATCTTCCTATTCGGACTGGATTTTTTTCTCTAAAACAGTTTATTTGGTTGGAAAAATTAGTATTTAAACTTGGAGACATCTTAGGTAATACAACATTTATTACTTGTCCATTTTTAGTTTTTAGCAGAAAAATGAGCCCATGACCTAACTGTTTTCTGAAAACAAATTACTGTCAAAGAGTTATCTTGTCATATTTTATTTTAAAATTCTATCGTAACTGGTTTATTTATTCTAATCTTTAGAAAATCTGTCAATTTTTTCGCAAAATGTGAAATGTTAAATAGACCTTTGACCCATGTTTTATCTTATTTTTTTCAAAAGTATGATATAAACATATTCATGGCAAAGTATCAAATAGTTTACCCCTTTTTATTTTGATCTCAATCTACCTTCACAAAAAGCTTATCTTATTCATATTCTTAACTTCTCTTGATAAACCTGTTTTGGTCTGACTTTTCGTTAATTGATATTTTCGTTTTTTGAGATTATAAATTTGGATATAAAATTGTTAACATTGTTTTTTGTTTGATTATTGATATACATGGAACTATAATTTCAGAACAAGAAACGACCTGTTAACGTCTGTTGTAAAATAAATTTCGACTAAAAAATCCGACAGTTGGAGAAATATGAGTTCCCCAACTTTATTTGGCCGAATTCATATATTGTTTGCAAAAATTCTAGCTAAAACATAGATTTAACTTTCATTATGCTCGTAAGAGCTTCGACGATTAAGTGAGTTACGATCAATCTGCGTTCTAATCAAATTTAGTTGGAGATTTTTCAAACATGAGAAACAAATGAAATAACAAACAACATGCATGAACGGTTTCTATTCTGTCAAATGATTAAGAACATTATGCTCTTTGACTTACGTAATTCTTTTGTATCACAATCACATCGCCCTTCTGTATTTTCAACTAACTTAAGCTGGTATTGTATACTTTTCCACAAGTTGGCATTTTTGAAACAGGCTTTGAGAGCAGTGACTGATGAAAGGAGCAAAATGCCAAGAACGATAAGAACAATTACTCTTATCAGGCTGGAAAAAATAATATCAGAACATGTACTTTATGAAATATTACATATATATATATATATGAAGAACAAAACAAATATCGAATTCTAAATTAATTGATTAAAACTAAACGCCAAATTATGGTAAAACCATACACGCAAATTGAATAGTTGAAATGCTTAAATAAATTAATTCAGATGAACAGAAATTAATGGATTCTCAACGAAGTCGAGTGATATGAAAATTATCGCTAGAAACTGAGGGAACACGTGCCGTTGTCAAGGAATTTAACAACGTCTTCATAGGTAAAATAGCGTTAAACAGATTATCATTGATCATCTCAACTCAATTGTTTTTCCCACTTTCGCCGTACCGGCTCAACTGAGAAAATCAATCTCGTTGAGAAAACCAACTATAATCTATAAATATATAAAACATTAACTGCCTAGAGATATGCACACATTGGCGACGTTCGATGCCACTGAGATTTAATGATAAATAACCAAAAAGTTCTCTAGTCAAATTTGTTTGGTTTTTTTTTTCACTTCGGTACACTCTTTTGACAGGCTATACCAAACATGCCTCAAACTGTACTAGTTTAAAAATTGCTATGTTACCATACATCTAGCTTGGTCCTGCTTTTTACTTTTGTTTTCATGCTTATGTTTGCCTTTTAATATATTATTATCCAATGAAATCATATGTATATCTGAAATAAATTGTGTTTTAGTACTAGGAATTATTTCAAAATTGACCAAGTGCTTTACTTACATGATGAAACTACTGTTCCAAGTCAGAATATGATAGTTGTTTTCCGTTCGTTTGATGCGTTTGAGCTTTGAATATTGTCATTTATCAATCAAATTTCCAATTTGAATTTTCGATGGAGTTCGCTACTTTTGCTATTTTACTTTCATGTTAAAATATAAAAGTTGCTTTCTTACCTCATGATTTCTGACAGGTATTTTGGTAGTAAGAACTGAATCTGAAAGTCTGTTTTACATTTTATAGTTATTTCGTAATGTCAACAGGTAATATGATATTCAGATTCAGACATGTTAAAATGTCATTAAGGAAATTCAATCCTTTATGAAGTTCGTCCTTCTAGCTTTCTTGGAAATGATGATTCGTCGAAATCTAAGTTATAACATTCATGTACCATGAAACAATATCATTTGATTTAGCTAATAGTGATAGAATTATACTAATTTTGTGAAGTATTCAATACATGATACTCAATCTGATTGTACAATTGTCTTTTTATACGCCCGTTTACGGGACGTATAAAGGTATACCGTTGTCCGTCTGTCCGTCCGTCTGTCCGTCCATCTGTCCTTTCGTCCGTCTGTCTGTCTGTCCGTCCATCCATCTGTCTGCCCTTCCTTTGTCAACATGTCGGACATAAACTCAAAAACGCTTTAACCAATATGCTTGAAACTGTGATGAATTGTTTATATCTATTGACCTGAGCTCCCTTTAATTTTTTATAAATTTTAGATATTACAGTTCCGACTTTTTTTTAAAGTGGGATTTCCCATTTTTTTACAATACCTCAAAAATGCTTTCAGCAGTTCTCATGAACATTTGAAAAAATTGGTCATATCCATTGTCTTTCGCTCACTTTCGATTTCTATATATTTTCGATTCTTTGGTGAATGATTTATTTCTATTATATTAATCTCCCTGTAGGTTTTCATAAATTTCGGATATGAAATTGAATAGTTATTTAATTTTATTCTTCGAAAACGGGACGGGCGTATCATGCCCTCATGGCGCAGCTGTTTATTATTATTATTAACATAAGTATGACAAAAGGAGATGTGAGCTTGGTGTCAATAAGGCAGCGGCATAGAGAAACATATATCAGCTAGACATTTTAAAGAGCCTGTGTCGCTGAAATGACTCTTTGTGATCTTGATCAATTACAACTCTTTAAAATCATACACTAGAATATAAAACACTTCACAAGAAAAAAACTTCACAAAAGAAACAATACACAACTTCAGAAAATATTATGTGTTAGCAAAATCACAAATAATTGAATTTACTGGCTAAATAAAACAAACATTGTCACCAACAATATGGCAAAAGCAATAAAATGAGAAAAATCTGAATATGTTCAAAAAGCCTAAGGGGTGAATTTTCCAATAAACAATATTAGTTTTTCGGGATATGGCTATTTTTTGGCTCATTTTATTGCCTTTAACATATTGTGGGTAAATATCATTCTTCTGCACGGTTTTCTCATAAGGGAGTGTCGGTACTAGTAGATATAAATTTTCACATTTTGTTTTCTTTTGTTGATTTTCATGATGACGACAGACCCTTTGAAAATCCTCTTTTATTGAGAGGACGACACGTATATTGTTATAGCATGTGTCTTATCACTTTTACTTCTTTGGCAAATAAGATATGTTATAAAACCCCTATGACGCCTTTCATAAGTTTTCTTGATTCTGCCCGATTTCAAGATTAACGTATGTACAGATTTAATAACATATCCCTCTCTCTCTTGATATTGAAAACAACACGTTTAATAATTTCTTGCGTCCGAAGCGCTTTTCTGGATTTACCTTCATCATTTACCTTGATAGTATTGTTTTTTGTCATTTGGTCATTTGGTTATAACTACATTGAATGTATGCTTCATTACAATACGTTATCTTGCTAACAGCAATATCGCATCATTCTGAAATTACCCTTAATTTCAAAATCAAATGTTACATTCCTGAGAGAAATCGTATTTTATGATCCTTGTTGAAAAAAATATTTAAAAGTGTGACGAAAAACGTTTGTTTAGTTTGCCGTTAAGCAACTATAACTAAAGTGTGTATACGTTTGTTTGTGCTGTGTTGTTAGGTTATAAGTTTCACTCATTCACGGATGGCAAATGCCAAGTATACTCTTTAACATGGTTACCCTAAACATATAGTTGTAGCGTGACTAAGGGAATCCTGGTCACATAAATAAATAAATGGATCCCGGTATAGTCTGAACGAAGTCTTGCAAGTCGATTAAAAGTTCAATACAATAATGTGATAACAACTGCCATTTTCCTTAAAATATAAAGTTGATGACCAGATCTTTATTCGTTTTCAGATTTCAATACCGAACTGGCAGCCATGTAAAATGTTAAGATTTCTTAAAAGTTATGAGAATTTGGGTATTTCAATAGATGCTAACATTTATATACCTTAAAGACGTTTGTGCGACTGGTAATCATGGCAGTCATTTTGGATTTCAAATTATTGGTAACAGTTGTTACTTAAATTTGAAAACTTGTAAATAGACTTGTAATGTTGGAATGAGTTTCATTTACATATATATAAATGGCATGTCCTATGGCAAAATCCCATCAACAAACAGATAACAGTTCCTGCTCACATGTCACACCCGTTGTTTTGCTTATGAGTGTTCTTTGTTTATTTGTACTGTATTCCTGTCACGTCATGTTGTCATTTTAGCGATTTTTTTTAAATTATCATTATAGCGAGAGGTTTGGTTACCCATAAAACAAGTATCAACCTACCATTTGTTCTTAAAATGTCCTGTACTAAGTCAAAAGTATGGCAGTTGTTATCGAATAGTCCGTTTCAATGTATGTTAGCGTTTGGTGGTTGTTGTTTTTTTGTAATAAATCAGTGTTTAGTTTGTTCCGGTCCATTGTTTTCCTGTTATATTTAATGTGTTTCACACGGTTTTGGTTTGTTACCAGATGTAGTTTTGCTTAAACGCTTAATGACTATCGGATATTGGTAAACTACTGTTACCTTTATCTCTATCATGCAAGTTTCTTTGTAAGGAAAAAAGCGCTGCTTGTTGTCACTACTAGTATATAAAATATGTTGTATATAAATGAATTCGAACTCAAATTTAATCTGTATATCTAAATATGTACTTCCGTAAATATAAAACAATTTTACAGACATTAACCTTCATTTATATCGATTCAAAAAGAGAACATACCACCATGCGTTGGATAGTTTTATTTGTTCAACATTTTTTTCAAACTGTTAAATTTTGAAACCACTGAAAGTAGACCATTTACCAGCACTCATATACAATCCTGTACTTTCAGTTTTGATGCAGATCTTGTTTTTTGCTGAAAGATGTAGCACAACACTTTGAGTCGCAGAAACATTACTTGAAGATAATCCTCTACCATCAGGATAGTTACCAGCAATGATGTTGTTATTGTGCAGTAATATTGTTGGGAAAGTTTTCGTATAGTAGGTGAGAACTGTCCAGGAAAAATAATATAGACCTTCGTAAGGTGCCACAAACTGTCCAGTGGATGAATCGTATCCAGAACCAATGTTTGTAACTACCCTATCAAATATAACTGCGGATCCAATTTTCACATTACATAAATGTTTTGAAGATTTAGCCAGAAAGCCGACCGATTTATGTCCATCTGAAAAATATCAATTTTCATTTTAAAATTTTTGTTACAAGTTATAAAAATTTACCCCCTTTTTATTATCTCATTATATAACAGATATGTATAAAAGGAAAACATGTGCATATCAAATAGTTTGATACTGTACTGACTGCTCTAACCCTGTTTTTGAAGTGTATGTCTGTTGTTTTAAAACTAGTTTCAATCCACCATTTCCTACTTGATAGAATGGCTGTACCAAGTCAGGAATATTACAGTTATTATCCATTCATTTGATGCGTTTGAGCTATTGATTTCTCCCGTTTGATTGGTAAATTTTCTTTTTGAATTTTCCTTGGAGTTCAGTATTTTTTGTAATTTTACTTTATAATCGTATTTATTCATTAGTGATAATTTGAAATCATGAAAAAATATGTTGTCGTGTACTATTTCATTTCTGTCTTTTTATTAATATTGATGTAAGATAGTCAATTATAAATATGAATTTGAAAACACGAGATACAAATTAATGATAAAACAAACAACATTTATGCACTCTTTTCAATCAAATGATTTAGAAAAGAAAGTATTTGTACTTACGCAATTCTTTAGTATCACAATCACATCGCCCTTCTGTAGTCTCAGCTAACTTAAGCTGGTATTGTATACTTTTCCACAAGTTGACATTTTTAGAACAAGTTTTGTGAGCAGTGACTGACGAAATGAGTATAATGCCTAGAACGTAAGGAGCAATTACACTGTGCGCGCTGGAAAAAAAATTATATCACCACATGCACCACATAAAATATAACACTAACATGATGAACAAAACAAGTATCGACTACTTATATAACTTTATATCAATGCAGTAGAAAGTCAAACTAAACGCCACAAACTGACAAGGCAATTCGATCAATTATTCAGTGCTGTGATTAATCTGATATCGTTTTCACCGATATGCCTGAATGATCAAGAAACGTAGTAACTTTTGGTGATAGAAACCAAGTTACTTGGTCATATTAAAGTTATTCTTCAAAAAACTTCAGATAGTTTCTCTTTTTTCTTTAATCTCATGAAATTAGAAATATGTTGTACTGCCGGGGATCAAATGACACAGATCATTATAGACCACCGTTTAAATTTAAAAAAACGTATAATGTACAAAAGTAACAAGACCCCGCATTAAATAACGTGAAAAAAAATCAAACGAGAACACTAGTGGTCTTATTTATAACAATACAAATACAGTCAAGTTTTATTTTAAAATATCTGTCGAAAACTACGTAGAAAAGCTGATCATTGCAACAAATATTCAGATGTGTCGAAGGATAACTTTTTAAGTGAATTCAATAAAAGATAGACTTACAATGACTTTCTACAAAATTAACCAATAGTTCAACTATATCATGTATTAATTAAGATACCGACATACGCATTTACAATAATATTCATTCCCTCATCAATATGAAAATGTAGTCAAATTCATGTGACCGATCAGATGGATCTGAATTGTTGTTATCCGTGATATGATGGTTATTTTTTCTAACAAACATTATGTTATCATGATTGTGTGCTTTTTATCAACTGGTCATAACTTTTTACAATACTATTAATTCCATTGAAGGTGTACTTATTGGCATTGTAGTCTTGAAGAACGTAGATTGTTCATTAGATGAAATAAAGATTTTACATATTTTACTGTAAAGAATTTGATAATTGTTGAAGACCTTATGGGGACCTGTAATCTCTTAATTCTCTGTCCTTTGGACCATGGATAGTTGATTTATTGGCAATTGTGCTACATCTTCATATGTATTTTAAATGTGCCTATCATTTTTTTAAGAGACCAAATTAAGTTTTTGCACTTCAATCAATAACTGAATCAAGACCTAAGCACGACTTATAAAGCCAATAAACCTTACAGAAATGTCTAGAGCATTAGAATTGATATATACATATATGCTCATATTTAATATATAAAACAGAAATCACTTTTATATCAAACAATAAATGCCTTGAGATAAGCACACATTAGTGACGTTCGATGCCACTGAGATTTAATGATAAGAAGCCAACGTTTTGCCTCAGTACTATTTTGACAGGGCTATATCAAACATTCCGCTTTTCGCTTTAAGCGTTGTTTTTTTTTTTTTTTTTCTTTTTTAAAACCTACTAAATACTTCTATCCAATGATGTAGTAATGCCTATTAATTTGAATCTGAATTAATCATTCTTTTCAGTATTGTTTTGAAAATTGACTTATAGTTTATGATAATTAAATAAATTTGTTTTCTTACCTCATGATTTCTGTCAGGTTCTATGGTGTTTAGAACTGATTATGAAAGTCTGGTTTGACATGTTATATTTCTAAGTAATTTTATAATGTCAACAGGTAATATGATATTCAAATTCAGACACGTACAAATGTCATTAAGGATATTCTATCCTTCGTGAAGTTGTTTTTGAAATATCTATTCCTATGCTTTATGTTTCATTTACCAAATGTCATTGATCTCTTAGATATGGAAAAAATCTTAAGAAGAAACTAGTGCGGACTTTTAGAATGTAACATTTAAGAAATATTTTATGGGGGCTTGAATATATCGTAATTTTACTACGGGTTAAATTCACATAAAGCCCCCATGAATTATTTCGATTCTAATAGGACAAATACGGCAATTGTTTTGGATCGAAGCGCTCTAGGTGATGGCATTTTTTCCCGTAAAATAACGGAGCAAACTGAATAAACGATGATGCTTAAACTATTTACAATAACATATTTAGATAAGTTTGGATGAATCTAAATGATTATTGTACTTATATGTCTCATATGTATACAAAAATGGCTAATATAACATATTTTAGCATCATTTGTTTACGTTTGCTTGTTGTGATGATTTTCGGTTTCACAAGCGTGTATTTTCTCGTAACATGCTTATATTCTGACGTCATTGATCTATGACGTCGGGAAGCTCATTAATAAAAGCACACATGACGCGGGAGTACAATCGGAACAGCCCTTACAATACATTCCTATTTTACCACGGGTCTGTACTCAAAGCGTTTGAAGGACGTCATGTTAGAATTAATATTTAACACCAGAAAAGGCAATTGCACACTGCCAATTTAACAGTTTACATCAGAACGACAAATTTATATCAAAGTAAAGTTTAATATTGTTTTTAATGTCAAGCATTGTTTATATGATGGCCTAATAATAGCCATAAATGCCTTTTGTTACTTAGTCTTAATGGATCAAAATCGAAAAAAGAGTACATGTCCCGCTTGCTTGAATATATTTTGGAAGCCTTGTTCATTGTGTATTGAAATTTGTAATTTTTTCAGGAGTGCTGCTGAAATCTGAGATTTAATACATTTTAACTATATTTCAGGGCTATTTTAGTACGCATATTTTGATAGCAAAGACTAAAATTGTTTTGTGTCAAATTAAACAGAAAAATTCATGTTTAAGATTTCTACTGAATACCATACATTATCCTTTACCAAATGTATCTGAACTGTATAAGACTTGCTCTAGTCTCATTAGTTTAATGTTTCCAACAGCATAAATTAAAATATAATATTTTAAAAGTATTTAATAGCAAAAAATAAAATCTGCGACTTTTTATCAAGACATTTCATGATTTTGGTAAAATAATAAGATGAAATTGAGCTTTTTTATAACTATAGCACCATCAGTTTCATTTTTACTCCAATATGTATCCTTTTTAGTTGCTATTAAATATTTCAAATTATCCAATTACATCAAACCAACAATCGTAGTAATGTTTTGTTCACATTAATCAGTAGATTTGTATCAACAATTCAAGATTCGCCATTAATTCATGTTCCTTAGTGTTTTAATCTTCAAAAGTATGATTTATCCTTTTCCCGCCAAAATAATATGCAAGAAAAAAAGGATTTCTAATATTATAAGAAACTACCAGTGATCTCTTTTGGTTGGTGTTTATATATCAGTTCCCCTTTATTGAATATCTCACTACAAATCATGAGGTTATAAAAACCAAATCAGATAAATTTGCATAAGCCAAACCAGGGTTTCCATCGGCGGTCGCCATTTTCGCATTTTGCGATGAAATAATAATCGTGGCGATTAAAAGTCATCATTTGCATCATTTGCGAAAGAATTTGACGAAAGAAATATATGTATATGGCACGCCGTTTTTATATTTATTCAAATTTGAAGATATCTTATTTATTTAACAAGATATCTTATTAAGTATTAAGATATCTTTAATTTTTATAAGATATCTTATTTAATTTGAAAGTAAATAAGATATCTCTATTAGTTTATAAGATATCTTTATTAGTTTATAAGATATCTCTATAAGTTAATAAGATATCTCTATTACTTAATAAGATATCTTATAAAGTATATAAGGTATCTTATAAAGTATATAATATATATCTTACTTCTTTATAAAGATATCTTTTAAATACATACTTTATAAAATATCTTATTAATTAATAGAGATATCTTATAAACTAATAGAGATATCTTATTAACTTATGGAGATATCTTATATATTAAATAAGATATCTGTATAACCAATTAAATAAGATACCTCTATAAGTTAATAAGATATCTCTAAAAGTTTATAAGATATCTCTATTAGTTTATAAGATATCTCTATAAGTTAATAAGATATCTCTATTAATTAATAAGATATCTTATAAAGTATATAAGATATCTTACTTCTTTATAAAGATATCTTTTAAATACATACTTTATAAGATATCTTATTAATTAATAGAGATATCTTATAAACAAATAGAGATATATAATTAATTAATAGAGATATCTTATTAACCTATGGAGATATCTTATTAAGTAAATAAGATATCTCTATTAATAACTATATAAAAGATATCTTATATAGTTAATAAGATATCTTATAAATTAATAGAGATATCTTATATTTTAAATAAGATATCTTATATATTTAATAAGATATATTTATAAACATTTTAATAAGATATCTTATTTAATATATAAGATATCTTATTTAATAAATCAGATATCTCAATTAATATATAAGATATCTCATTTTTTATTAAGATATCTCAATTAGTTTATAAGATATCTTATTTTAACTAAATAAGATATCTCGAAATTGAATAAATATAATAACGGCGTGCCATATATGTATAGCTGATTGCTTTTTATAACTAAAGGCAACAAAAGACTAATTGATAAAGGTGTGGATTGTATTGGTTCACAAAATGAAATGGTTAAATGGCGTCCGTCACATAAAGGATTCATTAATCACTTTGCGACGCACGTGTTTGATGCAAAATTCTTACGTCTCCTCACCTTCTTAAAATAACGATGGTCCGGAAAGGAAAACTGTTGTTAAGATGGAAAAATCTCCTATCCTTTGACTTTGATTTAGATAATTGATCTTGGAGGGTCGTTTTGTTTTGACGACGTATGTGTTTCAAGCATAGTTTACGATGGTTCGAAAAGAAGAAAACTTTCCTAATGAAGGAATAGAATCAACAGGTTGGGAATAACCACTAAAATGAGGGGTTACCCTTCAATGTAAATGACAATCCCTTTAATAAGGGATCAATTTCAAGTGATACAAAATTTGTTTTGTTGTAAAAGCCAATTCTTGATAGAAAAGGGCACATATTTATTATATTTGAAGAAACTTTTTCCAAAGAACTAAACATCTATCTGGTATTATATGGTCAAAACATGTCCAAGAATTTTGTGTTATTTAGTTAAAAGTAAGTGAACTCCTCTTTTGGGAAAGTTGTTCCAAATATACTGAATTGTTTTTGAAGGTCGATTTCAAATAAACAATATATTAATGTAACTTGGTGAATGAAATAATAAAGTGGCGAAAAATCACTGTTTTGGCGAAAAATTTAATTGACCCAGGGGAAACCCTTAGCCAAACATATTTTAAAGAAGTTGTCACTCTAAAATGATCCTACCATTAATTCGAAGGCATATTTCTTACTCTAAGACACAAGATGGAACGTAGCATGATATTTTGGTTTTTACTTAAGTTATTTTATGTTTTTAATATTTTACTTATATGTAATATAAGTTGTGTTTATACAAACAAGAGTATTATTATTATCTGGTGAAAGATGCTGACATCATTGATACATTTAACATCATTGACCACCTGTTTTAGTTTGAGAAAAATTTCAATGGTATTTGACACCTTGAGGTTATGGAGTCTCACCAGGAAAAACATTAATCTTTTCCTAATCAGATACATGTCACAAACAATTACTCGTGGTGAGGAAATGCAGATGATGATAACAGATCTTATAAAATTTATTGCACAGCAATCAGTATATCATTCTGAAGGCCAAGTGAGGTCAGTCTCCTCCCACTGTATGATTTGATGTACCCAATCTGTGTGTGAAGCCATATGCATGGTCTTTGTATAATCACTTTCTAGGTTCACAGCAGTCTGACTAGTTGGTATAGTTTACAGTGCTATTATTCAATTTAATAGTATTTCATTTTTAAACTACTGGATATAAACATTTTTTATTTTTATTCTTTTTGGATTAACCTTAACATTGTCTCACTGTGGCTGGATTAACTGATCAACTACTACTGGTCCTTTTATTAATTACTGCTTTGTACATAAACCTATTTATTCACCTTTGGATCTTATTAACCCATACACAACTGAGTTTTCAATGTTTTCAAACTTGTGTAGTACCTAGTACATGTACACTTTCATATCGAGATAATCTGAGTATGGGTGACCAATATATAAATATTTGGTAATACTTGTAAAGTTTCTAACTGTGTTAGACAGAAAATTATGAGACAGAGCAGGAATTATAGCAGATCCACTTGCTACCAGGCTTGGGATCCGTATGCACATGTGAGTCCTGACCATACAGAGAGATACTTTCAAAACAACTGTTCTAGGCAAATATATTTGGGCTGAATTTTATTTTTTATACCCAGATGTATTGTGCTTCGAATTTTCTTTGAAATTTCTTAAATTCAAGCAAACAATAGACTTACTGATCTAACTGGTTTATATGAAAATTTTATCATGTTTTTATGCACTTTATTCATATTTAAAATGGTTTTTTTTTTCTTCAGAAAACAGCTACATCCAATATGGATCCTTTTCATTATCTTTAATAAGTTAAGAAGTTGTATTATATTTATTTATTTCATTTTTTTTTTCCCGCTTTCAGTTATTTATGTTTGCTCCACCTAATGAACATTTACTAAAGTAGTTTCATGATCCTAGATAGATTAAATAAAGATAATTTATTCAAAATCTAAGGGCCTGACCACTGGACAAGTAGTTTTTTTTATAATTTTTGTTTCGCATATTTAAAATGCATATTCAGAAACATTATATGGTTTTTATGATCTCTAATTAGTTGTATAACATATTATTTTATTATTATTATTATTTGTCTCTCTTTTTCAGCTATAAGTGTTTGCTCCACCTATTGCACTTTTACTAAAATAGTTCATGATCCTCAGATAGATTAAATAAAGATATTTTATTCAAATCTACATGATCTAAGGGATTGCCATGTTGGGCAAAGTAGTTTATTACAATATTTTGTTTTTATAATCGAGAGACACTTAATTATTTCTGACAATCACATTGTATATAGTATATTCTATATATGGCTTATACCTCTTCATATATGAGTGTTTAATATAAAGATTATACAGATATTAAAGTTATATTGCATCTCCTTATACCAGTACTTTACTGATTTAAAAGGTGAGGAATTACACTTGTTGACATTTAGTATAATTCAGTTCTGATTTAAATGATTTAATGGGTAAAACAGTTACTTTGTTTTGTTTTACTTTTACATATATATATATATATTTTCATAGAATGAATTCCAGCATTCAATATTGCCTATTACTGACACCTTCCTTTATTTCTTTTGCATATTAAACATTATGGAAATGGAGACATGCACCTCCTGTATGCACACTGAGTTTCCTCAGATTTACAAACAAAGACATTAGGACACTGTCATTTTAAAGTGATTAATTTACCTAGACGGGATTACAGTTGAACTTATATGTCAATTGGACCAACCTCCTTACTACACATGGAGTATATTCAGATTCTATTTTCATGTGGACATATTTCTCCAACCATTCAATCAGTACCATTTTTAGGATATTGACTACAAAACAGCACTACTGTGAGCCTCATCAGTACCAAAGAGACCAGGAAGTATGTGATTATGAACCAACTGTAATTGGAACGTTGCTATTTTTAGCATACTTGAATCCTAAGAATCTGACAATATACATCTTTTAGATGGACTATCTTACATTTGAAACTGTCTACACCATGGAACCATACAGCTGGCTTGTACTTATTATAAAGAGATGTTTTATACATTTGTATGTCTTATACAAGGTGTTCACTTTTTTTTTATTTTACAGTTATCTATTTATTCAAAATAAGAGACAGTATGCACATAGGTGTTATTGCTCTATAAACTGTTGAGGAGTAACTGATGGACTGAAAGTGTAACTGTTTAATATATAAAATGTCGGATTAAAGGCATGTTTACTGTAAAGTATACATGCTTATCAAATTTTTATTTACACATACATTGTTTAGTTTAAATACAGACTACAGAATTACATGAGCATTCAATACCACCCAAGAATCTTCGAAAGGACTATTAAATATATTAACTGCCTATTACATGTATTAAATGATGAGAACTTCTAGCCAAGGATTTATTCATTAACTGCATAAAAATTTAACAGATTGGCATCTTCACAAATTTATTCAAATTTTTTTATCATACTGAATATGGTTTATTACATCCTCATGCCTGTATGGCAGAGCCAGTTTTGATAGACCCCTGCTACTCTACTAGCACATGGGCTATCCCCTGATGCAGACCTTGCACAAGATGTCTATTCTCATCCTCTCTGTGGAAACCCCTTGCTCCACATTCCCGAACTGGAATATTGACATACAGGCAGTTTTTCATCCTCATTCTTAAATGCATACTGAATGCATCTACTAATGCATATTTTGTTTTTTTATGTATATTATTATTCAACTTCTCTGTAACCTTTGTACTTGCATGGTTTTATGAGAATAAACTATCTATCTATCTACTATGACGTTCAAAATCTATAATTAATAGATCTGGTGTAGCTTTCTAATTTTAGAATTTTGACATTGCATATCCTTTTACTGCATTCTCATCATTGAATACTGAAGATAATTTTATAGCATTATAATGTTTGAAACTTTGATTTTCTAGCATTCTCATAATTTGAACACTGATTATCATTTTTATAGCATTTTCATCATTGAGTATTATTTTTATAGCATTCTCATAATTTGAACACTGATTATCATTTTTATAGCATTTTCATCATTGAGTATTATTTTTATAGCATTCTCATATTCGAATACTGATTATCATTTTTATAGAATTTTCATTATTGAATAGTGAATATTATTTTTCTGGTATTCTCATCATTGAATACTGAATATTATTTTCTGGCATACTGAATTTAATTTCTTATTATAGCATTCTCATGCTTGAAACAATTTGACTCATCTGTAAATTTATGTATTGGAGATATTATATTTCACGTTTTGAAACAAAAACAAAAACAGTCTAAAAAAACAGGGAGGGAGGAAGGGTAAAGATATTCAACTTCATAAAGTACAAATCAAATGTGTTCTTATAAAATCTTAATAATAAAATATTTTCAAATTAGAAAAAGTCTAAAATCTCCATCTGATCTTTTTTTTTTATCTCACACAATTTGTTAGCCTTGGAAAGAAATTATTTCATTAATTGCATTTAACATGTACTTAATAGTTTATGTGGCTTCAACCCTGATCACTACAATGGTCATAGCTTACGCATTGGAGCTGCCACAACTGTCGGTAAAGCAAATATTGAAGACCATTTGGTCAAAGTACTAGGACGCTGGTCCTCTTATAGTTACTGCAGGTATAGAGAGTGTCATCTTCTTTAATTAAGTATGCACAAGATTTGTTAGGTTATTCTTAACACATAGCATTATGATGTATTATCTATCAGTACAAAATGTATTTACATTATAATGGTTTAATATGTAAAGTTTGTAAACAGGTGTATTTTTTTTGTATTTTTTTTTTATCTCATGACTTTATTGAAGGTGAATAAGTCCACACTCCTAAATCCTTGGGGGCACTCAGCTGTTCCATCTGAGTTTTTGGACCTTGATGGAATTTTATCACTGGTCATTTCTAAAATTTCACACATCCCCAAGCATTTCGGGGACAAATTTTATTTAAATTATTCCAGCGCCAGTTTGATAGACCCCTGCTACTCTACTAGCACATGGGCTATCCCCTGATGCAGACCTTTGCACAACCCGGCTGCAGATGAGATGTCTATTCTCATCCTCTCTGTGGAGACACTCCACTTCCTGGCTTGCGCATTGTCGGGCAGGCAGGTTCTTCCTCACACTGAAGGTTGCAAGCTGACTTGCTCAGGCAGGAACTCAAAATTTTATTTTGTATGCTGAGTGTTTCTCAAGGGCCAAAACTGTTTTGATTGTTTATAATAAAATTATTATTCAAACATATCTTCCTGCTTTAAGCCAGAGTGACTTGCAAGGATTATGTCTTGGTTAACACACAGATATTCCTTATGTTAAATTTTGTTTAGTTGTGTTTTGAGCTGGTCATTGGTGTACAATGCTCAATATGTGGGTTGCTGTCTTGACTTTAATTGAGATTTGTTTTATCAGGAGAGTTTACTTGAACCAATTATTGAACTTCAGGACTTCTCATCAATACACACAGAAAATAATTTACATAAATTACAGCTGTAAAATACAGGTTTATCCATGTGATCGTTAGCTTTTCTTTTCATCAATGGAAGGCTTACATTATAAACTTTGCTCTTTGGGATAGGTAAATGAATATAACTTAAAATATTTAGTACGCCTGTCATTGGTGACCTACATTGTTTTGTTCACTGACACCAATCTCCGGCGCAGAGATCACATCTCCGTTCCGTTCAATACTTTGTAACACTACACTCATATTCAGTGCAGTATTGCAAAGCATGTTTGGAACGGATATGAACTCTGCGCCGGAGATTGCACTGACACTATACATTTATAAAAGAAGTTTTTGCATACCACTGAACAACAACAAAATAATAAACAACCACCTTCTTAAACTACAGGAAATACTTACAACTACAAGATTTCAGGAAAGATAAGAGACTACAGAAAATTACAATATGAGACAATAATACAGACTGACTACATACAACAAGTTTGTATAAATTGCAAGTTAAACTCGATGGTAACGTTATTCTGTATTCTGGTATTCACGAAATCTTTGATCATATTAAGAAAGTGAAATACTATATTTGGCGACCTTATCACGGTTCACAACAGATCAATGCTATGCGATATTATTATAAAAAAAAAATTGGTAAGAAGGAATACGATAGGTCTCTACAATTATGATTCAGTTACCACTGGCAAAATATGTTTCGGGAAAAAATAACACATACAAAAAGTAAAATCACAAACGAATGATTTCCGAGGAAAATTCAAAACAGCCCCTTCTCAAATGGCAAAATCAAAAGCGAAAACTCATCAAAAGAATGTGCAACAACTTATATATTCTTGACTTGGTATGGGCATTTTCTTGTGTAGAAAATTATGGATTAAACCTTGTTTTACAGCCAACTGAAACTGTCACTTGTATAACAGTCGCATTAAATGCCATTATATTGACAACGACATGTGAGCAAAACAAACAGACATAAAAGATAAACATGTCAAGAATAAGGGTTCAGCATTCAACATTGTGTTCTCATCTTAATCACTATAAAATCAAAAAATGTGTAACAAAGATATATAGACAAAGCACATTAGTAATAATGAAAGACAAGTATTCAAAAATTATTAGAGCAATAACACACTGGGGAATGAATAAGTACAGAGTCGCGTCAACGGATATCACCAAAACAAACTGAACAGACGATAAACATCGTTAGAACCCAGAATCTATACCATCGTGTATTATGAGGAAAGTTGATACGGTATATTTATCAACTAGTCTTGGTACCTTCCGTTGAACTTTTTTTTAGATAAGGAATGAGACGTTCTTTGACATACCCCTGGTTCGTCAAATGTCTGCTCAGACACTGGTGACGCTTTACAAAGTCTGAATAGGAGCTACCAACTCTTGCTTACCGAATAAGTTGAGATATGTATACTTGTATATGTAGTTAGTGTATTGCTACTAAGGTTGGGGAAATTGATAATTTCAAAACTAAAATCGTCTAGTTTGTATAGATTCTGGTACTGAGATGACTGTTTATGTCAAGCTCGAGGTTATAAGTCATACAATGAGTCGAAGTAAATAATTCATCATCAAAATTGAACTATACTGACTGCTAAAGCGAATGTTTATTTCACTATTTTACTTTCTTTAATGATAGAAAAAAAACAATCATATTTTATATTTTTATATATCTCGTAGCTAGTGCCCCTTTTATAGAAGAACATCATTAATATTTCTGAAACTAATAAACTTGCTCTGGGGACCTTTTACAAAGTCTGAGTAGTTGTGAAATGCTCTTGAATACCGAATAAGTTGGGAAATGAATATCCCATGTACAGGTGAAGTTGGTATATTGCTACTAAGGTGGAGGAAATTCATACTTTCAAAGTTAATATCGTCTCGTTTGTCATAGATGTTGGTACTGAGATGACTGTGTATGTCAAATTCAAGACATAAGTCTCAAAATGAGGAAGAGGAAACCGTGTTTTTTTTTTTTTTGGTTTCTTTAATTTCTAATTCTAGTAATGAAACTCAATCAGAAAAGAGCGGATTGATAATGGAAAGAACACCTTAAATATATCTGAATGTGAAATTTTCTTGTTTTTGAAATGTGGCTGGAGGAATTCCGATTCGAATGAAATGAAGAGATCAGCAAGGAGAGGCGCACAGAAAAATCAAAATTTTTTGTACTAATTTCAGAAAAAGATCGAGATTTAAAATTATGCAGAAGTTCTTTAGACTTTTTTTAGAATTCACATATGGTTAACACTACTACGCGAGTAAACAGTATTTCTCTTTCACTCTGTACATTATTTTTGTCATTCTAATGGACAGTTCTGTAGTCGACTTTGCAGATGGCTTGTACGGAATTTTGTGAAGCTTATGTATCCAATATAAAACAAGGTAAGTCTTCCTATTTGTTGCTCAATTTAATGTTCATTGAAACCATGAAGAAATTATGATTCGCCAAAATGTCATCCTTGTCAAATTATATGTTTTGTATATGGGAGTACCTGAGTGCTCATTTATTCCTAATTCTTTCCCAAGATACTCGTACTAATACGATTAACATACAAAAACATTATTTTTTTTAATCTGTGGCCACAGTAAAAAACAACATATTTATCATAGAAAAGAAAGATATTTCGCAGCCTGTTTGTCTCTTAAAACAGACTGATCGGTCATTCCCACAGTTTTTCAACAAATAAATGAGACGTTTTATCAAAGACCTGATAGTTTTGACCCATTCTGACAAAGTGTCCAGTTCAACATCTTCTTGTTTAGCCAATGCTCTGATGTAGACCTCAATGAAATCCATTATTATTTAGAAGTTATGGTTCCAATTGATGGGTTGGTGTTCTTTAGGAGATTTTAATGTTGGATCATGTTTAGATCCCCATTGATAACATGACCAGAGGGGCTGTAATTATAAGGCGCGAGTGAGAACCGTCACATGTCAGAGGGTTTATTAAGATATTGTTCTAAGTCAAGGTCCTTCCATGCTGGTTCATATTTAAATGGTTTTGGGTTAACTGTAGGTTACAATAGATAAAAGAAAAATCATAGAGACTGATTATGGAAATAAATTTGAATTTTAAATGTTACCTTCTTGTGATGTAAATGGTTGCTGCTGTTGATTGCATCAATTCCTCTATTGGTAAAATGAACCGAAAGAAATTTTCTCTTTTCCTTGTGTAAAGGATGCGATCTCCCTGGTTTGAAAAGGCGGAAAAAACTAATTCACAAATTATACTGACAAGTCTGTACATTGGAGAAAATATATTTATGCATCCTTTGTCAAGTGCATAATATCTCAAACGTTTTAGAAAATTAACAGGTAGTAAAAAAAAAAGGATAGTTCTAATGTAATTTAACACTAGTGGATGATGAAGATGTGAAAGAAAGTCAGCAAAGCTCCCAGAGAGCAATATAGAGATGAAGGACATTTTTACATTAAACCGATGGTAATGCTTTTGCCCATGACTAGGGTGGGTAGTATTAAATAAGCTCTTTGCATTAACATCACTTCTGGCTGGACTTGACATTATCATTGCATCCATATGGCATTGCAGTTCCTAGTTCTCATATGAAGAAATTTTCTCTATCTTTTAAGACAGTTCTTAGTACAGGGCTATTATATTGGTACGGTGGTGATTTTTTTCGATGATACGTACATTCATTGATAAAGAAGGATCATTGTCCATTGATTGAAATGGTTATACAGAACCATGAATTGCGGATCTTTATTATCAGACCGGTGTAAATAAAGATTGATGTCAATAAAGTATTTTGAATCTAATCTTTTAAATATTGTAAATAAACACATCCCATTGAAACAGAGAAAATAAATTACAAAATCCTGCTCCATTCATAATACTGAATGTGACACCAATACCAAATTTAATAAACAAATCAATTGAGCACTCTGTATTTTGGGGCAAACTTAATCAGGCTCAAGTGGTGCCACTTCACAAAAAGAATAGTCAACCCAAAGTTGGTTACTATAGGCCAGTCAGTATTTTACCTGTTGTATCAAAGTTTTTCGAGACAGCTATCTTCCAACAACTAGTTGATTTTTTTCAAAATATTTTTCATTCTAGATATTTATAAGTACATTGAAAGATATGTATAATAGTATGCCGCAAGGCTATATATTAGTACCTGTACTTTTTAATTTTTTCTTGAATGATATTTTATTTTGTACCAAGAAGTTCATTATCTATATTTATACTGATGACAATACTTTGTCATATTCACATTCCAATATAGACACTGTTGTAAATTTTTAAGATAAAGAAAGGTTAGAGCTTAATAATGGTGTATTTAGTAGTTTAAATCATATAAAGGCCAACCCTGACAATGGAGTAGGTCCGGTAAGGGCCGATTTTGGCCTCAAATTTTAGGTTCATCTGATGAAAGATTTTGGACACTTTTTATATGAAAAATCTATTAAATATGCCATAATATGGCACTTGTCAGATGGTTTTTGACAAAAATGAAAGTGGACGCATCCGTGTTCACTCTCAATACTGAATGCATCTACTAATGCATATTTTGTTTTTTTATGTATATTATTATTCAACTTCTCTGTAACCTTTGTACTTGCATGGTTTTATGAGAATAAACTATCTATCTATCTACTATGACGTTCAAAATCTATAATTAATAGATCTGGTGTAGCTTTCTAATTTTAGAATTTTGACATTGCATATCCTTTTACTGCATTCTCATCATTGAATACTGAAGATAATTTTATAGCATTATAATGTTTGAAACTTTGATTTTCTAGCATTCTCATAATTTGAACACTGATTATCATTTTTATAGCATTTTCATCATTGAGTATTATTTTTATAGCATTCTCATAATTTGAACACTGATTATCATTTTTATAGCATTTTCATCATTGAGTATTATTTTTATAGCATTCTCATATTCGAATACTGATTATCATTTTTATAGAATTTTCATTATTGAATAGTGAATATTATTTTTCTGGTATTCTCATTATTGAATACTGAATATTATTTTCTGGCATACTGAATTTAATTTCTTATTATAGCATTCTCATGCTTGAAACAATTTGACTCATCTGTAAATTTATGTATTGGAGATATTATATTTCACGTTTTGAAACAAAAACAAAAACAGTCTAAAAAAAACAGGGAGGGAGGAAGGGTAAAGATATTCAACTTCATAAAGTACAAATCAAATGTGTTCTTATAAAATCTTAATAATAAAATATTTTCAAATTAGAAAAAGTCTAAAATCTCCATCTGATCTTTTTTTTTTATCTCACACAATTTGTTAGCCTTGGAAAGAAATTATTTCATTAATTGCATTTAACATGTACTTAATAGTTTATGTGGCTTCAACCCTGATCACTACAATGGTCATAGCTTACGCATTGGAGCTGCCACAACTGTCGGTAAAGCAAATATTGAAGACCATTTGGTCAAAGTACTAGGACGCTGGTCCTCTTATAGTTACTGCAGGTATAGAGAGTGTCATCTTCTTTAATTAAGTATGCACAAGATTTGTTAGGTTATTCTTAACACATAGCATTATGATGTATTATCTATCAGTACAAAATGTATTTACATTATAATGGTTTAATATGTAAAGTTTGTAAACAGGTGTATTTTTTTTGTATTTTTTTTTATCTCATGACTTTATTGAAGGTGAATAAGTCCACACTCCTAAATCCTTGGGGGCACTCAGCTGTTCCATCTGAGTTTTTGGACCTTGATGGAATTTTATCACTGGTCATTTCTAAAATTTCACACATCCCCAAGCATTTCGGGGACAAATTTTATTTAAATTATTCCAGCGCCAGTTTGATAGACCCCTGCTACTCTACTAGCACATGGGCTATCCCCTGATGCAGACCTTTGCACAACCCGGCTGCAGATGAGATGTCTATTCTCATCCTCTCTGTGGAGACACTCCACTTCCTGGCTTGCGCATTGTCGGGCAGGCAGGTTCTTCCTCACACTGAAGGTTGCAAGCTGACTTGCTCAGGCAGGAACTCAAAATTTTATTTTGTATGCTGAGTGTTTCTCAAGGGCCAAAACTGTTTTGATTGTTTATAATAAAATTATTATTCAAACATATCTTCCTGCTTTAAGCCAGAGTGACTTGCAAGGATTATGTCTTGGTTAACACACAGATATTCCTTATGTTAAATTTTGTTTAGTTGTGTTTTGAGCTGGTCATTGGTGTACAATGCTCAATATGTGGGTTGCTGTCTTGACTTTAATTGAGATTTGTTTTATCAGGAGAGTTTACTTGAACCAATTATTGAACTTCAGGACTTCTCATCAATACACACAGAAAATAATTTACATAAATTACAGCTGTAAAATACAGGTTTATCCATGTGATCGTTAGCTTTTCTTTTCATCAATGGAAGGCTTACATTATAAACTTTGCTCTTTGGGATAGGTAAATGAATATAACTTAAAATATTTAGTACGCCTGTCATTGGTGACCTACATTGTTTTGTTCACTGACACCAATCTCCGGCGCAGAGATCACATCTCCGTTCCGTTCAATACTTTGTAACACTACACTCATATTCAGTGCAGTATTGCAAAGCATGTTTGGAACGGATATGAACTCTGCGCCGGAGATTGCACTGACACTATACATTTATAAAAGAAGTTTTTGCATACCACTGAACAACAACAAAATAATAAACAACCACCTTCTTAAACTACAGGAAATACTTACAACTACAAGATTTCAGGAAAGATAAGAGACTACAGAAAATTACAATATGAGACAATAATACAGACTGACTACATACAACAAGTTTGTATAAATTGCAAGTTAAACTCGATGGTAACGTTATTCTGTATTCTGGTATTCACGAAATCTTTGATCATATTAAGAAAGTGAAATACTATATTTGGCGACCTTATCACGGTTCACAACAGATCAATGCTATGCGATATTATTATAAAAAAAAAATTGGTAAGAAGGAATACGATAGGTCTCTACAATTATGATTCAGTTACCACTGGCAAAATATGTTTCGGGAAAAAATAACACATACAAAAAGTAAAATCACAAACGAATGATTTCCGAGGAAAATTCAAAACAGCCCCTTCTCAAATGGCAAAATCAAAAGCGAAAACTCATCAAAAGAATGTGCAACAACTTATATATTCTTGACTTGGTATGGGCATTTTCTTGTGTAGAAAATTATGGATTAAACCTTGTTTTACAGCCAACTGAAACTGTCACTTGTATAACAGTCGCATTAAATGCCATTATATTGACAACGACATGTGAGCAAAACAAACAGACATAAAAGATAAACATGTCAAGAATAAGGGTTCAGCATTCAACATTGTGTTCTCATCTTAATCACTATAAAATCAAAAAATGTGTAACAAAGATATATAGACAAAGCACATTAGTAATAATGAAAGACAAGTATTCAAAAATTATTAGAGCAATAACACACTGGGGAATGAATAAGTACAGAGTCGCGTCAACGGATATCACCAAAACAAACTGAACAGACGATAAACATCGTTAGAACCCAGAATCTATACCATCGTGTATTATGAGGAAAGTTGATACGGTATATTTATCAACTAGTCTTGGTACCTTCCGTTGAACTTTTTTTTAGATAAGGAATGAGACGTTCTTTGACATACCCCTGGTTCGTCAAATGTCTGCTCAGACACTGGTGACGCTTTACAAAGTCTGAATAGGAGCTACAAACTCTTGCTTACCGAATAAGTTGAGATATGTATATTTGTATATGTAGTTAGTGTATTGCTACTAAGGTTGGGGAAATTGATAATTTCAAAACTAAAATCGTCTAGTTTGTATAGATTCTGGTACTGAGATGACTGTTTATGTCAAGCTCGAGGTTATAAGTCATACAATGAGTCGAAGTAAATAATTCATCATCAAAATTGAACTATACTGACTGCTAAAGCGAATGTTTATTTCACTATTTTACTTTCTTTAATGATAGAAAAAAAACAATCATATTTTATATTTTTATATATCTCGTAGCTAGTGCCCCTTTTATGGAAGAACATCATTAATATTTCTGAAACTAATAAACTTGCTCTGGGGACCTTTTACAAAGTCTGAGTAGTTGTGAAATGCTCTTGAATACCGAATAAGTTGGGAAATGAATATCCCATGTACAGGTGAAGTTGGTATATTGCTACTAAGGTGGAGGAAATTCATACTTTCAAAGTTAATATCGTCTCGTTTGTCATAGATGTTGGTACTGAGATGACTGTGTATGTCAAATTCAAGACATAAGTCTCAAAATGAGGAAGAGGAAACCGTGTTTTTTTTTTTTTTTGGTTTCTTTAATTTCTAATTCTAGTAATGAAACTCAATCAGAAAAGAGCGGATTGATAATGGAAAGAACACCTTAAATATATCTGAATGTGAAATTTTCTTGTTTTTGAAATGTGGCTGGAGGAATTCCGATTCGAATGAAATGAAGAGATCAGCAAGGAGAGGCGCACAGAAAAATCAAAATTTTTTGTACTAATTTCAGAAAAAGATCGAGATTTAAAATTATGCAGAAGTTCTTTAGACTTTTTTTAGAATTCACATATGGTTAACACTACTACGCGAGTAAACAGTATTTCTCTTTCACTCTGTACATTATTTTTGTCATTCTAATGGACAGTTCTGTAGTCGACTTTGCAGATGGCTTGTACGGAATTTTGTGAAGCTTATGTATCCAATATAAAACAAGGTAAGTCTTCCTATTTGTTGCTCAATTTAATGTTCATTGAAACCATGAAGAAATTATGATTCGCCAAAATGTCATCCTTGTCAAATTATATGTTTTGTATATGGGAGTACCTGAGTGCTCATTTATTCCTAATTCTTTCCCAAGATACTCGTACTAATACGATTAACATACAAAAACATTATTTTTTTTAATCTGTGGCCACAGTAAAAAACAACATATTTATCATAGAAAAGAAAGATATTTCGCAGCCTGTTTGTCTCTTAAAACAGACTGATCGGTCATTCCCACAGTTTTTCAACAAATAAATGAGACGTTTTATCAAAGACCTGATAGTTTTGACCCATTCTGACAAAGTGTCCAGTTCAACATCTTCTTGTTTAGCCAATGCTCTGATGTAGACCTCAATGAAATCCATTATTATTTAGAAGTTATGGTTCCAATTGATGGGTTGGTGTTCTTTAGGAGATTTTAATGTTGGATCATGTTTAGATCCCCATTGATAACATGACCAGAGGGGCTGTAATTATAAGGCGCGAGTGAGAACCGTCACATGTCAGAGGGTTTATTAAGATATTGTTCTAAGTCAAGGTCCTTCCATGCTGGTTCATATTTAAATGGTTTTGGGTTAACTGTAGGTTACAATAGATAAAAGAAAAATCATAGAGACTGATTATGGAAATAAATTTGAATTTTAAATGTTACCTTCTTGTGATGTAAATGGTTGCTGCTGTTGATTGCATCAATTCCTCTATTGGTAAAATGAACCGAAAGAAATTTTCTCTTTTCCTTGTGTAAAGGATGCGATCTCCCTGGTTTGAAAAGGCGGAAAAAACTAATTCACAAATTATACTGACAAGTCTGTACATTGGAGAAAATATATTTATGCATCCTTTGTCAAGTGCATAATATCTCAAACGTTTTAGAAAATTAACAGGTAGTAAAAAAAAAAGGATAGTTCTAATGTAATTTAACACTAGTGGATGATGAAGATGTGAAAGAAAGTCAGCAAAGCTCCCAGAGAGCAATATAGAGATGAAGGACATTTTTACATTAAACCGATGGTAATGCTTTTGCCCATGACTAGGGTGGGTAGTATTAAATAAGCTCTTTGCATTAACATCACTTCTGGCTGGACTTGACATTATCATTGCATCCATATGGCATTGCAGTTCCTAGTTCTCATATGAAGAAATTTTCTCTATCTTTTAAGACAGTTCTTAGTACAGGGCTATTATATTGGTACGGTGGTGATTTTTTTCGATGATACGTACATTCATTGATAAAGAAGGATCATTGTCCATTGATTGAAATGGTTATACAGAACCATGAATTGCGGATCTTTATTATCAGACCGGTGTAAATAAAGATTGATGTCAATAAAGTATTTTGAATCTAATCTTTTAAATATTGTAAATAAACACATCCCATTGAAACAGAGAAAATAAATTACAAAATCCTGCTCCATTCATAATACTGAATGTGACACCAATACCAAATTTAATAAACAAATCAATTGAGCACTCTGTATTTTGGGGCAAACTTAATCAGGCTCAAGTGGTGCCACTTCACAAAAAGAATAGTCAACCCAAAGTTGGTTACTATAGGCCAGTCAGTATTTTACCTGTTGTATCAAAGTTTTTCGAGACAGCTATCTTCCAACAACTAGTTGATTTTTTTCAAAATATTTTTCATTCTAGATATTTATAAGTACATTGAAAGATATGTATAATAGTATGCCGCAAGGCTATATATTAGTACCTGTACTTTTTAATTTTTTCTTGAATGATATTTTATTTTGTACCAAGAAGTTCATTATCTATATTTATACTGATGACAATACTTTGTCATATTCACATTCCAATATAGACACTGTTGTAAATTTTTAAGATAAAGAAAGGTTAGAGCTTAATAATGGTGTATTTAGTAGTTTAAATCATATAAAGGCCAACCCTGACAATGGAGTAGGTCCGGTAAGGGCCGATTTTGGCCTCAAATTTTAGGTTCATCTGATGAAAGATTTTGGACACTTTTTATATGAAAAATCTATTAAATATGCCATAATATGGCACTTGTCAGATGGTTTTTGACAAAAATGAAAGTGGACGCATCCGTGTTCACTCTCAACCTTTGTATATGTTATGTTTTATCATCAAATACAACTTACATTTGAATATTAAGAATGAACACGAATGCGGCCACTTCCATTTAAGACGTAAACTCAAATGTTAAAATTGTGAAGATTTCAGTAATTTAGCATAACTTAATGATGCTAGTACCCGATATGTGTGCATTGTATTGTCAAAAAGAGCCCCTATTTATGTAGCAGAAGTATTCTACTTTCAAATAAATACCCAAACGTTTACATTTTAATAATTTTGTAAAACTGATATTTTTTGGGGGCCAAAAAGGGGTCTTACCGGACCTACTCCTTTCAGGCAATAGCCAATGGCAATAAAACTGAAAATAAATTATTTATTTTAATCTAGATGGTAATATCATACATGGGGGAAAAGAAGTAAAATTTCTTGGTTTAACAATGTTCCTTCATCCAAGCATATCTTGGATGTGCAGGATGAAGGTCATTCTTAGAATATGAGCCTGAGGCTCGAAAGTAATAAATTAGCTTAACTTCTCTATGAGGGGTGAAGCTTACATGTAATATCTCTGTTTAAAGAAACAAACTATAACCACCAGACCATAGCTGGCCAGTGACCTTGACCCTAGTATATAAGCACCTGTTCCATAATAACTTGTCATAATTTAAAGCAAGTTTGTGTCGACCAAATATAAAACCCATTGGAAAAAGGGTGGGTCTGACTGATAATCCCTAGGGTGGGAATTAATTACTTTCGAGCCTCAGGCTCATATTCTAAGAATGACCTTCATCCTGCACATCCAAGATATGCTTGGATGAAGGAACATTCTTATTCATATTTCGCCTTCGGTCTCAAGTAATAAATTAGCTTGTTTAAAGTGTAGACACAAACTAAAAACAATTTTTAAAAATGCCAACATTTAATAAAGCATAGAAATCACAAGATCATCCAGTAACTACAACTGAAGAAAAGTGTTTTAGTACCGATATTATTCACTTTCCCTTTTATAGAACTTATAAAAAGTTTTACCATATGTCCAGACTAAGCTGTTGCCATAATGTCTTTAATAGAACATCCTGAAGCTAAATGCACTTATGAAGAGGTTCCTCTAAATGAGTAAACCTTAAAACCTCGGCTAAAATTAGAACTCTCTCTAACTATCTAAACTTTACGAAAAGACTTAGATGAATTCTCTCACATATTTTGTACACAAAACATGATAAATCATTGTCTTAACAACACAAAGTTTTGGTTTATCAAAACCCTTGATCACCTCATTAGGTAGACTAACTAACAGATCTAGTATTTTTCAAAAACTCATATGAAAAAATAAAGTGCCATGTCTCTGAATGAAAAACATAGAATGTAAATCTACAGCTGATAAAGATTGTACTTTGGCAGTTGTAGTCAAGGCAAATAAAGACACAAATATAAAAGACAGTCTTCAATGTAAAATCCTCTAATGAATATAAAGAACTTAAAAAGATAGCACTAAATTCATCTCCACAGTGAAAGAGTATCTAACTCTTCAATTGCAGATTCAGGCTTAAGCAACCTTTCACATATGCATGTAGTAAACAAACAAATTTAGTAACATCTATTTCTTAAAGGATCAAGTCTGTTTCAACATAAAACAAGTAAAATTCACATTAAACATGCTGAATATGAAAATCTTGTGTTTGACAAAAAATTTCAATAATCAATAACATCCTTTTTAGATGGTGATAAGGAATTGGTTCTCTTTGAACACACCAAATAATGAAATTTCTCAAAAAATATTGATAATGCTTGATTATAGATGCATGGTCTCCAAGATGAACTGTAAATATATTTTACAAATGATTCTGAAATCTTCTGTTTATATTAAAGTGATTTCTGAATATAATACACACGTTTTTACCCTACCGCACAATCAACCCTTCAGGTGTTGGTTCACTTATATTTTTTACAATACACAGTTAAATCAAATCTCTTCCTGACGGAAAGACGTTCTTCAGTATGTAACATTGTTACTAACTTTTATGTTTAGCAGAACTTTTAACTGTCAAATAAATTAAAATTGGTCTTAGCAAAAAACCAACTCTGAGCAAACCAAAAGGAATAATCAAAAGAGCCTTCTGAACTTTATCCCTAATAATTTTCTTTATAATTATCCCCAACAATGAAAAAGAAGGGAAAATATAAGGTCTTAAATCTGACCATGAAAAGTACAAACATCTCTGAAAGGAGCTTGTTGGTCAAAAGACAACGAATCAATTATCTACAGATTTGAAAATGAAAACGTGATAGCAACAAAACAAATATATCTTCTTTCAATTGCCATCCTGTTGAATCTGTAAATTTTTAAGACATATGATAAGCATCAAAATTTTCTTACCAGGAATATAAAGAGCTGTGATAAAAATGTTCTTTCTTGAACACCAAGTCCAAATAATGAAATATTTGTATTAAGCATGTTTTAAAAGTGACAAAGAGGTTATACCTCCTATTGCATAATAAATGCTACTGAAATTGTATTTTCTGATTGTATAACTCTCTGTGACTAAAAATTTCTCTCCAAAAGAAAAATATAGCCAACAATTCTAAGAAATCTATATGAAATGAGCGCATGTTCTTAAAGAAGCTCCATCTACCAACAGAAAAATTTTCTTCAAATTTGGATCCCAAATCCTTCTAATGAGGCATCTGGTCCAATCCAAAAACTTATTTGGATGGGTCTAAGAATCAATTCTTAAATTCTGATTTAAATTGTTAAAAATTTCACCTATAGATTGATGATAATAAACACTGTAACAACTATACAGTGTTTCAACATTATTTCTCGCCATGTTTCTGCAACATTCCCACAGATACTGCATTAAAAGCATGTACCACAAGACCAATATATGATGCAAATCATCTATAATACAGTTACACAATTCTATTTAAGAAGAATTTCCCAAGGGAGATAATTTTACCATTTCTCATCTGTCAGAAAAAAACTTAAATAGCTCAGTATCAATAATGAGACAAAGGAAAACAATGTGCTTCCAAGGAATGAGTACCAACTTCTCAAAATTTATTCCGAAGCAAAGCTTATCAAGCATTTGCACCACTTCTTCTGTATTCACAATACAACCATCTAAATTCTGATCCATAATAAAAGAATCATCAATGTATAAACTATAGCATGTATATACTTCAAGTGACATTATTTCATAAAAATACATAGACAGGTTTTAAAACCTTAGTAAAAACTCTTGATGCAGAAGCCAATCCAAAACAAAGAACATAAATATCATAACAATGTCCTTTCCACATGAGTCAGGAAATTGTGATATAATCATAAATGATACTTAAATATGCATCTGTGAGATCTATAGATGTTAGCTCTCTCTCTATATATATATATAGATAATCATCCCTAAGAATTACATCTAAACAAAAGATAAATGGTCCTGTTCCAAATGCTGATTAGCCACAAGCTAAGTTTGTTTGAATTTTTCAAATAGGTAACAGGCCTTGAAGACCCATCTTTCTTAGGAACTAAGAAAATATAGGAAATAAACTGATTTTCCAATGATCGATCAACCTCTTAAATAGCTCCCTTAGCTATCAATTTTTGGACTTCTGAAATTATTTCATCCTTATGAAAGGTGAAATGTATTTTATTCAAATATGTGGTACATCATTAAAAATAATTTTATAACAATTTCTTATTAAATCTAATATCAATAGATCATAAGTATCATTTTCCAAATCATAATATTTAAGTTATCTACTGTATACATGTATAACAACTGGTTGAGAAATGTGACCTCTTTGAGATTCTCTGTTCCCTTTTGGGAAACCTCTCCCTCTCAATGAAGGGAATTGCCTACTAGTATACGCCCTGTTGACCAACAGAGCCTCCGCAGTTAAAAGACTGATATTGCCTTTCCCATAACAGCTGGGAGTAAAATAATTGCTAGACCTGGAACTTCTTCCAAGGAATCTAGAACTTGCTTTAGAATCTTTGTATAATCACCAAGTTTGCTTCATGCAATCATAACTAAAAACGTAATAAATCAACTATCACATCAGAATTACAAATAAGTTTTATCATCTAGATATTTCTGAGCATTTCCTATGCGTTTAAATAGAAACCCATGGTCAAACAAACAAATAGAATTTTACAATAAAATCCTCAACAATAGGGGTGATGATCAACCCCTTAATACAGTATCTCTGGGTTTCCTGCATCTTTGAAACCACATAGTGGGCCTGTCTAGGCAGTGCCATTTCAATCTTGTTATTTATCCTAGACACACTAGGATTCTCACAGTTCTCAGGGTGATAGTATTACTCCTCTATGAACTTGATATTTTCCTGATTTGATATTTACTGACATGGTAGTATTATTAACAGTCACAGAAAGTCCAGAAGAAAACTTAGACACAGTTTTCTGCCTTTTTAAACAATTTTGGGATTTTCCAAGCAAAATCATGATTAAACTGTTCAACAAACAGGATGAGATAATGGACCATTAATCTCACTAAGAGAAGCCTTAAAGGCTTCTGAAAACCTTAATGCAGGATCAAAAGACGTATCAAAATTCAGTTCCGGCTGGACTATCATCAGCCATGGCACAAACTCCAAAAGGAGGTACATGAACAGTATCATTACAGTAGTTCAGATCAAAATTAGAACTAAATCTTCATTAAAGTAAGCCTCTAATGGCAAAATTCGAATAAAGCAGCAGGTTTCTCTACAAACTCTGCTTGAGTTGAAGGCAGAGAAACTGTCTCAAACCTCATGATTCATACATGTTCTTTACTACATTAATAATAATGAGTCAATGCATCAATATGTATACATGCCTATCTTAAATCTCAACAGCACTATCTTGAGAAAAAATTTCAAATCAAGGAGATTTTGAAGCTATACAAGTAGCACTAGATTTTAAAAACTTACTTTTGACTCGTTCTGTTGCTTTGTCAATTATTTCCAATTGCAATGCCATTATGATCTTTTATAAAACTACTAGGTTTTATAACTGTTTAAGAAGAGGATTTATTCAAAAAACCTCTTGTTTTCCTATTAAATTTATCATCTTTAATTTCTAAAACAACTCAGAGGTGATGAAAATCATAGCCATCACCCTTGTAAGTGTAAACATAATTCTAAACATCTTGCAAAAGCAATACATTTGCATAATCAAATTCAGCCATTGTAATAAAATAATGTGTACCTGTGCAGGTAAAACACGTGTAAATTCTGAAGAGTACTCACGACCTTCAGGTGAATAGAAATACTTTTAAATATCTACCTGTTTAACAAACAGGAGTATGAATTAAGTAACAAATGTGCTGTACATCGTACTAAGGCAAAAACTTAATGAATATATAAAATTGTCATACATCGTAGACAATAAAAATTTTAATTAATTTCCATCGACACTTGTCATACATCGTAGACAAGAAATTTTTAAATTCATTTCCATCAATACTTGTCATACATCGTAGACAATTGGGGAATTATTATTTCTAATTAACAAAATAACATTATGACTTGTCGTACATCGTAGACAAGTTAAATGTAACTTTAGTAACTTTCCCCTAAATCTTAGATAAAAATAAAATAACTAAATAGAATTCAAGTGAAGTGTTCACTTCACACCCTCTAGAAAAATAATGACAAGTTATTATGGAACAGGTGCTTATATACTAGGGTCAAGGTCACTGGCCAGCTATGGTCTGGTGGTTATAGTTTGTTTCTTTAAACAGAGATATTACATGTAAGCTTCACCCCTCATAGAGAAGTTAAGCTAATTTATTACTTGAGACCGAAGGCGAAATATGAATAAGAAT
Organism: Mytilus galloprovincialis; assembly: GCA_037788925.1. Lineage (NCBI taxonomy): Eukaryota > Metazoa > Mollusca > Bivalvia > Mytilida > Mytilidae > Mytilus > Mytilus galloprovincialis. The sequence goes on from CM075341.1 coordinate 22,967,656, forward strand.
TGACTATTAGCCTAAGTTTGGTGCCAATATTTCTAACATTTGTAAAAAGGCATTAAGACAGTTATATGTACTTAAACGTATTTGTAAAAAAAAATAATAAAATCGGTAGGCTTACTTTATATTAATCATTTATCATGTCGAACTTTAATTATTGTCCTTTAGTATGGTACTTCTGTGGTGAAAGTAATACCAGGTAAAAAGAAAAAATAAAGGAACGTGCCTTAAGATTTATTGATGTACTGCTGTTTAACTGTTTGATATGAACGTCACTGATGAGTCTTAGGTAGACGAAACGCGCGTCTGGCGTATTAAATTATAATCCTGGTACCTTTGATAAAAAAATTATCAACAACTGTTAATTTAATCAAAACAACCAAGTTTAAAAATCAGAAGAATTCGAATAATAGCAAGAGAGGTGTATGAAATTATTAATAAACTTTGTCCATTATATTAACATGGACGTCTAGCGTATTATATTATAAGCCTGGCACCTTTGATAAATATTTTATATTTTGATGCATACTTTTTTTATTTGTGTTTTTAATGCTAAAGTTACTTTTAGTGCTTTATATAATAGCCATTGCACGAATATTAGTTAATCTACACACTATGATTGCTTCATATGCTTTAGTTTTGCTTTTTGATTTTTGTGCATGATACCATTATTTATTCTTTGCATGAGGTGATTACTGTTTTATGTGTTTTATGTCTTGTGCTTATCATATATATGTATATCGGATAAAAGCTCTACAGAGCTTATGTTGTATGGTTATATGTATAACCGACCCTTACAAAATATTGTATGCTTTAAGCTTTATGTGTTGAATTATCCTTTTACGCAAAGTTTGTCAAGTTTCACACAAAATAAAGTCGTCCACACTTAGTACATTTAATTCCGTACACGACATTGTCTATGAAATAGTCCACAGGCTTGAAAGATTACTATAATACTTTTTTTCCGGAAAGTTACTAGAAAATCAGGACTCGTGATTAACTTATTACATGACTGAAGGAATGATGAGGTCAAATACAAAAGATGATAAACAGTATTTCTAGATATGGAAGTTTTAGATGGTTCATGAACGTTGTTCATAAAGTGTCATTAAGCTACCATTGACAAATGATACTTTAAAAAGTTTGCAAATATTATAGCAATCATCAAATAAAAATGTCGTTTTAAGGTATAATGACATTCAATTATCAAAAGTGTGTGAAATTTCGGATAAACTGTTTTAGATGAGCTTATCTTTCTAAATGTGTCATTACGCTACAACGTACCAATAAACAAATCCCATAGCTCGTGTGTTAGTTAAAAGGTCGTTGATACAAATCAGAATTTAGAAACTGAATGGGTCTATCAAATCCCATGCTACGTCATTCTTTAAAGACCCAAATTTGGCAAAACACTTGCCCTATATTCATGAAAAATACGTCGTTGTCCCCGCAAACAAAACCCCAAACAATATCGTTTTGTGTGTAAATCACATTACATAAAATGCTTGATACATGAATTAGGTATTGACAATTCACTTGGTAACTCAACATATACCCCACGACACAAAGAGGAAATCATGGATAATCATAGTTCTCTCCTTCGGAATTTCAACAAAAGATAAAGAACTGGATTTTCCATCCCTATATTGCATTCCTAAACTACATAAGTGTCCTTACAAATAGTTACCAAAGGTAACAGGCTTATAATTTAATACGCCAGTCGCGCGTTTCGTCTACAAAAGACTCATCGTACTAAATTATAATCCTGGAACCTTTGATAACTATCATCAGTAACGCTCAGATGAAAATAGTTATAAAGCCAAACAAGTACAAAGTTGAAGAACCTTGAGGAACAAAATTCCAAAAAGTTGTGCCAAATACAGCTTAGATAATCTATGCCTGGGATAAGAAAACGTTTTGCAAACATGAAATTTATACAAATGACCATATAATTGATGTGTATGTCAATACCGAAGTGCTGACTTCTGGACTGGTGATACCCGCGAGGACGAAACGTCCACTAGCAGTGTCATTGACCCAGTGGTGTAAATAGTTATCAAAAGTACCAGGATTATAATTGAATACGACAGACGTAAGACTCATCAGTGACGCTCTGAAATTAACATTATCAGAATCACAAGGAAGCTATTAAACCTAAAGTTCCAAGTAGCGAATTAGAAATCATCCCGTCGAAAGTTTTACAGACGACATTACGAGTTAGTTGCACTTTATGTAATATCCTTTTCACACATGTTATCGGATATGTTCCAAACATGTATGTCATAACTACAATCCCGTTCCCTTTTCTCGAATGTGACCTTCCGAATAAGATTATTTACCAGTTTGTTATGACATGACCAACACGACGGGTACTAATTTGAAGCAAGATCTGCTTACCCTTCCAGAGCACATGAGATCACCCCCAGTTTTTGTTAGGGTTTGTGTTGCTTTGTCTTTAGTTTTCTACGTTGTGTCTTGTGTACTATTATTAGTCTGTTTGTCTTTTGGTCATTTTTTAGTCAGAGCTTTGTGTGTTTGAATTTCTCTGTGGTATCTTTCGCCCCCTTTTTAAGAAAAAAAATCAATTGAAACTGAAATATAGAATGAGGCACATAATTGACAAATATATATGTAGTAGGGTGCCCAATCAACGAATTTGATCGATTTGCCATAACGGAATAACACATACACGGCTATATTTTATATAATTGGAAAGAGGAGAACAAGCCTCATCGAAATACCGTTGTCTTCGTTGTCTGCCATGGTCACGTTTTTTTTTAAATCAGGGTCAAAGGTCAAAGCAAAAATTCCAGAAAAATTCACAGTCACATTTAGATAGCTTGTTTCTCCTACATACATGCGTTTGAAGCAAAATAAAAAGAACTAATTTTTAGAAAAATCTCTATTGTATCTACATTTAGAACTTATTTTATATTTTTATCGCCAAAAATGACTTCAGATTGACTTTTTTACACATAGGGTGCAAATTTAGAATTTCCAAACAGCTGTTAAATAACAGTGACCTTGACCTATTTCAATTTCTAAATTTGAAATTTAAGTATTCAATTCATTACAAGTAACATCTAAAGATTTTTTTAGATCTTAACTTTAATCATTTGTCGAAAACAAAATGTGTTTTTAACGTCTTTTGATATTAAGGTTTCAGTCAATTTCTAGGTGAATATCAAATTTCTGTTATTGGGTGTGAAAGAGTATATATAAATGATTTTGTTCGAAATTTGTGTTACATTAACGTCGAACTTGGTTCAATATACGGCTCTGTGTATAGCTTTGCTTTACAAAAGTAAAAAGGTACTGCAAACGGAGAAAAAGGGGGGTGGGTTAAAGTTATGAAAATAAAACGTCTATTAGAAACAGGTAAAACACCCAATCCTACATAAACAGATGACAAAAATGAGCAACAATTGCTTATAATGGTTACAAGTATTCCAATAATATAATAAGGGAGAGGGTTATGTACATCACCGATGTATTTTACAAACAATTGCAAACAAAAAAGGCGTGAGAAACCAAAGGGACATTTAACTTAGAAATTGAAGACAAGCTGACCACAGCAAAATTCGAAAAAACAAGAAAAAATGCAAATAGAAAATTATGATCGAAGCGAGTTTTATCAACTGCGTTTTATGGTATCCTGAAGTTTAAGCCCGACAACCACGTCAAGGTCAGAGAATGTATGGCAGTGGATTTTTTTACATATCTTTCCCCACTAGATAGATTATTACTATATTTCCCACGATTTCAAAATTGAGTAGATTTAATATTTATTGTTTCGAAAATATTATGGACTGCTTAATTTTCATTCGATTGCTAACAATAATTAATAAGGTACAAACAGAAAAATGAAATTTTATACATCGTCATCTTCGTCGTCATGAATGTTTCTAACTGCAACCAGACGAGTAATTACATTTAGACATATGTCATTTGCCTGGCAAGGGCATAAATCTGTACATGATAGATTTTGTTTCGAAGCAAATGCAACCCTTTGCAAACACAGCTTTCCCCTTACAAGTACAAAATAAATCTTGTAGAAATTCATATGGCATCTGACCTTCGAGATAGATAGGAGCAAGTCATTCTTCTTTTCACATACGAACTGAAGAGGAGAGTGTAAGGGTAGTTTTGCTACATGGGAAGACATCAAGTTTATGTCTGGAGTGAAGCTCTTATTACATATTGTTTAAAAGTAGATTCACAAGAGAGACATTTTAAAATGTAGCCAATTTTACGCTCAATTTGTTTAGGTCACTATAATCTATTTTGTGTTTTGACTTATGATCATTCAATCTAACATAAAGATCTCGAGTTGCATCTATAGATTCATCGATGTATCAATTATAAAGGTTTGACAAATCGGTGAAATCATCTGGGTTGTCCTTCAAGAATAAAAAAGCAGTGCGCTAACTGATCCTAATCAGGAATGACGTTGTATCGCATCATATTACAGCATGTGTGACTGGTAGAATGTTACAAATGGCAAAGCCCAGACTTTTACATATTTCGTGGACAGGTATATAGCGACCCAACTCTGGTGTGCAAGTTATAGTGCTTGCTTGAAACCATAGCTCATGCGTATGCTGTATGGAGCGGAGGTAATGAACATCTGTATCTTGTGACTTTATCATTATCCTTCCCTTGATTCCTTTCACATCGAACTCTTGGTCTACATGAAAGTACGGCGGCTTTGTGAAAAATTGTGCACATCCTGCTACAAGCATGAAATTTGGCATAGACCTTCCTTAACTATTACTCTTTGATTTCAGATAGGGAGGCATTTGAAAAAAAATGTCTCACTTCCGGTAAAATCCAAAATGGCGAACGTCATACTTAAATCAGCCCAATATCGAAGGCTAGTGTGTAAAATGTGTTATTATCATGCAACTATTATAATATTTGGCACAAACCTTTGTTTTTTACTACTTTTGGATAAATTAAATAGATTAGATGTCTTCAGAAACCCTACTTCCGGTTAAAATCCAACATGGCGGACATTGTACTTAAATAAGGTTTTTTAGGGAGGGTAATTGAAATTTGTTTTAACGTATTGCTACTATCATTACATTGTGCAGGAACCTTTCTTTGGTGCTTCTGATGGATACAATGTATACGACATATGTCTTAAAAACCCTTACTTCCGGTAATATCCAAAATGGCGGACATAGAAATATCAATTTATTATTCAAATTTTCAACTTTTTTTAAAATGTAAAGAAAATGATTTTTTTTTTTTCGTGCTGGTCATTAAACTTTTGGCTTTAAGTTATCCCCAAAACCACTTATTCTATCAGGTTGTAAATGTTTAAATATAAAGTTGACACTTCCTGTAAAAATATGACGTAAATTTCAAATCCATTTCTTCGATGTAGAGTTTTGGATAGATTGATTAAAACAAAATAAAATCACTATAGTACTAAAAGTTAACATATTTAAAGTTACTACTATTTGGCAAAGAATACATGTTTATTCACAGTCACCACCACATGCACACAAGGCAGTGCACGGGAGACCCGATTGTCCACCTTAAAAATGACCGCGGCATCCTTTCTTACATATACAATGAACAAGCTTCTGGAAAAATGATGAGGCCTCAGAAAGAGTTTTTTTAAAAGGGACCTCTTTGCCCTTCGCAATCCATTAGTGCCTGGACTAGGTAGCATAAGAGCCAATCCCAAGCTCGTCTCACTAAACACCTGCATTAGTATATTGCACGTTTTACATGCTTCAAAAGACTAGACCAAGTTGTGGGAATAGCCTCACTTATAATTAGCCTTCCCTTTTGTGTAAAAAATGATTTTCTTGCTTCTTTAATCATGTTAGCTCCATCTGATAAATTTGTGCGATCTAACAGTAAAACCCCGGTGATTTAGGCTGATCAATCAAAATTCTTTATGTTAAAGTCACATCTTCAAATACCATCAATGTCTCCCACGCAGTCTTTTTTTCATTTTCAAGCAAAAAGAGAACCGTATCACAACCGGTAAAGGTATGGGTCAGAAATAAGTGTGTGTGAGCACTCATTGCCTAGTGCATTTAAAAGGCCATTGATAGATATTAATCCAAAGACTTTTGCCTCCCCAAACACAATCCATAGTTCGTCTGCCCCTATGTCACGGAATAGCGAAATAGTATTGACAGCATCATCAGTGACTGTTAATCATGACTCGTTTAAGTTCGTGTGTCACTGCATCAGACACATGCACCATGATTTTAGTGTCTATCTCTTTATGTGAACATGGTGCTACATTTGAAATACATCACGTGGTGGATAAGATAGAATATCCTGAGCATTTGTTGCTACAACTACCATACTCATCAAAGACTTCATCCACTCTTGTTACAGTTTCAAGGTATTTGATTAGGGTAAGGACATAATACCCAATCATCATACTCGTTAGGAAAAACCTTGAAACTGTAACAACAGTGGATGTAGTGTCGGATGCGAACATAGACAATACTGGTAGTTTGAAAGCAAGAGCAACATTTAGGGGAAAGACAGACGAATCCAGGGTTGAAAATATCATCAAAATTGGCAAAGTTTTCTGAGAGATGACGACAATAAGAAAGAACTTTTAACCTTTTTCATTCACAGCAGCTTGCTCAATACAATTTTGAGTACAAGGTAGTTGTAGCAACAAATGCTCAGGATGTTCAGTGTTATCCACCACTTGATGATGTTTCAAGTTTAGCACCATGTTTACATGAAGAGACTGACACTAGAATCATGATCGATGTGTCTGATGCAGTGAAACACAGACTTAACTGAGTCATGACTCGAACAGTCGATACTGATGTCATGGCTGTTTCGCTATTCCGTGACATAAGGGCAGACAAACTTTGGTTTGCATTTGGAAGGAGGAAAAGCATAAGATATATATATCAATCCATGACCTTTCAAATGCACTAGGCATTAAAAGATAACAGGTTTGCTGGAAAAGGAACTGCATTGGTGACATTTATTAATTTAATGGAGTTTGAAGATGTGACTTTAGCATTTAGAATGAAGATTGACCAGCCAACATCACCATATGGATTTGATAAATTTAATGTCATTGAAAACGATACGTGGTTTTGTTGTAAGACCGAAAACAAGAAACAGATTGGGTTAACAAGGCAAGAAAATATGTGTTTTTGGCATTTATGGATGTGAGAAACAATACCACAATCTATGTAAATTTGGGAAATCAGCTCTCCGATTGTGAATTGCGGCCTAACGAGTATGCTGATTGGGTATTATGTCCTTACGTTAATAAAATACCTTGAAACTGTAATACGAGTGGATGAAGTCTTGGATGCGTATGGTAGTTACAGCAACAAATGGTCAGGATATTCTATCTTATCCACCACGTGATGTATTTTAAGTTCAGCACCAAGTTCCCATTTAGAGGCAGACACTAGAATCATGGTGCATGTGTCTGATGCAGTGAAACACGAACTTAAACGAGTCATGATTCGAACAGTCGTTAATGATGATGCTGTCACTACTGTTTTTCGCTATTCTGTGACATAGGGGTAGACGAACTATGGATTGTGTTTGGGAGGGCAAAATACTTTGGATTAATATCTATCAATGGCCTTTCAAATAAACTAGGCAATGAGTGATCTGACACACTTATTGTTATTCATGCCTTTACCTGTTGTGATATGGTTCTCTCTTTGCTTGAAAGGGAAAAAAAGACTATGTGGGAGACATTGATTGCATTTGAAGATGTGAGTTTAAAATAAAGAATGATGATTGATCAGACTAAATCACCGGGGTTTTACTGTAAGATCGCACAAACTTAACAGATGGGTATAACATGGTTAACGAAGCAAGAAAATAACTATTTGCGCAAAAGGGAAGGCTTTTTGAGGCTATTTCCTCAACTTGGTCTTGTCTTTCCCAGCATGTAAATCATGCAATATACTCAGGTAGTTGTTTAGGGAGACGAGCTTGGGATTGGCTCTAATGCTACCCACTCCAGGCGGGGACAAAGAGGATAACTTTTAAAAAACTCTTTTTGAGGCCTCATCATTTTGTCAGAAGGTTGTACATTGTGGATGTAAGAAAGGATGCCGCGGTCATTTTTAATGTGGAAAATCGGGTATCCCGTGCACTGCGATGTGTGCATGTCGTGGTCATCGTTATTTTTGGCCGAAAATTGTAGTAATTTTAAATATGTTTTAGTACTATAGTGATTTTAATTTGTTTTAATCAATCTATCCAAAACTCTACATCGAAGAAATGGATTGAGGACTCATCTTTGAAATTTACGTCATATTTTTACCGGAAGTGTCAACTTTATATTTAAACATTTACAACATGATAGAATAAGTGGTTTTGGGGATAACTTAAAGCCAAAAGTTTAATGACCAGCACAAAAAAAAATCATTTTCTTTACATTTTGAAAAAAGTTGAATATTTGAATAATAAATTGATATTTCTATGTCCGTCATTTTGGATATTACCAGACGTAAGGGTTTTTAAGACATATGTCGTATACATTGTATCCATCAAAAGCACCAAAGAAAGGTTCCTGCACAATGTAATGATAGTAGCAATACGTTAAAACACATTTCAATTACCCTTCCTAAAAAATAAGCTTATTTAAGTTCAATGTCCGCCATGTTGGATTTTAACCGGAAGTAGGGTTTTTGAAGACATCTAATCTATAAAATTTATCCAAAAGTAGTACATAACAAAGGTTTGTGCCAAATATTATGCTAGAAGCATGATAATAACACCTTTTCAAACTAGCCTTTGATATAAGGCTGATTCAAGTATGACGTCCGCCATTTTGGATTTTACCGGAAGTGAGACATTTTTTTTCAAATGCCTCCCTATCTGAAATAAAAGAGTAATAGTTGAGGAAGGTCTATGCCAAATTTCATGCTTGTAGCAGGATGTGCACAATTCGTCTGAAATATGCTTGTAGCCGCCGGACTATGAAGTAGCATGTAAAATCATGCGAGTATTTACTTCATCGGGCATACAAAATAATCATTAAAATCTGAATACTCCTTTTGAGCAGATTTAGGGTCCTTGGAAGCGCTAGCTAGATAAATGACTTCCTCGTGTATCATAGTAACTGTTGATCTACCATGATGCCGAAAAATCGATTCGCCAAGATATCTGATTAAGGACTGCTGGATCTCACTGACACAAAGAAACTTTTTCCAGTCAGGAATTTGACCACCTTCTATATATGACCTGAAACACTTAACAGACGAACAAGATCTTGATTCAACTTTAAAATAACTGCAGTTGTGTCTACTAGTGTAAGATTTATAGCAAGAACGTTGGTGCAATATTTTGTTTATATCATCTGTACGAAGATGGTCTAGGTCTAAAACGTTATGCAATATACTAAAATACTAAAATATACATGATCTTCCCGTGCTCCCATAGCCTCGATAAAGCTTTTTGTGCTAATTCCATATAACACACTTATCCCATTGTATTGCATTCCTACTTGGTTTAGGGCTTGATGGGCATAGTTTAACAGGACTGTGAATGAATGTCTCCAATATTCAGGGTTTGAAACGTGACCGAAGGATTTGATTTGTATATAACAATTATAACAAAACTATCAATTAAAACAAACGATTAAAGTTATAAAAACAACACATAAAAAAATCCTAAAACAAACAATTCGACCATACAACAAGGAAAAAAGACTAATGAAGTTAGTTACAATCGTCCTAGTTAATGACCAGATAGTGTAAGCTACAAAACGATTAACGGCACGAGAAAAGGCGTGTTTGAATCAAGGCAGAATTATCACTAAATTTGTGTTTTAAAAATGCTATTTTCTTCGCACCGATTAACATTACACGGAAGATATATGGCACACCTATGAACCATGTCTTATTGATATAATCGGAGTAAAAATCCAGGGAAAGTAACACGCAATAAATTTTCTCTCGTTCAAAATGTGGTAAATTTCAGCTAAAAAAATAGTCTTACTAAATTAATGAAAAACTTATACTTAAATTATATAAATCTTTTCAGCTTTCGATATATGATAAATTTAATTTTTCAGCTAAATGATAAGTATCTTTTGAACAAATAACACAAAAAGCAATAATTTTATTTTTCGTGTTGAAGATGGCCTGTATGATGAGGTATCTTTGGGTACCCTAAGAAACCACAAAATTTTGAAAAACGTGACCACGGGAGCTTACGACGACATTCATGATTGAAAAATATAATGATTTTCCAATAGTTTGCATATACATATAGCCGTGTGTTATCCGTTAACTTATATAAGCGATGTAAACATGAATAAAGATATGAATATATTAAACCAACACGTGCAATTTGATTTTTTTAGGTCTGTTTGAGTTTATTTTATAGATTAAAAATATATGTTTCTCATTGTTTTTAACCGTTTTAGAATGATTTTATATGGATCGAATCAGTAATCAAATGATTTACCGTAGTTTCACTTTCATTGTTGACATTCTTTTTCTTTAAATAACCAGTACACGTACAATGCATGCGTTGTCAATCTCTAGCAAGGGGTTAAATTGAAGTTCACATGAAAACGGATTTAATGAGGTCGACTTATTCACTTGCAAGTGAATGAGTAATTATCAATGTTTCTTCGCTTAATTTGACAAAATTAAACCATTTTGGCTGCTAAAAGCGAATTATTATTTCACTATTTCACTTTCATTATTGATTGAACAAAACAAAAATCTTACTTTAGTTTTTTATATATCTCGTAGCTAGTGCCCCTTTAAGACACTAAAACCCTGGGATGTGTTTTAATTGGTTTTAGTGTCTTTAATATGCATGATTTTTTTTATCATGTATTGTTTTGTTTTTTTGCTTTTATCTAGCTTTCAGTAACTGCAAGTACTCTCAAATCGTAATTTCGTGTTTATATGATCTCTTTGACTGTCCATCGCGTTAAAACATTAAATGCCTGGGTTGTGTTTTCATTTTTTTATTCTCTCATGCATGATTTTCATTTTAATTGTCTTTGATTTTAAATAGATTTCTGTTACTGCAAGGACTCTTAAGTCGTACTCCTAACTACAGATTTATTATAAAGTTACCTGTGTAGGTTATTTTATTTTATGTCATTTTGACCGATGTTATATTTGTTTTTGACGTTGTTTTTACATATTATGTAGTCATTTTTTTCGTTCAATATATGTTAAGATGGTGACGTTCCCTTGTAATAATCGTATAGCGTTTATATATCTGAACAAATAAGATACGCTTGTGCATGAAACAACGTATTAGATTTTAACGAAAGATTATATGCTTTATTGAAAAATTATTACACAAGGGTTTTCGATTTAACAAAGTAGTCAAAGCATTAACTTAATTTTAACATCGGTACAAGGACATCATTCGTAAATATAAATCAACATGCAGACATCCTAATACTTTAAGGTATTTCACATCCAATCTTGTATGGTAAAAAAATGCAACAGAAGTATACCGATGTTCAAAACTCATAAATCAATAGAAAAAAAAAAACAAATCCGGGTCACAAACCAAAACCGAGGGAAACGCATTAAATATTAGAGAAAGACAACACAACATTAAAATGTAACACACTCAGAAACGAACTAAGCATTAGACAAAATCCGATGAGAATAACAAATATAACATCAAAACCAAATACATGAATTCGGGATAGAAAAATACCGTGACACGTCTTATAATAATGTGAATTAACACTCAAATATAAGAGGAAACAAAATAAAAGAAACACAACGTTTAAATGTAACACACACAGAAACGAACTATAATATAACAATGACAATTTTCCTGACTTGGTACAGGACATTTAAAAAAAATGGTGGGTTGAACCTGGTTTTGTGGCATGCCAAACCTCCCTCTTTTGTGGTCATGTTAAATATAACATTAAAATGACAACACAACATTACAGGACTGCAATACAAATAAATAGGAGAACACAATTGACATAGAAACACACGAATAATAGCTAACAAAAGGAACCAGGTTTAAAATCTAATACGCCAGAAGTGCGTTTTGTCCACACAAGACTTACTAGTGACGCCCAGATACAAAAGTTTGAAAGCCAAAACAAGTACAAAGTTGAACAGCATCGAGGACCAAAAGTTCAAAAAAGTGGTGCCAAAAATGCTCAGGGTTTCCTGTTAGGTACCAGAACATCCCTATTATTTAGAATAATTTATACTTTTGCAAACAGTAATATTCTTTACAAAACACCTACATGTCGGCGTTCACCTAAAATGCTCACAAAACCTTTAAATAGACTCATTAAGAAGGGATATAGTTGCTATGCTATTTTCAGGTCATTAAAATGGCATATTTTGGCTTTACTATATAGGGTGTCTACATCGGAAATAAACACATTTACTAGTATTCTAAAACCAGTTGTTGGCATAATACGGGTTATGTTCTTCTCATATATTTACTAAACCCCTAACGGGAGAGATTGTACTTGATATTCATATGATGAAGACATAATCTTTAATTAGTTTGATTGAGGTCTGGACCTTATTAATGAATCCGCAGTATTCTAAAACCAGTTGTTGGCATAATACGGGTTATGTTCTTCTCATATATTGTATGATGGTATAATACTAAAACCCTAACGGGAGAGATTGTACTTGATATTCATATGATGAAGACATAATCTTCAATCAGTTTGATTGAGGTCTGGAGCTTGCATGTCAGTAACTGATATTAGTCCTTTGTTAATTTATGTATCATTATATTTGTTGCCTAATCTGACATCGTACTGGGACTTCTTTGAAACTGAGTTTTACTCTGCGTATTGCTGTGTGTTTGTTTTTTTCTACATTTGCTTGATGTAATGGGGGTTGAGATTCCAAAAAAGATGTTTTACCTTGCTGCATTTTTGCGCCTGTCACAAATCAGAAACCTCTAGCCTTTGTTAGTCTTGTATGATTTTTATTACTTGCTTTGTCTAGTTAAGCTATTTCAAATGATAGTTTATAGGGTGTGTTTTTATGTTGTAATGTTTTACTACTGTTTGGGGTTTAAAACCGCTGTATGTGTTTGCATCTGTCCTTAGTCAGGAATATTGACAACAGTAATATACTTAGTATTGAAGGCCATACTTTGTCCTTCGATATGTTACCTTTTTTTTTACAAATAATGACTAGGATTGAAAGTTGTCCAATTGACATTCATACCGCATTTTTTTTTTTAATATCTATGAGCTTTTGATTGTACAATTTTGATAAAAGGATTTCTGTTTTGAATTTTCCTTCGATTTTTTCAGCATTTCAGTTTTTAAAAAATGGTCGTTTTGATGTCTTTAGAAAAAGAGGTTCAAAGTTTGCGAGTGCTTTTATAAGAAACCAGTTTGTAGTTCTCATTTTCCCACGTTTTACTTGATTTTTATAGTGAATCTTAAAGTAACATAAATTAGAAAAAAAAATGTATTCTCCTTTGTTAAAGTTTCATTAATTTCAAATAAAAGGTTAAAACTCAACAATTTAGAAATGACAAAGTAACAACTTAAAATAGCTGACGGAATATTTATTATAAAATGCATCACCCTAGATATTGTTTAGATTATCGTTCTTTTTTCGCATAAAAATGGACCTCGTCTGTTTTCTGCTTTTTGGTCGGGTTGTTGTCTTTGACAAACTGCCGATTTTCGTTTTTAATTTTATTACTTGCTTTATTAATATTTTTTTTTATCAAGTTAAGCCATTTCAAATGATAGTTTATAATGTGTATATCTTTGTTGTAATGTTGTTATGTTATACTACTGTTTTAGGTTAGGGTGAAAGTTGGCGCATGTTGAAAAGTTTAAACCAACTGCATTTGTTTGCACCTGTCTTAACTTAAAGTCAATAATAAGGACAACAGTCGTATTCTTCGTATTGAATGCCATACTTTTTTTATAATAGTTTACTATTTACATATTATGACTAGGATGGTAATGTGTCCAATTGACATTTAGACCGCATTTTCTTATATCTATGAGATTTTATTTTTGCAATTTCGATTAAAGTTTCCGTTTTGAATTTGCCTTCGGTATTTTCGGTATTTTACTTTTTAGAAAATGGTTGTTCTGGTGTCATAATTATAAGGATCTAGAGAAATAGGTTGAGGGTTTGTGCGTGCTTTTATGAGAAACTAGTTTTTCCCACCTATTTACTTGGGCGTTTTATTGTGAATCTAAAAAGTAACAAAAATTAAAAAAGTGTTGGTATTCTCCTTAATCATAGTTTCAACAATTTCAAATAAAAGGTTAAACATAAAAAAAAACTTTAGAAATGACAAAGTGACGACTTGAAATAGCTGATGGAATATCAATAAGAATATGCCTCCCTCTAGAAACGGTTCAGATTATCGTGCTTTTTCGCATTTAAATGCACAGTGCTAGTCAGAATTCCGGAATGGTATACAAGTCATCAAGATTAACCTGGCCTCATTTTATGGTTCTGTGATCAATGATAAGCTTTTAGTATTACCTAAAATAATGAGATGTGTTGTAAAACTAAACCAAAAACCTGGTATGATATAAGTGATCCGGAAGGGTAAGCAGATGCTCCACGTTGATCGTGTTGCTCATGCAAGTTTCTCTGTAATGTAGAAAATGCTGCTTGTTGTCATTATATAAGATAATATGTTGTATATCAATTAATTCGAACTCAAATGTAATCTGTAGACACGGGAGTATCTCTAAAGAAGTACTTCCGTAAATATTAACCAATTCTAAAGACATTTACCTTCATTTATACGCAAAAAAGAGAAAATACCATCATTTATTGGATATTTTGATTTTCAATGATTTTTTAAACTGTTAAATTTTGAAAACACTGAAAGTCGACCATACACCACCATACATATGCGCCCATTTGGAAATACCGGTATTAGTTATGAGGTGTATCTTGTCTTTGGCTGCAAGATGTATCAAAACACTTTGGGTCGCAGACACGTGACTTGAAGAAGATAATCCTCTTCCATCCGGATAGTTACCAGCAATCATGTTGTCATTATGCAGTAAAAGTGTTGGGAAATATTTCGAATTGTATGTAATTATTGTCCATGTAAAATAATATAGACCTTCGTAAGGTGCAACAAACTGTCCAGTCGAAGAATCGTATCCAGAACCAGTGTTGATGACAATTGTATCAAATATCACTGTGGATTTATCTTTAGTATTACTAATAGAATTTTTTGATAATTTAGCCAGAAATCCGACCGTTTTACGACTATCTGAAAAATATAAATTTCATTTTAATATGTTTGTCAATAAGAATGTCCCCTCTTTTTATAAAAAAAATTAATATAACAGATATGTGTAAAAGGAAAACAATTGCATATCAAACAGATTGATACTCAGCATTTGTTCAATTGTCATAATCCGAAATCATATAAAGGTATGTTGTCGTGTAATATTTTACTGCGGCTTTTTTTGTTATTATTATTTATGTAAAATAGTCAACTATAAAATCGTGTTTTGTTAATTAAGCGACTAGCATCTAGTTTTGATTGATGTTACTGTAGCAAGAGCTTAATAATACTAACAATACTATATATCTATTTGTATATATTAGACCGTTGGTTTTCCCGTTTGAATAGTTTTACACTAGTAATTGTTGGGGCCCTTTATCAGGTTTATAGCTTGCTGTTCGGTGTGAGCCAAAGCTCCGTGTTGAAGGCAGTACCTTGACCTATTATGGTTACTTTTATAAATTGTTACTTGGATGGAGAGTTGTCTCATTGGCACTCACATCACATCTTCCTATATCTGTATATGTACGGCCATGAAATTTCGTTTCGTTTCGTGTGAAATTAAAATTAAATCGATGAAACTGTAGTATTTTTCATTTTTACATTATAAGAAGTTTTATCTTTTGTCTTTGATTTTGTAAGAGCGATAATCATTTCTTTCCAAATAACTAGTGCGTTGAAAAAAAAACCGTTTAATGGCAATTTAAAAGAAACTCAAATGAACTGTTATGATCGCATATTACTGAGTTAGTATATAAGTTAAGCTATTCAATTATTCTCTGTTAAGCACATCACAACTCAACTTCTTATGTTGTACTGTTATACCACTGTCCCAGGTTAGGGGTGGGTTAGGATCCCGCTAACATGTTTAACCCCGCCACATTATTTATGTATGTGTCTGTCCCAAGTCAGGAGCCTGTAATGCAGTGGTTGTCGTTTGTTTATGTGTTACATATTTGTTTTTCGTTCATTTTTTTTTATAAATAAGGCCGTTAGTTTTCTCGTTTGAATGGTTTTACATTGTCATATCGGGGCCTTTTATAGCTGACTATGCGGTAGGGGCTTTGCTCATTGTTGAAGGCCGTACGGTGACCTATAGTTGTTAATGTCTGTGTCATTTTGGTCTCTTGTGGACAGTTGTCTCATTGGCAATCATACCACATCTTCTTTTTTATATCAACTGATGCGCATGTTTTATCACAACATAACAGAGATACAAGGTAAACAAGTACTAAATAATATCGTAACTAATAATGCTCGCATTTACTAAAAGCTGGATCAATGTACTTGTGATATTGCAATCATGCTGTCATACATGTTTATATAGGCAGGGGTTATATCAAATACGATTAAAACATTAGCGTTTATATACTTTGCAGGAACCAACGAGCTTGTGATGCTCACATATCATACGGACAGCCAAAAATGAAAGATAATCAATCTATTCTCATTTTGAATAAAATTGAGTTAAATAATATTTTCCCCCAGCCCCACCCACTTACTTTGATAAAACTGATGCAATTATCTTATAACAAAATTACTGTTATATCTATGTAAAAGTGACGGGGGGAATTAGTTTAACTACATAACTATAAATTTAGATATGGATCAACCTGTCAAATCACTGGTAAATAGTTTGTGAAACAATTATTTTAAAAAAAGGTTTAACCTCTTTTCCCTAACTGAAGACTCTCGAACGATACACTCAATGATAAAGGCCAACACAGTTAGAGATCAAATAATCTTTTCAAATAAAGAAAAACCTTTTTAAAAAATTGTTAAATGAAATATTTTTCAACATCATCGTTCATGTTGTCAGATCCTTTTTTTTTATTTTGGAAGTGACAATTCTTCTAGAATCTGAATTTTTCTATTTATCATTTACATTTTGAGGATAGTATGTTTTATTAAGATGTTTCAATTAGGTATTATTCAATCTCAATTAGAATATTTCACTCAGAAAATTTCCTAGAATGGAGTTGACTTCCAAATGAACCTCTAAATCAGATAATTCTACTGATATGTAGAAATGACGTCACCGTGATGTAAGTTGGTTCCAAAATAGTATTTAAGTGGATATGTTATGTGCTTTCTCTGCAATATTTTGAGCTACATTTAGTTTGAAAACTAATGTGAAAAGCTTCTTTATACCTAACCAAATTTCCAAAACATACAAAATTTGCTCATATAAATTTCACATGAAGGTCATGTGAAAATTTCACGCGAGATTAACCTCAAACGAGCTCATACATGCAACTCAATGCTTTTTTTGCCTCAGGAATAGATTACCGTAGCTGTATTTTGGCAAAACTTGTAGGAATGTTTGGTCCTCGTTGCTCTTCATGCTTCGTAAATATAAAATTTCATTCCTATTTATTCACATGAAAATCTGCATGCGAATTAAAATTTAAATGAGATTCACATAATTTTCATGTGAAAATTTTTAACATGAATTTTACGTAAACTTCACAAAAATTATCTTTTTATGATTTTGAATCAATTTGAAAATTGAGATGGTATTTGAAATACTTTCAATATTTTAAAAAGTTCATGTACATTTCACGTGAAAAAAAATTGTGTTTGTCACATGAAATCAACGTGAGTTTCATAAGGAATACACATGAAACTCACATGAACTGATTTCACGTGAATTTCACGTATAAGCTGATATGAGGTGAAATTCACGAGAGTGAAATTAATGTAAGGGGTCTGTGTATATCTCAAATTTCAGCAGTATAATCAAAATGTGGATGTTATCTCTCTCTGTCGAATTTTAAACCATAATAAATAAACAAATAATAAAACAACATTTATTGACTCTATTCAATCAAATGAATTAAAATAGTACATGTATATATTCTTGTACTCACTTGATTCTTTTGCATCACAATCACATCGCACTTCTGTATTCTCAACTAACTTAAGCTGGTATTGTATACTTTTCCACAAGTTGGCATTTTTAGAACAAGCTTTGTGAGCAGTGACTATTGAAAGGAGTATAAAGCCAAGAACGTTAAGAACAATTACTCTTAGCGGGCTGGAAAAAATAATATTATTACATATACCTTATAAAATATAACATATAATTAATAAACAAAACAAGTATCGACTACTTAAAAGATTATAAATATATATCAAGGCGGTAGTCGGTTCAAACTTAACGCCCCGAACTGTCCAGGAGATTCGATCAATGGTTTTTTGTAACATAATAAATATTATGATGAAAAGTTGGAAAAATAAAATTTTCACCTAATCCGCGAAATTTGGACAGAAATCGAAAAACGTTCTAAACTATCAAAGATCTTTCCCGAGCCACCTGTACTGGATTTCCGTAGGCCCAAAAGCCTTAAAGACTTGCTGGTGAGAGCTGGTTTAATCTCTAAAGCAAGCTCTTCGTCTGTGGGCTCTTGTAAAGGTTGCGGAAACAAACGATATATGACTTGCAAACACATACTGGTTACCAAGACTTTTAACAGTCACTCCACTGGTACAGAATACACCATATTTTACAATGTTAATTGCAAGACTACAAATGTTGTGTATCTCCTACAGTGTAAATGTGGTAAACAGTATGTTGGCGAGTCAGAAAAGCCGTTTCACAAATGAATGAAGGGTCATCGTAGTGACTACCAATGCAAGCCAGACATTCCTCTCAGTCGACATTTGAGATCCCCTGGCCACACTAATGCAGATCTCAATCGACTGACCATTACAATCATTGACCACAACTCTGCTTGGTCTAGGGAGGATAGACTCACTCGGGAAAGATTTTGGATAGGAAAATTAACAACTTTGGAACCAAATGAGATAAATGAAAAGATGTAGTTTGACTCCTTGCAGTGCTTCACATTTGGGTCATATTACTTATTATTACAGTCTCTGTTTCTATTTTTTTTTTTTACCTTACTTATCTCTAAAATAAATCTGTTGAATATACCAATTTAAATTGCTTAATTTTTTTGAGGGATGTAAAAGTACCAAGCCACGTTCACCTAGTTAACCTTAGTCAAAATTTATTATTATATTTTAACGGCCGTTTGTTTGCGATGTTTAAATATCTAGACTCTGATGTAACTATTCTACCGTTGTCAAATTTGAAATATTTACAAATTTAGATCGTTCAGTGCTGTTTATTTGGAAATCTTATTGACGCAATCGTTCTTGTAACATCATAATTGTCGACAACGTTAAAGCTTTAGAATTGTGCTAGTTCATATAGCACATTATTATTGTTATTTAAAGCATATATTTGAACTCTCTGTTGTAATTAGTCATACAACCTATGTCGTGTTTAACAATTTTTTAGAATTGTCCAAGCGTCTTACCTGATGTTCGGTTTGACTTTTTTATTGTATAAATTTCAAGATTGATATAGTTTAATCTATTATACTGATAAATGATTCATTCAACATCACAATCATATATACCGATGAAGGATATCTGTTATCCGAAATATTTATAAATAATTACATTTATAGTTCTTTTTTTTTTGGTATTGGTGTTCTTGGGTACACTTTTTAGGCGTTTATATAATTTATTTATTGTGTACATGTATCGTTACTTTTAACTATCCGGCGCCCTCGTTGGAAAAATCGTTGACTATTATTCATGGAATTGGTCTGTTCAATATTCGAAATCCCTGAAGAATATGGCTTATATCAAGTTGTTAATATACCTTCAAAATCACAAAAATACCGAACGCCGAGGAAAATTCAAAACGGAAAGTCCCTAATCAAAAGCTCAAACACATCAAACAAATGGATACCACTTGTCATACTCCTGACCTGATACAAGCATTTTCTAATGTAGAAAATGGTGGATTAATTAGTTATCAAAGGTACCATGAGTATAACCTTGTTTTATAGCTAGTTAAACCTCTCACTTGTATTACAGTCGCATAAAATTTTATTATAGTGATAACGATGTGTGAACAAAACAAACAAAAACCAAGTCACTAGGTCGTATAAATTAAAAACACAAAAATACTCCGAGGAAAATTCAAAAAGGAAAATCCAAAATCAAAAGGCAAAATCAAAAGTCCAAACACATCAAACGAATGGATAACAACTGTCAAATTCCTGACTTGGTACAGACATTCTCTAATGTAGGACAATTGAACCTGGTATTGTAGTTATACTTGAAATAAAAAAGACTCCGTTTAGTGTCCTTCTTTGTTTAATCACATGAAAATAAGAATATGTGTTACTACCAGAGATCAAATGACACAGACAACAATAGACCACCAAATTTGAGAAACATTTAGCGTACAAGACCAAACAATGAAAATGTGAAAAAAAATCAAACAAGAACAATAAAGATCCAGTTCATAACAATTTAATTCCGGACAAGATTGTTTTGAATAAAGGCAACTGTAGTATACCGCTGTTCAAAACTCGTTAATCGATGGACAAAAAACAAAATCGGGGTAACAAACTAAAACTGAGGGAAACGCATTGAATATAAGAAGAGAACAACAACACAACACAGAAATGGACTTAGCATTAAACAAAATCCGATGAGAATAACAAATATAACATCAAAACCAAATACATGAATTTGGGATAGAAAAGTACCGTGACATGTTTTATAGTAATGTGAATTCACACTCAAATATAAGAGAAAACAAACGACACAACGGAAATACAACGTTAAAATGTAACACACACAGAAACGAACTATAATATAACAATGGCCATATTCCTGACTTGGTACAGGACGGTGGGTTGAACCTGGTTTTGTGGCATGCCGAACCTCGCACTTTAATGGCAATGATAAATATAACATTAAAATGACAACATAACATTACAGGACTTCAAAACAAATAAATAGGAGAACATATTAGACAAAGAAACACACGAATAATAGCTAACAAAAGGCATCAGGTTTAAAATTCAATACGCCAGAAACGCGCCTCGTCCACAAAGACTTACCGGTGACGCCCAGATACAAAAGTTCGAAAGTCAAAACAAGTACAAAGTTTTACAGCACTGAGGATCAAAAGTTAAAAAGGTTGTGCCAAATACGGCTAGGGTTTTCTGCTTGGGATAAGAACATCCTTATTATTTAGAACAATTTATGCTATTGCAAACAGTAAATGTTATCAAATGAATATAAAAGATATACAGGATAAAACTGAAGTATTAACTAATTACAGAAAACAAAACTCAGATACATTACATTTACCAACACAAAAAATAGACACATCCAACTTAGTCAAGGCCTCAACGGAAAAAGTGACGTCAAATACGAAGTGGTGAAAAGACACAAAATTTACGTCACATTTGAAATTCTGAAACAGCAAAAAAATGAAGTCACATTTGAATGACTAAAAGTAGTTCTCAAAAATAGGATAGAATTGGGATTGATTTAAGAATATATTTGAACTAAATACTGATATTACATTTTAATAACAATGCACATTGCAATACTTATTAATAGCAAACTGAGGTAGCAATTAACTATATTATATAGCTATGTCCGGTTTGTTTTGAATCTAACTTCAAACGTAAAACATCGTACAGATTACATTGAACAAAATCAAATCTAATTAAAAACCAATTGTTCAGAGAACAATTGTAGGTCTTTCCACTAGTAAAGATCTATTTTGATATTGAAATATGAAAAATCAGTTTAAAATGTTAGTTCCTATGGCTTTATGGTGTATTTATATGAATTTAAAGCAAAGGTCAAAATCTAGAACGTCATATTAACCTATGACCTTGACCTCAATTTCAAGTTCACAAACCAAGGACCTTAAATCAAAAGACCCTAGGTCTTTAATATGTTTGGTTTATGAGTAATATCACTTTACACGTAATTCTAAATGTAAGATGGGCAAAAACTCCCATTTATTGTCTGTGCACCTTTTTAACCAAAATATACAAGTAAGGACATGTCGCAACTAACTATTAATGAAAAATTATTTGTCGATATGTCATCAGGTATTTGAAAATAAATGAAAATAAGCCAAAATCAAAATTTAGAATATGACCTTGACCTTTGACCTTGACCTCATTTTTATTTTTTTGGACCAAGGACCTCAAATCTAAAGACCCTATGTCTTAATCACTTATGGTTTACCATTTAGAAATGCATATCACTTAATTTAATGGAAAAGGGGGAATAACTCTCATATGGAGTCTCCGTAAAGCTTCGGTCCAAATGAATAACCTAATCCTGAAGATGTAACAAGCAATTTGGTAAAATAAATTTGTCGTAATCTTTAACGGTTGCGAAGGAGTAGTGGCCACAAGAAAAACAGTGTTTGGGGAGATAACTCTTACAACGTAAAGTATTTTGTGACGCAGTTGTAAATTTTTAAAGCGTATATACTAAACAATATCATATTCCAAATATCTAAGCGACAACTTATTAAACAACAATACTACGCAAGAAACAAATTTAGGCGGAAGAAAAAAAAATAATAATCAGAACAAAACCTATAGGTCTTTCCACGGAAAGGTGGAAAGACCTAATAAATGAAGGCGGTGATTAATTTTCTTTACCATAACACATGAATATAAAAGAAAAGACGTCAACACATTTGACAAAATCCGATGAGAATTACAAATATAACATCAAACTAAATACATGAATTGGGGATAGAAAAGTATCGTAACACGTCTTATGAAACACCTGTTTAAAACTCCGTATAAAAGCTGTTCTTTAGCGTAGTTCGTTCATTAGCTAAAATAACCCTTTGTAAACTTTACTGCAAAGCATTTCTTTACAGTTGAACACCGTACGGTGACCTGTACTAGTTTTCAAAGTTGTTCTACCGTTCAGCTAGCTTTATGTTGCTTTTTACTTCAGATTATTTTTCTTTTTTGCACCATGATAATTTACTTTTATGTATTCTTGTTTAATAATTTTTTCAGTATTTATTTGGAAATTGACTTATAGTTCATTATAATTAACTAAAGTTGTTTTCTTACCTCATGATTTCTGTCAGGTTCGTTGGAGTTTAGAACTGTTTCTGAAAGTCTGTTTGACATGTTCTTTTTCTAAGTAATTTTATAATGTCAACAGGTAATATGATATTCAAATTCAAACATGTAAAAATGTCATTAACGATATGCAATCCTTTTAAAAGTTTCCTGGAAATAACGATTCCTATACTTTGTGTTTTTTACAAACTAAAAGGACATTGGTCTTCACTGAATTACAATCCTTGGATACTGAAAATTCTAAAGAATATACTAGTAGAGACTTTTAGAATGTTACATTTAAAGATTTAGAGCGATAATAGCCTCCATGATAAGTATGTTCTTGTTCCTGTGGACAAAGCTTCAAATATTATTGTCTTTGTTTGTAAATCGTATTACTACAAATTTCTTGTAAAATAATTAGGAATAAATGAGCAGTCAGGTAATCCCACATGCATAAACATATTATATGACAAGGATGAGATTTTGGAGATTCCTATGTCCTTCATGGCGTCAATGAATATGGCATTTAACAACAAATCGGAGGACTTACCTCGTTTGTATTTGATACCTCAGCTTCACAAAATTCCGTACAAACAACGGTACATTGCCGGCTCATCTGCATGTTCCACTAAATAATTGTCCATTAGATCGATTGAAATTCTGTCCGCAGTGAAAGAGGGACATTAAAAGTACTGTATAACTATTTACTCGCGTAGTTGTATTACCATATGTGGATTCTTAAAAATTCTAAAGAACTTCTGAATAATTTTAAATCTCGGTCTTTTTCTGAAATTAGTTCTATCAAAACTTTCGATTTTGTTAACCCTGTATACCACCATTATCCATGTGAAATTGAACAATCGTCTAGAAATAATCCAAATTACCTTTTAAAATAAAAATGGTAGCATACGCTATAAATTTATTACTTTGGGGTACCATAAGGCATATTGTGTTGACATGTTACACAGAGAAACAAGTGATCAGTATACTGGAGTTTCTTATCGACAACATATTTGATGAATTTGGAGGTAGTCTTTTTCAATAAATTGTCGGCATTCCTATAGGAACGAGCTGTGGGCCTCTCCTTGCCGACCTCATCTTATTTTCATATGAATCGGAGTTCCTTCAGAGACTTGTCAGAAACAAGAAGATCAAAGAAGCCAGGTTATTTAATTTCAATTTCAGATATATCGATGATGTTCTTTCCATTAACAGTCCAAACTATCCTGCTTGGATTCCATTAATATATCCCCAAAAACTAGAAATTAAAGAAACAACAGACACGACTTCCTCCTCCTCATTTTTAGACTTATACCTCGAATTTGACATAAACAGTCATCATCTCACTACCAGAATCTATGATAAACGAGATGATTTTAATTTTGAAATTATCAATTTCCTCCACCTTTTTTTAGCAATTTAACAACTTCACCTGCATATGGGCTAACTATTCGATATTCAAGAAAATGCAGCTCCTAATTAGACTTTGAAAAACGTCACCAGTGTCTTTGCAGAAAGTTGATGAACCAGGGGTATGTCAAAGAACGTGTCGTCCTTTTTCTAAAAACGTTTATCGGAAGGTACCATGTTGATAAATATTCCGTATCAAGTTCTCAAATGATACACGATGGTCTTGAAGTAGAGTCCGCGTACTGACGTTGTTTATCATCTTAATAACGTGTTAAAAAATGTCTTGTATTTGTCTTCATTAATGTTACTTTTACTATTTATTCTGTTTTTGGGTAATATCCATTTTACGTGGCACTGTACTTAAACACCTCGCCTTTGTGTTATTGTTTTATTCTAATTTTTGTAGTCTTTTCTTTCATATTTGCTAATGCTTTGTCTATTTGCCCTTTTTGGTTTCTTTGACATATAATGACGTGGCTCTTTTTTAGAAGAAATACACAAAGCGACAAGAAGGACAAGAAGGACAAGGTAAACTTCTTATTTACAATCTGCAGAGGATATGCCTAAAAGAACTACAGACTATATTCTTTTCATACTTTCAACGCACGATTCAACGTCAGGATTTAATGTTAATCTAACCATTCGGTCCCAGTAATTACAATCTTTCAATCCCTAATGGGTGGATTTAACATACATAAATAAAATACATAATTAGAAAGCAATGAATGAGGTTGTTTAATTTGCCTTTTTGTGCCTCTTTGGTAAATATTTTTTTTGATAGTGGTCATACAACACAATGTTGACTGCTGTACCCGTATTTGTGACATCTTAACCTATTATGTCTGTTTGTGTTGTTCACATTTCGTTATCAATATGATAGAATTCGATGCGACTGTCATACAAGTGAGAGGTTTAGCTAGCTATAATTTCAGGTGCAATCAACCATTTTCTACATAAGAAAATACCTGTACCAAGTCAATGTTATCCATTCGTTTGATGTGTTCGAGCTTTTGATTTTGCCATTTGATTAGGGACTTTCCGTTTTGAATTTTTCTCAGAGTTCAGTATTTTTGTTATTACTTTGTACAAGACCAATTAGTTCACTTGAAATATAAAGTTATGCTTCAATATGTAGCAGTTCTGCAGGAAAGTGTAATCGAATAGCAAGAAACAATATTCAGATTCCAGGGCTACCATTCTTTGCTCTAACATATAATATATATTGAAGTATTTGTCATGTCATCACTACAAATGGCCATTTAAATCCTTCTGACTGTTAATAAAAATATTATTGTTGTACACCATTCTATTTTTTAGGATGCTTGTATGGTTAATATTTAGTGTAACTAAGTTTAATTCCATATCTTTGAATGTGTAGCAATGGATATATCAAAATAAGATGTGGTACGATTGCGAATTAGACAACTCTTCACCAGAGACCAAATTATTTAGGAGTTAGCATTACAGTTCCTTTTTGTGTGTGTTACATTTTAATGTTGTGTTTCTGTTGTGTCGTAGTTCTCTTATATTTTATGCGTTTCCCTCAGTTTTAGTTTGTAACTCGGATTTATTTTTTCTCTATAGATTTATGAATTACGAACAGCGGTATACTACTGTTGCCTTTATATATACACCAGAGACCAAATTATGTATAGGTAAGTAACTATATGGTCTTCAACAATGAGTAAAACTCAAATTGCATATATAGCATGCTATGAAAGGCACTAACTGACAAATGTAAATAAAGGCAATAGTAGTATGCCGCTGTTCGAAATTTATAAATCGATTGAGAGAAAAAAAACAAATCCGGGTTACCAACTAAAACTGAGGGAAACACATCAGAAACACTAAAATGCAACACACACAGAAATAAGCTATAAGAAAACAATAGCCATTTTCCTGACTTGGTTCATGACATTTCAAGAAAAAATGGTGGGTTGAACCTGGTTGTGTTGCTAGCCAAATCTCCTGCTTTAATGGTAGTTTTAAATATAACACAAAAATGACAACATTACATGACAGGAATACAAAACAAATAAATGGGAGAACATACAGGACAGAGAAACACACAAATAAATAATACAATAAAACATTACGACATACTGATAGTTATTAAAGGTACCAGGCTTATAATGTTATACGCCAGACGTGTGTTTCGTCTACATAACACTCATCAGTGATGATCAGGTCAAAATAACAAAGAAAGCCAAAGAAGATGAAAAGCATCGATGACCCAAAATTCAAAAATCGTTGTGCCAAATACGGCTAAGGTTTTCTGCCTGGGATAAGAACCTCCTTAGTATTTAGAATTATTCACATTTTTGCAAACAGTAAATTTATAAAAATGACCAAATAATAGATATACATTTACATGTTAACACCGAAGTGTTTACTTACTACAAAATAAAAACAAAATTTAAAACAATCCAAACGAGAATCAAATTTGATATACAGCAACAAACAACAACTACAAAATCACAGAATCCAGAAAGGGGCTAGGTTAACATTGACATTTTAGTCCATTGACACATTTTTTCATTTAATTCTTTATGTTTTTATAGCATTTTGAAAGACGATTGTCATTGGGATAATATATGCACTTAGGAACTTATTGAACTATATTTGGTATATAGAATTATTAAAATGTATCCAGGTCTAACAAAAGAAAGGCAGAAGATACCAACAGCAGAATATAAAATCCACACTAAATACCGGAACAAGTAAGCAAATCAACTAGGTTAAGTTGATCCAATGTGATGATTATACGGTCAATTATAAGCTTTCTATGTTACTGTAAATTCAGAATTCATTACGAGGTATTTTATAAATTCGAATAATACTCCTTGAGTATCGCAATGACAAGAAGTGGTATTTTGATATATTGTGACAATTGGCACCTTTTACAACGTTTAAATTCGCTTCATTTGTGTGCACATGTCAGAAGTCAGGAATCTGATGTTCAGGAGTTGTTTGTTTTAATGGGTTTTTTGCTAGTGATTTTTGGGGCCGTTTGTAGCTTACTGTTCGGTGTGAGCCAAGGCTCTGTGTTGAAGACCGTACTTTGACGCGGATTTGACCTATACTGTTTTACTTCTACAAATTATGACTTGGATGGAGATTTGTCTCATTGGCACTCGTACCACATCTTTGTATATATAATTGCTGCTTATCAATATAAACAGACTATGCTATATTTTTGTTTTTCGTTCAGTTTTTGTACATTACTTAAGCCGTTAGATTTCTCGTTTGTATTGTGTCACATTTGTGATTTCGGTGCCTTTTATAGTTGACCATGCTGTATGGGCTTTCAAAGTGCTCATTGTTGAAGGCCTTACAGTGACCTGAAGCTGTTTATTTCTATGTTATTGGGACTCTTGTGGAGAGTTGTCTCATTGGCAATTATACCACATCTGTTTTTATATATATAGGTAATAATTATGTAAGGATAAATTTCTTTGTAACGTAAAAAGTGCTGCTTGTTGTTTATACTATATAGTATACAAAATAATATGTTGTATAAATCAAGTCGAACTTGAATTAACTCGATCACCAAAGATGTGTTTGGGTAAATATAAACATTATCCTATATCTATATAGATTAAAAAAGAGAAAATAACATTATGTATTCGATATGTTTATTTATTTGACATTTTAAAAACTGTTAAATTTTGAAACCATTAAAGGTCGACCATATACCACCATACATTTGCTCTCCTATGCCATTAGTTATGAGGTGTATCGTGTCTTTTGCTGCAAGATGAAGCAAAACACTTTGGGTTGCAGACGCATGACCTACAGATAGTCCTCTACCATCCGGATAGTTACCAGCAATAATATTGTCATTGTGCAGTAAATGTGTTGGGAACTTGTTCTTAAAGTGACATATAATTGTCCAGGTAAAATAATAAAAACCTTCGTAAGGTGCAACAAACTGTCCAGTGGAAGCATCGTATCCAGAACCAGTGTTGATGGCTATTGTATCAAATATGACTGGGGATCTATTTTTCAGATTACTTAGATTTTTTGAAGATTTAGCCAGAAATCCGACCGTTTTACGACTATCTGAAAAATATCAATTTTCATTTTTTTTTTTTTTTTTTTGTTAATAAGAATGTCCCCTTTATAATATCTACTAATATAACAGATATGTGTAAAAGGAAAACAATTGCATATCAAACAGACTGATACTTGGTACTTGTTCTATAGTCACAATCCGAAATCATGGAAAAAATATGTTGCCGTGTACTATTTCGTATCTGTTTTTGATTTTTTATTATTTATGTAAAAAAGTCAACTACAAATCATGTATTGTTTATTAACCGACTAGCATCTAGTTTTGATTTATGTTACTGTAGTAAGGATTTCATAATTAGAACAGTACAATATATCTAAGTATATGTACGGCCATAAAGTTTCGTTTCGTGTGAAATTAAAATTAAATCGATGAAACGATAGTAGATGTTCGTCTTTCATTGTAAGAAGTTTTATTTACTAAAATATCTTTTGCCACTGATTTTGTAACATCGATGATCATTTCTTTCAGAAGTATGTGCATGAAAAAGCAACGTTTAATGGTAATTAAAAGGGAATTTAAATGAAGAGAAACACAAGAGTTAGTATAGAATAAAATCACAAAAATACTTAACTCCGAGGAAAATTCAAAACATAAAGTCCCTAAAAAATCAAACGAATGCATTTAAAACAACTGTCATATTCCTGCCTTGGTACAAGTATTTTCTTATATAGAAAGTATATAAGTAAAGCTATCGTTATTCTCCTCTCTATAGCACAGCAAAACTCAACTGATGTGCATGTTTTATTACGACATTACAGAGATACAAGGTTAATAAAACTAAATTGAATAATACTGTAACGAATAATGTTTGCATTTACTCAAATCTAGATCAATGTACGTTTGATATGGTAATCATGTCGACATTCATGTTTATATAGGCGAGTGTTATACTAAATACGATTAAAACATTTTCGGTGTATACTTTGCGGTAACCCTCGAGCTTGTGATGCTTACATATCATACGAATTTCAAGTACAGCCAATAATCAAAGATAATCATGCTATCCTCATTTTAATTAAAATTATAAGTCAACTGATATTAACCCCACCTAACTTTCAAAACCTGATGCAATGATCTCATAACAAAATCACTGTTATATATGTTATATATGTAATATATGTAATAGTTAAGGTAAAAAAAATAGACATTTAGTTTAACTGCATAATTCTGAATTTAGATATGGATCAATCTGTCAGAACACTGGTCGATAGTTTGTGAAACATTTTTTTATATAAAAAGTTGAACTGCGTTGTAGATAACTGAAATCTCTCGAATTAGACACCAAAGTCAAAGGCCAACACAGCTAAAGATAAGAAAAATCTCTTTAAATGAAAAAAGAATTGTTAAAAGAAATATTTTTCAACATCATCGTTTATGTTACTTAATTTTGGAAAGGATAATACTTCTTGAAACTGATTTTTTGTATTTATCATTTACATTTTAGGAATAATATGTTTTATCATGATGTTTAAACTAGGTATTTTTAAATCAACTAGAATATTTCACTCAGAAATCCTCCTAGAATAGAGTTGACTTCAAAATAAACCTCTAAAGCAAATAATTCTACTATACTTAAGTAAAAATAACATCTCAGTGATGTAAGTTGGTACCAAAATGGTATTTAGGGTAAGTGGATATGTTATGTGCTTTCTGTACAATATTTCGAGCAACATTTAGTTTGAAAACTAATGTGAAAAGCTTCTCTATACCTAACCAAATTTCTTACACATACAAAATTTGATCGCATAAATTTCACATGGATTTCATGAGAAACATTTAATGTGAGATTAGCCTCAAACTACCTCTTACATGAAACTCACATGAAGATTTGCATGCAAATTTCAAGTGAAATAAGATTCACATAAATTTCATGTAAAATTGTTAACATGAGTTTTATGTGAACTTTACAAAAAATAAAAAAATAGGTATTTTTCATGATTTTCAATAAATTTGAAAATTTAGATGGTATGTGAAATACTTTTAATATTTTAAAAAGTTCACGTACATTTCAGTTGAAAAAAAATATGGGTTTTTCAGATGAAACTCACATGAACTAATCTGATATGAGGTGAAATTTTCGCGAGATTCGTGTGAAATTAATGTAAGGGAAATTTGGCGGTATATATCTCAAATTTCGGCAGAATAATCAAAACGTGGATCTCTCTTTTCTTTTTTGAATTTGAAAACACGAGCAGCATTTATTGACTCTATTCAATCAAATGAATTAAAATAGTACATGTATATATTCTTGTACTCACTTGATTCTTTTGCATCACAATCACATCGCACTTCTGTATTCTCAACTAACTTGAGCTGGTATTGTATGCTTTTCCACAAGTTGGCATTTTTAGAACAGGCTTTGTGAGCAGTGACTGACGAAATGAGTATAAAGCCCAGAACGTAAAAGGCAATTACTCTGAGTAGACTGAAAAATAATTTTATTACATGTACCTTATGAAATATTACATATATATGATGGTCCAATCAAGTATCGACTACTTTAAAGGTTATAACTATAAATCATAATGTGGTAGTAAGGTCAATCAAAACGCTCTAAACTGAAAAAGATTTGGGGTTAAAAAAAAACATATTTAGATGAAAAGTTTGAAAAAAGTTCTTTAGATCTGAACAAAATTCCTATCTTCGACGTCAAGAAATGATCTTGAATGTATACTACTCGAATTGTGGGACATTGTCACTTAAATAATTTCAACGTAGATCCGAGACTATGTTAAAAGAAAAGAAATTCCTATCAATAATGGCACATAACAAGTTGTTAATATACCTAAAGAAATAGACCGATTAATAAATCTAGTGGTACTCATTAAACCATTGCGTCTTAAAAATCGGATATCTTTTATACAAATATGTCTGGTCGTGAA
Organism: Mytilus galloprovincialis; assembly: GCA_037788925.1. Taxonomy (NCBI): domain Eukaryota; kingdom Metazoa; phylum Mollusca; class Bivalvia; order Mytilida; family Mytilidae; genus Mytilus; species Mytilus galloprovincialis. The sequence continues at coordinate 22,999,170 of CM075341.1, forward strand.
ATCTGGTAACTTTTGGTGGTAGAAACCAAGTCACTCGGTCATATTGTGTAATTATACTTCAAAACTGTATAGTGTCTGTTTTTGTTCAATTATAGAATGGTATTAATTGGTCTATTAATTTGTATCTGAAATAATGATTTTTGAAGCTTTTATTTTGAAACTGACGTATCGTTAATGATAATTTACTAAAATTATTTTCTTACCTCATGATTTCTGTCAGGTTCTATGATGTTTAGAACTAATTCTGAAAGTCTGTTTTGACATGTTCCTTTTCTAAGTAATTTCATAATGTCACAAGGTAATATGATATTCAAATTCTGACATGTAAAAATGTCATTAACGATATTCAATCCTTTTTCAAGTTTCTTGGAAATAACGAATCCGATACTTTTGTGTTTCGTTTACAAAATTGATCCTCATTGAATTATAAGCCTTGGATATTGAAAGAAATACTAGCACATACTTTTAGAAAAGAGGGACGAAAGATACCCGAGGGACGGTCAAACTCATAAATCGAAAATAAACTGACAACGCCGGGCTAAAAATTAAAGAAGACTAATAGACAAACAATAGAACACATGACACAACATAGAAAACTGAAGAATAAGCAACACGAACCCATCAAAAACTAGGGGTGATCTCAGGTGCTCTGGAAGGGTAAGGAGATCCTGCTCCTAATGTGGCACCCGTCCTGTGGCTTATGTTATAACAAATCCGGTAGAATGTAACATTAAAAATCTAAGAGCGTCTTTTGTCTTCTATTTTTTCAGAAGTGCTGCTGAAATGTGAGATTAAATGCATTTACACCATATTTCAGGGACAATTTAGAACCTATATTTGGATGGCATAGATTGAAATAGTTCTTATGTCAAATTTATAAGTGTAGGATTTCAACTGATAACCAACAAGCATCATTAGTTTGATGTATCTCTACTGTATTATATTTGCATTGTATTCAACTGCAAAAAAGTAAAATATATAAGTATGTAATGGCATGGAATAAAATCACTACTGAAATAGTAGATGGAAAGGATTGGTGTCTAACATCCAGTGGCAAATATTACATGTAAATCTGGAAAGCATGCGATATAAACAAAACCCTAGCTTTGCACAAAACCAATTAGTTGACCTGAAATTTAAATGTTATGTTTCACCAGTTATCAGTCTTATAACTGATTAAATGTCATAAAATATCAAGAAACATTATTCAGAACTCCATGTCGACCATTTTTTACTCTTTCTTATTATATCTATTGAAGTATTTGTCATATCATTGCTACAAACGGTCATTTATACACAGGTACTTGTCTCCGAAAAATAATTTCCTATAATTTATACCATACTTCATGGCAAATGTTCCTGACTGTTGATTGAAACAATATTGTGGTCAACCATTCTAATTTTTCAGGATGCTTTTGTGGTCAATTTTTAGTGTAAATAAGTTTAATTACGTATCTTTGAATATGCATCAAGCCAACAATGGGTATATAAAAATAGGAAGATGTTGCATGGTTGCCAATGATACAACTCTTAACCAAATTATGTAGAAATTAGCAATGATACAACAGAGACCAAATTATGTAGAGGTTACCGACTATTATCAACTTGTGGTCTTCAACAATGAACAAAACCCAAATTCATAGCAAGCTTTAAAAGGCACTAAATGACAAATGTTACACAATCCAAACAAGAAACAAATATGATACACAACAACAAACAACAATCACAGACTACAGACTTGGAACAGGCCTAAACAGAAAAGGATGGGGTTAATATTGACATTTTAGTCCATTGACACATTTGTTAGCAATCATATGGAACACAAATACTCATCCACAATCTTACCACATCTTCTTTTGATATTTTCTAAATGCATTTATCTCATTCTATGACGTGTCAGTTATTACAACTGGAATTGTCCATAAAAGAAATGTTCAAATCCAGTCAATTTTTAAAAAGAACTTGGATCTGATGATACATGTACATTTTATTCTTCCAGTATTAATACACATTTATGTTACAAGGAATGACCACTTCAATAATGTCTGACTATTAACTTGAGTATATGAGAAAAGAATACAAAAATGAAAAATACAGTAATATTTTTTTTATTTATGTACATCTACATATTTTATGTTATCACATAACATTGCACCAAACAAAATGTCTTTAATTTTACACATTTTATGAAATCAACGTGCTGTTTAGAAAACCAAGCAAAAAATGTTTAGTAAATTAACCAGCTTGACAAAAATAAAATTCACATCGTAAATTTATTGTCTGGGTTATTCTTAAAATAAATGAAACTGCACATGTAGCTTTTTTGTAAATTACTTGAACAACAAAGGCCCTTTTATTATATGATAAACATGAATCAATCAAAATAAATATATTGCAAATGGCACTATAAACATATTAACACCATTTATTTGGTTCTCATTGTCATTGTCCCATTGAAATATCTACCTGCTACGGTTTGTCAGTAAATGAAATTTGGTTATTCTATCTTGTTTACTGTTATGCAAATAGAGTGACTTGAAATATTGAAACCTATTCAAATTTCTCTTCTACAATCTTTTAAAAGAAATATCATTATGATATATAGTTGTTCAAGGAACAATATGTATGTATAAATGTTGTTTAAGGAACAATATTTATGTATAAAAATATTTCTTAATGTTGGTTTTAATATATTTGTTAACCATAACACTTTAAATACATACAACATACTTACTAACTTAAAGTTTAATTCATTAAAGGAAATGTGAGGTATCCATTTATGTAAATGAGACAGCAACGTTAATTAAATGACACATAAAAAAATATGACATCTAGAGGTCATCATATGATCTTCTTCCACATAAGACAAGTCAAATGGTCAAAAAATATGTCAAAAATTAAATGGCTGGGAATAAATCTAACTGAGTTTCAAATATCTGCCAGCAATACCATATTGTTCTTTTGCTTTATAATCTGAAATATGGAATCTACATGACTGGAGGCACATATCTGGCTATCTTAAAATTATGCAATGAAAAGAAAAGACAAATCTTTTCAAACGTATTGTTGTTAGATGTTAGAAGAGTGAGTGTTTTTATCTGATTGGAAATGACAATTTTCACTGGGACCAATGCTATATCAAATATATAATTGACATATAAATGTCATGTGAAACAGATCTCTTAGATCATACAATGCTCGTCAATCTCACTTGGTCAAAAATCATTTACATGGACAAAAGCTATCAAATTACAATAAATTACAATATAAACAAATTATTCAATTTCATATTTAGCAGATGATTTACAACAGCTGATAGCAGATTTAATGTTCTCTACAGATCCTCCTGCTGTGAAGAATGCTACAACACCCATGGCTAACATGACAAAATAGGCTGGTAAAATACTGGCCAGGTATCGTGGTTCTGGACGATTCACTGTTCTCTGATTGAGTAACGTCTGAAAACCAAAAACAATATATATATATTTAGCTGATAGTTAACATTTTAAATCATGAATGCAATAGTACTTTAACAGCTCAGTGAAAGTATTCACCTCATCAAAAATCTTTATTTTATGATCTTCATCAAACAAACCTAACATCTAAACAATACATCCAGCTCTTACAACCCTCCATGTGTAGACAAATTTTTGATAATATATTAAAAGGGGACAAACACAATTCTGCCATCAACTAAAAATCTTCTAATAAAAAGAACCCATTTAGGATGACTATAGATTGTTTATGCCATTATGGTATAACTGAATGGTATATTAGTAAAGTGTACTCCAGATGTAACAACTTTGTCATGTCCATGTAGTATCAAAATCAAACATCCAATTCAAAAAAAAAAATTCTTTACTATTTTTTTATTAATTTCTTCAAACAACCTTTTAACAGAAATAAGTATCTGGACTAAGTTGCTTAAAACATTAAATTAGTGAATAAATCTTATCCATAAATTTTCAACACTGTTTCATCTCCACAATTTTTACCCAATGTGTAAATGTTCTGAGCAATAAAGTCTGAATGCATTTTAATACAACTTACCAAGCATGAGACCAGCATATGTGTAGCAACTACAAGTGCTACCAAGAGGTATTTCTTTTTGTCCAAGGCATGGAAAAATATAACTCCCCAAAATATGTGCAGAAATATAAAGCACAGTGTCAGAAAAGCTAAAATTAAAAATAAGACATTAGACCAGTTCAAACGACTTTGAAAGTAAAATTGAGAATGGACATGGGGAATGCGTCAAAGAGACAACAATCTGACCATAGAGCATTGATGGGTCTAACTTTTCCGCAAATAAAAGAGAATTCAAGTAATGACAATTGGACTCCAAAACAATCTTCAGAATTTTAAGTACATAATAAATTTCCTGCCTTCATGTCTGACATCCCATCTTGCATAACCTATTTATTGTATCAATTTCTAATCATTTCCCATCCTGAAAATGCATAAAAAATTCCCAATGGGCATTAGCCAAGAAACATTCAATTAATCAAACAAATCTACAAAATTGGCAACTGTATATTTAATGACATTCATTTCTAGTCAGGTTGAAAAATTAGAAACTTGAAAGGTCAAGCTCATTGTAAAACTTTTAAATAAGACTATCACAGCAGAGACATGGGTTTGTCTTGTGTCTAGCATACTTAAGTTAAAAATCAAACTAATTTAAAACTATATCAGTAACTAGAACTGAAGGAAGATCCATGGTTTTCTATTGACAACTCTTTTTGTGTATAAATGAGACTTTCTCTTATAATATAGATTACACCTTTATATGACCATTAAACAGACACAAACCTTTTACTGATACTTTTGTTCAAGAAAAAATATGTATATATGTACATAAAGATATAAAAATCAAAGTACCTGTTGCTACAAAAAAGTACTTTGAGTCTCCGTGGATACCAATAGTACCAGGCCCTACCATATCTGCTAAAACATTAATTATAGAGAATGCTCCACATATTATTCCGTAGCCAAAACCTGAAACTAAACAATCAAATAGGGATGTAATATTGGTCAATTGATTTCAAAGGCTCATCATACAAGAAATATGATGCTTCAGGCATTTTCATTTTTAATCTGTACATTTTTTTATATATATCTTTATTGTATTTTGTTCGAGCGTGAAAGTAATAATATCCCTGCATAAATTCTATCCCTATTTTTTCTGTTTTTAATGATGTTTTGCTATAACTCATGTGATTAAAAGTATGTATTTGTGAGGATAACTGATTGTGTGGTATTAAATAACAAATAAATTCTGAATGCAATTGTACAGAACTATGTATTTTGTTGATCACTTAAATTCAAGTTTTCTCTCCATACAAGAAATCAATGCAAATTAGTATGCCATGAACATTAGAGAATCACAGTATCTGGTTTATATGAACATTCATACTCTTATAATTTCCTACCATATGCCATAATATTCTTGTTTGTGATGTCTCGAGGGGCAACATGAAGCTCTGGTCCCTCTGTCTGATTCACTTTCTGTAAACCTTCATCTGCTTTCCTAAAATAAATATTTTCTTTATGAATTTTTTTAATCAAATTTTAATTATGTACTGCATATATGTAGGTTGTCATCGTGTTATTTCCAGGATGGGCTTGTTTGCTACTGTACTATTGTTTTTGCTTGATAAATATATTCAAGAACTATCTGCTTAATTTCTTTTTTATGTTATTTTACTTCAAAATACCACAATGGTATCATAAAATAATGGAATTTTTATGATGAGATGATGCGAAACAACAAAACTGCTTAAAACATTGCTTTATCTGGCTGTACTTTAGCAGGTGCCATATTTACTCATCTGTTGTTTTAAGATAATGCTGTCTTTTGATAATTGACAATTAGATAATTGGTGTTTGGTTCAGATGTTAGTGCTGCGCTGCAGATTTCTTATGTATTGTTGCTATTTGTATGTTTTACAAGATATCAAACAGTATAAAGCATAAAATTACCTCAACAATTTATAGAAGAAAAATCTAAATATTTCCTGGAATATCACAGAGAATACAAGACCAAATGCTAACTCTTCTCTTAATGGTACAACAGCAAACCACAATATAGATGATAGCAATAATGACAGCAACCAGAAAAATCCACTGAAAAAGAACAGAAATTCCAAATACATGTACAAAATGTACTACATTTGTGTACGTAACAAAGTTAGGCAAAAAAAATGTTTTTGTTTATAATAAAGATTTTATCCATCAGAATACATATGAAATGTACATATGTACATACATGTAATTCATGAAGAAGAAATATTCCTATGGTATATTCGTACGCTTTGAACTATGAAAATACAGCATGTGTCCTATTAGAATCTAAATAATTCTCAGTGTAAAATATTGCCAAATTTAATGCCTACCTATCATAGTATGTTAAAATGATCATAGAGCATGAAATGAATGAATTATTTATTAAGATTAAACCTTACCTCGCAATAAGTACAATTATTCTTAATGGATCATGCATGATTGTGAACACAAATAATCCAAAAGGAGGTCCAAAAGCTATGAAGGTACAACCAAAAAATTCCATCATTGTCATCTTGGAGGGTTGAACTTTTATTTCAGTACCTGTAAAGAGTGTAATGTCATTCTTACTTGGACCCATATAACTTGTCATGATATGCAATACAATACATCATGCAGCCATCAACTTTTCAAACTATGTATCCTAGCTAATGGTGCTCAATAGCAGGAAAGAACTACATACATAATTAATAAAAGAACTGAAGCAGCAAAACCTCATTGGTGCATACATTTTACCGTGGTTTAATACCACTGGTTTCTATGAAATGGATCTAATAAGATACCAGTCACTCAAGTATAGAATGTTACCAATTTAATTTTCATTCATTGATGCACAGTACTTATAAAATATCATTGACATTTGAGCATGCTGTATTCTTTCTGTTGTTTTGTAAATGTTTGAACTCTGCTTATTTGGCTTTAACATACATGATATAGTGTATTTTGTACATGTACAGAAAGATTTGATAATGTGACTAATAAGACAAATGCATGTCTGTCTTTCTTATCTGTTATTACAGTGTAAATATTCTTATTAATTATAATAAGAATCTGAATTAAACTGTACATGATAAAGGTCCAATGACCAAAATAAGATTTAGGATCAGCTGTTATATGTATACTGCAAGGATGTGTTTTCTTTGTTCAAAAGTACTGAATAAGCAGTGATTCTGGAGGCTGTGTTATACTTGTGAATGCTGTGTGTTTACAAAAAAATATACGTACATGTACATTGTATATGGAAAACTTTGCTTAACTTAGTCAAGCTTCTCTACAGTTACATTAAGTTTTTGTTAAAATTCATTTCACTTACTAATTTACACACAAGAACAGGTAAACCTAAGCTTGCTTCCTATTAATGACTTCTTTGCTTTTTTTGGAATGTTGTTTTTCTACTAAAATGCACTTTTCTAGACTGTAGTAGTACCAAGTAAGAAAAACTGAAAAGAAAACACATGTAAGGAATCAATAAAAAAAAATCATAAGTTTAGACAATGACAAAATCTAGATGAGACAAGAACAAATTACAAAAGTTGTGTTAATTTTTTTAAATAATACCTAAGCATCACAACACAAACATTTGAAAGATAAATAATAAAAACTTTTGAAAAATTGTATCAACTGATACTACATATATATCTATTTTGAAGTTATTTTTTAGGTACAAGTATAAATGCTTTTGATTCTGGATTTCTTTTTCAAATAATGAAATCTTTGAAACTGGGCACTATTAAGCAACAAATATTCAATCTTTTTTCAAATATCTACCATGATACATCATTAATATCCAGTTCTTACTCATCAACATGCTCAATTCCACTGTAAGAACTGCGCAAAAGTGGTTTTAAATAGCAAAGCAAATTAAGTTTTGGGTTGAACTGGGTTTATTTCATCTACATCATTTTTCATCATGCATAATAAGTAAAAAAAAATAAAGTTGATATATACAAGGATTTGTATAGTAAGATTACTATACAAATCCTTGATATATATATATAATAGTTAACATGGTGAAGGAAATATACAAAAAATTATAACATCTTATTTTATTAAACTGATTTGGGACTATTTGTAGTTCTTTTGTTTTTCACTTTTTGTACTGACATTTAAACAGTCCCACTAAATAATATTAACATGAAGTTTCGTCAGATTTTAGTATCTAATAAGAAAAAAATGACTTGGTATTTTCATCTTTTAAAAAAATAATGATAACAGTTTTATCTAAATACATGTATTTCTTTGATACAGTGTATGAACAAACATTAACTAATAGTAGCGTTGCTTATTTTACATTGGCTTTATCCCCTTTCAAACGTCACACCTGCCTCATATAAAACATTGTTTATAAACACTAAAACAGGAACAGCATACAGCATACACCTTATCGCAATTTGTCTGCCATTACCAGATTTCTGGACATCACAGAAGTTCTGTAAAATTTTGACATCATAATAGAAAATATCTGATGTCACAATGGAAAAGTGATTGTTGTATAACATCAAAAGTTCAAGCAGGACAGATTCTCGGGTCAAGTGAGAATAGCGATAAGGTGTATTCAGGCTACAGTTTTAAATAAAGAGAACAAAGTAAAAGCAATAACTTAAGGATTTCATATCATTTATATGGGGATGAAGTCCCCAATAAAAGTAGAAAATTCAATAAAAAAAAAAAAAAAAAAAAAAAAAAATCGGGAAAATTTTCCCGATATTTTCATTGTACTAATGAACTCAAAATCGTTCAATTTTTTTTGTCGCGTTTTTGAATTTCCGGATCTGCGCAGAAATCTACATCTGTTTCCAGTCTTGTTTGCATGAGACTGAATAAAATGTATATTTATCAGAGAAAGGAACTCAATACTAATTCATTTTTAAAAATTGTTTGTTATAAAAAAAAACCCTGATGACAGCGTTTCTTTGTTTACATTGAATATGACGTCACAACTAAAATCCCTAACAATAGAACCAAAATCAGAAACGTTATGTTCTTTGTTTACATTGAATATGAGGTCATAACGTCACAACTAAATCCCTAATAACAGAACCAAAATCGGAAACGTTACGGTATTTCCGTTTCTCTTTTTAACATGTTTTATTCATAAAAAAAATTATACAGACTTCGTCCCCATTCACAGGTTATGCCTGCCTCATATTATACTCATAATGATTTTCTATATAGCTGGAGGAAAAACAAAAGTCACGATCTAAACTAAAAAAGTACTGAAAACCAAATAAAAAGAAGCGAAATCAATGAAATATGGATGTATGAAACTGTTATGTTGTGCGAATTTAGGATCCCGAATTTATTCCACTCTCACAGCACCTATTGTATTTTTTTAAGTTTAATTTAACAACATAAATTTGGAAGTTGAGATAAAAAGATGTGTTTCCTTACATTTGAGTCTTTCAATGTGTTTCACCGGGAACAAATATAATTCTCAATTATTTATTTTTTATTCTTCCTACTTCCGGTTTCAACCGTGAGTTACGCCGTATGAAAGTTATACATGTAACTGTTAAAAAAATAATGTTTTTCTATCAAATAGTTTACTAAATATACTCGTATAAATGCCTCTTACTGTTTGTAATGTAAATAAATATTCTCTTATAACTTTATTATCACCAGTCAAATCGTCAGTTTGTTTCTATGTTGAACATGCAGTCCCTATGGAATGAATGAACATTCTGTGACATCCACACCAAATACATGGAAGATCAGCTGATTGTGCATTGAAAAGGCCATTGTAATTGGGTTCAACTTGATATATTTAACATGAACAACATTTGCGCTTACATATCACGAAATGACCAGCGCAGATATAAGCACTGTACGTGGGAGTAGTCGGTAATTAAAGTAAAAGGTGAAAAACCTCAACAATTTTAATGATTGATTGATTTAGTTAATTTTTGAGGGAACAAAAGATAACGATTAATAAAGAAAGTGTGCAAGGATTAACATTGAAGCCATTAAAGAATCTCTGTTTGATAATTTGTAACTACAAAAAATTATGACATAATCATTCCTACTTAAGTTACCTGAATTTGTTGTTTTCATCCCATCTCACTAATTAGTGAGGGTTGTAATGGGGGTACCTTCATGACGAATAATGGTAAAAATTCTTGAATTCTTGCCAAATGACGTTTACTGTAATTTTTGGTGTATGACAATAAGATGTACACCTTCTTTTAGATGATAAAAACGACTGATTTTGACGAATCTTGTTAATTTTCTTCCAAAATTGAAAGTAACATCAATTGATAATTATTTGAGACCTCTGACGAATCACGATAAGAATTTTTTGACGAATCAGCTAAAAGTTTAAACCAATATGACGCTAATGGTAGCCAAAAATTACTGTTTGACGCCTGACATTAAAGGGCATTACTACCCACATTAATAATTAGCAAGAAGAATAATTTAGCAACAAGCTTAAGAAGACCATTTAGCGACAGGATTTTTTTTTTTATTATGATTATTTATTGCAAATAAATATAAAATAAATATGAATAAAAAACAAATTTAGCTGACAAGAAAGTTAATAGTCTATCAATAAATATATAGATATAATTGCTACATTTATTTGTGACATTTTATTATTTATTATGCATTACACAGAGACATATATACATCAGTGTACATACCCTGTCATAGTATGATTAATTTTATTTGTCAGAGTTTAATTAGAACAATATAAATATATTTATCTTAAAATATTATTTTAAAGCTCTCTTTGTACATTATAAGAACTTGCAAAATGTGCATCATTGTCCAAAAAATACAGACACAAAGTGTAAAATACAAGTAAAGGAAATCAAACAAAAGGAAAACATTATTAAAATGTTAAAATGTGATTTTTTTTTCATTATTTTATTTTGTGTATTGCCTCATTAAACATGTTAAACGATATTTATCATGTTTATGGATAGTTTAATGCTGTTTGAAGATTAAAGGAAATCAATGACAATTTAGAATTTTCAACATGTGTTCACTGTTCACAATGATTTTATATTCTGGCGCGTGTAATTGTATAGTCTGACATGAGTACACAGTTGAAGGTGTTGATTGGATGTTTTTGATAATTTCTTCATTTACATGTATATGTATCAACATAATAAATTTTTAAAAAATCGTTTATCTATACTCTCAGACTTTGCTGAAAACAGTGCATACATTATCTTAAACATATTCTTTATATTAAATAAAAAACTACACAATCCCTTTCTTCCTTACAAATGTTTAATTTCTTCATCTACAGTATCAATATAATGATAAAAGTAAGTAACATCACTTTATTACTTTATATATTAAAAAAAAATTAAATGCATATTTTTAAAATATTTATTTTGAATACATAATCTTAATAATAAAAAAAAGATGTTTTCTTGTCGCTAAATAGTCTTCTTGGCTCTAAATTATTCTTCTTGTTGGTTCTTGACGCTTCTTGATGCTTCCTGACGCTAATTAGTGAGACCCTTTTCATTCTTTTCTCTTGAAATAGTTTCCAAACATTTGGAGTGGAAAATAGAATCTGTACAGTAGTTTTTTGAAAATTGAAAACTCTTCATGAAGAGTCTTGCTTCCTGAAGTTTGTCCAGTGCACAATGTTTTATTGATATTGTCAACATCGCAGTACAATGTATTTACTGTATCCTACCACTATTGTATATATATTATACTTCATTTTTTTTTTTGGTCTTTTTGAAAATGTTGTTTGTGCTGTATTTAGACCCCTCTACAACATGTACAACGAAATTTGTTTTACATGCAAACGTATAAAAGTTGCGGTTTTTATCCAACGCAACCATAGGGTTGAACGTAGTTTTCAATTTAGACTTGTTTATTATACTACATTGTATCATTGTATACATCAAGATGTTGAAACAATTTCAGCGATGTAAACAGTATATATAAGAGCTCTTTCAATGTTAAAGATACATGTAGTGAAATGATATCATGTTAACATTGAATATTATACATTTATTTCCCGTGCCTGAGGGAGATATGAAGATTTGTTCACCCAAGAATAATCATATTTCACGAGGGCTCTGCCCGAGGGAAATATGATTTTTCGAGGGTGAACAAATCTTCATATCTCCAGAGGCCAAGGGAAATGAATGTTTTATTCCACTGCCTAAGCTTTGTATACTATCTGAACTTCAAATATTAGTTTGCATACCGGAATTATTACTAAACACAACATACATATTGATAAACAGTACGGATAAACATTAATTGTTTAATTAGTCTTTTTGATTTAATGTCTGAAATACGATAATGATATTTGCAAAAAGTATTTAGAAAATAAGAAGTTCAAGACGTTATGTACATAAACCGCGCTTAACATCGCACGATTTAGTCCCGACATTTCAGAGGGGAATATGATACTCAGAGGTGAATATGAAGTTTTGTTCGTCGTCACGTGTGAAAGTTTCCACCAATCAAATTTTGATTTCGCTGTCAAAATCAACATGCAGTGGAATAAATTGAATATATCGTGATGTTGACAATATTGTGTTTACATTGTGCAATGGACATGAATGTTATTCGTTCACTTGATTGAAAAATTTACTTTGGAAATTCATACAAATGCACAGCTACCTACTGTACAATATTACACAATTGTTCTAATTATATTAAAATTAAAAGGTCTTGTCTTTTTTTCCAGATCAACAAAGAGAAACAGCAGCTAAGAACTTAAAAGCAATGGAAGATATGATGTTTAGTTTGTCTTTACTTCATGCCCATTGTGAATCATGTGTTAACAAAAAGTGTAACATTACACCAGATCAATTGAGCAGCTGTGAAATGGCAGACTGTGAAAATATGTGTGGCCACAGATTTCACTCGTGCAAGAAAGACGAACATGAACTTATTTGTTCCCAACAAAAAGTACCATGTATTAACCATTCTAATGGGTGTCCATTGGAAATGGCGAGGTGTAAAAGAGCATCTCATCTAAGTGTTTGTCCAGCAAGTGTCCAGAGGTGTGTTGTTGAGTGGAATCGGTGGCCAATGCATTCAAAAGAAGAATGTTTAACAACACCATTGCCTCTAGATAGCCAACATGTAAAATGTACTCAATTAGATGTGGCATTAGCACTCAGAGATCAGCGTATGCTTGTTCAATCAATGAAAATTCCAAGAAAAATCAGAAAAATCTTCCAAAATTCACTTACACAAAAATACCCTAGTGTTCCATTAGAACAGAACAGGAGTTCTTCTATTGACTCGGATAATGCGTTAGACGATACATCAGGAGCTACATCTGATGAAGACACACCATGGGGAAGTCAGAAGTGTCCTCCGGGGCTACAAAAAACAGTCGTTAATCAATTACACAAAGCTTCAAAACAAACTGCTGATAGTGTTTCTGCGACATTAGACTTATGTTCCAATCATTTTGGTAAAGCAGGTCTAAAACATCTGGCACAAAGGTTACAACGGATCACTGAAACCAAAGAAGCAAAAACAAGTGGACAACAAACAGCTGAAACTGAAAATGTTGAAATTAAAGACTCATTGGATGATAATTCTAGTGAGAAAATATCAGAACCCAAGTCATGTGATCTATCAGAGTCAGCTGACGACTGCACAGTAATATCAGTAGAAGATGTTTATACAAAAGATATCAAATTGCATAATTTGTTAGGAGTTAGTCTAGATATAGAATGCATATCAAAGTATATACCAAAGCCTAAGAAAATGTATACTTTTCTCTGTGCTCAAGATTTTAGAAGAGATGAGTATCCCTGGCATTTCAGAAATGTTCATAATGATATCCACTGTGGGTTAAATGGGATGATGGAGTTCAGATGTCCCCTTGCCTACATGGGATGTGATTATTCTTGTCAAAAGTTATCTCCCTTAGAACCTAAAGGGAAAATAGTACATAGTGCATTACAAGAAAGTTTTGGGCTAGCTATAACAAATACAGAGGATCAAATGAAAGAAGAACAAATGGAGGAAGGGCAATGCAAAAACTGCTCTGTTATCGAGGCAGATAAGCGAAAACTAAGGGAGGCAACTCCAGAGATAACCACATCACAAAAATATGACTCAAACATAAAAATCCTTCCAAAATATCAGTGCAATAGATTATGTGATATTGCAAGTAGTTTCCCATCTTCTGATGGAAAAATTTACCTTGACTGTCTTCCATTTGAGGTGCTACAACACATTGTTGTGTTTTTAGACAGTTTTAGTCTATGCAATCTCTCTTTAACTTCAAAACTATTAAGAGATGTTTGTGCTTCACGCCTTGACCAGAAGGGCATGGTTATACCAGTTTGGCAGGCAAGAGGGGATGGTGTTAAACCTTCATGGACCATTGCATACTGGGTAAGTTTAAGTATTAAAATTTTATAGGGGACAAAGTAACAAATACATACCAGAAGTTGAATACATGTATTAATTGTGTTTATATTAATAGCAGATTAATAGTTTAATACTCCATGCATTAATATAAGCCCAGAAGTATGTTGTAATTACATTTGTGACTATATTATAAATTTATTATAGTATAATATAGTATATGTATATTTAAAATATACATATACTATAATATTTAAATATCCAATTGTACATTTCACAAAGATTTGCGTCCATCATGTTTATCATAAGTTATGTAAGTTATAATGTTGTCCTTCAAAGAAGGTAAAAAACAAATTATATATGTAAATGTACATTGTATTTTAAAAAGCTACAGCTTAAGCAGTGAAGACAGATTCTTTTCAGACAATACAAAATAAAACACAGCCATATCATTTTACCAAAAAAACGTTATTCATATATTTGTATTTACAAGCTTCTTTGAAATTATGAACAATGTATACAAAAAAAAGGGTTTGAAATTCAAAATTTATAAAAAAAAACTTTCATAAGTATGTCTTTTTTCAGAAATGGTGTTTTAGTACAAGCTTTACTCCAGTGAGGAAATGGCAATACCATACAGGAAATGGTCTGTTTGAGCATTTAAAGATCTGTCCATACAATCAGGAAAATAGCAAGAATATCAAAACTGAACCATTTTGTCCTGCATCAGAACTTATGTCAATAAAAACTGCACCAGAAGAGAAAAATACAACCAAGTCTTTACTCAAACTGATATCTGCTTGAAAGAAACAGGAAATTTACATATCAAAAGTCTTCAGTAAATGTGTCATTCATTTCACCAAAAAAAAAATATATATTTGATAATATTTATTTATATCATGTATATAGTGAGTCAGATTTCGTAAAATTTTTGACAGAATCAGAAAAAAGATACACAAAGTACGATTGCTTTGGGAAACATTTATTGTAAACAACAACATGTAGAAAAAGGAAGTTTTTGAAAAAAAATAGTAAAAGGGAGATAATAATTCAATTTTTAAATTAAAAAAATCCCTTGAGTCGGAGATATCATAGCCTACAGTGATCAATTATAAACATATGATTATGATTTCTCTTTGCACAGAAAGTTTCTTCTACTATCCTTTATCATGTTTGAGACAAAAAAAATTGGAAACTATTTTAATCATTTCATGGGTTCAAATTTTGGGAATTTTATTTCTTAGTTTTGCTAGTTTGTACATTTTGTATACTGGCCTATATAAATTATGTAGTACATTCATCCTTTTAATTTGTGGTTAAGCAATAGACACTTAATAAGATTAAGTTAATCCATGTAAATTGGTATCCCAGCCAAACCATATCAGGTTAAATTTGCCAAAGATGCAACATTAAACATGCAGGTCCACTTTGGAACTGAAGATAACATGTTCATTCTAATATGAATAATACATGTATGTCTTAATAACTTAAATTCCTTACAAAGAATTTATATTAAAGTTAGACATGGTCACCAAAACAAGTGGGTTAAATTGTAAGGTTGTAATATACTTTAGAGACCTTGAAGTTTGTAAAAATTTATAAATACCGAAGTAACTTACACATGTTCATGATTTTATATGTTATCAATCACACTGTTTCTATGATCACTAATGATTTGAAGAGTTTTTTCTTTGTTATATTTGTCCGATCTCTCTAGTAGTGACTATCTCCATATCATGTAGTTTTGCTGTTTATGTGATGTATATTGTTTTGTTATTAAATCATAGCTAAGTTTTGTTTTTTTTGTTTGTAGCGTGCTTGACATTCTTTTCATAGATGTGTTAAATTTTGTTTGTGTTTATTTATTAGTTAATTTATTTATTTATTAATTGGCATTAATTCTTTATTACAAATAAAATTGAGAATGGAAATGGGGAATGTGCCAAAGAGACAACAACCCGACCATAGAGCAGACAACAGCAGAAGGTCACCAACAGGTCTTCAATGCAACGAGAAATTCTCGCACCCGGAGTTGTCCTTCAGCTAAAATATGTTTTAAACAATGTTTTTTTTATTGTTTGTTTATTTGAAAGGAACCATACCAACAAAATATATATGTAGGCGGATATCACATTAGCATACTAGAAATTAGAACTATATATTTTTTTTTTAATTATAATAAAAAAAAAATGTTTGATAATACTAAATTATTTAAATTTATTAATGGAAATGTTCTTAAGGGTTCATTAAATTCATTTGAAAAAAAAATACAAAGAGGTTATTGCTTCCTTTTAGATCAAATTTTTGTTTTTCCACTTCCTACTGACAGATGAGCATCAGAACACAAGCATGGCAAGTATTTATTATGTCCCATTTATTAAAGCATTTTCTGTAAAACATAAGAGTTTTGGCAACATTCTTATGGTTTTGGTACCTTAAGTGTATTAATATTCAGTAATCTACCACAGTATTTGTCTGTTTGAACAATAAGAGTATTAGAAATGTTTACTTGGTGCTTACATACACTCAATGGTTCTTTTTCTTAGATATGTGTTAAAACTATGTGTGTTTTTTTTTTTAGGAAAATGTTTTGATTTTGTGTCTCTCAAATCTTGTTGAATGTACAATCTATTTCCTGTGACTTTTATCACACACAAAAATCTTACATGAAGTAATTCATTTGGGTCATGAACAATTTTGTATAACTTACAATCAATTTTCATGATTTTAGTCATAATATTTTCTGTAAAAAAGATCCATTGATTGAAGTAAAAATTCATTGGTATAATATTAATGAAATCTTTGAAAACACCTACAAACCAATCATGATAGATATAATCATACACTAGTGTTCAACGTTGAAAAAAAGATATTCTTGTTTTGCTATGTACTTCTATGCATTATTAAGTCTTTCAATAAAATTTTAATATTATATTGATTTTGACTTTTATTTGATGCTGAAATTAGAAAACAAATTTTCATCCACTGACAGTATTTCAGTTTATCTTACCAAAGAGCAATGAAAACAAAATTCACCATCTGACAAAATAGTAAGGAAAACACCATTTCTTCACCTGACAGAAAAGCATAGAACACATGATTTTATCACCTGACCAAAAAGCATGGAAAACACAATTTCATTACCTCACAAAAGAGCAAGAAAAACACTATTTCATTACCTCACCCAAGAGCAAGGAAAACACAATTTCATCACATTACCAAAAAGCAAGGAAAACACTATGTCACCATATTACCAAAAGCAAGGAAACACAATTTCATCATATTACCAAAAAGCAAGAAAACACAATTTCATCACATTACCAAAAAGAAAGGAAAAGACAATTTCATCACATTACCATAAAGCAGGGAAAACACAATTTCATCACATTATCAAAAAGCAAGGAAAACACAATTTCATCACATTACCAATAAGCAAGGAAACACAATTTCATCACATTACCAAAAAGCAAGAAAACACAATTTCATCACATTACCAAAGAGCAAGAAAACACAATTTCATTACATTACCAAAAAGCAAGAAAACACAATTTCATCACATTACCAAAGAGCAAGAAAACACAATTTCATTACATTACCAAAAAGCAAGAAAACACAATTTCATCACATTACCAAAAAGCAAGAAAACACAATTTCATCACATTACCAAAAAGCTAAAAACACAATTTCACCATATTACCAAAAAGCAAGAAAACACAATTTCATCACATTACCAAAAAGCAAGAAAACATAATTTCATCACATTACCAAAACGCAAGGAAAACATAATTTCATCACATTACCATGAAGCAAGGAAAACACAATTTCATCACATTACCAATAAGCAAGGAAACACAATTTCATCACATTACCAAAAAGCAAGGAAAACACAATTTCACCACATTACCGAAAAGCAAGGAAACACAATTTCATCACATTACCATAAAGAAAGAAAACACAATTTCATAAAATTTCTAAAAAGCAAGGAAATTTTATCACATTACCAAAAAGGAAGGAAACACAATTTAATCACATTATCAAAAAATAAGAAAACACAATTTCATCACATTACCAAAAGAGAAAGACAACACAATTTAATCACATTATCAAAAAATAAGAAAAACACAATTTAATCACATTACCAAAAAAAACCAAGGAAAAAACATAATTTCATTACATTACCATAAAGCAAGGAAAACACAATTTCATCACATTACCAAAAAGCAAGGAAAACACAATTTCATAACATTATCAAAAAGCAAGAAAACACAATTTCATCACATTACCAAAAAGCAAGGTAACACTATTTCACCATATTACCAAAAAGCAAGGAAAACACAATTTTATTATCTAACCAAGGACCAAGGTTTTTTTTTAATAACTTGACCAAAGAGCATAGATGAGCCTTTGCAACCACTTTGTGTCCGTCATAAATAAAATTATAATAAAAAGAAGATGTACTATTCCTAATCAGGCAACAGTCCATCAGAGACCAAATGATTAAGATGGTTAGCAACTATAGGCCACCTTACAGCCTTCAACAATGAACAAAACCCATACAGCATAGAAAACTATAAAAGGCATCTGAATGGAAAAAAATAAAATTAATAGTTTGGGTGTCACAGAAAATGTCACAGTTCAGTCTTTTTACGTGATTAAGGTCTTCATATCTCATAGCACTTCCTTCAAAGGATAACAAGCTATTCCAAGAGATCAATGATCAAAAGCATAAGTTTGTTTGATCTACTTTTAAACAATTAACAGTATAAAAAAAAACTTAGAAATAATTCAAAGGGTTAAAGCTTTGAGATAAATGCTGAACTACACAAATGGAATCTTAAGACAGTTGTCATGTCTATTAGTTTTCAAATTTTGTTCAAACGGCCATCAACATATTAATATTGTTTGCTTAACATCCAGTGAGGAATGTTTCATTCATTTTAAAGACAGTTTGATTTTTGGGGAATACAGAGATTTTCACATGTAATGTGTTCACCACGATGATCTATCTGTGCCGTGATTTATTTTTATTTTTTTTTTTTTTGGGGGGGGGGAGGGCTTGTTAGCAGAGTGCTCTTATTGATTAATTTACACTGATCAACTGCCTGTCACCACAGAAATTGTAAGTTCGAACGCTGCATGTGACCAAATGTGTGCAACTTAAATTTTAGTTGATTAGAATTGTCATTGTTCTTGTTGCAGGTGACTGTCATTAATTTCTTTACCAACACAAAACAAACTGGCTGCAATGATATAGCCAAGAGTGATGAAAGTGGCACTTAACACCAACAATCAATCATTTTATTCACTTTAATTTCCGTGAAAATCAATTGACAAAATTACATCCTCTTTGGCTTGAAGTTCCGCATATTGAGATTGATTTTTAGGCTCACATTGCTTTTAAGGTCATTTGAGCTTTCCCATAACTTTTCGTCTGCCGTCATCCGTCTGTCCATCTATCATTGTAAACTTTTCAAAGAATCATCTCCTCTGAAACTATTGGGTGATATGTTGCCAACCTTACCTGAATGTTATTTAGGAAATCTAGTTTTGAAGTTGTATTGAGGATAAGTTTCACCAACAAACATGGCTGTTGTTCGAAATTAAGCATAGATGTTAAATATATTTTACTTATAACAGATATCTCAACAACTATATAGTTCTTGAGATATATATAACAGAATGGCCAACACTCACGTTCGTAAATTATTTGCAGCTCAAGATCTGTTTTTGTGGGATCTTTTTGAAAGGGAGATAGCAGTTCTTGACTTAAATCTCTAAAGCTTTCAGAACAAAATTGAAATCAGGTAAAATTATCTTTAATTTGTAGATAAATTAAACATTTATAGCAGGTCGATCTCTGATGAAATTTTCGAAGTTTCCGTCAGTCACATGTCCAATGTCCTTGACCTCATTTTCATGGTTCAGTGACTACCTGAAAAAAAGCTAAGATTTTTTGTAATGTTTAATTCTCTCTCATTATAATAAGTAATAGGATAACAATATTTGGTATGTGCATACTTTACAAGGTCCTCATAACTGTAAGACAGTTTTCACTTGACCTTGACCTCATTTCAAGGATCAGTGAACAAGGTTAAGTTTTGGTGGTCAAGTTCATATCTCAGATACTATAAGGAATAGGTCTAGTATAGATGGACTGTACTGTAAGGTGTACATGTCCATATGGCAGGTGTCATCTGATCTTAACCTCATTTTCATGGTTCAGTGGTTGTAGTTAAGTTTTGTGTGTTGGTCTGTTTTTCTTATACTGTATGAAATTGGTCTACTATATTTGATGTATGGAATGATTATAAGGTGTACATGTCTATAGCTAGCAGGTGTCATCTGACCTTGACCTCATTTTTATGGTTCAGTGATGAAAGGTAAGTTTTTGAGTTTTGGTCTTTTTTTCTAATACTATATGCAATAGATCAACTATATTTTATTATCTATATGTCAGTCACGTAGGTTTTATTTGACCTTGACCTCACTTTCACAGTTCATTGCTCAGTGTTAAGTTTTTGTGAGTTGCCTGTTTTTCTTAAACTATAAGCAATAGGTCAACTTTATTTGTTGTATGGAAGAATTATTAGCTGTATATGTCTGCCTGGCATGGTTCATCTGACCTTGACCTCATTTTCATGGTTCAGTGGTCAATGTTAGGTTTATGTGACAGTTGTAAGAAAGCTTTATATTTAGGACTGTCAACATAATATCAATGATTAGTAAAGAAGGCGAGACATTTCAGCGTGTGCACTCTTGTTGCAGAAACTATAGAGAGAATTTGTAATAAGACAAACAAGATGATCCAAGATCTACAAATAGTCAACATGTCGGAAATCGTCAATTGACCCCGTAAAGCAGTTGTTGTCCTTGAAAGATGATTTTTGCAATAGAGAGAAACTGTTAATAGAAAAATATTTATCACAATAGCATATAGAAATAAGTTAACATGATCGAAAATGTCAACATATTCTTTATATTAGTTATTGCCCCTGAATACTTATGTTTATCCATTCTTTGATTATTATGCCCCCGCCGCTAGGCGAAGGGTGCATTAAATGTTACCCTTGTCCGTCAAATAGCGTACGTCCTCAAAATTGGTTTCCGTTCTAAGTTTAGTGTGCCTCAACCAAATGCTTTAAAACTTATACTAATGATAATAAACACAAAACACAGATCAAATTTGAAATTGGTTGGTGTCACTGTTATCGTTTATGAGTTATGCCTTTTCATTCACATACAATTGCTATTTTTTCAGTTTCCGTTTTCTTACTTGAGTTTGCCCCAACCAAATGTTATGAGACTTATACAATTCTTATAACCAAATTGGATGGCTTTTACCGTCCTTTTTTAAAAAGCTTTTACTTGTTAGTATATTAATTCGTGTATATTTACAAGCTTGGGCATCTGTGGCCCATTGACAACTTCTCCATTTATTTTTTTGAACTATCAATTATAGATAGATTGCAAAAATGTTTCTATAACAGAAATGCTCATCAAAAAATATCCGTATTTAAAACTTCTTCGAAATCGCCATTTGACCCCTGAGAGGAGTTCATATGCGGATCCAGGGGGGGGGGGGGGGGCTGGGGACCCGGACCCCCTTTCGTGGGAAAAATTTGGTTGATTATATAGGGAATTATTGAAGCCTGACTGGAGCCCCCCCCCCCCCCCCCCCCTTTTAGGTCAGTCAGCAGGCCCCCATTAGGAAAAGTTCTGGATCCGCCACTGGAGTTAATGTCATTGACAGATGAATTTTGTGGGAGTTTTCGCAGACACTATGATAGAAAGAGAAACAGAAATAGTAAAAAAAAACCATCTCAATAAGATCCATAAATATATCTCTCAGCACGGACGAAAGTGTAAACCGATTCTTTATAGGAATTAATCCTATCAATGTTTTTCTTCTTCTAATTAACGTTGAATTTATCAGTGGTAATATATGTATGTTGTGAAACTATTCATATAAAACCAGAAAATTCTTTTTTGTCAGAAAACACTGTCAAACATCCAATCATACAATCTACAATGATCTGTGTCCACACTTGTACGCAAAATAGGATAGACAAAATGCATCTGATGTGTGTTTGTTTCCAAAATGTGACCAACATTTCGTGTATGTTCAAGATAATATCCAGGGCTTTGCTCATCATGCGCCTTTTATTAACATGTTTAATTGGTATAACATTCATTCTCTTATTCTGGACAAATCACAAGACAAAATCGGTTGACAATGCACATGTTCGTAGTAATTTTCAAAAGGAAATATTAAAATTCTCTCTTAACAAAGAACCGGGAAAAAAAACAAACTTACTATATTGTCAGCGCCAGAAAATAGCCATGATTGCTATTTAAAAGTGTTATTTTACCGTTTTTAATTCATACATTTTCAACAGAGCCGGCAAACTGTCACATTTTCTATTTTTGCCGGCGCCGACGAAACAGCCACTGCCTTTTTAAATAATTTTTTGTAACCGTGTGATTACCTATACTGAAATCTACTCCCTTTTCTCCCCATTCTTTAAAATCAAAGTTGTCGGACAATATACTAGTAACATGACTCCTTCGAACGTTTCTTCGTCTATTTTTAGCGTAACACGTACGAAGCCGTTAGCGTCATAGAGAGATGAATATCTCCATGTCAACGTCTTAGTGAAACCACCAAAATGTCTAGCAGTGAAAGTGACAGTGACACGGATAGTGTTGAAGAAGTTCAAGTTAAAAAGTATCTAGGTTCCTTCAAGGAGCAACTTAAACAAGCAAAGGCACAGACTTGTATAAAAATTGGTATCAAAAGACAACCTGGTCACTACCATCTGAGAGACACCAGACATGCCGTTCTAGCCACCCAACGTCCAGCATACGGCGGAACACATTGGGATGTTGACATCCCTTCACACCTTCAGAGGTCTACACCACGGCTTACACGTTATGCAATTAGGAAGGCTATTCTGAGAGAACAAGAAAGACAGTTAGAAGTCGGTTATGAGGATAAAGGGTTAGAAGCTATATCCAAACTTGAAAATTTAAATAGGGAGTTTGACAATGTCATGGTGTATAATTACGGCAGAATGGGACTCGAAGAAGATAAAAAGAAGTCCATAGTTTATGAAAATAAAGATTTGCTTCACTGGGAGTTGATGAGGAAGAAATTTGGAAAACAACAAAATGAAGAGATGGAAGAGGAGCGTCAACACAGAATAAAAGTGCTTCGTGGAATTTATGACAACAAACACAGGACACCAAGTATTGAAAATTTAGTTGATGGAATGACCGACACTAATTTTAAAAGATCTCTTGTGAACAAAAATATTGAGGAAGCACAACTTAATCTTGAGAATAAGCAAGAGGACGTGGTCAAAGAATACCAATTAGCTATGTCCGAGATGCTGGACGAATCCCTTGCAAAGGTAGTACACACTTTTGCCGCGAACGATACAAGACTTGCTTTCGAAAATGAGAAAAGGCGCCGTATGTCAGAACATCCAACTAATTCAAACCCAACAAGAGAACAAAAAATAATGAAAGTAGCACTAAATAATCTTGTACGCGCCTTCAACGACGTGGAAACGAAAGAAAACAATGAGGAAACAAAATACAAAGACAAAGTAATAGAACAGAAGACAATAATGCAAGAACAGTTATTACGGAAAGTTACAACAAATATTGCAAACAAGCTAGTAGCGGAAGAACGCGTAAGACAAATCAAAGAAGCAGAAGATAATATCGAAGATCCGTCAAGAAACGCATTGCGGCATTTGGTAACGAGAGTCCAGAGACAAATGTTGCTTCAAAAATTCAAAGGTAAATGGGTTAATTTAGTGAAGAAGCCTAAGGATGTTGAGGATGCTGAAAGGGTAAATGAAACAGAACACGACAGAAAGCTAAGACTTCAGAGAGAAAGTCAAAGAAGATCATCGTGTATGATAAGGGGCGATGAAGATGAATAAAATTTTATATAATTAAATGTTTGTAAATAAATTTAAGTCTTGCAAAATAAAATATATTACTTTTTTTCGTGCATTTTAAATCTTTTTATGTACAATTCCCGTACAGATCTGCATGCATCAGTTACTTGTGGAGGTTAAATATCAATCCACCGTTTTCACCATTTATGTTGAAAGTGTTTTATTGTCCGTAAGACTTTTAAAACTATTGTCCTAATGTTTGTAGTTTAAAGGTTTGGCTGGCTTGCTTGTTATATTTGTATATATGTTGATCAAGCATTGTAATTAAAATTGACATTTGCAACCAATAGAAAGATAGGACTTCACGCTGTGTACATTATACTCTACGTACGTTATACTTAACATCCAATAACAATTATAATGTATGTAATTTGTGAATTGCTCATTGTTGAAGGCCGTACGGACGGTGACACAGATATTATAGTTGTTAATTTCTGTGTTATTTAGTGTACTGTAGAGTAAGGTTTCACGGGCAATCATACCACATCTTCTTGTTTTCATGTATACTAGTAAGCAGTATTGTCTGTCAGTTTCTTCTCATAGTAGTGTTTGAGCAGCAGTAGTTACATACGCATTAGTGTCTGTCAGTTCGTTCTCATTGTAGTGTATGAGCAGCAGTAGTGTTTGTCAGTTTCTTCTCGTTGTAGTGTATGAGCAGCAGTTGTTACATAAACAGTAGTGTCTATCAGTTCCTTCTGATAGTAGTGTATGAGCAGACGTAGTGGCATACCCAGTCGTGTCTGTCAGTTCCTTCTTA
Organism: Mytilus galloprovincialis; assembly: GCA_037788925.1. Taxonomy (NCBI): domain Eukaryota; kingdom Metazoa; phylum Mollusca; class Bivalvia; order Mytilida; family Mytilidae; genus Mytilus; species Mytilus galloprovincialis. The sequence goes on from CM075341.1 coordinate 23,024,265, forward strand.
TTGTCGTGTATGAACAGCAGTAGTTACATGAGTAGTGTCTCGCATTCCTCCTTGTTGTAGTGTATGAGTAGTAGTAGTAGTGTCTATCGGTTCCTTCTCAGTCATAGTAGCGTATGAGAAGCATTAGTCGATAAGCAGGAGGGGCTGTCATGCAGTTATTTCTCATAGTAGTGTATGAGCATAATGAGGTGTATAAACAGTAGTGTCTGTCAGTTCCTTTTTATTGTAGTGTATGAATAGCATTATGTGTATATGCAGTAGTGTATGTCAGTACCTTTTTATTGTAGTGCATGAGTAGCATTATGTGTATATGCAGTAGTGTATGTCAGTTCCTTCTCATTGTAGTGTATGTGCAGCATTAGGTATATAAACAGTAGTGTCTTTCAGTTCCTTCTCATAGTAGTGTATGTCAGTTCCTTCTCATTGTAATGTATGAGCAGCATTAGATGTATAAACAGTAGTGTATGTCAGTTCCTTCTCATAGTAGTGTATGAGCAGCATTAGGTGTATAAACAGGAGTGTCTGTCAGTTCCTTCTCATAGTAGTGTATCAACAGCATTATGTGTATAATCAGTAGTGTATGTCAGTTCCTTCTCATTGTAGTGTATCAACAGCATTAGATGTATAAACAGTAGTGTATGTCAGTTCCTTCTCATAGTAGTGTATGAGCACCATTATGTGTATAATCAGTAGTGTATGTCAGTTCCTTCTCATTGTAGTGTATCAACAGCATTAGATGTATAAACAGTAGTGTATGTCAGTTCCTTCTCATAGTAGTGTATGAGCAGCATTATGTGTATAATCAGTAGTGTATGTCAGTTCCTTCTCATAGTAGTGTATGAGCAGCATTAGGTGTATAAACAGTAGTGTCTGTCAGTTCCTTCTCATATTAGTGTATGAGCAGCATTAGGTGTATAAACAGTAGTGTATGTCAGTTCCTTCTCATTGTAGTGTATCAACAGCATTAGACGTATAAACAGTAGTGTATGTCAGTTCCTTCTCATAGTAGTGTATAAGCAGCATTATGTGTATAATCAGTAGTGTATGTCAGTTCCTTCTCATAGTAGTGTATGAGCAGCATTAGGTGTATAAACAGTAGTGTCTGTCAGTTCCTTTTCATAGTAGTGTATGAGCAGCATTAGGTGTATAAACAGTAGTGTATGTCAGTACCTTCTCATAGTAGTGTATCAACAGCATTATGTGTATAATCAGTAGTGTATGTCAGTTCCTTCTCATAGTAGTGTATGAGCAGCATTAGGTGTATAAATAGTAGTGTATGTCAGTTCCTTCTCATAGTAGTGTATGAGCAGCATTAGGTGTATAAACAGGAGTGTCTGTCAGTTCCTTCTCATAGTAGTGTATGAGCAGCATTAGGTGTATAAACAGTAGTGTCTGTCAGTTCCTTCTCATAGTAGTGTATGAGCAGCATTAGGTGTATAAACAGTAGTGTATGTCAGTTCCTTCTCATTGTAGTGTATCAACATCATTAGATGTATAAACAGTAGTGTATGTCAGTTCCTTCTCATAGTAGTGTATGAGCAGCATTATGTGTATAACCAGTAGTGTATGTCAGTTCCTTCTCATAGTAGTGTATGAGCAGCATTATGTGTATAAACAGTAGTGTATGTCAGTTCCTTCTCATTGTAGTGTATCAACAGCATTAGATGTATAAACAGTAGTGTATGTCAGTTCCTTCTGATAGTAGTGTATGAGCAGCATTATGTGTATAAACAGTAGTGTCTGTCAGTTCCTTCTCATAGTAGTGTATGAGCAGCATTAGGTGTATAAACAGTAGTGTATGTCAGTTCCTTCTCATTGTAGTGTATCAACAGCATTAGATATATAAACAGTAGTGTATGTCAGTTCCTTCTCATAGTAGTGTATAAACAGTAGTGTATATCAGTTCCTTCTCATAGTAGTGTATGAGCAGCATTAGGTGTATAAACAGTAGTGTCTGTCAGTTCCTTCTCATAGTAGTGTATGAGCAGCATTAGGTGTATAATCAGTAGTGTATGTCAGTTCCTTCTCATAGTAGTGTATGAGCAGCATTAGGTGTATAAACAGTAGTGTCTGTCAGTTCCTTCTCATAGTAGTGTATGAACAGCATTATGTGTATAAACAGTAGTGTATGTCAGTTCCTTCTCATAGTAGTGTATGAGCAGCATTATATGTATAAACAGTAGTGTATGTCAGTTCCTTCTCATTGTAGTGTATCAACAGCATTAGATGTATAAACAGTAGTGTATGTCAGTTCCTTCTCATAGTAGTGTATGAGCAGCATTATGTGTATAATCAGTAGTGTATGTCAGTTCCTTCTCATTGTAGTGTATCAACAGCATTAGGTGTATAAACAGTAGTGTCTGTCAGTTCCTTCTCATAGTAGTGTATCAACAGCATTATGTGTATAATCAGTAGTGTATGTCAGTTCCTTCTCATAGTAGTGTATGAGCAGCATTAGGTGTATAAACAGTAGTGTATGTCAGTTCCTTCTCATAGTAGTGTATGAGCAGCATTAGGTGTATAAACAGTAGTGTATGTCAGTTCCTTCTCATAGTAGTGTATGAGCAGCATTATGTGTATAATCAGTAGTGTATGTCAGTTCCTTCTCATTGTAGTGTATCAACAGCATTAGGTGTATAAACAGTAGTGTCTGTCAGTTCCTTCTCATAGTAGTGTATCAACAGCATTATGTGTATAATCAGTAGTGTATGTCAGTTCCTTCTCATAGTAGTGTATGAGCAGCATTAGGTGTATAAACAGTAGTGTATGTCAGTTCCTTCTCATAGTAGTGTATGAGCAGCATTAGGTGTATAAACAGTAGTGTCTGTCAGTTCCTTCTCATAGTAGTGTATGAGCAGCATTAGGTGTATAAACAGTAGTGTATGTCAGTTCCTTCTCATAGTAGTGTATGAGCAGCATTAGGTGTATAAACAGTAGTGTCTGTCAGTTCCTTCTCATAGTAGTGTATGAGCAGCATTAGGTGTATAAACAGTAGTGTCTGTCAGTTCCTTTTCATAGTAGTGTATGAGCAGCATTAGGTGTATAAACAGTAGTGTCTGTCAGTTCCTTCTCATAGTAGTGTATGAGCAGCATTAGGTGTATAATCAGTAGTGTCTGTCAGTTCCTTCTCATAGTAGTGTATGAGCAGAATTAGGTGTATAATCAGTAGTGTATGTCAGTTCCTTCTCATAGTAGTGTATGAGCAGCATTATGTGTATAAACAGTAGTGTATGTCAGTTCCTTCTTATTGTAGTGTATCAATAGCATTAGATGTATAAACAGTAGTGTCTGTCAGTTCCTTTTCATAGTAGTGTATGAGCAGCATTAGGTGTATAAACAGTAGTGTCTGTCAGTTCCTTCTCATAGTAGTGTATGAGCAGCATTATGTGTATAAACAGTAGTGTATGTCAGTTCCTTCTCATAGTAGTGTATGAGCAGCATTAGGTGTATAAACAGTAGTGTATGTCAGTTCCTTCTTATTGTAGTGTATCAATAGCATTAGATGTATAAACAGTAGTGTCTGTCAGTTCCTTTTCATTGTAATGTATGAGCAGCATTAGATGTATAAACAGTAGTGTCTGTCAGTTCCTTCTCATAGTAGTGTATGAGCAGCATTAGATGTATAAACAGTAGTGTCTGTCAGTTCCTTTTCATTGTAATGTATGAGCAGCATTAGATGTATAAACAGTAGTGTCTGTCAGTTCCTTCTCATAGTAGTGTATGAGCAGCATTAGGTGTATAAACAGTAGTGTATGTCAGTTCCTTCTTATTGTAGTGTATCAACAGCATTAGATGTATAAACAGTAGTGTCTGTCAGTTCCTTTTCATTGTAATGTATGAGCAGCATTAGATGTATAAACAGTAGTGTCTGTCAGTTCCTTCTCATAGTAGTGTATGAGCAGCATTAGGTGTATAAACAGTAGTGTATGTCAGTTCCTTCTTATTGTAGTGTATCAACAGCATTAGATGTATAAACAGTAGTGTCTGTCAGTTCCTTCTCATAGTAGTGTATGAGCAGCATTAGGTGTATAAACAGTAGTGTATGTCAGTTCCTTCTTATTGTAGTGTATCAACAGCATTAGATGTATAAACAATAGTGTCTGTCAGTTCCTTTTCATTGTAATGTATGAGCAGCATTAGATGTATAAACAGTAGTGTCTGTCAGTTCCTTCTCATAGTAGTGTATGAGCAGCATTAGGTGTATAAACAGTAGTGTATGTCAGTTCCTTCTTATTGTAGTGTATCAACAGCATTAGATGTATAAACAGTAGTGTCTGTCAGTTCCTTCTCATAGTAGTGTATGAGCAGCATTATGTGTATAAACAGTAGTGTATGTCAGTTCCTTTTCATTGTAATGTATCAACAGCATAAGGTGTATAAACAGTAGAGTATGTCAGTTCCTTCTCATAGTAGTGTATGAGCAGCATTAGATGTATACACAGCAGTGTCTGTCAGTTCCTTCTTATTGTAGTGTATCAACAGCATTAGATGTATAAGCAGTGGTGTCTGTCAGTTCCTTGTCATAGTAATGTACGAGCAGCATTAGGTGTATAAGCAGTTATGTCTGTCAGTTCCTTCTCATAGTAATTTATGAGCATCATGAGGTGTATAAACAGTAGTGTCTGTCAGTTCCTTCTCGTTGTTGTGTATGAACAGCAGTAGTTATATAAGCAGTAGTGTCTGTTAGTTCCTTCTGAGTAGTGTATGTGCAGCAGTATATGTATAAAAGTCTAATAGATAATTACCATAATAATTTTTAGAAAATTGTTCATGTATGTGTGTTCTGGTGATCGGCATGTTACGTTTGCGCGGATTGGTCCTACATTTGCGTGGAAAAAATCCATGTTTGCGCGGGAAAACACATTACGTTTGCGTGAAATTTACCTGTTGAAAAGTTACTACATTTGCGCGGATGTATACAAAAACATTTTAAAACAAACTCCATAATTATGACTTTTAATAAAAAAAAAAAAATACATAATATTGTTAAAATGAACTGAAATTAATTTGAAGTCTTTTCATAGCCATTACAACGAACAGTTTTATTCAACTCATCCTGCCATCTACACTTTTATTGAGATTATTATCCTACAAGTTCAGGCGACAACTTGCATAAAAATTCGCGGCCAAGCCCTTGTAAAACGTACAGAAAAAGAGAAAATTCAGTTCACCGTTCAATAATTTCTCAAATTTCAAACTGGTGACATATCCCGTCAATGCTATCTCAAATCGCTAGGATACAAATACCAGGCAAGGACTGCTCTATAGAAGATCTCCATATAGATATCATCCGCATGTATAATGCGTTTTATTGACATGACTATATACTTTGAATGTTCTCTTCCATGATAGTCTCTGTATTTTATTCAAAACTTTTCTTTTACATAAATGTAGTGCTTTTTAATGTTTATATAAAGAAATAAAGACTTGTCTTATATATGATTATTATTCAATATATGAAATAACAAGATGTGGTATGATCGCTAATATATGTTCAAAACAATAATCGAAAAACAAATTACAGGTAAAAAAAACTCAGCTAAACTACAGGTAAATTCGCGCAAACGTAATACCATTTCTCCGCGCAAATGTAATGCGTGTCATTTTAAAATCCCCACAAATGTAGGTCGCCCCTGATGTATGTCTCAAATCAGTGAACTTGTAATCTAAAATCTGTTTTATATTTATGTTAATTGTATTACATGTGAACATGGTGAAGTTGATCACTGCATCATCATCTTGAAGGGTACAGTACAGTATTTCTTATTAACCATTTTTTTCTAGTAAAATTAAGTAAAGCTCATATTTCTGTCTGGGCTAGGTAAAACTCTTAAAACACTGCTTATAGTATCTGAGAAATAGAATGACTAATGAACCATGAAATGAAGTCAAGGTCAGATTATCCTTGACTGACAGACAGGTTTACCATACACCAAATATAGTTGACTAATTGCTAACCAGATGCTCCGCAGGGCGCAGCTATATACGACCGCAGAGGTTGAACCCTGAACAGTTGGGGCAAGTAGACACAACATTTAAGCTGGATTCAGCTCTAAATTTGGATTGTGATTAAATAGTTGACACAGCATAGGTTTCTGACACAGAATGAATGTGGTCTAATGAACTTATATGCTGTTGAATATGAATCCTCTCAAAAAAATGTTTGAAGAAATTTTCTTTTTATTTGTGAAATGTGAAATGAGAAAAATTTAACCCCCCCCCCTTTTTTTTCACATCCCCTTTTCCCTTTTTCCAAAACTGATCTCAATTCAAATTCTTAATGGAGTTTGCAACAATAACTACTCATTTAAATACATCATAAAATATTAAAATGTAAAATAAAGTGCTTGTTATCACTGAATGGTAAAGATTGTTTTAATTTATCAGTTGGTAGTAAAAGTGAATATACATTGTATATTGTATAAAACAATGATTTAAGTTGATTCAACTACTATTCTGGACAAAGAAAGATAACTCCAATTGAAAATTTCTTGCTATTGCACAATATTGTGCAATTAGATATTTCTTGCTATTGCGCAATACTGTGCAATTGAAAATATTTGCTATTGCACAATATTGTGCAATTGAAGATTTCTTGCTATTGCGCAATACTGTGCAATTAAAAATTGCTTCCTATTGCACAATACTGTGCAATTGAAGATTTCTTGCTATTGTTGAATACTGTGCAATTGAAAATTTCTTGCTATTGCACAATACTTAATATAATAATTTTGGATCCTGATTTGAACCAACTTGAAAACTGGGCCCATAATCAATCAAAGCGCGAAAGCGCTGTAAAGGCAGTTAATTACAGGTTGTGTGTATTTCTAGTCCAGTTATATCATTATCTTCCATAGAACAGAGGTGGTTTGTAGAATTTAAGATTTAGAGTTCTTTTGTACCTAGTTCACCTATATCTATAGTCTACTGTTTACAGTATATTTTCTGTGCCTCGCCATGAAATGCATTTTTAGCCATGGCCTTGTCAGTTTGCTTTTTAATTTATGAGTTTGACTGTCCCTTTGCGGTCTTTCGTCCCTCTTCTTTAGACATATAAGAACTTTTCCTTTTCAATATAAATAGACTATTTTTAATTATTGATTGTATACGCATATTCTATGACTCCCATAAAAAATAGTTCACAAAGATTGACTAGTCTCTGTACTGTGTGTATAGCAAGAACATCAAGTAACATAATGGTAAATGTACATAGTAACACATCAACTTTTTTGATGACCATACCTGCCAACTGTCAGTATTTGCAGAGTATTTCCCCCATCGAGCTCGAGGCTCCCAAATGGAAATTTTGTAAGAGCAATTTTGTCGACTATTTTAAAGAAAACAATTAATTCAACAATGGCAATGAGCTTGTTTATGCACGAAGAAGCCAAAAACCACATTAGAATATATTTGAAGGGAATCCATGACAAATCGCCCCATTAGCAAATAGCCCCACTTTTTCACTAACTCGCCCCACTTGTGAAATGTGTTATATCCCTTAATATTACTCCTGCCAACTTGCCCCACCTAATAGAAAACGATAATATCTAGATAAATATATTATTAACCAGGAAGAATTTACCAATGCCAACTCGCCCCACTCATGTAAAAAGATGTTATCCCGTTGTATATAAGTTAAATTCCGTTAATATTACTCCTGCTAACTGGTCCCACCTAATGGAAATCGGTGAAATCTAGATAAATATATTATTAACCAGGATGAATTTAGTAATGCCAACTCTCCCCACTTATGGAAAAAGATGTTATCCCGTTGAATACAAGTTAAATTCCTTATATTGCATTATGATACAATTAACAGGTTTCTTTTCAATTGTTATGCAAATAACTAAGCTTCAAAACTTAGTTATTCTTCAACAATACATTTTTTTTTTAGAATTATAATTTCAGTATATCAATAATAGTAATTAAATAAATTTTCGGTTTGTTTGTATTCTGTGTAGATTAGTTTTCATTAAAGTGGTGCGAGTTTTTATTTTTAATTATATATATATATATTAATCTAAATATTACCGTTTTTTTTATAAGTAGGGCGGGTTGGGAGGAGTAATATTTAACATGATTTAACCAATTTCACATGTGGGGCGATTTGATAAATCAGTTTGTGGCGGTTTTTTTAAAAGTAGGCGATTAGCCAGTGGGGCAAATTGTCCTGCTTCCATTTGAAGGCCCCCTTGAAGGTTTTGTATGACTATATGAACCATCTTTCACGTAAAACCCCCATGTGCATTTTGAAAAGTTGGCAGATATGTTTCTACCTCCAGGCAAAATCTACCGGTATGAATGAAAAAGAAGTTTTCAATTAAGGCTCTGTGGCCATAACAGCTGTCTCATTAGCATTTTAACCACTTCCCATATTTGCAATTAAAACAATAGAAGAAAATTATTCAGCGCAAAAACAAAACTTACTTGTAAATATGAAATTCTCTTTACGGTATGAGTTTTTCTCATTGTTTGAGATTGTACAGTAGTACCTGTAACTGCTTATACCTATTTCTTATTCACTTTTGCTTGATAAACTCACTAAATTTCATGTATATACATTGTACCACATCTCCTTATTTTTATATGCATTCCAATAACATGAACAATTGTAATTCAATTCTATATACCAAAGCAAAATGAACTGCACCACTTTCATTCATTAGTATGCATCTTTTGGCAAAATACAAGTTCTTAAATGACACAAGATATATTTATTGATAAAAAAATAAAATTTAGTATACAACTCTTTAACAGGTATAAAAAAAAAGCACAGCTGTGTCATAACTTGTGAAATCTGTGCTGAAAACATAGACATTGATGGTATTTGAGTAATTCCATATGTGAAGCTCAACATTAGCTCGTCAGTTGGTGGTGGACAGTTATAGTTCCTTTCTGCAGGCTAGGATGAATGACTTTTCAGGAAAACCAATTTCACAAATCAAAACTTTCCTCTAGATTTCTCCTACAATATTCATCCAGTTTAGTTCTTTTGGTTTAATTGGACACCGTCCTGATTTTTAATTTTGCAAACCATTCAGTCTCTTGCTTGCAAATGGTGCATGAAAATAGGATGGGTATGGCAGTAGACAAGTCTCTTTAAAGTGGGTTTGTGCCCTGAAAAAAAGTTTTATAACTTAAGTTTTTTTGAAACTTGTGCAACACACATACCTAAATCAGGGTTGGCAAAGTATTACCCACCCGGGAATTCCTGGGCGGGAAAACCCGGGTTTTCCCGGGCTGGGCAATACTCCCAGAAATGGGTAATAGTGGGCATTACTGGGCAATATGATTTTTTAAGCTTATTTTAACACAAAATAGTAAAGACTTGTTATAGTTTCATAGTATAACAGCTAAATAGAGACTTTTTACACAGATAACCATTGACAGTCATTTCTAGAAAATTCAATTTCATTCTCTTCTCTATTAATTTTATATGTAGGCAGAATACAAGATTTGCACATTTAAAGATACCTTTTAATTACCAAGTATTGTTTCAATAATCCAAACTTTGAAAAATGCATTTTATTGCAGTTTTTAAGTGAATTGTTTATTTTAATTGTTATACATTCATATTGCTAAATAAACACCCTACAGGGTCATGCCATTAACACTTATATAATTGAAAGGACTGATTATTGTTACATAAACAAATCGGTGTTCTAATCTGAATAATTACTTATTAATTAGTGACAGTACTTAAAGGGAAACTTCGCAAAAAAATCAAAAATTGATATTATGTTTATTCTGTATAAAAATTCTCAAATTCATAGATATTAAAGTTTTATTCTGCTAGATAAGAGATCACCATCGATTTTAAATTTAGAGTATCAATTCTCTGCGGTCGGCCATTTTGTCACCTTCTCCGATTTGCAGTCAAGATATGTCTAAGGACCAAAACTACAGTAACCCGATGTAGTCGTAATTGCGTGTCGATATCTCGTCAATCGTACGGTTGTTTTATCCGACTTGTTAACTAACTTGATACGGAAAATTTTATTCTTTTTTTTTAAATAACCAGGATCTGTTATTTTTAGACTGATAATATAGGAATTAGTGAAAAAGTCAAAATTTCAAATCATAAATAAGTCTTCCGTGAAACTTGAATTGTTTTCGAGAATCTAATTAGTTCATAATTCTTTTATGTAATAGACTTTATTCAAATAAATTAGGATCTTCGCTCCACTGATGGCTAAAGGCTAAAGGTATTACTCCCAAAGGTATTGGAGGGGGTGTGAGGTGACACGTCCAGGTATTAAAGCGATTTCCTGTCGAGTTTGCAAATTCATGCATCGTTTCACTTCTTAGTGTATTGATAAGTGTACACGGCCGATAACTTAAACTTTCCATTTTGAACTATTAGGTGTATAATATACATCTCTATCTTGCGTGTCCGAAAGTGATATTACTAAACTCATACGCTTGTTTATGAATAACATTTCTGGTGAAAAGAAATTTATTTATAAAATATAAATAATACCAAAAAAAAAAAAAAAACAGATTTGATGAAATAAAAATCTATATACGTATTTTTTCCAAGTGTAAATTTGGTAAAATGTAATATATACTCGTTGTCAATGGTGAAGGCCAGAAATATTGATTTAAAAAAATGTACCCACTTGTCGACCATTCGTATATACGCCTGGATTATAAGTTACGGAACTATAGCGCAAATTAAGATATATACATGTATACATAGAACATAAGAAAGAAACATACATTTTGCGTAAATTGGGGTAAAAGTTTTGTAAAATGACAAGTTCACGTATGCCAACAGTATGTAATCATCAAATGTCGATAGACTATTGTAGCAACTTTACCTGACCATATAGGAAAATAGGTATTTAGTCGGATCTTAACACGTACTTGTGATTTGGTTAAAACCGGTTTTGTTCAAAATATTCGAAGAAATGTCGAAATGTTCAGGACTTAATTAAATCCGTATTTCGGTAGGATGGTGCAAGCATACTATTTTTATTGCGTCTTACACTTTGAGAAGCGAATAATCTTCAACTACTTTATTCAAATATTGTGTAAAAACGTTAATTTTGAGCTATGAAAGTCAAGTGGCTCGAGTATTTTTCTGAGGAAGTTTTAAAAAATTGCAAAGAAATATTTTTACATTGGGTTAGCTTTCATTAGTCTTAACTATCTATAGATTAACAACTTTTGGTTATATTTATAATTTAGAATCATCATTGAAGGTGGGGGACGATTTCGCAGATAATTAATTATATTAATTTGCCATTTGTATGCGAGTGACATTTCGTTGTATTATGTGCCAATTCGAAAAAGTTATGCGAGTATTCTCTCCCCTTAACAGGTTCATTATTTTATAATTAAGTTTAGGTTTCTGATATAATTTTGAATAATTACAAAATGTATAAATTCAATATATTTCCGTTTTTGTTATTGGTGTATCAAAAACATTGATGTATGAATATAATTTCATAAATTTGAAACGTTTAAAATGATTACATACCAATATAAAGAACCGTTCATCATTTTTGAAAAAGACTATGAACGAAAATCGATTTATTTATCTTCCCTTGGTGACAGATTGATTGGGAAATGAACCAGCGTGATATAATGGTAATCACAGACAGGGACCAGCAAGCAATTTTTAATTGTACCTTATCCAACGTTAAAACAATTTTCCACTATAAACGAATGTTACTTTATACAAATATAAGGACTTTGTTAGCTAAATCTACAAATTTTATTGGATATTATGATTTTTTATTGCAATAGATTAATATGCTAAGTCTATTGTATACCAAAAGAAGAAGAAGAAGAGATTTAAATACTGGTCGATATATAACTGTATTTGGCTCATCGAAGTTATGGACATTTATATATCAATTAGATTGTTTTCGAAAAAAGGAAGAAATTCGCCATCATCACAATTGTTCCGACATGTATGTAATATATATACGCAACTGGAAGTACACTAATACCGAGGGATGTGAATATTTTCCAGGGAAACTATAGAGTATCAAAGTTTCAAATCAATTTCGGGATTTATTTTCTCTCTTGATATTCAATGACGGCAATTTGCAGAATAAACTGCTTGTCCGCTTTACTGGTATTCTTGCCAGTTGAAACAGACTTATAATTACATTAAAAAATAGGGAAAGATGACATTTAATTCGTTCATTTTTTTTTATACATCGTTGGTCAAATAGCTAAAGTATTATATATAGTTACGGTGTGAGACGAAGAGTATTTTAAGAAGGACATTCCCGATTATGTATAAATTTTGTTGATGTTTTTCACACTTGAAAAGCATATCTGTTCGTAATTTGTTGATTCCATTCCAATTAGATCCTTTAATTTCCTGTCAATTTTTTAAAACATCTTTTTTCAAATATCTGAAGTATTCATGTGTTGTGAGATTTAAAATATTTTGATGAGCACATTAATGTAATTAAAGATCACTTTGGATTGACTAAAATATATAATTGCAATTGTTAATGATCTGTTTGAAATATTTAAGGCTGCCGATCCTAATTTGAAATAGTACAATTTTTAGTTCATAAACTCGTGTTTAGAAGGCTATTTTTATTTATAAATACTTCAATTAAAATAATTCAGTATTTTATCGTTACTAAAGTATTCAAAAGTCATAATTCATTAAAAGTGATCTTATGCAAAATATAAAAATATACAACAGCTATCCAGTTATTGTGCGATCTTATTATTCCCGTTAATTAATTTTAATTTTTTTTTTTTACATTCATGTGTCTGAAACTTTGTCTGACTCCCGTTTACAATTGATTCGAAATGTTATTCACACCTGAAATGCCAGTGAACCGTGACGCCTAGATTTCACTGAATGATGATCAAAAGATTAGAATTACATAATGCTAATCTTTTAATTACCTTGAGTTAAACTACGCATTCCACATTCTTTAGGTGTCACAAAACAATACACATTTTATTGTTTCCACCGTACAAGTAAGTGAAAATGATTGCTGGAATGAAGCAAAAAGGTCAGAATACAAACATGTATTTTTAATACACTATCGATCATGTCAGTTTCATATGTTTGTTTAAAGTATTTTTAGAAAAAAAAATCATAAAAATGTTCTATTGTATTATTTACTTTTATTATTAAAATTCGTTTTAAAAAATCCACACGATCTAATTTTAAAAGTTGCATGGCTATCACTTATTTTTCGTTGGTTAATAGCTGCACCAAAAGTCGTCGATGCGCTTTAAATCGCGTTATTAGATGGTTAACGAACAAGACTTAAATGAGATATTTTCACTCCCGGCATGCATCAAAGACTTAAACTACGTCACATAAGTCAGGAAGTTTCAAAAAATAAAATTAATAATTCCCAATTTTCTTCTTTATTAAATTTCATATCAAAATAAAACTTGGTGAATATGTTTTTTATGGTATTATGAACATAATAAGATGAAAAGTGAAAAATCGCGAATTATCCCTTTAACATTATTTAAATGTGATGTTTCTTTAATACATGTAATTGTTAATTCTTAATAGGAGCTACATGTATATTCATTTGAAAAAAAAATGATTTATTTGCTTTCTATTTACAGTTTGCCAATCTAGACAAATGCAAAACAAACAAAATAGGGTATAAATATCTTATTAAATGTATTGCATTTGTGTTTATCACTGAATCCTCTTTAAAATTCAGACAAATATTTTATATTACCCAGTATTACCCACTAAAACCCAGTAAAACCCGGGTTTTCCCAGTATTTCCCACTGGGCTGGGCAATACTCATAAAACCGGGGTTTTTGCCAACCCTGACCTAAATAACTATAACATAGAAGAGAGCATCATTGGTGTCAATGTTTTGTTCCTGTTTACATTGTCATTGATATTTTTTCAGAAAGCCTGAGGCATAGCTCATGAATTCCTGTCATTACATCCTAAATTAACATAATTACTGCTAGAATAATTATCAGTATGATATACGTACACTATCATTGTACAGCCCAAGTCTTCAGTATATATAATTGTTGCATTCATTCACTCCTGTGTTCAGTCGTTCAAAAATATTTAAACATCAACAAATGAACTTTAATAAGGACAAGAAAACACTAGAAAAGATACGTACATACAACCCGTGTTTAAGTGTATTTGAAAGAGAAATATATCTGGTTAAACGATGTATAAAGGAGGAAAAAATTGTAGATATTGCATTACGATGCTTTCTACCTAATAGCACGTGGATATGTTTACATATTTAGACTTGACCCAGTATGACCCGTACCTTGTAGGTCACCGCCGTCGTTTAAACACCAGACTACAGTCGTGTATAAGACAATAAAATGCTTAAGCCTGTACTATTTGTGTGAAGTAAATGTGTTTTTTCTGTACATTTAAATTGTTTTACCTGATAGCAAGGACGTATATCTATCCGTTTCCTTCTCAATTCACTTTGTCAATTTCTTAGTGCTTCTTCAAAACATACGTATTACTGCGCCCGGAAGTGAAAAAAATATTAGAAATCCTCGTAAAATAATGCTATTTTCAATTTTGTGGAATCCATTTTGTTATATTTATTATATAAAGATAAAAAAAGTTACGATTAATTATGAATTTGCATATCATTATACGGAACGTTTATGGACTATTTTTCCATAGCTGTAAGTCGGTCATTTTGGCGGGAAATCATGTACACATACACACGTAGATTGGTTGGTACCTGATCGTAATGTTACACATCAGATATATCAAATAGCTAATACCCGGAACGTAGTACCGGGAACCAGGATAATACGTAGACAACATACATAACTAATACCGAAATTGAAAACGCTTTACGGTTTCTCGTTTATAAACCGAATTCCGCTTTGAATTATAGAAGATGCAATATTAATCATGTTCAGTCGACTTTTCATTGTTATATCAACGTCTGAACTAATTAAAAAATCTTTAGATGTCAGATAACACTCGAAATTGACCCGACCTCTTTCCACACGGAATACAAATAATGATAGTTTGTAGTCAGGCTGACTGCTTATAATGCAAAATACACATTAATAACAAGTTCTATAAAACGAACAATACACACTGATCGTTTCTTTAGTCCCCAATGTAAATGAAAGAAACAAAAACCATATCATACCATAAAAAGAAGAGGAGAAATTCGAACATTTCCGGATCTATTCCTGGCCAAAAGACCCCCTGCATAGATTGCGTATGAAAAGATGAACCTCATGACTTGAAAGTCAGGCCTTAAAGCACTGCCTTTAAAAATCTAAGTATGTGTTTAGATTCAGCAGATCAAAAAAGCCCAAGAATTAAATTTTTGTTAAAATCAAACTTAGTTTAATTTTGGACCCTTTGGACTTTAATGTAGACCAATTTGAAAACGGGACCAAAAATTAAGAATCTACATACACAGTTAGATTCGGCATATCAAAGAACCCCAATTATTCAATTTTTGATGAAATCAAACAAAGTTCAATTTTGGACCCTTTGGGCCCCTTATTCCTAAACTGTTGGGACCAAACCTCCCAAAATCAAACCCAACCTTCCTTTTATGGTCATAAACCTTGTGTTTAAATTTCATAGATTTCTATTTACTAATACTAAAGTTATGGTGCGAAAACCAAGAATAATGCTTATTTGGGCCCCTTTTTGGCCCCTAATTCCTAAACTGTTGGGACCAAAACTCCCGAAATCAATCCCAACCTTCCTTTTGTGTTCATAAACCTTGTGTCAAAATTTCATAGATTTCAATTTACTTAAACTAAAGTTACAGTGCGAAAACCAAAAAAATACTTATTTGGGCCCTTTTTGGCCCCTAATTCCTAAAATATTGGGACCAAAACTCCCAAAATCAATCCCAACCTTCCTTTTGTGGTCATAAACCTTGTGTTAAAATTTCATAGATTTCTATTCACTTTTACTAAAGTTAGAGTGCGAAAACTAAAAGTATTCAGACGACGACGACGACGCCAACGTGATAGCAATATACGACGAAAAATTAAATTTTTTGCGGTCGTATAAAAAGGATCTGAGAAATAAACCAAATCACAAGAATTTACCAATATAGTATGAAGATAATTTCAAGGTCAGATGGGCAAATAAAAACAAATGAACAAGAAACACACAAAAATTGTGAAAATATGGCACAGCTCTGTCACAAATTCTTTCATCACCCGCATGTGAAGAAAATATATGACAAAAATTGGTTTGAAAAATTTAATTAAGTAAAAGATATTTTTTTTTGCATTTACCACAAGCAGAGAACAGAAAAACATGAAAGGATGGAGTCATAAATGTTTGAATAAATACATCTTGCACATTCCATGTTTTTTTTGTTTGAGAATCTATAAAATCAAGAAACCACAATGGATTATTTGCTTATAAATGCAATTTTGTGTGGATAATGGTTAAGTTAAGTATTTTTTCCAGAACAGCTGATTTGTAATAAAGCATTATTTGTACAGTATTATAGCTTTATACAGGATATCACTTGTCCAGCAACAAACAGCATTCGATTAGATAACTTAAAGGCTCCTAATGCTAAAGGAAAATTGATCAACAATCAACTTATTTCAGTACTTGATGGTAGGCAGTTGAAAAAAAAAAACAAATACAGAAATATAAAGGTTATCAATTTTAATATATAACATAATTTATAACTCTCCTAACAATTAAAGGAAACTTGCATCTATACAAGAAATTTACATGTTTTAATTGAGACTTCTATTACACAGTAAAAGTAGTCTAAGGTTTTGTGCATGGTACTTTTATGATAATCTTTACCATAATATAATGTGTATGCATATTGAAGTCGTAAGATGTAGTGCCATAATTTCAATTGTACTAACATACCATTACCCCTCCCCTCCATTTGAAAATTCACGACAAAATCAATGTTATACTCAAAGATACAAGAACAAGTTACAGTAACTGTCAAAATGTGTGTATTACATAAATTTATAAATGCCATTTTCAAATTATTTTAATTAAGGACCATTATTTCTTAACATCAAAAGTGAAAATGGCCACATTGGATTTTCCCTCCATTTGTGTCATCAGTTACAACTTTTAAAATGAAATTTTAAAACCATTGATTGAACAGTTCATAAGTTTTTGCATGGACTAAACTAGAGCAATGGACCCAAATCAGAGGCAGATTTAGAGGGGGGCCCAGGGGGCCCGGGTCCTCCCCTTTTTGGGAAAAAAATTGGTTGCTTATATAGGGAATCACTGAAGCGTGACTGGAGGGGGCCCCCTCTTAGCTCAGTCAGTGGGCCCCCACTTATGAACATTTCTAGATCCGCCAGTGCCCAAATGACTGTTCATTAGCCATACAAATCCATTCCATCGGAAAACCCAGTTAAATATTTTTTAATAGTAAATGTTCTATGCATTAATGATTCAAAATTCAAAATATTTTAACATTTTTGTTGAACCCAAATTACAGGTTTAAAGAATTACTGAAACAAACTGTGATCGGCAAATAAACAAATGAATTGCCACAATAACCTGTATCTTTGGGGTATGGTGAGAGGGGTTAACTAGGTCATTTAAGGTGAATATCAGAGGCACTTTGTATTTTGTATGCAACCACACCCGAAAAATCTAATGCATCATTTTGCAAAGACCAAGTTTTGTGATCATAGTCATTATTTAGAGAACAGCTTAACAAAAATGTAATATTTTGAATTACAGTTTAATTATCACAATGTGCAAAACATTTGTGACCTTAGATGACAATTAGTTAGATGAATTGTAAAAGACTAATAATTATTTGTGACAGATTTTGCAGACCTTACATTCTATAGTAAAACAAACAAGGAGACACATGATATACAGAATAATCATACATTGTCTTAGAATACACACTTAATTTGTATGATGTATAGATACTGATAAATTTTCTATTCTGTGTCTAGCCAAGTCCAAATTAATCTAAAAGATGTGAACTCCTACACACGAAACAGAAACACAAACAGGTGCTCTTGGTTTACATTAACATACAATCTGTTACTGTCAATAATATGTACAAAAAGTCTGGTAAATACAATCTGACTAAACTTGAAGCAGTATAAAAATAGTTCAGCTTGTACATGATTTAGCTATTGAAAACAGGATTTATTGTGTAATCAAGACCATTCATTATAATACAAAATTCACAATATGTTTGATAAGAAGTCTGCATCAGAATTAACATTGTTTTTAAAAAGGCACTTATCAATACTTTCAGTAGTTATCACTTGTCCTGTTTTTAAATGTTTATGGAAAAAAATAAGCACCTATGCCAGATCTTTAACAATTCATTGCTTAGCCTATGTCTATAATTCGGGTTAATGTTTTTAAAATAAGACATGGACATATTAAATAGTAAAGCCAAAGTCCTACCAAAAGTAAGTAAGACCAAGACTCTACCAAAAAGTTAATAAGGTCAAGGCCCTACCAAAAAGTTAATAAGGTTATGGCTCTAAGTGATCCTTACCAAAAAGTTAATAAAGTTTTAAAACTTATCATATTTATATCGTATTCCTATTGCTGGGTTATAGAAAGTATTATTTGGGAATGTATTTGATGACATTAGAACAATCTCAAAAAAATTCCCCATTTCCATTCTCAATTTTATGACAACAAATGAGTTATGAAGAGTATAAAAAATTCAATGCAAATGAGTAAAAAATTAGATAAATTTATCAATATCATGATGTGATGGTTAAAATTTGACATTTTGATTAATAAAAAAATAGAAAATAAACAGGTTCTGGCTTTTCCATATTACATCATATATCAACTTGACAGTTGTGTCTGAGGCCTCTTTGGTCTCTTTGTGTATAGTAAACATTTAGGTGTCCATCTTAATTACAATGTCTGAGCAAACAACCAAACAAAGTTTGCAAGCAAGGGCATATAAACTCTTGGTTTGCATGCTTTATTATTTTAACTGTAAAAGTTTTTTTTTTTTTGGTAAAATGAGATTTGGATGAAGTTAATATGGGACATGATATAAAATAGCTGTACAATTTTCTGTTTATTCTATGTTTTATTTACAATATTAACAAGTCGTCATTATTGATATGTTTGCATGGTTTAATGTTGGGTAAAAGATGACCATTTCAAAAAGTATAATGAATAAGAAATTTTTAGTTTTTACCAGTAACTGTGTAAGTTTTGCAATTTTAATTGTGCACTTTTTAAATCAATACCTAGCAAAAACATTTTGTTCTTGAAATGTTTAGATTAAAATTCCAGCACACCACTAGCACTGGAGAAATCCATTACAGCAGAGATTCAGTACTTTTCACTGTTATATAATTATATACAAATGAATAGTACTCTCGTCTTTTTTTATTTACAGATTCAATATTTTTTATTTTTACATCAATTTTTGTAATAATTACTTTCAAAGATGACCAGTATAAAGTTAGAAAGCTGAAATTGATGATTTAATGACATTATATAATTTAAGTCTTTAGTGGATCATTATGTGATTTTATGGTGATAAGATATCACTAATGACCAAGCAAGACCTATGGTAAGGTCAATTTTAACTCCTCATGTCAGTAACTCTTATTCTTGCAGGAATATGACTGTATATTTTGTTAATATAGTGGGTAAGTGATGGGTAAAAATGAGTTTTTGTCAACATGAAAATTTGATAGTAAAATAATTGTGCAACTCATGTGTTATTTTACCTCTTTATTGTTGGTACAAAATATTAGATAGCATTTGAAGAAATTTCTTTTTTTTTCCAGCAACTAAAGGACTATGAGCAGACAGAGTTCAATTATATATAAACCATAATTAAATTAATGTAACCCTATTGGCTAAACATCTATTGTTAAAGCGACCAATCATAATGCTGGAAATATTACTGAATGCTTTAGATGCTGAAAAACAATGTCAGACAGCACTATATTTCTAAGATGTAAAATCTATGCCCTATCAATAGTATAAAATACTTCTTTGAATGTGAATCATACGCCATAAATATTAATCTTGCAATAAAACTTTCTACAGAACAAAAGCTAACAACTTTTATGTACATAAGAATTATCAAGGTAATATGAACTCATTTTGAAATAACATATTGTGAAGTAGAAAATACTGCAATGTTGACAATATATTTTGTATAAAACCTCTCTGCTTGAAACTGTATTAAGGCTTCATAAAACAATCTTTTTCTGGAAATTTAGGCAATGGTATTCACATTCTTTTCCATATTTACAAAAAATATGCTTAAAGTATTAATGTTTGTTTTCCCTCTAAAATTGTTAATGAAATTGAAGTTTTTTTAAAAGTAAAGAAAATATGAAATTGAAGAAAGAATACTGCATGGGAGGGTTAATGACCTTGAAAAATATTTATGTGTGACCTGAAAGATGCTTCAAAACTGCTTTAAATATAGTCTCTATGCCAACAAAATTATCAACAGTGCATGTAACATAATTAGATGAAATATTTAAACATTATCAGTTTCAACATTTTTACAGTTATTTAAAAAAAAAGCTTACACAAAAAATAATAAGTAATCTCAAAGATCCTTCTCTTGAGAACTATAACAGCTCTTCTATTAAAGAATGCAAAACAAAACTTTGATCAACTTGCTTGCTATGTTTGCTTAGATGTTTGAAAACAATAGGTAGGTGGAGTTTCAGTTTGTTTTTATATATACTGGGATTTGATTGGACAATAAAAATTGACATGAAATGAAGTTAATGTTTATTGTCCAAATGAATTCTCAAGTATATGGTAAACAGACTGAAACAGACTACCTACCTGTTGTTTACAAACATCCAATCAAACATAGCAAGCAAGTTGATCAAAGGTTTGCTTTGCATGCTTTTATAGAAGAGCTGTAAAACAAAATAAATGAGGTTATCTCTAATACAACGTGTTATACAGCATCAGGGAGAGTTTTGATGGTAAATAATAACAACAAATTATTTTAGTCTTACAAACATCCAACAAGAGAGCTGTGAAAAAAACCTTTAAGAATGCAAATTTAATTTTTTATCCCCAATTGTGTCTCAAAGCATGAAATCAATTGTGCTGTGGATTCATTATTTTCATGGGTACCAACTTTCATGGATTGCAGAAACCAAGCATTTTCGTGGATTTGTGGTTTTGAAGTTCTGCCAAAGTCTGGCTACAACAAATTTATTTTTGGTTGAACATTTAAATTTGTGGTTCACTTGTACCCACATAACCTTACAAATAATAATGAATCCACAGTATTTTGATTGATAATACCCAATTATGACAACAAATTTATTTTTGGTTGAACATTTAAATTTGTGGTTCACTTGTACCCACATAACCTTACAAATAATAATGAATCCACAGTATTTTGATTGATAATACCCAATTATGACACTTTCATTACTCATTCATTGGTTGAAAAGGACAACAAATTTTAAAACATTATGAAACATATCTTCTATGGTTTTGAATGTTTTTCAATATACAATTGATGTCAACATGTACATTTCACTTTGAAACAGCTGAGAGCAATGGAGTTTATTACAATATTTCAAACCCTTTCTGATGTTAACTTGACTAACTCTTGATACAAAAATAAATAAAGTTGTGTACATTATTAGAGTATCTTTGTTATCTACAATTCTTTGGTGTACTTGAGATGCTTCTGCCTGTGGTTTTACTGCCTCCACTGCTATCTGATGAGTAAGATCTCCTTCGACGTAGCGAGTCATGAACTGTTCCATTAGGTGTGATTGATCGGGACCTATTACTTACAGTTCTTTTCCTAAAAAAAATTACGCAATGAATAAGTGAAAATTATGTAATTCAACATGAACGGAAGTTTCTTTATATTAAATTTAGTAGATATAGGAAGATGTGGTTTGAGTACCAATGAGACAAGGGCTGTTTCATTTACACTAGGAATTTTAGCAAGTACTCAAGTATTGAATAGCAAAATGAGACTTGATTTTTTTAGTTTCCTATTAGAATGTTGTGTCCTTCTTTAAATAAAATTGATATTTATTGAGTGCGCTTATCTAGATATTAAATGTATATAGTAATTTTTGATTAATCAATTAGGAAAGTTTGTGCTTAATTGTAATATTAAATTTCTCAGAGAAAAGGTGGGCTATGCACAAGAGCAGCTTCTCCAGTCTTACACTTTAAGGTAAAAATCTGGAATAGCCATTCTTTTACATCTATACAGTCAGAGAAAAAATATTTTTTGTCTGTAGGACTGCCAGTTACATAACAAACTGACTTTGTCTAGTAAACGTTTTAAAGTTATGAATTGAAAAATAAATACTTTTTCTATAAAGCTACAAAAACTCACATTTTTTTATTTATATACAAAACACCTGTCCAGATCGGTTAAAATTTTAACACCTGACAATCATCAATAAGAGTATTGTTTACCTTTTCCTTGATTTTGATTGTGTTTCATCATCAGAACTTTCACATGTACTACATTCACTAGAGCTAGAACTTGAGGATCCAGAACTTGAGCTATCAGAATTGAATCCTGTTGGTTGTTTCAGATCTACTTTGTCTGCTACTTCAGCTACCTCAGGTCGCTCCCTCTGTAATGAACAGAAATAGTACCTTGGATTGTATTTAGGAACATGGCTTGGGTGTTGTACTTCCATCATTATTTTTTTTATTTCTAAAGAACCTTTCAGATAATTAGTATGGGTGTATGAGCAAAAATCTTTTAAACATTTAGAGAGGAAAAAATATATCAAAAGCACCACAACTACATCTATACAACATAAACGTAGTGTATTATGATTATATTCCCTTTAAAATTTGTGATTTTCAATAGTTAAAAGTGTTTAACAAATATCTTGAGAAATGTACATGTATTCCCTTTTCAGTTTTGAATAGTTCCTTTTGTAAATTTTATTCTAATTTTTAATGAACCATAGGTTGTGCAAAGGAAAAGAACAATTCAGTCATTGTAAAATGAATGATACATTTGTTAAATGAAACAAATAATACATAAATTTGCTATCAAGTAATTATACCTTTAATGTTTTGTACCACTTCTTTGATAACTTTGGACGACCACGAACAGTTTTATGCCACACAATTGGAAAGTTAACAACACTGCAAAAGTTCTGTGTAACAGCTATTGTATCCTCTAAATTAACAACAACGTGCCACCAACCACCTGGTACAAATACTGTTTCTCCTGGTCCCTGGAGAATCTCCAACTGAAAAAGTCACAAATATACTCGACATGATTATCTTATTTTAGAGTTAAATGACTATCTTATTTCTGAGATATTAGAAAATTGTGACCATCTTGAGAAATCATGATTTTTCATAAAATTCTCTGATTAAGCAGAGATTACGTAAATTATTACTTGTGATTAAAAGAGAAAGGTAATCCCTAACTTTTGGAAAAATTCCTTTGGCAATGATAGAAATTTTATTAAGGTATTTGAAACTTTAATTCAAACAAATAGTCCTATATACAAAAAAGTCGTATATATATATATTTTGTTATAAATTAGGTGGTTAGTTTTCCCAATTGAATTGTTTCATATTTTTCATGTCAGGATTTTTATAGCCGACCATATGGTACAGATTTTTTCTCATTGTTGAAGGCCATTTTGTTGCCAATATTATATAATATTACTTACATCCACTTCATTTGAATTTTAGTGGATAGTTGTCTCATTGGCAATCATACCATATGTAGTTCACATAAAATATTTCACACATTTCACTTTCATTAAAAACTATTACATTAAGTCTCTACAAACTAATGTTTACAATTCAACTTTTGCCTCTACCAATACATTTTTTTGTTAATCCACAGTATCTAGCTTGGTATAGTCCTTTAACACTAGCATGAAGGTTTAATATTTCACTTACTGGAGCAAATTCTTTAGGCCAAGATGGAGATTTAATTTTAGGATAGACATAAGTAAACCATGACACAGCTTCATCTCTCTGTTTCCCTCCTTCCTCTCTCTTGGCTTTTAACATGTACTTTGGAGTATTGGTGGGTAATAAACACCATCTGAAAACAAATCAGTTAAATTTTATTGTTATTTGAATTTAAACTAAAATACAACAGACTTCTTCTATATTTTCAGACTCTCAAAAAATTTAAATGTAAAACTCCATTATACATTTATTTCCCTTTCTATGGGGAAATCTGAAGATTTGTTTAGTTATTCTGGTGCAGGGAGAATGTTAACTTCAATACAGGTGAGAGATTTAGCTAGCTATAAAACCAGGTTCCACCATTTTCTACATAGGATAATGTCTGTACCAAGTCAGGAATGTGATAGTTGTTAATCATTCGTTTGATGTGTTACAGCTTGATTTTGCCGTTTGATTAGAGACTTTCTGTTTTGATTTTTCTTCACAATTCAGTATTTTTGTTATTTTACTTTCTCTGAGCCAAGGGAAATGAATGTTTTATTCTGCTGCCTTAACAAAAAATTTCTTTCATATGCAATTTACATATCTGCTTGCATTCATAACTTTTCATGCCATAAACAATACATTAATAATTATTTTATTAAATGAAATGTTTTGTTTCTCTTTAATTGGACTACTCCATGACTATATGTCCCTGCTTTAATTGGACTACTCCATGACTATATGTCCCTGCTTTATAAAACTGAGGGTATAATAATGATTAATGTACATGCAATAAAAAATATGATTTGGTGTTTTGATACAAGTAAAGATTACTGGAGATTTTACCTTTTATATCCTTTGACTAAAGCATTCCAGGCACTGGTTCCTAAAGGGTCTATATGAATACCAGTACCAGACCTTGCTGGTCCCATAACAAACCACCTGAAAAAGGAATTATAACCAGATTAGAATTGTAAAAATGTTTTATTTTTATTTTTTCATTTGTCCTACCGCTACTCAAAAAGTAGATTCAGAGAAAAAAAAAATCAATACATAATACAAAGTTAGGTTCTGTAATTTATTGATAATAAATAACCATGCATAACTTAAGTTCTGAAATAAGAGGCTTTGAAGACCCTGCATCACTCACCTGAATATATATGTGCATCTTCAACAATGTGAATTCTCTGACATTATAATTCACAACTAAACTTATCTTTTTTGCTGATCTTTTTGGTTGTTTACAGCTTTTCTCTACTATATTTTTTTCCCAGTAGGACAAACAAATGTGACAGAATAATTGTCACTCCTAAGGACTCCTTAAAGGAATGGACTGACAATATCAGCTATGTGACTTATTTATAGATCTTGTTTTACCTGTATGGAGATGGAATAAACATGTTTAACTCCTACCTTTGTTAATCTTGTACGTTTTTTTTTATTTTAGTTCATTGATGTGTTTTGGAGTTTAGAATGAAGTCCATTTCAACTGAACAAGTACACATTTTTGTTTAGGACCAGTGCAGACTTCAGCTGATCCCTTGCAGGATTTTCTTGCTGTGTTTAAGACCCATTGGTGGCTTTTAGCTGTTTTTTTACTCTTTGGTCAAGGTTGATGACTCATTTTCATTCTCAATTTTATTGTCAAGGCAAGTTATAAATTTACCTGTATGGAGGTGGAATTGTCACGACTAGTTGTAAATTTACCTGTAAGGAGGTCTTCTACCTTCACCAGAATAACTAAACAAGTCATCTTTAAAATACTTTGGAACATCATAATCTCCAAGTAGTCTTTTTCTCTTAGGATGCTAAAAAAATCAATTATTTACTTCCTTTCAAGGGTAACAAAACTAAAGCAATTCTATCTTTCAAATATTCATCACATGAAATTTTCCATTTAAGCGACCCAAAGACCTTTGACAAGTTATTTGTAGGTATTTAATATAATTTATTTTACTTGTGGTCTACAAATAAGTTTTGCAAAGAGGTAAAATTTGATTCTTAGACACACCAGATATGATAAACATAAAAATTTCAAAGCAATTTCATATTAAATAATATAAATGAGTGTTTTTTTTATCTGGTATTCTGATGCCATAAATATGAATACTTTCAAAGGTAACACATAAAGGGTGTGAATATTTTGTACCTCTCCATATCCACTGTCAAATATATACAGTGGACTGTCATCTGTATTATCATGCATATACTCTGCAAAGTATTTCATCTTTAGTTTAACAGAATATCCATCATCATCTTCACCACATTTAAATCTCTGATTTCTGAACTTCTTTGATAATCTCTGAAAAAAGGTTTTAAATTATTTAAAGATTTTAAATAAATACACTGCTTTTAGTAAGTTTTAATAGTTTCTACTAAATATATACCAATAACTAACTAAGACACAGGACTATTCAAGCTATTGAGAGCCTCCAATCTTATATAGACAATTATCTATTGTTAAAGACATGTACATGTATGTGTTGTCAGATAATGAAGACTTGTGGTGTCCATTTTATTGCAGCTGGTGCCAGTTAAGTAAAGACTTACATGTGTTGACCACTTTTTTGTAGCTGGCCATTCTAACTGGTCATTGGCAATTACACAAGGAGTGTATGTTTTCTCATATCTTTCTCTGAACTCCTCTATAGACACAAACCGTGCATCAATTCTATCTACATTGTCACACACTGTATGTAGTCCACAATCAAATGTATTGGCATAATTAAATCTGTGCCATCCATTTATCTCTGTTTCTAGTTCTGAAATAGCAACATTAATACATATAAATAAGGCACTGGCTACGGTTACATGGAAATGTAACAATAATAAAAATATTATTGTTACATTGGAGTCTAATTGCCGGAATGCAAAGTTGGGTAAGGAACTGATAAATTACGAATGTAACAATAATTATTGAGGCTACGGTTACATTGAGTTATTGTTACATGAAAAACAGCAATGTACATGTATGTACGCTAGAGTTAAACTTAAATCTTCTATAGTTTTATTGCTTAATTCTTTCATATGTACTAAATAATACTGGTAATAATGAAAAATAATAAATATTATTATTCAACAAATGGTGTGTAAATAGTTTTATGTATTCATGGTTTTGATGTTCTTAACGATACTACTCCAGATTAGGAGTGCCCCAAAGGCAAAAACTATAGTGCAATGGTTTCACTTTTTAAGTATTTAACTGCACACATACTCTTATTACTGTCAATATACTTAAGCTTTTGGCAATGGATGAAGAAATTCCTATTACCAATTTTGTTTAGGGTGAAAAATTAAAAACTTGGGATGCGTTTGAAACGAAACTAAAACAATACCAAGACACAAACTTCACACAGCCAAGGATTTGTATAGTAAGAAGCCTTCTTACTATACAAATCTTTGACACAGCTATACAAACGCAGTTCTAAAAAAAATATACATCAAAAGCAAAGTTTGCTAACTGTGAACTTAAATACTGGGAACTTCTGTATACATGTATCCATGGAGGACGTTAGTTAGTTCATCAAAGATCATCAAAAATGTGTAGGACTTAAACATGCTTTAAATTTCTTGGGAATTTCTCGCTACATTGAAGACCTGTTGGTGACCTTCTGCTGTTGTGTTTTTTTCTATGGTCGGGTTGTTGTCTCTTTGGCACATTCCCCATTTCCATTCTCAATTTTATTTAAAAACCACTTACTGGATACATTTGTAGAAACTGTCATTGTAAATAAAAAAATAAAGAAATTGTATTTATAATTGTATGTATTGTAAATATAAAATAAATGTCTTAAACTTTTATTATTTAGTACATATTACTAGTCCCATCGTACATTGCTGTTTTTCATGTAACAATAACGCAATGTAACCGTAGCCTCAATAGTGTTTGTTACATTCGTAATTAGTCAGGTCCTTACCCAACCATGCATTCCGGCAATTAGTCTCCAATGTAACAATAATATTTTTATTATTGTTACATTTCCATGTAACCGTAGCCAGTGCCTATAAATAAAGGAGATGTGGAGTAAACATATATGAGACATAACCCAACAAAATGAAATAAAAAATAGTGTAAGATTCGTATCATTTGGTCTAGGCAAACTTAAGTTAGAGAAAGGAAATGAAAAATTCAGCAATTTTTCCATTTGTAAAAGGACATAGCGCTAGAAAGGTTAAAGTGTTTCCACCCAAATTCAAACTTGATCTATGTTGTGGTAATAAGCATTGTGTATAAGTTTCTGACTTTCATAACATTTCAAGTCATATAATAAATTTGGTTCAGACAAATCAATTTCGGGACATACCTATGAATGAAAAACTTAATGCCCCCTCCCCTATGACAGGGGCATAAAAATAATCACAACGCAATCAAAAGGTCTTTCCAGAAGAAAGATCTATAATAACATTATCTAAATTAACAGTGAAGTTCATGATCCTTTGTTTAAATAGCATAGATAATGTAATGATGTCATAAAACAAATGTGTAAGGATAAAGGATTGAGGATTAAGATTCATGTAAACTGGGCCTTGTTGGCGAAAATGGCTGCTTTCGACTCAAAATTTACTCTAAGTAAAAACAAGTCTGTGTATCATGATTTTTTTAAGGCATAGGCATAGATATACTGCAGTAAGGACGATTCTGTGATTGATTTTATTAATTTTGATTTTAATAAAAATAGATAAATATGACTCATTAAAAAGTTTATATAACATAGTTCATCTTCTCTATCAGGTAACACCTGCTTCCTATTAACCCTTATTAATGAAATAACCTTAACAGCTTAAAACTAAGAACGTGACTGAACCCAACCAACTCATGGCTACAGGTCTTACCTGGTCTTGCCTTCGATTTTGCCTCCCGGATTCTTTTCCTTGTTCGGTGGTCCATGCAGACCTCTTGCACTGTATACAGTTAGGGTTATCAACTTATCAAATCTAGCTTTTAAATGGGATTTGAATCGGTTTTATTTGTTTATGAAACCAAAATTGTAAACTTCTACGATCATTGTAAAATTCAGATTTATACAAGAGGCGAATTTCATAAAAAAAAGTCTGTAAAACTTCTATTTCATATAAGTTGAGCGAAAATTTTAAAACTTACCATTATTAATTCAATAGTGTCTCGTTTCTTTTATCTTTTTTCTTATTGTGTTTTCATTACTTTAATTTCGTTTTCTTTTAAAAAGCAAATAAATATAAAACAATATAGGTGACGGAAATAGACTAAAACCCGTATATTATTTTTTTTCTATTGGGCCAAGTCACTGATTTATATAGTGAAATTTGTATGTACAAACTGGGACCATAGGTACAAACTATAATAATGAAAAAATATATTCTGAATGAAGACTTTCCCTGACCATACCTTTTAGTGTAATAAAAAAAGTTTGATTGATAATTTGATTTAAAAAAAAAAACTGAACAAAAAAATGTTCGACACAAGAAATTTTATTTTACCTAAAACAAAAATTCGTAACCACTTTTTTTAAGTTAAATGGCTGCTCCCTTAATAGTGTTATGTCAATACTTTTCATGACCTTATCTCAAATTATATAAGAGGCGTTCAGCATTCTCAGAGGCTCATGATGATTAGCAACCACATCCAATTTGAACTTACAAATTCTCTAAGGCAGCAACCATTTGATTTTCTGGGGGGGGCTATGGTTTTTTTTGGAAAAAAAAGTTTGTTTCCAGTTTTTGGAGAAAAAAATAATTTGTTTTTGATTCTGAGAAAAAAAAATTGTTTGTTTCACTCTCAGCTGCCACTATATGCAGTGGCGGATCCAGAGGGGGGGTTCCGGGGGTCCGCACCCCCCCTTTATTTTGGCCGATCAATGCATTTGAATCGGGACATATGTTTGCACCCCCCCTTTGCCCTGGGCTAGCACCCCCCCTTTCGAAAATTCCTGCATCCGCCACTGATATGTAATGCTAAAATTGAAAGAAAAAAATTGTTTTCGACTTGTCGCGAAAGAAATAGATTGTTTTTCGCCGCAGGCGAAAAAAAAAGTTTGTACAGAAAAAAAAACCATAGCCCCCCCCCAGAAAATCAAATGGTTGCTGCCTAAACCCAATTTGGTCATTGCACGTTTGCTTTGATAATGATGCTGCGACTTATTGTGATTCAACCTGAGACTCAGTAGTCAGTTAAAAGGGATTCCTTTGATAACAGTTGACTTGTTAACCAGGATACTTTTTTTCTCTCTCACATAATTGACTATCTTTATCTTGAAAGTTGCATTTAAAGTCTAAAATTCGGCGACAGGAAAACTGGTGAGTGGTGTTTGAAAACAGAGCACTATAGGGACGTCTGCTTCTACTTGATGGTAATAAATTATAAGTCGGTACCTTCCGTGCATGACATTACTTCGAGAAACATGAACCACCATAGAAAAGAAACGCCTTTTCTAAAATTAAAAATTCTAATAACTTCATTTAATAAAGTGGCAGGTCATGGCACTGCTATACATGCTTCTCATGACCATTTATCCATTTATCTATTGATATGTGTTTCTGTTTTATCTTAAAGCTATGCTTTTAACAGTGCTGTAACTTATTAATTCATGTTATTGATTTTGCCTATTTAACATTTATATGCTAAAATCAATATAACATTTATATGCTAGTGTCAATATAACATTTATATATATTATATGACTATTAATTTGCATACTTATGTGCATGTATTATGTTTTTGTGAATGTTTAGTATGTGTCTATTTTTTGTGTTTGTATTTTGTCTCAGTTCAGAAGTGGATCATAACGGGTCAGGGGCCGGGCCGGCCCCTTTATGATAGCCAAATATATGATAAGGCACTGGACGTCAGTCAGTTACATCATAGGGACTTGACTGCAATGACTTTTACGTTGATATGTAACCGTAGCCGTGCAATGCCATGATGATACTGACATGCAATTATCATATATTTAGTAGTAAATACAGTAGTTTTGAATATATTTGAAAAATAGCCTACTGTTGATATATACGGATTTATCAATGTAGTATTCTCTATAATATACTTTTTACAAGCATCTGCCTACACGCTTGCTAACTAGGGGCCCCCATTTCAAACTCCTGGATACGCACCTGCAAATTGGTCTAGTCCAAAACAGGGCGGCAATTTCATATCACATTATTATGTTCTCGATCACCTGATATTCGTTTGATATTTGCCACTGGACGTTAAAAACCTTCCAATCACCAACCAAATTGCGTAAGATAAGCACAAGGACATTCCTTTTTAGATTTTCAAGTTGGACCTTCGGACATCATACCACAGAATTGATAAAAACATTCCAACGCAACTGTTTAAGTGTACGGGGCAGATCCAGCCATTTTTAACAGAGGGATCCAACTCTATGTACCCAACCGACCGTACGAGGGCTGTATAGCCAGTCAAGATCGCAAAACATTTCCATCATGATTATGTACCCATTAAAATGCATTGGTCGTAAAAATGGGATTCCAACCCCTGGACTCCCTTTCTAGATCCGACACTGAGTGTAAATATATATATATATATATATGATGCAAATTTAAAAATTTAATACATAATAATTGTGTTATTAAATATTCAAATCAATGTCACGGCATTTCAATTTTTAAAATGTTTGTTTAAACCTGGGAACAGTATATCTAACATATATGTTCCTGTTTAAACGTAACAAACAATAAAACTGTAAGAAATTCATTTTAAAACGAAATGAGACACTATATTACAAAATAAAGCCCGAATCGCTCACCTGTAGTTCATCAATGATTAATTTTGCTTTTCAATATATATTATGATCATACTGGGAACAGTATGTTCCTGGATCATATTATCAGTGGCTCAAATTCCATTTAAATGTTCTTTGTATCTGTCATATTTTCGTCAAAAGCAAAATAATGCATTGTACCCCTATGTTACATGTTTAGCCATAGTGGATATGTTTCTTGACGTACAAGGACATGACATACAAAATTTGCAATACTCTGCGGAAACTCATTCAGCCCAAGTTTGGCTAAAATAGACTCAGCAGTTTAAAAGGAGATTTTTTTTTAAAGCAAACTAGATGAACACATTGTGAAAAATTGTCTTTAAAGGGCATGCAATAACTCCTTAAAGAAGTCAATTGACAATTTTGATCGTATAAACTGATTTGTAGATTTTACTTTACTGACCACTCAAAGTCTTTGCTGTTTACAGTTTATCTTTATATATATAATCATATTCAAGATAAGGACCAAAAACAGCAAAATTTCTGTATAATTAAAAAAAAAAATAGTGGCAGTAACCCAAACAATGGGTCGTTTGTTTCGTCTGAAATTGAACAGTTCAGAGCTGATAGATCTTGACCTATTGAACTTTTAACCCATTGACAGATTTGGTCTAAATGATTTAGTTTTTGAGATATAAGCCCAAAAAAGGCATTTGACCCCTATATGTTCTATTTTCAGCCATGGCAGTAGGTAATATTTTTGGAAAGCTTGCTTGCTAGCTAAACCGTGAAGTCATTATAAGGTTAGGTAAACTACCCTCATTTTGGAGTAGTCTAGTCCTACAGGCAGAGGTAGATTGGTTATCTGTCGGACTAGTCTACTCTTAAAGGAGGGTAGTTTACCTAACCTAGTAATGACTTCACAGTTCAGCTAGCAAGCAAGCTTACCAAAGATTCCATTATTTGTATGAACCTAAATTGTTTTTGTCAGTGTGGATTGCTTTGTGTCGATCTGATGAGTTGGGCCATTATCAACTGATTTAAAAGGGCCCCATGTGAGCTACAGACAGACAGACAGACAGACAGACAGACAGACAGACAGACAGACAGACAGACAGACAGGACAGGACTGATTTAAAGGGCCCCATGTGAGCTACAGACAGACAGACAGGACAGGACAGGACAGACTTTTGTATAGTTTACTACCAGACAGACATGTATACAATACAATCATACCAATAACATCAAAACATTGAATACCGCGGAACCCAGTGTCTCGCCTACTCTTTCTGTTAATCACAGGCTCAACACAAATGAGGAAATAAATCAATAAAATATTCCTGTTGATACTATCTTTTGATTGTAAGAAGCTTCTGTCCAAGTTTGGTAAAAATCCAGGATAGTTTATGAATCTAATAAATGTTTAAAAACTTTAACTGCAGACTGAATGTAATGTTAACTGGAAGAAAACAAAATTTCCTCCGTGATACTAGCTTTTGATCATAAACAAGCTTCTGTCCAAGTGTGGTACCAACCCAGGATAGTTTAAGAAAGTAATGAAATTTTTAAAAACTTTAACCACAGAGTGAATGTGTTGTTTCCTGGCAGAAAATCTAAGTCCATTTAAAAGTAAAATACGAAAAAATAGATTTATTTTTTTACAAAATTCCCCTCTAGATACTAGCTTTTGATCATAAACAAACTTCTGTCCAAGTTTGGTACAAATCCAAATAGTATAAGAAAGTTATTAAAATTTTAAAAAGTTTAACCACAGAGTGAATGTGTTGTTTCCTGGCACACAATCTAAGTTCATTTAAAAGTAAAATATGGAAAAATGGATTAATTATTTTACAAAATTTACTTCTGGATTCTATCAAGGACGTATAACTAACATACTTAATATACGTCCTTGATTCTATCTTATGATCATAAACAAGCTTCTGTCCAAGTTTGGTACCAACCCAAGATAGTTTAAGAAAGTTATAAAAATTTTAAAAACTTTAACCACAGAGTGAACGTAATATTTCCCGGAAGAAAAACTAGGATAGTTTAAGAAAGTTATTGAAATTTCAAAAACTTTAACCACAGAGTGAATATTTGTGGACGCCGCCGCCACCACCGACGATGACAGAATGTAGGATCGCTTAGTCTCGCTTTTTCGACTAAAGTCGAAGACTCGACAAAAATGAGACTAAGGCTAGTTAGACTCTACTGGACAGGGACTTACACTTAGCAATTGTTCAATGCACAAATGTAGTTGACCTATTGCTCATAGTATAGATAAACTATAAAACATGAAGACTTTACATTGACCAATGCGTTGTGTATATTAGATCAATATAAAAATAAGATGTGGTATGAGTGCTAATGAGATAATATTTCACAAGAGACCAAATGACAACCAGATGCTCTGCAGGGCGCAGTTTTATACGACCGCAGAGGTTGAACCCTGAACGGTTGGGGCAAGTATGGACACAACATTCAAGCTGGATTCAGCTCTAAATTTGGATTGTGATTAAATAGTTGACACAGCATAGGTTTCTGACACAGAATGAATGTGGTCTAATGAACTTAGAATATCTTTTTTGCCTTTGAGCAATTCACTATGCTGTTGAATATTAATCCTCCCAAAAATGTTTGAAGAATTTTTTTTTCTTTTTATTTATGAAATCTGAAATGAGAAAATTTAACCTCCCCCCCCCCCCCCCCATTTTTTTTCACATCCCCCTTTCCTTTTTTCCAAAACTGATCTCAATTCAAATTTCTAATGGAGTTTGCAACAATAACTACTCATTTAAATACATCATAAAATATAAAAAAGTAAAATAAAGTGCTTGTTATCACTGAATGGTAAAGATTGTTTTAATTTATCAGTTGGTAGTAAAAGTGAATATACATTGTATATTGTATAAAACAATGATTTAAGTTGATTCAACTACTATTCTGGACAAAGAAAGATAACTCCAATTGAAAATTTCTTGCTATTGCACAATATTGTGCAATTAGATATTTCTTGCTATTGCGCAATACTGAGCAATTGAAAATATTTGCTATTGCACAAAACTGTGCAGTTGAAGATTTCTTGCTATTGAGCAATACTGTGCAATTGAAGATTTCTTGCTATTGCCCAATACTGTGCAATTGAAAATTTCTTGCTATTGCACAATACTGTGCAATTGAAGATTTTTTCTTGCTATTGCTGAATACTGTGCAATTAAAAATTTCTTGCTATTGCACAATACTTAGTATAATAATTTTGGATCCTGATTTGAACCAACTTGAAAACTGGGCCCATAATCAAAAATCTAAGTACATGTTTAGATTCAGCATATCAAAAAAGCCCAAGAATTCAATTTTTGTTAAAATCAAACTAAGTTTAAGTTTGGACCCTTTGGACCTTAATGTAGACCAATTTGAAAACAGGACCAAAAACTAAGAATCTAATTCCTTTTAAATTGTTGGGACCAAAACTCCCAAAATCAATCCCAACCTTTTTTGTGGTCATAAACCTTGTGTTAAAATTTCATAGATTTCTATTTACTTTAATATACTAAATTTAGTGTGCAAAAACCAAGAAAAATACTTATTTGGGACCTTTTCTTGACCCCAAATTCCTAAACTGTTGGGACAAAAACTCCCAAAATCAATCCCAACCTTCCTTTTGTGGTCATAAACCTTGTGTTTAAATTTCATAGATTTCTATTTACTTATACTAAAGTTATTGTGCGAAAACCAAGAATAATTGTGCGAAAACCAAGAATAATGCTTATTTGGGCCCTTTGTTGGCCCCTAATTCCTAAACTGTTGGAACCAAAACTCCCAAAATAAATCCCAACCTTTCTTTTGTGGTCATAAACATTGTGTCTAAATTTCATAGATTTCTATTTTCTTAAACTAAAGTTATAGTGTGAAAACCAAGAAAATGCTTATTTGGGCCCTTTTTGGCCCCTAATTCCTAAAATGTTGGGACCAAAACTCCCAAACTCAATCACAACCTTCCTTTTGTGGTCATAAACCTTGTGTTAAAATTTCATAGATTTCTATTCACTTTTACGGGGGGGGGCCTTTTACTAAAGTTAGAGTGCGAAAAAGTATTCGGACGACGACGCAGACGACGACGCCAACGTGATACCAATATACGACCAAAAAATTTTCACACCTTAGAATCATTGCATACACTAACTAGAGTTGCCTTATTAATTCAACCTAGTTCACTGATCCATGAAATGAGGTTAAGGTCAGGTGAACCCTGTTTGAAAAACATGTAGACCTTGCATGGAACCCATATACTGGATAAAGTTATCTTAAAATGCATAATAAGTGAGTATTTCACATGAACAACAAAGTACTTATTTTTTTATTAAACAGTTACTGATGAATAATATAAATAAGATCTAGGACAATGGACACATGACTGACAGAAACTTTGCAACATACGGTATCTGCAAACAAGACATGAAGCATCCAGGATTTCTCCCTTCTGAAATATACAGTAAAGCTGTATATTAATAGTTTACACCACAGCCAGAAATATATATACAAATATAGTATAGTTATCCATTTGTCTCAAATTCTGAGAATTGTGTCAACACCATCAAAAGAAAGAACCATTTAAACTGAATGCATTAGTATAGCATGCCTGCTCTTGCTACTGAAAGATGTTAGAAGATTTCTGAAGTAAGAGAAATAACTTTTCATTATGTTAGTTCTATTCATAACATTACAACAGAAAGAAGAGTGTTCTTTTTTTTTTTAACGAGAAACATGATATATACAGTAAGATCATGATGCTTCATAAGTCTGTGCATGACTGACAGAAACTTTGCAACATACGGTATCTGCAAACAAGACATGAAGCATCCAGGATTTCTCCCTTCTGAAATATACAGTAAAGCTGTATATTAATAGTTTACACCACAGCCAGAAATATATATACAAATATAGTATAGTTATCCATTTGTCTCAAATTCTGAGAATTGTGTCAACACCATCAAAAGAAAGAACCATTTAAACTGAATGCATTAGTATAGCATGCCTGCTCTTGCTACTGAAAGATGTTAGAAGATTTCTGAAGTAAGAGAAATAACTTTTCA
This sequence comes from Mytilus galloprovincialis, assembly GCA_037788925.1. Classification (NCBI taxonomy): domain Eukaryota; kingdom Metazoa; phylum Mollusca; class Bivalvia; order Mytilida; family Mytilidae; genus Mytilus; species Mytilus galloprovincialis. Next base: position 23,060,883 of record CM075341.1, read on the forward strand.
TTATGTTAGTTCTATTCATAACATTACAACAGAAAGAAGAGTGTTCTTTTTTTTTTTAACGAGAAACATGATATATACAGTAAGATCATGATGCTTCATAAGTCTGTGAACTGATAGCTTTTTAAAAAAGTTCATTCTAGTCAGCTTTGTTAGAACATGTCACTGTGAAATTAACATGCCATAGGATGCATCAAAAGATGCATTGACTTCTAACAAAGGTAAGTTAGTTATGGCAAAGTTGAAATATTTGAATGAGCTGAAAAGTCAACCAACTTTGTAAAATCGGTTAAAGGTCAGATTAAACCATAAGATGTATATATACTTGTTACATTGAATGCACATACAAAATTTACTTATTGTGTAGAGTTGTCTCATTGGCAATCATACCACATCATTCTTCTGTTGTATATTAATCTATATACCTAATCCAAAAACATTAATTATCATTAGTCTATCTGAGAGTGCAGATGAGGACAGTCAAGGTCATATGTCAAATTTCAATATATATACCCTTCACAACAAATATATGTGCTAGTACATATGTGTTGTTGACCAGTCATGTTTCTAAAGAACCAACCTAGCCAATGAACCACTAGAGTTTAGAAATGATGTCAAGATCAGAGGGACATATAATCATTACAATAACTGTAAGTAGCTGAATATTGTTACTAGAGATCAGCAACTAATTTCAGAAAAATTCTTGATAAAAAATACTTGATGATAGATTTTAGTCGTTATTTTAGTGAAAAGAGCAAATGATTGGTACTTTGATGTCTTAGTAAATGAAAGAGAAGTCAGGAAAACTTGAATAGGCTTAGAAGAGGGGTGGGGGGTGTCCTGATCCTGAAATCCTAGGCTTCCAGAAATCAAGACATCCCGATGTTAAAGAAATTAAAATCCTGACATCTCGAAATTCCAAAGAGGAATTCCCGGATCCCGAAAGGATCAATCCAGAAGTCACAAGCTTAAAAACACCCGATCCCAATGTCCCGAAAAATGTCCTGCCCCCCCCCTTCTTAGAAGGCAAAATCATCAAAACTGACATACACATGTGTTAAGGTATTTGCATATTTTACCTCTGCCCTCCCAATCACTCCCTTTTTGTTTGTTCCAAGCACAACACAATTCTTTGCATCAAGCGGATCAATCCTTTATTTAGTATTGAGACAGAAGTATACACATATAATCAATAACATGCTATATATAACTAACACACATGCACACAATGCACATTAATGTAAATGTATAATCTTTTCCCTCTAAACATACATTTTATATATGTCATTTTCACAAAAAAACAGCCATATAATTACTATTACATGTATAATAAAGTTTTACCTGAATAAATTATTCCTACATCCTGAACACGATATTTATATATTATTTTTTGTTATTCTATGAATAACAAAATTTAACAGCACTTCTTATGTAGTTTTAAGTAACCATTTATGTATACAGCTAAAATTAAAAATAACATTTACAAAAAAGTAGTCTTTCTGACTTGAGAATAATGTACATGTCAAAGAAGGGAGTTCTGTGTGCAGCGCTAAGTTTTTTTTCAGATACAAAAAACATAAAATAAAATTATGGACAGAAAGTAATTTCAAACTGTACAAAAATGTTGTAGAAATAACAAGGATTTAAACAAGATGGCTCCCAAGAGCTTGAATTGTTCACCTGATAATAATATGCCATTTTGAGATTTAAATTTTATTGCAATCAGTTATGTTTGCTTATTTGTAAATCTTATTATGTGGCTTTTTTTTAAGATCTGGTAATGATGATCACAAATACTCAAAATAGGTAAAAAATCATCTTTCAAGGGCAGTAACTTCTATAAAGGGTCAATTGACAATGTCGTACATGTTGACTTATTTTTAGATTTTATTTTGCTGAATATTTGTATCATTGAGAGACTCTTAATCTACTATAGTTTCTAGATAAAATGCAAAAAGGGTAAAAAGCATGTTTTCAAAGGCAATAACACCTAATGGGTCAATTGGCAATTTATACCCAAGGCCACAACACCTAATGGGTCAATTGGCAATTTCTACTAAGTTAACATTTTGAAGATCGTGTTGTTGTGGTTAACCGTTATTTTAACTTTTAAAATTTCTCTTGGTCTATTTAAGTTTGCAAGAAAATTACCCACAACTTAGAAATTTGCCAAATAGACCTTGACCTGCTGGTAATTTTTACTAGGTCATTAATTTAGCTTGTACTTCTTTAGTTTTAAACATAGAAGCCAAAAAATGTATTTTAACCTTTTGTTACATTGTATATTCTTAGCATCAGTGGCCATCTTTGTGGATGGATGAAATACTCTGATTCAAATATTAAACTTAGTTCCCCATAAAAGTTACAGAAGTTGCTGTGCACATAAAAAATATTTTTTTTAATGCATTGCCAAACAAAAACCAGGAGTGAAAACATTCTAGGAAAAGTTGAAAATGTAATCCTTATTACAAATACAAAACACACAACTATAAGCTTGATTATATAATTGCTTTTTTAACTTTTTTTCACACAATTGTAACAAAATTCGTTTCTGTTACTAAGCAATATACTGTATAACAACTATAATACATAAGAACAAATACATTGCATAATTCAAACGGGATGAACTTTTCATATATATGTAAATAACAGATGTGGTATATATGTCAATTTAACAACAACCTAACATCACAAATAAAAAAAGACATTCAATATATTGTCTCCAGATGTTATAAAAGGAATAATTAAAAGTACAAACTTGAAAAAAAGGTGTTCAAACATAACAAACTATTTGGTTGGACACATCCTTACGTAAAGACAGATGGTTCTACATCTCTTACTTCATGTATTTATGGGAAATAAACTCAAACACAAAACAAGATACCAGTCAATGAAGGTTACAAGGCATTTACTACAAAAATCAGATTATTTTTTTTTACATTTTTCGACTGGGGTCACCTCTGAAAAAAATTTATGAAAATTCAGAGAGTAATGCCAGAACGGTTTGAAGTTGATTTATGTGAGGCATATATATTTTTGTATCTAACGCACTATGAGTTGCACGATTTTAGAAAATATTTAATACCGTATAGGTTACAATACACCATTAGATTGTATGGGCGCAGCCATTTTATGAACATAACATGGTATTCAGAATTAAGAGTATGGCTAATCCTGATTGGTTGATAAGTGCGCCCGTAATTTTTTATTAATAGAGACTTCGTGCATTCTGCATGATATGATAGGCCGAAGAAATTATTTTCCATAGCCCTAACAGAAATGAAAAGTCTTTTCAACGCTAGGACAAGACACGTATTTTAAGGTGCAAAATTGATAGGCATGGGAGATAAGTACAAAATACGCTAAGAAAAGCAACGCGAACCTATATTTTTTGGACCAAAAAGTAGTCCGAATAACTTTTCTGTAATTCTAGCAAAGTTTCTAAAGTCTGTATCTCAAAAAAGGCTATCATTGTGGCCTATGGGAAAATTAATTGTTTATTTCAATCTGAAGTGAAAATTAAATGTTAAGAGTTACCTCCCTTTGTGGAAATATTATACTTTCCCTAGATGCACACTTACACTAAGCTATATGAGAGTAAGTCTCTTGGAATCTGAACATCACATAAAATACCAAACTCTAGGCAAAAATATTATATCCTATGTTTTTACATTTGGTTATATTTTAGGGTTCAAAAAGAATTTTCAATATATTTATGGGAATTGTATAATGAGACAATTACACATATAAAAAGGCAATGTATTATGCACATATGTTTATTGCTAAGAGAGACAAGTAATAAAACTTAACTACATATGGACTTTTGAATATTCTGTGCAATTTTTTGTCATTAAATTGCAAAAACAAAGTTACCACGAAAAATATAACTTAACAAAATTCTGAAATAAAGATCATAAAGGGGATATCTAAAATGTAATAGGTAAATCATATTCCTTTATTTCACTTTTAAAACTCTTACAACATTTTAGAATTAAAAATTGTTATCAAATTTAAAAGTGTAAATATGATATCATATCATATACATGTTTTATGCCAACAGAAATCATTGTAAATAAACCAGTTCTCTAATTTACTGAAACAAAAAGGGAGAAAATACAAAAACAAATCATCAATCTCCTCTTTCTTTAAAAATAGTCTTATAATTTATAAAAAAACAAATATATCTTATAACGACAGTAAACATTATTATAGTATAATTATTTGTATAAACATATAAAATTTGATGTTGTACCTAGTTTGTATATAGTTGTAGGAACTGAAAAAAAAAAAATAATCCATCTAAAACAAAAAAATATGCTGCACTTTTGACCATGAATAGATAAATAGTGATGCTCTTCACAAAAAATATATAACTAAAATCATTTTAATCCATATGTTTCTACTAAGAAAAAATAAAAGATATGTGTTCATAAAGTAATAAATAGAATAAATAATTGATGTTATTCTCTGTTTTATGAAGAGACCTACTGTAATTGGATTTCCAGAACTATTTACAAAATGGCACATAAATGTTAATATCTGGGTGTCTATACATATATATTGACAGATATAATCATGTACAGTTCAAGGGCTACTTATAATAAACAACACTACATACAAAAAATTAAAAATAACAAGAGAGGCTCTGTAGTGGTTGTATTGCCTAAATCTATGCTAATTGTCATCAATGTGAACTTTTTTACCATATAAAACCTATTCTCTAATTTTTGTGCTATTTTCACATTTCCTGACCGGTGTGAGAAAAATATTTCTCCTTACTAGTGAAAAAGCAAATGATTAGTCGAAATTTAATTATGACGTCAAAATGTTTTGTTTTCTTCTGAATTTTGCTATTGTGACGTCATGAAAAAAAGGTGACCTTGTCTGATGACGTTGCATATAAAGAACACAAGTTTCTGAAAATCTTGAAAAAGATTGATAAAAATCATCAGAGAAACAGATTCCGACACTATAACTCGTGTATTACGTTATTTCTCCACTCTGTACAGTTAAATTTTAATTATTTAACAAGAATGTGTCCAAAGTGCACGGATGCCCCACTCACACTATCCTTTTCCATGTTCCATGGACCGTGAAATTGGGTAATTATCTAATTTGGCATTAAAATTAGAAAGATCATATCATAAGCAACAAGTGTACTAAGTTTCAAGTTGATTGGACTTCAGCTTCATCAAAAACTACCTTGACCAAAAACTTTAACCTGAAACTCCCACTTTCATTTTCTATGTTCAATGGACCGTGAAATTGGGGTCAAAAGTCTAATTTGGCTTAAAAATTAGAAAGATCATCTCATAAGCAACAAGTGTACTAAGTTTCAAGTTGATTGGACTTCAGCTTCATCAAAAACTACCTTGACCAAAAACTTTAACCTGGACGGACGAACGGAACCACAGACGGACGGACAACGGAGCCACAGATCAGAAAACATAATGCCCCTCTACTATCGTAGGTGGGGCATAAAAAGCTCGGCAAGCCTTGTGCTTTAAATAATAAAATTTAACTGTCTCGAGTGGAAAAAATAGAAATACACTTGTTGTAGTGTAGGAATCTACATCTCCAACACCTTAACTTTGGCAGTAATTAATTAGCCTGAGTATTCAACTAAAAGTACCATTGTCTTTACCAGGCAAATTTTTGACTGAATTGAAGAAATGATATTTTTAGCAAAGGGTCTTATATATATTATCTATGGCAAGTTGTTGCTGATCAGTCATGTACTTTTGGTTAAATTTTACCATAATTTCAATGGGAATCATTTTGTAATCATTGCTATCTTAAATGCCTTCCAATTTGCATTATATGATAAATCTGTTTAAAGGATACTGTACCTTTATCATGATTCTCATCAGCTTTATCAAGATTTGGCTTGTATTTTTACGAGGGGGATTAAACAGCTGAATTCTTAATCATCTTGCCTGTATATGAAGTTTGAAATGATTCTGCTTTATTCTGGATTTAGAAGAAATTATGAAACTGACCATCCAGAACCAACAATTTCCAGTAAAAACCATTTTTTGTTGTTGTATTAGAATCTTTAGCAAGGTCGTTATAAACATTTTTTCTGAGAATTTTCATTTTAAATTGGCTTTTGTAAGTTCAGAAGGAAAGTTTAAATTATGAAAAGGTAATGAACAGAGTGAAGTAGAGTTGACAGAAGCCCAGTGATGGCACAAGCTTATACTGGCCATATGGACAAAGTGGGCTAAAACATGATATGATTTACACAGAATCTTTGATATCTGTAAATTTGGCTGAAAGAACTTTCATCATCAAAGATTAACAACACAATTAAAATGTTAATCTACATTCTAGAACAAGCTAACAATTATCATTTACAGTGGCAGATTCAGGGGGAAGGTTTCAGGGATTGGAACCCCCCTTTTTTTTTGACAATTAATGCATTTGAATGGGGACATAAACTAGTAGTTGGGACCCCTTTCTCCAAGTTTATGAACCCCTTTTAAGAATAGCTGGATCTGCCCCTGATTTATCTAATAGTTTTTAATTAGTAAATTATTTTTGAAATTAGGATTTTCAAACTTTAAAAGCGGCTTCCTAAATAAAAATTTAGACACTGGACTGGAATTGTTCAGCAAGTATAGTTTTTCTTTAAAGCGATGATTTTGAAAATTCTTTTGTTAAAATTACTTATTTCAATCTGTTTTAATATTTTCTGGGTGAAATTGTTTACAAGTACCATGAACCCTTAATTGACTCTTCTTTCAGCCATATTCAGCCATGGTTTATAAACTAAAAGATCTGTATCCAGCTTAGAAAGTTTATAACTAAGGCTGCTGTGAATGTCGACATGGTAAATATGAATCCTTCTGGTTGTCCTATCTTCTCTCTCAGCCACTTTACAGAATTACCAACAAATGTCAAACTGCTCGGTTTCTTTTTTACAGGTTCCTGAAATTTATAATAATATGCAGTTATTACTCAGTAAAAATGACTATTATTTCAAGCATTTTATAGGCCTGGATATATTTGCATAGAAACAAGAGAGGGGGGATAGGAGGGGTCCTGGTCCCGAAATCCCGAGGTCCCGAATATAAGTACAGTAAATCCCAACATCCCGAAATCCGAAAAAAAGAATTCCCGGATCCCGAAAGGGTCAATCCAGAAATCCCAAGCTTAAAAACACCTGATCCCGGAGTCACAATAAAGGTCCTATCCCCCCTCAACAAAACACAAAGTTACATTAGAGGTTCATCGTTTTATTTGAAATAAGATCATTAATTATGCTGAATCTGTGTTATACATGTTTGACATTTCAAAGGATATATTTGTTTATACTGTAAAAAAAATAAACAGCTGCGCCATGAGCGCATGATACGCCTGTCGTCTTGTGTGAAATAATCATAAATAGTTTATGAGATACAGATACAAAAAAATTGTTATTTCTAAAATAAAATTTTGAATCATCACCAAAAAGTATACAGATGAATATAACTAAGAAGTGTGTGAAGTTTTAAGCAATAATCATAAATTGTTTCTGAGATACAGTGTGACATGTGAAAGCACCCCCCCTTTTTTTTTTTACAAAAAACTTAATATTTTTAAAATAAAATATTGAATCAAAACCAAAAGTATACAGATCTTTAGATTAATGTAACTAATAAGTGTGTAAGGTTTTAAGCAATAATCATAAATCATTTTTGAGATATGGCGTGACATGTAAAAATCCCATCCCCCTTTTTTACAAAATACTCAATAACTCAAAAATAAATTTTTGAATCATCACCAAAAATTATACAGATCTTTAGGTTAATATAACTAAGAAGTGTGTAAAGTTTTAAGCAATTATCATATACCCTTTCTGAGATACAGCGTGACATGTGAAAAAAAACAACCCTTGTTTCAGTTACAAAGTCCCGTAACTCAAAGAATTTTAATCTTATTTTCACCAAAAAGTATACAGATCGTTTGATCATTATAAGGAACAACTGTATTAAGTTTCATGAAATTTGGACAAGTCGTTCTCAAGTTAGGGTGCAACATGTTTAGGACGGACAGACGGACGCCCGTTATTTGTATACCATAATATGTCCCGTCAAAATTTTGATGGGTGTATAAAAACAACAAAAAACATCATACAAAACAATTCAAAGGTGATTTGAGATTTTAGTGGTTGTCATAGGTTCACATATCTGTCATATTTGTTTTTCATAAACTGTTTTGTAATAAATAAGGATGTTAGTTTTCTCAATTGAATTGTGTCATATTTTTCATGTTGGGCCCTTTTATAGTCGACCATACAGTATTGGATTTTCATAATTAAAAGCTGTACAGTTGTCTATAATTGATAAAATAAAGCAAATTCCTATATTTTTTAAAGCACCACTTAGCCGTATTAATCCTAAAAAGTTTCTTCAGAATAATAAATAACTTTCATAAGTTACATAAACTCATTTAAGGGGTTTGGAACCCTCCTTTTTTTTGGATGATCAATGCATTTGAATGGGGAGATATTGTTGGAACCCAACTTTAATCCTTGCTGGATCCGCCCTGGCATAGCTGGTGGTAGTCAATAATGTGAAATAAAGTAATGTGGTATGTTTGCTGATGATAGAGACAACTACCATAAAAAAAACCAAAGAACAAGGAGGTATAAACTGTTAACTATTAGTCAAACAATACTTTAATTATCACCACCTTCATTGTTAGCTATCATCACTACTCTGTTGAGCCGATTTGATAATTATATCAGTTATGTCTTTTGTTCATGAACCCTAAGAGAGAACTCCAAAATACAGCAATCACATTTTAAGTTCATAATATAAAAAAAAAGGTAGAAAATGTCGAATATCACAATAAACTTCTCATATCTGCAAATCCTATGTTTTTTTTAATCAACAAAGATGTTGCATATATTGTATATTACATCTCTTGGCAACAGCTGTATATCATACACTTGTTGCTGAGCCATTTGAAATGTTGATGCAAAGTTTAAAACTCCATCCAAACACGTCTCAGGTAATAGAAATATGTAGAACTAGATAATCATGATAAAAATTACATGCTTCAGTACTGTTTCCCCTTAAGCTGACCATATTACAAACTTTAATGACTGTTAAGCAAGATGACACCAACTGCTGAAGAAACAGTATGCATACCTTGTCTCACCAAATGAGTCAAACAGTGTAACAGAGACAGGACAACCCTTGAAAAATGAATGAAAATTAAATTGAAAATTTTACATCAGATAGCAGAAGTGATTTTCTCTTTCAATTTATAAATGGCCATGATAGTTGGCAGAGGAAGATAATTTTTATTACTCAATTAAACATTTTCAATTTAATTTAGCAAAGCCAGCCCTAATACTGTGATATTTAAGACATTCTAACCTGAATTTTCATCGATGAAAGTAAACAGATTTCTATTATTTGACATTAAAATCCAGAAAACTTTACTTCATAAAGTTTAGCTTTGTCAGTTTCTGGAGAATGACATCCAATAAAGAAGTATCCCTGCACTGATGTTCCAAGAGAATAGGGAAATCTGATTCCAACTTCAGACAGCCTTTTGTGAGCCATAATTTGTCCATTCATATCTAAAATATGAATTGCATGATTGTTCCTATCAGCTACAACAATATTATCTAATGGTGTGGTCATGATGTCAGCTGGGTGAAAAGGTCGCTGCTTAGAGTTAATATTGGGATTGCCTTCATATGTCCCTACCACATTTCCAGCCTGTCCAAGTATTACAATTCTACCAGTCTTTATATCTAATCCATCTACCACACAAATGTTTCCATTACTGGTACTTGTAATTCTCTCTGGAACTGTAAATAATGGTTTCCTGTTTTTATCTACTTCTCTACTTCATATAAATTCAAATAATTTCCTGCATGATCCCTTACTAGCACTGAACTGTAACCGGTAGCACCTAAAAATTTTAACATTCCTTTAAGAAAGGATAAAAACTGGTACCGATCTACGACACCTGTAATGACCTTGTCCCTTGTTACATGGATACACAATGGCATAACTCTTGAATAACGCCATGATAATGTATACTTAGAGTTAGACAATTTCCCTGTTCTTTGGTCAACCGCCTGTAGCGTTTTGTTACCATCTACTGCTAAAATCAGATCTCCAGATGGGGTAATTGCCATGTCATGTACAACTATATTAAACTGTGAAATTATTTGCGGCTTTTCTTTTTTCAAATTTAAATGCATAACAGTGTCATGAGTACCATCCGATATCCATATGGAACTTTCATGGCAGGGTGACATACAAAAAATGTTATTTATATCAGTTGTAAATTGTCTGGTAACTTCAATCTCTGTTTGTTCTTCTCTCATTTCTCCCTGTTCAGAATCTAATGTTGAGTTTAAGGAATTTCCTAGTGCAACTTCTAACATTGTTTTAGTCACTTGATTTTCTTTCTCACTTTGAATTCCAACTTCTGATATTATTCTAGTCACTTTGTTTTCTTTCTCTCTTTGAATTCCAACTTCTGACAGTATTCTAGTCACTTCATTTTCTTTCTCACTTTGAATTCCAACTTCTGACATTGATCTAGTCACTTCGTTTTCTTTCTCACTTTGAATTCCAACTTCTGACATTGATCTAGTCACTTCGTTTTCTTTCTCACTTTGAATTCCAACTACTGACAGTATTCTAGTCACTTCGTTTTCTTTCTCACTTTGAATTCCAACTTCTGATATTATTCTAGTCACTTGGTTTTCTTTCTCTCCTTGAATTCCAACTTCTGATATTATTCTAGTCACTTCGTTTTCTTTCTCCTTTTGAATTCCAACTTCTGACAGTATTCTAGTCACTTCGTTTTCTTTCTCACTTTGAATTCCAACTTCTGATATTATTCTAGTCACTTGGTTTTCTTTCTCTCCTTGAATTCCAACTTCTGATATTATTCTAGTCACTTCGTTTTCTTTCTCCTTTTGAATTCCAACTTCTGACATTGATCTAGTCTCTTGGTTTTCTTTCTCTCTTTGAATTCCAACTTCTGACATTGATCTAGTCACTTGGTTTTCTTTCTCTCCTTGAATCCCATTTTCTGACATTATTCTAGTCTCTTGGTTTTCTTTCTCTCTTTGAATTCCAACTTCTGACATTATTCTAGTCTCTTGGTTTTCTTTCTCTCTTTGAATTCCAACTTCTGACATTATTCTAGTCTCTTGGTTTTCTTTCTCTCCTTGAATCCCATTTTCTGACATTGATCTAGTCACATGGTTTTCTTTCTCTCTTTGAATTCCAACTTCTGACATTGATCTAGTCTCTTGGTTTTCTTTCTCTCTTTGAATTCCAACTTCTGACATTATTCTAGTCTCTTGGTTTTCTTTCTCACTTTGAATTCCAACTTCTGACATTGATCTAGTCTCTTGGTTTTCTTTCTCTCTTTGAATTCCAACTTCTGACATTATTCTAGTCTCTTGGTTTTCTTTCTCTCCTTGAATCCCATTTTCTGACATTGATCTAGTCACATGGTTTTCTTTCTCTCTTTGAATTCCAACTTCTGACATTGATCTAGTCTCTTGGTTTTCTTTCTCTCTTTGAATTCCAACTTCTGACATTATTCTAGTCTCTTGGTTTTCTTTCTCACTTTGAATTCCAACTTCTGACATTATTCTAGTCTCTTGGTTTTCTTTCTCTCTTTGAATTCCAACTTCTGACATTATTCTAGTCTCTTGGTTTTCTTTCTCTCTTTGAATTCCCTCAACAAATTCATCTTCATAAATATAATTTTCCTTTTCTATAACATCATGCCCTTTATGAATATCAGTAAGACATTTCAGACAAATGTTTTCTTTACAAATTGCACAAAACAAACTGCACACATGATCCAAATGTTGATTGCATCTAATTTTCTTAAAATAAACATTTTTGTCTGAATCTTCACAAGATTTGTCTTCTAAATCCTTCGTTTGAGACATTTTATGGTTGGAAATATGTCCTTTCATAGAAAGGACACTTTTTTCATATATGCAATGTATCCACAAATTTACACTGGATGTGTTTTTTAGTCTCCGCCACCGTGTACCTGATACGACACAAAGATACTTGTTCCAGTTTAACCAACTAACCAGGGATGTATATAATTAAATAATTCTATATCCTGTTTGTTTATAATTGAAAATATGAACCAATTTAAACGTAAGCTGTAAATATGTCTTTTTATTTCTGATAAATGAAAAATTACTAGACCTATTCAAAGGGTATTTTTTTATTTCTTAAAATACAGGTGTGTGATAACTTCCGGGCTATAAAGACCTTGACATTCAGTTATTTTACAAAATGTCAACAATATTTTTGTACTTCATGGTCTAGTGGTTTTGAAAAAAAAAGAAATTTATCAGTTCCTTTATAAAAAATACTAACAAATCTATACAAGTAATAGTAAATGAAAAGATATGTTTCACCTGTATAGTAAATTGCAAATGTTGGAAATAACATGGAAAATAGAATAGCAATATTATACCTGTAAGTATAGAAAATGAAACTTCCCATAGCAACTCTGTTTATAGCTAAAACTGCATGTGTCACTTTTACTATGAATTTTCATAAATAAGATTGTAGAATATTCACGTCAATTGTTTTCAAATGTCAAAACATAGGGTTGTTCAGCATATTTTCAACTTTAATATGCATCAAACTTTAAGAGTTTAAACTTATATACTAAAGTTCTGTACTACCCCTCCCTTCAAATGGGTCTTCCTTAGAATTCAATTTGGCAGCTATCAATGTGTATTTTTACTAGTAAATTTCCAATTGTCTATGAGATGTAGCCTATAGATCATATCTGGGAACCAGAACGTAAACAAAATAAAAACCACAAGAATATTATATATCTCCCCAAAAAGTGGTCCATGAAACAGCTGTATTTACAAAGTGCAACCAATATTTACATTTATTTAAATAGAAAAATCTTTAAAATCCCTTTTTCTCTCAACATTATTTATCCATTCAAATCATAGCCTAAAGGGAACCACTTCATGTACTCTTAACTTTCTTTTACAGTACAATGAATACCCCAACTCTTAATTTTTAAAGAAATTGAAAGATTTTAATTATTGTCAGCTCACCCTACTTGCATGTTTACTGACATGAAATGCCTAGAACCTGTTTAAAACTACTATGATAATAATTGAAAGCATTTCAGAACAAGAATGTGTCCCCAGTACACGGATGCCCCATCCGCACTATCATTTTCTATGTTCAGTGGACCGTGAAAATGGGGTAAAATCTCTAATTTGGCATTAAAATTAGAAAGATCATATCATAAAGAACATGTGTACTGTTTAAAATTGATTGGACTTCAGCTTCATCAAAAACTACCTCGACCATAAACTTTAACCTGAAGCGGGACAGACGGACGAACGAACAGACAGATGAACGAACTGACAATAAACTAGAGATATCTTAAATTCTTAACTCAGTATAGCTACTCACCACTTTATAATGTTTTATAATATCCAATAAACTAGAGATATCTGTACTCAGTATAGTTACTCACCACTCTATAATACCCAATAGACTAGAAGTATCTTTACCCTGTAGAGTAACTAACCACTTTATAATGTTTTATAATATCCAATAAACTAGAGATATTTGTACTCAGTATGGTTACTCACCACTTTATAATGTTTTATAATATCCATTAAACTAGAGATATCTGTACTCAGTATAGTTACTCACCACTTTATAATACCCAATAGACTAGAAGTATCTTTACTCAGTAGAGCTACTCACCACTTTATAATGTTTTATAATATCCAATAAACTAGAGGTATCTTTACTCAGTATAGTTACTCACTTTATAATGTTTTATAATATCCAATTAACTAGAAGTATCTTTACTCAGTATAGTTACTCACCATTTTATAATTTTTTATTATATCCAATAAACTAGAAGTATCTTTACTCAGTATAGTTACTCACCACTTTATAATGTTTTATAATATCTATTAAACTTGAGGTATCTTTACTCAGTATAGCTACTCACCACTTTATAATGTTTTATAATATCCAATAAACTAGAAGTAACTTTACTTAGTATAGCTACTCACCACTTTATAATGTTTTATAATATCCATTAAACTTGAGGTATCTTTACTAAGAGTAGGTAAATACTCAGACTTTTCTTTCCTTGTCCACCAATTTTTTGGAGATCTACAATTGAAAACCATTTGTATGAAGCATAAAACAATTTTTTTTGCTGTAGCCATTTAAACCAATAAAACAACCTGAGTTTCAAGGATTTTTATGATTTGCTTTAATAAGATAATTTTGATCTACTGTAATATGTATCTTCATAGGTTAGTTCTGGGCTAAAGTTTCAGATTTTCTTGATCTGTAAGCATTTGTTTTCATTTAGCTTTCCAAACTGTTGGATATAAGGGTTTCTGATAAAGGTTCATGCCAGCTTTTCACAAAAAAATCTTATGATTTAAATTGGTGTTGAGTATAATAAATGGTTCCAAGATTCTACAATCTTATATTAGATGCAAGATTGTTTAGTATATATAAGGCAAGGCAATCTGTCAACAGTTATCATTTGGCACTATATAAAGTGAGTATATTGAGCACTTATGACTTATCCTATGCAAATTTGCTCTAACTCCCTATCTTTTTAATAAAAGAATTATAAGTGATACATAAACACACTTGATTTAAATGACCTCTTTATTCTATGTGACCTTTAAATGAACTCTGTATTCCATAAAAGCTATATATGACATCATTATTCCAAGTCACCTTCAAATGACCTTTTTATTCCATAAACTATCAAACGACCTCTTTATTCCAAGTAACCTTCAAATGACCTCTTTATTCCATGTAATCTTCAAATGACCTCTTTATTCAAAGTATCCTTCAAATGACCTCTTTCTTCCAAATAACTTTCAAATGACCTCTTTATTCCATGTAACCATCTAATTACTGATAGCTAACAAATTATCTACCTTGTTTGGCTGGAACTTGTGTAGTGGTAATGGTACAATTTGGCTCTAATATATTTTGGCGGAGCATCTGGGAATGGATTGTTGGCGATCAACTCTAGAACCTCCTCCTGCCCAGTAAGCAAACGATACACCATTGTAACAAACCAAGGATTATGTTGGTAGTTACCAAGGGCAGCAAACCACATCTGCCAATCCAATCTTGGTTGATGAGGTGCTGAAATTATACACAAAATATATTCTTTTTGGATTTATTCTCATAACATTAGAAGACTCTACACATGGACATCTTCAGCCAATGGAATGCTTAAAACACACCACAAACATGACCAGAATAGAAGTGATGAAATTCATTAATTTTCATGGGTACCATTTTTTGTGAATTGAGGAAAACTCATCTTTTTAATTGAATTTTTTCTTATTAGCCAAAGTCGGCATTCAAGCCTATAGAAAATGTGTACTTCAGTGAACATTTAAAATTGTGGTTCAACAATACCCATGAAATCAATATTTAGTTAGTATTCAACCAATGATAATGAATCCACAGTAAATAAGATAACTTGATGCATATAATTCCTTCACAAAGACTTGATTGAGAAAAAGTTGATTACTGTGCATTCATTATTGTTTGTAGGATACAAATTTTTGTTGATTTAGTGGGTATAAATGAACCTGAATTTAAGTTTTCAAAATGTACAAATTTTCTATAGTTTACTCTGCTGCTTTGGCAAAACCCTGAAATCAAATATTCATAAAAATACAATTTTTCCCCTATTTAAGAAAATTGGTACCCTGGAAGATAAATGAATGAATAGTATTTGATATTGTTGTATTTTCCTATTCATAAAAATGTCTTTTCATGTATCAACAATGAATCCAAAGTCGTGTTTGCAAAATGCCTGAGAATTTTTACTATGAATAATTCAATGAGAAATTATTTTGCATTTGTTAATAGTAAAACAAGATTGACATGCTGAAATATCTCACCAGATTATGATTGAATTTTATGTTGACCAACCTTCTGGTCAAGAGGTTACTACAGGTATAACAAAAACTTATCATTCGATCATTGAATCATCAATGATGATCATATCAAAGTCTGATAAACATTGTCATAAAGACATATGAACCTTACAATGATTGTAAACAGAAAATATAGCTAACCTATAATAAAGTATCTGCAAATCTTATCAAGTTACAACAACTTAAAAGTTGATCAAGCAAACTATGCTTATTTTAGCAAAATCATGAACTCTAATATCCATGAAAATATAATTTCTAACTTATTTATGAAAATTTGTACCCTTGAAATGGAATGAATCAGTATCTGATTTTGTTCTGATTTTCTATTCATAAAAATGTCTTTCCACATATCAACAATCTATTCAAAGTAACTGTTTATAAGGAATGATGTCAAGGTCAGATTAACCACATCTCTTTATCAATACTGTTATCTCTATACTCACCAACAATAGGTAGTTTCCTAGACAGGTTACCAGGTTTATACAGGAACTCATACTCTTTCCAACCTGTCTGCATACTGTTACTGCCTTCTACAATGACTTCTGGTCTCCCACCGACACCAGTCATTCTACACAAAAACAAATTAGATGTAAATTTGGTTTGAATTTTTTTCTTTTTTTTTTTCATTAGAAGTCAGTATGACAAGCAGTAGAAGTACTCTTTCTTTGCTATGATTTGTGACATAAATCTATACATAATATCCTTTATTTTCAATCACAGTAAATTTTAAGCAATAAATCACTTTTGTATACAACAATTTCTGGTCTTCTTGTCATTACAACTATTGGCTCATCTGACCAAAAAAATCAAAGATATATGATGTTGCCCCTATATGAATATGAATGACAGTATCAAAAAATTAAATCATATTTTTTGGCCAATTATCTAATCTGCCAAGGACATAAAGTCAAATTTCCCAAATTGCATTGACTACCCAAATTGCACCTATTCAACACAAGAGCGCACACGCTGAAATGTCTCGCCTTCTTTACTAATCATTGATATTATGTTGATAGTCCCTAAATATAAAGCTTTATTACAACTGTCACATAAACTTAACATTAACCAAGAAAATCAAACATTGACCAATGAACCATGAAAATGAGGTCAAGGTCAGATGAACCATGCCAGGCAGGCATGTACAGTTAACAATTCTTCCATACAACAAATATAGTTAAGAAAAACAGACCAAAACACAAAAAGTTAACAGGGCAAATGAACCGTGAAAATGAGGTCAAGGTAAAAAAAAAACTGTGTGACTGACATATGGATCATAAAATAAACACAACCAGGTGCTCTGCAGGGCGCAGATTTGTACGACCACAGAGGTGGACAGTTGGGACAAGTATGGACACAACATTCAAGCTCGATACAGCTCTGAATTTGGATTGTGATCAAATTCTTGACATAATATGAGTTTCTGACACAAAACAAATGTCAAGATCTGACAAAACTATTATGCAATATTGTGAAATTAAAGATTTCTTCTTCAAAGTTTTCAAAAATTTGGAATTTGAGAAATTTGGAAAAAAAAATTGAAAACTACTACCTACCCCCTTTTTTGCAATAAGTCCAAAACCTGACATTTCTTTATACATTATTTACAAGTAGTGTAAGGAAGGTAAATCCGAACATACCAAATATTGTATGTTAATTGTTTTTGAACTACCTCCCTTACACTGCTTTTAAATTGTCTTAATTGTCCATTGACTAGAAAAACCTAGTTTCCCCCCTTTTTTCGCCCCTGATTCCAAAACATTTTAAGCCATAACCCTCCAAAGTCATTACTAACCATCCCTTAATGGTATGGAAACTTGTGGCATAATTTTAGAGAAATTCATCCTCTTAAACACAAGTTATTGTTTGAAAACTACAAAAATGCTTATATTTTGCCCCCTTTTTAGCCCCTAATTCCTAAACTATTCGGACTATGATCCCCAAAATTAATCCCAACCTTCCTTTAGTGGTATTGAACCTTCAGGTAAAAATTTATAGAGATCCATTAACTAAATCTAAAGTTATTGTTTGTAAAACCTAGTTTTTCCCATTTTTTTGCACCTGATTTCTCCTTTTTTTTTTACCCCTAATTCCAAAACATATTTTATTTATTTAAATATACGCAAAAACGTTCACAGTTTATATCAACAGATGAAGCATTCGCTGGAAAAAGTAAATCTACAAAAGCGTCCCCATGCGGCGTTGACAAAAAGTAATTTTTTAATAATGAGCAAATTAAATATGTTACAAGTATCCATTTCGATAAAAAAAATTAATAGTAAGCATGGACTCATGGCAAATTGTTTCTAAATATTTATAGAATAAAATAAAACATCTGTTATTTGATTTTTAAGGCTGTGAATTTTAGCATGGATGCAATTTGGGTACTTGTCATTACAGAATCATGGACTATTTGGAGGGGTTCAAACCCATTTTTCTATGATTCAATGTGGATTCAAATTTAAATTAGTGGAACCATATGGTAAATAACGACACATTTACAAAATAAACACAGTATGGAAACTTTTGTCTGGATCATAAATAAACATAGGTGACAAAACTGTCAAAACTGGTGCAATTTGGGGTACTAACACATTATGTATCTATTAACTTGTACAAAATGAATCCAAGTTTATTAGATTTAGCTTTACATTACAAAAAAAGAGCCTTAAACACAAACAGATCCAAATTCTCTTGGGAATATAATGATAGACAAACTTTCGTTTATAAATGTTAAAAATATGATCAAAAACAGCCACATAATTGTATAACTAAACATGAAAATAAATCCAACAAATATATACATGTTTCCAGCATGCAAAGCTACTAAAATAACAAGAACTAACATAAAAGACTAACTGGGACACAGACAGAAAAATGACCTAAAGCAGCAAACATGGACAGAGACTATGAAAAAAGTGATGCTAAGTCTTACGTTCTAAACAGTCCATATGAACTGGTAATTTGGAAGGGGTCAACTTTTTCATTGACATTACGAACTACTGGTGGAATTTTTTGGTTTGACTTCCAATCTAATTCATTAGTATAAGGAACCTGCAATCAGAAATGTTTTAAGACTTTATCTAATTTCAGTTTTTCATGCATTATGTACTTTTTAAACATGCACTATTGAATTGAGCTATTGACAAAGGGAACCAAGCTTTGATAGGTTATAACCAATTCAGATCTTTTTCAGAAAAGCTGATATTGATCCTGACCAATCAGATCCATGGTTTCATTTGACTATAGCACTATAGACTAGCAACATCTGTAAACTAGAAATGTATCAAAGGTCAGGATTGATTGGTTGGTTGTTGTTTGCTCAATGTCCAGTGGCAAGTATTTCATGCATATACAGGAAAAGAAAACAACAATGGGGTAACACACGTAAATATAAGACATCAAAGTCTGCTATGACAATTTCCGATGTTTGCATTTCCCTGTACCTTCTAAATAATCCATATGAACTTGCTATGTGAAATTCTTTAGTTTTTTCATGCATTCTTGTAATATCTGTTGGGAGTAGTTTCTGTGATGGACGATGGATACCTGTTGTAAACGGTACCTAAAATATTGAATATTTTCTTCATTTCATACAAAAGGAACTATCAAATTATATAAACATGATTAAATAACATTTCATTAAAACAAAACTATTTTTAACATTTTGAGTGTCAAAATCACTTTATACATGTATTATCATTTCCTATCTAAAACTAAATAATTTTTAAATGAATTCTAAAATAATAGTCCAGTAACTGCTTACGCTTCCAGAGCACATTGATTTGTCCTTTTTTTTATTTGTTTATTGATACTTAACCCTTTTTCAGTGTACTAGCTTACTGTCAAATAACCAACTAGATTTCAAGCTTTAATATCACATACTAGTCACTGAAGATACACCTGCTTCAGTGATTTTAAAAGCAGATGCATACTGTCAAACCATTTTTTAACAGAAAAGCTAACAGTGTCAACAAGCTTCATATTGCAATTCACAGCAGCTGCAGTTTTTTGTATGTTTTTATATGCAAGTGTAAGCCTTAAAAAAAATGTCCCATAGTAATCTTTGCCAAGATATTGTTATACAATAGGTATAAAATTAGACAAACATGAAAAAGAGGATATGGTGAACCCCATAAAATGAGGTCAGCTGAAGATGTAAATTAGGTCAGTTAGAGGTTCTAATAAAACAACCTCTGTTATTGATATGTATCAAACAGGGAAAAAAATCTCAGCTTGTCTTATTCCATTTCATCTTGAAAGTCAATATTCTGTCACATAATATGAAGTGTCACCTTGGTTGTGAAACACTTTACATGTAACATTACTTACCAGACTTAAACAGAACATTGCTACAGCAAGCACACCGAACACTAGACATAAAACAGCTGACCATACTTTCCATACAATACTTGAATCGGTTATGAAACATCTAGAAAATAAAATTTAGATCACAAACATATAGCACAGCTGGTCATACTTTCCATACTTTAGTGGAGTAAAATATAAAACATTTATAAAATAAAATTTAGATCACAAACATATATAACGCTACTCACCAAACTTTCAAAACATTAATGAAGTCATTAGATAACTAGATATGGACAATGTCCCTCCTTCTTTTCTGCTCTGCCATATGCATGAGTATTGTTCCAAATATTTTAGATTTGACAAACAGTGATGTTGGCATACAACTGGACATTGTTACGTTGTCCGCAAGACACAAATGATGCCTGACTATAGAAAGTTATGAATTTTACACCATGTATGATGATGTAACTGTCGGATGAGATATCCTGACAAACCATGATCTCTTTATGTAGCTAGTACCAAAAAAAGGACTAAATCCAACTACCTGTCATTTTCAGAATATTTAAAATAAATCAAAATCCTGTGGCAATGTACACTTCCATTATGTGTATGAACAGCCTACGAAATATTAAAGCTGTGTCTCTAAAACTGTAGGAGGAGATAGCCTAACAAATAATATATCCTAATCTAGATGGACAGATGGATGGACAGTCCCATGAATGGATTGACGGACGGTACAATGGACGAACAGACAGGGGAAAATTAATATGCCCCATCCCTGACATTTTGTCGTGGGTGCATAATAAAACGTCTGTATAATAAAGTTTTGAACACTAAAACACAAAACTTAATACTGATCATGATGACCAGACAGTCAATACAATACTGTAGTCAAATTACTGTAATTATATAAAGCTCTAAATCATGACATAAGAAAATGGTTGATCAAACTTTCCATACAGTACTGGAATCAGAGAGTATTGCATATGCTTTTCAATGTCACCTAATGACAGGAACATTGGATGAGTTAACAAATATGATAGACAAGCTTTGTAGTGAGAAGATTTTGTGTTTTCAATTCATATTGTAACAAGAATGTGTCCTCAGTACACGAATGCCCCACTCGCACTTTCATTTTCTATGTTCAGTGGACCGTGACATTGGGATAAAAACTCTAATTTGGCATTAAAATTAGAAAGATCATATCATAGGGAACATGTGTACTAAGTTTGAAGTTGATTGGACTTCAACTTCATCAAAAACTACCTTGACCAAAAACTTTAACCTGAAGCGGGACAGACGGACGGACGGACGAACGGACGGACGAACGGACGCACAGACCAGAAAACATAATGCCCCTCTACTATCGTAGGTGGGGCATAAAAAAGACGTTCTTGATATCATAAGATAAGAAATGATAAGATAAGATAAGAATTTTATTAATCTAATCAAGAACTCATAAAGGGCATCATTTTACAACACAATATGATTGGAAAAAGCAAAACAGAAAACTAATATAATTTCAAGTAATTTTCTATGTCCAAGGGCCACATTTAATATAGTAGTCTCAAGATATGAACTAAACATCAAGACAAAAACTTATTATTTTTTTTTCAAATTTGTCTTCCTGGGGTTGTGTGTTATATATTACTGAAATGTTTATAACTTTTTAGAAAAAAATTTTGTAAGTTTTTGGTGAAATGAATTGCTGTATCTCAACTTGGCAAGTATACAGTATTCATGATAATTTAGTTAAGAGTAAAACATATGAAGGGTTATTTCACATACATATACTGACATACTGACCTTAATACAGAAAGAAGAACTTCATATCCCAGAGATACACAACCTATTACTATTGTCCATGGAACAATTTGTTCTAACCAATGGTCAAATTCTTTAGAACTAAAAGCTAGAAAATAATAAAACAGATAATGAACATATATATATATACTCAGAAAAAATTATATCAGTATCTAACAGATCAAGAATGTGTGTGGCCTCTTGATGTTGGTTTTGTTTTGTTTTTGTGTTGTTTGGGAGCTGTCTTATTTAAATATACCCCATATTTGTTCATATTAAGGTGCTCCAGCAATATGATATCATTATTTGTAGATTGCTTATTTCCACATGATTCTCATCGAGTAGTCAAGTAAACATTTACCCTATTTCTAATTTTTCCTCGACGAATTATCTATCAAATTATAGCATTCTGTGTCTCATAAAAACACTTTATACTGCAATCAGCTATTTTACTATACATATAAAGCTATACGTATAAACGTTAGCTTTATACGTCAATGACCTCAACTCACCTATAAGCCCCGCCTACTTACAACGTCACGTCACAACCATGACAACGTGTAGTAACAATGGTCAAACTTTTATGAATTTAAACCTGTTGTCTTCAAATTGGTAATTTATATACCATGTTTATCAAATGTTATTAATTAAATTCATTTTCCCTTTCTAATTCCTTAAATTAGACTAGACTACGCTCATAGGGAAATACCCCAAAATGGTACCCCAAGGGGAAAATTCCAAACATTTTTTTTTAATGATATTTGTTTCATATTTTTATTATTTTTTTATTTTTTTATCGATTTCAGTATAAAAACAATATACGTATAGTGTCTTCAAATATGAAATTTATTTGTATTCGGCACGAAACGGGAAAATGCTCGGTAGAACCTCGCATTTTCCCGTTTCTAAGCCTCATACAAATAAATTTCATATTTCAAGACACTATACGTATATTGTCTAAGTATGTAATACATACTATTAGATATATCGATTTAACATGTCTGCACCATATGATAAAACAAGCTTGATACAGCTCTGAATTTGGATTGCGATCAAATTTTTGACATAATATGAGTTTCTGACACAGAACAAATCTATTGTGCAATATTGTGCAATTAAAGATTTCTTCTTTTAACTTTTCAAAATTTGGAATTTAAGAAAGGAGTAGGTCCGGTAAGGACTCATTTTGGCCTCAAATTTCAGTTTCATCTGACGAAAGATTTTGACCACTTTTTAAAGACTTAAGTGTCTATTTCACTTGATTTAATTAGTATGGTTGAAAGATTTTAACTGATTTAGTCATTAAAAACGATCCGATTCAAGCTCAAATATGAAAAATCTCTCAAATATGCCAAAAAACGTCACTTTTCAGATGGTTTTTGTCAAAAATGAAAGTGGCCGCATCCGTGTTCATCTACAACCTTTACATATGTTATGTATTATCATAAAGTACAACTTACATTTCAATATTAAGGATGAACACGAATGCGGCCACTTTCGTTTTACAAGGAAACCGTCTAAAATTTAACTAAAATGATAGAATTTTGAAGATTTCAGTAATTTAGCATGACTTAATGGTGCTACAACCCGATATATGTGCATTGTATTGTCAAAAACAGCCCATATTTATGTAGCAGAAGCATTCAACTGTCCAATAAATAACTAAAAGTTTACATTTTAACAATTTTGTAAAACTGTTATATTTTGGGGCCAAAAAGGGGTCTTACCGGACCTACTCCTTTGAAGAAAAAAAATTGAAAACAACTACCACCCCCCTTTTTTTGTCAATTAGTCCAAAGCCTGACATTTATTTATACATAACATACAAGTAGTGTAAGGGAGGTAAATCCGAAACATACCCAACATTGTATGTTAAATGTTTTAGAATTACCTCCCTTACACTGCTTTTAAATTGTCTTAATTGTCTATTGACCAGAAATACCTAGCTTTTCCCCTTTTTTGCCCCTAATTCCGAAACATTTTGAGCCATAATTCCCCAAAGTCAATACTAACCATCCCTTCATGGTATGGAAACTTGTGGTTTAATTTCAGAGAGATTCATACACTTAAACATAAGTTATTGTTTGAAAACTACAAAAAATGATTATTTTGGGCCCCCTTTTTGGCCCCTAATTCATAAACTATTGGGACCTTAACCCCCAAAATCAATCCCAATCTTCCTTTAGTGGTATTGAACCTTCTTGTAAAACTTTATAGAGATCAATATACTTAAACACAAGTTATTGTCTGTAAACTAGAAAATTGCTTCTTTTTGGTCCCTTATTCCTACATATTCCTACATATTCGGGAAAATTAACCCCAAACTGAATCCCAGCCTTCCCTGTGTTATTTGGAACATTGTGGTACAATTTCATTACCCCCAAAATCAATCCCAAGCTTCCTTTTGTGGTTATAAACATTGTGTTAAAATTTTATTGATTTCTTTTCACTTATTCAAAAGTTATTATCTGGAAACAATCCGTCCTCCGACAATGACGACGACGAAGCAAACGGCGCCGACGACGTTATACCAATATATTACCAATTTTTTTTTTTTTTTTGCGGTCGTATAATAATAATATCCATGATAAACTGTTGTGATGTGACCAAGTCAGGAACCTACAGTTCTTATATGATTTGTTATAATTTCTTAAAATAGTCATGAATAAGATGTATAGAATGTTATGCTCAATGCATTATGTTTTGTTTACTCTGGAGGACAGTTGTATTATTGGCAATCATATCACATATACCTAATTTTCATTTTCTTGGGCTTCAGATGTTGAGGAAAGATCAAGATATGTATACTGGTGGAGCAAATGTTAAGGACAGAATCAGATAAGTATACAGGCGAAGATTCCATACAGTGTCAAATTTGTTGTTCAGATTGTTAATCACGAAATTCTTAATTATTTAAAAATTCCTGACCTTTGCATATTCTAAGGTGTTTTTTTCTCTCCAAAATAAAAAGTGCAAATAAAATTCTACTTAAGCAGTAACTTTGTACACTATAATTATTTTACCTATTTCTGACTTAATAGAAAAACTTGGACTGGTTACCACTTGTAACGAAAACAGCTTCCATGTCTGGTAACCTATGTAACATACTGTTACTATCTCAAAAACGTTAGATAAAAGACCAGTAGATCTTGTTCTCTTCCTTCCTGAAATGTAGATAGAATGTTGACTTCTATCATGCCATAACTCAAATCAAATATCGAATAATAATGGCTATATTTATAGACAAATTGTCCCAAGTAAGCATTCATGATATATTCGAAAGTGATTATATTTCTTTCAAACAGCATGAACAGTGTGGGAATTTAGAGACAGAGAAAGTGATGATAGAAAGTAAATAACTCTATTAATGATCTGAGTGTTTTCTTTAATTCCTTATCCTGTTGATTAGTCAAATGTCCGTTAATTCTTAAGAACTTTTTAAACATTTGTCCATTTTTCTTTTAAATTCTTACTTACAAATCAAAAAAATATTGGTATATTTTGTGGATTATTAAGCCCTGCCTACGATACTAGTGGGGATTTTGTTTCAAAATATGTAAGTCTATCTAACTGTCTCATAATATTGGTTTAAAGTTTTTGGAATAAGGTAGTTTGTGGTTCATCAACTTGAAACTGAATACACATGTTTGTTATAAAGTTAACATTATAGAATGTATGACAAATGACGGTTTTGTTGCAACATTTACATTTTACCTAACAAGGAAATGTGATATTGTTAGCAGGGCATAGTATTATACATATTGCACATATAAAAAAAAGTTTCCTACACCATAACAATAAAGTGACCCTTCTAGAAAGCTGTATTTTATAGATGATTAAATGATTTACAGTAGAAGGCTGCCTGTACTAAGATCTGTATATAAACTGTTTGTTTACTAGGAGTGGGCAGTTATGGTATTAAGTGTTATTAAACCTGAAAACAAGTGTTTGTTGACTTCTCAACAAGTTTATGTTTGGTCAAGATAATTTGTTGTTTCAGAAAAGTGAACTATTTTGATAACAGTTTCTGTACTAATAATCTCGATAATGAATAAAATTCAATGTATGCTTTAGAAACATTTATTGATATAGGACTGGAATTGCATAAGAATATAAGAAAAATTTTAAGCTTTTTAATAACATGTGAATACCATGTTTTTTACCTCTTACATCTCTCCACACCTGTGTAGACTTTATATTGACTTTGATCTTTGATCTTTGGTATTTAGACCTTTAAAGTTGACAAAGATTCATAATTTCTCAAGTTTTACTTTATAATCCATGGCTTGCATTGATGCAGTAATGTTTCTGCTAATATACTTTTTCATAAACTTGAACAATCCAAAACTTTTGTTGTATTCTTTTACTATTCAATGATGCCTGTAGCCAGATTTACAGTTTTTATTTTCCCTCTTTTTTTTAGTGAGGAGAACTACATGTATCTAACTTTCTAAAATTCTTTTCAAACAGATAATTTTGACAAAAATCTTAAACCATCTAATCTGTTTTACCCTTCTTTCCAAATGTCTGGTCATCTAGTAATGGAATACATAGCACTATGGTCAAAAGGTTGAAGAAGTTATAGTTCCCTGTCAGTATGATCAAGATCTGTAGCATTAGCTGCAATTAGACAATGTTGAAAAAAACATTTATAATTGTTGTACGAAGAAGACATGCATTTTGAACCTGTAAGGAGCCATTCTATCTGGGTCATGTGTTTGTATGTATACTTTTATTCGAAGTAGTTGGGTGTTGATAGTTGGTTTGGTATAGTGTACTGTGCAGTATTTTTGACATTTTCTGTTGTCACTTTCATGTATTATGATTTTAATATACATTTAAGAAGCTGAATCAGTGTATATGTCTTTTATATTCAAAATGCATTTAAGAATTATTAGAATTGTGGTACATATGGTAAAATGTTCAGCTACGCTAAATCAGCCACAATTTATGACCATATGAATTTGTTCTTGGCAGCAATCAGGTTTCTTCATTGCCCAACCTAAATTAAATGTACCAATCAGGTAGTCAAGTCAACTTTTATTGCTCTCCATTGAGAAGTGAAAAAAATATTAAATTTACAATTCAGATGCATTTTTATTTACAGAAATCCTTGTTCAAAGGGCAATAACTCCAATAAACAGTCAAATACATTTTTCTGAGCTTATTTGTAGATCTTGTATATTGCTGTTCATTGTTTCTGCCTTTCTATTAGAGTTATCAAGATACTATAATTTCAGAAATGATTGATGATTTATCAATTTCTGAGAAATAGTTGTGCATATGGCTGGGGACATGGACACCAAGGTACTCCAATTGTATCCATCAACTTTGTTTGGGAAAAGTAAAACTAATAGCTCAGAGCCTCAGATAGCTACAGTACCCTGGAAATAATATTGTCCCGCATTGACTAACTATTCTAATATAAAAAAAAGAAGATGTGGTATGATTGCCAATGAGACAACTCTCCACAAAAGATCAAAATGACACAGAAATCAACAACTATAGATCACCGTATGGCCTTCAACAATGGGCAAAGCCCATACCGCATAGTCAGCTATAAAAGGCCTTGAAATGACAATGTAAAACAATTCAAACGAGAAAACTAACGGCCTTATTTATATAAAACCAGAGGCTCTCAAGAGCCTGTATCACTCACCTGATTCTACTTGGGTTTTTGAAATCATATAAAAAAATATAAAATTTGGCTAAAAGTAACAATACTTGGCCAGCACCTCATAAGGAAAGGAGCATTCATGCTATGTTTGATTTCATTCAATTCAGTGGTTTTTTAGAAAAGACTTTTGTATGCATTTCCCATAGGGTCCTATGTTAAACTAAGTCCCCCCACTGGCGGCCATCTTGGATGTTGCAATGGCGACAAAGTAACAACACTTGGTCAGTATCTCATTAAGAACATTCATGCCATGTTTGGTTTCATTCCATTCAGTGGTTCTCTTAAAGAAGACATTTGTATATATTTCCAATAGGGTCCTATGTTAAACTAAGTCCCCTGCTGGCGGCCATCTTGGACGATGGATCGGCTACAAAGTAACAACACTTGGTCAGCACCTCATAAGGAACATTCATGCCATGTTTGGTTTCATTCCATTCAGTGGTTCTCTAAAAGAAGTCATTTGTATGCATTTCCCATAGGGTCCCATGTTAAACTAAGTCCCCCGCTGGCGGCCATCTTGGATGATGGATCGGCTACAAAGTAACAACACTTGGTCAACACCTCATAAGGAACATTCATGCCATGTTTGGTTTCATTCCATTCAGTGGTTCTCTAGAAGAAGTTCAAAATGTAAAAAGTTAACGACGACGACGACGGACGACGGATGCCAAGTGATGAGAAAAGCTCACTTGGCCCTTCGGACCAGGTGAGCTAAAAATGAATGAAAAACAATAGATAACACATAAACAAATGACAACCACTGAACTACAGGCTCCTGACTTGGGACAGGTACATACATACATAATGTGGCGGTTTAACATGTTAGTGGGATCCCAACCCTCCCTCTAACCTGGGACAGTGGTTTAACAGTACAACATAAGAAACAAGAGTGCACACACTGAAATGTCTCGCCTTCTTTACTAATCATTGATATTATGTTGATAGTCCTAAGTATAAAGCTTTAACAACTGCCACATAAACTTAACATAAACCAAGATAGCTAAACAAAGACAAATGAACCATGAAAATGAGGTCAAGGTCAGATGAACCATGCCAGGCAGACATGTACAGCTAACAATGCTTCCATACAATAAATATAGTTGACCTATTACTTATAGTTTAAGAAAAACAGACCAAAACACAACCAGATGCTCCGCAGGGCGTAGCTTTATACGACCGCAGAGGTTGAACCCTGAACGGTTGGGGCAAGTATGGACACAACATTCAAGCTGGATTCAGCTCTAAATTTGGATTGTGATTAAATAGTTGACACAGCATAGGTTTCTGACACAGAATGAATGTGTTCTAATGAACTTAAAATTTTTGTTTTCTCTTAGAGCAATTCACTATGCTGTTGAATATTAATCCTCTCAAAAAAATGTTTGAAGAAATTTTCTTTTTTATTTATGAAATTTCAAATGAGAAAAATTGAACCCAATTTTTTTAATCACATCCCCCTTTCCCTTATTCCAAAACTAATCTCAATTAAAATTTCTAATGGAGTTTGCAACAATAACTACTCATTTAAATACATCATAAAATATTAAGATGTAAAAAAACTGCTTGTTATCACTGAATGGTAAAGATTATTTTAATTTATCATTTGGTAGTAAAAAGTGAATATACATTGTATATTGTATATAACAAAGATTTAAGTTGATTCTGGACAAAGAAAGATAACTCCAATTAAAAAAAAATCTTGCTATTGCACAATATTTTGCAATTAGATATTTCTTGCTTACTATTCTGGACAAAGAAAGATAACTCTAATTAAAAAAAAATTTGCTATTTCACAATATTGTGCAATTAGATATTTCTTGCCATTGCGCAATACTGTGCAATTGAAAAGACTTGCTATTGCACAATACTTAATATAATAATTTTAGATCCTGATTTGGACCAACTTGAAAACTGGGCCCATAATAAAAAATCTAAGTACATTTTTGGATTCAGCATATCAAAGAACCCCAAGATTTCAATTTTTGTTAAAATCAGATTAAGTTTAATTTTGGACCCTTTGGACTTTAGTGTAGACCAATTTGAAAACAGGACCAAAAATGAAGAATCTACATACACAGTTAGATTTGGTATATCAAAGAACCCCATTTATTCAATTTTTGATGAAATCAAACAAAGTTTAATTTTGGACCCCGATTTGGACCAACTTGAAAACTGGGCCAATAATCAAGAATCTAAGTACATTTTTAGATTCAGCATATCAAAGAACCTAACTGATTCATTTTTTGTCAAAATCAAACTAAGTTTAATTTTGGACCCTTTGGACCTTAATGTAGACCAATTTGAAAACGGGACCAAAAGTTAAGAATCTACATACACAGTCATGATAGTTAGATTCGGCATATCAAAGAACCCCAATTATTCAATTTTGATGAAATCAAACAAAGTTTAATTTTGGACCCTTTGGGCCCCTTATTCTGTTGGGACCAAAACTCCCAAAATCAATACCAACCTTCCTTTTATGGTCATAAACCTTGTGTTTAAATTTCATAGATTTCTATTTACTTATACTAACGTTATGGTGCGGAAACCAAGAAAAATGCTTATTTGGGTCCCTTTTTGGCCCCTAATTCCTAAACTGTTGGGACCTAAACTCCCAAAATCAATACCAACCTTCCTTTTGTAGTCATTAACATTGTGTTTAAATTTCATTGATTTCTATTTACTTAAACTAAAGTTATTGTGCGAAAACCAAGAATAATGCTTATTTGGGCCCTTTTTTGGCCCCTAATTCCTAAACTGTTGAAACCAAAACTCCCAAAATCAATCCCAACCGTTCTTTTGTGGTCATAAACCTTGTGTCAAAATTTCATAGATTTCTATTAACTTAAACTAAAGTTATAGTGCGAAAACCAAGAAAATGCTTATTTGGGCCCTTTTTGGCCCCTAATTCCTAAAATGTTGGGACCAAAACTCCCAAAATCAATACCAACCTTTCTTTTGTGGTCATAAACCTTGTGTTAAAATTTCATAGATTTCCATTCACTTTTACTAAAGTTAGAGTGCGAAAACTAAAAGTATTCGGACAACGACGACGACGACGACGCAGACGACGACGCCAACGTGATAGCAATATACGACGAAAAATTTTTCAAATTTTGCGGTCGTATAAAAACTTAACACTGTGCAATGAACTGTGAAATTGAGGTCATGGTCAAATAAAACCTGCGGGACTTACATATAGATCATAAAATAATTCCATACACCAAATATAGTTGACCTTTGGCATATAATATTAGATAAAAAGACCAAAACTTAAAAACTTAACTTTGACCACTGAACCATGAAAATGAGGTCAAGGTCAGATGACATCTGCCCGCTAGACATGTACACCTTACAATCATTCCATACAACAAATATAGTAGACTTATTGCACAAAGTATGGGAAAAATAGACCCACTGAACCATGAAAATGAGG
This sequence comes from Mytilus galloprovincialis, assembly GCA_037788925.1. NCBI lineage: Eukaryota > Metazoa > Mollusca > Bivalvia > Mytilida > Mytilidae > Mytilus > Mytilus galloprovincialis. Next base: position 23,092,077 of record CM075341.1, read on the forward strand.
TCAAGGTCAGATGACACCTGCCAGTTGGACATGTACACCTAACAGTCCTTCCATACACCGAATATACTAGCCCTATTGCTTATAGTATCTGAGATATGGACTTGACCACCAAAACTTAACCTTGTTCACTGATCCATGAAATGAGGTCGAGGTCAAGTGAAAACTGTCTGACAGGCATGAGGACCTTGCAAGGTACGCACATACCAAATATAGTTATCCTATTACTTATAATAAGAGAGGATTCAACATTACAAAAATTCTGACCTTTTTTTTCAAGTGGTCACTGAACCATGAAAATGAGGTCAAGGACATTGGACATGTGACTGACAGAAACTTCGTAACATGAGGCATCTATATACAAAGTATGAAGCATCCAGGTCTTCCACCTTCTAAAATATAAAGCTTTTAAGAAGTTAGCTAACACCGCCGCCGCCGTAGCCGCCGCCGCCGGATCACTATCCCTATGTCGAGCTTTCTGCAACAAAAGTTGCAGGCTCGACAAAAACTATAAGAGTCAGTTGAAAAATGCTTAACAAATCAAATGGACAATAATACAAGTGGACTTGGCCGGGTACTTGTACATCCCAACAGATCTGAGAGTACACGCAGTTAACTGACAGCTAGTTCAAAGCCAATAACAACTAATAAAAAAATCATGCATCTAAGCCATTTAATCCTTGGTCTTACTCTTTAACATAGAAACAAACCAAAAACAAATTTTCAAGTGTAAGGTTTGAACCAGCTCATTGTTCAATACAGGCATTTAGTTATAAGCCATTTCAATTGATATTATATAGTGAGTATTTTTATGTTGTAATGTTACACTACTGTCTCAGGATAGGATGAAGGTTGGTGCTTGTTAAAACATTTAAACCTGCAGAAGATATTGTTTTGCACTTGTCATAAGTCTGGACTCAGGACCCTGTTGTTCAGCGGTTTGTTTGCTGGTGTATTGAATAGGTCTTTCTGGTTTATCGTTTTTTATATAGATTAGACCATTGGTTTTCCTGTCTGAATTGTTTTACACTATTCATTTTTGGGCGCTAATTATAGCTTGAAGGCTGTACTTTGACCTATAATGGTTTACTTTTTACAAATTGTGATTAGAATGGAAAGTTGTCTCATTGGCACTCAAACCACATCTTTTTTTCATGTTCAAATTATAAGCATAATCATTAAGATCACCAATGCTCTATCATATTCATGTACATACAGATGTCTATCGTATCGTTATATCATCTTTCTTCATAATCAAAAGAACTAGTTCAAACTGATTTATAAGAGTCATAGGGCAAAAATTGATGAATAGATTCATGTAAAAAGAATCCTTTCCGCTAAATGATACATATGAAAGCTCATCACATATTCACGAAAACTCATTAATTTTGCACAAGCTGATCAAATTATTTCCTAATTTGGTGAGAAATATTGAGTAATATATTACTATTTAAAAAAAAGTTTGTATATGACTTCAAACAAATGCTTTCATGCCAATAAATTTAAGAAATTTTAGTACGTTTTATATTATATCAATACGTATATATCATGTAAATACATATAAACCTTTTATGAAATCAATAATTTATAACTCCTTCATTTTTTATCAATAAATTTCTAAATCTAACCACACAAACATGATATGAAATGAAAACTTTAAAGAGAAATTTAAATGTACAAATAAAATGTCTGGTCAATTCAAGCACTGGTGTAATATATATATATACAAGTCAATCATAGACCAGATTAAATGTCACACTTGCTTGAACAATTTCTTTAAATGAAATACATTTTACAAATAAAAATCTCTGTTTATCTACCACCAATTTAAATACACAGGGCAGATTTGCCTTTCACTTTAGAAATTAGCATATCCTTTGATTAGTTGTCAATTGCATGGTTACCTATACCCAACTCGTTATTGTTATGACTGAGGTGATTAGGAACTTCCAATTGTAAAGATGGAATTAACTTAGATCAGTTTTTGGAAACTATTTGTTCATTTATTTGCTGGGATATATTTACTTTTTCTCAACTATGGAGGTAACTAATTAATTTTTGCATGGTACACGTAATAGAATGTGTAAAAAGATATATGTTATTTCATATATTTACATGTACCCACCAATTCAAAACAATGTACTTTAAAGAAGTACGAGACAGCTCACTTTTTTAACAGTTCTATTGTACACGTTGAAATTGCTCTGTTATACCTTTTTATTTTATAAAATAGAAAAACGTTAAATAAGAACTTAAAAATTAAACTCAGTTTGCTGGTCTTGTATAGATTAGTCATTTCACATTAACATGATATTGTCATAAATATGAATGAAATATTTGCCAATGGACATACGTAGCCATCATTTAATCAACAATCAAGAAGATAATCATATTTTTCCTCATGCACTTTCCTATATAAGAAAAGCTCAGGAATTCAACATGGTTTGACCACTTACAAGTAGTAACTATACAATTAACTGCAGTTTCCTATTAACAATTACTTTCCTTTCTACAAATATTGACCAAAAATAAGTAATAAAGATCCTATTAAATTTGAAAGATCTGAATCAACAAGGTTACAAGGATTTTTTGCTTAAAGAAAGCCAAATTTAGTTATCATTTGGAAACTGTATGCTATCAATTTTTTATTTTTTTTATTTAGCCAGTTATCATTTGGAAACTGTATGTTACCGTTTTTTAATTTAAAAGGGCACAATTCATGATGAGCACTTATTTCAAACATGTACAAACATCCTATTAATAATTAAGTATTTATTGCAAAGAGGGATCACACTAATGGTACAGGAGACATCATAAAAAAGGGGGATTTCTTTTACGAAGCATAAACTAGTCAATCCTAACAAATCAAACATGAAAACTCTCAGACTGTACTGTTATGTTGTTATAGATATGCACAAAATTAAATGCTTAAAGTCTAATACCTCTTCATTTTATCCTCACAACCAGGTACATTTTCATTTTTAATTCAATTAAAATTTCTTGGCTGTTCTGAAGATTATTTAGATTTTAATTAAGTGCTATTATATACCACAGATTACGATTTGATTACGATTTACAATATCACTATACACAATTTGGTTTTGACTTTGTCTGGGTATTAAAACCTGGGTTACAATGATTAAGTCTAAACACTAGCATAATACTAGGGTATTTTCCAATACTTTTCATGACTAACGTGTCCCAGTTTAAATATCCAATATACTTTCAATATCCTTTATCTAATATATATTTTAGAATTTGAATATAAGCTTCAAACTGAAATATAGAGGAACAATTACTGTTTCTATACCTTCAGCTTAATTTAGCATCCATTTTTTTTTTGAAGCATGATCTATTTTGTGATATACTTATGATATTCCAATATCACATCTGGCATAAAAAAAGCAAGATTTTGCATTATTTTTGGCTGCTGTCACATTCACCAATACTTTCTGTTTGGGTTACTCACCCAAATTTGTTAATAATTAAGGAACTAGAAACAAATGTCATATAAGTGGAAGGTTGATCTAGCTATACAACCAGGTTTAACCAACAATTTTCTTTAGAAATGTCTGTACCAAGTCAGGTATATGACAGATATTTGTCACTTGTTCTGTTGGTTGAAACATTTAAGTTTGTGTTTTTATAAACTTCCCATTATTTAATTTACCATGTAGTTCAGTATTTTTGTTATACCTTTTAGTAGGCAGGGTATATCCACATGTTTTCTAGCTTGTAAATGTTACACAAACCATTTCTTTAAAATTAAGTATACTGATTTCTTCTTCTTGAAATAGAATCATAATCAGTTGTCATAATCTTAATTTCCAATCAAACGTAAAGAGATAATAATAGAATTTCCTTTCTCAGCACATCAATATAAATCATGTTATTGATGAAATGTCAATCAAGTAAATTGAATGTAGATTACGAAATTTCTGTGTGAATTTATTATTTCAGTTATTAAAGGAAGGACAAAAATATGCGATAATTATTACAATTTCATGAGATGCTGCATACACAAAATTGATATCAAAATTTGGCAAAACCTATATATCCAGTCTTAATATTTCTCAATAAAAAAATGGACAGAGAGTTGTCTCATTGGCACTCATACCACATCTTCTTATAACTATCACCATCTATTTCCAGTGATGGTTAACATCTTAAATGCAATTAAATGATATGTGAAATTTTGTCTGTACTACTGGACAGGATGAAACTTGACTGGTGCAATATTTCTTTATTTGAAAAGTGTCAATTTAACAAAGACTGAAAGTAAAAAAAAAACAATGGTGGTATTACTCCTCAATGTCAACAGAACATCAAAGAAAAAAACCCTTTAGCTTGGAAAAAATCAATCACTCTTTCTTGATTTCCTAAATACGGTCAATCGAGAAATTGTTACAGCTAACATATAACAACTTGTAAACTGATTGTAAATCTTGTCCAAAACAATTAACCATTTATTATAATTAACATGATTGAAAGCCAATCAATTATAACCTTGATTGTTATCTGCATTAAATGCTTAAACAATTGATTTAAAATTACCCCAATTAACCCTACAAGGGTTACTGGAAGGTTTTTTTTTAATTACTAAATCAATTAAACATGTAGGAGAACATTACATCAAACTGGAAATAGTTGATTGGAATCAAAATTTCTGGAAAAGAAGAAGGAAGCACTGTAGTATCATTCTTAATCCTTTAACAGGACTAAAATTTAAAAAAAAATTTATACTATTATAGCACTCACTGTATCCAAAACTGCTTCAGAAACACATAGGTAAATTCACAAATGATAAACAGTTTGTACTTAAAGAAAATTTTGAACCCTACCACAAAATAAATTTAGATTTATTATAATTACTATTTTCATTAACCAAGAAAATCTCCCCCATGAGACCTCCCCAAATGTGCATTGTCAGGTGAAATAAAAGTACCCCTGTAATTCTGACATAAGTAGAAATGGATTTCTATATCTACCTGTGTTGGACTGATAAAATTGGTTCAAGTGAAAAATTGAGATAAAATATATTGACGAAATTGTTAGCACTCACTGGGATATTAAAATACCATAAAAAGATCAATAACGAAAGCCTGGTTTGACAGATCGAGGCATTGATAATCGGTTTTACTCAAGTTAAATCCTAAAATCAAATACATTTTGACAACGTTTCAACTGGAAACATGAGGCTTGTGTAAAATCTAGATAGAAATGTTACTAGTTGTAAATATTTGAAAACAACTTTACCAAAGTGTGGAAAACATGATTAAGAAGGCTAGATTTAAGAGAACTTTAGTTGAAAACAATGAAAAGAGTAGCAATTTTAAGGTAAGAGACAAAAAAATATTTTTAGCACAAGTTTTATTGTGACTTTCAATATAACATGTAAAATTTCTTTTTTCAATCATTAAGATAAACAGATTTAATCAGCAAAGTGTATATAACTCCTTAACAAATAAATAAGGGTTTGTTTTAGGAACCAAATGTTTGTACATGTAAAAGTTGAAAGCAGACTATATAGAGCACAACAAAATTCTTTTAATGAAAATTACTAAAGAAAATTGAAAGTTTAGAAGTTTAATCAACAGAAACTCCTCTTTCAACCAGGAACACTATAAAAGTCTTGTAAAGCATTGTTTCATATGTAAGATATTTTAATAACAAGAGCCTGGTTTGACAGATCGAGGCATTGATAATCGGTTTTACTCAAGTTAAATCCTAAAATCAAATACATTTTGACAACGTTTCAACTGGAAACATGAGGCTTGTGTAAAATCTAGATAGAAATGTTACTAGTTGTAAATATTTGAAAACAACTTTACCAAAGTGTGGAAAACATGATTAAGAAGGCTAGATTTAAGAGAACTTTAGTTGAAAACAATGAAAAGAGTAGCAATTTTAAGGTAAGAGACAAAAAAATATTTTTAGCACAAGTTTTATTGTGACTTTCAATATAACATGTAAAATTTCTTTTTTCAATCATTAAGATAAACAGATTTAATCAGCAAAGTGTATATAACTCCTTAACAAATAAATAAGGGTTTGTTTTAGGAACCAAATGTTTGTACATGTAAAAGTTGAAAGCAGACTATATAGAGCACAACAAAATTCTTTTAATGAAAATTACTAAAGAAAATTGAAAGTTTAGAAGTTTAATCAACAGAAACTCCTCTTTCAACCAGGAACACTATAAAAGTCTTGTAAAGCATTGTTTCATATGTAAGATATTTTAATAACAAGTACATGATTTAACAAAGTTAAAAACTTTATGCCTCTGGTCATGACTTTTTTAATACAATAATTAGATCTTTAAACACACAATTTATTAAAGAAGCTTAAATACTTAAATTCGCAGATTAATTTTGAATGTATAAAATTGTATTTATTTACATATATTAAGTAACTAAGTCAGTACGACAATAATAATTTCACCATATTACACAGAGGGAAGTCTGGCTTCAAGATATGAAGGTAACAAATCTAAAATTTTGTAATTTGTTTTTGAAACAGCACATTTCTTCAATTGGGGGTACATGTATAATGTTCATCAGGATGCCATTTATATATATTTTTGGTTTACCCTTGTAGTGTATATCTATTACACATACACATTATTCAAACTGAATTATCTATTTAATTAATTTGTAAATACTACAAAACATCACGAATACCAAAAACAACTAAAATACATTAGAATATAAATTAAAACATTCAGTATAAGTTTCTGATGGAATAAAGCATGTTCTATTGACAATATTTCACAGAAATAGGCAACCCTTTTTTAGGATAAAAAATCATGAAGCTACTTTCAAAATTGTACAGTTGGAAAGAGCATTAAACCTAGAAACTCCATGTTTAGTGAGTGCTAAGCTTTGTACATGTGAAAGAATCACAACATCTGTCTGTGGGGTTAGAAGGTGGTCTATTTCATGGCAAAATTTTCTCCCTAATACAACATTTACTGTCTTTCAAGTGGCCAAAAAAAAAATCAACTTGTCTAGATGTAAAACATTTTTCAGCAATAGAAAGGCTCCCATAAAATGACTTTAAATCAACTAATGCTTAGAAAAGTTAATTTAAACATATGCATTTATAGTGGATTGGGAAACAAGTTATTGCAACTTATATTAATCACTTTCCACTTTGAGGGTGCGAGTGCTGCCTTGTAGCAGCATTAGCCTGCTCTTTTTCAAAATCTACAAAGGTGTCTTTTACATGCAAGAAATATGACTCTCCCTTAACAGGGGTCAGCCATTTATCATCTCCTGACAAAAGACTATCATTGTTTCCTCAAGACCATACTCACAAATGGTGTCAAGGGAGAGTCGAAAATTCAGTCCCTGAAATTTTCTCCCCAAAGCAGGGATTGAAAATTTAGAAAAGTTGTGAATAAATCATATATACTTATAAAGACCATCAAAGATTTACCATTAACGCTTAATTATTAAAAGACTAAAAGGTATTTAGATATAATCAAAACCACTGATAAGGTTTCAATCTTGATACATTATAGGTTTTTGAGCATTCAACCCCTTTTGAAAATAGATGATAAAAATAAAGGTAATATTAAACATATTTTTACAAACAAAATGACCCCCATAACACCAGCATAATAGACAGCAAAAACAGAGGTGTGTAAACAATAGTATATAATATGGTTAATATTTAAAAAATGTCACCCTATTCATGACAGTGTGGGAATTCATTTATATTCCTATCCATCATTGTCCATACTTCAATCTAATATGTCAGTTACTATTCAATCAATTAATTTATAGAGTTAAAGACATTTAAATATATATTTAATTTATCCTTGATCAATGTTTTGTCCATACAAGTACAAAATATAAATACCACCTTACGATCAGACAAAATAAATACAGGCCGTCAATAGGAGGTTTTAACTCTGCAAATCAGATTATGTAATATATCCTGATACCAAATTTTATCTCAAGATTTTATATAATATCAAGCACCATAACCCATCCATCAAAGCCACATTTAGGGAAAGTTTCATTAAACTTATTATTAAACCTGGTCTTGTGATGGTAGTCAAATTAGTCAAGTAGTATGTCTGAAATTTAAACAAACTCTCAGTAAAAGTTAACGCCCTGTCTGTCAAATAAAACATATGGTTATGTTTTTCCAAGACCAAATGCTTTCAGTTATTCTTTGATCAGGGTCAAGTTATCGTCATTTTTTCCTCTGTTTGGAACAATTTTATCTCTCTCTCTCTTTACATAATGTTGTCAGAGTAGTTCATGATACACATGCACATACAGACATATGTACGTACATAGCATGACCTATAGTTGCTAACTTCTGTGTCATTTGGTCTCTTGTGGAGAGTTGTCCCATTGGCAATCATACCACATCTTCTTATTTTCATATATGAAGACATTTCAAGCATTCTTGAAAGTAATTATACAAAGACCTTTCAAATCTATGCACAAATCATTAAGTACTATTTACTTGCATCACATAAATAGGACTACTCTACAGAAATATTACTGGTATGAAAAGCTTCCCTGCAGTTCTACTTAGAAACCAAATTGCAATTAATAAATGCATTATATTTGCTCTTATTTTTGCCTTTGAAGGGGTTTAAAGGAGCATGAAAATGATAATTTAAATGGTATGTTGTTAATATTTGTTTGTAAAGTTGTCAACAATAAGATATTTAAATCATTTGATCAATAATTTATTGGGGGTCATTTGGGGGGAAATTCTTTTTTTTTTTTAACTTTATAAGTTTTAGTGTTTGTTCAACAAACACTAAAACTTATAAAGTTAAAAAAAAAAAACTTTGTTGGTGTTAATTTCTTCCATTTCTGAATGGAGTACATTGACATGAAACATGTAAAAGGAAACTTTTTCATTATAAATTTTAAATGTACTATAAAGTTTCTCATTTAAAGTTTTGAAAATTCTTTTTATACATGTATGTTTTCAATAAGAATATTTTAGATTTAATAAAAAAGAATTCAAAGCCTTTTAATTCCTTTATTTCTAAATTTCTGAACGTTGTTTCAATTTATTATTGACACAGTGTCACAAATATAAACATAGATTGAGTCTACCTCAAAATTCATTTTTATAAATTACGAGAATGCATAAACATGTCCTTTTAATAAAATATAAATTTTATTTGCCTAGACAAGTTCAGAAACAATTTACAACCCAATATAAATCTGTATCAAAAACCTATTAAATATAAATAAATGTGTAACAAACTGCCAAGATATAAGTTACCCTTATAAAACATTCATTAACATATATATTGAGTTTCTACTTATAAAGCACCTAGCAATGAATATTTAATTTTCATTTGACAGACAGAAAATTTAAGCCCTCTAGTAAAATAAACCTAAAACACAATCAATGAATTATCAAGGTTTTAATAGATTAGTACTTATTAGATAAATATATGGAACGGACAAAAAATCAATGATTATTTGAATTTATATCGATGAGGATTTTATCTTGTTTGAGCTATGAAGGACTCATGGAAATGGAGAAACCTTCATTTCGTTAACTTACAATTTTTATTATCAAAAATAAGAATTAACCTTTTTAACTATCAATGGAAAACCATTCAATAATTACCGAATACAAAATGGATGTGTCCTAGTTATCCACAAAGATCAGATGTTCAAGCACTTAAAATTCTTACACTAAAAAACTCAAAATACCCTTTTTTACTTTTCAGAGTCCAACAAGAAGTCAGTCAGGTAGTAAGCCTGGATCCCCTAAGGCAAGATCACCACGGAAACAATCTCCTTCTCCAACAAGAAAGGGATCTGCTAAGGGATCTCCTACAAGACCCAGGTCTGGTAAATCACCAAAAAGACCAGAATCTGGAAAATCACCAAAAAGACCAGAATCAGGAAAATCACTAAAAAGACCAGAATCAGGAAAATCAGACACAAAAAGTAACAAATCTGCTAGTCCAAAGACTATCAAGACCTCTACACCAAAGGATAAAAAGTCTGATTTAGAAGGGAAAGGAACAAAAGAAGCTGCAATTAAGAAGAAAAAGACAGTAGAAATAAAGGAACCTAATGAGACAGAGGATGGCTTGAAAATTAAAAACTTGTCAAATCAAGGATTGACGAGGGTACCTGGACCTCTTCTAACAGGTACAAACATACTTTACATACTTTACTTGAAGAACATACATCTCATTGATACTGGTATTTGTTATACAACATTAAATAAGGGGGGGACTTAATACACAGAGATATTTATTGCCTGTATGCTATTTTGATAGTTTTATGTAAATTTTGAAATCTAAATGTTAAAACTTTAACTTGTTACTCAGACAAGACAAAACATAACTACAGTAACCAGTAGGAACAAATTAGTTTTTATTTATAACTATTCTGTCTTATTATCAACGTAAAAAACTATCATTTGAAATCTTTACAATCTATCCAATTTTCTGTCAAAAATAGAAACATCAAATACTTTTTTTGAAAGAAGACAGAAAAAAAGACCTTATAAGTTTAGAAACAATTTAACATTAATGGTGCTTTTCAAACTAAAGTAGAATTCAAAACATAAAAAAGAAATTACTTTTCTTTTAAAAGAAACCAATTAGCAGAAAACAATAAATTATCTGCTAAAAATCAATACATGTTTTGTGAACTACAGCCAAAGATAAGTCCGTACGTCACCATTCTTGATATTTTTCTAAGTGATTTTTTACAAACATGTGAAAGAAGATATTTTTGAAGAGTTGTAATAGTTTTTGATTTTCATAAATTCAAAAGGCTCCAAAAAATAGATACATTCTTCTGTGTAAAAAATGAAGTCCCTTGAAAAAAACCCATTCCAAACTAAAGTCACTCTATAGCAGAAACGCTGAATATATATTAGTTTTTAATTCTAGACAATTAAAGTTATTTTCCTTTTTTCAGAGAAAAACATTGGTATTGTAAACTTATCAGCTAATAACCTAAGTTCGTTACCTGCAGACATAAAACGATGGACAACAGTGAGAAAATTAGATATCGGCAAAAATGGTCTTAAATATGGTCTGCCAAAAGAAATGGAACAAATGGTTAACCTACAGGAACTAATACTAGCTGAATGTAACATGCCTAGAATTCCACCTGTAGTCTGGCAAGTTACAAGTCTACTGGTACTGGATATAAGTCGAAACAAAATTGATTTCCTGCCACCAGAAGTAGGTCAACTTATAAACTTACAGAAACTCAACTTAAAACATACAAATATTACTGGTCTACCACCAGAGATAGCATTGTGTCAGGAACTAGAAGAAGTACTATTGTGGGGTAATACGATCGAAACACTCCCAGAAACGCTGCCTGTTCTTCACAAGTTAAAAACCCTCGCTTTAAATTACAGAAGTTTCTGCCGCAAAGTTGGAGATGTTTTGGAGGAATTTCTACATAAAGGCCAGGTTCCATCAGATTCAATTCCAGAATTTGTTTTTGAACTTCCTGCCCTAGAAGTGCTTGATTTAGAAGCAACCAAAATAAATAATATACCAAAGACTGAAAACTATGGTTTACGGGAGATGAATCTTAGTTGTAACTTTTTAAGTGTACTGCCCAAAAATACTTACAACTTAACAAGACTGACAGTTTTGGATTTATCTAAGAACCAATTCAGCACTTTACCAGATGAACTCGGAAATGTTAGGAGTTTAGTCAGTCTTAAACTAAGTCACAACTCCCTTGTTGCCATACCAACAACAATATCAAACTTGCAAAGTTTACGTGAATTTTTCATAGCAGACAACAACCTTAAACATCTACCAATCACAATCAAAGGTCTAAAAAATCTAATAACTTTAGATGTGGAAAAAAATGAAATCAAGAAACTGCCTGATGAAATATGTGACTTAACAAAATTATCTACATTAAACATTGCAAAGAACCAGATTCATTCACTCCCAATGCATCTACATAACCTTGAAAACTTGACCGTGGCTCACAGCTATGACAAATTGCAGAAATATGGATTGTGGTTGAATGGGAATCCCCTCAAATATCCACCTAAAGAAGTCTGGAGGACGTCCGAACCAAAAAAAATCTTTGACTACTTAAAGAAACTGGCTATAATGAAAACCGAGCATCTACAACGACAAAAATTAGCTATTATTGGAGAATCTCAATGTGGGAAAACCAGCTTTGTAAATGGTCTGGTACACAGCAAGTCAATGCTGACAAATAGTGAATCTGAGAAAACAAAACTTGTAGAACAAACAATTTGGAAATCGGAAAACATGGTTGACTTCATCATTTATGATTTCAGTGGAGATCCAACATACAATGCCCCATCTGCTTTATTTTTGGATCAGAAAGCTTTGTATATACTGGCATATGACCACAGTAGCTATAGCATTGAAAGACATCAAGAAATGATTGGCAAATGGCTTGACTACCTTAGCTTACATGTACCAGGGGCAGTAATCAAACTCGTTGGTTTGAAAAGTGATCTATGTAGATATCCAGGTCAAAAAGAGGCTGAAGAAGAAAATGAAGAGACAGAAAAGGATGAAGAAGATGAGGAAGAAAACCAACAGAAGAAACATGAAGTAATAGAACAAACAAAGCAAGTCTTACTGGAACAGGTGACAAATCACCAAACAAGAGCAAAAGACAAACTACTGCTGGAACTCCAACTGCTGGGTCAGAAAATAAACGAGGCAAGAGGAGCTAAGGACTATGCAAGTGATTATTTATCACATCTGGAAGACAAGCGCCACCTAGTGGAAAAATTACTGACCAATCCAGTTAATGTTATTCAAGATGTTTCAACTGTCAGCAGTATGGATTGGTTAGTCGGATTCAAATCACTTGTAAATAGCCTTGAACTTTTAGTTCTCAATTCAACATATTTCCCAAACGCAAAAAGATATGTATCAGATTCCTGGACCAAAGTCAGCAAAAGGATCAAACAACAAACTAAACATATCTACCTTACATGGGAAGAGGTAATCAAAATCTGCCACAAGTGTGATGTCATGGGAACAGCTGTGGAGGAATGCATGAAACATTTGCATGACATTGGAGAAATTTTGTGGTTAAAAGAAAATCCAAAGCTGAAAAATATAATTTTTCATCTGCCAAGGCGTTTCAGTGATATCATAACATCTCTTTTCCGACATGATTATGATAAATTCTTCGAGCTTGGAGAAGATTCAAAAATTGGGAACCTGTTTGTCTGCAAAGGAAATTTTTCTTTAGAAAAATACAAAGAAGTGGTTAGTTTGTTTCAAAGTCAAGGTCAAATTCCAAGACCATTGCTGAACTGCCTTTGGTTCTACCATAATTTCTCATCAGCTGAATACGATGACCTTTTAACCTTGCTACCCTTGTTCGAGATGTGCTACTCATTGCTGGAACCTGAAGTTCCAGATGGCTGTTACTATATTCGTCCGTTAATGGTGCTCCCTTGGTACAATAAGGGTGAAATTGGCACTGATCTTGTAGAAATGCAATCGACCTTGACAACAACAAACAATGAAACTTTGGCGTTTGAATATGAATTTCCACTCACAATTCCAGACGGAACTTTTGAAAAGCTTGTTTGTGTTCTACAAGACATTGTTAAAACAAGAACTGACTGGAAAGATGCTGTTTATGCCGATTTAGAAACAGGTCAAATATTGATAACTCGTTACCATGACAATAGATCTGAGAGTGAACATGTGACTATCCTCCTAGGAGGTCCAGATAAAGAAAGTGTTGAAAAATCTGTGAGACAATTATCTGAAATAGTGACTGAAGTCCTCAGTAAAATAAAGGGACTTGTTTGGAGAATCAATGCTCCAGTGTCACTCTGGCAAAATCATTATATTTATAGTGGACATAAGGAATGAAGTGACAGATAGTTTAGGGGACAAAATGAATGAAATATATCATAAACTGTTAGAACAGATATATACATGTATCATAGCAACAAATCTGTTCAGAATCAGTTTTCAGTGAAAATTATGAGTTATATGATAACATATAAAATTCACCATTTTTAAAAAGTCTTCTATTAATCTTTTTATTTATTTGTGCAATGAACTGCATTTAGTGTGAAATACATTGTTTGATATACAACTACTGGTATAAAAACGTTTTTTTCTAATCTAAATATTGAGGTACTTCAATAGGCACTCTGAAAAACATATGAATACAATGATACATTTTTATAGTTGCAACTCATAAATGGAAATCAACATCATCAAACACGGTCCAGTGTTCTCCACAGGGCCTTTTAGCATCATGGTAATGTGATTCTATATTGCTAGAATGTGATGTTATCTGAAATTAGTTTCTTATAGATTGTCAATGATTGTGTTATAAATGTGATGCTATATTTTCTTCAAACATGATGGTATTTCATAATTTCCTATTTACCAGGATGATAATAGAAATTTCTGAGGAGAACACTGAAAACACCCTAACTTTTCTATACTTTCAGGCAAATTTAAGGAGTAATTTAACAGAAACCCAAAAAACACAGAAATTTATAGGAAATCTTCTATTCAACATACCATCTTCAGCAATAGACATGTGTTGGCAAATTATGTACAGTGTAAATTAGTAAATTAACATATGTCTAAACAAGTTGACATAGACTATAACCAAGATTAAACAAAACACAAGTATTAACAAGGTTCCTGAATTTGTACAAGCACATGACAGTGACATATTAATTTCTTAAGATCTCATCTTCCCTTTACTGGCTAGACAAGTGCAGTCAAAGTGTACATAAAAAAGATACAATAACTAGAGGCTCTAAAGAGCCTGTGTCGCTCACCTTGGTCTATTAAACAAAGGACACAGATGGATCCATGACAAAATTGTGTTGTAATGATGGTGATGTGTTTGTAGATCTTACTTTACTGAATATTCTTCCTACTTACAATTTGTCTATCTATGTTCTATTTTTAGCCATGGCGGCCATCTTGGTTGGTTGGCCGGGTCATCGGACACATTTTTTAAACTAGATACCCTAATAATGATTGTGGCTAAGTTTGGTATAATTTGACCTAGTAGTTTCAGAAGAGAAGATTTTTGTAAAAGATTTTAAAAAATTACGAACAATTGGTAAAAAATGACTACAAAAGGCAATAACTCCTTAAGGGACCAACTGACCATTTTGATCATGTTTGAATTTTTTGTAGATCTTACTTTGCTGAACAATTATTACTGTTTACAGTTTATCTCTATCTATAATAAAATTCAAGATAATAACCAAAAACGGCAAAATTTCCTTAAAATTACCAATTCAGGGGCAGCAACCCAACAACCAGTTCTCCAATATATCTGAAAATTTTCGTAAAGATAGATCTTGACCTGATAAACAATTTTATCCCATGTCAGATTTGCTCTAAATGCTTTGGTTTCAGAGATATAAGCCAAAATCTACATTTTACCCCTATGTTCTATTTTTAGCCATGGTGGCCATTTTGGTTGGTTGGCCGGGTCACCAGACACATTTTTTAAACTAGATACCCCAATGATGATTGTGGACCAGTTTGGTTAAATATGGCCCAGTAGTTTCAGAGGAGAAGATTTTTGTAAAAGTTAACAGACAACGACGACGGACGACTGACGCCAAGTGATGAGAAAAGTTCACTTGGCCCTTTGGGCCAGGTGAGCTTAAAATACAGTACAGGAAAAGAAATTTAATTCCAATGATAATGATAATTCCAAACAGAGACAACCAAAAGACTAGTACAAGCAAAACAATAATAAACAATACCATATCAAAGGATGATAGGAGTTGCTTAATTCAAGTTTAATTTGCTTTTGATTAAGTTAAGCCATTTCAATTAAAATTTTTAGTGTGTCTTTCTATGTTATGATGTTACACTATTGTTTCAGGTTGGGTAAAGGTTGGCGCCTATTAAAAAATTTAAACCCGCTGTTTCAATGGTTTTACACTAGTCAATTTTGGGGCATTTTATACCTTGCTGTTTGAAGTGAGCCAAGGCTCTGTGTTGAAGACCATACTTAGACTTGTTATGGTTTACTTTTACTACAAGTGACTTACATGCAGAGTTGTTTCATTGGCACTTAAAATATACCATGTGTACTTATATCTATCAATCTGATGATTTGAAATTTTGCAATTGTACATTTTCCTCACTCACATTAACGGCAATGTTATTGCATGAAACATGAAACAGGACCATATGCAGATAAATTCTCAAGACTGCAATATGCAATAACTTACTAAAAATATTTTTACAAAAAATTGAGAATGAATTACAAATGAAATATATTACACAGCATTCATAGTAAATATGCTGCAATCTATGGAGAGAAAACAAGAATGTGTCCAAAGTACACGGATGCCCCACTCGCACTATCCTTTTCCATGTTCCATGGACCGTGAAATTGGGTAATTATCTAATTTGGCATTAAAATTAGAAAGATCATATCATAAGCAACAAGTGTACTAAGTTTCAAGTTGATTGGACTTCAGCTTCATCAAAAACTACCTTGACCAAAAACTTTAACCTGAAACTCCCACTTTCATTTTCTATGTTCAGTGGACCGTGAAATTGGGGTCAAAAGTCTAATTTGGCTTAAAAATTAGAATGATCATCTCATAAGCAACAAGTGTACTAAGTTTCAAGTTGATTGGACTTCAGCTTCATCAAAATCTACCTTGACCAAAAACTTTAACCTGGACGGACGAACGGAAGCACAGACGGACGGACAAACGGAGCCACAGACCAGAAAACATAATGCCCCTCTACTATCGTAGGTGGGGCATAAAAATACCATCATGAAAAGATTTTCAAATTACCATCATAAATATGGGTACTTACAACAGTACCGTTAACCTAGAAATTGTATGACATCAATGGAAAAAGAACTTTAAACAAACTTGTGGCAGATAAACATGGAATATATTTTTTGTATGCTTGGGTGCCTGATTTAAAAAGTAAGATTTGATTAAACTGGTATCCTGAATCAATACATAGTTTAAGGAACCTTAGTTAAATATTGCCAACAATGTAATAGCAATAGCACCTCTATAACAATATAGGCAAGGTATTTATAACTAAGACAATGAAATGCATACTGATATCATAAAAACGTCTGGTTCAAACCAAAAATTGTTTGTTCACTAAAATTTTCAGTATTTAGGAGTTTGAGCCAAAACTTGACAGCCATGAAACAGAAAGTTTGTCGGAGTCTTAAAAACTATAATATAAAATAAGTGAATTAATGTATTTGTCTACTCTAGTAAAATCAAGGTACTCTCATAGCTCATTAACGTCATGAATATGCATTTCATTTTGCAGCTAAACATTATTCACTGACCAATAAGAGTTAATTTACACATCATCAAAGGAATTCATGTTATATGACACAAAATATGTCAAATTGAAGCAAATACCCAAAATATCAAAAAAAAGGTGTATAAAAAGGGAAATAACTCTAAACTTGTTCTGTAACTCATCTTTATATATAAGTAGCAATACATGTATAAAGTAAATTTACATCAATTTCAAGAGGTAAAGACTAGTACGATGTACATGATATTTGGTATGACTGAGTTCTATGATTCCTTTAAAGAAAAGGTCCTTCAGAACAAAACAAAATAATCTCTTAGTATCTCAACTAACCAAAAAGAATTAAAGACAACATCTGAAGCTGAGCTTCAAAATAAACTACATTGATAGGTCTATTTGTGATAAAGAATAAGTTAAAGGATGGACATACAAATAGAGATGTTGTAGACAGATAATAAAAAAATTGAAAATTGTGGTATAAATTTTCAAAACATATACCAGCTGCAAAAACATGGTTGATACATTTCTTTTTGTATATTCATGTCAAATTACTCACCTGCGCATAGAAAGCAAATATCTTTAAGCCTCTGACAGGTGCAAAGAACAGGAATGGTATGGCCATCTCTATCACATATGTAGCAACACAACTCAATTTTAGAAACCATTCTGGAAACTGGTGCCAATACCAGGCCAATGGTGTAGGAATACACTGAAATTACAATTTGGTATGGAAGATAACTCTGTTTCTTAGAACTAATGCTAATACCAGGCATATACTGAATTTGAAATTGCAATTATATGGAAGGAGAGATAACTCATTTCAAAAATACAAATATTTTAGGTTGCATATTAAAATTATACTTAAATTTTGTCTTTTGAGTCTTTTGAACAATTTGTTTTGATCTCTATCAATGATGTGTCCCTAGGTGGTCAAACATGGGGATCAAAGTTAGTAACCAGTAGATTTATCTAACAAAATATCTTACAAAAATATAGTATCTGTATATATACTGTTATATAATAGCATAGGTCTGTGTTTCTGCTTTATACCAACCATATGAGTACTTTATAACTGTTTTTATAGTTTGTTCTTATGTTGTACTGTTACACCTATGCCCCAGGTAAGGGGGAGGGCTTGGCACCAACTAACTAGTTTATGCCTGCCACATTCTACATATGCCTGTCTCAATTCAGGAGTCTGTAATTCAGTGGTTGTCTTTTGTTGCTGTATATCATATTTGTTTTTTGTTTCAACTTTTTGTACATCAATCGTGCCATTAAGTTTTCTTGTTTGAATTCTTTTACATTGCCATTCAAGGCCTTTTATAGCTGAAGGCAGTCTGTGACCTTTAGTTGTAAAATTTTAAGTCATTTTTGTGCCTTGTAAAGAGTTGTTTCATACGACATTGACAATCATACCACATCTTGTTAATTTTTATATAGATCTACACAAAAGAAGCATTGTTTGTGAATCAGCTCTTATTATCAAGTGCAACCTAAAACATCATGAAAATATTAAACAGTTATCTATAATTACAAATTTTTTAAGAGACTTTAAATTACTGCTATTTGTTTCCATTGAATTAAAAGCAATATTCTAAATATGATGCTTTATTAACTTTATTTCAAGAAAGGTAACTTTGTGCAATAACGAAAATGCTATGTACCACTGTGCCAGGTTGTATTTTCATGATAATTTCAGAATCACATGATTAATAATTCAAAATTAAAAGTATTGCATAGATATTACCAGTCAAGTGCTAATATTTTGGGAGTCTTTATCAAATAATATGATTTATACTGCAACTAGTTGTGTTTATTTCCTAAATATAGTAACACAGCTATATTTCGTCCAATGTCAAGTTCATCATGGAGCCCAATCTCCACAGTCAGGGGTTCATTAAGGGATGGAAACAAATTTTACATTTGTGTTACGATTTAAAAAGCTATCAATGTATTAATCTAAGTTGAAGTATAAAAACAATATTAGGTCAATGTCATAAAAATATAAACTTTTTTGTACTCAGCACAAAACTGAGGAAGGTCTCCGTAGAACCTCGTCTTTCCCCAGTTTCTCAGCCTCATACACAAAAGTTTATATTTTTCTGACATTGACCTAATAATGTATATTATGCTTTGTATACTTTTATTTGTTGTTTAGTTGTTTTTCACTTTTTGCTATGGTGTTGTCAATTTGTTTTTGAATTATATGAGTATAAATGTCCCTTGGAATCTTTTGCCTTTCTTTTACTAAACCAACACTTAAACATAATGGGGTATGGACTAACAGGCTCGGACCAGAAAAATTGAATTACCCCACCCCACAACTACTGTAAGGCATAAAAATGAAATATGCTTTGACTACTTCTAAGAATGTACAAACCTGAGATTCAAAGTGCACTGATAATGCTGAAAAATAAATAATATCATAGTTGAAATGACAGAACAAATAACAGACGGAAACAGCTGTCGGTAAAGGAAAGTTACAATTCTAATGCCACATATTTTAGAACAACAATTCTTATGGACAATATTCAAATGGCTTACCCATTTAAAATTTTCTTTACGGCGAAATTTAATCTCAGTATTTGGCAAACATATTTGTTTCTATTAAAGTAATCTTGCAATTAGATTATAACTGTCTTGTATTTTAATGTATATGTAACAGTTTTTAGTGATGGAAGGCTTGAAATCTGCAGGAGTGTTTCATTAACAAAGCGCTTGTTCTTGTAATTTTTTAATTTTCTGCAAATATCAGTCTAAACAGCAGCCATTTAACCAACCAAAGTGTTTTTGAGCAAGAGGTTATAATAATTTACCTGTAAGACCCCACCATGTAGGACAACCACTGGTTAGTTTAACAACACCTGATGCAAACATCAGTCTAAACAGTAGCCATTTAACCAACCAAAGTGTTATTGAGAAAGAAATTATAATAATTTACCTGTAAGACCCCACCATGTAGTACAACCACTAGTTAGTTTAACAACACCTGATGCAAACATCAGTCTAAACAGTAGCCATTTAACCAACCAAAGTGTTATTGAGAAAGAAGTTATAATAGTTTACCTGTAAGACCCCACCATGTAGGACAACCACTGGTTAGTTTAACAACACCTGATGCAAACATCAGTCTAAACAGCAGCCATTTAAACAACCATAGAGATCTTGAGCAAGAGGTTATAATAATTTACCTGTAAGACCCCACCATGTAGGACAACCACTGGTTAGTTTAACAACACCTGATGCAAACATCAGTCTAAACAGCAGCCATTTAAACAACCATAGAGATATTGAGCAAGAGGTTATAATAATTTACCTGTAAGACCCCACCATGTAGGACAACCACTGGTTAGTTTAACAACACCTGATGCAAACATCAGTCTAAACAGCAGCCATTTAACCAACCAAAGTGTTATTGGGCAAGAGGTTATAATAATTTACCTGTAAGACCCCACCATGTAGGACAACCACTGGTTAGTTTAACAACACCTGATGCAAACATCAGTCTAAACAGCAGCCATTTAACCAACCATAGAGTTATAGAGTCATGCTCATGGTGTATAGACATTCTGTACTTCTTTGGTAGCTGAATATTTAATGGTGCCACCAAAATTGTTAGAAAACCTGCTTCCAACAGTAAAATATCCCTGTAAAATAAATTATTCTTTTTTTCAATTTATACATTATATACACAAAATGCACTATCATATTTTAATGACAATTAATGAAATACATGTGACCTATAGTTGATAATGTCTTTGTCCTTTGGTCTTAATTGTAGAGAGTTGTCCCATTGGCAATAATACCACAACTTCTTACTTTTAAATTTTTATACATGTAACTCTTACTTCTAAATTGTTTGTTTCTGGGTTTTTAATTATCTAATACATCTTAGTTGGGTCTTTCTCCTTAATATTATAATATTTGTGCATCACAGATGACAGAATTTTGCTTAGTACTCTCAAGAGTTTGGTAATTTCGATAAAAACTGTTTCTTTCAAAATATTTCCAGATGTATGCAATCTTTAAGTCTTATTTCATTTTATGTCATTAACTTACCACTGAAACCACATAAAAGTTTGTCCAACCTGAAATTACAAAGATATATTTTTATTAATTGAGCATCTTAAATGCAGATCAGATCTGTACTGAAAATAACTCAAAGTTATTTTCATGTACCATCCTTTCAATACTGTTTTTGTTATTTTGGTGTGTGTGTGTCTGTATGTGTTTCTTTCTTTCTTCTTTTTTTTACATGCCTATTGTCTAGATTCAATTGAATATTTGATTGTTTATAATTATACTGTGTATGTGTCTGTTATATATGCACTCCTGCAGCCCAAATTTGGTGAATAAAATATCTTATTCTATACTATAGGTTAATTTTCAAATTATCAAGTAAGATAATAACTAAATAGTCATGTACATTTACAATATCTCACTTTTCAAAAGTTTAAACAATACTTATCTCATCCAGTTTATAAGAATATAGTAATTTAAAATTCAACTGAAGTTAAATATATCTGATTATTATGTATGGTACAAACACAGTACATTGTATATACTGTGGAGTCATCAACAGAGAAGTCCTTATAACAACTACAGACAGATACAGATATACATGTAACATCCAAGAACAGAATTATCTTAATGAAACCTTCCTGGTATGCAGTCATAATATCATCTGCAACAAAACAATCCTTTTTTTTTAATCTTTTTTAAAAAACAACCAAGAGCAAACTCCCAACAAAATAATCACCATAACACCTACTTGGAAAAGATGTCCACAACAGAGCAAATTTCATGACAACTTGAAGTGTACCTGTTAGGGACGACATCAAAAGATCGATGTAGGATAAAAAACTTAAATCAAATAGTTTGGGGGTGGGGGGTCAACATTTCTGCTAGTTTTGTTAATCCAAAATCGATTTTACATATATCCATAAAGGTAAATCAATTTTTCCCAAATTAAGTTAAGAGGGGGGGGGGGGGGGGGGGTCAGTGAATCAAAGCGCGAAAGCGCTGTAAAGGCAGTTAATTACAGGTTGTGTGTATTTCTAGTCCAGTTATATCATTATCTTCCATAGAACAGAGGTGGTTTGTAGAATTTAAGATTAAGAGTTCTTTTGTACCTATACTAGTTCACCTATATCTATAGTCTACTGTTTACAGTATATTTTCTGTGCCTCGCCATGAAATGCATTTTTAGCCATGGCCTTGTCAGTTTGCTTTAAATTTATGAGTTTGACTGTCCCTTATGTGTCTTTCGTCCCTCTTCTTTAGACATATAAGAACTTTTCCTTTTCAATATAAATAGACTATTTTTAATTATTGATTGTATACGCATATTCTATGACTCCCATAAAAAGAAGTTCACAAAGATGGACTAGTTTCTGTACTGTGTGTATAGCAAGAACATCAAGTAACATAATGGTAAATGTACATAGTAACACATCAACTTTTTTGATGACCATACCTGCCAACTGTCAGTATTTGCAGAGTATTTCCCCTATCGAGCTCGAGGCTCCCAAATGGAAATTTTGTAAGAGCAATTTTGTCGACTATTTTAAAGAAAACAATTCAACAATGGCAATGAGCTTGTTTATGCACGAAGAAGCCAAAAACCACATTAGAATATATTTGAAGGGAATCCATGACAAATCGCCCCATTAGCAAATAGCCCCACTTTTTCACTAACTTGCCCCACTTTAAAAAAAAACTGCCCCAACCTGGATAACCAAATCGCCCCACTTGTGAAATGTGTTATATCCCTTAATATTACTCCTGCCAACTTGCCCCAACTTATAGAAAACGATAATATCTAGATAAATATATTATTAACCAGGAAGAATTTACTAATGCCAACTCGCTCCTCTCATGTAAAAAGATGTTATCCCGTTGTATATAAGTTAAATTCCGTTAATATTACTCCTGCCAACTGGTCCCACCTAATGGAAATCAGTGAAATCTAGATAAATATTATATTAACCAGGATGAATTTAGTAATGCCAAATAAAGGCAACAGTAGTATACCGCTGTTCAAAACTCATAAATCCAGGGACAAAAAACAAAATCGGGGTAACAAACTAAAACCGAGGGAAACGCATTAAATATAAGAGGAGAACAACGACATAACACCGCAACGTAACACACACAGAAACGGACCAAGCATCAGACAAAACACCACGAGAATAACAAATATAACATGAAAACCAAATACATGAATTAGGGATAGACAAGTACCGTGCCACGTCTGATCTCAATATCTCAAAAATAAGAGAAAACACAAACGACTCAACGTTAAAATGCAACACACACAGAAACGAACAATAATATAACAATGGCCATCTTCCTGACTTGGTACAGGACACTTTTAAAGGGAATAAAAGTGGTGGGTTGAACCTGGTTTTGTGGCATGCCAAACCTCGCACTTTAATGGCAAAGTTAATTATAACATTGAAATGACAACATATTACAGGACTACAATACAAATAAATAGAACATATTAGACAAAGAAAACATGATTAATAGATAACAAAAAGCATCAGGTTTAAAATTCAATACGCCAAAAACGCGCCTTGTCCACACAGGACTTACAAGTGACGCCCAGATATAAAAGATCGAAAGAGAAAAAAGTACAAAGTTGTACAGCACTGGAGATAAAAAGTTGAAAAGGTTTCGCCAAATACGGCATTGTTTTTATGCCCGGGATAAGAACATTCTTATTATATAGAACAATTCATGCTATTGCAAACAGTAAATTTTATCAAATGAATATGAAAGAGATATACATAAAGAAACTGAAGTATTAACTAATTACAGAAAACTAAACCTGAATACATAAAGCCCAGATATAAAAGATCGAAAGTGAAAAAGGCACAAAGACGCACAGCACCGAAGACCAAAAGCTGAAAAGGTCTTGCCACTCTCCCCACTTATGGAAAAAGATGTTATCCCGTTGAATATAAGTTAAATTTCTTATATTGCATTATGATACAATTAACAGGTTTCTTTTCAATTGTTATGCAAATAACTAAGCTTCAAAACTTAGTTATTCTTCAACAATACATTTTTTTTTAGAATTATAATTTCAGTATATCAATAATAGTAACTAGATATCATTGAGATGGGAGCCATCTCTGTGGGCCCCGCTGTGAATAATGTGCATTAAAAAATTGTATCTTTACCATAGGACATGGGTTTGTCAACTGAAATCAAAGTTTTTGACCTTGACCTTTGACCTAGGAAGTTGTATATAAATTATGACACACCCTTTGGTGTTGGTTTATAAACATGTCAAGTATAAACTTTGAAATCATAACGGTTCTCAAGATATAGAGCGGACACGATCTTCACCACAGGACACAGGGTTGTCAACTGAAACCAAAGTTTTTGACCTTGAACTTTGCCCTAGGCAGTCGTTCATAAATTATGACACACCCTCTGGTGTTGGTTCATATACATGTCAAGTATAAACTTTGAAATCATAACGGTTCTCAAGATATAAAGCGGACACGCTCTTCACCACAGGACATGGGGTTGTCAACTGAAACCAAAGTTTTTAACCTTGAACTTTGCCCTAGGCAGTCGTTTATAAATTATGACACACCCTCTGGTGTTGGTTCATATACATGTCAAGTATAAACTTTGAAATCATAACGGTTCTCAAGATATAGAGCGGACACGATCTTCACCACAGGACACAGGGTTGTCAAATGAAACCAAAGTTTTTTGACCTTGACCTTTGACCTAGGAAGTTGTACATACATCATGACACGCCCTCTGGTGGTGGTTAATAAACATGTAAAGTATAAAGTATGAAATCATAATGGTTCTCTAGATATGGAGCGGACACAAAGTGTTACGGACGGACGGACGAACAGACTGATCACTATAGGGCGACCCGCCTTTGGCGGGGCCCTAATTAAATAAATTTTCGGTTTGTTTGTATTCTGTGTAGATTAGTTTTCATTTTTAATTATATATATATATATATTAATCTAAATATTACCGTTTTTTTTATTTTTAATTATATATATATATATTAATCTAAATATTACCGTTTTTTTATAAGTAGGGCGGGTTGGCAGGAGTAATATTTAACATGATTTAACCAATTTCACATGTGGGGCGATTTGATAAATCAGTTTGTGGCGGTTTTCTTAAAAGTGGGCGATTAGCCAGTGGGGCGACTTGTCCTGCTTCCATTTGAAGGCCCCCTTGAAGGTTTTGTATGACTATATGAACCATCTTTCACGTAAAACCCCCATGTGCATTTTGAAAAGTTGGCAGATATGTTTCTAACTCCAGGCAAAATCTACCGGTATGAATGAAAAAGAAGTTTTCAATTAAGGCTCTGTGGCCATAACAGCTGTCTCATTAGCATTTTAACCACTTCCCATATTTGCAATTAAAACAATAGAAGAAAATTATTCAACGCAAAAACAAAACTTACTTGTAAATATGAAATTCTCTTTACGGTATGAGTTTTTCTCATTGTTTGAGATTGTACAGTAGTACCTGTAACTGCTTATACCTATTTCTTATTCACTTTTGCTTGATAAACTCACTAAATATCATGTATATACATTGTACCACATCTCCTTATTTTTATATGCATTCCAATAACATGAACAATTGTAATTCAATTCTAGATACCAAAGCAAAATGAACTGCACCATTTTCATTCACTAGTATGCATCTTTTGGCAAAATACAAGTTCTTAAATGACACAAGATATATTTATTGATAAAAAAAATAAAATTTAGTATACAACTCTTTAACAGGTATAAAAAAAAAGCACAGCTGTGTCATAACTTGTGAAATCTGTGCTGAAAACATAGACATTGATGTATTTGAGTAATTCCATACATTTGTATGTGAAGCTCAACATTAGCTCGTCAGTTGGTGGTGGACAGTTATAGTTCCTTTCTGCAGGCTAGGATGAATGACTTTTCAGGAAAACCAATTTCACAAATCAAAACTTTCCTCTAGATTTCTCCTACAATATTCATCCAGTTTAGTTCTTTTGGTTTAATTGGACACCGTCCTGATTTTTAATTTTGCAAACCATTCAGTCTCTTGCTTGCAAATGGTGCATGAAAATAGGATTGGTATGGCAGTAGACAAGTCTCTTTAAAGTGGGTTTGTGCCCTGAAAAAAAGTTTTATAACTTAAGTTTTTTTGAAACTTGTGCAACACACATACCTAAATAACTATAACATAGAAGAGAGCATCATTCGTGTCAATGTTTTGTTCCTGTTTACATTGTCATTGATATTTTTTCAGAAAGCCTGAGGCATAGCTCATGAATTCCTGTCATTACATCCTAAATTAACATAATTACTGCTAGAATACTAGTAATTATCAGTATGATATATGTACACTATCATTGTACAGCCCAAGTCTTCAGTATATATCATTGTTGCATTCATTCACTCCTGTGTTCAGTCGTTCAAAAATATTTAAACATCAACAAATGAACTTTAATATTAAAGGACAAGAAAACACTAGAAAAGATACGTACATACAACCCGTGTTTAAGTGTATTTGAAAGAGAAATATATCTGGTTAAACGATGTATAAAGGAGGAAAAAATTGCAGATATTGCATTACAATGCTTTCTACCTAATAGCACGTGGATATGTTTACATATTTAGACTTGACCCAGTATGACCCGTACCTTGTAGGTCACCGCCGTCGTTTAAACACTAGACTACAGTCGTGTATAAGACAATAAAATGCTTAAGCCTGTACTATTTGTGTGAAGTAAATGTGTTTTTTCTGTACATTTAAATTGTTTTACCTGATAGCAAGGACGTATATCTATCCGTTTCCTTCTCAATTCACTTTGTCAATTTCTTCGAGCTCCTTCAAAACATACGTATTACTGCGCCCGGAAGTGAAAAAAATATTAGAAATCCTCGTAAAATAATGCTATTTTCAATTTTGTGGAATCCATTTTGATATATTTATTATATAAAGATAAAAAAAGTTACGATTAATTATGAATTTGCATATCATTATACGGAACGTTTATGGACTATTTTTCCATAGCTGTAAGTCGGTCATTTTGGCGGGAAATCATGTACACATACACACGTAGATTGGCTGGTACCTGATCGTAATGTTACACATCAGATATATCAAATAGCTAATACCCGGAACGTAGTACCGGGAACCAGGATAATACGTAGACAACATAACATAACCGAAATTGAAAACGCTTTACGGTTTCTCGTTTATAAACTGAATTCCGCTTTGAATTATAGAAGATGCAATATTAATCATGTTCAGTCGACTTTTCATTGTTATATCAACGTCTGAACTAATTAAAAAATCTTTAGATCTCAGATAACACTCGAAATTGACCCGACCTCTTTCCACACGGAATACAAATAATGATAGTTTGTAGTCAGGTTGACTGCTAATAATGCAAAATACACATTAATAACAAGTTCTATAAAACGAACAATACACACTGATCGTTTCTTTAATCCCCAATGTAAATGAAAGAAACAAAAACCATATCATACCATAAAAAGAAGAGGAGAAATTCGAACATTTCCGGATCTTTTTCTGGCCAAAAGACCCCCTGCATAGATTGCGTATGAAAAGATTAACCTCATGACTTGAAAGTCAGGCCTTAAAGCACTGCCTTTAAAAAACTATGTGAATTAAGTTTTTTATCCTACACTGAACTTTTGACGTCGTCCCTTATGTTTACAGATATAAGATCAACAACAGAATAATCTTCATTACACACTTTTATTGTACACATGAAGACAGACATAACGTGTACATCAAGGGATATCCTAAGTACACCTACCTGGTATATAGACAAATATAACATCAGACATAATGTGTACATCAAGGGATGTCCTAAGTACACCTACCTGGTATATAGACAAATATAACATCCACATCAAGGGATATCCTAAGTACACCTACCTGGTATATAGACAAATATAACATCCACAAAAGAGTAAAGGCAAAAACATCTCTAGCTGCCTGGAAAAGAAGTGCTGCAAATGAGATCAGTATACCCAGTATACAAAGGAGATCAAGGCCAGTCTCGGTATCTAATCCAATCATTGGCATTAATCTCAGCAAAGTTGGATGTCCATCTAGCAAATCAGCAAATGACTTTGCAGCTAAAAATATAAGATTGTTAATAATGGTCAGCTTTGATAGAGTAACTAAATGAACACAAATAGACTTGGCAATGGCATAAGTAGTGTTGGTAGAGTGTTAATAATTCACAATGTACTGACTCAGATTTAGAGCATGATATGACTTTTTTCTATTGGGGACAAATGCTTGTTTTGTTTGTTGGTGTTTTTTTTGTTTTTTTGATTTTTTTTGTTTTTTTGTTGTTTTTTTTTTTGGAGGGGGGGGGAGTGCTGTCTCAATGACATACAGTGACATATATACAACTTTCAATTCATTCTTTACCCTTTAATTAGAGAATTTAATTTATGAATCACAGCCGTGCATGTACAGTAGTCATGGAAGAGGAATCCTGTTGTACTTTTACAATAGTTTGGTAATAAATAGTACATGTATGCTACAACCTTACTCTAATTTAAAAAGCTTAAAAGTAGAACTTAATTACCCTTCCCAACTGCTAATCTAGCTGGCAATATTCCATTGTCACCATATAAACCTGGAATGAAAGAAATATGGTTAAAAGGTTTTAATATTTCTGGAATCAAAATAAAAATTTATAACATTTATCTCAATTATTTCAGAGTAAAGCAAAAAGTTACTACAACTTTAGATAAACACCTAGAACAGAGTATGATTTCTTTCCAATATTAGAAAAGTAAATGGTACTCAGACTCAACTAAGTAATTGCAGTAGGCATACATGGCATATTAACAAAAATAGACTTTCAATTTATCAGCAGTCAGAAAAGTTAGTTTTTGGCTATCGACGGCAGAATTAAAAACCTAAAATTCTTCAAATCACAAGTATATAAAGGAACCAATCAAAATGCTTTGTTATGTTATAAAATGCATAACAAGTTGTATCATAAGCTGTATGTAAAGAACCAAAATAATTTGAATAGTATAAATTCTATTTCTTTTATCTCCAGTCGCCAATTATATATTCTTAATTAATTAAAAATAGCACCAATAGCTTTATGACAGATGCAGGGAGTAATAAAGACAATCATTTATTGTATGTGTCACCATTCAGTATTTATAAGATATTACAGAGTAGGTCTTCTTCTTCTTCTTCCGAATACGGGAGTAGACTCCTAGGTAGGAGTGTAAAACTTCCCGCAACTTGTGTGTTATGTACATATGGACTTAATTTAAAATATATGACAAAGAAAAATCGTTAATAATAACATATATACATTATGTACAGTGGCTTTGTAGTTTAATAAGTTGTTGTGGAACCTTCAAATGTTAGAGTGGATATGCCACTTTTGATAGGTATTCATTTATAGGATGCTAAACATTGCTGAAGGTCATTGTTCTGTAAGTATAAAATGCTTTAGATTTTGGTGTAGAAACTGATTAAAATTATCCTAGTTATTCATAATATAACTCTTGCTTTCCAACTATATATGACATATATATTTAATACATTATATGTTTTAATAAGTTTTTTTTTATATAAATCTTTCAATTTCATTTCTATAAATGTCTTTAAAATGATGTGCTTGATTTGGTCAAATCTGAACATAACACTCAAGATGGACTTTTATAAATCAAATTGAAATAAATGGCATTTAAAATCTAAGTAATGAGTTATTTATGTATAGCTATTATAAACCCCTTTATGGTTATAAATGTTAAAATCTGAATAAGAGTAATAAACGGATAGTTACCAGGAATTTGCACATATAGTGATGAAAATGCAAGCAAATATATTGCTGCCATGCCCCATAAAAAGGCATTTTTCGTTACTTTGTAAGATGACATCTTTATAATGTATATATTAATAACCAAATCACAATAACAGCCGCTGCATCGGCCCTAACAACACTTTCGGACACAGCTGCACTGAAAAATAGTTCCCTGTTCAACAGATTTCAACTACTAGGTAAATCGCTTATCTGATCATAATTACAATAATTCACACTACAAAAGATTCAATTGTTTTCTTGGTTTAGCTTTGATCCTATAAATCTTAATGCTAAAACAAATTGTCAAAATTGTACTTTCATTTTGTAAGTGGCGGATTAAAATATTCTACTTTCGTTTTTGATGTTACACACTATTTGATTGGATAAAATATTGCAAGGTGCCCCGCTATATCCAATCAAATTGTTCCTTCAATATTTACCATTTTATGTATTAGCGGAAGCGGGATATCCAAAATCAAAATATAAATATAAAAACTACCAGGTATTTAAAATAGTAAAAAAATAGGTGTTTATGAAAGCTTTTATTAGTTGTTCATTACGAGCAACAAGGCTCAAGTAACTATACCAAAACCCGTCCTCTCTAGTTCATCATCATGGAAGGAAGGGAAGTCGACAGTCAGAAAGTCAGATATTTGGGCCGAGTTCACTTGAAACTCTTCAATCGACTTCAGAGTTGATAGATTATCACGTGAACGCACTAGAGTTGATATTAGGAGCTGAAAGATCGGAGTAAGACTTGATGGTTCAGATAGTAATTTAATAACGGCTACAAAATATACAATTGGTATCGCCGTAGCGACGTTACGTAACAAGTAAATGTCCAGAAGGTTTGTGCGTGACGTTCGAGGAATAATCGCAGATATTACATTCCTCCTTAACTTTGAATTAGAAAATGACTTTATAAATGTAAAAGAAAATGTGTAAAATAAAGTTTGATTACATTAAGTAAATAGACCACTTTCGAGTTCATCCGTCACCGACAAAAACTCGTCAATTATACGCGCCTTTATGACGTCATTTACCAGATAGAGGGGGTCACCTGTATCCCTGCACTATTTACGTTCATCAAGCGTCTTAGTGATCGTCATTATGCAGGATAAACTAGAAATAATGTTTGTTCTGTAGGTACATTATGGCAATTCCCTAATGACAGCAATGCTGATTGTCAATTTTGAGAATTCAATTTGCCGAATAATTCGTACAATATAGAATTATAGTTTTCCAACCACTCGCTCAACATTGGAATGGAAGTGACGACGCCCCTAAACGCACAAATGACGTTCACTAAAACCAGAGTTTTTGACGGAAATGCACCGA
Organism: Mytilus galloprovincialis; assembly: GCA_037788925.1. Taxonomy (NCBI): domain Eukaryota; kingdom Metazoa; phylum Mollusca; class Bivalvia; order Mytilida; family Mytilidae; genus Mytilus; species Mytilus galloprovincialis. The sequence goes on from CM075341.1 coordinate 23,123,561, forward strand.
ACTCGAAAGTTGTCTATTATCACAGTCTGTATTGTTCACTAATGTTTTTGTAATAAAGATAAAATATAGATGTTCACTTTCTCAATTTGTATTATAAATTAAAATAGTCTCTATAATGTTCACTAAATTGCATCGGTCTCCTGGTTCTTCTGCTTTATGTTTCAGTCCTGGTTTCCTGACTTTTGTCTCTGTTTTCCAAAGTTCTCTTTATCCGCCCCTCCCGCGCCTGTCTTGCGGGGGCCCTTAATTTTGTATGTCCACTGCCCCCTCCCGCGCATGTCTTGTGGGGGGCCCATTTTCTTCATCTTCCTGTTTCTGTTTTCAGCATACCCTTTGATTTTCTCCTTGCATTGTCTGTCTCTTTCATTTATCTCCTCATATAAGTTTGAGTGATATCTTCTATTAATCTCCTGCTTAGCTGTTTTAGTGTTTTTCTTTTTTAACTCTGTTATTTGCTGTGTTTTGTTGATGGGTTTTCTAAATAAGTTCACATCTTTATTTGCTATTTGGCGTCCTGGTGTGACTTGGTAGTGTTTAAATCCCTTATCAATAGCAAGTTTCTTAGAGTTGAAAGGCGTTCCACTGTCTGGTATTCTCAACTGGTTTGTCTTTACAAAAGAACCATCAGTTCTAATCTGTATCATCCCTAGCTCAATCAGAGTGGATTTGCTTAGTAAGGGTGGAGAATTGATTTTTCCTTTTACCACAATGAATTTTGTCTCTGTGCCACATGTTTTGTTTCTTATGATAGTTTTAAATTCTCCCTTGATTGGTAATGAATTTTGCAGTGTGCTCAACTTGATTTTACTCTTTTCTAAGGCCAAAAAAAAATATATGTCTGTTTCCTGCTGCCAAGGCAAATAAATCAGGGTCGGTAGGTCGGGATTTTTTTTTTTTTTTTTTTTTTTTTTTTTTTTATTATTTTTGCACTCCCTGTCAGATTTGCAGTCGGTTAAATGTCATGTTTGGTTAGGGTCCTGTACCCCAAAATGCTTTAATCCCTTTAAAGAAGCTTTAATTGAATAATCCTCCCGGTTCCGACATTTTTTAAACCTTAATTGTAGCACATTCTGCTGGGAGCAGCCATTTTGATTGTTTGGGCATAGTAAGATACGGATCTGGATCGGACCGGAAACGATTTTTTTCCGGATTTGAATAAAAAGATCTAGGGTTGGGGGGTTTGAGTTAGGGTCGGTCAGGAAACAGGAAACAGACATATATTTTTTTTTGGCCTAATACTGGATTGCCGTATGTTTTGCTCTGAAATTTTACAAATTGATTTTCATCCATTACATTTACATCAGCTCCACTATCAGGTTCCACCTTCACATCTACGTCGTCTATTCTTATTGTCACTGTTTTGTCCATGTCTCTACTGCCTTGTATGGTCTTTACCTTTCGTATTTTCATTATATGTTTGGTCGTTCCTCCAAAATAATCTTCATCTTCATCATAATCTGATATATCTGTATTCGAATCTGTATCAATTGTGTCCTCTGTTGTTTTCTTTACACTTCTTCCTTCTCGTCTAAAATTGCCAGCTCTGTACTGTTGTTTTTTCTTTTCCGCTCTGCATACTGATGCAAAATGATTATATTTCTCACAGTTTCTACATTGTTTACCATATGCAGGACATTTGTTTCCCTCACAATGTTCAAATCCACAATAACCACAATTAGACTTGGTTATATAATCCTGTGACCTATTATAGCTTGACTTGTTGCTTTGTATTTTATTTATGGAACTTGTACCTATGTCTCTGTGATCTCCTTTCATATCCTTCATCTGTAAACATGTGTCTTCCATCTGTCCTGCTTCTTCTACGAATTTATCTAAATTCCATCCTTTGCTTATAGCCCTCTTTATCAAATCCTGATTGGTTATGGTTTGAATACAATGTTCCAATATTCTTTCGTCGCATGTAGCTTCAAACTCACACTCATGTGCCTTTTCTCTCAGTCTCATTACATATGTTACTGTGTATTCATCTCTAAATGGCTTCATTTTTAAAAATAAATACCTGACATGATGTTTGTTCTTCTTTGGCAAGTAATATTTATTTAGTTTGTTCTTTAATACTTTATACTCATCTTCTCCTTCTTCATCTCTTAGGCTTCTTTCCAATCTTGAAATATCTTTTCCTCCATAAATCATTTTGTAAATGATTAATGCATCCTTTTTATCCGCAGGTTCTGTTATTCTGAAATATCTAAATTCCCTCTCTATACTTTCCATCCATTCTTCCCAATGTTTTCCTGTAGATATCTGATCATCCGACTGTATAAATGGTTGTGATCGTAAATTTCTAATTTCCGTTATTACCGTTATCTGCTGGGGCTCTCCTCGGTCCATAATCTCTATATTATCAGTATCTTCTTTTAATTCCTTGTTTTAGCACTATCTTCTTTAAATTCTGTGTTCCGGTAAATTTTCTCTTTATTTACGCTGCTAAACACTGCTTTCTTCTTTGTTTTTTATCCTCGTCGCCATTGAAAGATCGGAGTAAGACTTGATGGTTCAGATAGTAATTTAATAACGGCTACAAAATATACAATTGGTATCGCCGTAGCGACGTTACGTAACAAGTAAATGTCCCGAAGGTTTGTGCGTGACGTTACCAGAATAATCGCAGATATTACAGGAGCAACTCTAGGGTAAGGCCCTGACCAAGCACAAAAAATAAAATAGTCTCATTGGTTTGACGTCATTCAAGAGTTTCTCAAGTTTAACCCGGGCTAGGTGGGGGTTGGAGGTAGCAGGGTTGGAACCAGGGTACGAGGGGTTAACTAGAGTGGTTCAAGTAAAATCGTTTTGTTGAAATCTGAGTAAGTAAAGTTAACTCGAGAGTTTCAAGTGAACTCGGCCATAGAGAAATACATGGCAAAATCCGTATCATATGCCGTATCATCCTGAGATACCAATATCATCCAGAGGGCCATTAAGGCCCGAGGGATGATATTGGTCGAAGGTGATATGGATTTCGCCATGTTTTATACGCTTTATCATATATTTCAACAGGAGAGTATATATCCATTATGGACTGCCTTCTGATCCCTAGCACCTGGGTTACCTTCAGTTCTACTTTTGTCTTGTTTTAAAAGCTTTTAAAGAACTGCCCAATTTCTCATCCGAAGCACCTGGGTTACCTTACAATTTGGGTGCTGTTTTTTTTTTGTATTGTATTTTTTTGTGTGTTTTGTACTGTATTTCATTGAGGTAGTTTTTGGTGGAAGAAGACTTCAAGTCTTCTGAAGGCCAAGGGTGCCGACTTTAAATTCATTTTGCCTCTGTATGCCGCATTCGTTTCTGTGTATTACAATTTCATAACAACTTCTGATTCCTGACACCGATTTTTACACATGATTAAGCATCTGAATCATTTAATTTATAAATAAGAATTGAAAAACAATCACTATCGTAAATATGTACCCTTTTATGTAAATTATTTATAGATTTCATCTCAACTACACGAACGTTATTTGTTTACATGTAACCGGATGTTTTTACTGTAGATATTTGTAGTACGCATGCGTGAATTTGGTATCGGGACAACTCGTCCTGTTTACATGTTCGCCCTTGGTCTGTTCGTTCTGAGTTCTTTCGCTCGTTTAGTACATTCGCCCTGTGTTCATTCTCTTTACTCTTATCAAGGATGTTTTATAATACGTCCTTGCATTTATTAAAAAAATATTAATATTAAGGGTATCGTTAAAAATTTCTAAAACACGATTTAGTGAAAATCATCTGTTCTTTATTTTGTTCCCAAGTTTAGACAATCGTGTTCAGCCAATTAAATTTTGTGTTTCTCATGATCAATTAAGGCCAATTAAAATTAATTGATAGATTTTCATCCCCGCCCGCCCCTCTGAAATCGACCCGGCCCGATTTTTTTTATTTTTAAAAATTCACAATTTCCGGATTTTGTTCCTTTCCGTTACCGGTAACCATCAATAATTTTGTTTCATTCGAACTTCCTGTTTCAAATTTCGGTTTTCATATTTATTGTTTCGAGTACTTTAAAATCATTATGTTGACAAATTTTGCTACTCAATGATGACAATATCATCTACGGTGAATAGAGATAGATTACCAGAAGGGCATGAAATATTCGGGTTACGTGTAATGCGCTGTGTTCAAGAACGCAAATGTCACAAATTGAAATTTTCTGTCATTAGAAAACCGTGTATTTTTTTTAATAAAACATTTACTTTGTGTCAGCAAATTTGGGCTCTGAAAGATTTCAAAAGAGCAAGAATCGTGGAACACATTGGTAGAAAAAAACATAACTGGACCCGGCAAACATACACATTGTGTTATAGAAAGCCCTAAGATTTACCCATGGCTATTGTTTTTGTTGAAAAACACTAAGTAGCCTTAAAAGAGTCATTAAACAACTTCATGTTTTACATTTTAATTATATTTGCTTCAGTCTTGAATAACTTGAGAATCTTAAAAGCACAACCCTACTATTACCAACACTGTTTGAGTTCTCATTTCATTCATAATACTTGTGTTGCATACCATTGTATTTGCATAATTTCATGGGGACTACAAACCATCGTTAAAAAGTAGTCCAACTGAATAGAAAATTTCTGCATGATTTTACTGTTTACTGGAAAAAGTTTCTAAAGTAGCAATTGCATGTAGAACAGTCGTTGCCAATCAGAGATATTTATTTAAAAATTAAAAAAATTATGCACGATTCTTTAAACATGTTTACACATGTACATGGTATAAGCTGCATTTTTTAATTAAACACTTGCATATATATGAAGTCCTATGAAGTTCACGTCACAAGAGGGTTTCATATTAAATAAAATTTAAAAAATAAAATCCTCCCACCCGCCCCATTTTTTTCAAAACTTTGGATGAAAATCTACTAATTAATTTTAGTTGGCCTAATAAGCCAATCAAAAACGTTTTCTCTGAAGATTATTCTAACATGCTAGATTTTGAACTTATGTTGTTTTCATCTAGTTGAAAAATGGGGATTTTCTTCTGTAATCGTTCTTACACAAAGTACTACCAAGTACTACCATAAAGATAATGAATTGCATTTTTTTTTCACTAATTAATTGATACTTGTTGTAACACATTTTATTTTTGTATTCAATTTATTAAATCATTTAAAGGACAATGTACTATTCTTTTTTTTCACAAAAAACAACAAACAGGTTTGGACCCCCCCACCCCGTTATGAGTGGTGTCCCTTAAATGAGGGACTATCCCTAAAACAAGGGGTCATTTTACTGTTAAAAAAAAAAAGAAAGAAAATTTTAAAGATTTTTAACTCAAAAGTGGGAAAATTCATTGGAATATCTTTTCTAAATGAGGCTCAGGGGTCAAATTAATAAAGAAGATAGAAGTTAAGAAACATCACAAAATTCTTTTGACATGTTTTGACCATTTTATACTTGATAGATGCATAGTTCTTGGGGAAATTCATCAAATAATATGAATTTAAAGGTGCTAATTTTTTACAGTGGGTTGTAATGTCTTTCCAATGAGGGTTACGTCTCATTTGGAGAGATGTTCCCAACCTGTTCAAGGTCTATCTTTGTGCATAATTCAAAATTGAAAATTTCAACAAGCATCTAATATTCTTACACAAGAAAATAAATCCTGGTCTGCTAGCTACATGTTCATCTTTTCTACCGATTCAATAACTAGAATCATGCACACAGACTTAAGAAAAAGGCATGTAAAGTCATCATACAAATATGACACTTTTTTTAGACAATTCAGATCATGCAAAATACTTCGCTTAAAATTGTAACCTTTAAAACTGTTGTCTCGCACTAAAAACCCCCATGGGAACTTTCAAAAGTTGACGGGTATGTAACAAGTCTTACTATTTTTATGCCCCATTTTTGGGCATTATGTTTTCTGGTCTGTCTGTCCGTCCTGCTTCAGGTTAAAGTTTATGGTCGAGGTAGTTTTTGATGAAGTTGAAATCCAATCAACTTGAAACTTAGTACACATGTGTTCCTTATGATATGATCTTTCTAATTTTACTGCCAAATTAAAGATTTTACCTAATTTTCACAGTCCACTGAACATAGAAAATGATTGTACAGATGGGAAATCCATGTACTCATGACACATTCTTGTTTGAAGAAAAAAATTACGTCATAACGATATTGAAACAAAGCAGGCTGGGTTAGTGGGGCTGCTTTTATGGTCATTCAAGTAACCTTTTATTCAACTTCCTCCACATCAGAGCTATCAGCTCTTTGATTAAAGCTACATCAGAAATATGAAAATTTGACGTTTGTGACATCACATGCTATACAATGAGGTCATTCAATAAATTGCGTCAATCCCCATCGACTATTTTAGGACACATTTTGAGGAAAAATATTTCTGAAGAAGCTTGCATAAATTAAAACGGATTTTGTGTAAAACTGAAAAAAAAATGAACTGGGGTGTGATAAAGGGTGCGATTAAGGGTAGGGTGTAATAAAGGGTATGATAAAGGGTGCGCATCAAAAATGTGCGATATGGAATTTACTACTAAATGTATGATAAATTAAAATATAATTTACTATTAGTGTTACTACATTTGTATCTCATATTCATATATATGATATAAAAAAGAAGATGTGGTATGATTGCAAATGAGACAACTCTCCACAAGAGACCAAATGACACAGAAATTTACAACTATAGGTCACCACACTGCCTTCAACAATGAACAAAAGCCCATACCACAGTCAGCTAGTAGAGTCCGGCGTACCACAAGGATCCATCCTGGGACCTAGCCTATTTTTGTTTTATATAAACGACATGCCCCAGGGGATTCAATCAACCGTACGACTGTTTGCTGATGACACTATTGCTTATCTCACAATCTCATCCAATGCAGATGCTGCAAACTTACAAAAGGACCTTGACCAACTGGCTGTATGGGAAACAACAGGGCTTATGAAGTTCCATCTAGATAAATGTAATGTACTCACCATCTCCAAGAAGCGAACTCCATCAAAGTACAATTACACACTTCCTGGCCATAACCTTGAACATGTACATTGTAACATTAGCATACATGTAATACTGAGGATGCACTATTTCATCAGATCTTAAATGGGAAAAACATATAAGCTTCATCTGCTACAAAGCCAACAACACCATTAGCTTCTTAAAAAGGAATGTTAACATCTCAAACAAGTCAATTAAAGAAAAAGCATATACGTCCCTTGTCAGGCCTACTTTAGAATATGCTAGTGCAGTGTGGGACCCATACCAGCAAAACAGCATCTACAGATTGGACATGGTGCAAAGACAGGCAGCGAGGTATGTTACTAACAGATATCACAACACCTCATCTGTTAGTAGCATGCTTGATCATCTTGAATGGCCCACCCTATAAGAACGAAGGAAACATAGTCGCTTAATAATGATGTATAAGCTTCAGAACAATTTTTTCAAGTCGATACATCCAGTAAGCTAATTTCGAATGAACGCCCTTCCAGAAATAACAACGAAAAGGCACTAAGAATACCATCATGTAAAACAACTGTACCAGTCAAGGGTCTTAACTTAAATAAGTTATCAGAGAAAAATAACATGCATGTGTTATTACAGACACTTTCATGAGTTGTCTACTCTTTTTTCCTTAATCTGTAATAACATGTTTGTTATCAGTTAAATATATCATAAACATGATAAATATTTTTATCTTTAATGACCACTTGGGAATTCTTAAAAACTTTGCGCAGTAACTTAATATATTACCTTGGTAACTAATTTTCTAATTCCATTAATACAATTTTGATCAACCATGGTAAATCAATGAGACAGGGCTTTTAAGGGCAAACTAAGCTGTAATAACAAGGCTTAAGTTATTACAAGCATGTAACTTACTATATGAAAGTAAATGAGACACTTGGAATCTTGCGCAGTGCTTCATTACAAGCTCTGACTATCATTTCTTACAATGAATTGAAATAAATTGTTATGCATGTGAGAGCAAAGCCTTTAAAGAGATATAGAGAAGCTGCAATAACACCTTTTTGTTATTGCAGGAATACATTTTCTGTAATAACATAGGTGTACTATGCATGATTGGTAAACTATGAGCTGTTATATCTTTGCAAAGATTAGTATACTTAACGAAAATTATAATATCAATAAAACTTGAGAAAAATTTAACAAAATAAAGGTTGTATATTTTCCCTTTGAAACATGTAACATATGTTATCACAGTTTTTTGATATTTTGGCCCACAATAACAACATGTATGTTATTTTTCTCTAATAACTTATTTAAGTTAGACCCTTGACTGTGTACGGAAAGAGTCGTTCTATCTCAGAACAATCAGAGAGTGGAACATCTTGCCCAACTCTACTGTCTCTACCCCGAGTCCTGAATCTTTTAAGGCTCAGCTTCGTCATTAGATTTAAATGACATGTTTTAATTGCACCTGTATATATATATTAAATTGCACCCATTTTTTTTGCTTATTAAATTTCAAAATTATTGTATGCGCTCACTCCTAAATGTGGTAGTATAGTCAACCAGTTGACGGTGGCAGCGTACCGGTAGAAGAAGAAGAAGCTACGCTAAATGTATTAAAGGCAAATGAGGAGTGGTTCTGATCCTAAAATCCTGGGCTTTAAAATATGAAATCCTGATGTCCCGAATTTAATGAAATTTAAATCTTGACATCCCAAAATTCAAAAAAAGAATACCTAGATTCCAAAACTTAAAAGGATCAATTTGAAAATCCCAAGCTTAAAACCACCTGATCCCGACGTCCACGTTCCAAAAAAGTTCCTGCCTCCCTCACAAATGTAATACAATTCATAAGAGAAAACAAACGACTTAATTTATAAAACAACAACCACTGATTTACAGGCTCCTGACTTGGGATAGGCACTTAGGTAGCAATACACAGTAAGAGTTTAGTTTTGCATTTTGGCCCCTATCAGGATTTTTCAATTATGAAAGTTATTGTGTAAAAAAATTATTTTTAGACAGCTGAGTACTTATTTAGCCATCAAAGGTGGTTTATTAGATCATCAAGTTTATTTTTTACATGTTTAATGGGCTATTTTATGTTTGACTCTCTGTATTTTTATAGCTAGACAGGGCCTAAAATAAAATATTGTTTGTTTCCCCAATCCCGACCGACCCTGTAAAAATGGTGCTACTCATAAAATTTTATTGTCAAAACTAAGTCAAATATTATTTTATTCATTTCTGATTTTCAGGCTTGCTCGATCGTCCGATAATATTCAAGCTTTTTGAAAAAATAAAATTATTTCCCTACCTACCTACACACACCTGGCTCAGCAGGGTTGGGATTGGGGAAACAAACAATATATTAATCTAGGCCCAGACCATTCGGTCCAAAAATTAATGTAATGTTTACAACCAATGTTTTTTTTCTACACAAAGTTTTTGATGCAATTTTACAAAAAATTAGATGAAAGACATATGATTTTCATTGGATTTATCAAAAGATGTATGGAAATAGTTTCAGAAAAGGTTTTACTCCAAGTGATTGAAATTCTACTTTTATACAAATTTTGGGGAAATATGTGACATCTTTTCCCCCTTTTTTGCAATATTTTATAACAAATAAATGCAGATTGTTGCCATGGATACACCCAAAAGAAATTATTTTAACCATTTTATATACTGGATATAAAATCTATGAAAGATTCTGAATACATACATGTGCACATACATGTATATGACACAAACAGTAAGCTTGATATTGCAAGAAAGCAATGAAAAGGGGATGGTAAAATTTATGAGGGCAAATTTTAATTTTTTTTCCTTACTGTTTATTGCTACCTAACATACAGAAATAATGAGAATGTGGCAAGCTTAAACCAGTCAGGGGACTTACTTAAATGAGTTATTTTATAATCATTGATTCAAGTAACATTATGTCCTGAAAGGTTTGAAGTAAGAGTTGTCTTTCTTTTATAATCACCTATTTAAGTAGTACAAATTCAGGGTTCTCGTTAAGACGCGTATACGCGTCCTGGACACATGAGTCGAGCTGGACACATCATTTTTGAAACCTGTGAGTCCCTGGGATGCGTTCTGATTGTATTCCCTGAGTTCCAAAAACATCGTTTTGCCTAGAAGATTTATGATTCGACATCGATTTAACAAGAAACTATACCGGAAGTCGATGTCAAAAAATCTATGTGATGCGTAGATCTATATTTTTGACAGCCGATTGATTTATAATTTACATTGTCTCCATGATCTGATGATTGAACAAGCCAATGAACAATCATGGCCCAGTTTTGTCAAAATGAAAAGTAAAACTTTTTTTTTAAATACAAATGATTGATTGTACCTTAAATGCAATGCATATAAATCTAAACTTAATTATTAAAAGCAGTATAATCCAGAAATTAAATGAATTCCTTGACCACATATTTTCTTTTGATGCCTGATGCCTTCTCTAAACATGTACAACATGTAGGAAGATTCATACTATGGTGTGAAAATGTAATATGTTAGATATTCTTACTACATGTATTATAAATTTTATTTGATGTATTGAATTATCATTCCAGAAAAGATGACGATTTCAGCTTCACAGACTCAAGGTGATTTAGAGACCAGGTTTTCCCAGTTAATACAACCCATTAGAGATCTGACCAAAAACTGGGATGTAAATATAGCTGAACAATTAGAAGATTATTTGTCGGAGGTAAAAATAACAAAACCTAAGATGTTAGCAGATCAGCTTTAACTGTTTAAAAGATGTTTTTTGAGGGCAGATGACAAGAGTAAATCTCCTTTAATGGTAAAACTCAAAACATACAAGCACAGCATTTGACGGTCAATTTTATCAAAAAAAACTGCTAAGAATATCAAGCTGTGTTAAGAAAGATATTCTTAAAAATAAAATAAAATGACAAAAATATGAACGGTTAATTATCTAAGAAACCCTATATGTCAATGATATCCTTCACTTTTTATCCAAAATTGGTTTTCTGGGCAATTTGGGTATTTTGATGTTGAATACAAGAAATATGTTTCCTTTTCAGTTAGAGAAGGTTACAATAACCTTTGATGGAGGGTTGACAACGATGAACTTTGCTGAGGCAGCTATGGTAATTCAAGGTTCAGCCTGTGTTTACAGTAAAAAGGTACTTAATTAATATTCAATGATAAACTTGATATTAAAAAAATGAGAAAAGTTTCAGGGAAATCTCAACTGTCTGTATATCATGCATATTGGAAATATATAGGATACAAAGTACAAATTAGTTATTTTTAATACTGCCTAATTATTTTGTTTTAGTGAAGTCTCAATGTGGTATTTTTCTAAAGTGCATTCAATATAATTGTCAAAGTGAATGATTTATAGATACACTTACTGTTAGACATAGGGGTCTTCATTAAGAATTCTTTGCTTGTACAAAACAAAATGATTTATAATTTGGTATGAACATGATAGTGTTTAGTTAAATATAAAATTAAGTATGAAAATGGGGAAAGTGTCAAAGAGACAACAAGCAGACCAAAGAGCAAAAAATGACTGACAGTCACCAACGGGTCTTGACTCTTCAACATAGTGAGAAAATCATGCACCAGAAGGCATGCTTCAGCTGACCCCTAAACACAAATAGATACTAAAATATAAGAACCACACTACAGCCTTTCATGTTTTACTTGATTTTGAAATTTAACTTAACTGATGAGGACAGCAGCATTATTAGGGGCATATATGTAACATGAATATACTTGTCCAATGTGTTTAAATTTGTATTTTGCAGGTTGAATATTTATATACCTTAGTATATCAGACTTTAGACCTTCTTGCAAATAAAAAGTAAGTGTTTTATGTATAGAAAGTTTATTTTTTTTACTGATTCTTTGCAAATTAAAGGTGAAAGAAAATTATAACAAATTCAAGAGAAAACAAAAAGTTTGGAACGAGATGTAAACTAGCTTACTACATAATCTCACAGGCAAACTTATATGATGTTTCATTGTCATGAAAACATAAAAAATATGAACACTTTTTTCAAATGGTGCCATTATTTATACATATAGGCATTTCTTAACTTTCTTCATCTCCATTTGCTTATGTTGACTTCTACTGAATTTGCCATTGGAGTCAAATGAGTTTTCCATGGGAAACATTATCATTACTCTAATTGAGTACATAATATCTTTTTGTTTGTTTACAAGTATGAGTGATTGAAATTTTGTACTTGTATTGCCATCAAATTTTATTATTAATTCACCTTTTTCTCTTTATTATCTTTTACCTACTATTAAAAATGTTTATTTTTTTGTTTGTAGAAAACAGAAGCAAGGAAATGAAGATGGTAACAACAATGACGATGATCAGGGGGACAATGATGGTGAAGATGAAGAGGTATTTACCTGTACAATGTTATATCTGGGGATGGGAGGAAGGGTAGTTATAACAATGATGATGACCAGGGGGGACAATGACAGGGAAGATGAAGAGGTATTTACCTGTACCATGTTATATCTGGGGATGGGGGGAAGGGTAGTTATAACGATGAAGATGACCACGGGGACAATGACAGGGAAGATGAAGAGGTATTTACCTGTACCATGTTGTTATATCTGGGGATGGGGGGAAGGGTAGTTATAACAATGAAGATGACCTTGGGGGGGGGGGGGGCAATAACAGGGAAGATGAAGAGGTATTTACTGAAAGGTTATAAGCTGTGGATTCATCCATTTTCCTGGGATACCAAATTTTGTGGCTAAAGGTGAATCAGGATTTAATTAATGTTCAGCAAAGTACCAATTCTATATAGGCTTGTATGAAGAATATGGTAAAACCACCAAATCAAATATCAATGAAAACTAGAACACACCCGCGAAATCACGGGCATTCAGAGCGTAGTTTAAAGCATGTAAAGTGTTGTTGGCAGAATTTCGTAAAATACTGAACGACTGGAGAATTTCAGCAAAAGTATCATAAGTCATCGGATATTGGGGACAGGAAAATGTGTTTTTTTATCCCTCCACCTTTATTTCCAAAGTTCCCAATTTTTAGTTTTCTATCAATTTCAATATGAACATACATTTAGTATGTTATGAACATTTAAGTAAGGAGCCTGTAATTCAGTGGTTGTCGTTTGTTTATGTGTTACATATTTGTTTTTCGTTCATTTTTTGTACATAAATAAGGCCGCTAATTTTCTCGTTTGAATTGTTTTACATTGTCATTTCGGGGCCTTTTAGTGGTATGGGCTTTGCTCGTTTTTGAAGGACGTATGGTGACCTATAGTTGTTAATTTCTGTGTCATTTTGGTCTGTTGTAAAGAGTTGTCTCAACATGGCAATCATACCACATCTTCTTTTTTTTTAATCAATGAATTTTGTAAAAGATTTAATGACTGGAGAATTTCAGAAAAGGTATCAAAAGTTCACATGAATAATTTTAGCGCTTATCTGTATATCATTTGTATATTATGAACATTCATTACTATATAGATAAAGTGTATTTACTTTCAATTCTAAGTTTACTAATCGATCCATGGTGGTCATTGATATAGTATACAGACCCTCTCTATTTAATATAAATGCACATTTTTTACCCATATTGGTTGAAGACATACATACATGTAAATCAACATAATAATTTTACAATACACCATACAGAAAAAAACAAACAAAAGAACAAAAAACTCTGTGACCGCCGTGGATAGTAAACTTCAAAATGATAGCAGATAAAATTCTGAAAATACACTTTATTCGTAGTATAATTATGTATGTTCATCAACTATACAGAAAAACGCAAACCTGAAGTCTAATCTGACTTCAAATTTCGTCCAATGACGGGACAATATCCGGATGCCTTTTTTCTCGTTTTTCTCCCAAAATAACTCAATCTGAATAATCATATGAATGGATGACAAATGCGACTATGCACTGTACCTATAGGACACAAAGGCGTGTTGATTAATTTATTGTGGAAAGAAGAGAAGCGACACACAAAATGAGGTCTTCTCGTTTAATAGTATAGATACAATGTTTCCTCAACCCATGAAAATTGGTACCCATGAAATAAGAGTCCATAGACTCTTTTTTATTTAGTTGGTTTTTTTTATTTTTGAGGAAAGGGTATTAAATACATGAATATTAATGATTGAATACTACCAGCTTATATAAAATTCAAAGTTAATTTCAGAAAACTATGATTAATTTTTGTATTGCCTTTACTAGTTTGTAGTGTTTAATATTTTGTTTACTTTCAGTTTCTCACACTAGATGACATACAAGAACACAAGAATATTGTTTTGAAAGAAGAAAGTGATGATAAGGTAAAATTATAGTAAAATACAAAAATGAACGTTGATATTTTGGAAATTACTGTTAAATATAGATTCTACCACTGCATCAAGTGTGATACGATATTTATCCACTCTAGACAGTAAAATTTTCAAATTTAAAACGCGAGGCTCGTCGAGCGTTTTAAATATTTAAAATTTAACTGTCGCGAGTGGATAAATATTGTATTACACAAGATTTGGTGGTGGAATCTGTTTCTCTAATGATTTTCAAACAATACTCAGGCAAACTTATTCCTTGTTTGCGACTGATCTGCAAAAAGATGTGTTCTTTCTATGTGACGTCATCAGGCATGGTCGCCTTTTTTCATGCCGTCACTATAGGAAATTCAGAGGAAAACAAGAAAATTCGTCGTCATAATCGGATTTTAACCAATGAAGAACTGAGATCAAACGAACCACACGTTGATTAAATTTTGTTATACAATGGGTGCAGAAAGGGATTTATTGACGAAGAATTAGAGAAATGTTTTTATATTGACAAATAATAATATTAACAGACATTCTACAGAACTGAAATAATATTATTCTGGATTTTGATGAAATACAATTTAAAATTTTTATAATTTTTCAAGTTACTTTGTAAAAAGAGAATTACTTCCATTTTCCTTGTTATTTATGACTTTTTTCTCTCTTTGTAGTGTATACCACCTATACCACAGATGCCCCTATCTTTAATACCATTTGATGACTGCGACAAAGGAGATAAACCACTTCTTAGGTAAAGTTAGACATGAATTAGTGAACTTAGAAACTACAACACTACAAAAAAGATCGTTGTCATTTTAAACAGCAAAATTTGTTTAAACTTACAAACTATGTAATATAAATAAAACAGATGATGTAATTAACTAGCCTTAGTGTTGTTTCCATCATTCTGTCAAGTTATTAGTTTATAATCTGTTACATCATAAGGGACAATTAAGCATATATAAATGCATTCATATCATTAGATTCAAAATGAAATTTGATAGAAATGTACTTATTATTGTCAATTTAAATCATAATTTTCTATGCAACTAAATGTATACATACATCATTTAATACCAGTTTATATGTTCTTATAGAAATATTGAATCAAGACATATAGTAGAAACAATTTTTTTGTGATTACATGTCTTTTTTGGGGAATTTTCCTGTTTACACTAGCATATATGCAACATGTGCAATATAACTCACCTTGACTGTCATATAAAAAAACGTGTTCATATAAGACATATTTTTTTCTTTGAAAAATTCTGATAAACATGAAAATCAATAGATGCATTAAAAATAACCAACATAGCTCAGATACAAAAAACACAAACCATAAAAATTGACTGCATTAATTTCAGCAACAGGTCCTGAGTTTTTATAGTGTATTAAATAATGAATGGTTATAATCTCTTTAACTGTATCGCCAAACACTACAGTATTGTCATGAACAATCTGAACAATCTGAATTAAAGGCCTGCACACAATGTATCATCATGATTTGGTCCAACAATAACATCTTTTTTGTATCTTTTCAGTAAAACAGGAGAAGTGTTAGCGAGTAGAAATGACTTTAAGATGAATACATGTTCTGTTCACACCACAGGAACTTTACTCCTAGATATGACACACTTGGCACTCCTGGAAAAATCATTACAGATGTCTTTTAGTACGCATGGTAAGGAAAAATCTATATTTAATTAAAATTAGTTTCTAGTGCTTTGTCAATGCGAAATAGACTACAAGTTGATGCCTTTTATAGATTATAGATTAAATTTGCAATCTGAAAAACCATTGAGGATTGTGTGTTTTTGGAAGTATAACATGAACTAGTGTCTTTCAGCAATATTTGATAAAAAAGAAATTTGTGGTTGAATTTCTATCTTATTGATATACACTTCATGTCTCCTTTTATTCATGAAATAGATTCCTGTAATTGTATGCATTTGCAATATTTCAATAAAAAATATATTACCAATAATGTTGTTTTTTTTCAGAATCAATACATATTGATGGACATCTTACAGACTCTGAACCAAATTCTATACCAAGCAATGTAGACCAAGCCAACATGTCAGGTATTAATCTATCATAAGAAGTGAAAATCTGTCCTAGAGCACAAGGATTTTTCACTGTTCTTGAGTTTTCCCCATTACTCTTTGTTTTTTAACAATGAGAGAATTCTCTAATGACAATATACAAAAACAAATGTGATTAAATTTGAATAAGTACATTGACTCTTGCAATTTTACAAGCAGGGGCATTTGTTTCCCATGGACACATTTTTTTATATTTTTAGCTCACCTGGCCCGAGGGGCCAAGTGAGCTTTTCTCATCACTTGGCGTCCGTCTTCCGTCGTCGTCGTCGTTAACATTTTACATTTTGAACTTCTTCTAGAGAACCACTGAATGGAATGAAACCAAACATGGCATGAATGTTCCTTATGAGGTGCTGACCAAGTGTTGTTACTTTGTAGCCGATCCATCATCCAAGATGGCCGCCAGCGGGGGACTTAGTTTAACATAGGACCCTATGGGAAATGCATACAAATGACTTCTTTTAGAGAACCACTGAATGGAATGAAACCAAACATGGCATGAATGTTCCTTATGAGGTGCTGACCAAGTGTTGTTACTTTGTAGCCGATCCATCATCCAAGATGGCCCCCAGCGGGGGACTTAGTTTAACATAGGACCCTATGGGAAATGCATACAAATGACTTCTTTTAGAGAACCACTGAATGGAAGGAAACCAAACATGGCATGAATGTTCCTTATGAGGTGCTGACCAAGTGTTGTTACTTTGTAGCCGATCCATCATCCAAGATGGCCGCCAGCGGGGGACTTAGTTTAACATAGGACCCTATGGGAAATATATACAAATGTCTTCTTTTAGAGAACCACTGTATGGAATGAAACCAAACATGGCATGAATGTTCCTTATGAGGTGTTGACCAAGTGTTGTTACTTTGTAGCTGATCCATCATCCAAGATGGTCGCCAGCGGGGGACTTAGTTTAACATTGGACCCTATGGGAAATGCATACAAATGACTTCTTTTAGAGAGCCACTGAATGGAATGAAACCAAACATGGCATGAATGTTCCTTATGAGGTGCTGACCAAGTGTTGTTACTTTGTAGCCGATCCATCATCCAAGATGGCCGCCAGCGGGGGACTTAGTTTAACATAGGACCCTATGGGAAATGCATACAAATGACTTCTTTTAGAGAACCACTGAATGGAATGAAACCAAACATGGCATGAATGTTCCTTATGAGGTGCTGACCAAGTGTTGTTACTTTGTAGCCGATCCATCATCCAAGATGGCCCCCAGCGGGGGACTTAGTTTAACATAGGACCCTATGGGAAATGCATACAAATGACTTCTTTTAGCGAACCACTGAATGGAAGGAAACCAAACATGGCATGAATGTTCCTTATGAGGTGCTGACCAAGTGTTGTTACTTTGTAGCCGATCCATCATCCAAGATGGCCGTCAGCGGGGGACTTAGTTTAACATAGGACCCTATGGGAAATGCATACAAATGACTTCTTTTAGAGAGCCACTGAATGGAATGAAACCAAACATGGCATGAATGTTGCTTATGAGGTGCTGACCAAGTGTTGTTACTTTGTAGCCGATCCATCATCCAAGATGGCCGTCAGCGGGGGACTTAGTTTAACATAGGACCCTATGGGAAATGCATACAAATGACTTCTTTTAGAGAGCCACTGAATGGAATGAAACCAAACATGGCATGAATGTTCCTTATGAGGTGCTGACCAAGTGTTGTTACTTTGTAGCCGATCCATTATCCAAGATGGCCGCCAGCGGGGGACTTAGTTTAACATAGGACCCTATGGGAAATATATACAAATGTCTTCTTTTAGAGAACCACTGAATGGAATGAAATCAAACATGGCATGAATGTTCCTTATAAGGTGTTGACCAAGTGTTGTTACTTTGTAGCCGATCCATCATCCAAGATGGCTGCCAGTGGGGGACTTAGTTTAACATAGGACCCTATGGGAAATGCATACAAAAGTCTTCTTCTAAAGAACCACTGAATGGAATGAAATCAAACATAGCATGAATGTTCCTTTCCTTATGAGGTGCTGGCCAAGTGTTGTTACTTTTAGCCAAATTTTATATTTTTTTATGATTTCAAAAACCCAAGTAGAATCAGGTGAGCGATACAGGCTCTTGAGAGCCTCTAGTTATTTACTGATATTGATTTAGAACTATCATAAGCAACGATTTTATAGAAATAAGAAGATGGGATATGAATGCCAATAAGACAACTCTCCATTCAAGTCATAATGTGTAAAAAGTAAATAAATATATGTCAAAGAACAGACTTCAACACGAATCCTTGGCTCACACGGAATAGCAATCTATAAAGGCACCAAAATGACTAGTGTAAAACCATTTGAACAGGTAAAATTGACGGTTTAATCTATATATAAACTAGAAATAAGAAACCACATAAAAAAACGACAACCACTGAACATCAGGTTCCTGTCATGCACCGTAATCCTGTATTTGACAGTGATTTTAATTGTAGGTTGTTATGATATTGATACCTTATGTCAGAGCAATTCAAATTTAAGTGTAAATTGCCATCAAATTAAAATTATAAAAAAACAAGAATGTGTTCATAGTACACTGATGCCCCACTTGCACTATTATTTTCTATGTTCACTGGACCATGAAATTAGAGTCAAAACTCTAATTTAGCATTAAAATTAGAAAGATTATATCACAGGGTACATGTGTACTAAGTTTCTAGTTGATTGGACATCAACATCATCAAAAATTACCTTGATCAAAAACTTAAGCCAAAAGCTCTAACCTGAAACGGGACAGTTGAATGGACAAATGAACAGTTGCACAGACCAAAACACATAATGCCCCTAAGTGGGGCATAAAAACGAACAGGAGATAAAGGCCTAATCTTAGCTAGTGATTTAACCCTACTTTCTTGAGGGACATCTGTAATGAATCCAATTATCTGTCATTGTAGTTGATCATGAGGATAATGATAATGCATTTGAACCACCCCTTGAAGATCTTATGGATATGCCACAGTCAGATGATATCAATATGCCACCAACAGATGAAGTGGATGGTGGGCCACATGTTGAAGAAGTTCACCAAAATGCTATGGTTAGTGATCCATTGTACAATTTTACTCCCAGATATAAACAGCAAAAGGGAAAGTTAAATTCATGGTGTATATCTGTTTGTCCATCCATGATATGACCAACTTTACTCCATATCTTTGTATTTCTGTAAGACTTGACCATCAAATAGATTAATTGATGGGGTGGAAGTGTTTATATACCTGTATTGTGTAATGTGAAATTAAAATTAGTGTATATTCTGTTTTGGTTTGAGATTAGAAAAGAAATTTAACATGACACATGAAATTATAAATTGTTGTTTTATTTATTTAACAGACTTAAAAAAGAAAATCGTAATTATGTTTGTGATAATCAATTTCTACAGGAAACTGGGGATGCTGCTACAGAGGATATTGTTGAGTTGAAAAGATCGAGTAGAAATAAACAGGTCAAGTTAATACCTCCTAAACAGGTAAGTCAAAGTTAAATGAAGGTTCTTTAAACATACATGTAAATTATTTTGTCCATTCAGTATTTCACAATAGAATATATACAACTTGCAAGACAAAACATAGCTTTACGATCATAAAACTGTTTAAAATTAAGGAAGAGGGATTCATTTATGAATGTCAAAATTGAAGATGTGACAGTAAAACCTACAAAAGTATACCTGTGACATCTGTTGGAAGTAGTACACATCAGAGTAGTTATCAAAAGAATAAATTGTAAAAGTATATGTTTATCATTAGTGAGCAGTTACTCAATATTATTTGTGCTAGTAGAAATCAACCCTATGCATGTGCACATATACATACACATTGTAAGACCTTGACTGGTTTTGGAACATTAAAAATACTAATGTAAAAAAAAGATTTTGGTCTGTTTTGTTGAGTTCTTAAATGTACTCACTTTTGTCTCGCTTGACAGAGTCGAAAAGCAAGACTTAGGTATGCTGTTTCTGGCATTGGCGGCGATGTTTGCGGCATCAACAATGTATTAGTTTGTGATTAGGTCTAGTTTATGGTGAACCACTAGCGGTAAGTCAAAGATATTTAGTATGCAGTTGCATTAGCATTGACACATCTCATTACCATGGAGATTATTTGGCCCTGCCCCCTCAGTTATGGTCTATTGACTTTGAAACTTTTGCTTAGTTATCATGTATTAGTTTGTGATTAAGTCGGTTTATGGGGAACCATTAGTGGTAGGTCAATGATATTTGGTATGCAGTTGAATAAGCATTGGCATATCTCATTTCCATGGAGATTATTTGGCTCTGTCCCCTCAGTCATGGTCTATTGACGTTGAAATTTTCCTTAGTTTACATGTATTAGTTTGTGTTTAGGTCTGTTTTAAGGGAACTACTTATTGTAAGTCAATGGTATTTAGTATACAGTTGTATTAGCATCTTATTTCCATGGAGTTTGTTTAGCCATGTACTTTCAGTCATGGTTCATTGACTTTGAATTTTTGCAAAACTTACATGTTAAAGTTTTGCAATTTTAATTTCCACATTTGCATTATCGAAATTATCTCTGTGATAACAGTTTATTCAAACAATTACAGACTTTGCATAGTTTTTTCAACCTAAATAATGGTTAACAGATATATTGATATTCAATTGGATGTTTGTGGTGATTTTTATATACAAGGCAAATAAAGCCAGTACGTAACTACAATAGTAATAAGTGTATCAAAACGTCAGCATGCATATGATTTTTTTTTGGTTATTCTATTTATGTGCAAGGAAGTTGTTTATGTTATGTTTTACAGATTGTTAACTTGTGGGAACCAATAGATCCTCATGATGCTGGTAAAATAGTAGAAAGACCTTTCAAAAAAGGTATTTATTATTCTACGATAATTCTGCAATATTTATCTTGGTAATTGTTATTGATTTTAGGAAAATTGTTTTGTAGGTTTTTTTTTATTTACTATTGCAGTTTTATAATGTTATGAATGATTGAGTGATAAAGCATCAATATTATCTATTATATAAAAGAGCAGCAAAGATACTTTTAATTTTTTGTCAATTATTAACATTACTTTTCATTATTAACCAACATTACGAGTGCAAACATAACCAATTTAATAAGAAGAGGATTTAAAATAATGCTGCTTGCTAATGAAAACATGTTTTATTAAAGGAAATAAATTATATTTTTCCAGGTACATCTTTTTTGAGAATACCCGCCTGTTTAGAAGATCCTACAAGTAAGAAGAGGAAACGTCGTCCTGCTCCTCCTAAACAACTACCTCTAACAGAGTTTATAATGCAACAGAGTAAGATTGATTTTATATAAAACATAATTGTTCATACATTAATGAGATTTAGCTTAATATGTACAGAGCAGGTGATAGACTATTGATTAGTTCTTCTTTACTGGAAACATACCTTTTTATCCTTTGACTTGGCTTTTTGATACATTCTAATAATAAATTTACATACATCATGTAGATCAACAATCATAAATGACCAATGTCCAAACATAAAGTTTCCTTTTCTAACCTCTCACATTAATCTAATGGATTAGACCATATCAAAAATGAGACAGTCATCCAACATACATGTATGCAGTACTGATTAATTTAGAGATGTTTGTATTTAATCACTTATCATTAATGATCCAAGGACTGTATTAGTACTAAAATAAAGAAAAACTTTTTCCAAATCATTTTATTTACTAAATAATGCAGCTTAAGTTGATGTGAAACTGTATTAATGCTTCAGACTTGGGCAATGTGTTTCTTGTTTGTTTTTACCTTATTATGATAAGTAAAATTGAGAATGGAAATGGGGAATGTGTCAAAGAGACAACAACCCGACCATAGAAAAAAAAATAACAATAGAAGGTCACCAACAGGTCTTCAATGTAGCGAGAAATTCCCGCACCTGGAGGATAAGTGTTTAGTTTTGTGATCTGAAGAATAAGGAATGATGTTCTGGTTTGTTTTTCATGAAAAGGGAAATTTATAACTGGTATTGATATGTGAAGTTTCCTCTGACAGATATATAATGAACTGTATTATTTTATTGTTTATCAAATAGATTCACAAAGATCAAAGTTTCCAAAGAACAAGCTGAAGTGTCCAACATTTCCAGAGTTTGAACAGAAATATTATGAAGAGTACAAGAGGAGATTATCAATACATAAAAATGAAAGAAAATTGCGGGTAAAGTACTATTGGGTTTTTTAAATCCTCAATTGTGTGTGCCGAAAATATGCCTCTGTCTAAAAACTGGTTATTTATCTGATGAATAATGATAAGGGTTTTACCAGACCTGTAATCTTATTTTAAAGGTGCACTAGCTACGAGATATATAAAAAATCTAAAGTAAGAATTTTTATGTTCAATCATTGATGAAAGTGAAATAGTGAAATGAAATAATAATTCCCTTTTAGCAGCCAAAATGGTTTAATTTGGTCAAATTAAGCTAAGAAATATTAAAAATTAATTATTCACTTGCAAGTGAATATCTCGACTTCATTAAATCGGTATTCATGTGAACTTCAATTTAACCCCCTAGCTAGAGATTGACAACGCATGCATTGTATGTGTACTGGTTATTTAAAGAAAAAGAATGTCAACAATAAAAAGTGAAACTACGGTAAATCATTTGATTACTGATTGGATCCACATAAAATCATTCTTATACAGTTAAAAACAATGAGAAACTTATATTTTTAATCTATAAAATAAATTCAAACAGACCTATAAAAATCCAATTGCACGTGTTGGTTTAATCTATTCATATCTTTATTTATGTTTACATCGCTTATATGGTCATCTAAGGTCAAATTGATAGTTAATTGGATGGCATCTGAACTAAAATACACACGAAACGAACCTACACATTATCTACCCCATGCTCTTTACCCTGTTTAGTTTAGACTTTTAATAGTTTGGATAAATGTTTTACATTGTTATAAATCAAATATGAGAATTTGAGTCAAATCGGTGACCATGAATTTGACAGCTAGTGCCCCTTTAAAGAATAAACACTATTGACCACTAAATACTGACCAGATTCTATTAAACTAATCTTAAAGGTGACTGTGGTATTGAAGTAATGTTACCTTGACTTCTGTTTGGTAGTAAGACAATGCTTTGGAGGCTTCTGTCTTGCTGTGGATGGTGTATAAATAAGTTGCCACGTCTGTCAGAAATAACAGTGGGAAATCTTATACTCAATGTTCTGGTGTCATGTCCAATAAAATGTTGAATCAACCGTAATATTTTATTAACAAACTTTATTTTCCACAGACATTTGTTCAAGAAGATATTGAAGAAGAGGAGGAAGAGGATGATGTTGAGAATATGATAGATGACCCTATAGGTATAAAGTTGACAGTTGATGGGGGGAGGGGTCAATTTGTTTTTATCAAGAGCTGTTTGAAAATATGCCAGGTGTTGAAATAAAAATTGTTCCTGTGACATTTGTAACTCATCTGAGAAAGCTACCTAAAGCAAGTTGTTTGATTTTAATATTTTTTTTAAATTCAATTCTAATGTTTAAAACACTACACTAATATTGTAATTGAACCTGAATCAAGAGAATTTGTGAGTAATGTTATAATTAAGAGCATAAAAGAAATAAATTGAATTGTGACCCTCATTCTTTTTTTTTCTGTCATTCAAACAGATTTACATGTAAGTGCATTTTAACTGGATTTCCAAAAGAAAATCGGATATTGATTAGAGGATGTATGGCGGTAAACAGTGGCCATGAATTAATTCATAAACCCTTCAACCAAAGCTTTTCAAATTTTTTGACAGATAATTTGTGTTAATATGTTGTTGCTTGTGAAAAAATGGAGGTCAAGTTTGATATTGACGATTTTAACTTTCACTCATCCGGTGTTATGGTTCTTGAAAGATCTTAAATCTACTAATAGTCACTTGAAAATTTATTATATTTTATATTCCAGATGAAGGGTTAGGATTTGATGCTGGAGATAATGTAGACTTAGACGAGTCACCATTGATAGATGATAAATTATTCCAAGCCATGGAATTAGCTATGGAGTCTCACCATGGGGGATTTGAAGTTTCAAGAAGAATGAGTAAGTTTGTATATTTCTGACTAAAGCTGACTATGTGGTATAGACTTTGCTCATTGCTGAAGGCTGTACAATGAACTATAGCTGCTAATTTCTGTGTCATTTGGTCTCTTGTGGAGAGTTTTTTTATTGGCAATCATACCACATCTTCTTTTTCATATATGACTAGAGCTTTTGAAAGATTTTGACAGATTACCCATAACTTTCAAGATAACCAAGCTGTAAGGGTTCAATTTGGGTTTCAAACTTATTCTATTTTTCAATTTTCATTCAAAATCATTAAAGAAAATCTCTGCTTGTATTGGCCAGTTTGATTTGTGCTATCTGTTACACTTGTAATCATGCATTATTATTTTTATATTTCAATTTATATGTTGTGTACATTTTATTATTTTGTACAGGTTGTTACTTGTACAAAAACTTTATACAAGTAATTACTTGTATGATGCCATCATACAGGTTATTAGTAATTACCTGTACAAATTTTGTGGAGAAAAAGATAATAACTTGTACAACTCTCTATCTTTAAGTTATATTTGTTTTTTTCTTATTTAAAAACTCTTCTCTTTTGCGTCTGTTAGTCTGGATTTTTGTTGGCATTTTGTTGTATTTTTTAAATTTATATTGTGTTTGTTTTTCTTTTCTTATTTTCAAGTGTTCATTAGTATTGATTTATAAATGTTAGAAAATTACAGACAAACCAAGGACGCAAAGTAATAACATAAGCTAACACCTTGTGCAAATTTAGCTTAACAGCTTGATGCCACTTAAATAAGGTCTTTTGGTGCAAAGTGACAATGTCGTTAAAAGCAAAAATAAATTGTTAACTTTCAACCATATATTTTCAAACATACATCATGACAAAAAGTTGCATACATAATATCATATATTGGAAACAAAAGTCAAGCCTTTACATAGCCTATTTGTTTGCGCAAGACCAGGAAGCATGGCATCTTGAATTTTTCTGCAATAGTCAGCACAACACTTTTAATATTTTTACAGGCTATCAGACTTCGATTTACTCTTTGCAGTACTGGTATCATAACATTGTTTCCTATTTCTAAATCTTTTAATCTTCTTTTTGAAGAAGACAACATCTCATTGACCTGAATTTGTTAACCTGACAGGGCTTGTTTTCTCGCACATACTATTTTGAAATTTTAATCTGTGTCCACACCAGTTTCAGTGCTCGTATTAGTTGCAACATTTATTTCAGTGTTTTGTGTCTTTTCAATACTGTTTTCTATCTTTACACTTTAGTTTTGATTACTTAACTGAATGGTTTTGCTCATATATTTGAGAGATAAAATGTACTCACATATTGAGAGTTTAAAACTTGAGGCTAAGTAATGAATTATTTGTTAAAAGGGAAACTATGTGTTGTAAACTTCAAACAGGCCAAGGTAAAATAATGATTTGTACAAGTTATTATCTTTTTTCAGTAAAAATTGTACTAGTGATTACTTGTTCAATTGTATTTGTACAAGTAATAACTTGTATGATGGCATCATACAAGTAATTCCTTGTTTAAAATTTGTGTACAAGTAATAACATGTACAAAATAATAACATGTACACAACATATATAATGCTTTCAGGGACATATCAACAAATTTTTCATAACTCTTACAGCTTCTAAGCTTTATTAAAAATAGGCTAATGGGATGAAAATCAGACTTTTAAATGGTATGTCAAGGAAAATACAGATCTGGAACAGGCATACCACTGTATCCACAATTGATTTTGATAAACAGTGGTCCAACAATCCCCATGGTGAAAGTTGTAGTCATATGTTGCTGTGCTCAGTGTTTGTGTTTTTTGTTTTTTTTAAACAATGAAAAAACACATTAACTTTGATGTATATAACAGCATTTCTATTAAAGCATGCAAAACAAATCATTGATTAAATTGCTTGCTATATTTGTTTGCATGTTTGTAAACAACAGGTAGGTAGTCTAGTTCAGTCTGTTTACTGGAATTTGATTGGACAATAAACATTAAATTCATTTCATGTCAATTCTTATTGTCCAATCAAATCCCAGTATATATAAAAACAGACTGAAACTCCGCCTACCTATTGTTTGCAAACAACCAAGCAAACATAGCAAGCAAGTTGATCAATGTTTTATTTTGCATGCTTTTATAGAAGAACTGTAATAACATTTGCATAAACTTTTTTTAACCAGGTGAGGCCCAAGTAATTGACAAGTCCACAGTTATAAGTGATTATGAAGAGCTGGTCCGACAACATGTGGTAAGAAAATATTTACACAGTATATGGCCCACAAAAAATTGCTTTCAACACACAAGGCTTGGACTTATAGATTTTTATCCAGATTGGTCATGTCAAGTATTTAACATGTAAGAACTCGCTATTAATAAAAACTAAATATTTCATATTTCTATTTATGTGTTGACATGAAACTGTATTCAACTAAGTGGTAGCTTGTTCCATAGTCCTTCTAACATGTACTGTGGGTTCAATTATTCTCAACGGTACCAATTTTCTTGGATTGAGGAAAACTTGCATTTTTGTGTTTTTTCCAAAGTCTACATACATTCTTATAGAAAATTTATATTTTATTTTACATTAGAACTTGTGGTTCCCTGGTAACTATGAAATCCACAAAACTTGGTATCAAACGAATAGTAATGAATTCGCAGTAGTACAATACACCAGAAGTAATGACTCTAGTTGATAAAATGATTTATCGCTATTTTACATACTTTTCCTTTGATTTGCTGACTAATAATTTCCTTTCTCAGGGGTTTCGAGTGATATGAAAAATTATCACTACAAACTAAGGCAGCATGTGCCCCTCATCAATAAAATTAACATCGTCATCATAGGTTAAATAGTGATAAACAGATTAGAATTGGTCATCTCAACTCGATTGCTTTTCTCACTTTTGCTGTACCAACTCAAGCTAGAAAATCAATCTTTGTTGAGATAACCAACGATAATCTATAAGTAAATACTGTTATTTGATTGTTTATAGTTACAAATATTCAAAGTGAAAAAGAAAGACACTTATTTTAAATGATATATTGGGTTGTTACATAAAATAAATGCTCATTTCAGTAAAGAAAAATATTCATTTTAAGCTTGTGAGCCATCGGATATATTGAAGTAGATAGTTTGACAGTAATTAAAACAAATGGTAGTCAAATATAGTATAAGCAAAATTAAAAGAAACTTTTCAAATCTCTGCAAGTAAATATAATATTAACATATGTTTTCTAATTTTAAAGCCATAACATAATAATTACAGGATCAGTATTTAGCCAGTGCCCAGGAATATGCTCAGATAACAGAATTATCACAGAGAGTTTCTGAGTGGGAAGACAAAGTTTTACCTAAGCTAGCAGAAGAGGTAGGATTTCAATGTATTAACTTAAATAATCATAAAGTTTCAACCAAATTATATCACCATTATGCTATTGTGCTTAGCGAATCAAGAGACATATATTGATTGTTGTGTCAATTTGTGATAATTAGTTCACAATTTTTATTTAAACCAGTGTCTGTATTTTTAAATAGTGAAAACTTCATGTATTTAAAACTGAAAACTTATTTTAGTTCAATGACATTCCCCCAAAAATCTTACATGCTTCATAATTTAGTTTTTAATAAAATGTATTTTTGCAAGTATTACTATTACCATCTTGTATCATTTAAAGGAATAATTAAGGGGAGACAACTTCAATAAACTAGAAGAAATACAATTATTATTTCAATATTGATGGTGTAATTTATATAAACAATTTTAATTTTCTATTTCAGGATGAAAGACCACCATTTGATATTAATATCTATGGAACATTTATCATAGACAACTTGGAGAAAAATAAAAGCAAACCATTCACACAAATAGTAAAACATAAACAGACATATGACGTTTGTCGGACATTTTTAGCATCATTGATGCTGGTAAGTTAAAAAAGAATAAGTCCTGATTTTAGATATTACATACATTTTTCCTTTTGTCATTGTGTCAATCCTAAGTATGAAAATGCAAGATTTTCTATATAAATGGATAAATAAAATTAAAGGCAAATGATACTCTTGAATGTATTTTTTCAAACCCATTTTAAATTTTTTAATTTTAAATTACTGTATCAGTATGTCTTTATGAATATTCAATGAGATATCGACAGCAATCAATCAACACAAAGAAAACAGAAAAGACATCCAAAGATTTTCCATAGATCTGACAGAAATAGGCAACAATATAAACTGTATATGAAGCTTGAAATTGTCCAAAAAATAGACAAGTTTTTACGAGGACAAAACACTATGATAAAACTTAATTCAACTCCTGACAATGTTTCTCACCATTGACACTCTTATTAACATGTGATTGAATTAGTTCTTATGGTACTTAATCTGCCTCCTTTTGTTTTTGTTTTTTACAGGCCAATACATCAAATGTAAAGATTCACCAGGTTGGAAATTTTGATGAAGGAATAGACAAATATGAATTAGAACTATTAACTACTGTCAGACATTTTGAACAGTTAGAAGAATATCAAGCGCCATCTATAGCTAGTTCATGATAGAATTTACTTTTATTGATATTACCATGAATATTATGAAGAATTATTAAGACAGATTTTTAATGAATGACTTTTTTAACACAAAGTAATAGACGTTTATCAAGCAACTTTTTACAGAAGTCCTACTGTTAATTAAAATAATATTAATTTGGAAAATTTTGTTATATAATTCAATAGAAATCTATCTTATGTAAGCCACATAAAATATTATGTCAAATATAGATTGTCAAAATCACATTACTGCACGAGTATGCTCATACTCGTAGCATCAACAAACTTGTTTAAATATTGCATTGCATTTATTTCATGATTTTTTTCTTCCATCTTCTTAAAGTCGTTCAAGAGCAATTAAGGGAAGGCATCAGTTTAAAAATAATGACTCAAAACGATAATTTTTTCAGTCATCGCTAACGTTTCTTTTGATTTACAAGTCAAAATTCAAACTGGATGTTTTGTGACAATACTAAAACAAACAAGTCCGAACTCATTTCTGGGATTTGTTTTGTTTATCAGTTTCACAGGAAATCATCGGCTTTTCTACATTTTATAGTGTTTGAATATTAAGGATAGTAGTTGCACTTGGTTTATTTGGCATAAAATGATTTTAAATTTACGATTTAGTGTCTAATCTGCAGAAGAGAATTTCAAGAATGCGTATTTCATAGCAAACAAAACATGTGTGTTAGTAGTGAAAAATCAAGTTTTAAATCATAATGACAATAGTCTTAGCTGAAAAGTAATAAAATAATGAAGACAGTTATTATGGAATTTTAATTTCTTCATAATATTAGTTCTGAGCTTGTGAACATAATAGCCAGGTGTTAATTAAAATCACAGCTAATGCAAGGTTTCAAAACTTCAAGTGATGCAACACACATTATAACAGTATATCTGCTTTTTATACCACTAATCATCGATTTTCTGATTTGCTGATGTTTTCAATATATACTTGTTGAATGATGTACATGTCTGTATGGCAGCAATCATCTGACCTTGACCTCATTTCTAAGATCATAGGTACTGTAAAGTTTTTGTGATCCTTGTAGTAAAACAGGGTTTTTTTAAAGAATTTTAACATTAATATTTTGGAGAGGTCTTTCATAAGCTTGGCAAATGACCAAATCCAATTCAAATTATTTTAAATGAAATATTTTTTAAACATATCACTATGTGCACTTTTGCATTGTAATAAGGAATGATACAAGAATAATATTAAAAAGGTTGTTTTAGAGTTAGAATCTAGTTATCAAATAATTCAAGCCTGAAACAAATAGTACAAGTATTTTTGATTTTTTACTTTTTTTTCAAAAATGAACTCCCAGTCAGCATTTAACCTTTACTGTGTGGTGTATTGATGTACAAAATGGAGAAAAAAATTGGTCAAATGAAAGAATAAATAATTTGTGAAATTTTTATGGACGATATACATCATTCAGTTAATACTTACACAATTTGACATTAGATTGTAATGTTTGTCATGTTATAAAAGTCACAATTGTAGTAATGTTACTTCAACATCATGGACAAAGGTAATGATCATCTATTGTTAGCTGCCATCAGCAAAGATATTTGTAGAGAAATCATATGTTTTTTTTTCAATGGAGATGAGGAGACTTGAAAGGCAACTCAATTATATTGTTAATGGAGAGAAATTGTATAATTTTTTTCCAATATAGATGAGACTTTCAATGAAAACTCAATTAGATTGTTTATATATCATAAGAAAGGTAAAGTCAGATATTATCACCATATAAATATATGGATGCAGATCTTTGAGATTAATTCAGAATAATAAGCTAAGAGTTTTATATATATGAGAAATAAAAAATATTAAATTTGCGTTACTATTGTTTCATGCCCAATCTACAAAATAAGTAGTCTGAGATTACTCTGAAAAACTCATGTACAGAATGCGACTTGGTAAAACTAGTTTGAAGGGAGCAACCCTCCTAACCTGAGACAGCGATGTAACAGTACAACATAAGAACAACTTCATTTAGTGATTTGAAATATTGTGTACATACATTGTATGCATCCAGCAGGGTTCATTGGTCTTTGACTTCATGCTGTGTTGGCTCTTGGCATAAAGCTATATATTTTTAAAATGATCTGGATATATGTTCTGAAGATTTGGTCTGGCATATATTGATTGTCATTGACATCATGTTAAACTAAGAGAGAACACCCTACAGTGCAGAGAAAATATGACAAAACAGTAAAAGAGGAAGTTCATATAAGATGCATATGACAGGGTTGTAATCAGTTTAATGAAACTAAATCTTCATGTCACTCAACAGTGATGGATGTTTAACAGAATCACTTTGTGTGTACTGTATCCAGTTTATCCCAGTACACAAGATTAATGAACTTTTATGTATATTAAACTTGAATCAAAGTCAGTATTATATAGGTTGGTAAAACACACCTACTATTGCCTCGGGATTTCGATAAGGCAAGTCCATGAGTCATGCAGTCAGCATTTTTAAAACTAGTGAGTCCAAAGATGCATCAAAATTGTAAAATGTTGTATCAATTGGGCACAAATCTAATTTTATGAGAAAATCTTAAACAAAATATAAAAATAATGTTATTCCATGCTCTTTTTTTTTTGTATAGGGATTGAAATAATAAACCATACAGCAGCAAAATTGCATCTTCTCACTGATGGACTTTTAAACTGAGAACTGTGTGTCTCGATTAAATCAAAGAAGTTTAGATGATCCATTATCTTACAGTTAGATGCATATATTTAGCATTTAAGTGATCATTTTGCCTAAATGTTGAACTAACTACTGCACAGCTGACATCTATTAGTATTGTAGAAATTTATGATAGTATCAACACTTAAAGTCCCTATATAAAATGAAGATAAATCCTTTTTTCTATTAGGGGATGCAGAACAATACATATTCATTCCATATTGTTTCTCAAATTTCTTGAACATGGATGAAATTAAATTATAGGCCAAGAATACTACAAAAGCCACTTTGGACTTAGTCATAAAACTTTTAAGTATGATTTTTGTACTCAGACTGTGATCATCCCCTCCCCCCCCCCCCCCCCCCCCCCCCTCAGGTTTATTGATTCTACTGAAGTCCACTACTGACAGCAAGATAAAGACAAAGTTTGTTTGTGTCATGGTTTGTCATTTTTATGGTTTTATACGGTAGCTTATTCTATAGTATGGATTTTGCTCATGCTTGAAGGTCTTACAGTTAAACGTATAGCTGCTTACACAATACATCTATGATCTTTGTTTTTGATAGATCATTATAATCTCATTGCCAATCAAACCACATCTCATTATTTTTATATATGCAAAAAGATAAAACAACAAACTATAATCTTTATATATATATATTTAATCATTCATAGTTTAAAAATAATCAACAATTTGCACAGATTATAATATTGTCAGTGTTTGAATTGAGCATGTTTCACCTAGAATGTACATAATTAAGTATCAAATAAAAAATTCAAGAAAGATTAATATACTTTCTTTTGATCAAAATTGTCATTTTTAATTTTATAGTAATTTTCATACATTATAAATTCAACAGTGAAGCCTTTAAAGAACAAGGCTCACACAACACTAAAGTTCAAGATAGCTCCTAAAGTCAATTAATTCTTC
Organism: Mytilus galloprovincialis; assembly: GCA_037788925.1. NCBI lineage: Eukaryota > Metazoa > Mollusca > Bivalvia > Mytilida > Mytilidae > Mytilus > Mytilus galloprovincialis. The sequence continues at coordinate 23,156,221 of CM075341.1, forward strand.
TGACAGAAAAAATCATTACTACAACACACAACAGGATTTCAATAAAATATCAACCACTATTCATTCATAAATGATAACATTGTAAGAGTAAACAAAAATTTGTTTCGACTAAAATTAACATGAAATAAGCAATTGCACAAATAAAACAAAATATATATTACTAGAAATTACAGGATATATAAAGTACTGACAAATTCTAAGCCATTTTCCCATAAGCATGATGTCAGATGAATATCATTGGACAAACATTACAGTTAGCAGTTAGCCACAGCTGATAGGCTCGAAACATATTTTGATCTTACATAATTTTAAGAATTTGGGTAGATTTTTTTTTTTAGATATGCTAAATGTATTTTTTTTTGATTTACTGCTTAAGTTAAATCCAATAAAGGATTTACATTTTTAAAGATTTTCAAATTTACCAAATACAAAATGTATATACAATACAAATCTTATCCTTTTTTTCAATTTAAAATGTAAGTGTAATTTTTTTTTTCAATGATCGGACAAAACTTCCATGTAAAAACCCAGATGAGCAGTGAAGTTTCATCCCAAACATTACATGTAAAATTTGGTAAATATAATGAATATGGCATAATTGCATTAACAATGAAGCAATAGTGATGGAAAGTAAAAATATAAAATAGCTTAACAGCATTGTCATGATTGCATAACAAACTCTGGAGACTGGAGTCTGAACCACTTTTCAAACCATTACAGGACTAAGGCATGTATATCTAATGTATCTAAACATTTAAGAAATTTGGTTATATACTTCCAAATTGCTCAATAGTGAAGAAACTTTTACAAATGTCTTCCTTAAAGAAAACAAATTTCAACTGCTATTTAAGCACAGCCTTTACTATCACAGATTTTTGCCACTTATTTACATATAAATGATATACAAAGTGTAACTTTGAATATACCCTGTTTATATCTAACATGCATGCAGAAAAAGAAATTATCAAATATATATTTTTACAATCCTATCTTGGAAGACTGAAATAATATTTTGGACTTTTCTCCATTAATTATTTAGAAAAATCTGTCTAGCATTTTTCTCCATTCTAAGTTTAAAGTAAATGTTTGGAAACATTAATAGTAAATTTAATTCTGCAATTAAAAGTAATGAGCATGATGAAATAACCATCACCAAATTCAAAACAATTTATTATTTTATCTGTATTAATACCCAGCACAAGTGAGAGAAATCATTTTTTTAAGGGGATAATACTCTGAATTAATTTTAAATTTCACCTCTTTTATTCATTCCAGTCTAAAATTGTAAAAAAAACCACATGACATTCAAGACAGAAGGTAAACAGTTATATTGAAATTATTTCTATAATCTTGAGGTATATCACTTTCAATTGCCAAGTCTAAATGTTGTATAAATCATAAAAAATATTATAATATCAAGTCATTTACATGTATAATATCTTGAAAAAAATATCACAACTATAGTTTGAAACTAATTGCCTACAAAACATTTTAAAACCATTTAAAGTTCAAATTTTAGAATGGATAATTGGGGCTGTGAAATAATTTAGTAACAAAAATTGAATTCATATTTTCAGGCTACCTGTATTTTTACCATTTTTCATATTTTGCTTTTTAACCTCCTATTTTAACATATCTGTTACAAATTTGTTTTTAGTTTACATCTAAGATTCTGATACTAATTTGTACATTTTATTTCTATGTTCTGTTAATAATACTGGAGTAAGAATTTTTTCTGTGTCATCTATGCGTCTTTGAAAACGTTCATGATCAAGTGCATTTTCCCTCCACTGGCCTTTTCTTGCTGCCTGATATGCATGTGCCCATGTAATCATGTGGTGTACTTTGGCAATCTTTGCATCCTCTGGAAAGTGTACCTGAAATATATATAAACACCATAAATATACATTATACATACTAATAATTATATATATATATATAAAATTGAAGCAAAATTAATTTGTAAATTTTGGTTAACACCAACTTATCAGTCTTTTAATTGCTAACATCATAAACATAAGGAGATGTCACATGATACAGATAGACTATCAGAAAACTTTTCACCAAAGACAAAAGGTTAAAGATGTATGCAACTATATTTAGTACTTTACATGCTATAGCCGACTATGCAGTATAGGCTTAAAGCCGTTGCTCATTGTTGAAGGTGACCTATTGTTGTTAATTTCTATGTCATTTGGTCTCTTGTGAAAACTCGTCTCATTGGCAATCATACATTTGTATTACATCTTTTTATAAATATAGGGTATGTTAAGGGACATAGTCCTAAAGACCTTTGATAAATTGTGTGAAATATTAAAAAAAAATAAAAAAATAAAAAATTGGGGGGTGTTTCTTTACCAACCAGTTTTTTTTTAGTGGTGACTGTTTTTTACTTGCATTGATGTAACCTTAGTTTGTTAGTTTTTTTTAACTATTAGTATTCATAATATTCACTTCTTATTATGTACATGTAAATTGTCATTCGAACAATATCTACATGTAACATACATGATTGTACATGTATCTAAAAATATATATACCTTTTTGTCCTTTTTCTTAGATTTTTTTGGATCCTCAATCTTGGCTGTTGAAGGATGTCTTCTAATTTGAACTTCCCACGCATGGTTTATGTCTTTTAAATTTTTGGAATGTTCATCTGTTTCTGGTTGTTTCACAGAGCAAATAACATTCAAATTTAAAGGCATGCTAAATGCAGAGTCAAGAAAATCTGAACCTAAACAGTTTCCATCAATTTGATCATCATCATCATCATCTTCATCATCTGACCAATCGCTGAAGTCTTCATCATCTTCAAAAGTCATAAAAAAAGAATGTGAAGGTTGATTTTGTGATTCACTAGTGTTACTGTCTGGACTAAAACCTAACATGAAAGCAACGGCTGGATTTTGGCACTTTTGGAAAGAATCGTCCGATTGACTTGTCTCCTCTGTAGCATCTTCCTTTTTAGCTTTGGATCTTCGTCGCCTTTTAGCTGAGGGTCTACATTTTTTATTTTCTTTCCTTATAAAAAGTATAAAAGATTTATCTTCTGATGTATTTTCTTCACTGTTTTTATCTGTTTCACTACTCATGCTACTAGGAGATTGTTGAGAGTTGGTTGCATTAATTTGAATTTGAAACTGTGAAGATTTTCCATCTAAATTCCTGAAACTGAAGCTCTTACAATTGTCATTCATTTCATTGCCTCCAATTTTATCAATATTGGACTTCCCTTCACCCGTTATATTTTTGCCACTTTGCTCTACTTCCACAACTTCATAATTTGAGGAATCAGGTACAACCCGAGTCTTCAGTTCATCACATTCATCATCTGTACATAAATCTAACCAACTGTTTACAACTTCTCCACTGTTGTCAGGTATTTCACAACTGTCTTCACTATCTTTTTTTTGTTGTTCCAATGGGTTGCTTTTTACCCTTTCTTTAGGATTCTCTGAAAGTGTTTTTTTGCTGCCATTTTTCGGTTCACATTTTTCTTCATCACAACGCTTTGGATTTGATTGCACTCTTTCTGTATCTAGACTAGAAGCAGCATTTGAAACCGACTCTATATTATTAGTTTTTACATCATTTAAAATTCTGTCTTTATCACAGTTTTTTCTGGAAGGATTATTGGAATGCTTTGTCTGATTTACACTACCTGTAGCACCAGCAGATTTGCAAGAAATCTTTGCTAAATAGTTTTGCTTAAATTTATTTTGATAGCACTGATTCCAATTACAATAAGTCATTTTTGGAATGTATGATCTTTCTGATGTTGTATTCGATGGCGCTGTAATGCCAATTGTTGAAGCCACTACAGCAGGATGGAACATTGCCAATGGTTTGTTGTTCCACATATTGCTTTGGGATGTGAGCGGACAATAAGATTTTCCTCTTGATTCAGTCATTATTGGTTTAGAATCGTCTATAATTGTTTTGTTTACAATATCCTTCAATATTTTACATGAATTATGGCTGTTCTCAGCAGTCAAATTATTTCTGTACCCACCTAAGTTCCTATACTTTCTATTAAACATGTTCCTGAGATCAACTCCTTTACTATTGAATGATTGTTTATTATTACCACTCTTCCTGGAACTATGGTCAATCATAGTTTCAATGGACGAACTTTCTGACGAAATTTCACCCGTACTGTCGAGTCTCATGAAGGGTACCCGTGTTACGTGATTAGGGTCAATTCGTTTCCCATATGGCATAATTTTAAATGAAACTACTTATCCAGCGGCTTCTCTTGAAATCTTTGTTGAATAATGGTTACAACCGTCTGACAAAGGATTGTTGGCAAAGTAATACTCTTGTAAAGAACTGTCAATAACTTTTCTTACAATTTCTGGTGTGCTGTGATCAAAATTACGACTTACTCCGCAAAATATCCAGCCAGATTGTTCTTGGTTATCAGAAACACAATTCACACTATTGTATTGTTTATATAAATTCCAAATACTGTTTTCAACTGTTCCATACATTTTGAACTATTTAATTATTATCTTCTTTGTGTGTTGCTTTAAAAATGATCTGTGTAACGGTAAACATGTTGTCTTATATTTTTCGACATGGATAATTCCCGGAAGTTCGAGAATTTCCACAGTCCGGTTCGTTCGCATAATATAGTTCTCCGATTTGCATGAAATTAAATTTCCATATATCAATTAACAAACAAACTACAAATTTAAAATGTGATTAAAATCATTTCAAATATTTCTAGTTACATTTTTTTTTTGTAGCAAGAATTAAAAAAAATATTCCAAAAGAGCAAATTTCCCCCAAAGCGTAATAATTTATTATTTATTTTTAGATTCATAAAATGTGACGGTCAGTGCTTTATTGCATCAGCTTTCGCTTAAGAAGGGAAGCTGCCCGTTAATCGTAATATTTTGAACGAGTATAATTAAAATGCACATTGTGTTGTTGAATATACGACTGGATTGACATACAATGCCTAAACAAATTCGATAATTAAGGGATTCCGATCTTTCTTTATGCTATAATTAGACTGGTAGTAAATGGGGATGATTGACGCACTATGAATTGACGTCATAAGCACATGCTTACTTTCTGACTAATAAGATGTATTCTATAATTAGAAACAGGTATTCCGAAGCGAGGATAAAATTTTGACTAGGTACTACCCAAAGAACTTTAAAGAGTTACATTTTGTTATTTTTTAAATCATTAAAAAAGATATCTGCACGCAAGATAATAGAATAGAACAGAATAGTGTATTCACTAAATTTACAAAATCACCCAAGGTCTGTGTAGGTCCGTACGTGTAACACTTATCAATTCAAAATTTCAAGTTGAAGTTTCAGTCAAATTTTAGATTTTTTGGATTTTTGATCAAACTGTGTTTTTAAATATCAAATTTCCATTTTTTTCCTTCAAATTTTAGAGTTATTGACTCCGTTTAAAAATAAATTATAGTTCAGATATTAACGCAAACTTACATAATACTAAACTGAAAATCTAAATTTAACGTACAGTTTTGCTAATTTTGAAATTGAAATTTTTATTCGGTTTCGATATTTGAATAAAACATAGGGGAGGATGACTAAAAAGCGGATACCAGTTTCAAGAGCGAAACGGACAAGAACAGAATAGAATAGAATATTTCTATTCGCCAAATTCGGGCCCATATAACAATACTTTGTTGCCAATGTTGGGCCAACGTTGGTGATTGATTGGCACAGTTGGTAAATAGTTGGCAGGACAACAAGAGACCTACCGTTGGCCCAACAAAACTCAGCCAACAGTTATTTTGACACCATTGGCCCATTGTTGGCCCAATAACTTTCCACCAACTGTCATTTTGGTGTTGTTGGCCAAATGTTGCCCCAACATTTTCTTACTAACTGTTATTTAAGTGGTTTTTCCAAACGATATTCGACTTCCGTTATCCATTGGTTCAGTGTTAGATCTTCTGACTGAAACTGACTTTATTTGAATGATCCTTAGGTTATCTAGAGAATATAGATTGTGTTTGAAGAGCATTGCATGAGGACTTAGTAAAAAATCAAATAATAAAGTCTTACCGAATAGGACTATGTTAAACCGTCTGTGCCAAGAGCTAGAAAATTCTTAGTATTTTGAATAATTCAAAAGTTTTTAAAACAGTATTTATGAAAAAAATATCATTGATATTCCATGACAATATTGACATATAAGCCAACATTATGCCAACAATATGCCAACGTATTAAGTACTTATCTCTCCGTTTTATACCACAGATTTTTTTTTTTTTTTTTTTTTTTTAAATATTATCCCAAAGTGCGAACCAAAAAATGTGGTCTTCATTTTCTTTATCTAATATTTTCAAATCTGTGTAGTCATTATCAGTGATATTGCTGTTTTTTTTCAAAACTACCTATACCCTTTTTTATTGGAAAAATATGCGTCATTTTTATCAAATTGGGAAATTTATAATAAACCATGAATATGACTGGAACTTCAATTTGCAGACCCCCTTTCAAGAGGTAAACACTCATTTGAAATAAGACCCCTTATTGTCATTGAAGATGCATAAATAGACGCTCAAATCTGCACATGTAGTCAGTTTAGGCATTAATAATGTTTAAATGAGTGTTTTTTCAGTTTGTATTCATGCACAATTACTACTGAGATTGCACTGTTTGGTAAAAATGTTGTTTTTATGGGAAAAAATTTAAGCCATTTTTTTTTTTTTTTTTCAAATTGGGATTCTTATATAGGGGAAAAAGCCTGTATTCTCCATTAAGGCAAACAATATCACTGCCATTTAAATGTATTTATCTTAAATGATTGAATAATTTAATGCACAAACAAAAAATTTAAACCAGCCCCCCCCCCCCCCAAAAAAAAAATAATTTAAATATACTTTCTTATTTATAATTCAATCGTCATACTTCAACTGCTCAGTGAATGAAAAAAAAAAAAGCATGAGAAAAAAAAAAATGAGAAAAAAAAATTAAAGAGAAAAAAATGAGAAAAAAAATCACACTCTCCAAATTGACAGATGAGAATGAATTGCCAATAAATTTACTAGAATATATTGTTTCTAAATATATAACATGAAATGCATAGAAATACACTATTGACAGACTAATGCAATCGTTGGCCCAACATAATCTCAAAACTAGACTACGTTGGTAGACAGTTGGCAAATGGTTAACCATTGTTGGCAAATAGTTAACTCTGTTGGCATACTGATGTTGGGCCAACGGAGGGCCGATGAGCAAAATGACGTTGGACCAACAATGTTGCCAACAGAATGCCAACGTTGGCCCAACATATGTTTGCTATCTGGGATACAAACAATATTAGTATAAACAAGAACATATGCAATACATATATAAACAATAGATATGTAACGAAAAAAATACTACAGGAATCACACACAACAAAATAATAGCAATATTATAAACACTTCAATTACAAATCAAAACAAAAACAATATTTTTCTGAAAAACTAAATATAATATGAAACAAGTGCATGGCTAACGTGTTTGATCTACAGGACGAACATGAGATATAACGGATTCTTTAAGTCGAAAAATAAGTTTGACCCTATTATGACACATCTTGATTCTCTAAATAAATGAACAAGAAGCAGAAACTATTTGTCAACTTTGTGATTACTGCTCTTAATGTCACGGTGGGTATGGTTGTCCTGCGAGAGAACGTACTGTGCTGGTGATTTGGTCCTGACGGGTGCTGGTGATCAATGAAAAAATGTAAACAAAGACGAAAATAATAATTTTTGACGTTTTCACTCATAAAAAATGGAAGAAAACGGTTGAGATTTTTCAATTTTGTTTCTTATGGGTTCATATGTAAACCATTAAAAAGTTGACCCTCTAAACTTTTTTCAGTAAGCGTAACACAGAAATGCTCATTTTCAGAAAATCTCGAACTGAAAAAATAAAACAAAAATGCTCATAGAGTCCGCTTTCTATACCGCAATCCACGCGACAAAACTATTTTGTGAAAAAACATTGCAATTTATTAACATTTAGCATTTTCTCAATTTATTCATGTCCTGATACTGTGCTGGTGGGTCCTGTCATTGTGCTGGTGGGTCCTGATACGGTGCTGGTGATTTTGGATAAGAAGTTGGTCATATTTGAAACAAATGTTACAAAATCAATAAAATTGGGCAGATAATTGTTGTCAATAGGATCTATGACTCCTATTTTAGCTCTTGTGCATCCATTTGGCTGTTTAATATGTGTTTTGAAAAACTAAGGATTTTCTTATCCCAGGCATAGATTACCTTCGCCGTATTTGGCACAACTTTTTGGAACTTTGGATCCTCAATGCTCTTCAACTTTTTACTTGTTTGGCTTTATAAATATTTTGATATGAGCGTCACTGATGAGTCTTATGTAGACGAAACGCGCGTCTGGCGTACTAAATTATAATCCTGGTATCTTTGATAACTATTTACACCACTGGGTCGATGCCACTGCTGGTGGACGTTTCGTCCCCGAGGGTATCATCAGCCCAGTAGTCAACACTTCGGTGTTGACATGAATATCAATAATGTGGTCATTTTAATAAATTTCCTGTTACTAAACTTTGAATTTTTCGAAAAACTAAGGATTTTCTTATCCCAGGCATAGATTACCTTCGTCGTATTTGGCACAACTTTTTTGAACTTTGGATCCTCAATGCTCTTCAACTTTTTACTTGTTTGGCTTTATAAATATTTTGATATGAGCGTCACTGACGAGTCTTATGTAGACGAAACGCGCGTCTGGCGTACTAAATTATAATCCTGGTATCTTTGATAACTATCGTAACTTGTATTAAATAATTACATAAAAGGGCAACATCTTTCGTCCAATATCAGATAACAATATATAGTATCTAAAATAAGAATAGTTTTATCAAGATATTTTAAATGCCCCTTACATTGATGCTTCAACAATGATCAAAGCCAATGCCGCATAGACATGTTTGTTAGCGCTCCGCATACCCCTCCCCACTTCCACCCAACCAACCCTCCTCATTTCCTCCTTCATTGTTACAGTGGTGTACCAACACAACAATTTATTACATAAAATAATAACACAAAGACACACATTATTGAATAACGAATGCTTGCAGGTACTGAAAGCTAGTTCAAAGCCGCATTTTCAACTAAAAGATAAACCATGTTCTCATATACAAAAATCCCAATCGTGTAGATTAAAAAAGTCTCAAAACTTAAGTTCATATTTTAATGTTTGATGAAGCAGAACTTTAAAAGTGTGCAGTGAATCTTGTTCTCACAACAGTTATTGTCATAATTATGTTTACATAAGACTCATAAAGGAATTAAGAAGGTACCAAGCAATATTTTACAGTTCAATTTAATGATCATGAATGGAAGGAAATGGTACGTAAGTTTACATAGGACAAAAAGAAATTGATAGTATTTTTTGGCGAAAGACTTAAACACTTCCTTGCATTATATAGTACAGCTCTTCTATAAAAGCATGCAAAAAAAACTTTGATTGACTTGCTTGCTATGTTTGCTTGGATGTTTTCAAACAATAGGTAGGCGGAGTTTCAATACATACTGGGATTTGATTGGACAAATACAAACTGACAGGAATTGAAGTTAATGTTTATTTTCCAAATAAATTGTAGTATTTAGTAAACAGACTACTTACCTGTCGTTTACAAACATCCAAACAATCATAGCAAGCAATTTAATCAATGGTTTGCTTTGCATATATTTATAGAAGAGCTGTAAATTCTAAAAAAAAAAAGAAATTTTGTTGTCGTAGATGGTTAAATCCTCAACAAAATCACAATATCTTTGTTGGAACGAATAAAGGTTTTAAACCAAATTTTCGTGGACTTTTTAGCTTCCACCCTGACGAGACATGTTAGCTGTTCGTATGCTGTTGCACCTGACGCACGGAAACTTTCACATTTCCATCTTCTTTTCTGAAATATTTTACCCAGCTCATACTTGACAGGACTGTTATCCTAGTAAAAGGTGTAACCAATGAATTGAACACAAGTTAAAAATTCCATAATACTATATAATTCATTTTATGTGTCAATTTGTTCGAAAAAAGTCGAAAAGAAGAGAGTTTTTTTAATGCCATGATTATCTGCCGCTTTCTAGATCTATGCTTAGCATTTATTTCAGATGACATGGACTCCTCACCCTGGTGACCCTGCTGCCTTTCATAACTTTATCCGTATACATATATTAATAGATAAACAAAAGGCTGCAACTGGTATTTGATTCGTTGTAACGAGAATATTTGTGGTGAATGGAAACTGTGAGGGTCAAAATCTTAAATTGCTTATAAATGTTGCTGGACCCAGTTTCGTTATCTGATCTGAATTTTCTGAAATGTGCAAGGTGATAGACATTTTGATTTTTTTTACTCGGTAAGTTTTGCCCTAATTGCTTGAACTATTACAATATTAAAGCCGATTTCAATGAGTGTGTAGACAAAGGGAATATCTTTGGTTATCTTGCTTGCTGAACAGAAAAGTCATTGTTAGGTTATGTAAACTACCCTACTTTAAGAGTAGACTAGTCCGACAAATGACACATCTTTCTGTCTGTAGGACCAGGCTAATTCGAAAGGAGGGTATATACCTTACCTAACAATGACTTCACGGTTTAGCTAACAAGCAAGCTAACCAAAGATATAACATTTGCCTACATACTCAATGGAATCGGCTGTAACTAAAAACTCGAATACATTTTAACAGACAGTGGTCTGGTTTGTTGATGAATATTGTTTTTCCTAGATTCACTCTTGAAAAAATCATTTGGTAACATTTGGTCATTGTAATACGGACGCCAAGACAATAAATGAACCTCACACTATCCCTCGACACAGTTGAGCTTATATATGATCTTATAGCGATTCGGGTTGAAAATTAATCAGTTGAAATTAAGCCAGTTATTTGTGTGTGTAGATTTGTATTGTTTTAAACTGTTATGACTTTTTAAAGTTAAATCTAGGTGTTTAATCTAAGAATTTCTTTTTTAAACTTATTTACTGGTTTTATACTCAATTGGTAGCATGAAGTTACGAGATATTTTAATTTTTGAAATTGAAGGCACAATTAACAAAGCAAACGTTAGTTTCAAATACTTTTAAATAGATTTTTAAGGATAATGTACCCTTGTGTTGATCCCATGCTAAACATAACAAAAATTTCTGTACAAAGGTCTGTGAATTTTCTACAAAAATAGTGATTTTATTTTCACCAAATTCTCTTTTTCTACTAAATACAATAATGAACTATAAATAATAATGCTTTGCAAGAAGTTTCCCCTTGATACATGTATATGTACAAAATTATATCTCTATTATTCATTGTCTGTGCTGTTTTGATACTATTGCAGTTTGCACATTTTCGTAATTGACAGGCCACAGGAGGGGGTGATAAACCATACACGAAAATATAAAATATTGATCTAAGTACTTAATTTGAATCTCTGAACCCCCACCCCGGCTTGTTTTTTAGGAGGGTGTCTAAAAATGGTCGATTACAGACAGCCGAGTACGCATTTTACTTTCCAGGCGTGTTTACGTTGATTGTTAAAGTCCTGAAAACGGATAGATAGAAACAAAAATGTTTGATTTATCTGGCTTTAGATTCAGTTTTTTTAAATATAAATTAAGTCTACATTTTAATATAATAATAATACTAAGAATTCACAATATAAAAAAATGCAGAAAAAAAATGGAGATGTGAAATATCTTAATAAGGAGTCATTACTACAGAGATGGTGTGTTTGACACACAAAACTTAAAAGCTTAGTGATATTACCAATATTAAAATAAAAATGTATTTTAGTTTGGTAGTTTTTCCATTTACTCATTTTCAATCATAATTAAGGCACATTTGATTTTTTATTCATAAAAATATTTAAATATAGAAAAGTAGGACACATTGTTCACTTCCTCCCCTGTAATTCTTTATCAAAAATATTTATTTATTTTGGAATTTTGAAATGAAAAAGCTAAGAAATCTTAGTTTTGTTAATGTTCTCTAGGTTATCTCGTCTTCATTCTCTGACATATTCTCTGACATATTCTAGTCTGCCCTTTCATAAAATAGTGATTTTTTTTAGTGTTCTATCGAACTTTCGAAAAAAAATACCTGATAACCGTTCAGACAGAAAAAATATGTTGAAAAAATCTTACAGATACAGCAAGTGATTCTTAATAGCTGTAAGATACATTTTTCTTTTAAAATACAACTTTTAAATCTTACGGGAAACTATTCCAAGCTTAACACTTTCACTGTAACCTCGCTCTAACTTATCCCCCATCCCCCCAAAAAAAAACCAAACAAACAAACCCGCAATACTATTGTCATTCTTATAGTCAGCACTCATTTTTTCACATACAAATGTGTTTTAAGCTGCTAAAGACATATGATTCAAACGCTCAGAAAGTCCTTTCTTCTATATTTTTGCTCTCCATTTTTATACAAAACCTTTTACATTTTTATTTTATGGGTTATTGTTGAAGGTCGTACAATGACGTATGGTTGTTAACACATACTTTCTTTGGTTTCTTATGGAAATTTGTCCATTGACAACAAACATACAACATCATCTACTTTATTATATAAGTATTGTATAAATTACAACGTATTTTGGCGATCTTGCAAAATGATCGTAATCCCGAAAATCGTAAACATATTTTCTTATCTTAAAAGGGGGCAAGAAGGGTTCCATTAACAGGCCAATAAATAAAATCACAGTTAATTATAAAAAGAATAAAAAATAGGTTTTTTTTTCTCTCATAATAACAGTAAACAGATTCATAACAATGTCAATTTCAAGAAAGCAGACAACAGTTAATTACTAGTAGTCAATAACAGTACAGCATCAATGATCTTGACTGAATATTTGCCACTTTTAACTAAAATATAAAGGCACAGAACCAGGACATAGGAGCACAGAACCAGGACCGTTTTTCTTATCACCAGCACATCGTCAGGACAATTCCGTTTAACGAACTTGCACGACTTTTGCAATTTTATATTGTTGTAATATACTTTGCATGGTACTTATGACGCATCAGAGAAAAATTAAGCAACAAAACAGTCGTTTTATTGCCGTTCTGATACAATGTAAACAAACCCACCAGCACAGAATCAGGACCAACCAGCACCCGTCAGGACCAAATCACCAGCACAGTACGTTCTCTCGCAGGACAACCATACCCACCGTGAATGTGGTTATACATAGTATTGGGCTGTATATTTGACTCTCCAAGGGGCTTCAATAATGGTACATTTTCAGGTGTGGGTCCAGGAATTTGAAACGGTGGACGCCCTAATTGGTATAAATAACGGCCATAATTAGGACAGCCATTTTTTTTTACGTCAATGTATTCTGAAATTTATGTTTGAATAGAATGCACAGCTATTTGAATAATGTCAATAAGTCGTAATTTAAACCTAAACAACAAATTGGAACAGTTGTTTGATGTTTAACAATAATATTTAGTACCTAAATGTATGTTTTGAATTGGTAACACCATTGACACGATTCTATCAAATGATGACCTAAAAATGTTAAAAATGAAGGAATTCTTCGTTTTTCCCATTGCATGATGCACATTTCTGAATATCGTTGCTACCATACTATAGAACACAGGGACACATTTAAATGTTTTAAAACAATGACATCATTTTTCAAAATATTACCTCGTCGAAATTTGCGCTTTTTTATAATGACCCATAACGCCTTTACAATAAATCCATTGAATGTTGGATGTGAACTGACTGCCGCAGTGATTTAGTCTTAGATGCATGATTTTTGTCGAGCCTGCGACTTTTGTTGAAGAAAGCTCGACATAGGGATAGTGATCCAGCGGCGGGGGCGACGTCGTAAACAAACTATTTAAAAGCTTTATATTTTAGAAGGTGGAAGACCTGGATACTTCGTATACTTTGTATATAGATGCCTTATGTTACGAAGTTTCCGTCTCTCACATTTTTTATGGTTCAGTGACTACTTGAAAAAAAGTTAAGACTTCATTTTGGTGTTTCATTGGTCAATGTGAAGTTTTAATGGTTAAGTTTGTTTCTTAGATACTATAAGCAATAGGTCAACTATATTTAATGCATAAAGATTGATTGTAAGGTGAAGATGTCTGCCTGACATTGTTCATCTGACCTTGAACTTATTTTCATAGTTCATTGGTCAATATATAGTTTTCTTGGTTAAGTCTGTATCTTAGAAACTATAAGCAATAGGTCAGCTATATTAAGTATATTGAAATATTATAAGGTGTATATGTATTTCTGGTTTGGTTAATTTGACCGTAACTTCATTTTCTTGGATCATGTTAAGTTTATGTGATAGTTGTAGTGAAGCTTTATATTTAGCACTATCGGGGCGCCAAATGGGACTCTTGTGCATGGCTTTGTACAAAATTCAATTCTGTCATAACAAAATCATTTTTGTCTTACAAAACTATGTTTTATGAGAACTTCATTTTTTTTCATATAAACTTGTTTGCATACAAAATTGACTTTTGAAACAAAAATGAATTTTGTGACACAAAATTCACTTTTGTGTTAAATTTTCACTTCTGTTTAACAAAACTCAATTTTGTCTACACAAAAATAAACAAAAAATTGAATTTTGTGACAAAATCTCAGACTTGTAATTAGTTCACAGAATCCAAACTAAACTAATTTGCATACAAAATTGACTTTTGTCGCCCAATTTTCAAATTAGGTAACAAAAGTAAAGTCTGTGTGACAAAAAAATGAATTTTGTCATGACAAAACTAACTTTTGTCCACCGAAAGATAATTTTGTATGACAAAATTTAAATTTGTAGTATGTTACAAATTTTGTTAAACTGAACTCATTTTTGTTGAACAAAACTCACTTTTGTCCGTACAAAATTGAATATCGAGTACAAAACCACAAGAGTCCCATTCGGCGCCCCGTACTATCAACATAATATCAACGGTTTGTAAAGAAGGCGAGACATTTCAGTGCGTGCACTCTTGTTTTTCAATTAGTTGTTAGTGGTTTTGAACTAGCTGTCAGTAACTGCGAGTACTCTCAGATCAGTACTTAGTGTCTTTTTGTTGTTGGGTTAGCAAGTACACGTCCACGTCCACAGGCTTTGTTTTTGTTATATGTATTTCTGTTTGTATCCATCTGATGAGTTAAGATTTTTTTTCAGCTGATTTTTATAGTTCGTTCTTATGTTGTACTGATACACCACTGTCCCATGTTAGGGAATGGGATCCCGCTAACATGTTTAACCCCGCCACTATCTGCATGTATGTGCCTGTCCCAAGTCAGGAGCCTGTAATTCAGTGGTTGTCGTTTGTTGCTGTCTTACACATTTGGTTTTCGTTCATTTTATTTGTATGTGTATTAATTTGGCCGTTAGATTTCTCGTTTGCATTTGTGATTTAAGAGCTTTTTATAGCTGATAATGCGGTATGGGCCTTGCTCATTGTTGAAGGCCGTACGATGACCTATATAGCTGTCAATTTCTCAAGTTGTCATTTGGTCTCTTGTGGAAAGTTATCTCATTGGCAATCATACCCTATCTCTTTTTTATATCTTTGTTTAGTTTTGTTCTTTGTTCTTCGTACCAGTTTGTTGAGTTAAGCAATTTCCAACATATTTTTTTACAGTTGATATGTTGCGCCACTGTCCCAGTTTAAAGGGAGTGTTGAGCGCTCACAAATAAATAATAAAATTGAGAATGGAAATTGGGAATGTGTCAAAGAGACAACAACCCGATCATAGAGCAGACAACATCATAAGGTCACCAACAGGTCTTCAATGTAGTGAGAAACTCCCGCAACCTGCGGTGTCTTCAGCTGACCCCTAAGCAAATATGTATACTAGTTAGACTTTGAAGTGATAATGGACGTCTCGTACTAAACTCCGAACAAATAAATAAAACTCCTGCCACATTATAAAATATGTGAACCTGTATGTGCATGTTCCAAGACAAGAATCTGCAGTTTAGTGATAATTGACAATTTGTTGGTTGGCTTCTGTAATTTTTTATTTCATTTCGTATATTTTAAAGATTATCATTTTGTATGGGTTTTGCTAGTTGTAGAAGACCGCACATTCGATGCCCTATAATTATTTACACTTACGTCATTTGGACTCTGGTGGAAAGTAACTGCTGTCCCATTGACAATCATACCACATCTTCTCACTTTTATATTTCTTAAGACCATGATTTGATATTGATAATTTGTTGGCTCTTCGCGATTCTTTAAAGGTTTATATATAAAAAAAAAAAAAATCATTGATACGAAAATATTGCAGTCAACAACGTACTCCATCACTTTCTTGTATGTGTATTTTTCCTATATATATTATAAAATAATTATGCAAAGTACTAAAATGGAGCTATCAATTCAAAATTTAATGTAATAAATCACCAAACATAATTTATTAAAGGGACATTAGCTGTCAAATTCATGTTCATCGATTTGACTCAAGATCTCATATTTGATTTATAAAATACTAAAACGTATATCTAAATCATAAAAGTTTAAAATAAACAATATACAATGTATGCACTCGATAATATGTATCAGCATTTTACAAATGTTTGTTTTGGAAGAAATATAAAAGTTAAAAGAAAAGTTTTTGAAATTTGCATGCAAAATAAAGTATATCATAAAACATTGCACGAGTAAGAATATCAATCACATCAGATGATAGTAACAAAAAAAAGCTAAACAAAGCAAGTAGTCAAACAAAACAAAAAATAAAAGTCCACAGAACAAAAACACTATATACATGCACTGAACTGGCATGAGCTGTTATTTGGATCCCATTTATGTACTATTTGTTTAATTGGTCAAAAGATGTTTTCGTGCGACAATATTATATAAGGCAGCTCATTCCAGACGTGTAGCATCATCGAATCAAACCTGGTAGTCATGACTCTCGGGAGTACTGTTGTTTCTTGTGAACTAAAATTATACTTATGAATTTAAATATCAATTAAATCATGAAAATAACTTGGAAATTATCAATGAATTATTTCAAATGTTTCTGTTGCAATAGCTCTATATTCTTCTTATTTATAAAGTAGAAATATCTGATTTTTTTCTAGCAGTTTTTAGCTCACCTGGCCTATAAGGCCATGTGAGCTTTTCTCATCACTTGGCGTCCGTCGTCGTCGTCGTCGACGTCGTCGTCGTCGTCGTCGTTAACAATTTTTCAAACATCTTCTCCTCTGAAACTACTGAATGGATTTGAATGAAACTTAACATGATTGTTCCTTAGTATATCCTGCACAAAATGTGCGCTTCGATTTTTGATCCGTCAAAAAACATGGCCGCCGTTACTTAAAATAGAACATAGGGGTCAAATGCAGTTTTTGGCTTATATCTCAAAAACGAAAGCATTTAGAGCAAATCTGACAAGGGGTAAACATGTTCATTAGGTCAAGATCTATCAGCCCTGAAATTTTCAGATGAATCAAACAAACCATTGTTGGGTTACTGCCACTTAATTGGTAATTTTAAGGAAATTTTGCAGTTTTTGGTCATTATCTTGAATATTATTATAGATAAAGTTAAACTGTAAACAGCAAAAAAGATCAGCAAAGTAAGATCTACAAATAAGTTAATATGACCAAAATTGTCAATTGACCCCTTAAGGGGTTATTGTCCTTTAATGACAATTTTTCACAATTTGTTCATCATATTTGCTAACTTTAAAAAATCTTCTCCTCTGAAACTACTGAATGGATTTGGTTAAAACTTAGCATGATTGTTCCTTAGATTATCCTGCACAATGTGTGTGCTTTGATTTTTGATCCGTCAAAAAACATGGCCGCCGTTACTTAAAATAGAACATAGGGGTCAAATGCAGTTTTTGGCTTATATCTCAAAAACGAAAGCATTAAGAGCAAATCTGACATGGAGTAAAAATGTTCATTAGGTCAATATCTATCAGCCCTGAAATTTTCAGATGAATCAAACATCCAATTGTTGGGTTGCTGCCACTTAATTGGTAATTTTTTAGGAAATTTTGCAGTTTTTGGTCATTATCTTGAATATTATTATAGATAAAGATAAACTATAAACAGCAAAAATGATCAGCAAAGTAAGATCTACAAATAAATCAATTTGACCAAAATTGTCAATTGACCTCTTTAGGAGTTATTGCCCTTTAAAGACTTTTTTCACAATTTGTTCATCATGTTGACTTACTTTAAAAAATCTTCTCTTTTGAAACTGCTGTATCAATTTCAGCCAAACTTAGGCTAAATGAGTTTCAGAGTTTCAGAGTATCTAGTATAAATTTTATATTTCATTTCCTTGTATGTCAAGAAACATAGCTCCTATGGCTAAAATAGAACATAGGAGAAAATTATTTTTTGCTTTTGAAGAAAATAGGACAATTCAAAGAACATTTAAATAAATTGAAAAGCCAAAATAATCATTGATGAGAGATTAAACCAAAAAAATTCAGGTGAGCGATTCAGGCTCTTGAGAGCCTCTTGTTCGTATAAACTATCCTAATCTTCCTAGATGAATATAAGAGCTCTTTCTTAATTTTTTTTTCAAATTTCAAAACATTTTTTTCGTTGCTGTCGTGCCAAATTACTGGACCATATCTGAATTCGGTAGAATTAATTAATATGCTGTTAAACTGCCTAGCCTTTGTAAATATTTGACCATTCGTTTTAATTATCTTGTTGTCTTTGTACATTTTTCAGATATATTATTGCCATATATAGTAAATTCCCAATCTATAGTTGCTCTAAAAAGTTTGAAACAGTTTCTTAACGACAATTTGTTTCCGGTTGAGTGGATGTCAAACTATGTTTATTTCGGGGTTTTCACCCATTCGCTGTATAACCTACATGAGGTGAAATACGAGATCCAGAACGGGTTTGTAGTAGAGGAAACATAAGAAGATGTAAAGGCTACCGACAGTTAATGTTCAAATGGCGAGAAATAAAAGATTTGACCAAAATTCAGGCTGTGACTTGTTACTGAAACATTTTCCTTTGAACTAAATGGCGGAAAATTGAAGTTTCAGTCTACTTGTAATTTCTTGACTTTTGACCTACTGACTTAAATATATAAGACCTCTTACTTCTAAGTGCCACACTAAAGCTAAGTGTTTGGTGATTACTGAAGGTTAAACATATGGTTCAAAAGAACAAAACAAAATATCTGCGCATATTCTACTATTTGGTACTGCAACGTCAGCCTTGAACTTTAAAGACAAATCCCTCTATTGTTTATGCGCATATACAAGCGCAACAGTACTATGCCGTCAGCGGTTTATGACGTCGCGGTTTTCCGCGAACTGGAAACGTTTATTAGAATTATTCCTCTTTGAGCCGATGGAGAGAGTGACAATCGTTTTGATAGGTTAATTTTGCCGAGAAGAAAATGAAAATTGTTTTTATATAATAGACATGTTCCAGAATTGGATAAAATATGAGAATGAAAAGAGAGTCAACTATACAGCAATCAAACAACAATCAAACAACAAAAAATACACAAAAATGACTGTAAAGAAACGAAACAGAATCTGGATACTCGACAACAAGATGGGCCAATAAAATTATAATATAATAATTTTTTTCTTAATTTTCTACATGTATAGACTTTCGTAGGTTCTTAATTATATCGATATTTTACAAATCATTAAGAAAGTACGAAAATCATTCTGGTCATGTCCTCAAAATTCAATGTATCTTTAGTAATAGGTACGTTACGTACCTAACGTTATATGGATAAGGCAAATTGCACTGACGTATTTTGAATGTGTACGGCACTTAATCACATTTCTGATAAACACCAACAAAACAGTAACCTAACGACGCATACATGTAAAACAAAGTACATCTAGAGAAGTTAACATATAAGCTTCTAACATTGTAGGTTTTTTTATATGACCATTCCGAGTTTGTTCCGATTTACCAAATTTGATATTTATGTATAAGGTGCGCAATTTTTGTATAAAAAAAAACATAATCGTGCCTGTGTTTAAAAGTTGTCGGAATGAAGAATTGCAGAGGAATGCATATGGGAAAAAATCAATTAACTGGAGATTTGAGAAAAGAGGTCGGACTAGGTTCTATTCATACTCACGGTATGACAGCTGTATGAGTATACTTAGACTGAGTTTCTAGCAACATTACGGAATATTTCGATATTCATAGATGCCTAAGGATGAATGATCAAAACAGAAATGATGTTAATTAGACCCCGTTAACACTTGCACGGAATTGAAATAAAATCGATCTCTGAAGAGCATCTCGCGTTTTCGATCTTTTAAGAACTTGTGCATTTACATTTAGTATACATTGCATATATAGAATAATCGGTCTAACCATTTCGTTAACAAAAAATCGTAGAAAATCGAATAAGGAAATATTTGGTTCATTAGATAATTATATGCTTCTGCATTTATTAATTTTATTTTTGATTAACATGTCATAAGTAATTAAAAACAAAGAATTGTCAGAAAAAAATTACTTATAACGGTCATTTTGTTTGAAGATGAGTAATTTACAGAAAAAAAATTAAAAAAAATAATGAATGAATACAATTGAAAAGATACTTTTTAAAAGGTGCACCGAATAATACACGTATAGTAAGCGAATATGGAACGCATAAGTAACAGGGCATCAGTCAAGCACTGACACGAGTATTTACGCCTTAGTATAGGGTTATTTTACCTCTTAGAACCAATATATAGCATCAGAGGCAAGAAAAATAAAATTGGAAAAGATTTGTTTAAAAAGGTGCGAGCTATAACAAACATATTGTAAGCGAATAAGTAGCAGGTCATCAGTCTAGCGCTAAAACTGGTACATACGCGCTAATAGGTATGTTTCACTTTTAAGAACCCATAGCTAAAATCAGAGACAAGAAAACAATTGAAAAGATTTGTTTCGTAATAGGTGCAATGTATTTCAACGTATAAGCAAATAAGTAACGAATAAGTAACGGTATCAGTCGAGCGCTGAAACGGGTCCTGTCTCAACTCAGGAGTCTGTAATTAAGTGGTTGTTGTTTGTAAAAGAGTTACATATTTGTTTTTCATTATTTGTTTTTTGTTATTTTCTAGTTTGAATTGTGTTACATTTGTCCTTTCGGGACCTTTTATAGCTATATATGCGGTATGGGATTTGCTCATTGTTGTAGACCGTACGGTGACCCATAGTTAATAATTTCCTGTGTCAATTGGTCATTTGTGGAGAATTGTGTAATTTGCAATCATACCACATCTTTCTTTCTTTATTAATATATTTTCAGAAGAATGACGCAAAAGCGTCGAATATATTTATTTGGTTTTTATCATCTCCATGGTACGTTCTGTCAAATCATTTGAGAATAAACACTGAAATCAGCTTTTTTAAGAATATTAATAAACTGACCATGCGCAGATTTATTTTCATATCTACATAAAACATTTGGAATGTTATATCGATTGATTGATTGAAAAGGCGATCGCGATGTATCTTAAGCGTTTTCACTTGAAGAAAAATCGGTCTTTTAAAATTACATCTGGAGATGGAATGTTTACGTCCGATTGAAGATCGATCTTTCTCATTTTTGCAATACTAAAGATCGGCGATCTCAGAAATGATCGATCTTTATTGTTAGTGGAAACGGAGTCTTAGATTTTTAATGATTTTAAGTAATTACATGTATCATCAAAATAAAAAGGAACAACATTCTTAAACGAAATTAAAATTCATGATATCGGAAGCAAAATTCTGTCTTGTCTTTCAGATATACTTTGATTGAAGAATGATATTATATAAAAATGTCTTCACTATTTTAAAAAGAATTTCTGTTCAACACATAAGCACTATGAATAACCTGAAATGAAATGTTCATAGAAGCATTCGTGTGTACATTTGTACAACGCATTGTTTTCCAACCACCGCATTTATATTACGTGTCTGTGATACTGACTGAAAACTAAGTACTATCATGTGTAGATTAATGTGAATTTATAGTAGTTTAAAACAAACAAACAACAAAACAGCAAATAACGAGAACTGGGTTGTCCCTAATTTGTAAGAATATAGCCTTAACCGACCGAACGTCTTTCGACGCTGTTTTTAGAATTGGCGCAATGTGTTCCCGCCAATTCAAATTGTAAACCCCTTTTTAGAAATATCTCTTTTTCCATTACGGTGACCCCATCTTTTTATTTCCTTATTTTGTTTAGATATAAACAACGCATATTCTATTGAAGACTCATGGAGAAATTATTGGTCAATTTTTTTTAAACTTATTTTTTGTATAGGTATTTCACAATAAAAAAGGCGGGAAAACTATTATAGCAACTTATCGTTATTATTTTCCATTCAGAAAATGGTGATATTATTAAAATAGTTTGTATAAACAACTAGGTTAACAAAACAGACAAGTTTTTATTGGATACGGACTTTAAAAAAAATATTACACTGCTATTGACTAGAAGTCCCAATTTCCAAATTCCGTGAAAAAGATGGTGTTTTAAATCGAAAACGAGGTCGGTGACCCCATTTTTTTATTTGCTTATTTTAAAGCTTTTACCTAGCCTAAAGTAAAAATAAAATATAAAGAAGATATTATTGGTAGATCTGAATAGAAGGATTTGTCTTTAATTAAATGATACCAACACCAAAAGGGGGGGGGGGGGGGTTTCTTACCAAGGAGCGTTTCCGAATTTAATTATACCATTCGGTGGTTTCGTGAAAGCGTGTTCGCACCAAGCGTGCGGGGTCATGGGTTTGAATCTTGGTTGGATCAAACCAAAGACTTTAAAATTTGTCTTTACTGCTTCTCTGCGAAGCACACGCCATTTAGGAGTAAGAGCAAAGACTGGTGCACTATTTGTCCGAGTATGGTGACATGTCTTCATGCGGACTGTTGAAGTACTAAGGCTTTTCTACCTCAGGCATAGATTACCTTAGCTGGATTTGGCAAAACTTTTAGGAATTTTGGTCCTCAATGCTCTTCAACTTCGTACTTTATTTGGCCTTTTTAACTTTTTTGGATTCGAGCGTCACTGATGAGTCTTTTGTAGACGAAACGCGCGTCGACGTATATACAAAATTTAGTCCTGATATCTATGAGGAGTTTATTTACCTTGTCAACAAGCAAGTCCTTCTCAGTTTGTCGGTCTTGTAATTATTAGAGTAATAATTAGTTGCCTTAACATGTTCTTGTCATGAAAATACATTTAATTTGCCGTTAGACGTTAAACAGTCATTTACCACAATCACCATTACAATCAAATTTGGTAAAAGTGGAACGTTTAAATTATAGCTACCGTGAACCACATATCTTTTTTGTCAAAAGTTAAGTCTAAATGTATCAATAACTGCTTGGGCATTGACCTTTATCCAGTAAAAATATAATTATTTTTCGTCGCCCCTTGGTGCATGATGATGTTAAGTACAAATTTGCTAAATGGTGGACATAATTTATAAGTTTGTAAATTTTCAACATCTTAAGTGTTTACTAATAAACAATTCAATCGAGTTATTTCTTTAGTCACTCATAATATAGCTCCCCGTTGTACGTCAGTGCCTCACATATACATATAATCACGTGATTTGAAAACTAAGGTGTACTTGATTATCCAGGTGGACGTTACAGGATGGTAAGTTCATCATGCTTATGATGAAGTAATAAATGCGTGTAATATTTACAACTATAAATACCATAAAATCAAATTGTATACTTTGTAAATGGTCAATAAATGAGCAGAAATTATTTGTCAATACTTAAAATGAATAATGGACATGTCAAGTCATCTTACACGACAAATTCATAGATGGATATAAGAAGATGTGGTACGACATCCAATGAGACAACTCTACACCAAAGTATCAATTTGTAAAAGTAAACCAATATAGGCCAAAGTACGAACTTCAACACGGAGCCTAGCTCCCACCGAACAGCAAGCTATAAATGCCCAAAAATGACTATTTATCAAATAGTAGATTATTGGAAAATCCTAACAGAGCGAGTTTACCACTAGATTAATACTTTTAAAGGGATTTATAATGCACTGTCTTAACGTTAATAAACACACCCACCAAAACCATAATTATTCCACATTTAATGTTATCAAATATATAGATAATGGTTTTACACTAGTAATTTTTTGGGCCATTTATAGCTTGCTGTTCGGTGTGATCCAAGGCCCATGTTGAAGGCCGTATCTTGACCAATACTGGATTACTTTTATAAACTGTTACTTGGATGGAGATTTGTCTCATTGGCAGTCATACCATATCTTCCTATATCTATAGATACTCACAGAAATCACAACAGCAACTGCATGTAAAAATGTTGTTCATCTCTAGTAGAACTATAGAACGATTCTTATAGATTTGATAAAAGTTGTCATTCATGAAATAAAGGATTATGCTTTAAATTATAATGTTCTAAGACAATATAAGATGCATTACATTTGTTACCTATATACCAAATACCAAATGGCAATTTTTTTAATCTTTCATTTCAGCCCTTGTGGTCTATAAATGGACAACTGAACATTTTTTATTATTTAATTTCAGCCCTTCGCAACTTTGATGTGTGTCCTGTTTGTCTTCTTCATCAGGTCACAGGTATGTAGAATACTGAACAAGCACGTTGAAAATCGCGTCGGATTTAGCAGAATAAAAGGTTCCTATTTATATTACTTTATGACATACATGGTATTTGTTATTTGCTGCTGAACGTTAAAAAGAAATCAAATCATGTGACAATTCATCAATTTTAAATAATTTCTTGATATTTTGAATTGTAGTTCTGACTTATTCCTATTGTTCAAGACAAAACCTTTATATATGTATCGGCAACAAATCTTCCTTATTGTTCAAAATTATCTTATATTCATTGCAGATAGAAAGTCTACCCCAGGGCATTGTGGTCGATTGTAAGTTAATTTTATCAAATGTTTTTACCTCTCACCTCCCTATTTTTTTCATGTCAAACCCATTTAGACAATCGTCTACATGTTAACCCCGTCTATAGGAAATCGCTAAATGTCAAATTCGAGTGTCAAGAATCGATTAAATGTCAAACCCATCTAAACAAAATCGTCTCCATGTAAAACCCGAGTAAAATCAATCGCCTACAAGTCAAACCCGAGTATAGACAATCGTCTGCATGTCAAATCAAACTTGATAATCGTGAATATGTCAAATTGTCTAGAAAATCATCTACATGTCAAACCCTTTAAGAAAATCATCTACATGTCAAACCCTTTTAGAAAATCATCTACATGTCAAATCCGTCTAGAAAATCATCTACATGTCAAATCTGTTTAGAAAATCATCTACATGTCAAATCCGTCTAGAAAATCATCTACATGTCAAACCCGTTTAGAAAATCATCTACATGTCAAATCCGTCTAGAAAATCATCTACATGTCACAGCCGTTTAGAAAATCATCTACATGTCAAATCCGTCTAGAAAATCATCTACATGTCAAATCTGTTAAGAAAATCATCTACATGCCAAACCCGTTAAAAAAATCATCTACATGTCAAACCCGTTTAGAAAATCATCTACATGTCAAATCCGTTTAGACAATCGTCTACATGTCAAACCGGTCTATAGAAAATTTCTAAATGTCAAACCCTAGTATAGTAGACAATCGCTTAAATGTCAGACCCGGCCGAGTATAGAAATCGTTACCAGGTTCAGCACACCATTTTCGACATAAGAAAATGCATGTACCACGTGAGGCATATGACAGTTGTTATCCATTCGTTTGGTGTATCTGAGCTTTTGATTTTGCCTTTTTATTACTGACTTTCCGTTTTAAATTTCCCTCGGAGTTCGGTATTTTTGTTATTTTACTTTTTAGCTCACCTGGCCTAAAAGGCCATGTGAGCTTTTCTCATCACTTGGCGTCCGTCGTCGTCGACGTCGTCGTCGTCGTCGTCTGTCGTCGTTAACAATTTTTCAAACATCTTCTCCTCTGAAACTACTGAATGGATTTGAATGAAACTTAGCATGATTGTTCCTTAGAGTATCCTGCACAAAGTGTGTGCTTCGATTTTTGATCCGTCAAAAAACATGGCCGCCGTTACTTAAAATAGAACATAGGGGTCAAATGCAGCTTTTGGCTTATATCTCAAAAACGAAAGCATTTAGAGCAAATCTGATGAGGGGTAAAAATGTTCATTAGGTCAAGATCTATCAGCCCTGAAATTTTCAGATGAATCAAACAAACCATTGTTGGGTTGCTGCCACTTAATTGGTAATTTTAAGGAAATTTTGCAGTTTTTGGTCATTATCTTGAATATTATTATAGATAAAGATAAACTGTAAACAGCAAAAATGATCAGCAAAGTAAGATCTACAAATAAGTCAATATGACCAAAATTGTCAATTGACCCCTTAAGGGGTTATTGTCCTTTAATGACAATTTTTCACAATTTGTTCATCATATTTGCTAACTTTAAAAAATCTTCTCCTCTGAAACTGTTGAATGGATTTGGATGAAACTTAGCATGATTGTTCCTTAGATTATCCTGCACAAAGTGTGTGCTTCGATTTTTGATCCGTCAAAAAACATGGCCGCCGTTACTTAAAATAGAACATAGGGGTCAAATGCAGTTTTTGGCTTATATCTCAAAAACGAAAGCATTTAGAGCAAATCTGACATGGGGTAAAAATGTTCATTAGGTCAAGATCTATCAGCCCTGAAATTTTCAGATGAATCAAACAAACCATTGTTGGGTTGCTGCCACTTAATTGGTAATTTTAAGGAAATTTTGCAGTTTTTGGTCATTATCTTGAATATTATTATAGATACAGATAAACTGTTAATAGCAAAAATGTTAAGCAAAGTAAGATCTACAAATAAGTCAATTTGACCAAAATTGTCAATTGACCTCTTAAGGAGTTATTGCCCTTTAAAGACTTTTTTCACAATTTGTTCATCATGTTGACTTACTTTAAAAAATCTTCTCCTTTGAAACTGCTGTATCAATTTCAGCCAAACTTAGGCTAAATGAGTTTTAGAGTTTCAGAGTATCTAGTATAAATTTTATATTTCATTTCCTTGTATGTCAAGAAAAAGATAGCTCCTATGGCTAAAATAGAACATAGGAGAAAATGATTTTTTTTTGCTTTTGAAGAAAATAGGACGATTCAAAGAACATTTAAATAAATTGAAAAGCCAAAATAATCATTGATGAGAGATTAAACCAAAAAAATTCAGGTGAGCGATTCAGGCTCTTGAGAGCCTCTTGTTACATGTCAAGCTCGAGTATGCATAATTAATGATCGATTATACGTTAAATATCAAACAACCGTCTACATGTATTTATAACTCAAAAGATTTATCAGCGATAATCAATTCATCAATGAGCAAACACATTTACTGATAACAACAATACAAAACTTTCAGAATCAATGAATAAGATGGCATTAACTTTTAACCAACCTCTGTACAGGCTATGTTTGAAAGAACCTTTATGTTTTTGATGGAATTTTATGCGCTATGATATGTCTAAATTTTCTAACATGATATTCAATTATTAATATACAGTTAAACCTGTTTTAACCTAACCTCTTCGGGACTAAAAAAAATGTTCGGTATTGGCTGATGTTCGGTTTTATCAGGTTCACAGTGCATTAAAATTGACTGATATGACGGTGCTTAAGAACATGTTTGGTTTATACTGGTTTTCTGTTTATACAGGATTCGGTTTTAGCCAGGTTTCACTGTAAATTTTGTTTATCTACTGGAAGTCAATATCGTGTTTCCAACTGTTTTCAAATATTAAGTTCAAGTTGCGTTTTCCAACTGTTTGAGAAGGGCAAATGATGAAAACTGACGGCCTGGTATACTAGAGTTAAACAAATATATTTGAGAAAGTATCAAAAACTCTGCTTTCTGGAAAATGTGAAACTGTATAACTTTGAAACCGAAAAACAATTGAGAATAAAGAAGATATCGTATGTACTTCTTTGCCTTTTTTAAGAACGTTAAAACTTCACTTGTAGTATCTGTTTTGCTCTAAACCAGCTTTATCTAAAGAGGATCGATGCTCTGTGTCTAAACAACAAGCTTTGTAAAATACTATGATAAAATGCTAGTATATAGAAATAAATAACGGAACTAAAGATATAAACCATTTGAAATTTTGAGGAAAGGATTCTGTCTAGATTTTCCATACGTTTGTCAGGGTTTAAAAAAAATCATTTCATCAATGAATAGGTCAAAAGTCATGAAAGTTAAAAAATCTGGAAAAAAAAAAAATTACACCATGTGGTCACCAGTTGCAAGCTAAACATCTGATGATACAATTTTTGTTCGCAGTTTTGCATCAAATAGGTTGCAATTCGGTGGTATACCCTTTCAAGGTTGAAAGCTGGTTTTTTTCTTCTTAATAGTTTGTATATAAAAAAAATCACAATATCGTTTATTTTAGTGGTAAAGTTCCTTAATAATGCAAATTTTTAATCAAACTGAGGGATATAAAATTGAGAATGAAAATGGGGAATGTGTCAAAGAGACAACAACCCAACCATAGAACAGACAACAGCAGAAGGTCACCAACAGGTCTTCAATAGAAAATTTAAAAGTCATTAGACTTACACAATGTCCTACACGCACTTTTCTTTTTTTAAGACTTGAAATACATTTATTGAAAATCACCTGAATATAATGTACCTTGTATAACCCAGGGTAGTATACACAATGGGCCCTGTGTTTACAATGATCCATCGTCCAGGAATAAACCATTATAAAAAAATCTATTTTATATTTGTTGCACATAAGTTATACACGCACTTGACGACCAAAAAGGACAGGACTTTCATTGCTGTTCTTTCTACAAGTCACAGTGAAAAGCTCACACATCCTTTTAGTTGACAAAATTTACAAGACAATATTGTGTATTCATCTGAATCTGAAATAATCTAAAACCTTCAGGTTAAAGTTTTTGGTCAAGGTAGTTTTTGAAGAAGTTGAAGTCCAATCAACTTGAAACTTAGTACACATGTTCCCCATGATATTGTCTTTCTAATGTTACTGTCAAATTATAGTTTGACCCCAATTTCATGGTCCACTGAATATAGAAAATGATAGTGCGAAGTGCAGGTTAAAGTTTTTGGTCAAGGTAGTTTTTGATGAAGTTAAAGTTACATCAACTTGAAACTTAGTACACATGTTCCCTATGATATGATTTTTCTAATTTTAATTCCAAATTAAAGTTTTGACCCTAATTTCACGGTCCACTGAACATAGAAAATGATAGTGCGAGTGGGGCATTCGTGTATTATGGACACATTCTTGTTTTTTTTTAATTTGATAGAATAACGCCCCTTTCAAAATCCGGGAACCGCCCCTAAAGGTAAAAATAGATTTGAACTGTGCGGTATATCTGAGGTAGTTAATGCACACCTTTGCTGTGCATTATCTAGATTATAGCACAGTAAGAACAAAGAGATTTTACTCTTGCCATGTGTTAATATACTTATACGATACGTCTTTTTCTTTTTCATCTGTTCAAAACCCTTTTTTTGAAAATTGTAGGACCAATTTTATCCTTAAACCATTCTAACTTGGTGAAAAGGGGCCACTACAGTGCAATATTGAAGGTTGTCTCCACTTGCTTTTATTTCATCTTGTCCTTGCTTTTATCAGAGACATATAATATGTATTATATGTCTCTACTTTTTAACCGGATTTTTGTGACAAAAATGTCGGTTATTGATTTGGGGATGTACGGCGGGCGGGCGGGCGGGCGGGCGGCAATCAAATGTTGTCCGTGCATTAACTCATGAACCGTTTAATATGTTGTTACTGACAACTAAATGAAGGTCAAGTTCAATAATGGCGATTTTGACTTTTACCGTTCAGGAGTTATGGTTCTTGAAAGATTGAAAAATGAAGTTTCCAGTCGTGTCTGTGCATTTACGCATGAACTGTTCTACTAAAGCTTCCCAAATTTTAATATGTTGTTACTGATGACAAAATAGAGGTCATGTTTAATAATGACGATTTTGACTTTTACCGTTCAGGAGTTAGGGTTCTTGAAAGATTGAAAAATGGAGTTTCCAGTCGTGTCCGTGCATTTACGCATGAACTATTCTACCAAAGCTTCCCAAATTTTAATATGTTGTTACTGATGACAAAATAGAGGTCAATTTCAATAAAGACGATTTTGACTTTTACCGTTCAGGAGTTATGGTTCTTGAAAGATTGAAAAATGGTGTTTCCAGTCGTGTCCATGCATTTTCTCATGAACCATTCAACCAAAGCTTTCGAAATTTTTATATGTTGTTACTGATGACAAAATGGAGGTCAAGTTTAATAATGACGATTTTGACTTTTACCGTTCAGGAGTTATGGTTCTTGAAAGATTGAAGAATGGAGTTTCCAGTCGTGTCCGTGCATTTACGCATGAACTGTTCTACCAAAGCTTCCCAAATTTTAATATGTTGTTACTGATGACAAAATAGAGGTCAAGTTCAATAAAGACGATTTTGACTTTTACCGTTCAGGAGTTATGGTTCTTGAAAGATTGTAAAATGGTGTTTCCATTCACGTTGTTGCATTTACTCATGAACCATTCAATCTAAGCTTTTCAAATTTTAATATGTTGATATTGATGACAAAATGGAGGTCAAGTTTGATATTGACGATTTTCACTTTCACCATTCATCAGTAATGGTTCTTGTGATATTGCCAGGACACAAATAAATATTAATAAATCCGGTTTGCTGTCGTTGTGACAGCCTCTTGTATCTACTTAACATGACGAGTGTATAATTTTTACAAGTTTTTTTTATTAAATTTTATTTTTCGTTACCCATCGTCTTTACTTCATAATAAATGATTGTGTAGTTATAAAGAAAATAGATAACATTTCCTGCATAATCTAATTGCAGTTGATATAGAGTGCGGAGAAAGCATAAATGATACAGCCAACATCACCTTTCTAACCGACGTGGATTACATTACACCTGTCGCCTTATGTAATGGGACGGAAGTAATACTGACCCCTATCGATGATTTTAGATCAACAATCAATGCCAGCTACCCAGGAGGACCAGATGTCGGATGTATATTTTTGGTAAATTGTTTACTACAGAGTGATCTTTAGGGATGTGGGCATACAAAGGCTCTGTAAATTTATTTGAATATGCTCCTTACTTAAAAGATCATGTGTGCTTTTATCGTCGTTGCAAGTTCGTCATTCATCAGTTTCTTCCAAAATTAACTTCTAAAGAAACACACTGACACGGAAAGAAGAATTATTTGACGTGCTTGTTCAGTGACACATATATAGTAGCAATACGCAGATACAATTGCAACATCTTAAACATGCTAAATGCCGCTAGGTTGACGGAGAATTTGCTAATCTTATATCTGTATCTGTTACACTAAAACTGAGTCGACTTGGTTTTTATGTAAACGTAAATATATGTACTTATTACTCAAACTTAAGGATGTCTGCTTGTCATGTTTTGGAATTTTTGTCAGATTTTCGGAATTCTCTGGTTTTATCCATTTGAATGCCTTAAAAAAATTTCGCCGTGAACCCCCATTTTTGTTTTCATAAATCTTTTACATGTATAATTATAAGTCATTTGTGAAAGTCTTATAAAATTTTATTTATTTTTTGATAGTATTTGAGAACTTTAACTGGTCAATGATAAAGCTATGAAAAATCAAGAGAGAACATTTTCCCCGCCAAAATTCCAGTGGCTAATATCTCGAAAACAAGCACATTGACCCCTATATTTTTTTTGCTTTTTTAATTCGTCAATTTATTCCCTATCAATACATACTAGTTTTATGAAAAGTTATTTATTTTTAAATTGAGCAGCAAACATCCTTAAATACGATAACGTTACCGTTGCCTATAGATTTGTAAATTTTGTAGAACACTGCATTGAACGCACTTTCAAGTGTTCTCTTCTTGTCAAATTTGAAAAAAAATCTTTGAAAGAATAAAATTAGCAATGCATTGGGCATGTTCAAAAACTGCTATATTGAAGGGGTTATGCCCCTTGTAAATATTAATTATATAGAAAATAAAATTTTATTGATTATGCCTTCATTATTTGTAGAGTGTTATGAAATTTATATCATAAGTGCATACCAGTAATGCTTTCACATGTTCGAAAATAAGTGATAATTTTTAAAAGAGTTATGCCCCTGAGATACCAATTTATATATGTAGATAATTGCATTTTTAAGCACACTCACATCTACATTACTTGTAAGATTGTTATGGGATCTAGATCAGAAGTATAAATCAGCCATGTCTTGTGCGAGTTCAAAAATCACCGTTGGCTATTATTTTGACAGGAGTTTTGTCTTTTTGAAATGTAATTTAATGTAATTTTTATATTGCATTGCATGCAAACCCACACCTCAATTTCTATTATTACAGAAGTTTATATTTGCTCATTGAAAATAAAGATATATTTAAAATAACAATGTTAGCCATCTCATGCCTACATTTCTTGTAAGACATTTATTAAAAGTAAAAACATGTTTTTTTTAAATTGAATTTCAGCAGATCAATATGTGCAACGCGAGGGACTTGGAAAGCTGTTCTTTTATATGGGTGTAAATGGCTGGAAAAATAAAACACAGCTGAAAACAACCCTGACATGGTTATTAAATCGATGCAATAATTTTCTTCCTGTACATACAATAGTAACCGCACTATTTTTTTTTATTAGAGAACTTACGGACCTGGAATAGATGTCTATAGCGTGAACATTGAAGTTGCTCACAACGTAAATGGTACTCTCATACAAAATGCTGACGATGTATATTCTTTAACATGTTCGTTTGGAGATGAAATAGATGGACATGCTGATGCAAGGAAAATCGATGACAGGTATCATACTTCTAAACATTTTCTCCAGAAAAAAATATAATTAATGACTAATCTAAACAAAAACAAAAACAGAAACTACTCTCTTCGGTCATCAATACTGTTTCATAAAAGTATTCCTCCGATCATCTACGAAGTTAAGGTTTATGAGCCCTTCTCAGGTAACAATGTGAATTGCAAAAATTTCAAACTGCAATAGTATCAAAACAGCAAAGATAATGAATAACAGAGATGGGCCATTTTGTACATATATCAAGGGAAAATTTCGTGCAAAGCATTATTATGTATTGTTTTGTTACATTTAACAGAAAAGGGCGATAATGTGGCAAAAAAAACCAAGATTTTTTGTAGATAATCCAGACTTTACTACAAAGATCTGTATGGCCCCTCAACGAAGTTGTCGGTGCCATATAGTTTAACCCCTGTCCGAAATTCCGTAATTCCGTCATTCCGCAACAAACCATTATCCGGAGTTTTTTTTTCTAAAAACCTTCAGATATTGGGCTGATTTTTTGTATGTGAGTTAACCATGATGAGTTAAAGATCAAGTTTAAGTTTCGTTCCGCTCTGCTAATTTTGGCCGAAATTACGGGCTTTGGATTTTGATAAATTGTTGAAAATCACAGTTATTAGACGTTACGCGCGATGTTCGTGCCTATAAGCGTAACGACGTTATCGCTAAAATTGGACGTTTTTCAGTGTTTAGACGCTACAAAAATACTTCTAGAATAAGTAAAATTAATGTACCTGTCTTGTTAGGTGGAGGGTTGGGATCCCGCTAACATGTTTAACCCCGCCATATTATATATGTATGTGCCTGTCCCAAATCAGGAGCCTGTAATTCAGTGGTTGTCGTTTGTTTATGTGTTAAATATTTGTTTTTCATTCATTTTAAAATAAATACTGCTCTTAGTTTTCCCGTTTGAATTGTTTTACATTGTCATTTCGGGGCCTTTTAAGGCTGCAGGACTATGCAGTACGGGCTTTACTCATTGTTGAAGGACGTATACTGACCTATGGTTGTTAATCTCAGTGTTATTTTGGTCTCTTGTGGATTGTTAATTGTCTCATTGGCAATCATACCACATCTTCTGCGGGACCCCAATCGCGGCTTCACTTGTTCTCGACAACTGTCGGTATGGTCGCCTTATACCTCAAATAGAATTATTTATGCAGTCTTTGTAAGTACCAACCAAATAGTTTTTACAAGAATAACATGACAGGTACCTAACTGTCAAATAAGCATCGTCCAAAGAAGAAAAAAAACTTGATAGAGACTTTTAATATTAGGAACGCCGATTTAAAAGATATTGTGTCACGGTCTATAATACTACCAAAATAACTAGATATTCGGCTCTTACAATACAGTAACTTAGTGTCGTTCAAATGGTTCTTTTAAAAGCCCACGGCTGCGTCCTAATGTCCCTTTCACGAAGTTTCGAAATAATTTCGAATGAAAATTTCATATCCGTTTTTGAAACAAATGTCGGTTTAGCAACATTCAAAAACAATTTCGTGACTTCAACTGAACCGATAATATAAAGTGATAATACATGAAATATCCGGTAAACTTTCTACTCAGTCTACCTCTCTGTCGATAAATAACAGACACATACATGTAGATAAGTACCTCGTTGCGCTGAAAATAAGTTTGTTGAAGTTCAAACTTTTCTTTGCAACCGTACTTTTCGGAATAGTCATGAATTATAATACAGTGCTTAGACAATAAGTTTTCTTTCAAACATTGAAGTTGTGCATTTTGCCACTATGCACGGAACTGATGTCCAGCGAGTTTGTATAAAAGTTCTCTAAAGTAATTAAACATATTCTCCGGTCTAGTGCATTTTCTGACAAGTGTAAGTTTTTTCTTAGTTTTCACAGTAATATATTCGTATCGTTCAAAAGATACATTGTGAGCATCATCCGAAACATATTTTGTCCGTAAATTTTAAAGAAGCCTCTGCAGTGCTATAAGGTAGAAACGCAAATAAAATGCTCGTACAATTACGCACACAAGTTTTACTCGTTTTAAAAACTTTGCAAGTTCTGCACTTAATTTAAAATTTGCGAGTAAAAATAAAACATGCAGTCTGTTCCGGGTTGAGGGAAACACTTATCATTATCACGGAATAACAAAAAGAATCCGAAAATCAGTAACCTATAGATAAATCAAATCGTAGTTTAAAAGTCTCTCTCTATATAAGTAGTTGAACAATACATGCACCTGCAATCGACTAAGTTGTGCGCTTGTTCTGTGTGTTTTATGGCACTGCGTTTTTTGTTGTTTTTGGCTATTCGAAACGACGTCAGGTTGCCGCAGTAAAAAATTTAATGCGTGCGACATCTTTTTCATCAATTTTGAAACATTTTTTTCTCGGTAAATACGAATGCTATGGAGATCAATAAAGATATTTTGAAAAGATTAGAAAAATAACATGTCTATATGAAAATTTCATTTTCGAGAATCAAGTGCAAAACGAAACATAGTTTACTTTAATAACGACTGTACGCAACGTTTTTGCAAAAAAGGAACGTGTGACAATTATTCACCAAATTTAAAAATTTAGGATCGTTTTTGTTTTTGTGTTTGACCGATTTTGCGTTTGAAATTAATTAATTACAGAAAAACAACATTATATTAGCTATATCATTTTCTCACCTGATGACATCATTTATCCGTATTTTTTAACTGTTTTCGTTAAAGTAGTTTCGAAAATGGAGATGGGACACAATGAAACTTCGCAGATTTGCCTGGCGTAACAGAATAAGACGCCATTAGCAGTCAAACAAATATATCATAATGGGCTGTCATTTCAGGGCAATTCGCGGCAAAAAAAAATTAATAAAAATCGGCAAAAAAAAAGTCGAAAAGGAGGCTTATATTTCAGTTTTCGTCGTCAAATGTTACTTGGGACAGCCCATTATTTTCCAAAATCCTTGATCAAATGCATAACAACTCGAACAAATGCGTTTTATTATGTTTTAATGGAGATAATTGAACAAGGACATTTCTATCCATCACAATGATATCTTTGTTTTAATTAAAATATGGTTTTTTTCTGCACCTGCAGCGCAATTTTACCCACAATACATACAAAAACGTAAACGGTACGAACATCGCGCGTTACGTCTAAGAACTTTTTTTCTAAACGCCTTATCGCCGCGATATAGCCTTTTTGTGCTAATGCGGCGTATAGCAACCAACAATCAATCAATCTAAACGCCTTCAGATATTGGGCTGATTTTTGATTTGTGAGTTTACCATGATGAGTTACAGATCAAGTTTAAGTTTCGTTCCGCTCCGCTAATTTTTGCCGAAATAACGGGCTTTGGACTTTGATAATTGTTGAAAATCACAGTTATACGGACTTTTTTTCTAAACTCTTTCAGATATTGGGCTGATTTTTGGTATTTGAGTTACTCATGATGAGATACAGATCAAGTTTAAGTTTTGTTCCGCTCCGCTAATATTTGCCAAAATTAAGGGTTTACAACTTTGAAAATTGTTGAAAATCACAGTTATACAGACTTCTTTTCTATAAGCCTCCAGGTTTTGAGCTGATTTTTGATATGTGAGACTACCATCATGTTGGTGTCCACATGTGGTATTGAAATTACAGATTTTTCAACTTTTTGAGACGGGGCCATTCGTGTCGCTTTGACACATCTAGTTGTTATAAAATTTCAAACATATAGATTACTCACTTGTTTTTCTATGATGTGCTAGCATTATTGTTTACAAAAGTGTTTAACAACATTTGAATTCCCAAAAAACTTGTGCTGAATCCCTTTTAAGTCGAGCGCACCCTAGAAGGTGTACATGATTTGGTCCATATTTATATTTGTTTTAACCAATATTTTAAGTTTATAAACTTGTTTTAATGAAATTCTTGCTAGCACGGCATGCACTTATCCTCTATCTATCAAGCACCGAATTGTCAAAATTGAGAGAACAAGGGGAATTGCTGTGGATTTTCTATAAAATTTCCATATGTTTAACATTGAATCAACACAAGTGCACACAATCCTTACAATCAATTTTCTCGACAAATTTCAACTTGCCCTGACTACAAAACATTGTGCACACAAGTAGAAATTCAAAACCAATACAATGTACCTATGATATAAAGTTCATACAAACTTCTTTTTCAGTCACTTTCCTCCTAAAGCTTTAACTGATATAAAATCTAGAAACATTACTACTAATCTGACGCTTGATGTCGTCGACTACGGTGGAGTTTCATTAACAGGGAAATTGATACCACTCGGAAAAAATATCCGACTAAAAGCTGAAATATTAGGTCAGTGTATAACATATTTATAATCAGTTTAACAATCGGCAATCTGCGGGTGGATAAACTCGTTTATCGGCAATCTGAGGGTGAATAAACTCGTATATAGGCAATCTACGGGTGAATAAACTCGTTTATCGGCAATCTGCGGGATAATAAGCTCAACAATTGACAATCTGCGGGTGAATAAGCTCAACAATCGACAATCTGCGGGTGAATAAGCTTGTTAATCGCCAATCTGTGGGTGAATAAGCTCAATAATTGGCAATCTGCGGGTGAATAAGCTCGTTAATCGCCAATCTGCGTGTGAATTAGCTCGACAATCCGTCATCTGCGTGTGAATTAGCTGCTCGACAATCGACAATCTGTTGGTGAATAAGATCGTTAATCGGCAATCTGCGGGTGAATAAGCTTAATAATCTGCAATCTGCGGGTGAATAAGCTCAATAATCGGCAATCTGCGGGTGAATGAGCTTGACAATCGGCAATCTGTGGGTGAATAAGCTCGTTTATCGGCAATCTGCGAGTCAATAAGCTCGACAACTGGCAATCTGCGGGTGAATAAGCTCAACAGTCGGAAATTTGCGGGTGAAAAAGCTCATTTATCGACAATTTTTGGATGAACAAGCTCGACAAGCGGCAATCTGTTGGTGAATAAGCTCGTTAATCGGCAATATGCGGATGAATAAGCTCTTTTATAGACAATTGACCATCTGTGGGTGAATGAGCTCGACAATCGGCAATCTGCGGGTGAATAAGCTCGTTAATCGGCAGTATGTGGATGGATAAGTTCGTTAATCGGCAATCTGTGGGTGAATAAGCTCGATAATCGGCAATCTGCGGGCGAATAAGCTCGAAAATCTGCAATCTGCGGGTGAATAAGCTCATTAATCGGCAATATGCGGAT
Source organism: Mytilus galloprovincialis (assembly GCA_037788925.1). Taxonomy (NCBI): domain Eukaryota; kingdom Metazoa; phylum Mollusca; class Bivalvia; order Mytilida; family Mytilidae; genus Mytilus; species Mytilus galloprovincialis. The sequence goes on from CM075341.1 coordinate 23,194,262, forward strand.
GATTAAGCTCGTGAATAAGCTCGTTACTCGGCAATCTGCGGGTGAATAAGTTCCTTCCTTTCTATTCGTTAGAAGTAGGAACGATACCCTAGGCGTATTGAGATGATTGTTAGTTTGAGTGAGACAAGAAAGTCAAATGACTAAAAATCGCCTTATATATAGATTGATCCAGATCATGTTCTTTATCATTCTTGCTTTGTATACATTTGGGTCGATGGTATGTAATACAGACGGCGAATCGAATCTTGTTAACTTATGTATTTAGTTTATCATTGTCATTTAGCCATATGAGCCTTATTAGGAGTTTGTTTTCTATCAACCCCAAAACACAAGTGCTAGCTTACGTTTGAACACATTTTGTTTAGCTTGAATAGAAGAAAAAGATGCTACGTTTTTTATCTTGTGTAATAAAAAACGGACAGAAAATTACACCGAGGCAATACCATCGATGAGATGGCGACCTTAAAATTGGAAATTTTGATCCATAGGTTTTCGTGTTGGAAATTTTGTTCATTATGTAAGGAATCATTGAAGCATGACTAGCGGACCCCCTCTTATGGTAATCAGAGACCCCTCCCCATTATAAAAAGTTCTGGATCCGCCTCTGAGATCAGTAGAATGTACGTGCTATACGATCGATGTTTTCGTACTTAAATCCTAAAATAACACTCTGGTTTGATTTTTGATTTCAGCTACAAGTAACGAGACTTCCTTTAGAGCTTTTAGCTGCCAAGCTATATCATACGATGGAATTGAGACATTCGACATTTTAATAGGCGGGTGAGTTAAATCTTACGAATGCATTTGACCTTTATGGAAAAAATCAGTACAAAATAGTTAAATAAACAATTTGATAACAACATAGTTCTCTGATTTCGTTATACTCTAATCTATATATACATATGTACGACCACGCGAATTGACATGGCTCAGAAGTTTAACCAGATTGACAAACAAATGAATTAAAGGTACAACACCACCAAAAATATCCCCTATAACATGATGATTTAAAAATTACACGATGTTGAAATACGAATATGGGACAACATGACAACCGTACTGAACAAAAAAAAAAAAAACGCCATTAAGTATAAGCCATCTAGAGGGGTTTTTGCCATAGACAAAAGTTTGTTTATACAAGATCATGCAATACCCATTTGACAATTCTATATTACCAGAGTCTAGAACTATGAATGTGCGGGTTTAACTAGCTAGCACACTATTTTATAAAACTTTATAGCGTGTAACCGTTACAGAATGTAGATGTCCAGTGACAATCATGGTATGCACATTGTGAACTGATTACAATTGTAGATGCGGCGATGGGCTTATTTTCAAGAAAACTCATGGTTTTACAACAACAGGAACTGTTACTTTCAGTCCATTTTTTAAAGCTTTTAGAATGCGAGGAAATCCGTATATAAAATTCCAGTGTCAATTTACTGCTTGTCAGAAAGGTGGTGGATGTAATGGGGTTTGTAGACTTAATTAACCAATGGGACACTGATTTTTATGTTATAATTAAAATTTGAATGCAAATTTAGAATGAATGCAATCTGAATGATACTTTAGTCAATAAAACACGACGAATTTGTATATGGTTTATAATGATTACAGTAAATACCTCGCCTGAATGTGATCAAGTCTGTCAGACGAATTTGTATACGGTTTATAATGTTAACAGTAAATACCTTGCCTGAATGTGATCAAGTCTGTCAGACGAATTTGTATATGGTTTATAATGTTAACAGTAAATATCTCGCCTGAATGGGATCAAGACTGTCAGACGAATTTGTATATGGTTTATAATGTTAACAGTAAATACCTCGCCTGAATGTGATCAAGTCTGTCAGAGAAATCGAATTTGTATATGGTTTATAATGTTAACAGTAAATACCTCGCCTGAATGTGATCAAGTCTGTCAGAGAAATCGAATTTGTATATGGTTTATAATGTTAACAGTAAATACCTCGCCTGAATGTGATCAAGTCTGTCAGACGAATTTGTATATGGTTTATAAAGTTAAAAGTAAATACCTCGCCTGAATGTGATCAAGTCTGTCAGACGAATTTGTATATGGTTTATAATGTTAACAGTAAATACCTCGCCTGAATGTGATCAAGTCTGTCAGACGAAGTTTTATATGGTTTATAATGTTAACAGTAAATACCTCGCCTGAATGTGATCAAGTCTGTCAGACGAATTTGTATATGGTTTATAATGTTAACAGTAAATACCTCTCCTGAATGTGATCAAGTCTGTCAGAGAAATCGAATTTGTATATGGTTTATAATGTTAACAGTAAATACCTCGCCTGAATGTGATCAAGTCTGTCAGACGAATTTGTATATGGTTTATAATGTTAACAGTAAATACCTCGCCTGAATGTGATCAAGTCTGTCAGACGAATTTGTATATAGTTTATAATGTTAACAGTAAATACCTCGCCTGAATGTGATCAAGTCTGTCAGACGAATTTGTATATAGTTTATAATGTTAACAGTAAATACCTCGCCTGAATGTGATCAAGTCTGTCAGAGAAATCTAAACACAAAGATAATTAAATCGTGAATATGTCATAGAGTCCATACAATCTACAGGCTCCTGATTTGATACAGACGCATACATAATGTTGCGGGGTTAAACATGTTTATGAGCGATCAACCCTCTCAAAAACAAACTGTAAAAAATTCAGTAGCAATTGGCTTGACCTAAAGGTACAAAAACGACATGATACAACGTAGGTCGAATCGATGAACACGAACAGCTAGCGCGCCTTTAAGCACTTGAAAGAAAGCTTAATATATTGCAATTATTATAACAACTAAACAGAAATGTTTTGGGTCAATGTTGTGCCTAGGTATTTTTCTATGAATCAAATTACAAATTCGAATACAAAATAAGAATAAAAAAACCAATGTAACTGCTTTTAATATTTTCTCTAAATAGTTATCTAATATACAAGAACAAACATATTTTTATTACACCTTCTTGGTTGTTTGAATATTGAAATAATGTTTGAGAATGTACAGTTTTCTCTTCTTTTATTTTTTACAGAGTACCTGTTATAAAGACGTTCAAAGATGATCGGTGAATGGGATTGAAAACAATAAAGTGTAATGAAAATTATTTTGTCTTAATATTAATCGTCCAGCTAGTCCACCGTTATACCATATGTATATTGAACCCGGGAATACGAAGCAACGTATCAATGTATTATTTTGTTTAAAATATTTTTTATTGGGAGTAAGACTAACATACATAGGTCTTTTTTTTTATAAATAGATGTTTGATGATTGCCGTTTACAATAATGCCCATTTCAATTCCAAAAAAAAATTATGTCGAAAATGTGTGTACCTGTTCGTATAACCAACTCCTGTACCTAAAAGCTTTCAACCCAGAGTTTTCAAACTGTCTATAAATTTGGAAAAGACAGAAAAATAGGAAATGGTTAACTGCAGATTTCCCTTTACATGACACATATTTCAGGAATAACCTTTATTACTAGAAAACACTGAAATCACAAAAATACTGAAATCCGAGGAAAATTAAAAACGGAAAGTTCCTAATCAAATGGCAAAATAAAAAATCTCAAACACATCAACCGAATGGATAACAACTGTCATATTCCTGACAAGCATTCTCTTACGTAGAAAATGGTGGATTAACCGGATTTTATAGCTAGCTCAACCTCTCGCATAAGTCGGCAGCTAAGCCCTTGCACTTGTATGACAGTTGCATCAAATATATTATATTGACAACGTTCATGAACAAATATTATACTCTGTTTGAGGGATTAACCATATGTCAAGGTTTAAACAGATGCTTTTCCCGAGGGGATACAGTCTTATGATCTGCTATAAAGGGTTGGGTTTGCCCTATCTAAAGGACTATCATCTTAGATACAAATATTAAAAGATTTTTTTGTGGAAGGGAATAAAATTAAATTCAAAATTAAAATCCATAATCTTTTCACTGAAAGTTTGTTGGCAAAACGTTTTTCTTACGTAATGTCAGACAGGTACTGGTTATCCATAGACATCAGTGCAACTTTTGTTAATGGTACCAACAACCCAGAAGTCATAAAATTAGACGTACCTGATTTCCTGTTCAACCAATTTTGAAAGTTTAGAGGAAAAAAATATAATAAGTATAAAATGTATGCGTGTGATGAATTAAAAATTCTATACCAAAACATAAAAAAACGTCTAAGCTTAACATTGCCGATTGAAGCACAACTTTTGCTTCAAGTAATTTTACGTAATCTATCAACACAATTTTAGAAATACTGTATCATTTAAACCCTGACTACTTGGCGTGTGGAAACGAGTGCCTTAAGTTTATTCCACGTTTTCTATATGAACTGTACTACACAGTCTCCAAGCTTCAATCCGTCCTCGAAAAGAACGTCTGGCGTCAGAAACTTTGGACTATTTTTGTTAATGTTTGATTGCCATGTTTTACAATCGAACAAGTTCTAGGTAAATAATTCAGTTGTACTTCTTTGTGAAGTCAATCAAACATCCATCAAACATAATAATTCAAGAAAAACGTGACGATAAAGCTTACCTATTGGTAACATTCCATATCTATAGGCAATAACTTACCAACTGTCCAATTGTTAACATTCCATATCTATAGGCAGTAACTTACCAACTGTCCAATTGCATGCAGTAGTTAGTGATGGAGAACTGTATGTATATTTAAATTATTTTCAAAAGTTAGAAGTGGCAAATTTCAACAAATGATCATATGTGGATGTTAGTATTAGCTACTGGGATAGTGATACCATCGAGGACCAAAAGTCCTTTTGCAGAGTTTCATAAGTCATTTGAGATTATGACACGGTGATGACTGCAGTACCTCTATTTTGACAATTTTATCTGTTATGTCAGTTTTGTTCATGCATCGTTGTAAATATAATGGAATTTGATGCGACTGTCATACAATAATGAGTTTAACGCTATAAAACCAGGTTCAATCCACCTTTTTCTACATTTGGAAATGCCTGTACCTACGAATATGGGAGTTGTTCATTCGTTTGATGTGTTTTATCATTTGATTTTGCCATTTGATTAGGGACTTTCCGTTTTGAATTTTCCTCGGAGTTCAGTATTTTTGTAATTTTACTATTCAGAAGTATACATAAAGACAATAGAGTTCAGCTGATTTTCAAGAAATGAACGAGTTATATTTACATCAACCAAAAAATAATTATAACTTTACACAGAGATACTCTAGATGTTTAGATGATCCTTTTCCATTACAACGTCTACATGACAGTGCATATAAAGTATATAAATATGGGCATTTTGATAAATGTGTTATTACGAAGGACGAGGTTTCACAATACTTCCTTTATATGTGTTCAAAATCAAGCACAGTTATGGTTTACGAAATAAGGTTTGAAGCATCATCGGTCATAGTCGATGCCAAGTAAAAAGAATCGGTCGAAGCTTTGAAAATTATTGGAGAGAAAGCACCAACTTATATAGATAAAACAGTAGACTGAGAACATTAGTGAAAGGAGCTCTTGTACGACTAGATCTTCAAGGACTATTTAACAGACCTGACGGAAAAAAGATAAGCCAATCTGCAAATTCAATTAAATAAACCAAGGTACAGTGAACTTGAAGAACAGTTGGATGAGTCTCAGGAATCTGAAGATGATCGATCGGGAGCGACAGCAGAGGTTGGTAAACCCAAAAGTACAACGATAGCAACCGTCCTTGTGCCAGCTGGAGTAAATATTCCGGAAAATATCTAAGGACAAGCTTTTGTGGGAAGAAACGGCAATTAATGAAGAACAGTAAAAACTTTTGAAGCGCTAACACATTGCCAGGAACAGATGGCTAATAATAGACTTTAAAAACGGACCCTCTTTATTTTATAATACACGTGTTCTAACATAGATGGATTTCGATTCAAAACCAAAGATATTAGTGCACGTTGAATCATCCTCTCGCTAATTTGTTTTTATGGAATACTGGTTCCGTTTGGGAACAGGCTTTCATCTAAAAGAACTTTTTGAAATGGACTAAATCTCAGAACTTATATTTAATGTTAACAAAAGTTAACGATGTTGTTTAGAATTTGGAATACTGATTTATACCTCCCTTTGACTCACGTTGTCAATGTATGTTTCTAATAAAAGAATGCACCTAAATATTTGTCAATAAATCAAATAACGGAAGTTATGGAGGATAGAGGGTTTGCATTATTCGACGGCGAGACAGTTTTTCTTCATAATGGAAACAGTATAATATAAGCTTAACGAAATGTGACACTTGTGGAGCAGGATATTGTTGGTTTCGTTTTACGCAGTCTTTAGTTTTTGATGTTGTGTTTTGTACATTTTTCGTTTTTTGTCAAGGCGTTGTTTAATGATTTGAACATCCGTGTGGTATCTTCCTTCTCTCCATCCCTTTTTTAGCTTTTAAAATTTAAAAAAATAAAAAATATTTAAAAGCCAAAGAATAACCGCTCCAAGATGTTTAGAAGGCATGGCAGTCGTCATTATTATATTATGAATTGTGCCCTGTGCATTTGTGTCATATAAGGCTATAAAATATATCAATTTCAACATGATTATGACGTAGCAGCGACATCGCAATTATCTTTTGAGATTCAAGATTAAATCCTCTCTCATTATCATAAGCCCAGTAGTCAGCACTTTTTGTGCTGACATGGTTTGTCATTGATATGGTTATATTTATAAATTTTCTGTTTACAAATTCTGGGAATTTTGGTCCTCAATGCTCTTCAACTTCGTACTTTATTTGAGCTTTTTAACTTTTTTGGATTCAAGCGTCACTGATGAGTCTTTTGTAGACAAAACTCGCGTCTGGCGTATATACTAAATTTAGTCCTGGTATCTATGATGAGTTTATTTATTAGTAGAACAGTGGGGTTGCAGAACTAACTTAAGATACCGAATGGGTCTTAGCAAAGCCTTCTCCTTTAAACGTTGTGATTATTGACTTTCGACTTTACGGCATAGTCTTACACTGCATTCGTGTATAATTTCATTATATCATCAGTAAAATTATCTTAATTAACAACTGCTTTAAAATTTTCGTAATAGGTTAAACGGATCTTACGCTGTATCAATCAAACTTTATCATAATCTTAAAATGATAATTCGAGTTAATACGAAGTTTGTCAGGACAAAGTACAGACAAAATCATTACTGAAATTACCAGCTTAGGCCACAAAAAAAAAAAAAAACACGCACAACACATCAATATTACTTTTACTGCTCGGTCGGTTTTCTGTGATATCCATTTGACGTGGCTCGGTTCTTATTATACATCCCGTCAATGTATTTGTATTAATTTTCCTTTTTGTTAGTGTGTTTTGTACGTGTGACTTTTTGTGTTTCTTTGGTACATATGACGTGACTCTACTTTTAAAGATCCTGCCATTATGTTATTATTCTATTATAAATGTGAAAATACTTTTAACGACAAAATTATTTCTCTGGCGTAGTGGTAATAATTTTACCGATTTTAACTGTCACATAAAATATTTTGACGATTGAATTATCGATGATGTAGTTGACAGAAAACGCGCGCATGCTGGGGTCGCAATTTGCGTAAATGACAAATATAGTCCATATTTGGAGAAACTGTCTGATGGAAGTAATAGAATTGCCGCAATACGTTTGAACTTTGATGTACCTCTGGTGATAATTTCTGTATATTTACCTTCTCGTAGTAATAATTATAGCCGTGATGACTATCTTCCCGTATTAGACGAACTTATCGAAATTGTCACAAAATATAGAGACACCGCTAATATTTTAATTGGTGGTGATATGAATGCCTCAATTTTCAGGAACCATCCTAGAGATAATGATTTTAAAAACTTTCTACGTAATAATAATCTACGTTTACCTGACAACTGTGTTGAGTGTAGTACATTTTATCATTTTGACAACCATGATAGTCACAAATTGACTATTTCATTTAGAATTTTGATATTATTAATACATACCATTCTTATAGCCGTGAATCAGCTAACACTTCTACTCATGACATAATCCGATAATGGTATCAGTTTTAATAAAAACTTCAGATAAACCAAATGCTATTCCAAAAAGCAAACATTTGCAGCGTATTAACTGGAATAAACTTGAAAAATGTGAATATCAGAGATTAATGGAATTAAATTTACAGTAAAACATAACTGAAATAGATAATCTATCAATTGAAAACTTTGATGAATTTGTGATCTCTGCCTGTGAGATAGATACTCAAACTGCTGATTCGCATCAACCTCCTAATAGTAGAAAACGTGGGAAAATAGTAGATACTGGACTCCTAATATGACAGAAATTTTAAATCGTAGTAAATATCATTATTGGATGTGGAAACAAGAGGGAACATCAGATAAATTAAGCATTCATTATCAACAAATGAGAGTACTTAAAAAGAAACTTAGATCAGAACAAAGGAAAATAGAATCTGCTAAGAGACAGTCTAAATTTACAGATATCACGTCGCTATCTGACAGAAATGATAAAAAATTCTATACTTTAATAAACAACCAGCGAAACTTGCGATCTTCTATAATATCTATTTAAGAATATGACAATAAAACAATTAATACTAAGGAAGAAATTTTAGATACCTAGAGTAACCTGTGAACATTTAAAATTTAAGATACATATTATGAAAAGTTAGCCACTCCGGTCGATAACCCGGACTTTGATAATACATATAAACATATTTTGGAACAGGACATATCAGCCTTGACCGATACTTATACTGAGAATAGTGATACTTTGGCCCCAGTCTCAGAAAAGGAGGTGGTACAAATTATAAATTCACTTAAGAATGGAAAGGCACCTGATGCCTCTAGAGTAACCTGTGAACATTTAAAATTTGGTGGGAAAACTCTCTCTTACGTTTTAACATCTATCATAACATTCTCATTTTCAAATCATATTATACCAACTATATTCAAAAATGGACTGGCGTACTAAATTATAATCCTGGTACCTTTGATAAATATTTACACCACTGGGTTGTTGCCACTGCTGGTTGACGTTTCGTTCCCGAGGGTATCACCAGCCCAGTAGTCAACACTCCGGTGTTGACATGAACATCAATTATGTGGTCATTTTTATAAATTTCCTGTTTACAAAACTTTGAATTTTTTCGAAAAACTAAGGATTTTCTTATCCCAGGCATAGATTACCTTAGCCGTATTTGGCACAACCTTTTGTAGATTTGGATCCTCAATGCTCTTCAACTTTGTAATTGTTTGGTTTTACAAATATATTGATATGAGCGTTACTGATTAGTCTTATGTTTACGAAACGCGCGTCTGTCATACTAAATTATAATCCTGTTACCTTTGATAACTAATGTCCTCATTTCAAGAAAAAGGGGAAACCGAAAGAGGATCCTGGTTCCACAGGAAAATTACTATTACTAATCCCATTGGGAAATTAACTAAGAAATTACATCTTGTCAGGAAAAAGGACAATATTTCCAATATACAACGTCTGTTACAGAAAGGCTTCACTCAAGGTGAAATACAAACTGAGGCTAAAGAGAATGGGAATCCACTTATTATTGCACTCACAGATGCTAAAAGTGCTTTCGATGTGGTCTGGCATGATGGTCTTCTTCGAGAAATGAATAAAGTTGGTCTATGTGGTGACAACTTGTTCTTTTTTTAAGACTGGTATAAAGGGCTGAACTGTAATATCAAATGGCAAGGACAAACGTCCAGAACATTCCTTGAATCTCAAGGTTTCGAGCAGTGTGGTGTCTGGTCCCCAACCGCTTATAAGATTTTCATAAAAACTTCCTTCTCACTACACTCGAAACTTATCGTATCGGTTCTCATATTGATTTAATATATCAATGCAAATGATATTAATGCATTAAAATTAATTGACACACAAGAATATGCTTTAAATATTCCTAACAAGAAAAATTTAACTTCATTTGTAAAATTTATTGTACGAAACAATGAATTTCTGATTAACGAACAATTATATAAACAAAATATTGGAGCAACCATAGGTGGTATTTTTTTTCACCAAATTGCTCAAATCATCTGTCTGTCCTATCATTAAAGATCTTAGATAAATTCCAATGGAGTGAAAACATCAAAGCACACTGTCATATCAAGATGACGGTTTAATTGTCTTAAGTGGCAAATAAGAGCATGTTGAAGACTTCTTATTCATAATCGAAAGAAATTGACCCTTTAATATGTGTCGACATCAAGTATGACCTATTGATACAGAAGAGTGAACGATTCCATAATAACAGAATTATTGATATTAAAACAACAAAAACACACCAATATTTACCAATTACGAGTGCACACCCAAAACACACAGTTAACAGTAGTACGTACAGTATATGAATCTATATGTCATAATTAAAAATAATAATATCATTGAATTAAATAAAACATGAGAAGTAAATTCATAGAGGTTATTGTTAAGAGGAAACAGAAATGTTAAAAATGTAACGGATCGACAAACTATCTTTATAAAGATCAGTAAAACCAAAATCATCCTTGAAGTATGAAATGGCATACATATAAATTTTCCATGAGGTACGAAATGGAAAACATATAAATTCTCCATGTGTTACGAAATAGCATACATTTAATTCTTCCATAAGGTACGAAATGGCTTACATATAATTTTTCCATTAGGTACGAAATCGCATATATATATATAACTGATATAATTCTTCCATGAGGTACGATATGATATACCTGTAAATCTTCCTTTAGGTACAAAATAAATGGCATACATTTGAATCTCCCATGAGGTACGAAATAGTATACATGTTATTATTCCATGAGGTACGAAATGTTCAAGGTACGAAATGATCAGGAAACAAATGGTTTTTGCCAGGGTACGAATTGGGGGTACGAAATAATAAGAGTACGAAATTACTATAATTCAAACAAATATCCTTTAACCCTGTTAAAATTCAGAATTCTAGGCAACACAAATAAGTTAGAAAAAAAAACGGTGTAAAGTCTTGATTTCTATTACGTTTGTTGGTTGAATGAACTGCATTTAAATTCTCCCTCGCCCTGCTCGTCCGAATTTAAAGCATTTAATTTCTAATTCAATAGGCTATAAACAAGACAAACACAGATATAGGATTAGTTGCTCGCAGTAACATCTTATTTTCTCTTGCGATACAATATTTTATTTTACTGAATTGTACATATTTCTTCAATCGAAACATTATATAAACACATGACATATAACATTGTTCCTCTTTCGCATCGTTTCTTTTCCCCCGGCTAATGCCTCCAACGCCTGTACGTACAATAAACATAGCAGCAACTGCACATATACCTATGTGACCAACTTCAATCCGACGTAACTGCGAGCACCTTCGATACTAATACATTTAAATCCCAAACTTTATATAGTACCTTTAAACCCCACCCATAAAAACCGCCAAAACTTTCCTCGTGCCTCCTGCACCTAACATCAAACTTATAAATAGTACATACTGTTACAAAACCAGTATCCAAACTAGTTATACTAGTTCCCATCTGTAAATATTAACTACAAATAGCAAACGGGAAAAACCCTATTTCAAACGAAATAAAATACATTTCATAATAATCGAACTATCCTGCAACTGATATATTTATATGATATTTTGTATACTTGCCAAATGTCATACACTAGTATGTAAGCAATCTTAGTCACAGTATGGCGCTGAATGTGGAATCTTAGCAAAGTAAGCTAAATGACCACATTACATAAAACAACATATTTTATTTAGTCTGATATATTTTTTGGGGAAATAAAATAAAATAAGATAACTGAGGAATTCTTAGTGACATACTAACTGTTCCAATAAAATCCGTAGTAGAAGTTTGACCTTTCACACTGGAAAAAAACAATGAAAGCTTACACCAGCCTTAAATGAATATTAAAATTAAAATAGTCTATCTCTTCACTTTATATTGAACACCACTCTCAACATTCATAAACTGTCACACTGACGATAATAAAAAGAAAATATCATCCTTCAAACGCATGGTCACGAAAACACTGAGATATAATTTCTAATCCAGTTGAATTAATAATTAGCATAAAAAAGGACTAAAAGAGGGACGAAAGATACCAAAGGGAAAGTCAAACTCATAAATCTAAAACAAACTGACAACGCCATGGCTAAAAATGAAAAAGACAAACAGAAAAACAACAGCACACATGACACAACATAGAAAACTAAAGAATAAACAACACGAACCCCACCAAAAACTAGGGGTGATCTCCGGAAGGGTAAGCAGATCCTGCTCCACATGTGGCACCCGTTGTGTTGCTTATGTGATTACAAATCCGGTAAATAGTCTAATTCGGTAGGTCACATTCATGAAAGGGAAGGGGATTGTAGTTACGACGTAAGGAACATATCCGATATCATTTGTGAAACGGTTATTCCATAACGGTCAACCAACTCGTGATGGCGTCCGTAAAATTTACGAAGGGATGATTTCAACTTCACCATTTGGAACTCTTGGTTTAATAGCTTCCTTGTGAGCAGTAACCCTCTATCAAGAAAATCATGATAGGAAATGCAAGCACGGGAATATCGTATCAATTGGGAGCTATATACCCCGTATGCAGGTGCTGCTGGAATGTTGCTACTTAGAAATGGAAAGTTCACAATTGGAAAGCTGAAATCATCTCTTTTGTCGTAAAGTTTAGTTTTCAATCGACCCTCATTGTCAATTTCTAGATGTAAGTCAAGATATGAAGCCGACTTAACTGTATCTGTAGTATCCTTTATCTCCAATTCGATGGGATAGATGCGTTCCACATAGTCACCAAATTTTGAATTGTTTAGTGAAAGAACGTCATCTATATAGCGGAAAGTAGAGTTAAAGGATATTGCTAACTTCTTATCTTTCTTCCTAAGAAGTTCCTGCATGAAGTCAGCTTCATAATAATAAAGAAACAAGTCGGCAAGTAGAGGGGCACAGTTTGTTCCCATTGGGATGCCGACAGTCTGTTGAAAAACACGTCCTCCGAACGTTACAAATATGTTGTCAATCAAGAAATCAAGCATCTTGATAATATTGGTTTCAGAGAATTTTTTGTTTGAATCAGAGTGATTCTTTACAAAGTATGATTTATCCCTCCCTAAGACAAGATAATTGTATCTACGTTGGCCATTCTTTTTTATGAAGCAAAGTAATACCAACTCTTTCAATTTGTCTTTTAGTTTGGAATGTGGAATACTTGTATAAAGAGTAGAAAAGTCAAATGTTTTAATACTGTTACAAGATGAAAGAGAGTTAGATTGTATGTACTCTAAAAGATCTTTGGAATTTTTAAGTATCCACATCTGATTCACGCCACCTCTAGAATAGGCAGTTTCACAATAACTTTGAAGCCCGTCTTTCATTGCTGATAAAATAGATGTTCACGTATTAACTTTTTTTTTTTTTTTTTTTTTTTTTTTTACAAAAAAGCAACTTGTTTTCAATGATTCTTTTGTGGTTTCAGATGAAAAACGTGTTATGTCTTATCGTTTATATATAGTCCTAATAATTATAAAATTGCCTTTCATTACCATCTTTGATATGAACATTGTTTTGACTGGTTTTGTCAAAATAATTGAATAACGCTCGAGATTGCATGTTAGTTACGTAAGTACGGGCGTCACTTTTTGTTGTGGATGTCATTGATTGAAGATGTTCGTTGTTGTTCTGTAGTTTGCATGTTGTGTCGACTTAGTAAATTATTTGTTTGTGCGTTGTTCTGTTCTTTGGTGTTCGTGATATGTTATCATATTAGTGACATTTTTACCATTGTTATTTAAAGCGGGAGGTTTGGCTAGCCATTAAACCATGTCAACCTCATCGTTTTTTTTTCAAAATGGCCTGTACCAAGTCAGGAATATGGCAGTTGTTATCAAATTGTTCGTTTCTATATATTTTTGCGTTTGTTATTTGTCGCACTTAAATGGATAAGACAAAAGAGTAAGGAAAGCTAAAGTTAACGTTTAACTAAAAAAGTAAAAGGAAATGTCTGGAAGATCTTCATGTTTTAACGATTTAATTACATGTATGATCCACATTACTAGGCCTCAACCACCTGCAAAGAAATAAGTCCCATTATATGTTGTGGATTTTAGTACAAGAACAATTTTTTATCCGAAACAAAGTCGTATGAAAAGCTGAAAGTTAAGTAGCCGCCAGAAGCCTTAAATTTCATATTAAACCAAATCAATCATTTTGATACAATTAACACAAATTGTTCGAATAGAAATATAATACCTCTCCATGTAAAGGAAACTCAAACATGTCATACATCTTAAACTTTCGCTTAAAAATTCAACAATCTAATATCTGAAAAGAGGAAATCTAGTTGATTCAAATAATTGCAAATATTTCATGCATATTCAGGGCGAAATGCAAATAAAGTCGGTCAACCGATGTTGGAAAGCATAATTACTTGAATAAGATCGGACGTTGGAAAGAGGCAACACGTATGAATGTTTACCTTGCAGGAATAATTTCGACCTTTATCGTAAGACAAGCTTCTATGCCCCTCTGTTTCTCTACACATTAGACACATGCCAAAAAAGAAGGAAAATATTTATAATGATAACGGCCAACTTAACATGTAACATCCATTTCATTTGAACTTTGCTGGATAGTTGTTTCGTTGGCAATTATACTTCATACTCCATATGTTTATAAGTAAAAAGATGTGTACTTATTTTACATTTGCACAGCAAATACCATTTCGATCATTTTGTAGGCTTTGGACAGGATGTTCCCGATTAACTGAACACTGTAATGCCGTCTGATTTTATACTAGAGATAATCAATCAAATGCACTTTGATTCGTTTAAATTATAAATGGTGGTATCTAGAGAAGTAAGAGAGTTTTTTAGCAGTCGTATCGTTAGTTAATATAGTCAAGCGTTTAGTTTTGTAAATTTTTATTGATTTCCCCATTATAAATTTACCTCTGATTTTAGTATTTTTATTATTTAATTTTTACAAAATTGCGAGCAAGAACGACCAACTCTTTATCAACCCTTTGATATCCTAAGGGTAGATAGTGTTTGCCTTACAAGAATAAGTTCGAACCTTGACCTATATCGTTGTTGATAATATACTACCAGTTTCAGACAACTAGAACAATAATTTTCATATGAAAAGAAAAATTCGACTAAGCAAATCAAACGATACACAGCATATTTATATCAAGATGTAATCTCATTGAGTTTGTATATCATAATTGTCCCCTGAAGATTTGAAAGATATCAATTAACAATTAGATTGATGGCCTCGTTTTCACTCCTACTGACCTTGTATATTCAAATATTGTTTAACTTTTGCGTAACCTAAATTTGGAGCTAACTATACGATGTTGATTACATGACGTCCCGGATATGTTTTCTAGAACTTTTTCAATTGGCTTTTGATTTTGCTTTTTTATTTCAGTTTCATATAAGAAGATTTTATTTGTTTAGCCCCTTCAATTCTCATATGAAGAAACAATTTGATAACGGCTTTGAGTGGGATTCCGTCTGTGGGGATGTAGATGCTGGGGAAACTAGCTTTTGTTTCTGTAGTCGGCGGTTATTATACGACAAGATAAAACAATTGTAACATCAGGTAGAATGATTTGTTACCAAAATATGATATATTGGGTTTAGTTAATGAATTGGAGTCTAGATCACAGTTCATTCACATCCAAGTCCGCAGTCCAATCAATGAAAAATAAACGAATTGGTAAAGTCTAAATTCTTTTCGTATGTTGAGTCAAAATATGAAATGAAACAGTATTACGAATCAGTAATTCGAAAATCTTATCGCAGCTCAGGGGCTCTTGTTAGCATATCCAAAGAGTCCCCAAATAATAATTAACCTTTCTTTAAATACTAAATAACGTTGCTTACAATAAAGTTTGTAATGGTAATTTTGTCAAAGGAATTAGATATCGGATTGATTCCGTATATTAAAGAGAATTGTTTAGTATCACCAGCCCAGTAGTCAACACTTCGGTGTTGAAATGAATATCAATAATGGGGTCATTTTAATAAATTTCCCGTTACAAAACTTTGAATTTTTCAAAAAACTAAAGATTTTCTTATCCAAGGCATAGATTACCTTAGCCGTATTTGGCACAACTTTTTGGAATTTTGGATCCTCAATGCTCTTCAACTTTGTACTTGTTTGGCTTTATAAATATTTTGATATCAGCGTCACTGATGAGTCTTTTGTAGACGAAACGCGCGTCTGGCGTACTAAATTATAATCCTGGTATCTTTGATAACTATTAGACGCGTATTTATCACAAATAAAGATAATTGATGAAATAGAAATATTGAATTACCTTACGATTTAAGTTCCATCTTGACCATAAGTATTCACAAATATAAATTTATAATCTAACAGGTTGTAGATGTAAACAAACATTTCTGACATTTTAAATACATTGTGATTTCGAGATCTTTACTATGAACAAAAATGAATATGTTGATAGAAGACATAGTTACAACATATTTGTTACGTTTGGAGGACGTGTTTTTCAACAGACTGTCGGCATTCCAATGGGAACAAATTGTGCCCCTCTACTTGCCGACTTGTTTCTTTATTATTATGAGGCTGACTTCATGCAGGAACTTCTCAGGAAGAAAGATAAGAAGTTAACGATATCCTTTAACTATACTTTCCGCTACATAGATGATGTTCTTTCACTAAATAATTCAAAATTTTGTGACTATCTGGAACGCATCTATCCCATCGAACTAGAGATAAAGGATACTACAGTTACAGTTAAGTCGGCCTCATATCTTGACTTACATCTAGAAATTGACAATGAGGGTCGGTTGAAAACAAAACTTTACGACAACAGAGATGATTTCAGCTTTCCAATTGTGAACTTTCCATTTCTAAGTAGCAACATTCCAGCAGCATCTGCATACGGGGTATATATCTCCCAATTGATACGATATTCCCGTGCTTGCATTTCCTATCATGATTTTCTTGATAGAGGGTTGCTGCTCACAAGGAAGCTATTAAACCAAGAGTTCCAAATGGTGAAGTTGAAATCATCCCTTTGTAAATTTTACGGACGCCATCACGAGTTGGTTGACCGTTATGGAATAACCGTTTCACAAATGATATCGGATATGTTCCTTACGTTGTAACTACAATCCCCTTCCTTTTCATGAATGTGACCTACCAAATTAGACTATTTACCGGATTTGTTATCACATAAGCAACATGACGGGTGACACATGTGGAGCATGATCTGCTTACCCTTCCGGAGCACATGAGATCACCCTTAGTTTTTGCGGGGTTCGTGTTGTTTATTCTTTAGTTTTCTTTGTTATCGTGTGTACTATATTTTGTCTGTTTGTCTTTTTTTATTTTTGGCCATGTCGTTGTCGGTTTATTTTCGATTTATTAGTTTGACTGTCCCTTTGGTATCTTTCGTCCCTCTTTTATAAGAGTATAATTACTTGGGTATGTGTATCATACTTGTCCCCACATTTACAAAAAGATCAAACTGATAAAAAAAGCCACCCAAAATGTTTACGGACTTTTACTTATAACATATCATCTGTTTAGAAACTAAAGGTTTATCCATATTTGAAAATATTTAAGGTGCGAATAATATAAATGTTCAAAACTTCGCACATCCTTCACAATGTAGTCTGGTAGTTTCTGTTGTTTAAAAAGTAAAATCACAAAAATACTGAACTTAGAGGAAAAATCAATTCGGAAAGTCCATAATCACATGGCAAAATCAAATAACAAAACGCATCAAAAACGAATGGACAATCCTGACTTGGTACAGGCATTTTCAATTGTAGAAAATGGTGGATTAAACCTGGTTTTATAGCGCTAACCCTCTCACTTTGATGACAAATTCCGTTATATTTACATTGATGCGTTAACTAAACAGACACAATAAATAAAATAGTCAAAATATGGGTACATCAGGCATCATCGTATGACAATTTTAAAAGGAACAATTTAAGAGAACACAAACACATCTCTCTACATACACATTCATTGATTTGTGTGTCTGTCTGTGTTTAAGTGCTTTTTAGTTTTTCACCTCATTAAAAGAAATTCAAAAATATCCGATAAACAAGTTAACAGCAACCTTATGAATTACGTACGTTCTTTATTTAACATAATTGTAGTAACAATTTTAATTTCTGTTATTTTTTTTGTTTTTCTTCTTTCCCTTTCTTTTCGTATTGGACTTCTTTTTCTTATCTTTGTTTTTTTTCTTATTTTTCTTATTCTTCGTATTCATTTTATCTTTAATCCAGTCTAAGTAAGCAGAAATTCTTGTATGCACACTTGGAAAAACTCCATTACAAGGGCCTATGTATCCATATGAAACTATTCCTACAAGCTTTTTACCGCAAACCGCGGGTCCACCACTATCATTCTAAAAGAATAAAAGTAACTTTAAATAATAGCCACAATCAAAAATTTATGCTCATTTGGTCAGTCTAACTTTTATCGATGACTCTAAGTAAACTCTGCGTAAATGATTTGGCACAGATATAATACATTTGTTATGAGCACACCACTGTTTATTAATGTTAATCCATTTTTTAAGTATATGGTAAGAAATTTATTAATCGTTATCTTTGTCATATTTGTTAACGAAATTTAGTGGATTTTTCATAAAAGATCTTAAAAGGCTCACTCACTCGTTTTCTTCTAAACTTCGGAATTCTAAAGTGTGACACAGGGCACATTTTCTTCTTTTTTTTTTCAAATCTAATATTTATGTAATAATGAATTTTGTTTTATTGTTAGTAACTGTTTCATAGAAGTATACTAGCAACTTGGTTTGCGTTAATATTGTGATTTACCCTGTAAGCGTAAAATAGGTTATAAAATGTGCCTGATTAAACTTCCAGTTATGCTATGAGAAATGTGATTATTTTATTAGTTGTTAAAAAATCCCCAGTGTCAATTGATCAATGATTTTGCATTGCTTATTTCGTGTATTTCCATGTAGATTACCATTCCAGATAACGAAGCATTATGCAACTGTTGTTTATCTTTGGTCTTCTACTGATGAAGCCATGGAGTTGTCATTGTGTTACGTTTCTTGTCATGGCGTTTTCATTTGTTTCATCTTATGAGTTTTAATATATCACTTTGAAATAACATCCATTCATGTACGGAAACATGCGACGAGAAGTGTTGAAATGCTATGATAACTTTGAGGTTTTTGAGATATACATATGTGATAAATATTCAGGCTTCTACGACAAAACGTTTGATAGTTTTGGCATCATTTGTACATGTTTTAAATGCGAATATAACCGGAGAATGGTATTTTTTTATAATGATCTTGCTTTATTGTAAACAATAGACTAGCACATTTATAAACAAAGGTATACATAATGGTATTTTCACAGCAAAGATGTTTTAAATCAAAACAACAATTGAATATATAATGGTGAAACATAAGGTTAAACATAAATAATTATCTAATTGCAATGGAATCTTAATTCGTTCTTGGAATATCTATTTGTGGTGTTTAAATCAAAATTGATTAACCAAAATTCGAGATTTATTAATTAATAAATAAAAGAGACCCAGGGGCTCCGGTATTTGTTATATTCTTCTCCAGAAAGGTTTTAAAAGAAATGTATTTCTCTCAGTTCATGTGTTCCTTTAAATAATCTTTTAAAGCATTTAAATTTGGCAGTACTTCTTGTAATTTTGCTCCGTAAATATAGTATTTTGTTAACAAATTAATCTTATTTTTAACAAAGTTCAATTTAATATTTTCGTAGTTAACAAATAGAATAATTTTAATATTCAAAGGAATTTCAATATTTGTCATTTCAAAAATCCAGTTGTTTAGTTCAAACCAAAGACTGGAGACCATATGACAGCTCAAAAATAGATGTTCTATTGCCAAATTCACATATGTTGCTACTATTTATTTTAACTTGCAAAGTAGTGTATTGGTTCCAAGATTCAAGGAATAATTCTATATTAGAACCAGCAAAGCTTAGTGCTTCTTATATATTTTGTACATGAAGTGTTAATTTTTTTCCAGTTATGACCAGTCATATTTAGATGGTTTTCCCATTTATCCTTTGCAGCAAAAGTAATATAATTCTCATTCGATATTTTGTACATGTCCTTTGAACCTTTCTTTGATTCAAAGAAAATACTTATATTAAAAGGGAGCATTGCTCGAATTGTTTATTCTTTACATCAATATTGATCGAATTTAACCACTGTTTAAGCGAATGAGCTATTCCATGTAATGTAAGAAAAATGGCCTGAATTGATCTTATTTTTGTAAATTTTGAAATGACTTAATTTTGCCCTGATTATCTAATAAGTCATGTACAGTCCAAATTCCAGCTTTAGTCCAGTTTTTATAGTAGATACTTGAACCACCAATCTTAATGTTTTTTTCCTCCGCTAATGGGTAAGACAGAACTTCATCAATGCGTCTTGGTTTTCTAATTTGATTAAGGATTTTCCAAGCATCATTCAAAAACCTCTTGCCAAAAGTTTGATGGCCTTTTCATATAACCAATGTGACTTAGTTCAATAAAAGTAATTTGATCAACAATAGGGACTTATCTGTTTAAACAACCAATATAATAATATTGACCAATATAATAATCTTGACATAAAATATCTCGCTTGACCTTATATGGTTTTTATCCCAGATAAAAGCATCTTTTTATTTGTTTAATTACGTAACATATTGTCATCTGTACTAGGGATAGATAGAAACAGATGATTTCATTTAGATATGACCAAAGTTTTTTTAAATGGTTATCTTTCCTAAGGGGGTGAGATATTGTTTTGACCACTTTTTCAAAGTGTTGTCTTTTTTTTTAACACTGACCTATAATTCAAATTAATCATTTTATCTAGGTCAACTGTAAAGGTAATTCCAAGGAGGTTAAATGTACTGGAGCCCAATTTCAATCCCCACTTAACACAAATTTGATCTTGGCTATGTGTAATGCTTCCTATCCAAATAACATTTATATTAATATAAAGTCCCGAGATTTCAGCGTAAAATTGGAGAACACGAAGAGATGCATCGAGTGGTTCTGGCGAGCCATCTAATATCAATGATGTATCGTCTGCATATTTAGAAAGTAAAAAAAAAATATTACCTATAGTATGACCTTTATCTCCTTAATATTTCTTACTAAAATGCCTAATGTTTCTGCACATAGCAAGAAAATATAAGGGGATAAAGTATCCCCTTGTCTACAGCCTCTCTCTACAGTGAAGAATTCTGATAGAAAACTGTTTTGTGTCAATTCAACTGTTATATTATTATAGAAATTCTAACTCTGGATACAACTGAATCGCCAAAATGAAAATATCTTAATGTATAAAAAAGAAAGGACCAAGATATGGAATCAAATTCCTTCTCAAAATCAATCAACAAGAGAATTGCTAGAATATTATTTTCTTCTGTAAAATGAAGAATATCGTATATCAATGGACAGCTTTTCCTATCTACCTGGAATAAAACCGGTTTGATCAGAACTTATTAGTTTTGACAAAACAGATTTTATTCTCTCTGCTATACAGCTTTATGCCAATTTGTATGTAGAATTTAGAAGAGTAATAGGTCTCCAATTTTTAAGAAAATGTTACCTTCTTTTGAAATACAAGAAATCACACTTTGCCTCTAGGTGACTGACATTTAACCCTTCAAATATCCCAAATTTATAGATCTAAGAACAAATTTACTGATATCAATCAAAAATCTTTTTTTTATAAATTCTGCAGTGCAACCATCAGATCCTGGAGCTATTGTTATTTTTAATTCTCTTTAATGCAGCAGTTAATTCAGAAAATCTTATATTTCCCTCCAAATGCTGCTTTTCATTCTCGCTCAGATTCGTTATATCATCATAAAAATGTCCCTCGCTAAATCAACCCTTTTCAAACAATCTTGTTTTTTATGAAGTTTATCATAAAACACTTTTGTCTGACTTAAGAATTGTTTTTTTTTCTTCCACTACACCCCCAATTTCTAAAGTTAGTTTTATTAATGTAATTTCTAGTCTCTATATTTAAAAAAAATTGATAGGTTTTCCTTTTTTTCATTCCACTGATTTCTAGACCTGATATATTGTTCCTGAACCTTCTGTTGTCTATACATTTTTAGTTCTGCCTTTTCTGGTCAATCTCTGCCAGATTTATTTTCTAACTGTTTTAATTTAAAAATAATCTCATTTTCTTTTTTTACACTTCCTCTTTTGTTTTATAAAATAACTAGTCATTTATGGTAAATTCATTTTTAGAGCTGTTAATTATTAAATTTTCAAAAGCCTCTGCCTATTATAAATTCAATAATCTTGAAAGAAAAGATCAGTAGCGAAGGATCAGACCTGTAACTAATATCTATTTTAACATTGCTAGCAAATTGAAAGATATTTTCAGAAATTAGAAAAAAGTGTAAACGAGATTTTTTCTCTCCAAGTAAACCTTTTCCTATTGGGGTACAGTTTTCTAAGTGGCTAAACTAGATTAAAGTAAAGTTTTGGCAAATATCAATGAGCGGATTATGTTATTAATCAAAATATTTTCTTCGCCTGAAATTTATCAAACCATTATTAGATTTTGAAAATTTGCGTTTGTCACAATGATTGTAAGGTATGAGCCAAATGAAATGTAGTTACCCCACAAGAATCCTTATCCTTTTCTTGTAGACACAGTATGTTGTTCCAATATGTCTTTGCAATACTATATTTAATTCCACAGTGTTCATTAGTGGCAGCAGACAAAGACACAACTTGTAAACGATCAGGATAATCGCCTCCTGTAACCAGATAAGGTTTAATAGTCAAAATTATGAATAACCTAGAAATGAAAGGTTGTGACATTTACTTATTTTTGAACGAATGATTTGGAGATTGTTCTGTAAGACCCATGTTCGAGATAAGCTGATAGTTGAATGCTGAAATACATGGGAAACTTTGCCAATTCTTCATGTGCCTCTTTCAAGAAGCCTGTAATTCAGTGGTTGTCGTTGATTTATGTCTGTCGGATTTGTTTCCAATTGTTAAAGAATTATACCGATATTTTTTTTTCTCGTTTGAATTGTGTCACATTTTTCCTGTCGGGCCTTTTATAGCTGATTATAAGGTATTGTTGTTTTCTCATTATTTAAGTTTAAAAGATGACCAATTTACGCCATCCTCACAACGGTGGATTGTTGTCACATTGGCAGTCATACCACATATTATTTTGATATAAATGGTGTCTTTTCTATGGTCGGGGTGTTGTCTCTTTGACAAATTCATCATTTCCATTCTCAATCTTATTGCCTGCCAGAGGTTCTTTAAAAATCTAAATAGCCTTTTTGGAATCTATTCAAATTTAGTATAAGCAGAGTTTTGTCATGCATAGACTAATCCGGTTTGTGTCGTTCTTTTTAACTCCCCTTTAGAATTGTGAAGAAGTCATTTTGCATTACATAGTATGGCATAAACAACAATTTGAGCGACGCATGGCTAAAACCTTAACAACGAAATGCCCATTTACAGTTGTTAAGATTATCATTGGGAGGGGTCAACATGGAATTGCATCAATTTTTTTGCAATCTTTTACTCTTTATTAATTCAGAAAACAAATTCAGCAGTGCATTAGAGAAAACAAGAATTGTATTTTTAAACTTTCATGCAAATACTCCAATTCTGAGTAATTATTCATAAATACATTTCAAAACGACAATTAAACTTACTGTACATAATAATTAAAAAACGCATTATTTTTAATTACCTTTAGTTGTTATTTGTTGCGAGGGTGTTTCATTTACAGTTTTTAGAATATAGCCAAGTGCTCTCGATCAATTGAATTGTAGAATTTAATGTTCCCTAATTGCGTAATGAATGTAGATCATTTTCGTAGTAAGAAGTTGTCCTATTGTTTAGGCCTGCGTACAGTTCAAAACAATGAATTTCTATAAATGAGTACCAAATACCAAATCAGCTACAAATGATTAATCACTGCAACTATTTTAAAATTGAATTTTGAAGAACAATATCTTAGCAATGCAGGAGGGAATGACATAGAAATAAGTTTTAATGTTTGATAAGACATACTTGCGTATAAATCTGTATCGCCCCATCCTGTTACTGTGCACAAGTCTCCTGTATAATTTTTGCCTATATCAGTGTCAAGATCGATTTTATTGATTGTAGACCCGAATTTAAGCGGTTTCTGAAGCTGTAGTAACATAATGTCATTTTCAACTGTGTATGTATTCCAGTTTTCGTGCTAAAAGTAATTGAATACAATTCAACTAATCAGTATATATTAACGATGTAATTAACCTGTTTACAATATATAAATAAATGCACTAAGTTGATGATTTTCGTCTTCCGGGAACCAATATTGTTCAAAATTTACTTGTTTGTCTTTTTAACTGTTTTCATCTGAGCGTCACTGATGAGTCTTATGTAGACGAAACGCGCGTCTGGCGTATTAAATTATAATCCTGGTACCTTTGATAACTATTCACAGGGTTAGTTTGTATTAAGAATTGTCTTTTACAGGCTTATATATATAAAATTATTTACCTATGTGGGGGTTATTTTTTTTCAGACGACAGGTCCTTCTTTTGTATAATCAACCCAGACGATACCAAGTTTCAATGAAATTTGCTTCAAGGCATAACATTATGACCTTTGTAAGGTCATTATTTTTCTTGATTAAAATGCAGACTATGATTTACTTAAGCATTTAATTCATTTAATAGTTTTCGTGTGCTGTGGATAAAGGCATAAATAATCCTCTCTTCCGTTTTTTAGATTGAATTACAAAATCGTCGTGGACGCACATTTTACCTTTCGAAACAAATACTGTCAATTTTTTGGGGGGTTAATTTATTGCTTCAACCGATGGACAATATTTGAGATGAATTTGAAAATGCAAATCTCTTCTTCATAACACTGTTAAAACAAGCCAGATTTAACATATTCGTGAGTAGGATTTTAAAAATCTTATTGAGTCGCACTTTATGTGTATTTCAAATCACACAATGTCCTATGGATATTCGTTGTTCGCGTTATATATACATATATCACGATTTCGTGCCATATTTCGTGTCGGCTCTGAAATTATTACATCTATTTATACCTGTACCTTTTACTCTATCAAATGATCAAATTACCAAATATTTAAACTTCTATAGATTAACAGTCATCTACTTTGTGATAGGGTTGGGTTCGGGGAGGGGGTATAATATTTAATATTGACTAAATTCTAATTTAAACAAATGTATTGCAATTCAAAAGTGATGAAATCAATAATTCTAAACAGCTCTTTAAAAACTGATAAACAAAATAATCTGCTTTTCCTCGATGAAAATATCACGAAATTTTAAATTTAAATTCCTTACAAAGTGGCTTCATATACCGTAACAATCCATTTGTGTCTTGCTTCATGCAGTTAACGTAATATTTCTATTGCAATTGGATAATGATTGCTTAAGCTTAAATCTAGATTAATTAGTGAGTTTAATTTCACGTTACAAATGTTCCGTAGGGCGTATTAAAACCAGAACACATCAGAAACGAATATTCCACTTTAGTGTGGTCGGTAAAATAGGATAGAAATCCTGCAAATTTTCGAAGGAAATAATATTTGTTGACGGTATTTAAGTCGGATAATGCATATTTTAAGGTTTTTCTTGTCGCATAAAAGTTAGGGCAGTAACAAACAAATATTTACAAAATAAATCTTTTCTAATCAAATTGACCGACATAAACTTATATTTTTTATAAATTATGCAATATTGTCTCAATTCTTATATATAATTGGGTATAATGTAATTCTCGAAAAGTGGATACCTCGTAATACTTTTTCACTGGTATTATTACTTTCATCTGACTCAAAAAAGAGCTTCCAACAGCTACTCTTATATTTTTAGCCCTAAAATGAACAAAAGATCCAAATGAAGAGTTATATAGAATCGAGTCTTATGAGAGAATCTCTTGAATTGACTGACAAAAGCATTAAGACTATAATGTCTGTAATTAATATAAAGCATCTTCTTATTTCAAAGTTCTTTAATGTAGAAGGACTACTTTCTTAGCCATAGTGTTGTGTTAATATTAGGTAATTGAGCAGTGTTACATCATTATCAAAAGCATTGATTTTTATAACTTATGGTTAAAGACTTGTAAATTTCCTGCCCATCAAATGAAAATGATTCAATCAGGTGTCTTATGGAAGAAAACATAGCGGTTTTAATTAATTAGAATATTTTTGTATAACGATCCATACCTCCTATTTAAACCCGTCAGGTACCCTCTGTTTGGAAAAAAATATACATTTGTAGTTTTTGTCTTTTAAAAAAATCACCAGCTACGGCCGGTTTAAATAGTGACTTCCGGTGTCAACTAACAGCTTAGTTTCCACTAATCCCCAAAATATATAGTTCAACCATTAAAATGAGGGAGATAATCTGTAAACCCCATCAAGACCCTCAAAGATGTGTCTCAATTTGGTCAAATCGGTAAATGCTATGACATGAAAAGGTTCTGATACATTCTGTGTCTTGTCAAAACAAATGACCAAAAGTGTTTTTCTAATTATATTAACCGACATAAACTTATATATATATACTTACACATGTTATATTATGGACTAAAGATTTAAACAGTTAGCACATGTTACCCATACCGGATAGAAAAGAGTTTAAGCGAAACTTCGCTATAAAACACATTTACGATATAATATGTAATATATAACATTATACTCTAAAGTGTGATGGTTGTCGCTTACGATGGATGGTGTGATCCGCAAAGTTTGATGCTTAAAGTTGCATTGTTAGCTGTCTGGTTAAAGTACGATGGTCTACCACGCTAATTATATATATATTTAGTTTCTGATACAGAGTACATTATTAATTAATTAGCAAGAAAAGTTATAACATTGCCAAATATATATAAAGTGCCTAGAAAATCAACCTAACAATGTAACTGTAAATAAGATAGCTCACGGTCCTCCAATATTGAACCTATTACAATGTGCCGCTGTAAGAACCCAACTTTTGTCAATTATTACTCCTCCACAATATTTGGTAAAATTATTATTTCCTTTTTTTCTCAACTGAACATTGACCATCCATGGATGATCTTCTATGTTGGCATTGTCACCATTAACAATCTTTACACTTGTATCAGCCAAACAAACCTAAAGTATTAAAATATATATTTGTTATAAAGTCCTACGTAAATTACATCAAGTTTAGGAAACGCTACTGTCGTCATCAATAAATCTCCAAGTTTGTTTCCTTATAGCGATGATAAATAAAAGCAA
Source organism: Mytilus galloprovincialis (assembly GCA_037788925.1). NCBI lineage: Eukaryota > Metazoa > Mollusca > Bivalvia > Mytilida > Mytilidae > Mytilus > Mytilus galloprovincialis. The sequence goes on from CM075341.1 coordinate 23,221,599, forward strand.
TAGTAGTAGACCGCTGTTCAATAGTGATTAATCGATTTAACTGAAAAAAATCCGGGTCACAAAACAAAACTGAGGGAAACACATCAACTATAAGAGGAAACAAAACGCACCAACAGAAACACGGAACTGCTACAAAAACAAACGCCAACATACATAGAAACGGATAGTGTGATAACAACTGCCACTTAAGAAAATAATTGTGGTTTGAACCTGTTTTTATTGCAAGCCAAACTTCCCATTTATATGGCAATGTTAAAAATACCACTAAAATTGTATCCTTAAATCATCATTTAGGACAGTTCTCTATTAACGATAATACAATTGTCATCATGAAATCACCGAATAAAGACAGCTTATAGCGATTGTACAATGCACATAATCAAATTACCTAGTAAAAAGAGTTCGCTTATTGCTATTGTACAATTATCATTATCAAGTCTTGAGGTCAAATCAGTTTCCTTATAACGATTATAAATCACCAATATAAGCGATTTCCTTATATAGCACAGCAATCGCCTTCACTCAATTATCGAGAACATTTACTGTGTTGCTTTGAAAACCGATGTAAGTTAAAACACATTGATGTTCATTAATAAGGAACACTTTTAATCATTGTAAAAATTGCATCATATATGGGAATAATATTTAAATACTTACTGCAGCCATATAGTACACTACAAACACATAAGAATGTTTTGAATTAATATCATTATTATAATTATTAAAATATATCATTTTCATTACTATTATTACAATGTATTAGTTTGAATATTAATTGTCATCGATATTGCACTGACGTTTTTGTTGGGCTACGTGTTGATTGGTCTATATATTTTTGTGGAATGTATACTGTTGTTTTTCTTTTGGTCTTTTCTTTATTTTCAAGGGCGTTGACAGTTATTTTTTGGTCTGACCAGTACTGAATTTATCGCAGTAGGTATGTCTGAAAAATCGCAGAACGCTTGAATACACTTGAATATTTGATTGTGCAAAATTCATAGAATTCAGGACTAAAATGACTGTTCGAGACTCAAGTTCCTTTACTTGTGTGATGCATTCAAGAGCTTGCAGCTGCTACTCAGACTTTGTAAAACGTCACCAGTGTCTGAGCAGAAAGTTGATAAACCAAGGGTATATCAAGGAACGTCTCGTCCATTTTCTAAAAAAAAGGTTAACCGAAAGATACCAAGAAATTGTTGATAAATATTTCGTATCAACTTTACAAATAATACACGATAGTCTTGACGTATAGATTCTGGATACTGACGTTGTTTACCATCTTAGTAACGTTTTATAGTATTCTTTTATTTGTTTTTTTTTAATATCACTTTTACTGTTTATTCTAGTGTTGGTGATATCCATTTGTCGTGGCTCGGTACTTGTACATCCCGTCATTGTATTCTTGTTTTTCAGTTTTGGCTATATGATTTGTCTATATGCCTTTTTGTGTTTCTTTGTTGCAACTGTTTTTGTTTTTATAGTGATTAATACTATATCACAATGTTGACTGTTGAACTCCTATTCTGACTTTTTTACCTATTATGTCTGTTTGTTTTGTTCACACATCGTTGTCAATATATTGGAATTTTAAACGACTGTCATACAAGTGAGGGGTTCAGCTAGCTATAATACCATGTTTAATCCACCATTTTTCTGTATACAAAAAATGCCTGTACCAAGTCAGGAATAAGACAGTTGTTATCCATTCGTTTAATGTGTTTGAGCTTTTGATTTTGCCTTTTGATTAGGGACTTTCTGTTTTGAATTATCCTCGGAGTTCGGTATTTTTTTTTATTTTACATTTTTCATAGCATTTGACGCTTATAATATCGACGTATTCTGTCTCGCTCCTCTTAGGGTTCGTGTGATGCCTTCAGTGATTGAAATTTACTTGATTTGTCTCTTCCTTATTCATTTACAATATTTGAACCTAGGTAATCTATTGTCGACTTCATTTATAAGTAACATTATCAACTTACCAACAAATGCACTGACAATGAACACTCGATACATCTTTATGTTTCGAAACAATCACACTTCTGAAATCGAACATAAAACTTACAATATCTATAACATGCCTCTTATGACTTATTACCCCTAGACATGAGGCATCATTTAATCTGTGTTTTTTTTTTTCAGAAATCTCATAATCTAAAAGTGAAATCTCAGAATAATCTAAAAAAAATTTGGTAAAAACTCTATACAATGCTACAGATTTAGGCATCTTTTGATAATTTTCATCTCACTACAATATCCCATGTGAAGGTGGTATATTCATCGAGGAACTTATGTCATAGATAGTTGGTGTCTTTTTAACAGACCGCCTCTTTACGTTTTGGTTTTAATTGATAATAATAGTTAATAACCCAGATATTTTTTAATTATTTTGGTTTGGCTTTGTAGTAACTTCGATTATGTATCAAAGTGAAGACACTCCATCAACTTAGGAAAGATAACTCTTTGAAATACCATATATCCACAAAGTAGGTTTTTTGCAGACTTTAAATTCTACGATTTCAGAAGGCCACATATGTTTGCAAGGTAAAATCTTTCTCGTCTCATATTATAAATTATTTTAATGATCAAATATAGGGGATTGGATGTATTTTGTTGAAATTTTAAATCAGTAACTTAGTGATTATCAGTCTCTCGCAATTCTTTGTAGTAAATAATCTTTATATTTTTGTATACAAATAAGACAAAATCCATATCAAATGCCCAAACCTTATTGCAATCTTCTATCTTCATCAAATCAGTCTAATCATATCAAAATTTATAATTATAAAGCTAACAGCAAATATTTATATAAAAATTTCTTTTTTTCGATTTTTGTGGCCGTCAAAAACTTCCCCCTTTTTTAATATAACTGTGATATCAAATTGAACATCATTTAAGACAAATTTCTTCACAATAGAAATATAATTCATAACTTAACAAACCTGTTTTGATATTTCAAAATTGAAATTCAAGTTTCGTCGTCATATCTACCTCATCTGTAATGATATGATGATATGAAGAACCAGGTATATATACATATATTCATCTACGCAGTGCGTGGTATGTTGTTGAAGCTGTTACATCTTGTTTTGAACATAAATTTTGTCAGTAAGTCGATAAAAATTTACCAGTTGACATTGGTTAAGAAAACTTAAATAAAATCGTTTAATATCCAAACTCATGTTAGAAAATGTTCCTGTTCCAGAGTTTAATGTACAAATTAATATTGATATTCAAAATATATGTATAAATCAGAATTAAATTGTCGATATTTAAACAAAAAACCATATTGATCCAAAAATAGGCATCGGGACAAGATCAAGATTTGATTAGTCACAGAAAGTTGAAAATCTGCATTTAGAAAGTGGAGATTCCTTTACAAATAATATCTGTAATAATTCAAGTATTTATATAGCTGTGAGCTTGCAAATTTCATTTCTATTTTTGATATAGGCGATTCGTCTTTACAATTAAACCAGACTCTTTTTAATACGCTGCGTAGGTAATCATGGAACGCATTGTGTTTAAACAAATATATACTAGAACACAGGAATAAACTAATTTATGAATATCAATCTGGTATTTTTCCAAATTTTCAACATTCTTAACTCATTTGAAAAGACCATTCTTATTCATATGTAACCGAGGTAAGGGATTTGTTGGATTATTTTTCTATTCATTTTTTTTTGTATGATTGTCATTCTAAACTAAATTGATGTCAGAATAATCTGCAAGCATTGCGCATTTGATGAACTATTCCGAATGTTATCAGAATCTTGCAGACGTAATTGACAATGCAAAAAAAAAAAACTTTCAACTATAGCTAAGATTTAAAAACGATTTAAACACAGGTCTATTTGATTTTACTGTTTTTACTTTCATCTCAAGTTCGAATTCGGACCACGCACTACTATTAACATTAATGAACGTTGCGTTTTAAAACGTGAATAAAACGTTTGATGAGATTATTTACATGTAGGCATAGTACAGTTCCAATAATATTCATAATACGGCTTTTATATTATATCTTACACGCTTTGGTATGTTGGTTTACTAATTCTGATCTTATTTTAAATAAATATGAAGTATTTAGAAACTTTTATTTACGTATGACAATGTTTTCTTTCATCACAAATAACAAAATCTTTAAATGAGGATTCTATGTGGAGGTCAACTTATTGATGTTGATCTATCGTGATGAAAAACGTGCATTCGGAATCCTTTCTTCTAAACTACCTGCTGTATATTACAAATGAAATTTACAAACAGCGATTTTCATGTATCAGACAAAACTGCATGTACTGTTAAATTTTTCAAACGTTTAGCAAGTTTTCTCTATTGTAAAGGTTCGTTAACCCAATGCTTACATGTTTGTACTTTAAGATTTTAATTTATGTTTATATATTTTTATCTGTAAAACATAACTGTTTGATTTCTTTTGGTTGTTCTCTACACACAATATGTCACATTAAATATAATTATGAAAATATTACGTAAAATAATAATGTAACATTATTGGCAACATGCATTAAATTAATTTATAATAAAATTGTTTGTTTTTTGGTGTCCAACGGAAAAAGCTAAAATGTCTCATTTTTCATCTTTAAGTTAAAATGTTTAAAATGATTGAGGCTTGCTGATGTATAAATATAGTTTTAGCTTTCAAAAACGTTTGATCTATATTTGTTTGCAGGATTTTATGTTTTTCCTTTTTATTTTATCTTTTCTTCCAAAATGATATTTATACGGAAGTTAAAAGAGAGATGAAATAAAAATACTTAATGTGACGGGAATGCATATACTGCTACATTCATCAAGGCCAGAAACGCCCTTTAATATTGCAATCTCCATTACCACAAAGTTAAAACTAATGCATAAACTGTGGGCGTGTAAACAAGAATATTGAAATACTATTAGAATGCTGAAGACACATATTTAGTTCAGTTGAAGACTCTTTGACGAATATTTATTTTAATAAAACCAATACTTAAGGGCCTAAAGTTTTATCAAATTATCATGATTGAAATATTCAGCCACTTGACGATTTACACAAGTGATACACTATTGACAATACCCCTCTGTTAAAGACATATTATTTGTATACGCCCGTTTAAGGGACATATTCTGTACCGTTGTTCGTCTGTCCGGCTGTCGTCAACATGTCGAAATTAACTCAAAAACGATGTAATCAATTTGCACAACCTTTGTTGAATTGTTTATCTTTTGACATACACTCCCTTTCATTTTGTATCAATTTTAAAATTTACATTTCCGAGTTATTGGGTTTTATTCATTAAAAAAGGATGATTTTCCAATTTTCGAACAACAACTCAAGAATGCTTTCACCAAACTTGCAAGAAATTTTGTTGAATTGCTTTTATCTATTGACATGAGCTCCCTTTTAATTGTTCTACGTTTCCATAAGCCAAGCCAAACATTTATATAATATGACATTCACTATAGGTTACATGTATGATTTATTTTTCAAATCATAGACAATAGGCATATAACTTTACAAACCTTGTTCAAATCATTTATGAACAGATTATCTTAAAAATCTTGATATTTCATGTTCAATTGCCCACCTGATTGTATATAACATTATCAAGGTCAATGTAAAAACGAAGTAAGTTGGAACTGAAAATCTGAATTCTGTTAAAAAATTCAAAATAATTTTAAAATTCTGCCAAAATTAAGCCAGGTTTCAAATCAACAGTTTTAATCAGCATCCATTTACAAATGTATAAAGAGTTTCATAATTCTGAAAAATCAACTATCACTTATGACAGTTATTTTAAACCTTATTTACACAAACAATTGTTAATTTTTTATTTTATTAGATTAGTTTTATTTTTTAAATTTAATAATTAGGTGAAATCCGTTGAGAATTTATTATTATTTATATAGCATTTTGATATGACCTCGAAGATCACCGTTTGTTTGAGCGATAAGTTAATCATTGTGTATCCGATTATTCATTTTAACATGTCAATTGAACAGGAATAGTCCACTTTTATTCAGAAACTACTGTTTTAACATTCAATTATTCGGATGTATTTTATTGGAAATAATTCTCTAACTAGCTTTCAGTAAATGCAAGTACTCTCAGATTGATATGCTTTGTCTTTTTTGTTTTAAATTATATAAGTTAACTCCTTGCCAACTTATGCAAACAATTTGTTTTGTGTTGTGTTATTACACCACTTTCTAAACTAGAAGGTGTTCAGCAATCACACATGTGCCAATCCAAGACCAATACCATGAGATACAGAGATTGTAGCTTGTTGCTGTCCTACATATCTATTTTTTCGTTATTGTTGTACTTTTATTCAGTCTATTATTGTTCTGGTTTGCATGATTTCAATAGTTTTGTCATTAGCATGCTGTTTGCCTGGTTAGTAAACTGTATAAATTCTTCACATTGTTTAATGCCGTACGATGACCTGTAATTGTTCACATCTTCGTCAATTTATTTAGGAATAGTTTTGTCTTCATTTGAAGCCGTATCACTTTACATTGTAAACCAATTAAAGTTTCCAAACGATTTAATGTCGCAACATTCACACGTACAAACATAACGTTTATACTTCACTTCAAAATAATAATAAAAAATCTAGCAAGTATGTATAGAAATAAAGACGGGTAGAGAGGTTTCAGCTGCAGTGTCTGCAACAATATGTTTTTTTTAAAAGTATTTATAAGATTCAATAAAAAAAAATTAACAATACGTATAGTCTTTTACGGCAAGGTACTTTAACTAGAGTACATTATTATACCATTGGAACTAATAAACACGTAGACACATTATGCAATACAATAGTTTTGTATTTTAAAAGTATAAAACTTAGGTGACATCTTGTATGTAGGAAAACATTACAAGTAAGTATGTTCTTGTTTTTTACTATATGTATTAAAATAAGGACATTCATTAAACTATTAAAGTACAATGATGTAATATCAAATTTATAAAACGTTTTACAATAATTGATCATATAGGTTCCTTGTTCCTTATGTCGTAACTACAATATCCTTCCCTTTTCATGAATGTAACCTACCGAATAAGACTATTTACCGGATTTGTAATAACACAAGCAACACGACGGGTGCCACATGTAGAGCAGGATCTGCTTACCCTTCCGGAGCCCCTAAGATCACCCCAAGTTTTTTGTTGGGTTCGTGTTGCTTAGTCTTTATTTTTATATGTTGTGTCTTCTGTACTATTATTTGATTTGTCTGTTTGTCTTTTTATGTTTAGCCATGGTGTTGTCAGTTTATTTTCGATCTATGAGTTTGACTGTATCTTTCGTCCCTCTTTTGAGACATGTTTAGTTGAGCGGGTTATTTTTTTTTTATAGCACTTCCTTAAATATGGTCTGAAGTTGAATCATGTTTTATTGTATTTGGTTAGGGGTAAATTGTTCAACGTAGAAAATTGACAAAGGAAAAAATATTAAAAATTTAATTTTCAAAAACCAATTACGCACAATAAAATAAACTCACCTTTTCACCTCTTTGTTTTAATCAAATGTCGTTAAACATTGTTCAGTTGAAGCATGTGTTCAGTTTGTAATTTATTGATCGTTGGTTGGTTGCTTAAATTACAGTGGCAAGTATTTCAAGAGGGTTGTAATAAGCAGGGATAAGTTTGGGGTATAATGGACAGCCATATAATAGAAATAGGCTGTCCAAAGTATGATTCATTTGACGTGTACGTATAGTCTTCCTCAATTCAGTATGTGGTACATAATTTTTTATTTGAATTTGTCAAGAACAATGAAGAAGTGTCAAGAGGAAAACAGGAAGTTGTCACTTTTTTATGTAACGTAGAAATTCTGGTGATTTTATTATTTTTAATATCCGTCTTGATCTTGATCATAAAAAGATGTTATGATTTATCGTTTTCCTATATATATATATATACTGCAGACTGTTGCTTCTAGATATACTTCCATCTCAAGGATGCATGGTCGGACCTTTGCAAAAATTGTCGACAAACTAAGTAATGGCAAAACTAGTGAATAAATATAACGACTACTAAAAGCTCGCGTCTGGTTACACTTTATCGTTGTTGCAGTTTATCTATCTTTTTTACCCATATGCAATCACCTTTTCCTTCTCATTTAGAAGTTGAGATAGTACTGACACAATACCAGTATTAGACACATCAGTATTTAAAAGAAACTGACCTTCTGGTAAAGGATATTTCAAAATTGAAGCTTCAAACAAAGCTTTCCGTAATATTTCAAATGATCTGTGACATTCAGTTGAACAGGTGAGAAACATCTTTTCTAGTTAATCTACTCACAGGAGATGCTGTATCACTTAACTTGTGAACAAAGTGTCGATAATAGTTACAAACATCCCAAAAATGCTGAACTTCCTTGACTGAATTCGGAACCTGCCATTTACTAACTGATTCTACAGTTTTTCTGATTTGGACTAATGTACTTTTTACTTACAGTTTGGCAGAAAAAGGACTTGATCTTTAATAAACTCACACTTAGCAGGTTAAAGTTCAGACTAACATTTTGTATTATACTTCATTTGATTTATTAATAAGGTCTTCTAAATTTGGACTATTAATCATAATATCATCCGAAATAATAAAAGGGTTTTTCATTGCATTCCACGAAAAATAAACTCCATACATCTTTGAAAAGGTGCAGGAGCATAACAGAGACTGAAAAGGCATCTTCGTGTACTCAAACGACAATATTTCGTTATGAATGCAGTTTTATGTGGATCTACTGGAGTCATTTCCAGTTGCCAATAACAAGACTGAAGGTCCATGTCTGAAAATAAGCTAGAGCTGGATAGACAATCTAGGCACATAGATATATTTGGTTTAGGGTATGCATCCTTGATAGTTTTCTCATTTAGTTTCCTGTAATCTATACACCTTCTAATCGATCCGTCTTTTTTATGAACCAAACATACATTTGATTACCGTAGCTGTATTTGGCAACACTTTTAGCAACTTTGGATCTCAGTGCTCTTCAGCTTCGTACTTTATTTGGCTTTTTTTTTAAACTTTTTTGGATTGGAGCGTCACTGATGAGTCTTTTGTAGACGAAACGCGCGTCTGGCGTATATAAAATTTAGTCCTGGTATTTATGATGAGTTTATTTACCTCTATGCTGACGAAGAAGGTGTAATGAACCCACTTTCCAATTGGTCTTTCAAATACGTCCTTTCTTCTCCTTCAAATATATTTTGGTGTATATCTAAAGGTTGACCTATTTGGTTTTGCCCCTGCAGTATCTATTTAATGTGTAATGTCGGAACAAGAATCCATGTCCAGTTTATCGTTTGTAAATATATTCTGATTCTTCAAAAGGTAACCCACTTATTCTGGTATCTTAAAGCATACTTCTTCCTTTGATCGACATTCGTCATCGTATGTACTATTCATATCCTTTGTTTTCAACATAGGAACATAAAACATGTTCAGCTATTAGATAAATCAACCTGAGTGCATGTAGACTTGGAATATTAAGATGTTATATATACATTTCTGTATTTCGTAAACGTTTGTAATGAAGGTTCAGGAAACGCTTATATAAAATATATAAATATATATATACATATATAACGTTTTTGAAATGTTGGAGACTAATTTACTTCTCATTCTTGGTTCTTTAAAAGTCGTTTGATTCCATAAATATATCATCAAATAACTAACATATAAAGATCACACAAGAATAGCCGGAATCCATGTTCCTAAAGCCACAGTCACACCTTACCGGATAGCACGAACGGACGCCTAACGGATGAAAATAAAAGTTGTCCGTTGACAAAATTGTTATCCGTTGGGAGTCCGTTGATGTACTGACCGTTTAAAACGGACGTGTAACGGATACATAACGGACACACACCGGATATGCAACGTACGAGAAACGGACACGTACCGGACAGAACGGATGTCGAACGTACATCCAACGGAAGAGAACCGCATAAAACGGACACCTAACGGAAGCGTACCGGATAAAACAGATGAACAAGATATACGGAAAAGTCAAAGGCGACAATAATAATACATGTAAATCGTATAAATATTCAAAATATTTCTGTGTAACTGGTTTTGGTTTGGTCTTCAAAATTCCGCCAAAGGGCAGTGTCTGGCCTGAATAAGAACTGCTTGATTGTGAAGACGTGCCTAAACTCTAAGATCGATTAAGAATAATAAGAATTCATGAACCTTAAGAAATCTGACATAACAATAATAGGCATTTCTGACGCCAAATTTTCAATTGGCATTTATCCGTTTCAGATCCGTTCATCATCCGTTTTATCCATTATACGTCCGGTAGAAGTCCGTTTCTCATCCGTTCAACATCCGTTTTATCCGTTAAACATCCGGTAGAAGTCCGTTGGTGAATTTATCTTCCAGACCTCCAACGGATGTATAACGGACACGTAGCGGATACAAAACGGAAACGAAACGGACGAGTACCGTACAAAACGGACGCCTAACGGACGTTCAACGGACACTTTATCCGTTGGACGTCCGTTCAAAGTTTTGAATATGCTCAACATTTTCGACCGGACGTCAACGGATAAAACTTACACTTAACGGACATGAAACGGATATGGACGGACGTCTAACGGATAAGAACGGACGTCTATCGGACATGAACGGATTGAAAAACAGTTGTCCGTTCTAGCTTTCCGGTAAGGTGTGACTGAGGTTTCAGTAAGAGAGGTAATAACCAGTCAGCTACCTTATATCTCCTTATTTTATATAATGTGGGTGCGTGGGTATGCATATACTATCACTCATACGAATTGTTTATCATAGCAACTGAGAGCGACAGATAATTTGAATATACTTTTCATGACGTTATAGTATTATCGCCTAAACTTTGATATCCAGTTCTAAAAGGAATACAGCAATTGTCGTGAAACATTAAAAACTTCATTGGTTTTTTTTCTTTACAACATACTGTGGTGTAAATGGATTTAGGAAGATAGTAATACATCCTTTTTTTTATTCTTAAAAAGGAAATTTTGGCTATATCTTTTCCAAGGTTCAATGTCTAAAGACCAAACACCATAAAAAGTATTCAGTTCTCGAGTGATTTCGTATTAACCCCCAATTTACAAGGAATATATTTGTTATGATTTACCAGCAAGATATGAAGCACAACTAAAATTGCCCAGCTCCTTTTGTCACTGTAATATAGTATCGTGTTTTCACCAACAAAAATGTAAACAAAATCAGATCGATTGCAGTAATTTTGAAATAAAAACATAAAACTATTATTCCGTTGTTTCGCCTTAAAAAAGAATTATGGTATCTATCGATTTATAACTCGTTTCTTTCCAGTCAATGTTTTAGATGCAATCATCGTTTTTATTCAAATTTATTTAGTCACACAAAATTGTAAATATGCAAATGTGAAATACCTTGCCACTGTTAAAAGTAGGTGGGTAAAAGTAAAAAAAAATGTTAAGTTTAAAGTTGTAATATCTAGAGACAACAATCGATCTGTGAACGAAAACTGATTATCCTTGTTAATCAAGCTCGGAGTCAAACATACCCGTCGTCACGAACGGATTTTTGAGGATATGCACAAAATCTACTTGGTAGTAAAGAGTTAAATTAAATACGAACAATACACATGAACAATATTATTCCTAACTACACGAGATTGCAAGTGTATCAGTATTTGTCGGACCGACTACGTTGCATACATGTATATATATATTTTTTTTTAATTCGAAGGCACTATCTAAACGTAGATATAAATAAAAGAAATTTAAGAAATAATTTATAGGGATTGAATATATAACGATTTTACCATGGTGTTTGCGCTATATCTAAATATTTCTTTTCGAGAGCGATAGCCTATGTCATGTAAGTGAGCTACAAATCCTAAATAAAACTGTAAATGATTTGTGTCATACATATTTAGGAAGGTTTTACCACAGTCAGTGCAAGAACTTTTTGAAGTTATCCTGACTGAAAGATTTGTACATAATGGAGGCTAGGTTTTATTCAATGTTTCACTTCAATATAATAACATTAGATGTATGTTTCATTATAATACAAGATTCAGATTGGATACTATGCAATATCGCGTTATTCCTTAAGCAACTTCATTTCACAATAAAATTTATCATTCATGATGACATGAAGTCACTCAATAAAGTTCACAGGTAAATTGAATAAAAACATGATCCTAGCTAAAATATGTAATTATAAGTTTTGTAACTTTATAGGGTTGTAAAAGTGTTGACCGTGCGGACATTTTATTCCGCGCTTCATACAAAATGTTCTTCTGTTAACACTTTTACACCCCAATGAAGTTACAAAAAGGTTTCAATTCTTAGATAAAACGTTATTGCCCGGAAGTTAATATTACTTATTTAGTTTTTATTTATGAACATTCTTTTAAAACATCTTACCATACTTCACACGGTTTAAAATGGAATTTAGAATTAAATTAAAATGACTGTATCAATTTTTCTGTCTTTTCGAACATAACATAAAAAAATTTGTGGTGCACACTTTCAAATAGACAGCTACGCGGGTTATGCAGTATGCACCCCATTTTTGATGTTATTCCCTCATAGACAGAACAAATATTACAGTCATTCCTGCAATGTGTCACCAGTACTAAATGGACTGCAGGCGCGTTTAGTGGACAGCACTGAACTAACGATATGTACAAGTCTCGGGATTGACTACATGTATAAGATAGAACATGACTCAGGAATATTATTGTTAAGGCAGCTTTGATGGCATTTAGATCAAAATTACCTTTTCAGACTAAAATTCATTTTCTAGGTTTTGTTTCTATTTTGAAAGAAGGAACATGTCTTATGTGAGTTTAATTGAAAACTGAAAGTAATTCTACTTGTCACACAAACAAATGAACACTGATACATAAATGTTTTTTAAGGACATTTTTTCTTACGATTCATTGTTTTAAGTTACTAAACTTTAGATATTTATACAAATATCACCAAATTAGGGTCTCATTGAACCTACTCGTTAAAACAATGCACAATTCTACATAAATGTTCTTAACTTTTCTGCTATGTTCTTATTGAACTAATCTCTCTAACGTAGACAATTTATCTGTAGCCATGCAAGGCACATACTATGAAATATATAACTGCACTTTAGTTATAAATATTTAGATTATTATATTGATAATTTCTAAAAGGACAATAAAAATTAAACAATCAACTCCAGTGTCTAATTAATAACATTGGGAAAAGATTTATCTACTGTAAATTAAAATAGTTAATGTGGTAATAATCATTTAAATATTTGTCTTAGTTTTGTTTACTTGTTAAATAATGATTGTCGGGGCATGATATATAGACTTAAAGAATCTAAAAACATTATTTTTCCTCATGTGTGTGGTTTTTTTTATTTCAAGGCTTTCAGTATCGATAGAACAAAGGAGAAATACCAGACAATTAATTTATGATCAGCCACATTTGTGAAACTGTCAATCGGTAAGTTTAAGTACAGATATCAAAACGATACTTTTGATAAAAATGACTACAATGATTACATACTATTTTCATTTTGTAACCCCTCCTTTTTCATTTTGGTTTAATCTATGATATTTTTTTCGAAAACAACCTTTAAATTATTTATTTTAATTATTAGTCGAAAACAAAAGATATCGACAAAAGAGAATAATTCGAAAAATTAGTAATTTATATTTATATGTTACTCCACTAAACGAATACAAAGGGGATTGATTCTACCAGATTGCATCAGCTTTATTCATGTTATTGTGATTGTCACTGCTGTTTTTTTAGATTTAAATCAATAACCAGGCTGATTCTTCTGATAATTTTGTTCCTTTTTTGGGTATGTTTTATATTTTATTCTATACGTATAAGGCGTTGAAAACTTAATAAAGAAAACAGAAATGCGTGAACCGGAATACTGTCCTTTGTTTGTGAAGTTCAGTTTGCCTCGCATATATCTGGTATTGTATGAAGCACATTATATTAATTGGACCATGTAAAGGCAGATATTCAGTTTAATTCAACAAAGCAAATTGAACTCTTTATAAGAAGAGGTTAAATGTAAAAGTTGGTATATCAGAATTGTGTACATCCATTTCAGTCGGCTTTAACAGTTTAATGCGATATGTATCTGATAGACGTGATTATGCAAAAGTTATAGCATGGACTTTCGAGACATTGGTAAATTTTCTAATTAAAGAAAAACTTTCACCTAATACGAGATTGTGGTGGGTTCAAATACATGTTGATCTTGTGTGTGCATAGGCGAATAACAAGATAAAATATAGGTCTTTTTAAAGCAAAATTTGAATTTTCGCCCCCGGTAACAAGAAAGTCGAGTGCAACCTTAAATGTTAGTGTGTTTTAGTTGACTGCTATGTCTTAACTACATATGAGGCATACACATTTCATACATCATTCAGCTTCCGATTAAAATAATCATATAAAATTAGGTTACAGTTTGGTGTGATAACATCAAAAAAGTCATATTGCCAAAAAAATAAAAATTCTACGGTGAAAAACCTTTTTTATTAAAAGATCGTGACGACAGACTTTACTTGTGTCTCTTTTTTTTGCATAACTTAAAAATAAAAACGTGTGTATTATCTAGGCTATTGTAATTAGTTTTCATTTTCTGAAAATACTTTTTTTTCATAAATTTGACTCTTCATGAAAGCAAAATGTTTAAAATTTGAAAAAAAGATTTTTGATTTTGATGTTTTATCGTAGCAAAAATGCTCCAAAATGAGGAACGACTGCAATCGATACTGCATAAGATTTACGACAATGATCGCAAAATTGTTTTCCAATAAATGTGTCGATGTCATCACTCATTGTCGACAGGTTTGCGCAGTTCAGAGATCTTTCAATTCAAGTATTATTGCCGACCCTAAATTTTACAGGTGGTGTCCTTTTTCCTATTGTTAGACTTTCATTTGTTGGAAATTTGATTCGTGTTTGATGTATGTCTAGCAGTAAAAGATAAAGATTACATTCTAGATACATTTGGTTCAGCTACTTTTGAGTGCAATCGTTCCCTCAGTGTTTGTTGGTTACTTGAATTGGTCTCTTCTTAATCGATTAAAGATATGTTAACACCAATGATTTAATAAAGATACCGTGTTCAACTTTATTTTAGTCTGATATTTTATGATTTTAAAGTAGGATTTTTCTTTAAAATACATTTGATATAATTAATTGGTATTTTTCCCTCAAGCTCAGAGAGAAGATTCAGTTAAGACAATATTCCTTTTATATCCTTTATATTTTTTTTAAGTTATAGATTGACATCAATATAGTTTAAGTTAAATACAAAATTTTAGTAGTTGGAACATGTGGAGGTACGCCATTTCTCTTTTTTTAAATTTCAACATAAATACCGAGTTTTATTCAATATTTAGTATAGGATTATAGTAAGCATTCAGAAGACATATATTTTATCTTAATATCTTATTGTAATATTCGAACATTTGAACACAGCAATAAAATGCAATAGTCATATAAATGACATGATGTATATATAAACACTATAAAGTTGAATGATAAATAGATATGTGAAGGTGTTGTATGAGCATGATGAGTACCAATGAAATAACTCTCAATCCAAGTCACAATTTGTAAAAGAAAACCATCATTTACATTTTCTTATCGGGGCCTATTATAGCTGACTATGCGGTATGGGCTTTGCTCATTGTTGAAGGCCGTACGGTGACCTATATTTGTTAATATCTATGTCATTTTGGTCTTTTGTGGATAGTTGTCTCATTGGCAATCATACCACATCTTCTTTTTATATAGTTCAAAGCATGGTCTTGAACACGGAGCCTTGCAATTGGCACACACGGAACAGCAAGCTATAAAGGGCCCCAAAAAGGACTAGTGTAAAACATTTTAGCTTAAAAACCAACGGTCTTATCTATTCATGTATAAAAAACGAGAAATGATAAAAACTAATGAACCACATCAACGAACTACTGAATATCAGGTTCCTGACTTCGGACAGCTGCAAACAAATGCAGCGGGGTTAAACGTTTGAATAGGTACCAACATTCACCCTTACCTGAAACAAAAGTGTAACATCACAAAACAGAAAGTTTTTAACACTGTTTCATGAACATCCCTTATATGAATGGTTAAGAACATTCCACCAAAGCTCTGACTTTATATCATAAAGTAAAACATTCCTTATTAAATAAATTGACTGTCACATCGAAGCATTCACAACACAATTGATACATTTTGAACATGATGAAAGATGATCTTAACTTAAACCAGTAACTTTAATTCTTTGTTTTTTTAATTTTCTGATTTATTTGTTTCATGTACACCAAATCTCTATAATAGAAGAATAAAGGTATATATATATGTGCTAGAAACTAAGCTAGCAAAAATATTTTTTAGAGTAAACATAACAAATATAAGAAAATAAAATAAGATAATTTGAAAAAATAGAATAAATCAAATGTATTAGATATACATTTTAAATCTCCATCATTATACCCTCTAAACGTTGTGTACATACTCAATTGATTCAGTCATTAACACCAAAGTTTCATTTTATAGTTATATATTATTTGTGTAGTGAGAAAGGGATAGATCGTTTAGATACTTTTTAGATACATTTACTCACATACATCAATATTTAAAAATGAGCACACAAAAGAATATAATGTGATTATGGTCTTTTTAAATTATGGTTTTATCCCTATCTATTCATATTGCATATATGTACGATTAAGAACGTCCGTCCTTAAGTTGTCACAAATTTATTTTAAAAATAAATGTATTATCCTGTGTGCGTTTGTTCGCGCAATCGTACGGGGCGCCGAATGGGACTCTTGTGGTTTTGTACAAAATTCAATTCTGTCATAACAAAATCATTTTTGTCTTACAAAACTATGTGCTACAGACTTGTTTTGTGAGAACTTCAATTTTGTGATGACAAAATTCATTTGTGTAGACAAAATTAATTTTTGTCATGACCAAATTCATTTTTGTAGACAAAATTCATATTTGTCATGACAAAAGTCAATTTTGTCTAAAAGGTATGCAAATATAAACATATTTGCATACAAAATTGACTTTTGTTACCTGATATGGAAATTAAATCACAAAAGTCAATTGTGTGAGGTAAGATTTAATTTTGTGAGACAAAATTGACTTTTGTGAGACAAAATTAACTTTTGTGAGACAAAATTGACTTTTGTGAGACAAAATTGACTTTTGTGAGACAAAATTGACTTTTGTGAGACAAAATTGACTTTTGTGAGACAAAAGTGATTTTTGTGAGACAAAATTCAATTTTGTGAGACAAAATGCAATTTTGTCAATTTTGTTGAGACAAAAGTCAATTTTGTTAATTTTGTTGAGACAAAAGTCAATTCTGTCAATTTTGCTGAGACAAAAATCAATTTTGTTGAGACAAAAGTCAATTTTGTTAATTTTGTTGAGACAAAAGTCAATTTTGTTAATTTTGTTGAGACAAAAGTCAATTTTGTTAATTTTGTTGAGACAAAAGTCAATTTTGTCAATTTTGTTGAGACAAAAGTCAATTTTGTGACGACAAAATTCTTTTTTGTGACGACAAAATTCAATTTTGTAACAACAAAATTGACTTTTATGAGACAAAATTGACTTTCGTGAGACAAAAATCAATTTTGTTGAGACAAAATTCAATTTTGTCAATTTTGTTGAGACAAAAGTCAATTTTGTCTCACAAAAGTCAATTTTGTCAGTTTTGTTGAGACAAAAGTCAATTTTGTCAATTTTGTTGAGACAAAAGTCAATTTTGTCAATTTTGTTGAGACAAAATTCAATTTTGTCAATTTTGTTGAGACAAAAGTCAATTTTGTCAATTTTGTTGAGACAAAATTCATTTTTGTCAATTTTGTGTAACAAAAGTCGATTTTGTATGCAAATTAGTTCACAGAAACCAAACTAAACAAATTTGAATACAAAATTGACTTTTGTCGCCCAATTTTCAAATTAGGTAACAAAATTCAAGTCTGTGTAACAAAAATGAATTTTGTCATGACAAAAGTGACTTTTGTCCGCTGATAGATAATTTTGTATGACAAAATTTTAAATTTGTAGTATGATACAAATTTTGTTAAACTGAACTTATTTTTGTTGAACAAAAGTCACTTTTGTCCGTACAAAATTGAATTTTGAGTACAAAACCACAAGAGTCCCATTCGGCGCCCCGTAAATCGTGGCATCTCCTTTGTAATGCATTACGTATAACATATGTAGCGGGGTTGCTTTCAGTCCTTAGTACAGGTAGAACATATAAAGCCAGTCTTAATCAACTGTGCTAGGGAATAGATTTTTTGGTTCAATGGGTTAACGCACTGTCTGTCACGCAGGCGACCGGGGTTCGAATCCTGGTGATGACGATGTTAATTTGAAGAGTAGATACATGCTCTCCGGTTACATTTGGCGCCCAACTAAAAAATCCGCGATGGTTATCTGGAGTATAGCCAGGGTTTGTGTTGTTTAGAGTCATATATAAAGATATGATGACTCTTGTGGTGGGGAATAGTGTAGCGGCGTTGCTTCCTTCCTTACTTCAGTTTGAACATATAAAACCAGTCTTAATCAACTGAGCTAGGGAATCGATTCTTTGGCTCAGTGGGTTAACTGACTGTCACGCAGGCGTCCGGGGTTCGAATCCCGGTGGTGACGATGTAAATTTGTAGAGTAGATACATGCTCTAAGGTTACACATGTATATCATTTGTATGTAAATTCAATCTAAGTTATCGTTATGTATAGCAAAATTCTACTATACAAAGATCTTATCTTAGTTTCAGTCATAGGTCAATGATATAAGAACGGACACGCGTTGCACCTATTGGCTCGATTATTCTGTAGTTGCATGATTTTTAGAGGTTGATCAGTAGTACTAATTTGTTATGCATGTATTATTTATAATGGTTTTTTTTCTGAATAATTCTTTTTTTATAAAGATTTACATATAATAATCTTGATACTATGACTCTAAATCATTTTTTTCTGTTTATGAAGGCAAGGTATTGATTCTTAATGTAAGGATTGATTTTATTTTATTTTATTCTAGAAATTATTTTGTATGTGAATGAAATGTTTTTGTGTTTGCTGTTGTCGTTCAATGGGTCTTATGAACTGACTTGGCATGTTCGTTCGGCTTTGATCAAGAATGATTCAAATAACAAGTTTTAAAATGATATTATTTGAAAATAGTTTAATTTTGGATGTAATGTGGGTTTTTTTATTGGCTGACGTTGTTTTGTTTATCGGCCAATAGACATAATTTAGTCATGTGACCGTGACGTTATCAACGTTTTTTTCAGTTTTCTCCGATTTAAAAGGATTTGGAATTAAAATACAAGAAATAACTGTAATATTTTTTCTGTCAATTTGAAATAACATAAAAAATGTTCTGCAATTTTTAAATAACCCTTCTACGCATTGGTCCATACAAAAACAAATAGCAAATAGTAAGCTTTGAATGTGTTTTGTAAAGCTATTTCAATCATTTTAAATCATCAATTTCCTTGTTCAATTGAAATCTTTCAGACTTTTCCACAGCACAGGGATGTTATTATAAAGGGACGTAACACCGCTACTAATCGTGTATTGAAATAAATCACGCCTAATTACATAATATCTCCACGCGGTTGCTTTTAATCAATCATATTCCTAGAAATGCATATGAGGTAAGATAAACAATTATACAGTGTAAAATTATACGTTACGAATTATCTATATATGTCATGTCCAAAAAACATTACACATAACAGAAACTAGCTATTCAGCGCTCTTACATTTATAGCAATTAAAAAGAACAAAACTATATCATTCAAGACTTCATTTCCAAAATTTATCCTGGCAGAATGATGTAGAAAATAAACAGGTGTCTTCTATTCCGTCTGCAATTTTTAGGGAAAGTGAAATCTACATTAGGAACCATGGTTGAAGCTGAAACTGTATATTTGGGATAAAAATAGAACATGTAATGTTTGCTTTATCAAATTATAGATTCGAAAGGGTATCAGTATTTATTTACTTCTTCGTCCTTTTGTGGGTTTTTTTCAGAATGAGTGAATGTAATTATCTAAATGTGTAACGTTTATTTCTGAATATTTGTGGACGAGACACTACATTTGCGTTCTGTTTGTGTAATGGTAGGGCTGAACTCATCTGTGACTGCGTCTTTTTTTTTTTGTAATTATTTTATTTTTGATGATGAAACATGTGAAATTACATACTACAGTATTCGATACACATTTTAAAAATAAAGTAATACTTGATAAATCAATTAAGTCATATGGATATAATAAGATATATATATATATAAATATTACAAAAAGATTTTGTTAATTAATCAAATAAATTAAATAAAAGCTGCTTCTAACATATGCCATTTCTGATCCATTTTTACTTTTTGTACAGGGGTTAAGAAACATACAGAGTATTTTTCTATATTAATCCAATATTTTAAATATTCTACCCCACCATATTTTGTGGGGGATATGTTCTTACATCTACATTTGTATATATAGTATTTGAATAACAACAAAATATTGTTAACTGTTTTACTGTTAACAAAATCCTCAGACACACCTAACATGACTTCTTTTGCACTGAAAGGCAGGAGAATGCCATAATTTTTAATCCAATCTATAACGGATAGCCAGAAGTTTTGTAATACATTACATTCCCAAAAAATGTGAAAAATATTTTCTTTAAATTCTGAACAAAAAGTACAAAGTTCAGTTTCTTTTAATTTACATTTCAATAAAAATGAATTACATGGTAGAATCCTATGAACAATCTTAAATTGAAAGTTTTGCAAAAAAGAGTTTCTGGTTATAATGAAGGGCATGGAATAAATAGCATTCCAATCCTCAATCTGCATATTTAAATCTCTTTCCCATTTTTCACGGGAAGATAAAGATAATACTTTATTATCCTCCAAAAATAATGTATAGAAAAAATTACAAGATTTTGGTTCCTTTTTAACTTTATCTATTAATTTATTTTCAATAATTTCCAGTTTTGAACTACCTTCTATTATACTTTTCCATCTCTTTGGAATCGCACTTAAAATACTATAAAATTCTACAAAATTAGTATTGATATCATACTTTTTTTTAAATTCATCATATGAGAATATTGTATTATTATCTGACATCAGATCATTAATGAAGAATATACTATTTTCAACATATTTGAACCTCAAAATCATCTTGCCATCCATTTTGATGTTCGGATTCAGCCATATGGACTGGGTCAAAATTTCAGTATTGTTTTCAGCTTGAAGCTTATTTTTCAACTTGGAAAAATTTACCAGGATATCATGCCAAAATGGATTAACTTTTTCCACTAAATAAAGTAAACCTTCTTGACTTAAGTGATAAATCTTGTCCCCCCCAAATTTTTGTATATAACTAAGTAGCAAGACTTTCCAAGAAGAGTAATTTTGGGGATCTAATAATTTATACAGCCAAGACATTTTTACACTATAGCAAAAATAATAAATATTAGGCATCTTAAGACCACCATCACAGTGTTCGGACATTATCACTGCCCTTTTCACTTTATCAGGTTTTCCTTTCCATAAGAAGTTAAAAAATATATTCTGAATCTCCTTCAAAACCCCTTCTGGGGGGTTAGGAAGGACAGTCAGAACTTGAACCAAAATGGGAAGTGCTAAAGTCTTAATAACTACAACCCTCCCAATATATGTTAGTTCTCTATAAGCCCAAGTATTGAGTAATGACTTGATACTGTTTATCTTGGCTGTAAAATTACATAGAGTTTTATCCATTTTAGCAAGCTCAAACCATATACCTAGTAGTTTAAACCTCCCAGAATGGTTCCATACAAGATTTTTTTCTGGCAAAAGTTTTTCCATACTACCTTTTTTTGACCCAATCCATACGGCTTCGGTTTTGTCAACATTACACCTAAGTCCAGCACATTCTGAAAATTTATCAAACAAGTATAAACACTGATTTAGGGATTTTTGGTCACCATCCAGGACTACGGAAGAATCATCAGCGTATTGACTCAACAGAAATTCAGAGTCATTAATTGTTACACCCGCAACATCAGGGTCATTTTTAATAGCTGCACTTAGTAATTCTAGCACTAAAATAAATAGGTAAGGAGACAGAGGATCCCCTTGACGGACCCCCCTTTTTAATGAAAAAAATTCTGAAATATAACCATTATTTAACACTGCACTAGAAGCATCACAGTAGCAAGCCTTAATCCAATTTATAAATGTATGGTCAAAGCCATAAAACTGCAAAGCCTCATATATAAAGGACCATTCGACTGTGTCGAAAGCTTTTTCAAAATCAACTAAAAGTAAAAGTCCAGGAATGTCGTCTTCTTCCATCTTTTCCATCAAATCATAAATAAATCTAGTGCATTCGCCAATATACTTACCTTTAAGAAAACCTTTTTGTGTTTGACTAATTATGTTTACCAAGACCTTTTTAAATCTATTTGCTAGACTGGCTGTAGCTATCTTATAGTCTACACACAGCAGTGTGATAGGTCGCCAGTTCTTAAGATAAAACTTTGACTTACCTTCCTTTGGTATACAGGTAATGAGTCCCTGTCTTTGAGTGATAGAGAACTTTCCATACTCTAAAGCCTCATTTAAACATCTTACTAGTGGTAATTTAATATCATTCCAAAAAAATTTATAAAACTCAACAGTGAATCCATCTATACCAGGTGATTTAGAGTTCTTCATATGTTTAAGAGAAGACAGACATTCCTGTACTGATAAAGGTCCTTCACATGATTCCACCTCTTCCTCAATAGGTTTTGTAATAAAAGGATTGTCATGCTGAAGAAATGTGCTCCTGTGAGTTTCAAGTAACAATGGGTTAGAACTAGTATACAATTTTTTATAAAATTGTTTTTGTTCATTTCTAATAATACATGGATCCATTATCTCAGATTCGTCCTCCAGAATAAGTTTGGGAATAATTTTTTCTGTATAATGTTTTTTTTTCCAAATTACAAAAATAAATACTTCCCTTTTCCCCCTCTACTTGCCATCTTGCCTTTGCTCTTGTAATTATTCCTTTAACATTTTTTTCTCTTATTACTTTTAATTCTAGTTCCAACCCTTCCCTTTCTTGGTGTACTGATGGCAAGTTATTCTCTACGAGTTTTTTTTATCTAATAATGATATCTTGTATAATAATTCTTTTTCTTTATTATTTTGTTCCTTCTTCCGGAAAGACGAAAATGAGATTGCAGATCCACGAACTTTCATCTTAATCATATCCCATAAAAGCTGATAGCTTATATTAGACTGTTTATCCTCTGTCACAATATCAATAGATGGATCAGACTCATATTCTTCAATGACAGTTTTGATATCCCCTTTAACTTTTTCAATAAACTCAGTTTCCTTCAATAGACTGTTATTAAATTTCCATGTACCCTTCCCTCTAATCTGGCTTGAAAATTTTAAATTAATAAGTACTGGAGAATGATCCGATCTATAACTTATTCCTATATCTGATGAAATTACAAATGCTTCTATATCAGAGGTAATCATGAAGTAGTCCAAACGACTTTGTTTGCGATTTGGACCCCGCCATGAGTACCTCTTTTCAAAATGGTGTTGCAGGCGCCATATATCTAATAAATCAAGGTCATGCATAACCTCATGTATCTTAGCTTTTGACTGGGGGTTATTTTCATTTCTATAATATAATGTGTCCATCTCATAATCTTGAACAACGTTCCAATCACCCACCACTACAATTGACGAGTTGCCAAAGTGGGATATTTTGTTTTTTATGTTGTCAAAAAAGGCTGGTTCATCATTATTCGGTCCATATATTGCTGCCAAAGTTATACGATAGTCCTGAATGGTGATATCTAATATAACAAAATTACCGGAGAAGTCTATAGTTTCCCCATGGATTTTAAATTCAAAAGTATTTCTGAAAAGAACAGCTACCCCTCTACTTTTACTAGAAAAAGAACTAAATTTCCCCACATATCCCCATTCATGCAGCCATTGTTTTTCTTTTTCAGATGTGCTATGGGTGTCTACTAATATAATTATATCATATAAGTCCTTATATTTTGTAAATATATCAATTCTTTTGACTGTTTCTGATAAACCCCTGCAGTTTACACTACCAATAGTTATAGTCGACATAATATTATCAAGTGGTTAAACAAGAATAGCTTAAATAATAATAAATATAAATATCTATAAGCCCAATATATCCAAGCAGTATGAACAAACCATACATATGTGCATCTATATGTAAAAGTGTTTTCCCAATGTTTCAATTTTTTACTTAGAGTTACCCCCAACCCCCTAAAAAAAAGTGTCGAGAGCATCATAGTATAAATAAAATGAGCAAATATTTTTGTGCTAAAGTAAAACTGAAATATATATCAAAAAAGTTCTGTGAAACTTAATTTTGTACCTCGATTTGCACGTTTTAATTTTAAATTTGTGTATTGTTCGATTTTATGAGAGAAGATGTATACCAAAGAATAGCATATAATAATAGTCAACATGCTAATTTATAATCCCCATGCTAAATAAAAGAAAATAAAGTAACGAAAAAAAGAAACAAAAAAAAAACCCAACACAATAACAACAGAGCATTTTTACCAACACAGGTACATGCATTCAATTCATACAATTGAAGAAGAAAAACATAAAAAAAACACATACAAATATACACATGCACCTTTAAATCCTGTTACACGAACAACCATCTATATATACAATTGAATTAAGATTGCTGACCCCATCTTAACTGTACATGCATCTCTTATTTCAGTGTTACTGCGTCTTGAATAGGGAAGAGTGTTCTCTTTTAGAAAGACAATAAAATATAATAATTTTTCCAAATATTCCCATAAAAACATGATATATATTTCAATGCTGTAGTCAATGTTTCGGTGAAATATTTCAATGATTTGCGAAAAAATACAACAATATTTTTATATGTGACTAGAATGAATTCCATTATAGCAGATAATTTATAAAAAAAAAAGCTATATATATATATATGTATATATAAATTGAAGAAAAGAAATCATTTAGGTAGAATTTTTAATTATTTATCAAAATATGGTTTTATCATGCTTTTTTTTCAACAATATAATAAAAAGTACGGGCCACCGGACTTTTTTTGCTACAGGTTGTACAAACTTGTCAGATTTTATATAGAAGAGGGACGCAATATAACAGAGAGACAGTCAAACTCATATATCGAAAATAAACTGACAACGCCATGGCTAAAAATGAA
This sequence comes from Mytilus galloprovincialis, assembly GCA_037788925.1. Lineage (NCBI taxonomy): Eukaryota > Metazoa > Mollusca > Bivalvia > Mytilida > Mytilidae > Mytilus > Mytilus galloprovincialis. Next base: position 23,246,881 of record CM075341.1, read on the forward strand.
AAAAAAAAGACAAACAGACAAAACAATAGTACACATGACACAACATAGTAAACTTAAGAATAGACAACACGAACCACATCAAAAACTAGGGGTGATCTCAGGTGCTCCGGAAGGGTATATATTTTGCATGGAAAAGCAAACTGTGTGTGATCAAAAGAAAACTGCAACATTGAATTGTTACGGCCAGAAATCGCCTTTAAATTGTAGCCAACAAAAGACACAAATCAATAGTAAAATTTAACAATATTTAATATACAAAAGTTTACAAAAGGTATTACACAAATATTACTGTTAACTTAACTGTCAAAATATGAGTCCAATCTGTTATCTTTATCTGTATCCGGAAATCTTTCGGAATCCAATTTGAATATTACGTTCACTACTAATGTCACAATCCAGTATGATGTTGTTTGTAGAATAAAAGTGTCAATCCAAATGCTGTGAATACTAATGTCTATCAATGTCTATGTCCAAGTTTAATTATGAGAGTTTAACTTTAGTGTCTGTATATATATAGTGTTGTCATGGAAAATTCTAGAACACTCTATAATGGAACATTGTGGAAAATCCTGGAAAGTTACAATGGAAGTTTCTGGAATAACGTAGAAGTTTAAATTACGCATCTTTTATAAGGATCATTCTAGAAAGTTCCAATCATTCTGTGATTGTTCCAGTGATTCCTAAACTGCACAGTTATAAGATTATTTGGTAAACAACTATCAGGCCATACAACACAAATTAGGCCAACATAAATAAACATAATAATTACAATATCATAACACCTCCCCCCTTAAAAGAAGTTTTAGTGTAACAAAAACTTATCATGAATAATATGAACAAAAATACATAATATATACAAAGTGATTTAATAAGCTCTAGATAAAGCATCAGCTATTACATTATCTTTACCCTTAATATGTTTTACAATTACATCATATTCCTGTAACAATAAACTCCACCTAGTCAACCTCTGATTCTTGTTTCTCATTTTATGCATGAAGGTGAGAGGATTATGATCAGTATAAACAAGAATAGGATATACAGTGGGATTCAAATATACATCAAAATGTTGAAGTGCTGACAACATTGCAAAACACTCTTTTTCAATAGTTGAATAATTTTTCTGATGTTTATCTAATTTCTTAGAAAAATATGATATAGGTTTTTCAACATTATCATCTGTCTCTTGATATAAAACAGCTCCTATTCCTACATCGCTTGCATCAACGGCAAGTTTAAATTGTTTTTCAAAGTCTGGAGTAATCAGAACTGGACTATTAATTAAAAGTGATTTGCTATTTTCAAAAGCTTTTTGACAATTTCCGCTCCAGATAAATTTAGAATCTTTCCGTAAAAGATGAGTCAATGGTTGAACAACAGTAGCAAAATTTGAACAGAATTTCCTGTAAAATCCTATCATGCCTAAATATCTCATAAGTTGTTTTCTATTTGTAGGAGGTGGAAATTTGGAAATAGCTTCCACTTTAGCCATAATAGGTTTTACTTGACCTTGGCCAACTGTATGCCCTAAATAATCAACAGTGGCCTGACAAAATTCACTTTTACCAAGATTAACAGTCAAATTTGAATATGACAATCTATCAAAAGTATCATACAAATGTGTTAAATGCTGTTCCCAGCTATCACTACATACAATAAGATCATCAATATAAGCATAACAACAGTCTAAATCTTTTATAACATTATTGATCATTCTTTGAAATGTAGCTGGAGCACTTTTCATGCCAAATGGCATTACAGTATATTGAAATAAGCCATCTGGTGTAACAAAAGCTGATATTTCACGAGCTCTCTGTGTCAATGGAACTTGCCAATAACCTTTCAATAAATCAAATTTGCTCACAAATTTTGCTTGACCAATATTGTCAATACAATCGTCTATCCTTGGAATCGGATAGGAATCAGATTTTGAGACTGAATTTACTTTTCTGAAATCAGTCACGAAACGAAAAGTTTTATCTGGTTTTGGCACAAGGAGACAAGGAGAGCTCCATTCACTGTTACTCGGCTCAATAATATCATTGTCAAGCATATATTTAATTTCTTTTCTCATAACTTCAAGTTTGAGTGGATTGAGCCGATAAGGATGTTGCTTAATTGGAGAAGCATCTCCTACATCAACATCATGACAAACAGCAGTGGTTTTGTTTGGCACATCTGGAAAAAGATTTTTAAAAGAAAATACCAAAGTTTTTATTTCTTCTCTACGATCAAAAGACAGATGTGCAAGTTTTGAATCTAAATTTGACAAAATTTCTGAATTTTTCAATCTAACTGTCTCTTCCATAGTTTTACAACTAAAAGTTGGTTCAATTACATCTGGTTTGTCATGATTGTTCTCAAATTTAACCATGCCTAAAGTGGCAACTGGTTTACTATCACATAGTACATTAGTACGCTCAAAATATGGTTTTAACATATTAATATGACACACTCTATTTTGTTTGCGCCGACCTGGAGTTTTTACAATATAATTCAAATCATTAATTTTACTCTCTATTGTATAAGGACCACAATATTTAGCCTGTAAAGGATGTCCAGGGACTGGCAAAAATACAAGTACCTTATCACCAGGCTCAAAAACTCTATCCCTGGCATCTTTATCATACCAAATTTTCATCTTGTTCTGTACATTTTTAAAGTTTTTCTGAGCAATTTGACAAGCAGTATACAATTTTTCTTTAAATCTAGATACATAGTCTAAAAGATTCAAGTCAGTATGTTCAGTAAGCCACTTTTCCTTAATCAATTTTAACGGTCCCCTTACAGTATGACCAAATACCAACTCAAAGGGACTAAATCCAAGGGATTCTTGAACAGCCTCTCGGACTGCAAAAAGTAGAAAGTGAACTCCATCATCCCAGTCTCTATCAAATTGAAGACAAAAAGTTCTAATCATGTTCTTCAATGTTTGGTGAAAACGTTATAAGGCACCTTGAGATTCTGGATGGTACGCACTTGATCTATACTGAGCAATCCCTAACTGGTATACGACTTGCTGAAATAAACCTGACATGAAATTTGATCCCTGGTCGGACTGTATAGACTTAGGAAGTCCTACTAATGTGAAAAATTTGATCAAAGCTTTGACGATAGTAGGTGTCTTGATATTTCTGAGCGGAATAGCTTCAGGAAAGCGGGTAGATGTACACATGATTGTCAATAAATATGCATTTCCAGTTTTGGTCTTTGGTAAAGGTCCAACGCAGTCAATTAGAATTCTGCTGAAAGGTTCGTCAAAGGCTGGAATAGGCAGAAGTGGTGCTGGTGGTATTTTCTGGTTAGGCTTACCAACAACCTGGCATATATGGCATGATTTGCAGTATTCTGCGACATCATTTCGAAGTCTGGGCCAGTAGAAATGCTGCAAGATCTTAAGGCAAGTCTTCCTTATACCTAAGTGTCCAGCCAAGGGGGTGTCATGGGCAAGACCAATAATTTCTTGCCTATAAACTTTAGGCACCACCACTTGGTACACCACTCTCCATTCCTCCTCTGGGGTAGCATCAGGAGGCCTCCACTTCCTCATTAAAATGCCGTCCTGATGGTAAAAGCATTCGGCCACTTTGTCTGCTTCCTCCTGTGGTTGAGCCCGCTGGTTGAGCTGAAGAACCTAAGGGTCTTTATGTTGTTCTTCGAGTAAATTATTTCGGTCTAATGAATGGCTGTTTACATCTGGCCATGGCATAATAACATTTTTGCTAACACTAGGTGGTTTTATAATAGCCTTTTCTGAGTTACCAGGATCTTCAATATCAGCTATAAAAGTGTCAGAAAGGTCCATGTAATCAAACTGGTCTTCTTGCAAATTCTCATCTTGTTGTTTTCTAGCCATCGCCCTAGTAACAACACAAGCTGGATACAATTCAGCATCATCTTCAGGTGATTTAACATCCACCACCGGTTCACTGGTAACAATTGGTTCAGCAACCACTTTGTTCCTAGCTAGATCATTTCCTAGCAATAAGGTAACACCCTCTACAGGGAGATTAGGACGAACACCTACAATAACTGGTCCAGTTATCAAATCTGACTTCAGATAAATACGATGGAGAGGAACATCTATACAACCTAACTCTACACCTTGTAACAAAACGGAGGCACCAACAGAAGTCTTCTCGGACAAAGGCAACACACCTTCTAACAATAAAGACTGAGAAGCTCCAGTGTCCCGTAAAATCTTAATAGGCTGAAGAGTGGTATCATCAACAATAGAAACAAACCCATCAGACATAAAGGGTTGGTATTCCTCCATGTAATCACAAAAACTGGACTTAAAAGCCTGACTCGCAGGACATTCCAATGTACTGGTAATATAAGGTGTCGTACAAGCACTGGTCTTCGGCTTATTATCTCGTTCATTCTTCTTCTGGAGTCTAAAACAATCAGCCATCAGGTGACCAATCTTCTTACAATAAGCACAAGTCAGTGACTTCTTCTCAAAAGTATCAAATTTTGGACTAGACATATTATAACTGGACTGACTCTTATTCTGTGGAACAGGCTTACTATCAGTACGCTCAGTGCTTTGATTTTTGTAATTTCCACTGGAAGTATTAACATTTTGACTCTTGAAACTTCTTTTATGTGAAAGAGTATAATTATCTGAAATTACAGCCGCATCATGTATTGACTCAACAGTTTTGTCGTCTAAATGTGTTTTTAATTCTGAATGAACACATTGTTTAAACTCTTCTAATAACATCAATTGTCTTAGTTGATCAAAATTGTTTTTTGTTTTCTTTGAAGTAAGCCATTTATCAAATAGATCTTCTTTTTCCCGAGCAAATTCCACATAGGTTTGCGAATCAAACTTTTTATAAGATCTAAATTTCTGTCTATATGCTTCTGGTACTAGCTCATAGGCTTTCAAAATTTCCTGTTTCACAGTGTCATAATCAGAACTTTTTTCTGATGGAAGTGCGGAGTATATTTCAGCTGCCTTACCCTCAAAAACACTTTGCAGCATCGTAGTCCAATACGGCATTGGCCATTTCAAATTATTAGCAATTTTCTCAAACTGTGGAAAATATTTATCAACTGTTTTTTCACAAAATTTCGGAACCAAACGTATATTTTTTGCTGCATCAAAATAATCTGATTTCGACTGGACTTTAGTGTTGCTTTCTTCTTTGACCATTTCAATTTTCAGTTTTTCCATCTCTAGCCTTTCTCTCATTTCAAGTTCTTTTAATTTTAATTCATCTTCTTTTATTTTCTCCCTCTCCTTCATTTCCAGTTCTTTTAATTTAAATTCATCTTCTTTTTCTTTTCTCTCTATTTCCAACCTTTCCTTCATTTCCAGTTCTGCTTGTTTTAATTTAAATTCATCTTCTTTTCTTTTCTCCATCTCCTTCATTTCCAATTCTTTTAGTTTGAGTTCATGTTCTAATTCAAGCTGTTTTAATTTAAAGGCGTCAATATTTTCGACCTTAAGTTCAAGAGCCTCTTCACCTAAAATTTCTGCGTCAACTAATTTGTTTATAACCAAATTTTTTATAATTTGTTTTCTCATAGATACTTTAAAAACTAATTTCAGTTCTTTAGCAAGCAACACTAATTCCTCTTTCTTTAAATTATCAAAACTCTCCAGGTCTGGCGTTTTCAAAAATTTACCAGCATCAAATGCCATTTTGTAGAATTTTGTTGGCTAGTTATAATAAAAATACTAAACAAATTTTGAATAAAATATTTTAAGATCCCGGACGAGCCCCCAATTTCTGTTACGGCCAGAAATCGCCTTTAAATTGTAGCCAACAAAAGACACAAATCAATAGTAAAATTTAACAATATTTAATATACAAAAGTTTACAAAAGGTATTACACAAATATTACTGTTAACTTAACTGTCAAAATATGAGTCCAATCTGTTATCTTTATCTGTATCCGGAAATCTTTCGGAATCCAATTTGAATATTACGTTCACTACTAATGTCACAATCCAGTATGATGTTGTTTGTAGAATAAAAGTGTCAATCCAAATGCTGTGAATACTAATGTCTATCAATGTCTATGTCCAAGTTTAATTATGAGAGTTTAACTTTAGTGTCTGTATATATATAGTGTTGTCATGGAAAATTCTAGAACACTCTATAATGGAACATTGTGGAAAATCCTGGAAAGTTACAATGGAAGTTTCTGGAATAACGTAGAAGTTTAAATTACGCATCTTTTATAAGGATCATTCTAGAAAGTTCCAATCATTCTGTGATTGTTCCAGTGATTCCTAAACTGCACAGTTATAAGATTATTTGGTAAACAACTATCAGGCCATACAACACAAATTAGGCCAACATAAATAAACATAATAATTACAATATCATAACAGAATTTAAAGATAAAATATTAGAAGATAGCTCTAGTAAAACGCTTTCAAATTAGAAAAAAGAAAGAAATGCTTGTTCCACAACAAAATAAGAAACTTTTTCTCTAAACTTCGGGGAAATGCATAACAACAAGAACATAAAAAAACACGTAATAAAATGAAGTACAGAACTTCCTATTTGAAAATTATTTTGAAATTTTTTAATCATTGAGAATATTTTGTTTATGTTTTCTGTTTTCAGATTGCTGTGTTTTCAGGTCAAAGAATTTGAATTAACTTTCTCTCTTACGAAGGTTTCGTTCAAGTAAAAAGAACACTTAACGCTTGAGAAGATATGTTTGAAGGGAAAATGTGTTTAATAACCGAATATTTGTTTTAAAAAATAATGCAACATTCACAATGATTTACAGATACAGAGAATTCATTTCACGGTGATTCAGATAAAAATAGTGACATAGAAGCTGACCAATGACTTCCAACAGAGCATCAGACAATGTTCTTAATATGAAGGTATAGTCTTTAAAAAAGAACATTAACAATCTTATATCAATATAAGTACAAATACTTGCGATAATTGAGACGAAAAAAACCCAACTTTAACATAGAATTCAGGATTTTGTATATATCACAAGAATACACAGCAGCTTGTCGTCCAGCAGTTAAATTTTAATAGTATACATATACATTTCATCCCATCAATTGCATCACATTATTCCTTTTAACAAACCTGATTTGATCCTAAATATTAAAAGGTTTCTGAAAATGCATTGAAATATTCTGCTGTGATATAATTTTTTAATCCTTAGTCGTGAAAGAGAAGGCTAACAAATATAACTAGTATGCCCCATGGTTCTATGAAATTTCAATAAAGTAATAACAGGAAAAATCTTATGACATCAGATGCAACATTAATTAGCTGTTTTTGCTTTAAACGACATTGACAACATACAAGGACCATCATGATTTTTGTTAGGATGTGAATCTCGTCCATATATGTCTTTGTATTACAAACTGATTTGGATTTATGGTTCTGACCAAAACATTTTTAGAGCTTCTTGTGAGCAGCAATCCTTTTTACGACGAAGATGTTACTTAGTTGTAAAAAGTTCTAAAGAAGTACTTTCTTGGCTCAACCGCTTACTTCTGACTAAGTATCTACCAAGTTTTCTGAGGGAAGCAATCCCGTCACACTTACCCCACCTCAAGAGTCATTAAACTCTATAATGATGATATCTTCTTCTATTTCATATTTATATTTTAACCTGGCTAGGTATTTTTTCTTACCGTTGGTTTTTATTGTTGGGCGCCTATATAACCGGAGAGCATGAATTTAATTACAAAATTACTTGCTTCCACCGGGACTCGAACCCGGGACCTCTGTGTTACAAGGCAGCGCGTTAACCGACTGCGCTAAAGAAGTACTTCCAAAATTCAACCGCTTACGGCTGACTAAGTATCTACCAAGTTTTCTAAGGAAAACATATCCGTCACATAATTTAAGATTCTGTTCTACCTATACCTCCACACATTATGATGCAAATTGTATTTTAATCAGGTCAAAATCTATTTTTTTTTATATTTGATGCACAAGAGAGGCAACAACAAAATAGATCAAATTCGTATTAACTGCTTTATTAATATAATCTGTTCCTCTCATTATATCTAAGACACAATAATGATAACTTCAGAATAAAACATTTTGAATATCAACATTGCTTTCTTCTTCTTCTTCTTCTTCTTCTTCTTCTTCTTCTTCTTCTTCTTCTTCTTCTTCTTCTTCTTCTTCTTCTTCTTCCAGGTAAGGAACCGGATTCAATGCTGAATGTTAATGGTTCCGCGCGAAAACTTTACGCAGTGTCGGGCAACACAGAAAGATTTCTCTTGGCTATTTACAAATTACATTTAAAACGTTCGCAAAAATATACAATTAAAACTGGTTTTTCCTTCTTCCTTTCAGAGCATGCCTTCAGGGCAGCTCTGAATCCCTCAACGGTGTTGGTCGCTGTAACTGTTGTTGGTAGGTTGTTCAAGTCCCTGATTGTCCTCGGGAAGAAAGATTAGCCGTAGGTGTCTGTACTTGTTCTTTCTTGAAGCGGTTTTTACCTGTGGTCCGGTTATTATTCGGGGTCAAATATTGGTGCTTTGTCTGTTTATTTTTTATCTTTGAGTTTGAATGTCTCTGAGTTATCTTTCGCCCTCTCCTATTAATGATGTTCACAAATAAGGAGCCAAAATTCCTAGAATTAAAGTTTTATCTTAATCTGAATTTCGGTTTATATGACTGTAAAACAATTCTTGGGTTATTATCATGAAAAAACAGTATCACAACTAAACTGACGATTTGAGAACACATTTTATTTTCCACTTGTATCACATGTTTTGGAAACAATTTTAGAACAAGATTTCAACGAGACTGAAAATTCAGAAGAATACATTCTCTATAGTCATCATCTGTAATATTTACATTGTAGTCAATTCACGAAACGTTTTGTGTAAATGACCAAATATATGACTATTATAGAAATCACAAATAACGTCCTTGAAATATTGTTAAACTCTACACACGATTATTTACAAAATATATGTTCAACCAATATTGCTTTTTTGAACATCTGTGGTTAATTTGCAACTATACATTATAATTCTGTAATTGTATAATTTCCATTTCAGGTTTCCAGTTCTTTAAGATATACAAAATATTTTCCGATGAATGCAAGCAACGTTTATCCGGTAAGTTGTATTGAATGAACTCATCAGCAATACTAGGATTAAAATTTGTAAACTGTATCTTCATTTCGTCAACAAAAGCTGTAATGAAGACATTTTCAATGTTATAATCTTATATTCGTATCGTACTAAATTAAATTGTTAAACTAATGCTGGATTTCATTCAGGAAACGATCAAAATAATTATCCGAAATAGGTCGAGTCCGTATCGCAATTAGTCCTTATGTGTTGATAAACCAGAGCAATGTCGTAACAAATTCATAGAAAAATAGATAATACAATATGTCTCCAATGCAGCAAGAAATTCCCGCACCCTGAGGCGTCCTTCAGCTGGCCCCTAAATAAATATATATACTGATTCAGTGAAAATGCTATACTAAACTCCAAATTATACACAAGAAACTAAAATAAAAAAAACTTAAGACTTACAAAGGCCAGAGGCTCCTGACTTGGAACATGCGCAAAAATGCGGTGAGTTTAAACATGTTTTTGAGATATCAACCCTTTTATTATCACAGAAATTTTCAATTATTTCTAAAAGATAACTATTGTCAGATTTAATATAGTTTGTACGAGATATTAAACATGTTTTTGTCAGATTTGTTTAGAGTGAGATCTTTCCGGGAAGCAACGTGAGTTGGAATTCAGTATAATAGTTCCTTATACTGACATTAAAATTTTAGGCATAACTTTTGCACTATTTGGCCGGCTTGTCACATTTTATGACGGAATAATTGGATCATATGTTTCCTTAAAATATCCGTTTTACCTTACACTTAATTAGTGTATCAACATCTGATTTGTATTTTTTGCAATGTATTTTTTTCAAATAAGCACAATATCAACAATCAGTTGATAGTACTGCTAACCATATAGATTTCTGGAAAAGTAAACAAAACCCATGTCTTTAAAATGTTTAAAATAAATTAGTTGTTTGAAAACTATCAATTCAGTGAAAATATCAATAATTTCTTCTTCTTCTTCTTCTTCTTCTTCTTCTTCTTCTTCTTCTTCTTCTTCTTCTTCTTCTTCTTCTTCTTCTTATTATTATTATTATTATTATAATTATTGTTATACGATAATGATTTTTATTTTTAAAGTGCATACGAAGACGAAAGCGAAAGCGACCAAAGGTAGGAATATACTTATATGGAGACAAAAAGAGAGAGAGGGGTGTCCGCTATCAATTTCAAGGAAATAGGGTTTACGACCCTCTTTCATATTCAACTAGATGTGACGTACTATAGTTTGGTAGTATTACACCTTTTAATGTTATTGCGTTAAAGTCAAACGAAACCTCAAATAAGAATAATAATGAATGTGCTTAATAACTAAATGACTACCTTTTACTATTCCACGTATTTACATATACTTTTCAGTGACATGTTTTCCGTATGCAGTTATGATTCTTCAGCCAAACATACGCGATTATAAATTTACATCATTTGTTTGATGGCTGCTATATTCATCATCAAAAGCATAATCCGAATCTGAAGCGTACACGTAACGAAATAATCTTTCACCTGAAAATTTTCATTCGTATGACGTCGTGTTTTGCCGAAACGAAAATTCGCCAAATTCTTCATGAATTTCGCAAAATTTTATTTTGGATTTCATTTTTATACATTTTCGAAGCTTTAGTACATTTCTTTTATTTCTTTTTTGTTGTTGTTATATATGTATTAAAATAGAAACAACTGTTATTCATTCGCTTTTTTAATCTCAATTTGAAAATCCCAGTATTCCTGCAAGAATGTGTATCGCGCATTTATAGATTACGAAAGTAGTTTTAGAAACATAGTTTATCGAAGTATAAACAAGAGAAAAATTCTAATTGACCAATCCAATTCAAGTATTTATAGATATGTAAATGATATAAGAATGACAAAAGAATAAATTGCTCAATCAAGTCAGTAATTGGGAGACTTTGGAAAAGAAACCCAAAACCCATACTATAACAGTATAAGCAAAAAAAATCCCGAATCACTGTTAGATTTCTTCCTAATTTATAAACAACAAACTTTTATTCATATGAAATATAAAAAATGGTGTAAAGTGTTGCATTGAGACGAACTACGAAACAGCGGTTACGTCCTCTTTACTACGCTACGTTGACTTTAATGATAGTTTAGCGAAGCAACGTCACCACTGTTTCGGAGTTTGGCATTGAGATTTAGAACGCATGTTGGTTGACGGAGCCATGTTGTTCACTGAAATCTTTTGCAGTTGATACAATAATTGGAAAAATTAAAGTTGTCGAATTTCTTCCATGTTTTACAGATTCGGAGCATTGATCTCTGAGAGTAATTAGTGTAAGCGGAACATTGCTGGTTCTATTGGTCTTTGTTGTGAACGTTAAATATCGCGGCAGTACCTTTTTATAAACGTAACGTCGTTCCCGGCAAATTTGACAGTTGCCGATTTAACGTTACGCCAACATGTGGTGTTCGAATAACATCTTTGTTTTCTAGCTTGTTATGAATCCTACATTTCTTTAGTTACTTGTATTTACATGCTGTATATTGTTAAATCGGTGTCGAGACATACGAAATCATGCTTGTTTTCTTTATAATTCATATTTATGTACGTACTGACATGTACAGTTATTCACATGATAAACCTTGACCGGTAAGGAACTATATTCTTACACGCAAGGATCCATAAGGCGTGCTAAGAACTATAAAAACCGGACTATTCTGAGAACGAAATGAATTTGAACCGAGCTTGAAAGAATCCAAGAGGTAATAACGCATACACGAAAAACACATTCAAACGTTTTAACATATTGTATTTCATTTACCTGTATTTATTATTATTGATAATAATAATCTCTGATACTTTTAAAAGTTGTTTAGTCATTATTTAATATCCAGAAACCAAAGATATTGTTTTTAAATTAAAGATTGGCAACAATCTTTACAGTCTTCAATAAAGTTGTTTTCCTCTTCGTGGTATTTGAAACGATTTTAATAACATTTTCTGTTGTATTTTTACAATATTCTTTTTCGACTAATTTATCTTGTAAGTTAGCTAAATGTTTATCTAATTAATCGATGTCACTAAAATAGAATGAATCTTATATTACGTATAGATTTATACACTGCGATACTAGTAACTGTGTGTTTGGGATATGCACTTGTGATTGATAAATATTGATACGTTTCGTTTTTTATATATGATTTAACATCAAGGATGTTATTATGGAATATTTTACCTTTGTACACTTCGGTATCTAAAAAGGTCATACTAAATCTAGACACCTCAAATGTGTATTTAAGCAGAGGGTTAACAATGTTCGCTATGTCAAACAAATCTGCAATCTGTTTAATGTGCATGTGAAGACAATAAAAGTGTCGTCTCTGTATTAACAGTTTAATTTGACGTTTCCCTCCATTGGAACTTATTACAGATATTTAGTATAGGACAGACAGATCTAAAGTGCATGTCGAAGAAAATATACCACCAATGGGCGCTCCTAAAAAAATTTGGTATAAAAGTACATTTATTTCAAATTCTTTGTTTTTGATTTAACAAATACTGTTGAATCTTTACTGCTGGAAATTATTGCTGGAAGTATATTCCTCTGTGTCATCTGATACTAATACATTGATAACTGTTTCTTCTAAGTAATCAATCTCCATATTTGTGCACATTGAATTCATATCGTAGGCAATGAGAATGCATTCATTCTTGACCTTGTGTGATTCGATTTGATTAAGGAAGTCTTTAGTATCTTTAATATAAAAGAGAGCATGTGTCCATATTTTGATTCGTTATAATTTCAAATTATAAACTTGTGAATCTATTTATTTTTTCCTATATAGTTTTTTAATATTATCATTCATAAATTTTACAACAACGTCAGTAGTTGGTTAATATATATTCAGGTAATGATTACTTTTTCCTGCTTTGATGTAATCGATCTTAATTACAATCACAGCTGTGTTAATTTTATCGACCTTAGATATATAAATGCTATCCATATGTTTTATTTCCATTAGAACTTGTGTTCTTATTTAGACATATTGTCCGAAACTGTTTAACCTCCAGTGTTGATAAATCTACTGCTGTGCCAATTTAATAATTTTCTAGGGCAACATAGTAAAACATATTATTACAAGCATACACAATCTTACAAAAGGCTCATACAAGCTTCTTATTATAAACTTTTTCCATTTCAATTTGGGTGACATTTATTGGAGTATAATGGTTTATGAACGATATAAGCTTACATAAAAGACTCGGACCTTCCTCAAAGCATGTCTGGAGGACGCTCACTCAAATTAAAAAAAAATGTTCCCTTACCTCAGCGTGACTTTTCAAATAAAAATCCGGTGATTGCAGTACGCAAGTGAGTAAGGGAAGAAAATGGCAGAGAGAGTCATCAAATGTAAACATCATTCCGTCATCGAACTTAAGAGTATAATCTTATTGTACATGTTATACAAGTGCTTACCTCAATATCCAATTCGTTTATAACTATAATTTTCATTGGACGTTGACAAATATTTTAAAGTGGTAAATTCTGCGTTCTACCAGTCCGTAACTAATAAAGCGACCATTCAATTTCCGTATTTTTTTAGGGGGGCGGGTGGGGGGTGGGGGGTATGACTCCGAAACAAATTATTCATCATTCTGTCATTCCGTCATTCTGCCACAAACCATTATACGGGTTTTATTCTAAACGCCTTCATATATTTAACTAATTTGTAGTATGCGAGTTAACCAAGATGAGTTACAGATCAAGTTTGAGTTTCGTTTAGCTCCACCAATTGTTAGCCGATATTACGGGCTTTGGACCGAGATAAATTGTTGAAAATCACAGTTATACGGCCTTTTATTTTTAAACACCTTGATATATTGGGCTGATTTTTGGTGTGTGAGTTTACCATGATGAGTTACAGATCAAGTTTATGTTTAGGTCCACTTCACTCATTTTTGCCGAAATTACGAGCTTTGGACTTTGATAAATTGTTGAAAATTCCAGTTATATGGAGTATTTTAAGGCCTTTAGATTTTGAGCAGATTTTTTATATGTGAGACTAACATCTTGTTTGTGTCCACATGCGTTGTTGAAATTGCAGATTTTCAAATTTTTATGACGGGGCCATTCGTGTCATTTTGACACATCTAGTTTTTTGTATATGTTTTTTTTACAAAAAAAATACACCCTTAAAATCCATTTGAGACTAAAAATCCTCTTTTAGTCAACGTTGAAACGAAACAAAGCGAACGCGAGGTATAAATACGTCCCGTGTTTATTTTGACATCGTGAGTATACATATGACGTCACATTGTTTAGTTGGGAAAGACAATCAAAGTCCACCAAATCGATAAAATCAAGCATTACATCATATCATGCAACGGAACGATTGAAAACAACTGTCAAGTTGTGCCTATCATAAATGTATATTTGTATGACATACATATGTTATAGAAAGGATACAATTGACATACAATAAATAGTTTTGAAGTGACCATTATCATTTTTGAAATATATACCAGTATTGTATTTTTATCCTTTTCCTGAAACCTTATATTTTTTTACAGCCCCCAATCTTAGCTGAAATGGCAAGTCAGACAGATGGAGATAGTATACAGGTAATCATAACAAACATATAGGGGGAAAACAGAAACAACTTTCTGGTGTAGCAAGTTAAAATTCTGATTAAGTTGCTGATCCATAAAACCCAGTTTGTCGATAAGACTGCTGGTATGTTTTTCGTCTTAAGGGCAATGGTAACGCAGTAATCAATACTTTGCATTTGTTTTGTTTTCTTAATTTTTGTACCACTGATGAATCGTATGCACTGTCTGAATCTTAAATTGTTCCGCTCTATAAAATGTCCGCGCTAAATGTTCATATACAAACACATGGTCAATATATAACTTTTACCTCAGGTATTTCTTGTCCAAATTGAATAAATTGTCTTATATTATTATAAATTATTTAATTTTTGATGTGACACGTCTTCTAATTGGCTGACAGTTTGTTGTCTATTGGCTGATAGAAATAATTTTGTCATGAGACTGATACGTCATAAAAGTATTATTATCATAATTATTCCGGTTGAAAATGGAAACTATAATTAAATTTAAAAAAAATGCTTTAACATTTTTTCTTTCTATTCGAAATAACACAATATGTGGTACACACTTTAATCTAACACGCTACGAAGGTTTTCGGACATGTTTTTTTCGTCGTTACTACAATTCCCTTCCCTTTCATGAATATGACCTACCGAATTAGACTATTTACCGGATTTGTTATCACATATGCAACACGACGGGTGCCACATGTGGAGCAGGATCTGCTTACCATTCCGGAGCACCTGAGATCACCCCTAGTTTTTGGTGGGGTTCGTGTTGTTTATTCCTTAGTTTTCTAACGTTGTGTCATGTGTACTATTGTTTGTCTGTTTGTCTTTTTCATTTTTAGCATTGGCGTTGTCAGTTTATTTTAGATTTATGAGTTTGACTATCTTTCGTCCCTCTTTTATTCAGTTAGTATCATATTTTTTATGTCATTTCTCCATAGACAGAAAAAAATGTTAAAGCCATTTTTTTAATAATCTGATACTAACTTCCATTTTAAACCGGAATGAATTTTGATAAAAAAAAACGTTGATGACTTAATACTTTAAAGAAAATAACTGTTAAACATAAATATGAATATCTGTATGCCTAATGTGTATATAGGTAAAGAGATAAACATGCAATTTACTGTCATTATGAACTAAGTACAAACATATCATTAAAAAAATCAGAGTACTATTGATTACTGTACACATATATGAGTTTATCAGTAAAAATTGCATAACGAGAAAACCTAAAAGGCATTTCGTCACTGCTTTAACAAAAAAGTGTGTACATCCCAAAAATGAAAATTTTCGGAATGGTTAAAAGATAGTGACCCGAGACTTAAAAAGAAATAAAAAAGCCTAGTGATGCTTTTAAATTGTTCGTATGAAACGCACACATTTGTATAAAAATGTATATGTAAGGAATAGGTTTTTAAAACAGTTCCTAATTAATATTTCCAGATCAGGAAAAATTCGTTAATATAGCTTTGTAATTTTAAAGACATTAAAAACATGTGTTGTGGAAAGAACCTGACTACATTACATGAGCCTTCATTGACACTTGTGCGTCACTTTACATTGATGCACCATCCGTCATGAAAATTAACATTTGGTCAAATATATAATTATCGTGATAATCGGTTGATCTTCAGATAAAGAGACCTCGGAAATATTTGCTGCTTTAAAGCCTAAAAACGTGTCAAACTGTTTTATTGTTGAGCCAATTAGGTCGTGATATAAACAACAAAGCATCATTGTCGATTTCAGTTAGCCCTCTTCTGGTACAAGTTTTAATGCAGATATTAGAACAAATTCTTTATAGCCTTGCTGTGCATAACAAGAAACTGACATTTTGACGTAGCCTATCAATATCTCAACCTTTGAATATAGATTACAAGCGTAAAATTAAAAAAAAACAAAAAAACATTTCCATTATAGATTTTTTTTTTAAATAACATTGAGTTATTCTGTTTATATTTTCTTTGAATTACCATGTTACCCTCTGATTGACATATGCAGAAAATTAAAGACTACAGATGAATTTTTTTTTTTAATTTCCTTCTCCTAAGATTTGTACAAACATATGTCATGAGAATGGTATACGTTTTGTAGGTATACTTGAAACTAATGATTTTCAAGTGATCGAGATAACTTTGAAATATGTTGTATCTAACTAGCTTTTCTTTGAGTTAATAGCAACCAGAATGTGAATCATTGAGTACTCAAACAGAGGGAGCATATAAAGTTAAGACTACGAGAAGAAGAAAAAAGGTATGCGTAACTACATTGATGTTTTTAAAGAAGATATCATATTGGATTAAACTGATTAATATAACTAGGTTGTTTAATGTAATGTCGTTATTCTGTAGTTTGTCACCACTTCAGTTTTATCATGTATATCTATTATATAGTCATTTTATAAAATTTACTGTTTGCAAAAGTATGAACTATTCGATGTTCTTATCCCAGGCAGATAACCCTAGCCGTGTTGGTCACAACGCTTTTGGAACTTTTGGTCTTCAGTGCTCTTAAGGAGGCTCGCCGGTATAAAAAATTCAGAAAAAATTAAACATTTGTTTTTCATTGCAAATTTTATTCATTACCTTTAGAAGTTGTTACTTTATCATATGGTACAAAAACCATTTATAAAAATCAATCCGTGTTGGCTCCAGACGATTTTTAAAATGAAGATATCATTGAAAAAGATTGGATATTTAGAATCAAGCAAAAATGAAAAAGCAAACCTAACAAAGTTTCTGTAAAAAAAGTTACTGATTCTGAATATAAACACTTGTATTGCCTGGTGTATTAATCTTTCAGTAATACATAAATTTCTCTTGTTTAAATCGAAAACGATGTTACATACACGAGTGAATTGGTATTATATCAGTTCTAATTATTCTAATTTTCCCTTCTCTGCATTTTTGTTCTTGAAAACGTATGTATTTGATAGCATCCAAAAGCTGAAATAGTTGGTACTCAAACAGAACAAACAACCAAAGACGAAAAAGAAACTCAGACAAAGAAGGAAAGAAAAAGGGTAATTCAATCGACATTTTCTGTTTTAAAAGATATATGCTATGCGAATGATTGAAACACATAAATATATTCCTTACATAGTATTTACTGTCGACTTAAGCATATAACATAACACCAAGCACTATTCGCCCTATCAATACATTTGTTTACCATTCTGTTAAAAAGTCGGTTGAGCAAACCAAACTAACATTAGTGGTATATGTTAACAATACATAGAACCCATAGCAAAAAATTAGAGAAACATAGATTAATATCAAAACACAACGACTGACTTAAACGGCACACATTAATATACATAAATCTGACCAAGTTGCCAACGATATAAGTTGTTGTTGTTGTTGGTAATACAGACATCAACAAAGAAGCCCACATGAAAAAAAGACTTCATATACACCCAGGCTTGTATCATATTTATTTTGCGTGTAATAATAGGAATACAGTTTCAATGCGATTCAATACTCCTTAATTCATAGTCAAATTTGACGCTTTCATAACTTTTTTTTTTCTAAGTATATATAATGTTTAAGGTAAAAAAAAGAGTGAAGCGATTAAGGTAACTCAACTATATATTTCGACACTTGTTGTTGGTACTTTATCAATTAGTTAGTTCAAACCTATTCATCCTTACCCTCTAACAAAAATGTATCAACTAGAAGGAAATATGCTTACTTGGGCGTGTAGTTAATATGCTGTCATACAGTACACATACTAGTGCATATTTTTTTATAGCGAGTTGATATACTGTTATACTATGTTTAATAGCGCAATAGTTATCATAGCATGCATAGCTAAGATAACTTATACATAAATATCTACAGAGTTTTCAAACAAGAATATACTTGAAGGACAAATATTGATGCATATGAATTACTGAGCAATTATTCCAAATATTTATGCAATATTGTCGATTAACTTACAAGGTAAAACATAGTTCACAACCAATAATTATACGTTAAAAATAACACGAATTTGGTTTTAAACACAGATGATATTTTCCGACATAAGTAGAACCAAGCTTAATCACATTTTCATATGAACGCACCATCAAATGTGTATTATGCATGTATTCATTGTTATTTGAAAGTTAGCATCGGTTTTAATTAACAAAGGATAGAAAATATTTGTTTTTAAATCTATCACCTGATATCATCCCAGTTTTGATGGGGTTTTGTTTCTCAGTCTCAGTTTGCTATGTTGTATTTTGTGTACCGTCCATTGTTTCTTTTTGAACTTTTGACGGAAATTTTTGCCATGTCGTTGTACAACTTTATCGACCGATGAGTTTGAATGTCCCTTTGATATATCTTTCCCCCTTTAAATATAATATTGTAAACAGAACAAATTCCAGGTGGTTTAAATGTTTACGGTCAGAACAAAAAAAAGGTCGAATTATCTCTAAACTGTGTTTTAAAGATATTGAACATTTATTTTCTTTAAAAGGTAAACAAAACGCCAGTAACATCTGCAATATTGGCAGGTGCCATAGTTGGAGAACCACGAATCGTTTTGTCTGTTATTGGTGAATACAATAAACGTGTGTTGGATTACAGTGAAAGACACAAATCTATTTTAGTGAATTTATTCAAGAGTATCGGAATACGAGCAGGGAGTATGTATTAAGAAAATATCATTTAATCAAACGGATTGATATTTTGTATACACAGACTGTTGACCTGTATACATTTTAAGTGTGTCTTAAGTTCGCAATTCTATTTATTAATGATATAGCTACAGAACAATTCAAAACCTGTGTTATGTTTTCATATGCTATATATTTTCTGTATTTTTTTTGTATACTGATTTCATTATGATTTCATTTATTTTGTTTTTTGTCCATAAATTTACGAGTTTTGAACAGCGGTATACTAATGTTGCCTTTATTTATCGTGATGATAAGAATGACATCTATATCATGTATATCAATAGTGCATGTTAAAGTGCTTTCCAGGATTGATCTTTGTCGTGACCGATCAAACTGAAACAATGAAAAGCGTCGGTGATATATAAATACTATACTACTACTTTGTATTAATGGTTTATCGGTGAAATGAATAGATCAGACCATCATAGATACCAGGCTTATTATTTTGTAGGCTGGAAGCGCGTTTATAAGCCAATTAAAGAGTCTTCAATGGCACTCAAATAAAAAAAACTTTAGAAATCTAACTATATTAACAAGTTAGAGAGTTGAGCAAAGGTGATCGTTTAATGGGGTATAACATTATAAGTTAAAAAGAATAGATAGGCATGAAGTTAAGGCCAAATCACAAAATACAACAATTGAGTGTTTGTAACGCTTGGATTTTAGTTAGTGATTTAATGTGTTCTGTTGTTATTCATGAACATCAAAGCAGTTATAGAGTTTCCTATTTAATTTCGAAACAAACTGATTTGCACTTTTTCTTAAGTTTTTTGTGCTTAGTAATTTTCGAATACCCTAGTAGGTCTACAATGCTACGGAATTCAATGTATTTTTACAGGATGTGGATTCCTTTACCATCAACAAAAAATGAAATGGATGCAGCAAATTGAAAATACTCAAAGTTTTAAACTTAACGGTTTCCCTGAAATGGTATATCAGTACTATGAAAATGATAATAAGGTAAAATGAACACGTGTAAAACAAATTGCTAAACTCTTAGAAAACAGCGGGTTTCCGTCATTTTTGATACCTTCCAAAATAGAGTAATTTTAAAATTCTCTTTGGTTTCAACAACACACCCAAAAGCTGAGCAGAATCTGAAGATGTGTGGTACGAAGTTCCCGATATGACAAATGGTAAACGATTTTAATAAACATTCTAACAGCCTAATGTAGTTCATATTTACGAAAAACGAATATAAAAGACAACAAAACAAAATCCCTTGATTTTGAGACATGTACATAAATAAATATCAATAATTATTTTACAACAATATTTTATAAAGTACAATTATCATTCCATATTTTTGTAGGAACGTGTTTTTTTTGCATACGCATAAACTAGTGTAAATATGATACCAGTGTCTCGGAAGTGAACCCTAGCTCTTCGTCTTTATTTCAAAATTAAGAATTTGGTAGTACAATGATATACTTGTTTGATGTGTTGATACATTGATCTTTACCTTAAAACTTTCCATACAGAATTTTCAACTTGTATCAAGAGAAAACTTCCATTTCTATATTTGTAAACTTTGTCGGAAGTGTATACATCTCAAAAAAAACTCCCCCATCTTAACATGAAACTAAAGAGATACAAAAAAGAAAAATAAAGCAGGAGGGCAAACATAATTTCGACCAAGGTAGCATGTGAAAGTAGAGTAATGAAAATTAATCTTCAAAACCTATTGCAAAACATTGTCATGATCAAAACCATAAAAGATACCCCTAATCACTCGACTGGTAAGAAAAAAAAATGTGGAAATCTGACATACGTCAAAATGTATTGAGAAAAAGATTGATTTTTACATTTTTATAATCTTAAAATCATTCGATATTGAGGAAATTCTGTGATTTGAAAAACGTTTTTAAAAATAAAAAATGTGGTATGATTTCCTACAAAACAACTGTTTACCAGCGACCAAAATGACATAAAAGTTAACAACTATCATTCATCGTAAAGCTTTCGCCAAAGAGAAAACCCCATACCGCAAAGTCAGCTTTGAAATGTCCCAAAGTACCATATGTAACCTTATTTAAACAAGAAAATTTATGGCCTGATTTATGAATCCTATGTTAGATTCTGAGTCATATAGTGAACGAAATTATTAAGTTATAATTCCTCATTCCATAGCATAAATAAAGTATTACTATTTCTATTTGTTCTTTATACTGTCTGTTATATATCTGATAGATTTTACAGCCAAAAGAAGACGTTGTACAGGAGACTGATGTTCAGGATAATGATATGCAACTTCTAGAATTGGAAACATATATAAATCAATCTCTTTACGTAAAGTTCGGAGACGAAAATAATAAAAATGGTATATTTTTTTTAACTCTGACTGCTTATCATTATTCTTCTATTTTTTGTTTGTTTTTTCGTTAAACATTCTCTAGAATGCATCTTTGATTGCAACAACCAACATGCTTTCCTATTTTTCAATACATCTTTACAACGTCAATAAATTAAAACAAGCATATACTTATATGGAGATATCATAATTAACCCTAATTCAATTTTTAAGGAATGTGTCATGAAATGGTAAAGGAGATCATTTAGAAAACGTAATATCTATCGATTCAAATTCAGAATTAACATTGATAAAAAAACCACTTTTTTATAACAAAATATTTATTTTTGCAGTTAGAGTGCCAGTAGTATTGGTTGCTGCAAATGGTGATTTAGAAATACTCTCACATATTGCCAGGGCTGTTCAGTGTAATATATCGGTTGTGGTTATGAAAGGCTCAGGTGGCGTATCGGACTTAATTGCTATGTGTATTGAAGAGTAAGAATTAATGAGTTCTTTTAAATACGAAGTTTGAAATTTGTAAAGCAATTAAGTTGGATACACTAACTCAGGGTTTCCGCTGGCGGTCGCCATTTTAGCCATTTGCGAAAAAAAATTGTGGCGATTAAAATTCGTCATTGGCGAAAAATTTGGCGAAAAAATATATATAACGATTTATTTCCATCCATCCTGTATCCATCCTGTTTATTTACTTTTTTCGGGTTTCTAGGACTTTACCTGATCAGACAATACTCGGAATTCACCTTGAACTCGTGAAAGAAATCAATAATCAGCTGATTGCATTTATAGCTATCGACATCAAAGGACTAATTAATAAAGGTGTTGATTATATTATATGACAAAATGATATGGTGAAATGGCGTCCGTCACATGCCACATAAGGGATTTATTAACCACTTTGCGACGTCTGTGTTTGAGGCAAAATTTTGACGATTACTCTCCTTCTTTTAATGATAGTCCAGAACAGAAAACTGTTGTTATGACGAAAAATGTTCAAAAACAAGAAAGGTCTCTGATTTAAAACTTTATCATTTAACTTTGATATAGATAATTGATTTGAGTGGGTACTTTAAAGTGACACACGTGTTTCAAGCATAGTTTTACTTATTAGCGATGGTCTAGAAAAGAAAAAAAAACTGTCGTTATGAAGAAATATATTCAAAAGATTGGCTTTAGAGTAACCCTTCAATGTAATGACTATACCTTATACGAGGGATCAATTTCAAGTGATAAAAACTTTTGTTTCGTTGTAAAAACCACTTCTTAGTTAAAAAGGGCACATGTTTTAATTTTGAAGAAACTTTTCCAAAGAACTTTACATCTTTCAGGTATCCAAGATTTTTTTATATTCCAGGACTCATATCTTTTTTATTTTTAAAAGTAAGTGGCCCCCATCTGTTAAAGTTGTTCAAAATATAATCAATTTCCCTATAAAGTATTTTTTTTAAAAGGTAATGTTTTTGTATCTATTCATTACAATGTAGAGTCTAAGACAAATTTGAGAGAATAATCATAGACAGCTATGGGGCAAACTCATCTTATTAAAGGGGGGGGGGGAAACAAAAATAAAAATATACTTGTGTCACTTGTTGAAAAAAATAATAAAGTAGCGAAAAATTTCAAATTAGGGTCTGTTGAGATTTATATTTGACGGCACTTTTTATGATTTGAGCTTCCAAATTTTGTACAATAATCCAGCAGCTCCAGCATTTGAGTGTATGTTTCCCTGGTGGTAAGATTTCCAAGAGCTATCGTTTACTATCTTATTTTCTTATTTTAAGTCACATGAAACTTCAAATAAAAGAAATTATAACTAAATGGCTAGTTTTTTATTATAAAACTTATGTACATATACTTTGTTCTCAAGAACGTTCTATAATTTGTCACATTTTGAAGAAATTTACCTTTTTCTAAATTGTTTGCTTCCAGTAAACAATTCGCCGATATGTTTCCCGTATGCAGTGAACTCAGTATAACCTTTGTCGTAAAAATCTGGTAATCGCAATACGAATGAATCTGTTATTGAAATAAAATATTATCTTATTGAACATGTTATACGCGTGCTCAATATCCTGCTTCTTTGTTGATTGTTTACTATGGTGACAATCAATAAATTAACGTCTTCAGGCCTCGACAGTGTATTAGCTGCCACATTTCACATCATAATTTCTTTTGACAATTATACGATATGGATTCGAAAAAATGATAAAATATGCACAATAGGCTTAGTTTATGGTATATACATGCATTGGTTCAAGAATTTGATACACGGTTTTTTACCAGTCACTCGTTTCATATGACTTTAACACTAACATTATTGAAACACGGAACGCATGAAGTAAAGTTGAAGTTAGCATTCGAAAGATCAACGGCGCAATCATGACCATAATGTAACAGTAAAAATGTTTCATATATCGTCACCACAACTCCGTCTTTTTAAAGAGATTAAGCCATGACCAAATAATACTATTTACTGGTTTTGTACTTCCATCAACAACACATATGAAGCACGATCTATTTACCCTTTCAAAGCATATGGTTTCAACCTAGTTTTGATATGGTGTTTTTGTCGCTCAGTATTCTGTTTTGTGGACTTAATTTACTATTTTTTTCGAGTTGGAGGAAGTGAGTTTTATTTTTGTTAGTATTATAGTTTTGAAGTTTTTATGTTTTAATCCTTTTTCTAACAATTCTTCTTTATTTCATTAGCTCACGAAACATCAGAAAGATGTCCCCTTTGTTGCTTCATAGAAAAATACCAGAGGACATTTTTGCAAAAATAGAAATGGCTATCAGTATCATCACCAACAGATATTGGATGGTAATCTTTTGTCTGTAATCTAATTGTGCGCATGTTTTTAATTCTCTCACATATTTAGTTATTTCAGATATCGTATTATTCTTTATTTTTTTATATATATATATATTCAAATGATAAAAGCGAGAACCTTTATTGCATCGTAATATTTCTATTGAAAGAAATAGATAAGGTTGAATTAAGCATTGTGTACAAAATGTATATATTTAAAACAAAAATATATAATATTTAGTTTAAAAATGAATGGATCGAATAAGAAAATATGGTTTACAAAAAGAGGGTTTGTGTTTTTGTTTTATTTATTAATGTGTTTTCCCTATACTGTTTTGTTCTGTTTGGAACGAAAATATTAAATACGTAATAACTGTTTTCATAATGTTTGTTAATGTAGTTAAGACTTTTATCTTTTTTGGTTGTGGTTGTTAGATTACGATATTTGACTTGATAAGGGACACACCAGAAAGTCTGTGGGAACGGCTAACAGATGGAATAATGAGAGCTTGGTCATATGATCAAGGTAAGTATATGACAAAACATATTAAGGACCAACAAACAAATCATAAAAGATATATTAGAGTAGACAGCGAATAAGTAATTATATAGTGGCTATCTGTTATCCACCATTATGTGGTTTATTCCACTGGATGTGTATTGATAGTGGATAAATACTAGACAATTTTTTTATGTGAACTATTAGGAAGTAGAATTCATAGAAACTCGTCTCTTGGACAAATAAATATCTTGTCGGATTTTTTAATTTCAAATTCAGATTTTAATATTGATCATGTCTATTCATTCATCAGCGCACATACCATTTGGTCTCATTTATCAACAATAATACAAAATAGGACTACTAATGAATAACAGATAGTCAGCTAAATATATGATTAATTTACTTGACATTGACATGTATGAACGGCATCACAATGGAATATATTGCAAACGTGACTATCTCATTTTTTTTCATTGTCAACTTTCAATTTCTAAGCATTGACATACACACAGCCGAAGTAAATGACTTTTAAAAAAGTAATGAATACGTCATTCATAGATACAGGAAGATTAGTTATGAGTGCCAATGAGACAACCCTCCATCCAAGTCACAATTCATAAAAGTAAACCATTATATATCAGGGTTCGGTCTTCAACACGGAGCACTGGCTCACGCCGAACATCAAGTTATAAAGAGCCCCAAAACATTACGAGTGTAAAATCATGCATGTTAACATTATACAGATTCCATTAACAGAAGGTATAACCTTTTAGAAAAATGCAACAGAAGAAGAACGAATGAAAATGAAACAACACAATTTACGGATATGGGTCACATTTTGTGAACCCTTACGTTATGTCTGCGTCATAATTCACATGCAACACGTTTTGGAAGTCTTTGATTTTGATATATCTGAAGAAAAGTCGAATAAACTGTAAACGTATGATTTTTTTCTTGTCCTGTTTACAGAATGTGGATAAACATTTTTTTATTTCAAATATCAAATGGATTAAAGAGATTTTATCATCGTTTAACTACTGTTTGGTTGAAACAATACTGGATTTTTTGATAAAATTGTAAAGCTTGTTTAAGGTTATTTTTCGGTATTATATGACTGGAAACTGGTTATTTGACTGATTTTTATTTAATAATCAATTATGTTTTAGAGGAAAATAAGAGTGTGTATGTGCCTTCATTTAAACCAATTGACCAAGACGTAATGTCAATTTCAAAATATGCTGTTGATATTGATTGGCTGTCTAAAGAAGAACTTTTTGGTTGATACTGTTTGGTTTCATCAAATCATAGCGACAAACAGGTGGGTCAGAAGTTTACGACTAGTATAAGAGGTTTAGATAATCAGTTGTTTTTATGTTATTTTGTATATTCATAGTCATTTAAAATGAATAACAAAAATAATTACAAATGATGACCTCGTCAAGTTATATAGTGTTACTAACAAAATGTGTAAACATATTTAGCACATTTTCGTTCTATTTTAAATAATTGACGTGTATCGTGAAATATTATCTGTTTCAGATTAAAGAAATTCTGTGTTCCGCTATCCTTAATCAAACAACTGATGTGCTACGATTGTTGAAGAACATAAAAATGAATAATGATGACGCTTCTCTTACACAGTTATATAGAAAGGTAAAAAGGTTACCAAACGCTAAACAGTAAGTTTTCAAGGCGTAAATACGAGGTGTATAATCTGATAAGAATTTAAAAAAAAAGATGAATATAGATAAAAGTCTTTAAATCTATACGCATACCACAATCAGCCTTTAATTATATGAATAATATCTTTAATATGTTTTGATATGTATACTTAAGGCAAAGACTGATATGATAAATTAATGACTTCAACAGAGGTAATACAATGAATCAAATGTATTATTGTTAACTTTTTTCTTTACAGAAAGTAAAAAAACTGGAAAAGGAGAAAAAGAAAAAAGGCCATACTGTTGTCGATATCTTGAGGGTATGACTGTTTCGTTTAGATATGCATTTATCAAAAGTTTCAATATGGAGCGAGAATGGTGTGTGAAATATCTTAACCTAAAGAATAAATGTTTAAAACTCATATATCGGCTCTTACATGATTTGTAATATACTGATCGCGAATTGTTTGATAAAAACTTTGAAATAACTGTAAAACTATGGTTCCAACTCCTTTATGCAATATTGACTTTAGATGAATTTGGCTATTACTATTTTTTGTAATGTTAGGTCACTTAGCTTTTTACGCGTTTTGGTACTGATACATCCTTGGCTTTTAAATATTTTAAAGCGTTTCTAATGAGAACAAAATAAAGAAAGGGAATTAAAAGGGCGGTCATCATTCAGTCACTTTCAATAGCGAATCAATGCATCTCACACTTCACTTTTGCATTTGTGCGATAATTGTCAAGCTATATCATGTTGCTTAGTGAATGATCATTTGGTTGTGAAGGTTACCGTACATTGTACATAAACAGTTTATATATATAATACTTGACAATGAGACAGATTTATTATTGTAAGACTTCATTTTGATGTTGCCTCTTTCCGTTTTCTTAGAGTGTTAGTCCAGAAGCCATGCAGTTCTTTAAAAAGGGCACTCAACCAGATAATCTGAAAATTAAATCAGCGATAGATGCTGAATTCCAAATTGGGAATAACCACCTGAAATGTAAGATACGTTTTCTAAAATGGTAATTTTAATCTATGAATGTAAAGGTCTGAAAAGTATTACTCTAACTTTCACTTTATTACATGTCTTTAGTCTATATACAATTTCCTGACTGTATTGAACAACGTGTCTTTATTCATTTGATATAGTCTTAACACTGTCTAAAATAAACTCATCATAGATTCCAGTATTTAAAATTTTAATTTTCGCCAGACACGCGTTTCGTTTACAAAAAAATCATCAGTGACGCTCGAATAAAATAAAATAAAAAGGCCAAATAAACACATATTCATAAGGCCCTCGATATTTGTCTGAAGTATTTAACACTTTATTGGTAGACGTAACACGTTAGAACGTTTGCTTTTATTGTTATTAGGGCTTTGCTTTTCAAGAGTAGGAATGGTGACATGTTGCCAAAAAGAATCTAACATAGATGATCAAATAAAAGATGTCAAACCATTTCGATTTTGTGTTTTCTTAAATGATAGATCGAGTGCTAGTGAATTATGGGAAACATGTGAAAACCCAATGTGTAAGTATGACAGATATTATAAACAAACTAGTAATAATCACATATCGAATTTTTTAAAAAAAGTGTTCATTATTTAATTTCATCAAAATGCAAATTGTATTCCATGTCTTGTCACTGTCAACTCACTTGCCCCATGTGATGTCATTATGTGATCTATTCATCATAGAAAAGTTATTTAAACTCAAATTTTAGATATCAATAGTGTTCTATTCCCAATTGTGCCATTGTGACTGATTTGTGCGATGGGTGGAGGATACATAGAAGGAAACTATAATTCTGGTCTGGTCGACGTTACCCCAGTTCCTTCAGTCTTAATTTTACCTATCAATGGATTTATGAAATTGATAATTTGGAAACTAATATTGTCTCAAATTATGAAGGAACATGATTCGACAATACTGTATTTGCAATTAGTTAACAGCTTATTTATAACTTTTGAAAATCACGGTTATTGTTGACGATTATGATGAAGAATCACACGAATAGTGGCAATCAGCAAACAAAGACATGGAAGATTACATTAATACATCTGACTTAATTTGATTACAATTCTGTTATAAATGCGTTTGTTGCAGATCCGTTAAATGTTTGCATTATTACAGTGTATGAAGTACTAATACATTTTACGGCAATTTATCTTCAATTTATTTTTGGTGTGCTGTAACACAACCGTGTCAACTTAGGAGAGGCTTATTTACGCATTCCATCACATGTTTAATTAAACTTATTCTAAAAGGTTATAAAATCAACACTGTAATTTTATTGGTATTAATATTGATTTTGTAATCAGTAAATTAAAAACGAAAAAAGTAAAATTATTATATACATATATATTGTGTCTGTTTGTTTTTTTCACGCATCGGTGACAATATAATGGAATTTGATGCGACTGTCATACAAGTGAGAGTTTTAGCTAGCTAGGTTCAATCCACCATTTTCTATATTAGAAAATGCCTGTACCAAGTCAGGAATATGACAGTTGTTATCTATTCGTTTGATGTGTTTGAACTTTTGATTTTGCCATTTGATTGAGGACTTTCCTTTTTGAATTTTCCTTGGAGTTCAGTATTTTTGTGATTTTACTTTATACGCATTCATGAAAATACAATCTATCGATACCTGTATCGTGGCATTGCGCAAGATCATGTGACTGTTTTAATACGTCTTAACACTTAATCCATTGGATGTTGGATGTGTACCGATTGGTAATTTTGTCTAAGATGCATGATTGTTTAGTTGTTAGTGGCTTTTTAACTAGCTGTCATGCCACTGCTGGTGGAGATTTATTTCCCCGAGGGTATCGCCAGCCCAGTAGTCAGCACTTTTTGTGCTGACATAATTAACATTGAGATGGTTATATTTATAAATTAACTGTTTACAAAATTTAGAATTTTTTGAAATACTTAGGCTTTTCTACCTCAGGGATAGATTACCTTAGCTGGATTTAGCAAAACTTTTAGAAATTTTGGTCCTCAATGCTCTTCAACTTCGTACTTTATTTGGCCTTTTTAACTTTTTTGGATTCGAGCGTCACTGATGAGTCTTTTGTAGACGAAACGCGCGTCTGACGTATATACAAAATTTAGTCCTGGTATCTATGATGAGTTTATTCAGTAACTGCGAAACCTCTCAGATCAGTATACGCACTTTAAGTAAGTGTCTTTTTGTTGTTGGGATATACAAATACCATGCCATGTCCACTCTGAGTTTTTGTTTGAAGTCTTTCTATTTCAATTCATCTGATGAGTTAGGCCTTTTTCAAGTTCGTTCATATGTTGTACTGTATTTCAATGGTTGTCGTTTGTTGATGTGTTACATGTACATATTAGTCTTTCGTTTATTTTTTGTACATAAATTAGGCCGTTACTTTTTCATTTGAATTGTCTTACCTTTCTCATTTCGGATACTTTTATAGCTGACTGTGGTAATGACTTTGCTTATTGTAGAAGGCCGAACGGTAACCTATACTTGTTAATTTCGTGTATTGTAGAGAGATGTCTCATTGGAATTCATACCACATCTTCTTTTTTATATTAACCCCTCCACATTATATATGTGATTGTCCCAAGTAAGGAGTTTGCAGTTCCTTGGTTGTCATTGTATATTTGTTTTTTGTATTTTTTCGTTACAAAAAGATAGTCTTCGACTTCAGACTGAATTATTATCATGTGTTCCCTTGTTAACAATAAAGGGGTAAAAATAAATTGCAGGATTGGAATGATTTGCAGAAATATTGCAAATAGATATATTATGTTTACTGTATGTACGTATACATGACCCAAGTCAGAAGCCTTTAATTCAGTGGATGTCATTTGTTGCTATTATAATTGTTTTTCATTTATATTTTGTGCGTTAGTCAGACCGTTTGTTTTCTAATTTAAATTCATCGTTTTTCTTTTAGGGGACTATGCAGTATGGATTTTACTCATTGTTAAACACTGAACGTTGACCTATAATTGTTGACTTCTATGTCATGTGGTCTTTTGCAAAGAGTGGTCGCATTGGCGATTATACTGCATTTTCGTACTTGTATATGGACTTTTATTTGGAATAGAGAATAATGTTTACAGTCAAAAGTCAATATCAATCACCAACACACATTTGATAACACGTTTAAAAGTATTCAGAATGTCTTTTTCTACCTTAACCGTATTTGACACAACTTTATAAGACTTTTTGGGTCCTTAGTGCTTTTTGCCATTGAACATGTTAAGCCTAATAATTATTTTGATCTGATTGTTACTGAAGAGTCTTATGTAGACTGAATGTCCGTCTGGTGTATTAAATTATAGTCCTGGTACCATTAGAAATTGGGTTGTTTTCTCATCATTGTCACTTAGTTTTTTGTAGGTATTTGTTCATTTGCAGCTTTGTTCTTATCGATTAAAGCATGTTGTGTGTAGCTTTTCAACACAGTCTTTTATAACATGTGTTTTTTTGTTATTCTACTTGCTGCTAGTTACCTTGAATTCTAAAATAAAAGGTGGTACTTGTCACCGCCAAGTTTTCTTTTCCTTTGTTCAATTTTGACATCTTCATATGAGATTTCAAATGCGATTTTGTATCGCGCAACGCGCTTGGTGCCACATCTGAAACTGAATACGAGTACACTTTCGGATCACGTAATATCATTTTCATTTTCTACAGGACTCGTGCTGTGCGACAAATAAGTTTTAATTCTTCAATATTTTGCTTTTTCCAGTAACCGAATGTACAGTCTTGATAGAGTTATATATAAAGCATACAAACCACTCTATTTCATCTGTGCTTATTTTTATGTATTTTTATAATCCGTTCTACAGTTGTTTGAAATCATTTGATAGAATCAATTTGGACATTGCTTTCGTTGTTCTTTTTTCCAGTAACAGCTCTGATATCCAGTTGCTATCTTAAGGCTATGGCTAAGGTTGCAGAAAGCTGGTTTGAGGACTCACTTCAACGCAATTTAGAAGACCATGCTAAGTACAGTCATTAATTTGTCAATTAAAATATTAGGGTTGTTTTTACAGTTTATCAATTATCATTTCCTTTATTATCTACATCTACCATATGTTGATGTTACTGATATATATATACTGTCTTTCTTCACACATTTGAAGGGAAAAGCAGGTATGAATAAGTTTGTTTAATTAGAGTGTTCATTTTAATATTTTCCCCGAAATGATATGTTTGATTGAGTTTATTGATGTACTAGAGAAATATCGTTGTGCATCAATTCCGCCTCCATTTTATATGTGTTTATTTATATATTCTTTCCCGAAATGATATGTTAAATTGCGTTGATAGTTATACTGGATAAATATCGTTGTGCATCAAATCTGTGTTCTTTCTATATAAAAAAAAGACTCATAAAAATAGTAATGAAAAGTCGATTGCTACGTATATAGTAAATTGCAATACAGTATTTTTAGTATCAAATATAGTTCAAAATAATAACAAGAACTGAAATAATGTTTGTTATGTGCAACAAGTTTTTCTTACTTTTATGAATACTAGGCTATTTGCAAACAGAGCTGTACAACTTCTTGATAAACTGTTTCAACATGACGAAGAAATGGCCACTGACGCACTGGATCATGCTTCTGTAGTTTGGGAATACATTGAAAGCCCTCTTCATTTTGGGCATCAGTTTGGTATGGAAGATTTCATATCTCATACGTCTACACAGAAAGATGCAAACAAACGTCTATATTCCTATATCAATAATAGATCATCTGACAACATTGTTAATGAGAAGAACAAAAACGACATTGACAATAATAGCCCGCAGCCTGAGTGTCCAGATTTTATAAAGGTATGGTTATTCAAGAGAAACATTGTATTGGTAACTTGCATCGTGTTTTATAGTGTACATCAATTACCGATCATTACATTAAGTATCTTAACTGGGTCGTTGAGTATTTTTTTGATTAGCTAATTAAACTTCATATGCACTTCTAGTATAGCAATGACATAACGAGACCCTGTTTTTTCTTTGTTATTTTATATTTACAATAATGGACTGATATGGTTGTCCTGACATTTTCAAAATTGTCTGCAAGCAGTGTATGTGGTGTTACTTCATTAAACATAAAACCAATTAAAAAATTACATTAAAAATAACATTTATGACCTCTTCAGATATGTGTGTATCTATTTATTTTTAAGCACCATCATAAACAAAACCAATGGTATAAATATTTAACAGCACCAGTTAGCAGAATGTTGATAAATGTAGTAAGTAAACCAATTGTTTATACTGGGTGGTCCCTTTACAGGATGCATAAAGTGTGAACTGTTATTTTCAATTTTTTATACTATGAATCAATGCCGATGGAGGTGGACTGCTTGCCCCCAGCCATAATATCAGCACAAAAATAGACAATGATTCTACATTATATGATTTATACTTACTTATAACAACTTCTATAAAGAGGGTTTGTTTAGAATTCACTAGCCCTGTTTCGCTACAGCTGTTGGCAAACCTTTAAGACCTGAATGTAATACTCACTTATAGCCAATCATCGGTGCTGATAAAATTTATAACCTACTAATCTGAGATTTACCGTTGACAAATATGGAAAAAAATAAGAAACTGCGTTTGAACGTCCTTATAAAAACTTTGATTTTGATGATTTAATCTATTGTTTGCCAATCAATAATAACGTTTTTACTTTTTATACATCACAAGTTTCCAAATGTCTAGGTGTTTGCGTTACTGTTGTTGGTTAATCGAGAAAAAGCACTAAATATGAACGAAATTATATCTTTTTTTGATAAACTTAAAAGTTACTAACTATTTTTGTTTTTATAAGTCAGTTTTGGTTGTCAAAAATCGCCTCGCATATTCAAGTATTATACTTTCTTTCATGGTTAGTTGTTCATCATTCATAATGAACCATTAACTTCTTTAATGAGCATGCACAAATCCAATCAATAGACTCGAAATTTCTTGCGAACAAAAAATATGTAGAATTAAAAACCAATTGTTCAGAGAACAATTGAAGGTCTTTCCATCAAAACAATGTATTTTGATATGAAAAGTTGTGAAACTAAGTTTAAAATGTCATTTCAATCGTCAAATGATAGCTCCTAGTAAGCTGATTCCAAAAATATATTGTTTCTATACATTTTTTTTAAATAAGGGGGATAATTTGTTACTTCCGGTTTGAAAAATGTTACTTCCGATTATATTTGAATATTTACTTGACACTGATTCCAAAAATATCTGGTTCTATATGAGCCAGTCCATGCGAAAAGGTACAAAAAGTCCTTTTGGTAAACTTTACAGGACACGTTATCAAAGTTTGCTATAGTATTTTTGAAAAACGATTTTATCCGAAAAAAATTACATTAATGTAAACATTCATAAGATTGTCAATTTTATCCCGAATTTGTCAACTAAAGCAGAAAAAGACGTAGAAATATCTGAATTTTTGGTATTTGAGCAAGTGTAAAATCATTTGTTCCCCGGACTAATGCTATACCGACCAGAAACTATAAAAATTTATGACACTACAGAGACAAAAGTCAATAATTTCCGTCAGTTCTACAGGTTTAAAGAAAGTAAGACAACATTAAAACATGAGGGAAAATACAAAAACTATGACATCTTGTGTTTTAGAAATTGAAATTTAAGTTAAGTTAAGTTATTTAATATTATATAAATCAAAGTTAAGTTAAGTTATTTAATATTATATAAATCAAAGTTAAGTTAAGTTATTTAATATTATATAAATCAACCTTAGTTGCACGGGATTCGAACCGTTGCCCGGTTTGATTGCATTGATATCCGCATCGTAAGCGAGAGCCTTATCCCCACTGCTACCGGGGTTAACATTATCAATTGGCAAATCAAGCCATTTAAACTGTACTTTGAAAATGATTGAAATATATGAAATAATTCACTAAAAATCTTGATAAAACTAAGGGGGGGGGGTCTCAACACTCGCAGGTGCGTGTAGCTCACAGGTTGATGATATGAGGGAAAGTAAATGTGTTTTATAAATCACAAGTCTACTACCAATAATTATGCACACTTTTTTGAATTTCGTAAATTTTTCGTTTTTGTACCTTTTCGCATGGACTGGCTCATATACTTTTATCTTAAAAAGTACAAAAAAATAGCTATTTCCGGTTTACAAAAGGTCACTTCCGGTTGTTTTTTACAAGGTTAAATGGTTTGATATCTTTTTCTAAAAGTTGTATATCTTTATCATGTATACATATAGAATAAAAGCAAAGGTCAAAATCTAGAACGTCAAATTAAGCTATGACCTTGAGATCAGTTTCAAGGTCATAAACCAAGGACCTCAAATCAAAAGACCATAGGTCTTTATTATATTTAGTTAATGAGTTATATCACCAAACGCGTATTTTTAAATACAAGAGGGGAGAAAACTCCCTTTTACATTCAACGTACGCTTGCAATCAAAATTTACATCTTACGACATGTCGCAACTAACAATTTAGTAAAAATAATTTGTTGATATCTTATACAGTCTTTGGATATAAGTGAAAATAAGCCAAATTCAAATATTAGAATATGACCTTGACCTTTGACCTTGACCTAATTTTCATTTTTTGGGACCAAGGACCTCAAATCAAAAGATCCTAGGTCTCTATCACTTATGATTTATAAGATAGAAATTCATATCACTTATATCAGATGCATAAGGGGAAATAACTCTCATATGGAGCGGTCATATCGCTTCGGTCAAAATAGGACAAATCATGCGAAGGATATAACGAGCAATTTTGTAAAATAAATTTGTCATAATCTTTTACGGTTGCGAAGGAGATGCGCTAACAAGGAAAACAGTGTTTGGGGAGATAACTCCTACAAAGAAAAGTATTCGTTTACGCAGGGTAAATTTCAAAAGTGCATAAACTGTTCGATATCATATACCAAATATCTAAGCGACATATTGCGAAACAAAGGTTTATCGCAAGAACAAAATTAGGCGGAAGAAAAAAAAAAAATAATCAGAAGAAAAACAATAGGTCTTTCCACAGAAAAATGGAAAGACCTAATTAACGATACGAATAAATACTTTTATAATACCTAATTTCTTTTTATCCTGAGGTATTTATGATTACTCTTCTTTTTAGGCATTGTATATTACAGTACGACCGACATGCACTATAACTCGATATCTGTATTGGAATTGGTAGTCTCTATCTGGATAATTGGTGACTTTTTTGAAGAATGTTTTATTTCGGCAAGTTTGTTATACTTTACTGATTAGAACTTTAGTTCATTATAGACGACAAATCAAAATCATGTCAATTAATTTAATACTACCACATAAGAAATCAATTATGGTGTTTTGCAACGGGGAGCTTCAACGAGAAAAAAATAAATATTATCTACAGACTACTCACAAAATCTTAGTTATCAACACTCTCCCACACACCTCCATAAATGACAATTTTCTTTTTTTTTTTATTAAATCTATTTATTCATAGGTACGACCAAGAGATGGTAACTGTTCGATTCAACGAGTATTTCTATATATTTTTGACATATGGAACTTTATGGACATTTTATGCGATGTTATGTACATCACTGCCTTCCTAATGCATGCAGTTGGTCCCGAGGAAATACATAATGATACTAGAAGAATATATAGCTTGGCATTGTTTCTTATGTTCCTTCGCCTATATAATATTATTTTAATGTTTAAAAAAATTGGTATCATCATTATTATAGTCAAAGAAATGGCAAGTATTATGTAGTACGCTGATTTATGTTTTATCTTGTTTGAAAATTTAGTACAGTATCATTGTTCCTCACTTTGTTATCTCAGTATGTCCTGTTTCTTGAACTTGCTAGACTTCTCAATAATAAGTTACATTGTTCACAATAACAATTTCAAATATATTGAAGAAATGTATTTGTTAAGCACTGAGCTCATTTAACAAAAATATATCGAAACCCGTTTGTTAGCGCCACATTAACCAATACGGTAAATATAAGTCAACAATAGTTAGGTCTTTCCACCTTTCCGTGGAAAGACCTATTGGATTTCTTCTGATTATTAGGTCTTTCCACCTTTCCGTGGAAAGACCTATTGGATTTCTTCTGATTATTATTATTATTATTAGGTCTTTCCACTTTTCCGTGGAAAGACCTATTGATTTTGTTCTGATTATTAGGTCTTTCCACCTTTCCGTGGAAAGACCTATTGAATTTGTTCTGATTATTATTATTTTTTTTTTTTTTTCTTCCGCCTAAATTTTTTTCTTGCGTAGTATTGATGTTTTAAAAGATGTCGCTTAGATATTTGGAATATGAAGTCGTATAGTTTATACGCTTTAAAAATTGACAACTGCGTAACAAAATACTTTACGTTGTAAGAGTTATCTCCCCAAACACTGTTTTTCTTGTGGCCACTACTCCTTCGCAACCGTAAAAGATTACGACAAATTTATTTTACCAAATTGCTCGTTACTTCTTCAGGATTAGGATATTCATTTGGACGGAAGTTATATGGAGACTCCATATGAGAGTTATTTCCCCTTATGCATTTGATATAAGTGATATGCGTTTCTAACTGGTAAACCATCAGTGATATAGGCCTAGGGTCTTTGGATTTAAGTTCCTTGGTCCAAAAAAATGAAAATAAGGTCAAGGTCAAAGGTCAAGGTCATATTCTAAATTTAGATTTTGGCTTATTTTCTCTTATTTTCAACAACCGTGCAAGATATTGACAAATTATTTTTACTAAATTGTGAGTTGCGATATGTTGTGACTTATAAATTTTGGTTGGAAGGGTGCGTAAACAATAAATGATAGTTTTCGCCCATCTTATATTTAAAATCATGCCTAAAATGATATAACTCATTAACCATACATATTACAGACCTAGGGTCTTTTGATTTAAGGTCCTTGGTTTGTGACCTTGAAATTGAGGTCAAGGTTATAGGTTAAAAGGACGTTCTAGATTTTGACCTTTGCTTTGAATTCATATAAATACATCATAAAGCCATAGAGACTAACATTTTAAACTGATTTTTCATATTTCAATATCAAAATAGATCTTTACTAGTGGAAAGACCTTCAATTGTTCTCTGAACAATTGGTTTTTAATTATTATTTTTCTTCTTCCGCCTAAATTTTTTTCTTGCGTAGTTTTGTGGTTTCATAAGATGTCGCTTAGATATTTGAAATATGATATTGTATAGTTTATACACTTTAAAAATTTACAACCGCGTAACAAAATACTTTACGTTGTAAGAGTTATCTCCCCAAACACTGTTTTTCTTGTGGCCACTACTCCTTCGCAACCGTTAAAGATTGCGACAAATTTATTTTACCAAATTGCTCGTTACATCTTCAGGATTAGGATATTCATTTGGACCGAAGCTTTACGGAGACTCCATATGAGAGTTATTCACCCTTTTCCATTTAATTAAGTGATATCCATTTCCAACTGGTAAACCATAAGCGATAGAGACCTAGGGTCTTCAAATTTGAGGTCCTTGGTCCCAAAAAATGAAAATGAGGTCAAGGTCAAAGGTCAAGGTCATATTCTAAATTTTGATTTTGGCTTATTTTCACTTCTTTTCAAATACCGTATGACATATCGACAAGTAATTTTCATAAATTGTTAGTTGCGACATGTCCTTACTTGTATATTTTGGTTGAAAGGGTGCGCATACAATAAATGGGACTTACATTTAGAATTACGTGTAAAGTGGTATTACTCATTAACCAAACATATTAAAGACATAGGGTCTTATGATTTAAGATCTTTGGTTTGAGACCTTGAAATTGAGGTCAAGGTCATAAGTTAAAAGGACGTTCTAGATTTTGACCTTTGCTTTAAATTCATATAAATACATCATAAAGCCATAGGAACTAACATTTTAAACTGATTTTTCATATTTCAATATCAAAATAGATCTTTACTAGTGGAAAGACCTTCAATTGTTCTCTGAACAATTGGTTTTTAATTATTTTTTTTTTTATTCTTCTGCCTAATTCTTTTCTTGCGTAGTATTGATGTTTCAAAAGATGTCGCTTAGATATTTGGAATATGATATCGTAAAGCGTATGCACTTTTAAAACTAACCACTGCGTAACCAAATACTTTACGTTGTAAGAGTTATCTCCCCAAACACTGTTTTTCTTGTGGCCACTACTCCTTCGCAACCATAAAAGATTACGACAAATTTATTTTACCAAATTGCTCGTTACATCCTCAGGATGTTCTGTTTTATTTTGACCGAAGCCGTATAGAGACTCCATATGAGAGTTAGTTCCCCTTTTGTATTTAAAATTTTGAAATGTATTCTATACTGGAAAACCATAAGTGATAGAGACCTAGGGTCTTTTGTTTTGAGATCATTGGTCCAAAAAAATGAAAATTAGGTAAAGGTCAAAGGTCAAGGTCATATTCTAAATTTTGATTTTGGCCTATTTTCACTAATTTTCATTAACCTTATAAGATACCGACAAATTATTTTTACTAAATTGTTAGTTGCGACATGTCGTAACTTATATATTTTGGTTAAAAGGGTGTGTAGACATAAAATGGGAGTTTTTGCCCCTCCTATATTAAGAATTAAACGTAAAGTGATATAACTCATTAACTATACATATTACAGACCTAGGGTCTTTTTATTTGGGGTCCCTGGTTTATGACCTTGAAATATAAGTCAAGGTCATCAGTAAATTTGACGTTCTAGATTTTGACCTCTGCTCAAAATTCATATTTATACATCATTAAGCCATATGAACTGACATTTTCAACTGAATTTTAATATTTTCATATCAAAATAGATCCTTATTGGTGGAAAGACCTTCAATTGTTCTCTGAACAATTGGTTTTTAATTATTATTATTTTTTTTCTTCCGCCTAATTTTTTTCTTGCGTATTGTTGATGTTTCAAAAGATGTCACTTAGATATTTGGAATATAATATCGTATAGTTTATACGCTTTAAAAATTGACAAAGGCGTAACCAAATACTTTACGCTGTAAGAGTTATCTCCCCGAACACTGTTTTTCTTGTGGCCACTACTCCTTCGCAACCATAAAATATTACGACAAATTTATTTTATCAAATTGCTCGTTACATCTTCAGAATTCAGAGTTTAATTTTGACAGAAGCTTTCCGGAGACTCCATATGAGAGTTATTCCCTCTTATGTATTTGCTATAAGTGAAATGCGTTTCTAACTGGTAAACCATAAGTGATAGAGACTTAAGGTATTTTGATTTGAGATCCTTGGTCTAAAAAAATGAAAATTAGGTCAAGGTCAAAGGTCAAGGTCAGATTATAAATTTTGATTTTGGCTTATTTTCAGTTAATTTAAAACACTGTATAACATATCGACAAATTATTTTTACTAAATTGTTAGTTGCGACATGTCGTTACTTATATATTTTGGTTGAACGGGTACGTAGACAATAAATGGGAATTTTCACCAATCCTTTATTTAGAATTACGCGTAAAGTAATATAATTCATTAACCATACATATCTTTTGATTTAAGGTCCTTTTTTATGACCTTGAAATTTAAGTCAAGGTCATAGGCTAATTGGACGTTCTAGATTTTGACCTTTGCTTCAAATTCATATTAATACATCATAAAGCCATAAGAACTAACATTTTAAACTGATTTTTCATATTTTAATATCAAAATAGATCTTTACTAGTGGAAAGACCTTCAATTGTTCTCTGAACAATTGGTTTTTAATTTTTATTGGGTTTAATTGCACCGTCTGTTTGTCATATTGTTGTTTTTATTTTACTTTTTTTTTTTATGTTAAACGAAAAACAATCGTATTGTCAACATTGATGAAAAAAAGAGAAGGAAAAACCAAACATTATTAAGGAAAATTCAAAACGGGAATTAATTAACGTACTGTAATCTCAAATCACAAATAAATATATTAAGGTGGTACCTAACACTACAGGGAGATAACTCTGTAAAGTCAGCTAAACGTTTTAATAACGTCGTGTTGTAAAAGGAATAGTAAGCTTCCCAATGATCAAAATTGATGTTTGTCAAACTGCTGTATAACCAGTGTATTTTTTTCTGATAAAACAGTTGGTTCAAAATTATTGAAATTTTTATATTTTTGTTAAAGGGTCAAAGTGAATACTTTGACAAAATTTTGTGCAAATTAACCGAGTCAATTTGATTTTAGTGAAAGTGTTGGGTACCACCTTACGGAACTATAATAAAAAAATAGAATAACTTTCCGGAGGGAAATATTTATTCGGTATCGTTATCTAACAATGATAATTTATTTTCAGTTGTTACACATTGTTAAAGTAATGAGGCATTGTTTTTGAATTGTTCTGTTTAATATGAACATATGTTTCAGCTCGTGGATTTATTGTATTATTTAGTCATTCTGGTGATTTTGATATTAGCTGCTGGTACAGTTTATCATGCAAACATTTATCCAAATCATGATGTCAAACCATTTCCAAACGGAATTCAGAACTGGCGAATTTGGACAATTCTCAAGACACCGTATTGGCAGGTTTACGGCGAGCCGTTCTTAGATTTACTGG
Organism: Mytilus galloprovincialis; assembly: GCA_037788925.1. NCBI lineage: Eukaryota > Metazoa > Mollusca > Bivalvia > Mytilida > Mytilidae > Mytilus > Mytilus galloprovincialis. The sequence continues at coordinate 23,288,057 of CM075341.1, forward strand.
AAGGTCTGTATACTAATGACACTATGATAACCGAGTAAAATCGGATTGATAAGAATATGAATTACCTCAGCTGTATTCGGTACAACTTTTTGGAATTTTGGATCCTCAATGCTCTTCAACTTTGTACTTGTTTGGCTTTATAGAAATATTTTGATATGAGCGTAACTGATAAGTCTTATGTTGACGAAACGCGCGTCTGGCGTACAAAATACTTGTCTTAAATCTATTTACTATATAATACAGACATTTACGATGTTTTGCGATTTAACTGTATGCGATTGATCTTAGAAAATACTTACAATGCGTGTAATCAAAATGTACATTGTGTTTGCGAGTTAATAAAATTCTTTTCTTGCTTACAACATCATATTCTGAAAATACCTTTAACACAGACACTAGTGATCAAGACTACGTTTTTGGCATATTTTTGTGAAAAGAAAAAAAGGTGCGAATTTAGAATATTCGAAAAAACAATTAATAATCGCCAAATTTTAAATTGCTTATATATCGAAAACAAGCACACGAATTTAGTTTTACCAACGACTTTTTTCTCAACTATTATGTTACCGTGTTTCGTATCCTTGATATAAAATCAAAGAGTATAATTCCAAGTACTATATGTCATTGTATTGCTTAGACAATGAAAACAACCCATACCATAATAATGGGCTCGTCATGAAAGCACATTGCACTACTTCTAATGCCTTTATTTCGTTAATTTTGGTGCTTTTAGTGTTTTTATGTAACCATTCAAAATAGATTAGCATTCAAATAGAAAATAAAGGTCGGAAAACGATATTATGAAAATGGTACTTTTATAAATGCAATAGTAATCATGTAAATATACATAAGTAACAATTGTTTTATATAAGCGAATGATTGTTTAAATATCATCTGAGCAGTATTAAAAACATCCGTACAGTTAACTTCAATGGATAGTTATCTGCATTTTTTAGATTGCACTCCTTGTAGCTTGTTGTAGCATTCTTATCCTACATTGATATCAGCGCTAGAAATCTGAGACGTTTTTTAAAATATCATCTGGTTAATTTCTCTTTTTTGATAAAAAAAAAATCAACTAAAAATACATTGTACCTTTTTTCTATAAAGGTTTTGTCCATTTGCCATATTAAAAAAAATCATTATATTGGATTGTACAATTTTTCGATGAATTAGTCTCACTATTTCATAAAGATAAGTGACTGTTTCCTTCTGTCAAAACTAGTGCTAGTACATCGAAATTACTGAAAAGACTTTTGTTCATCATAACTTAAATACTTATTTTCGAAACCCTGAAAGTTAATATTGTAAGCGACAGTTTATTTTAACGGACACAGACAAGCACGAATCATTCAGTAACATATTCCACTGGGATAAAAAAAAAAAAAAAGTATTTTATTGCCAACCTTAAGCTCTCTTTTTTGTATATTTTTTTTTTCTAGCTAATAATGTGCTAAATCCAAGTTTCCGTTACAAAACGTTATTTGATGCTAATATGTGCATCGTATTAGAATCTAAAAAGGTATTCATCAAATATGTATTCAATCATTATTTTCTCAGCGCATATTTACATAAAACATTATAAGGACTAACATTGAAATGTACAATAAAAACACTGATTACGGTTGTTTGTAAACAAACTATATGTATCACACACTAAAATGTAATTTCTTTACACTTGTCTCGTTTTAAAGCATCAGATAACGGCATTTGTACTGATAATGTAACAATTTGGAGTAATGATCCAACGGTTGAGAGGTGTCCTACCAGAGACTGGATAACTTCTGTAGTTGCCGCATTCTACATGATGCTGTCGAACTGGCTTTTATTAAACATAGTCATAGCTATGTTAAGGTTTGCATGAATATTTCTATCATAAATGATACCTGTAAATTATGTTACTAATTAGAGGGAGTACTTTTCCCTTTTTCATTTCATAGCAACAGTTATAAGTGTATATTGAAAAATATTCAAACCCATATCGTGACCGTTAATCGACGTTCCATTGAATTCTGAATTAACAAATCATTTGAAAATAGAATTATCTAAGGAATGCTGATGCAGTATTTGACTCAATCATATGTCTAAATAAAATGAAAGTATTTTATCAAATAAGCGTATATATATATATATAAGTGTGCAAGATCTTCTTTCTTCGAAAGTAACATAATTTCTAAATAAATGGCAATCCATTTCAAAAAAAAATTTGAAATGCTACGACGCAAATACAAAAAATTGAATACATCTTTATTAACCTACAAACATTCAAATCCCCTTTTTATCTCGTTTTGTGATAGTTGAATTTCATCGTCAGAAAATTGGACTTATGACTAGTATCGAAAATATATGACTTAGAATACATTGCATTGAATAACATGTTTCTGCGTTTGGCAAATCGTTCATCAATATACAGTGTAAACGATATATTTGATTTTATTTGCAGCGCACGATTCAACTTAATTACAGCAAAGTCAAAACAGAAATGGCGATACCATAGACATTCAGTGGTTATGTGTTATGAAAATAGAATACCTTCACCAATAAATCTGGTCATGAGGCCATTAAGCTTTTTCTGTTATGTAGCTAAGTGCCCGTGCTGTTCTTGTGTCAATGAAAGACCAAAAGGCAGGTGTTTATTCTTGTTTAATGTTTGATTACGATGAACCCGTAAGGATATTTTTAAAAATATACCGTCTAGATCTGCTTATATCAAAAAAAATTTCACTTGATTTTACATTTCTAATGTACATTCTTTCACAACTTAATGACAAACGTGTATTTTACTGTTTTTCGTTTTTAAATCATATTCTACGTCAAACCTTCGGTCATATTCATTATAAGGTTGTAGTAATATAAATGAATATATTTGGAATGATCACCAGTGTGAAAACTATCAACTAGAGACAAAATGACGTTGATTATTTATTATAAAAAGGTTCTAGTTTCATGCATACATATAAACCTTAGAATTGCAGAGTTGTCAGCATTAGTTTATCATGATGTTAAATAAATGTAGTAACAATTGGCAAAACATGATTGAATGACACTTTTTAAAAATTCTGACGATTAATTCCTAAAATTAATGTAAAACTAATATTACACTGACAAAACAGAGATAGTTCTTTTTATTGAACAAGTTATAACTGCATATTATTTTAAATTGTCATTCTAACCTATAGAATTTAAATTGAGTACTTTTAAAATGCATTATTACTTAAGAAATAATGAATGGAAGCCATGGATTTGTTGGAAATTTACACCTCAGAATAAAATTCGAATTTCACGACCCAGTCCATATACATGTACATTTATGATAAAAAATATATGGCTTCCATGATTATTTCGATTCTTATAAGACAAAAAACGGTCCCCAAAAAATCTGAAGCCAGGGTGAGAATGTCATGTGTTTGGCTTTTCTTTTATACTACTTGATGGATAAAGTTAAAACATGTTAATAAATCTGTAGATTACGTGATTTATTTCGTAAATAACTGCGAAATCAATGTGCTAAATTCTTTATATTCTCAAACACAACATTTGAAATTTTTAATTTATATGTTTTTCTCGTGAGCTACCGTCAAATCATAAGTTGACATTTCATAACTAAGGAGCCGCCATGTTGGCTTGCTGAAATCAGTAAATATCTGAATAATACAAAGGGACAGAAAATAAAACAATACCTACATGTACCTCAAAAATATATTTAAATGTAATATTATACGAATTTCGACGGTTCACGTAACGGAAAACCCTTCAACATTTGCATTTTCATTTGTATGACGGCATGTTTTGAAATGACTTCAATGCGCCAAAAGCATAAACGAACTTTCGAGGGATTTTATTTCATTTTGATTTTGTTTATTTTTCTGAGCTCTTGTGCATTATTTTTTTGTTGTTGACATAATTCGAAAAAGTATAAAAGTTCTGTAGTCTTTTTTTTCAATTGCAATTTTCAAAAGAATAAAATTGCCATAGCGTATGCAAAAAGGGTCCAATACATATGAATTTACGTGAGAGGTATAATGTAACATCCATTATTATGCATATCTCTGAGTCTGCGCTAAGTATAGATATATTATCGAGAATTTTATTACGGTGTTGTTTACAAATTGAAAGAAGCACGTAATAATAGAACTAAGGGTATATCATTGGTATTTAGTTTCATAGCGTTTCTTTTAGAATTTCGTATGAATTTTCTAATTTACTATCTATTTATATGTCGGGAATATTCAAACGTTTACTGTCGTTTATATTTTGTTTTTGCTTAGTATCGATCTAATTCATTATAAACACATTTATTTCAGGTTATACGGAGAAAATGTTGAAAAAGCAGAAAGACCTTGCAAAAGAGATAATAAGAATTGAAAATGGCGAAACTTAAAACTCAGAGCATTCAAAAAGGTTCAGCAGTGTCTCGACGCATGTTGTTTTCTTCACGTGTTCGTAAAATGTTTACACTTTTTTGGAATTTAAACCTTTATAGACTTATTGTCACAAAATATTAATCAACCTTTTTGACTTTCTTGGTGAATCGATATGTAACCGGTGTTAGATAAACTGACATCAATATAACTGTTAAGTGTCTTCAAATATCAGCCGTATGTGTACGAAAAGAAAAAGGAAAAGAAACGTGTGTACTGTAAGCTGGGTTAGTTCGAAAGCTTGGTGGTAACGTCCTACTTACATAGAACTAGGCTAGATAGAATCGTAAAGAAGTAACAGGACAGTTACTTACTAGCTATTAAACTTTAAAATGGGAATACTTAATTACGGTTTAGATTTGCAAAAGGTCAAGCTTTTCGTAGTTTGTTTATGTTTATGTTAATCTTAACAAATGCTTTAGATTTAAATCCGTTTTGTCAATTACTTAGCAACAACATATATAAAAAAGATTGGTATGATTGCCAATGAGGCAACTGTCAACAAAAGACTAAAATGATACAGACATTAACAGCTATAGGTCACCGTACGGCCTACAACAATAAGCAAAGCTCATACCGCATAGTCAGCTATAGATATGACAATGTAAAACAATTCAATAGTTATCAAAGGTACCAAGATTATAATTTAGTACGCCAGACGCGCGTTTCGTCTACATAAGACTCATCAGTGACGCTCATATCAAAATATGTATAAAGCCAAACCAGTACAAAGTTGAAGAGCATTTGGTAATCTATGCCTAAGTTTTTTTATTGAAAACAAAAGTTTTGTAAACGGGAAATTTATAAAAATGATCACATTATTGATATTCATGTCAACACCGAAGTGTTGACTACTGGGCTGATGATACCCTCGGGGACGAAACGTCCACCAGCAGTGGCATCGACCCAGTGGTGTAAATAGTTATCAAAGGTACCAGGATTTCACACGAGAAAACTAACGGAATTGTTTAAATAAAAATAAATAAACGAAAAACAAATATGTAACACATAAACAAACGACAACTACCGAATAACAGGCTCCTGACTTGGGACCAGCACATACATAAATAATGTGGTGGGGTTTAACATGTTAGCAGGATCCCAACCCTCCCCTTGCATGGGACAGTGGTATGACATTACACCATAAGAACGAACTATAAAAATAAACGTTTTAAAAAAAAACGATTTCGATTCCCCCAATTTTTTTTTAAATTTGTACATTTCCCTTTAATTTATCCATTATTTTGCACTTCAATACTAAATGTAATCTTTCAACTAACTTTAACGATGTACATGTCAGTCTGGCAAGTTTTATTTGACCTTGACCTAATTATCAAGGGTCATTGCCTAATGTTCATTTATTGTGTTTTTGACTGTTTTTCAGTTCAACTGTCTTTGGTTAATGGAAATATTTTACGATGCATATAAAGGCAACAGGGTTCATTGCTAAATTGTGTTTGTGTTTTGGTCTATTGTCTTAACTTTAATAAACTATTCAACTATATCTATATTTGATTTATGAATTTAAGAAAGGTGTGTGTGTCTATCTGACAGTTATGCTTTGACCTTTACTTACTTCATTTAATGTTTCATTGATCAATTTTCAGTTTTCCTGGTTAACTTTGTTTCCTAAATACTATTTTCATATACGCATTTGCATGTAGGGGCCAGTTGAACCACACCTCCGGGTTTGGTATTTTCTCGCTGTATTGAAGACAGATTGGTATTACTACCATTTCTTTTTTAATCAAATAATAAGTAAAATGTTTACAAAATTTCCTTTGTACATGTTCGTTTATTCTTTATACTTTAGTTTATTTATGATTAATCAAGACATGGTATATATTGGTCGTTCGCATTTTATGTGGACACATATCCATAGAATAACAGCCTTTTATGTGGTTTGATTTAATCATAATGTTTTTTTGTAACAAGTGAGAGTTTTAGTCTTATTGTCTACCTTCAAGGGCCTATAGACATACGATTTAAAACTTTAGAAGAGTCACATTTCCAATCAATCTGTTTTCCACTAACGAAATGAGGAACAGTTGAGTTTTTTTTTTCAATGAGGTGATATTTCGTAAAATATTTACTTCAAAAATATATCCGCATCATAGGTTTTTATGTACCCACTCTAGGAAATTATGACACGAAGTGCTTTCCTTGACTGTTTTTTTTTTGTCTGTCCGTCGCCATTATTTCTCACACTAACTTTAGTTTTCCCCGTCCAAATATGATGAAACTCAAACATAATTATAATGACCAAAACACGCAGACAGAGGTTGAATTTCTGCATTGAGTCGTGTATAACAGGAATAGAGTTATGGCTTTACAATAACAAAGCTTGAGCGGGGTATACATATACAAAGTTAATCTATGCAAAATAAAGAGAGAAATAAATGAATAAAGGTTGCAATTTTACAACACTACATCATCCGAACTTCGTCTCTCACAATTCTAGAAGTAACAATCATATAACATGTATAATGATAAAATGACACGGATTTTGAGTAATGTTATATAAGAATACAATGCACAAACTTTCAACAACAATCAATTTTCTCTCCCTTTTTTGTACAAAATTTATCATTTTTGAAAGCCGTACGATGACTATAGTTGTTAATTTCTTTGTCATTTGGTCTCTTGTGAAGAGTTGTCCTATTGGCAATCATACCACATCTTTTTTTTTATATAAACAAAAGTATCGAAAATAAAGTTCATCATTTCTCGCATTGAAAAACATAAAAACAATTAACAAAGTATTAAGTTTACGATAGCATTTATGTTGTACAACCACATAAAGGCTCATTCTTACTATAGAGAAACTGAACGCCAATGATAAATCTAACAAGAAACTCAAAGCTTTATCCCCCATCAAAACAAATTGCAGCGTATAAAAGAAACTGACAGGTGGATATATCAATAGTTATCAAAGGTACCAGGATTATAATTTAGTTCGCCAGACGCGCGTTTCGTCTACATAAGACTCATCAGTGACGCTTATATCAAAATAGTTATAAGCCAAACAAATACAAAGTTGAAGAGCATTGATGATTCAAAATTCCAAAAAGGTTGTGCCAAATACGGCTAAGGTAATCTATGCCTGGGATAAGAAAATTCTTAGTTTTTCGAAAAATTCAAAGTTTTGTAAACAGGAAATTTATAAAAATGACCAAATAATTGATGTTCATGTCCACACCGAAGTGCTGACTACTGGGCTGGTGATACCCTCGGTGACGAAACGTCCACCAGCAGAGGCATCGACCCATTGGTGTAAATAGTTATCAAAGGTACCAGGATTATAATATATATAAAAATATTTCAAACGTTTACTTTATGTATTTACAGTTACGGTAAGTGATTACAATTGTATAAGAGGATGTGGTATATGTGCCAATGAGAGAACTCTCCATCCAAGTCAAAGTAAACGTCGTTCCCACCTCAGGTGCTATTATTTTGATTTTGGGAGAGATATTTATTTCATAACTGTTCACGGTTTGCTACTTCAGTGTGCCATTAAGAGCAATCAATATAAAATACAACCAACTTCAAAAGCACAAAGATGAAATAATGTTTGACTATGTATCAATTGCCAGTTAGCAAAGTTTTGTGCAACGCTAGATCTGCGATATCTGTGAATATACAGATACTAATTTGCATTTTTTGTGGGTTATCGAAAATGTGTTTTTCACACTTTTTTACACAAAGAACCGACATGAAACATTTGTTTAACCACGCCACATTCTGTATGTATGTGCCTGTCATAAGTCAGGAGCCTGTATTTTAGTTGTTGTTAGATGCTGTGTTACATTCGTTCACTTTTTTTAACATAAAATAGGTCGTTATAGTTAGTTTTTCTCGTCTGATTTGGTTTACATTTGTCAATCCTGGGCTTTTACAGCTCACTATGCGGGATGGGTTTTGCTCATTGTTCAAGGCTGAAATTTAAATTATAGTTGTTCATTTCTGTGTCAATCGGCCTCTTGAGAAGAGTTGTCTCATTGGCAATCATACGCACATCTTCTTTTTTTCTATATTTAGAACTATACAAACCTCTTTATGCTGAGTAGCTGCTACAAAACATAAATAATAACGTTGAGAAGATTTTTATAAACATTACACTTAAACTTTTAGGCTTGTAAATTTATGACATTCTATTGATGCATGATTTTTTTTTTTGTGTCCTCTATTGTAGAATTAATGAATAATAAGCGCTTATTTCATATTATTAGTAATATTGAAAATTCTTGTAAGGTACACAATAGACTTCAATTATCATTAGTTTGGTCTTATTCGATGATTACTAGCTATTTCAATCAACAATAAAGGGGGATTATCGGGAAACTTTATCCCTCTACAGCGAAAGGCGATTATCTAGAAACTATATTCTTTACGGATGGCCGTAAGGTATAAAATAAGTATCAGTTCCGTTTTCTTTAGTTAATCCTGTTATTCCTGTCTCAGAAAAAAAGCGACATCTTGTTACTTTATTCTCTATCCCATGATGGAAGGTATATGCCACACAGAATTCATCATTAAAACATAACCTATAATATCCGTCTGGAGTATTTATATTTTTTGTGTCCGTATCCGATGACCGCTGAGCGCCCACAACAGTTGTGTCAACCATTATCATTCTACTTTTGATTTTTGATATGAACATCATTGTTTCCCATTCTTTATCTGTTTTATCAGTCTCGGCTCTTATTTTATACGACGTGTCAGAGTCATTCTTAAAGACATTATTAAACATATGACAGACCAGGTCAGCAGTGACACACAGCGGACATATTGTTATAGCTTCACAGTCACTCAGTTGAAGACACGTGTCGATGCACTGACGATTTGTTGAGACATTCTGTTCCTTAAAGTGTGCGAATAGTCTTGTTTTCTTCAAAACTAAACCTGGAGGTGGTATCTCACATGAATCTAGCTGCCCAAGATCTTTAAGATATTCACAGTATTCGGCATTATTCTTTTCAATGTTTAGTGATATTCTTTGATAGTTTACGTTTAAACCTGCCATATACGTTTCAGTGAATAAGTTGTCTATTGACTCTAGTTTATACTTCATAGGGACTGGGGTTTCCTTAACGGTAGTTGCCCACGTTGTTGCGTCGCCGTTTGCAGGAGGTGGCGCACCTATGGTAATGGTTTTCGTTTCAATATCTTTTGAAATTTTTTCGACTTTTTCTCTTTCTTCTTTTGCAATATTAAATCCTAAGCCGACATTAATCTTTGAAAAGATCTCACCAAAAAAGCCGAAATTAAACCCTTTTTGCTTTTCAGTAATAAATGTTGTAGTTTTCATTTTATGTTCAAATGTATATCTTGCTCCAAACGTAGTATAGATTTGAAAATAAGTCCCGTAAGTTTCAAAAAAATTAAAATAGATTTGTTGCTCGTCGGTTGCTGCAAGCTTATGTATCCATCTTATGAAAGAGTCGGAAGAGGGAGGAGCATCATCCGTCATAAGTTTACTGAAATAATAATTACATTCAGCAGTAGAAAGTATGAAAACTGACCTACTGGTCGATAATTCATTTGATGAATGCTGATACTCACCACTAGCTGTAAATGCTCCACTGGTTTTGGATTTTTTTGCCTCCTGACGATTTTGACGGTGGACTTGCTTTTACGATCGCTGAGATTGACAAAGATTCTATGTGTTCATATCTTGTTTGTATCATTTTAGAAGTAAAAGCCGTAATACAGGAAACATCCGGAACGATAACCAATCCTCTGGGAATAAAGTACCTACAATCTGAAGTCTGGAGGCCTTCACTATAATCTGCTTTAAAAATTGGCAAAGTTAACCCTGGGTCATGTCCTATATGAAGTGGATATCATTTTAAAATGTTATATCCAAAGAAAGCATAGTCCATATCGGGAAATGTCCGTTTGAATTGATTTCCATGACATTTCTGTAAGTGATCTTCATTACTCATACCTAAAAGATATGGTAGTATGCTTTTAAAATAACAATCGATCTTTTTTAAAGAAAAAAGTGCCCAAATAGCACAATGACATGAAGTTCAATGAAGCTATTTAAATCCAAATGATAACCTATACAATAATAAATCCTTCCTCTCCACTAAATAACACAAGAAATTAGTTTTCGACAAGCAGGTACTATATAAGTATAGTTTTCTAATTTTTGTGCAAATGATTAGTCGAAATTTGATTATGACCTCTAAATGTTTTGTTTTCTTCTGAATTTTCCTATTGTGACGTCATGAAAAAATGCGACCATGCCTGATGAAGAAAACTAGTATTTTAATGCAATGTTCTACCTCCGATGACTACAACATATCGAAAAAAATGCTCAAACGGAAGGCAATTTTAAATTCAGTTGTTACTTAATCTGAAAAGGATAATATATATAGAATTTGGCAAGTTGATATATTTAATATGCATAGTTTTCGCAATAAGAAATGCAAATTGAATCAGGGTCAATAAATTATGTTTTTATTCATGCCAGGATCACATTAATTATTTATGAAAACAATCTGGATCAATTGATTGAAGACAAAATATATCAATCATCCTGTCCCTTTGCAATTCAAATGAGACCCCACTGAGTAACCATTAGGGAGTCAATTGATAATATTATTTGATACTGCTGATCATATTTTAGTATTTGTAAAAATCTTGTATATAAATAAACTCATGTTAACCCCGCCAAATTCTGTATGCTTGTGTCTGTCCCATGTCAGAAGCCTGTACATTCAGTTGTTGTAGTAGGTTGATGTCTTTCATATCTAATGTTCGTTCATTTTTTGTACATGCATTATGCCGTCAGTTTTTTCGTTTGTTTACATTTGTCATTTCGGGGCCTTTTAAAGCTGACTATGCGGTATAGGTATTGCTCATTGCTGAAGGCCGTGCGGTGACCTATAATTGTAAATTTCTGTGTCATTTTGGTCTCTTGTGGAGTTTGTCTCATTGGCAATCATACCACATTTTCTTTTTTATATCATCATAGATACCAGGATTGAAATTTTATATTTGAGCCATACGATCGTTTCATCTACTAAAGACTCATTAGTGACGCTCAAATAAAAAAAATATTTAAAAAGCCAAATAAAGTACGAAGTGAAAGAACATTGAGGACACAAAATTCCAAAATAAATTGCCAAATACAGCTAAGGTTAACTATTCCTAAGGTATAAATGTCTTAGTATTTCAAAAAAAGTATTGTTGATCATTTTGATTGCTAACAGATTCTGCTGCCCTTATCATAGCTAATAAAATTAATATTAGAATGATGCTTCTAAAAAGCAGTTTGATAACTTCTATTCAAATGTCCAATAGGCTTCAACTGATTATATTTTAATTTGAGATGCTCGATTTTGTTGTCGGTAAATTTGAAGCAAAAGTGTACTTAATAATGTATGCTAAGGTCGACTCGCTATTATTTGGTTTTTTTTTTTTTATTTCGGAACTTTTCGTTCAAAGGCACGACTGTGCTCTTAGATATAACTAATGTCTGGCATTAGTAAAAATGCCATGAAATTATCAATACGTATGGTTTTGCATCATTTATCTTCTAGCTTCAGAGGACATGAAGGGCCAAAAAAAACTTGTTTTGCTTTTCAGCAGTTTTAAATGTTGTATGTACACTTCATTGTTTTTAGGGGTGGGCCTAGGTGGTCAAGGTCACATACGATTGCAATTTATCTACCGTATCAATATCATGTCAGCGCTACCTTCCACACGCGCCAAGTGCGTTCGATTCGGTTATGAATTGACTATGATTGTCATTTGTCCTGCAAATGATGAGTGGTCTTTCACAGGTAGTCCAGTTTCCTTAACCAATAATAATAAGCGGCTTGATATTGACTGTTGTACCCCTATTTTTGACATTTTTACTCTTTGAGTATGTTTGTTTTGTTCATGCATCGTTGACAATGTAATGGAATTTGATGCGACTGTCATACAAGTGAGAGGTTTAGCTAGCTATAAAACCAGGTTCAATCCACCATTTTCTACATTAGAAAATGCCTGTACCAAGTCAGGAATATGACAGTTGTTATCCATTCGTTTGATATGCTTGGACTTTTGATTTTGCCTTTTGATTTTTGATTTTCCTTTTTGAATTTTCCTCGGAGTTCAGTATTTTTGTGTTTTTACTTTTTACTACAACCAAGTCGATGTCAAGTTTCTTCCTAGAAGAAACTTTACTGCTGGTGGATTTTTCCCCGAGGGCATCATTAACTTGGTAGCTTTATGCATGATGAATACAAATAATACTAAGAACAAACCGGCTGGGACGTCGCCCGGGTTACCAAGGTCCCCTTTTGCTACACGGAACACTGTAGCATTTGATTTGTGTGTTCCACGGAATATCCTCCGGGATACCCCTGATTTGACGTACGTTCAGCCAGAAGGTAATTACTACTTTAAAAATTCAGATACTTTTCATAAATTAAAGCCATGTTCCGTTAATATTTTCGACTGTTTGAATACACCTGCTACAAGTGAATCAACACCTATCATTTCTTCTTGTAAACACAAAAAAGGAAAAAGGAGCACGTGTAAGACATGTGATATGTTAATCACGACTCCTGATTTCACCAGTAACTTAACAGGAAAAACGTATTATACTAAATCTTTCGAACCTCTGGACTGTTCCACGGACAATGTAGTGTATGGAATCGAATGTACTTTGTGTGGACTACTTTATGTTGGTGAAACTCGACAAACTTTACGTAAAAGGATGAATCAACACCGGTCTGATAATAAAGATCCGCAATTCAGGGTTCTTTATAACCACTTTAATCAACCGGACCATGATCCTTCGTTATCTATGAAAGTACGCATCATCGAGAAAATTTATCACCACACAAATAGTCCAGTACTTAGTACTCCTTTCCGAAAAGATAGAGAAAATTTCTGGATAAGGGAACTAGGTACTGCAATGCCATATGGTTGCAATGATAATGTCAAAGGAGTAGGAAATTTGTCAAGTCCAGCCTGCAGTGATGTTAATGTAATGAGTTTATTTAATACTACCTTACGAAACCAACGTAGTCATGGACAAAAACGTTACCATCGGCCTAATGTAAAAAAGTCTTCCAAATCGAGATCGGCCTCTGGAAGCTTTGATGACCTTCTTTCTCATCTGCATCATCCGTTAGGGTTACATTACATTAGAACTATTCTTTTTTCACTGCCGGTTAATTTTCTAAAATGTTTGAGAGATTATGCACTTGACAAAGGAGGTACTAATACATTTTCTCCAATATACAGACTTGTCAGTATAATTTGTGATGTAGCTCTTTTCCGTCTCTTTAAACCAGTAAGATCGGAACCTTTACATGAGGAAAAGAGGAAATTCCTTCCTATTCACTTTAACAATAGAGGAATTGATGCAATCAACATCAGCAACGTTCTACATCACAAGGAGGTAACATCTAAAATTCCTATTTATTTTCAAAATCAGTCTGTTCCTATTGTATCCTACAGTTACACCAAAACCATTGCACCCAAAATATTTAACTATAAACAAGCATTACAGGACCTTGATTTAGAACAATACCTAAATAAACCTCTGACATGTGACTGTTCCAACTCGCCTTACAATTACAGCCCCTCTGGCCATGTTATTACTGGGGATCTAAACATAATTCAACATGAAAATCTCCGAAAGGTGATTTCTCGTGGTCCTAAGTTTAGAGAACCCCAACACATCAATTGGAACCATAACTTCAAAATAATTATGGATTCCATTGAGAACTACGCCAGAGCATGGGCTAAGCGAGAAGAAGTTCAACTGGACACTTTGTCAGAATGGGTCAAAACAATCAGGTCTCTGATAAAACGTCGCATTCATAAGTTGAAAAACTGTGTGAATGATCGACCTAAGTCCATTTTCAGTGACAAAGAGGCTGTGAAATGTCTATCATCTCTTCAAGATAAGTATGTTGTTGTGCCTGCGGACAAAGCTTCAAATAATATTGTCTTTGTATGTAAATCGTATTACTACGAGTGTCTTATAAAAGAATTAGGAATAAATGAACACTCAGGTAATCCCACATACAAAAACATATTATTTGACAAGGATGAGATTTTGGCGAATCATAAGTCCTTCATGGCTTCTATGAACATTGCATTGAACAACAAATCGGAGGACTTACCTTGTTTGTATTGGATACCTAAACTTCACAAAATTCCGTACAAACAACGGTACATAGCCGGCTCATCTGCTTGTTCTACTAAAGAATTGTCCATTAGATTGACTAAAATTCTGTCCGCAGTTAAAGAGGGTCTTCAGATATACTGCGAAACTGTTTACTCACGTAGTGGTATTAACCATATGTGGATTCTGAAAAACTCTAAAGAACTTCTGGATAATTTTAAATCTCGGTCTTTTTCTGAAATTAGTTCTATTAAAACTTTTGATTTTTCAACCTTGTATACAACCATTCCCCATGTGAAATTGAAAACCCGTCTAAAAGAAATAATTCACAATGCTTTTCATCATAAAAATGGTAGCATACGCTATAAATTTATCACTTTGGGATACCACAAGGCATATTTTGTTAATAAGGAACAAAAGGGTAAAACATACTACACAGAGGAACAAGTGATTAGTATGCTGGAGTTTCTTATTGACAACATATTTGTTGAATTTGGAGGTAGACTTTTCCAACAAATTGTCGGCATTCCTATGGGAACGAACTGTGCGCCTCTCCTTGCCGACCTCTTCTTATTTTCATATGAATCGGAGTTCCTTCAGACACTTGTCAAAAACAAGAAGATCAAAGAAGCCAGGTTATTTAATTTCACTTTCAGATATATTGATGATGTTCTTTCCATTAACAATCCGAACTTTTCTGATTGGATTCCATTAATATACCCACCAGAACTAGAAATTAAAGAGACCACAGACACGGCTTCCTCTGCCTCATTTTTAGACTTATACCTCGAATTTGACATACACAGTCATCTCAGTACCAGAATCTATGACAAACGAGACGATTTTAATTTTGAAATTATCAATTTCCCCCACCTTAGTAGTAATATACCAACTTCACCTGCATATGGAATATACATTTCCCAACTTATTAGGTATTCAAGAGCTTGCAGCTCCTATTCAGACTTTGTAAAACGTCACCAGTGTCTGAGCAGAAAATTGATGAACCAGGGATATGTCAAAGAACGTCTCGTCCTTTTTTCTAAAAAAGTTCATCGGAAGATACCCAGAACTTGTTGATAAATATTCCGTATCAACTTCACAAATAATACAAGATGGTCTTGAAGTATAGATTTTGCGTACTGACGTTTGTTATCATCTTAATTACGTATTATAGTATTCTTTTATATGTCTTTTTTAGATATTCATTTGAAGTGACTCTGTGGTTATGTAAAACCACATACTTTGAACGGCAAAATTATTTCATTTATTGATATTACTTTTACTTAAGGATCTTGACATACTATGAATGACAAAACTATTTTATTCAATAAGACTACTTTTTCTGTTTAGTCTGTTTTTTATGATATACATTTGACGTGAAACTGTACTTATGTATCCCGTCATACTTTGAACCACACCATTGTTTTATTTATTATTATTACTTTTACTGTTAAATCTGGTTTTTGTTATATCTACTTTACGTGATTCTGCATTTATGTATGCCGTCATACGACAATATTATTTTTATGTCTACCTGTACGAATTTCAAACGCGCAATTTTACACCAGTAATGAAAACCTTCTATCATTTATGGGTAGACTTTACATAGATAAATTCAGCCGTATTTGACGTGAAACTGTACTTATGTATCCCGTCATACTTTGAACCACACCATTATTTTATCTATTATTTTTACTGTAAGTCTGTTTTTTGTTATATCTACTTTACGTGAGTCTGCATTTATGTATGCCGTCATACGACAAAATTATTTTTATGTCTACCTGTGCGAATTTCAAACGCGCAATTTTACACCAGTAATGAAAACCTTCTTTCATTTATGGGTAGACTTTACATAGATAAATTCAGCCGTATAGGAAAAGCAAAATGAGAATGTTGAATTTGATGTATGCCTTTTTGTGCTACTTTGTTACATTTGTTGTTTATGTAGTGATATTAAGATGATAACACAATATTGACTGTTGTACCCCTATTTTTGACATTTTTACTCTTTGAGTATGTTTGTTTTGTTCATGCATCGTTGACAATGTAATGGAATTTGATGCGACTGTCATACAAGTGAGAGGTTTAGCTAGCTATAAAACCAGGTTCAATCCACCATTTTCTACATTAGAAAATGCCTGTACCAAGTCAGGAATATGACAGTTGTTATCCATTCGTTTGATATGCTTGGACTTTTGATTTTGCCTTTTGATTTTTGATTTTCCTTTTTGAATTTTCCTCGGAGTTCAGTATTTTTGTGTTTTTACTTTGCATAATATTGCATACAATGCTGAAACACCAACAATCAGCAAATTCTAGTTATGCCTCTTCAATACATTGTAATTAAACAGGTTGACTACTTCACGTACTGTAAACCAACGTTTTAAAGCGGATATTTTATTTCGCGTTTATCCCTACTAGCCCATTTTTTTAACTCGCGAAAGACGTAAAAAATTAATTGCTCGCGAAAATGCGTCAGCTTACAGTATATACAACAATTGCCATCATTCATGCTATGTCTAACACATACAGACAAACACACAACAGCAAGATGAGCATTTCAATCAATAAGGCAAATATTTAGGTTTAATCACTGCACCATTAATTAATCTCCCTTCATTTATATCCTTAACAAATCAAAACAAATCTTTCCACGTGTTATCACAAACAAAGACATATTTCAACATGCGTTCTGCATTAACATAGAGACATCTAGCTACACGATCGAAAAGGGAGGTAAAAACCAAATATAACATGGTATAGGAGTGCAATGAAAGGAACATTCAAAAAGAATGTCGTTCATCGAATGGAAAAATCAAGCTCAAACACATCATACGAACAGAAAAAATGCCATATTCTTGATGCGGTACAGGCATTTTCTTATGTAGAACATTGTAGAATAACAGGGTTTAAGCTATCTAAATCTTTTTTGCAACAATTTGACAGTCACATAGAATTCCATGGTTTGACAACAATGTGTGAGGAAGACAAACACACAAAGTTAAGAAAATTGCAATCAAACTGTTGATAAGCGGAAATGCTCTCAGCGTTGCAAATAGGAATGGAACTATTTTCTGAAAAAAACATCATTCTAGAAACTAAACACTAGACAGGCACTTACCGACATTTAAGTCCATGCTGGCTGGCAGTTTTTTCCGCATTACTTTGTTGTTCTACATTTTTCTTTATTTCACTACAAATGAAAGACCATGAAACGTGTCAGGATAAACAAAAAAAAAACAGAGGCCTTACAACGAAAAAATTACATGTACTTTGGCATATGTGTCCTCAAAATCATGATCCCAAAAGTAACTAAACGCCATCACAAATTTTATAAGAAAGACCATAACTCGAATATGCAGTATGAACAACAATGATGTATCTGCAGATTCTGCACTTTGAGAAAGAAAACAAAATCTAAGCCTGGTTTTTTACTTTGACTGTTAGTGAAATACGAAATTTTGCAATATGTCATTCGGTCAATTTTTTAGTGACAAAAATGTTTCGATTCTGATTCACATTGGTATTTGGGTCAGAAAAGCGGAGAAACAAAGTAACACAGGACGTTCAAAGTTCATTCGCGAAGATTACTCCCATTAAAATTTTCACTTCCTAAAAGGTCCACTAAAGACCTTCAAGCAGTTGTTATTATATAAAATCAACTATGAAGACACTGTTACTTTGTTCTATTGATGATTGTTGTTGACCTTTAATCACACACCTTAATTTAAAGTGTCATTTAGGTGTCGTGATATCCTTGCTCTAAGTACTTACTTTGTTTGAGAAATGGAATAAGCTATATAACATGCCAATACCAGTCCGACACCTCCAAGGACAATCTTTATCAATTTGTAAAGCTTCTGGAATAAATAATAAAATTTGATAGTTTTAGATGGCAGTCAGCTATGTAATGACCTCAACCATGTTATCTAAATTAATCTATAGATTCGAACTTTTTTTCTAGTTGTATTAGCCAGGAAGTATCTAATTGGCCGTTTTAAAATCTAAAGAATAATGGGTAATTTCATTGTTCGTACTCTAAAATGAAAATAACGTCACGTCTGTGATTGAATTTCCATCGTTTATGACATTATTTACCAATCACGACGTTTTGGTGTACGCGCCAGAATGCATTAGATTCTGAAATGGCCAATAACAGGACACAATCTTTCGATTGTTTTTTACATGTGGATAAGTTTCTTGGATTTAAAAGAAATCAAACTGATCTTCAAATACCTGAATAATAGGATACAATGGATACAAAAGAAGTTAACTCTGTTGTCTTAAAATTGTTTCTATCTAAGGTAGAGCTGATAGTGCAATTCGGGAGTAAAGAAGATTGGTCGACACGATGTATAAATCGTGCGTCAAAATATAGTGATACGTTTATCTGGACTATTACCCTGTGACTAATACGTTAAAACTCAAACTCAGCGTGTGAATCTAGTACAAAGAAGGGTGTAAGTTTATACCATATTAACATGTCTTCAACATTATAGACATGTAATTTTTGCCACGGCAAATGAAACACAAAAAAATCGGCGTTATTAACATTTTCATCTTGGACGAGCATCGAGAAGATAATATCAAGATTACCTTCTACATTAAATGCAAAAGTTCAAAGTTTTACCTTTTTAATTCCACCATGCTGTTTCTCGCTATGTAGTGGTAAATTTGATGACGTTGCTTCCATGTCTTCACCGTCTTTATATATTGAACAAAAAGTAATATGATTTTAACAAAAAAAAAATGTGCTTGTCACACACAACGTTAATTCAGTGTCCATCTGTTTTAATATTCAGAATCCACGGTATAGATTACTTTTGTCGTGTTTGGTGCACTATTTTGGAATTCAAATATTTTTGAGGAATGACTGTAATATTTTTTCTGTCTATGAAGAAATGACATAAAAAATTTGGTGCACACTGAGTAACGCGCGTAGCGGGTTATTTAACAGTGTGCACCACATTTGTTTATGTTATTTCGAATAGACTGGCAAAATATTACAGTCCTTCTTCAAAAATATTTGATAAATATGAGTTATTTGTAAAAAAAAATTATTTATAAAACAAAAATGACAGACAATTTAACAAAAAAAAACAGCTTGTGTTTATCTTTTAAAATGAAAAAAAGTTTTTCTTTCGAAAGAAATAGTACGTCCACAAATCCCAAATTTGTGCATATATCTGAAATTTCTACCTCCTTTTACTCAAAAAGTAGCATATGAAGGTATGTATTCTATTACATAGTTGATTTAATCAGGTTAAAAAAAAGCCAAATTGTAAATGTTCATCAAAATTTCAATATGGAATCAAAACTGTATCGTATCTTAAAAATGAGCCAAAAAAATGTTACAAGCATTTTTCTATGATTCAATACGGATTCAAAATTATATTGGTGTAACTGTATAGTAAATAAGGATAGGTCTACAATATAAACATAGAATGGACACTTTTTTCTGGATCATTGAAAAATACAGGTGAAAATACTTGTCAAAATAGGCGCAATTTGGGTACTCTCACGTTAATTAACAATTTTGCTGGAGGTTGTGTTTGAAAAAGTGGTAGCCTGTTTCTATTGACTTTTATCAAATGCAGACAGGCTTCAAAGATAGACCATCGTGACGAAGCGATGTTTCCCTCTCTTGTTTGGCAACCAAAGCTATCGTTTTTGAGAAGTTTATTTTCTTTATTTTCAAGGTTGTACATTGGTTATCAAATATGACACGATCCGTTTAGGTACAAAAGCTGACATTCTGTCAAAATGTATAAAAATTTGTCGCCTCGAACTGTAGTATCTTCCCTCAATCTAGGTGGATCTGTAGTTGTTAACATGCGTAAACCAACTAATGTTTAAACATTTAATGAATACACTTTCAATATGTCTATAGTTATCAAAGGTATCAGGCTAATAATTTGAAACGCTAGACGCGTGTTTCGTCTACTTAAAACTCATCAGTGACGCTCAGATAGTTAAAAAGCCAAACAAGTAGAAGGTGGGAGAGCATCGAGGACCCAAAATTCCAAAATAGTGCACCAAACACGACTAAGGTAATCTATACCGTGTATTCTGAATATTAAAACAGATGGACACTGAATTAACGTTGTGTGTGACAAGCAAGTACATTGACAATTGTATTTTATAAGCGTCTTCTCATAGTAAAGGAAATTGAAGGCGAGTACAAGATGAATTTAATGTTCCAGAAAACTTGCAAGAGATATATACTGCAGAACACAGCTATGAATTATTTAGGTCGTGTTCACTTGAGGAATTTTGTAGCATACATTTAAAACTACACAGAAAGGACATAACAGAGCATTGCTCTGAACAAGTGATCATAAGATGATGTTGTGTTGTCTTTCTATTGTTTCAACAGATTGCAGATTGAATGGTTGTGGATAGGTTTTGGAAAGAACTTTCGATGTATTTCAGTTCATGGAGTACATGACTTGTATGTCTTGCTCTAGAACTATTGAAATCAAAAATTTCATTTCAAGAGATGCACTACTACAACATTCGAAACGTGTAGCTGACTAAAGTTATTTGGGGTTGATTATTTTTAAAATTACAAATCCTGGTTATGCCATCACCAGATTTATTTGATTAGGAAAAACTAAGATGACGGCTTGCAAAAGCTACAATGTATTGGCATGAGCTCATCCACTGTTGCTGTAAGAATGTTGAGG
Source organism: Mytilus galloprovincialis (assembly GCA_037788925.1). Lineage (NCBI taxonomy): Eukaryota > Metazoa > Mollusca > Bivalvia > Mytilida > Mytilidae > Mytilus > Mytilus galloprovincialis. The sequence goes on from CM075341.1 coordinate 23,309,305, forward strand.
GACATATAGATGCTTGAAAGCAGTATTAAAATGTAGGCATTATGTAAACGCTCACCAGTCTGTTAATGAAAAACTGATTTCGACTGTCTCTGCTATGACTATAGGACATTGAACAAATACCTGCTTTAACTAAAAGACGTTGAACATGTTCCTACTGTAACACAGTGGAATTAAACACGTACCTGCTTTAAATTAAGTACATCCATCAAGTACCTGCTATAACTATAGGACATTCGACAAGTCCTTTCTATTATAATAGATATGCAATAGGGCATTTAGTAAGTTTCTTCTACTATAACAGGAAATTCAACACATATAAAAATGAAATTCAAAATTGAAATATACGTTATATTTATTATGCGATCGGTCTTTTTCCTCGTGATCGAAAGTGAAGTATTATATAAACGTATTTTAATTCGGTCATTTACAATTTTAGTACACTAAAAAGATATATAAGGTACGATAAGGCCCGTTTTGGCCCCCTATTTTCTCATTTTTCAAATTCTGTTTTGGAAAGCTACTTATCACGTTAAAATATTCCCTTAGGTTTAAAGTTTGTTTGGCTGAACTTCAAAATCACTAATTTCTGAAAAGTTTGGGGGTTAAAGGGCACCAAAGAACGCCCTAAGAAGAGAAACTTACGATTTTTGGCAATTGTTTCTTAAAATTTAATAGGGTGTGCCTACGTGACCTGGAAAAAATTACTTATTATATTATTCAGACAATAAAAACAGTGCTAATGGCATTCGAATAAAAAATTCCTGTGTCACGTTGGCGCAGGCACTTAAAGAATAACAAAATGTTGTAAATAACACCTAAAAAGAGAATAATAATTACAATATTTGAATAACTTGACAAAGAGTTTACCCCCACCCCACCCCAAAGCTCACCAGTTGCTAAAATAAGTGGTTTTGAATTTCATCCTAACAAACTCCAATAACTAGGGAATATTTTAACATAAGAAGTAGTTTTCAACAAGAATGTGTCCAAAGTACACGGATGCCCCACTCACACTATCATTTTCCATGTTCAATGGACCATGAAATTGGATAAAAAATATAATTAGGCATTAAAATTAGAAAGATAATATCATAGGGAACATGTGTACTAAGTATCAAGTTGATTGGACTTCAACTTCATCAAAAACTACCTTGACCAAAAACTTTAACCTGAAAAACTTTAACCTGAAACATGCACTTTCATTTTCTATGTTCAGTGGACCGTGAAATTGGGGTCAAAAGTTTAATTTGGCTATAAAATTAGAAAGATCATATCATAAGGAACATGTGTACTAAGTTTCAAGTTGATTGGACTTCAACTTCATCAAAAACTACCTTGACCAAAAACTTTAACCTGAAAAACTTTAACCTGAAACATGCACTTTCATTTTCTATGTTCAGTGGACCGTGAAAATGGGGTTAAATCTCTAATTTGGAATTAAAATTAGAAAGATCATATCATACAGAACATATATACTAAGTTTCAAGTTGATTAGACTTCAACTTCATCAAAAACTACCTCGACCAAAAACTTTAACCTGAAGCGGGACAGACGGACGAACGGACGAACGAACGGACGAACGAACAGACGGACGAACGGACGCACAGACCAGAAAACATAATGCCCATAAATGGGGCATAAAAACAGAATTTGAAAAATAAGAAAATAGGAGGGTGCGGGGGGGGGGGGGGGGGGGCAAAAACAGGCCTTATCGTACCTTGTCCTTTCACGCTAACTCTCTTGGCAAGAACACAGTCATGATGAAAAGATTGTTTGATTTGAACGATAAAATTCAAATCAAACACAACCTTATTAGTGACATGAAGTATAATTTAGTGATAAGAAAACCAATTTAACGTAGAAAATATAACTAAAATTCGGCATGTATGTATGTATTTACGAAGATCCCTCCGTGATCGGAGCACCCCTCGATTGCTGCGAGGGTACAGTGGAATCCGTGTACACTCCCTATCAGGATTAATGGAGATGTATCACTAACTTATATACAACCCACCACCAGGACAATCCCCAACCCAACACAGAGGGAGTGTTAGGAGACACAGGGAAGTCTGTTATTATGGTGGAGGAAACCGAAGAACTCGGGGGAAACCACCGTGCTTCTCGGCGGAAAGAGACAAACCGATGAGATATCTATAGATTGATCTCCAGGTCAAAGTTGGGGACCACTTTGACCAACCAAGGCCCCCAAAGTACGTATTATAGTTTAATCTCCAGTCTAGGTCTCAGAGATGTGTGTGGGAGGGTGAAAATTACCCTACTAATGGTACTAAATTTCCAGCGCCCCGAGTCAGGATCGAACAGGGACTTTCAGCACTGTAGCCATCGGGGTTTTTTTTCTCTTGATAAAATTTTATTCAAATATGTACAATGATACATTCACCAGACAGTACCTGGTGTCATAAACAGACAGTTACATAATATAGTCAGTTACAAACATAGCAATTCAATGTATTATGCCTCGTTCATACGTACCTTTAATTCGAATTGAATTCGAATCGAATTCGCTAATTGCGTTCACACACTCTTCTTTTTTAATTCGAATTAATTCGAATTGGCGAATTCGCGAATTCGAATTAACTAATTCGCATTAGAAATACGTTTTTTGTTAATCCGAATTAAAAGTTAAAGTCGTTAGGACAGTAGAGCGAATTTGACGCGCATTCCAATTAGAATTAGAATTGACGTTAGGACGTTAAACGTTTCCCATGCAAATTAAACTAATTCGAATTTCTTAAGGCGAATCGAATTCGAATTAAGTGTAAACTCAGTATAAAAGTTAAATGATCAAGGTTATAAAGAGTAAAAAAATTTGGTTAAAAAAATTGTGTTGTCAATTTTTTCATTTTTTTTTGGGGGGGGGGATAATGTGTAGGCGTGTGCCTATAGTGCCATACGGGAAATTGGCCCATTTTTGAATTTCATATGCTTCAATTGTTTGATACATTCAACACCCAGAATGTTCTTCAGTACCATAATTTTTTGTATTAGTGAGTGCTTGCATCTCTTATATCCCAGTGAATTTGAAATTAAGGTTACCATATCGAAATTGACCAGTTGCTTAGCTAGATATCTGATCATATTCAGCCTGCCTTTATATCAAGTTACAGTGCAAATTTCCCGTTAATACCTCAGTTGGCATTTCTTGCTGAATTTTCACATTGCATTCATTGTCAGTTTGTACTCGTCCTGAAAGGCATGAACTATTTATGAGCTATTTAATACTATTTTCCCCTATAGATATAATAATTCATCAAAAACGTAACGATAAAGCTTACCTATTGGTAAAATCCCATATATATAGGCAGTAACTAACCAACTGTCCAATTGCATGCAGTAGTTAGTGATGAAGAAGTGTATGTATATTTAAATCATTTTCAAAAGTTAATAGTGGCAAATTTCAACATATTATCATATGTGGATGTTAGGATTACTTCTAGGAAAGTGATACCATCGGGGACCAAAAGTCCTATTGCAGAGTTTCATAAGTCATTTGAGATTATGACACGGTGATGACTGCAGTACCCCTATTTTGACCTGTTATATCAGTTTTATTCATGCATCGTTGTAAATATAATGGAATTTGATGCGATTGTCATACAAATGTGAGTTCAGCGCTATAAAACCAGGTTCAATCAACCCTTTTCTACATTTGGAAATGCCTGTACCTACGAATATGACAGTTGTAATCCATTCGTTTGTCATTTGATTTTGCCATTTGATTAGGGACTTTCCGTTTTAAATTTTCCTCGGAGTTCAGTACTTTTTTTATTTTATTTTCATCAGCTGATTTTCAAGAAATGAACGAGTTATATTTACATCAACCAAAATTAATAATAACTTTATACAAGATGTACTCTAGATGTTTGGATGATCTTTTTCCATTGCATCATCTACATGACCGTATATATAAAATATATAAATATGGACATTTTGATAAATTGATAAAAATGTGTTATTACAAAGGACGAGTCCTTTATCTCCGTTCAAAAAAAGCACAGTTATGGTTTACGAAATAAGGTATGAAGCATCAGCGGACATAGCCAGTGCCAAGAAAAGAAAATTGGAAGAAGCTGGGGAAGTTATTGGAGAGAAAGCACTAACTTATATAGATAAAAACAGTAGACCGAGAACATTAGTCCTTGAAGATCTTGTACGACTGGATCTTCAAGGACTATTTAACATACCTGATGGAAAAAGGAATGCCAATCTGCAAATCCAACTAAATTAACCAAGATATTGTTACGGCCAGAAATCGCCTTTAAATTGTAGCCAACAAAAGACACAAATCAATAATAAAATTTAACAATATTTATTATACAAAAGTTTACAAGAAGTATTACACAAATATTACTGTCAACTTAACTGTCAAAATATGAGTCCAATCTTTTATCTTTATCTGTATCCGGATATCTTTTGGAATCCAACCTGAATATTACGGTCACAATCCAGTATGATGTTGTTTGCAGAATAAAAATGTCAATCCAAATGCTATGAATATTAATGTCTATCGATGTCCAAGTCCAAATCCAAGAGTAAGAGTGAGAGTTTAACTTTAGTGTCTGTATATATATAGTTGTCTTGGAAGATTCTAGAACAGTCTATAATGGAACATCCTGGAAAGTTACAACGGAAGTTTCTAGTAAAATGTAGAAGTTTATATAACGCATCTTTTATTAGGATCATTCTGGAAAGTTCCAATCATTCTGTAATTGTTCCAGTGATTTCTAAACTGCACAGTTCTAAGATTATTCTGTAAACAACTATCAGGCCACACAACACAAATCAGGCCAACATAAATAAATACAATAATTACAATATCATAACACCTCCCCCCTTAAAAGAAGTTTTAGTGTAACAAAAACTTATCATGAATAATATGAACAAAAATACATAGTATATACAAAGTGTTTTAATAAGCTCTAGATAAAGCATCTGCTATTACATTATCTTTACCCTTAATATGTTTTACAATTACATCATATTCCTGTAACAATAAACTCCACCTAGTCAACCTCTGATTCTTGTTTCTCATTTTATGTATGAAGGTGAGAGGATTATGATCAGTACAAACAAGAATAGGATATACAGTGGGATTCAAATATACATCAAAATGTTGAAGTGCTGACAACATTGCAAAACACTCTTTTTCAATAGTTGAATAATTTTTCTGATGTTTATCTAATTTCTTAGAAAAATATGATATAGGTTTCTCAACATTATCATCTGTCTCTTGATATAAAACAGCTCCAATTCCTACATCGCTTGCATCAACGGCAAGTTTAAATTATTTTTCAAAGTCTGGAGTAATCAGAACTGGACTATTAATTAAAAGTGATTTGCTATTTTCAAAAGCGTTTTGACAATTTTCACTCCAAATAATTTAGAATCTTTTCGTAAAAGATGAGTCAATGGTTGAACCACAGTAGCAAAATTTGAACAAAATTTTCGGTAAAATCCAATCATGCCTAAATATCTCATAAGTTGTTTTCTATTTGTAGGAGGAGGAAATTTGGAAATAGCTTCCACTTTAGCCATAATAGGTTTCACTTGACCTTGGCCAACTGTATGCCCTAAATAATCAACAGTGGCCTGACAAAATTCACTTTTACCAAGATTAACAGTCAAATTTGATTGTGACAATCTATCAAAAGTATCATACAAATGAGTTAAATGCTGTTCCCAGCTATCACTACATACAATTAGATCATCAATATAAGCATAACAACAGTTTAAATCTTTTATAACATTATTGATCATTCTTTGAAATGTAGCTGGTGCACTTTTCATGCCAAACGGCATTACAGTATATTGAAATAAGCCATCTGGTGTAACAAAAGCTGATATTTCACGAGCTCTCTGTGTCAATGGAACTTGCCAATAACCTTTCAACAAATCAAATTTGCTCACAAATTTTGCTTGACCAATGTTGTCAATACAATCGTCTATCCTTGGAATCGGATAGGAATCAGATTTTGAGACTGAATTTACTTTTCTGAAATCAGTCACGAAACGAAAGGTTTTATCTGGTTTTGGCACAAGGAGACAAGGAGAGCTCCATTCACTGTTACTCGGCTCAATAATATCATTGTCAAGCATATATTTAATTTCTTTTCTCATAGCTTCAAGTTTGAGTGGATTGAGCCGGTAAGGATGTTGCTTAATTGGAGAAGCATCTCCTACATCAACATCATGACAAACAGCAGTGGTTTTGTTTGGCACATCTGGAAAAAGATTTTTAAAAGAAAATACCAAAGCTTTTATTTCTTCTCTACGATCAAAAGACAGATGTGCAAGTTTTGAATCTAAATTTGACAAAATTTCTGAATTTTTCATTCTAACTGTCTCTTCCATAGTTTTAGAACTAAAAGGTGGTTCAATTACATCTGGTTTGTCATGATTGTTCTCAAATTTAACCATGCCTAAAGTGGCAACTGGTTTACTCTCACATTCATTAGTACGCTCAAAATATGGTTTTAACATATTAATATGACACACTCTGTTTTGTTTACGCCGACCTGGAGTTTTTACAATATAATTCAAATCATTGATTTTACTCTCTATTGTATAAGGACCACAATATTTAGCCTGTAAAGGATGTCCAGGGACTGGCAAAAATACAAGTACCTTATCACCAGGCTCAAAAACTCTATCCCTGGCATCTTTATCATACCAAACTTTCATCTTGCTCTGTACATTTTTTAATTTTTTCTGAGCAATTTGACAAGCAGTATACAATTTTTCTTTAAATCTAGATACATAGTCTAAAAGATTCAAGTCGGTATGTTCAGTAAGCCACTTTTCTTTAATCAATTTTAACGGCCCCCTTACAGTATGGCCAAAAACCAACTCAAAGGGACTAAATCCAAGCGATTCTTGAACAGCCTCTCGGACTGCAAAAAGTAGAAAGTGAACTCCATCATCCCAGTCTCTGTCAAATTGAAGACAAAAAGTTCTAATCATGTTCTTCAATGTTTGATGAAAACGTTCTAAGGCACCTTGAGATTCTGGATGGTACGCACTTGATCTATACTGAGCAATCCCTAACTGGTACACGACTTGCTGAAATAGACCTGACATGAAATTTGATCCCTGGTCGGACTGTATAGACTTAGGAAGTCCTACCAACGTAAAAAATTTGAAAAGAGCTTTGACAATAGTAGGTGTCTTGATATTTCTTAACGGAATAGCCTGAGGAAAGCGTGTGGATGTACACATGATTGTCAATAAATACGCATTTCCAGTTTTGGTCTTTGGTAAAGGTCCAACGCAGTCAATTAGAACTCTGCTGAAAGGTTCGTCAAAGGCTGGAATAGGCAGAAGTGGTGCTGGTGGTATTTTCTGGTTAGGCTTACCAACAACCTGGCATATATGGCATGATTTGCAGTATTCTGCGACATCATTTCGAAGTCTGGGCCAGTAGAAATGCTGCAAGATCTTAAGGCAAGTCTTCCTTATACCTAAGTGTCCAGCCAAGGGGGTGTCATGGGCAAGACCAATAATTTCTTGCCTATAAACTTTAGGCACCACCACTTGGTATACCACTCTCCATTCCTCCTCTGGGGTAGCATCAGGAGGCCTCCACTTCCTCATTAAAATGCCGTCCTGATGGTAATAGCATTCGGCCACTTTGTCTGCTTCCTCCTGTGGTTGAGCCCGCTGGTTGAGCTGAAGAACCTCAGGGTCTTTATGTTGTTCTTCGAATAAATTCTTTCGGTCTAATGAATGGCTGTTTACGTTTGGCCATGGCATAATAACATTCTTGTTAACACTAGGTGGTCTTATTATGGCCTTTTCTGAGCTACCAGGACCTTCAATGTCGGCTAGGAAAGTGTCAGAAAGGTCCATGTAATCAAACTGGTCTTCTTGCAAATTCTCATCTTGTTGTTTTCTAGCCATCGCCCTAGTAACAACACAAGCTGGATACAATTCAGCATCATCTTCAGGTGATTTAACATCCACCACGGGTTCACTGGTAACAATTGGTTCAGCAACCACTTTGTTCCTAGCTAGATCATTTCCTAGCAATAATGTAACACCCTCTACAGGGAGATTAGGACGAACACCTACAATAACTGGTCCAGTTATCAAATCTGACTTCAGATAAATACGATGGAGAGGAACATCTATACAACCTAACTCTACACCTTGTAACAAAACGGAGGCACCAACAGAAGTCTTATCGGACAAAGGCAACACACCTTCTAACAATAAAGACTGAGAAGCTCCAGTGTCCCGTAAAATCTTAATAGGCTGAAGAGTGGTATCATCAACAATAGAAATAAACCCATCAGACATAAAGGGTTTATATTCCTCCATGTAATCACAAAAACTGGACTTAAAAGCCTGACTCGCAGGACATTCCAACGTACTGGTAATAAAAGGTGTCGTACACGCACTGGACTTCGGCTTATTATCTCGTTCATTCTTCTTCTGGAGTCTAAAACAATCAGCCATCAGGTGACCATTCTTCTTACAATAAGCACAAATCAGTGACTTCTTCTCAAAAGTATCAAATTTTGGACTAGACATATTATAACTGGACTGATTCTTATTCTGTGCAACAGGCTTACTATCAGTACGCTCAGTGCTTTGATTTTTGTAATTTCCACTTGAAGTATTAACATTTTGACCCTTGAAACTTCTTTTATGTGAAAGGGTATAATTATCTGAAATTACAGCTGCATCATGTATTGTCCCAACAGTTTTGTCGTCTAAATGTGTTTTTAAGTCTAAATGAACACATTGTTTGAACTCTTCGAATAACATCAATTGTCTTAGGTTATCAAAATTGTTATCTGTTTTCTTTGAAGTAAGCCATTTATCAAATAGATCTTCTTTTTCCCGAGCAAATTCCACATAGGTTTGCGAATCAAACTATTTATAAGATCTAAATTTCTGTTTATATGCTTCTGGTACTAACTCATAAGCTTTCAAAACTTCCTGTTTCACCGTGTCATAATCGGAACTTTTTTCTGATGGAAGTGCGGAGTATATTTCAGCGGCCTTGCCCTCAAAAACACTTTGTAGCATTGTAGTCCAATATGGCTTTGGCCAATTCAAATTATGAGCAATTTTCTCAAACTGTGGAAAATATTTATCGACTGTTTTTTCGCAAAATCTGGGAACCAAACGTATATTTTTTGCTGCATCAAAATATTCTGATTTCTGCTGGACTTTAGTGTTGCTTTCTTCTTTGACCATTTCAATTTTCAGTTTCTCCATCTCTAGTCTTTCCCTCATTTCAAGTTCTGCCTGTTTTAACTTAAATTCATCTTCTTTTTCTTTTATTTTTCCATTTCCAACCTTTCCTTCATTTCCAGTTCTTTTAATTTAAGTTCATGTTCTAATGCAAGCTGTTTTAATTTGATAGCGTCAACAGTTTCGACCTTAAACTCAAGAGCCTCTTCACCTAAAATTTCTGCGTCAACTAATTTGTCTATTACCAAATTTTTTATAATTTGTTTTCTCATAGATACTTTAAAAACTAATTTGAGATGTTTAGCAAGCAACACTAATTCCTCTTTCTTTAAATTATCAAAACTCTCCAGGTCTGGCGTTTTCAAAAATTTACCGGCATCAAATGCCATTTTGTAGAATTTTGTTGGTTAGTTCTTATAAAAATACTGAATAAATTTTGAAAAATATATTTTCAGTCTCCCGGACGAGCCCCCAATTTCTGTTACGGCCAGAAATCGCCTTTAAATTGTAGCCAACAAAAGACACAAATCAATAATAAAATTTAACAATATTTATTATACAACAGTTTACAAGAAGTATTACACAAATATTACTGTCAACTTAACTGTCAAAATATGAGTCCAATCTTTTATCTTTATCTGTATCCTGATATCTTTTGGAATCCAATCTGAATATTACGGTCACAATCCAGTATGATGTTGTTTGCAGAATAAAAATGTCAATCCAAATGCTATGAATATTAATGTCTATCGATGTCCAAGTCCAAATCCAAGAGTAAGAGTGAGAGTTTAACTTTAGTGTCTGTATATATATAGTTGTCTTGGAAGATTCTAGAACAGTCTATAATGGAACATCCTGGAAAGTTACAACGGAAGTTTCTAGTAAAATGTAGAAGTTTATATAACGCATCTTTTATTAGGATCATTCTGGAAAGTTCCAATCATTCTGTAATTGTTCCAGTGATTTCTAAACTGCACAGTTCGAAGATTATTCTGTAAACAACTATCAGGCCACACAACACAAATCAGGCCAACATAAATAAATACAATAATTACAATATCATAACAATATAATGAACTTGAAGAACAATTAGAAGAGCTTCAGAAAACTGAAGATGATCAAGCGGGAGCAACAGCAGAAGTTAATAACCCAAAAGTACAACGATAGCAATCGTTCTTATGCCAGCTGATGAAAATATCTCAAAGCAAGCTTTTGGGGGACGTCTTAATAATCGAGAAAAGGTAATTATTGAAGAACAATGCAACGAGAAAATTCAGCACCCGGTGGGCCTAAGCTGGCCAAGATGAATACATGTCGTATATGCTAGTTCTAAATTACTTTCGTATACAGAGTAAACTGTCCATACTTTACTAGACTGAGTGATAATTGTCAGTTTGCTTAAGACAATGATTGAAGCAGTTCGGTTATGAGTTATGAACGAGAAAGTAGGAGTAGCTTTTCATGTACAGATTGATTGATTGGTGTATACTTTACATTTAGTGGCAAATATTCCATGCATTTTCAAGAACAGTTTAGATTTAGAATAAAAAAAATATAATGTAATTTGTGTTTGTTATCTCATGGGAATAAGGATATATTAACTGTATGTAGTCCAATACGAATGATATTTGTTTTTATTCAATCACATCAACAACCCACTTTCTATATACAATTTTAATCCTGGTATCTATAATGAGTTTATTTACAACCACTAGGTCGATGCCACTGCTGGCGTAGTTTTAGTTTCCAGAGGGTATCGCCTGCCCGGTAGTCAGCACTTCTGTGTTGACTTGACGTATCATTGGTATGTTCATAATTATAAGCTAACTGTTAACAAAACTTTTAATTTTTGAAATATTAAGCCTTTTCTTCTTCAGTAATAGATTACGTTAGCTGTATTTGGCAAAACTTTTATGAATTTAGGTCATCAATGCTCTTCAACTTCGTACTTTTTTTTGACATTCTTAACATGTTTTGATTCGAATCTTTTATAGACGAAACGCACGTATGGCGTAAATATTAAATTTCAATCCTGGTATTTATGATAAGTTTATCTACAACCCACTTTCCATTGAATGACATTTGTCTGTTTATTATATGAGCTACGTCAGATAGAAATCGACCTTATGCAAACGAAAATCAATACCTCTGTTAACCTATTCTGGGTTGAAATAGTTTTTACGGAAAGTCTGGTATTCTTACAAAAGAAAATAAGAAAACAACCCTTTAAAACGGACCAAAACTCATCTTACATATCTTAATTTTTCCAAAATCGATCAAAGTCTAATACATGTATCTGTGTACATGCACTTGCATAAGGTCGATTTCTATCCGACACAGCTCATATTTCATTAGTCATTTCCATTTAAATGTACATTATATTAAGGGAATCGAGTTCAGCTGATTTCCAAGAAATGAACGAATTATATTTGTATCAACCAAAAATAAATAATGACATAATACAGGATGTACTCTAGATGTTTGGAGGATCCTTTTCCATTAAATCATCTATATGACCGTGCATATAAAGTATATAAATATGTGCATTTTGGTAAATGTATTATTACAAAGGACGAGGTTTCATAATACTTCCTTTATCTGCGTTCAAATTCAAGCACAGTTATGGTTTACGAAATAAGGTATGAAGCATCATCGGACATAACTAATGCCAAGAAAAAAGAATCGGACGAAGCTCGGGAAATGATTGAAGAGGAAGCACCGACTTTTATAGATAAAAACAGTAGACCGAAAACATTAGTGAAAGGAGAACTTGTACGACTGGATCTTCAAGGACTATTTAATAGACCTGATGGGAAAAGGTATGCCAATCTGCAAATACAACTAAATAAGCCAAGATACAGTGAACTTGAAGAACAGTTGGATGAGTCTCAGGAAACTGAAGATGACCAAGCGGGAGCGACGGCAGAGGTTGGTAAACCCAAAAGTACAACGATAGCAACCGTTCTTATGCCAGCTGGAGAAAATATTCCGGAAAATATCTCAAAGCAAGCTTTTGAGGGAAGTCTTAATAATCGAGAAAAGGCAATTATTGAAGAACATTAGAGCTCCAAAACGTTTTTAGGATCGCACTACTTAGAATAGACTTTCAAAACGGATTTTCTTCATTTCAATTAACTTTCAAATATACACGTATATGGATTTCAATTCAATACCAAAGATGTTTGTGCACGTTTTTACGAAATATTTATATAACCGGCTTTCACCGAGAAGAAATTTTCGGAAAAGGCTAAACCTCAAAACTAACATTTAATTTTAAAATAGGTTAATGATGTTTTATTGAACTTCGAAAACAGTTATGCCTTTTTTGACTCATGTTGTCAATATATATTTCTAATAAAAGAATGCAATCAGAAATTTGTCTATGAATTAACAAAAATGTTATGGAGGGTAGAAGGTGTGCATTATTCGACCGTTGGATCGTTTTCCTTCATAAAAGAAACAGTTTGATATAAGCAACACGACAGATGACATTTGTGGAGCAGAATTTGTTAACCCCCCGGTTTTCTGTTGTCTTCATGTGGTCAGTCTTTAGTTTCTTATGTTGTGTTTTGTAAAATTTTGTTTGTAATTTGTTTTTTTTCCCCCGTTTTTTTGCCCAGGTATGGTCTTCAACTTATGATTTTGAATATTCGTTTAAAACTTTTAATTCGAAAATACAAATAACAATTCCATAGAATAAAAGCCCGAGATGTTAAGAAGGCCTTTCGTGAGATAATGCGTCGTAATTTGCAACACAAATATTCCATAACATTCAAAAAATTTCATAAAGATAGTTTATCGAGTAGTGTACTCCTATTTGTCAAGAGGATGGTATGCATAAGAATTGAAAGTCAATTTTTAAAATAATTACTATACTTAACATTTTGGTCAGTGAATAATTCAGCTTATTATTTAGATTAATTCCGACGGAAGATTTTTGTTCCCACGTAAGCTATCGAAAAGACAGAATTTTATAGGTTGATAGGTAGCTGTTTTAATTCTTTCAATAACTTATGGCACATTTTAATAATTTCAGAAGTGTTTGGGTAAATCTTTTTGTTGATTAGTCTTTACACTAATCTCATTTCTGTAACCTTTCAAATGAATTCAATGTCGATTTCGTTTGTCCATAAATGGAACAACTTAAAATCACATGTGAAATTTAAAATTTTAAAATTGCTCTTAAAAGCAGAGGACTTGGCTCACTAGTATTCATCAAATATTCGTGTTTATTTGACATAATTTCAAGAGAAATCAGTCACATACCCCTATCAACGAGGGATATTCATACCTCGTTTTTCTTTTAAGTTGTTCAGCATTCTATTTGTTAGAAAAAATCCTCAAGCCTGTAAACATGGTAAACTCAAATATATTCGAAATGGGACTGATGATCGAAAAGGTGCTGCCTGTACAATGAGCTCGTACAATTGGCTATTAAATAGTTGATGATAACATATAAGAATTCACGAAACCACACCGGGTATCCCGATCCGACATCGGCGGAAGGTTCTAAAACCCGAGGAGCAATTAATGAAAAGTTTGTAATAGTGGGTAAGTATAGACCTCGAAACTAACGGGGAATTATGTTGCGTTGGAATCGGATCCAGATTTTATTTCCCGCCATTATATATTTTTCATTAATTGTTACTCGGTGATTTGGAATTTCGGCTTGGTATAGGGGGGCTAAGATTAAAGATGAAACTGGTTTTGGAAACTGATGTTCTTGCGTTTAGGACAAAGATAAATGCAAATGACTTTCCTTTTTTCAAAATGTGTGTTTCTTTAAGAAAAAATAGTACTGATTAAATAGCATATATCACATAATATAGTTTCTGTTTTATCGCGTGATTATAAATGACCAAAATAAAGACCACTTAAAGTCAAAATAAAAGTGCAAAATTTAAATTCACAAGAATAAGGATCAGTATATTCTCGGAAACACTTGTATCACTTTCCCATGGTTATTGCCAATCATGTGGCGTTAATACATCTTGTATGTCATAGACATGAGTCAATGTAATATTAGTAAAATAACACCAATAATATGTGAAGATAGCTTATGGAAATAATTACATGTATCCTGGACAAATGAAGCCCATTGTATATAAATCCTGTTAATTAAAATCAGAGTAAACGTGATAATGGATTAGAGGTTTCATGTAACATTCGAGATGCTATCTATCATATACTACCACGAGATACAAAATGTATTAACAAACGGTACTAATTCCTTCACGCAAAAATGAAAAAAAAATCAAGTTTGAAACGAAAATAAGAAAAGTTTTAGGAAAAAGTAGAGTTAAAACCAGCATTACTAATTAAATCAATAAAGAAATAGTCATAAGATATGTCGCACCACATAAAATCCTAAGTTAAAACTTAAACCCCAACAGAAAAGAGAGTTAACCTTGGTTACCCTGGAAAATATAACAGCTTCTGCTTTATTACTGGAATCCGTCATATTCGTCACGAATAGATGCAGTTCGGGAGTATGTCATCAACAAAGAAAGGAGGAAGGAAATATCGCACGTATAGAATGAGGAATACTTGAGTAAAGAGTTAATAGTATGGTGAAGGAGTCGTGTCGGCCACTAACACTATACAAATATAAAATTGCCATGGTTAAATGAAGTTGACCTAGAAATTATTTGTAGGAGCAGTTATTTAGCATTTTTGGATTTGGAGATCAACTTTGAATGTTTAAAGTCATGTAGCCCGTCAAAATAGTTTCCCTGTCCTTCTCTCTTTAGTACGTTTGCGAATCCTTTGTTTGAGTACATTCGTGTCCAGTAGATAGAAGGAATATCCAGTTATGAATCTAAAAATCAAATTCTAAAGAAAGAAAACTTAAAAACTTAAAAACAAAATTGTTAACTGGAAAATGTTAGTTAAAATTTACAAATTTTATGAAAATTGTTAAAAATTGACTATAAAGGACAATAACTCCTTAGGGGTCAAGTGACCATTTCCGTCATGTTGACTTATTTGTAAATCTTACTTTGCTTAACATTATTGATGTTTACAGTTTATCTGTATCTATAATAATATTCAAGATAATAACCAAAACAGCAAAATTTCCTTAAAATTACCAATTCAGGGGCAGCAACCCAACAACAGGTTGTCAGATCCATCTGAAAATTTCAGGGCAGATAGATCTTGACCTGATAAACAATTTTACTCATGTCAGATTTGCTCTAAAGGCTGCGGTTTCAGAGTTATAAGCCAAAATCTACATTTCACCCCTATGTTCTATTTTTAGCCATGGCGGCCATCTTGGTTGGTTGGCCGGGTCACGGGACACAATTTTTAAACTAGATACCCCAATGATGATTGTTGCACCTGAAAAAACTTAACGAGCTGGTACATCAACAAATTTGGTGCATGAAATTAGATACCACTTATTTATTAGTAGATTATGTTATTACTTTGAATGCTTCAAAAAACATTTGATTGTTGGTAGATGCAGACTTCAAATGGAAATATGAAAGTATGGTGTTGCCAAGAGCTCAGGATTTCCACTCAATATCTACCAACCTGACAATTAATCTATCAATGTTTCCAATTGGTTTGGATAGTCGAAATAAAATTAAGGGAGTTGAACTTGGTAAACTACTGTTACCTCTTAAACCATGATAAAGTATTGTACTAAGTTTGATGAAGTACAACCTCATCAAGATATTTAATGATTTTGGAGTTTAGTATTTTTCTAATACTTGTTTGGTACAAATCACAGACTTTGATGTATCCTACATACCTGCCACAATTCATTCTTTTAATTTGATTATGCTAATGGCTTCATAGTCCAGCATAGAATATCAACTTCAATAACAGAGAATGCAACTTCAAATCTACTGATTGATTTCAAAATACTAATGTGGGCAAAAAATCAAAAAGGCAAAACTATCATAACATTTTAAATCCATCAATATTTGCTTTACCAAATATCAAAACACGATAAAAGGTTGACACATAGGCAAGACTTGACAGAGTGATTTCAGTATTGAATTAACAAACAATAGATCATAAATATTTATTTGATCCCTCAAAACAAATATACAAACACAGTTATTGGTATCACCAGACCTGATTTTTATAAGTTTTTGTTCCCAAAATTCATGTTTATAGAGAAATCCAGATCTTTTACTTAAAGTGACCTTTGTAAACATGTTAAAAATAACCTTTAAATTAAGAGACAAAGAACCTATCATGGTATATTCGGAAAAAAAACAAAACAGGTGCTTCGCAGGGCGCAGCTTTATATGACCGCCGAAGTTGAAACCTGAACAGTTGGGGCAGGTATGGACACAATATTCAAGCTTGATACAGCTCTGAATTTGGATTGTGATAACATAGGTGACACAACATAGGTTTCTGACACAGAATGAGTGTGGTCAAAGAACTTAAAACTTTTAAATTGGACATTTACCTATTATGGTCCAATATCCAAAATCAAAATACATGATACGATTCAGCATATCAAAGAACCCCAAGAATTCAGTTTTTGAAGAAATCTAATAAAGTTCAATTTGAACCCTTTAAACCTAAATGCTGACCAATTTGATAACTGGGCCCAAATACCAAGAATTCATTTTTTGTTAAATTCAAACTAAATTTAATTTTGGACCCTTTGGACCTTAATGTAGACCAATTTGAAAACATGACCAAATATTAAGATTCTAAATACATGATTAGATTCAGCATATCAAGGAACCCCAATAATTCAATTTTTGATGAAATCAAACTAAGTTTAATTTTGGACCCTTTTGGCCCCTAATTCCTTAACTGTTCGGACCAAAACTCTAAAAAATCAATCCTAATCTTCCTATTGTGGTCATTAATCTTTTGTTTAAATTTCATAGATTTCTATTTACTCATACTTAAGTTATTGTGTGAAAACCAAGAAAACTGCTTATTTGGACTCTTTTTTGGCCCTTAATTCCTAAACTATTTGGACCACAACCCCCAAAATCAATCCCAACCTTCCTTTAGTAGTATTGAACCTTCTTTTAAAAATGTATAGAGATCCGTTTACTAAAACTTAAGTTATTGTCCAGAAACTAAATGCGTCTTCGGACGACGACAACGCAGACAACAACATTATACGACGCAAATTTTTTTTGCGGTAGTATAAAAATAATGGAGAAATTTGTTAATAAAGAAAATTGTAACAATGCATATTGCAGTCTTAAACACATTTGATTGCTTTCCAAGCTACAAATAGACATTACAACAATTAATACATTTATTTTTATTTAAATTAAATAATTATGTATTGAAATATTGAAGTTAAAACATGAGCATAATTACCCTATGCAAATGAGATTCTGTAATAATGTAGTATTGCTTCTCTGGACAATGTAGGTTTTATGTGACAGGTGATTATTAATAAAATATGTTTAAACTTGAAAATAACAACAAAACATGAGTCAAATGTGTAAGGTTAATATGGACCTTATTTGGCCAAAACATGGTAAAAATATAGAAATCTAACAGGATCCAAAATCTGTTTAGACAATATCAAAATTTATTAATAGTCAGAGAATTCAGAATTTTTTTTTTCACATTGCATAAATGACCATGGTAACAATGAATATTATTTTGTGTTTTTTTTTTTCTAATGGTGACTTTTTGACATGCAGTGACAATTGGAATTTCTATTCTATCTTAATCCATACTCCTAATATTCACTTTCATTCAATTAGAACATAAATATTATAAAAATCAGACTTCATATAAATGTAAACCGGTATTCAGATTAAAACTTTTTTTTTTATAAATAATTCAACACTTAAATATCTAAATAAACTAAATAAAATACACTCATTAGTAAATACTGAATATCTAATCTTCTAATATATATTAACAAACAAACAAACAAAATATAATTAAGTAAGTTGTAAATATTAACCTTTTTAACTAACCACTGATTCAATTGTGTTCATTACAAGACAAGCATACATGTATCAAGATGGATTTTTTTCTTGAAGTTCTCTCTTTGCTATACTAGTTTTAAATAAAAGACATTTTCTAAAATGTCTTTAGTTCATTATGAAAAAACCTGGCTACATAATTAAATATATGGCACATACTGATTTCTGTTCAGCACAACCTACACACAAACACAAACAAATTATATGTATATAAATGTTACCTCCATTTAATAACAATTCAAATGAATGTCACCACAATATTCCATTTCAGGAATCTCAAAAATGGCAAAAAAATATGTTACTCCACTTTGGTAAAATCTCATGAGAATCAATCAAATCTACCTCAACTACAAGTATAAACAATTTTTACCAACTAATTCCCACAATGTTTACAGAAATTGTCAAACATATCACATCTATACCATAAATGTAAGAATACATTTTTTTTAAAAAATATGTTATGAATTTAATTACCTTGTCAAGATACAAATCTGTATAACAGGGTCAAACAAAGTTTCTGAGCAAAGCGTCTTTTTTGCTATCATATGCATTTTTCATTTGATCTTTATTTGTGATAATTTTTTATATCCTGCTTCTTGCTCAAGATAGAAAAATATTACTAGCATCCAATGCTTTCAAATAACAAAATATTGTTAGCATCCAATGCTTTCAAATAACAAACGGCAATATCAATTATCAAGTTGCCATATTAATAAAAAGATATCACACAAAGATGTAAATGTATTACACACACTAACTTTCGCTCATTCTTGAACATTATACACACCTACTTTTTTTTAATTCTTGAGCATAATCATACTTTTTTTTAATTCTTGAGCATAATCAATTAACTACAAAACAACATGGCTTTCAGTTCTTTGGAAAATACAGATAAAAAGAATGCTTCAAAAATATTTATTGCTAAAATGCTGGTTTTGATGTTGTATTTCACAATGTGTATATGTGTACAAATGTATATAAAATGTACATTTTACCAAAAAAAAAAACCAATGAACAAATGTATAAACAACATGAGGGATAATAAAAAATATTGAATTATGGTCAAAAAATTCACAGACAAGGTGAATAAAATCTTAACTTTTCGTCTACATTCATAAATGGTATTCTTATGACCTTATTCAATTTGAGATGAAATGATATTTGCATGCATAAGTTGATATGATAAAACTGGAAGATAAAGTCATCTTTCAAAGGGAGAGTACTCTATACTAAGAAATTATTGCAAGGTTTTTATTAATGCGAATAATGGGACTGGGTGAGCATGGCTATAATAAGAACTCCTATTCTGAAACATAGACCGGTATGCAGATTTGTTTGAAATTGCAATAGTTAAGGTGGTACCTAACACTACAGGGAGATAACTCTTTAAAATCAACAGAACGTTTTAATGACGTTGTGTTCATAAGGGAATATTAAGCTTCTCAGTGATCAAAATAAGTGTTTGTCAAACTGCTATATAACCAGTGTAATTTTTCTGATTAAACGGTTGGTTCAAATTTTTTGAAATTCTTATATTTTTGTCAAAGGGTCAAAGTAAATACTTTGACAAAATTTTAAGAAAATTAAAAGAGCCAAATCAATTTTAGTTAAAGTGTTAGGTACCACCTTAAACTCAAATTGTTGTCCCTTTTTAAAAATCAAAATAATAAATTCATACAATAATTTCTGTATTCACAGTAATCTATATTCATAATAATGGTGTAGAAAAGGAAATGGAAAAACATGACTAGAAAGGAATTAACAGCTTCTGAATGCCAATATAAAAGTTTTTAATGCAGCCAAATTTAAACACCTTTTCATTATATAACTGTAATTAAAGTAGATATGAATACAAGAAAATCAGTAGTTTTTAATTCACTTTTAATCAATGAGACCCTTCTATCTAAAAGCTTCAAATATACAGCTTTACACCATTCATACAAGTTTGAACAAGAGATTACTTTTTATATTTAGAGATTCTTAACAAAATTCAATGTAAATGATAGAGGATGCATGGTGGAAATCTGATAGAACATGATGAATAATAACAATAAAGATCAGCAAATATACAAAAGTATAAATAAAGAATGCTTAATTCATTCATCATTAATAAAAAATATATGAATAGTAAAAATAAAACCAAAAAAGAAAAATGTTGTGCATAATGAATTTTGATTGCACTTTTAAATAAATGTTACACATGTTGACCCTCAAAAATGAATTTGTTGGAAATGAAACTAGGTTACAATTACTTTATATATTTTTTTTAAACTATTCAGAAACAGATCTTTTATGGGATGTATGGAGAGCCCTATGAGCCATTATTTTGTCACAGTTTTTGAAGATACAGAGAAAGTTATGTCTTGATTAGGTTTCAGAGTTAAAGACATGTAAAATTTCTATCAATATACATGACATTTGAGAACTATCACATAAAATACTGGTGAGCATTGGTAAATCTTATTTTTGAAATTATAAACATCTTGAAATGCTTTGGACGATATTTAGCAATGAGGTTCTTCAGCCTGACCAAGATAATTCTAATTAAAAGAAAAATTGAATGCTTCTCTTTATAATTTTATAGGGTTATCAAAGCTTTTATTGAGCACACATTGTTCAATGTTTTTTTATCCAAATAACATTATAAAAAGATCATACAATTCTTAAATAAAACAGCTGCTGTAGTTTTTACTTATCTTTGATTTAACATTGATAAATAATCTTATAACTCGTACAATGATAAAAAAAAAATCCTGTAATATATTTTGATATTTTATGCTACATATATTTTGTTTTAATATTTTTTCTGGCTCTAAATAATATGTTTCATCTGAAATATTTACTTATTAAAAAAATAATGGCAACTGCAAATATTATATGTAAAAGTACAAATGAATACTGATAAAAAACTTAAAACAATAAGATTGTTGTAAACATTGTAACAATAACAAATTAAGTTGAATTGAGCAAAGACTTGGGACAGCAAGATGATAACTTTAGCCTCAAAATCAATCTTAGACAAGCAGCAATTAAAAAAAAAAAATTTATCACTGGTGGTCTAATCTAAATTTGAAACATTAAATGCTCTATGATTACCCAATGTAAAATGACAAAAAAATACTGTTAACCTCCTGTTCTAAATCCCCGAACAAAATGATATTATATGAATACAATTATAAAAATCATAAAACATTTCTAAAAAAATAAGAATACCCCATATTTGATAACTAATCCCTATTAATAACAAGTTCATATAAAATACCAAGACAAATATTTTGAAAGAATGTTTGTTTATCCTATAGCTAAGAAGTGCATAAAATCTTCTTTATTTTGTAATGGCGTCCTAGTAGGTCGGCCTAATTGTTTTCTATGTCCTTTCTCAACTTTAATCTCTAACAACAAGGGTCCGTCCATTGATCTCATTGCTGCTATAGTAGTTTTTATCTCCTCTTCTGTTGTTGCTGAAAAGGCCTGAAATAAATCAAACATTTAATTCTGTTTATCAATAAATATTACTATCACAGTTGGTAAATGTTGTTTTTCTTAAACTTTCATTATTTGTTATACTGTAAATTTTGAAATTAACGCGAGGTTTTTATTATTGTGGAAAATGCGACAGAGTTGTAAACGCAATAATTTAAACTCGGATTTTGAAATATTCTATATAAATTAAACAGGATTTTTCACAAAATTGTAAAAATTAAAAATTCCATCTGTCTAAAATGATAAATGCACACAATAATGTCTGAATTTACAGTAATAGATTAACATTCCTTTAGACCAATCTATAATTGATTTTTAGGAATGAGATACACCTTTTTACCTCAGTTCAACCAGCTTAAATAACTTCATTAAAAAATCTTTTTTCACAGTGATGTAATAACAATAACTTGTGAAATAGGAAATGTACTTTTCAGTAACTGCATCAAATTAGGTATGGCATTTTTCAACTCTGCATGAAGTTATTACAAATTCTATGCAAAACTCTTAGTTCTGAAATCTGAAAATTGAACTATCTGAAGTGAGTAAATTTAATCCAATAGACAGAGTGGCAGAATGAATGGACACATCATTAGCTATATCCTACCTGTTTATAACCACACCCTTCAGCTATTTTAACAAATGAGAATGTATCATGGTTCTTGGCATCTGATGGTTGTCCTCCTACAGAGTCATGAGCTCCATTATTTATAATCACATGTTTTAAATTGGCTGGTCCATTCTGACCTATAGATGCCATAGATCCTAAATGCATAATGGCTGCTCCATCACCATCCAAGCAGAACACCTTTTTAAAATAAAATAATATCAATGTAATATGAGAAAGACTTCTTGAGATTGTGCACAGACAAAAACATGATTATTATTGAATCTAATTCAGAAAATTTAGTGTTATACATACTCAATAATGATTCAAGTAGGTAAATGGAAAAAATAAAATATATTATCAATAACTCAAAAGGGAGATAATTTACTTAATCTCAGATCATATAGCACAGTGTTGTATGGGTCTGCTGAATTTGTGAACGTATCTGAACATATATTGTTCTGCCTAACAGAAGTTTCTTTGGCAGAGACAAATAAACATTCATTCATTTTGACATCACACATACACTAAATTTATTTTGGTTTCTGAATATTAACTGTAATGTAAAACTATGCCTATGGAATTTATTTTTTATCCTTTTACCTGTCTTCTTGGTTTCTGTAGAGCTATTCCCAAGGCTATTGAAGAGGCATGACCCATAGAACCTACTGTCAGGAAATCTTTCTCATGACCCATGTCCTTTGTCACCCTGAAAAAAAAACCCAGACAGAATCATTATGAATATATGGAAACAACTACCCAATGACATAAATAACAAGTATTAAAAATACAAAATAATCAATTAATTGTTACTAAAAATAGTCTTACAGTAGCATGTGTAGCTATTGTCAAAATGGAGCATTTTTAATATTAAAGTTCTGTCCTGTCAAATAATAGAACATGAAAAAAATGGAGCTATTTAAAGGCCATTTTATTGTCTATTTAAATGAGTCATAAAAAAAATTGACAACAAGGACTCATTTTTGAACTCTTTAAAAAATAGATGCTTATTTTCATATGAGGAGTAATAAAGTTGCCTAACCTTGTAATACTCTATTACAAATCTTTAAAAAAAAATCAACCTACAGAAATCATCTTCAAACAAGCTTCAGCAGACTATAACAATATTAAAATTGCTGGAACACTTTCTCTGAAAATCTTTCTAGGCCGATTGGAAATGAATTTGCTATAGTGTTTATAATGTGGTTTGAGAGATGACTCACATGTGTGAATCAGTATCATACCCTCCCCACTGCTTCAGCACCAAAAAGCTAAACTTTACACATATATCATCCACAATATTGTTACTTACCTGTATTCAAATAACTCTCTAGATGTCATACCAGTTGTGCTTATAACAACATCCTTATTTCCTAAACAATCTATTAGAACTTTTAATGCACCTTCTCTATTTAATGGAAACCTGAAATTGAAATAATAGACAAAATTAAAACTATACTGTACTCAATCCATCCCTATCCTTAAACAAATAAGATGCATGCATTGCATAGAAAACTGTAATAGGGAGTTTTAATCATAAAATATGTTTTCAATATCTTAAAATAAAATTGAGAATGGAAATGGGGAATGTGTCAAAGAGTCAACAACCCAACAATAGAGCAGACAACAGCCGAAGGCCACCAATGGGTCTTCAATGTAGCACTCTTTTATCAACATCATTATGGCCTATGTTGTTTTCAATTTGCCTAGTTGTTTTCAAATAGATATTTTTCATAACCTGGATGTCTAACTTGGCCTAAAGCTTTCAGAGAATATTTTTGATTTGATTGATTGATTGTTGGTTGTTTTACATCCAGTGGCAAATATTTAATGCATGTTAAGGACGAGAACATGTTAACAATAAATAAAATAGGTAGGTCTAGTAATAAAAGAGGCCATTCAAGATGATCGTCGGGGAAATTTGGACTGCCACTGCAAAATATGGGTATATTGGATAGGGACAGAAATGTTGCCTTGCAACAGGCCACCTACAGATCCCTCAAAGAGTTGATGCAAGCTAACTAAATAATCCATGTGATTACTGTACAACCTATACACTCACTGTGGTTCTCCTGTCTTAGGAAGTTTGTATGGAGAAAATATTTGTCTCTTAACAAGTAAGGCATATGGTGCATTGGCACTCTTCATATAATGTTTGGCTGTCAGCAAAGCCTACAAAAAAGACAAACCTTCAAATTATTCTGTATTGGAATAGATATATGCTGTTCACAATACTTAGTGTTTTTGGCAGTTTCCTGTTTTCAATAAAAATCCCATTTTTTCAAAAATATTAATAACCTTATTTCACTATTCTATTATCTTTTTCTTTTTATCTCTTTTGATGAAAATTGTTTGTCCAACCCAAATACATATATCACAATGAAATAGGAATTTTGTGGATAAACAGTAAGTATTACAAAAAGTTTTTTATTGACATTCAGAAGAGGCCAGGTGAATGAATTAATGAATCTTTATTGCATTTACAACAACATAGCTTTAGCAAAATACAAGGTATATACATATATGACAAATATGACAGAATACAAAGAATAATTAAATAAATTAAATAATGCCGAGATAACTTATAATAACACATACGTGTGTGCAACATAATAACTTATAATTTTGTGTGTTGAGTTTCCAAGCAGCTTTTAGATAATTACATAGTTTCTAAGTTAAGCTTCTTGAGGTGAAAATTTTAAACTGTATTTAGGCAAGGAACAAATAATTTAAATATGAATGTTCACCCTCCTATGTGGACTATCAATGCTAGCTAAAAAGTTGAGTCTACAGGAAACACAAAACCATGGACTTAGGGATGACATCAAAAGTTCAATGTAGGATAAAAAACTTAATTCACATAGTTTTTTCACTGACCCCCCCCCCCCCCCCTTGTTAACTTAATTTGGGAAAAATTGATTTACCAATAGGGATATATGTAAAAATCG
The DNA here is from genome assembly GCA_037788925.1 of Mytilus galloprovincialis. NCBI lineage: Eukaryota > Metazoa > Mollusca > Bivalvia > Mytilida > Mytilidae > Mytilus > Mytilus galloprovincialis. The sequence goes on from CM075341.1 coordinate 23,334,489, forward strand.
ATTTTAAATATACAAAACTTGCAGAATTTTAACCCCACCCCCAAACTATTTGATTTAAGTTTTTTATCCTACATCGATCTTTTGATGTCGTCCCTTAGTGCCTATTGAATGAAGATAATAAACAGACCTGTTCAGCTCCCTCCTGATAATCTGGTAAAGGCTGGAATGGTATACCTAGTGCAGCTGAAAAATAATTTAACATATGCTAGACTTATATCTTAATAGTGGAAGATGGAAAAATAAATAGTTGTGTAGATATTTCAGTGGTGTAGATATTTCAGTGGTTAACTTATGAAGTTAACCACTGAAAATGTTTTGTTATTAGTTTAAATACTATGATTATTTTTATTCTAATGTGCACAAGCATGTTTGCTATGTTTATTTTAAATAAGAGATGATCTTTAAGAAAACAACTCTGATGTTTCCTACTAAATCTTATATTATGTATGTTCAAATAACTATTCTGCTGGCAATTAGTGGTTTGAAAAAATAAAAGATCTACAATTTTTTCTAAAGAAAATCAAGACACAAACCACTGTAAAAAGATTAGCATAGTTTTTTTTAGGAATAATATCTTTTCACATTGATTTTACACATCAGGTTCTTGTTATGTTTTCTTAGTGGATTATTCCATATATTCCCGCAAAATCATTGAAATTTGTCTTTTGCCATAATATATATTAATCTAACCAAAAATATCAAAACAAACCTCATTCAAAACCTCAATCAAATGTTACAAAAACTTGTTATGTGTAGATTTTGTAAAAACAGTAAAAGAGCAAATTTGTGTTAAATCAAAACATGCTGGCCATCTTGATTTTCAAATAAGCATTACTAAACATCATTCATATACATCAGCTATTACAGACACTAGATTTACTTCAATAACAAATTAACAATAATTCAGAAAGTCACTAAAAGATAATGTTACAGATAAGAATACATACCTAAAAGACCTGGAGTTGATTGTCCTTGTGTTGAATGCTGTGGCTCATCTCGTTTTCCTGGCTCTCCTCGCCAACCAATAAACAATAACATAGGTATACTGTATACAGACTGTGCCGTCAGAGACATGATTGGATTAACTATATTACCTAGTCCTGAGTTCTAAAATATATAATTACAAAAGTATATCATAAACAGAATGAGATATAACATGTATTAAGTAGATAATATGAACAATTCAGTGGATAAAGCCCAGTTACTGTTAATGAAATGAAAACTTCGATTAAGGAATAACAGTACCATATTTGAAGACTTTCCAACGTCAATTTAGAATTTAACTGTAGAAAACGCAGTTAAACTGACAACACTGAATGAAGACAGAGACAGCAAATATTTAATGAAAAATGGTGTTACATGTCTCATTGCATTAGAATGTAAAATCATACATTATAAGACCATTCCCAAATGTTAGTCCTCTAGGGTTTGAGGAAATAGACTACTTTTAAGAAGGTTTAATGTTAAGCACTGTAGTCCTCTCATATAATTAACAGAATCCTATGCTACAATTAGCTCACTGACACTATTCTAACCTTCATTGCAAAATATCCTCTGATTTATCTTGTCCTAACCCATATGTTTTCATAAAATGTGAAGATAATTTCATACTGAAAATTTGTAAGGGGAAATCTAGACTGTTGTTTCAGATATAGGGTAAGGTTGGTACCTATCAAAACGTTTTAACCAGCTGAATTTGTTAGAACCTGACCTAAGTCTGGAATCTGATGTTCAGCAGTTGCCATTTGCTGATGTGGTTTCTTGTTTTTTATGTACATTGGTTTTCCTGTTTGAATAGTTTTACATTAGTCATTTTTGGGGCCCTTTTGCTGTTCGGTGTGACCCAAGGCTCCAAGTTAAAGACTGTACTTTGACCTTTAATGGTTTACTTTTACAAATTGTGGCTTGGATAAAGAGTTGTCTCATTGGCACTCATACCACATCTTCTTATATCTATAAACTTCAATATTCTTGACACATACCTGTAGATAAACCATTGAATGTTTTCCTGTTGCTAGGTGATAACCTGACGCCAAGGCAACAGCATTGCCTTCATTAGCTGCTATCAGATGTTTCCCTTCTGGTGCATTGGCTGTCACATAGGCACAAAAATCTGTAAATTAAATAAGTGGTGGTTCTTAGCATTGTGTAGGAGTTATATAAAACTGGACAAGGTTAATTCAAGTCAGTGTAGAAATGGATAAAAATGTGAAAATTTTCAATTTATAATGGGGCATGACTCTAGAATATTTAAAGAATAACTGCCCAAATTTGAACTCTGTGAGTTTTGGTTCTTTGCATTGTGTGTGTGTTTATCAAATTTAATATGAGAAAAACATATAAAGTAAGGGGTATGGAAACAAACACTTTTGCAAATTCCAAGCTAAAAAATGGGCATAACTCTAAAACAGTAAGAGGCTCACTGCTCAACAGTCTGCAAGTTTTGGTTCTTAGCTTTGTGTATGAATTCATAAAATTTGGATGAAGAAAACTTGACCTACAGTGTACGGAAACAAAAAACTGGACGGACAGAAAGATTGAAGGACAAAGGGTAATACTTAATGCCACCGATATGTATATCGGAGGTATAAAAATGTAGGAGTCTCTGTTCAAACTCTGACAATGAAATCTAACAATATTAAAATTAATGATAAGTATTAAATAATGAATTATATTCTAATAATCGTCATCTTTATCTAATTTGTACATCTGTGACCAATACATATATTATAAATCTATATCTATTGTCATTTCTTCATTGATGGCATGATATATGATTTAGTCACATACTTTTATACTTATATTTTTAAATAGCCAATAATCAGAAATAATTAGTAATTTTATATTCACATCAATACTTGTTAAATGATGTACCATGATGTTAGCTGTTACAAACAGCTTGTTTGTTTTGTCAGAAATCATGAGATCAATACAATGTACTGTCCATTGGTTTTAAATCAAATCTGAATATACTTTCGTGTGTCTGAGGTTTATTGAAATATGATATTGTATTGTTAATAAATTAAAGATATAACTGATTTTTATATATAAAAAAGATTTGGTGTGATTGCTAATGAGACAACTCTTCACAAAAGAACAAATGACACAGAAATAATCAACTATAAGTCACTGTACAGCCTTTAACAATAAGGTTCACTTGTTCAAGTTGTTGTACTATCTTGCTGTAAAAGACTATCTTAATCTATCAAAAGATATAAGCATTAATTTTGATCATAAATCAAAATTGACAAATGACTAGTCCATGCAGTAATGCCCTTTTTTGTATAATTATACAGTATAAATCAATTTGTAGCTAGATGTTTAACTTTTTTAAATTGCACAGAATTTTTAATTTTGAACCTTTCAGCAGTGAATCAGGTACTCCAGTAAAGTAATCTATTCCAAGTCCTACACATGCATTGTAGAATTCTCCTGGGTTTAAAAAATCTCGGACAAGCTCAGTAAATTCAGCTTCTTTATTTCTCCTTTGTTGTTCTTCATATTGCTGAAAAAATATATACCAATTATGGAAATTAGGAGAATTTTTAATATTTTCTGTATTTTTTTGCCTAATTTTACACTCATGAAAATCTGGAATTAATCTTCTCAAGTTTTATTCTTGAAGACCTTGACCTTTACTAGGTGGAAATTAAAACTCAATAATAGGAAAATACAAATGTATTTAGAAACCGGGCCAATTTATAAAATATGTAATATTCACTTATCAACTTCTAGCATCATTTAACACTCTATAAACTAGAATCTTCTCATAGGTCCTAAGTTAACATTTTCATCCGAGTATAAAAAATTTCCCTCTTTGAAGGACTTGTCTGATTTGAAGGACTTTTCAAATATATTCTATTAAAATATCCAGAATTACTGATCTTTAGGTGGAAAAATATCTTTTTATAGGACTGATCGTTAATAATTTTTATCATTCATAAAACCAAACTTAAAACAATGTAACAGCATATGCATTTGATCAAACATCCACTGTCTATAGGACATTAATGCCAATGGTAATCTTTTAGTGTAAAAAGATGGTAAAACATTTAAAAATATAATCCAAATACATTAGATTTTGAAATCACGAATAGTCATTTTATTCAGAATGATATATATTACTCGCTATTTCCAGAAATTTTTATGGTAGATGCAATAGGTAACACAGATCAAAATCTGAGATACACAATTACAAAATCCATTGTACTACAATGGCAGTCAGAACAGAAGACAAAAACTTGGTGTACAGGATAGCAACTACAATTGTTTTCAATGGCAATATGCAACACATATATTACTGAATCTGCCAGAGTGATAGCTGGTGATCGGGTGTGTATACAATAAGTTCATTTAGATAATCACAAACAGGAATTGTAAGTAGATAGGAAATAGGAAAAGCAAAAATAATCCCAGCAAGTTGCATTCTAACATCTACCAATTATAAGAAACACATGAATAAAACCACCTCATCTAGAAAATATCAAAGAGATTAGACAAAAAGAAAAACATTTTTATGGTAAATAAGGTTTAACCACATCCCACTCTCGGATACACTTTGAACAAAGTTTAACCTTCTTTGTCGCAAGCTATAGTATTTATCATATATTGATAGTAATTGTGTAAATTTAAAGACTGACAATTATTATTCTACAGGAGAAAACCACCAATTATATCAGCATTTTCTTTTCAATCAAATATTAAAGGACTTTTAAATTTTTCCTCATGCAACCAAAAAAGATATAATAACATGTAGTAACTTCTTTTCCTATAAATCTACCTGGATTTCAACTGAAAATTGTTTGTTTCTACACCTGGTTAAAAATTTAAACATAAATACAGTATATCAAAATTTCTTCAGTTTTATCATGAACTTTATCCATTTCAACTTCTTTCAATTAAATAATCATAAATACAAATTGTTTAAAAGACATGTTTATATTCTCAGTGCTCGCCCACAATTGAAACTTCCACATCAGCAATTTTCTGAAACATTTTCAAACCCCTCTTATTTCCTCGCTCATATCACTGAAGACAATATATATCTTGCCATATAATAAGTATGTGCTTTTTGGTGTAGGTAATTGAACTGCAGAAATCTTAAAAGGTATATTTATCCAATTCATCATGAAAGAATTATTAAAATTAATATAACTTCAGAAATGTTTGCATCCATTTATTATCTATGAACAATGGACGAAAAAATTTAGATTACTTAATGCTATTTAGGGTAAAGCTAAATACAAAAATTCTGTCAAACTTAAAAAAGTTTAATTTAGCAAAATCTATATCATCAGAATCATTTGCAATAATAAAAAATATTTTAAAATTTCTGAATTCACAGTACATGTGTATTAGTAAGTATTTGTGCTATATCAAACCTTGACTATACTTAATATTTCAAAGCAGATACTGTGGGACAATCATAACGGGACTTATCTTTGTTTATTAGTATTTATGACACCAATTTCATTTTATTTATTATTAAGAATTAAAAAAAAATCAGTCGGTATTCTAAAATGCATACATTCACCTCAGAAGGTAACAATTAAAAAATCTTTTGCTTTTGCGATAATATGTTTCCAGGACTGAAAAATAAAAGTCAAACATGCTCCATTTGGGCCATTTATAGCTTGTTGTTGAAGGCCGTACATTGACCTATAATGGTTTCTTTTTTTTTTAAATTGTTATTTGGATGGAGAGTTGTCTCATTGGCACTCACACCACATCTTCCTATATCTATCCAACATAGGGTAACCTAACCTAGATTGTATGCTACACTGAATGAAGAACCATCCAAGTTCCATTTAGAAATCATTGATAGCCATTTAATAAGAAATATCAAATGGAAGTGTGCCAGTGCTGCAAAGGCAATATAGGGAAGATAAAATATTTGTAACTATTAGTTTTTATCCTTAGGTAAAAGAAATACATCTGACAGGAAACTATATTGGTCAAATTCATTAAAGACTATTTACAATTGATCAGAATCATAAAGGGGAAATGGTGAGATTTAAAACAAAAATATTATGTTTGGTTTTTGTCTTGCCATTTGTATCCTATTCATCTAATTTTTTAGTATGGTTTAAATCCAATGTTGTTTTATGCCTGAGAATACTAAAACAGTAAGAGAAAAAAAATTGTTGAAAGAAAAACAATAATTAGTAAGTATATAACATATGCTGTCTGAACATAAATCCTTTGAAAAAGCATCTATTAATATTGAATAAATGACATTGGTGCCGTAACTATTAAATAAGGCCAAGTAAAAAAACATCGCTATTCCGAGTGACCTATTCTTTGTACACTTTATTAACACTTATTTTCTAAAACCAATTAAAACATGTGAAACATTTATCAAAAACAAATTTTTCAGGAAAAACCCTTTCATATTTACCGTCAACTTTGAAGTCACTAGCTACCAAAGATATTTTTTACTTGGCCTATGTATTTAAAAGATTATGAGCATAGGAGTCTTCATGCTCTGTACAAAGTAACATGGGAACTTCCTTACCTTTTCTTGTAGAGACTTTAATAATAATAATCAGCAGCAACCACAGAGGTCACATGGAAAATAAAAAGATGCATATTTAACAATAACAGTACAGTGAAACCCTCTTTAAATGAACCATGATAAATTCAGAACAATTCAATTTTAGAATTTCAGTGATTTTTTGTTAAACTTTTTAAAATTTCAAACAAGAGAACTTTTCTGATATTGCACTTAAAGAAATAGCTGTAGAATCGTAGCTGTTAGGTCCTTAAGGTATTTTTTTACTATTTGGGAACGATATAAGAGCTACAGTTCTGCAGCTAACAAAGAAATATAGAAAGTGTCTTGATAACAGGTTTCAGTGTACATTGAAATTTTAGGACATGTCAGCTGTATCTCTTCGTTCATCTGCAAAAAAATGTGCAAAACTTGTATGTTTTTTATTAATATTAAGCAGCGTAAAACAATTTAGTTATTTATAAATTAAAATCAGATAGATGTACATTTTCTACTGAAATTTACTAATAAAAATTCAGATGTTTGCCATGAAAATGCAAAAGAATTTGTGCACCTGATATTTCTTTCTTTAACCAAGATGTGAATATGAAAGGTGTTGTCAGCTTAAAAGTATTTCAGAGAAGTATAGTAAGGAAAGACAAGGCAAATGAAATAACACAGCTATAGATGAGCACAGGCAAGCATCACCCAATTCTGTAAAGCAAAAAAAGGAAAATATGGAAAGAAAAGAAATAAAGAACTCGACTGGATGAACCGTAATTCCCAGGAGATGTGTATACAACTTATGTTTAAAATTGTGTATTCCTGTTAATTTTAGGTCTAAAAATAAGCAATGAAGCATGCAATATAAGATTTGTACATTTGGTAATTAATATCAAGCTTATTCACTCTCTCACACTCAAACTTTATGTCACAGACAAACAAAATTACAATTGTGATTTATGTGGTGTTATAACTTTGCAGATATACCTGTTTATCTAAACTGTTTCTCTATAACAAAACAAAATAGCAAATACAATTAACCATTTTGAAATTAAACACTGATATTTTATTGTGTGTTTTTCTATGTTGTGATGTTATACAATTGTTTCAGAAAAAGAGAGAAGGTTTGGTACCATTAAAATGTTTAATCCCACTGCAAATCTTTGCACCTGTCCTAAGTCAGGAATCTGATATACAGTAGTTGTCGTTTGTTTATGTAATTTATACGTGTTTCTTGTTTCTTGTTTTTTATATAGACTTCAGACCATTGGTTTTCCCGTTTGAATGGTTTTCCGCTAGTAATTTTGGGGCTATTTATAGCTTGTTGTTCGGTTTGAGCCAAGGCACTGTGTTGAAGGTCGTACCTTGACCTATACTGGATTGTTATTTGGATGGAGAGTTGTCTCATTGGCACTCACACCACATCTTCCTATATCTATGTATTTTATGAAAAAAATTATAGTATTTTAATATATATCTAGATATTTAACAAATTTACAATACCTCACTTTAATATATAATATGACATTGTTTTAAAAAAAATGGGGTAAGGGTTATTATGTTTATAGATTCTATTGAAAGTAACATCTGAAAGAGGTCAAAAACTTTGATAAGAAAACACTGATCCTTTTATAATACAATTTCATTACATTTTCTTTAAGGGAAATATCAAATTGCAGGCCGACTCTAAAATCTTCTTAATATCTATTCAAAGGTATATATCTATCACAGGTAAAATAATTTTATCAATCTTGTAAGGTTGGAATGTGATATCATAATAAATATCATATTGTGTATAAAGCATGGAATTATTCCTTGGAATTATGAGCGATAGTACGAAGCAAGTTATCTCCCTTGCTGTGAACTAATTCATGTTTATAGCAGAACTTAATGTCTTTCAATGCGTTCAATTTCAATACATGTAATGAGGAAATGTTGGTATACTGAAATAACAGTGATTTTTTTCTCTAAAATTTCTCATCATTGTTTTGTAATACTGCAGAAGTGTCAACTAAAAACATGATTTTTTACACAATACAGAGAGGCAAAGGTACCAGGAATTTTGTTCCAACTATGTCGCCATGGTTTAGATAAGTACATGAAGTAATTCTTAAATAATTTGATTCATTTTAGCGTTGATTAAAAATGTTACATATGAATAAAACATTAGTTTATAAAATAATAATATCTCCCGCCACTTTGGAGGTTAAAAAAGCTGAATCCAATATTACTACTTCCTAAAAAGGTAAAAAACTAGCTTAAATCATGTTAATAAATTAGCTTTATTATGAAATTTTACAGATTTATGATTCTAAATTGAGTTGCAAGATGGGCTGTACAACAGTGAAGCATGCATAATAAAATGTGCTTCATGCAAATCAAATCATGGATTCTTGAAAATTTCAAGGTTCAAGGTTGAACCAGAATGGAGATGATTACAAGACATGGGTACCATCCATCAATAATATTGCTGAAAACAGACCAAGTTTCACAATATCAATTCAAAAATGTACTTGAAAAGATGTGCATTTTTTAATGAATATACATGAACAAGCATTTAAGAAAGTAATGATGCAGTGTGCAATATACAGCAGTTGATTACACATAACATATGCCATTATGACTATCCCCCCTTTACAGTTTGACATTCACCATGCTATGTATAACTTTCACTAAGAATTGACCTTTGTTTGGCAAAAAGCAAATATATTTTTTCATATTTTCATACACATGTTAAAATATTGTTATATGAAGCAAAATATATTAAGGTGTTTTTTATGATACATGTAAAAATCTATTTTGTTACGTATTATTCTATCAAACCTTGAACAAGCTGTTCAAGTGTTCAATTTTTATCAATTAAATTGGTTAAACTGTAATAAACTGATGCAAGGTGGTTACTGCATTTATACATTTTGAAGTTAAAATAGTTTCAGTATGCAATACTTTCAATTTAAAAAAAATTATGTTTTTTTTTTTTTACCTTACATAATAAGCAAAATCACATTGCAAAGAGCTTTGAATAATGGTTGTGATAAGAAATGTTTTTGTCACATTTTAAATAAATATTACAATAATGGAACAAACCAGTACATTTATTTATGAATTTAAATCATTTGAATTTCTTTTAATCATGAAATAATGCAATAAAGCATTTCTTATTATGTTTCAGTAATGCTAAATGCAGTAATTGCTGTTTAAAATGCTGAAGAAAAATATTTTATTTACTTCAGATTTCCCTCAAAATTTGACTAGCCAACTAAAGGCAATTGTACAACTTTTGTTTTTCAAGGCTATCCAATGCTTGGTGTAGAATGGTAAAGGACTTATCTGTTTTTTATTTGTGTTTCCACACTAAAAATGTTCCACAACAGATTGATTGCATTTTGATTCAAGACAACATGACAAAGAATGAGCCATATAGAAGATAAGAAGTCATAAGTAATTGTGTTTATATGAATATGGAAGGCGCCAATGATCTATAATTTTGCAATATTCTTAATTTTGCTTTAGTACCATTTATGGATTTTTCAAACAGCTCCACACTAAACAGGACAACCAGCTGAATACAGTTACCAATGGTTTAGTTTCCTTTCAAAAACACAGTAATGACAGTATATTTGATATTTTTTGTTTTTGTATGCAGATTCCAATATGGATTTTGCATGAACAAAGGAGAATTAAAAGTCTACAATCCTATTTACGGTATATTTGAATGTGAACTACACCATTGGTAACTGTTTTCGGTCGGTTATCCTGTATAGTGTGGGGCTGTTTGAAAAAGCCTTTAGTGGTACCGAAAAAGAAAATGGAAAAAAGTCAGATAATCCAAATTATGTTCATATTTCATCTGGTATAAAGTCTAAATTTTGTAATAGTTGTACAGTTGCCTTTTAAATTTTTAAATTCCACTGAAAATTCACTTACAGATTGAGTACCATTACCCTGCTTAGAAAGAATGAAAATAAACAAAGACATCAGAATTATAATGATATGACATATTGATATTCAGAAAATCAAGTGAATATGGAAAGTCAATCAGAATACATTTCCAATAAATTACTATCATCTTTGTATTTTATATACATTCAAAATATTAGTACAAATTCAACATGCACTGGCTCTTTTCATCTCACGTAAATCTACATCTTTTATAGAAACAGTATCACTCTTTGTAACTAACGCCAGAGGCTGTCCTTTTATTAATGTTCCTTACAGGGTAGTTTGTTGATGACTATACTTTAAGACTCAGATAGTCAATCATCAATTAATCCACCTCCAAATAGATTTGATGTCATAAAACAAACAGTAAGAGATTAATAAGATCTTGTGCAATGTTAAAATCATCAGAATGCAACACTGAAATTGTAAAATTTTCTGAACTATTAAACATTGTTGTTAAATGATTGTGAAATTGAAGTATATATGTAAAAGTCTAAACAGATGAATAAGTTTAACCTAAGAACCAAAAAGCCCTCAAGGGATTTTACCTTAATTTAGGATTGTAAAAAAAACATGCATGTCTATAATCTTTAAAAATTTGAAGTTTCTATAATCATTGATAATACATTTTTACAGAACTTGAAGCTTTGATAACACAATCTATCTTCAAATAACCTTTTCAGATGTTTCCCATATATGACCAGATGAGCTTAAAACGATGAATATACAAACAACAGATATAAAACACTTCATTGAAAACAGAAGATTGAAAAGCATAAACTCCATAAAAAAAAACAGGGTTTCATATAAACCATATATTACATATAATTATTTTTTTCAATTATTGACACCACATGTGGAATAAAAAGAATGTATTAATGGGATTTACCTGTTCCTGCCCCTGAGGATTCTGATTGGCTACAGGGGAAGTTCTCAATCCTCTCTGTAATGTCCTATTCCCTTCAAGTATCTTTGGTTGTTTTAACTGTAATCAACATATAAATAAAAGATATAATGTTTTGATACACCAATTGCATATAATGACATATTAATGAGGCAATGAGCTTGGTATTGTGATGTGCTAGATGCAGATACTGAAAACAATTAAAAGTTCACTTTTGTATTTGAAGCTTTGCGGATGTACATCGGTAGTTTTACTGTTACAAATTTAGTTTACCTGGCGATGCATGGCGGAAATTTTCAATACAGTTATCTCCTTTCTAATGCAAAAGAAGTACATTTTTCAATTTCAATTATTATTTTAGTGTAAAATTTTCATTAAAGAAAATTCCGCGAAAAGATGTTATCTTCTTTTGTCCATAAACTAGGTACGATATGTATGCTTCCGGTCTCAAACATAAACACTGGGCTTTTTCTGGCTTCTTGGCCCCATCAGAATGTAATAAAATTTTATAAAAAGAAGATTTCTAAGTGCAATAAGAGTTTTTTTTGCTAATTTAATACTGTAGAAATTTCATGTCAATACATTCCGCAATTCAAAATGTTGGCTTCCTTTGTTACAGACAAGGAGATAGAGAATTTTACGCTTACTGTCATACAATCAGAACCATTGATACAAAATAATTGCATTAGAATGAAAGATCTACATGTACACTTTTTATACAACATCCATTTAAAATTAACAAATTTTTGAAAGGTACTTTCAAAACAAATTCATTAGAAATGAAGTCTTCAAAGATTCTGTATCATCATCTATGGAATTGAATCAATGCTTAAAATGCCCATAGCAAAGGAAATTCACCCAATGAAGTGATTATTTTCATTTAGATTTTATCATTGCTAAATATTCTTGGTAGTTTTACTACATTTTGGGGACTAAAGTCCCTCCTCTCAAAATTTTGGCCCCCTGCAAACGTATGCTGAAAACTTAAAAGTACATGAATTGAATCTTACTGATGATAAAGACTTAAGTACTATCTTACAATATACATTCAGCATACATATATTATATTATTATGGCATTTTTGTTTTAATTACTAACTTTATCAGCAAGAATATCAAACGAGCTGAGCAAGCCAGCTTAAGGACAAGCTGATGAAGTCAGTATCAAAAAACAAAATGCCATTATTCTTTTTATCAGCATTTTGTTTTAGTTGAAATGTTGTTTTGATTGAGAATATGAAGTAAAATGATATATATGTAGTAAGTCCAACTACTTTTGCATGTACAAAATATAATGACAGTTGTTTGAATGAAGTTGCGTACATTTCATTGATAAATTGATGCGGATGGACTTGAGTGTGTGACTTTGCTGTACTGATATGCATTGTACATGATGTCATTTAGGAGATAACTGTATTGTATTTTAAACTCCGACGGCATTAATTAGGGATTTGATGGTCGCAAATTCAGTTTACTGGCAACGCGTTAGCGGTGACAGTAAACGGGTATTTGCAACCATCAAATCCCCAATTGATGCCGTCGGAGCTTAAACTACAATATTGTTATCTCCATTCTAATGCAACTGACAGAAAACAACGTTAAAACATGTATTTAAAATCTGTCATAGGCTGCCTGGGCTTGCGGGTACGTCCAATAGCATCAATTGTCAATTGATGCCATTTAAATAAGTGACGTTATCCAATTAAAATGAACGTTACAGATGTTGCATTAGAATGCCTAATATTCTTAAGTATTAAGTCCTGTCCATGATCTTACAAAATTTTATGCAGTAAGATCAAAGGGAAAATGTATAAATTGGTGATAAATGTATATATGCTTAATATTAGGTTTCTGATATGGTACGTACCGGTGTAGGTGGAAAAGACTAGACGTAATAGGACATTTTAATTTATTGATAATTCAAATTAATTACAAAATATACTTCAAAATTACTGAGCATACTAAGATGAAAATAAATTATATAAGCATTGTCATTTGAACAGGTTTAAATCTTTTTTTTTGTATTCCAATTTTTATTCAAATTGATAATGCTTTACAGATTGTATAAAAACCAATTACTGCTCCTATTTTATCAATATTAATCTATATATATCATATATATAGTATGAGTTGACATGTACCAAATAAAATTGTGCAGAATATATATATTAAAATTGATTTGTTTGACAAGAGGATGACGCGTGGTTTAAACTTGCTTTCAATTCTATAGTTCCTATGCAGATTTTGTGAGGTAGATGAAATTGACCTTTAAAACAAGCGTTTTAAATTTGAATGTCCAAAATTAAGCAGATAGGGCATATTTTGACCTAATTTACCCACTCTTTTTTTTATTTTAATTATCACATTGTAATGAGACTGCATAATGAATTTAGTGTGTATAATTTGTATTGGCCTTTAACTTTGAAAAATGACTTGTTTAACATGTTTAATGTAATAAAAATGTCACATTTGTAAATTTTCTCTTTTTTCTCAGGAATAGACTATCAATATGATTAAGAAATAATTTATTTACTTAATATGTGGAAAATTGTGTGAAAGTATAAGAGGTGCAATTACAACCTTTCATACCTTTAGTTTCATTGATGAAAATTATATGGACTTGTCCAATGTCCAGTTTGAAGGTCATTTAAGTTACTGTATGTACACAGAGGCGGATTTAGGGGGGGCAGGGGGACCGGGCCCCCCTTTTTTGGAAAAAATTGGTTGCTTATATAGGGAATCACTGAAGCGTGACTGGAGCGGGCCCCCTCTTAGGTCAGTCAGTGGGCCCCCACTTATGAAAATTTCTGGATCCGCCTCTGGTACATGCATAAAGGCAAGAAATTATAATTCAGTTTAAAGATAAACAATTTTTCAAAAATACATTTGTGTACATTCATTTGATATTTTATATAAAAGCTTAATAAATTAAAAATAATAAAATGAATAATGCAGAATAATTTTTTGGGGTTGTTACATTCATGCAATTGTTTTGATCTAATGAAAAATACATATATCTTATAATAACTTAAATCAAATCAAATTGTGTAAGATTCAATAACAATGACTGGTTAACATCATAATAAGTAATACATTTTATAGGGGTAAACTGGGATGGTAGAAAATGGCAGACATTTTAAGTTCATTTTTTGTAATAAGGAAAGAAAATTTGTCACCCAAAATGTTTTGCTATAATTTAAAAATTTCATTCTGATTAGTACATGTATCTATAGCGGAATACTGTCATAAAGTGTATTGAAATTAACCGTGGTATAGTAAACAGGGAATTCACTCAAAAGATGTCACCGCACACTACAGACTAGTCTGTTTTAAGTGGAGTGCAAAAATTTATTTCAAAATTCATGAAATTGAATGCTTCTTTTTGTAGTTTCAAATGTACAACGTCAACACTTTTACAACCTTGTAAAATTACTCAAAGAAACATTCAATACTTATAATTACATTTTTTTTGCTATGATAATGAAAGCACGATACCTTTTTTTATTTACCCGTGCACTTTATTGTGTGTCATTTTATGTATGTTTCAATTTATTTTGAAGTAAAGAATGTTGCGAGATTGCTGTTAGCAAATCAAAGTAACGTGTAATAATGAAACATACATCTAATGTAATTATATCCAAATATTGTCCCTGTATAGGATTTTTTCCCTCTGTACTGCATGTACAATTATTGTAACATGTAAATGTACACCACAATCAATTATTAAATAAAAAAGGTTTTGCATGAAATAAAATACTGGAAGCCGAGGATATTCGTTTAAACTATAGAGCTGTGATCAAATCATGCGTTTTAATTATTTTCATAGGTTGATCCAAAGATTTGTATAGTAAGATTTGTCACAATCCAAGGGGACCCCTTTTCTGGGGAAAATATTGGGTTGATTAAATAGGGAATCACTGACCCCTCCTCCCTTTATGAAAATTTATAGATCCCCCAGTCCAAATATTTATGACGTCTTGCAAGGTTTATTAAAAAAAAAGAATTCTAGAAAGGCGTCCCAAAATTTTTTTTTTTATTAGAACCCCATGATTACTCTTCATTTTTTAAGAAATCGATACTAGTTCCCCCACTGTCTTAGGCGATGATTTTCAATATTAGTGTTGTAGACCTGGAGATATAAAGGTAGTCTAACTAGTTGAGTTAGGGAAGATCTTCTTTGGCTCAATTGGTTAGAACGCTGCCTTCAGATCCCGAGATTGGGGGTTCGAATCCTGCTGGTACCATCCACAGATTTTTCAGAAACCGGGTACGTTCGCGCCCATTCAAGTCCCACTCATGTTCGCCCCCTTTCACTTTCGCACCCTACATGTTCGCACCCAAGGTCTGTTCGCACCCTACATGTTTGCGCCTAATTTTAATTGTTTTTTGTTTGTAATCATGCAAGTTTTGGCAAGAGTATTCTTGTTGTCATTGTCTTAAAATAAAGTGAGACAGCATTTTTTTTTTTTTTGTGTTGAATAAATCTTAATCGTGTTTTGGATAGTATATTGTTAAAAGAAAATATAATTCTTTCTATAAATAAAGTGGGATTCTGTCAACGTTTTATTTTGTGTTGAATAACTCTTAATCATGTTTTGGTTCGTGTATTGCTATAACTTTGTTTCTATAACTTTTTGGGTGTTATGTTCTCATCGTGAGAGGCCAATTGAGTAAATCCATATAATTGATACATGTTTATTATAAGACTACATGATAGAACTGCACGTTATAAAACCCCAGTGTGTTATATATTATAGATAAAGTCAATGAACTTTAAGCACGTGTAACTGTTATTATGTCAATCAAGATAAGATAGGCAGAGTCTCTATAAACGTAAACATTGACCAGATGATATAGCAATATCATTACAATTGACTTGTTTCAAAACATTTAAGTGAGATTCTGACTACGTTTTTTTTTTGTGTGTTGAATAAATTTTATCATGTTTTGGTTATAATAGTGTATTGCTATATTTTATTATTTCATTGTTTCAGATCAAAGTTACCAAGCTGTCAAAAACAATTATCTTTTGTGTTTTTCATTTAACATCTTCAATGTTTTACTCATACCAAGCTATAAATACATTCAATATTTACACCAAAGCAATTTAAAACAACAATTTGTTCTGTTCTGGTTGAGAAAATCCCTCCTTCAAAGGACAAATAAATGTTATATATATATATATATATACTTAAAAAGACATACAATCATGATTTCCAATTACTCAACTGGAATGTGAATTAAAATTGGGCGCGAACATGTAGAATGCGAACGGACCTTGGGTGCAAACGTGTGAGGTGTGAACGTGTAGGGTGCGAAAGTGTATTGGGCGCGAACGGACCTGATACCGATTTTTCACAACATTAGTAACTGCTCAAACATTATATTTTTGTTTCATTTCGTTGCTTTTGAGATCTTATTTTCTTCTCTGTGGTTAAGACAGTTAGATATAATGTCCTCAGCTGGGACTATTATACGTTGTACTAATCAATAGTATAATAGTCACAGTACAACTACTATAGTATAGTATTATAGTATAAGTCTACTCGGTTTCTAACTGCTCAGAGAAAAATACCAACTGTAAAAACACTTACCAATAATTTGCAAATTGAAGAACAAATTCTGTTCATCTTTGTGAATGTTGCCATTTGTGGAAAATGCTACGAATACATTAAGTTTTCACAGAACATGAATAGAAGTATTATAGATAACCAGATAACGTTCCGTGGTTTCCGAGCACGCACCTGTTATTTGACCCGGAAGAAGTATACCTTTACTAGTTCCCTGTTTAAAGAAAATAATCGTAGTCGCTTAATCTCCGTAAGTGGAATCAGTATAAAAGTGTAGAAAGACTGAATTAGCAAAAGGCTTAATTGTCTCTCTGTCTGTGGGAATTTTGTCATGAGCCTGTACAGGAACAGTTTGTTTTTTTGTATGCATATGAGAAAAAATAATAAGTTGATGAATCATTTAATTCTGCAAGGATCAATTTCTTTTGCACAAAATCTAATAAATATTGTCCAATCAATCAGTATTTCAGAATTGAAAAAAAACATTTAACAGATATGAGTTGTTTGTTTTGTATGTTGCTTTTCTCATAGATTACCGTAGCTGGATTTAGCAACTTTTATGAATTTTGGTCTTTATTGCTCTTCAACTTCGTACTTTATTTGGCTTTTTAACGGTTTTGGATTCGAGCGTCATTGATGAGTCTTTTGTAGACAAAACGCGCGTCTGGCATATATACAAAATTTAGTCCTGGTATCTATGATGAGTTTATTGGGTACAAGTCAAATCGGCACCTCGCTCAAATCGGCACCCATAGAAAAAGTCAAAGCGGCACCAGGTTAAATCGACATCTAGTCAAATCGGCACCTTTTTAAAGTCAATTAGGCATCCAATAATATATATAAATAATTCAACCCTTAAAAATGAGAATAAACATGATAAAATTAGGTTAATATTTCTGGCCAACCCCTTCCTTATTTTTACTGTTTTTGCTTAAAATACTGATAAAAATATATATTAAACAAATCTAACATGGGTACCGAATTGACTATATCAAGTTCCGATTTAACCAATTGCCTAGATGCCGACTTGACTATACCAGGTGCTGAATTGACCAGATGCTGATTAAACAAGTGCTGATTTGACTAGAATTCAAGCTTATTTACTACGGGATAAATTAATCAAATACCTATTACTAATAATCATTAAACAATATTGATAAATAATACAGTAAAAACAAAACATATTTACAGTTTAAATTCCATAATCCATTTTCTGAAGATTACATGTACTTTTATTAATTATGAACACCTTAAACCTTATAATTGTATGCTGTTACAGTATAACACCATAAAAAATCTTGTTATCGTGATACATCAGTTTGTTTTGGGGATAAAACGTTGTTCTTGTAATCCTTAGGAAATTGTGGTACCCCTTAATTCTTCTGTTAAGGAGTACATGTATTTGAGTGTTTTAATAACTCCACTTGGTAAAACAGCAGGCTTCTCCAATGAATAAAATAAAAAATTTCCAAATATTTAGAACCATTTACACTTTACAATTAGGCAAGCTGGTGTCTAGTTAGGCTGCATCTGGCTCCAGTGTTGCTGCAGCTGCTACTGTGTATGGCAATAAGTTCCAGTCTTATAGAGCATGAGAAAAAGGAGTTGTTGTATACTTCCTTTGTTGCCCTGTTTTGTTTTTGTTCCTTCTTACGTTCAATTTACTGTTACACCACTGTCCCAGGTAATTAAAGTGGGAGGGTTGGGATCCTTCTTACATGTTAAACCCCGCCATATTCTGTATGTATCACTATGTGCCTGTCCCAAGTCAGAATCTTGTAATTCAGCAGTTGTCGTTTGTTGATGTGTCACATACATGACTTATTTGTTTTTCATTCATTTTTTTTTTTAACTCGAATCAGGCTGTTTGTTTTCTTGTTTGAATTTTTTGTTTGAATTCTTTTACATTTGTCATTTAAGGCTGTTTATAGCTGACTATATGCGATATGGGCTTTGTTTAGGGGCCAGCTGAAGGATGCCTCCGGGTGCGGGAATTTCTCGCTACATTAAAGACCTGTTGGTGACCTTCTGCCGTTGTTTTTTTCTATGGTCGGGTTGTTGTCTCTGGCACATTCCCCATTTCCATTCTCAATTTTATTTGCTCATTATTGAAGGCTATACAGTGACCTGTAGTTGTTAATTTCTGTGTTATTTGGTCTCTTGTGGAGAGTTGTCTCATCAGCAATCATACCACATCATCTTTTATATATTGGCCACAAAATTCAGGGTTCCCCCTGGGTCAATTATTTTGTTCGCCATTTTCTTACTTTTTTCGCCAAGTAACACAAATATTATTTTATCCATTTTTATATATAAGATATATTAAGTCCTGGAATATAAAAAAAATTGGATACCTGAAAGATGTTGAAAAATTTCTTCAAAATAAAAACATGTGCCCTTTTGTACTAAGAAGTGGGTTTTACAACAAAACAAAAGATTTTATCACTTGAAATTGATCCCTCATGTAAGGTGTAGTCATGACATTGAAGGATTACTCTCATTTGAAGGGTTGTTCCCAACCTTTTGAATATATTTCTTCATAATGACAGTGTTCTTTTCTAGACCATCGTAAATAAGTAAAACTACAAAAATTGCTTGAAACACGTGCATCACTGAACTGACTTTAAAGTAACCACTCAAAAAAATTATCTATATATCAAAGTTGAATGATAAAGTTTTAACTCAGAGACCTTTCTTGCTTTTGAACATTTTTCGTCATAACACCAGTTTTCTTTTCTGGACTATCATGATCTATCATTACAAGAAGGAGAGGAATCGTCAAAATTTTGCTTCAAACACGTGCGTCGCAAAGTGGTTAATAAATCCTTTGACATATATATGTGACGACCGCCATTTAACCATATCATTTTGTCATATATAATACTACAATCAACACCTTTATTAATTAATGATGTGGATAGCTATAAAATGCAATCAGCTGATTATTGATTTTCTGTCAAAATCTTAATGAGTTCAAGGTGAATTCTAAGTATTGTCTGATTAGGTAAAGTCTGAGAATCCTGAAAAAGTGGATAAACAAGATGGATGAAAATAAATCGTTTTATATATTTCTTTCGCCAAATTCTTTCGCCAATGACAAATTTTTTTCTCCATAATTGTTATTTTTGCCAGTGGAAACCCTGGGCCACATCATTATTGGGGCATCTTCTTCGGGTAAGTGGCCACTGTCAACTGGTTTACTATTCTGGCTCATTATGGAGTGAGTTTAAAAAATGTGTCCATCAAAACCCCCTGCAAACCAACATGGCCATTATTAATAAAAGTAGTACATATGGTAAAAAGAAGTTTTGTCTTTTATATTTCTAGACTAGGGCATTTACAGTAAATCTGACATGGGGTCTAAATGTTCATCAGGTTTAGATCTATCTCACCTTTTATTATAAACATCTTATTCTACAACAGTGACACTAACAATGAAACCAGCTAACCTAACAGGAAAAGCAAATTAATTTTGTATCTTACTGAGTTATGAAAAATTTCAAGTAAAAGTAGGACCTGGAATTTAGGTAAAACTGTGGACCTTTCATTTTGGAGTGTCAAAGGTCTCAGTACCAAATGTTGTTTAAACCCCTGAGTACATTATAGATATTAAAGTAAAACTTTATGCTTATGATATGTCCCAATTGCACATTTGTTTCTGCAATAGTTTAAAAACTAATTTTATTGTATAGCAATATATAATATTTCCAACAGAAAGTAACCAAAAGTTAGCCTGCAATAAATTCTAATATTGCACTAGTGCAAAAAATCTTCAAAAATCATGACGTCATCAATGATAAAATCTTAGTTTAAACCAATTTTTACTTTCAAATATTATATTACTATACAATAAAAGGGTTATTGCATGAATATTGGGGAATATTGTCCCTCGTAGAACATATATTGCTCTCGCAAGCTCGTGCAATATAAAATTCTACTCGAGACAATATTCCCCAATATTCATGCAATAACCCTATATTATTTCAGACTTCATAGGTTTAACAATGTTGGGTATTGCTTTACTTTTGTCTTTGTAGGGCTTTATGAATGGGCATATCCCTGTTATTTTAAGACCAGTGATGAGTATGCAGTATGGACTTTGCTCAATTTTGAATGCCTTTCAGTGACATAATAATTGTTAATTTCTGTGTCATTTGGTCTCTAGACTAGAGAGTTGTCTTATTGGCAATCATATCACATCTTCTTTCTATATTTATTTTAAGATATGATCAACTTTCTTCATGTTCTTTATTAATAAATTTTGTAGAGATTTGCTTATAACATTGTTTTTGTTTTGACATTTGCAGTGTATGTACTTATCCAAAGAAATGATTTTTCCGACAGAAATGTTGTATTAATGAAATGCATATTTTGTCCAAGTCAGGAGCCTCTGGCCTTTGTTAGTCTTGTACTATTTTCAATTTTAGTTTCTTGTGTACAATTTGGAGTTTAGTATGGCGTTCATTATCACTGAACTAGTATATTTGTTTAGGGGCCAGCTGAAAGACGCCTCCTGGATGCGGGTTTTTCTCGCTGCATTGAAGACCTGTTGTCTGTTCTATGGTCAGGTTCTTGTCTCTTTGACACATTCCCCATTTCCATTAGCAATTTTATTGTTCTAGCTAGCTTTTAAAAATGTTTTAAAATGAAGAATTTAGATTAATATTGGTGTAAGATAAGTAAACATTTTAAGCTTAATTCTGATATAGAGGTAGTTCAATGATAAAACTGCATAACATTTGCAAATACAGAAATGTGGTTATTGATGAAATGCATCCATCTAGCTAGCATAAAAAAGCCTTTTGAAATGAAGAATTTAAATTAATATTGGTGTAAGAACAGTATATATTTTAATCTAAATTCTGATATGGAGGCAATTCAGCAATTAAACCACATAAAATTTCCATACACAAACATTTTCTTTTTTCTTTTTTTTCAGAATAATGTAGAGCTAAGAAAGAAGAATGGAACTTAAAGGAAGGCAACTGATTATTTTTACCAGTTTATATATTAGTTATACTTTGTATGTATATGTAAGAAGATCAGTAGCTTTCTCCATACCTGCTTTAGTAACATCAGAAGGATTTGAGAAAAGCCAAATTGGTAAGTCATTACATAAGATTAAATAAGAAAAGGAAAGCATATACATAAACACGAATATCAAATACTGCATATTTAATATGTTTATGATATATGGAAGAAAAGGCGACTAGTTTTTTTTAAATTTACTTATTTACATATATATAAAAATATAGATTCCACAACTGCAACAAGTGTATAACAATATTTTCTAGTTAAATTTTAATATTTCAGGGATCTCCATGGATAAAAATTGAACGATGGAGGAACTTTCACCATCATAAACCGTATCTACGCCGAACAGTGTAGCGCGATCGAAAGTATTTCATCCCTCCACATAAGGATAGGTGAACATGCTAATTCATTGCTTATTTAAATTATATTTATTTCAATTTTCATTACAAATACTATATAGAAGTATATAATTGCCGTTTGTAACCCTTCAAAGGCCAAGCCTTCATGCCCCCTCCCTTTCCCTTAGTCGAGAATGACCAATTGCTATCACGAAGGTCCCCATGTAGTTTTCTTGCTTTTTTTGGTAATTTAATCATGGTTATGGGGGTTAAAAATCATGTGGAGCTTATTTTTCACGGACACTGTCAAATTCAGAAGTCATGAACCCATTACCAGTATGGCTGGTTTGCTGCAACGATAAAACGAGTCGTACGGGTTATGTAAAAGGTTAAAAAGATTTAAAGCAAACGTTGTCAAATGAAAAGTTTTTTAATGACTTTATATAGCAAATCGATGCTATGCAACATGCATTTTCCGAGTCTGAAAAGAAACCGGAAATGCAGATGTATCAATTTGATTGTAAACTACGAAATGAATTCGGAATTACGATAAGATATTTCTTTACAGGAAATATTAAAAGTTTTTACTTTTTAACTTTTAAAGTAATTCTATATTATCGTTACATTACAGCAGTACTCAAGTTATTTGAGATGAAATAATAACTACTGTTTTATGTCTTATTTTATACTTCTTAAAAAGGGGGATGCTGATTGCGCAAGTCAAAATAAAAGCACATGTTCGACTTGTTAAACTTTGTTACTGGGTTCATTAATTAATTTATTTAATTTGAATTATCATAAGCATTTGCGGAAACTTAGTTAAATAATTCAACAAATGAATCTACAGATAATATTCTCCTGTCTGGTTTGTTGATCTACCTGTACAAGCTCAGGTACAAGTGATTAGCGATTTTAATCCGATATCCCTCAGGCATTAGAACTGTATTAATTGGATTATACTATAAAAAAAGCCTGAGGGTTATGCAATTACATACATTAATTATAATTGCTAAAAAAATGGCGTCAGGCTATAAAAACGATTACAGTTTTGAACGATGGCGGAAGACAATTGAACGATGGCACGGGTCATTTGACGATGGCGCAAGACATTTGACTGATGGCAGGGCGCCATCGTTAAACAGGCCATGGAGATCCCTGTATTTAAAGCGTGAGGCTTGTCAAGCATTTTAAATAATTAAAATTTAACTGTTGAGAGTGGAGAAATATTGTAATACTCGAGTAACGGTGGTTGAATCTGTTTCTCTTGTGATTTTTATCGATCCTTTTCAAAGATTTGGGGAAAGTTGTGTACTTTTGATGTGACGTCATCAGGCATGGTCACCTTTTTTCAAGACGTCACAATAAGAAAATTCAGAAAAAAACAAGAAAATTCAACGTCACAATTTTTTTTCACTAGTGAGGAGAAATATTTTCTCACACCAGTCAGGAAATGTGAAAATAGCACAAAAAATTGCAATACTAATTTAAAGACAAATAATAAATTAAAAGAAGTCTAGAAATTACATTTATAATGTAAATAAAATGGAATTTACTATCTCATTGAATTATCTCCCCTTTAGCTTAGTGGGCATTGACCTACAATGATATAGTGCTGTTTTGACAAGCATGACAAGCCTCTATTGTATTGTTCTGCACAATATAAATGTTTCCCAAGATGACTTCTTGAAGTAGGCAACATTCAATTTAAAAAAATAACATGCTCATTTTCTATAATTGAATTGTCATATATACTATATTGCTTGAATAAGTTGTCATGAGACTAGATATGAAAATATAAAAGATTATTCATGGAAAAAAATGATAGTGGAGCCGTCTTAATAATATCAGTTAAAGAACATTACTAAATTTAAGTTGATTTCAAAAGAAAAAATGTACAGTAAACCATAAATTTGAATGTATATGCCATTTTCAACTATAAATGGGAGATAACTCTATATTTTCAGGTTTAATAACTAGCAGCCAGTCTATTGCATATGCCATCAGTAAATTTGTCTGTGGTATTTTAGCAGATGTTGTAAGCCCAAAAGCACTCAATAGTGGTGGACTTATACTGTCTGGAATAACAGCTATTAGTTTTACAGGTACTTTGATTATAATGGATTTTGTTTTGTGTATATTTTGTTTAATTTAGATCTTAGTATGTATAAATGTATTTACAATTTCTGTGTAAAAGGAATACAGATAATAAAGGTATATAGAGCAGTTATCTGTGTTCTACAAGGAAAATATATTCACTGTTATTTACATGATGATCCTTTTTTTTCTGAAAAAAACTTTCTTTTATGACAAATTGAAATGTTTCAAGTACTAGTAATATCATATTTACATAGGAAATTAGCATGATTAAGGAGTTATTGCACAGAGTAAATTCCAAGAATTAGTGCATGATAGTTTATGCTCATCTTGTCCTTGGAAAATCAAGATCTTAATTTACAGATGTCTATTTGTTTTTGTGTTAAATGAACCGTTTATTCCTCTGCAAAAACTATATAGACCAAGAAAAGAACATGCTTAAGGAGTGGTTAAGCATGCAGTGCAAATCCAGGGAGCTTTGCTTGCTAGCTTGTGTTTGTCTTGATTTTGGAATATCCCAGTATTACAGATGGGTCAATATCCCTAATGTGCCTCCAATTTAATGTGCCTCCAATTTAATGTGCCTCCAATTGAGGAACACAAATGTTGTAGGTGAACAAATAGTCCCGGTGTAGTGATATTAGACATGTTTTATTTTTAACAAGTGACTGAGCTTAACCATTTTGGTTGATTTGGAAAGTAAAGGACCATAGAACTATGGAATTATTAAATGTATTCCATGTATTAAATTTTTAAAATGTCTCAGCTTTGAAACGAGTCATCATTCATATCCAAGTTTATTATATGGACTGAGCTACAGAAGAAAACGTTACCATTACGGCCTATGGAGAAACAATTGCGTACATTGGCCCAGATGTCTTTATGTTTTTGTGTTTATGAACCATTCAGTCATCTCCAAACTTTTGCTTAGGCCCATATACTTTTACAAAGTAACCGTTTGGTCAATAAATTGCTGCATGGCCATCAGCACCATAAAATATTGGTTGAATTAAGGACTTATTTATTAGAACTGACTTACTAGCAGATGTTGGACATTGTCATATTCAGGAAAACTTACAAATGTATTTTATATTTTGATTTAGGTTTTAATTCCACTATAGTTCTGTGTTTTTGGTGGTTTTTAAATGGATTATCACAAGGAGCTGGGTGGCCAGCAGCAGCAGTTATCCTAAAGCAAGTAAGACATGTGTTGTCTAAGATATGCATTTGTATAAACTGGTCTTAACATGCTTAAAATTATTATATTATACATAATATATATTATAATAAACATATAATACCGGTACGAGTTATTGAAGTGACTGATTTATAAATCACAATGAAATTTTAAAAAATGAAGATGTATCAAACAAATATATTACAACATTGTAAAATCTTTTTCATTATTCTTCATCTGAACATTAAGTTTGACTTATGATACTATTACAAAATCATTCATATTTCTGAATTTATTCTTAGATTAGTTCTTTCTGTGTCATGTTTGTTTGTTTACTATTATTATACCCCACGCAACGGGTTGCGGAGGGTATAATGTTTTTGACCCGTCCGTCAGTCCGTCCGTCAGTCCTGTTTCTTGTCATCGCAACTCCTCTCAAACCACACAACAGAATTTCACGAAACCTTTTCAGATAATAAGGACATACTATGTAGTTGTGCATATCGACGGGAAATTGCGATTCAATTTTTTTTCTAGGAGTTACGCCCCTTTGAACTTATTTACTTTAATGTACTACTGCAACAGTTTTTCATCGCAACTCCTCTCAAACCACACAACAGAATTTCTTGAAACCTTTTCAGATAATAAGGACATACTATGTAGTTGTGCATATCCACGGGAAATTGCGATTCAATTTTTTTTCTAGGAGTTACGCTCCTTTGAACTTATTTACTTTAATGTACTTCTGCAACAGTTTGTCATCACAACTCCTCTCAAACCACACAACAGAATTTCACGAAACCTTTTCAGATAATAAGGACATACTATGTAGTTGTGCATATCAACGGGAAATTGCGATTCAATTTTTTTCTAGGAGTTACGCCCCTTTGAACTTATTTACTTTAATGTACTACTGCAACAGTTTGTCATCGCAACTCCTTTGAAACCACACAACAAAATTTCATGAAACTTTGTAGATAATAAGGACATACTACGTAGTTGTGCATATCGACGGGAAATTGCGATTCAATTTTTTTTCTAGGAGTTACGCCCCTTTGAACTTATTTACTTTAATGTACTACTGCAACAGTTTGTCATCGCAACTCCTTTGAAACCACACAACAGAATTTCATGAAACTTTGTAGATAATAAGGACATACTATGTAGATGTGCATATTGACAGAAAATTATGATTCAATTTTTTTTTCTTGTACAATTTTCTTTTCTTACACTTATTTCATTTCTCCAATGACAATGTGGGGACGGTGGGGTATGTGAGCGCGCTCACTAAGGTTCTTTAATTAATATACACATATTGTTTCCTTCAGTGGTGTCCTCCAACAATTTTTGGAACAGTATGGAGTATATTATCAACTTCAATGAACATAGCAGGAACATTTGGTCCATTAATCACAGCCACTTTTATTGCAAGCATTGGATGGAGAGAAAGTATGAGACTAGCTGGTAAGAACTTATCTTTTCACAAGTTAACATACATGATATACACCACATGTAAGAATATGATCAACACACTGACTTGGACCCAGATATTTTGATATTTAAGAATTGAATGCTTCTTTTTGTAACTTCATTGGGGTGTAAAAGCGTTGACCGAAGTACATTTTGTATGAAGCGCGGAAGCGATTCATACCAAAAAATGAGCGCACGGTCAACGCTTTTACAACCCTATGAAGTTACAAAAAGAAGCATTCAATACTTATAATTACATTGTTTTAGCAATGATCATGAAAACACGAATTTTATTATTGTTTTATTTAATTCACCTGTGCACTTTATTGTGGGACCACGTGTTATCATAAATGAAAAGTTTTATTGAGCAATGCAATTGCTTTCGGAAGAACACATGATGTGCAGTTAGCCAATCAGAATAAAGTATCATAATGAAACATACATCTAAATAGGGTCTTTGCATCGGAACTAAACACATTTATTAAAAAAACAGTTGTTGGCCTGACACGGGTTATGTTCTTCTCATATATGTTATGATGGTATGATACTAAACCCCTAATGGGAAGAATTGTGCCTGATATTCATATGATGAAATCATAATCTTTCAATCAGTTTAATTGAAGTCTGGAGCTGGCATGTCAGTTAACTGCTAGTAGTCTGTTGTTATTTATGTATTATTGTCATTTTGTTTATTTTCTTTGGTTACGTCTTCTGACATCAGACTCGGACTTCTCTTGAATTGAATTTTAAATGTGCGTATTGTTATGCATTTACTTTTCTACATTGGCTAGAGGTATAGGGGGAGGGTTGAGATCTCATAAACATGTTTAACCCCACCGCATTTTTGCGCCTGTCCCAAGTCGGGAGCCTCTGGCCTTTGTATGTCTTGTATTTTTTTAATTTTAGTTTCTTGTGTACAATTCGGAAATTAGTATGGCGTTCATTATCACTGAACTAGTATATATTTGTTTAGGGGCCAGCTGAAGGACGCCTCCGGGTGCGGGAATGTCTCGCTACATTGAAGACCTGTTAGTGACCTTCTGCTGTTGTTTTTTCTATGGTCGGGTTGTTGTCTCTTTGACACATTCCCCATTTCCATTCTCAATTTTATCTAATGTAATTATTCATCTGTATTATTGCACCTCATTTAAATTATGACATAATAATTGGTTTAACACTGTCATTTGGACCTATGGATCCATATGGGATTAGTAGATTTCAAATGGAGTTCATGACATCATGTTTACTATTAATGGTGGCGTCATCGAATAATGTTTTCGTTTTTCATTGCTTATGATGCCCCAATTATGGACATTATGTTTTCTGGTCTGTGCGTCAGTCTCTGTCCGTTTGTCCGTCTATCCTGCCTCAGGTTAAATGTTTTGGTGGATGTAGTTTTTGATGAAGTTGAATTCCAATCAACTTGAAACTTATTACACATGTTCCCTATAATATGATCTTTCTAATTTTAGTGCCACTAGAACACACCTGCAAAATCGCGGGCATATACAGCTTGTGAACTGTTGTAGGATGATTTTTTGTAAAAGATATTATGTATGCAAAATTACATAAAAGGTATCTCCCTTTTTCCAAAGTCCGATACTTGTTTCCTTTCTGTTAAATTCAATTATATTCGTGTTTCTGGCCTACGACCACAATTATTCTGCCCCTTTGCTACAATGCTTCTTTTGGTAAAAGTCAAATCAAATTAAAAATTTGCACCGTTTCAAACATGAAATAAATGTAACTGCTTATATATAGACCATTATTAGTCTAAAACATATGCTTCTATGACAGTTCAGCAGTGTTTTTTTGAGAGCCTTATTAACATGCCAATAGTAGAATTTGAATCATATATAAATGACTAATACCGACTAAAGCTAATTTGAGGGGTTGTCGATCGGAGGGGTCCTGATCCCGAAATCCCGGGCTTAAAACCATGAAATCCCAAGATGCAGAATTTAAAGAAATTCATATCCTGAAATTAAAAATATATTCCCGGATCCCATAAGGATCAATCCCCAAATCCCGAGCTTAAAAAAACCCGATCCCGATGCCCCGAAAAAGGTCTTGACTCCCCCTAATCTCTACCTTACTTTCGTTTTTGCCAAATCACTATTTTCCCTTTTAACAATAAATGTTTATGCCCCAATTATGGGCATTATGTTTTGTATTCTGTGCATCCGTGCGTTCGTTTGTTCAGTCGTCCGTCCGTCTGTCCCACTTTAGGTAAAAGTTTTTGGTCGAGATAGTTTTAGATGAAGTTCAGCATGTTTTACTTATTTTAATATATATGCATGTGGTATGACCCTTTAAATAGTAAAGATTTCAAAGAAAACAGTAAACAGAATCAGGGACTTTCTATACTAACATAGAAATTCCCTGACAGAATACAGAGTCTCTATATATTAAAGTAGTATAATCGTACTTTACATGCAGATGAACTCGAAAAATATTTGTCCTCTCTAAGGAGGTATAATAGTTGTGATGTTTGCGATCTAAACACCATGACATGGAGAACGCTCTACGATTGGTTGTACTTGTGTTGTCACATGTTTTACTTATTTTAATATATATGCAACTGGTATGACCCCTTAAATAGTAAACATTAAAAAAAAACAGTAGATAGAATACAGAGAGTCTCTAAATACTAAAGTAGTATAATCATAGTTTACATGTAGATAAACGTGAAAAATAATTGTCCTCTCTAAATAGGTATAATAGTTGTGGTTCTTGCGATCTAAACACCATGATATGGAAAACGATCTGATTGGCTTACCTATTTTTCATTTTTGTTATCTATCATACGATTGGTTGTATTTGTGCATGTTATAAACGTGAAAAATAATTGTCCTCTCTAAAGAGGTATAATAGTTGTGGTTCTTGCGATCTAAACACCATGACATGGAGAACGATCTGATTGGCTTATCTATTTTTCATTTTTGTTATCTATCATACGATTGGTTGTATTTTGCATGTTTCAAACCGGAGGTCTTATCTATTACTAAAAGTCAGTCTGATGACAGAATCATATCCAGACTCCTTTTTTGTCGTTTTCCTCCCAAAATAACTCAATCTGAATAATCATAAGAATGGATGACAAATGCGACTATGCATGTTACCTATAGGACACAGAGGCATGATGATTGATTTATTGTGGAAGGAAGAGAAGCGACACACAAAATGAGGTCTTCTCGTTTAATAGTATAGAAATTAGAGTTTTTACCTCATTTTCACAGTCCACTAAACATAGAAAATGATAGTACAGATGGAGTATTCATGTACTATGGACACATTCTTGATTTTATACATAACATAGCAGGATATGTCCTGTGTGTGATAAATTTGTTATAAGGTTCACTACTGACCCCCTACAGATTCTTCCATTCTTATCCCCTCTGGATTTTAGCAACCCTCTATTGATCTGTAGATGGTCAGTAGAAAACCATATAACTTTTAGTTAATACTTCAATAAAACTTAATAATATAGATAAAAATGTATGTTTCTTATATATAAAATGTGAAATAACAAAAATATCAAACTCCAAGGGAATTCAAAACAGAAAGTCCCTTATCAAATGGCAAAAAGCTCATATACTTAACCCTTTCCTCCATGGGAATTTTTTTTTTTACATGCTTGATTTGCATAGGATTTTTTTCAATTAAAAAAAATCATCTTATTTAAAGTATTATTGCATTGCGAAGAACAAATATTTCATCAATGTATTTTCTAGTCAGATATTCTCATGAATATTCTTTTTATATAAGATACATCTTTTTAACTCTGATAAAGTTTTTTCGTAGGCAATACGTTTCAACTGAGTCACTACACAGGCGTCGAAAGGCGCCATTATGGAGTAAAGGGGGTGGCGTCAAAAGGCATCATTATGGAGGAAAGGGTTAAGACACATCAAACAAATGGAAAGTAACTGTCATATTTCTGACTTGGTGCTGGTATTTCCATATGTAGAAAATGGTGAATTAAACCTGGTTTTAGCTAGCTCATAGAATTCAGAGACTCACATTATGAGTAAGTCATTTCAAAAGAAGAAAAATAATTTTGCATTGTTGTATAAAAAAAATTTCTACTTGCAGGAATGGTTTCAATACTTGTAGGATTTATAACTTTTGTACTGATAAAAGATAAACCAGTTCAGAGCCAGGATACAAAAAAGGATACTAAAAAAGGTTAGAATATTAATAGAGAAAATTGTAACTGTAAGATAAGTGTTATATGATCTTAAGATTTAACGATTTATACATGAAGTTACTCAAATGTGAATGAGTCTCAAGGTTACAGGAATGAGTTTAAACTCTCTGGCAAAAGTTTTTAAACAAAAGATTCAAAGAATGTTACTTTCTAAATATATCAAAATTACCAAAATTGAATCTTGTACATTTAGTAATTTCCTTTGGTTACAGATATTTATCCGTCATTTTATACCTGACTTTATCTATTCAAGAAACGTTTTTTCTTCTGATTTTTTTCCATGATTATAGTTTGATTAAATCCATGTCATTTGGACTCTTTTGGGTAGATGTCTCATTGGCAATTGTGCAACAGTTTCATCTTTTTAATTTTTTACTTCTTTTTTTAAACTTTTTCCTATACTATATGTCCAATACAGATAACCAATATTTATATTTTAACAGAGGAGACAGAAAGTATATCAAGATGGAAGATTTTGAGATTACCAGGATTTCTTGGTGTATGCTTGTGTTATATGACCATATCATTAATACAGTATGGTATTATACAATGGGGCCAGCTATACTTAGTAGAGGACATAGGACTTAGCTTGTTAATAGGTATGTTTGGACTTGGCTGTCTTATAGGCAATTAATGTACCACTTATCCTTAATTGTATATATAAAAAAAGAAGATGTGGTATGATTGCCAATGACACTATGTATAGTTTATTCCTTGCCATTTCAAACTTAAAATTTGTATTTTTACTGGTTCCCTTGTTAAAAAGTATAATGCATGGCCTCAATAGGCCACTTCATGGTTAGTTCAGCCATATTGAATAGGGGTCTACTAGGGGGCAGATTTTTTTTGAAGTGGTGGAAATAGTTTGACAGTATGGGAAATCTTATGCATGTTTCCAAGCAACTGCTCTGTTATAATGATGTTTTCCCGTATTCTTCTTACTTTTTTTTACCTCCATTATGAACATCTGCCCTTTGTTCAATATGGCCTAACTTTCTGTGAAGGGGCCTATATACATCTTATTTTTTTGTTTGAATGTGGTGATACTAATGCCTTCCTCCTGAATACAGCCTCAAGTAAATTTGAGCTTTAATTTTTTTTTTATACAAATGACAGATTTTCAAGGCTCTACAATTCGACTTTCAAATTACAAAGGAAAGAAAATATCTGAGATTTATGAGAGAACAATGACTTTGTTTTTTTCACTACTGTTAATTCAGAAATTATTGTCAGGTTTTTATTAATGCAAATAATGGGACTGGGTGAGTATCGCAATAATAAGAACTTGAATTCTTATATCTGATACATGTATCTGTATGTAGATTTTCCTGAGATTGCAATAATTAATCTGGCTTTTTTGTCCATTTTAAAAAATCGCAATAGTATATGCACTCAATTATTTACAGTACTTTTTAAAGCTTCAGCTTTATGTTTCAATACAACATACCTGTTTAATTTTAATACATGTAATTCCATTATCTCAACAGGAAGTGGTTTTGTCAGTAGTGTGGAGGTAGGAGGAATTGTGGGAAGTTTTATAGCAGGATATTCATCAGACCACATGATCTCAAAAGTAAGTATTCTGATTTAATGTACCTTTCCCTTATATAACTCAACAAAAGCATGGTATGAAACAGTATCAACCATCACATACATTTTTTTCATAGAATAGAATTAATTATGGTTTACATACCACATAAAAAGGATAACAGGACAGCAGATCACATTAACCACCAAGCCTTGACTACTCTGAAAATATAGATATTGAGAGACAGATAAACAACAATGAACAACAAGTGGTCTAGAGAACATAACTTTGTACAGACCCAAGGCAACACCAACCAACAACACCCAACTCCTCTAAAAACATTGATGTACAGACAAAGGTAAACAACAATGAACAACAATTGGTCTAGAGAACATAACTTTGTACAGACACAAGACAACACCAAACACCAACTCCTTTGACAAAATGTTCATACAAAGACAAAATACAAGGAAAAATACATGGTTCAGAAGTTTTGCATTTTAAACTTATTTTGTATATTTTTATTTCAGAACTCAAATATTCCACAATTTTTAGTAAGAAAGACATTATGGATACATTTTTTCATAGTACTAGGTGTAGCTCTCTATAGTTTCATCACAGTTATTGATAAAGATTCATCCAAGGTAATTTATTCATTTTTTTTTGTTTTTAAAAAAGCCTTGTTTTATATTGACAATATTTTAATGCTTATACAGTAGTTGAAACCTATTGCAAAGATTTCAGTGTGCTTGCCATATTTCTGGAATACCTATCATTAGGTATGCTCATAACAAAACGTTTTGTTAGCCACTTAAGTATAACATTTAATCTATTTAGATTTTAAAAACAGGCATAAACAGTCAAAAGTGTTTTGATTTTGATTAGATTTGTCTGAGAAAGTTACCAGATTAATAGAAAGTGAAAAATAAAAAGAGATTTTGGAACTTGGAACTTCACACTATGATCAGCCTAATTTTTGCATATGTTTACTCATAAAAAAAATTAATGACATGAAATATCTACTTTTGCAACAGAAAAAAAATTTATGAATACTTTTTATTTCCAATAAATGGAAGACAAATGTGTATTGCAATTGAAATTATCCCCCCCCCCCCCCCCAAAAAAAAAAAGAAGAAAAAAACATGAATTTAATTGTATAGCTGAATAACTCTCATTAACGTATACATGTTGTTAGTTGGTCAAAACCATTTAAGCATATACATGTAACCCCAAATTTTATCATGGTCTGTTTTACTCTCCTACTTTGCAAATTGATATTAACCAAACTGTAATATGATTTTTGCATACTAGCAGTTTCTCAATTTTCAAATGTGTTTCCTTCTTATTTTCCAGATGTTAATATCTTTAATAGGTTTTATAATTGGCTTTGCCATATATGGACCTATATCAATAGCTGGAGTTATTGCACTGGAATCTTCACCTAAAAATATCTCAGGAACTACTTACGCTGTAGCTGCATTGTTTTCAAATAGTAAGTTTACATACTTCTATAAAGATTGGATATTATTAATTTTTATGAGAATAAATGATCAAAAAAAGATACTAAAAATTGTAATGAAATAAGCCTAATTAGAAATGCAGTAAAATTACTTAAAAATTATATATATATATACAGGTATATAAACAATTTATATATCTCTGCAGCTGGAACTATTTTATTGATTTATCTTCATCGGGAGTTGAAATGGGGAATATGTCAAAGAGACAACAACACCACCAAAGAGTAGAATACAACTGAAGGCCACCAACAGCGAGAAAATCACGCACCTGAAGCCGGCTTCAGCTGGCCCCTTAAAAAAAAATGTGTATTAGTTTAGTGAACATACTTAACTCAAAAACATATATATGAACTTTGATTTAAAAAACATACAAGACAAATAGAGGCTGGAGTCATCTGACTTTAAAAAAGGCACAAATATGTGGTGGGGGTAAAACATGTTTTGTGAAATCTCAATAGTAAATTCATAATTTGACAATTTTACATTTTCCTGGCAGTATAACATTGAGTCACTTTTCTAGCAGATCATTTTCTTTTTCAGTTGGAATTTTCCTGGCAGGATTACCATTCAGTTACATAGCCAAACAGTACGACTTACAGACAACGTTCTTTATTCTGGGAACATTTTCAATCATCATGTTTTTGTATTTGATATTCAAGTTAAAGAATGAATTATCATCATATAGGGGTGGGTTAATGAAGGTTTTATTTATGAAATGAATTCCTTTAATATCATTATAAGTTGCTCAAACTTTTATATTTGCAAATTTTTATGGAGAGATAACCTTTTTATTTGGTAATATTTATAATTATCATTCAAATGGTTGACTATAAAAAAATAAGACTAAAATTTAAATCAATATTGTTTTCTAAATGCTTTTATTTTTATTTTTATTAAAGAACCTATATTCCAAAGACCTGTGTTTAAAAAAAATATTTTAGCAATCTAGGATGTAATTTTCAAAATCAATATGGCTCAGTCTTGGAATTTAGTTTTTTTGGTCAAAAACGTCACAGATGATTAGTTAATATGAAATGAAATACTACAAGTCTGTTTTGATTCTGATATACCTGATGTGGCGTAAAGCGATCATCAATCAATCAATTAATGTTGATATACTTAAACATAAATATTGATTTTGATATATTTTAATTTAAAAAAAAAAAGGTAATTGTTTTTTTTGTTTTTTTTGTTTTTTTAACAAAATTATGGTTAAAATAGAGTATGCCATGAGGGATCGAGATATAATTTGACAGAGGGTAAAATGTAACCTTTATTCTATTTTAAATACCTGTAGCTGTTTAAATATTCTATGTGGTTATATTTTACTTAAGGCATTTTGTTGACAATCTGAATCACTGCCTGAAATGAATATGTGCAATTTTGTTGTAAACAATATTGCAATTTATCAAAAATATTGGTGCTAATCTATAGTGTTGATTTTTGTTGATGTCATTTTTATGGTTCAGCAACCGCTTTAAGGAAAATTGTCTCACAAAATCTACATTCATTAGTAACAGGATATCTATATTTGGTATATGTTATCCTTACAAAAGTAAAATCACAAAAATACTGAACTTCGAGAAAAAATCAAAACGGTAAGTCCCTAATCAAAAGGCATAAACGAAAGCTCAAACACATCAAATGTATGGATAACAACACTCATATTCCTGACTTTGTACAGACATTTTCTTATGCAGAAAAAGGTGGATTAAACTTGACTTTATAGCTAGCTTAACCTCTCACTTGTATGACAGTCACATCAAATTCCATTATAATGACAACAATGTGTGAAACCGAGATATACATGTCTACCTGACCTTGACATCATTTCATTAATCAGTGATCAAGGTTAAGCTTTCATGGTTGTTATCTTTGACACTTTAAGGATTAAATAAACAGTATTTGACCTTGAACTCATTTTCATGCTTTATTGGTCAATGTTTAACAACTCATTTTCATGCTGTATTGGTCAACGTTTAAGTCATTTCCATGCTTTATTTTTCAATGTTAAATATTGTTGGTTTTGTTAGTTTATCAGATACTATATGCATTAGGTCAACTGTATTTGGTGTATGGAATGATTGTAAGGTGTTTATGTCTGTCGGGCATGATTCATCTGACCTGTACCTATTTTCACGATTTATTCTTCAATAAGTACATGACATGTATGTTTCATTATAATTACGCTATTTTGATTGGCTTACAACAATCTTTGGTTTCTGAAATCAACCTTCATTTCAAAATTAAATCTGCATTCATGAATACCGGGAGTTCCACAATAAAGTGCACAATAAAAGAAAAACTTGATAGAAATCAAAGAAAACAAGAGGCTGTCAGAGCGACAGCAAACCAGATTTATTTGTGTCCTGGTATTTTTCAATATCACAAAGACCATAACTGATGAACCGTGAAAGTGAAAATTGTCAATATCAAAGTTGACCTCCATTTTGTCATCATTAGCAACATATTAAAATTTAAAAAGCTTTTGTTGAATGGTTCATGAGTAAATGCAAAAACATGACTGGAAACAAAATTTTTGTTGAGCCTGCAACTTTTGTTGCAGAAAGCTCGACATAGGGATAGTGATCCAGCGGTGGCTGCATTAGCTTACTTCTTAAAAGCTTTATATTTTAGAAGGTGGAAGACCTGGATGCTTTATACTTTGTATATAGATACCTCATGTTACGATTTTTTGTAATGTTAAATGCTCTCTTACTATAAGTAATAGGATAACTATATTTGGTATGTGCGTACCTTGCAATGTCCTCATGTCTGTCCGACAGTTTTCACTTGACCTCGACCTCATTTCATGGATCAGTCAACAAGGTTAAGTTTTTGTTATCAAGTCCATATCACAAATACTATACGCATTAAGTCTTAGTATGGTTCAGGGGTTATAGTTAAGTTTTTGTGTTTAGGTCTGTTTTTCTTATACTATATGCAACAGGTCTACTATAATTGGTGTATGGAATGATTGTAAGGTGCAAATGTCTAGCTGACAGGTGTCATCTGACCTTGACCTCATTTTCATGGTTCAGTGGTCAAAGTTAAGTTATTGAGTTTTGGTCTATTTTATTATATGCAATAGGTCAACTATATTTGGTGTATGGAAATATTTTATGATCTATATATCAGTCACACAGGTTTTATTTGACCTTGACCTCATTTTAATGGTTCATTGCTAAGTGTTAAGTATTTGTGTTTTGGACTGTTTTTCTTAAACTATAAGCAATAGGTCAACTATATTTGTTGTATGGAAGAATTGTTAGCTGTACATGTCTGCCTGGCATGGTTCATCTGACCTTGACCTCCTTTTCGTGGTTCATTGATCAATGTTTAGTTTTCTTGGTTAATGTTGAGTTTATGTGACAGTTTTTATAAAGCTTTATATTTAGGACTATCAACATAATATTAATGATAAGTAAAGAAGGGGAGACATTTCAGCGTGTGCACTCTTGTTCCGTCTTTCAAGAACAAAAACTCCTCAACATAAAAAGTGAAAATTGCCATTATTGAACTTGACCTCAATTTTGTCATCAGTAACAACATATTAAAATTCTAAAAGCTTTGGTTGAACAGTTCATAAGTAAATGCACAGACAGGACTGGAAACCCCATTTTTCAATCTTTCAAAACCATAACTCCTGAACAGCAAGTCAAAATCGTCATTATTGAACTTGACCTCCATATTGTTGTCATTAACAACATATTAAAATTTTAAATGTTCATGAGTAAATGCACATTTGGCTGCTCAGATTATTAAGGCAAAAGGCTAACAATATTTTCACAAAGAATGATTGTAAGGTGTACATTTCTGTCTGGCAGAATTCATCTGACCATGATTTTGGATATTTGATAATGTTAAGTGTATGCTATGCTTTGGGGGCATTTTGTCCAAGGTTATGGTCGTCTTTCTGATATTGTTTAACATATAACCGCTTATTTTATTGACTTTGTATTAACATTGTGTCTTAGATCAAATTTATTTGTTCAGTGAATATTCAGATGTTTTTGTTAATATGTCTTTTGATTGAGCTAAGTCATTTCAATTGCTATTTTATAGTGTGTCTTTCTATGTTGTGATGTTTCACTATTGTTTCAAGTAAGAGTGAAGGTTGCTACCTTTGAAAATTTTTAAGCCCACTGCATTTGTTTGCTGCTGTCCTAAGTCAGTAATCTGATGTTCAGTGGTTGTTGTTTGTTGATGTGGTTCATAAGTTATTCTTGTTTCTTGTTTTACTTTTAATATAGATTGATATTGACACTCATACCACATCATCTTATTCATACTAATACTGTAAAAACCATCACTTCCTGTTTTCTGATACTTTTGATTACAAGTGGGTGTGTGCTTATAACCACAAAGTGTACATTCTTCCTTCATCTTTTGCTTGAAATGTTAATATATAGAATATTGTCTTGGAATGATATAAGCATATGTATAATGTCAAAAATTTCAACATATAAGAGATCATAAGCACAGTTAAGCAAATGGAAAGTTATTTGTGTCAAATAACCACTGGATGTTAAGCAATTATCAACAATCAATCAATCAATTATAACAACTTATCATCTTTTCATTGACAGTTGCTCTTTCTAATAGAAAAATAGAAATAAGAAGATTTGGTATGAGTGCAAATTAGACAACTCTCTATCCAAGTCACAATGTGACAAAAAAGTAAACAATTATAGATGTAAGTACATCTTTAACACAGAGCCTTGGCTCAAACCAAACAGCAACTTATTTAAAGCCTCCATCCCCCCCCCTTTTCCAAACTCCAAAAAAAAAATGACAAGTGTAAAACAATTCAAACAGGAAAACCAACTGTCTAATATAAAAACAAGAAACGAAAAACACTTATGAACCACATCAACAAACCAAAACCACTGAACAGGCTCCTGACATAGGACAGGTTAGAGGTGAATTAGGGGGAGGGGGCAGGGGGTAAAAATTTGGTTAGTTATATTGGAATCACTGAAGCATGACGAGAGCGGGCCCCTTCTTAGGAAGCCAGTGGATCTGCCACTACAGGTGTATACAAATACAGTGTTTTTTTTTTAAACAGGAGATAGGAGGATGCTTTCAAATGTAACAAATATTTTGTTAAATTTGTGTAATTGTATTTTGATAGAAGATCTGAGATAAAACAAGATGTGTAAGGCCTTACAGAAATTCATCAAAGTATAAGTAAATATTTATTTTCATAATATAACATGTGATACTAATAACAAATTTAAAAAGTAACAAAATATTGCACAAAAAGAGTAACATATTATTGCACTATCACAAATCATTGAGTATTATACATGGCACTTAATGTAAATGCTATCACAGTGTATTGTTTTATCACAGTTTTTAAAGGTCTTGGTAGAGTGGATTGTCTATGGAGGTTCCATCATTTTTCTGAAATAACAAATAAAACAATATTGTTATTGAGGTTACAACAACAAATATAATTAAGTTGATATATCAAGAATTTAAAAAGAAAAAAAAAGATTCTGAAGATGTGTGAAAAATAAATCCCATCTGACCAATGGTTGATGACTTCTAAGTCATTTGGTCTATTGTGGAGAGTAACCTCATTGGCTGTCATACAACATCTTCTTTATTTAATATTAATTATATAAATCTATTCAGGTGAATTCATGCATGTACTGGTAATTCCACCTTATATCATAATGCTGTATATTGATTGGATGAGAAAACTGGTATTTATCACAAATTATCTATAAAATTCTTTTCTCTGCCAGTCTATTTGTCATTAGAGAATTCCATGTGCCAGGGTATTTGCAAGCAATGCAATGGTCTAAAAATAACGTGACTTCCAAAAATCTAGACTATCTAGCACAATTATATGATGCGGCATGATGCAGGACCTTTGAAATTTGCTTACCTCTCAACCCTCTCAAATACCCCTTGTAAGCATGATATATATTTGTATAATAACACTTTTTGTTATGACCTTGTCTAAAATTTACAATAAATCAAGGATGTGTACTTACATCTGAAAATGGTGAATCCATGTCATTCATTGTGAACTGAAATGATAAAAAAAATAGGTTGTTATAGCTAAATAAAAGTATTGTTTCAAAATACATCTTGTTGTTATTTGTTGCCATTACTGGACATCACACAGTTTCCCATAAAATTTGACGTCATAACACAAAATATCTGACACCACAATGAAAAAGGGATTGTTCAAGTGGGACAGATTCTCGGGTCAGCCGGGAATAGCGATAAGGTGTATAGTCCAACATCAGAGTGGAAAAAGCTTGGTTTGAGAGTAGACAAATTATACAAAAAAATCCTGTTACACAGAAACAGAGAAAATGATAATCAGTTAAGGACCCTTTACAAAGATGATTCAACACAGAATAGACTTTTTATATACTTTTGGGTATTTAGCTGTATTTACTACACATAACCCTAGAGTTGTCTCAGAATAACCTTCATGCATCATGCAACAATCACTTTTTTGACGTCAAATGCTTTAAATTATGAGGAAGAATTTTGCAAGAACCTTTTTTTGCTTTAATAAATAGGGGACAAATTTGAATTGAAGTGTAAATATGTCTATAAATTACTTACATCTCTTCCGTCCCCATCTCCGTCGTAACTTGGGTTAGATAGTCCAAATCCTAGACGTTCAGAAAATTGCCTGAAAAATAAATCAATACTTAGGTTAGACAATTCATGATCCTTGATGTTATGAAAATATCTTTGGAAAAGTATTTGGGGAGTCTTTTTTATGCCCTACCCTGTGAAGAATTCATCTGACATTCATATTCATTGCAAGACAACAAAATAAACAACATTCTAATGTTTGAAGAAATTTTTAACTTATAGGTCATTTTTTTTTTCATAATAATTTTTTTCACTGTAAAGTTTGAACTTTTTTTAAACCTCCTCTCTCAGAATACCTCTTACTACTCAGTATTTAGTGCAGTAAAGACATGATAACTTTGATATTTCTTATTGTTTTTCAGAAGAGTCCTAACATACATACTTTTCTCTGTGTTTCTTTGTAAAGAAATATGCACCAACAACTAAAGCAACGATGGCTAGTACTGCTACTGTAACTCCCACTCCTATCGCTGTTCCATCTGAAACAAAAACACCAATATAGTGTTAGAAAAGTGCTTAAATGATGATACATTTGTATTATAATAAGTCCATTGATCAAATTAGATAATCAACTGAGAAGATTTGGAATTTAAATCAGAACAATAATGGAAACATTACGAGATTTTATCTATATCGATTGTTTGTTGTTAGCTTAATGTCTAGTGGCACATAATTCAAGCATGCTTGAGACCAGCTCAGACCACCTTCCCTAAGGAAATACTATAATATTCTGTTAAGAGTTCATACTATCTAAATATCAAAAGATGTTTATGAAAAGATTGGTAGATCAAATTGTTTTTTTTCCCCCAAGTTAACTAATTAGCTAAAAGTTTAATAATATTAGAGTAAAATTTCTGTGATTTGTGATTAAGATTTTCTCTGTAAGAATGAACATACATATATTTTTCATGGTGTGAAAATTTGTGGTCATTCATAAAATAATTCAGCTTTCTAATGTATGAAAAGAATGACTTAAGGAAATATTCTGTACCATAATATACAGCACACAAAAGGGACACAAAATTAATGTACAGTGGATTTATTTGTTTTCGAGGGTACAAATTTTTGCAGAAATTTGATTGTGTAGTTTTGTAGTTCATCTTTACCCAGAGAATTGACCAATATTGGTATCCTAGGAATAATAATAAATCTACAGTATTTTGAAATGAAAACAAGAGATTATAGGTACAGCATGTGTTATTTTTACTATTTTTAAAACTAATAACATACTATTTTTCTTGGGAGGAGCTGGGTTACTTTGTGCTCCAGATTGGTACTGACATCTGTCTCCAAAAGTACTAGATGAGCAACTGTAATAAATAATAAAAATAGGTAATAATCTCAGACAAAAAATGACTCATCTCGTCAAACGAATTCAATTAAATCTAATATATTGTTCAATGTAACTTTAATGTCAAAATTTAGAGAGGTTACTGTTAAAAGTTATGATAACAAGAATGAAATTGAAATCGATACACATCTCTTTTTTTGGTATAACATTCAAATAGGAATAACTGTATCATATTGCAATGATACATATTTTCTAAATGTCAACATAGTAATAGGTAATAAGTTTTTTAAGTACACCATATTTTCACCCATTCCTTATTCACTCACGATTTTTGTCGAAACAACATTATACAGTTAAAAAATCTAATCCAAATCAGATGGAAAATTGTACCATGTAAATCCACATCAATTGATTGTTAGTTACTCACTTGCAAGAAGCTCTATTAGTTTTACTTGCTGTACAAGTACCCAAGTTCTTACAGAAACCCTGAGGACAACTACCTCCTGTGAATAAATGATTAATTCTTATAAAAATACAATCATATTTCATATTTGGTATCAGAAACTCTGCCAGAAGAATTTTATCAAAATCAAAATTGAATCTGCAATTCACCCCCTCCCATGCAAATGATTTGGTTTCTTGTCTTTGACTAATCCAGGTTGGACTGTATATTAATATTTTGTTTTGTTTAAGTTTCCTGTGTGGTGTATAATAGACTATTCGTTATTTTATCACCTTTTATTTTTGCCCTGGTGCTTGCTGTTTGCTATTTTCTTGCTTAGAAGCAACAAATATCATTTTTTTAAGGTCAAGTATGGCATAGAGACATATCACTATTTTGATATCTGAAACACTTGTCCTGAGATTTTGTGACATCTAAACTGTTGACATCATATAACAATTACCTTTGCATTGTTGCATCAGACATTTTCTATAATGTCATCACCATTTTTACTGGAACATTTGTTATGGTTAATAATGGGAGACAAATTGCCATAAGGTGCCTTGTTGGGAATAATATCATAAATATCCCACAGTTGAGGCCACACAACCAATAGCCATAAAGCACCCTTATATTGTGTGACAATGAAATTCTAATAAAATAAACATTTGATTAGTTTTAATCAGTACATTTCTGTTAACTACTTTGAAAATGTCTTTTAGAATATTGAAGGTTGAATTTTTTTTTCACCCAAATATTATTCATACCTTGTCCAGGTAGTCCACATAAACTTTCGTCTGTGTAATCTCCACAATCGTTGACAGAATCACATCGTGGAGCATTGATGCATTGTCTTTTTTTGTTACACCAATAGTAACCAGCATGACATTTTACTGAAGAAAAAACAAAACAGAATGTAATTTTCAATAGATGATAAAAAAAAAAGAAGAATATCTAGTTTTAAGATAAACAAGAATGTGTCCACGGATGCCCCACTCGCACTATCATTTTCTATGTTTAGTGGACCATGAAATTGGAATAAATTCTCTAATTTGGCATTAAAATTAGAATGATCTTATCAAAGGGAACATGTATATTAAGTTTCAAGTTGATTGGACTTCTACTTTATCAAAAACTACCTTGACCAAAAACTTTAACCTGAAATTTGCACTATCATTTTCTATGTTCCGTGAACCGTAAAATTGGGGTCAAAACTCTAATTTGGCATTTAAATTAGAAAGATCATATCATAGGGCACATGTATACTACGTTTCAAGTTGATTGGACTTCAACTTCATCAAAAACTACCTTGACCAAAAACTTTAACCTGAAGCGGGACAGACGGACGGACGAACGGACGGACGAACGAATGAACAGACAAGAAAACATAATGCCCCTCTACTATCGTAGGTGGGGCATAAAAATTGATAAGATAACTGCTTAACAAACATGAAGAAGTAATGTGACAAAAAAAAAAGAGAATTGTTTCCAAATTCTGGATGAATAGTAATTGTTAGATAAAGATGTTCTATTCTAGAGCAACATGCTACCAGTCTCCAGTAAAACTACATTTGTGACTGTCAAATCTACAACTGTTGGCAACAATTTTTCAACTACAGTTATCATGAGGGCAGGAATGCCCTTTACTGTCAGGCGACAGTTAGCGTCAAACTTGTTTAAGTTTTACCATGTTTTGTCAGAGATCTAAAATA
The DNA here is from genome assembly GCA_037788925.1 of Mytilus galloprovincialis. Taxonomy (NCBI): domain Eukaryota; kingdom Metazoa; phylum Mollusca; class Bivalvia; order Mytilida; family Mytilidae; genus Mytilus; species Mytilus galloprovincialis. The sequence goes on from CM075341.1 coordinate 23,378,840, forward strand.
ATTATCAATACCCTTATTTTTGGAAAACATTTACACGATTTCTTCTAATCATCTGAAAAAATGTGTACATTTTATTGTCATGCACTAAAAATTATGATTAACATCATATGGCTAGATTTTTTACTGTTATTCTTAATAAAAGTACCCCCATTACGACCCTCTGTTATTCCTTAAATACTTACTACAACTAGCTGGTTCATCTGATCCATCTTTACAGTCGCTTACTCCATCACACATGTAAAGTCTAGCAATACACTCTCCAGATCCACAGGCCATTTCTGTCTTTTTACATGTATGCGTGGGTGCCACTGTTGACATAGGTTTCTTGGTTGTTCCTGGTGTAGGTAAGGTTTTGGGTACTAAGGAAGTTCCTGGCTTCAGTGTTGAACCTGTCAAAATAATTCAATGCACAATTATATTTCAAATAACCATATATTACTCCAATATATAACACTCAAATTGTAAGAATAATGACAATAATATGACATTTAAATGAACTCTAATAATCTAGATAAATAAACAGGTTGCAAAATCTATATCAATGAAAAAAAAGAGGCTGTCAAATTTAAGAAAATAAATCCTACATTTACTAGTTTCTTTGATAGAGCAATCAAGGGTCATAACTCCATTCATTATTTCTAGAAAATTTGGAGAAAGTAAAAGTTTTACTAATGTTTAAGGCTATCAACTGGAATATGTGACATTCTTGCAATGGTATGTGACATCATTACTTTTTGAAAAAGAAATTCTAACCTGTTGGTGCAGGTGTTGTAGGGCAGCCAAACTCATCGCTTCCATCTGGACAATCACTGACAAAATCACATTTCCATGCGTTGGGATAACACTGTTTCACAGGTTGACAATAGAATGTATCTCGTCCACAGTATTGGTGGTTTATTGGTTGGTATGGTTCTAGAAAAAAGAAATATAATAATTTGTTAAAAATCTCAATATGAATAGGCCTTTTTTAGAATATGTTACAAGGAAAACAAAATATATTGGATAAAAAATTTGAATCTGCTATTCTATTAAAGGGCTAAAGCTTGTTGAATAAAAACATGTTTTTTTTGCAGTTCTTATTAAGGCCTTATAAAATGCCTGTTTGATAAAAGTTTGGTTCACCATCCATCAAAAGAAGACATTTAAAAATATTTCATGTTATTAGATAAGTAGGCAGGCATGTCATTGACACAGCAACCCCAGGAAATAAACAACCAACGACTTCTGAAGCAAAACATAAAGTCTTCATCAAAACAGGTGTCTGTACATCATGCCAGGCTCTGAATAGTCCTGGATCTCAAATTGTACACTTACTGCCAGTGGCACATTCTGGTGTGAATGAAACATCATCAATAGCTACATCTGATTGAGCCTCGTCGCCTCTGGCACCTTCAACAACAATATGATATGGTTGGCTACTTCCTACTAACAAGTTGACATACTGCCATGAAGGTCCTTGATTTCCTGACTTGGTCCACCATAACTGGGTATTAGTTTCATTGGCATTCTGGACATAAATCTGCCAAGATAAGGTATATCATTCTGTTATATAAAAGCTAGAAGAGACCATATTTCTTGTGCTGAGACAGAAAAGATACACTATTTTTTTATATGCTGGGAAAGAAAAAATGAAAAAATAGGTAAACTATTTAGATGTTGAGAAAAGGAAAAAAGTTAAACTTCTTAATTGCATAGATTAGGAAAATAGGTACACTTCTTTTCAAAATACTTATAAAATTGCCCTATTTACTATTGGTGCTCTAAAATCTAATCATCAAAGATAACCATTTTGGCTTGATAGGAATCCCAAAACTCATATTTTTATAGATTTTTTTTGTGTAATACATTATATAATTATTGATTTTCATTTTATAATCTGTGCATGGCAGAGAGGGTGATAAAACAGATAGTCACCCCTTGCAAAAACATTATGAACCTTGGAATTATATGGGCTGACAATGTTTTTAGGGTAACAATCTGCTATATCACCCACTCAGCTGTGTGTTATTTATATAACATCCCAAGAAAAGTGAGAGGTTTAGCTATCTATAAAACCAGGTGCAATCCCCCATTTTCTACATAAGAAAATGCCTGTACCAAGTCAGGAATATGACAGTTTTTTGTCCATTTGTTTGATGTGTTTGAGCTTTTGATTTTGCCATTTGATTAGGGACTTTCATTTTTTAATTTTCATTAGAGTTTAGTATTTTTGTGATTTTACTTCATTTAATGTAGCAATAGTTCTTACATTCAATGGACCCATGGTAGAGGATCCATACATGTAGTACCATATTCTAACATAGCACACTCCACGACTAGGGGGGAATGTAGGAGAAATAACTTTAGCTGTGTCGCCGGCTCTCATTTGGGCACTGTTTATGTACAGGAACTGACCTGAAAAATTTAAGAATATGTTTCGATAACTGCACAAAATAAAACATAAACAGAGATATCTAAGAGTGTATCTAATACAGAATGAAATAAAGAATTTTTGTATTTAAGAATTGAATGCTTCTTTTTGTAAATTCATTGGGATATAAAAGCATTGACTGAAGTACATTTTGTATGAAGCACAAAAAGCTCTTCATTCAAAAATGAGTGCACTGTCAATGCTTTTACAACCCTATGAAATTACAAAAAGAAACATTCAATACCTTTAATCACATTTTTTTAGCTATGATCATGAAGACATGATTTCTATCAAATTTTTCTTTAATTTACCTGTGCACTTCATTGTGGGACCTCGTGTCATCATGATTGTTACATTTCATTGTGTCATGAATGTTAATTTCAGAAGAAGGCAAGATTGCTGTTAGCCAATCAAAATAAAGTATCATAATAAAACATACATGCAATGAAATTATATAACAATCATAATTGACCAAGACATTGGAGAATAATTGCGTTGCAATTTTTGCCAAAAATATATAAATTTTTCCTCAACTTCTAAATTTAGAATATCTTTTAGGAATATGTTTCAATAAGTGCACAAAACAAAAAAGGTTAAAATTGTAGAATATCAAATATAAACAAGTCAGTTGTACAATTGATAAATATTATTTGACTGTTACCAATTCTATCACTTTACATAAATCCTTAACTGATAAATTTTATATGTCAACCAGAAATGAAAGTTCAACTGTGTCAAAAGGTAGATTTTTATCAGTTAAAAGTTTACATTCAAAACTGGTATGACTGTAAAACTACATTATGAGGAATATTAAATTCTATTAAGACTTCCTTATTACGCTTTCTAAACAAATCCGTTTTCTAATTGGCACAAAATATGTTTGCCACATGTGCACAAATTTACTGTGCCAAACATTTTTAAGGTATTTTCGTACGCTTCGACCTATAAATATTGTATTTTTCCTATTATAATAAAAATATTCCTTCATGTCATGCTCTATGCTCATTTTAACATGAGTAGGCAGTATATTTGACCATATTTTACACTTCACTAACGCTCAGTGTAAAATATTGACAAATACATGTATAATGCCTACCCATGTTAAAATGAGCAGATCATGACATGATTGAAGGAATTATTTCTTAAATAGAATAAGTTTACTGCTTGAACCTCTTACCATTGTTAGATCCTAAATGATCCACAGAAGGTCCTGTGTTAGGGTTTGGTGTGCTTTGTCCTAATACCCAATCAGAGAAATCATCCTGGCTTTGGGTCCACTGACATAAATTGGTATCAAAATTACAGTCTCCTCTTGCTGGTGCTGTTAAAGGAAAAAGAAGTCATTTTGTTTTTCCATGTTTATCAAGTTCTGTGGTCAAAGTTGGACAGCAACACGAATAATATTTCTTCTCTTTCTAATTGTAATATTGTCATTCAAATAAATCATCATCCTTAAAATGGAGTCAATCGTACAACATCTCTTTATTTATTTTTGCTATAATTAAGATAAAAAAAATTGGGAAAAAAGTACTTTACAAAATCATTTGGCAAAGGAAGAAAAACCAATCTTTCATTATTTTGTTTTAAAATCTTTCCTTTCATCATACTTACTGGTACATCCATCTTCATCTGAAGAATCACTACAATCTGTCTTTTCATCACATCTGTACTTTCTATCTATACATTGTGTCTTACTAGCACATTGGAATTGGGAATTTGGACAAGACTTTACTTCAATAGCTGCAAAATAATTTGACAGTAGCATAATTAAACCAGCCATTGGAATATAAAATCAGCTATATCTACCCATGACCTTAGTAATTACCATGATAAATGTTCTCTCTTCAGGACATGTCCAGAACAACAAATATATATGACTTACAAATAACTTATCATAAATGGACATTGTCACTTCTGAAACAAAATATCTTCTTTTGAAGATTTATGCCCAAATAATTATGAACTCACTTTTTTTTCATAAAAAAACAATAGATAAATAAATACACCAACAATCAGGTGTTCCTTCAGTAAAATACCACTTACTGGGAGCACAGCTGTTAAACTGAATGTCATCAATTGCAACATCACCAAGGTAACCATTTCCTTGCACAGCTTCAAACAATACTGCGAAATGGTTGTAACTTGGCAACGGAACTGTCAACTGTTTCCATCCCTGACCCTGGTTTCCTGTCAAAGATGTCAAGACATTGTTTTGTCCTGCACCATTTTTCAGGATGATGTTTAGTGTTCCTATATTTCTGCCATTCATGTTGTACCAGAATGTCATTGTACATGATGGTCCTGACTGAGAGTAGATGTCGCTCATTAGAATGGCTTTGTAACCAAGACGACTACCACTTGCTTCTACGTACATGTAATGACCTGTAAAGATGGGGAAAAATATAATTTTCTTTAGTATACATGTATATCTAAGTAAAAAGAGAGGTATCACATCAAAGAAACAGCAACCTAACAACAAAAAGTGTAAAAATCAACTTAGAAACAGAAATAAACAACTTGATTCCTTGAGCAATTACTTACAAATTACAAAGCTTGAAATGAAAAAAAATTCTATACAACATCTTTTGGCAAAATATTTGATAAGAGAAGAAAAAATTCACCATCAAATATAAAAAAAAAAAACTTTCAAAAGAATTCCTCTGAAAAAAATAATGCTGTCATATATTGAGTAACAAACCTTGTGGGGTTCCCACAGAATGATCAGTAATAGGTCCTGTGCGGCTTGTTGGTGTTTTACCACTATTTAGTTTCCAGTTTATATTGTCTCTGTTTGTGTTTCTCCATCCACATAGACTATTGGTGCTCTTTTCAAATTGACAAGTTGTTCCTGGAATAAAATTGCATAATGAGTTGTACATGTAATGACATTGCTATCACTAAAGTATATATTTAAATAAAATACATTACTAACTTGGCACCAAGTTTTAATTATGGTCTATTAGTAAGCAACCAGTAGATATTCATATATATAATTAATCTTCAATCAACAATGTAATTGGAGCTGTTGAATTAGTTAAGAAGATTCATGATAACCAGTCTGGTGTCCACTAGTCCATAATTAAAATCTTTACTTGACCTTTACTGGTTACTTCTGCTAATTGTGTTGCTAGGTTGCTTTTATATTAACATTTTGTGCACTTCCACATTTTCTTTCATTAGTAGTTTCCTAATAAGGTTACTTTGGCAAAATCATGATGCTAATAAATGTTTCATACACTTACCACATAATCTTTCATCTGTGCTATCTCCACAGTCATCAATAAAGTTACATCTCTGGTCAGCTGAGTAACAGTTTCCGTTGTCACAGGTAAGCTGGTTTGATCCACATGCTCCTACAGTTGTGGGGGGTCTAGTAGGTTGGCCTGGTAATGCAGCTGAAAAATAGGATCATCATATTTACTTCTGTCTTATTGAAATTATATAGATATTGCTTTACCCTGTGTCAAAAGTCATCACAGATAAAATAATTCTTTTCTAACCACAGAAAGATTGCATAAATATATTCTTTTTATAAACTATTCATGTTTTTCTTATTATAAACTTATCAAACATTCATAAAATGTGTGATCTTTTCCTATGTATCCTCAAATCTGACATATCACTTTTTGGAGACAAACTATTAAAACTTGACCTTTGAACCATTAACATGAACATTTCCTGAATACAGGGTCAAATCACTGTGCAGTTATTTTTTTGAAAAGATGAAAGAGATTTCTAGATATGTTGACTATAACACAACTTACTTCCTATAGGTGCTTGTTCACATCCTGGTGTTAGGGAAATATCATCAATAGCAATATCACCATGGTAACCATTTCCAATTTGTCCTTGAAGGACCACCTGTAGTAAAATGTTGTTGAATAGTGAACAATGCAGAATAAACTTTTTAACTATGGTGTTCTTCTCTTATATTTAAATGAATTAAGTACATGACAATGTACTTATTACTATACAGCACTTAGGTATTCACTGAAACTTTGGTATATATATATGAATATGGAAAATGATTCCAATATTTCATAATGTAAAATTGATCAAGTGGAAAAAGAATTCTTGTTTCTCATGGCAAAATAACAGCTAGTTTGTTCTTTGAGGAGAATTTATGCTGTCTTTTTATTTATTTCGTTGCTTTGTTCATGTAAGGAATAACACGAAGTAATATACTGGCTTCTTCCTGTGATAACATCTCCCAAGTGAGATATTTATTTTATTATGACATAGAATTTTAGAATCCATACAAGTTATACGTCTTGCGATAATTATACTATACTTTGAAATGTCAAAATCTACTAATATTTTATAGCTTATAATTGAAAAAGTTAAGACATTGTTCTTACCTCAAAGTTCTGATTCATATTTATAGAATCTTCTGTTAAATCATATTGTCCTCGGATCCAGTTGTCACCCTGGTTCCCTGTTATATTTCCAATCACTAAAATTCCATCAGACATGTAATTGTACCTCTTTATAATGGCCAATGATCCAATTTCTTGACCCCACATGTGATAATAAAATCTCAACTGAAATAAAAAAAAAAAAAAACAAGGTCACATGTAAATCATTCATTTATGATATTCATATTTTTTTGGGAATGGGTTTTCTAAATGTATAAAGTGTACAAATGAAAAAAATGCTGCATATAATTTACTTTTTTAATCTTTACTAAAAACCTTTATAAAATGACACCCTTCATAGGATTATATAGTACTTTTATTTGATCAACATTTTTAAAGATTAAAAATTACTATGCCTACAAAATATATTATTAGAAATTTTATTCAGCAATATTTTTTTTATGTTACTGTACAAAAATTTAGAAATATTTTACAATGACACCCTTCATAGGATTATATAGTACTTTTATTTGATCAACATTTTTTTTAAAAGATTAAAAATTACTATGCCTACAAAATATATTATCAGAAATTTGATTCAACAATATTTTTTTTATGTTACTGTACAAAAATTTAGAAATATTTATTACATTCAACAATCTTTTTTATGTTTATATTAGTACACAAATTTAGAAATATTTATAAAACTTATTTTTCTGATATATATAATCTCAGTACCTGACAGTTGGTTACGCTTCCTTTGATGATGTATGAAGCCAATCTTGCTATTTGACCTGGTTTATTTGGAGCGGAACTCTCAGTATAAAGGTAGGTTCCTGAAAAGAAAAAAATTGTTACAAAAATATCTATACATCTACTACAGAAATAATACTTTTTTGGATATTCTAATATAACTTTGGATACAGCAAGAAAATTATTTTCATGATTTTCACATGGTTGTAATGTAATTTCGCCTATGGTTATCAAATCACTGTTTGATAATCTAATACATTTTGGGTTACATTTTCTAAAGCAAAGCCAATATGTTGTGATTGGTTGAATACTTCTTAAACAATGAAAATTGAACCAATGACGTAACATTATATTCATTTTGGTAAATAAACAAGGAGATTATCCATATTCCTTTAGATTCTGAATAGGTGAATTAGCTTAAATCATAGTATGTTAATCTCAAGAACTTATATTACCTTGTCGTGATCTTGTTGTGTGGTCTGTAACTGGACCTGTTCCCTTGGAAGCAGTCGAGCCTGATGATAATTTCCAATCAAAGTCATCGGTAATGTCATTAAACCATGACTGACAAATACCATGCTCAAAACTACACCTTCCTTTGTACACTGAGTCACATGTTTCTGCCTGTTAAAAGAGCAACACAAATAGATTAAAATTTGATATTTCACAAAACAGGCTGAAAATCAATTGAGGATATGAATAACTTTTTAATTATGGTGATAACTTTTTCACTCATCATTCATTTCACATGAAATCAAATAACTAAATAGAGATGATCTAATAAACTAAATGATCTAAACTACTAAAGCATAAATCTAGGGTGTCACTTTTTTCAAATATTCTTGGTAACCAAGTCGTGCTACTCAAATGATAATCCAACATCATATAAAACCTTCAATGACCATTCTTGTACAATTTTTTCATGTCTTTTCTATTGCAGAAGATTTCATGTGTATTTAATTTGTAGTAATTTAGGGTATAAATACACGTTTCTTTCTTTCTATATCATAAAAAACTTACATATTCATCACTCTGATCCCCACAATCATCAGCATAATCACAGCGATTATTCTGATCTATACAGTATCCATTAGCACATTTAAATTGTCCAGTCTGACAACCTCCAACAAATGGTTCTGGTGCTGGACAGTTAATAAACTGCACTGTGTCTAGAGAAATATCTCCTTGGAATGAACGTCCACGTCTTGCCTGTATCACAATTTGGAAATTTGATCGTGCTCCAATAAAGACACTTGCATGTTGCCATCTACCAAAATGATTGCCCTCAACAGACCATAAATGATCTGTTTGGTTGTTGAAGAGGGTATACACCTCCAGAGCTCCTACTGATGGTCCACGAATGAAGTAGTACAATCCTAAAGCACACTGGGGTCCAGTCTGACCTATTACTGGTGTGTACAGCTCTGTATGACTGTCAAAGGATCCAGGAGAGCTGTCAGCCCACAAGTAATATCCTTGAGCTTGTCCACTCTGGTCCGTGTTTGGTCTAAAGTCTGTACCTTTGATTTTGGTAACTCCTTGGTCTATTTTCCATTTGTAGCTTTGATCTGGTGTAGCAGTTAGTGAGGAGTTGATATTCCAGTTACATAACTCATCAAGTCCAAATCCACAGGAAACCTCCACTGTTTGAAGGGAAAAATAATAATAATGCAACTACTTTCTACTTATTATTAATGTTTGTTTTAAGCAATTATCATTTGATTAATCTCAACATCAACACAACAAGGATAAATAGAGTAACTTAAGTTAACATTTGAGATGGTATTAATATATAAAAAAACACAAAAAAAAACCCACAAACAAACAAACCATGAGAAGAATTTTTCATGCTACTCTGTATATGTATAGAAAAAACCTATCCAACATTGTAACTTTTTAGAAAAAAAAGAAAGGTATTTTAAAATGCCTTAATATGGGCTTAAAAACTTAAATGGAAAAATAAAATACTCACCACAATTAAATTCATCTGACCCATCATTGCAGTCTTGTTGGAAATTGCAGACTCTATACTTTGGTATACACTTGTTTGACTGTTGACACTGGAACTGTGTATCAGAATCACACTTAGGTACAGGTGTGGTCACTGCTCCCTGAGAAGGTGTAGGTGTAGTGGCTGGTGGATTGGGCAAGCCTTCCTGGGCAAATTGGCAACCAGGTGTGAAGGTCAAGTCATCAATGGCAATATCACCTAGGTAACTGTCACCAACCTTGGCCTCTATGATAATCTGGAAACTTTGACTGACATTCAGTGGTATCTCATATCGCTCCCAGTATGCTCCTTGTTCTTGAGCTCTGGTGAAAAGATCTTTGGTCGGTGAGCCAGAGTTGTAGATTCTATAATAAACTGTCAAAGTATTTACATACTGTCCATACATGTAAGAGTAGAATCTCATACTACAATCCTTCCCAGTTGTACGGTAGAATGGTTTGGTTATTAACCACGCTTTTTGGTTGAATTTTCTACCAGAAGCCTCCATATAAATATAGTGACCTTGACTGGTTCCTGTTGTATGATCCCATAAGGGACCAGTATATGAAGTTGATGTTGCTCCAGAAAATAGTGTCCAATCAAAGTCATCATCACCATTACTACTCTGTATTAAGTCACTGAATCCCGTCTCAAAGTTGTATTCCTTGTATGTTCCACAATTCAATTCATCTGTTCCATCTCCACAATTGTCAGTCAAGTCACACAAGTAATTCAAACCAATACATGCTTTGTTACCACACGAGAAATGTGTCTGGGTGTTGCAAGTGGAAACTGCTGGTTGCATGCTACAATCTGCAAACTTTATATCGTCCAGAGCGGTACCTCCACTATATGTAGATGCTGTGTCAGTGAAGAGGAGATTGAATGGTTTGCTACGGTGACCGATACCGACTGTAATTGTATGCCACTGGTCATTTGTTTTGCGTACAAACTTTGATAATCTCCATAATTGTGTTTTAACAGTCCCTTCAACTACATATAGATAAAGTGTCCCAAGACTCTGACCATATGCGTAGTATGAAAACATCACTTTACAATCTGCATTAGCTACTGTGTAAGTTGGACTTCTAACTTCAGCTTTTTTGCCACTTGGATGTCCACCAGTTCCGTCATTTATAAACAGGAAGTGACCATTTTGATTTCGTTTAGTAGCATCAACTGCTGGTGCTACAAGTCTTGAAGTGTCACCACCAGTTCCAACTTGCCAATCAAAACCATCTACTTGAGTTTCATTAAAACCACAATTTCCTTGTCCTCCTTCAAATGTACAGTCTGTTGGGCATCTCTTCTCATCACTGCCATCATCACAATCTTTATAGAAATTACAAACTTGTCCATTATTGATACATTTATTATTATCACACTGGAACTGTCCTGCTTGGCAGAGATTTGGTCGTGGTGTGGTCATTGGTTTTACAGATGGAGTGACATACTTGGGTTGACCACATCCTGGTGTAAAACTTATATCATCAATAGCTATGTCACCTGTTACACCTGCTCCAACAACGCCCTCTATGATGACCTGGAATGGCGAATTAGATGTTAATACTACTTCTTTTCTTAACCATTTGTTTCCTTGTTGTGAGGATATAGAAGCAAGCTGTGATTTTCCCGTACTTAGTGTATTTTGATAAACATTTAGAGATCCTATGTTTGATCCGTACATATGATACCAGAACCTCATAGAACACTGACCAGTTGGTGATGGCAAGTACAAACCAATGCTAGCTGTGTCATTCTGCTTTCTAGGTCTAGATGATTCTATATATAGATAATAGCCTGACCTTGAACCTGTCGTATGATCCTGACTTGGACCTGTTCCAGATGAAGAGGTAGGGCCTCTCTTTTTGATCCAATCAAACTGATCATTTTTCAATTGCTGCCAGCCACACATTGTGTATTCAAAGGTACACTGGTTGTATCCAGAACAAAGGGAGTTGATCTCATCTGAACCATCACAACAATCATTCTGAAGGTCACATCTTAAGTTCATTGGGACACAGTTGCCACTGAGACAAGTGTACTGGTTTGCTGTACAAGATCCTGTAGACTGGGGTGTTACACAGTTACTGAACTGAAGATCATCAATTGCAACATATCCAGCTCTTCTTCCATAACTTATGGCTTCTACTATGATGTGAAATTGTTGGGCACAAATAGGTAATGCCACCTGAGCTTGTTGCCATTGTCCATTTTGTTTGTTCAAAGCACTATAATAAAGTGAAAATAATGTGCTTTCTAAGCCACCAGATTGAATTAAAATACGGAATTGTCTAAATCCATGTCCATGAATATTGTACCACAGAGAGAAGTTACACATCTTACCAGCTTGATGATACAAGGGGCTATTGAAACGGAATATATTACTTGTGCCATTGGCTATTTTTTTTGCAACTGCATATCCTCCATTTGTTGTAGTAGGAGAAGTGTGGTCACTGCTTGGGCCAGTATTTTGAGTAGGGTTACCATTACTGGTCACTGTCCAGTTTCCTGGATTACTATTTGTCCAATAACATGTGCTGCCGCTGCTGAATGTACAAGATGAAGGACACATAGATTCATCACTGTTGTCACCACAATCATTCTTAAAGTCACACATCTTGTTGTAATCTATACAATTCTTATTACTACATTGCCACTTGCCCTTTCCACATGGCCCTGGTGGTGTTAAAACATATGGGAGTTTCCCCCTTGGAACCACCTGACATCCTGGAGTGAAGGATACATCATCAATTCCAATGTCACCTTTATAACCTTTACCTCTGACCCCTTCTATTACAACTCTAAATGGTGAGGAACTAGTTAGTGATACTACTGCTCTTATCCAACTGTCAGCTTGAGAACCATTCTTTGTCCAAAGTAAGCTCCTTGGTCCAGTCTCATAATTTTCCACATACAAGTTGAGAGCATTAATATCAGCTCCATACATATGGTAATAAAACCTTATCTTACAATTATTAGAACTTTGAGAGAATACAGGACTCTTTAATCTGGCTGCATCTCCCATTTTCCTTGGAGAAGAGGACTCAATGTAAACATAATGTCCTACAGTGGTTCCATACGTATGATCAGACCCTGGACCAGTACCAGTGGTTGATGTTTTCCCTTGTCCGTAACTCCACTGGAAGTTATCTGTATCATCTTGAATCCAATTACAAAGATCTGTTTCAAAATTACAACGTTCAACATAATTTGTACAATTCTTTTCATCTGATTGGTCCCCACAGTCATCTGAATAGTCACATACATAGGATAGATCAACACAAGATTTTCTTGCACATGTAAACTGATTGTTTGCACAGAATGTCGTTGATGGACCCAACCCACAGTTTGTAAAATGGAAGTCATCAACAGCCATATCTACTGTCCCAGAATGCACAGCTTCCAAAACAAGGTAGTATCCAGGTTGTCGTCTGCCAATACCAACGGTTGCCAAATTCCAAGTGTTACCATGATTACCAAAAGCTGACCATACTCTGATCCTGCCAACGTTTGCATTGTATTGAACATTTGCAGGTACCAAGAAGAGTTGAAGTGATCCTGCAGAATTTGTGTTCTTGTAGTAGTAGAAAGTAAGTTGACATAAAGAATTGAGGCTGCCAAATGGTGTTGCAACTAGTACAGCTTTTCCATATGATTGTCCAGTGCCTGCATCCACATACATGTAATTACCAATAGATGATGTGCCGTAGGTGTGGTCTGTCCTAGGACCAGTAGATGTGGATCCATTATGTCTGTCCCATTGATATCTTCCTGAACTCTTGTCTACCCAACCACATGTTGAGAATTGAAAGTTACACTCCTGACATTGAAGTTCGTCAGAATTGTCACCACACTGATTGAGGAAATCACATCTTAAAGCAGCGTTGATACATTTGCCATTGGTACATTGGAACTGTCCTGTAGGACATTTACCAGATGGAGCCACTGTTGTCACAGAGCCTGCAGGTACAGTTGATACTGATCCCATGTATGGTCTACAATTTGTGGTAAATGATATATCATCTATGGCAATGTCACTATAAGCTGACTGACCAACAGTTGCCTCTATAATGAACTGGAATGGTGCTGTTGATGAGACAGTGATCTCTCTTCTTTCCCAGTATTCTCCTAGATTTCCTGTTCTCCTGTATCTCAGCAATTGTGCTCCATTTATGACAGTTCTTGTATAGATTGCTAATGTATTGACGTCTTTTCCAAACATGAAGTAATATATTCTCATTGTACAATATGGAGTGTTTGGTACTGCTTGGAAGAATTGACTAGCAAGTCGTGCCTTTTGTCCTGGCTGTCTGGGTGCAGATGTTTCAATATAAAGGTAACGTCCAGAGTTTGTATTCAGTGTGTGATCTCTTGCTGGTCCAGTATTGACTGTTGGAGTGGTTCCTGCTCGCTTTGTCCAATCAAAGTCATCATCCTGTAGTTGTTGGAATTTGCATAAGCCAGTTTCAAAGTTGCATCCTGGGTAGGCGCTGCAGGTTGAGATCTGTTCGTCTGTATTGTCACCGCAGTCATCAGTGTAATCACAAACACGATTCTGTGATATACACGATCCTCTCTGACAACGGAAAGTATGAGTTGTATCACATGATGTACTAATGGCAGGAAGTCCACAGCCTTGGAACTGTATGTCATCTATAGCAATATCTCCTTGTGTACTGAATGATCTGCGTGCATCGATAATCATTTGGAAGTTTGTATCAATTCTACCAATTCTGACTATAGCCTGGTTCCATCGGTTGCCTTGATTTCCAGCCAAGTTCCAAAGCCTTGTGTTGGTTGAACTTCCTGATGTTTTGGAGTACACATACAAGTTTCCAATCCCTGTTCCATACATATGATACCAGAATGACATTTGGCAGGTGCTTGCGGCTTGTTTTAACATGGGACTGGTAAAGTATGCATGGTTGTAAAATCCTCCATTACTTGAATCCACATACATGTAATATCCATTTGGTCCATTTGTTGTATGATCTGTTGAAGGTCCAGTGTTGGAATCTGGAGTAGCACCTCTGAATTTTAACCATGTAAAGGAAGTCTTGGAGCTGTTCGTCCACTTACATGTCTGACCATTTTCAAATGTACAACTATATCCACATTGTGCTTCATCTCCACCATCAGAACAATCTTGGTTGAAGTCACAAAGTTTGTCACTACTTATACACTGTCTATTTCCACCTGTACATGTGTATGCACATGATGATGCAGTTGTTGTTGGGGGTATTGCTGCACAACTGGAGTCAATAACAGATATATCATCTATAGCAATATCACTTAGGTAACTGCTACCAACAACTGCTTCAATGTAGAGAATGTATCCAACAGATGCTGTGGGTGGTATGGTCACTTGGGCTTGCTTCCATGCAGTACCTTGCTCTCCGGTGAGAGAAAAGACCTTCTGTTTCTGTTGTCTTGGCAACCATTTATAGATATTGAGTGTTCCCATCCCAGAACCATGCATGTTATACCACAATGTTAAACATCTACTTGAATTAATATTAGGGAACCATGGTGAACTTATGATAGCATTGTCACCAGGCTTTCTTGGTGTTGAAGCTTCTATGTATAGGTAAGTTCCATATTGTGTGTTCAAAGTGTGATCAGCTGATGGTCCAGTATTTGAAGTAACAGTTTTACCATGCACTCTCTCCCAGTCAAACTTGTCATTTCTACGGTTTCTCCATTCACAAGTATCATGCTCAAAGTCACAGCTTCCTCTAGGTTGACAGCTTCCTGTTCGTAGCATGATGTCATCCAGTGCAATGTCACCTTGATAGCCATTACCAATAACCCCTTCAAATGTTATCCTATATGGGGTACCACTCTGGATTGTAAGCTGAGCTGGAAACCAGTCAGTTCCATGGTTATGTGCAAATGTCCTCATAGGACGACCTAAGGTAGTGATACCAGCTGGTCTGATGTAGACTTTCAATGCTCCTACATTACTGCCATACATGTTGTAATAGAAGTTGAGACAAGAGCCACTAGTAGGTGGATAAAGTGGTGAGTCTAGTCGAGCTTTGTCATTCTGATGTCTAGGTAAAGATGACTCAATGTAAATATATGTTCCTTCATTTGTCTGGAAAGTGTGATCTGCACTTGGTCCAGTTCTATTACTATTAGTCCTTCCTGTATGTAGGGTCCAGTCAAACTGATCACTTTTATCTTGTGTGTAACCACAGAGGCCATCTTCAAAATCACATACAGTTGACTGTGGACAATCTCCAGTGTTGAATGTAACATCATCCAGTGCAATGTCCCCACTATAACCAGTTCCAGCCACACCTTCAAACACAAGCTGCTGACCAAGTCCTTGATTTGTTATGTGTACCTGAGCATACTTCCAGTCTAAACCTTGGTTTCCAAGTCGAGTCCACACTTGACTCATCACACCACCATTTCTAGAGTAGACATTCAGTCTATTGACATTAGCACCATACATATTGTACCAGAACTTCAAACACACACCAGATGAACGTATGTTGATATTGGGACTTATTATTCTTGCTGTACTATTGGCTGCTTTCCCTGATACCTCTATATAAACGTAGTGTCCAGCTGAGTTCTGCAGTGTGTGATCTGATATTGGTCCTGTTTTTGCCGACACCGTTGCTCCTGTATGCATTGACCAATCAAATGTATCGTTTTTATCTTGATTCCATAAACAGATACCATTTTCAAAGTTGCAATCTATAGCTGTTGGTGGATATGGACTTCTGGATGTGGATGGTGGGTACATTGGAGTAGTTGATGGTGGTATCTGTGAACATCCATATGTTGTAAAACTGACATCATCAATAGCAATGTCTCCAGTATAATTTCCTCCATATACTCCTTCAAAGATCACATTAAACTCTTGTGCAGAAGAAACCGCAACTGTTGACATCATCCATACATTTCCATGGTTACCAGAGGATGACCATATTAGATTCATAGATGTGGTACCAAATGTCTGTTTGTATAAGTTCAATTTTCCAACACCTGCTCCATACATGTGGTACCAGAACTTCATGCAGCCACTGGTTATTGGTTTCATAATATCACTGACCAACCATGCCTTCTCACCAATGGTTCTACCAGTACCTGATGTTTCAATGTACATATAATGACCTTGAACAGTTCCTAGGGTATGATCTACATTAGGTCCAGTCCTAGAACTTCTTGTTCCACCATAATCTCTCTGCCAATCAAAATTATCTCCCACTAAAGCATTGGTCCATCCACAGGTATCCTGTTCAAAATTACATGTTCCTGCAGGAGAACAAGAACCATCAGTAATTACCACATCATCAATGGCAATATCACCCTGGTAACTAAGACCTCTGACCCCTTCAATCAAAACTTTGTAAGGGCCGTAATTGTTTAAGTTGACTTGTCCATGCCTCCAAATGTTTTGCTGGTTTCCTGTCCTTGACCAAATTTGACGGGCTTGTGATCCATTATTTTGGATGTAGATATTCAAAGATCCAATTGTTGTGCCATACATGTGATACCAGAACTGCATACACTTAGCCTGGTATGCCTGTCCTAGAATTGTAGGAGTTGTAAGCACTGCTCTGTTGTTAGGTTGTTGTCCTGAAGTTTCAATATAAGCATAGTGACCTGAGCTGGATCCATATGTATGATCGAATGGGGGACCAGTGCCTCTTGATGTTGTTCCATTTACACCTATTGACCAATTGAAATCATCAGCTGTACTCTGTTGCCAATCACAGAAACCACTTTCAAAGTCACATCCTGGTTTTAATGGACAAGGTCCAGCAGTGTAGGTAAGATCATCGATTGCTATATCTCCCTGAGGTCCTTTCCCAACAGTTCCAGTTATAGACATTCTGAAATCTGTTGTTGATTTAATAGTTCTGGTGGCTTGAACCCATTGGTCAGGTTGTGTTCCTGCTTTAGACCAGAACAGAGACCTTCTTGTTGATGATGTGACGAAAACTTGTAAATTTCCAATAGTAGGCCCATACATGTAGTACCAGAATGAAAGACAATTACCCTGGGCTGGTGTGGGTGGCAACACTGGACTGTCTACTACAGCCCTGTTTCCTCTCTTTCTTGGAGATGATGTTTCAATATATATGTATTGGCCCTTGCCTGATGTATGGTCTGAAGGTGGTCCAGTTCCTGGGGATGGTGTGGAACCACTTTTTAAGGTCCACTGGAAGTCATCATCAATAGCTTGAGTCCAGTTACATATTCCACTATCAAAGTTACAACTAATATTAGGTGGTGCTACATTTTGGTCACAGTTAACAAATGAAATATCATCAATACCAACATCATTTGTAGTGGAGGCTGCAAATGACCTTGCAGGAAGGACACTAAGTTGCATTCTAAATGGAGAAGTGATGGCTCCAAGTTTCTGTCCAATGTATGCCTTTCCTAGGTGCCAGCCTCTTCCTTGGTCACCTCTTATTACATTTAAGTTTGTTATTGTTCCATTTATATTAGCAGAGACAACCAGAGTTCCAACATTTGGACCAAACATGTCATAGTAGAAATACATCTCACAAGTGCTGGCTGATGGGGGAAGCAGTTGACTTTGGAATAAAGCCTTACTGAAGAATACTCCTTGTGAACCTTCTACAAATACATAGTATCCAGATGGAGATCCCTTGGTGTGGTCTACTGGGGGTCCAACTATTGCTCCCTGATTTTGAGTAGCTGAGTGTCGACTAAAATTATATCTTCCGTTGCTTAGATCTGTCCAGCCACAAGTTCCAGACTCAAAGTCACATGATCCACAAGCTTTGAAGTTACCTTGTCCGTTTGAACATTGATTAGGTGTCGGCACAGTTGCAGGAATTGTAACAGCTGTTGGGAAGATGACATTTCCTGCCTTGACACATCCTTTACTGAATACCACATCATCTATTGCTATGTCTCCATAGACAAGTCCACCCACTGTTGCCTCAATGATAATCTGGAATGGATACTGACTGATTAGATTTATACTGGCTCTGTCCCATATATCCCCACGATTGCCTGTCTTGGTAAGAAGTTTTGTTACTGGAGTACTGCCACCATTTGTTCTCATGTAAACATTAAGATTACCTACGGATCTTCCATTCATATTAAAATAAAAGACTAGATTACAGACAGACGAAACTGCTTGGAATGGTGTACTTAGAAGTCTAGCTACATCTCCTGGCTTCCTTGGACTTGATGTTTCAATATAAACAAACCCTCCAGTTTTTAGTCCAGAGGTATGGTCTCTGGTAGGTCCAGTGCCTCTTGATGGTGTTGGTGAATTTCTTCTTGTCCAGTCAAAGTTATCTCCCTTGTCCTGACTCCAATCACAAAATGAGTTGCTAAAAGAGCATCGAGATGGGTAACCTGAACATTGTGTTTCATCACTTTGGTCTCCACAGTCATCAGTGAAGTCACAAAGTCGGGTGTTGCCAACACAAGAACCTCTTTGACATCTGAACTGGTTGGTACCACATGATGCTTGTATTGGGGGTAGTCCACAGTTAACAAAGGTTACATCATCAATAGCAATGTCTCCAAGAACTGAAAAACTTCTTCTAGCCATGAACTGTATTATAAAATCTCTCGACTCTCTACCAATATTTATTGTAGCTTGCTGCCATGCATTTCCCTTATTTCCTGACAAATATTGTAGAACAGTAGATTGACCTTGAATGACCTTGGACACTGTAACTGATCCAATAGAACGTCCATACATATGATACCAGAAGGACATCTGGCAGGTTGCTGCTGATTTTCGCAGAGTAGGAGTATGTAAGGTTGCAAATGCATATCTTCTGCCGAAATTTGCATCCACATACATGTAGTAACCCTTTGCTGTTCCTGTGGTGTGGTCACTCTGTGGTCCAGTGTTGGCTGTTTCTGTTCCATTGTTATGTCTAGTCCATCTGAAGGATCCGACACTTGAATCAATCCATCCACATTGTGTAGCATCAAACGTACAGTTTCCACAGTTTTTCTCATCATCCCCTTGTGGACAGTCTTTGACAAAGTCACACACTTTAAGGGCTGAGATTGAAGACCCACCAGTACAGGTATACATTTTACTGGTCAGTGGTACTGCAGGACAGAATCCAGTCTGTATGGAGATGTCATCAATAGCTATATCACTAGAATATCCACTTCCAATCACTGCCTCGAAAGCCAATGTGTATTCTTGTGTACTTGTCAAGTTAACCAGTCCCTGGACCCACTTTAGTCCCTGGTCCCCTGTTACAGTAAACAGACTAAAATGTTGATTTGGTACTGTCTGTAAGCCAATCGTATCCTTGTATAGATTTAGTGTTCCCATTGTATTTCCATGCATAAGGTAATAGAATGTAAAACAACTGCCTGCAGTTTTAGGTAGGACTTCTGATCGTAGGCGAGCTTTCTGGCCTGGAAGCTGAGGTTTAGATGACTCAATGTATAGGTAATTTCCTGAAAGAGAAAAGTGTAAAATTGAGAGATTTTTGTTTAAAAAAAAGTATTTTTTGCAATAATTATGTGTCAGATTTTAAGATTTACAGTCAATTCCTTATTATTTGAATAGTTTAAAGTTTGGTTAACAGTTATAAGTGTATGTGTGCTCACATTTATGTCCTTGTTAGAATATTTTAAAAAATGTTTATTTGTGAAGTTTTATTTAAATGCTGTGATGCTGTTCAGATGCTCATGTGGGCAAGCCATAACAAAAATCAACATAGAATGACTAAAATACTCTTTGGAATCTTACCATTCTGGTTGCCTATGGTGTGATCTGCTGTTGGTCCTGTCCCAGAACTAACTGTTCTTCCCTGATGTCTAATCCAATCAAAATCATCTCCTATTATGTCGTTAGACCAAGTACACAGTCCTTTCTCAAAGTTACAGTTACCAGGAGGTGGACATTTGCCATCAATAATGTTGACATCATCAATAGCTATATCACCTGAGTAGGTACGACCACGAACAGCTTCAAACGCCACCTAAAATACAAAAATGTTTGTCATACAAATAGCTTCAAATTTCACCTAAAAATACAAAAATGTTTGACAAATTTATAAATTGAGAAATGATTGCATGGTTTTAATTATTGCCAATAATGTGACTGAATGAGTTTCACGATAATAAAAACTGGCATTCTGATATCTTATACATATAACTGTATGCAGATTTTCCTGAAATCCCAATAAAAAATCTCCATTATTGCTATTTTGTGCATTTTTCCTTTGATCTTTTTTTATGATAATTTTTCATATCATGCTACTCGCTTGAGATAGAAAATTATCACTAGTAACTAAGGAGGAATGTGGCGTTGCTATTGAATTGATAAGAAATTGGCAACATCATCATAGGTAAAATAGCTATAAACAGATAATCATTGGTCATCTCAACTCGATTGCTTTTCTCGCTTTCGCCGTACCGACTCAAGCAAGAAAATCAATCTTGTTGAGATGATCCACGATGATCTATAATTCTTCAAAATTCCCAATAATAAAAGTATGCCATTATTCTGAATTTAAAGTATTTTAAAGTGCTAGATGATAAGGCCATCTCTACTAAATAATATATAGTTAGCTGGCATGAATTATCATTGATATTGTCATATTTATAAACTAACTGTTTACAAAACTTTTGCATTTTTGAAATAATAAGGCTTTTCTACCTCAGGAATAGATTACCTTAGCTGTTTTTGGCCAAAATTTTTGAATTTTGGTCCTCTATGCTCTTTAACTTTGTACTTTAATTGGCCTTTTTAACTTTTTTGGATTCAAGTGTCACTGATGAGTCTTTAGTAGACGAAACGTGGGTCTGGAGTGAATACAACAATGTAATCCTGGTATCTGTGATGAGTTAATTTTCAAGAGAGTTGTTTTTGTTTGAAATTTGCCTACACTAAAGAGAGTTAAAAGCTACAACTAAGATATGAATTGAGCAAACATATAGAAATCTAGTATCTTTTTGGGGGATGCTTTAACTGTTAAGCATTTACCGCATTCTCCTTTAAAAAAATTCCATGCCAACTTTTTCTGATATGACATTTGAATATTCATCTCTTACAAAATTAAAATACCTGGAATGTAGAAGCTGTTACTAAATTGACTTGTCCAATTCTCCAGATGTTGCCTTGGTTACCGCTCCTTGTCCAGATTGGTGGTACAAACTGTCCTTGTTGAAACATTCTGATATTTAATGTGCCGATACCATTTCCATACATGTGATAGTAGAATGTTAAACATTTGCCATTGGTTGCTGGATATTTAGGAGTCAATAGTCTGGCTTTATTACCTGGTAGCCTTGGCCTTGATGACTCAATGTACATGTAGTAACCTTCAAATGCAAAACAAAAGTTTTATATGTAAGCAATTAAAAAAAAAGAAATAAATAAAAGCAAATCCAAATAAAGTAACTTTCTAACATTTCCAGACACTTGAGTCTTGGGTACATCCTATTCTAAACCAATTAACTTTAGACAAAAGGTGGGTCAGGTTCTTTTACAAAGTTATATACAGACTATGTACACAAACTGAAAGCTTTAAATAATTCATTAACAAATTAGCAAATAAAGCTCATTCAATTTTAAGGGTTCAGTTTGTAAACAGTTATTGTATTGAATATAAGGGATTTTATGTTTCAATGATTTTAGAACTTACCAGCTTTAGTACCATAAGTATGATCAAATGAGGGACCAGTATTAGCTGATGCCGTTTTTCCTGATGCTCTTATCCAATCAAAATTAAGTGTATCAGTTGAATCCTGGATATATCCACATATGTCAACTGTCTCAAAGTCGCAGGAACCTGTTAAAGGAGAAAGCAAGAGATTTCATACATGCTGTAAGATTTTTCTAAATATAATATTTATATCATAAATAAAAAAGGCTAATATTGAGGTCATTTATGAAAACTAATATGTTTACAATGTATGTGTGCATATTGATCTTGACAAATAGTGCTAAAAAAATAAATAACTGTCCATGAAAAATATATGGTTGCAAAGTTAATCACATACTATCAATTCAATTTATGAATTTTTAAATCATAAGAAATTATGTGACAAGACCTGCCAATCAAGTGAATGACAATTTTCAAAATTCTACAATATGGCAGATTAACGGTAGTAAAGAATGAAGACTATTTATAGTAGACTTACTTGATGGTGGACAAGGTCCGTCATTCATTGATATATCATCTAAAGCCATATCACCTTTGTATCCCAATCCTAACACACCCTCAAAAACAAACTGTAAGAAAAAAAAAGATTTTCACATGAAAAATCATAATAGACAAAACAATGCAAAAAAGATAATATTATGGTACCACTTCTGTGGAGTCAACATTTGATTACTATTTCATAATTCATAGTAATTTAGGGACTACTAACTATATCAACCATCAAAATTTGCATATAATATGTTAATTGTTTAATTTTCTATCAATGTGAATAAGTACCTATCGATTATTACCATGTTCTTCAAATTTATCATAAAGTCACAAATTCTCTCGGACAATAAATATCTTGTTGTTAAGTAAACATCATTCTTTAAGCCAAAGAAAAGCAATAACAGTACTGTTCCTTGGCTTTGATTTTTGGCAAATGTTAGTAGTGATTTTGTTTCAAAAATTTATAAATTGTAACCTTTTTTTTTGTCAGTTAATCTATATAACAAATTTTACTGCTATAGCATACAGCATAAAAAAGAAAACATGTTTTAAACTTTCTCTTTTCTTAATTTCTTCAACAAATTTAAATAAAATAATCCGCTAAACAAGAAATACCTGAACAGTTGCCTGAGTCTGGCCTGATACAGATGACAATGCATGTGGGGTCACATAAACTTGTCCATATGCCCATTGGTTGCCTTGATTTCCTTGCTTTGTCCATAATGGTGTTCCAAGAGTTGTCCCTATGAAGAAAAATAACCCATGAATTTTCACTAGACTTTGGTATAGAAACATAGTTACCTGAACTTCAGGTACACAACAATATATCTACATGTTCTATATTACTGTAAATTCACAAATTATCGTGTGCATTTATTATTGCGATTTTGTCATTTTAGACTAAAATGCGGTGTTATTTTATTGCAATATTGAGAAAAGTCCTATTTAATTCATATACAAAATTTCAAAATACGAGTTTAAGCCATCATAACCCTGTCACATTCTTCTCAATAATGAATATATCACAATAATTTCTAAATTTACAGGAATCAAAATGTATAATGGATACTCAATAAGGGATATTATATACAATTAAGCCCCTCTCCCCAGACTTGGGAATAGGAGAAAAATATTGATAAATATTTGCTGGAAAACAATATTTATTATTTGTATGCATGTTATAATACATGACAAAAAACTAAAAGCTGATGTTGGGTAAACTTGATATTAAAAAACAACTTAACAAAGCAGGTTTACAAAAATAAACATTTAAAGTCTTTTGTTGGATAATATATAGATTGAAGATTACCTGATTTAGCATAGAAGTTCATGAGATATATATTTTCTCCGTACATATGGTACCAAAACTTGACACACTTCCCACTGTCCATCATGAACACGCTTGGACTTATGATTCTGGCCGTATCATTTCGTTTTCTTCCTGATGACTCGGTGTAAATATAGTACCCTGAAAATATACACAAACATTTTACAGTATATTATTTAAAAAATCGTAAAATGTTTCAATCATACCAACTGTTTAAATAACTGTAAAAGAGTTATTCAAAAGGTTTAATACTGTAAGGAACAAAATTGCTTAGTTCAGAGAAAACTAAATTTTCCTTTTTCAGTGACACTTAAAATTGAGAGAATGAAAAATAGTCTTTGTGAAAAAATGTTTGTTGCTATAGTAAGGAATGTTAAACACAATAAAGGAATTATTACGATTGTAAAATATTCAAAAGTTAGTAAATGAACTCTCTATTCTATGGGATAATATCTTAATGTTATTTGCTGATCTCTGTGTACTATAAGATAATATTTTAATGTTACCTGCTGAACTTTGTGTACTATGGTCATATGGAGGACCTGTTGAGACTGAAGTAGTAGTTCCTCTTTTTATTGTCCACTGGAACTGATCCGTTTGGTCTTGAGTCCATTGACAAATGTTATTACCATCAAAGTTACAGTCAACATTTGTTGGTGCTAAAAAAAAACCCAAATGTTAGTAATCATTGAAAAATAAACAGAGAACACTAATTGTTTGTATTCTCAAGTTCTAAGTAATAGTTATTCCCCCTGCAGATAGAGATCAACAATTTCCGCACCTTAAAAATTTGCAATAAATTTTTGAGGGATCTATAGGTAGTTTGTTCTCCTGGCTAAATTTCAGACCCTATCATAAATTTGTCTTGTTATACTGATAAACATTTTACAGTCAAACTATGTTCTTTTTCAATGATATAACACTTAGAATATTCTATACAATACAGAAAACAAGAATGTGTCCCTAGTATGCCCCATCCACACTATCATTTTATATGTTCAGTGGACCTTGAAAATAGGGTAAAAACTCTAATATGGCATAAAAATTAGAAATCATATCATAGGGAATATGTGTACTAAGTTTTAAATTGATTAGACTTCAACATCACCAAAAACTACCTCAACTAAAAATTTTAACCTGAAGCGGGACAGACGGATGAACAGACGTACGAACGGACACACAGACCAGAAAACAAACTGCAAACCAACTTATTTTTGCGAGCGATTTATTTTTCGTGACTTTCGCGAGTAGAAAAATAACGGGAATATAAATTGTTGCGAATATGTAAAACTTGGATCTTTCCTTAATGAACTTCATCAAGTAAATCATAAAATCGAGAAATTAAATAGCCGCCAAGTGGTCAAGAAAGGGTAAAACGCGAAATATAGAATCCTTGAAAATAAATGGGGCATAAAAACTTATAAAACTAGCATCTGTGTCCCTGAATGCAAGAAATTAAATCATGTTACAATGCTGTATCTTTTAATGTATAGGAAAACGTTACGTTGATCTTACCATATGTAACAGTGGTTCCTGGCATCATGGTTGTTGTGGCAACAGTCTGGTTACAGAATCCAGTATGGACCTGAATGTCGTCAATAGCGATATCACCTGCATATCCTCCTCCAACTTCTCCATCAAAGGTCACCTTCAAAATAAAATTGATAATAGTAGTATCAAGAAGGCAATACAATGAGAAGGAAATATTCTAAAATTCAACTTTTAACATTCTCATTGAACTAAAGAATGAAAATGAGATTATTTTTGTTTATTTCCTTAATTCAACTGAGCCTTACATGACATTTTTCAGTAAATAAGTGAGAAGTTAGTTACTACATTGTATTTCAAAACATAGCAATTTGTTGAAAACTTTTATTTAAATACTTCAAGATTGATAACTTGCATTTTTTTTTTAAATTGTTGCATTTGTTGTTAAGCTAAGAAAAAAGTGGCAAAATAAATCTATTTTCATTCAACATGTTGAAAAATTCAAATCCCTATGCAGGAAGTTGGTGTATAAGAACTTCATAAAAGTTATGTAGCCTTATGCTTGTTTTTTTTTTTTTTTTATAGATATCTCCCTGTCACATCATTGACAGATAGGTTATGGAAACCTTACCTGCCACATTTTTGACGGACTTGTGATGTAGACTTGTGATTGTTTCCATATATTTCCTTGGTTTCCTGTGGCATTCCATAACATAAGTGTTTGAGTCTGATCTGGTTTGTAAAGTCTTAATGATCCAATATCTATAATAACAAGTTTTAACTCAATTTGATTGTGTACAATATTAGGCTAATTCTTTTGTTCTTTTCAGAAAAAAAGAAAGGATATGAGATACCAGTCCATGACATGACACAAAATCAGTACATGTACAGCCAAAAAACACAAAAGCAAAGGAACAGGGCATTTTAAGGATCTATTTTTAAAATAGAGTATAATCAACAAAATAATTCAAGATTTATCATTGAAATGGCTTTTTTAAATAGATAACATTTGACTTTCTATCGACCCTTTTAGTCCTTCGTTGGAATTAACAACTTGATACATAAGTTAGAGGCCATTCTGTTGCTAGCACCACTGCACAGGTTTTTTTGTGTGTTTTATCATAACCAATTTGTCTAGATGGGCAAAGCAGAAGATTTTTGTACCCCACCAAATTTTGTGCACATATACTGTTTCAAGCCTGGCTAACTTGACCTGTAGTTGCTTGTCTATTTGTTTTTGCAAGTCTGTCTTTTTTCCAGACAAGGGCCAGGTGATTGATGTATTATCTATTTGGTATGTGTTCCCCCTTTTTTTATGTATGATTCTTACCTGCTCCATACATGTGATACCAGAAAGAGAAGCAGGAACCAGTTGTTTTGGGGAAATATTGACTATAGAACCAGGCTCTATCTCCCTTGGTACGACCTGATGATTCAATGAACATGTAGAATCCTTGATCTGTGCCTGTCGTGTGATCAACTGATGGTCCAGTATTAGGGGTCAAAGTTCCTCCTGTTGATCTTAACCAATCAAACTGATCACCAACACGTGTGTTCAGATAACCACAAGTGTCAGATTCGAAATCACAATTTCCAGGTGCTGGGCAAGCTCCCGGTAACACAGCCAAATCATCAACAGCTATATCTCCTTGGTAACCATTACCCATAACTCCTTCCAGGATGATCTACAAATGTGGATTTATATTAGCTGTCTGGACCAATCATTTTTACTGATAGAATATCTGCATTCATTCTTCTAGGATTTGTTTAATATTCGTTGATTTCATGCATTGGGGTTAACCAAGAATTTAAGTGCCAGAAAGACAAAGGAGTCAGGACATTATGACCCATATTTGGCTATAAATGTCTTCAATTTCAAATTACACGATTAAAGTTGTAAATGGTTTTGGAAAATATAAAAAAAAAAATCATGTATGATGCATAACCATTGTAGGAAATAAACCATGAGGAAATCAGTATATTAAAAAAAACAACACTTTATGTTGGATTTGAAAAGAATGGTTAAACCTAACTAACAACTTGATAAGTAGTGGAAAAATGTAAATACATATAAGAAAGCTTCTCTTAAATAATTTTGTTGTTATTTTACTCTGGCCAATTTTCCCCCCCAAAAATTAAAAAATGTGAAAAAATAACTCAATTCAGCATTTTTCTTAATTTATTAAAATATCTATCATTTACCTGATATTGCTGAGTTGGATTGAGTTGAACAGTAGCATAATACCAGAGATCTGGTTGATTTCCTTGTTGTACCCATACCAGCTTGTCATTGGAGTTCTGTTGTCTGATGTAAACATTTAACTTGCCAATACTAACACCATGCATGTGATACCAGAAAGTCAGACATTCCTTTCCACTTTTTGGGTCCGGAAGAAACATAGGACTATTAAGGCGAGCTTTATCTCCTATTCGTCTTGGTGATGAAGCCTCAGTGTATATGTAATAACCTTTGAATAAATTGAGATTTTATTCACATATGTGGTACTTTGAAAGGTAGAGAGGAATTCAATAATTGATAAAAAGTTTTTTCTTGAATTTGAAGAGACATCAAAGAGTGATTCTTAGAGATAGGATTCAGAATAAAAAGTTATATAGATTCATTCTATCGTACATCATTTTATGGACTGAATTTTGGTTTTTATTTATATTCATGGCTACTAATTTTTATGGTTTGAAGATAAAAAGCATTTTCTAGGATTTTGGATTTCATTGGTTTTACACTTTGTACATACAAATTATAGGAAATTTATACTTTGTTGAAACTCTGCGATCTTCTTTTCCACATGAAATCAGCAAAAACTGGTATTCCATGAATAATAATCACATTACAGTTTTTAAAGGGAGAATAATATCTTACGTACAAATAAGCCTCAAAAACATAAAAAAATTGTTCTGCATTGAAATAAACTTTCACAGTGAAAACTAGATACTTACCATACTGGCTTTCAGTTGTGTGGTCATACAATGGGCCGGTTCCAGTAGAACTGGTACCATTCCTATCTCTCTTCCAATCAAACTGATCTGATGATAATTCCTGTGTCCAATCACAGATATCTGCTTCAAAGTCACAGAGTCCTGCAGTAAACACAATGTCATTAAATGTCTGAATAAAACAACATTGTGTATAAAATTTGTTTTATTTATAAATATGATATCACCTTGTAATATATACTAGTCCAGTCAAACTAAGATTTAACCTCAAACTAATTGCAACAGAAAATGTTTCAGTTCTAATCTATAGTATTATGCCCTTTATAAACACAGAAAAAAGTCCCTTAAAATTTAACTTGAGGAAAACTCAAAATCAGCATTTTAGATTTTCAATGGAAATTAACATTGGGAAGGGAGATAACTCTTGCAAAAATTAGTCTTTTTTGGTCAGTTTTTGGTTGTTTTTCTTGAAATTTATGTATAGTATGATACTTTGATGGGGTTATAAGTTTGTTTTTGACTAAATTACATAATCTTCATCTCATGAAATGTACAAAACCGAAGTGTTATGGGTAGTTTTATTTTTTTCGCACATTTTTCTTTCAAGAAATTGCAAATTTGAAGCTTTGTAACCATTTTGAAAAAATAATGTGAAAATTTGGTATTGTTTATATCTGTATATTATATTTTTTCAGCAACTTACTTATCTTAAGAAACTTTAAACCACAAAAAGAAGAATACATGCTTAATCATTTTTATTAAATTTGAGATTCTTCACCTTGACATGTTGAAAAATTCAATAAATGGTCAACTAATAAATTAAGAAATCTAGATTATAGCTTGATAAAATATATGAAAACACCTTTAGAGTTGTTTGTTATACTCTAAAGACCGCTAAAAAAACAAGAATCAATACATTCTGATGAATAGAAGCGGTAAAGTTTTAATTTTATATCAATTTTTATTGATATTTCTGCCTTTTTGCAAGAGTTATTTCCCTTTTCAATGCAAATCTCCATAGGAATTTTAAATGGTGATTTTTTTAGTCTTCCTCAAGTTAGATTTTATGGGACTTTTTTCTGTGTATATTTGGGGTATAATGCTAAAGATTAAAACTCAAAAATCTTCTGTTGCAATTACTTTCAGGTTAGGGTCAAATTTATGCTAGATTGACTGGACTATACCTCATGTGGTTTGATTGCCAATTGGAACAACTAACCAACAGAGATTAAAGGTTGTGGATTTAGTCAAGCCACTTTCATATGCTTTGACTTCTTCATAAAGACTTTTCTTGTAATGTTCTTGATTTAAAATATTAACAATGAAATTCTGTAAATTAAATGTGGAATGTGACACAGATGATGCCCCCACTAGCATACAATATTATAAAGTGAAATAACCAAAGAACAGTAAAAGTGAACCTACCAAAATTTGTACTTTTTGAGGTAATAAACATTGCATATAAGATTCATAACAACTTAAGTTACTGAACAGAAACCAATTTCAGGATGTAAGAAATTAACCAGGGTAAAACTTAATTCCCCACGACCTTACAGCATGAGCATAAAAATATCTTGGAATTATTTTTTTCATATGATATCTCAATTTATCAAAACTTACAAATTTGAATTATACAAATCAATAAAGGGTCTATAGAAGTTTTAATTACTTGTTGGTGGACACTGGTCATTAACCATGCTGATATCGTCCAAAGCTATGTCTCCTTGCCAACTAAGACCTACAACACCTTCAAACAGGATCTGTAAAAAATGTTGATATAGTTACATAGTCATCAACATCAAAAATAAGATATGTAAAGTAGACAGGTTACTGTAATTACAAAGTCACCATGTAAACTTACATACACAAGACCAAAGATAAGATATGTAAAGTAAAGATGCATATGGCATGAAGTGTTTTTTCTTCTGTTTTACATGAATTTGAAAAAAAATACTTATCCCAAAAGAATTGAAACACGAATCAATGCTTCATATTCATTTTTGCAGTTCTATATAAACGTTATTTGGTGTTAAGAACTATTAGTTGATTGACCTCTATTTAGTGTGTACTATTAAGATTGACCTCTATTTAGTGTGTACTATTAAGATTGACTTCTATTTAGTGTGTACTATTAAGATTGACCTCTATTTAGTGTGTACTATTAAGATTGAACTCTATTTAGTGTGTCTATTAAGATTGACCTCTATTTAGTGTGTACTATTAAAATTGACCTCTTTTTGTTGTATACTATTAAGATTGACCTCTATTTAGTGTGTACTATTAAGATTGACCTCTATTTAGTGTGTACTATTAAGATTGACCTCTATTTAGTGTGTACTATTAAGATTGACCTCTATTTAGTGTGTACTATTAAGATTGACCTCTATTTAGTGTGTACTATTAAGATTGACCTCTATTTAGTGTGTACTATTAAGATTGACCTCTATTTAGTGTGTACTATTAAGATTGACCTCTATTTAGTGTGTACTATTAAGATTGACCTCTATTTAGTGTGTACTATTAAGATTGACCTCTATTTAGTGTGTACTATTAAGATTGACCTCTATTTCTTGTTTACTATTAAGCATACAAACCTTAAATGGCGTTCTACTGGTAACTGTCCTGGTGGCTTTTCTCCATACATTTCCTTGTGTTTTAGATGTGGTCCAGATCATTGACTTGTTTCCATCAGTAGTTTGTTGGTAGACATTCAGCGTGTTTACATGGGCACCGAACATGTGATACCAGAATGTTAAACATACACCATTTGCTTCAGGTTGCTGGATACCAGTAGATAATACAGCTCGGTCACCCTGATGTCTTGGTGAGGAAGTCTCAATATAGATATAATATCCTAAATGTAAAAAAAAAGGTTTAAACCCACAAATACTTAAGATCTCAGAAAGTATATACACTGAGTAATGCCCCAAAATAAATTATTGATACTACAAGCTAATCAATTTTTGTAATTTTGCTTATTTGAATACCACAAATATAAATGGCCAACAAAAAGCATACTGCACTTAATACATATTGTAGTGAGAAAAATAAATGCCATTTCAAACTAAACTTTTGGGACAATTTTCTCTATTTCAGTGCAACAAGGCTTCAGTTAAATAGATACTTCTGTATCTAAAAATGGAATTAACTATGGAACCATCTTCATAACACATTCCATAGAAATATTAGAAGACAACGTTAAAAACTTGTGTTGAATCCATTTGTCATTTTGAATAATAAAACATGTTCAAACTGTTTCTTTGAAAGAAATGAAAATAAACTATCATTAACTGTCATGTTGAAGAAGAAAAACCAATTTCAGACTTGAACATTTATAAGATTGACAAATTAAGATTGATTGATTGAGGAGGGGGAATATGATGTTTATTGAGACTCTGGGATTTTAAGCTCGGGATTTCGGGATTGACCATTTCTGGATACCAGTATTCTTTTTAAAATATTGGAATGTCAGGATTTAAATTTATTTAAATCCGGGACTTCATGATTTCGTGCTTTTAAGTCTGGGATTTCAGGATCTGGACCCCTCTTCAAATTCACAACCTCAGTTTTGACTGGCTAGTGATTACAGTAGTAGAACTACTTAGACCACTTGGCCCAGGACGCCCCCGTCCCCCCTCCCGGATAAGTTAAGATGCATGCATTATCCTGATTTCACCTGTTCCAGTTGTGTGATCTCTATCTGGACCAGTCCCTCTGGTTGGTGAAGCTTGATTAGTTCTAGTCCAATCAAAATCATCCTTTGCATCTTGGAAATATCCACAGAAATCAGATTCAAATGTACAGTTCAAAGCTAGAAACAAATAGTTCAGCAGTTAATTTTCAGTAGGAGATATAGAACTAATTTTACACTATGGAATAAAAAGACAATATGAAAAATTGAAAATCAATTAAATAGATAGGACTAGAAATTTAAATAAATAGCAATTTCTGTGTAATGTCAATCAACAGAGACACCTAAAAGTACTGTAGAAAATCAGGAGGAATTCTAAACAACTAAAATAAAACTATATCTATATTTGGAAGTAGAGTTCCTGACTATGCGGTATGGACTTTGCTCATTTTTGAAGGCCGTACAGTGACCAATTGTTGTTAATTTCTGTGTCATTTGGTCTCTTGTGGAGAGTTGTCTCATTGCAATCATACCACATCTTCTTTTTTATACCTGTAAAACTATGTAACCCTCATGTATGTTAAAGAGCTTGTATAAAGTTATGATCTAAGTAAGTGATTGTCCTTTTTATAATTGCTTTTCATCCCTTTTGAATTTAATATTTATGAATAAAATTAAAAATAAAATGGAAAGGTCTCATGAAATTGTTTCTAGCTTTATTAGACTCTTGAGTAAATAATTATGCACAGCTGGAAAAGTGGTGTGAATATTTGCCTTTCCTTCAATCGACCTTGATGGGATAACTGTTGATCTCTAGAGGTCTTTTATATTAACATGCGTTGTTGGTTTACTGTCTCATTAACATTTACCCCTTTGTTCATCTTTCCATAAGTATTATAAATGCTTTTGCAGCATATGTATTTTTTTTATAAAAAAGATGATTCTGAACAGTAA
Organism: Mytilus galloprovincialis; assembly: GCA_037788925.1. Classification (NCBI taxonomy): domain Eukaryota; kingdom Metazoa; phylum Mollusca; class Bivalvia; order Mytilida; family Mytilidae; genus Mytilus; species Mytilus galloprovincialis. Next base: position 23,411,839 of record CM075341.1, read on the forward strand.
AACATATATTATGTTTTTCATACTTTTATCCGTGAAGATTTGTGTGGGACTGCAGTCTACAAATTTGACATCATCGATGGCTATATCTGCATTGGGTACATTAGACAAGGAACCAAAGCCTTTGTTAGGGAAGGCTTGGAATCTTAGCTGTAAAACAAAAATATGTTCAGGTATAAAAAGCACCTTTGTTTCTGTTTTATTTGTTAATATTCAATTACAAGAAAGCAATTAAAACTCAATACATTATTCCTTTTAATTGTCCATATCTATAAATAAACAATACTATCACATTGTTTTTTAAATTTAAAAAATGAAGTAAAATATTTACATGCAAAAATGTAGTGCTGACAATATAATTAAGATATACAATAAGAGTTTGAAATGTATACATTAATTTATTGTTTTATAATTGAATTTGAAAAAATGCATTCATACATATAGTGTGCATCAACAATGTACAGCCTCATTTTCAGACTGCTGAACTTTCACCCATTAAACTAACCTTGTAACCTGCTGAAAGTTGACCAATGTCTGCTGATGCATTCTTCCATCCACTGCCTTGGGAACCAGTCTTGTACCAGATCAGAGTTCTTTGAGTAGGTTTATTAGAGTTGATAACATAAAGTTGAACATTGCCTGTATCATAACAATATCAACATATACAGAAATTATTGCGAGGTTTTTGATTGCAAAAAAAGTGACAGTGCTATAGTCACAATAATTTAAACTCACATTTTGAAATTTTTTATATGAATGTTAAAAACATGATTTTTCTCAATATTGCAAAAATTAAAATCGCATTCAAGTCCAAAATGACAAAATCGCAACAATATATGCACGCAATAATTTCTGAATTTACAGTAATGTGTTTGACTAATGATATTCAAATTACTGTAAACTCAAGAATTTTAGTGTGCATTAATTTTTGTGATTGTTGAAACATGATACAAAACTCAAATAATAATGATTTCAGAAAAGGTTGCATTCAAAAGTATCTGATTGAGAATCACATCCACAGCAAACACAGACTAATAAAATGTAAAATCTTTAATTTAATTACCTGCCAAAGCCCCATTCATATTGAACCAAAATGTGATATGACAACTTGCTGCAGTGGCTTGGAATACAGGTGTGTCCAGGTAGGCTCTGCTGAAAAAGGTACCAGTAGATCCCTCCACCAACATGTAATGTCCTGAAGGTTAAACATTCCAAATATAACATAATAAAACTGATTCTATCAGAATTTGTTTGATGGGAAATTCCTGATCTTTTGAAATCTTTAAATAAACTTCCGCTATTTTATTACAGTTTTTAAGGTAGTACTAAACACCTCGACTTAAGTTAATTTGGCTCTTTTACTTTTCATAAAATTTTGACAAAATATTATATGCTTTGACCCTTTGATAAAAATATAAATTTAAAAAAAAAACACAAGCTATATTGGAAAATTTTCATTAGATATATAGCAGTTTGACAAACACAAATTATGATCACTGAAAAGCTTAATCTTTCCTTGACAAAAGAAAATGATTAAAACGTTCAGTTGAATATTACAGAGTTATCTCCCTGTAGTGTTATGTACAATCTTTAATAAAAGAATCTGCCCAATCAGGTTAATAAAAGCTAAGCATACTGACCTTGTGCGTTATTCGTGGTGTGATCACTTGATGGGCCTCCTGTTCCTGGAGAAGAACCTTGGAAGATATGCCAATTGTAACGTCCAGTACTGAAATCTTGCCAGCCACATTGATTTTTCTCAAAGGTACATGATCCTGTATACAAATACTTATATCTAACTTACATTTTCAACAATATCTCTCTTACACATTGTGCAATTGAATGTATCGAAATATATTCCAAAATGAATTGAACTAGAATGACATTTTGTTTTATCTAAAGAAAATCTATTCTAAATAATATCATAATAAATGATAGAAAGGGGAACAGTCAATAAACATGGAGAGACAACCATTTTAATTACAAATCCATAAACAAAAGGGTACACACATCTTATCTCGTCTGAGTTATTGAAATGTCATAATGGATAATTTGTAGTAAACAAGGATAAGCATAAAAAGCATAAAAGATTTATTTAAAGTCGGTTATACAAATAACAATACAACATAAGCTCTGTAGAGCTTTTAGAAAGAAAAACAATCTTCTTAGTTGGTAAAATGTCATTTTTCAGTTATTTGTAATAAACAAGGGGAGACACCCATCATCTGAGTTAGTGAAATGTCATATTGGGTAATTTGTAATAAACAGGGGGAGACACTAATCTTCCGAGTTAGTGAGATGTCATTTTTCAGTTATTTGTAATAAGCAAGGGGGAGAAAACCATCTTCTGAGTTAGTGAAATGTCATATTGGGTAATTTGTAATAAACAGGGGGAGACACTAATCTTCCGAGTTAGTGAGATGTCATTTTTCAGTTATTTGTAATAAGCAAGGGGGAGAAAACCATCTTCTGAGTTAGTGAAATGTCATTTTGGGTAATTTATAATAAACAAGGGGCAGTGAACCATCTTCTGAGTGAGTTAAGTCATTTTTCAATTATTTGTAATAAACAAGGGGGAGACAACCATCTTCTGACTGAGTGAAATGTCGTTTTTCAGTAATTTGTTATAAACAAGGGGGAGACCACCATCTTCTAAGCTAGTAAAATGTCATTATTCAGTAATTTGTAATAAACAAGGGGGACAACCATCTTCTAAGATAGGGAAATGTAATTTTTCTGTTATTTGTAATAAGCAAAGGGGAGTGAACCATCTTGGGAGTAATTAAAATGTTAAATTGTGTAATTTGTATTATTCAAAGGGAGACAACTTACCACAGTTAGCTTCATCAGATTTGTCTGCACACTGGTATGTAAAATCACACAATTGGAAATTAGGTATACATTTTGTTCCAGTGACACACTGAGTACTGTTAGCTCCACATGGATTAGGAGTGGTTGCTGGTCCTGGGGTGCCAGTAGGTATTGTACCTGCTAAAATGATAAAGAAATTCAATGAAATGAATTGGAATGAAATGTTTTTGAAAAAAAGTTTCATTTAAGCTCTGAATACAAATATATTTCATTGAGACTATTTTTTTTTTTTAATATAAGATGGAATTCACATTTTATTTGTAAACAAGAACGTGTCCAAAGTACAGGGATGCCCTACTAGCACTATAATTTTCCATGTTTAGTGGACCATAAAGTTGGGGTCAAAACTTTTAATTTTGAATTAAAATTAGAAAGATCATATCATAGGAAACATGTGTACTAAGTTTCAAGTTGGATGTGACTTCAAGTTCATCAAAAACTACCTTGACCAAAAACTTTAACATGAACTTCACATTATCATTTTCTATGTTCAGTGGACCGTGAAATTGTGGTCAAAATTTTAATTTGGCATTAAAATTAGAAAGACAATATCATGGGGAACATGTGTACTAAGTTTCAAGTTGATTGGACTTTAACCTCATCAAAAACTACCTTGACCAAAATATTTAACCTGAAGCGGGAAGAACGGACGGACAAACGGACGGATGAACAGATAGATGGAGGCACAGACCAGAAAACATAATGCCCCTCTACTAATAAATAAAGTATTCTTTTGGTCCTTCTTCTTGTTACAGTTTATCAACTTTGTACATGTGAAAGGTTTTTGATTTTCTTTAAATTTGGACTAGATCATCAACTACAAAACAATTCTTCTACAAATTTTTGATATGGTGCACTCAAAAAAATGGTTGACCATTTTTTCACAAATTTTTGAGAGAAAGGATTACAAATTAGCACCTTCCATAAAATACATTTTTTCTATATTTACCTGCAACCAGCATACATCCATCAGAGAATGATAAATCATCAATAGCTATATCTCCTTTGTAACTACTACCAACCACACCTTCTACTAATACCTGAAAAATGGAAAGAAATAAACATGAAGAAAATCATTGTCATATAAAAAATAAATCTACAAAAGAAACACAGCTTGTTTGTTCATATATAAATCAATACAGTGTACTAAAATATAAGATTTTTGGAAGAATTTCATCACACTCAACGGTAGTTCTTCTCAAACAAATAACTTTAACATGTTAAGGTGAGATTCAAATAAGAATGTGTTGATAAGGAATGTATGGATGGACCCCTGGGGGTTACTTCCTATATTTTTAATGGTATGAGTTTGCCGCAAAACGGTCGTTTTAACATGCCCTGCTGGTTAGAAAAGGGTCCCATTTTTAAGACCTGCTGGTGAGAACAAGGTCTTTTTTTAGACAAAGTATTTGTCTAGAACAGGATTGTTTATTTAACTGTTTAAGATACAGTCTAAATCTGGGTCTAGAACAGCATCATTCTTATATGGTCTAAAACAGGGTATACATCTTCTGAGCGTGTCTAGAACAGGGTATGTTTTCAATATTTCTGTTTAGAACAGAGAATGTTTTTCAATGTTTTCTTGTTAGAACAGGGTATGACTTGGCAAGTGCTGTCCGCACAGTTATACCCAAAAGGAGAGTCAGTACCCTCCCCCACACCCGGGGGATGGACTAATGGACAGGCGAATAAACTGACAGAAAAAAAAACATACACACACTTTCTACAGCAGTCAGAGAATTAAAAAAAATACAGAGTTGTAGCTTCATGAATAATGCATGTTAAATGAATTCACAATGATCTAACCTGGAATGGATTGTTTTCAAGTATCTGTATATCTCTCCTCTCAAAGAAATCTCCAACATTTCCAGACTTGGTCCATATCTTTTTAAGTGGTCCTCCAACAGCTGTTCTGGTGTAGACATTCAGTGTTCCAATTCCACTTCCAAACATGTGGTAGTATAGTCGGAACTGTAATCAAAGATAATAATTATATGATAACAAATAATAAGGAGTAACCATCAATGACACAAAATGAGTACATGCACAGCAAAACACAGAAAATGCAAAGGAGCAGCACTTTTTTTATTAAGACTGCCTCAATTGTAAATGAAAATTATGGCTAATTTAAAAAACAAAGTGAACTTTGTACAAATGTAAATATAAATCTTGATTAGATCATGATATTTATCCATTAAAAATAGTTTCATTCTTAAAATTTAACTATCGAGTATTGATCAAATTGTCATAATTATATTATAATAGATTATTCTGATTGGTTACACTGCAATCTCGTGTTATTCCTTAATCAACATCATTACACAATAAAATTTATCATTCATGTTGACACGGGTCCCACAAAAAGTGCACAGGTAAATCAAATAAAAACTTGATAAAAAACGTGTTTACATTATCCAAGCTAAAAAATGTAATTATAAGTATTGAATGATTCTTTTTGTAACTTGATAGGGTTGTAAAAGCGTTGACCATTGGCACATTTTTAGAATGAAGTGCGGAAATGTACTATGGTCAACGCTTTTACACTCCAATGAAGTTACAAAAAGAAGCAGTCAGCTCTTAAATAAAAGGGAGAAAGTAGATGAATATGTTATCAATTTATTACAAAAATATATACCAACTCTAGTTTATGCTTTTATCCACACATTTACACACAAATAAGTATAACTGTAACATGACCAATCTGGCATTAGTGGTCTTTAAGTGGTCTTATTATATACTCTCGTAGTAAAACACTGCATCAGTTTAATTTAAATTGACACTTTTCTATCTTATCAATTTGAACCCAAGTAAATAAAACTTACTGTGCAGACTGAGTTTTGATTGTTTGTATTGATGGCTAATGTTGGACTGACAATTCTTGCTACATCTCCAGGCTTCCTGGGTCTTGAGGATTCTATGAACATGTAATATCCTATAATGAAAAAAAGAACCTTTTAGTAAATACAGAAAGACAAGTTTACATAATCCATAGTTACTCATTGAAATTCAATGATACTCTTAACTTATACATTTGTAAGCTATCTGTACAAAAAGTCTTCCATTAAATGTTAACTGTCATGTCTTTTACATGTAAATGATCTTACCATTAGCAGTCCCTTTAGTGTGATCCCTGGATGGTCCGGTACCACCGCTAGCTGTATGGTCAGTTGCCCTTATCCAATCAAATGTATCAGTTGTGTCTTGACTCCACCCACACAAACTGGTTTCAAAATCACATCTTCCAGGAAATTTAGCTAAAGTACAAATAAAGAAACACTTAACTACATGTATTTAAATCTGAAAATTTTTCAAAAGCAATAAATTCATTGAACTCCAGATGTTTTTGGTTTTTTTTGTTGTATCATTAAGTCTATAAACGGATAGAGAATGTGATACAAACACTACACTAGCCTGTACCTATGTAAAGCAAATAACCTACTCATGTTGCGAAAAAATGTACTTCACTGTCGAGTTTTATAAACTTAACAGAGATACTACAATATAAATGTGGTCTACTTTGACGGTAAATGACCCTTAATTGTTAACTTTTTATATATTGTGACTTGGATGGAAAGTTGTCTCATTAGAACTCATATCACATCTTCTTATTATTTATAAAAGCCACTTAATATGACTGTATAGAAAGGGAAGTAATCTGTACAAAGGGGAGATAACCTACCACAATTCGCTTCATCACTATTGTCACCACAGTCATCAGTGAAGTCACACAGGGTATTTTTAGATACACAAGCTCCTCTGGTACACCTGAACTGATTGGACAAACATGATTGCTGTACTGCAGGGAAGTTACAGTTCATCAGTTGTATATCATCAAGAGCTATGTCACCACGCACATTAAATGTTCTGGTAGCTCTATATGCCAACTATAAACATAAAAAAAATTTGTTTACTTTTACACTAAAATATTAAACTTTCCAGAATCAAATAAATATAACATATTGTAGCATGCATATTTAACTATTTCAGTATAGCATGACTGCTTAATACAAATATTAATATAAATTGTAGTATGATAATGTAAAAATAAGTTTAATTATAAGAATGGAATAAACATATTTACACTTTGGTATTTATCTGAACTTTTGTCTCTGAATTACCTTAGATCTGCTCAGAATTACTTTCTGATGTCAGCAAAAGCAACAATCATTTTTCAATTGTTATGTCAAACTTTTAAAATTGTGATGTCAAATTTTACAAGAACTTTTGTGATGTTATGTTATGGTGGAACAAATTTGCAAACAAGTGTAAATACGTCTATAACCATCATATATTTTGAGGATATACTGTAGACCAACTGATTTTCGCGTGCGATTTATTTTCGTGAATTTCGTGAGTAGAAAATTAACGCGAATTTAAATTGTCACCAAAATGGTAAACTTGGATCTTTCCTTATTAAACTTCAACCAGTAAAGTTAAAAATTGTGAAATTAAAGTCACGAAGTGGACTTCAAGGGTTAAATGCAAAATGAAGTATACATGAAAATAAATTGTTTTACATTATGGCCTTTTTAACTTTTTTGGATTTGAGCATCACTGATGAGTCTTTTGTAGACGATATGTGCGTCTGGCATTAATACAAAATTTAATCCTGGTATCTATGATGAGTTTATTTGACAGAATTATTTACTTACACTGAATGGTTGGGCTACTCTACCAATATCTACTGTTGCCTGAATCCACTTGTTGCCTTGGTTTCTGGATTGTTTCCAAATCTCTGTGTACTTGTTTCCAACTTGAATCAAAACTCTCAGGGTTCCAATACCTAAATTAACATTATTAAGTTAAAATCAAAACTCTCAGGGTTCCAATACCTAAATTAAGATTATTAAGTTAAAATCATTCTTCATGGAGTTTAGTATGGCGTTCATTATCACTGAACTAGTATATATTTGTTTAGGGGCCAGCTGAAGGACGCCTCCGGGTGCGGAAATTTCTTGTTGCATTGAAGACCTGTTGGTGACCTTCGGCTGTTGTCTGCTCTATGGTTGGGTTTTGTCTCTTTGGCACATTCCCCATTTCCATTCCCAATTTTATTCAAAAAGTTCTTTCAAAATAAGAAAATTATGAAAACTAAATTCTATCAACAATATGATCTTTTATTTTATTTCTCAATGCAAACATTTAATTGAAAATGCAGAATATGAAAAAAATGCTATCAAAAACAAAAATGTGAATAACTATTTTTGCAAAACCTACCACATCCCAATTGTCTATGTTTATGGTATCAGGGGTTCAGCAAACAAGTAAAAACTACAATACTGTCAAAGTGTGACCTTACAAAGTTTAGCTAACATGTAAAATTTACAGTACTGTCAAAGTGTGACCTAACAAAGTTCAGCTGATAGGTAGAAACTACAGTACTGTCAATTGTGATTTTACTAACCTGATCCATACATATGGTACCAGAAATTGAGCTGACAGGTAGAACTGCATGCTTGTAACAGTGTTCCATCTAATTCTGCTGTACTAGTAAATGATCCTTGGTTAGCATCAACATAGATGTAGTGACCTAAGCAACGAAAATAAATTACTTAAACATCATTTAAAAAAAATTATCTTGTTTTTTGCAGCAATCCTCTCATCTGTAATTTAATATTGTTAACCTACAGATAGTAAAAATGCAGAAAATATGGTTTGGAAAATGCTCTTCACTAATTACATTAATTCCAAAATGCCTACGAAGTAGTCGCCATATAACTAGGACAGTACTAACCTCTGGAATTTCCTATTGTGTGGTCAAATGCTGGTCCTGTATTGGCTGTGGCAGTTTGATTACCTCCTCTTGACCAGGTAAAGGCACCAGTTCCAAGTGTAGTCCAGGAACAGAAATCAGTTTCAAAATCACATGCTCCTGTAATATTAATAAACAAATTTTAGTCAGAAGCATGAATATTTTAATTATTTTTGCATATATTCTATTTTGGGTTTAGCCCAGTCGACTTAGCAGCCATTTATATTTGAAATTTTTCTTCATCAATTTACATAATGGAAGATATACATTTTACTGATCATGACAGTTTATAGTCACATTATTTTACCTACTGACGAATGTTGCTAAATCTAATCGTTGCTATTTTCAAGATCATCATTCAATTACAAGAATGCAAAACACTTCTTACATGCATTTACTTTCTCTCTTGTTGATCGAGCATTATAACTCTGCAATAAATTATCACTACAAAGCATGTTTCTTAGTGATTTACTAGAGGTAATATCAAATATAAATAACTGTTGGAAACTAACCACAGTCACTTTCATCCATTGCATTAGGACAATCATTTTTGAAATCACAAACTTTGTTCTGTGGTATTGTTGATCCTTTTCCATCTTGGCAATTGTAGGTTCCATTAGATGGTACTTCTGTGGTAACATAAATAATTATATTCAAACATAATGCAGATAGCTAATATGCAAAGCTTAAAAAAATCTTTATAGATCCTGATTGGTCGTCTCTTACAAACATTCCGATGTAATTTTTCTTTTTACATGTAAAATAGAGAAAAAAATAAACAAGCCTATTTATTTAATTTCAGAAACTACCTTTGATCTGAACCTTTTTCACTCAGATTACTTAAACTATGCTTGAGCAGGCTGCAGATGATACTTTTAAGTATTTGATGAACAACTAATTTCATAAATATAACAAAAAAAAATACTTATATTTTACATGTTTAACAAGTACATAAAAAAAATCAAAGTACAGCTGATATTATAGATGAAAAGATATTTACCTGTACTACAACTGAAGGGGTCAAGGACAAAGTCATCTACAGCAATATCTCCTTTGTAACTGCTGCCAACAGATCCTTCTACCAGTATCTAGTAATGAATAATTCCATTATTGATACTTTCGTTCATAAGAACTGTTTTTGCTGGTTATGTTTTTACACTTTTTCAATTGTATTTGCTTTTAAATGAATTGGAACTTTAGTCAAATAACTTCTCTAACATTGAAGTATAATTTTGACTTATTACTAATACATAGATTTTTAAACCAAACAAAGACTTAAAAGAACTCCAAAACATAAATCTAATAATGGCTGAAAATATGCGGTTTTGTAAATTTTTATTTAGTTGCAGCATTTTAGATAAATGAGATTTAAAATGTACATAAGGTTTGTTGTGTAAAAGAAGTGTTTTCATTTTACAACCTTTTTTTTACTTTCAACTAACATAAATGCTGCCATTTTAGAGACAAAATTTTATTATGAATGGGGGAAAGCAAAATAATGTCCTATGAAATATTGTCCAACAAGACAATATATCATGACTATGTACTATGAAATTCTGTCCTCATCTATAAAATTATGTCTTGAGATGGACAAATTTTCATAGTGGAATTTGGTCTGTTTGATTACAATAATTCACAGATGAATAGTATGAAATTTTGTCCTGCTAAAGGGAAGTAATCATTTGTTTATATTAAGACAATATTTCATAGACTGATTGTTATGAAATTTTGTCTTATGAAGGGGAGGTTATCATCATATATCATGATGGTTAAAAATATCATTAAAGTGTTTTCTTCAATTGACAATAACAAAAAAGAAAATAATAATAAATAGATACAGGTATAAACATGATAAATAGAAAACTAGTTTTGTCATCATGGATGGCAAGGAGTATAAAATACTTTTTGAGTTTCTCAGTCTAAAAGTTTCACTGGAAGGAATTTCAGAAAATCAGAAGAGAGTAATTAGAAGAAAGTCTAATTACTTTTGTATACAGAACAATGAAATTTATTTCAAAAGTGTTGATAACTTAGATATCAAATGGAGTTATGAAAAGACTTGTGATTCATAAAGACAAATTATAAAGAGTGATGTATCTATATAAATATATATATTAATAACCAAATTACAAAATATTTTTTTATTATTATTCAAAAATCTGCATGCTGCATGTTTGTGTAATATAACTTGTATTAATTTGAACAAGAATTTTTATTATAGACAGTATTCTATAGGGAAAATTAATATTATGCTGTTGACAAAATTTAATATAAAATATCGTTAGCAGACACCTTTTCATAATGATATATTGTCATCAGAGACATGTATGTGTATATATGTCTCTGTTGTCATTGACAGAATTTCATGGAAAAATATTGTCTTTAAGGCAGTGACAAAATTTCATGGACAAGCACAATATTTCATATGAAATTTTGTCCAACAGACAATATTTCATGGAGGACAATATTTTATGTTACATAGCGAATACATAATCTGTCATTGTGCAGCTCTTACACTAGTATAAATCCTACAACAATTGATTCAGAAATAGGACTTTAACTAAAAGAAAGTATATTCTATTACTTAACCAATCATTAGCCATATTATCAGCTCAAGATCTGTTATATATATTCTGTACATAACACTTACAGAGAAATCTTGATAGGCTGTTTTTATTGGTACGATTGCCTGCTTCCAACTTGCTCCTTGGTTTCCTGCTAATGATTTCAGTAATGTTTTGGTTCCATCAGTATACATGTAAGACACATTGAGTGCCCCTATACCAACACCATTCATATTGTACCAGTATTTAAAGCAGTATTCTGCATTAGGAATATTCTGTGATTGGATAATTGCATTATCACCTTGTACTCTAGGTCGACTGGCTTCGATAAACAGATAGTTTCCTACAATAATCATTACATGTAATTATCATTATCAGAAAAGTTTACAAGTATCACTCCAGTACAGATATAATATAAAATATACAATATAGAGAGTCCTATAAACTAAAGTCAAACAATCTATTTATCATTGTCATGTGTATAATGGGTTTAATATGCAGAGAGTATCCTTTAATTTTACAAAATTCAATTGTGAAATGATTCAAGTTATGAGCAGATAAATTACTACCCAACAAATAACATATTCTATAACTGTCTGGTATCAGAATTTAGATTTTTTTCTCGAATACTCCATAAATACAAAATGGCATGTTTATGTTTGAGGGACAACTTGCTAAGTATTGAGTAGTAATATGCCATATCTTCATCAAAATCTTTAAAAAAATGAATTATAATGAATTGGTTTCATATCAAATCAAATGAATTGCTAGCTGTTTTATTATCTATCTTTAGTTTAATTTTGTCACTCTTTAATAACAAAATTGCTTTGTGAAATCTAAAATGATATTTCAATTCTTTATCGTTTTTCAGGAATATAAAATAAATTGAGTATTATAGAGATTTTTAAGTTTACTGTACAAAATCAGGCCTTTATCCCCTGGTTATAAATTCACAATTGAACTGGTTTCCTTCTGTACCTGCATTATTTCCCAGTGTGTGATCTCCAGGAGGACCAGTACCAACAGAGGGGGTACTTCCTCTCCTTCTAATCCAATCAAATTTGTCATCTTGTCTTTGTACCCAGCCACACAAATCTTTCTCAAAGTTACACGTTCCTGTTCCAGCACAAGCGCCATCTGTCATTTTAATGTCATCTATAGCCAAATCTCCTTTATAACCACCTCCTCTTATTCCTTCGAAAACAATCTATAAAGAAAAAAATACCATTTTTATTTTCAGCATCTAATTACTAAGGGATGATAGTAATTAAATAAAAACGTAATTATTACAGTGTATGTGATTATTGGACTATTTTTTTAATAGATTCACATTGAAAAGTGGGTCGTCTGATATAGGTGGAACACTTGAAGTATTTAAAATATAACAACTAATGTGTAGAAATACCTTGTAGTTAGATTGAGATTGGATTGTCGTCTGTGCTATTTTCCATTTATTTCCTTTGTCACCCTGGAGTGTTATAAGTGGGCTGGCCAGTTTGTTGTATGTACTGACGTACACATTAAGGGTACCTATATCACTACCATACATGTGGTACCAGAAGGTCAAACATTTATTGTTGGTTGGTGGCAATTGTGGAGTTGTCAGTCTGGCTTTGTCACCTTGTACTCTTGGAGCAGAGGATTCAATATACATGTAATGTCCTGAAATTAGCATTTTTCTTTTAAGTAAATATATCTTTCATAAATAAATATTTTTATTTCTGCATGATTAAAATTTTAAAAACTCTTTAAATCTTAAGGAATTATTCTGGAAACAATATTTAGGATAGAAATTTGCTATTTAAATAAGAGGTTGTCTTTGAATTTTAATGAGATTTTTTTATATCTTAAAATTATAAACCAATTATTCTTGTTTTACAGTATCTAGAAACAACAAATATTATCAAGATTATCAAAGAGTAACTTTTAACATTATAACTTCAATCATTACACAAGGACAGTCTAACTGGCAAAAATCTTGATAGTTTAAATCACATCATTTTGCTGACTTCAACTAAATTGGTCAAGTGAACATAACAAATACTGTTTTTTTATTTTAAACTCCTACCCTGTGACGTTCCATAGGTATGGTCAGATGGTGGTCCAGTGCCACTAGAAGATGTACCCCTATTTCCTCTTGTCCAATCAAAATTGTCATTTATAGCTTGTTGATATCCACAGATGCTTGATGTTTCAAAGTCACAGACAGCTGAAAATGGTGTACAGAACTTTAGAATATATGTGAAGTTAAATTGCATTGAATCATTCTATATCTGATCATAATGGAACAAAGCTTAATAAATATCAGTATTATTGTCCAATATCTGAAATATACATTTTACCTGGATTTTATTTTCTTGTATCTATGCTACGTATACTAAGAATTAAAAGTGATTTCTTTATTCTCTTCAATATGATCCAAGATATTTATTCTGCTTGACATCAATAACTTTCAGGGTTACAAAATTATTTGTTTTATTGTTATATATATGTATAATTTAAAAAAAAAATTGATTTCCTGTCTTCTTTACTTACATGCAGCTGTCTGACATGGTCCATTCAGAATGTAGATGTCATCTAGAGCTATGTCTCCTTGGTAACTGGTTCCTGTGGCTCCTTCAAATATCACTTTGTCTCCTGTGTTAGCAATAACGTCCACTTTACCGTTAATCCACTTATTTCCCTTGTTTCCTGTCTGTTGCCACATAAGAGTTCTCCTGCTCCCCTGTTGAGCATACAGTGTGAGCTTATTGATGTGAGCTCCATACATATGGTACCAGAAAGACACACAAACAGTAGCAGTGGTGGATATTCCAGGACTGATTATCCTGGCTGTCTTGTTGCTATTGTTGCTGGCCTCTATATAGATGTAATAACCTACAGGGAATGGAAAAAAACATAAAAATAAAGATCAATACTGAACAAAATTAAAATCAAATTTTTGTTTTGTACCGATATATTCTAACTGATGGATCCTATATGGAGAAACTGAAATCTAGATTAAAAGTTGAAAAAATTCAATTATTGAAGATTTTGTTTTTAAAAGATTTAAAAAATCAATGCCTATATTTATACATTCTTTGTTAAGATAAAAATACTGTTTCCACCAGATGAATATTATTCTTCCTACGATCACCTTTATTTTAAACTTAGAAATGACTTTTTATCACAAATGATTTAGCTTTTCATGACAATGTGACAATCATATCTACATATAATGGCAATTAGTTTAAATTTTCATTCAAGATACAAGTATTGAGTTGAAAAATTAGATATCAGAAAAAACGGTTACAGATGAGCACAGAGGCAGATTAGAAACTAAGACCTACCATTAGTATTAAGTGTAGTATGATCAAAACTAGGTCCAGTACCCACACTAGATGTTCCTCTGTTTTTCCTGATCCAGTTCAGAGTGTCTGTGGTATCCTGTACATATCCACACAATCCACTTTCAAATGTACAGAACTGGAGAGCAGCTGTAAAAACAGATCAGTCATTAGAATGGCAAATTACAAACAGATAAATGAAACTATAAACTGTCCTAACCTCTGGTTTAAATTGTGATAATCATAATGTGTCATGAAACTTCTACAACCTGTTAAAATAGAAACTGTTTCACAGCTATAAACAAGAATTGTATAGGAAATAAGTAAGATACCTGCCAAAATATGATAGTTTAAAAAACATCCTACATATTTTGTGAGATTATTAATTGTGTAAAAAATAGCACCATTCTCTTTCCATCATTTATATATTATTACTTTTACATGTTTTATGATTAATGTTAGAATATCTTTGACTGTTGCTTGTCTTTGATCTTTTGTTTCATTTATTTTTGGTAATGACCACAGCAGTAGATTCTGACTCAACTAATATAATAACAGTAATATCTTACCTTGAGTAGGTGCAACAGTTGGTTGAGTGACCCCAGTAGTAGTCTGTAGAGAACATATTCCAGCGTTGATACTGATATCATCCAGAGCAATATCTCCTTTGTAATTAGATCCCCGGACTGCCTCAAATACAACCTTAAACTGACCAATAGATGTCAGGTCACTCTGTCCCTTCAGCCATACTTGTCCTTTGTTACCAGAGTCAGTAAACAGAGTTGTGTTTGATGTAGTTGTCGTTTGAATCACATTCAAGGAACCAATGCCTTAAATAATCAATGGTAAAAATGGTTTGAATAATGCAGATATAAAGCATTAGTATCATGAATGTTTCAAATACAGCGTTCAATCCTTAACCTGCATTTAGACCTAGAACATATTAGCATATTTGATAACAAAACTATACTCTTTACTCTACCAGCAAGCTGCATTTCACCACATCAAAAAAAATCAATTGATAATTAAAAATAGCATACACACGGGAAGATCAGGCAGAAAAATTATATTTTTCACATTATGACCAATTGTAAACTCTTTGCCATTAAGTAGTCTTTACTCCTAAATCTGATAATCAATAGAATCCAGCAACCAAATTGTTATCAAAATTTAGGGGGTGAAACTTGGGGCAAACCTAAACAATTTCAAGTAAGCCATCAATTTCAATGTATAAATACTGCTATGTGTTAAACAATTCAAACAGATTTAATCCATGAATGTAAAATGTGTACACATTTTAGTGATAATATTTAATTAAATCTTACCTGATCCATACATGTTGTACCAGAAGGTTAGACAAGCACCTGTTGTAGGTTGTAATGATTCACTAACAAGCCATGCCTTGTCACCTACGTTCTGTGGAGTACTACTTTCTATAAACACATAATGACCTACAAAAGACAACATTAACTAATTCAAATTTGATTTCAAGTGATGAAAAATATAAACTTCAAAGAACTATCAATAAAAACAAAACAAAAACCATGTGTATTTACATTAAAGAATAACTGCCCATAAAGTACATGTACTTGTAAGTCACGTGATCAAACATATTTCGTTTGATCTCAATAAACAAACAAATCAATTTTAGTTTCAAAACCAGGTTTTAAACTAGTTTGTTAAAACAAATGAAAAGTTTTGAAAACTGTTAAAAAACTTAAACCAGTTTGGTAGCAATAAATGAACCCATTATAAACAAGTTGATAAAAGTAACAACTACTTAATCATAAGCCTTGTATCTTTGATGAGTTTTTACCTTGGGCAGAATTTATTGTATGGTCATTATTAGGTCCAGTGTAGAATGATGGTGATTTTCCAGATCCCATATCCCAGTCAAACTGGTCTCCTTGTTGAACATTGGAATATCCACAGAAACCAGTTTCAAAGTCACATGATCCAGGTTGAGCACATGGGCCAGCAGTAATAGAGACATCATCGGCAGCAATATCACTGGAGTAACTTGATCCTCTTACACCCTCAAGTACAATCTGAAAAATTATTGATAGGAAATAATTGATGAAGATCAAATACTGTCAGAGCTTATTTGTTAGTTTGCTTATCTTAATACTAATCTTAATCTTGAACAGTAATAACATAAAATTTTAACATTTAAAAAAATAGAAAATTTTTTTTAATATTTAATGTATAATGGTTAACTAGCTATTTTAAACTGATAGCAATGGTCTTTAACTTAAAGACAAGGTGAACCATTAAACTCAATCATAGACAGGTACAAAATGTGTTTGCAACATAATTCAAAGTTCAAAATTTTACCTGGAAACTACCAGCTGTTTTTAGTGTCACCTCACCATAGTTCCATTTGTTGCCTTGGTTACCTGACTTTGACCATATTGGAGTTCCAAGGTTACCACTTGTATCAGCAGTGTAGATATTGAATGTACCCATAGTTCTTCCGTTCATATTATAGTAGAATTTCAGACATTCGCCACTAGTCTGAGGGTATACTGGACTTAGTAACCTTGCTTTATCATTTGGTCGTCTGGGATTGGAGGCCTCAGTGTATATGTAGTACCCTAAAATATGTTTCATTTACTTTCTAGTAAAACTTAATGAAAAAGCAATTCAAATGCAGAAAATATACATAAACAGGAAAAGTTAAAATAAGAGTTGAGGAATTTAATCCATATTTCTTGAAGATCATTGAAAGCCACTGATTATAAATACATTAACTTTTGCATGGTGATGACTTTTATCTACATGTACTGTAGATTAATTTATTTTCATGGGTACCAATATTTCGTGGATTAAGGAAAACTGACACTTTCGTGGATATTTAATATCGTGGTTTTGCCAAAGTCTGCTCACAAGTCAATATAAAATTTACAACACGTTGAACATTTAAATTCATGGTTAAATAAACCCACGAATCCACGACAATTGGTATTTAACAGATATTAATGACTCCACAGTATTCAAAAGTAATACTAGTATATATAAACAGAACCAAGAAACCCAAATGATTTTTTTAATGCTGAAACTGTAAAAATATCAAGCAACAGGGGCTATGACCTTACTGTACTTGTTGAAGTAGATTGACTAAATAAATCAAATCTCTTCTGAAACATCTCTTGTGTACCCCAGGCAATTGTACAGTCATCATATTATGCTGTTTCTTTAGCACTGATAAAATTAAACTTCTCATCCAATCAAAAGCTTTCTGTAAAATACTAATTACCTGCTCCTGAACCAGTGGTATGATCAGCATACGGTCCAGTTCCTGCTGTACCTGTTGTATTAGCATGTCTCATCCAATCAAAATCATCGGTTTTGTCCTGTGTCCACCCACAGTATCCATTCTCAAAGTTACAGGAAGCTGGAATTTCAAAGAACATCATAATTTTAACAATTTCCTTCTTGTTTCTTAAAATGGGTTATTTATTCTACCATAATCTTAAATTCATTAAAAGGTATCTACTTTGGTTATTTTTGCTTATGATTCTGTAAGAGATTTAGAAAATGTGTAAAATGTCTGATAGGATAAAATATCAAGCTGACATCAAAGATCATGCTTACAATGTTTCCAAATACAATTAAAAATAGACAGAAATGGTCAAGGGATCTTAAATACGATTCCTAAGGAATGACCACATGAAATTTGGTCTGGTTAGATGAGAAAATATATGATTTTCAATAAAAAAAAAATGATGAATGTTTAATCAAAAAACGTTGTTAGGTAAAATGGATTATGTACATACTTCCAGATTTCTGAATAAGCAATGAAGAGTTCACACAAGGGACACTATCCATGTTAACATCATCTATAGCCATGTCTCCTGCCCAACCATTACCAACCATTCCTTGAATCATAACCTGGGGAAAAAGAAAGAAAAACATTAATTCCTCTATATAACTATTTTAATTAGCTTGTGTGTAGATCATTTTATGTTACTTTAAGTTGTGAATATAATTGATTGTTGATTTTTGACGCATTGAAATGTGAAATATTTTAAATCAGTTCTTTTACGGCTATAGGTAGAAATGTACTTATTACCATGCAAACACATCCTGGCTTGTTATTGTTGTGTTAGATCCTATTCTTTTATCATGATTTATTAAACTATATGATTCTAATATTTTGATCAAAAGTTTATTATTGATCAAACCTGATAAGTGATTATTATGATATGTAATAATAATTTAATTTTGGATGTAACACATCTTCTGATTGGCTGACGTTATTTTGTTATCAGCCCATAGACATAATTAAGTCATATGATCGTGACGTCATCAACGTTTTTTCATGGTTTTCTACGGTTTAAAATGGAATTTAGAATTAAATTATAAGAAATGACTGTCTCTCCATTTTGAACAATTATTTAAGGAATGACTGTAATATTTTTTCTGTCTATTCAAAATAACATAAAAAATGTGGTGCACACTGTTAGATAACCTGCTACACACATTATTCAGTGTGCACCACATTTTTTATGTTATTTCTTCATAGACAGAAAAAAATATTACAGTCATTCCTTAAATAATTGTTCAAATGGAGAGACAAATATTAAAGGCATTTTTTATATGTATAACAACTATCTCAAATGCTGAGAATCAAGGCAATAAAACCTTAATAAAAAAAATATCAGACCAATTTCCATTCAATGAAAAATTTGTAAGAAATCTGCATTTTTTTCCAATTTATATGAATAAACATCAGCAATAATACTATACTGACCTGATAATCTGTAGTACTTGTAAAAGTAAAACTAGCTTGTTGCCATTTGTTTCCTTGTGTTCCAGATTTTGTCCATCTTTGAATGTTTCTTCCTTGTGATTGTGTAAACACACTAAGACGACCTATCTGTGGACCATACATGTGATACCAGAAAACAAAACAGTTGCCAGCAGCCAGTGTTGGGGCATTGACCTGTGAAACAAGGACAGCCCTACTCCTTGGTCTCTGACCTGATGCTTCGATGTACATGTAGTAACCTGAAATATGTCATAAGAAAAGAGGGTCACTGAAAACATCATTAAGAAATCCCTCTATGACATATAAAGATGAAACTTTTCCTTGTATGTATACATCCTCTAGTTTAAAAAATTCTAATTTTGAACTTTTTGTGATGTTTTATAGTACAACCAAAATATGGAGAGTTAGTTTAGGATTTGCTTGTTCGAACTCACATTTCAAATCTGATCACCTAAAACAGATGCTATTGTGGTTACTATAAATTAAAATCATATGAAACAAACTATTTGACCAGATCAAGACTCATACTATTTCAAATTCTTGTTTAAATAGCTGTAGAAAAATTTATACTGACTTGATGCAAGAAAATTGGTGATGGTTTGTATGACTTGTGTCGATACACAAATAACAAGCAGCTTTACACTGAAAAAAACTTCCATGGTATATATTCCTATCTTTCTTCTTCATTTAATCTAGTAAAAATACCTGTTCCACTATGATCTCCTAAAGGTCCAGTTCCAGAGCTTGGTGTTCCTCCATTACTTCTGGTCCAGTTGAATTGGTCTGAAACACTTTGGGTCCAACTGCATGTATTAGTGTCAAAATCACAGAATGGACTTCCAGCACCTAAAATATCAAGATGTTTAAATGTTTAAATGACGATTTTGATCAAAAGACAGGTGACTGCCAACTGCATTAGACAGGTGACCCATGACAAGAGTTATATCATAATAGAGAATAAATGTTTGGGAGAATCTGAAAGTGACCATTTAAGATAGGTGATTGCTGAAAAGAGGTTACAACATGTTTAGGCAGGAATGACTGCACAGATCATTTCTAATACAGAGTGTTGTTTTTTTTTTTCACCTACGGAGCTAAAGATACCAAAGGGACATTCAAAATTTTACATCCAACATATACAACACCACGGCAAAAAAAAAGATAGGAATACTTACAATAAAATTATTTAAATTATTTATACCTGCCAGATCGAAATTTGGAAATCTAGACTACCTATCTAACAGTAAAGATCTAATATTTCACAGGAATGTTTTCTCATTTTATGCAAATGGAATTTTGAAAGGTTCGAAAATAAGATCTTGATCCCTTTCAGATAACTCAACCTAAGATTAAACAACTGTATATTTAAAACTTTTCTTAATTTATATATAAAGACCCTACCATATGAAGAAACATCAGCATCAGAAGGTAAAGTCTGACAGCTTCCATCATTCAGGGCTACATCATCAATAGCTATGTCACCCTTGTAACTCTTTCCTCGAACTCCTTCAATCAATATCTAAACAAAAAGAAGATGGAAATTATTTAATTTTGATTCATGGATATAATAACAAAACATTAGAATTTCTGAATGACCAGATATTCTATTATAAGAACCCTTGTTTGAGGTTGTATACAAAATGCTTATGTGTATACATTCAGTTATTATGATAGATATTCTCTTGTAATAATTAGTAATTGATTTAAGTTAAATGTCATTTTTATCACTATTGGCTATTTGGTGGTGGTCAGTTTTTTCTGTAGGAGGAAGCAATGAAGTGTCAGAGAGAACAATCATCCTTTTGCTGGAAATTTGACAAGTTAATTAAGATTGGAGTCAAACACACCTGACAAGTCAATTAAGATTGGAGTCAAACACACCTGACAAGTCAATTAAGATTGGAGTCAAACACACCTGTCAAGTGAAGGGTTAAAACTAATACCCTCAGTGTTGACAGGCTAGTGATACAGTAGTTAAACCACTCAGCCATCAATTACCCATGTAATTTTATTGGTATATATTTCAAAACTACAAAATATATGTTCAAGGAAATAAAATAAACAATCTCGTACCTGATATGGTTTGGCTGTGTATTTTGTTGGAATGTTCATCTGTCCATTCTGCCATACGTCACCATTATCACCTTTCTGTTGCCATAGCAATGCTTCTGTTGATATGGTATCTGATGTTTGATTCAGAAGAATGTAAATGTTCAGTGTATCGACGTCTGCTCCATACATATGGTACCAGAAGACGTAACAGGATCCAGTCTGTTTTGGTGGGAAAACTTCACTGACAAATCTTGCCTTATTGCCTGCCACTCTAGGATTACTCGTTTCAATGTACATGTAGTATCCTAGACTGGTTCCTTTGGTGTGATCAGTGCTGGGACCAGTAGAGGCACTAGCACTTCTTCCTCTGTGTCTCAACCAATCAAAATCATCTGTTTGAAGATTTTGGTAACTACAAGTGTCTTTTTCAAAATCACAGAATCCTGAAATTACAAAAATTAAAGATTGAAAAAGACTAGCATAAATATTAAAACTATGTACAATGTATACACAAATCTTTGTACTGTACCTAAATTTAGTAATTCGAATTATCAAACACTTTTCTTTCACATTATAACAGAAAACTTTTGAAGATCACATTTTAAAAGTAGCAATTTCAATATGAAATTAGTTTCAATTTTCAAAAAAGTTTAAATTCTGAGGATAGTTTAGTACTTTACATTGAAAAAATTGTAATAATAATGGAACAATGATAACTGTATTACCATGGAAACTCTAGAACTAAAATAATGATAGTAATATGCAATGCCTTACCTGGTGCATTACAAGATCCAGGAGAAATTGAGACATCATCAATTGCTATATCTCCAAGGTAACCATTTCCTCTAACACCCTCAAATACAACCTGAAACAAAATAAATGGTTCATTTTAACTTTTAAAATTAGAACTGATTGTCAAATGAAACAATCTCAGTAACATGATAGCCATAATTTCTTAATAATATATTTCTTAGATTATTAAGACTCTCTATTATTCTAAACAGGAAATTTATTTAGATGAGATATATTGTTATAAAATCAAATTATGTGTGTATTTTTTACGTGAATTCAGAAGAAACTTTTTGATTCTTGTTTGCTATTGGACCAAAAAATCTATCGTTTGGCTTAAATCCCAAGTAAGGTTCTTGAGTTAAATTGCAAAAACTTTTCCAGCACCAATCTTTTTTTTTTAGTAGCTAGACCTAGAACCTAGATAAAGTGACTTCAAAATAAAACGGAATTTTCCTCTTATTCATATAGTTTCAAGATAAAATGGAATCTTCCTCTTATTCATATAGTTTCAAGATAAAATGGAATCTTCCTCTTATTCATATAGTTTCAAGATAAAATGGAATCTTCCTCTTATTCATATAGTTTCAAGATAAAATGGAATCTTCCTCTTATTCATATAGTTTCAAGATAAAATGGAATCTTCCTCTTATTCATATAGTTTCAAGATAAAATGGAATCTTCCTCTTATTCATATAGTTTCAAGATAAAATGGAATCTTCCTCTTATTCATATAGTTTCAATCTAAAATAAAGCATTTCATTCATCATCTGACAGACACACAGGTCAAAAAAGAAGTGTGAAGACTTATAATAAAGGCAACATTACAAACAAGATTTACCTGGAAAGCTTGTGTCGGATATAGGGCAACTTGTCCAATCTGCCACTTATTTCCTTGATTGAAGTTTCTGTTCCAGATAGGGCTGCCTGCCTGTTGTGATCCAGAGTTCATTAAATAGATATTCAAAGCTCCAACATTTTGTCCATACATATGATAATAGAATTTCAAACACTGTGGAGAATTAGCATTGGCTTGGTAAGTTGGTGTGATGAGGTGGGTCGTTTGATTTGGTCTCATTGGAGATGATGATTCCATGAACATGTAATGTCCCTGTCTTGTACCGAGGGTATGGTCAACAGTTGGTCCAGTTCCACTGCTTGGTGTACCTCCGGCCTGTCGTTTCCAGTGATATGTGTCAGTAACATTGTTTACATATCCACACTGGTCATTCTCAAAGCTACAAGATGTACTTGTGGTGCTTGCTAAAATTGCAACAAAAAGTGTTTTTTTTAATGAGGCTGAAAAAGATAGGCACATGAAAATATGAGGATTCATGCTAGAAAAAAAGGCACATGAAAATATGGGGATTCATGCTAGAAAAAAAGGCACATGAAAATATGGGGATTCATGCTAGAAAAAAAACAATGTTCAATTGAAAATCAGTACTGCTAGTTTTTCTTAGAATCTGGAAAATATTTTTAAAACATGCAAACTCAAACTGGACTCATCAAAATCTGTCTGGACTCACCATTTTCATGAGTCCACAGATGCATCAAGATTGTAAATTTTGTATAAACTGAACACAGTTAAACACAAATATCATCATTTTATAGCAAAAGTTTAAGAAGTAATCTGAATTTAATGTCATTTCATTGCTCTGTTAGGCCATGGAGGATAAAATATTGCATTATATTGCAATAAAATATATTCTTCTGTCTGTTAGACTCACCATGGCAAAAAATGACGAGTCACTGGACATGCCTTCAAATATCCTTAGCGAGAACCCTGGATGCTTAAGTTACAAATGATACACTTTATTTCTGTGTAAAAATAGTAGTTTTGATATGCACTTTGCTTTTTATAGAATGACTTACATCTGGTAAAAGCTATCTGCCTTTATGAGATATTTTAGTGCATCTTATACAAATCATAAATCCTATGAAAATAACAATCTTCCTTCTTAATCTACTTTTTACTGACAAAAGTATTGTTATCATCATTCTTTTCTTTACGAGTTAGAAATATATAATTCATTTAACTCACTTGGATTACATGAACCAATAGCCATTCTGATGTCATCAATAGCTATATCACCACGGTAACTTACTCCACGGAGTGCTTCGAATATCACCTGTCAAATTAAAAGACTTGTATAATTTTTCTCAAAAGTAATTATAGCATTACATCTGGTATTCTTACAGAGAATTGAATTTATAAATGGTAATTACAAAAATTTTGCTGTATTAGAACATGCATGAAATTTAAGAAATCATAGACAAGAATTTCAGTCAAACCTGCTATAAAGGTCACATCTATTTAGCTGAACATGTTTTGTCAGATCATCCATGAATTTCCCAGCTATAGTAATACCTATGTATTTCAAACATTTATTCAAAAGTTACCTCTCTTTTACAGTCAATTTAATATGGTTCCAAGGATGATCTTTATATACAGGTTTGACGATAAAGTATTAATTGTTACCTGATAAGATCCTACAGGGTTAATTGGTACTTTGCCCTGTTTCCACTGGTTACCCTGTGTCCCCTTGCGTGTCCATACTGGGTTGGACAATGTTGGTCCCAGATTACCAGAGGCCTGCACATACACATTCAGTGTGTTGATGTGAACACCATACATGTTGTACCAAAAGGTTAGACATCTTTGTTGAGAGTCGCTGATACTAGGGGAGACAATCCGGGCTTTATCATTGACACTATGACGGCCTGACACCTCAATGTAAATATACCATCCATTTTCTAAATCAAAGTAATAAAATCATTTAAAACAACATGTCTTTTACATTCAAAATAATACAAGGAAACAAAATGCATATCTTTTAAATGTCTTTAGAACTTTACAATATTCAAGTTCAATATGCAATAATAAAACAATAACACCTAAGTAGGGATTTCAGTTCATTGTAAATTAAGATTTAGGTTAAGTAAATATAAAAAATGTTAATATAGGTAAAGCGCCTTGCCAAATGTTAATGTGCCTGCCCAGAAACAGGAGCTTTCTCAGCAGCTTTCTTTGACATCATTTTTTTTGTCATTAACCAAATTTGAAGTTAATGTTGAATCTTTGTCAGTCTCTTGTTTAATGTATTAACAACTTTTAATATTTGGGGCAATTTAGAGGTCAACAATTCATAAAGAAACCTGTCTTTTATTGAAGACCGAAGGTTGACCTCTAGATGTCTTTTAGTTTCTCGTTGTTAAGTTTCTGTCTCAATGACCGATACCATATATCTTCTTTATTTTCTTAAATGATTATTAAAAAATTATAATTAATTAGATTAAAATAAATTGGGTAGAACAGATCATATAACTTACTGGTGCCAGTAGTGTGATCAACAGTGGGACCAGTTAAAAAGGAACCAGTTGGACCTTGTGCACGGGTCCAGTCAAACTGGTCTGTTTTATCCTGCTGCCATTGACACAGTGGTTGCTGGTTATTTTCAAAATTACAATCATACTGAGTTGGTGCTGTTAAAAAGAAATGCAATATTTATAATGAATTATCATGTCAAACAATAAAGACAGATTTGAGAAATAAAAAAAGCACAACCAACATTCTGATGAAATTTTAAGAGTGATAATGTGAAATGAATTAGAAATTGAACATGTATGATACTTCATGGTCCTGAACATATAAAGTTAACAATAACATTTACATCATTTTAGTATTTTTTTTCATAATTTCATATATTATACATTTAATTATGAATCTAAAAGCTTCATGGTTCATGAAATTTTTAATTTCAATTCCTAGATCAATAATGGTTGTAAAAACTAATTTGATTATTTTACCCAAATTTGTCTGATTATGCTTGTTTACTAGTTTAAGTAATGATTTTTGATAAATAAAATAATATCAGTAATCTGAACTGTTCTGCATGGGTTGTACTTACGTGGTGTAGTTCCAGTAGTTGGTGTAATGGTTGTCATGACAGTCGTACTAGACTGTGTACTTGGGTTAGCTTTGCTGGGTTGTACTGTTAAAAATAACCAAGAAATATAAAAAATATTGAAAAAGACAGATTTTGGTAAAATAACAGATTGATTTGGTTGAAAGAATCAAATGATTGCATATCCTTGATTTGCAGAAACTTCATGTTATTACAAATTCTAGTTGTCTTTACAATAAATTTGGCACTAAAAGATAACATATTTTAAAACAACAAAAAATGAAATGCATTAATTACTTTTAATTGAAAATAATATATTTTTAAAGTAGACAAAACAAGTGAAACTGTGAGCTACTGCTCACTTATGATACCCCTGCCGCAAGTGGATAATATTAATAGTGTAAAAATATGCAAGTGTTCGGTAAACAGGAAGTTGTCAAGTGACGACTCTGAAAACGCATCACACAGTATAGCTGACTTATATAAACCCTGCAACCAAATTTCAGAAATCCTTTTATTGTAGTTCCTGAGAAAAATGTGACGAAAATTTTAACTTGGCTATCATGTGTAAAATCAAATAAGTGTTCGGTTAACAGTAAGTTGTCGAGTGATGAATCTGAAAATGCATCACACGGTAAAGCAGACTTATATAAACCATGGAACCAAATTTCAGAAATCCTTGAATTGTAGTTCCTGAGAAAAATGCGACGAAAATATTCATGGGACGGACAGACTGATGGACTGACAGAGGTAAAACAGTATACCCCTCTTTTTTAAAGCAGGGGTATAAAAATGATTTAAGAAGTATTTCATTAAAATATAAGCATCATTGATTAAAATTTGGAACAGTGAATTAAACACTTCAGAAATCAGGATGATCCTTCATACATACATATGCAGGAACATAGTGATTTAATCACTTCAAATATCTAATAACCTATCCTTAATACTTACATGTACAAGCATCTAATGTGAAGGACACATCATCAATGGCTATATCTCCTGAATAACTTAATCCTCTAATTCCTTCAAAGATTACCTACAAACAAAATTATATCTTAAAGAAGTCATTTCTTCTACATGTGTACACATATTTAGTAATTCATGTTACCATATATTTTAAGCTCGAAAAAGTTACTTATTCTAGTGGCTCACCTCTACCACTCATTACATAGGAAGTGGCCTTCCTGAGCTACATTGACATAAACATACTATGGAAAGAACTACCCTGACAAACTTACGGTGTAAGGCATGCGAGATGGTAGTACTACATTGACCTGAGCTGAGTAAAACTTACTGTGTAAGGCATACGAGATGGTAGTACTACATTGACCTGAGCCGAGTTCCACTGGTTATTCTGATTACCACTGAGACTCCATACAGTCTGGTTAGTGTTAGATATCTGTACCAGTACATTCAAAGTTCCGATTCCATTTCCGAGCATATGATACCAAAAGTGTAGACATTTGTTTGGGGTAGGATTAAACTGAGGACTCTGTAACCATGCCTTGTCTCCACTGACTCTAGGAGCACTGGATTCAATGAAGGAGTAGTGTCCTATAGAAAAAAAGAAGCATTTTCTAATCGCTAGCCTTGAAAAGTTTTGGTATTACCGTGGATTCATCTATTTTGTATCAATTTTCGTGGATTGAGGTAAGGATGCATTTTTCCTGTCTTTGACTAAGTCTGTATACAAGTTATTACAAAATTTGTCATTTGGAACTTTAAATTTGTGCTTCACCTAAATCAATGAATTCCAGGAAAACTGGTGTTGAAAGAATAATAATGAATTCACAGTGTTGCAAAACACTTATAAAACAAATAAATAGATTTTAAGAAAAAAGTACTGCATACATCAACAAGATATAACTAGTATATATACAGATATACAGCGGTTTAAATTTTACACACCTCAACCAAATTTTTTGCAGTTTTTGTTTATCTCATTAAAAACAAAATCATTAAAAATCCAATTATATAACTGTCCTACCTGATCCAGAACCATCACTAACTGTATGATCACCTGTTGGTCCTGTATATTGTGAAGCGGTCTTTCCTGAGCCAACCAACCAATCAAACTGGTCTCCTTTTATATTATTCCATGCACAAAAACCTTTTTCAAAGTCACAATTTCCTGAAAGAAAAAGAAATTGGTCTGTTTACTCAATACTGTATAAAAAGATGAGAAATATCTTAAAATAGAAACATGCAGAAACTTTTTTGGTTTTATTGCATCGTGTATATGTATCATGAGACTGTCTGACAATTCATCGCTACAGAATCTAAAGGCCTATGGGTTATATCCTTTTTCATACCCAAAATTAAATATTGTCACCTCTTTGGTTGGATTTCCATTAGCCAATCATTATGATTTTGTGAACACTTTTGAAAATATTATATTTTTGAACAACAAATTGTGTTCTACATTACCTGGTAGGGAACAGCCTCCACTTGAAATAGAAACATCATCAATAGCTATATCACTGTCATAACCAGATCCCATAACTCCCTCAAATAACAAAGAAAAGTTTGTTGTCGTTTGTAATGTAGCTTGTCCCAGAATCCATTTGTTACCTTGGTTACCAGTTTTGGTAAATATTTTCTTTACTGAAAATAACTGTCGAAGGTACACATTAAAAGTTCCCATTCGTGTTCCGTACATGTGATAGTAGAATGACAGACATGATCCAGGTGTTATGGGATAGTTTGCACTCATTAGAACAGCTTTGTCTCCTGGCCGTCTGGGTGAACTAGCTTCTGTATACATGTAATGTCCTGAAAGATAAAACAAGCAATAATTGCATGTAAAAATTAAAATCCCCAAAAAACTGAACTCCGAGGAAAATTCAAAACGGAGAGTACCTAATCAAATGGCAAAATCAAATGATAAAACACAGCAAACGAATGGAAAACAACTGTCATATTTCATTTGCATTAAGATTCATATTTCAATCAAGCCTTTTAAAGACTTATATTCAGTTTAATATTAATGTAAAAATATTTTCTTTTTACTTGGAAATCACTTTTATTCTATTTAACTCTAATACTACCACTTATAAAATTGCGATGAACTGCTGTGTTTTGAAAATATTATCTATTTTGATTAAGGAGGAAAATTGCAAAAAAAAAATAATTGAATATAACGTTATCATAAATTTTAAAATATAAAACTGAAATTCCACAAACAGGTATAAAGTTTTACCAGCATTGGTTCCATAAGTATGATCAGCCGAGGGACCAGTACCTCTACTTCCTGTTCTACCAGCAGACCTAGTCCAATCAAATGTGTCTACAGTAGACTGTGTATAGCCACAGATCTTGACATCTTCAAAGTTACACATTGAGGAAGCTGAAGCGAAAAAACAAAATTAAAAATAATCATTAAATCATATTTACTTAAATAAAAGATCATTATCCCCATAGAAATGTTTGCCCTTCGTAGATGAATTCTACATACAAGAATGATTCACTACAAAAATAAGGAGATGTGGTATTATTGCCAATGAGAAAGCTATCCTCCAAAGTTCAAATAAAATGGGTGTAAGCAATTATAGGCAATGGTACTGACTTCAACAATGAGAAAAACCCATACCTTATATCAAGCCATTTTTCAATTATTCTAGATCATTTTCAAGTAATATTCTTAAAATTTGCTGGCAATAAAAGTGACAGGGACAATAACTTAATTCTTACATGTTGCAGAGCAGGGTAAGAAAGAGTATGAAATATCATCCAATCCAATATCTCCCTGATAACTGGTACCCCTAACTCCTTCAAACACCATCTGGAATGGAGTCTGACTGACAATATTGACTTGTGCCTTGTTCCACTTGTTACCAAGGGTACCAGTATGTGTCCATATTGGAGTACCCAGTTGTCCTTTCTGTTTTGTGTACAAATTAAGCGTGTTGATGTGAGCACCATACATATGGTACCAGAATGTTACACAGGCTCCACTGGTGGGATTAATGTTAAGGGAGATAATCCTGGCAGTATCATTGACTCGTCTGGGTGAAGAGCTCTCGATGAAAATGTAGTGACCTGTTCCTGGAAGAAATCAAAACAGATAATAAGTATATAATCAACAGTATGAAAAGTCATAGTTTATGCAATGTAACATACAAAAACACTGTACTTTTCAATAATATTAAGTATATATGGATGTTATCCTGTATTGAATTTGTTATGGAAATGGGGAATGTGTCAAAGAGACAACAACCCAACCAAAAGAGCAGTCAAAGGCCACAAATGGGTCTTCAACACAGCCAGAACTCAATCAATTATTGCTATCTGACAATGATCAGCTGTAACTCCACATTTAATAGTAATCGTGTATCTATTAATTTTTATCCTGCAATAGGGTTTCTACTATACAGATACAGCTCTACAGATATCGCTTTAAAGCTCTGCTCACTGCAGGACTGAGTATTGTATGAACCTGCGTGACCTCAAAATGTGAATTGCAGTTGCATTCCAAAGACGTATTAATTGCGAATTAACGATTACTTTTATACGTTCTGTTTGTTTTCAAACATTTCTTAAGAGCAATAAGAATCACACCAATTGTCTGATAACATAAACAGTAGTCTTTTCTATGAAGACAACAATGGATTTTAAAACTTGAATGTGTATGGTTGTGCAACAAAAACAACCATGTCAATTTCAGCATGCATGTTTAGTGAAGGTCGAGTCTGAAGCATAGGACAACTCATACACTCCTGTTTCAAATTGGACAATGTTTTGTTATTTGTTTTTACTGTTAAAATTAGTTGTTATGTTAAAATAGATAATTATTCACCTTGAGCGATGTATTATTGTTGACCATTTGAGATTCTTTTTTAGCGAACCCGTCTTCAGATGAATGTGTGATTACTGTATTGTATTACTACATGGTCTCAAGGGATTTCAAATCGAAAATAAATGCAAAACATGTGTTTTTGTGTCTTTTAAAACACAAATAATACAGAATTAATTACAGGATAAAGACAATAACTGTTTAGTGTCTTTAAATATCAGTTGTATTTGTACTCGCCTTGAAACAGGTGGTAATAGCTCGCTAAAAGCTCGCATACACCTTGTTTCCTAGCCTTGTACAAATACAGCTGATATTTAAAGACACTAAACAGTTATTGTCTATATATCTAATTGGTTATATCAAAACTGCTGAATCTCAATATTTTACTTGATATCCTAATTATTATCTAACTTTGATATAATTCCTAACTTACCATTCTGGAAAGTGTGGTCATTTGTAGGACCAGTTTTTCCAGTGCCAGTTGGACCACTACTGAATGTCCAATCAAATATGTCAGTCTTGTCTTGGGTCCATCTACAAATTCCTCCACTTTCAAAGTTACAATCATAAGGTGTGGCAATCCCTGGGGTGGTCATTACAGTCGAAGATGGTACAGGGGTTGTTGGTACATAGGAGGAGGCCTCTGGTGGCAGAGCTGTTAAACAAGGAAGTAAAATATATACATACTATTCACGATAAAAGGCATGAATTAGGCAGATAAAATAAATTAAAATGACACAGATATAGCACATGACTAAAGTTTATAGACACTAAAATTATTTGCATGTTTACTAAAATTTATAATTTAAAAAATAAAATTACGAAAATTGTCATAATATTTTCATAATATGAATATACTAGATTATAATGAGTGAAATTTATGTAGTACAATACCTCAGGATGACTCACAAAAAGTAATGTCATTAGGTTCACTTAAATGCTAATTGCTACCACAAAGGATAAAATGTAAGCAAGCTGTGTTGCATTTTTAAAAAATAAATGTATATAACTTAGCAAAATCTGAATCAAAAGTTACAAAAAATATTGAATTTGTTCAGATTTAACACTCATGTTTTGTCTTTATTATATTCCAAATAGCGGATTACTGTTAATATAAGTAAAATATTTTCGTGAGGTGTAAATTTTTCGCTAATTTTCACAGATAGAACAAAATTGCCACTTAAAAAGTGCATATGCAAAGGTATTGATAAAAGTTGAATCAGTCAAAATAATAATCGCCAATTTTTTTTAAAATAACCCGCTATACAGTAACATGAAAACATACATAACTGTAATAAACATATAAGTTGGAAAAATCTGAATCTAAAGATAAATAAAATATCGAACTTGATAAAATTTATCAGTCATGTTCTGTTCTTTACCATGTAGCATGAAAATGCTACTTTCTACATCAAATTCTTCGGTTTCAGAAAACCATCAACATACTGATGTTTATTTTCCTGCGCATGCCTGGTAAATGTTTTCAAATCTATAATTTGTTTTAAAAGTATAATTTAACATAGATTAGCAAATTTTGTTTTCTTTATTTTTGATATGTTACATATCTGTTATATTATCAATTTTTACAATTTTTCTTTGTTATTAAATTTTTTGAAATAAAGATAAAATAACTTACTAGGACATCCTGTATTAGTTAAAGTGATGTCATCCACAGCTATGTCTCCTTTGTAACCATTTCCTCGTACTGCTTCTATTATCAACTGAAATAGAAAAAAGATGGTGTCAACATCTAGCAAAGAAATTTGTTTAAACCAGTGTTCCAGCATCTAAATTTTGTAGTGAGTTGTAAGCCATCTTGTAAGCCATCTTGCCACTGTTGAAGGCAAATATGTAACTGTCAAATAAGGAACAGAACTAATAGCCTTTTTTCATAACTTTTAGTTTTATTAAGTGCTTGTATGAATTTTGTGACATAAATTGATACATCATATTTTTTTTTTCCAATCAGATTTAATATTACAATCTGTTACTGAAAACTAACTGATTTTCGCTGATACTTCTTTTGCGTTTAGCTTAAGGATGTTCGCTACTCTTTTAAAAAATAACAAGCTTTTTAAAAGACTATTATGAATTGATAGTATATAAATAAAGAAACTAAAAAAGTAGAAACAAATAAAAGGTCCGTGTGCTTGTTTTCGAGATATAAGCCATTGAAAATTTGGCAGGAAATAATTCTCTCTAGATTTTTCATATATTTAACATTGGCACCTTATTTGTTTCAAAAACTATGAAAAAATAACAAGAGTTTTATAAAATTTTGAAATATGGCCTTTTAAACTTTATGTAATAAAATTATGAAAAGAAAAGTAGGGGTTAGTGGGCAATTTTTTTTAATGACAATACATGGATAAAACCAGAGGATTCCGAAAATCTGGAAAAATATCAAAAAATGGAGGAGCAAACATCCTTAAGATCAGTTTTTTTCTTTAACACAATTAATATACACCATGCACCAACAACAGAAGTACATCCATAACATTAAAATTAACTACAAGCATTAAAAGATAAATAAAACCTACATAGAATGGTACTTTGCTGGAGAATGTAGTCCTTCCTTGAAGCCATGTGGCCCCTTTGTCACCTTGTAGATCCCAAACTTTGAAATTAGATCCATTCTGTGGCTGTATCCATACCCTCAGGTTTCCAGTGTTAGGACCATACATGTTGTACCAGAAGTTTATACATCTAGCAGAAGTAGGATTAAACAACTGACTACGAAGTTGTGCCCTGTCACCTGGACGTCTTGGATTTGATGCCTCAATAAATATATACTGACCTGTCAATACAAAAAAACTGATTGTTTAAACATTTTTTGGACAATTTTAAACTTGTAAAATATTCAAAATGTCAGATTCTTGTAAGTTTTGAGTAAATATTGGCCTGTTTCTCTTAGCATGATCTCATATAAGTCTTGTGAGTATTTTCTTAAGAAACAGGGTATTTTTACTTGTTCTGAAACACTTGATTGGTCTGTTCTAGGTTTTACAAGTATTTTCTAAAGAAACAATTTTTTTTACCTGCACTGGTTCCCTTTGTATGATCTGCACTAGGTCCTGTGAGAGTGCTAGATGTTCTTCCTTTTCCAAGGACCCAGTCAAAGTTATCACCAGCTTGAACATTAGTCCAAGTACAGTATCCACTCTCAAAATCACAGTCACCTGAAATGAGAAAAATACAACTTTGTCACTATTAAGTTTCAAATGTAAAAGCTGACATTGCTGAGAGTCTCATAAATTAGTTGATGTCTTTGAAGACAGGATTACACAAATGTTACATTTTCTAATGAGTTTTTACAAGTATAAAAGGTTTATAATGTACCTGGAGGATACAGAAAAGGATATAATGAATTCTAATGAAGGTCACCAATTACCTAGACCTTGTAAAGACCTTTAAACTTATATACCGTAAACCAACTTTTTTCAGTATTCTACTCGCAAAAGCTGCTGAAAAAATATATTGCTCACAAAAATTAGTTCATTTACAGTTTTCAGAAATAAATAATATAGGTTATTCAAAGGAAATTATTTGTATCATGTTGTTTGTAAGGCAATAATTGCTCCCTATCTGCTGTTTTGTAAGGCAAAAATTGCTCCCTATCTGCTGCTTATGAAGACCAGACTGGCTTACCTGTGAGAGGACAAGCTCCCGCTATAGTGCTAATATCATCTAATGCAATATCACCCTGCACACCATTTCTACGGACACCTTCAAACACAACCTATTTAATAATATAAAATAATGAGTACATAGAATGAACAATGAACACTGAATTTTATGTAGGTATTGAACATATTTTTTTATACTAAAAAAAAAACGATCTTGCTTTTGATATTTTTTTTTTACATATTTCCATTTTGTAATACTGTAAATTCAGAAATTATTGCAATGTTTTTAATATTGCAAACAATGGGAGTGGGTGAAGATTGCAGCTATAAGAATTCGCATTATTATATCTGATACATATAACAAAATGCAGATGTTCCTGAAATCCCAATAATTAACCACATATTTTAGCCCATTCGTAAAAAAATCCCAATAATGAACACATGCATTAATTTCTGAATTTACAGTATGACAAATACTGATGCCATTAAAATACAGAATGGCTTGGAAGAAAACTTACATTGAAAGCTTGTGGTGATTGTATCGTTACTTGTCCTTTGATCCAGGTGTTGCCCTGATTAAGTGACTTGCTCCATACTGCATTTATAGGTAATGTTGAACCAGTCTTTTGATAAATATTCAATGTACCAATATTTCGTCCATACATGTGATAGTAGAATTGTAAACATGTAGGTTGTGTGAAGGTCACTTGAGGACTGATTAATCTGGCTTTGTCACCTGACACTCGAGGAGCACTTGTCTCTATGTACACATACTTTCCTAAAAAATAAATAACAATCTTTAAGTATTTCATTAATTTGTTACTATTTCCTTTGTAAATTTAACTAGAGGCTCTTAAGAGCCTGTTTCGCTCACCTTGGTCTACGTGCATATTAAACAAAAGACACAGATGGATTAATGACAAAATTGCATTTTGGTGATGCTGATGTGTTTGTAGATCTTACTTTACTGATCATTCTTGCTACTTACAATAATCTCTATCTATTATTAACTTGGCCCATTAGTTACAGAGGAAAAATTTTGTTAAAATTTACTAAAATTTACAAAATTTATGAAAATTGTGAAAAATTGACTGTAAAGGGCAATAACTCCTTGAGGGTTCAACTGACCATTTTGGTCATGTTGACTTATTTGTAGATCTTACTTTGCTGAACTTTAAAGCTTTTTACAGTTTATCTGTATCTATTATAATATTCAAGATAATAAACCCAAAATTTTCTTAAAATTGCCAATTCAGGGGCAGCAACCCAACAACGGGTTGTCCGATTTGTCTGAAAATTTCAGGGCAATTAGATCTTGACCTGATAATCAATTTTTACCCCCTGTCAGATTTGCTCTAAATCCTTTGGTTTGAGAGTTATAAGCCAAAATCTACATTAACCCCTATGTTTTATTTTTAGTCATGGCCACCATCTTGGTTGGTTGGCCGGGTCACCGGACACATTTTTTAAACCAAAATACCTCAATGATTATTTGTGGCCAAGTATGGTTAAATTTGGCCCAGTAGTTTCAAGGGAGATGATTTTTGTAAAAGATTACAAAAATTTACGAAAAATTGGTAAAAAATGACTATAAAGGGCAATTACTCCTTAAGGGTTCAACTGACCATTTTGGTCATGATGACCTCTTTGTAGATCTTACTTTGCTTAACATTATTGCTGTTTACAGTTTATCTCTATCTATAATAATATTCAAGATAATAACCCAAAACGGCAAAATTTCCTTAAAATTGCCAATTCAGGGGCAGAAACCCAACCACCGGTTGTCGGATTCGTCTAAAAATTTCAGGGCAGATAGATCTTGACTAGATAAACAATTTCACCCACATGTCAGATTTGCTCAAAATGCTTTGGTTTCAGAGTTATAAGCCAAAATCTACATTTTACTATGTTCTATTTTTTGCCATGGCAGCCATCTTGGTTGGTTGGCCGGGTCACCGGA
Organism: Mytilus galloprovincialis; assembly: GCA_037788925.1. NCBI lineage: Eukaryota > Metazoa > Mollusca > Bivalvia > Mytilida > Mytilidae > Mytilus > Mytilus galloprovincialis. The sequence goes on from CM075341.1 coordinate 23,448,250, forward strand.
CACATTTTTTAAACTAGATTCCCTAATGATGATTGTGGCCAAGTTTGGTTAAATTTGGCCCAGTTGTTTCAGAGGAGAAGATTTTTGTAAAAGTTAACAACGACGGACGACAGACGCCAAGTGATGAGAAAAGTTCACTTGGCCTTGTAGGCCAGGTGAGCTAAAAAAGTAAACCTTTAGATCTATCCGAGTTTTATAAGAGTATACAAAGATAATTTAGACAAATTTTTAAACAAAAGAAAGCATTTTCTGCACACAGTTTTGTGCTTCTGATATATATTTACTTGAAAATACAAATTTTTCCAACAATACTATCAAAATTTGTGTCTCTATTATACAAAATAAAACAAAATCCTGACCTGCAGATGTTCCAAAAGTGTGGTCAAATTTGGGTCCAGTATTTGTTGAGCCAGTACTTCCTTTCTGTTGTGTCCAGTCAAATACATCTGTCTTATCCTGGGTCCATCCAGCACAAAGAGATGAACCTTCAAAGTTACAAGCTAACCCACCTAAAAAATAAATACATTATTTGTGAACGCTGCTTTTTATCATTGATTTATGATGTACACCCAAAAGTTTTTTGGAATTCAAGAAAATTTGATTTTATGGTTTTAACAAGTCATACGTACAAGATAATAGGGAATTTGTATTCTGTTGAATATGTAAAATCATGGTCAATTTATAACCCAAAAATCCACTCAAATTAGTACTCAACAACAAAGATAGATCAGCTGGGTTTGTTCTTTTTTTGAGAGGGGGGATAACAGAAATGTTATTATTATATATCCTCCATTGATTATTCTTCATTTTTTTTTTATCATACCTGCTGCCTGACATGCTCCTGCTATCATTTTGACATCATCAATAGCTACATCACCACGGTAACTTCTTCCCACAAGTCCCTCAAACACAACCTGGTACTGAGATGTCTGTGCTGGTACCTGAACCTGTCCTTGTTTCCAGCTGTTACCCTGAGTACCTTGTCTTGTCCATAGAGCATTGCCATAATTACTTCCAATCTAAAAATAGGATAATGAGATTGTAAGCTGTCATTTCATAATATACGGTTCACAAATAATGCAGATCCAATTGTAAAAAGAAATCACCTAAATTCCAACATGACAATAATCCTGTGACTTAATAATCAGTAATTTAATTTTGGATGTAACGCGTCTTCTGATTGGCTGACGTTATTTTGTTATGAGCCCATAGACATAATGTGACCGTGACGTCATCAACGTTTTTTCATGGTTTTCTACGGTTTAAAATGGAATTTAGAATTAAATTATAAGAATTGACTGTAATATTTTTTCTGTCTATTCGAAATAACATAAAAAATGTGGTGCACACTGTTAAATAACCCGCTACGCGCGTAATTCAGTGTGCACCAATTTTCTTATGTTATTTCTTCATAGACAGAAAAAAATATTACAGTCATTCCTTAAATATATTAAATGAACTTAACTTCATCTTGAAAATTTCTAGGGACTTTTGAATTCAACTTTGGCAGTTCCCATTAACTAGAAGCTTTCTATAGTTTCAAATTGTCTAAAAACACATTACTTCTTTGCACCTTTCCTATTGAAATCAGTCATAATTTATATTTGGGTAAATTCAAAATAGAATGCTTTCCTTTTATGATTTAATATCAAAATTCTCAATAACCTAAGTTCAAGAATGAATGAAAAAGCAAAGAATGTATGAAATGTAATCAACTCCGAAGGGAGGGTAACATGAATGACCAAATAACACCGCTATTATCCAAATAACACTTGTAATGACCAAATAACACTTGAAATTTTAATAATAGCACATATGGGTGACTTTAAAGCTTTGATTATTAAGTAAAAGTATATTATAAATGTATTTTATAACGTTAAGGTGATTAACAGCAAGCATGAAGTTCATAAAGATTGATATAAATATAGTTGCGGTCATCCAAAATGGCGACCAAGGAAAACACATGGTCGCTGTGTTGGATGTACACACTATCTCAATAACCTAAGATCAGGAATGAATGAAAAAGCACAGAATGTATGGAAATGTAATCGACTCTGAGAGTATGTTGACTACTGTAACAGATTAATATTCAATATATCTATAAATATTTCTCTAACCCTGGTTCCCTTATCTTGTGATAAATTCCCACTATCATTTTCCATGTTCAGTGGACCATAAAAATGGGGGGAAATCTCTAATTTGGCATTAAAATTAGAAAGATCATAGCATAGGGAACATGTGAACTAAGTTTTGAGTTGATCAGAATTCAACTTCATAAAAAATTACGTCAACCCAAAACCTTTAACCTGAAGCAGGACGAACAGACCAACGGTACAACAGACGGATGGACAAATGGATGCACAGACCAGAAAACATAATGCCCATAAATGGGGCATAATAAAGTGCAAGTTTCCATTACTTTTTTTCTTTTATGGATATTATGGCATGTGATGATACCCTAATTCCCTTACCTTGATATAAACATTTAGCATGTTGATGTTTGGTCCGTACATGTGATACCAGAACTGTAAACATTGCTGCTGATTGGCTGGAACATTGGCCGATGCCAGATGGGCACTGTCATTATATTTTCTTGGTGCTGATGCTTCAATATACATGTACCATCCCTGACCTGTGAATTATCAAGAAATGTTTTAAAATATATTTGTTTGAGGTTTGGAAGGGGATAAACAAATAATAAAACTTAACTGTAATAAAAACAAAATTCTTTAAACTTTATCATTAGAACTAACTGCATGTAGTACTATGTACATGATGTTTAAAATATTTCTATGAACTTTTGTCTATTTTTTTTTTTCAATTATTCTTATTTGACCATTCATTCTTGCATAATACTATATAAATATTATTAATGTAACCAATGTTCATAAACAAAACTAGAAGAGCCACTATATCATACCATACCTGTTCCTGTAGTATGGTCATTTGTTGGTCCTGTTAATTGTGAACCAGTTGGTCCCTGAGCTCTAGACCAATCAAATTTATCATCCTTCAAATTGGTCCAGGTACAAAGGTTACTTTCAAAGTTACAATCATATGCAGACTGGGATACTGTAAAGAAAACACTACTGTAAATTCAGTGAATTATTCATTGCATTTATTATTGCAATTTTTGAAGAATGGACAAAAGTGTGAGATTACTTATTGCAATTTCAGAAAAATATGCCAACAAATATATTTAATGAATTGTTAATGTGAGTTCTTACTACTGAGATACTCATCTGTTTGCATTGTTTGAAAAACTCAAAAAAATTCTTGATTTACAGTAATTGGTAGTTAAAACAAAAACCTTATTTTTTTTCTAATTTCTAAATCTGGTGCATTAAAAGATTGCTAGTGTTTTATATCTTTGAAAATGTTAGTGTAGGGCTTCTTGTTATCATCCCTTGTCTTTACAATTTAAATACATTTCCCTCATCTTAACCCTCTTGCTGCTGGAGGGACACATATGTCCATGTTTTTATTTATGCAAGCTTGTCCTTGTGCTGTATCTTTTCAAATGAAAGACTAAAGATCAACCCTTGGTTATATTTTTCATCAATGGATCCCTCAATCATGGTTTTATTTTTCATCAATGGATCCCAAATGTAACGGTCATTACGGCATGACGTCATATATCTAATGACATCATTGTTGGATATCTCACATCACAGACGTCCAGTTGTAGTATTTTCTGGCACACAAAATGCAACCTTGAAAAACAACTGGCAGCAAGAGGGTTAAACATAAATCATCCAATCAAAACTTCCAATCTAAATCATATAAAATAAAACCAATATAACATGAAAACACTACATACCAAATGGAGGGTTAGTTGTCGACGCTGGTAGTGGTGTAGTTGTTGGCGCTATCTTTGGATTGGCATTTGTTGGATTATCTAAAAATAGAAAACACATGTAGGTCAGTGCATATCTGTCATACTTATTTTTCGTAAATTGTGTTGTTATAAGTTATGGTGTTTTTGTTCTTTATTGGATCATTTCATATTTTGACTTCTTGTGGCCTGTTATAGCTGACTTTTAGGTATGGGGTTTTCTCATTGTCCAAGGCCTTACAGTTGTCTATAATGGCTTACATCAACTTCATTTGAACTTTGGTAGATAGCTGTCTCATTGGCAATTATACCACATCTCTTTTTTCTTATACAAAAATAATTGTAAATTTTGTTGCTTTTTCTTTGACTTTGAAACAGTTATTCTCGTTTTGAAGCCATTATTCAGAATTTGCCAATTATTTTCACAAGTTTCTCTTGTAAAATTATTGAATGTCAAAGTAAACATATCAAAAGTATTGCTATCTATACTGCAACAGGATTTCTTCCACTACATATTGATTTAAATCTAAGACGAAAATGTGTCTACTTTTTTCCCATTTAATCGTATATGAAATATGAGATGGTTAGGTGCCTGTTCAAAGTCAGAAATATGACAGTTGTTAATCCATTTGTTTGATGTGTTTGAGCTTTTGAAATTTGCTTTTCGTTCAGAACTTTCCTCAGTGTTCAGTATTTTTTTAAATTTACTTTTTACTTACATCCACAAGATGATTGTGTGACTGTGACATCATCAATGGCAATGTCACCTTGGTAGTTGGTGCCTCTTATTCCTTCAAATGTTAGCTGCAATAACAAAGACATACTCATAACATTAGGTATTCAGAGGAGAAACCCACAATAAATTTTACAGTCAATATCAAATGACAGTAATCCATTTTTTTTTCATATTGTAAAATTCATAGCAAACTCACACAAAATGAACCAACCCTTAAGAGTCAAAGGACTGCATCCAGTTTTATTAACATAGGTCAACCTATATCTCACTTGTTATGAAGGAATAAGGAAAATTATTCTGAGTGCTGTATAGCTGTTATTTTCAAGGGTGTAAAATTTCGTGATTTTCATTGAATAAGGTTTACGAATAATTTTGGCGGTTATTATTTTGGCCTATTTAAAACTTTTATCAATACCTTTGCATGTGTCCTTTTAAATTGTTGGAATTTATTTTGGCAATTTCATTCTATCCGCGAAAATAGGCGAAAATTTACACCCCGCGAAAATAACCCACTATACAGTATTAGTCACTTTACTCTCTAAAATACCAGAATTTAAAGCAGTCAATAAGTAAATATGTCTATCTTACAAACAGTGCTGCAAAGAACCTCAGAAATAAGAAATCTAATCGTTACTTCTTGAAATGATTAATTCATTGACATATTTTCCTATATCAAATAATAAAAAACATATATAGATAATGTGAGCGGAAAGATCAGACTTAATATTTTTTAAAGATAAAGTTACCTGATATGCTGATGTTTGTGCGGGGATGGGCACTTGACCTTGAACCCACTGTGTTCCTTGATTACCAGATAATGTCCATAGCCATGTCCTGGAGGCACTATCATTAACATACACATTCAAAGCTCCTGGAACGAAAGAGAAAGTTTTTTACCATAAATTTGGGCTATTTCAGAAACTATATAGAGATTGCAAGCCACTTTTGAAATATCCACCAACAATGCATATATAAAATAAAGGAAATCTTAGACACACACAAAATGCTACAGTCAAAAAAGAAAAAAAATTTTGGTTGACTGTTTTTTTGCTCAAAATGATAAACAAAATTTAATGCAAAAAAATGTTGTTTACGTAATGGTGCCTTATAAAACTAAATTTTGATTGTCTGTCATCCATTCATATAATTTTATCTTATATATTTGGATTTCAGAATGATTAATTATATCATGTGAACTGTTATATAACTTTCTATGAAATACAAAGGTATAATTATATTTGTTCTAAATAATTAACATGTAAACAAAAATGTGTAGCGTACCAACTCCATTTCCACTCATGTGATACCAAAACTGCATACAAGCTGCATTCTGGGAGAACGGGAAACTGGCACTGATCAGCCATGCCTTGTCTCCCTTCACTCTTGGTGCTGAGGACTCAATGTACATGTAGTGTCCTACAAAGTAAGGATATGTTTTATTTGAAGTCAAGGTTCAGTGAGTTTAAATACTATCCAACTTTAAATATCATAACTAGGTACAAAGTATGCATTACATATGCAGCTTAATTTGCTAGAATGGTTATATCATTTTATCTATAAGGCCTAAATTAATATATTGTTTGTTTCCCCAATCCTGACCCTGCCAAGCCAGGTGTGGGTAGGTAGGTTGGGAAATAATTTTAATTTTTCCAAAAAGCTGGAACAATATCGGTTGATCTGACAAGCCTGAAAATCAGAAATGAATAAAATAATATTTGACTTAGTTTGAACAATAAAATTTTGTGTGTTGGACCATTTTTGCAGGGTCAGTCAGAATTGGGGAAACAAAAAATATTTTATTTTAGGCCTAAAGTTTAAGGCAATTTGTAAATTTATTAACGTCTAGAAAATTACTAATGATTAAAGAAAACTATATCATAATAATCTGTTAACACAGAGGTATGTCTTGAATGAGGAACATAATCAGAAATAAATCTCCCTTCAGTAGCTTCTGTGGCAAGAGCAACAAAAAAGTAAATTGTAGTATAATTGATTGATTTTTTCTTAGTGTTTAATGCCACTTTCAACACTATTTTTCTATCTATTTGGTCAGTTCTTACTGGTGGAGAAAGCAGGAAAGCCCCATGGGACTTGGATTGTAAAGCTGACAATCCTAGTCAGTGCACCTGCCTCGTGCTGGATTTAAACTTGCAACCTGAGAGTTGACAAGCTAGTGAAATAGAAATTCAACTACTTAGACCACTTGGCAACCAGGGAACCCACTTGTAGTATAAATTACCATCCTTACCTAACAAAGAACCTATAGTGTGGTCATAATTTGGTCCTGTTCTGGTACTGGAAGTTTGTCCTTTCTGTCTCAGCCAATCAAACTGGTCACCTGAGTTTGTGTTTACCCAATTACAAGTGTCCTTTTCAAAATCACAATCACCAGGGTTTCCACATGCACCCTGGGTAATCTGGACATCATCAATACCAATATCACTATACACTGGATTTCCTATAACTCCTTCAAAGACAACCTACAATAGGAGAACAAAATCAACTGAATCATCTCTTATCAGACAAGTAATTCTTATTTTACATCTATTTACTCCTCAAACTGACGAAGATGTTTGAAAACCTAATTTATCACCAGTATTCTAAGAATGGAAAAGAAAGGATATGGTTTATTTTTCAGTAAACAAAACCACAAAATGCACCTCAACAAACACATAGCAAAAATAAAACACAAAGCAAATATACTGCACTTTAAATTGCTATTCCTCAAAGTCTTACTTTATATGAGGATAAATAATTTAAGGAATTAAGATTTTCAAAAGAAATCAAATTATAACATGAGCATACCAAGGAGAAATAGTTATCTAGACTGCAAGATAAACCTCACCTGCCAGGATCCTTGTGATGTGACGGTTACTTGAGCATTCTGCCATTTATTAGCTTGGTTTCCAATCTTTGACCAAATAGGTGTACCTAATGCTCCACCTATCATGGAATACACATTTAATGTTCCCATTGTTCTCCCGTACATATGGTACCAGAAAGTCAAACACACCCCTGAAGTTGTTGGGTTGGTACCGCTAATCAAACGGGCCTTTTGGCCTGACCTTCTTGGTGAAGATGTTTCGATGTATACATAATATCCTGTAATTGAAGGTAGAAAATAAATCCTTTAAAAAACATTTTAACTTTGTAGAATGCATAACCATTTAGCTATTTAAATGTTATCCTCAATACCTTTTTTTGACGAAATTTTTTTTTCCCCTGTAAAAAAAGTCCAAGTTGTGTTATCTATTTCACTAAATGTAAAACAAATCATGATTATGTACATGCACTGATTTGAAAATGCATAGAGTCTTCAATATTAATTTTATAGATTACAAGTAAGATATAAACTGACCTGCTGATGTTCCATAGGTGTGGTCATTTGATGGTCCTGTGCTGCTCGATGCTGTTCTTCCGTTCTTTCTTGACCAATTAAAATCATCATTTGTAGCCTGAGTATAACCACACAATTGAGAATCTTCAAATGTACATACTCCATTGATTGTACCTAAAATTGTAAAAATATGAAAAGCATCGTAACTTGAAGACAAATTTTTGAGCAAGTATTATTATTATAACATATAGCAGGAAAATGATGAAAAGTGTCAGTAAAAATATTGTAGTGATATATTTCTTTGAATTTTTTACAGTTGAATTCTTTTATATTTTCGATATATCTACCTCACACAAAAATCTGATTCCTTCCCCAACTTATATTTTTTCATCATTTTTGGTTTATAAGCTCTTCTTTTCTTTAATAAGCATTGTAATTTCAAATATTTTGACCCCTAGCATCACTGAAGAGACATTTATTGTGGAAAGACCCATCTGGTGCTGTTAATACCGTAAATATTATTCCTTTTAGATACTTATTTCTTCTCTATGCTATAAGAATTCAGATAATAATCATATGGTAATATTACTGACATTTATACAGTAGTATTTAACTTTTCTGTAATTTATGACATATAAGTATCTGAGAACTGATTTGGAAATATAAGTTTTAGATAATTGTTATTAAGAAAAAATTTGATTGTATCTTAAACAGTCTTAAAAGAAACAAAAAAAATTAGAAAAGTTTCAAACCTGCACATGATCCTTCCCTAACAGTGATGTCATCAACAGCAATGTCTCCCTTGTAGCTAGTTCCACGGACACCTTCAAACATTATCTCATATGTTGCGTTTCCTTGGATATCTACCTGGCTTTGGTACCATTTGTTACTAAGGGTACCAGTATGTGTCCAAATTGGTTTTCCTACTGTTGTGGCAAATCTTAGGTATACGTTCAGTGCTTTGACATTTGAGCCATACATGTGGTACCAGAATGTCAGACATTTTGTTGTCTTGGTTACAATATTTGCACTGACAATCTGAGCTTTGTCATTGGGTCTGCGTGGATTAGATGTCTCAATATAGATATAATATCCAGCAGCTGTTAAGAAATGTATTATATAATGCATTGTGGATACATTTATTTAAGTTTGTACCAATTTTCAAGGACTGAGGAAAACATTTTTATTGATATTTGCAATTGAGTTAGTGGTTTTGCGAAAATCTGCAGAGATTTCTGCAGAAAATTCAAATTCAAGGTTTCTCTGTACCCACAAAATCCATGCAAATCAGTATTCAAAGAATAATAATTTATCTACAGTATATTTTACTAATATAGTTGCTTTATTTTATTGTGTGCAAGTAGAAAATTTAGTCAAAAGGACCAATCATAAGTATTTTAATGATAATCTTTTCTTAAAACCATTTAATGTGAATAATAACCAAAAAATCTTGGCTGCAAAATTCTATTTTTATTATATTAAAAAAACCATGGTAAAATCAACATTTTGGAAAAATATAAGAAAATTATATCTGCTGATCCACCTTAATTCATATTTGTAATGAGCAACTGTATTTTCTGAGGCAATAACTTACAAGTGCCTGTCGTGTGATCAGTAACAGGTCCTGTTCCAGCAGTACCAGTGCTACCATGGAAACGTGTCCAATCAAACTGGTCCCCTCCATTAGTCACTTGGGACCAGCTACATAGACCCTGCTCAAAGTTACAGTCATATGTGGATGGTGCTAAAACAAAAGGTTCAATGCATACACAAAATTTAAAACTCTAAAAACATCAACATAATAAATAAGTCCAGAACTATTTACTGATAAACTAATTGATGATTGTAAAAAAAAATACACAAAAACATAATTTTTGACAATAAAAGATGAAAAAGTGCTAGCAAAATATAAATTTTCACAATAAAATTTTACTAATCCACAAACAATGTGTTTATATTGAACAAAAATTTAAAGAACATGCATAGTACATATCAGCATCTTATACAGAATTTGTTTGAAGTCCAATGGCAAATATTTCATGAATAAATTAGCTAAAAGGTTATTAAAGTCGACATACAGTCTTCAACAGCAGTTAAGTTTCAATTCAATATGCAACGCTCTATATCAGAGACAATATTGTGGGACAGGAAAATAAAATAAACTAACCAGAAGACGGTGCTACTGTTGTTGTTACTGTGGGTACTGGTGGCAAGGTACTTCCTGACATAGCATCTACTGGTATCACTAAAAAATGATAAAAACTAATATATTTAGACTTATCTTAGTAATTGATTTTATTTTTTATCGTGAACCCCTGCATTCCGTAAGGAAACCGCCGTTGCAACAAGCGCTAATCATACTAGCCATTCGCACAGAGTAAACAAAGTTATATTTTATTGAGGCACCCACAGGAACCTTCCGAGAATGCTGCCATCAAACTCAAGAAAAGAAATAGATAATAACGGACCATCTTAACCCAATACGAGCCTTAAGGAGGAAAAGAACAGTGATAGGAAATTATTTCTCTCTTACAGAATTCATTTGAAATTAAATGCACCCGATTTCGTATTCTTTAAATTCGATCTGAAGCTCCCGAAAATATAGTAATTAAACATACAACCCTCGAGATACAACCACTTTTACAGAAAACTGGCCATTCCCGATAGTTTGATGAACGATACATAGTTCAAATTCAACATATAGACTAGTGATATTTATACTTTGTCCTTTACTCTCGGCGACCGAAACATTTTACAGCATTCCTGACGCGATTGGAAGCAGTACCTCTGGCCAAGGGAAGCCAGTCGAAATGGTACGGAATTGCTGATAAAATGTCGTCTATTTTGGGGAAGAAAGTTAAATGAACATTCAGACCACACAACCTATACAGGCTATACACAGCCTGACAACTTATTGTATTATTCTTTCCACGATGCAAGAGGACAAACACATGTTGGCAGAATAATTTAAACAAACATTTTCACAACAAAAACATTTTATTTTAATTTCTTTTTATAGTATACTTACATACTTACAATGAACTTTCACTTTCACTTTCAGTTGCTATTAATAACGTTACTTACCATTGTAACATTGTGACGTTTAAATTTTAACAACCCGATTTTGTTCTTTAGCATGATTTTATGTATTGTTTTTATCCTGATGACGGTGCCCTAGGCACCGAAACATGTCGATCAATAAATTTTCTGCAGCAGTCCCTAAAGTGTTGTTGTTATAAGACTCTCTACATTTTATCTTAATAAAAAATAATCTACATATTCCTGATTTTATTACCTCCATATTATTTTTTGTAGGAGGAAAGAATTTATGAGATAATTTTTTTCCAAAACCTACTGAACTGCTGTATTATCAGTGAAAGTAAATAAATTATCACCAGGAATAAATAAACACTTACAAAACGGTAAACATTTAATACGTTGTAAAAGGTTAATTAACCTGGACCTTCAATATGGGTAATCCTCCTTGCTATCAAATTGTATTACCTTGACCTTCCTTATCATTGTTCATTTCAAACTAACCTTGACAACCTCCTGTGGTAAATGTTATATCATCAAGTGCCACATAACTATTAGTTGCTCCTGATGAAGTGAGAGTAAAGGTTATCTGGTAGGATCCATTTACATTGATAATTGGAAACTGTCCTGATTGCCATTTAGCTGGGGTGTCAGAATATGACCTAATCCACAATGGTACTGAAAGTGAACCCTGAAAAAAAATAAAATCAGTTTTGAAGTGTACATAATTACTACATTCATTCAAATATTTAAAAGATGATCTTTAGAATCTAAGAGTTACAGAGGCAGATTGAATGGGGGCCTTATAGAGCTACATATATGATAAAATGTATATACTTTTGACAAGTATCACTTCAAAAATTGGCTTGTCAAAGGCCTCCCTTTTTCAAAATCCTAGATCCACACCTAGATTTTTGCATCTTTAAGCTTAACTTAAAAGTGTGCTGTTCCCTTGTTTTCTGAAAGGACAAGGTACTGCCAAATTCAAAACTCCTACTGTTTACAATATTCTTCTACAACATGTGAATGTTTTACTTTTATTATCTATCACTAATTCTCCAAAATAAACGTCAATAGATGAGGGCAACACATTCTGATTTTACTGTAAAATTTGTACAGCTGCTAATGAAACTTGTGCAGAAGAAGAAAAGTTTTATCTGACTTACAGTAGTGGCAGTAGCAGTCAGGGTACCAGCTGAGTTACCAAAGAACATGAACCAGAACTTCATACATTGACCAGTTACTCCTGTGGCTTGCATGTTAGGTGACATGTATTGGGCTTTATTGCCTCGTCCCTGTCCAGAAAGTTGACTGTACAAGTATTTTCCTGAAAATATAATGCATGTCCTTAGAGCATTTTCAAATTAAACCACATTTAGTAAACTCATAGTAATATGGACAAGGAATCACCAATCATACAATTTGTCATATTTGCTATCAAAATCAAATGTAGTGTATTTTTAAAAAGTTTGCTGATTTTGATGTTGAAAAAGGCACTACTTATATTTTTTTCCTTTCTCCATTAGAATTTATGAAAATTCATCATTTCATAGTCTCTAAATAAAGCTCTCTTCAAAAGAAGAATGTATAAGATCAAATTCTAAATATTCTAAATTGCCTCAAATGACTTTGTCTTTAGAAAAATGGATCATTTGTTAATGTATTGAATGATTGTTGTTTGCTTTACATCCAGTGGTTTATCAAAGGTTTTTTATATAGATTAGACCATTGTTTTTCACGTTTGAATGGTTTTGCAACAGTAATTTTTGGGGACCATTATAGCTTGCTGTTCGATGTGAGCCAAGGCCTTGTGTTGAAGACTGTACCTTGACCTATAATGGTTTACTTTTATAAATTGTTACTTGGATGACGAGTTGTCTCATTGGCACTCATATCACATCTTTCTATATCTAAGTACACTATTAGTTTGTGTATCAAACATTTATACACTATAGGTTTGTGTATCAAACGTTTATACACTATAAGTTTATGTATCAAACATTTATACACTATAAGTTTGTGTTTCAAACTTTTATACAGTTTTACCAACCTTTTCCTACACCATATGTATGATCTCCTGTTGGATGTGGTCTGGATCCTCCATAAGCTCCACTGAATAGTATCCAATCAAAATTATCAGTTTTGGAATTACTCCACCCACATTGTCCACGCTCAAAGTTACAATCCCCTGTAAACAAATATAAATATTACAAATAAATGAATGTGTTTGAACCATATTTCTACTGTTGGCCATACATATCATAATGACATAAAAATAAAAGAATGAAAACCAATCAAACAAACTCATTTGAACATGGCTAACTTTAAAAGATATAAAACAACTCATCGTAGTAAATTAAGCCAACAAATGACTAACTAACCATAGAAATGTACAAATAAATCACATATTATAAGCCAGTATTTAGCCTTGTCATATTTTTTCTGAGGTCATCACTTTTTCCGGTATGACAATAAAAATAAGGAATAAAAACTTTCATTACAATCCTCTCCAACAGCTTTGAATACTGTTATGACAAAAGATCTCACACTAGGTACTCCAAATCTTATTCCAACTGTTACGACACAATGTAACCCAACTGTTATGACACACACAAACACAAAATATTCCAACTGTTATGACACATACACAATGCATTCCATCTGTTATGACACAGACAAAAGGTATTCCAAATGTTATGACAAAATTTATTCCATATTTATGACAAAAAGTATTCCAGCTGTTATGACACAGACACAAAATACTCCAACTGTTATGACACAATGTAATCCAACTGTTATGACACAGACACCAAATACTTCAACTGTTATGACACATACACAATGTATTCCATCTGTTATGACACAGACAAAAGGTATTCCAATTGTTATGACAAAATTTATTCCAACTGTTCTGATACAAGGTTTTCCATCTGTTATGACAATGTATTCCAACTGTTATGAGCAGACACTTGATATTCCAACTGTTATGAAACAGACACTAGATATTCCAACTGTTATAACACCGACACAAAACATTCCTACTGTTAAGACAAAATTGATTTTAACTGTTATGACAAAAGGTATTCCAACTCTTATGACACCTTCTTAAGTAAAGTGTACAAGAAGGCATCATGACAGCTGAGACACCAAGAATCAACTTCATTATTCCATGACACAATTAATTAAAAATTGTTCACCTTACCAAAAAAAATGTAACAATAACATTATAAAGGTACCAATTTCAAACAAAACAACAACAAAACACATAGGATCAAACATTACTTAAATGCCAAAACTATGCCTGAATGTGAATATTTTCAAATGACTTGTAGAAAGGCGTAGGCAAAGTTGAATAAACATGACATGTGTTGATTAATGTTACTTGTCAATTTTTTTTGCACCTTTTTTGGGAAGGAGTCAGGTGTTTGTGTTGTATTGTCAAAAACTTTTGGTCATTCCTTATTATCTGTCATTTCTTATCTCATCATATTCCTTTACTAATTATAACTTTATCGGTGACAATATAATGGAATTTGATGCGACTGTCATACAAGTGAGAGGTTTAGCTAGCTATAAAACCAGGTTCAATCCACCATTTTCTACATTTGAAAATGCATGTACCAAGTCAGGAATATGACAGTTCTTGTCCATTCGTTTTTGATGCGTTTTGTTATTTGATTTTGCCATGTGATTATGGACTTTCCAAATTGATTTTCCTTTAAGTTCAGTTTTTTTGTGATTTTACTTTTTATTTCAATGTTACCTGGACTTGGACAGTTGGTAGACAGTTGGATATCATCTATTGCCATGTCGCTAGCTATACCATTTCCAATTATTCCCTCAAATATAATCTAAAATAAAAAGACAATTCATGTACCATAGTCTAAGAAATTTAATATATAAGAAATCAAAAACTGTTACAAATGTACTATTACTACAAATAGAGATTATGCAATCAATCTTCAGAAATAATGCAGAATGTGAACTTATCCATACAGACTGTGTAATCTGAAAACTCCTGTATGATGATGTTACATGAACATTTCAAAGTAATTCAGCCTGTACTAACTGACTATGTGTCTATTACAATTAAAATCTTAGCTCCGCTATAGGATTGATTTGTTAAGGCTCATTTGTGGATTCAATATTATCTATGGGAAACCAATTTTTTGTAGATTTTGTGGGTATAAATAGACAAACCATGTTCAATCAGTAAAAATTATATCTTTCTTTATTTGCAAACTTTGGCCAAACTAAAAATGTAAATCTCCACAATAATACAATATTATTTCAATCATTGAATATAAAAAAGAAGATGTGGTATGATTGCCAATGAGACAACTCTCCACAAAAGACCAAATGACAAAAAAATTAACGAACTATAGGTCAACGTACGGTCTTCAACAATGAGCAAAGCCCATACTGCATAGTCAGCTATAAAAGGCCCCAAAATGACAAATGTAAAAAACTAACGGCCTAATTTAAGTACTAATAGAAATGAACAAAAAACAAATATGTAACACATCAACAAAAGACAACCATTGAATTACAGGCTGAAAACTGGTTCCCAAGAAAATGAACGAATCCACAGAATCAGGAGAGAGTTAAGCAAGAAAATTACATCAAGTAGGCTTTAAATTGCTTACATTAATGGGTTTTCCCAAAGGTAACTGGGCAAATTGCTGGTACCATCTGTTTCCATGGTTACCAGACAGACTCCAGATTGGTCTTCCTAGCTGTGGTCTCCCAGTAGCATTGTTGTTAGCATACACATTCAATGTTCCCATGTTACGACCATACATGTTGTACCAGAAAGACAAACATTGTCCACTTTGTGGCAGAAATACTGGAGACCATAGTCTATAATTGAAAAATATCATCTATAAGATAACAAAATAAAAATAATTATTATTCACTCTAAAAAATATTGGGGATTTTGTTCCCCAGTAAGCATGAAGCAGATATATCTACATTGCAAAACTGAAGAATGAAAGGAGCAAACCCAAAAATCAAATAATAACCTTTCTAAAGAGCAAAATAAATTTGAGAAAGGAAATGGGGAATGTGTCAAAGCGACAACAACCAGACCATAGAGAAGACAACAGCCGAAGGCCACCAATGGGTCTTCAATGTAGCGAGAAACTCCCCTACCCGTAGGCGTCCTTCAGCTGGCCCCTTAAAAAATATGTATACTAGTACAGTGATAATGGATGTCATACTAAACTCAGAATTATACACAAGAAACTAAAATTAAAAATCATACAAGACTAACAAAGGCCAGAGGCTCCTGACTTGGGACAGGCGCAAAAATGTGGCGGGGTTAAACATGTTTATGAGATCTCAACCCTCCCCCTATACCTCTAGCTAATGTAGAAAAGTAAACGCATAACAATATGCACATAAAAATTCAGTTCAAGAGAAGTCCGAGTCTGAGCTTTATATCAGATTATGTTTATACCATGGAACAACAATCTGGTTTTATTTTTATGAACAATTCCAGAATTAATTTACTAGAGGTCCTTATTTTAGACTCTAACCAACCATCATATAATGTTTTCACATTACTTTTAATTTAAACACAATCATAAGGAAACTGTATCACCACAATTTATTAATTTGAATGCCTCCTCTCCCTCACAACGATCAATTTTGGGCAGCACTTACTGAAAAATGTATAAAATGCTAATAAAAATTTTATTAAAAGTTTTTTTTTACATTAACTGATGACAAGGAACTATCACCATTAAGGACATTATTAAGTTTTCGGGCAAATTCTCATCTCTCAATCATAGGTCAAATTATCCCCAATATAAAACAATTAGACATCTTTGTTTCTGTTAATTGATAAAAAATATTTACTTTGCAGCATCCAATCTTCTTCTTGGAGCTGAAGCTTCCGTGTACATGTAATGTCCTTGTCTTGTTCCATAAGAGTGGTCAGCAGATGGACCAGTATTTGTAGACCTGGTAGATCCAGTGCTCCTTGTCCAATCAAATCTATCTGATTTATCTTGAAAGTAGTTACAGATTTTGTTGCTTTCAAAATTACAGTTGATAGGTGACGATACAGTGGATGGAGTTGATTGAGGAGCTTGAGTAACTAAAAGAGAAAAAAAATAATCAAATATTTTCTTAGCCATCTTCAAATCACACTTAATTATAAGAACATATCAAAGACACTTTTATATTTGATGTTTTTCCCTCAGTTTTAGTTTGTGATCTGGATTTGTTTCTTTTACAATTGATTTTTAAATTTCAAACAGCGGTATACTACTGTTGCCTTTATTTATCAGTTACAATGTATTAACTTGAACTTTGGTCTGAAAATTCATAGATAATCACATCACAAAATGTATTTATAATTTCCTCTTTTATTTATTCTTATACTTGAAAATCTTAATCTAATTCATTTCATTTCATCATCTCATTACATAACCATAATTGTTTTACGGTAAACATTATAAAAATTAATAAAATAAAACTTGTTTATGAAATAAATTATGACGATAAAAGGGAGATAACAAACCTTGACTACAACTACCAGATGTCAAGGACATATCATCAATGGCAATGTCTCCTTTATAACTAGTTCCTCTAACACCCTCAAATACAACCTGCAATTAAATATAGTGTAAAAACATCAGAAATGGGTTGCAAAAATGTTAAGTGAAGTAAAAGTTAAATAATTTTAAGTGTCAATTAAATCATGAAAACAAATGAAATATCATTTGCAAGGAGAAAATATTCAATAAAATTACAAAAAACTCAAGCATAACTTCCTTAACAATGTTTATACTATTTTTCACTTACGTTTGTAACAGACTGTGTGGTTGCATCTCCAGCAATCTGGAACTTTCCCAATTTCCACTGATTCCCTTGTGTTCCTTTTCGGGACCAGATAGGTGAGGTCAAGTTACTGTTGTCCCCAGTAGATAGGTAAACATTCAAAGCATTGACATGGATACCATACATGTGGTAGTAGAATGTGACACACTGAGGGAAGTTACCAGCAATGGCAGGACTAATCAAACGGGCCTTATCACCTGGTCTACGAGGTGCAGATGTTTCAATAAATATGTAATATCCTTTGTTGGCTACAAAAGAAAAAAAGAACTTTTTTACATGGATATTTGATTGTGTGGTTTTCACAAATCTGCATACAAACTTATGAATATTTTGCTAAGAACTTATATGTGAATTATGTTTACCCAGAAAATTAGTTTTCCTAGATTAAAAATGAATCAACAGTCAGTTAATATACTGTGTACTTTTCATGGAATATCAATTTCATAAGGGATAGATGAACAAACAATTTATGGGTTAAACAAAGAACTAATTTCCTATAGTCTTGTCAGTTTACTCTTGCATAAATTATGAAATCTAGTGTCTACAAAAATACAATCTTTCCTTAATCGACAAAAAGTTGAACCCATGAAAATATATGAATTTACAGTATATAGATATTGTATAAAGTAAGACAGTAGGACAGTAACTGGTGTAAAATATTCAATTGAAAGTGAACTGTATTCTTGTAACAATAAAGCATTATTATCCTTCTAATCTTATCACTTTTCTGTTGGAGCTCAAGCATGAAAGCTTTATCAACAGAATTATTGTCTCCATAGTCAAAGAAAGCTCAGCTTCACTTTCAATATTTGACTATTCTTATGCAATTTGAATTTCAATACTGCACGTAATTAAAATAAAATTATATTAGAAAACACTTACTTCCAGAAGTATGGTCACTGGCGGGACCTGTACCAGCTGATTGGGTAGTTCCACGATACCTTATCCAATCAAAATTGTCAGTCTTGTGATCCTGACTCCAACCACAGAAATCAGTGTCAAAATTACAGTTGTAAGATGCTAAAAAGGAAAATATCTTTAATTAATATCCATCAATTATAAGTCAAAGCCTTGTCACATATTTTTCCCTAATTGTACATTTCCTTAAAAAAAATCTTATCTAACTATTTAGTTATATTATAATATGCATATGTATTTTAAAATTACTCTCAATATCTGCACAACAATGTTAAATTTGTTATTCCCTCGCCAGGATTTGAAATCATACTATTGGCATTTCATGACAATACTGCATGCACTGTGTCCAGCATGTACATATATGAATTTAAATAATTATTTCTTTTAAAGGTAGTGTAATTACTTTTAAACAGTGTTACTATAAAGTTTGTAAGAAATCTTATTAACGCATTTGAACATATTTTTAAAGAACCCTACGTGGCATAGCTCCAAATGTGACAGATTGGGTGGTAGAGGGCACTGCAGTAGTTGGTACAGCTTGACTTGGTGTGAGCGCACATCCCACCTGGGTAACAGATAGGTCATCAATTGCAATATCTCCTTGGTAACCATTTCCTCTAATGCCATCAATTAACAGCTGTGAAATACAATATTTACCTCATTTTAATAATCACATATATATACAGGATAGTTTGTTTTATCTCTTATATAATATAAAAATTGTATTTTTAAGGATTTCTTGATATTTTTTTTACTTGTAGTTCTATAAATTTTCTAAAAGATTTATGTTCAGGTAAAAGTTAGTGGATATCTATTGACCAATAAGACATTTGAATTCATACTCAAAACCTCATGAAATGGTATTGGTACAGTAGACTCCACCTGATCGTATATTGGCTATTGTTATATTATTTCAAAACACAAAACCCTTCCCTAGATGTATAATGTTCATTTTATGGTCTATTTGAATATATCGGATAATTGCATATTTTAGGCTGACATTTTAGGTATCCGATTGGTCAAGAATGAGAATACTTTATTAATCCAATTATGGACTCTTGCAGGTTTTAAATTTTATACAATGATTACAATGATTTTTGTTATAACAATATGAAATAATAATAAATTAAAATACTACATAACACAATAGAACACTGACCAGTCATTGCATACATAATATGGGAGACAATCAATAAATATGTAAGGATTATTCCCCTTTAAACATGATATTAATATTCAATAATCGTGATTTCATATATTTTATACAATTTTTAACCGATTACAGTAAACACATGATAAGAGTTTACCTGAAACTGTGAATCTCCACTTGAAACTGGTACCTTTCCTTGATACCATTGATTTCCTTGGGTACCAGACAACTCCCATAGGTTTGTTGCAGTTGCATTGTTTTTCGATTTGAGTAGCAGGACTCTGAGAGTTCCAATATTACTGCCATACATTTGATACCAGAAAGAAAAGCATACACGAGACATAGGTTGGAACATGGCACTCTGAAGTACTGCTACATCACCTGGGCGTCTTGGTGTTGAACTTTCCACATACAGATATTTACCTAGAAATGTGGGGGGGAAATATATTATAAACATGCATTCTTTGTAAATTGTGAGATTTCTAACCCCAATACATAATTTTTAATTTGTTGATCATCCATGCAGCTGTGTTTTTCAATGCACAGGTGTTGCATGATAGAAATCACAAACAGAATTTTACTCAAACTAACGTTAGAAGCAGTCTTGAACTTCTATTGAGGTCAGAGATTTTGTTTAATGCTGATAGCCTAACTGTGACTAAGATGAAAGATCACTTATAAAAGAGCTGACCTAAAGCACTGAATGGGGAAAGAGAAACATGATATATCTAATTTGACATCCTGTAATCAGAAACAATATACCAATATTGAAAATCATGAGTGGAACAATTCATAAGTTATAGCATAGAAACTAAGTCGCACCATAACCATTCTAATAACCAAATTTTCCTTGCAGTGAACCCAATTTAAAATGCATTTTTTTTTTTAAATATTTGCCATTTCAGGGAAATAATTGTTAAAAGTGTCTTTTAAACAATTTGGAACATTTTTGCCCCATACAGATTTTATATATCAGTTTAAAAGGTGATAGAAAATTTCTTTTTGTCAAACCCTTGCTTTTATTTTCAGCAATGCTGCCAGGTTTTTTTAAAAACTAAATATTATTAGAATTATTATAGCCAAGATTGATTGCAACTGGCATTACAGTTTTAGAGGAAAAGATTTGGTAAAGGTTAATAGATGCTAGTTTTTACCTGTGCTGTTATTATAGGTATGATCTGCAGCCGGTCCTGTTCCAGTAGATGTAGTGGTACCAGTTCCTCTAACCCAATCAAAGTTATCTCCACTTCCATGTAAGTTACTCCAGGAACATAAATCTAACTCAAAGTTACAACTACCATCTGTTAATGGCAATAAACAAAAAATTATCATCAATTCCTTGCACAAGTTTTAACTTAAGTCAAAATAAAAATAAAAATATATAGATTCCTAGATCCTCCCTTTTCCACTCAAAACATGCCTGTATTGAAACTAATTGGAAATGTCTAGAGATTGGTAATTTCTTGTACAAATATCATATACACAGATATAATTTTTGAAGAATTTTTTTTTAAATGATGACTTCTCCCAGCCTCATCTGATATTTTTAACACAAGCCTGCAATTCTAAAGCTTTTTCAACATTTTTTTATATAAATTTATGTTGTCACAATTTACATACTCTTTACTTTTAAGATTTTCAACAACATTTAACCTTCATCAAAAGAAGTTTACCAAATTAACTATATGAAATCATAAATACAAATATAGTACATAAAATGAACCAACCTAGGTTTCCTGATCCACATTTTCCAGTATTGACCTTGACATCATCAATAGCTATGTCTCCTTGGTATCCGTTAGCTCTTAGACCTTCAAACACTAACTGGAAGTTACCAGAATTTGGGGCAACATTATATTGTGCTCGAATCCATCTATTACCTTGGTTACCTAAAAATATACAAATGTTAAAATTATCACTATGCAATTAACAAAAAAATATAAAATAGTTATTTTCACTTATTGTTGATAACATATTTTACTATGAATCTATGTCTCTAGATTATTTGTTAAGCTTTATAAAATTTAAACGTTATTGAATCAGTTTCTCTTTTAACAAAATGAAACATTTTGTTATGAATTAAACATTTTGTTATGCATTCATTTAACAATGCTTGATTGAGAGATGTAAACAGCATGCATGTTTCTGATACAAAAACAAATTAGTTTTCCATATCCTAAAATTTTCATTTATATTTCTTTGTTGCACTTTTCCAGTGCTTCTTCTGTATATATGAAAACTTATTGTTATCATTTCATTTTGTTCACAATCTTTTATAAAATATCAAATAAATATTATTTACCACTTTTGGTGAAAACAGGTGTTCCATTGGCTCCATTTCTCTTCAGATAGACATTAAGAGTTCCTGTTTGTGTTCCATACATGTTATACCAGAATTCTACACACATGGTTGTAGGAGATGATCCTGAGGGTGGGGACAATAACCAAGCTTTGTCACCTGGTCGTCTGCCTGATGCCTCGATGTACATGTAATGTCCTGCAAATAATACAATGTTTCAATCAGTGTTTCTCAGACAATATAACGTGGATTCATTTATTTTCTTGGCTACAAATTTTCTTAATGTACGGATAACCTAAAATTTCAATGAAACTTGAAATTTTTGGTTTTACCAAATTCTGCATAAAAGCTGCTATGCATTACAATTCCAGGAAACCCTCACAAATTGATATCCCACCAATTCCATTCCATGTATGTTGCATTTCTAATTCTATTCATTGAAAGAGTAAATATATGCATTCATAAACTCAGATATGAGAAGACATTCAGTAATTTGATTTATAGATTATCGTGAGACATCCAATGAGATTAATTTTCTCCCTTGAGTTGGTTCATTGAAAGTGAGAAAAACAATCGAGTTGAGATTACCAATGATAATCTATGTATCACTATTTCACCTATGATGACATTGTTAATTTCATTGACAGCACATGCACCCTTGGTTTCTAGCAATTATTTTTCATATCAGTCTACTCAGTAGAGTCTACTATGCTGAGAAAGGAAATTATCAGTCTGTAAGATCAAAGGAAAATTTCATAAAATAGCAATAATGAATCATAGAATGAATACAAGAATGCACTGCTTACCATTACTGGTTCCATAAGTATGATCACTTCTTGGGCCGGTACCAGTTGACCCTGTGCTTCCTGTAGCTCTTGTCCAATCAAAGTTATCTTGAGTCTTTTCCTGAGAGTAACTACATATATTGGTATTTTCAAAATTGCAAGAAGCTGGCTGAAGGCTGGAGGCTGAAGATAAAATTTATTTTTTTAATTTATGTGTATTAATGCTTTCGCAAAACTACAATATTATCATCAAATATTTCCAACTTCAGAGTAAATTTTTAAAAATTGACAAGTATAAAAACTCATATTTAAACTGATCACACTACAATACAAAATGTTTGCACCTTTTAACTAAGTGCTGCAAGCAGGAAAGATTTCATCATTAAAATTGTCATTCAAATAAGTTAAAATAAAGCATTTACGATAAAAACATTTCACAAAACATTTGTTTTTTTCTATTACAAGTGTTGGAAGTAATGGCTGTTTTTACTTTTGCTATGGTAGTTGATGGGAGTTTTAAACGACCTTGACTAGCTCTACATCACTTTCAAGGCCAATAACTATGTTTTATCTTTGTTATGATACATACCTATACAAGGTCCTTGTCCCAGTTTTACATCATCAATAGCAATGTCTCCTCTATAACTTATACCAGTAATTCCTTCAAACACAATCTATAATGGAAAAATAGAATCTTGGTAGAATATTACTTTTATTTACATTCAACCTGATTAAAAGAACCAATCTGATTTTCACATAATTTAGACGATTCACCTTATTTTTCTACTTGAAAAAAATTTGCTGACATAAATTTGTTGGTTTACAGTATCCAACTTACATTGTATGGAGCTTTGGGTTGTATTGTCACCTGTCCTTGTTTCCATGGTTGACCTTGAGATCCTTGTTTAGTGAAGATCGGTGACCCCAAGTTACTTCCATACTTCAGATAAACATTAAGTGTGTTAACATGAGCACCATACATGTTGTACCAGAAGGTTACACAATATGGAGAGCTGGTACTGGAGACCACTTGTAGAGGACTGATAAATCGGGCTTTATCACCACTCTTTCTGGGGGATGAGGATTCAATGTAATAGTATGATCCAGCTAAAATATAAAATTATCTTTGGTTAAAAACAAAAATATCCAAAAATTAATTTGAAAACAAGAATGTGTCCCTAGTACATGGATGCCCCACTCGCACTATCATTTTCTATGTTCAGTGGACCGTGAAATTGGGGTAAAAACTCTAATTTGGCATTAAAATTAGAAAGATCATATCATAGAGAACATGTGTACTAATTTATAAATTGATTGGACTTCAACTTCATCAAAAACTACCTTGACCAAAAACTTTAACCTGAAGCAGGACGAACGGACGGATGAACAGACGGACGGACCCACAGACCAGAAAACATAATGCCCCTCTACTATCGTAGGTGGGCATAAAAAAGCAGTAGAAGGACTGATTTAAGACCATACAATTTTTTTCCAGAATTTGACACTTAAGCCTTTTGTTGAAGAAAGAACAGGGACATTTAAGACAATTTCTACATAAAATTATCAACCAAATCTATCATTTATTGGTCCACTGATGTTTTGTTTTTTCAATCATCATGACAAACCAAGAACATTTAGTGTATCTAATCATATCAGGTTGTGCTTAATATAAAAGACATATTACTTCTATCAAAGAATTATTTTCTAATGTTCATAGTTTTACATTAAGACAAACTTTTTCTTTGCTATAACTTACTACTTGATGTATGGTCCCCTGATGGGCCAGTTCCTACTGTTGGTGTCCCTCCACTACGTTTGATCCAGTCAAAGGTATCAGTTTTGTCCTCTGTCCAACCACATGGTCCATAGTCAAACTGACAGTCAAATTGTCCAGGTGCTGAAATTTATAAAAACAGTACTTAAAATAGATTAAAAATTTGAATGATAGTTCACCTTGCATAAATATGGATTGAAACCAATGTTCTATAATTTATCAACTCATAAATGTTATATCAATGGTACATGTATAAAATTTTCTTTTTGGGCTGCTATCTCATTAAACTATACACCACATCTCTTGAACTTTGTGAAGTAAAAATTTAAAGCTCTATGAAATTACTTTTTGTATTTTTCACTGAAAGAGTTGTTCTAAATATTAACCTTGTGTTGTGCCTCCGGTTGTTGATGGTGGAGGGACAGTTCCAGTCTGGTTGCCTGGCTGGGCATTTGATGGTTGAACTGTAAAGAGATTCATCAATATCAAATAATATAATATGTAGAGACAACAACATCTGGGTTACCGCAAGGTGATAGTTTTATTGAGTCGACATGTTTCGCCGCTAATGCGGCGTCATCAGGACAATATTACAGAGTTTACATGTTCATAAAGTGTATAAAATGCGGTTGTATTAATTATGACGTAAAAGAATAAAAGTGAAAGTGAAAATGTAAAATAGTGTTCATAATGTAGCAAGAATAAAAGTTAAGTTTCTGGTGGTAATATTGTAGAAATGATGGAAGTGGCTCTCCATCATTTCTACAATATTACCACCAGAAACTTAACTTTTATTCTTGCTTCATTATGAACACTATTTTACATTTTCACTTTCACTTTTATTCTTTTACGTCATAATTAATACAACCGCATTTTATACACTTTATGAACATGTAAACTCTGTAATATTGTCCTGATGACGCCTCATTAGCGGCGAAACATGTCGACTCAATAAAACTATCACCTTGCGGTAACCCAGATGTTGTTGTCTCTACATATTATATTTCCATGAGGTTTTTAAGACAACCGCAGCATACTTCGGTATCCATCTTGGTTACTCTACCAGCTTTTCCGTTAGAAGGTGTTGGTTCACTCGTCACATATTATTTATTTTTCTGTGAACCCCTGCATCCGCACACGATCCACCTTAGCCGTCCTGCGTTGTAGTTACAACCGTTAGCCTCATGTCTACCGACCAGTTCCATTCTACCACCAACCTTACTGAAGAAACCGCCCATACCTCGAAGAAAAGAAAACCCGCGACGAAGATATGAAGGATAATACAACCGCATCGGCTCCTACTACGATAACCATCCAAGAGAAAAACTTAGCCCACTTTAGAACCTTACGGAAATTGAACATTAAATTCATCCGCAGCCAGAACCACCTACAATACCTCGAACACATCTACCAAGATTTACCATTCCCAGAATTGCGGCGATCATACACTTCACCTTTTACTAATTCAATGGAAGCAGTACCTCCCTCGGAGCGAAGCCAGTTGAATTGGTACGGGATGGCCAATGGGGTGTTGTCCAATTTGGAAATGAACTGACATTTTATGAGCCACTTCCATCATTTCTACAATATTACCACCAGAAACTTAACTTTTATTCTTGCTACATTATGAACACTATTTTACATTTTCACTTTCACTTTTATTCTTTTACGTCATAATTAATACAACCGCATTTTATACACTTTATGAACATGTAAACTCTGTAATATTGTCCTGATGACGCCGCATTAGCGGCGAAACATGTCGACTCAATAAAACTATCACCTTGCGGTAACCCAGATGTTGTTGTCTCTACATATTATATTTCCATGAGGTTTTTAAGACAACCGCAGCATACTTCGGTATCCATCTTGGTTACTCTACCAGCTTTTCCGTTAGAAGGTGTTGGTTCACTCGTCACATAATATCAAATAATGCTCAATAATATTATTAGTAGACTTAATATATTTTACAAGTCAATATATATTCATATTTATTTTCAAGACCTTGCCCTTTTATTTCCCAATCCTCTGTAAACATACCCCCACTTTACAACCCTTTAAAAACAATTTTAGTTACATATTGATGACTTGACAAGAATTAAAATTTGAAAAATAAATTAAAATATAGAAATTTATAAAAGTTGTTTTTTTTATGATCTTTCATTTGTTTTCAGTAATCAGGATTTTAAAATACCCCTACAATCACTACATGTCTACAGTTTTGGGAATAAACATTGAATAATATATATAAGTTAACATTTATCAAAAAGATCAACTGATTCAAAAATTATAAACAAATCGTGATGAAAAAGAAGAGAAATAATTTAAAAAGTTACCTCCACATGATGAGCTAGCTACACTAAGGTCATCTAAGGCTATATCTCCAGCGTAACCATTTCCTCTCAATCCTTCTATTATTATCTGAGTAAAATAATTAATCTACTTGTAAAATACATTTTAAATGATAATTATAAACTACAAGTGAAGTATATTCTAAAAAGATCAGTAAAATTTGAAAAGAATTTTAGCTAAACCATATCTCACCATTGAACCATTGCTGTTATCAGTGTAAAAAAGAAAATTGACTGACAAAATCTGAGTCAAGTTATCAGTATAATAAAAAAAATGTGTTACAATTGATTCTTTTCTTTTGATGTTATATTTTGAAATCAACAAAATTTTTGTCAAAGTTTCAAAACATTCCAATAAAATCAGTTCCATACTGTATGCAAATGTTAACTGCTAAAAAGTCCATTTAACAGGCAATGTCCATGAAAAAGTTGAATGTATAATATGTGAAAATAAAGTATTTTACAGTAGCTATAACAACATACTGTGAATGATACTCCTGATGCAACTGGTGCCTGCCCATTTTTCCAAGTGTTCCCTTGATCACCACTTAGTGTCCATAATGTACGATTGGTACCAGTAGAATATAGAGCGTAAACACTCAAGGTACCAATATTTGGTCCATACATATTGTACCAGAATGAAACACAGGAGCCTTTAGTAGGAGCAAAGTTCTGGCTCTGTAACCAACATCTGTCTCCCTGAGTTCTAGGTGCTGATGCTTCCAGATAGATGTAAGATCCTGAAAATGATATTGTGTGATTATTCTTGGCACTATAAATGGGGCTTCAGAAGGGTACCCCCTTAGGTTTCATGATTCCATTTAGGTTTAGCAATTAAAACATTCAAATAAAACAGTTTTGAACATTTTCAGAGGTCATAGGTTATTAAATGAGATATTTGCAAACCATGCAAACAAAGATTGCAGTTCAGATTTGAACAAGTAAGAGCCACATAAATGCAGAAATATATTTTATGTTTGAAGATTTAAGCTGTTTTCAGTTTTAAAGTTTTTAAACGGTGAACAATTTTTATAATAATTGTCAAGAGATTTTATAATACATGATTATTGATATTTAGATTTTATTCTTGTCACTACAGATAAACAAGTAAGACTGAAAAATCTCCCTTCTTATGCATGTTATATATCCCTTTAAAATCCATACCTCTAGCATTTCCAAGAGTATGATCAGTGCTGGGACCTGTACGACCTGATTGTGTAGCTCCTTTCCTAGATACCCAATCAAAATCATCTAATTGTTGGACATTCTTCCATGTACATAAACCACTCTCAAAACTACAGGTACCTGTGTAAAAACACCAAATATATATTAGCCAATGAAATTCATGAGTAGTTCCAGTAATTCTGGCTATTTTGCCTGTGTTTTGTTTACATCATTTACAATTTCTGTTTATACCAAAAGTTTTGAATTGAAATTTTTTGCAATTATTTCAAAAAGGAGTAGGTCCGGTAAGGACCGATTTTGGCCTCAAATTTCAAGTTTATCTTACGAAAGATTTTGACCACTTTTTAAACACTTGTGTCTATTTCATTTGAATCAATTAATTTATGTGAAAGATTTTAACTGATATAGTCATTAAAAACTACCCGATTCAAGCTCAAATATGAAAAATCTACCAAATATGCCGAAAAATGTCACTTTTCAGATGATTTTTGTCAAAAATGAAAGTGGCCGCATCCGTGTTCATCCTCAACCTTTATATATGTTATGTATTATCATAAAATACAACTTACATTTCAATATTAAGGATGAACACAAATGCGGCCACTTTCGTTTCACACGAAAACTGTCTAAAATTTAACTAAAATGCTAGAATTGTGAAGATTTCAGTAATTTAGCATGACTTAATGGTGCTAGTACTCGATATATGTGCATTGTATTGTCAAAAACAGCCCATATTTATGTAGCAGAAGCATTCTACTGTCCAATAAGTAACTAAGAGTTTACATTTTGTAAAACTGCTATATTTTGGGGTCAAAAAGGGGTCTTACTGAACCTACTCCTTTGTTTACTATAAACTTTGAACAGATTAAATACAAAATGTTCTGTATGAATTTCATATCATATATGTTTACTATATACACTATATAGCAATATTATTTTTGTGTTTGCAGAAAGTTAAGATATATCTTTAAAAAAAAAATCATACAAATTTACACAACGTATTTCATTTTTAGAATTATCATTTGAAGGTCTCAGGGATAATTAGCTTTATTGTTGCCTACTGTTCTACACTCTTAAATAAAGTATTTACTTACAAACTTAAAAATATTTAAAAATTATTATCAAATAGGACAAAACATTATTTTAGGACAATTTTTCTCTCTAAAAAAAGTTTATTTGAAATGTTTAGGTGAATTTTAAGTGTGAAACATTTTTTACCTATGTATATCAAATCTAATGCACTAGAATGTTTAATTACATATAGCTTACCTGGGGAAGTACAAGCACCTGATGTTATTTTGACATCATCAATAGCCAAATCACTAAGGTAACCACTACCTCTGACACCCTCAAATACAACCTAATACAGAAGAACAAAAATTATATTAAGATATAAAAAAAAAAATTTTTTGACAATATTTCTGTATTACAAACATTTTTATGATAAAACAAGAAAATTTGGGATCGACAGAAGGACACACAGACATGTTCCCAACCACTTTTATTGTCGGCAGACATAAATAATCAATATTGTACAAAAGAAAAAAACCTGCCTACAATAATTTAAAATTTTGTAATATAATTATCAAATACTGTAAGTTGGACAGACAAATGGACAAACCTATGCACAGACCAGAAAACATAGTACCCCTCTCATATTGAAATCAACATCTTTATCCTAATAATTTGATACATTATATTTAGAGTAGATGATGTTAAAGGACCTGAAATTCGATAGTTCACAAAATTGACAATGAATTTTAAGTGCTGATTCTATGATGTGTTTCATCAACATACCTGATATCGTTGACTGACTGTTGTGACAGGAAGTGTTACTTGTGCTATATTCCAGGAGTTGCCTTGATTACCAGATTTTGTCCAAATGTTGTTTCCAAGTGCATTATTGACGTTCACCTGTAATAAAATCATTCATGCATAAAAATCAATACAGCGAAAGTTGTTTTTATTCAAATGGACAGATATCATACAAATTGGTGAACGCTTATATTAATGAAAACAATAATGAAAATTTACCTCTAAGAAGAAAACCAATGTTTCCATGTTATACACTTTCCAAAAAGAAATAATAACTTTACCAAATAATTAACAATATTGTTTCATCTTTTCTTCAATGTTATGAATATGAAATTAAACCATTAATTTCTAAATGATACCAAAAATGAATTTTATTTTGTTGGTTTGTAAAACAAATCTACCCACAACATAGAAAATCCAGAAGGCTAAGGAATGAAAGATAGCATAGTCAGGACTATTTTCAAACTTTTCTGTGAGTTGGTACCAACATTTTATTTTTTTTACTAAATATCTACTTTAACCCTTTGACAAAAATGTAAAAATTTCAACACACTTGAACCACATCTTTTATTGAAAAAAATTTATTGCAAATATAGCAGTTTGACAGCTTAACATCTCCCTGTAGTTTTCAATGTCATAGAAAATTAAGTTAATGGTGTTAGTCACAGTTTTTTAATCTATACCAATATTAAAGTCTTTTAAAATGTTGTTTCTCCTCAATATTCTATCACTTTTTCACTATCTTGTGAATATTAAATTTGTTGTACTATGAAATATGCATGGTAACCAATAATAAAATGTATGAGTCCTGACCTTGACATTTAGAGATCCAATATTGGTACCAAACATGTGGTAGTAGAATGTCAGACATTGTGGAGTTTGTATAGCTGAATATTGTGGAGTCAGAAGACGTGCTTTCTGTCCTGGTTTACGTGGTACAGAGGCCTCAGTGTACATATAATGTCCTAAAATGAAACACAAAACTTGATAAGCAAGATATTTAATCACTTTATTTAAAGACTGCAATATTAAATATACATTGAACAAAGGGAAAGTACCTAAACAATTGTATCTATGGGATAGTGTCAAATACTTTTTTGCATCATGAAAATGTAAGTGAAATTCTAAAATTGCCTCTTTAGTTTGTTAGACCATTTCAAAGTGCCTTTAATACTAGGGTACCATATTTGTTATAGCAGAACAGCCTTTACTAGATGTACAAAACTATTGCTAGTGAGGATTTTTGCTGTGTGCTGAAGGCCTCAATATGACTTCACAATGAAGAGCAGCAATAAAAGTGCTGTTCCTTTGATTTACATATTTTTTGGCTGTGCATATCTCTGTAACAAGGAAGGAATTTACAATTTAGTAAAAGTAGGTCATCCAAACAGAACAAAATTCAATCTGTAACTCATATTAGACCTAGTGATAAATCAAAGAGCAGATTGTTCTGAGGGAAACAATTGCCATTGTTTTCATTGATACATGTTTTAGTATTATTTTCAAAAATAATTCAACTGCACGTGTAAAATACTCGTGAAATATAATTCGAATAGTTATTTTACTTTAAAAATAGCCAATCCTCGATACAAGTGTATGAACAATGTACTTATTGTGTTTTATTGTTTTACTATCAATTCAAAGTTGACTTTCCACAGCAGTCACTGAGAGTTAGAGAAGGTATTTCACTTCGTACCTTATCACCTATTTTCCTATGTGAATTATAGGTGGAACCCCATTCCTAACTCTTCAAATATTTTAATTTCCTTTGGGTCAGTGGCCATGACTCCTTTTCGTACACATTCCTCTGTTTAAATTGCAATCGGTTTTAATATAATACGGCGTCTATCGACAGAACGAGTTAATTTTTCTAGATGTATCGTTGTTGGACGAAAGTTACTCACGGAAGGGGGACAACTCGAACCGATAATATGGAAGACTCCGTTTTGGCTGAAGGAGTGTTCTAGTTACACCTTTAAGTTGTGGACTACATTTATTTTAATTTAAATGATGCATATGATTTAAAATTATGCAACAACAATAACCCTCAATAGCAGACAGACATAGAAAGGATCTCGTGAGTTTCAAATTAATCAATGGAGTGGGGAATCTAGAGCAACCATTCAATCTGATACCCCTTCAAGTCAAGACAAGAGTGCACACGCTGAAATGTCTCACCTTCTATACTAATCATTGATATTATGTTGATAGTCCTAAGTATAAAGCTAAGCTTTATAACAACTGTCGCATAAACTTAACATTAACCAAGATAACTAAACATAGACCAATGAACCTTGAAAATGAGGTCAAAGTCAGATGAACCATGCCAGGCAGACATGTACAGCTAACAATGCTTCTATACAACATATATAGTTGACCTATTACTTATAGTTTAAGATAAAGAGACCAAAACACAAAAACTTAACACTGTGCAATGAACCGTGAAAATGAGGTCACGGTCAAATAAAACCTGTGCGACTGACATAAAGATCATAAAATATTTCCATACACCAAATATAGTTGACCTATGGCATATAGTATTAGATAAAAAGACCAAAACTCAAAAACTTAACTTTGACCACTGAACCATGAAAATGAGGTCAAGGTCACATGACATCTGCCCGCTAGACATGTACACCTTACAATCGTTCCATACAACAAATATAGTAGACCTATTGCATATAGTATGAGAAAAACAGACCAAAACACAAAAATTTAACTATAACCACCGAACCATAAAAATGAGGTCAAGGTCAGATGACACCTGCCAGTTGGACATGTACACCTTACAGTCCTTCCATACACTGAATATACTAGCCCTATTGCTTATAGTATCTGAGATATGGACTTGACCACCAAAACTTAACCTTGTTCACTGATCCATGAAATGAGGTCGAGGTCAAGTGAAAACTATCTGACAGACATGAGGACCTTGCAAGGTACGCACATATCAAATATAGTTATCCTATTACTTATAATAAGAGAGAATTCAACATTACAAAAAAATTGAACCTTTTTTTTCAAGTGGTCACTGAACCATGAAAATGAGGTCAAGGACATTGGACATGTGACTGACGGAAACTTCGTAACATGAGGCATCTATATACAAAGTATGAAGCATCCAGGTCTTCCACCTTCTAAAATATAAAGCTTTTAAGAAGTTAGCTAACACCGCCGCCGCCGCCGCCGGATCACTATCCCTATGTCGAGCTTTCTGCAACAAAAGTTGCAGGCTCGACAAAAACTATACGCATGCGCATAATTACCTAAACAAACCCTAGACTTGTGATTTGAGTAAGGACGTATATTAAATGTTAATTAAACGACCTCCATTTCTTTATGGAAGTACAATATCAAATATCAGTTTCATAAGGGTGACCTATAAGAAAACTCCACTTCAGTTCTTATATGACAGAAATAGATTTATTGATCGGAATTAAGAGAACTCTCGCATGTTATCAAAACTGGGGAATTCCCTCTGACGTGTTTTTAAATTTATAAAAACACTAAATATAAATACTGCATAATTCTGATTTTCTGTGTTGTTAAAAACACACATATATGTCAAGGGAACTATCGTAACATGAAGATTATGAGAAGAACATTATAGGACAGTTGTTTAAATTCAATCCTTTTGTTTTTTGGGGAAAGACGGCTTCAAGTCGTCAATTCCCTAATGGGGTTGGCCAGAGTATCATTCCCTCACGTCAATCATTTTGTTTTGATAGTTTGGAAACCCCCTCAAAATGTCATACTGAAATTGATGACAAGGAGAACAGATTGACTTTAAATACATTTTTTACACATTTCCCTTCTGTTTCTCGTGAAATTATGGTAAATTGAGCTTTCCCTTACACTATATACGTTTCTTTTACAGTCCGGAAAAATCAGTATTACGAAATATTCTAAATATATCTAACCTAGTGACGTCATTGTTGGAATGCCACACAGGGATATCCTTTATTCATTATAAAAATCATTCATAGTACTTGTATATTAATTTAAAATCCGTATTTGTTAAATGTAAACCTAATGATGTTTGCTGTAGTGTAGATCATTCACACACCAACATGCAATGCTTTAATCTGAGGCTTTCGCGGTAAACAATGTCAATGGGGATACATGAGATTGGGGAGAGAAACAACAGTTTTCATTGTTTCTGTAAAGTTCTGTTTTTAGAATCTTCCTCCAATTCAGGAGCACCTCCATTGATGAGTAATTATACACTAAAATCAAAGTAAATGTTTCTGAACACTTAAAATGTGACATTTAGTATATGATAAGTAGTCTTCTATATAAAAAAAATTTGTGTACCAAAATAATTATTGAAATGGTTAAAAAAAAATAAAAAAAATAAATGTTGCTTTTTGTAGTTTATACCTATTGAGATTGGGGAGAGCAACTGCAGTTTTCATTCTTTCTGTAAAGTTATGTTTTTAGAATCTTTTTCCAATTAAGGAGCACCTCAATTGATGAGTAATTACCCACTAAAATGAAAGTTAATGTATCTGAAAACTAAAAATGTCACATTAAGTATATATATGATAAGTAGTCATCAATTAAAAAATAATTTTGCGTACCAACATAATTATTGTAGTGGTCATTTTTTTTTCTTTTTTTTTTAAATATTGCTTTTTGTAGTTTAAAGCTATTTATTCATGAATTTTACAGATATATCAAAATGTGGGATCTGGAAACAAACTTCACACAGCTTATATCAATCATATTTGATTTTTTAAGTACATGTATCCCTGTGATGAGAGTTGTAACTGGGAACTTTATCAATGGAAAATTAAAACTGAATAGATTTTTCAGTCCTCACTTTCTTGAGAATACTGTCACAAAAAAATGAGAATGGTCTTAGCCTGCCGTTCAGTTGTACATAATTAAAATTCTAAAATATATTGTAGTAGTTGTTAAATTCAATTGAATTTTAGATAATTAACTCCCAACTTTAATCAAATGTTTTGATTTAGAAGGTGCAGATCTCATTGGTCCAAATTGTCTCTATGATGAATTCTTGACTAAGGAAATGAAATAACAATAAACAACAATTAGTTTCATTATTGTCAGCCTTTCTATATGTTTTAGCTGTTCTTTTGCTCATTCTTTGTATGTAGACTATCAAAAGATACCCCCCTAAAAATTGAAACAATGGCCGTCTTTTCCCTCAGAGCTCTTCAGCTCTTTGATTATACCATTTAGAGCAAGACAATCTCAAGAATCTGAGATGTTCCTTGATGTTTAGAATAAAACGGTTGACATGAGGGCATGGCCCTGAGTCAATGGTATAAGTCTACAGATTGCTTAAAAGCAATTGTATCCCAAAAAAGGTAAATGAATATATTCAAAACATTTTGTATGAACAATCCTTACCTGTTCTTGTTCCATAAGTATGATCAGCAGAAGGCCCTGTCCCTCTTGTGGCTGTACCACCTGACTTTCTTGTCCAATCAAAATCATCTGTTGTATCTTGGGTATATTTACATTTGGAAAGAGCATCTTCAAAGTTACAGGAAGTTGGTACTAAGGCTGCGTTACCTAGGAAAAGAAACATTAAAAACTAGATATTTATATTCATATGTAACAATAACTTACTTAAATTCTATTACAAAATTTAATTGCCAGTCTTTGTAAGAATCAGGCAATTTAGGTAAGAATTAAAACATGATTAGAAAAAACCCACCGAGCTTATTATGCTATTTAAAACTAACCATCATCCTGAGTTAAAAAGTATTAGTCTTTCGTTTGTGTGTGTCTGGTAATATCAAATAACTTGGTAAGAAAATTAGTTAGAATGATAGCAAATTACAAAGTTATCTCCCCTTATTCATTAATTTCTAGTGCATTTCAACCAAATTGTATCTTCTATTACCAGAACAGATAATGGAAATAAGTGTTATTTTTGTGCATAACTACATATTATGAACTGAAATCAATGTCAAATTGGGTGGTTTTTCTTTGGTCATGTTTCCACCACTGACTGATTCTTAGACAGACCGGCACTTAATGTATGCTGACCTACATCTTAAGGCTTCTTTGCTCCTAATTGACATTAGAATATACCATTTCAATAAAACCACTGCTCTTATAATCACAATGCCCTAATATTTCATCATATTTTCATCTCATGCATGCACATCAAATCAAAAATTTCTTTTCCAATATTATAACAGCTTATTATGCTGAAAGGGCTTCTATACAATGATATTTCCCAAAGCTACCTTTTATCTAAATCTCTTAAGTAACAATTACCTGAGCAATCATCCCCATTTTTCATTGAAACATCATCAATAGCTATATCTCCTTGGTAACTTCTTCCTCTTACTCCTTCAAATACCACCTGTAAGTCGATAACACAATTAAAATTAATTTTTTGTTTAAACTGTTTAATAAAATTATAGATGAACATGAACCAAGGCTTGGTAATTTTTCAATAACATAGAACCCCTAACTAAATGTATGCAGGGTTTTTATGAGAAAACACATAAAATGTAAAGACTTGTATAAAACACTACTATAGGAAATGCTGCAGTAATCTGTTATCATACGAGTCTTCACACTTTAATAAAATGTCAATAAAAAACAATGATTGAGAGTAATAAAATAATTTACTTCTCTTGAACTCTGAATTCAGCCAATCCCTACATAAATATTGTTGTTTTTTTTTATATTATCCCTTTCACTGAATCATTTATACAGCTGGTTGGTCTAATTAAAATGATTTTAACACTGGTTACCGTAAAATCAGAAGTCTTGTTAATAACAACTTGTCCCTGGATCCATTTATTGCCCTGGGTTCCTCTCTTGGTCCAGATTGATGGACCGAGCCCAGCTCCAGCTCTCAGATAAACGTTCAACTGACCAACAGTAGCACCATACATGTGATACCAGAATCGTAGACATTTCGTTGATGGATCGGCAGAAACTGTTGGACTTTCCAAATGAGCTTTGTCTCCAAGTTTTCTTCTACCTGATGTCTCAATGTACATGTAATATCCACCTAAAAATACAAATATAGTTTTAATTCACTGAAAAGACAAAATAACTTTTAAAATATTAAGGTCATTAAAAGCAACAAAGAAACTCTATTTACACATGATTTAAGGTCTGGTTTTCATGAGTACCATCAGAATTAAGACCTGGCTGTTATGGGTACTACCTCTATGAAACTCAAGAAACACTTGACTTAAGGCCTGATTTTTATAGGTAACTACCTCCATGAACTATTGATATAGTTGTGCTGATACCTGAATGACCTTTTTCTTTATTTATCTTTTTTAAATAAAAAGTATTAAAAAAAAAAAAAAATCAAAGCAGCAAAATTTAATAGACATAATAAATACAATGTATATTCAAAATATAATATATAGACCAGGCCTTGCGGTTATAAAACTTTCGTGTCAGTTTTTGTACATTGTACACATACTCCAAAATCAACCAATCAAAATGTTGGATTTAATGTTTCAAGAATGATGTTTTCTGCTCCCAGCACTGCGCAAAGTTTATGACTTCGACCCCCAAATTACTTACGTCCAGTAGTGTGATCAGATGATGCTCCGGTTCCACCTGAGGCTGTCCTGCCCTGATGTCTGATCCAATCAAAACCTCTGGTATCACCAGCAGCTTGTAACCATCCACATGTATTACTCTCAAAATTACAGTTAAAAGCACCCCCAACTAAAAGAGATTATTGTTGCTATCAGATTTGACCAAAATATAAATCAACAAATAATATATTTCAGAAAATATACTGTATACATATTTATTAAGGTCAATATTTCATCTGCAACAAATACTTAGGCATCTATTTTAGTTTATTTGTCTTTTTTTCAATACAAGTAGAGTTTTCAAGGATATTTTCTATTTGTCTATAAATAATGAACCTGTATTAGAAATATTGCCTGCAATACACAAGTCAATTGATTAAGACCTCTCACCTAGTATTGCCAAAAATAAAATGACATTTCTCCTTTAGTAAGTGCCACTGAATTGGACAACGGTCAGTGTAAAGTGGTCATAACTGAAATCATACCATATGTTGTTGCAGGTATGAAAAGTGGCAGTGTTATGCAAATTTTAGTGTAAAGTGGACTTACCTGATGTTGCCACAATAGGTGTGGTGGCTGCCGTGGTAGGTGGCACTGTTGTAGACAATGATGCTGGCCTTGCTTTGGATGGAGAGGTTCCACATTGACCATTGACAAATGACAAATCGTCCAAAGCAATATCTCCCAACACTACTCCTCCTACTATCCCTTCAAAAAGCAGCTGTTAAAAAAAAATATTTGGATTATTAGCAAGGATCAATTTTAAACAATATGCTTTATAAAAAAAATATAAAAATTTCCATCAGCAGTTTAGTGTGCTATGTACCAATTCTACAATGTACAGAAGATAAAGTACATGTGGACCACACATACAACATTTGAATGAAATTTAAAAAAAATCATTTAACAGTTGAGTTTATCCTTTAAAATACTGTTTACAGCTACTTTAATTGGTTTGTTTCTATAAGAAAAGAGACAATTTTGTAATTTTCTATATTCAATATTAAAATATAATAAAGATCTTAATATGTTTAATCAATTGTTGGTTGCTTATCAAACATCAAGTGTATCTTAATATGAGAAATATTTTTTTTGCATTAATAGAACTCAAGCCTGTATCCAAGATGTCTTTGAGGGTTGATGCTTTGACTAAAATAATGCAATTTCAACATGACAGACAGAAATGTGAGGATAATTATTGAGATTACAGAAAAAGCTGCATTCAAATATATCTTACATTTGTGATACACACCCAGTCAAATCATTTGTGATACACACCCAGTCAAATCATTTGCAATAATAAAAATCTTGACTTTAATAATCTCTGAACCTATGAAGAAGGCTGATTAACATACCCGATATCCAGTTGAACTTTGAACTGTAAATTGGGCAGATTTCCAAGCTGTTCCTTGTGATCCTGTTAGTGTCCACAGTTTTGTTTTGGATACTGAAGATGCTGTCATATTTGTTGCTAAGTAAACATTGAGAGTTCCCATCCTTCTTCCATTCATGTTGTACCAAAATTTGAAACACTGTGGACTCTTGTTATTTGGGGGGAATGTTGGACTCTGTAAGTAGGCTTTTTGTCCGGTTGATCTTGGTGCACTTGTTTCTATATATACGTAGAACCCATTGGTATTCCCTTGTGTATGATCACGTGTTGGACCTGTTCCAGTACTTGGTGTACCATTGTGTTGTATACTCCAATCAAAATCATCGTCTTGTCGGTTACTCCATGAACACAATGTACGTGTGTCAAAATTACAGGCACCTACAAGAAAAAAGAAAATAAGTGGCACCTGTTTATTTTTTCAAGAAGAAAGCAAGAAGTACAATTTTATTTTGCAGAAGGAAAAAATTGCTGAATTAATTCCAAATTTTATAAAACAAATATAAAAAAATAATATACAGGCAATTATTTTTTAATTTCTCTCTAAAATATCTGATTCTTTACTCAAAAAAAATAAAACTAATAATAACCCTCTAAAAAGTAAGCAATGCAGACTTATTTGTTAAATCGTAAAAGCTTGCTATGAAAAATATAATAATAGGGCAAACACAGTCTTAAAAGACCCCATCTATTGTAAAACATCTCAATATCAACACAAAATGAATCGAATATTAAAATCCTTTTTACCTTCCGGTCTACATGATCCTGGTTGAACACTGATATCATCTATAGCAATATCTCCCTGTACACCATTTCCTCTGACTCCCTCAAATACAACCTGCAAATTTTTTATTAAAGATTATTATTTTCAAAGAAATAGTATACAGATAGTGATCAGTAATAAGCTTAATATTCCATCCCAATTATGTGTTGGTAATTGCCCTGTTATTTTTTAAGCCACAGAGTTCCTAAAGGTATTATATCAAAGCAACTCATAAAAAGATTAAAATTAAAATCAAACAAAAGATTATTGATATACAAATACGTACATTCAGTGTTCTACAATCTGTCAGTACCGATATTTTGACAGTGAACAACTCCCCTTTCTTACTACCATTATCAAAACTTCAGGCGAATGATTTGCATTACCTGATAAGCTGATGATGGATTCAGTGATACTTGACCAATATTCCAGCTGTTTCCTTGATTGGCTTTCCTTGTCCAAATAGGAGATCCTAGACTGTTTGAACGTCCTTGTTTCAAGTACACATTGAGTGTTCCTATCTGACTACCATACATATGGTACCAGAATGTCATGCAGGCTGGTTTTAAGTATGAGCTCTGAAGTCCCGAAAAGAGACGAGCCTTTTGCCCAGGTTGTCTTGGTGATGAGACTTCAGTATAAACATAATATCCTAAAAAATATTTACATTTCTTTAAAAAATGAATTTTGATAACAGTATAATTTACATAATTTGAAAAAGGCTCATCAGTTTCTATTATGTATGATTTCAAAGTGTGTGTAAAAATAAAAATGAGAAGCATTGAAAAGTATTTAATTCTTGTCTGAAAGAATTTCTGTAAAAATTCATATCTTGAAGTTGAAATCAAAGATGATTTAATTACTGTATAACTGCATAAAGATCAAGATATAAAATATGCAGTTTAAACTGTAAATATCAATAAACAAGAACATGCATCCACAGGATGCCATGCCCCATTTTCCCTACAAATTAGACTGTTAATGAAAGTGTCCTGAAAACATAATGTCCCTCTGCTATTGTAGTTGGGGCATAAAAATATCAGAAAATTAAGACTTTTATCTATTGCAATAAGTTTTACATGAAAATAAGTATCTAGAGAGTAAACATACCACTACTGGTTCCCCTAGTATGATCTACAGCAGGTCCAGTATTGGCTGATGACGTCTTTCCTCTCTTCCTTGTCCAATTAAAATCATCACTTGTACCTTGTGTATAGGAGCACATCCCTACTTCAAAATTACAACCCAATGTTGACAGGCTACCAGATCCAGAGGGGCCAGTTGGGGATACTGTAGGTCCACCTAAACATTTAAAATATTTTCATGATTTATTAAAAGCAGTTAAATGTATGCTATGTGCCTAGTTTAAGATTATCAGTGTTAAATACCTTTATCAGATTTGGCTTTAAAAATCTGCCATAATCTAGTTCCTTGCTCTTATCATGCATTTTTTATCACACACTTAGATACTACTTGAACAGTCATATAATTTGTATGACCCACCTTTCAGTTTAAATCAAATTTATTTTTTTATATATTAAATTTACACCTGTAAACTGCTATCTTGTATGACTTTATCCAATTATAGTAAATATTCTATCGAAATGGGGAAAGTGAGACAATAAAACCTATCAATTCTTGTTTTTTCCCAACAGTCCTCACATTTAAATTGGCATTCATTTGTATTTTAAAGTAACACTACTCACCACAGGCTCCTGACCTCATTGCAATGTCATCAATAGCTATATCTCCTTGGTAACCTATTGCCTTTGTTCCTTCAATAACCACCTAGAAAAATATAAACATGTCTTAATAAATTTATATCTAAATTGTGAATAATTTAAATTTGGTTGTAACACATCTAAGGATTAGCTTTTTGACATAATGTGCCTCTATTATTGTAGTTAGAGTATAAAAATTTCAGAAAGTAACACTCTTTTGCAATACGTTTCACATGAATAGACTGCAAATAGGTTATAGACACATTTGGATATGTAACTTTAAAGTCATCAACATAATTTTCTACTTAAAAAATTGAATTCATAATTTAATTATAAGGAAAGACTGTAATAATTATTACATGTCTATTTGAAATAACCTCATTTTCTATCTTAATATTACAGTCATTCTGTCCTATGAAATGACAAAATTACTTACATTTAATGGTCCAGGACCAGTGATTGTTATCTGACCCTGTATCCATCTATTTCCTTGAGTCTTCCTCCTAGACCAGACTGCTGTACCAAGTTGTGTGGTGGATGTATTTCTGACATAAACATTCAGATAGTCTATGTGTGCACCGAACATATCATACCAGAATGTAACACAGGACTGTTGTCCACTCTGCAGAGTTACCGGTGGGCTTATCAGTCGAGCCTTTTGTCCACTATTACGACCAGAAGTCTCAATGTACATGTAGTAGCCCTCTACAAAACAGATGTTATCTATGTTAATATCATCAAAAAAATAGTTTTAAAGATGAATGAGAGAAAGGGTTTAATCTGGGATTTTAAAATTTGTTGATATCAGCAATTTGTACAATTTCCCTTTTCTGCCTAATAATATTAAGATCATGGACAAGACTTGATACTTAAAAATAATATCAGGCAATAACATCATGTATCAGTACAGTAATGACATCCACATCAATTTATTTATGAAATACATGTGGCTTCATATATTCATACAATTCAAAAGTTTGTAGGTGTAAAAGTTGTTGTTCAAATTATTACTAACTATTTAATCTTAATTCATATTCTCAACCAAAAAATGCAGTTTAGACAAATAGCTGATCAAAAGAATAAGGGCACTCTATTTCTTTAT
This sequence comes from Mytilus galloprovincialis, assembly GCA_037788925.1. Taxonomy (NCBI): domain Eukaryota; kingdom Metazoa; phylum Mollusca; class Bivalvia; order Mytilida; family Mytilidae; genus Mytilus; species Mytilus galloprovincialis. Next base: position 23,490,843 of record CM075341.1, read on the forward strand.
ACAGAGTTCAATAGTCTCAAGAACAAAAATGCCATAATACTATATCTATCTGTATCAATCTTTAAGGCACAGGTTAAAGTATTTTCAGTAGTGCATTATCAAAAAGAAAATCAGCTCAAACCAGTAGAGTGTGCCATCTAGATCTTGTAGTAAGGTGTAATCTGTTGCTCAGTGTTGATGGCTCTTCTGTGAATTTTAGATGAAGAACAGCACTAAAAAGACTACTGTTTAACAACTTATTTTTCAACTTTTGGGTGTAGAAAGTAACATGAATATAAATCATAAAATATTGGATATTTCCTTAATTAACTACATCAGATAATCATGAAATTAAATCACTTGAAATGGACTAGAAAGTGCTAAATACAAAACAAAGTATGCAAGAAAATCAGTTGGTTTACAGTATTCTTTAGCTTGGGTTTCTGCCAAGAGCAGGTAGCCATTTTGTTGTATGAATTAATTCACAACATGCCTTTAATATTTTTTGTTCAGATTTTAACTCATATTTATAAACAAGAAATATTTCTTACTTCCGTTGGTGTGATCAGAAACTGGACCAGTGCTTGTTGATGGTGTCTTGCCAATGTTTCTCGTCCAATCAAAGTTATCTGTCTTATCTTGATTCCAGCCACACGTATCAAAGCTGAAGTCACAATTAAACTTACTGCCACCTAAAAAATCCATGGAGATTTGTAAATTATTTAGTACACAAATGTTGCTATCAAAATTAACACAAAGTTTTTCTGAATACTTATGGTATATCTGATATTGATAGAAGTCATGCCTTTGATTAAACAAGAAATCAGATTGTTTTATTAACAAAGTAAGTATCAATCTATTATATAACTTTAAATATTATTTCTCTGATGGCTTTCTTGTGTGTATAGTGAGTAACTTGAGCCTTAAACCCAGAATGACATTTTGTTTACGCATATTTTTCTGAACTTATACAGTGGCTTTATTATTATTCATGGGATAACAAATTTTGTTGTTTTCCTACAATGGATGAAAACACACATTTTAATACCTAATGAAATATTATTTTTTAACTACTTTAATAAGATCATCTCATGAGTTAATAACTTACCTGTAATCATGATTTAATGACTTACCTGTACCCTTAGTTGTTGGCAATGTTGTCAGTGGAGTTGTTACTTTCTGTGTTGTTGGTTTGTTTGTTGCAAGTATTGTTGTTGGAGCTTGAGTAACAGTTGGTTGGGCATTGGATGGCATTCCTTGAAAATAACATCATTATTTATTATATTTAAAATTTTTCTCTTCACATTTGGTAGTGACAAATCAATTAATCATGTGTAAGTCGTAAATACATATTATCACAAACAAACAATGCTTTTCATTGAAGAAATTCCCTGATAATGGCAGTATATTTGATCTTGATTCATTTATTTGAACTTCAGGTTTACTGTGAATACTCTTAAAATTAAACAAAGACCATTTCAGCCATCTATTCCACAAAAAGGATATTTTCTCAACCTGAAAATTTATGTTTACTCTTTTTCGTAATGCATATCAACATCTGTAAACATATTCATCTAAGCCCTTAAAAAATACACTACCTATTCGTTTCCTCTTTGACAGTAGAAGGTTTATATGGAAAGAAAGAAAATTTAATATCCTAAACAAGACCTGAGTGAATTTCAAGTGACTGTCATACAAGTGAGAGGTTTAGCTAGCTTTAAAACCAGGTTTTATCCACCATTTTAACCATAAGAAATTGCCTGTACCAAGTTAGGAATATGACAGTTGTTATCCATTCATTTGATGTGTTTGAGCTTCTGATTTTGCCATTTGATTACAGACTTTCTATTTTGAATTTTCCTCGGAGTTCGGTATTTTTGTTATTTTACTTTTTACATTGCTAGTTTCAGAACCAACATTGTATGAACAGATGACAAACCTTCTTTCCATTTAACATAAAAATGACTTACTTGGACAAACACTGTTAGCGATTACAGTAATATCATCTAGAGCTATATCTCCTTGGATTGAACCTCCTCGGATACCTTGGAATATAAGCTGAAAAAACAAAATATTTTTGTGTAAAATGCAAAATGTATTCAATTTAAACAGATGTAAACTGTCTGTAAGTGTCTTAAATTTATGCAAATAAGCAATTTGTTAATTAAGAATTAAATATGAAATTGTGTTAGTGTTTCAGCACACTTACAAACTTAAAAGAAACTTTAGTTTTCTCGTTTGAATTGTTTTACATTGTCTTAATGGGGCCTTTTATAGCTGACTATGCGGTATGGGCTTTGCTCATTGTTGAAGGCCGTACGGTGACCTATAGTTGTTAATGTCTGTTTCATTTTCGTCTTTTGTGGATAGTTGTCTCATTGGCAATCATACCACATCTTCTTTTTTATATATTAGAAAGTTTCTCAGTGGAAAGACCTGTTAACACATTAGTTACAAAAAATTCAAATATTACACATAACAATGTAATGATGTTACAAACCTTATAGTCTCCTCCTTGCTTTGGTATCGAAACTTGTGCTTTCTTCCAACTATTGCCTTGGTTACCATGTAATTCCCAGACAGGAAGTGGGTTGCTGGTTCCTTGTAACTGGGTCCATACTCTTAACGTTCCAATTGTATTACCATACATATGGTAATAAAAGGTCACACAGTTGTGTGTAGCATAACTCAAGCTTTCACTTATCAGTCTGGCTTCGAACCCAGGTCTTGCTGGGGCAGATGTTTCAATGTACACATAATAGCCTACAGATTGAAAAAAAAAACACACAATAGCCTACAGATTGGAAAAAAAAACCACATAATAGCCTACAGGTTGAAAAAAAACACATAATAGCCTACAGATTGAAAAAAAACACATAATAGCCTACAGATTGAAAAAAACACATAATAGCCTACAAATTGAAAAAAAAAACCATAATAGCCTACAAATTGATAAAAAAAAAAACATAATAGCTACAGATTAAAAAAAAACACATAACAGCCTACAGATGGAAAACATAATCTTTTTTCGAGTATAAATTTTACATGAGGGATTTAATTCAACATTCATTAAACAGAATAGAATGCAAATTAAATATGATACATTAGAATTTCTAATATTACCACTAGGTAAAATAATATTTAGATAAACAAAAGTTCTGTTTTAATTACACATTCAACAAGGAAGCCTCGTCAGCTACCTTTTGATTTTTATGGGGTCAGGGTTATGATGAAAATGTTGTCCTGCTGTTTTCTTAGTTGTAATCTCTGTCTTGCCCTTTTATTTTTTGCTCTATTCGGTCTTGCCTTTTTTTTTTTGTAATTTGCTCAGCCTGCCTTTTTATTACTCAAGCCTGCTGTCCTGCCTTTATTCAAATCCCCCCCCCCACCATCCCCACTTAAAAATCATATAGAAGCTCATGAAGTGTGAACTTTACATATTGTAAATACCTAGTGCAGACCCTTTAGTATGGTCAGTTGTTGGTCCTGTACCAGAACTAGAAGTCCGTCCTTTATGACGAACCCAATCGAAATTGTCAGCACCACTGTGGTCATTTGTGTATGTACATAAACCAACCTCAAAATCACAAGTTCCTATAACAGAATAAAACATTGCATTTTTATATATAGTAATGAGTTTTATTTAGTTAATTACTGAAAAACAATTGATTAATTGGTTTTTAAAGCCACTTTAAGTACTAATGTTGTGCAATTTTGTGGTGATCAGCTTTTATTGATGGAGGGAAGCCAATGTGCCCCGAACCAACCAACAATCTTTGACAGGAAAACTGACATTCCTAGTCAATCAAGATCAATATTCTAAAAGTTCTGCTTTTTTTGCAAATATTATATAGGAAGTGTTGGTAATATTAATGCTTAACAGTACATTTGTGAAACTCGTCAACAGAAGAATTTGGTATAGTAGAAATATCATCTTCATAATAAACTTATTAAACTTTAATAGAAAAACTCTTTTCTTTTCCATTAAACATCTAAATGGGTCAAAATGTCTACATCGATTGTGTATAAAAGAGTTTATCATATTCACAAATGTATGCTTTTTTATTTCCTAAGAAGTAAAACAAAAAACAAGTTTTATGCATAAATTGAAAAAAAAACAGAACCCATTATGCATAATGTTTTAACCAATAAACATCAACTTTGCATGTCATACCTTCAGCTGAACAAGCCCCTTGTGACATTGAGAAATCATCAATAGCTATGTCACCACGGAAACCATTTCCTGTAATTCCTTCAAATACAATCTGATATGCTGAGGTTCCCTGGGGAACATTTAGAGAGGCTATATTCCAAGAGCTGCCCTGGTTACCTGCAATTTACATAGAGGTTTCATTTTTTATAAACTTGACCCTTTCCTCAATGGATTTTTTTTTGCATACTTGATTCACATAGAACTTTTCAATAAAATGCTGAAAATATGCTTTAAAGTATTTATGCATTGCGAAAAACAAATATTTCATCAAATAAATTGAAGTAAGTCATCTAAATGCGTTATTATGGAGGAAAGGGTTAAATGGATGTCGAAGTGAATAAGTTAAAAAAAATCAACAATCTAAACTAAAACAGATGCCATTAAAAATTCATCAGCTTACCATCATTTAGTTTGCTGTTATTACAATGTAAACATGTGTTGCAATTTGTCCTTACAAAACTACTTCAATGTTCAAAAGCAGGGATTACAATATGAAATCTGTTATTAAAAGTGTTGCAAATTAAAGTATGGCATACAACTATCAGGCCACCCTTAAAAAAATGTTTGTTTGGCATTGCCGACCCACACTATCAGCAGGTGGGTAGGTAGGCAGGGATTTTTTTTTTTTTTACATTTAAAAGCTTATCCATGTTAATCATGAAGTCTCTAGATCAATTTTGTCTAAAGCATTGCAGCATTGTTGTGTGTACATGCTGGTGGTTTCTTTGAAAAGGGTCAACCGTCAATGTCACATTCTACATCATATGGATAATTTCATGTAAGACGGTCAGTTTTGTTGGCAGAGTTAACTAAAGTATCCAGAAAAAAACACAGAACTGAGGCAGCTAGGAAACTGACAAATTAACCATATAAAATGTATGACGTGAAAATTGAACTTTTATTGTGGGACTGCCCATTGAACAGAGGCCTAATGTCACATCTTGAAGTTGTGGTCACAGTTTGGTAAACTAACCATAAGTTAAATGGCTCAACCACTACGGCTCCTTGGACAAATGGACAAAGATTTTAAACTTTGATTGTTTGCTTTGGTTTTCATGGTTTTATAAACATCACTTTCTACACCATATGGGTAATTTCATGGCAGTCAGTTTTAGTGGCTTACTAAACCGAAGTACTTGAAGGAAAACGCCAACCTGTGGGAGGAAACTGACTAACCTTATCACATATGACATGAAAATCAAACCTTAATTTTGCAACTGCCCAACTAGGGCTCAAACCAATACCTAGAGGCTAGTAATCATGCATGTAAGGTGTGACAAACTACCATACAACATGTACAAACACGCCTACTGCCCCTGATAAGTTTTGAGGATAAAGGATCTGTACCAAATTAGGATAGCAAAATATTAAAAATTTGGAAGGTTGGCACAAATAGACATGATGTTTATACTGATATTATCCAAGTGCAGGGTTTTTCAGGGCTAGGTTTAAAATGGAATGGAAATATGCAGCAGGACAGACAATTTTTGCAGATAAATAAATTATGGGTTGTAATGCTTGTTTGATTAACAGAAATCTGGACATGCATTACATGAATACAGAAAAATTAATAAGCCCTTAGAATTGTAGAAAAGGAGGGGATTTTATTCATCACTAGTACACTAGATACATTTATAAATATATGTTTCTGACAGTATCTTTTATGTTTTAAGAATTATCTTATTCATGTTAAGAAGAAAGGCAAGAAAAGGGGGAAGTACTCCAATAGACACAAGATGCTAGTCTTTAAAATATGTATGTTTTGTACCAGGCTAGCATCTACTGGTACAAAACTACTATAAACCTGTAAATTTTAATTTGGGACCATTTTGGTCTTTAACATGTTTTACTTTAAGCTTTGGTGCTTACAGCTATAATTATCTTAAATGCATCATTGTGGTTCTGACTATAGTAGATACTTTGTTCTCTGGTTCAAGGGAAAATTTGTCAATGATAAATTTCAAATATTTAATGAGTTCAACAAATGTAAGAGCCACGCATATTTGTTCTGTGATGTCCCGGTGAAAAAAATCTATCTCATGAAGCGACGAAGTCAAGCAGAAATCATCAGTTTCTGCTTTACAAACGATAAAATTAGAGTCCTCTACAAGGTCTCTCAGAATGTTTCTTTCAAAGAATAGCTGAAAATTTGATTTTTGATCAAATCCATCTCCCTTAACCAATGCATTGCAGCATAGGGAGATGCTTTCCCCTGCCAGTTTCTTTGACATTACTTTAGGTGGCACGGTAGTATTTGCATTCCAGGATTTAGGTTGCTCTTTTGTGTACCCTACTTAGGTTAATGTATCTAAACAGTGCGATTGGACAAAAAATACAGTATCAACTGAACTTACTTTCCCAAACTGAGGGATGAATCAGGTGTAGAAAAATATGAAATAATTTTACATACAGATGAAAATGAATTTTTGAGAATTTTTTTAAATTTTGTATTCACTGCACCATAAAAGACCTAAAAGTACTAGTGGCCTTAGGTTTTTAAAAATAGCAAAAAAAAGTAAACGGTCATGATACATATTCAAATTCATTTCTGAATAGTAAAATGAAAGTACTTCAGTTAACTGTGAATGTAGAATTTTTTGCAGTGTTAGAAAGTGGTGAAAATTCTAAAAAGGCTATCATTATCCCTTATGGGCCAGGAAATACTACCGTGCCACCTTTAGGCAGACTTTTTCTATTCCATGTCATTTAAATGTTTGCTCCCAATACAGTGTAAGACAAGCGCTTTTAAGATTGTGATTTGAAATAAGTAAAGCCAGGAACAAACTCGGCGGATACGATCAAATTCCGGCACAATTTCGATTTTTTTTTTAAATTAAAAAAAAAAAAATTCTCAAACGCAAATAAAATTATTTGGGCGGCAAGTTTTTCAGTGGGTCGGGCGGCAATGCCAAACAAATGAAATTTTATTTTAGGCCTCAATTTTGCCATAAAAAAAAAATCTGTCTCCAGAATTCTAAATGTGAGATTTTCTTATTGCAGTACCCTTTCATTCATAAATTTTGAAATTATTCCAGGAAGTGATATTGCTAATATAATACTCTCTCACCTTTCTTGGTCCACACAGGGTTTCCCCTAACACCACTTCTAAGTACATACACATTGAGTGTGTTAATATTAGCACCATTCATGTTATACCAGAACTCCATACACATGGTCTGTGAAGGACCTCTGTATATTGGTGAGATCAGTCTGGCTTTCTTGTTAGCAGACTTGCCTGACGCTTCTATGTACATGTAATGCCCTGAAATTTTGAAGAGTATTTTTAAAATTCATGCTTTGAAATTTAACATTTATCTTTTAAACACCTCTTTTATCTATGCTTAATATATGATTTGTAAACAAACATGTATCTTTGAATTACTATAGTTACTAACATGTAGCAAAACATAGTTCTATGTATTTTGAATAAAATTGAAATTTTTTATATGCAACTATTTTAGTTTTCTACAATTTCAAATTGGTCAGTATAAAAAGAAATTGTCATGATCAGGCCAAATAAAAAAGTATGTGTGGTTCCAGTTACATCTGAAAAAAAGTTAGAGTAGGTAGGTAGGGATTTTTTTTTATTTTATGTTTTTTTTTTTACATTGAGTCTATGGGAGCAACATTCTGACTTTAACAGTGCTTAATGAAAAATGACAATAAAATCTTTAGGGTAGGCTATTTTAAAGCTGAAAAAGTAGGGACGGTAGGGTTACTGGAACCACACATATATTTTTATTTGGCCTCACATTTTCAATTTCATAATTGAAATAGTAACACTTGAACAGATCAATGGACCATGGATGAGAGGCAACAATTAATGGTAAAATGAAACGTACCAAAGCCAATACAACTGTCTACAAAACATCATTGACTGAGTATTAGTTTTTTCTCATAAAATGACCTATTAACAAACTTTAACAACTGCTGACACTGCCATTGGCACATTAGCACACCTAAGTTTTGCCTTAGTGACATGAAATATGAAAACTATGTATTTTTTTTATTTTTTTATATTCTATAAAGGGAAAGTTATAGGGAATAGAACTCAATTCATGAATACAAATAAGATTACAAAGATATTAACTAATTTGTGTACTGTATAAATACCTGCAGCTGTTTTATAAGTGTGGTCATTACTAGGTCCAGTCCCAGAAGAAGATGTTGACCTTGTACTACGACTCCAGTCAAAATCATCAGTACTTCTTTCTTGTTTAAAGCCACAAAGATTGGCAGGTTCAAAATTGCAACTGACATTTCCTCCAGTTTGTGGGCCTACAACAGAAGCATAGAAATTAAACCAGTGTCTCAAAAATAAGTGTATTAACTGAGGTTTCCCCAATTTTTGCAGACCTGCAACAGATGTTTACAAAATTTAACAGTATTTCAATAAAATAGTGTATCTGCCATGTAAAAATTTTGCTTTTAATATTATTGATATTATATTTGGTAGTATTCATTGTATTTTCCTTATAGATTTTTACACTCTATGTACTGTGGTTTCATTATTATTTGGCAAAACAACAAAATTAATTATCCATGAAAATGCAAGTTTTTCTCAGTCTACGAAAATTGGTACCAGAGAAAAGAAATGAATCCACAGTAATTGTCATCAGTATCAGTCCATTGCAGCATCATATATAATACTATTTCATTTCTATTTTCATAGGTATTTTCTTGTGGAATCGGAAAATATGAGGACATCATGTAAAGTGCTAGGGAGAGTATGTGGTATACTGTTTTAAATTATTCTTACATATTTGAAAATTTGATCACAGAAATTTGTCTTGGAAATGATGAGATAAAAGTAACTATAGTTACCAGAACTACATGGTCCATCTGTCATTGTTATATCATCAAGGGCAATGTCTCCAAGGTAAGCAGCTCCTCTTATTGCTTCAAAAATAACCTAAAAGCAAAAATTGATACAGTTCATAATTTGAAATATAAGCGGAATGATGAGTCTATCATTTGTAGTAAATAAAATAACATTAAATAAGAACCTGATTGTGACCTTTGATCATATTGACCCTTGAAGAAGATCCTTAATTTGCCAAATTATATCAGATTATGTACAATTCAAAAAATATGAGCATACTTCAGGTACTTTGTAAAAAAGAAATTCAAAGATCACAATATTCTTTGAAGCAATTATTTTAAAATCCTTTCCTTAAAATATTAGTTGTTGACATGGTAATTAAATCACTTACATTAAATTGTGATTGAGATGTGATATCAACCGTTCCTTTAATCCAGTTTCTTCCCTTTGTGCCTTGTTGGGTCCATATTTTATTTCCAGGGAAAGATAATCCTGTCTGTACGTAAACATTTAACTGGTTGACATGTCGACCATACATGAAATAATAGAAGGTGGCACATTTGTGTCCAGTTGAACTTGGTGCTACCTGTGGACTGATGAGACGTACTTTGTTTCCAGGTTTGGCAGGGTTACTTGCTTCCATGTATATATATGAACCTCCTAAAATAGAAGCAGATTATGTAACTTTGTAAATTCCAATAATGAACATTTAAGACGTACATATATTTTCTGCATACTCAAATTCCATTACTATTCATAGGAAACCAATTTTCCTGGATCCAATGGGTAAAGATCAACCATGAATATAGATTATCAAAAAAGTACAAATTTTATCTTGGCTTTTAAAGACTTTTGAAAAACTATGAAATCAAGAATATACAAATAAGACAAATTTTCCCTCAATTATCAATAATTGCTATCCATGAAAAAAGTACAAACTTTCTATTGGCTTGTAGGCTGCAGACTGTGGCAAAACTATGAAATCAAGAATATACAAATAGACAATTTTTCACCAATCAATGATTATTGCTATCCATGATAATAAATTTGTCCATAGTAAAATTTTCGACTATCACAAAATCATGCATAGACTTTAAATTATGATTTACAAAAGAGAAAACTATATGAAAAGTTATAATCTGTTATTTTCAATTTAAATATGAAGGTAAGATTATCTGAATAAACATCACAAAACAATACAAGAATTAATATGATTATATTGTGATTGATTAATTGAATGCTGGTGTTTAATGCCACATTTAGCTTTTATTTGTTTTGGAAGCAGGGGAATCACAGACATTTGGCAGGGAAAGTGGTAATCCTAGTCAATTAAGATCAGATCCACAGCAACCTTGTTACAAGTAGGGTATGAACTCACCATCTCAGTGTTAACAGGCTAGTAAACACTGTAGAAGAATTACTTAAAGATAACTTGCCCATCTAGACCCTTATTATATCATTAGATCCTTCAAGAATAAAATGTGACAAATAATAAATCAGGCTTACTTCCTAAATGACCTGATGTTGGTCCTGTATTTGCTGTTGCAGTGCTTCCTGTCTTTCTTATCCAATCAAAATTGTCTGTTTTATCCTGGGTCCAGCTGCATAGATTCTGGTCAAAGTTACAGTTGAAAGGACCAGTGTTTGGAGTTGTGGAATGAACAGTAGCACCTGATGGAGTGGTGAATAATCCAGCTGGTTTCGGGTTTACTGTGAGTGAAAGAAAAAAACATTTAACATAATAAAGATATATATGTAAATCAATAATTGATTTTGTTTGTAAGTACAAAGTCCTTTTCTTGAAACTGATTACAGAAAAACATTACCTTGTCATCCCAGGTTTCTCTACAGTCAGATTAAAAGTTAACTTTTAATATGGTAACTGTTATTTTGAGAAAAGTAGTACCTTTATAGTTTAGTTTAGATTGAAAAGATTTTACAAGAGTTATATCCTTTATGTCGTCATGTAAATAGTAAGCATGCATGTTCTGTTATATACCAGCCATATTCAACTCCTTTTTACTGACTGCTAGACTCAAGAAAAAGTTTTTATATAACAATTTTTTTATGATTTTTTAGCTTTGCTTAATTCATCACTTCAATTTAGTAGAGAGTTTCTCTCAGAATTATGCGTAGCTATCTCAGACTTGAATGATACCTCCAAATTGACAGGCAAGGGAAATACATTAATCTCAAATTATATCATTCTAATTCTACCAATTCAAAATATTATACTCTTTATCATAATTTTTTTTAGCAAAAAGGTGATATTTCTTGTTATTTATCTTTCATACCTCCACATATGGAATCAGAGAAGGTAATATCATCTATGGCAATATCTCCTGATGCTCCATTTCCACGTCGACCTTCAAATATCAACTTATAACTGTTAGACTGAGCAGGTATGGCAGCTTGTCCATTCTGCCATTGTTGTCCTTGGTTACCAGAGAGTTGCCATATTGGAACATTTGGTTGTCCTAAAATTAAAATTTTAACATATTTACCAAAAGAATATAACACAAAACCAAATGAAATGAACACAATTTGCTAATGGTATGTAAAGATTAAAAATTAATGTAATAATCATCAATGAAAACAAAACAAAAATATTTGGACTAGAAATATGGCTGCCAACTAGTGCTTCTACTATCCTTCATATGCATAGAACGCCATCACAAAATGTCATACTTTACAAAGTTTGCTGGCGATGAAGCTTTTCAATGTTATAGCATGGTATTAAAAAGGAAAAGAAAGTCAGAACAATTGATGGTTAGTATTCTCTCCAGTATCTGAATAACTCTAGGAGACAGATTAACAGAAGCACAAGTTGCTTGTTTCTGAATCCTAATTGTGAATGTGTATATAAAATGTATTTGTATAAATCATAATAAAATGTAATTTACACTAAATAACATGACTGCTGCAATTTTATTCGTCTGAAAACTAATTACTTTCACAGGACAACATAAAATAGAATATATAGAATGGCTATAGCCATAAATACTGTTGAAAAACTGCATACTACCTAAATCTATACTCAAATTATTTACCTGGGACATTAACATAAACTGTCAGTGTGTCAATAGCTTGACCATACATATTGTACCAAAACTGAATACAGCGTCCAGTGGTAGATGTAAAAGGCTGACTGACCAACCAAGCTTTGAAGCCTTGTCGTCCAGTAGATGTCTCTATATACACGTAATGTCCTAAAATATCACATGTAAGATGTTAATATATAACACATAAAGTTGTAAGATACAAAAGTCATAAGACAAGTAATATTAGACAACCCCCAAAAATATCACATTGACACCCAAGGTTTTTGCTACTAACAATTTTCTTATGATTGAAAGTATTGTATTTGAGATTTGTCATGTTTGAAGCTTTTTGTTTTTGTGTTATGTACCTCATTTCAATGTTTCTAATATGGAATTTTTTTTTATAAAAATCTAAAGTTTCAATTTAGTTCTTGTTCAAATAATTTTTTATTTAGTATAATAGAAACGATTTTGTATTCAGTAGACTGGACATCAAACTTATAAACCATCTGGCAGTTGCTTTCAACCTTCGATGAGATTGAAGAGTAGAAGCTGTCTCTTATGTGAAGAACCATCAATAATCTATAAGTAATTTAAAAGATTTGCAGATCATATACTTATATAGACTAGATGTGTCAAAGCAACACGTATGGCCCTGTCTCAAAAAGTTGAAAAGTCTGCAATTTCAATAACACATGTGGACACAAACATGATGGTAGTCTATGTATCAAAAATCAACTCAAAATCTGGAGGTGTATGAAAAACAAGTCTGTATATCTGTGATTTTCAACAATTTATCAAAGTCCATAGCTGGTAATTTTGCCATTAATTAGCCAAGCGGAACGAAACTTAAACTTGATCTGTAACTCATCGTGAGTAACTCACATACCAAAAATCAGCTCAATATCTGAAAACGTTTAGAAAAAATTCTGTATAACTGTGATTTTTAACAAATTATCACAGTCCAAAGCCTGTAATTTCGACAAAAAATAGCGGAGCGGAACGAAACTTAAACTTGATCTGTAACTCATCATGGTTAACTCACATACCAAAAATCAGCTGCATATTTGAAGGCATTTAGAAAAAAACTTTGTATAATAATTTTTTGCGAAGACGGAATGATGGAATGACGGAATTACTGAATTACAGAATTTCGGAATTATGCACAAGGGTAACACTATATGGCCCCACAACGAATGGCACCGACAACTCCATTGCGGGGCCATAATAATAACTTTTATGAAAATATTAAAAGATTTTCATTTACAAAAATCAATTACCTTGTGGTGTACCCAAAGAATGATCAGCTTGGGGTCCAGTGTTGGCACTACTGGTTCTTCTTTGATTTAATGTCCAATCAAACTGGTCCCCGGTATGAGTATTAGTCCAAGTACATAATCCATTTTCAAAGTCACAGGAACCTGTAATAAAACACAGTTTAATAATACTTAAGATCCTTTACAATGGCTGTATATGTACAGTCTAGTTAAATAGAATCAAATGTGGTGAATAATTTTTGCTAAAAATCAAAACTCAGTAACACCAATATTAACCTAGATTTTTTAAATGATGTTGAAAAATAAGCCTTTAAAATAATCTAGAAATTTTTAAATAATGTTGAAGAAAAATCTATTTAAATTTCAAATTTCTTTTACAAAAGAACTAAATGTTATACCTTTTGTTTCTTATACTTATAAATTTACTGTTTAATCATATCAACATATCATAACTGGAAAATAAATTAAAGAATCTCACCATCACTGCCTGAGCATGCTCCAGTTGTAAACTTTACATCGTCAATGGCAATATCCCCTCTCACATTGGTACCTACAACTCCTTCAAACACAACCTAAAAATAGAAACTCTAGTTTTACTAGCATTCTAGTTAAATACGCATCATACTTAATTTGTTTTTCAATGTCATTAAAAATCTTCATTGAACCCAGGTTTATAGTTTAGTATGCCAGACACACTTTACTTTTACACAAGACTTAACAGTGGCCCAAAAAACCTCATACATGTATATGAAAACCAAAACTTACAAAAGGTTGTGTCAGACACTATAACAGGCTACAATAACATTCAGAAATCATTCAACATATGAGAATCTATGAAATTATGTGTTTTGTTGTACATTTAAGAAGGTAACTCCCACTTTGGCCACTTGAAAAATTGACACATATGACCTTAATTTTTCTTACAACATTACTTGAACAATCTGATGTTAAAAGATTTAAATATCCAATTGAAACACTGGTAAGGTATACTTACATAGTAACCTTTGGATCCAGTTGATGTGGGAACAGTAGCACTTCCATATTGCCACCTGTTTCCTTGGTTACCAGTCATAGAGAATAATGCTCGTCCAAGTTGAGAACCAGTCTGAAAATGTATTTTACATAAACATTTGGAAGAATTAGATGAAGTGAAGATGGATGAGTGTCTGTCCATTTTTTGGAAGGTTTAAATAATTTATAACTATTTAGTTAGGTACAGATCACACATACTTGAATGATTTACACTGAAAAAAAATATATCTATATGCAGAAGAAATTATTATTCAGTCAGCCTTGGATATCAGTTATAATTGCATAGCAATATAATATTTCCCACAGAAAGTAACCAAAAGTTAGCGTGCAACAAATTCCAATATTGCACTAGTGCAATAAATCTTCAAAACTCATGACGTCATCAACAACAAAATCTTACTATAAACCAATTTTTACTTTCAAATATTATATTGCTATACAATAAAAGGAATATTGCATGAATATTGGGGAATATTGTCCCTCGTAGAACAAATATTGCACTTGCAAGCTCGTGCAATATAAAATTCTACTAGGGACAACATTCCCCAATATTCATCCAATAACCCTATATTACTACAGTCTATTAATAACTCTACTTATATATTATGTTTAATCATTAGTTTGTTTATATATTAAATTAAACTCTGTTTGGTGAACCAATGCCTGTATGAATCATTTCGATAGAGTCCCTGAAGTGGATACCTTGGTATGCAGGGTTGTCAAATTATGCAAATGAATGCAACATATTGAATCGTTTATATAATGTTTAAGCGCATGTTTGAATTTCTATCAAAAAGGGGGATTACCAATGGAATATTCAGAAATAGCAAAAAAAGATTGTGACAAAAAGAAGCTCATGGATTCATTTATATTTTTTTTTTTAGTTAAGAGCTTTTTTTTAAGAAGAGAAATAAATTTCATGGTATTTATGAAATTAAAGACAACAGTGGTATTTCTGGTTTTTTTTTTAAATCATAATCAAACAATTGCATTGAGCTTAATTATACCTTACCTTAGCATAGACATTGAGTGTTCCTATCCCTGTGCCATACATGTGATAGTAGAACTGAACACACATATCCTGTCTGTCAACATAACGTGGTGATATCAATCGAGCCATATCTCCCCTTTTACGTGGAGCTGAAGCCTCAATGAACATATAATGTCCTGAAATTTAATGTAAGAAATCGTCTGTTACTGATCTTGTATATTTCTTTCGTTTTTAAGTTAAATTTTGTTCTATTAATGAACATGTGCACCTCCTCTTTGATTCTTATTGTTTTTTTCTCAACTGATTTACCAAAAATAGGTCTAGGTATATTACAACAAAAATCTTACATAATGATAACCAACTTTCTTGCAACAGGTCATATTTATTTCAATTCTATAAAAAAAAAAATTCTGCTTAAAAGAATTTCAGGTGTTGGTACCACAATTGCTAAGGTGGTGCTGAGGTAAATCTAAGACAGGGTTTCTTTGATAAAATGCAGATTTACATATCAAAATATTTTCCAAAATCTGTAAATAAAATTATTATTTGAACTGAACAGTAATCAGAAAACATTGAACACTTGCGTTTACGGTGTAAATAACAGTCACTCTTGTGAAGAGTTGTCTCATTGGCAATCTTACCACATCTTCTTTTTTATTGGTCATTAATACCTGTATTACCCACTAACATTGCTCCATATATTAAATTTAAAGCATGTGCGCTCATAACGATTACCGTAGACAATGGGCTCAGTGACTACTTTGTGGATGCTTTAGTTACCGATAAATCAAACTTTCCCGTTTTGTAATTTTTCCTTACCTCTTCCTGTTCCATATGTATGGTCACTTGAAGGACCAGTATTGGTTGATGATGTGGTACCAGCCTGTCTAATCCAATCAAATTTGTCTGTTTTGTCCTGAGTGTATCTACAAAGATTCCTGTTCTCAAAGTCACAACTTCTTACAGTTCCTCCTGATGGTGGTATAGTGGTCACTGTTCCAGGGGCACTTGTCTGTCCTAATATTTGGAAATAAAGACATGTTTGATAATAATTTATAATTGTGTAGAAACTTTAGACCTATTAAATGTTGTCTCTTTGATACATTGCCCTTTTCCATTCTCAATTTCATTTGTTTCATTTCAATTTCCTCTTTTCAAAATATATTTAATACTTATAAATTCAAAAACATTAAATTTCAAGGTTAAGATATAAACATAAAAGTTAAGATAGTAAAACTCCAATCAATTCTCTCTATTTACAGTATTCAATCTAAGAACTACAGTATATATACACTGAGTTTGCTGAACAGGTTACAATAGTGATACCAGAACTTGTTATATAATATGGACCACTGATTTTTGTCAGAGGTCATACAATAACCTTCAAATGCCACCCATCCTATTTCCCAGTGATCTCTTACAGAAAGTATTGTAGCATCACAGCCATTAGGTTTTATAAGAATTGACTATAAATACAAAATAACTAACCAGTACAAGCTCCGTTTGTCAATGCCACATCATCTAAAGCTACGTCTCCTCGATATCCATTCCCTATAACACCTTCCATAATTATCTACAATTTAATTCAAATTCTTACTAATTATTTCTATTATGATATCATAATGAAAATATGGAAGATAAAATAATTTAAGGCCTTCAAAATATTTTTTAAGATAAAAAAAACAAAGCAACAATTAAAATTTACTTGTCTATAAAAGATTTATTTTCAAGTTTAAATTCACCATTCAAAACAGATTTGTTAAACAACCAGAAACATCTGATGTTTGCTATTTTGTGCATAATTGTAACATGAAACTGTACCTTAAATTAAGTTGGCTATGCCTCTCCTTTTTCATTTATAAGTTCTTTTAAATTTTCTTAATAATTTACAGATTTCAAATATTTTGACCTGGAGCATCAGTGAATAGACATTTATTGTTAAAATGCTCATCTGGTTCAGAAAAATTGGTTCTGTAAATGTTATTTCAAAGTTAATTTCAAAGCTTCTTAAACTACAATAAAATCAGATCTAAACACTAACACTATATTGTCTTGTTTGACTGACAGTTATCTTAGCATTTATCCACTTGTTCCCTTGTGTCCCTTTCTTTGTCCAGATAGGTGACCCCATAGATGCACCTAGTTGTATGTAGACATTAAGTCCACCAATCTGAGGTCCATACATATGATACCAGAAGGACAGACATGATGAGGATGATGACCTGGTTGGTTTGACAGGTACGCTCTGCAGACGTGCTGTCTGATTCATTGTCTTAGCTGAGGCTTCAGTATATATGTAGTAACCAGCTAAAAAAGTCACAAAAAAGAGGTTTTGTTAAATATTTTTACAAGCATTTTTTGTTGGTTTTTTAGGCAAAGTTCAATGCAAGGTCACTCTCTATTAAATATGTTTAGATTCAATAGCATGATAAATATTGCAGAAAACTCAACAAATGTTTACCGTTTATACCTGGAATAAAACATTAACCCTCTGACAATGGATCTGTTTCATACATTTTGTACAATGTTACAGATATTATCACCTAGGTGTTGTCATTAAGTAAAAACAAAATTCATTTAAATTTTGAATTCGTAAATGATTTTAAGAATAAATCTGAAGACAAAATTTCAAAATTGTATTACCTAATAACTGCACTGATATTAAAGTTGATATAAAGGTTGATATAGAAAATTAAATGTTTAAATTTCTTACTTCCACTAGTGTGGTCTCTGCTTGGTCCAGTTCCACCACTACTTGTCCTGCCTCTTTTCCTAGACCAATCAAACTGGTCATTTCTCAACTGTGTCCAGCCACAAAAACCAGCATCAAAACTACAGCCAACTGTTCTGCCATCTAAAAATAATATATATATTCTATTTTTTACTTGAGTTTCTTTGTTACTTTGGATTAATATTTTTTTGGGGAT
This sequence comes from Mytilus galloprovincialis, assembly GCA_037788925.1. NCBI lineage: Eukaryota > Metazoa > Mollusca > Bivalvia > Mytilida > Mytilidae > Mytilus > Mytilus galloprovincialis. Next base: position 23,509,125 of record CM075341.1, read on the forward strand.
ACCAATTTTCCTGGATTTCGTGGGTATACGTGAATCATGAATTTCAATGTTTAACAAAGTTAAACTTCTGTAGGCTTGTACACAGACATTGGCAAAACCACAAAATCAAATCAGGAAAAATGTATTTTTTACTCAATCTACAAAAATTTTTAAATACCCACAAAAATAAATGAATCCACGGTATTTTCAATTTGCATTCTATTATTAAAGTTTGCTTCTTATTTTCAAAAAAGGCAAAAAGCCTTGGGATTTCTTTTTAAATTATCACTTTAATATAAAGCTTTTATAAAGTCATGCAATGATTTCTTGTAATATTATGCAAAGAGACATACTTGTTGGTGTTTTCGTTGTCCCCAAAGTTGTTGCCTGAGTAGGAGTTGTAGAACCTTGATTAGATGCCACTGCAGTGCTAGGCGACACTAAAATAAAAATACATGAAAGAGTTCGATTCGTACTTTGCTTATTTATTCACAGATAATATGGAAGAAAATTTTATTCATAAGGTTTACAATTACATTAATATAATATATATAATTTAATCAAGATCTAATAATCATAGAATTTTCATATGGACCAGCCAATGTGAAATTAGGACCTCAGGTTTAAAATATCTGAAGGCACATATTGTTAAAAGCATTCAATAAAATGACTACTTCAGGTGATGACAAACTAAACCATTAACCTTAAGAATGACCTTTCTTTTCATCTTCAGATGCTAGGCAACAGTTCTTCAGATGCTAGGCAACATTTATACATTTTTTTTGTGTTTAATGCAACATATACTAACAAACAAACACAATGATATAAGGAAGAATTTTTTCAATGCTTTTTCTACAAACTTTCGTGTTATAACAATTCTTGAAGAATACTATATTTTTTAAGTAAAAAAAATAATCTTGACTTTTTGCTGGCTGAATTAAACATTAAGATGTTATCAAAAGTGCAGAGTTACAAAATATTCAAGTAAATTTTTCATTTAATAGAAAACTTACATGTACATCTAGTGTTTGTGACAGTGATGTCATCAATGGCTATGTCACCTCTGACCCCTGTACCACGAACTCCTTCCAATAGAAACTAAACAAAAATAAAATGTCACATCAAAAGCATAAGTATAGTATATATAATAGAAACACAATGGATATGGGACATTCATCCATGACACACAAAAAACATAAGAACATTTCTAGTTGTTTAAGTTTCATTATCTATTTAACTTTTTTTAAAACCAACAAAATTTCAATTTTTAAATAGTAGCTTCAAAGAATTTCTTTAAAAGCCAAAAATTGCAGACAACAGTAGTATTAGCAGTCACTGCTGGATGATGAATGTCAAGTGACACATATGACAAAATATTTTCTTTAATTTACTTTCAGGCTCTTGATACAAGTCGAAGCTAAAAAATTAATGCTGTTAAAAATTAATTCTTCATCAATTCATAACAGCTAATATCTGCACTTGCGTTGGGTTGTTGTCTCTTTGACATATTCCCCATTTCCATTCTCAACTTTATTACAGCATAGACTAGTAATAATTATATTTGTAAAATTGTTTAAAACAATACATACACTGAAACTGTTCTTTACTCTGGGAACAGGAAGTCTACCCAGGTTCCAGGTTCCACTTTGTTGTCCGTTAAGAGTCCATTTTAATGTTTTAATATCATTTTGAACAATATAAACATTGAGCTTTCCTACTTGTGAGCCAAGCATGTTGTACCAGAATTGTAGACATTTGTTGCCATTATTATTTGGAAATGTTTCTGATCTCAGTTGAGCTTTATCATTAGTAACTCTTGGTGCACTTGTCTCAATATATATGTATGTTCCTAAAAGTAATTTTCATACAAGATGAAAAAGTTATCATTATTTTAAACACTTTGTATTTTCCAATAAATAACATCTTTAAAATTATAAATTACAATGTTGGAAAACGGCTTGCACAGAAATTTCAACATGTGAAAGAAATTTTGTTATTCAGTTAGGGGAGACATGGGGTGCTCGTTTTCAAATCCTGATTTCTTTTATAATTTATTACCACTGGCCACTTTTTACCTTCTTTTTACCAGATCCAACATTTTTAACTCCCTATATCCCACATTACAATTTTTTTTACCCCATACATCCCACATCTTGATAAGTGTGTCACCCTCTTTTAGGTGAAACCTACTATAACATTCAGCTCTATTCTGTCTTGTCAGTTCACACTCGGATTGTCCCTATGTCATAATACCTTTGCATTTTGAACCTCATATGAAAGGTCGTCTGTCTTAAATGGTTTTTTAGCCTTTTTGTGTTAATGCGGCGTAAAGCAACCAACAATCAATCAATCTTAAATGGTTTTCTCTTGTTCTGAGGGTGATCTTTATATACAAGTTTAACTGTACATTATCTAAGGTAATGCTTTTATTAACATGTGAAAGAAATGCTGTTAGTTTGTACATGAAATCAATGTATTTAATCCTCAGGAGCAAATAATGTTTTCCAAATGTGGATTTTTTTTTTTTTTAGAAAATGTGAAATAAATGTTATCATTCTACATTTGAAAATAAAAGAACTAATAAACATGAAACCATTTTTGGGACTTTTTACCATTATCAAAAATTGGTCATAACTACAGAAACAATCTTGTGCAAAGTACCTTTGGTATTCCCCAGTGTATGATCATTTGGGGGTCCTGTCCCTGTACTTGATGTGGGTCCATGATTTCTCCTCCAATCAAAATCATCAGAAGCTACATTAGTCCAACCACAGAAATCTTTCTCAAAGTTACAGGATCCTGGAAAGTAGAAATCACTGGTTTATATCTCTAAATCATTTATTGTGCAATTCATCTCACTGTTCATATTCATTATTTTCAAAGTCAGTAACAATCACTTTTTTTTAAATGTAACCATTTTTTAATGCAAATGATAAAAATATATAACGTGAACCAATGTGCTGAGCTCCTTTCTAAAGTGCAATTTATTTTTTCTTTATTTTTTAATTTTCTTGATACTGCATATTTATTTAAGGGAAGATCCAAGTTTAAGTTGTTTGTAAAATGTATTTATAATTATTCACATTATTTTTCTACTCATGATAGTAACAATAATAAATTAATTAAATTAAAATATTGGTTATTCTCAAGCAAACATAAAAAAAAATTGTTACACAATAAAAAATTATTTTTAAGTACGAAAATAATTTCTTTGAATACAAACCTCACAGCTATGTGATATTTTTTTATATAAGATTGCAAAATATGGGAACTTATGACTAAAATATGTATTTACCTAATGCAGGACATCTTCCTGGAATAATTGAAACATCATCTAATGCAATGTCCCCTGTATTAGAATTTCCTCTGGCCCCTTCAAATACAATCTGAAAAAAAAAACATCATATAAATTCATTTTATGAATAATTTTTACACAAAAATATTAACACTCAAATCCATATTTAAATGAAGTCTGTTTTTCTTAATCTTTTTTAGCAATGGTGTTATCAACATATTAAAATTTGAAAAGCTTAGATTGAATGGTTCATGAGTAAATGCACAGACACGACTGGAAACTCCATTTTTCAATCTTTCAAGAACCATAACTCCTGAACGGTAAAAGTCAAATTCGTCATTATTGAACTTGACCTCCATTCTGTCATTAGTAACAACATATTAAAATTTGGGAAGCTTTGGTAGAACAGTTCATGCGTAAATGCACGGACATGACTGGAAACTCCATTTTTCAATCATTCAAGAACCATAACTCCTGAACGGTAAAAGTCAAAATCGCCATTATTGAACTTGACCTTCGTATAGTTGTCAGTAATAACATATTAAAATTTTAAAAGCTTTGGTTGAAGGGTTCATGAGTTAATGCACGGACAACATTTGATTGCCGCCCGCCCGCCCGACCGACCGCCCGCCCAACCGCCCGCCGTACATCCCCAAATCAATAACCGACATTTTTGTCACAAAAATCCGGTTAACAAAACTGGTGTTGTAAAATTAGAGATATTTTGTTTAGATATGGATTTAATTATGTTTGGTTAGACCAAAGTGTAGTTTGTAAAGATATTTTTCTATCACAATTAAAAGAAAGAATGCTTGGTGCATTCATTTGTGAAGTAACTGTGTTTTTTGAGAATTCAAATAAATGTCATTTGTATAGATACATGTATAGTACACACGCATTGCAATTTTATTTAGATAGACCTGTAAATTATATATACAAACCATACATTTGTAATAATCGTATATACAAACCATACATTTGCAAATATTGTATATCAGCTCATATATTAAGCAAAGAAACAGGCAGATATCATACCTGTCAACTGACCCGGATTCTGCGGGTGTGACCCGAGATTTTCTCAATTTTGAGGGATCACCCGGAACACCCGCCGGGTCATTGAAATAACCCGGGAATTCCGAAAATGACCCGATTTCACCCGTATTTCTTAGCCTTGAGATTGATTTCATAAGTAATATTCCTTTGAAATACCGGCAAATTCGTAGTTCTTCCATGAACAGGAAGTTCATCTAGCTATGTAAACTGTCAAATGAAGTGACCCATTAAGTACTTGACAGCTTTGGTGTCAAACACACTGTTAATTAACACCAATTACCTTAGCTTTAGGTCGTAAATAAATTGCAATTTTGGTTTACAAACATATTTCAACTAGAGAGTTACTTCCCCTTATTTGTCACCATTCAAAATTATTCCTTATATTAACGTTTTATGGGTGAAAAAGATTAAATCATGAAAATATAAAATTCAAATACATATTGAAAAACAACTTTTCATTATTTTTATACCTTTATACAATTTTTAAAAAAAAATTGAAAATTATTTTTTACATTTATACTTCCTTTAACTGTATTACTATATTTTATACATAGTATAATTTTCATCTTATTTTAATGTATTATGTTTTAAAGCTACTTAGCCAGTTGTCACAAACATTTGAAAATTACAGTTGACAAATAAATTGAAGTATTTCATGATGACAAAAAAGTAAAAAACATATAAAGACTGTGTTACACATATTAATAAAAATCTTTAAAAGTGCAATGAAATAATAATTAATAGGATTTAAAATGACTTAACCAAGTGAACATGCATTGATGTTTTGGTATCTTTGATATACATTATAAGAAAATGTACCATAAATACTGAAATTCAGCTCGAAAAAGTTCAGACGCGTTATGACCTGAGATTTGATTCTTCAATGCAGGTCATGACCTGCATTTTCATCGTCACAGGTTGACAGGTATGAGATATTATAATGTTGATAAAAATAATAGACTATGTACAAATTGTAATACTAGCTCTATTGAAGATGAATACCATTTTATACTTGAATGTAAAAAATATACTAAAATTCGAGAAAATTATATAAAAAAGTAATATTGGAGAAATCCTTCTACATACAAATTTATTCAGTTGTTATCTGTCAGAAATATTAAAGAATTGAATAACTTAGGTATATTTTTAAAATCAGCAGAAAAACTTAGAATTTAATTGCAGTAAATAGTATATTTGTTCTCACTTTATTTAAGTATTATATCATTCTCCGCTCCTATTTCGTATTTCGTATTTTGTATTATGTATTATATTTTCTTTCATGCACACCTTTATATTTATATATATTATATATCTCTTGTAAAATTCTTATATTGGTGTAAAATTGTTTATATGTATCCTATAAGCTGTATTGCTTTCGGAATAAAGTTTTATTATTATCTTTCGCCCCTCTTTTGTAGAAAATCCCTTTTTGAATACTTACATTATAACGTCTGTTTCCTCTCCTCCTGACAGTGACTTGTGCTAGTCTCCAGTCCTGACCCTGTTCTGCTGTCATGGACCAAATTGCTGATCCCAAAACATTGTTAGCCTGTGCATATACATTCAATTTTCCAATGTTAGAACCATGCATGTTGTAATAAAAGCGAAGACATTTGTCTCCCAGTGTAGTGGTCCGTGGTGACATCAGACGAGCCTTCTGGTTGCGTCTTTTTCCAGTGGCCTCAATAAACATGTAATGACCTGGAAAATTTTGAATGTCTCATTTCAGTTATCAAGTAAAAATTAGTTTCACTGATACAGTAAAATAGAAAAAGGATAGATGACTAAATCAACTTTTTATCATTATTTATCATAATGATGTAATTGGATCAGAAAATGTTCTTGTATGCTTAATCTGCATGAACTACATGTATTAGCCATAGATCATTATGCCACAGGGATCTTCATGACTTGTTTTATGTAATGGCATCTTTAAAATATCTTACGCCACCATCAAATGACCCCCACCATCGTTGAATTATCTTCCATGCCGTAGACAGGGTATTTGTCATGGTAAAAGTACCTACCTCGTAAAGTTTTTATCCATGAAGATTCCTGATGCTAGCAACAATCTATCAATCCGAATTTGTCATCTTGTGAATTGTGTGGACAAAAAAATAATAATTATATTACCTTTTGATGTTCCATATGTATGGTCACTAGAGGGACCAGTTCCTGTAGTGGATGTGGTACCAGTTGTTCTAGACCAATCAAAATTGTCGTTTGTAAGCTGTTTGTAACCACACAGTGCATCATCCTCAAAGTTACAGGTGATAGATGTATTCCCTGTGTTACCTGGTGCAGTATCTGAAATAGATAAAATAAAACAGGATCAGGGGTGTTCTTATGGTCCTACAGCCTACAGATACTTATTTTTTTCAAATGGCACATGGTAATGCTTTTCTTAGATGATTATGACATCACAACACTAAATCTGTTGGAGGTAAATTGATCAATATTTAAGTCTTACTATGAGCTCTCTTTTTTTATTTTGTTGGTCATAGCATCTTATGAGTCAAGCCCTTTTGAACTGAGTTTTTCAATTTGTTCTTATCTTGCTTTGTTACAAGGACTTTCAAAGGTCAGTTCCTGATGAAGGTAATTCAGAAAAAGGCATGTCGGACGTATGAAATTATAAAGTCATTTCAGATGGTGCTCTATGATTCATTTAATGGTGAATTTTGAAACAAATAGATGATTAATTCTGCTAAAGTTAGCTCATACTTTGTGGACATCGTATTCCAGGAGTGTACATGACATCATCTATTGCTATGTCACCACGGAATCCACGTCCTTTTACAGCTTCTAAAACAACCTGGAAAAGAATTATAACCACTTACAACATACCGCTGATGGATAAATTAAACACTGAAATGATGGAAAATGTTTATGACAGATGGATTGAAGAAATGTGCAATAACTCTTTTAACTTTAAGAATGGCTTATCAGTAGAAAGAAGCTAACTTTTTTAAATGCACATTAAAGATATGATTGAACATAATTTGAACATTTACAAAAAATTACTTTTTTATTCAGCAATATCTTGCATGCTGTTAACAATTTACTTCATAAGTCCAGCATTCTAGTGAAGGGTCCCTTTATATTTTTAACAAGAAATCCAGGGTTACTCTCTGGTTATCATTATTAAATCATAATATATCAATATGTATTATCTAGCTTGTAGTCATATTTGTCTATTTCCTCACAAAAAAAAATAAAGATTTTTTGTTCTCTATAAATTTTTTACCTTAATGTTGTTTTTGTTCCTAACATTGATTTTTGCCTGAATCCACTTGTTTCCTTGGTTACCATGTTTTGTAAAGACTGGTTTGCCTAAAGTGTTGCCTGACTTGAGGTACACATTTAGATTGTTGACACTGTCTCCATACATGTGGTACCAGAAAGAGAAACATGATGATGGTCTTCTAGGCACTGTAAATTGTAGACTAGATAACTGGGCTTTAGATCCACTGGCTCCTTGGGATGTCTCGAAGTAGATATATTGTCCATCTAAAAATAGAAGTATAAAGTTAAAGCTTTTTTGACATTTCAACATGCTGATGTTTCAAAGCAGATATGCTGTAGGGGGATGAAACATTGAGGATGTGGAATATATGGAGTAAAAAGTGGGATCTGGGAAAAAGAAAGAAAACGATGTTGGAAGTTGGACAAAATACATGATTCTGGAAATTAGACCCCCTGTAACACCCCTAAATAGAGAATTCGTAGACTGACTGCAGAACAAAAATAACTCAATATCATAACTTTAAATTTTAAAGCAATCTTCTTTAAGTTTAAATGTGTAAAAGAGATTTCATATTGGTAATTTATATATAACTAGTTTTTAGAAAAGAAATTTTAAGGACAGTAATCTACAATTATGTTTTCTACTATAAAGCATCTTACTTCCAGAGGTATGATCGCTTGTAGGACCTGTGTTTGTTGTAGTAGTTGATCCTCTCTTCAATTTCCAGTCCGAATTGTCATTGCTTAGTTGTGTCCAGGAACATAAGTTAGTGTCAAAAGTACAGTTGAGATTCTGTCCTTGGGCAGCTGCAAAACAAAAGAGTACATGTTCAACAAATCATTAAATGAGTTTAATTATGCAGATTCGTGAATGCTGTATACAGTCCAAATAATCAAAGTATGATATAGGGTTTTAAATAAAGTCAAGTGATTGATTGCTTAATTGTATGTTTTACATTTTGTAATTGATAACTGATCAGGTTGACACACTTTTTTTCTTATCAAGCCTCTCAATACAGATGAAAAGGTAAGCTAAATTGCATATCATGTTACATATTTTTCATATGCATCTGCCTGTAGTCTTTCCTTGCAAGTAAATGAAGTAAATGTAAATGCAATGATTGTTACAGATTTTCACTAGAAATATTTGATAATTTGCTATTGTGACATATGTAGAAAACCTGCATTCAGGTGACATTTACCACAACTTACTTTTTTATACCAACAAAGTTGGTTTGATACAGTACACCTACATGTAACTTGAACCATGTGACAAATGAGGGGGATATGACCTTTATCGGGACTCTGAGATCAGGTGATTTTAATCTCAAGATTTCGGAATTGACCCTTATGGGATCTGGGAATTATTTTTTTGAATTTTGGGATGTCAGGATTTAAATTTATTTAAATTCGAGACCTCGGGATTTCATGTTTTTAAGCCCGGGATTTCGGGATCAGTTTATTTTGAAGAAAAGAAAGATCTTATGGTGGAAATCAGCAAAAACTTTTCAAAAATTTTATAATAAAACAATTATTACTGACAATGAAAGTAATTTTGCTCATAAGATTTTACCATCAAGTAGCTAAATGTAAAATATTGTGTTTTATGATATATGTTATGATCATGATGCATTAATGTACAAATGTATATATGTTTATTAAAAGATATATTACTTGAAATATTTGGTAATAACATGGCCTAAAGAAGGTTTTTCCAACAATTCAACGTGGATTAATGATCTAGTTGTGCTCTAAAATCTCATGGGAAATCGTCTATATCACCAGTTTAATAAAATGTTTCAATTAATTGAGACATTTGAAGATTAATTATAATTTTATTAAACTGGTGATATAGATTTCACATGCCCACCACTTGGGAATTTCTTGTGAAATTGTACCCACCCTAAAATACAACTAGATCCTCAAGCTCTGGAGTATGACCTTAGACAGTGCCACCTGGCTGTCCTCTCATGTGAAATCTATATCACCAGTTTAATAAAATTATAATTAATCTTCAAATGTTTCGATTAATTGAAACATTTGAATCAATCAGACTGCGGTTGGGATGCAGAGCAAAATTTATTTCAATCTGATTTATACAATTTGACTTAAATGAAACAAACTTTATCTGATGATATAATATTTTTAATTGAAATTGTCTAAATTTGTTAAGTCATCGGATTGTAGTTATAAAGTTAATCTTGAACTTGTCAATTTTAATCTTTTTTGTCCTTTCAGAAAACTAAAATATAACAAGAACGATTTTATTTATGTTACATTGCCAATATGACGAAAACACCGGACAAACAGACATTGGGGACTCTACTTTAGATATCAAGTTGCAAGTTTGATGCATTTTCAGGATGTTACTTTGATATTTTCATATGTACATATTAAATTGTTGGATTTTTGTGCATAAATTATGATCGAGTCTTACAAAATGTATAACATTTGTTCTTGCAATTTCCCGCAAAATTATCTCCCTTCAAAATTATACATATTTTTAGCATACTACCAGTTATGGTAACTATCTTGTTCCGACCAGTATATTTGCTCTTACTGCTTACCATGCTTAATGCTATGTCCTTAAGAAGAAGCATACACAGGCACTTGTTTCTGTCAACATGGGGTTTAATATCCATACATTTACGAAAAAAAAATTTGTACGGGTATGGATAGTAAACCCCATATTGACAGAAACAAGTGCCTGTGGGTACATACTTCTACAAGTACAAGACCATGTTTTGAGCGATACTGTAGATAAAACTTTTAACTGTGTTCAAATCAAATCAAAGTTTTATGTATTGTCAATACATAGTAAACGAAGTATCATCATATGTAACACAGTGAGCTTTTAAAATCGACATATTATATCTGTATCTGTATCTGTAGTGGTACGTGTAGAATCCTGTTTAGGCTTTTATACACGGTGGAGAAGAGCGCCGATGTTATGGGCGGTGTTCTTGTAGAGCGGTCTTAAATGCCTCTACAGAACCTGCATGCACAACTTTATCTGGTAGTTGGTTCCAGTAAATAGTTGTTTCCACAAAAAATGAATGTTTGTACTGTGGTTTGTTGCTATTTGGTACTTTAAGTCCTTTGGTGTTATTGATAACTTGACGTTCGATGATATTGTCAGTTTCACAGTTTGAATAAGTTTTGGCTTTTATTGTTCGTTTCGGTCTTGCTGGCATGACAAAATTGTCGGCTGGTAGAGCCGGCACCAGACCCTCAACCACCTTGTAAATCAGGATAAGACGGAGCCTAAAGCTCATAAAAAGCTATGTTAATTTAATATTCTGCGAGTTTTGCAGATGTACATTTAAATTGTTGGATTTTTCCTGCATAACCTATGTCCCCATAATAGTAGTCTTGCAAAATGTAAATGTATTTGTTTTTGCAATTTCCCGCAAAATTACCTCCCTTCAAAATTAAATTTGAGCACAACATCGTTTATGGAAACTAGCTTGTTCCGGTATGTAATTTATTTTCATAAATGATTATCACTATGATAACTTGACTGTGATGTTATAAACAGATAAAAAGTGACTTTTTAATATGTACTTTTGCAAAGTACTAAGAGTGTGTGCATAAAATACGAATTTGTAAAAGAAAAGAAAATTAAAAATGTAGAGCATTCATTTGTAGGCAATGAAATCATATCAAAAAGTAAAATCACATAACTACTGAACTCCGAGGAAATCAAAACAGAAAGTCCATAATTAAACAGTTTAAACATAAGCTCAAAAACATCAAACGAATGGATAACAACTGTCATATTCCTGACTTGGTACGCGGGCATTTTCGTATATTGAACGGCAACACACCGCCGTGACAGTTGAAATTAATCAATGTATATTCAGAGACATGTATACTATTTATATGTCTCTGGTATATTGTATAAAAAAAAATGTAAAAAATCTTATTGCATACAAATTCGATTATACATCATACAATCTACCAAAATCAATCACATAGCTTCAAAATCAGTAAAAAATCAATGAATCAAGTTCAGTAAATTTACTTTTGAAATAATAGTCAGTTCTTTCAGGAACATACATATTGACTTATATACTTTGAATGGAACATCGGTATAAAACAATTAAATTAGTTTTTTTTTTACTGGCAAAATAGACTTCAACTTCCCTAGAGTCGGCAAAATAGCACATTTTCTCCCCGACAAAACAATCACTGCCTGTTTAACTTGAAATATAAACCACCCGAGTCCCTAGTCACGATTTTTGAACTTACAAAGTAAAATAAATGGAAAGGCAATTCAAAATGTAGACCCAGAACCCATTATTATTCTTCTCGTTGATTACAATGCATATTTTGTAAAAGTCGAATAGGATGAGAACAAAATTGCAGCAGTACAAGTATGAAATAATTAACTGCTTATATAGACACTTATTCTTAGAATATGATTGCCCAGAGATAACCCTTTATTTCTATATATATATGTATAACAAGTCAAAATTTAAAAGGGTACAACATCACCATTAAATAACTATAAAATGAACAAATATTAGATATTTCGGATAACAGATATGAATCTTCAATAATAACACGATGTCAAATGAATCATTTCAAAATATTCAAACTGAGAAACTTTTTCTAAATCTCGAAATTTATATAATTTAAGCGAACACCACAGACGCTAATACAATTTTAAAATTTCCAAGCACGGCGCAAAGATTACAAAGATGTGCCAAATGAAAATAGTTATTTTCGATGTGAACTGGCACAACTCTAAATTTCCAAAGGTTGTGACAGTTTAGATGTTATAACTGCATTGAGGGCAGTCCTCAAACAAAAAAAACAAAAATGTCCTAACCTATCCAAGTTTGTATAAAATTTCAAATTTGACAACGGTAGGGCAATTGCAACAGGAACTACATATTTAAGCCTCCCAAACGAATAGCAGTCTAATAATGATTAGAAAAATAAGTTTGATCTAATGAGGTAAAATAATTGAACGTGGCTACGTACCGTCAGAGACATATAATACAATTGTATTATATGTCTCTGGTACCGTTATATATCCATCCCGAATGAATGAAACCCTGTAATTTAAACTGGTATTTTAAAAAGAATTTCGAACTGTAAAGCCAGTACTAAAGCCGGAGTTACTGGAAACAAGTTATGACAGGAAAATGAGGGACTTATTCTATGTTTTTTCATTTATGCCCCCTGGGGAAACTGTCCGTAACTTTCTTATCCAAAATCGTTATATATTATATTTTGTAGTGTACAGAATCATATTACATGATCCATCGCCCTGTAAGATTGATCGTTGACTTTTTATTCACTCATTTTTTATATATATATATATATATATATATATATATATATATATATATATATATATATATATATATATATATATATATCAGGAGCGGATCCAGCCATTTTAAAAGGGGGTTCCTCACCCAGGACAAAAGGGGGGTTCCAACTACATGTCCCCCATTCAAATGCATTGATCGTCCCAAAAAAGGGGGTTCCAACCACGACTCCCCCACCCGCCGCCCTTGGATGCGCCACGGTATATGCAGCTGACCACTAAAAAGTAAATAATAAACTTCGAGTTCAATGCTGAATGTTTGCAGCTACTGAAAACAAGTGTCAACTGAGTATTTTACTTTCTGTTTTAAAACCATGCCGTCCTATCCTCTAATATCGGTGGCTGCGCATCATAGCAGATTTCATAAACAGCACACGCATACACCATTATAGGAAATGTAACAAATTGTTCTCTTCTGATATTTATTACGCTGAAACTTAAGAAATCTTTTTTGTTTGATTATTATGTAATTTCTTGTCTGAGCATGACAAATGAAATAATGATGGAAAACTGTATAATCTCCACAGCTTACTTTGTTTTCATGGAAATGGTGCATATCATGGTGTCTTTACATAAACAAATCTTATCTTACTCATTTAAAATTCATTAAAACGCATATATAAATGCACCATAAGCCTATGTGTCTGGCTAAAGATAAATTGTATATTCTTATATAATGTTTGTTATAATTTAGGCTGCACTTAAATATTGAAATATTCATTCATTCGTTTATAATTATATTGGTTGATTTCGACGAGAAATTCTGATTACTTTACTGGGAAACAGATGTAAAATAACTCCCTAGTCAGCATGCTTACTTCACAAACTTTTCTAATATCTCTAGACAAGCATAAGTTTAAGCTAATATTTAAGAAAATTTACAATTTATTAATTGAATAGTTTGTTTTTGTTCTCTTTCTCTTTATAACTAACACACACATGAATGCTTGGGTTTTGCTACTTTTTTTCATAAGAAGAAAAAAGACAGTGGAAACCGTTGAAGAGCTAGACTTTATGTAAAAAAAAATCTTGGATAAATTGCATTCTATTTAATTAAATGCAAAATACAGATTGTTTGTCAAAAGTTTTTATTCAACTATTTGCCGCTTTATTCGTTAGTCAGTTTTATTCTTTACAAATACATTCTTAAGTATGTAGAACTATGTTTTTATTGACTCAAATGGGATAAAAAAAAATATTGGTGCAATTGGTGTCGGGTGAAAGGTTTATGCAACCAAAAATTACTCCCATTATGGAGTTCAAAGTATTCTTTACTTACCCGGAAATCCGACTGCCACAATGGACAATAAAACACAAAAGTATAAATTCATATGGTATTAAACAAATTCCAATAATTCATTTAAAATTAGTTTTCCTCTTTTAAAATAATACTGAACTCAGCACAGCAAGTGGCTGAGTAAAAGTGAAGTAATAGATAACAACACGATGGTTTTAATGAAGTATCTACCCGATATATACAGGTACGTCTTTGGACGGCCAAAGGTTCTGATAATAGAGATACTACACTGTTAATTCAGTACATTTACATATATTTATGTAAATAATTATATAAATATTATCATTTTCTTACTTAATACGGAGAATACTCACCAAAATTGGACTTATCTTTACAGAAGTTGTGTAGAAACAAAATTGAATTATTTTTAGTGTGTGTCGCCCCCGGCAAGATAATTTATCTTTTTTTTAGCAAAAAATATTTTATTGAATTATTTATTCCTTAACTTGATATATAAACATAGTATACGACAATAATTTGGATACTAGACTGTTAGTTCAGTACATTTACATATATTTATGTAAATAATATATAAATATTATCATTTTTCTCACCAACATTGGACTCATCTTTACAGAAATTTTGTAAAACAAAATTATATTAATGTTATCTATTTTCAATATGATAAGCACATGCATAATGCAGCTCTGCATCAACCGTTTGGATCATTTGCACAACTATTACTTCACATTTTCCACAAAACATTAAGCAAACCGGAGGCATAGAGTGAAAAGGAAGAGAACACACTTCCGACAACTTAAAAAAAAAAAACTCAAACCAAACACAGTGCTTCAATTGCAAAACAGTGCAATTAAGTGTCGAAGTGCCCCCCCCCCCCCTTTCCTTTTGAGAGCTTAACGTCCAGTAGCAAATATTTTATGAAAATTAACCGTTGTGAATAAGTCAAATGGGGGATTACTAGGATCTAGGACGGCAAATTTGGACTGCCACTAAAAAGTAGAGTATGTTAGTCATTTTGGTTATGGCTACCTTTTGAATTGTAAGATATTGGGATATAGACCCCTCAAAGAGTCGATTCAAGGGATTCATTAACATGCAAACTGCACGACCTTCTAATGACATGAGAAATCGAATCCGTATATAGATCCTGCACAGACAAGAAGACATTTTCTCAAAATGAGTTTTCAAGTCTACCGGAGGGGAAAAGTCCAAGCAGCCAAATTCAAAAAAACTCAACTGTTGAACAGAAAAATCAAAACCACTATACATTTAATCTTTTAGAGAAGTAACAAAATTAAGTTATACTATTTGAAATTTATCACGACTTTTGTACTCGTACTTTTGTGATCTGCACTGGGTACAGCGTGAAGATAAAACAACAATCAATCAAATGAAATTATGTGGTATCTTGTAAAGACATGAGCGAACCAATACGAACTTTTTACTGAGTTATGTCGATAAGGATATAAAAAGGATAGATAAACTCCTATCCTCGCAAGCAAAACTTTTTTTAAAACATTCATTCATGAACAGGATCTGATTTAGTGTTGGTAATGGGTATCAGTGTAAGCAATACAAAGTCTTTAAATGTCCTGCGACCTTAGATTAAACTAGGGTATGCTGTATTAATTTTGTTTCTCAATTTCTGTAAATTGGATATCGTATCAATCTAATTTATCATATTATCATTATATACATGTATATGAAACTGCTGTATAACATTTGAGTAATTTATCTTATTTGTTTAATTTCTTTGTAATTAGGCCAGGTAATTGTATGTACTATGCACAATATAGATTTCACCAGGTATCGTACAGGTACTTGGATATTATCTATAACTACCCGTGTTGTAAACTAGAACACCATAATGGTTGACTTTTGTATGGCCGACATCAGGCAAATCAAGACAATGCTCATGAAAACATTTGATACACTGCTTGATTGCTTTATGTTAGAGGCGTAAGGATAGACTGAATAGGGAGAGGGGTTATACGTCTCAAAATTATTTATCAACATTTCAATGATTGAAATGCAGTGGAAAAACTAGTGACGAAATTTATAGACCTTGCAAATGAGAGTCTTCAAAGTTTGGCACGTTCTCCGCATAGACACAATTGATTAAAAATTTTCAAGGAAACGTTCTGATAGATAATAATAAAAAGATAAAACATTGAATAAATAATCTGTAAAGACTGTATTGAATCATTAATCAACATTGATCTTCCTTGTGGTCTTCAAGTAATAAGTACAAATCAACAAATTGTATCATATCTAAATCAAACATGTGCAAATAAAATGACATATTAACAAAGTTACAAGGGTCTTGCACAATTGTATCGCAAATCCTATATAGCGTTTCATATTTTAAATCCAGTGCAGAAGAACTTTTCAAAAAGAAAGACTCGAATTAAATCATTACTATAATTATTATTACATTTATCAGCATAATTACATATCTCAAGTAAACATCTAGTAATCCTGGCTTAAATAAACAGTCTCCTGATATTTGATTCTATATTCCTAAACATGTATTCAATTGAAACGGGCCAAGAATAATTTTTCACCAATATTTTCAAAGTTTTCTTCAGTCGTTTATCACAATCTCACCTATCATGACACATATCTCCTAAAATGCAACAATATTAAACGATTGGTGAATATAAGCTTTGGGGACGAGATCAAGTTTAATGTAGGATAATTCACATTTTTTTCACTGACCCCCTCTCTTAACTTAATTTGGGAAAATTAATTCACCAATATGGGTATATTGGAAATTTACCATGAAATATACGTTTTGAAGCTAACTGCAAAATAAAAATACAAAATTTTAAAACTGATACAAAATCCATATAATGATAATAAAAAATAAACTTGAAATCAAGGATACAAAGAGAATTAAAATATTATAAATTTATGCTGAGCAGGCATTTCGAAAGACTGGAGAGCCAAATTTCTCATATTGAAAAAAAGCTTATGTTTATCACTGCATATGCTGTTAAAATTTGTTGAAAAGCTGCAACTCTATCTAGTCACTGTAAAATGCTACAATGTTTATATATAAGCAGCACATAATCAGTAACAAGAAAGGCTGTTAACTTGTAAATTTTTAGACTGTAGTAATTTTAGAAGTTAAAATGTTATCATTTTTCTAAAGATAATAGAAACTACATGAGAGAAAAGAGAAAACTACACTTACATTAGACCAGTACATCAAGCTCTATCAAAACTAACATTTTCTCACATTTTCAGTCCCTCTCAATATAATTCATCCTCACAAGTCTAGCCTCTTTATATACCACTCACTTTATTTACCTTGACCCTCTCAATTTGTCTTAATTCCCCCTTTCTTTATTGCTGTCAAATCCATACCAACCTCATCCTATGTTAGCCTACTCTTTGTGTTCGATACCCTATATGTTAAAGGAGTAGGTCAGGTAAGGGCCGGTTTTGGCCTCAAATTTTAAGTTCATCTGGCGAAAGATTTTGGACACTTTTTAAACACTTAAATGTCTATTTCAATTGATTCAATTATATTTTGTGAAATATTTTAACTGATTCAGTCATTAAAAAAAGCTCCGATTCAAGCTTTATTACGAAAAATCTATCAAATATGCCAAAAACTGTCACTTTTCATATGGTTCTCATCAAAAAATGAAAGTGGCTGCATCCGCGTTCATCCTCGACCTTTATATATGTTATGTATTATCATTAAACACAACTTACATTTCAATATCAAGAATGAACGCGAATGCGGCCACTTTCATTTAAGACGGAAACCGTCTAAAATTTAACTAAAATGTTGAAATTGTGAAGATTTCAGTAATTTAGCATGATGTAATTATGCAAGTACCCGATAGATGTGCATTGTATTGTCAAAAACAGTCCATATTTATGTAGTAGAGGCACTATACCTTCCAAAAAATAACTGAAAGTTTTCATTTAAACAATTTTGTAAAACTGCTATATTTTTGGGCTGAAAAGGGGTCTTACTGAACCTACTCCTTTGCAAGTCAATAAAAAGATTTTAAATCAAGAAGTACCAGGCATGGAAGAAATGAAATTTCAATTCATAAAAGATAAAAACAAATCAAGTTGAGATGAAATATGGGATAATTTTAAGTATTTAGCCAATTTTGAATTGTAGTTTTTATTTTTGATATGAAATGGTTAACATATATTTTTTCTTGAAATCTAAGGTAACAGCCAAAGTTACAATAAGCCAAAATGTGTGATGTAATTTTCGAAAAGGAAATTATCATTGGATAACCATTATGTAGCCAAAATTTGTATTTAACTGAAGGGTGTTAATAATTTCTTAAAACAATAAAAAAAAATGCAAAAGTAAAAAGTAAAAAGTCCAAAAGTAAAATATACCAAAAGTTTAAAAATGCCAAATGATAATAAAGTACCTGTCTGTTTGTACTAGCCAGCTGGCTTGTGGGTTATCTGCACTTTAAGGTGCTAGTTCACCAAGACAAATGCCCACAGTAAGACACCTGTCTATTACTTTCGGAGTACCAGTTTTAAAGTCTCTGATTTGACATCGACATGCCTTATACAGCTAAAAAAAAACAGTAAAAACATCCCCCCTTTAAAATTTGATAAAAACAGTAAAACACCCCCAGTTAAAATTTGATCAAAAACAGTAAAAACTTCCCCGTTAAAATGTGATAAAAACAGTAAAACAACCAGAGTTAAAATTTGATAAAAAAACAGTAAAAACTTCCCCGTTAAAATGCGATAAAAATAGTAAAAACATCCCCCTTTAAAATGAGATAAAAACAGTAAAAACATCCCCCTTTAAAATGTGATAAAAACAGTTAAAACTTCTCCATAAAAAAATGATAAAAACAGTAAAACATCCCCTTTAAATTTGATAAAAACAGTAAAAACATCCCCTTTAAAATTTGATAAAAACAGTAAAACTTCCCCGTTAAAAGTTGATAAAAACAGTAAAATATCCCCCTTTAAAATTTGATAAAAACAGTAAAACATCCCCCGTTAAAATTTGATAAAAACAGTAAAACGTCTCCGGTTAAAATTAGATAAAAACAGTAAAAACATCACCATTAAAATGTGACAAAAACCATAAAAACTTCCCCATTAAATTTTGATAAAAACAGTAAAAACATCCCCCTTTAAAATTTGATAAAAACAGTAAAACATCCCCCTTTAAAATTTGATAAAAACAGTAAAACATCCCCAGTAAAAATGCGATAAAAACATTAATAACATCTACCATTAAAATTTGATAAAAACAGTAAAACATCCCCAGTAAAAATGCGATAAAAACATTAATAACATCTACCATTAAAATTTGATAAAAACAGTAAAACATCCCCAGTTAAAATTTGATAAAAACAGTAAAAACCTCCCCGTTAAAATGTGATAAAAACAGTAAAAACATTCCTAGTTAAAATTAGATAAAAACAGTAAAAACATCCCCATTAAAATGTGATAAAAACAGTAAAAACATCCCCCTTCCAAATTTGATAAAAACAGTAAAAACTTCCCCATTAAATTTTGATAAAAGCAGTAAAAACATCCCCCTTTAAAATTTGATAAAAACAGTAAAACATTCCCCTCTAAAATGTGATAAAAACAGATAAAAAATCCCCTTTTAAAATTTTGTAAAAACAGTAAAAACCTCCCCGTTAAAATGCGATAAAAACAGTAAAAACATCCCCAGTTAAAATTAGATAAAAACAGTAAAAATATCCCCTGTTAAAATTTGACAAAAAAAAAAAACAACAAATAAAATACCCCTGGATTTTTAAAAGCATGTTGCAGAGCTCCACATGCTGACTGAGCCACTTCACTCTGTCTTTACCAAATAGCGGATTCTTGGTACTGGGGATAAAATATCCCCAAAAGGTTTTTGACCGAGCCTCCTCACTTTCAACCAGACTGAGCCTCCTCACTCTCAGTTTGTACCAGTAAACTTGGATACTTGGTACGTATGGTAGGGGACGTTGCGATACCTAGAGCAGAGGTATAGAATCTGTGAACCCTAAACACAGAGTGCGGCTTAACTTCCCATATGTTGTTTGTCAGTCACTGAACAAAATAAAATGTAGATACATATAATTAAGAACCTCCTGCAATAATAACATAATACCTCGAGTTTCATGTTGTAAGAAGTGAAATATTTTTTGGTATAAAAGTTCTATAATAGATTGATCAATTAAGTAGTCTAGGTTTTGATTTTCACGAGGGGTTTAAGATGAACACAGTGTGACAGTAACTCAACAATAGAGAAAAAACACGTCAAATAACTGCCAATAAATGATTGTAGCTAATAGTATCCAATGGTATTTGAATGTTACTTTGATCGATATTTTTATTTGATTTCAATTTTCGTGGCTTTCATGGATACAGGTGAACCGTGAAATTAAACGATCAACTAATAACAACTTATTTATAGGCTTATATAGAGTTTTCGGCAAAATCACAAAATTAAATATCCGTGAACATGTAACTTTTCGTTAATTCATGAAAAATGGTACCCACAAAAATAAATGAATTCACAGTATATGGTGATCTTTCTTTTGTATTGAAATCCATGTTTAGCTATAATTTATTTATTTTCTTTGATCTTAGGACTTTAGGGATAGTTGTCTCATTGGCAATCCTACTTTATCTCCTTATTTTCATATGGCTGAGAGTTAACTGTAGTTTTCTATGTTGATAACCCATCGAGTTTCTCTTTCAGGATTACAAATAATCTTGCAAAAGGCGTATTGTGTGGAATTTCTTGAATCACGTCTATAAAGAATTTGGTATAAAAGAATAAATTCTGTAAAAGTCATGAAAAAAGAAAGAACTGTTTTTTTTTTTTTAATCTTTTCTGCTGTTTAAAAAAAAATGAAGGTAAAAAACATATTTATATAAATCATTTAATGAACAAATACTCTTCATTTCACACACAGAACTGTCTTCAAATACATGCAGGCTATTGTCACATTCAATTCTTTGCCTTCTGAGTCTCCACATGAAAAATGCCACATTTAAGTCATACAAATGATAGTCAGGTAACATCCACATAGTCTACGTCTTTGAAATACCAATTGAAGATTGGTTATTTTTTAATGAGTGTTAATGCTTCACTTCTAATACCAATACAATTAACTTAAAGACGAAGTCTTGACCACTGTGATTCCTCTCCAAATAAAGTAGATTATTCTGAACTTCTTAACATACTGAAAAGAAAGAAAAAAAACATTTCTAATCCTAAAGTGTGCTGTTTATTAGACGAAACATTCATATGAAAGATTAGAATGACAATTTAAATTGGTAAATGAACTTGACCTATAATTGTTAACTTCTATGTCATTTCGTCTGTGGTGGCGATTTTCCCCTTAAGTAGTTGTACCACATCTTCTTATTTTTATGTGAAACTTTTAAATATAAAAGTGGAATAAAGGGGTTTGCGGGGGGGGGGGGGGGTGCATATAGTGAACATGTTCGTACATTAACATATGAACGAACAAGAATGTGTCCACGGTACACGGATGCCCCACTCGCACTATCATTTTTTTGTGTTCAGTGGACCGTGAAATTGGGGTCAAAAATCTAATTTGGCATTAAAATTAGAAAGATCATATCATAATGAACAGGTGTACTAAGTTTGAAGTTGATTGGACTTCAACTTCATCAAAATCTACCTTGACCAAAAACTTTAACCTGAAACGGGACGAAATAACGGACGGACGAACGGACGAACGGACAAACGGACGTACAGACCAGAAAAACATAATGCCCTTCTACTATCGTAGGTGGGGCATAAGTGGGGCATAAAAATAAGAGTAAATATACTGAGATGTCTCGCCTTTTTTACTTATCGTAAAATTGATGTTTAAAGTCTATATTATTATGGTTTTATATCAAGTATCACATAAACTTATCATTGTTTTATATATGAAAACGAAGTCATGGCGTAATGAGATATGCCACACAGACAACTTACAATCATTCCTATCACTAATAGCACCTGATTAACATCTAAGTATTTAGCCTTAAAATCTTGACATTTACCAATGAACCATAAAAATGAGGTCAAGGTCATATCAACCCTGCAAGACAGACAAAAAACTCACAATCATGATACATCAAATATAATCATGATTATTGACTTATTGCTAATAGTATTTAAGAAACAGAGCAAGCCACAAATCTCAACATTGTCCAATGAACCATGAAATTTAGTGGATTTTGAGGGGTACATGTGAACCACAAATTTAAAATTTAACAAGAGTACAGACGCTGAAATGGCTCGCCTTCTTTACTTATCATTGATATTATGTTGATGGTCCTAAATATAAAGCTTTATAACAACTGTCACATAAACTTAACATTAACCTAGAAAACTAAACATTGACCAATGAACCATGAAAATGAGGTCAAGGTCAGATAAACCATGCCAGACAGGCATGTACAGCGAACAATTCTTCCATACAACAAATATAGTTGACCTATTGCTTATAATTTAAGAAAAACAGACCAAAACACAATAACTTAACACTGAGCAATGAACCTTGAAAATGGGGTAACGGTCAAATATAACCTGGGCAACAGACATATACATAATAAAATATTTCCATACACCAAATATAGTTGACCTATTGCATATAGTATTAGAAAAAAGACCAAAACTATAAAACTTAACTTTAACCACTGAACCATGAAAATGAGGTCAAGGTCAGATGACACCTGCCTGTTGGACATGTACACCTTACAGTCCTTCCATACACCGAATATACTATACCTATTGCTTATAGTATCTGAGATATGGACTTGACCACCAAAACTTAACCTTGTTCACTGATCCGTGAAATGAGGTCAAGTTAAAACAGTCTGACACGCATGAGGACCTTTCAAGGTACGCACATACCAAATATAGTTATCCTATTACTTAAAATGAGAGAGAATTTAACTTATAAAAAATCTCAACTTTTTTTCAAATAGTCACTTAACCATGAAAATAGGGTCAAGGACATTGGACATGTGACTGACGGAAACTTCGTAGTATGATGCATCCATATACAAAGTATGAAGCATCCAGGTCTTCCACTTCTAAAATACGAAGCTTTTAAGAAGTTAGCTCACGCCACCGTAGCCGCCGCCGCCGGGTTACTATAATTACTATTATCGGACCACAGATGAATTATCACGTTGTGATTGGTTAAATGCCGTCACGTAGTGACCCCCTATGAGACCGTATGGGGTTAGTAAGTTTCATATGGGGTTCATGACGCGTTAATGGCGACGTCATCTATTAATGTTGTTGTGTTTCATTGTTTATTTTTCAACAAAACGCCGCAGAAAAAGTCCAGAGTCCGATAAATTCTTTATACGGTTAACTACTGACCCCCTACGGATCCATAGAGGGTGAATAAAATTCATAGGGGACTCGGCCTCCGGCCTCACCCCCTATGGATTTTACTAACCCTCTATGGATCCGTACGGGGTCAGTAGCGAACCATATAACTTATATCCCTATGTCCAGCTTTCTACGACAAAAGTCGCAGGCTCGACAAAAACTAAATACAATTTTCATCTGCTTGTATGCAGAATTTTGCAAAAGCCACAAACTCAAATATCAACAACAATGGAAATTTTTGACAGTTTTTCAAGTGAGTGTTGAAATCTTCATAATCACAGATTGTACAAAAAAGCTATGCCAAAATGTTTTTTTTTTTTAGTAAAATACAAATTGAGTGGACAATG
Organism: Mytilus galloprovincialis; assembly: GCA_037788925.1. NCBI lineage: Eukaryota > Metazoa > Mollusca > Bivalvia > Mytilida > Mytilidae > Mytilus > Mytilus galloprovincialis. The sequence continues at coordinate 23,533,023 of CM075341.1, forward strand.
ATGGAGTGGGGTCAAACTATTGACCCTACAAACTTCTGAGTATAAGAGTATCAGGAAAAACAAGAAATTAATAGATATTAGTCCAAAGATAGAATATTGAAAATGACCAAAAACTTTATTCATTGGAGAAACTCCTGAAATTCAAATGGCTATATATTATTTATAAAAAATTGTAAACCATAATGCCAAAGAAATATAAAACCTTGGTATATCTATGTGTCTCTGATAATGCAAACAATCCAAAGATGATAAATTTAGGCTGAGATGTAGTCTAGACTGAGTTACATAATCTCCCTGGCGACAAGAAATGCCAATTGTAGAGCAGACTATACATGGTATGATCGGTTTGGCTTATTGTTGAAAACTATATAGTCGCTAAAATCGGCAATATTTGGACTCTCGTGGATAATTCAATAAATTCTCTCATTGGGAAGTATAGTACCACATCTTTTATTTTTTTATTTATGACTAAAATTGATAAGTCTCTGACCTGTAAACTTTGATTTAAACTACTGTGATGAATGACCTCTTTTATTTCAATATTAAAATTCATAACTGCCTCTCCTTATGTCAATCATTGGCTATCTTCATATTTCTTTCTATGCATTTAACCATGAAGATTCTTCATTTGCTATTTAAAATGTCCTGCAAAACATCAAAACATGAATTAGTTTTAACAAATAGGCACAATTTTGAAAATATTAAACAAAACTAGGTAGTTTTGGTAGTATGATAAAAATAAACACCTCAGGAAAAAAGTTTTTTGAATGAAAATTGACCCTACAACAGAAACAGGGAGCCTGTTTCCCTAACCTGGGTCCATGTGCAAACTTGTCATATAAGTTATTCTGATTTTGGTAAATTTAGACTTAATTGTAAATCTTGTCTTGCCGAATTTTGCTATATAAAGTGCCGGGCTATTTATCTATATAGTTGAATGTGATTATTATTTATTTTTTTGCAGAAAAAAAAATATGATAAAAAAATCGTCATACTTCCAAGAAGGAGTAGTTTGCAAAGTTTGACTTATTTGTAGATATCGGCTTGTTGATCATTTTTGCAATTTGAAGTTTCTATCTATCTATATTATTTCTCAAGATATAAATAGGCATAAATGAGAAAAAAAATCATATCAGGGCAATTACTGGACATTAAGAAGTCCTCTGACAGATTTAATGAAACCTACCATGTATTAGGCACAAAGGTCCTGTACACATCACTGGCAGGGATCTACGCTAGTACGGTACAACATCATGTATCCAAAAGTGGAATTGTATGGTTCAATATCTGTAATTAAAACATAATGATTTTAAACTGTTGTGGTGAACATGTCTTTTTTATTAGTTTATCCTGTTTTTTTTACATGAATTGACATGCTGCCTATTTTGTTGCCAAGTTGCTCATCCTGTCATTTGTTTCTACTCAAAACTCCTGTCCTGTCTTTTTTTCAAATATCATTATCTGACTAAACCTATTAACATATAATTTATATATGCTTGTGTGTTTCATAATCATATAATAGTCTTTCATATTCACCCTTTTGTTGAAAAATTATTCATTTTTCCCATTCATACAAAATATTCTGTATCATACAATCATTTATCAGTATATAAGAAGGAATGTTATTAATTAGAGAAAACTGACCTTATTAGATAAAATCAAAAATGTCCACCAAATATGAATAAAAAACTGTATAAAGGAACAACACAGCTCCATTCAATTCAAAATATATGTCTGACAAAACAAAAGATTTTCCCTCCTAAAAAGACACATGACTTAATGAACCAATTATCATAGGGCAGATAGAGTTTTCATAGCACAAACTAGTTATTATATATAAACCTAGAGAGTAAACAAATACCCAATGGATCAAACCTCACATGGAAATTTTTTTGTACAATAAATATAACCAAAGATGCATGACTTGAAACTACTCATTGAATACTTAGGATTAAAGCATTAGATATAAATTATAAAAATATCAATTAAATATAATACAAAAAACAACAGTATCCAAATTAATTAACTAGTTACTTGTTTGACTAACATTCAGTGGCAATAACATATAAATGGAGTACTTCCAAGTTAAAAAAAAATGCTTTTGAATATTCAGTGAAAACAAATAAAATTGTTCGAATAAAAAAAATAATAGATACTAGTAGTGGAAATTGTGAGTTCGCAGCCTTCGTGTTATCAAACAGTGCTAAAGCAGAAAGAATTATGAAAAAGACTTCTATCGTACAACCAAAAACAGCCGAGGTGAACATTAACAATATAATGAGAAAATTTGAAGGAAATTAAAAAAAAACACCTTTCAACTATCCCAATGTATTGTCCGAAACACTCGTTCTTGCTCTTTGTATATTAAAATGTCTTAAAAAGACTCGCTTTTCAGCAGTAATTTATCAATTAAACCAGGTTTTTGGAGTTATGCTCTTGTTTATTTCTAATCAATATGATTAAAATTGAGACAATTTTTTTAAAAGATTTTCTGAAAATCAAGGGGTTCGAAGGCTGAAAGAAATAGATTATAGGTAACATTCAAATATGACCGCTGGTATCAGATAAAGCCTTTACTAAGTAAGTTGTATAACTGATTGTAGAGACACTTATCTCCTGTGATAACTCAAGGGTGTTATATAACAGATTTATAATATTAGGCTAATACATGGTCTTGTCATATGTCTTATAACCATTAAAATTTTACTAATATTTGAATATTTTAATATGAACAGCAATGATTATCATTTAACCGCTCTGAACTAAATCTTTTATGAACAGATTAAACACTCTTCATCTCGGATCAACATACAGATGTTTAAAGCATAAAATCCCAACTGTGACAATTAACTTCTAGTTTTCTGAAAACTCAACCTTCCTCTTTTATCTCAAACAGTGTTATAACCCTAAAGATACAGAGGACAACCCACTATATAACAGTGTATTATAAAGGCACTCAAATTAACGAAAGTCGGTGTCGCAGACTACAAAACCATATACAAACAAAATGTTTCATCAATGGGTTTAATAACATGGTGTACGTTTTGTCTGGCAAAAGAGAGACAACTATAACGAGGGAAAATGTTTCAAATATATTACCCAGATGTCGTCTGTCAAAGAAGCCAAATAAGTTAAAAGAACAGGCTAATGGTCCCGATTTGGTGGAATTACATAAAAAGAGTTTATCCAAATCATTTGAAAGAATTCCGCCTAAACCGGTGCTAGGGGTTGTCTTAAAGTTGAGAGCAGTGAGAGTTTCAACGAAAGCGCTAGCTGTTTCGAATTTGCATTTTGTTTGGTGTTTTTTATAAAATATAATTACTGGCATTTTTTTTCAGGCAATTCACTCTATCTGATACAATCATGCGTTCTCACAATTTATATATATTTTATTGCCTTTCTATTTGGTTTTATATTCCACCCTATTTTATCGTTAAAACAAGCAATAGGAGTTCGACTGCTGCTGGTGTACATTTTGGTTTCGTCGTGTTTTAGCATTTTAACAAGAGACAAGACAATAGACAATACTTTATTAATAAACCTCAGACACATAGGTGTACAAGAGGACATCATATATACACGTATACACATTTTTATACTCAATACATTCACACTAAACATAATAATGCTACCTACATGGTAAAATATAGCAAAATGTCAATTTACAAACTACCATAACATTCAACTCAAAACAGACTAACATAAATCACAAGTATCGTGTAAGAATTTTAAAAAATATTGCTAAGTTTTTGTAAAGTTCTACATGACAAAATGTTAAAAGCTGTTTCAATTTGTACTCCGTTGGATTTGCAGTATAATATTGTGGTATATATTTATTTCTAAGCAGTTTTATTTCTTGTTTTTGACATTTAAAAAGATAATGAAATTCATCTCCTATTCCATTTCCACAGAGATGACAAATTCGTGCATTTTTTGGAATTCCGGACCATCTTCCCGTTTCTACAGGAATTTTTAAATTTGAACATCTGAGTTTTGCCATATAAATCCTGTCACACAGCTTCAACTTTATCAAATAGGTTTCCAAACGAAATTCCTCTTTATAAAATGAATAAAATGCACCTCTTGAAGAGTTATTCATTTGTGAAAACCAATGTTGGATGAATTGGTCATTCAGTTTTTGTGAGATAATGTTCTTTAAACACAGTTTATCCAATGGAAGTTGATTTTGCCAAATAAAACTAATTCCATTTTCGTCAAATATGGATTTAACGTACGTAATCCATTTAAATTTTGTGGGGTTTTGAAAATGTAATTTGAGCATTAATTTATACATAATGGAAGATAACTTATTATTTTCCGATAATAAGTTATTCCAAAACAACATATGATTTTCCTGAATAACGATTGCGTCTTCGTTGAGATCCATGTACCGGGAGAGTTGACAATTTCAATGGCTCACCATTTGTGCAACAGACCATGCAGATAAATCTTTGTATTCGTGTGTATCAACATGTTTTCAGAGTTTATAATACAAAAAAAAAAAAAAAAATCACTTCAAATTAAGGGAAGATTGACGGAGGACTCAGGAGCCTGCAATTCAGTGGTTGTCTTTGGTTCATGTCTGTCATATTTGTTTTTTGGTAAATACAATTCATTTCAATTGTCATATAGTTGGCCTTTAGTTTTTCTCATTTGTATTGCTTCACACTTTTCTTGTCGGGGCCTTTTATAGCCTTCCATACAGTATGGTGTTTCTTATTGTCGAAGGACGTACAGGGACCTATAACTGTTTATATCTTCTAATTTGAACTCTGGTGGATAGTTATCTCATTATAGCAATCATACAACATCTCCTGATTTTTATAGCTAGTAGATTGAGCGCGTCTTATACAGAGGCGGATTTAGGGGGCAGGCGACCCGGATCCCACAATTGTGGAAAAAAAAATGTTGATTATTTAAGGAATCACTGGAGCAGGCTCCCTCTACAGGAAGTCAGTGACCCCCCCCCCCCCCCCCCCCCCCTTTTCCACAGGATCCGCCAAATCTTAGTTTCCGTAAATATTAGTTCTTTGTCATAATACAATATATCTTTATTTATTTGATGAGACAGCAACAATTTACAATCAAATATTCAATATTTGATAAATGTTATACGAATATTTATATAATACTGTCACAGATGTTATACACATACTTACATAATATTGTAACAGACGTTATTTTTGTAAAATTAATTGATAAAATGGTAAATGCAGACAGACAAATATCGCCTTCTTTTCTACTTATACATTAATAATCTTGAGGAAAATTTTAATAGTTCATGGTTTTATTATATAATTCTGATGCAAATAGTTAGCAAGTGTTACACTGGCAACATAGAGGGGGTAAACGGGGGCGCTCAAATCCCGCTTTTTTGTTATTTTCCTTATTCAGAGATTCCTATTGTAATACAACACATATCCCATATCTCCACTTTTTTTATCCCCTGTATCCCTCATCCAAAAAGCGTTCCACCCTTCAACATAAACAGCCAGTTAGACATTGATATATACATGATATAGAAGAACGTAAGACTCGACCGTAAAAACTAGTCTCTTCGTGACCATAAAAACCTTACACTGTGGGTAAAGCATACTGTAAGATAAACTATATCTAAATAGAACTAATATAATGTATCAGCAGATTTTTGCAATTAAACCAGAAAAAGACAAGATTGTATATTAAGTGATTTACATTGACATTCACAAACAGCGATATTGTATCAATTTGATGACAGAAAATAAAACCGTATGCACAACATGCACAAGAGACATGATAGAGACTTAATTTCCGTTTCCAATTCAAAATCCATAATTATAAAACATCTTCTAAAAGTACTACTAGATAATGCAAATTTTCTGATTCATCAAAACTATTCCTTATGCTTACGCCCCTCATATAACAATGTATATTGGGGTCTTATATCTAATACAAACAATGTTAATTCACGACCAAGCTGACTTTCCATACGGAAATAAAATAAAAACATAAAATATGAACAAACCATCCAAAATTGTTCCAAAAAGTAATGCATAGGACTGAAAAATAACTTGTTGGCATTAATTTAGTCTGTCTTTTTTTTTTAACGATTTTTGGTTTTCTCCCAAACGTATCTGCCAACATTTTTGTTAGATCTGTCTTAATAAGTTAGCTACATTAACGCTTAGCCAGACTACAAAAACAACCAATATTTTAAAGTCATTTCTAAAATTAAAATCCTCTTAAAGTACAAGTGAATTATCTATTTTTAACATACATATTGTTATTACATCTGCGTGTTTATAAAGTAACAGCTGATATTGTCATTATTTAGAAATAGCGCCATATCTATTAAAACAACCAACAAAAGACAGGTTCATTTATTTTTTATTTTTTAGCAAAACTGAACTGCAGTACAAATCCAATTGATATGATAAACAAGATAACATATTCATTCATTTTTTTTTCTATTTCTATTTCTGCTACACACACACACACACACACATGTATAGCTTTGCAATTGATGACTAAATCTAAACGATTAATAAAAGCAACATATGATCAATTAGTAAATTAATGGAGATGTAGAGTGCATTTGATGTTTTTTTTCTCAATCAGCACTTGTTTGGTTTCTTTTTATCTTCCTTTCTTTCATGTTATGTTTTTATACTAAGCATTATATGGCGGCGAATATATTAGATTTCTCATGTTATAAAACAGTTCTGAAGCAAAACCGTTGTCCTTGTTAGATATCTCAAAGAAAATTAAAACTAAGTTGACTCTATTCTTGAATAAGCCTGTACTGCACTGAACGTTTAGCAAATAATCAATCAATCTTATCCTCAGTAATACGTATATCTGAAACTGTTATTATATACATATATATCATGATAAAGACTTTCTCTGCCATTGCATTGAAGTTTATATTATTTGTTTTCACCCCTTTCATCTCATCTTAGAAGGTTCTGCAAGCTTTTGTGGATTGTTATTAGTCTTTTAAAGCGTGGTCATGTCTGTCGTTTTTTTTTTATTCAAAACGTTTCTCCTTTTATAACTTTACATTTTTCTTAATATATTTCCTAACTGTCACAAAGGATCCCTTTATAACTGTTAATCAAAGACAGTCATGACCTAATATCTTCTTTTAAAAAAAAATCAAGTCAGGCCATGTTACAAAAAAACAGTCATGACACTTGTATTTATTAAACAGATATGGATTCAGGGACCCCTAATTCTTTAAATCCAAAAAGAGTCAGGACAGCATTCATATATAAATCAAAAATACAGAGACCCATATATTGACAAAATCGACCAAGACCCCCTGATGTCTGTAAAAACAATAACAGACATGACCAGAGAGTCTGTAAAGCAAAATCAGTCAGAGACCCTTATAGGTGTAAAAACCAAAGCATTGACCTTATACATTTGTACATGTCAAACAAAAACATGCAGAACCCCCATCCCCGAAAACATATGTAAGCTGTAAAAAAAGCACCTCATATTTTTCAAAACATGACTCCTAAAACCCAGCAATGTTCTTATATATATAAATACATGTAAAACAAAAACAGTCAGATTAATCTTATATGTAAAAAAAGATTGGTAACATTCATGACCGCGATGCTAGATTTCTTCTACTTGTAAAATAAATTAAAGTACAGGCTTCTTCCATTGTAGGGATTATAGAATCGAACGTCATTATATTACAATCAAATAACCGAAAAACGTGACTTAAAATGTGATGATAATGGTTCTAGCAAATGTTTAATGCGTTTACAACTTCTATAAATACTTTATAATGTTCGTAATGTATGTTTTATTGCCCTGTTCCTACATTGGCTGTGTTTTCTTGTATGTTGTCTGTTTCACCGATTCGTTTAATGACAGCATTAATAATTGCATCCTGATCTATATATTCAAATATGTGGGGTGCCTGCATTAGAATTCCAAGAGTGCCACCGATAGTTACAATGAGAAAGATGTAAAATAAGAGCCGGTCTAATACTAAGGCTACGTATCGCCAGTCATCCAGAACTGTTTCAAATTCATTCTCAGTTTCAAGGTGGTGGGTAACAAAACTTAATGCTTCGGTGGCTTTGAATAACTCAGCAGTTACTCTTTTGGGCATATTTTCTGTATTCCCAGCTTTAATGTCACATTTCATGTGGTTCAGTTTACAGTTTGAATGGGGAAATTCTGCCAAGTCTAACGTACTCGAATGCCTGCTAGAATTTCTACTGCCTGACAAAGGAAAGTGTTCTGCAGATAAATAACTGTTTTGTTGAGCCTGTTGTCTTTTAAGTTGTTTTGCTTTGTTAAGCTTAGCCTGTTCAAGCAAGGGACGCCATCTACTGTCATGATCAGGACGTTCCAGATGTAACAATTTCGGAAGCATGTTTAAAAACACATATCTTACCCAGTACGGCATTTTGTGTGTTCTAGGGGTTCTGTAGTTTCTATTGATAACGACAACTGTTAAACAAATAGCTGATATGTTCATTATAAATGTAAACAACAAATATTTGGCTATTAAAGGAATCTTCAATGATGGTGGTAGAATTTTTGATATCAGAAGCAGGAACACAACCAAGGCAAGTAAAATAGAGATACAGAGAGTTATCTTCTCACCGGCATCAGCTGGTAACGCAAATACACAGATACTGACAAACGATACCAAAACGCACGGTATTATCAAATTGACTGTATAAAACAACGTTTTCCTTCTTAAGACAAACTTGAAAACGATCAGATATTTGTAATCCTTCGTTTCAGAATCATTAATCCTTTCAATTTTTCCAGGAAATTCAATTATATCCCAAGTACCGCTTTTAAGGTAATCAGTCGGGTCAACATAATCCATGTTCTTATAAAAACGAAACTTTAACTGATCTCCTTTATACGTCCAAGATCCAAACTTCATTTCACAGATTTGTTGATCAAAGGGGAAGTATTCCACATCTATTGTACATGAGCTTTTGTATATGGCTGGGGGTACCCATGAATGGTTACCATCGTGTCCCAGAACTACGTTAGATTTGTATGACACCTCATATTTTCCATCAGCATTGTTAAACAAGACAATGTCCGGCTTCCACATCTTTGCATGATCGATACGTATATTTTTAACGCCGCCATATTCCTCTGGATCCCATTTAATCTGATAGTCATGCCAAAACATCTGAAGCCAGACATTTGTCTTCATTATTTGATTTTTCTCATCGATATTGATCAACTGACTTAAAGCAACATTGAATGCCACTGTAAGTGTGTCATTAACATTTCTTACTGGTCTGATCAAAGGATTGTATCTCCCATGTTCAAATAAATCATTAACTAGTCGAACTTCATCTTCACTGTTTAATCCACGTGTATGGCGCGTAGTCCGACCCAATTTTATAATCATTATAATTAATAAAAGGAATAAATGGTTAAATCCAAACATCATAATAAACAATCATTTTCTGTCTGTCGCCATTACACTTAATATTGTATTTCTCTTGCATACACTGTGATACACAAATTGATAGATATTCTCAGTGTGTTGTTAGTAAGATATTAAGGAAGAAAATGAATGATGAATTACGCGGCAGTTGTATTGAATATTTTCTGTCCTGTTACATATATAAATCATGCATGACGTCTTAACTAATCATATTATGTAAATTTTCTAACAAACAAATCGAATTATATTGTATGTTAAATCGAATTTTCATAATATTTTCTTTACCATTACGCTATTAAACTTTCCTCAAAAACAATGTTTTTCAAAGTAATGGCTTGATTTTCATTTATTGAAGTTAGTAAATGGTAAACAATTGTTTCCATTTTTTAATTCCCATTTGTGATTCTGAAAAATATGAAATAATCCCCAAATGGATCCTAATTGAATCATCATGTGAAAATTGTGTACAAGACAAAAAGGGGATTATTCCAAATTAATTTATTAACAGTAATGAGAGTACATTTCCAGATAAATTTGCAACGATTTTTAAAAGATTGGTATTTTTGTCAGAAGACACTTTTTAAATATAATGTTACTGTTTAGCTATGAATGCTTTCTCCTTACGGTTTTGATGCTTCTAATTGTATAGGATATATGGTTTGACTAAAACAATGAAATAGTGTCAATTTATTGACAGCACTTAGCCTCGTAGTATAGTACGAAACTTTAATACCATGATTATCATAGATTTAAATACATCTTGAAAATGATGGGAAAAGGCCCGATATGTTCACCTATATCGTTGACAGACAAATGCTTTCACTTTATTTTGTTGTCGATATTGCTTCATTTCTGATCCAGGATTTATGAAAGCGGAGAGGAGCAACAAAACAAGAATTGGCTTAAAGAGAGACAGTAGTCAAATATAAGAAACATGTACATACAAAAAAAACCGCCGTAAATAATTAAAACCTTTGCAATTCTTGTCATGCACTCACCATCTTCGTCCAGGCAGCTGGAAGGTATATATTTTAATTACAGCGACTTGTTCAATTCTGCAGCTAGCCGATTTGCAGTCTCAACGGGTATAAACCACGCCATGAATTCACTGTTTCAGTAATGACATAGATTAAGATGGTAAAATGTTTATAATCAGGTTCTTTTGGTTTAAAGCTCTGTATTGGTCCTTTTGGTGTTATGTTATGTTTACTATGCCCTTTTGATTTAAGCTCTGTTCACGTGCTCTTTTGATTCAGTGCTTTGTTTAGGTCTTTTTGGTTTAACGGTCAGTAAAGACCCAGTAATGTTAATGATCTGTCTAAACCCTTTTGGTTTAATGCTCTTCATATAACTGCCCTTCTATATATTTTACGGTTTATCAAAGGATCTTGTAGTTTAATGATTTTTATAGGTCCTTATGATTATGCCAATTTTTGTTTAATGATCGGCGTAGGGCCATTTGGTTTGATGTTCTGTCTATGTCCTTTTGTTTAAATGTTCTGTTTATGTCCTTTTGTTTAAATGTTCTGTTCAGATAACTTTGGTGTAATGCTCTATTCAGATCACTTTGGTTTAATGCTCTGTTCAGATCACTTTGGTGTAATGCTCTGTTCAGATCATTTTGGTGTAATGCCCTGTTCAGATCACTAAATGGCTGTTCAGATCACTTTGGCTTAACGCTCTGTTCAGATCATTTTGTTATAATGCTCTGTTCAGATAATTTTGATTCAATGCTCTGTATCTAAAGGCTGTTTTGGTGTTATGCTTTCTATATATCCTTTTGTTTAATGCTATTATGTGCCCTTTTTGGTGTATTGCTCTGTTTATGCAGTGTTGGTTAAATACCCTGTTTTAGTCGTTTTGGTTTAATGTTCATTTTAGCATCTTATGATTTAAATGCTCTCAATTCTCAATATTTTTAGATATTCCAACTTTTTATTGTCGATCGTACCTGATGAACTTGCGGAAGTTACTCATTTGTTATCTTATCTTACGGGATTACTTTTAACGATGTATATATGTAGTAAGATCCAAAACCTGAAAGGCTGTGTAAATTGAGAAAGAAGCTTTCAGTGTTTATAATGATTTTTCCTTATCACATGAAAAAGATATAAGTACGTAATGCATGTAACATGCTTAAGATGATACATGTAGTAGACGTAGCAAATTAATGATTGTATTCTTGATAATTATATTAACATGCCTTTTAGATCTAGATGAACTTATATATTAATTGTTTGTCGCTAGGTGATGCAAAGAATATATCGTAAATCTGTGACTTTCGTTTCAAAATATATGTCCGATAGAATGTCGGTAAACTGCGGTGTTTGTGCACTTGTCAGGTTGTTAATTTGACAAGTTGTACACTCATCAGGTTGTACTCTCGTTAGTTTGTACATTTATCAGGTTGTAAACTTGTCAGGTTGTACTATCGTCAGCTTGTGCATTTGTCAAGTTGTACACTCATCAGGTTGTACACTTACCAGGAGGTTACACATGTCAGGTTATACATTTGTTGGGTTGTACATTCTTTAGCTTGTACACTTGTTAAGTTGCTCATTTATCAGGTTGTACACTTGTCAAGTTGTACATTCGTCAGCTTGTACAACTACCATGTTGTACATTTGTCAGGTGGTACATTTACCAGGTTGTACACTTGTCAGGTTGTACACTTATCAGATTGTACACTCGTCAGGTTGTACATTCGTCAGCTTGTACATTGGTCATGTTATACACTTATCAGATTGTACATTCGTCATCTTTAAAAGGGTTTTGTTATTGTTGTAAGTACAGGAACTATTGGTAATTAGATAAAAGGAAAATGTGGGATGAGTGCCAAATGTATATTTGAGTTCAAAACGTTTGACTGAGCTCATTCCTGGTGTGTAGGTCGATTCGAACTTGTGACTTTGTGTTCATGGTGTAGATAAATTTATACTTTTGACTAGTGTTAGCTATTTCAGACTTTTAAATGAGTGTTCCTGGTGTAGGTAAACTAATATTTTTGCCTGAGAAATCCTGAAAAAGTTATGAATTTAGACTTTTTACAGAGGGCTCCTGATGTACGAAAATTCAGACTTTTGACAGAGCAGTTCTGATTAAGGTAATCATTCAGACATTTTACTGAGCATTTCGAGTATAGACAAATTTAGGCTTTTGACTAGTCATTCCTTGTGGAAGTTTATTTAGATTTTTGATGCAGCTATACTTGTGTAGACAAATTCAAAACGTCTAATGAGCTCTCTTTGTGTGGGTAAATTAAGACTTTTGAATGAGCGTTAATTCTTACTGTACATAACTTATACTTTTATCTGAGTTTTGGCTGATTATTTCTTGTGTAGGTAAATTCAGACTTTTGACTGAGCATTCATTGTGCAGGTAAACTCAGACCTTAAAATGAGTTTTCCTTGTATTGATAAATTTTTTAACTTAGCATTCATACTGTACATAACTTTAGACTTGTGTGTGAGCTTTCCTGATTTAAGTAATTTCAGAAATGACTAATTTACATGGAGATTACACACAATTATACAGCATCTCCTTTTTTTACTGTACACACAAATTTCATAAGCCATGTCTGGTATTTTTCTTTTTGTAAATTGTATTGCAATAAATTTAGCTCATTAAAATGATGGGGCTATATATATAGACGATTACATAGTATATGGGTTTATATCGCTGATGAAGGCTTAGCAATGGCCTATAATCTGTAATTGGTTACTACTTATTCACTTTAACTCAGGTGGAAAGATGTCTTATTGACAATCATACCACACCTACTCCTTTTCATATCAATCCTTCATATTATATTAATACGAGTCTCATTCCATAGCAAAAACAGCAATGTTTATTCCTAATGCAACAAGGACCATAAATATGCACAAATTCATTAGACCAGAACAACATTTAAACTTGATCTGCAGTGGCGGATCCGGGGGGGGGGGGGGGGGGGGGAGGTGCTTCCGGGGGTTGGAACCCCCCCTTTTTTTGGCCGATCAATGCATTTGAATGGGAGCATATAGTTGGAACCCCCCTTTTTAAAATGGCTGGATCCACCACTGATCTGTAACTTGTCATGATAAAACTATGTACCAATTTTCAAATTAATATCTTCAAGAATGACAAAAAAAGTGTGGAAAACTGATTTGCCAGAATGATGGATGGACAGACAGATCTAAAAAAACTTAGACTTCGTCTGAAGGAGACTTATAAATGTGATACTATCAGAATTATTGTGATGTTATCCTAACTGAAAACTACAACATACAAGGAATAGAATATACATAATGGCTGAGATGATGTATCAATGATTCCCTATAGGCAAAGAAAATATAGAGGGGAGTTGGATATATAATAAATAGGGCCTTGGTCATTAAACTTTACTTAGTACTAACTCTTGAGTACAAAATTTGTACTAGAATCACCAAATCAAGCTTGTTAATTGGTTGAAGTCCCAGTACAATACAGGGCCGTAACTAGCCTCTTTTAATAGCGAGGCAAAACAAAATCGCCGAGCGTAGCGTGGCGAAAAAAATTTGGCGAGGGGTCTGGGGAAGCTCTGAGAAAAATAACGTAAAATCATGCATTCTGAGCGTTCCACGGACTCTTTCTTACATTGAAAGGCAAATAATCTTCAGTTATTTTTTCGAAAATATTCTGGTCTCAAAGCAAAAACATAGATTTATTGTAATTTAAGACTTTTCGGTTTTAGGGGCAACATTAAAAGACCGATATGTAGGATAAAGTAAAAATCGTATTTCTCATAATCATTAATACCGGGTCTGTCTGTCTACTCTTATCTTGTTTTGTGCTGACTTTGGTGATTTTTTTTTATGACTAGATTTAAATATAGTGACAGTGCAGTATTATACTTTAAGTACTAGTACTGCTTAAGTCGACACTAGGGACCATCTTGACCTTCTTTTACGGTATTAATGATTATTGAAGTCCAAGACTCTCCAGCAACTATCAAGATGAAGAACAGGAATAATAAATGACCATTTATCATTTATATTTTTTCTATGCATTGACTTTGTGTGCGATTAGGTCCCGTGCACGTTTACTCCATATTCCTTTATTTTCTGTCTAAACACGACCTAATGCAAGTTTAACCCTTCAATGTTAAAGGTCATATGGCAGTACATTTTTTTCAAATGGTTTGATACCGGGAAATTGGTGGTCTTTCTTTAATTTAAACCATGTCAGCTATGTAGTTTTATCCACAGGAGCTTGGGTATATGATACAGATATTTTCTTAATTTTTTTGTTGTTGATTAAAATAGTAAATTTTCTATATTTGTAATACATATCTATCATTTCTGTGCATGTCTCACCTATATATAGCTAGTTTCGAGTGATTTAAACGACTCAGAGAAATTACCCAATTTTACAATCCATACTAAGAAAAATTGCCGGTATTTTCTCTGAGTCGTTTAAATCACTCGAAACTAGGTGAGACATGCACTAAAGTGATAGATATGTATTATTAATATAGAAAATTGAATATCTTAATCAACGGAAAAAAAAGACAAAAAAATATTTGTATTCTTTGATATCAAGTTCAATTATCCATGCAGAAACGACAATTTTTTCTGTGTCCAGTATAGCATCGTAGATAGATATAGGAAGATGTGGTGTGAGTGCCAATGAGACAACTCTTCTTCCAAATAACAATTTATAAAAGTAAACCATTATAAGTCAATGTACGGCCTTCAACACGGAGCCTTGGCTCACGCCGAACAAAAAGCTATAAAGGGCCCCAAAATTACTAGTGTTAAACCATTCAAACGGGAAAACCAACGGTCTAATCGATATAAAAAACGAGAGCATATTCTTAAAATATTTTCCCGCTCAATATCTGGACATCGGGGATATGCAACATTGCACACGTTTACAAATGAAAAACAACACCCAGACTATAGTCATTAAGTAGGACAATAAAAGAACAAAAGACAAACCCGAGACACAGAAGTACAAACAATAGACCATCAACTCCGAAAACCAAAAGTAAAATAGAAACATAGATCACGACAAAAATGCAGGGGTGACATCAGGGAGTGAAGAGAACTTGCTTCTTGCAAGACACTTTCCGTGAAAACAATTTGATATAAAGACAATCTTTTTTTCATTTTTTTTTTAAATTTCCAGCATGAGGCATTTGCCTCATTTGCCTCAATGTAGTTACGGCCCTGCAATAATAATACTTCAAATTTGTAATGACATCAGGCTAGATTAACACAGCTGAGTAAAGCATCCTTTTTTCTTATATAGAAGAAATGGCATTGTATCACATGTTTTATTTTATTTACAATATTATACATAAATTGTATCATTAAATTTTAATACGTTCACCCTAACCTTTTTAAATGAGTTACAGAAAATCATGAATACCATACTCTATGATCAATTAACCATTTTCAAAATGTTCATTTCCTAAAATTCAAGGAAGATTATAATTGTCACATAGTAATGATACTTTATTGATAGAATTAATTTAGACTTTAAATATATTTTGGGTATTAAATTGATTTTCCAATAATAAACATCTCCTTGTAATTAAAAAAACTTTAGAAATCAAAGTATCTCTTCTAGTATATCATAAGTGATACAGGAAGTACAATGACAATTTTAAATGTTACTGAAAATAATAGGTCTTTCTTGTTATTTATTTATAAATTTTTATCTCTTTGAGTGTTCATGAAAATGTTTAATACATTAACCATATTAATGTGAAACATTAAAATACAAAAAAATATAAAAGTTCATCAAATAACAGGAAAAATAAAGACTTTCATCATAAAAGATGCTGAAAAAAGTACCAGTACCTGTGGTAAATACACTTGATTTATACAAGAAAATATTTGCATAGTTTTTCTAATAAATGTTATATGGTTATTCTAATATACTCTTCTGCTGTGAAACAAAGAATTTCAATAAAATTCATCAATTAAAACAATACGGGAAAGTGCAAAAAGAAATAATAATAATGAGATTATTTTTTGCTCAAAATAAAACCCAAATCAAAAAAGAAAGACATATCAAAAGGCTAATATTACAATTCGAAGTACCAAAATGATAAATTTTGCTCAATACTCTTCAAATTAAGTATTGTATACCAGTAAAAGTAAATACACACATGAAATTTTACTATCTACATCTTCTTTGATGCCCACTACAACAATTCACAGAAAATATAGTTACATGAAAAAAATGCATAAATCTTGACTATTTGTTGAACACATGCTAAAATAATATAGAGTCTAATCCTAACACAAAAAAGTAATGAAACAGCAAGTTTACTTTATTGAATCACCAGTATATATGAAAATAACTTTTAAAGCTTGTGTCTAAAAATTAGAAAAAAATATTCATGAAATTGGTCTACTTTTACTGAAATTTGAAATTGCTTCAGAATTTGTTTGCAAGCTTACTTTAGATTTTTCTTAAATTCTAATTTTAAAGTTAAAAAATTTAATCAATAATTGTATCAAGGTATCTCTTCAAGACATACTGCATTCTAAATAAAGATATCAATCAACTGATAAGGATAAAGAAATGTTATAAAAAAAAACTGGGATAAGTGTGGCAATACCGATCATTATCATAATACAGATACATAACACATTAAGTAAAACAATATAACATTTTCACACAGATTTGTTGATGGTTTCAACTTAAACATTTGTTTGGACACGTGAATTGAAAAATTGTATGACCCTGTATTCACAAACAAAAAAAGATATCAAACATAATTAACAAATCATCAATACAGTTTAAACATTCTTTTTTTTTAAACTTAAAATATCAATCAAGTTTTGGAATAAATAAATAATGATTGATTGATTGTTGGTTGCTTAACGTCCTAAATAAATAAT
The DNA here is from genome assembly GCA_037788925.1 of Mytilus galloprovincialis. NCBI lineage: Eukaryota > Metazoa > Mollusca > Bivalvia > Mytilida > Mytilidae > Mytilus > Mytilus galloprovincialis. Next base: position 23,550,318 of record CM075341.1, read on the forward strand.
GCTCATTGTACATAATTTTAATTTTTCAATAAGTATATTTATCAGGATTTGAAACAAACCCAATGAAACATATTGTCCCCAAAACAAATCAGTTTTAGAGATTAATAAGTGTCATCAAAAGTTTACAAAATAATAAAAATTAGAAATTGGTTTTCTTGTAAACAAGGATTTAAGGCTTTAGCTTATAAATTCTACAAATTTTTGCTTTAACTTATTTCTTTTTTTTTTTTTTTTTTTTTTTTTAAAGATGTCCACTCTTTTTACAAAATATCACAAAAAATAAAATTTACTCCCAATATAAAACTGCTCCTTCTTCCAAATAAGTATTTCATATTCCAATCAAAGTACAACATTTTTACTTTATTTGCTCCTTTTAAAAAAAAGAAATAATTTACAATGGTTAACATAAAATCAAACACTATAGACTGATAAGAAAAGTTAAAAAACACATATAACAGTTACATCTAACAAAACAATCTTAATACAACAATTTTAAGCACCAATCCATACCTATACATTGTACAACCAAGTTTTTATAGTACTTAACATGGCATTCCCACATTCAGGTGATTTAAAAAAAAAACATTCCACAATATGATATAATTAAATGAAGCATAATTAATTAAATTGTAATGAGTTTTTCCTATCCCCTTTAACATGTATATAAATTCTTCAAACTAACTGTTCCCAGGTTAATCCAAACATCTCTATTGATGGATATGGCAGTGAAATAAATATCAAACAGGAACCAGTTGAATAAAATGGTGGTTGACAACATTGAGGTAACTTACAGAGACCAAAGTAAGGCTGTACATAGCAAAAACAGTAGCTAAAGATAGAAAAGAAGGAGAAGATATAGCACACAAAAGACAACGGTTGTATGGATACCTAGCAGATTTGTTTTACTTTACTTCTTTCTTAAATTTGCATATGTATTTTCTTTAGATTACTAATTACAACCTTCAAAAGTATCTGATAAACTTTAACAGATTTAAAGTAAATGTATATAATGTTTTTTTAATTTACAAAGTCATTTTCTATGTAATTATTTACTTTAAGTATATAACTTAGAAACCATTAACTCTTTGTTAAAATTACACAAATCCAATAAAATCAATGCCAGTGATGTCATGGTGAACCAATAAACATAACATGGTCAGTTTTTGCTCAAATTCTGGTTATTTAAATCCATATGACTCATACTGAATAGAATAATTTCCATTGCAAAATTATAGTAAATTTATTAGAAAAATAACAATTAAATACTTAAACAAATAATCTAACAATTTGCTACAAATAGAACAGGTCTGATGAACCAGTTAGAAAAATGTTCTGAAATAATATACATGTTTATAGGGTATCCATGTATGTACATATGTTGTCAGATTATATGTCAGATTCAAAAGTAATTATGCCAGCTTTGTGCAGTCCAGTATAGTGTTAAAAAAAGTTTATGATAAAAAAATATGGTCATAATGCATTGATAATTCTGACTTATATGACAATATCACAATTGTTTGACTTATGAATAATGCTGTATCTGATCACCCAAAAGTTTCTTGAGAAGCATATACAATGTACAAGAAACCATCCTCGTCTTTTTCTTTCCGGTAAACGTCTGCTATTGGTGTTGTATTACTGACCAAGGTTCTGTTGTTTACTAAAAGGTAGAAAGCTTGAGAGGAATTCAACTGCAATCTACGCCTGAAAAATAAATATCAAAATATCACTCATTACTAATTCTCAAGATCTGACATCAACAATGAAATAAAAAATAAAAAAAGACTTCTGAGGTAAGACTGAAGACCAAAGCAGATGATTGATCCAAATAAGAGACAAAATACAAGATCTCAGATCCTCAAACAAGAGGCACAAGGGGCATGTATGATATCACTCACAAGGTATCTTTGAATTATATTGAAAGGGACTTAAAAATACAGAAAATATATTTTGAATACCAATTCAAAGAAACATTAAGACAGGAACATCCTATGCACAGCTTGATCTTTTAAGGCTGTGTGTTACCCTTTAGTTGTCAGTTCTAGTTTGTGTTTTATAGGTCCTGTCTCACTGATTGATGTATTCTTACTTGTAGCATTTCTATTTATTACAAAATGTACACAGTGTATAGGTTGGTTAAATAATATGACTGTTGCAGATTGTTGAAATTTGCATCTTTATTGTTTTATGTACCATACATGTAAATGATCCTGAACTAGTAAACTTAATATTGTTGTATAATGGGTAGCTCTCTTTTTTTAATGAGATTCAGATATTTTGTCTAAACACTTGATTAGCGCATCATACCTCCACACCAACATACCTTATAATTTTGACCAGCTCACTCATATTAACATTATCTGGTACCAGAAATTTGGTTTTGTCAAGCAGTGGTAAGTTTTTCTCCTTTTCATATCTTTCAATTATCACCTATAATCAAAAAAAATAATTTAAAAAAAATTTGAAATTTTTATGTATCGGTGCTTATCTAAGAAGTTATCAACATGCTCTAACATTGATCATTTGTGTTATTGTTGATAACTTGTTGTATTTTAACAGAATTAACATCTTTGTACAGATCAGATAACAACTTTGATTTACATGTTTATATTTTTTGGGCCTTACAAAATAATCAAGATTTATAATGCTTTTTTTTTTTACATACATGTACTGTACTCTAAAGTCTAATCTCAAGCCATTAAAAGTGGATTAATACGTAATATGTTTATATTTTTTGTATGTAAAATGTATCAATAAACATGATAAACCAGTTTACAGATCAATACTATTATTTTAATAGTAACTTTTATACCCTCTCCCCCCAAAAAAAACCCATATTTAATCCTTACTATTCCATTTATCTGTTTGATATCATGCTATGCATGAATGTATGATGGTGAAATCGACAGTCTTTACAAACCTAACAATAGCATCTGGTCTACTGTTTAATGTCTTAACCAATCATATTGAAGTATTTGTAGATACATGTATATAATTAAATAATTATTATTCATCAATACTTACTGGTATCTTGTCATCATGTTGACATCTGATAGCTTCAACATCCCTACTTCTCTGTTCTAAAACAAAAACATTAACTTACATGTACATTAAAATTACCATGCATGTGTTGTTATCATATCATATAATATGTGTATATACAACAACCTGACCAAAGATAAGAAAACAGGCGAAGGCCGTCAATGGGTCTTCAATACAGCTAGGAAATCTGTCACCCGGAGGCATGCCTCAGCTAGCCCTTAAACCAAAATGTGTTCTAGTTCAATGATAATCAGTTCAGACAGTCCTTTTAAAAAAAATAATACCCAACTGGCGAAGGAATTCCGCCATGCGACGTCATCAAAACGTCATCTTTTTAAAATTAGCAAATACAATATGTTTCAAGTATCCATTTCTTAAAAAATGAAGAGTAACCATGGACAAATATCCAATTGGTTAAAATATTTGAAAAAATTAAACAAAAACTCTGTTATTCGACTTTTGACGATGCGAATTCAAGCATGGATGCAAGGCACGTAGCTACGTTTACGTCAAAACGCCCGGGCGTACACTTGAAATTTGATAAAAAGATATTTTAATATAAAGAATATAAACAGAACTGTTAAAAGCACATCCACAATGCAATTCTTTCTTCAATGGCTTGTAGTTTTGACTGAAAGTAACGAAAATTCCACATTTCAACCAAATGGTATTGAATTATATATTAAATTTTGTTCAATAACTGTCAAAGTCTGAAACATGTGAATTGTAATCACTTTGCTTTTCTTTAAAGCAATTCATTATCTACTGAAATTCGATGTGGTTTGCATTATTTTTCGAGCGTGTGACATTTGTGTCTCAAAAGCGAGACATAACGATTCTAAACATCGGATTCGTCAATGATACTAAAGTTCAGTATGGGGTAAAAACATTACGGATGTTGGACCGAAACTAATTGTGATCAAATGAGTATCCAGAGCACAATGGTGAAGTAATGTGTATTTATCCCATATTTCACGGATAATAGGAAGTTCTTTTAGAAGTCAATAAGTGGATACAGTGTTGGGTTAGTTTGTAACACATCAATTACTTTGTCAAACCTTCATCGAATTTCATGAAAGTTTGACAGAAGCTTTTTAAAGATTATTGTCTAAAGCAAAATTCTGAAAGTGTTGTTTTTTTCATTTTAAGTTTCAGTATTATATTAACAGACAGGCTTATTATTCCGCAATTAACATACCGTCTGGATTTTTTCTTACATGATAAATTTATAAACCTTCATAGATTGTCTTGGAACTTGACCAGTTCAAGAAAAAATATCGAAAGATTTTTTTAAAAATCCTATAAAGGACTGCGAGAGGTCGGATTCGGCTTTGACGGAAAGTCAGTAATCCCAGGCGTGAACCAAGGTTTCACAGAACTAATAGTGCATTTTAACATTTCTGTTAAAATTGAAAATGAACACATTTTAAAGTAACTGCTTTGGACATTTTCTCTAAAACCAATCACCATTAGATTCCAAATTAACTGACAATGAACGAATTAAACATAAAAAAGTTTTAGATATTTTTAAGAATGTTGCTATTGATAGCAATAGTATCTCATTCTAGAGATATCTCCCCACTTCGAACCTACTACCAGAAGGTGCTATGAAATGGACCCGCTAAGAACCCTCATAATTCTTCGCTAAGGTTCGGGCGTACACATAAAAATGACCTAGCTACACCACTGGATGCAATTTGGGTACTCCTCATTACAGAATCATTGATGTTTTGGCGGTTAGGTTTAGACCAATATTTTTCTATGATTCCATATGGATTGAAAATCAAATTGGTGTACCTATTTAATAAAGAAGGATACAGCTACAAAATAAACACAAAATGGAAATTTTTGTCTTCATTATAAAAAAAACGTAGTTAAACAAGAGGCTCTCAATAGCCTGAATCGCTCACCTGGTAAACAATGCCTTATTAACCATGCCAGGCAAACATGTACAGCTAACAATTCTTCAATATTACAAATATAGATGACTTACTGTTTATAAATAAAGAAAATGAGACCAAAACAAAATAAAACACAAACTTTATTTTATACACCCTACTGATCATTCAGTTGAAGTTTGGTTGAATTTGGTTGAGTAGTTTTAGAGTAGAAGATTTTTTAAAGTTAGAAAATATGATGAACAAATTGTGAAAAAATTATCATTAAAGGACAATAACCCCTTAAGGGGTCAATTGACAATTTTGGTCATATTTAACTTATTTGTAGATCTTACTTTGCTGATCATTTTTGCTGTCTACAGTTTATCTTTATCTATAATGATATTCAAGATAATGACCAAAAACGGCAAAATTTCCTTAAAATTACCAATTAAGTGGCAGCAACCCAACAATGGTTTGTTTGATTCGTCTGAAAATTTCAAGGCTGATAGATCTTGACCTAATGAACATTTTTACCCCATGTCAGATTTGCTCTAAATGCTTTCGTTTTTGAGATATAAGCCAAAAACTGCATTTGACCCCTATGTTCTATTTAAAGTAAGGGCAGCCATGTTTTTTGACGGATAAAAAATCGAAGCACACACTTTGTGCAGGATAATCTAAGTAACTATCATGCTAAGTTTCATCCAAATCCATTCAGTAGTTTCAGAGGAGAAGATTTTTTAAAGTTAGCAAATATGATGAACAAATTGTGAAAAATTGTCATTAAAGGACATTTACCCCTTAAGGGGTCAATTGACAATTTTGGTCATATTAACCTATTTGTAGATCTTACTTTGCTGATCATTTTTGCTGTCTACAGTTTATCTTCATCTATAATAATATTCAAGATAATGACCAAAAACTGCAAAATTTCCTTAAAATTACCAATTAAGTGGCAGCAACCCAACAATGGTTTGTTTGATTCATCTGAAAATTTCTGGGCTGATAGATCTTGACCTAATGAACATTTTTAACCCATGTCAGATTTGCCCTAAATGCTTCCGTTTTTGAGATATAAGCCAAAAACTGCATTTGACCCCTATGTTCTATTTTAAGTAACGGCGGCCATGTTTTTTGACGGATCAAAATCGAAGCACACACTTTGTGCAGGATAATCTAAGGAACAATCATTTTAAGTTTCATTCAAATCCATTCAGTAGTTTCAGAGGAGAAGATGTTTGAAAAGTTGTTAACGACGAAAGACGATGACGACGACGGACGCCAATTGATGAGAAAAGCTCACATGGCCTTTACAATAGGCCAGGTGAGCTAAAAAACTGTCAAAATAGGTGCAATTTGGGTACCATCACGTTCTACTTCTACCATATAGTGACCGCCTTCAACAAATTGAAGATTATGTCACAGGAGGAAACTTACAACAAGACATAGATTGAAAAAATGTACAAGTTTTTAAAAAAAAATATGAAAAATTAAAAATATAAAATGTTTTGTATAATAAAGTAAGATGTTGTAATTAATATTGATGCTTTGAGATTGAAGATTTGAAAGAGTCTACTGAAGTGCAATTTACAATGTTATCTGGTAGTTTGTTCCAGTCGGTAATAGTTCTTGGAAAATATGATTCTTTTCTGTACTGTGTTTTGCAGGATGGAATTTGGAAGCTGTTTGAATTAGAATGTCTTGTTTGTCTTTTTTGAGGAATTAATTTATTATTTTTAGGAATTGCAACCTTTTCGTGTTCAATTTTGTAAAGCATTACCAATCTGGAGTCTTTTCTTCTGTCAGAGAGACTGCGCCATTCAAGATGTTGTAACATGTTACCAACGCTTGAGGTGTTTCTGTATTTGTTGGTAACAAAACGTGCAGCCCTCCTTTGAACTTTTTCAATGCTATCTATGTCTTGTTGTAAGTATGGATCCCAAACAGAGCAAGCATACTCTAGTGATGGTCTTACTAGGGACTTATATGCTTGCTCTTTAATGGATGTTGAACTTATGTTCAGGTTCCTCCTTAGAAAGCCTAGTGTGCTATTAGCTTTCTTGCATATGTTGTTAATATGCACATCCCATTTAAGGTTGGAACTGATGGTGACCCCCAGATATTTTGCTGTTGTTACATGTTCTAATGAATGATTGTGTAATGTGTAGTTAAATGTGATTGGTTTTTTATTTCTGGTGACTGAAATTACAAATGCCATTTTCCAAGTAGTTTCCCACGATGCCAGTTTGTCTAGATCTTTTTGTAATGTTAATGCATCGGAGTTTGATTTTATTGCCAAATAAACTATTGTGTCGTCTGCAAATAAACGTACTGTAGATGTTAGACCAGTTGGAATGTCATTTATATAGTACAAGAAGAGACTTGGTCCAAGAACTGACCCCTGTGGAACCCCTGACTCAACTGCAACATACTCAGATTTTTCCCCCTCTAGAACTACTGCCTGTTTGCGATTGCTAAGAAAATTTTGTATCCAGTAGTTTAATTCCCCTTGTATCCCGTAATGATGAAGCTTATTAGTTAAAAAAGAATGTGAAACCTTATCGAATGCTTTAGAAAAATCCATGACCAAAATATCTGTTTGTTTACCGTTTTCCATGTTTAGTGAGACATCGTCTATAAATTCTAGTAGTTGTGTTTCGCAGGATCGACCTCTGCGAAATCCATGCTGAAGGGGATATAAAATGTTGTGATTATCTGCATGGTTCATGATGTGTTTAACTACAATATGTTCTAAAAGTTTGCAACAAATACATGTAAGTGATATAGGACGGTAGTTTTCAGGGTTATATTTTTGGCCTTTTTTGTATACAGGAGAGACATGGGCAGTTTTCCAGTCATCTGGAACAACGCCTGTTTTAATTGACTTCTCAAAGATAATAGTAAGTATGGGTGCAATTTCATGTGAAAGTTCTTTTAAAAATCTTGGTTTAATTTCATCGGGTCCTGCTGCTTTGTTCGGATTTAAGTTATGTAAGAGTTTTTGTATACCTTCTGTTTTAATTATTAATTTTGATATGGGTGGAAAAGGAGTATTCTGTGGCATATTACACTGTTTGACAAATTCTGTATGAGAAATATTAGATGCTGGTGTGAATACAGACTGGAATTGTGCATTAAGTGCCCCAGCTTTTTGTAGTGGATCAGTTAGGAGTTTGCCATCTTGTTTGATTTCAGTAATTCCACTATAATCAGTTTTTTTATGTTTAATGTAGGTCCAAAATTTTTTCATAGTGCCAAAATTTGTTTCATCTTGTGGTGGTAATATGATGCTTTCAATGTATTCCCAGTATGATTTTCGTATACTTTTTTGCACCTGGTGTTTAACCTCTTTGTATTTTTTAGCAATTGATGTATTACCAGATTTTTTTGATTTTTTATAGAGTCTATCTCTTTTTCTAATGAGCCGTTTTGTTTCCATTGTGACCCATGGGTGACCGTCCTTTGTTTTTGCTGTTTTATGTGGGATGTGATCTTTCACTGCTTTTGTTATTGTTGTTTTAAAACAGTTCCACATTTCATTTACACAAAGATGTTGCTGATTTTCAGATAGATGTTTATATAAGGTGTTAATTTCTTGTTTAATTGTGCCCCAGTTTGCTTTTTTGTATAATGGAATTATTCTTGGCTTTTGTTTAAGTTTTGATGGAGCTATTGCAAATTCTGCAAACACAATATCATGATCAGATAGGCCGGGGATAACTTCAACACGCTGTACTTGGTTTGGTAAGTTTGTAATTATCAGATCAAGAATATTGTCTTTACGTGTAGGGACATCAACAATTTGTGTGAGACATGTGTCGTCAAGTGAGTTGCCAAAGAAGTAGTGAAGGTGTGGGTAAGAAGTGTTCGGTTTTAATGATTTGTTGTTCCAATCCCAACCTGGGAGATTAAAGTCTCCCCCTATGATAAGTGTAGAATTTTTTATTTGTGTGGCTTTTCTTATCATGAAGTCAAAATTTTTGAGACTAGTTTCATCAGATGTTTTTGGGTTATAGAAAGAGCTTAAGTACAATGTTTTTGAACCAACAATGTCTACTTTTGCCCAGACCATTTCTGTTTTGTCTGGGGGTGCAAGTTCATATACCTCAGAGCTAATAAGTTCTTTTTTTATAGCTATAAGAACACCACCCCCTTCTTTGTCTGTTTCTGTTTTCTTTCTGTCATTTCTGTACAATTTAAAATTGTCAGGGAATATTTCAACGTCTTTTATTTTAGGGTTTAGCCAAGTTTCTGTGCCAAATATTATGTCAGGCTTTGTGCTGTCAATGATGTTATTTACTAGGTGTTGCTTGTTTTTAATTGACTGAAAGTTAATATTGAGTACTCTCAAAGGCTTATTAAAGGATGACACCCGAGTTTTTTTACGTATGGGTGTAGATGCATGAAGAGGCTTGATGTTTTGATTCTGATAATCTGGACTTGATGGAGGATTTGAGTGATTGATGTCACCAATATAAAGACTTAGCTATATCAATGAAACATTTACATGTGTTTGATAATTCCATTTTGCTTCTTCTCTCAAATAATAATATATATATATATATATATATATATATATTGTTAGTTATACGTCCTTGATATATATGTAGATACCCTCACACTTTTTCAATGGAAAATCAAACAAAATATGGTACATTTCCATGAAAAAGGCCTTTGTTTATATTGGGACTGAGCATTTCAATAATTTGTGTCATTGTTTCTCTCTTGAACTCTATATTTACAACATATAGACCAATTTAGAAGCTTACCATAGTTCCTCCTCTCCTTGAACCTGGTGATTTTATTCATGATTTGGGTGATTGTTAATTGCGAATTACTTTTTTATGTCCTAGTTTTTTTTAACCGGATGTTATCGACATTCCTTTAAATTTACACCCCGTAATTCATGATTCTATTTGATTGAACTCGTTGCCGAGATGATAAAATTTATTATTATATACAAAGGGAAAACTAAAATTAAAATACTACATTGTTTAAACTTATTTTCATAATTTAAAACACTCAAGTTGAGTTTGATTAAATAATTACGTTAGATGGGAGTTTAAAGGAATAGCAATCAGCTGTCATTGGCCTAACACAATCTCGGCCTATCATAAACTCGGCCTATAACAAACTAGGCCTACCAATAATCACATTAAGAAAAAGGGATCTTCTTCTTCTTCTTCTTCCAGGTAAGGAACCGGATTCATTGCTGAATGTTAATGGTTCCGCGCGAAAACTTTACGCAGTGTCGGGCAACACAGAAAGATTTCTCTTGGCTATTTACAAATTACATTTAAAACGTTCGCAGAAAAATATACAATTAAAATTATTTACAACTGGTTTTCCTACTTCCTTTCAGAGCATGCCTTCAGGGCAGCTCTGAATCCCTCAACGGTGTTGGTAGCTGTAACTGTTGTTGGTAGGTTGTTCCAGTCCCTGATTGTCCTCGGGAAGAAAGATTGGCCGTAGGTGTCTGTACTTGTTCTTTCTTGGAAGAAGCGGTTTTTACCTCTGGTCCGGTTATCATTCGGCGTCAAATATTGGTGACGGTCTATATCTATAAGTTCATGCTGGATCTTGAATAGCATGCACAATCTATTTGTTTTCCTCCGTTCTTCGAGGCTTTCCGCCCACTTTAGATTTTTAACCATATTTGTGACACAGCCAGGTGTTCGGTGTAGTTGTTATTCACAAATCGTGCAGCTCTTTTCTGAACCTGTTCAATTGCCTTGATTTTATTTTGAGCGGTTGGGTCCCATACTGTGCTTGCATATTCCACTGCAGGTCTTACCATGGACACATATGCAGCTGCCTTTACAGGTTTTGTACAGCCTTTGAGGTCACATTTATTTGCAGATTTCTTTTACTATTGTTTACCTAAGTTATAACAGCTTCCTACACCACTTCATTTTGTCAAAGGAAACAGTATAAGTTAAATATTTTGTCAAAGAATTTTCAAGTTTTGAACACAAGTAAATCAGTATTGCACAGACATGCATGCATCACTGTTAGATCCTCTACGTATCAATTTTCGTGAATACCCGACAGCGATAAGCTTATATCGTGAAAAATGGAACGCGACCTTCATTTAGTCTCAAGAAACAACGTACCTGGATTTCTCACGTTGAAAAAGTGTCATTTGTAACCGTGTGCCAGCCTTATCATCATGTTATTGCATTTGGTTTAATACTAAGGTGATTGGAAGATCTTAAAAAGGTGCCAACAATACACTTGGTAGTATGATGTCATATTTCCAGTCAAAGAAGACATGCAAATGATAATGTATATTTTTTTTATTTTTAAGGACAAAATAATAAGTTATCTCTTGTAAATGGTGGGTATGTGAAAATTAAAAGAGCTGGATCGTCAGGAAAATCAAAATCTTCTAATCCTGATGAAATTTTCCATCTTATTCCTTCTTGGAGCTAATGTTAGGGTTCCTCATTACAATCGATTATCGAATTGAAAAGAAGAGCAGACATCACGTATCCTCGTCTAACTCCTGTTTTTAACCTCAGACCAAATGTACAATTCTGCATATGAAATTGCTAGATTCTGAACTCTTTTTTGGTCTTGCTAACAGCAAATTCACGACTGCAAAACTGCAAATGTGCAGACATGCAACTTTTATTGAAAGAGAAATATATCTAGACCATTTTAAGCTAAAATGTACTTTTCCATGAGTTTGCATACAAAATTGAGTATTACAGGTATTATTATAACCAGGGGTTATTTTCAGTAGTAATTGACTCCCGCCGGTAGTATTTCGCTACAAAACTTTTAAAAATTGGTTCAAAATTTGCATGTAGAAAGGTGACACATGCACAATTCATGATGACCTGGATTCTATGAAGTTAAACTTATGGTAGGATATTCCAAACTAAAATACAAATTGAAAGATTTGGTATTGCTTTGTTTTATGAAAAAGAATAGCCAACGTTGATACAAGTATCTTGTTTTAGGGAGAGATAAATCTCGGTTCTACTTTGCAAAGGATCACTCTAATTCAAACAAATCATTCTCTGAAAGTGACATTATTAATATGCTTGATTTCTTGATTGACAACATATTTGTTACGTTTGGAGGACGTGTTTTTCAACAAACTGTCGACATTCCAATGGGAAACAATTGTGCCCCTCTTCTTGCCGACTTGTTTCTGACTTCATACAGGAACTTCTTCGTAAAAAAGATTAGAAGTTAGCAATATTTAACTCTACTTTCCGCTATATAGATGATGTTCTCTCCCTAAATAATTCAAAATTTGGTGACTATGTTGAGCGCATCTATCCCATCGAACTAGAGATAAAGGATACAACAGATACAAGTAAGTCGGCCTCATACATTGACTTACATCTAAAATTTGGCAATGAGGGTCGATTGAAAACAAAACTTTACGACGAAAGAGATGATTTTAGCTTTCTAATTGTGACTTTTCCATTTCTAAGTAGCAACAATCCAGCAGCACCTGCATGCGGGGTATATACTAGTATCTCCCAATTGATACAATATTCCCGTGCTTGTATTTCCTATCATGATTTTTTTGATATAGGATTGCTGCTCACAAAGAAGCTATTAAACCAAGAGTTCCAAATGGTTAAGTTCAAATCATCCCTTCGTAAATTTTACAGACTCCATCGCGAGTTGGTTGAACGTTATGGAATATCCGTTTCACAGATGATATCGGATATGTTCCTTACGTCGCAACTACAATCCGCTTCCCTTTCATGAATGTGACCTACCGAATTAGACTATTTACCGGATTTGTTATAACATGAGCAACACGACGGGTGCCACATGTGGAACAGGATCTGCCTACCCTTCCAAAGCACCTGAGAACATCCCTAGTTTTTTTAATGGGGTTCGTGTTGCTTGTTCTTTAGTTTTCTATGTTGTGTCTTGTGTACTATTGTTTGTCTTTTTCATTTTTAGCCATGGCGTTGTCATTTTATTTTCGATTTATGAGTTTGACTGTCCTTCTGGTATCCTTCATCCCGCTTATGGAAATCTGCATTTAAACAGACTAAATTAAGTTGAATGGATAGGGATTTTGAATCCGTTTTGAGTACATGCAGTCGTATATGATTTGTTGTCCGTTTTGAGTAAATGCAGTAGCATATTATTTGATGTCCGTTTTGAGTACATGTAATAGTAAATGATTTGTTGTCCGTTTGGAGTACATGTAGTAGCATATGAATTGTTGTCCGTTTTCAGAAATGCAATATCATATGATTTGTAGTCCATTTTCAGTACATGTAGTAGTTTATGATATGTTCAACGTTTTCAGTACATTTAGTCTATTAATTGTTGTCCGTTTTGAGTAACTAAATGCAGTAGTATATGATTTGTTATCCGTTTTGAGTAAATGCAGTAGCATGCTTTGTTCTCCGTTTTGAGTACATACAGAAGCATATGATTTGTTGTCCGTTTTCTGTGCACCTTCTCCAAAAAGTATTAGGAATACTGGTAGTCTAAAAAGAGGCGGGACAAATCATTAAAGACTAAATCATGTTGACAATATTGGCACTCGGTTGGGCAGCTGACCTTGTACACATAGTTGTCAAGTCTATCCTCAATCAGAAAGGAATAGATATAAAAATACCAAACAAAATGTACCGCCCCTGTAAATATATATGTTTTTGGTGACATCCCATTAGTCCGACAACCCATTACTTCGACAGCCCACGATTCCGACAGCCCATTACTCCGGCAGCCCAGCTCATTATTTCCCAATGCATCTGTCTTATGTGTATGGGTAAATTTTCTCTAAAAAGACCAACTCCGCTCTCAATACTATTTGTGGTTGTCCATTTTGATTCCAATTATTCTTTTTATGTTGGATATTTGTCTCAGTATATTATATAACTAAACAAATCCTTGAATTATCTAATTGTAATCAAAAACTTAGTAAATTATGTGTTTTGGTTAAATATACATATTGGAATCATCTGTTAAAAATTTCAAACAATGAACACTGACAAAGGCAAACTTGACACTTATTTCATTTAAAGATTGTTTTCAAAAAGAAAATTATTTAGATATCATTGATTTTATGAAAAAAGGCAGTGCATATGTTAATTAAGAATCGGTGTTCACCCATTACATTAGGAATTAAAAATGCCAGATTCTCAAAAAATCGTATTGTACAAGTTGAGGATGAGCGTCCTTTTTCAATCGCATGCTCACTTTATACTATTTGAGGGATGAACTCTTTCAGCATATTTCTAGCACTTGTCCGAACTTTAAAAAGTCAAATAAACATGATGAATCTTCGAAATTTGTTTTGATGTTAACACAAGAAACTTTACTATTATGGGGGAAAATCTCAGACCTTGATACTGACTGTTATTTGATATCAATGTGTTAGTTATTTTTTTTTCTATTTTGTTTTGATTCCGATTCTGACTGAGGCTTATGCTGCTATAAAGATAATTATATCATACTAGTATTGTAATGTCTTAACGTTGACCCAATCATTATACCGCTGCATCTAAAACTAGAGGCTCAAAAGAGCCTGTGTCGCTCACCTTGGTCTATGTGAATATTAAACAAAGGATTGAGCAGATGGATTCATGACAAAATTGTGTTTTGGTGATAGTGATGTGTTTGTACGTCTTACTTTACTGAACATTCTTGCTGCTTACAGTTATCTCTATCTATAATGAACTTGGCTTAGTAGTTTCAGTGGAAAATGTTAGTAAAAATTTACAAATTTTATGAAAATTGTTAAAAATTTACTATAAAGGACAATAACTCCTTAGGGGGTCAATTGACCATTTCAGTCATGTTGACTTATTTGCAGATCTTACTTTGCTGTACATTATTGCTGTTTAAAGTTTATCTCTATCTATAATAATATTCAAGATAATAACCAAAAACAGTAAAATTTCCTAAAAATTACCAATTTAGGGGCAGCAACCCAACAACGGGTTGTTCAATTCCTCTGAAAATTTCAGGGCAGATAGATCTTGACCTGATAAACAAATTTACCCCCGCGTCAGATTTGCTCTAAATGCTTTGGTTTTTGAGTTATAAGCCAAAAACTGTATTTTACCCCTATGTTCTATTTTTAGCCATGGCGGCCATCTTGGTTTGAAGGGCTGGGTCACCGGACACATTTTTTAAACTAAATACCCCAAAGATGATTGTGGCCAAGTTTGGATTAATTTGGCCCAGTAGTTTCAGAGGAGAAGATTTTTGTAAAAGATTACTAAGATTTACGAAAAATGGTTAAAAATTGACTATAAAGGGCCATTACTCCTAAAGGGGTCAACTGACCATTTCGGTCAAGTTAACTTATTTGTAAATCTTACTTTGCTGAACATTATTGCTGTTTACAGTTTATCTCTATCTATAATAATATTCAAGATAATAACCAAAAACAGTAAAATTTCCTTAAAGTTTACCAATTTAGGGGCAGCAACCCAACAACAGATTGTCCGATTCATCTGAAAATTTCAGGGCAGATAGATCTTGACCTGGTAAACAAATTTACCCCCGCGTCAGATTTGCTCTAAATGCTTTGGGTTTTGAGTTATAAGCCAAAAACTGCATTTTACCCCTATGTTCTATTTTTAGCCATGGTGGCCATCTTGGTTGGATGGCCGGGTCACCGGACACATTTCTTTAACTAAATACCCCAAAGATGATTGTGGCCAAGTTTGGATTAATTTGGCCCAGTAGTTTCAAAGGAGAAGATTTTTGTAAAAGATTACTAAGATTTACGAAAAATGGTTAAAAATTTACTATAAAGGGCAATAACTCCTAAAGGGATCAACTGACCATTTCGGTCATGTTGACTTATTTGTAAATCTTACTTTGCTGAACATTATTGCTGTTTACAGTTTATCTCTATCTATAATAATATTCAAGATAATAACCAAAACAGTAAAATTTCCTTTAAATTACCAATTTAGGGGCAGCAACCCAACAACAAGTTGTCTGATTCATCTGAAAATTTCAGGGCAGATAGATCTTGACCGGATAAACAATTTTACCCATGTCATATCTGCCCTGAATGCTTTGGGTTTCGAGTTATAAGCCAAAAACTGTATTTTACCCCTATGTTCTATTTTTAGCCATGGCGGCCATCTTGGTTTGATGGCTGGGTCACCGGACACACTTTTTTTAACTAAATACCCCAAAGATGATTGTGGCCAAGTTTGGATTAATTTGGCCCAGTAGTTTCAGAGGAGAAGATTTTTGTAAAAGATTACTAAGATTTACGAACTAGAGGCTCTAAAGAGCCTGTGTCGCTCACCTTGGTCTATGTGAATATTAAACAAAGGAATCAGATGGATTCATGAAAAAATTGTGTTTTGGTGATGGTGATATGTTTGTACATCTTACTTTACTGAACATTCTTGCTGCTTACTATTATCACTATCTATAATGAACTTGGCCCAGTATTTTCTGTGGAAAATGTTACCGGTAGTAAAAATTTACAAATTTATGAAAATTGTTTAAAATTGACTATAAAGGACAATAACTCCTTAGGGGGTCAATTGACCATTTTGGTCATGTTGACTTATTTGTAAATCTTACTTTGCTGAACATTATTGCTGTTTACAGTTTATCTCTATCTATAATAATATTCAAGATAATAACCAAAAACAGTAAAATTTCCTTAAAATTACCAATTCAGGGACAGCAACCCAACAACAGGTTCTCTGATTCATCTAAAAATTTCAGGGAAGATAGATCTTGACCGGATAAACAATTTTACCCATGTCATATTTGCCCTGAATGCTTTGGTTTTTGAGTTATAAGCCAAAAACTGCATTTGACCCCTATGTTCTATTTTTAGCCATGGCAGCCATCTTGGTTGGTTGGCCGGGTCACCGGACACATTTTTTAAACTAGATACCCTAATGATGATTGTGGCCAAGTTTAGTTTAACTTGGCCCAGTAGTTTCAGAGGAGAAGATTTTTGTAAAAGTCAACGACGCCGGACGCAAAGTGATGGGAAAAGCTCACTTGGCCTATTGGGCCAGGTGAGCTAAAAAGTGTGTGTGTGTGTGTGTGGGGGGGGGGGGGGGGGGTACTGTCAGCCAATTCGTAAGTTTTCGTCCGTCCGTCCCATGCATATTTTGGTTGCATCTTTCCCATGAACTATAAAATTACAAGGATTTTTGAAATTTGGTTTCCGGGTTTATTGAAATCAGCTATATCGTGCGATGCTTTTTCCGACAGATTCACAACTCAACAACTTCATGTTTACCGAAATATTTGGGCGGGGATATCATCAGTAGCTCGCACTTTCACTGATTGTTCTTTATATGCTCTTTATAGACCCTGTAATTTGGTAAATAAAATATTCTTTTCTGTTCTATTCTATATGCAGATTTCGAATTGAGTATATACTTAGAAAGTATTCGAACTACCTTAGTCCTATGTTATATATACGGAGTTATTTCTTAAAATATGTTATAACATAAACGTAATAATACCCCGGGGGGTTACTAACTATATTTTAGTGGTATAGGTGTGCCGCAAAAGAGGGCAACTTTTTCATGCCCTGCTGGTTAGAACAGGGTTTCCTTTTCATGTCCTGTTGGTTAGAACAGGGTCGCTTTTTATGCCCTGCTGGTGAGAACATTTTTTAACAAAAAGTATTTGTCTAGAACAGGATCTCTTATTCAACTGTTGAAGATACAGTCTAGAACCCGGGTCTAGAACTGCATCTTATTTTATACGGTGTAGAACAGGGTATACATTTTCTGAGCATGTATAGAACAGGGTATGTTTTTCAATGTTTTCTGGTAATAACAGAGTATGATTTGGCAAGCGCTGTCGGCACAGTTATACCCGCAAGGATATTCAGTAACCCCCTCCCGGGAATAATACAGACAGACACATTTTATTTTACCCTGATAAGTGTCGGACTAACTAGTAAATTTGTTTTTTTTTTGTACACAAAATTTTGCTACTAAAATGCTAAAAACCGTTTTGCGTCTTGGGGCTTCCACCCATTGAACCCCCTGCCCTGGACCTGCTGTAGGCCTTGAACGCCCCCCTGACCCCATGCCGATTTGTGTCTACAGTTGACCGAATACCTAGCTGCTGACACAAGTTAAACAACACTCCAATGTAAGAAATTGATTTTATTGCATCATCAAAAATGAACATTCCATTGTAATAAATTATATATGTTCTCAAAAACAATATCTGAATTAAACTTGTCTATGGTTTCACACAAAACTTCAGCTATAAATCATACAACAAATTGTATGTGTATTACAGTATACAGGAATCACACACCATCCATTGCTTCATTTTTAAGAATGAAAATATGGATGATCTT
Organism: Mytilus galloprovincialis; assembly: GCA_037788925.1. Classification (NCBI taxonomy): domain Eukaryota; kingdom Metazoa; phylum Mollusca; class Bivalvia; order Mytilida; family Mytilidae; genus Mytilus; species Mytilus galloprovincialis. Next base: position 23,568,543 of record CM075341.1, read on the forward strand.
AAATGATTAAGCTAAAACATGTGAAACCCATCTTATCATAAAGAACAACAACTAAGGCACACATGACAGTAACTGACAGCATCAAATTCGTTGCATTTCAGTGTTATAATATATCAGTCAAAGATAACAAAGGATTAAAATCAGATTTGCAGTTACTGTTAATGTTACTGAATTTGGTCCAACTGAACTTGTTCATCGGCACATTCTTACTAATTTATGTGTCTGAACTTGTGTAGCATGACTAGTAGTGTGTGTGTGGCTGAACTTATCCCCCTCTAACATGACTGATAATTAATTTGACTGAACTGCTTACTTGTAACATGACTGATTTATTCAACTGAACTTGTAAACATGACTTTTTGTAATAAAAAAGTCTGAGCTATTCAACTGAAGTTGTCAAAGAATATCATGACTTAGTTATTCAACTGAACATTACATGACTTAGTTATTCAACTGAACATTACATGATTGAGTTATTCAACTGGATATCTTCACCTGTAACATGATTGAGTTATTAGTATTCAACTGGAAAAGTTCACATATAAATGAATAATCTATTGGCCGGGTTGTTGTTTCTTTGATATTTTTCCCATTTCCATTCTCAGTTTTATTGTCCAACAATATCATGTGACAGTTATCCAACTGAACTTTATCCATTTAAAATATAACTGACAGTTAAGCAACTGAATTAACCATCTGCAACATGACTGAGAGTTTTGTAACTTTAACAGCTAGACAAGTTTAGAAATTTTAATAATATAAACATGAACCAGTTTTCCAAAAAAATATGTTCCAGCATTACTTGAAAGTATGCACTAAATTGATATGGAAATAAGGAAAGCAGTCAGTCAAGCAGAAAAATGCAAGTACCAGACACATTAAGACACTTAAATAAAACACCTTTTAAATTACTAACAGTTATCCAACATAACATTTTCTCCTATAACATTAACAAACACAGACACATTTTCATCAATGTAACTGTGCAGTGTTTCACAGTAGTAACTTTCTCTCAAATGATTTCCCCCAAAATAAGATCCAATTGAAGCTTACATCAATGCATATTGTTCAATTGGTAATGTTGGTAAGACATACAATAACAAAACACTGAAAACGCAAATATAAATGAGAAAACAAACATGACAAAAAAAATAAAATATTTCACACTAGAATAATGAAACAAACAGTCCATAATAGCATTTAATCATGAAAATTCAAGATTTATATGTAAACAACTTACAAGGTTAGAGGAACACAAGTGTAAATTGTGACAAAAAATATTCAAAAAAACATACACAATGTTCATAATACAGTCAATATAAAACTCATTGTCATACTTGTTCATTTAGTCTGACAAATACATTATGAATAACCACCATGAAATAATTATTAAATCATAATAACTGTAAAAGATATGTAACAGTTGACCATGTTAACCAATGATATCTTGTTTAGAGAATTTTTCCACCACATCATGGACATTTTTATGACAGAAGATTTTGTTTTACCTAGTATAATTACATTTTGCACAATTTCTTTTTAATAAATTGAAGCATACAACAAATAAAAATATTGAATCAAATAAGGCTACTGTTCTTCTTTTTTGAATTGTTTAACATTTTGTTAACCCCTGGGGTGTTATAGCTTGCCATAAGGTGCAGGTATTGCTCATTGTTGAAGGCTGTACCTGTAGTTGTTTACATGCAGTCATTTGGTCTCTGCAGGATAGTTCTCTCATTGGCACAATACCACAACTCCCATATTTTTATATTACAAGATGACATTTCAGAGTAACTTTGATACCTGTATATTATACAGCTGGACTTTTATTAGCTTTTAAGTACATCTGTCATGAACAAACTGACATGCTATATGTATGCCAATTAACATTTGTTTACATGTAACAATGTTCATTTAATTTTTCAGTTGTAATTATCACAAGGGAAATTCAAAAATATTTATAAATGCTTTGACATAAAAAGTTGTGCATATTACTTAACCATGATATCACAAACAAATGTACAAAATAAACTAATAACAAATCTGAGAATATTGATTAAGTGCTCATTGTTGTTTTGACTCAAACAAAGAATTTCAAATACACATACATCTACATGATCTATACTCAAATAATAGGAAAAATTAGGAAGTTTGTGGCACTGGCAAATGGCTAAAACATGACATGCAAGTACCAGACACATTAAGACACTTAAATAAAACACCTTTTAAATTAGAAATTCCCAATTATAAATTAAAATAGAATAATAAAAATCTAATTTCATTGAACTTGTACTTATAAATTACATTAAAAATGATTGATACTTGACTTGTGCCATTGCAGGTTCGTTCCTAATTCCTATTTTTTTTCAACATGGGATTGCACATATTTAAAGCACCTTAAACATTGAATGGTTAATTCAGCTAGCAATAAAGCAGCTTGCTTGTACAGCGTAGCATTGTTTGATAGCTTCCTGACAATTGTTACAGTCCTGCCATGGTATGCAAACAGTTTTATATAGGAACTGAAGATATGCTTCTAACCTGGGCAGAGCTTCGTGTAATTTCTGTCCAGTAAGGACTTGTTGTAGAACATTCTGATATTCATCTTGTGACTGGTGGAGTTTGACAATAACATCGGTTGTATCTTGGACATGTGAACAATTGAGACAAACAGAGTTCTCTGTCTTCCTGTCCGGAGGAATGACCACAGGCCCATTACATTTCTGACATCTGAACTTGGGTACATCAACAGGTATGTTGAAATACAATGGCCAATCTTCTCGACATGCTTTACAATTACATGTAAAATAATACTGTGGTTTTAAGATTTCTCTTCTTTCAGAACATACTGTTAATGGATAGAGAGCACCATAATTATCTGCTATTTCTTCACCAGCATCAATATTCTTTATTGCACGGACCACACATACATCACCATATGAGTGTCTCACCACATTAGGGTCACATGAATGGTTGATAAGACTGAGTATAGGATAGATTCCTGATCCTATCTCCTTGGTTTCAGATTCTGGCAAACATTCTGGTTTCAGCGCAAGTTCCGATACTTCATGGGCATTGCATGGTAGCATCATGATATGTCGTAATATATGCCCAGCTACATAACATTTGTCAGCAAATAATACTTTTCTCTCATCTCCATTAAAGTAGCTCGTCTTCTCTAGACATTTCAATAGAAAATATGCTTGTAGACTTCTCTTAAACAGATCTTCTGGTGTACGTTTTTCACTATGATTAACTAAGCTATATACAGTGTTGTAATCATCAGAATTATAAACACCATCAGTATTGAAGCCAACAGACCTCTTGCATCCATCCTCTTGTTCTTGACTTTCATACTCCATTACTTGAGACAATCCTGCTTTCACTACCATCTTGAAAGCTAGATAGCCAAGGCCTAAATTAGCCTGCTTCACTGTTCCTAAACATGGACATTCTAACGAATGATATTCCTCCCATGATTCCTTGTGACATGTGCCACTACAGAACATGACTTCACTACACTGATGACATGGATGAGCGGACACGACTCTCTGACAACAATGATGACAGTAGATGGTATCATACTTGGGTAATACAATGGAAGTATAGCCCTTTTCTATTATTAGAACTTCACCAACATAAATGTCTCGTGTGGCAGCCAGTCCAAATTCTGTTTCTTCGTTCTCAGTTATCCCAACAGCATCAGATGCAGAAGGGAATATCTTACTTCTCCTTTCAATGGTTGGAAGTGGACCATGAAATTTCTGGATTGACTGGGTTCCTGCCTTACCATCATTACTTGATACACTTTTCTTGCATTTTTCAATGGACTTTTCAACTGAGTTTTTGATATTTTGGGATTTTTTGTCATCAAGTTCAGCATCTGACAATGAATTAAGTGCATTTTGAAATGATTCAGTAGCTTTTGGTATTTCTTTCCTTTCAACATAACACTTTGCCTTTCTTTCATGTAATTTATAAATCAAAGATTTAGGATATTCATTCTGAATGGCTAAATCAATATCACTCAAACAATCATCATAGCTTTTCTGATGAAAAAAGACAGCTGAGCGGTTAGCTAAGGCGTAGGAAAGTTCTAAGTTGTCTCCCTTATGTGTGTCCTTGGAATGATCATTAGAACACAATGCAGGAGCATATACTACACTTTGGTTATATTTATCCAGCGCTCTTTGAAACTCTCCCTTCTGAAAGAATGTATTTCCTTCATTTCTAAACTTAATAGAAGTATCAGATGACTTTTGTTTAGTGTCGGGGATAGTGTCAAAATGTTTATTTACACCATCTATCTGTGCAACCATTTGAATTCTACTTTTGTTTGTTTTACAATCTTTAAACTTTGTAAGAACTTCATCATAGATTCCATCCTGCTTCAGTGTCTTCATTAACTCTTTTTGAAGCTTCTGTACCACAGTCATTTTGTTAGTACAATGTACATGTATCTGCAAAATTGAAAACATTTTTAGAACTTAAAAATTAAAATGCTTATGCCAACTCATAAAATAAACTGTCATGTATTGTATAAATGAATTTAAAAGAAATGCGGATAGAGTTTTTTAAAATGTATGATGATGATGGGCAGCTGCTTAATATCCAGCTGAAAATTCTGTTTGTACTAGACCGATACTCTGAGCCAGATTTTTAACGTGCTAGTTCACAAGATAACAGTCCACAGAGGACACATCATTTTACCCGGACACATTATTCTGACTACAAGCTGGCCAGTCATGTTCTAATTACTAATTAATGCCTTGTGCTTAGCGCTGAAGCAGCGAACATCAATTTTAAAGTCTATGGTTTGACCCAGCCAGGATTCGAACCCACAACCTCCTGCACTTGAGGCATAGACACTACCACAGGACCACAGAGGCAGTTTACAAATATATGCCCTCATGAATAAAAGATTTATAGGTAAACAAGAGTGCACACGCTGAAATGTCTCGCCTTCTTTACTAATCATTAATACTATGTTGATAGACCTAAATATAAAGCTTTATTACAACTGTCACATAAACTCAACATTAACCAAGAAAAGGAAACATTGATCAATGAACCATGAAAATGAGGTCAAGGTCAGATGAACCATGCCAGGCAGACATGTACAGCTAACAATTCTTCAATACAACAAATATAGTTGACTTATTGCTTATAAATTAAGAAAAACAGACCAAAACACAAACACTTTTAAACACTTAGCAATGGACCGTGAAAATGAGGTCATGGTCAAATAAAACCTGCATAACAGACATATAGATCATAAAATATTTCCATACACCAAATATAGTTGACCTAATGCATAAAGTATTAGAAAAAAAGACCAAAACTCAAAGACTTAACTTTGACCACTGAACCATGAAAATGAGGTCAAGGTCAGATGACACCTACCAGCTGCCAGCTAGACAAGTACACCATACAATCATCCCATACACCAAATATAGTAGACCTATTGCATATAGTATAAGAAAAACAGACCAAAACACAAAAACTCAAATATAACCACTGAAACATGAAAATGAGGTCAGGTTCAGATGACACCTGCCAGTTGGACATGTACACCTTACAGTCCTTCCATACACCGAATATATTAGACCTATTGCTGATACATGTAGTATCTGAGATATGGACTTGACCACCAAAACTTAACCTTGTTCACTGATCTATGAAATGAGGAAAGTTCGCAACATGAGGCATCTATATACAAAGTATGAAGCATCTGAGGTCTTCCACCTTCTAAAATATAAAGCTTTGAAGAAGTTAGCTAATGCCGCCACCGCCACAGCCGTAGCTGCCACCGCCAACACATCACTATCCCTATGTCAAGCTTTCTGCAACAAAAGTTGCAGGCTCGACAAAAAACCAATGCAGACTAAAGTGTAGTTATTGTTGTCATGTAGTCATAGTAAATGATGTAGGTAATTTTTAAGAAGGCGATATACACTCCCTATAATCAAATAAAATTTGTTAAGGATATTTTCTATTTATTCATTACATTTAAAGGAAATAAAATGTAATTAATCCATCAGGAAATAAAGATAGTTTTTCATTGACATAATTTGATTTAGAGTTATTTTTACTTTGCCCTATACTTTTTTCATAAGAATTTATGTCCATTTCATTAATATTCCTAGGTAAAAATGTCCATAGTGATAACCCTGTGGGGCGTGTTGTCTTGCTTCCAATAAGAAGGATAGACAAAGCTAAGGCAGTCTTCACAGACTACAGTAGTCTGAGATTACTCTGACCTGAAACCACTGTTTTGCCAGACAAGCTGGGGACGTTTACTCTGACCTGACATCAATCCCACTGTTTTGCCTGACAAGCTGGGGCTGTTTACTCTGACAGTCAAACAGCTTTTTTGCCAGGCAATCTGGGGCCGTGGAATGTCATATCAAAACACTTGGGACAACATCCCTAATGCGCCTCGAAATGAGGAACTCAAAAGTCATGTGTAAAGAAAAAATCTCTGTGTAGTGATATTGGACATGTTTCTATTTTTAACAAATGACTGAACTTAATTATTTGTGGTGATTAGGAAAGTAGAGGAACATAGAATAAATGTGTAATCAAAGAGCTGATAGCTCTGAAGTGGAAGAAGGTGAATAAAAAGTAACTTGAATTACCATAAAAGCAGCCCCACTTACCCAGGCTGCTTTGTTCCATTATTGTTAAAATGTATTTTTTTCTTCAAACAAGAAAAGGTCATAAGTACATGGATTTCCCATCCGTACAATCATTTTCTATGTTCAGTTGACTATGAAAATTAGGTAAAATCTTTAATTTGGCAGTAAAATTAAGAAGATCATATCATAAGGAACACATGTGTACTAAGTTTCAAGTTGATTGGATTTCAACTTCATCAAAAACTACCTCGACCTTAAACTTTATAACCAGAAGCAGGACGGACGGACAGACTAGGAAACATATTGCCCATAAATGGAGCATAAAAATAGTAAGACTTGTTACATACCCGCCATCTTTTGAAAGTTCCCATATGGGTTTTTACTGCACAACAACAATTTTAAAGGTTACAATTTTTAGCGACGTATTTTGCAAGATCTGGATTGTCTAGAAAAAGTGTCATATTTGTATGATGAACTTGCATGCCTTTTCCTTAAGTCTGTTTGCATGATTCTAGTTATATATTAAATCGGTAGAAAAAATATACATGAAGCTAGCAGACCAGGGTTTATTTTCCAGATTAAGAATATTAGATGCTTGTTGAAATTTCCAATTTTGAATAATGCACAAAGATGGACCTTTAACAGGTTGGGAACAACACTCCAAATGAGGGTAACTAACTGGAAGATCATCACAACCCACTGTAAAAAATGAGCACAAAAAAAGTCATTTATATTCATATTATTTGATGAAACTTTTCCCCAAGAACTATGCATCTATTAAGTACTGAATGGTCAAAACATCATGTTTTTTTATCGACATAAATTTTGTCGTAAATGTAACCAAATGATGTAGAAATTGTGTGTTTTCTTCAAATTTCCATCAAATTGTAATGTTTATAGTTCCTTTATTGCCTCTCTATTTGAATAAAATAAAATAATAAGAAGAATCTGTTTCTTGTTTTGTTTTGTTTTTGACAAATGATTGTTCACTGCTTGCAAATGAATCATTATATTTATATATCTTATCTGTATATATTTTTGTTCATGTCTCCATCTCTTTATCATTTGTAAAGGTTTAGACAAATAAGAAAGAAATAAGCTCCACATGTATATTTGCAACATCGTAAATTAATTAAAAAAAATAACATACACTAGCACTAGTACTGCATGGATTTTAAGCATTATGAAAGTCATATTTGTAGAAAGCTTAAAAAGACTTAAAAACAGTGTAAAATGTCTTGCTATTTCTTAGCTTACACAATAAAATCTAATATATACTGACATTTACAAATTTAAATTTCAAGATTTTACTAGGAATTAATTAATCTAACTACTAGACCTTTTATTAGTCTAGTTGCACATATTGTATGTTCACTGCTACTCAGTCAGAAACAAATTTATCATATAAACTTCAATGTAATCCTTGAAAGGAGGTCTAGATTGCTAAAATAATTTATAAATTTTAATTTTTTTATTTGTCCAAAATCATTTAAATTCATTTAATCAACATCATTTTATGATTATTTGATTAAAATATTAATCATTTATAGTATTTTTACAATTTACATTTTTGAAAGCAAAATAACTGAAAACAGGCTAAAACAAAGGGAAGTAACAAAAAAGTATTTCAATATTCCCAATACACATCGTTTTGATAACACAACGGCAGTTAGCCGGAGGTAAACATCGTTGATTACCAGTATGTTTGACACCCAAGCTGTCAAGTGAAGCCATATAATTATACATCTTCTTTGATGTTCAGGTAAAATTTAACACAGGTGTCAATTACACCCGTACAGTAGTAAGAAATGATCAAATATTCATTCATGAAATATTTCATACACGGGAGTTTTTTCTCCTAAACGGGAGAACGGGAGGAGACCCCTGAAAACGGGAGTTTTGTACTCCCGTCGGGAGGTTCACATGTATGTAATACGAAGGGCATCTAATTCACATGACAAAGGAAAACCATGAATTAAGACAACACTTTATATATCCTTTTTATTTATATAAAAACAAAATCTTCTTGTCTGCAGGATTGCAAATTCGTAACTTCAAGGGCGAACTTGTAAACAGGGCGAGTTGTCCCGATACCAAATTCACGCATGCGTAATACAAATATCTACAGTTAAAACATCCTGTTACAAGTAAACAAATAACGTTCATGTGGATGAGATGAAATCTAATAATTTACATATATAAAAGGGTCATATTTACGATAGTGATTGTTTTACAATCATAATTTACAAATTAAATGATTCAGATGCCTAATCATGTGTAAAAATCGATGTCAGGAATCTTAAGTTGTTTTGAAATTGTAATACACGAAATGAATGCGGCATACGGAGACTCAATGCCAAGGGTCGGCCCCTTAAGTCTTCAGAAGACTTGACGTCTTCTTCCACTAAAAACTATGGAGCTATTGAATGTGTTCAAAGTATTAAATTTTCAAAGAACTTATTGTGTTAAAAAGGGGATATTTTACCACAAGGAGCCGCATCACAAAAGGATGTTCGGGGTTTGCTAATTTACGGAAAAAGTAATCTCACTTCGTACCCCGAAAATTTAACCACATATGTGAAAATGTCACACCTTCGAAAAGAGCTATCATACATATCCAAGTTTACGATATGGACTGAGCTACAGGGGAAAACGTTACCATTACTGCCTATGTAAAAACAATTAAAGATATTGAGCCACTTGTTCATGTGGTGGACATCAGAGTAATCTCAGACCGTGAGAGTAATATTGAAAAGGAATAACAACGACTAATTAGCATGTATTTATAATGGCATGTAGAGCTCTGCACTAAAGTCATATGATTTAATCCAATTATAGTCTCAGCGGCAAGACCCCTTTTGGTAACTTTCTGTGATACCATGGTTGTAAAATGGCATCTGGACTTTCTTATCAGTCACATAATTTTATTGAGTATGGTAATAATAAAGCAGCATTTTGCATTACCCCATTTTGGCACTATGTTTCCGCATTTTTATAGTACTCTTTTCCGCATTGATTTTACATTGATTTTGTTAAAGTTTATTTATGTTCCGCATTTTAATTTTTAATGTATGCATGTCTATCTGTTTCCCAGGTAAACCTGATAGGTGCTAGCTATTAACACATGATTAATATCAAAATAAACAGAAATATGAAAATTGGACTTAAATCAACATCGAACGAATTACTCTATTCGGCAGCGTACATCAGCAGAATGTAACGAGTGGACTATGTGAGTTACTTCGCACATATATACGACAACAACTTGTCTGTTTGTAATTTTCCATGAACACAACAAATTGAAAAGTGTCAGTGATTTGATCGATCACATGAGAAGGATCAACTTCCATTCCATATCTTAATCTGATTAACGAGTAATCGAAAGATTCTCAGATCCGGACATCCTGGCATTTACATTTGTCAGGAGGTGATGTCATCCGGAATCCTCTAGATTTTTCATCTATTTAAAGGGAATTACTGATTATTTATATTGCCGATTATTTTTTAACCAGAGGTTAAAGTATGTTAAAAATCAAAATAGAGATATTATATAGTGTCTTTAACAGTATTAAAAGAGTAAAATTACTATATTCAACTGGTTACGATATATATCAATTAAATTAATTTGCAATAAGTCTATGGAAAATCTAGAGGAATCTTATCCGCATCACCTCTCAACATTGTTTACATAACAAAAAAGCTAATCATTGATTGGTCAGTTACATGTTGTGATGTCACTGCAGATCTGAGAATAGGCAGTAATCAGATGAAACCTTAGTCTGAGATTACTTTGACAAGCTGGGGCCATGGGAAAACAGCCATTGGACGTCAGAGTAATCTTGGACTAATGAAATCTTTGAACTGGTGTTGTTGTTATTCGGACTTATTCCTCTCAATATTACTTCCATGCTCAGACTAAAACTATAGTAGCATGTTATGTAAGAAAAATAGATTTCACCAATTTTAAAAATAAGCTAGTGGAAATTTTCAGTAAATAAGTGGTTTAGAATCTTTACAGTCAATTTTAGGATCAGTAATTTTGGAATCTAAGTCATTGCATTGTGCTGTTATTATTTCATAAGGGGGAGGAGCTGTTGACTGACCTAAGTGGGCCTGCTCCAATCATGCTTCAGTGATTCCCTATAAAATTAACCAAATTTTCCCCTAGAAAAGGGGGGATCCCCCATCCTGGATCCACCTATGCTTTTTAATACAAGATATTTCTTCTTTGCATACATTTACAAAGCAATAACTCTTGGAGGAATAGATTATAAAGACTGAAAAACAAAAAGAATCCAGGAAAATTAAGCTTGTTAGGCAGGATCACTAGAAACATGATATAATGGAAGCCAAACATGGCATGCACAAATAATTATGAAAATAGCTGACCCGTGTTAAGAGAGAGCCATATCTCTTGCACGTTAAAGACACCCTTGTAGATTTCGAAAAAGAGCAGGCTAATGCCGCTATAAGACAGCACTCGCACCCGCAAAGTGGAAAGGGATTAATATAAGTTGCAAAACTTGTTTCCCAATCCACTATAGATAAATGTTTGAACTAATTATGAAAATATAGAATGAATGCACCTCTTTATTTTTCATTTATGAGTACACGTATATTTCCCTTCATTTTACACACCTCTAGCTATACGAAATAACTTTTTACAGTAGACCTTACCAAGTTCTTTTCATGTATGCGTTTTTAAATAAGGTTCTTTGACACGAGATCCCAATCTGATCTGAAATTTGATCCTCGGCATCAGGGGGGCACGGATACGTAGAGGGGAAAGAATCGAGATTACAATCCATGTATTAATATAATCGACTGCGGTATAATCCTCCTTTTGAAGGAGCACCCATCTGCTAGTCAAAGTGTAAAAGCTAAATAGGTCCCGATTTAAAGAGTACGGGCGAACAAATATTAACTAGTGTAAAAGTCTATGGTAAAATAATTTACAAATATAAGAGACATATAATTGTTTTATATGTCTCTGCTAATATTTATAGGCTGATATCAGCAATTTGTTTTCCCAGACAATTCCTAGTAATTTATCATCCATTTCATTAGTCATGATTCCCTAGGTAAAAATGTCCTTTATTTTACTTGATCATTAATGTGTAATAAAAGAAATTTTTCACATATGTGTAAACAATGGAATATATATTTTTTTCGTTTTTATATTGTTTTACAGTTGTGGATTAATCTTTAAATATGATTTATGTGCCTAGACTAATTTTCCTTGGAATTCATGTCAGGGGCGCGGGATCCAGGAATTTGGAAAGGGAGGGCTAAGTTGTTTTTTTGGGACCTTTTTTGGCCGTAAAAACATAAAATAAGTGTAAAATGCACATTTTAAACGGTTCCTGACGTGGGGCATGTATATTCTATAGTTGCTGTAAAGTGTAAGTGTTGAAAAAATTTTATGCTGTTTTCTCCAGGGCTATTGATATTCTATCATAAAATGATAGTATATGGATCCAAAGATATATGTACTGATATATTTGATGTCGGACTTGTCAGTAAAAAATCGACATGGTAAATTCTCGTTTGTTTTACATGTATGTTAAGTATGCATAACCTCACAGATTTCTTGTTGTAAACAAGAAATATGTCGGGCTATAATATTCGATGAGATGTATCGTGAATACGACCGACACGAGTTAAAAAGTCAAACAAGCAATTTTCATTCAAATGTTTGGTTGATATCTTTCACCCGACAAAATAAAGGGAGCTAGGTGAGGGCCGGTTCCAAATCAACCAAAGGCTACGAATGAGTCTGAAATGACAACGAATTTATGAATGACGGTCGACTAATGGAGACACAAAGGCCACACTCAGCAGTCAGGTTGCAGTCTGGTCTTGAAAAGAGTATTCAATATATCAGTTCGGCGAAACAGACATTCCGCCGCGTCAGACATGCAAACCCCGGCCTTAAAAAAATACGCCCGTTTTTTATTCATCATGTTCATTTAATGCTAAATAATTCTGTTGGAAATTTTCGTTTCTAATAGCAAAAAAGTGGACAAGATTATTGTTTTCAATCCAGATACGGCCAGAATTTTTATTTAATGCAAAAATCAGAGTCGTATTTTTTTCTCTGAAATACCTTAGACTGCCTCCTCAAATCAAATGGTTTGTACCTTAGACTTTAAATCTATCTAGAGCTTATACTGACTGGGGATCATTATTCAGCTATCAAGTTATTTCAAAATAGGCTGGGGCGTTTCGGGTTAAACATGTTTACGTAGGTAAATAATATTGATGTGGATTTTTTTCTTCATGAGAGGGTTTCTGTTTGGTTGAAATTGGGAAATAGAAGTCACTACGTTCTTTCTCAATCCTAATTCGCTTTGAAGGTATCATGGTTGTCATCAGGCCTCAACCTAAGCAATGTTATACTGTAATTTGAATTTCAAAATGACTAAGTGACGTTTTTTTGACGCACTGGTCAACTCCATCATAGTGAATCACATGCCTTTGACATACTCAGTAAATACCAGCGAAAATTATCTTTATAAGTAAAGAAATAATTGTCGCATGAAAATTAAATACACAGGGAATGGCAAAGTTCACGAAGTTTTCGAGAAGAAAAAAAAGTCCGAGCAAAAAAAGGGGGGGGGGTACGCCCTCTACGCCCCACTCCGAATCCGCCACTGCATGTTTAGGGCTTTATTAGGCATTAATATGTCAATCTATTGTTATGGGAAATTTTGTAATAAAACCTAGCTGCATTTTTTTTTAAATTACCCATCAGTGTGCCGGTTAAGAAGGTTAAGAAGACATTAAACATGCTTTACTAAAGTGCAATATTTAAAAAGAAGTCAAATAACAAAAATACCGATCTCCAACGAAATTTCAAAACAAAAAAGTCCCGAGTCAATTGGAAAAACCAATAGCCCAAACACATTAGATAAAATCTAAAAACATTTTATTCAAAGTTCGGAGATTAAGGTAGATTGGTCATTATTTAAACATTTTTTAAAATGCGACTAATTACAGTTACAGTCGATACTAGACATTATATACACTTATCGTTACCGATGATATCAATGATACTACAGACCATCAAGGTGTGTCTGACACTGATTTCGGCGTAGCAGATAGAAGCGATATGCAGAGGTTTGTGTGTAGCCTTACACTAGGAAATATTTTCCAGATTAGACATACCGTGGCATATTGGATGACATGCACTTGGGTTAGTTCAAACGCTAGATGTGTTAGTTGTCGATTTGACCAACACGACAAGACAGAATGGTAGACCCTTTCATAACATCTCACCTAGTCTTGTTCAAAAGTTCTTCACTTGTCCCCTATCTGAATGAGGGACCACGACATGCAAGCTGTACGGAAACATGTCAGGCCATTTAACCAAACAAGACCACAAGAACTGTCTACAACAATAAGAAAGCTAACTGGGAAAAAAGCAAATGAAAAATGTCTGAGATCAGCAATTTATTTCTCATCATCTGTGGAAGAGAATTGGACGTTTTTTTAAAAACATCTGTTTTTGAAGTTATGGACAAATGGATACATAAGAATTCATTAAAAAAGAAACAAGATGTACAATGGATTTTAAAGGAAATTGAAAGAATGAACTAAAAGAAAGAGCGATTGTACAAAGAAGAACTTAAGAAAGGAAAAACAAGCAAAGAAGCAGAAAATTTCAAACAATTCAGAAAGTCTAACAAACTACATACATCTTATCATAAATACTTGAATAACCAGTTAGATCCCGAAAAAGTCACAACATCAAAAACCTTTTGGAAATATATCAAATCCAGGAAGCAGGATACAATGAGCATTGTAACACTGAAAGCTGAGGATAAATTAGCCGAAACACCAAACGATAAACATCCAATTTGTATCTGTGTTTATCAACGAGAATAATCATCAAATTGCCGACAAGGTCCATCTCCATAAATCAGTTAAACATTCAAATAACAGACAAAGGAGTTAAGAAATGCATAGAACACCTAAACGAAAAGAAAGCCAGTGGTCCAGATAAAATACCAATTAAATTCATCAAAGAAACAGCAGTCTATAACACCAAGACTATCTTATACATTTTAACAATCATAAGATACTGGAGATATTACAAAAAGACTGGAAAAATGCAAATTTTGTCCCAATTTTCAAGAAAGGCGACATGTCTAAGCCTCAGACCAGTGTCTCTAACAGCAGTCATATAAAAAATGCTAGAACATATTATAGTCTCTTAGAGAATGGAACTTCTAGATGGACAGAATATACTCCATGACAACCAACATGATTTCCGTGCTAAAAGATCGTGTGAAACACAGCTACTGGTAACAACAGATGACATAGCAAAACACCTAAACAAAGAAAAACAGGTGGATATGGGAATATTAGACTTCTCAAAAGCGTTTGATAGGTTCCTCAGATTGTCAAACAAACTACATCATAACGGGATACAGGGTAATAGACGTAGATGGATAAACAGTTTCCTGAAAGACAGACTATTAAGTTAACAACATGATGTAATGATAACGCAACATCCTATACGGCGCCAGCAACATCAGATGTTCCACAGGGGACTGTGCTTGGGCACACACTTTTCTTGATTAACATCAACGACCTCCCTGATGGTTTAACATCAACTATCAGACTGTTAGCTGATGCCTGTGTCATCTATAGATGAATAAAGTGGTCCAATGAAGATCACGTACTTCTCCAAAAAGACCCGGACACAATAGTACAATGGAGCAAAACTTGGCAGATGGAGTTTAACGTCAGGAAATGTGCCATAATGCAATTAACAACATCAACGAAGAAGAGGCTGTACCAGTACACCATAGAAAATGAGCCATTAGAAAATGTACAACTGTCATATTCCTGACTTGTTACAGGCATTTTCAAATGTAGAAAATGGGGGATTGAACCTGGTTTTATAGCGCTAAACCTCTCGCTTGTATAACAGTCGGTAAACAAACTTCAAGTATTTTTTTTTGCGGAACCTAAGTCATTGTCCACCAAAAGTAAAGAAAAGAGCATACCAAAGTCTAGTCCGACCGAAAGTGGAGTATGCAACACCTATTTGGAATCCACAACAGAAAACTAAGATCAAACAGTTAGAACAGGTACAGCGGCATGCTGAAAGATGTATACCAACCATACAATTCAAGGAAGCCAATCAGTGTAACATCAATTATTCAAAACTCAAACTGGAACACACGGGAACAAAGAAGAACTATGGCAGATGTCACCCTCATGTACAAGGTAGTCCACCAACTATAAGCTATAGCAGTACTCTACATTCCAATCCCAGCTACTATAATAAGAACTACAAACAGCCACCGTTTGAAATTCTTGCCACACCACTGCAGAATCAACGTATATCAACACTCATTTTCCCTAAGAACAGTTACCGTCTGAAACACTCTGTCAGAATCGGTTGTGCTCGCACCATCACTGGGGGTCTTCAAATCATCCCTCCAGGAGCACCAACAAGGAGAACCAACATCAACTAATGAGTATAACTTTTGTATAGTGTACATACTTGTTATATATTTAATCAACGCAGCTACATTTTTTATTGGATCGTTTGCGCATATCACACTACTCAGATGCACACAAGTCCTCGTTTTAAGATGTCCAGTATGGATTTTGACGAGTTATGAAGTTGACCATTGGGCTTTGCTCATTTTTGAAGGCTGTACGGTGACCTATAGTTGTTAATTTCTGTGTCATTTTGGTCTGTTGTGGGGAGTTGTCTCATTACCAATCATACCACATCTTCTTTTTTACATTAAGTTAAGAAAGGTAGAAAATAAACATGTGGCGCTCTAAAATCGTAAATCCTTTTTCTTTAATTAATTCCCTAACATGAAACATGAAATAAAGTTACGTAAGTAGTGCTACAACTTAATAGGTTGTAAACAGAGGACCTAAAGACAAAGAAAAAACGCCAACATCATTTATCATTGTTTGTATCTGCTGTGTGTTCTTTTTTTTTATTCAATGTACAAGTGTGGACACATATGAGTGTGGATAGTATGTTTGGATGTTTGACAGCGTCTTATGACAAAAGGAGTTCTATGTTTTTCCTATATGGTGTTATTAGTTGTGTTGCATGATGACAAACAATCTGAGCATTAGGAGTGTTGTTTATTTATTATTTAGTTTTTATGTTCAAGACGGGCATGGAAGAGACATTAATTGCATTAGTTACCAAATGATTATGAAAGAATATGTTCCACATCTTTGATTTTGGATACATTTTGTAGCTAGGAGAGCAACACATAATACATTTTTCTAGGTTCATTTTTTCATGTGTTTTTTTTTCTAAATGGGAGATGATATCTAGATTTGAGAACATGATATAAGGAGCCTGTAATTCAGTGGTTGTCGTTTGTTTATGCGTTACAAATGTACATATTCGTTTTCATTTATTTTTTGTACATAAATAAGGCTGTTAGTCTTCCTGTTTAAATTGTTTTACATGGTCATTTCAGGGCCTTTTATAGATGATTATGCGGAATTGGCTTTGCTCATTGTTGATGGCCTTACGGGGACATGTAGTTGTTAATTTCTGTGTCATTTTGGTCTCTTGTGGAGAATTATCTCATTGGCAATCATACCACATCTTTTTTTTATATGTATTTGCTTACTATTTGTATGGTTCTATTTATATTACTTTGTGGAGGATCGTCAGTATCATTAGTAAAAAAAATTGTTAAAAGGTCGAATTGTTCCTCAGATTAGAATACATTTATTGGTTTTTAGTAATGACAATGCCTGACAAGATGCTAGGGGCTAGATGAGCTAGGAAGTAAACTTCTGTGCTGATTTTTATCAATTCTTTGATAATATTTCCTCCAAAGCTGGTCGAAGCAAAAAAAAAATTGACAAATATGAAAATGATTTCACCAAAAGAACTTTTTTGAGCATGCTTCAAAGACTCAAAACTGCTCCAAAAGTAATATAAAAGAATTTCAAGCATGTCAAGTGGATATTATCAACATCTACTTAATTAGTCTTAATATGTCTAAATATCTAAAAAATTAGTATTCAAAAGGTATTGCAAAATTATTCTCTTTTCATTTTTTTTTTGGTTATATAGATACAAATATAAGTGATACATGTACCACAAATACAGTATTTGTTGTGGTATGAAAGTGTAGTAATTAACATTTACTGTTACAATTTTAATTCACACAAATTTATTATAAATAAACAATTGAATGAAAAATGTTGAACATGTACAATGAAACATAGTTTTAGAAATCAATTAGGCCAGATAGGCCTTATAATTTTTTTTAAACATAATCGAATGACCATTTACACTCAGGACCAAGTCATCAGTAGGCAGTACAGATGTATTAATACAACTTAGCATCATATTGCTAGTAGCGGGAGTAGCATTCAGTGGCGGATCCAAGGGGGGGGGGGGGTTCCGGGGGTTGGAACCCCCCTTTTTTTGGCCGATCAATGCATTTGAATGGGAGCATATAGTTGGAACCCCCCCTTTACTCTGGGTTGGGAACCCCCCCCCTTTTTTAAATGGCTGGATCCGCCACTGACATTGTCGGGTAAATTTGATCTTTTTATAAAAGATGGACAAAGGACATATAATGTTTGGTTCAAATCGATATATGCTTTTTATCTTTCTATTACTTACATTGAAGAAAGAGGTGATACTACTTTGACAAATCCTTGTACATGAGAGTTGTCTGTCAAATCTTTATTTCACAAAGAATGAATTGCATAACAATGAACTGAGCTCAAAGCAAAGTACTTTAATAATACACTTAGACGAAGAGCTAAATCCAGTGATATACTTTGTACTGCAGGTTCTTCATGAACATCCATTGACCAAAACCATATCTCAATAAAATGCCATACTACATGGTTGGATCAGAAGTCCTGAAAAAGACATGGTTTTTTTTTTATCGTATTTTAAGTATGCACAGGTTAAAACTTTCTTGTGGTATAATCATTCAGTATCTAGCAACTATCAATTAGCTTCATGCACAAATTGATATAGGTTGAGCGCTCCTCTGTTGGAAATAAGAACACATCTCCTGGCTCCACCTAATGTAAGTCAACTGATGAAGAAACATTCAAAGCTATAAAATGTTATCCAAGACTTTTCAGTGTCTATTTACCATTGCCACTTAAACAGTGATATATTTGTACACATATATAAGACCAAAACTGATAATCGGTCTTTACTACATCTTCAATCCCCAAGTCATTTTCAAATTTTCCAAATTTAGCTATATTTAAGCTAACTACTCCTCACACACATGTATAGATTATCAGTTTTTCTACACATGAGAATCGTAAGATATTTGCTAGTGAGCCGCAATGAATATTTTTAGCGAGTGAGCCCAGCTAATGAGCTAAAACGAATCAAATTGTGTACTCAGTCAGAGTTGTTGATATTTTAAGGTATCTTTTCAAAGAAAACCTGCAAATCTCAGTGGCAATCCAGCACTTTTCATAAAGGGGTAGCCTCTGACTTTCCAAAGGGCTGCCCACTCCTGTCAAGCTTTGATGATTTCCTATATAATCAACTAAATTTTTCCCACCAATAGGAGGATCCAGGGGGCAGACCCCTCCCCCCCCTTTTCGTTGGAAATTTTTTTTCAATGTAAAACATTTTTTTTTAAAGTTATTGATGTCAGCCGATTCCAACCTGCCTCTAAATCGTCAACGACACCCGGCCTGCCTCTACATCGGCAACAATGCCATACAATCTAATTAAAATACTGATCTCTGATTACGTTATACTACATATGTGAAATCGTCAGACTGAAGTGAAACTACATATTGGTAGTTGTTAGATCTCATATGTAGTATAACGTAATCAGAGATCAATATTTTAATTAGATTGCAATGCCATACACCATCATTGGCATTGTTCATAGCAGGTTGCATCCAGCATGTATACGTAAAGGTCCAGAGCTAGCTGTCACAAAAGTAGTTCTTCTGTTGAGACTTGAGAGTATAGATCTAGATTGAATAACTATCTAAGCCGATCAACATCTACATGGAGAACAACATCATATTACTTTTACTATAATAAATGGCGGTTTATTCTTTCTGCACAAAACAGTTGTTTTAAAATAGCCTCACATTTGCTGACATCTTAGATGCACTTGATATACAAACAATCCTATATATTTGGTTTCATGGCATGCTAATGTAGGAGGGAACGAGAAAGTTGACCAGTCGGCGAAATATACAGTAAAGGAGGCATTTTATTTGGCCTTTTTAACTTTTTTGGATTCGAGCGTCACTGATGAGTCTTTTGTGGACGAAACGCGCGTCTGGCGTATATACTAAATTTAGTCCTGGTATCTATGATGAGTTTATAAAGCACTAATTAACCAATATAATATCGTAACAATGTCGAATTTAAGCGCGTCTCAGGAGTGTCCCCATGCGTTTTAAATACATGTTTGCAATTTCGTCGATTAACATGCAGTTAGAAGCATTTCAGTTTAATCATTTGTATGCAAAGTGATTATACATGTTATATGTATAAAAGAACACAACCCTTTTCGGATTGTCAGTTTTCCTATCGAAGGTTGATGGTTTTCTCCGGGCACTCTAGCTTCCTCTATCAATAAATATTCACCGCTACGAAATAGCCAAAATGTTGCGCCTAAAAGTGGCGTTAAAGCATCAACACTTAATTTTATTAATGTAAAATAGGGGGAAAAAATTAGTACACTTGATATGTTTTGGACAGGTTATTTATCTAATGAAATATGAAAACTATTTTTTAGTGATTGGTATTCGACAAATGATTCCAAGGGTCAAAGCGGTAAAAATATGGTCAATATGTGTACTTTCTATCGGTATTACATTCCGCGCACTGATGATTAAAACCAGTCTAATCACTGATTTAGCTAGTTTTCGAGCGGAATATTAAGTTTATTTTTCATCACATTGTAAATTATTTTATGTTTTATATTTGGATGCTAAAATAGTGTGTTAAGATTACATTCTTTGGCAATCTAAAGTTTCATTTGTACTCAATAATCAACCTTGAAATGAAGTATGTTATGTATAGACAAAAGGAGATCTGGTATGATTGCCAATATGACAACTATCCGCCAAGGTTCAAATAAATTGGACGTAATTAAGATATTTTATATTTTTCATGTCGGTGCCTTTTATAGCTGATTATACAGTATGACTTTTAATTTTGGAAAGCTATAATTACTTGCATCCACTTCATTTGAACTTTGTTGGATAGTTGTCTCATTAGAAATCAACCCACATCTCCGGGAAAATCCTGCACCCGGAAGCGTCCTCAGCTGGGCCCTAAACAAAATATGTACTAAATCAGTAATAATTAACGTCGTACTAAACTTCGAAATATATAATTGAACTTAAACTAAAAATCATACAAGATTAATAAAGTCCAGAGGCTCCTGACTTGGGACAGGCGCAAAACTGTGGCGGGGTTTTAACATGTTTTGTGAGATCCCAACCCTCCCCCTATACCTCTAGCCAATGTAGAAAACAAACACACAATACGCACAGTAAAACTCAGTTTAAAAGAAGTCCGAGTCCGATGTCATAGAAACTAAGCAAAATGATAATGATACATAAATTAACAAAGGACTACTAGCAGTTACCATGGTTACTGACATGCCAGCTCCAGATCTCATTTAAACTGGTTGAAACATTATATCTTCATCATTATGAATATCTAGCACAATCACTTTCGTTAAGTTTTAGTATCATGCTATCATAAAATATATGAGAAGAACAACACCCGTATCATGCCAACTACTGGTTTTAAATAAATGTGTTTATTTCCGATGCAAAGACCTCTATAAGTGAATCAATATTAAAAAGCCAACATATGTCATCCTTTATAATGACCTGACAACAGTATCGTAATTTTGTTAATATGAGGCAAGCCGAAAACATTTCACTTTTAGTTCCCCAATGTTATTCCTTATATATATATTATTATAAATAGCGATATTATTATGTTTTTATCTCTTTGAATTTCAATTAATTACAGACTTGAATAGCATTGAAAACATACTGAATTTCTAGTATCTAGAGTAGACTTACATCGGTTGCTTTGTGTCTATTGTTTTTATGCATGTAGCTTGTTTGTGAATCTTGTACCGATCTTTTGCGTACCAGACTCGTCTTTTCGAGTTGAACATTCTGCAATTGATTTTTAGTTTTTTTCTTATGGTCTTCTGACACAGGCCTGTAACAGTTAAGGTGGAAGTTACGCGTTCACAAACATGTTAGAGTCGCCACATTCTTCAGATGCCTGATAAAAGTCAGGAGCATAAAGGTCAGCTATTGTCGTTGGTTCATGTCTGTCATACATCTTTTTCGTAAATTGTCTTATGGAGAATTATACCACATCTCCTTTTTTTTTAAATCAATAAATTTCAAATCTTGATTTTTATGAATACAGCGAAGAACATCATAAGATACAAATCAAAAATAAAGGCTGAGTTGTTCAATTTAAATATTAATCAATAATGAATTAATTTACAAAAGATACATACACCAATCAATGCATAAACAAATAAATAAATAAAATGAAAAAGATAAATGAAAACAATAATGTATTTATATACAGTTCCAGTTTTTTAACATTGACCATCACTAAGTTCTTTGTATATATGATCATCATTCGAAAAGTCAGCGGACACTGTTTGATAAGTCCTGTTGCCCTCATCTTGTGTGAGATGTTCCATCTGTATGTTCTGAGATGGTTCATGCTGTTGGACAATCTCATAAACCTCGTTAATTATTGTACGTCTCTCTATTCGTGTGGCTAACCTTGCATTCGTGTTTTCTCGAACATTATCATGTGTTTCATAAATTTCAATATTGTCATTGTCAATGTTGTTTGTTTGTTCTTCTCTGTATTCTATCGACATTGTATGCCCCTGATTGGCGTTATTCACAATATCATTCAATTTCTTTAAGTAGATATAAGAAAGGAAAACTGTAATAAAAACGACGACACCACTTCCGACCATACCGACTACCCAGTATATGGCTTCATTCTGAAAATCTGAGATATTTACCACTATTATTTTGTATTTTAAAATATATGCATACAGACATAAATTCGTTAAGCTCACAAAATAGATTAACTTCATCGAAAAACCCATATAATCTTTCATGTTCAGTCAATGACGACCCCCTCAATCACACTGTGAATCTCCTATTTTTAATGCAAACCCTTTTAACATAAGTCTTTCGAAGACGAAATACAAAATAAATCATATAAATCGTCCACTTTTCATACAAAGAAAAATAGCATATACGCACGACTGTTGATGAAGTCTTTTGAACTCCAATGGATGTTGGATGCGTTCTAATTGACATTTTTTGTCTATTAAGAATCAAGATTTTTTATTCATTTCTTTTGGCTTTGGCTTTGTAATTCCTTTCAGTAACTGCGAGTACACATATCTGTACTCTGTATATATATATATCTTTATTCTCATAAACCAAACCAAACTGTGATATGTTGATTTTTTTTTATCAAACGTAAGAGGTTAGCCTTTTTTATATACCGAATCCAGTGGCGGATCCAGAAATTTTCCCGCTCGAGTCACGCTTCAGTGATCCCCTATATAAGCAACCAATTTTTTTCCAAAAAAGGGGGGGGCCGGCCCCCCTGCCCCCCTAAATCCGCCTCTGGAATCCCTAATTTGATTAGCCTAACAATATGACAAAACCTATTCTTTGCGTCGGAGCAGTGAGCATGCAAGATATCAGTTGACGATTTTCACGTTAGAACTCGATATTTCAATGTTCTGTCTCGCCTTGGGTATTTCTTTGCGAATTGAGAAACGTATAAACAATTAGATGGTTGAAAAATTGGCCCCGTTCAAATTACTATCAAATCTTGCCTTCATAAGATGTACGAGACATTATTCCTCTAAATAGAATAATCGAATAATATTCACCTGTGTCAGATGTGGTCTGCTCATTCGACTTTGTGACATTTTCCGCATCGGTTGTATTTTTGTACGAATCAGTGGATAAAGTTGTTATATCTAAGCGGAAAATATAAAAAGATATTAATGTTTTCATTTGTTTTATAATTCATATACAAGTGATAAATTTAAAAAAAGAAGCATTCAATTCTTAAAATAATTAAATGTTTGGCTTAAGCGATTTATTATTTGACGTAAATGTTCTTTCTTGTCAAGAGGTATAATGTAAATCTACAATTTTGTAAAAGAAGAGAAGCGAAAGATACCAGAGGAACAGTCAAGCTCATAAATCGAAAATAAACTAAGTTGCACCTGAATCTGAAATTTCCCACCTCCATCTGTATGATATATAGCGGGCCTTTCCCACTTAATATTGGAGTAAGGATGATATCCTACTGGTCGCAATTGATAATGGGAAAACAGTCAAAGTATTTTTGTATAATATATAAACTACTGTACCACTTGAATTGTACCAAAAATATAGATTGTAAATGGTTAAGATTTGTTAAACTTTTATTTGATGAATGTGGATTTTCTTATAAATGGAAGGCACAATACTTTTAAAGAGAAAATTGAGAATGGAAATGTGGAATGTGTCAAAAAGGCAACAGCCGACAAATGGGTCTTCAATACAGCGAGAAAATCCCGCACCCGGAGTCCGGTCTCAGCTGGCCCCTAAACAAAAATGTGTTTTGAAGAATTATTTTTTTTAAATTTTAGACGAAAAAGATGTGTTGACATTATGTTAATTTAGAATATGTAACCATAAACTTGCAGTCGAACTTGGAAGATAGTACAATAAATAGAAAGGGAAAAAAGGGTAACGTATGCAATCTAGATATTAAAGATGAATTCCATTACATTAAATATTGTTCACATCTTATAAATTGAAATAAATCTATAACTCAAAATTTTCATCGAAGACAAAATATTGTACTATTTACTGAAAGTATGTCTTCTGCAAACAGAACAGATCTAATAAAAAAAAATTTAAGTTAATACGAATTATGAATAAGCAAGTGTGTCCTCATGAATTAATCGAAATTGTTTTTGGTGTTGTTGTATATATTGGTTAATTATGTTTATGTTCTTAATGTAATGTAATGTATAACATGTATTCTCTGAAAATTTAACCCAACAGTGTAAAAGTTAGATTTTTATGACGACAATTGCTTGTCCCTCAGCAGAATTATAAATCATACATTTGATACACTAGCTACTGCATAAAATGCCCTCACTCGACCACATCCGATGTAATACATATCTTCAATAGTCGTAGTGTTACCTTGTCACGTAAGACGAATCTAGAGATATACATAAGACATTTGTCATAAGTGAGTGTAGATGTTGTATTTTTTTATACTCCATGTATTTTTATTTTGAATTTTGAATATATAAGTATGTTTAAACAATTAAGTGACAACTCTACGACAGATCCATGTATTGTATTTTATAATTACTCTAAATATCAGCACAGCAGTGTTCTATTTTTCACGCAGCGTTGTAAATATAATGAAATTTGATGCGACTGTCATACAAGTGAGAGGTTTAGCGCTATAAAACCAGGTTCAATCCACCATTTTCTACATTTGAAAATGCCTGTACCAAGTACGGAATATGACAATTGTTGTTCATTCATTTAATGGTTCTATCATTTGATTTTGCCAAGGGACTTCCGTTTTGAACTTTCCTCGGAGTTCAGTATTTTTGTGATTTTACTTCCCTTGTCGGGATTCAAACTCATGCTATTTATATATCGAGACAACACCACATGTACATGTAACATGGCCTAGTGATACCTTTCATTGTCAGTAAAATATAGAGTTGTCATACATATTTGGCATGAAGATGGACTGATTGCAGATAGGCTAAATTATTTAACCTAAAGGATCATAAGATGCAATCACAGAAATGATTATTTGATAAACAAGTGACAAACTCAACGACAAATTCATCGATTGAATCACCAGTGAAGTTGATACAACATATGTAAGGACATGTTTCAGTTGCACATATTTATATGTATAATTTTATATAGAACATGTATAAATATTTTTTTTATTCTCGCCAGTTTTCTTGTTAGCCTATATATATAATTTACTGTCTATAATTAGCGAATAACACTTTATAAATACCAAAATATTGGTTTTCATTCTCTGTTTCCAAATGATGTATGCTTTTCGTATTGTTTTCAACTTGAAAAATTGCAGTGGTATTTGGGGCCATCTCTTCTGAAAAAAATACTATACTGTTTTATTACTACGATGAGCGACATACTGTCATGTCTATCAATTATGATATTAATCGTATATGGGATCAACAGACTCGCACTACACGAAATCCCGGATTTGAAGAGGTATGCAAATGTTATGTAAATGTATTCAGAGACCGACATTTTCATATATTTATAAACCGCTGCATTTAGTTTATCTTGTCTTTACATGTAGTAAATATCAACATTTCTTGTGCTATACCCTCCTATGGGCGGTTATGAGAGACCGCGGTTTATAAAATATATTAACACCTAATCAAACCATTTTAAAGTTTAGAATTTGCATATATTTATAACCATCTCAAAACTTTCGCAAACTTATGTATTTGTATACCTCTGCAAATTGAAATCTTTGTCATGTATTTTTCTATGATGTAAATTCATCCGCAAATGTGTTTCTTTGTCTAGGTAGCAAAGCATCATCATTTAAATGATTTTATAGGGGTTATAAAGTGTAAGGTGCATCTACATTTGTCTGGTATGTGAACCAATTGAAAACGAGAACTTTATAGAGGGGTGTAAAGCATCATTTCCTTTATTCTGCAGAGACCTGTCAAATGTATAGTAAAGGAATATTTTTGTTAGTCTTTATAGTCGGCTGAAATGTATGTCAAATCAGAACATATCAAAAGCATTTGAGCATATTCCTAAATGTATGGTAAATACATAGATTTGCAGACAATTTGTTTAATTAAGAAATGTGGCCAAATGATAATATCAATGACATGTGTAAATATATTGGGCATATGTAGCTTTGAATACATATGCAAAGAAATGATAAAGAAAGATATTTCAGACAGCTAGAAATGTATGTGTAAATATATTGGGCATATGAAACTTTGAATATTTATGCAAAGATATTATAAAGAAAGATATTTAAGACAGCTAGAAATGTATGGTAAATAGTTATATTTGCTTTTAGTTTGCTGATATATTTGAAAGGTGCATATTATATGGACAAATATTGCCATAGCTTTACTGGTAAAGCTATGATATGACAAATATAGCTGCTTTGGGATTAGTTTGGCATATTGGTAATATCATTTATTATACATGTATTTTAATAATTTCGTTTTAATAAAAAAAAAATCGGGTCTACAAAATCGGTTCTTGATCTCTTGATGTACTGCGTGAATTTCTTTATCCATCAAAATCTTCTACTCTCGGGAAGTTATGATGGTTCATTCGCGTAGCATAACACGATTGTTTCCTTTGAGTATCTCTTTGAAACTTCTGGAATTGCACGAGTCATAATTCACTCTGTTTATAAAACATAGAATTTACTTTTTTTAAAAGAGACATATACTACAATATGTATTATATGTTACTGCAGAGACATATATATACTATATATATATGTCTCTTGTTACTGGTAGAAATAATACACATAATTATCATATACTTAGACTAAATAACATATGATTTTTACCGTATGATAATACCATTAAATTAAAGTATTTTCCATATTTTTCGAATTGGTGCTTAGCGGGCTGATATGAAAAGTTTATCACATGCTTCGATTGTTATCACATGCCTTTCCGTAACGTTATCACATGGCATTCCGGTGAAACTCGGCAAATTCCGGAAAATACACCTCAATGCTACGTTTTCAGTGAAGAACATTACAAAGTAGTGTACAAAACAATTATTTGAATACTGGAAAGTATATTGAGTAAAATAATTAAATTAAATTAAAAGAAAAAAAATTTAAATAAATGCATTTTTTTAGTTTTTCTGAAACATAATTTAGAAAGTTACTTTAAAAAAGTTGACTTTTCCAAACAATGTTCATTATGTATATTGTTGAATTATTTTTTTGTAGATTCGTCCATATTAAAATGTGTGTTTTTTTCTCTGTTGAGGCATATTATAGAAAGATTTCATATTGAATGTATCAAATTTTGGGTCCGACGTCCGTGAACTTTTTACTCTTTCAACTTCTTTTCGGGAACCACGTAAAAGGATCAATATATGAATCTGTTAGTTTTCTCTACTGTTGAAGCATATGATAAAAAGATCATAACATGTCATTTTTCATATCGCATGTATTATCAGCCCTCGGTCAATATCAGCCCTCGAGCCATGCGGCTCTTGGGCTGATATTGAACCTAGGGCTGATAATACATGCGATATGAAAAATGCC
Organism: Mytilus galloprovincialis; assembly: GCA_037788925.1. Taxonomy (NCBI): domain Eukaryota; kingdom Metazoa; phylum Mollusca; class Bivalvia; order Mytilida; family Mytilidae; genus Mytilus; species Mytilus galloprovincialis. Next base: position 23,596,560 of record CM075341.1, read on the forward strand.
ATGTAATAATCTGATATTATACAAATTAAGCCAAAACATACTAGATAGTAACAAATTTAAAATCGGTAGCATTCGGAAGGTTATTGAGCGATTTATCAAGTTTTTATAAAAAGTCCAAGTTTCTGAAATAGTGTAGAAGTATTCCTTCATCTGTAGTAAAGTTGCCACATAATATTTGACACAAAACACATCTTGAGAGAATGTTTTTTTTTAAAAGAATCGGCTAGTTTGCACACATAATTATATAAACGTTAATCTATTGACGAATATTTTCCTTATCCGTTAGTCCTGTCACGAGATGTTGAACTCCGTGTGCTTCATGAAGTGTCCTCAGCAAAAACTTTCTTGTTAAAGTTAAAAATTACAAACAAAGAACCAGTGAGTCACGTGTCATAATTGACACACAATTTACCAATGAAATCAAACAAAATCGATAGATAATATCATTCCGTCGACGAGATGTCGCCCATCCTCCGATCAACGGGGTTTATCAGCAGTTAAGTGTGACAATTATCACCTTTTACAGAAAGATCTGGTCCGAAAAGATCAATAGAAGACAACCGCTAGTATCAATATCCATCAATATAATAAGGCACAAATAATTATCATTTCTTTATGATTTATAAATTGTCTTAAAACAATGCTCCCGTTGTCATTTGATTGTGTTATTTAAATACGCAAAACTTAAAACAAGTTATCGAACTATCAGTCATTCGAAATCTCATTTACCGCCTATTTTATCCTAAAATTTTACAGCGTTCATATGTACTTTGACAGGAATCGTTTTTTTTTATGCGCCCGTTTGTGGGACGTATTATGGTATACCGCTGTCCGTCTGTCCGTCCGTCCGTCGTCAACATGTCGGACAATAACTCAAAAAGGCTTGACCCAATTCGCACGAAACTTTGGTGAATTGTTAATATCTATTGACGTGAGCTCCCTTTCGATTTTTATCAATTTTAGATTTTAAGTTTCTGAATTTTGGGGTTTTATTTATGAAAAAAGGGGGGATTTTTCAGTGTTCGGACAATAACTCAAGAACACTTTCACCAATTTGCACGAAACTTTGGTGAATTTATTTTTTCTATTGACATGAGCTCCCTTTCGATTTTTACAAATTTTACATTTTATGTTCCAATTCGCATGAAACTTTGGTAAATCGTCAATATCTATTGACGTGAGCTCCCATTCGTTTTTTTATGAATTTTAGATTTTAAGTTTCCGAGTTATGGGGTTTTATTTATGTAAAAAGGGGTGATTTTCCAGTTTTCGGACAATAACTCAAAAATGCTTTCAGCAGTTTTTATGAAACTTTGGTGAATTGTTTATATCTATTGACGTAAGCTCCCTTTTTAATTTTATAAATTCTAGATGTTAAGTTTCAGAGTTACGTCATTTTATTCATAAAAAAGGGAGGACTTTCCAGTTTTCGGACAATGCTTTGAGCAGTTATCAAAAATCTTTGGTGACTGGTTTATATTTATTAAGATAACCTCCCTTTAGTTTTTCATGATTTTCTGATATGACATTGAGAAGTTATTGAACTTTATTCTTTGAAAAAGTGATGGGTGTATCATGCGCTCATGGCGCAGCTGTTTATATTTTCTATCATGATCAAATAAGGTTTTTTTTGTGTTTTTTGTTGTTGCAATAATTGCATTTAACATAGTCTTTGCACACATTTCAATTGAAATAACATTGAAACAAGATTGAAGGTTATATAAGTCTCAAAAAGTTTTAACATAATTCAAGAAGATTTGTAAACGACAAATACATATTACACTAATGTTGATAGGGCTCGTATCATGGAAAACCTATCTTTAAAAAATAAGGCAATTGTACCCTGTACAACAAGACGAAGTCTAGACTTATAGTTTTAGCGGAAATGTATATGATTCGTGTTTGAATAATGAAATATCTTGCACTTCTTTCTTATACATATTTACGCAAAGTCTTAAAATAACTACATGTATCATTGTACTTGCTTTCCACACAGGCGGAAAATAAGGAAAGAGGGGCAACAAAAATAAACTACCATTATTGTTAAATCGCATTGATAAGTGTTTAAAACTCTAAATAAGTTGAAATATTTTCCAATAAAAGAATAAAACAAAAACTTTTATTTTACATACTCATCCGTTCACGATGTTTTTATACCTATGCAGGTTGAACTTCAATTTAAAGGTTTATCTATTGAAGTTTTAGTTCTTTGGGTACCAAACGTGACCTTTTTAAATAAATAAATTTGTAATTAGTTAATTATGCAAAGTGCAAATCTGGCAGAATCTATCAATGCAAATGCCCATATATTCAAATTACTATTCAAAATGTGAGGTTAGTTTATAAATTAATAGTCATTGTAAAAAATGCTTCAAAAATTTAAAAAAAATCACAGGTGGCTCAAATGTAAAAAGAAATGTTAAAATGAATTGCTTTTGGCAAGAGACGCACACTCATTTCATGATTGTATCTACTAATCAATGCACATAAGTTATGGACTAGTACTGCACCCGTATAGACTAGCATTGGGGGTCGCAGGTCATAGTCCAGGTACTAGCAACAGTGATTTTTTTTATTGTTTTTTTTGGGGGGTGGGGGTATGTGAAATACTGCTTTCCTGTGTTATGTCTCGTAAACTTAGGTTCTTAGTTTGTTAGGACAACAGTTATGTGCTGGGGAAAAAAACTGCAGTTGCTATTTTCAATAACTAAGATAAAGATATGGGTGCCCCTGACCTCTTACAATTTTCTGTAAAGTTTTCATTAAAAAAAGAATGTTGACAAATATCATATGCTATGAGAATTCAAAGACGATTTAAGTAGAGCAAATAAAAATTAACCAATCATTCCGAGAAGGGTAAAGAGTACTCTAAGGGTTGCAAGCGCAACATGAGTTTAAAGGCTGTCAATCCTTCTAAGATTGCTACTAGATACACTCTTAGCAGATGAGATTAATCTTTAGCACTAAGATTGTGCCAAAACTAATTTATGACAGACTGAGTGCTTCGTTTTTATCAACCAAGTTTCATAAAGCATTTACACAAAAAATTAAGTGTGAACGTTTACAACACAAAGACAAAAGTACAGAAATGAAAAATGCTACCCAGGACGTCAGAGTAGAGAGGAGACATGCAACAACGCCAGCGGATGAATACAATGAACGAAATGGTCCACAAAAGTAAAAAATAACCTAAGACTAGAACTATGTTATATGAAAGTCATAAAATGAACTACCTAAATATAAATCTTGTTCATTGTTAATAATAATAATCAAACTTAATACGTACGTAACTTTTTTGTAAATCGTGACTTTTTTGTCATGTGATTTCCTGTCCTTTTAATTTTTGTCCCTTATTCGTAAAATGCACTAGTAAACTGAACTCTGTGATTCGTAAAATAACGAATAGATATCAATTTCATTTGTAATAATAAGTATACCTAGTTGACAATGTTTCCAACTATACAAAAGACTTTATGAGAAAAAATAATATTTTTCAAATCTATTTGTTCCTATGAATTACGGCGCTTCTTTCTTTTAACAGTCATAGGATAAAAGAGGGTCTGGAAAAGGAGGGAGGTGGGTGTTCTTCAATTCTTAATATTATTTACGCCATTTTTTCTCTATTCTATATAAATTTTGCCCATTATTCTCTATTTTTTTATATTCTAGAAGCCCACTATTCTCTATTCTTAAATTTTTGGCCTATCCTTTTCTTTTCTATTCTTTATTTTTTTAGCACATTATTCTCTATTCTGTAAACTCCATCCACACCCTCATATATAGAAGATACCATTCTAGTTATCTACGTCTTTTTTTATTTCACTAAATTATTATGATTGTATCTCTTAATGTTAATTTTTTTTATTTCTTTTTTAAAAGTAGTGTCTTTTTCTAACCTAGACTTGTATACATGTTTAATTTTGCTCCAGATTTTTTTTCATTTTCAATGCAGTTTCGTGTTCCCCTCTAAGTGGGCAATTTTTCTTCATAATCCAAAACTGTGTACTTATATTTCAAGATAACACGACACCAAATGGCATATCTCCCGATTTCTAAAAGGAGTAGGTCCGGTAAGGACTCATTTTGGCCTCAAATTTCAGTTTCATCTGACGAAAGATTTTGACCACTTTTTAAACACTTAAGTGTCTATTTCACTTGATTCAATTAGTTTTTGTGAAAGATTTTAACTAATTTCGTCATTAAAAACGATCCGATTCAAGCTCAAATATGAGAAATCTCTAAAATATGCCAAAAAAAATCACTTTTCAGATGGTTTTTGTCAAAAATGAAAGTGGCCGCATCCGTGTTCATCCACAACCTTTATATATGTTATGTATTATCATAAAATACAACTTACATTTCAATATTAAGGATGAACACGAATGCGGCCACTTTCGTTTTACACGGAAACTGTATAAAATTTAATAAAATGATAGAATTTTGAAGTTTTCAGTAATTTCGCATGACTTAATGGTGCTACAACCCGATATATGTGCATTGTATTGTCAAAAACAGCCCATATTTATGTAGCAGAAGCATTCAACTGTCCAATAAATAACTAAAAGTTTACATTTTAACAATTTTGTAAAACTGTTATTCTTTGGGGCCAAAAAGGGGTCTTACCGGACCTACTCCTTTTTGGCACACTTGTACTTTGAATCGAGTTACATCGGAATATGTAATAAAAAAAAAATGGGGGTCACCACTTCTGTTTTTTCGTAAATTTGATTAGAAAACGTCAATTTTGACGACAAATTTACACAGGAAAAATGCTTTGTTTTAACTTTTCTTTTTTTTTTTCAATAGATGGCTTTGTTCTTATATACGGAGAAAACTAAAAACTAACATAATATCCCGGATTATGCCTCTAAGGTGCATGCTTTTTGTATTAGTTGTTATTAGCTTTCAACTAGCTGTCAGTAACTGCGAGTACTCTGTACTTAAAGTCTTTTGGTTGTTGGGATGTATAAGTACCCTTCCACGTCCACTCTCTTTTTGTAAGATGTATTCTATTTGCATCCATCTGATGAGTTAAGCCTTTTTTTAACTGATTTCTACAGTTTATTCTCATGTTGTACTGTTACACCACTGTCCCAAGTTAAACTGGTCCGTCATTCCATCTTAAGCTTCTCACCGTTAGTGTAACGATAAGGGAACACAACAGGGGTCCAGTTTATGTCCCAGGATAGGGGAAAGGACGGTTGGCGCCTTTAAACGAGTTTAACCTGACCACATTCTGTATGTTCCTGTCCCGGGTCAAGTAGTCTGTAATTTAGTTTGTTGCTATGTAACATATTTGTTTTTCGTTCATTATTTTGTACATAAATTAGGTTTTCTCGTTTGTTCTCTTTGTTCATTGTTGAAGGCAGTACAGTGACCTATATATGTAAATTTCAGTGTCATTTTGTCTCTTGTGGAGAGTTGTATCATTGGCAATCATACCACATCCTTTTAATTTTTTTATATATATATAGAAACACATATGTCATCATCCTTGTGTTTTATATACATTGCTTCAAAGTTGACCGATACGCTTAGAATTTGACAGAAAACGTGTGACGTTACAGAATAAAGTAATTTGGTAAACAGTGATATTGAGGTACAATTTGATTGATGGTTGCTCAACGTCCGGTGGCCACTATTTCATGCATTTACAGGACGATACAGTGCAATTTGAATTGTTGTGTCTGAAAAACACATTTAGTGCAGCAGTCAAGAAAGGTTAAACATTCTGTTATTTGTGGAAATTAAAAAGAAAATCAACAGCCTGATACAATACACAATCTTAATATAGCATGCTTTGTACATGTATGATGTAAACGTGTGGGTTGTGTGCGTAGTTAGTCGGACCATGGAAGTGGAAGTATTATATACTTCCATGGTCGGACAAACCTTGCAAACTGTATGCAAAATTTCACTCAAATACACCAAGTTCAACATTCTGTCGTTCGTGAAAAATTGTTAAAGAAAAAATGATCCCGAGAATATATATGCACCCTCAATATAGGTAAAAAAAATATATCGGCGCAATATATTTAAAAATGCCATAAAAAAAAACAAAAAAAAAACATTGACAAGATGAGAATCGTTAGTGTATGTACTAACACCAGGTACATCATTTAAAAGTTTAAGCTTAAAAACTGTACATAATCCTACGAAATTAGCCGTATAATCCTATACTAGTATACCAAGTGCGGGACTGTCGAAAGGACACTGGTAAAACAATATGATCCCAGTATTTAGCCAAGGGCACACAATGTATATTAGCATATATAATGATGTTCTATTTTATAAATTATTATAAATCATTTGGTGACAAAATATCTTTTTGTATAAGCAGTTCATAGTGGATGGTAATTGGGAGATATCAAATATAGCAAACTAACATGTACGTCATTTTGACTTTGATGGAAAGTTGTTTAATTGGCAATCATATCACATCTCCTTATGTCATAATGGTTTGAGTTTTTTCAAGACTAACAAATACGTACTAGGAGAATAAACTATGTTGCTGTTATAGCTTAAATCTTACTATTGTTGTGAACATGTGATGTTATAATTTGATAGATTAAATACTTGCTATACTAAATATACTTATTTTGGGGCCTTTTATAGCTGACTATGCGGTATGGGCTTTGCTGATTGTTGAAGGCCGTACGGTGACTTATAGTTGTTAATTTCTGTGTCATTTTGGTCTTTTGTGGAGAGTTGTCTCATTGGCAATCATACCACATCTTCTTTTTTTATAATTATAAACTTTCATATTCAAGAGAACCCAACAAATCTTTACTAAAACTACCGTAACAGATAAGCAGTAGAAAAATACTTGTCCATTCTGCATTAGTCACGTGTTATCTATATGTCTTTGGTTTTGATTGTCGTTATAATAATTGGCCGGTTGCTGTGTATATCCCACATTTCCATTTTTGCAAATAACGAAATAGCAACCCTTTTAATTTACATAAACACTCGTATACTTGTTAGAAAAACTCCTTATAAGACTGTGAATACTCTCGTGCTTTTCCCGACGCCCATGTGACCAATATGCCCCCCACAAAAAGGTACCTTTGCTAATCGCATGTGAGTCGTTTTGTCTCCCCACTTTGTGAAAAGGTGCGTTTTTTACCAGCTGTACCAGGCCTGTATATCATATCTAACTCAAAACACCAAAAACACACACATCTCCGAAGACCAAAGTGCAAATTAATATGAATCTAAATTCAAAATGATTTTAAGATTTGTCCCTCGCGCGACGCGTTGATGTCGACATTGAAATATCGGGCGTCCGTCCTTTCGTCCGGTCTTGTTAGCTCTCTAACGTGTACAATTCTTGACAGATGTTTATAAAACTTGTATATCAGGTATATATCAGCCTTGTTGCTGACAAGTTTCAAAATCAGTGCCGACTATAACTGCTTATTGCATTGAGTAAAAACAAAAAGCGACTCAAAGACAAACACCAGTTTACAAGTATACGACATAAATATGAGGATGTCAGAATGTGACAGTAAACCGAATTTATTTTACATTTATTAATGACTTGCTATTTTTATTACCGGATTTCCAGTCCCGTTATTGATTTATTGTTGTACTGCGGACGAGCAGGCGGACTGCTCCAGTTATTTCCGTGCGATGACTTATGAACCTTTCATCCAAAGGTTTTCAAATTTTGATATGTTGTAACTGGTGAGAAAATGGAGGTTAAGAGTTCGATATTGACGATTAACTTTACATCATTCAGCAACAATTAACATTAGGCCACACCAATTTAATTTCTTGTTCTACGGATTTTTGGACTCCAAAATTTGGGGCGAGCGAGCGATTTGAAAATTTTAATAAAAAAATATTTAATTTGCAAATTTTTGAGGCGAAGCTTGAAAAGTAAAGGCGAGCGATTATAATTTTTTTTTGTAAACATAAAATAGTAGGTTTTGACAATATTAAAACTTGATTTATCAATGTTTATCACTTGTACATTTCTTTAATTTCTGAAGTATTTTTTCCCTGTTCTCCAAGAAATAATTAAATCTGGTCTATGTACAAATGATGTATGTGTAACTGACAATGAGACAATTCTCCATCCAAGTCATAATCAGTTTGGGGACAACCCCTTTATGTTATAAATATCCCTTTTACATGTTTTATGAGCATGATGAGGGATCAATATATAAGTTTATATTTGTTTGTACAAAAGGGCTCATATTTTCCCAAAGAACTATATATCTATCTAGTATTAAATGGTCATGACATGTCCAAGAATTTTGTAATATTTCTGGACTTTAACCATGTTAAATTAACACATTTACTTTAACAGTTTAATATTATTCAAAATAAGTGGACCCCTCTTTTAGAAAAAAGTTGTTTAAAATATGATGTAACTCTCCTCTTTTTGAGTACAAAATTCTAAGTTTTTAAAGGTTTTGTATAAAAGAACTATAGTACAAATTCTTGGTATTTCTATTTTATTTTCTACATCAGTAAAATGACCCCTTGTCTGAGGGAGGGTTGTTCTCAACCTGATAATAACAAACACAGGTCAAAGTACGGCCTTTTACACAGGGCTTTGATAAAGACCAAACAGCAAGCTATAAAGGACCCCAAAATTATAGGCGTACACAATTCGAACAGGAAAACAAACGATCTAATTTATATCCAAACGGGAAAATACCAATGAACAACATCAACAAACGATAACTGCCGAACGACAGGCCCCTGAATCAATCAGGACAGGTGCATAAACATGCAGCGGCTATGAATAGTTTTGTTTCGCCAGCATACAATATAATTGCAGTTGAAGGCAAATCCTTCAGAAGTTCTCTGTACTTTATTTTAACAACGAACATTTTTTATAGGGAATATAAGTAAGGGGGAAAGAAACCAATTTTTTGTTCTTTACATGTCTGCTGTTTCGGAGCACTCCCTCTTTGGATAAATAGGTTTCATGCTGAAAAAAATATTCTCACAGATATTTACAGTGTGGTGTGGTGCTTTTATGTTTAAAATCGTTATACAGGTTAGACTGTGATTTTAAAAACAAATGTTGATATCTTTTTATAATATTTACAAAAAAAAAACGGTGCGGGAAATGGACATGATTACATTTCCGGATGCGGGAAGCGGGAATATAAAAAAAATAAAAAAAATTCTGTTTTGAAAAAAATAGGTGCGGGCGGGTCCGTCGAACAAGGAATCAAATTGGTGTGGCCTAAGAAATATTTTTAAAATTTTGAGCCTTCGATTAGAACAAGTACATGTACTGGGATTTTTTTTTATATCATCATACCTATAAATAGGTAAATAAAGTCAAGATTGGGAAACCAAAGGGCACCAAGATATTTTATTAACATTTTGAATTGATTGAATACAACCATATATATCTTCAGAATAAAACTGATACAGGAGCAGAAAGGTTATTGAAATTGATGTAGTTTTTTTTCCATTAATGTCGGTCATTTTTATTCTTGTTAAAACACGAAATACAGAGATTACCTGATTCAAAAATTAAATTACTTGCTTTGCATCGAATTTATTGTATCTGCTACGTGTATGAGAAGCGGGGAAACGAGAATGTTTTTTTTTTATATACAAAAGATAATTGTTTAAAAACAGTTTTACTGTATAAAATATTAAAAACAGTTTTACTGTATAAAATATTAAAAACATATTTTTAGATACAATGTTACAGTAACTGTCCTTATTTCTCTTTTAATTTTCAAGCATATAAACTTTTAAATTATCTGCGTTTTTCAATAATACAATATTTTATTACAAAGTATTAACACGTTTTCACGAATACAATCTGCATGTTTAATGATGTCTTTATCTGGCAACTCTTGGCTTGCGTAATTGGTATAATCTGTTTACAACGTCTGGATTTATTTATACACAATTAGCGTTACATTGTATTTGATCAATTTTGGTAATTAACACATACGGTTTCCCTTTTAAAGTACCCTGTAGTGTTAAAAGATGAACCATTTCACAGTCAGGAAAATCCCTTCATTTACATACAAGTGACACATTTACCACCTGTTAAGGGATAGTTACATAATGTAATTCATGCTCTTTCTTCGCAGTATAGCCAGTCGAGGTCGTTAAAAACTCCCATCATCATCATCTCTTTCTTCATTGTATTATTAGACATTTTCAATTGTAAACATAAACATTCTGACAACATTCTGATAAAATACATGTATGTGCATACTCGTGTATTTTCAATTTATAGGATCATGCAAAACACACGCCTTGGCTCAAGTTATATTGACATAATTATTTTGTATTCTTTTGTTTAAAATGAAAAAAAGATCACAAATAAGCAGAAGCTAGACTAACTTTTTTCCAAGTCCACATCAAGATTGGTAGACTTAAGCTTGGGTTGAGAAAACGTACCGTGTTTATCGATTGATCTTATTTATTCTAGTTTAGAGTTCATTCTTAATGACATCGTTGTTTTCATATTTTGAAGTACAAAAGGAAAACCTGCTTACAATTTAGTACAGTGTTATTATAATAGTGCATTTCTCCCTACATCGGAGATTCGTGTAGTATTTGCAACTGGACGTTTACACAAATCAATCCATCTACCCATTTATTATGTGGCTATAAGATTTTAAAAAAATATTTATTTTTTCCGTAAATGCGAAATAATCGACACATCTTACAGTATTTACTAGGGTCTGGATGGGGTCTTTCATATCTGTATTCTATGATAATTTAGATCATATTTCTCTATTTTTTTTTTATATTTTATGCCCATTGTCATGATTATTTTCTATTCTGTATATATATTAGACCTTTTTTATCTATTTTTTTGGGAGTAAATTATTTTCTTTTTTTCTTCTTTTAGCTCTAACCACGACCCTCATTTACGTTTGTTGTGCATGCGAGATATAAACTGCAGTCTCGCAAAGCTATACCTGTGTGAAGACAACTTAACAGTATCAATGTTTCATATACTAACTATGAAGTAAATAAAATGCATTTCTTTACGTACATAAATACATCCGACAAATGTTTTCAAAAATAAGCAAATATTTGTCAGCATTTACTTTGGTTGTAAATGTTTTATAAACCGCGGTCTCTCAAAACTTTGCATACGTCTATAAAGATATGTTGCAAATATTAATATTTATCAAAATAACTATGATAGTGGAAAGTATTAGTAAATAAAATACATGTCTTTACATACATAAACTATATCGACAAATGTTTACAAATATAACACAAACATTTGACAGCATTAACTTTGGCTGTAAATATTTTATAAACCGCGGTCTCTCAAAACTTTGCATACGTCTGTAAAGATATGTTGCAAATATCGATATTTATCAAAATATTTATGATGATGGAAAGTATAAGTAAATAAAATGCACTCCTTTACATACATAAACGATATCGACAAAGTTTTCAAATATAACACAAACAGTTGATAGCATTTACATTGGTTGTAAATGTTTCATAAACCGCGGTCTCTCAAAACTTTGCATACTTCTGTAAAGATATGTTGCAAATATCGATATTTATCAAAATAACTATAATACTGGAAAGTATTAGTAAATAAAATACATTTCTTTACATGCATGAACGATATCAAAAAACGTTTGCAAATATAACATAAACATTTGACAGCATTTACATTGGTTGTAAATGTTTTATAAACCGCGGTCTCTCAAAACTGCCCACACCTCTGTAAAACATTTATGAAAATTTTAAACTTTGCATACATCTCCTATCCTGGAAAGTGCATGCAAATGTAAGGCCTATCTTTACATATCTTTAGAATATGAATAAAGATATGAAAATAAAATAATTATCTTTAGCATATCTTTGAGAACGTCCTAAATAATGCCAAAGGAATAATGCATTTACATATACATTAGTAGGTCCGCAAATATATCTGGCAGAAAAGTAGTTACATTTGTCAAACATTTACATGATTGCCCAAATTGTTGTAAATCTGCCTTTTCGTGTAGTGTCGTAGCATAGTTTTTTTTACTTGTAATTTTTTCTTGTCATAATGATGCATACAAATATCGCAAAGCGATCATCAGCAAAACTGTTAATTTTTCTCTGTGATTTAAAAAAAAAATTCATTAAAATAAGTTATCACGATCAGGGTATTCGACGTTTGCTCTACCGTTGGTAGATTTTTTAAGCATTACCACTGAATTAATCTTCATAATCCAGTTTATTCGGTGTATTGAGCAATATGGTAATGTGAAATGTGTTAGCAAAAAAACCCATTTTAATAGCATTGTATGTTTTCCGAAAGAAGTTTAGATATATGTTTTTAAATTTTCGATCCCAAAATGTTCTTTATATTGTGAATAAAATATCGGAACAGTATCAATACTTTCATAAACTTATCAAACACATGAAACATTATATTTAAAATTTTAATGATGTCATAATGAAAATCTGATCAACTGCTTAATGTATACTATTATTCGAGGTGAAAATGTTTTGAATGACAAATGTTAAAAATTTTGAACGTTTTTTTTTTATTAATATAATATGATTAAAAGTAAGTCGAACATCAAATAGTATTTATAGTACCTTGAACAATAAGCCGAACATCATATTGTTGTGTCTCGGTTCCAGTTACAATGACACATCGGTATTCCCCTGCGTCAGACTCTGTCACATTAACTATTTGTAGGTCATATGTTGTACCATTTAGAGAACTTATTGTACTGATTCTATTACGGTGTGGTATTTCCTCATTAACTGTACTTCCGTCTGTATATGTACTTTCAGTGACGTTTTTACTTGGGTTAAGTCTCAGCCACTGTATAGCCACAATAGTACTACTTAGTGTATCTTTGCAGTGAAGCAAAACAGTACCACCAACGATAGAGTATTCATTTACTATAGTTGATTCTGTAAAATAAATATAAATATAAACTACTTATAACACACAGTTCAGTATTGAATGAAATGTGGCCCCTTTCAGTGAAAGAGAAGTACTCACAAGACAGCGGTTCTCGACACTTTTTTCCCTTGCTGTCCAACGATGCAGATCATGAATGATCTATTATATTATGTATCTTTTAGGGCCTGCAGACACCGGTCAAACCGGGTGTCAGATATACGTAACGTGTACAAGATTGAGCATTACAAGTTATACCGTATTGGACAAATAATTGTACCAAAAGGACAAATGTAAGAATGCGCATTTGTACCAGTTGATACACATTTGAATTAGAATTGTTCATTTTAGAACGCAAACAGCCGCTGTATATATTTTAGTTCATTGATTTGAAGTCAATTTATGAATAAATAATATTTAAATAATAATAATAATAATAATAATAATAGTCTTTTATTCAGAAGCAATACAGCTTATAGAATTTACATATACAAGTATAATAGCATCAGTGAATAATTACATACATGTTTTATTATTACAAACAGTTTGTATCAATGGCGGAGAATGAGAAATTGAGAATGTAAAATGTCAAAGAGACAACAACCCGACCAATATAGAGCAGATAACAAATGAAGGTCACAAGTGGTCTTCAACGCAGCGAGCTCGAGAAACATCCCACACCCGGAGTTTGTCCTCAGCTGGCCCCTAAATAAAATTATATACTATTTCAGTGAAAGTTTACTTGTTGGATAATTTTTAAATATTTCGGAACCAGTATCAAACTCAGAAGAAACATTTATAACATGTTTGGATTCAATCCATTAAGCGGTTTTCTAGAAGAAGTCATTTGTATATATTTCCCATAGGGTCCTTTGCTAAACTAAGTTCCCTACTGGCAGCCATCTTGGGTTATTGGTTGGCTACAAATTAACAATACTTGGTCAGCACCTCATTAGAAATGTAATGCCATGTTTGGTTTCATTCCATTTAGTGGTTCTCTAAAAGATAACATTTGTATATATTTTCCGTAGGGTCCTATGTTTAACTAATTCCCAGCTGACAGCCATCATAAAAGATTGATCGCCTTCTAAGTTACAACACTTGGTACGCACCTCATAAGAAACATTCATGTCATGTTTTACTTTATTCCATTTAGTGATTCTCTAAAAGAAGAAATTTGTATGTATTGTCTATAAGGCTCTATGCTAAACGAAGGTCTCCCGTTGGTGGCGTTCTTATAAACAACCAAAATTTTCCCACAAACTTGGTGGGGGCAAGGGCCTCCTGTCTCCGCTTAGTCCGCCTCTAATAAGGAAAATTCATGCAATATTTGTAACATTACATTCAGTGGTTCTCTAGAAGAAGTTCAAAATGTTAAAAGTTAACGACGACGGTCGACAGACGACGACGACGACGACGACGGCCGACGGACGGACGGACGGACGCCAAGTGATATGAAAAGTTTACTTGGCTCTTCGGACCAGATATTAAAGCTAAAAAAAGACCACATATTGGAGTGTCATGACCTTAAGTGGTATACATATTAAGAATGTGCACATATTTGAGGCTGGACAAAAGGGCCTTTTCACACTACTCCAATTCATAAAACCGTATGCCACATATGTTTAATCACAATACAACAAAACTCATTATTAATAGTGAAACTCTTTTTTTTCTTGTTTTATCCACACAGAACTTGATTAAAACAGTCAATTCAGTTCTATAAATACACATCTTTTGAAAGATAAATTGTTTTTCATTTTATATAAACACGAGCTAGAAAAATATAGGTGGTCGTCATCAATTTTAATGACATGGCAGTGCATTTAAATATTTTTGTTTTATAGTATAATACATGGTTTAACAAGTAAAAATGAGTTACAGTAAGAAAATTCGTTTATTGTAGGATATAAAGTAGGCAAGAACAGAATTTAGAATTTTGTATAATTATCAAATCAGGACCCCAGGATGGCACATACATATACTAACAATATCCATTTAAACATTTTGCAGACTGAGAGTAATGAATGCAATCTAGACAAAAGACATGACATAATACTTAAAACACTAAAACAACAAAATATTGAAACACAATTGATAAAATATGTTGACCTTGGAACATGTGCACCAGGCAAGTGTATTTTGGATACTTTTTTAAGCAGCAGACATACGTTGTTGGTGCCTTGATGATAAATCTCTACAGATACATAAAAAAAGTGATTATCAGGTATGCTGCAAATCACATTGAATAATATTTATCGCTATTTTACGAATTCTTACTTTGATCTTACTGGCTGATAATTTCCTTTCTCAGTACATTAATAGAGTGATATGAAACGTCGTCATAGGTTGAATAGTGACAAGTCAATTATCATTGGTCATCTCACATTCTTTCTTTTTGTTCGCAAAGAAAACAATGATAATAAATTGTTCAAATAAGGCCTTTGAAAATAGTGGAATTAATTACTTTTGGAGTGTCAAAAACTCGTTGGAAGTACTTGATAAATTGCATGCATATATTGGTGATTTTGGATCTGTTCAAAGTTTTGATTTTTCTACCCTATATACCACTTTGCCTCATATTCTTATTAAGAAAAAATTCACATCCCTAATTAACTGGGCATTTAAAAAGTCGGAATGCGAGTACATATGTTCAAACTCTTTTAGATCATTTTTTAGTAGCAATAAACAAAAGAACTATGTCAATTGGACATGCTTTGATACTATTTATGCACTTGAATTTTTACTTGATAACATTTTTGTTCGCTTTGGAGATTCCGTATATCGTCAAGTTATTGGAATTCCAATGGGGACTAACTGTGCACCACTTATTGCGGACCTGTTTTTGTATTGTTATGAGTTACAATTTATGACTAAAATTAGCAAAGACCCATCAAAACAACATTTGATACAAAAATTTAACAATACTTTTAGATATTTGGATGATATATTGGCTCTAAATAATGACGACTTCAGTATGTATACTAAAGAAATTTATCCTGTAGAACTTACTTTAAATAAAGCTAATGATAACAATGACCACTGCCCTTTCCTCGATCTTGATATCTATATCATAAACGGGAAGCTTAATACAAAAATTTATGATAAAAGAGATGATTTTTCATTTCCTATTGTTAATTATCCATTTTTAGATGGTGACGTTCCCTTGTCACCATCTTATGGTGTTTATATATCTCAACTTGTACGATTCGCTCGTGTATGTAACAATGTATTAGATTTTAGCGAGAGAAATTTATGTATTACTGAAAAATTATTACACCAGGGTTTTCGATATCACAAACTGGTCAAAACATTTACTAAATTTTATCACCGGTATAAGGAAATAATTCGTAAATATAACTCAACATGCAGACATCTTATACGTTCAGGTATTTCACATCCAAAATTTTATGGAAATATTCTTTATAAAGCACAAAAATGTCAGTATTCTCCTCAGAAACTAACAAAACCTTTAAATAGACTTATTAAAAGGGGATATAGTTACGATACTGTTGTCAGGTCATTAAAGATTGCATATTTTGGCTTTAACATTGATTCACTGATAGGGTCTTTGCATCGGAACTAAACACATTTATTTCTTAAAAAAAACAGTTGTTGGCATGACACGGGTTATGTTCTTCTCATATATTTTATGATAGTATGATACTAAACCCCTAACGGGAGGGATTGTACCTGATATTCATATGATGAAGACATAATCTTTCAATCAGTTTAATTGAGGTCTGGAGCTGGCATGTCAGTTAACTGCTAGTAGTCTGTTGTTATTTATGTATTATTGTCATTTTATTTATTTTCTTTTGTTACATCTTTTGACATCAGACTCGGACTTCTCTTGAACTGAATTTTAATGTGCGTATTGTTATTCTTTTACTTTTCTACATTGGCTAGAGGTATAGGGGGGGGGGGGGGTTGAGATCTCATAAACATGTTTAACCCCGCCGCAATTTTGCGCCTGTCCCAAGTCAGGAGCCTCTGGCCTTTGTTAGTCTTGTATGATTTTAAATTTTAGTTTCTTGTGTATAATTCGGAGTTTAGTATGACGTCCATTATCACTGTACTATTATGCATATTTTAGGGGCCAGCTGAAGGACACCTACGGGTGCGGGAATTCTCGCTACATTGAAGACCCATTGGTTGCCTTCGGCTGTTGTTTGCTCTATGGTCGGGTGGTTGTCGCTTTGACATATTCACCATTTCCTTTCTCAATTTTAACTTTAAATGATGTACACCGTAAAAACGAAGCGACCCGATCTTTTTCTGTACCATTAAAACGGAAATTTATACATGTATCAAAAACATATAGATTTTTAAAGAAAAATCTGTGGAGTAGAAATTAGAGATTTGATTTAATAATTTAAAGACTTTGTTTTACTTAAAATATCATCCTGCTGTTGGTTTTTTTGGCAAGTGTCTCATCCTGCCTTTTTTAAAACTCGAAACTCCTGTCCTGCCTTTTTTCAAATTTAAAATGACTTGATTAACTCGTTTAAAAAACTTTAACAACAATTCAGATATCTTGTTTAAAGTATTTAAGTTACTTAAAAAAAACTTAGAAAATGCTTAACCTCCGATTTTGTTAAAAAAAAATACCACGAAAGGAGAACATATTAATCTATTAGTTCAGTAATTTTCGTGTCTGCCCTTCCATTATGTGACTCAAGAGAAAATTCCAAAAAATGGGTAACAATTAATCGAAAAGAGAAAATCGAGTGCTCCTATTTATGTTAGGGTGTGTTTGAGTTGAAAATTGTGTCTTGGAATCGTACAAAGCAAGAATATTTGATACATCATCTCGCTTCAGATTCTATCATTTTTATATATCAAAG
Source organism: Mytilus galloprovincialis (assembly GCA_037788925.1). Taxonomy (NCBI): domain Eukaryota; kingdom Metazoa; phylum Mollusca; class Bivalvia; order Mytilida; family Mytilidae; genus Mytilus; species Mytilus galloprovincialis. The sequence goes on from CM075341.1 coordinate 23,614,275, forward strand.
CTACATGTTGACTTTATAACATAAAACAAATCACAGAACTAAAAGATGAAATAAATGGGTCAAGTGAAATACCTATCTAATGAATCACAACAACAGAGTAGGTGTGTTCGAATAGCTACTTTTTTTTAACTAAAAGTACTTGACGACATGCAGTTAAGACTTTCAAATTGAAAATTGTTTAGTGTGCAATGATGTAATGAATAATGACAAACAAGCTTGTCCAACATGCAACCACATCTCTCATAACAAATGCTTCAACATAAACTCTGATCAATGTTACAGCTGCCATGCAATAGAAGAACAACGAATTCTTAGTGAGAACCAAACACAATTAGAAAATGAAACTAAGATCAACAAAGTAACTGACCACCAACCAAATGTAAGTCATGTTGACACAACAACCATTATGGCAGGCAAAAACAACCTATGCAATGGCCTACAACAGACTACACAGACAGCATGTGTCAAAGTGAATAACACACCACAAATAATCATATCAGAGAAAGAACAAGAACAACAAAATAAGCAAAAAGAACTAAAGCAACAAGAACTTAAACTGAAAAAAACGTCAGGAACAACTATGTTTAAAAAAAGCTGTCGTAAATGATCAATCCAAAGACAAAACAAGACTATACGACATGATATATAAACTTGAAGCAAGAAATAATGATCTTAAAAAAACAGTCAAGTCCCTATATCACAAGATCAACAATGAGGCCAACACAATGAATAGTAACAATGAAACATAGGAGAGTGATAGGTCAAGCTCAAATTCAACGAGAAGCAACAACGATAGTCTAGCCAATGCTATAAAGGAAAAAGTCATCATCTTATTAGACTAGAGGAAAATGTAAACAATACTCCTGCTGAAGCATACAACTATGGATATCATGGCTATCCCTCTATTCCAACTCATAGTAAACAAGACATTTACTATAGTAGTCAACAGCAGAATTACCATTACCCCTATCATCAACATGATAACTGGTCGTACTACCATCACTAAGTAGTACTATCCTGATTGTAATTACTATCAATATAGTAACAATCGCAACCTTATAACAGTGCAATTACAACAAGAAACAAGAAATATTGATATAGGAAGGAACCATTCACAATGAAAGAATCAACCAGCACAAACTCAAAGCAAGTCAGAACTTTCCACATGACCATAATATACAAACAACCCATCATTCAGAAACTGCACAGTATAGCTTTACAGGATTAAACAAGTGCGATACTCCACTTACCGAAGGACAACCTATTTATTACAGTGATCAAAGCAAAAATCAGAAAACAAATTCAGAACATTTTTTATACGAAAAATGCCTCCGACAGCCGCCATTCTGACAAAAAGTAGCGAAGATGAAAATACAGATGTAAATAGTAGACAGTGCCTGAATGTTTTATCTTTTAACTGCAAAAATGTAAATACTTGTGGACTATTATTTAATGATGTTAATAAAATTGCGGATATATACTTGCTACAGGAAACATGGTTATTTAACAATAATGTACACCTTATGATAGCAATATTTATTGAATTCCTAAATATTAAACAATTATCGCATACACATTTGTTTTCGTTTCAAAATCTGTTCCCCATTGTTCAAACTTTACGCCCTCTTCTAATATTTGCACTCCCTATCATCATTCAGCCTTAGCTTAAAATTGTTACAAGTTATATATAATTATTCATGATAAATAAAAACAATACATTTTTACAACTATACCTGTGAACACTAAAAAAAGATGAAGTAAAGAAACGACGAACTGCATTACATTCTATTTCCAGTTTTAATGATACAATCAGCATTCTATAAATACAACAGCCAATAATCTAAAAATTGACACTAATAGGAATTCCAATTACAAAATTCAAAATTCACATAATTTCAATTGTAGACTTCCTTGTTGTAAAATATGATTTCCTGTGATAAATCAGTTTGATATTGGATAGGATGAAAAATTGTGTCCTGCATTTTTTTTTTAGTTTTAATCTCTCATGCCTTTTTCATGTTTTTATTTTTCACTCTATTCGGTCCTGCCTTATCATTTTATTAGTTTATCCTGAAAAATGTCCTCCAGCCTATTTTTTGACAAGTTGCACATCCTGCTTTTTTTCTCAAAACTCATGTCCGTCCTTTTTTCCCCACCTTAGCGCTCCCCCTTAAGCAATCAAATGGTAGCTCCCTTATCCTAAAATGCATACTTAATTATACATGTTATATGATTACTAGAAAATAGCCGCAAAATATACGTTGGTTAATAAAAAAGACACAATTTTCAGTTTGGATTAAAAACAGATGGAGTATGAAATCTTGATTTTCCGAAAATTTAATCACAAATTTTTTTTCCACCTCCCTCCTTTTTCCACCTCCTTCCGATCGGCAAATTATCTCGTTTATTATTTACATTTTTCACTGAAATCTTAAATCATTTGTTGTTAATTTACCAATCTTTATCACATGTTTTTTGTTGATGAAATATCTTGTTTGCACCATTTTATTAGAACCCTGGTTTCATTTTTACACTTTTCACCCCACTCACGGTGGAACAATATTTTTAGAGCCACCTCAAATCCTGGATCTGCACCTGATTTCAAGTGTTTCCGTGATCAGAAACACCCCTATATATGAGTTGGCTTAAAATTCTATTCATTAATACGAAAGGGGGGGGGGGGGTAACTTTCCAGCCGCACTTCTGTTCCCATTTTTAACCGAAAACCGAAGTAATCCCTCAACTCTTTTAATATTGATAGCTGACCAGAGGGACAATCTAATTAAGAAATACATGTCTGATTTCGTTATACTGCATATACATAACGAAATCAGACATCATCAAATACATCAATCATCATCATCAACATCACTGATAATCACCTTCATCAACAAAAAACGTATAATATTGTAATCACTGCATATATAATGTTGTGACCACTGTATACAATGTAGTGACCACTGCATATACTGTCCCGACAGCTGTATATAATTTTGGGACCACTGCTTATAATGTTGTGAGCACTGCATATAATGTTGTTACCACTGCGTATAATGATGATCATCAACATAAGGCATGCAGTCCTTATAATCCCCCACCTTTTAGGGTATAGTTTTAGTCTCGTTGCACCAGAGTTATCGTTTTTACATATGCATATGGAGCGTCTGGATAATCGAGACTAGGTAAAGTTTAAAACTTTTTGACCATAATACTTGCAGACAAATGTAAAAATCTGTTGTTAAATTGCTGAAAGCATCAAGGGAATGTGTATCACAGTGTTTCAGTGTAAGGTCAATATTTACCGTATACGAAATAAAATTTGATTTTGACGGGTAGAAGTGTAATGACGAAAATGATGACGGCACGTAGATTTCAGAGCCGATCGTCGCGAATGACGGTCGATCCGAACTGGTTTTTTTCCCCAATTTGAACACCCAAATACCCCCCACCGATTTATTTAGTAACATAGATATTTAAGGAAAAGGAGAATGAATCCTTAGAAGAAAAGAAAAAAACATCCAACAAACAATTCAATTACAAAAAAAAAGTAAAATCACAATAATACTGAACTCCGAGGAGTTCAAAAAAGCTATCATGACTTTGTGTTTTGTAAGATGTATTTATGTTTGTTATTTGTATCGATCTAATGAGTGACGCCTTTGTAAGCTGTTTTTTTTTTTACAGCGGTTGACCGTTGAGGGCATTCCGGTGTATTGCTATCGCCTAAATTTCCATTATGTAAATTAGTTTTGGGTTTTTAACCAATCTATAAACATGATAAATACGTCGACATCATCGAGTGCAAAATAACATTCCTTATCGCTTGCTATAAATTCATAATATTAAAATATTTTATATGTATGTAAGTGAAAAATATTAATATATATGCAGACGTACAGAAAAATTGTGTTCACACATGCGGAAGAATATCTCAAGAACGATTGCAATCTCCTACAAAGGAGATGAAGTTTATATATAGATACATGCAGAGTTATTGGTCCTTGCTCTCTCGTTTTGCGGGAAAATAATAAAATTGCCTACTCAAATCCAATCTATAAGAAAAATAAGAATCTATAATACTAAAACTACGAGGTCCAATTTGTCAGCCGTCATCACGTAAAAACGACGAATCACAGAATTCAACTGTATATATAACTAATATAGTACAAAGGTGTAGATTAAAAATTACACCACTCCAGGCTCTTTTGTTTTCCACGTAATTAATATTGATTAATCAATCGTTATAATATAATATGTCTCCAAGAAAGTAAAACTGACAATTGTGATGAAATTTCCGTACCTGGCTATATCAGTAAAATGAAAAACAGACACGATATGACATTTAGAAAATCTGGTGGACTTATGGTTCTTTATAAAGAAAAATTATGCGATCATATAAAATTCCTATCGAGTAATAGTAATTTTGTTATATGGTTTGAAATCTCATCTTCATATACTAAACTTGATGCTGAAATAGTCATTGGGTCTGTTTATATTCCACCGGAAAACACAAAATATAGTTCACCCGACGCCTTTCGCGAAATCGAAACTGATATTCTAAAATTTTCAACTAAATGCAAATATATGTGCTTAAATGGCGATTTCAACAGTAGAACATCGACTGATGCTGATTTTATCCCAACTGATGGAAATGATATTTCTGACATTCTGAATTTACCGGAAATCGCAGAAAACGACACCTATAAATTCGAAATCTACAACATACCGATATCAAGAAATAATAAAGATAAAACAAAAAATAATTATGGGAAACTATTACTTGATTTATGCAAATTTACAAATATGTATATTATAAACGGCCGCATAGGAGAAAATATGGCGGGGGAACGGACGAGCAAAAATGCTGCAGTTGTTGATTATTTCATAGGGTCGCTAGATTTTATTAACATTATCTCAAATTCGAAAGTTTTAGATTTTAGTTGTTTATATTCCGATATCCCCAGCCCTATAGATATAGATGTCGACATAAATAAATGTACATGTGAATATGGATATGTGCCGATTAATTCGATGAGCGGAGAGAAAATAAAGAAATGGGATATAAACAAGAAAGAAGATTTTATTTTAAATTTAGACAGAGAAAAGATTTCTGAATTAGAAAACTATCTTGAAGAAACCAAATCTTTTCCTGCTGATTCGAACATTATTAACAAAGCTGTAGAAAATATTACGAACATATTTGTTACTTCTGCAAAGAAAACATTCGGAACATTAAAAAACAAGTCAAAGAACGAAAATACCCCTCAGAGTACAAGATCACAAGATAAAAAAACATGGTTTAACATAGATTGTAGAATTGCTAGGAAAAATGCGAGAAAATACAGAAGAAAATATAAATTAAACAAATCCATTGTAAACTAGGAATATAAAAAACGCAGTGAAAGACAATACAAAAATACCATGAACAGAAATATAAAAAAGTATAGGAAAAATGTGCGGAATGATATGAAAAATATGAAAACCACGAACTCATTTAAGAGTACTGGAAAATTCTAAATGGAGGCTCTAGGAAGAAACAACCAAATATTTCAATTGAAAAACTTTATGATTTCTTCAAAAATTTAAATCAAGGAAATATAGAAGAAGAACAAGAGCTAAACCACGAAGAGACTGAAAGAAATATCGAAAATAATTTATTAAATGAAATGATTACGCCCGATGAAATAATAAAAAATATAAAAAACTTGAAAAATAACAAGGCAAGCGGTGATGACCTGATTATAAACGAATTCTTCAAAGCTACGTGTGCTTCAACAGAAATCATTAATATCTTTGTAAAGTTATTCAATCTTATATTTGATACAGGAATCATACCAGACAGTTGGTTATCTGGAAATATACACCCTTTATTTAAAAATAAAGGAAATCAACAAGATCCGCAAAATTATAGACCTATCACTATTCTTAGCTGTTTTGGAAAACTTTTTACGTCCATCCTAAATGAACGATTAACGAAATATTTCGAGAATTTTTCAATAATACATAACAATCAAAGTGGCTTTAGGAAAAAATATTCAACAACAGATAACATATTTATATTACAAAGTCTCTTCGACTTAGCTAGATCGCAAAAGAAAAAGTTATTTTGTGTTTTTATTGATTTTGCCAAAGCGTTCGACACAGTTTGGAGAAACGGCCTATGGTTTAAGATGGCATTGAATCACATTGATGGAAAAATGCATACAGTAATACATATTATGTACAACAATATAAAATCAAGAGTTATATACAATAATCAAAAATCTGATTTTTTCCCATGTAACACTGGAGTTTGACAAGGGGAAAATCTTTCCCCTCTATTATTCTCTTTATATATCAATGACCTTGCTATCACATAATGTGAAAGGTTTGTCATCAATATCGAACTCCCTTGAAACTAGCCTCAATATCTATTTAAAGCTGTTCATTTTATTATATGCCGATGATACTGTTTTGATGTCAGAAACAAAGGAAGACCTTCAAATGCAATTAAATTGCTTCAGTGAATATTGTGATACTTGGAAACTTAAAGTAAATACATCTAAGACTAAAGTTTTAATTTTCTCTAAAGGAAGACAGCCTAATAATATTAATTTCATTTATGAAGAAAATGAAATTGAAATAGTGAAAGAATTTAACTACCTTGGACTATTGTTAACAAGATCCGGATCCTTCAAAGCAAAGAAAAGACTATCAGAAAAAGCAACAAAAGCTATGTACAACGTTATTAAAAAAGGGAGGCAGTGTAATTTATCAATTGAATGCCAATTAGAGTTATTTGACAAACTGGTGAAACCAATTCTTCTATACGGATGTGAAGTATGGGGATTTGGAAAAAATGACATATTGAACAAGTTCATCTCAAATTTTTAAAGCATTTACTACACCTCAAGAGATCTACCCCAATCATGATTGTGTACGGTGAAACTGGACGTTACCCATTGGAAATAAGCATTAAATGCCGAATGATAACATATTGGTGCAGGCTGCTTATATATAGATGAAAACAAGTTATCATCAATATTATACAAATTTGTATATTCCCGATATCACACAAACAATGATGATATTTTATGGATAAAGAACATTAAAAATATATTGGACAATGCCGGATTTTCAAACTTATTTTATGTGCAAAATACAGACCTCACCAAATGGTTACCAAAAAGTATCAAACTTAGATTAATTGACCAGTTTAAACAAATTTGGAACTCAGCTATTCAGAACACATCAAAATGCATTACATATAGGCTCTTTAAGGAACATTTTGAATTTGAGAATTATTTCAACATCATAAATGACCGAGATATATATACACTTTGTAAATTCCGAACATCGAATCATTCACTGCCAATAGAAAAGGGGAGATGGTATAACATTGAAAGAAGTGATAGAAAATGTTCAATATGTACAAAAAGAGATATCGGAGACGAATACCACTATATTTTTGTTTGCCCGGCTTTACAAGATGAAAGAAGAAGATTTATTCCAAATGGACTAATAACAAGACATAACATTTTTACATTCAACAAACTGTTTAATTAAAAAAAACCAAAGACACTAAGAAACCTCTGCAATTTTATAAGATGTATTAATAGTAAGCTCACTCCTTCTTAACAACCATAATTTATTTAACATACTTATAGAAAGTATTTCTTTATACAATTTTAGCTTTTACATTTGACTATACAAGTCTATATATATATTCTTTTATATGTTATCTCATCCGAAATTTTGAATTTTATGCATTTTTAATGCATTTTTTATTTTTATGTATACTATTTTTTTTTAACTTCTCTGTAACCTTTGTACTTGCATGGTTTTATGAGAATAAACTATCTATCTAATTAATTCTTCTGCATTGATAACCGTTTCTTTTAATACCAATGATCATATTTGTGTACATTTACGCTTTCTCATCATGATCATAGGCAATTAGAACTAATTCCCTATTTACCTCGTGTGTTTTATTAATGAAACCTTTTGTATCTTAATATACTTAAAAGTTATGCCTCTTCAAATATGGTTTTATATTAGATCATTTAATCTCTCAATGCGTCTCGTGGAAGAGTTACGCTTCAGATAATCAGTCGTAAGGAACATCAATTAATGTCTCCTACCAGTTGACCATTTCGAAATGCCTCATTAATTATTTTTAGATGGCATTTGCTGAGTACACTCATTTGAATACGGAACGTATTTAATTTAATGAATTTTTGAAAGACTGAGGTACATGTGTCCATGTTTTGAATCATTATTATTCTTTAAAAATTATACGTATGGAAATCTATTTCTTTTTTTCTTTCTATATAATTTATCAACTATATCTTTCAGACACGTTACGCGCGATGTTCGTACATGTAAGCGTAACACAACGTCGAGGATATTTCGTAACGTTCAAACCAAAAATTCGACTAAAACGTTGTTTTTAATTAATTAAGCAAGTGCGACATTCTTGTAAGACTCCGCAAAATCGACGGTGCTTTTTAACTACTTATCGAAAATTGATGTATTTTAGTTTTTTGAAAAATTAAGAAAAATAACATTTTAAAAATCATAAAATTCTAACATTATAAGAGCAGTGATAAGCAAACAATTGACGTCAATTTGAGTCGAGTTCGTTTTTAAGTCAAAAAATGGTGATGCGACAACGTTGTAAGCCTGTGAAAAATCGCTCATAAATTATCACATATCATTTTTCAGGATATTTGTTCTTAAAAATTCATAAAATTAAGCAAATTAACATTGATGTAGTGAATACAAATACTAAACTTTTTTCATTTTAGATGTATGCTTTTTGTTTCTCAAATTGCCCTTGTAGTATGGAACGCGTTTTTTTTCTATGACGTCATCATACCGTCATAAAAAATGCATAAAAGACCGAAGGAATCATAATGGAAAAAACTGTTTTTCAAAATATTTTAAAAATAGTTTTGACTAAAATCATAGTTCAGTGGTTACAATAAATGAAATATGTTACGCGGGACAACCTAAAATTCGCCGTTTTTTTAAAAATGAAGCTTGTCGCATGCAGCATAGGCCTAAAACATAGTTTCAACAATTATTTTTTTCGTTTTTATTTTAAAAATTGTTACTTTTTAAAATACGTACAATAGCAATGAATATGATATCACAAAATTATATATTTTGGATTTGCATCTTGCCAACTACACCGAATTTTCAATGAGGTACGAACATCGCGCGTAACGTCATAACTATATTTATATATAGCATTTAAGTGAGTTAGAGATCTGTGTAAAGTTCTTTATTGCCAAGATTTAGATATCTTAAATGCTCCGTATAGAGGTGCTCTTAATTGCAGGAAGCTACTACAGATAAGAAGAATTAAATGTTCCGAATGAACAATAATTAAGGTTCCGAATATATTCCTCCATAGACCATATTTCTAACTAATAAATATGAGTGAACCCTCAGGGGTTCACGCAAAAATTATAGTATACATGTAACTGTAATATACGAATATTAATATAATATAAACCAGAGTATATTAATTTTTATCACTACAATATATATTTTAAATTAGTGTAATTTTCAGACTTACATATATAGAACAAAATTCATAACAGTGTGGTCGACAGTAAAACGTTTATTAGTAATTGTACTGAAAAGTTTACCTTTAACTTGTTTGTCGTGGGCGATGATTTTATGCTCACTCAATCTATCGGAGGCCTTCAAGTGGGGATTTAAATAATCATTTGTTACACATTTTGATACATAAAATGAAACTTTCTTTTCACATATCATTTAAGGAATTTATTTTAAATAATTGTTATACCATCACTTACAACAGTTTCACATTTAAGAATATTAATGTCCAGAGCTGATATCAATAAATAATAATAAAAAAAAAAGTTTATTCATGGTAAAAAAAAAACAAAAAAACTTTTAAGTTAATAGGGACCCGCGTTATTTCAGAAAATATCTTATTGATTAAGAGAACAAAAACTTCTACGTTGTCATCATTTAAGAGTGGCCTTCTATTTATTCAATGCTAACCATGTGGGCTTTGTTTTTTTTATATACCATAAATCGATTCGTTCATTCAGATATTTGTCAGTTTGCCTTGGCTCTTCAAGTCCAACACACAACTTCTCACGAAATTGGTATTTTTCTTACAAAAATTACATCCATGTGATGTATTCTTTTCATGGAGAATGAATGTTGCACCTTATTTTATTTGTTATCGTTTTTTTTGTGTGTGTATCATTGACGTATAAGACAACCTGAATCTTCTTTATTCAAATTTAAAACATACGAGATGGCAATTATGACACAAAATAACTAAATTAAACTTACAGCAGAAGAAAGATAACGAACATCGCTTTTATAGTCTTCTAAATATCGAAGACGCGTGGTCTTTTTACAAATGATGTAAATTTATAAAGGAAACAACAAACAAAATAGTTCGAATATTTATATTGGAAAAAGTAACGGTGTGTAAATCATAACAATTATTTTATTTCAATGAAAATCAAACTGTTGAATATTTTCCGCTGCGAGCAAATTTTTAATTTTGGTCGCATTTTGAAAATCAATAAATCTTGTATTCTTGTTGGAAGCTGCACTGTGTAGTTTATATCCGTTTTTTCAATGCCACACAAATCCAACACAGACAAAAAAAATGGTAGGTTCAAGAAATAATTGATGCAAACTATACTTTATTGTAGTTTTAACATGGGTAGGCATTATATTCGTGATTATTTTTGCCCGAGCGATATCGAAAAACTATTATAAAAAGTGTCCTAATTCAGTGAAAATGTACGTCATACTTATTTCCTAAACAAATAAATAAACAAACATTAATTAACATACAACACTACCAAAGGCCAGAGACTCCTTACTTGTATGATTTTGTAAAAAAATGCATCTTTTTAAAACAGTCGAAAACAAAATTGTCTGTCCAATGGAAAAGCCGAAGCCCAAAAAAGATGAACAGTGCATTATAGAAACATAGAAGCTGGTTGCAAAAGTTGACGACAAGATCTATTTTATAACTTGAGTATGGCCTAATACTATTAACCTGAAATAAATATATTTATAGCAATTCCCTTGATACGAAAGATCTACATGTTGCCTTGGGCTTTTTTTTTCTTCTTTTTTTTTTGCTCTTTGGTTGGGTTTTTGTCTCGATGACAATTCAATTTTCATTCTTATCTTAGATATAACTCCATGTTAAAATAAGAATATGAAGTGTGATAGACAATCAGACACATTCTTTCCAGGGACCAAGAGGCGTTATCAAGCTATAGGTCCCCGTATGGCCTTCGACCATTAGCAAAATACAAACTTTATAGAATGAAAGCTCCAAGAGGTCTTGGGATGAAAAAAAACAAACATAAAAGATGAGCGAGAAAAAAAATAGGGATACCGTATGGAAATTGGAAAATGGTCCGCAACATTAATTTAGTCAATTCACTTAGGTTGAAATTAAAGACCTGGCGAATTTTAGCCTTTTGCAATGGATGTGATGTATGTTTAAAAAAAATCATGGTTTGTTTGGACATTTTTATAAATCAAGTCTTGTTTTTAAATTATTTGCGAGTAAGTTTTAAGTCATGAACAAATAATCACTCACAGAAAGACGTCAAATCCATCAACAAAAGAAAAAAATTAATAGACGACCGACAACGCACAGAATATCATGTATGTGTTCCGGACCATGTGAGTATTTGGACCATACGCATATATCATGACCATAAGGGTATACTAATATGGTCCAACCATACACGTATGGTCCAAATACTCATTAGGTCCGGAACATATTTTATTTGCGATCACAAATGCACGAAGACGTCCATTTTTATGTAAAAAAATTGGGTCGATTTTTTTTATATAGATAAGATGAATGCGTTTCTGTTGCCAAGTGTTTTTCACAAGTATAGTAGCAGTATAGCAGAACGGTTTAAGTTTCCTATATACACCAAATGATACATTTTGCCAATACAATAACGTAAATGCATGCAAATTTCACAAGGTTTAATCCAAATAGCTTTCTTACTATCCAAAAACTTTCAAGTACGAAAAAGACAGGGCAGAAGTATATTTTGTCTTTATGTTTCGTATTTGCACAACTTTTGAAAGAGGATTATGCATTCGTTCTAAAATAAAATTAGACCAGATAAAAGTTAAAAGATTACATAACTCGACAATCGCAATTGTTAAATCCGAAAAAGATAATCAATCAATACATGCATTCAGTAAGTCATTCTTTTTTTTGAAAGAACATGGCTTTGCGATATCTTAATATGAAAATTGATTGTCGAAACATAACAAAAACACAAGCAAAGGACGTTTAATTAATCAATATAAATCAAAACACAAATTCCTGATTAGTATTTCGAATTATTTTATATAGGCGTTGAGAACCTTTGGTGACCCCACGGTTTAAATGTTTATATTAAGGACGTCGTGAGCAATGGGCGTTATAGACGAACGTTCACCTAATCTGTCCCAGTCAATGAGATATTAAAGTGCGCCAATCAATGTCCATAGCCACACTGTTATGAATTCGATACTATTATAGTTAAAACGGTGGTGTTCAAGTACCTTTCATTTATTTATCTTCCACACAAGAACTTGTCTCAGAAAAAAATACATCTAAACATTAATCTCACTTTCAGGTATAAAGATGTGATTTTTTTATGAGACAAGTGCTTGTGACCATCCACAAGAACTTGCGGTCATCCGATTTTCAGTACTTCAGTACTTTGATTATAATTGGGTTTTTGTTATAATGTTGCATATCGGGGCCTTTTATAGCTGATTATGCGGTATAGGCTTTGTTCGTTGTTGAAGGTCTACGGTGATATATTACACTCAGTTGTTAATTTCTATTTAGTATGATGAGCAAAAATGAAGTCATGTTGTATTAATAGTAATATCATAACTATATTTCTATGCGAAATATATATTATTACGACCTGATCAAAAAAAATATATTGCCTGACTGATCATATAACTGAAAAGAAATTTCAGCAGATCTCGTTCCACTTCCATTTCAATTGCAGTATATTTTAATTTGTCCGGTACAACTACAATTAACCTGAGACTACTATAACATATATATAGTAGTCTCAGAATTATCCAACTTGATGAGTGTCGTTGGTCACTCTGTTAAATGTCTTATCAGGGGTCAGTCTCTTCATAAATTGTAATCGTGAAATAATTTTAAGCGTCTTTCCATTTCTAATTCATATGTTCGTTTGAATTTGGAGATTTTGTAATCTAGATGCATGTAATGTAATTCAGTACATCATTCACAAATGACCCTGTAGATGCAACCTCCAGAACATGGCAATCACGAGTAAGCATTGTGGACAGCGAAACTCCATCATTCGTTCGACGTTCAAGTCTAGGTGTAAGGTTGCTTCGTTTGTATGAAAAATCCGTTACAGTTTTCGAAGCCATGATTTAAAAAGTTTAATTCTCAGCATGTAAGTGTTCTCATTGGTCATTTTCAATAACTTCGAAATGAAAGTAATTTTCGGTTGAGACAAGAGATCATATAGACCCTGTAATATTTCTGTTACTGTTTCAATCTTTTTGAGGACTTCGTGACGGACTCAAAAAGTTATACAATAGTTGAGATTGGTTAGAGTGACATTTTGAATTGTCAAAATTGTCATAATTTTCAAACGAAACAGGTTGTTACACAAAGTTGTAAATGTCTGTGACTCCATTGTTTTTATTAGAATAATTCCTTTTTAGCTCACCTGGCCCAAAGGGCCAAGTGAGCTTTTCTCATAACTTGGCGTCCGTCGTCCGTCATCGTTAACTTTGACAAAAGTCTTCTCCTCTGAAACTACTGGGCCAAATTTAACCAAACTTTGCTACAATCATCATTAAGGTATCTTGTTTAAAAAATGTGTCCGGTGACCCGGCCAACCAACTAAGATGGCCACCATGGCTAAAAATAGAACATAGGGGTAAAATGTAGATTTTGGCTTATATCTCTGAAACCAAAGCATACAGAGCAAATTTGACAGGATTAAATTGTTAATCAGGTTAAGATCTATCTGCCCTGAAATTTTCAGATGAATTGGACAACCCGTTATTGGGTTGCTGCGCCTGAATTGGTAATTTTAAGGAAATTTTGAAGTTTTTGGTTATTATTTTGAATATTATTTTAGATAGAGACAAACTTTAAAAAGCAATAATGTTCAGCAAAGTAAGATCTACAAATAAGTCAAATGACCAAAATAGTCAGTTGACCCTTGAAGGAGTAATTGCCCTTTAAATTCAATTTTTAACATTTTTTCGTAAATTTTTGTTAGCTTTTACAAAAATCTTATTTTCTGAAACTACTGAAACAAATTAAACCAAACTTGTCCACAATCATTATAAGGGTTTCTTATTTAAAAAATGTGTCTAATGACCCCGCCCGCAAACCAAGATGGCTGACATGCCATGGCTAAAAAAAATAAAAAATAAATGCAGTTTTTGCTCATATCTCTGAAACGAAAGCATTAAGAGCAAACCTTAAGAGGATACAATTGTTCTTTAGGTGAAGATCTATCTGCCTGGCAATTTTCAGACCAATCAGGCAACCTGTTGTTGGCTTGCTGCCCCTGAATTGGTAATTTTAACAACATTTTGCAGCTTTTGTTTATTATCTTTAATTTTATTATAGATAGAGATAAACTGTAAACAGCAATAATGTACAGCAAAGTAAGACCTACAAATAAGTCGCATGACTAAAATGGACAATTGACCCCTTAAGGAGTTATTGCCCTTTATAGTCAATTTTTAACAATTTTCATATATTTTGTAAATTTTTGTCTACTGTAACTACTGAGCCAAGTTCATTATAGATAGATATAATTGTAAGCAGCAAAAATGTTCAGTAAAGTAAGATCTACAAAAACATCACCATCACCAAAACACAATTTTGTCATGAATCCATCTGTGTCCTTTGTTTAATATGCACATAGACCAAGGTGAGCGACACAGGTTCTTTAGAGCCTCTAGTATGTATATATTTTCTCCATTAACTTAATCATATTAATGACACCACGTATGTTGTATTGAAAATAAATTGATTATTGCGTGCTCACTCAGTTTTGTTTTGTTTGGAAATATGGCTTTACAGTTGTTTGAAAGTATAAAAACTGTGTAATTTTGTAGTGTGATTACGGAATATTATCATCAAATCCTGTGCAATCTTCTCTGACATAAAATAACATATTAGAAAATTGAAGAGGGAAAGAACAGGCAACCATACCAATAGGGGACGTAATGATACACAGGGCAATGAATGGCGAGTAAAACCCTGCGTAAATACAAGCTCTGTAAACGGTTTCAAAAAAGGTTAATTCAAACAAAATATATTTACTATATTTATGGTCTTGGTACTATAAGATGAGTATTATGTTTTCTTGGTCACTAAATTCATGTTCTACAAAAAATATATTGAGTTTTCAATGAGTTGTAAGTCTAATCTAATGGTTCTGATGTGACTTACTAATTGATGAGGAGCAGGACCAAAACATCTTTATCTTCAAGATGGTGTGAGGTTAAACTTAGAAGAGGATTAACCATGTTTAAGATAAAAATGCTAAAGTTAACATGTTTAGCCACAAATTGATGTTGTCCCATATCAAAACTAATGAAACAGCAAATGAAAATTTTATCATCGCATTCACTAAATATTCGTGAGTGTTGTATCCATCTAGTCTAGGGATAGCTATAAGGAAATATAATATCAAATTCGATAAAATACGCATTGGGGACACCAACATTCCGACCTATAGTCTCGGTAGTTCTTTATGACTAGGGATTCATAGACCCTGTTCTAGTGAATAGCTTTGTTTTTCCAAATAAAATGGAAATCACTCTGACCATGACAAGTTAATCCGTTGGACACTAATCCTTTTCTATAGCAACTGTTTTTTATATATGCTTTTGTATGATTCAGACCATATGGGTATGTGAACCGTATGCGTATACTCGTACGGTCTAGTACGAGCTGGACCAAATATGTATTTGGACTATTAATTTAAGACAAACATTTATCAAAATCTTTTACTGAGTTTTACAAATTAATATTATTACAAGTAGATGAATTATAAATGAATATGTAAAGATTCCGAATCAGTTCCATTCCAAGTTCGGCACACTGAATTAATCAATGCGAAGTTCTTTTCCTTAACATATTGTCGGAATCTCGCTGAATCCGCACTTATTCTTATTTATTTAGCAAAACATCAGTCCCACAAAGTTAAAAGCTGGATATACATTTTCATCTAATAATAAAGGCTTGATCCGACCAACTTAAACTGTGTGACATATATGGGCAAACCGTATACGCGTATACGACAGACGGTCCGACCGTATGAGTTATTTAAAAAAAAGTACATGCGTACGGTCAAATTTAGCTGCGGAACCGTAGTTCTTAGGTCCTCATGTTATTTTGTTTTACCTTTGTGGACCATAGATAGATAGATGGTCCGCAAATTAAAAAATAAATAAAAAAAGGACCATGAGAGTTACGGTTCCGCAGCTAGGTCAAATTACTCAAATGGTCTGGAACATAAGTATACATTAAATATGCAGTTCATTTGATTAACTGGATAGTACGGAAGCGTATTAGGGACATAGAAAAAATAAAAGTAGTAGTGAGCTTTTTTTCCAAAGTCGAAATTTTGACATTTCAAATCTTAAAATTTCGACTTTAACTCGAAATTTTAACTTTTCTTATCTTGAAATTTTGACTTTCTAAAATCTTGAAATTTCGACTTTTCAAAGAGTCGAAATTTTACGGAAGCCGATAAGGGCCATTCAAAAAAAAAATTATGTCGTAATTACGACATAGCATGTCGTAATTTCGACATAACATGTCGTTATTACGACATCGCTATGTCGTAATTTCGACATAACATGTCGTAATAACGACATCACTATGTCGTTTTAACGACATAGCTATGTCGTAATAACGACATCGCTATGTATATAAAAGAATGTGTATTATGATTGCCAAGACACTAAATGACACAGAAATTAACAACTATATGTTATCATAATGCCCCCAATAGTTAGAAAAGCCCCCGCATAGTCAGCTATAAAAGAGGGACGAAAGATACCAGAGGGAGAGGCCCCGGAATGCTGTGTGGCATACAGTGTTAACATTAATTAATTATTAGCTCCCTTGGTAAAACTCCAAATTTCATATTTAAAGTATTTCATTGTTGATTAATTTACATGATGCTTAATAAGTATATATTTGTTAATTGCATATCTTTTGCTATTTGAATTTATTGGTTAAAGATATTTATTCATATTGTAAAGTTTAATATTTGTATCGTTGGTCAACTTCTTTGGTTACCTTTTGTGAGAAACTTATATAATTTATAGATCCTATTTAAGTCCTTCAACAAACCGACCGTGGAAGTGATGCAGAGTCAGTCAAGGACTTATAAACCTTCTACTTGTTCGAAGAAATATGTATGGAATTATATGAGGATTGACATACAGTCCTACCTATAAACAAGCTCTAATTACATGCCTTCGTGTTATAAGGGTGAATTGAAATATTGATTGCTCTCTTTCGACTTTCAAACGTTGGACACGATGTTGCTACAAGCTTTAGGATTTAAAACAGAATCTTCGAAATTTCATCCGCAAAACAATATAAAAATGTTAGAAAACACGAACCAATATTAAAACAAATTCAATATATGTATCAAATTATGTTTTTACAGCTCTTGATCATATATAACTAAGTAATATCTAGTATATTTGATGATTAGATTAGCAAAGCTATGTGAAAAAAACCGGATGTCCAACGTTACATTTATGAAAAACTGTTTTAAATCTTATGTATAGTGATCCTATTTCTTATTCTCTGATCTTCTTGATACTTGGCAGGAACAACGACAGGTGTCGGTTCTTTGTGGCGTTAAAGCCGTTATTTTTGCCAAATTTTATTTGACTCGGTGGCTTCATATTAAGCGGGAATAAGAAAAATGTCCAACGACGTTTTTCGTTATCTCAACGACTGAAAGTGAATTTTGTAAGTAGCAGAAAATGAATGAAAAGAGTAAGACAATAATAATATCTAACAAAAGTACAAATATTTGCCTCATTGTTCGTGAGTTCAAATATTGCTGATTCAATAAAATCTTCTCTACACAGTCATTTTTCAAACGGTAGCCGTTTCGTCCAAGTTGATATTTCATTTTTCAAAGCAGTTAACGCGTATTTTTTATAATTAATCAAAACAAAAGTTAGATACACGAAGAGTAAAAAATGCCAAGATTCTTTTCTTATTAACTACATGTTTGGGTCTTAAAGGAATAAAATGCTTCCACACATTACAAAACAGTAGCCAATTTGTCCAAACGTCGAAAGTTCGAAAGACGCTAATTTCCGTCGTTACATGTGCTAAAGTTTCAATTAAATGATCATGATAATTAAAACAAATCGTGTTATGAAATTTGGAAAAAACAGGTTGATGATTGCTGCCGAAAAAAAAAGAATAGCGCATGTTGCTATAGACTCCACCCGGGGACATAGGTTAGACACAGGTTAAATTTTGTAATTTTTATTAATCGTTTATAGCTTTTAACGATTTATTTAAAAGAATGGTGAAATGGGGAAAAACACTTCGTCCAACTTTTGCAAAGACAAATTTTAGACACCAAGACAGTCCTCTAAATGTTAAATTTGAATTGAAATTTATATTGTGGAAGTACTCCATAGATCATTTAAAGTCGTCACTTCAGTAAGGTGCAATCACCAATATTAAAAGACTTATACCAGTTCACGGAGTGTTTTACTTCGCGATTTGTCCTGCTATTCATGTTATAACTGTCGTGATGAAATTAATTCCTGTACTAGCGAAACCGGAACTTTTCGTCAATATAAACTTGTGCATGAAATTGAGGTACTGGTAATTGAAAGACAAATCCCAAACAGCGACGAAAACCGTTTCATCGAATTTAAAAAACCCGGGAATTTAAGCCGTTTTCGCAGACGATCCAGGAGTAGATTACTATATTTTAAAATGTATATCAGAAATTAAACACTATAGATGACTTGCGCGGAAATAATTCTCAAGCCAAGGTTCAAGTAATTGAAGGGGTGTATTTCGACAACTTATGTACCAGGGAAAATACAATTCTATTCAAATTTAACCAAGGGTAAAAATGTTCGATTTACTTGCAGAGTGTCAGATATATTTGTATTGGGGTTAAGTTAAATTTTACAATGACAGATAGCTAGATGATATGCACCTTGAAAGTTAAACATCATATGATAAAAGTTTCGTACATCTAAAAAAAAATATCTTTCTTATGGAAAACTGTACCACATCTTCCTATATCTACTTCCGTCCCATCTTTCTTTCCCACATTACTTGCGACAGTAATGCATTTTTAGTTGAAATAACTTAAAGGGTAAACATTATTAAATAGATTTCCACAACTTGAGGTAATTTATGATAAAATGACATCACAAAACGAACAGAACCAGAATGAGAAATTTTAAAAATTTTGTAATATAATAAATAAATCAACCAACATATAAAAAAAAAACCAAATAAAACTTGCAAAAATTAATCAAAAACCCTCTTCGACGTCGCTTTTTATGTGTAATGTCGTGTTTTAGGAACATCGTGCCCATTGTTTGATAGTAAATACAGAGCAATCGATACGTCCAATCACCCTCATGACAACAAACCATGGAGTTGTGCACTTCGATAATGAGAGGTGGAAAGCTTTGTTTGTCTTGATAGGACTTGAGGTCAGTCCTCATGGTTCCCGGTCGGTTTCTTATTACGTCCAATCAGGATCTATAAAATATATAAGTTTCTCACAGAAGGTAACCAAAAAAGGTGACCAAAGATTTTGCGACGATACAAATATTAAACTTTACAATATAAATAAATATCTTTAATCAATGAATTCAAATAGCAAAAGCTATGCAATTAACAGATATATACTTATTCAGCTTCATGTAAATTATTTAACAATGAAATACATTAAATATGAAATTTGGAGTTTTACCAAGGGAGCTAATAATTAATTAATAACACTGTCTGCCACACAGCATTTCGGGGCTCTCCCTCTGGTATCTTTCGTCCCTCTTTTATAGCTGATTATGCGGGCTTTTCTAGTTATTGGGGGCATTATGATATGACCTATAGTTGTTAATTTCTGTGTCATTTAGTGTCTTGGCAATCATAATACATATTCTTTAATATATATAGTGATGTCGTTATTACGACATAGCTATGTCGTTATTACGACATGTTATGTCGAAATTACGACATAGCGATGTCGTTGTAACGACATATTATGTCGAAATTACGACATAGGGATGTCGTTATAACGACATGTTATGTCGAAATTACGACATAGCGATGTCGTTATAACGACATGTTATGTCGAAATTACGACATGCTATGTCGTAATTACGACATAATTTTTTTTTTTGAATGGCCCTTATCGGCTTCCGTAGTCTGGTGACCCGGCCATCCAACCAAGATGGCCGCCATGGCTAAAAATAGAACATAGGGGTAAAATGCAGTTTTTGGTTTATAACTCAAAAACCAAAGCATTAAGAGCAAATCTGACAAAGGGTGAATTTGTTTATCAGGTCAAGATCTATCTGCCCGGAAATTTTAAGATGAATCGGACAACCCGTTGTTGGGTTGCTGCCCCTAAATTGGTAATTTTAAGGAAATTTTACTGTTTTGGGTTATAATCTTGAATATTATTATAGATAGAGATAAACTGTAAACAGAAATAATGTACAGCAAAGTAAGATTTACAAATAAGTCAACATGACTGAAATGGTCAATTGACCCCCTAAGGAGTTATTGTCCTTTATAGTCAATTTTTAACAATTTTCATAAAATTTGTAAATTTTTACTTACATTTTCCACTGAAACTACTTGGCCAAGTTCATTATAGATAGAGATAATTGTAAGCAGCAAGAATGTTCAGTAAAGTAAGATCTACAAACACATCACCATCACCAAAACACAATTTTGTCATGAATCCATCTGCTTCCTTTGTTTAATATTCACATTGACCAAGGTGAGCGACACAGGCTCTTTAGAGCCTCTAGTTTTTAGTTGAAATTAGTTCAACCCGCCCCCCAAATAAAAATTAAATAGTAACTGTAATTCCCTAAGCTAATATATTCAAGATATGCTCCAGATAGATTCCAGGGTAAAATTACATTATTAAGGGGGCCTCTATTAAGTTTGATGTATTTCAATATCTAAATCAAAGTACAGAAGTACTGAACATCTGACGACCGCAAGTTCTGGTGGATGGTCACAAGCACTAGTATCAGACAAAATAATCACATCTCTAGTCTATACCTGAAAGTGAGGTACATATATGGGTTTTTTCTGAGACAACTGAGATCGTGTGTGGATGATGAATAAATTACAGACAAATCAACCTCACCTTAAAAACTATTATATTGTGGACCTCGTGATATAATTATTTTTTATCGGTTTACTCCGGTTTGATGTCATATATTATATTAATATTTGTATATATCCCCGGCTTAGTATATATCTAGGAATTTGATTGGTTAACGCACGTCGTTACAAAACCCATAGCCCCTGGATGTTGCTAACCCATATCCCCTGACTCAATCCTGTAACTCTGTCTCCGTATTAAAAACGTCGTATATTTGACTACCTGTAGGGTTCTACCAAAGGTAGTACCCTACACCCCGTAAAAAATATGTAAAATTTCCAAATTTCAATAAAACTTTTTTAAATTATGAAAAAACCGTTGTTTTCACGGTACACTTTGTACCCGAATTTCCATAAAACTCGGCCGATTCGGACTAAGACCGGGGATAAATTCGTTATCTACGTTCATATCCGTAGATATGGGTATTTTAACACCCTTCAGTACCCTGTACACCCTTCGGCTACGCCTCATGGTGTACTGGGGTACTTCAGGGTGTTAAAATACTCATATCTACGGATATGAACGTAGATCTAACTTATAATATCAGTAATATATTATTTTCCTTCATTCAGTTCAGGCCGTAACTAGCCCCTTTTAATACTGAGGGGAAATATATTGGCGAGGGGTCTGGGGGCCGCTTAAAGTTTTAGGGAAATTCACAACATTAAAAGACCGATATGTAGGATAAAGCAAAAATCGTAATTCTCATAATCATTAATACCGGATCTGTCTGTCTGTTTTTAATAAAAATATAGTGACAGTCATTAGTGCAGTAATATACGTTAAATACCAGTACTGCTCAAGTCGACACTAGGGACCATATCATGACCTTGTTTTACGGTATTTATGATTCTTTCATTATTGAAGACCCTCCAGCAACTATCAATTTTCTATATTTATAATACATATCTATCACTTCTGTGCATATCTCACCTACAGAAAATACCTAATTTTGCAATCCATATTAAAAAAAAATGGGTATGGTTTTATATACAAGAAAGGCAGTTTCGTATTCTTTGATATCAAGTTCAATTCTCCATGCAGAAACGACCACTTTTTTCTGTGTTCAGTAGCATCGCATATTTTTGTTGGACATGCAACATTTACACAGTGTGACACGTTTACAAATGAAAATCAACACTCAGACTAGTCATTAAGTAGGACAATAAATGAACAAAAGACAAACCCGGGACACAAAAGTACAAACAAAAGACCATTAACTCTGGAAATCAAAAGTAAAATAGAAACATGGATTACGAAAAATATGTAGGGGCGACATCAGAGAGTGAAGAGAACTTGCTTCTTGCAAGACACTTTCAGTGAAAACAATTTGATATGAAGACAACCATATGAAGACAGCTTTTTGTTTTATATATTTAAAAAAAAAATTTAAAACATGAGGCATTTGCCTCATTTGCCTCAATGTAGTTACGGCCCTGCAGTTGTATATCATTCTATTCTATTATTCTAATAATAATTCAGTGCAAGTGTATGGTGGACACTCTTCTGTAGTAATCCGCTTTTCTAATAGATTGGATTTGAGTTGGCACTCATATTTTTCTCAAAAACGTTCTTGTGATATTCTTCCGCATGCGATAATACACATTTTCGGCATTCTCGATTTGTTATTGATATTATACATTTCACACGACAAAAAGTCAAAACATTTTCATATTATTTATCTATGTTCTTAAAATTATTTTCTTGAATATTTATTACCTAGTTTGTCCCCTCACATGCTTCTGACCGGGCACAATACTCAGCGACATAAAAA
Organism: Mytilus galloprovincialis; assembly: GCA_037788925.1. Taxonomy (NCBI): domain Eukaryota; kingdom Metazoa; phylum Mollusca; class Bivalvia; order Mytilida; family Mytilidae; genus Mytilus; species Mytilus galloprovincialis. The sequence goes on from CM075341.1 coordinate 23,637,501, forward strand.
AAAGTGTGTTTACAAACGAACTTAGGGACAACAAAATGTTATGGGAGCAAACAGAGTCGATAATTGTGTTTATTAATATATATGTACTTGTATCATTGTTTTTTTAATGCACTGTAAAGCGCTTAGAGTAAATGTTTATTTAGATAAGCGCTATATAAGCACTGTAAATAATAATAATAATACCATATGGGGTAAATGTCAATAAGACAGTAATAGAACAAGAAATCACACTTGGTGGGCAATACATCAAAGTAGTGTTCAACATTAGACAGGTCAAGTTCTAAATCGTTTCGAATTTCATATCACAATTGTGAATAAATTTTATAGAAACAATCAAAGATCGGCATTAAAACGCAGTTCTCCAAAATATGTTACGATTTAAGAGAAAGCATAAAATATAAAAAAAAACAAAAACAACCCCGATGCTCCGCATGGCGCAGCTCTATACGACCGCAGAGGTTGATCCCTGAACGGTTGGGGCAAGTATGGACACAACATTCAAGCTGGATTCAGCTCTAAATTTGGATTGTGATTAAATAGTTGACACAGCATAGGTTTCTTACACAGAATGAATGTGGTCTAATGAACTTAAAATATTTTTTTTGCCTTTGAGCAATTCACTACGCTGTTGAATATTAATCCTCTCAAAGAAATGTTTGAAGAAATTTTCTTTTTATTTATGAAATCTGAAATGAGAAAAATTCCCCCCCCCCCATTTTTTTCAAATACCCCCTTTTCCTTTTTCCAAAACTGATCTCAATTCAAATTTCTAATGGAGTTTGCAACAATAACTACTCATTTAAATACATCATAAAATATGTAAATGTAAAATAAAGTGCTTGTTATCACTGAATGGTAAAGATTGTTTTAATTTATCAGTTGGTAGTAAAAGTGAATATACATTGTATATTGTATAAAACAATGATTTAAGTTGATTCAACTACTATTCTGGACAAAGAAAGATAACTCCAATTGAAAATGTCTTGCTATTGCACAGTATTGTGCAATTAGATATTTCTTGCTATTGCGCAATACTGTGCAATTGAAAATATTTGCTATTGCACAATACTGTGCAATTGAAGATTTCTTGCTATTGCTGAATACTGTGCAATTGAAAATTTCTTGCTATTGCACAATACTGTGCAATTGAAGATTTCTTGCTATTGCTGAATACTGTGCAATTGAAAATTTCTTGCTATTGCACAATACTTAATATAATAATTTTGGATCCTGATTTGAACCAACTTGAAAACTGGGCCCATAAAAAAATCTAAGTACATGTTTAGATTCAGCATATCAAAAAAGCCCAAGAATTCAATTTTTGTTAAAATCAAACTTAGTTTAATTTTGGACCCTTTGGACTTAAATGTAGACTAATTTGAAAACGGACCAAAAATTAAGAATCTACATACACAGTTAGATTTGGCATATCAAAGAACCCCAATTATTCAATTTTTGATGAAATCAAACAAAGTTTAATTTTGGACCCCGATTTGGACCAACTTGAAAACTGGGTCAATAATCAAAAATCTAAGTACATGTTTAGATTCAGCATATCAAAGAACCCCAATGATTCAATTTTTGTTAAAATCATACAAAGTTTAATATTGGACCCTTTGAACCTTAATGTAGACCAATTTGAAAACGGTACCAAAAATTAAGAATCTACATACACAGTTAGATTCGGCATATCAAAGAACCCCAATTATTCAATTTTTGATGAAATCAAACAAAGTTCAATTTTGGACCCTTTGGACCCCTTATTCCTAAGCTGTTGGGACCAAAACTCCCAAAATCAAACCCAACCTTCCTTTTATGGTCATAAACCTTGTGTTTAAATTTCATAGATTTCTATTTACTTATACTAAAGTTATTGTGCGAAAACCAAGAAAAATGCTTATTTGGGCCCTTTTTTGGCCCCTAATTCCTAAACTGTTGGAACCAAAACTCCCAAAATCAATCCAAACCTTCCTGTTTGGTCATTAACCTTGTGTTTAAATATCATTGATTTCTAATTACTTATACTAAAGTTATTGTGCGAAAGTCAAGAAAAATGCTTATTTGGGCCCTTTTTTGGCCCCTAATTCCTAAACTGTTGGAACCAAAACTCCCAAAATCAATCCCAACCTTCCTTTTGTGGTCACAAACCTTGTGTCAAAATTTCATAGATTTCTATTTACTTTAACTAAAGTTATAGTGCGAAAACCAAGAAAATGCTTATTTGGGCCCTTTTTGGCCCCTAGCTAGTTCCTAAAATGTTGGGACTAAAACTCCTAAAATCAATCCCAACCTTCCTTTTGTGGTCATAAACCTTGTGTTAAAATTTCATAGATTTCTATTCACTTTTATTAAAGTTAGAGTGCGAAAACTAACTCATTCGGACGCAGACGACGACGCCGCCAACGTGATACCAATATACGACCAACAAATTTTCAATTTTTGCGGTCGTATAAAAATCACTAGTAATATTTTAAAAGCTAAAAACCTTTTACAACGAATAAGGCGATTTTCCCTTTTCTGTACTTAACAATAAAACTTAAACAGGAGCCGTGGAGTATATATAAGTTAACTTATCTGCCCGGTCCAGGGGCGGATCCAGGATATTGGAAAAGGGGGGGGGGGCGAAGTAAATTATAAATTCACCGAGCGGAGCGAGTATAGTGATATAGTTGTGGGACTTTTTTTAGGCTAAAAAACATAAAATAAGTGTACAATGAACTTTTCACACGGTTCCTAAAGTTGGGCATGTATATTTCATAGTTGCTGTAAAGTGTAAGGGTCAGACATTTTTGATGCCGTATTCTCCCTATTAAATGTCTATCATAAAATGATTGGATAGATCGAAAGCTATGTACTAATATATTTGATGTAGGAGTTGTCAGTAAAAAATGGACATGGGCGATTCTCGTTTGTTTAATTTGTATAACCTCACATTTTTTTTGTGTTGTAAACAAGATATATACGCCGGGCTATCGATGAAATTTACAATACGACAAACACAAGTTAAAAACAAACAAACCATTTTTGTCCAAATGTTTGGTTGAAATGTTTCAGCCAACAAGGGAAGTGAGGGTTCCAAATTAACCAAAGTCTACGAATGAGTCTGAAAGGACAACGAATTTATGAATGACGGTCGACAAATGGAGACATAATGGTCACACCCAGCAGGCAGGTTGCAGCCGGGCCTTGAAAAAGTATTCAATACATCAGTTCGGCGAAACAAATATTCCGGTCAGATATGGCATTTACATGCAAACCCCGGCACCAAAAAATAACACCCGTTTATTATTCATCATGTTCATTTTATGCTCAATAATTATGTTTGAAATTATGTTTCTAATAGCAAATGAGTGGACAAACTTATTGTTTACAATCCAGATTTATACGACCAGAATTTTTGATTAAGACAAAAATCTGGGTAAGATTTGTTTCTCTCAAACTTCTCAGACTCCCCGCTCAAATCAAATAGTCCGGGATCCGTACCTTAGACTATAAATATATATAGAGCTTACTGACTGGGGATCATTTTTCAGCTATGTTATCAATAGGCTGGGCGTTTGGGCTTAAACATGTTTTCGTAGATAAATAATATTGCTGTGGAACTTTCACGAAAGTGTAATAGAATATTACTTTCTGTTTGGTGGAATTATGAAATAGAAGTCAGTACGTTCTTGCTCAATCCTTTGTCACTTTGAAGGTGTCATACTTGTCCCCTCAGCATAAGCAAGTGTTACTGTAGTCTGAATTTCAAAATGACTGAATGACGTTTTTTTCGACGCACTGGTTAACTCCGCCGTTTTGAATCACATGACTTGGACATAACCAATAGTATAATACAGTAGCTACGAGCGGAAAATATCGTTATGAGTTAAAAATTGTCGCATAAAAACAAAATACACGGGAAATGGCATATTTCACGAGGTCTTAGTCTGATTAATCATTTTTACAAATTTAAAAACAAAAAAGTCCAAGCAAAAAGGGGGGGGGGGGGTACGCCCTCTACGCCCCCCTCTGGATCCGCCACTGCGGTCGGACGGAGAACATGTAATTTCTAATAACTTAATATGTTCCTGGTCGGGGTGAGCATAAACAACAGATGATTCACAGATGGAAAAAGAATTATTGTAACATCGTGAAATGAATTCAATGAATTCAAAGAATATTGTCCTGAAATATTTTGCAATTTTGTTTCTATGAGTGTACTAGAAAAATGCAAAAGGTGTATTTATAAACAAAATATTCCAATTTAATGATTTCTGATGTTGACCTCGTGATATAAACAAATACAGGAGGTCTACATTTTTTTTTAGTTTGGATGATTGTTGTATTTCATCATAATTTGTTCTCATACCAAATTAAATGTTCAAATTTTATTGTTTGAGCATTTTTTGTATATGAAGTACAATCTATGTATATAAGAATACCTATGAAATATGAAACCTATCAGGATGGACATTTATTATTCAATTTCAAAGATGAAAAACACGTATCGTAATACATGACCGTTTACCGTTTTGTTTCTTATTTTTAAAGTCTTTCAAGGGAGATAAATTGTTTACTAGATTGAGAGCTCAAATTATTAAAAAATAAAAGGATTTAACACCCGCAAACGGGCTGGAATTGAATGACATCTTAATTTTAGATTGATAATTGAACCTCATGCAAGTCTACGACTTCCATTAATATTCCCGCGTTTGGCACCTATCTACGACTGCTTAGGCCCAGTCGGGAATTTGCGACCAATATTTAAGTCGTAAATCGTTAATCTTTGTGAAACGGTCGCATATCGTTAAGATGGTCGTACGACCTTTTTCACGATTTACGACCTTTTGTGAAACGGTGGCCAGAACCACAGGCTACCTTTTTGCAAGAGTTATCTCCCTTTTCAATGCAAATCTCCATAGGAATTTTAAAAGGTGATTTTTTTAGTCTTCCTCGAGTAAGATTTTATGGAACTTTTTTCTGTGTATATTTGGGGTATAATGCTAAAGATTAAAACTTAAAAATCTTCTGTTGCAATTACTTTCAGGTTAGGGTCAAAATTATGCTAGATTGACTGGACTATTTCTGTATTTTAATAAGTCACTGTACATAATATGTTTAACATTTAGTCACAACTAGTGTTATTTTAAATTGTAATTGAACTGTGGCAAATATTCTATTTATAATTCAATTTTCGACCTCCATTCACATGTACATAGCGCCACACAGTTCCACCAGTAATGAAAACCTTCTTTCATTTATGGGTAGACTTTACATAGATAAATTCAGCCGTATAAGAAAAGCAAAATGAGAATGTTAAATTTGAGGTAGACTTTACATAGATAAATTCAGCCGTATAAGAAAAGCAAAATGAGAATGTTAAATTTGATGTATGCCTTTTTGTGCTACTTTGTTACATTTGTTGTTTATGTAGTGATATTAAGATGATAACACAATATTGACTGTTGTACCCCTATTTTTGACATTTTTACTCTTTGAGTATGTTTGTTTTGTTCATGCATCGTTGACAATGTAATGGAATTTGATGCGACTGTCATACAAGTGAGAGGTTTAGCTAGCTATAAAACCAGGTTCAATCTACCATTTTCTACATTAGAAAATGCCTGTACCAAGTCAGGAATATGACAGTTGTTATCCATTCGTTTGATGTGTTTGGACTTTTGATTTTGCCTTTTAATTTTTGATTTTCCTTTTTGAATTTTCCTCGGAGTTCAGTATTTTTGTGTTTTTACTTTTTTCCGGGATATTCCACACTCCGGCACCCAGGGGCCGGTAAAAAGGGGGGGTCCCAACCCAGGACAAATGGATTTCCATCTTTATGTCCACATTGAAAGAAGAAGAAGAATTTGTGAAATCAAAACAATAGTATAGCGTATATCACACACGGCACCAAGCTGAAAACTAATATCGAAAGTAAAATAAATATGCTGCCGGGAAACTTTAAAAAAAAAACCCAGTTCTAAAAATAACCATATCGATACATGACGTCGTCCTGCTTAAAAATCTTGAAGGCATGTATGATGTAAGGTGTAATTTTGCTTATGGCAAGTGTTCATTTTGTGAATATTTTGTATTTAGAGTTTTGCAACATGCAAAAGTAGTCGAAGCATATATCGTATATCATCGGGCTCTCATAATAAACGTGAATAACTTTGACGGTTTTGAAGGCGAGCAAATTTTCAGAAAAATATGGCCGCTACATTTATAAACTGACAACACCCCAATCTTTATTTGTCAATTAAGAGTGAAGACGCTTCAATGGACAGATCTATTAAAGTTCAAATTAAAATGTGCTTTTAATTAGGCTCATTTTGTTTGTTTTAACTATTACAATACATGACAATAAAACTAACATTATTTTTAAAATATAGGGAATGGAAGGGAGGGGGAAGGTCTAAAACGCGGAAGTGAAAAATGGGTGTATTATAACTAATATCTGGAACCGCTCAAGCTAAATTGAAAAATGAAACTTATTTTGAAAGCTAATATATAATAGTCTATAAGATAAAATTAAAAAAATATATATTTAAATATACTTTTATACTGAAAAGTTGACCGGAAGTCTTTCTTAGTGTGACTCTGGCAACACATTTTTGAACATTAAAACTTAAATTCACGAAAAAGCATATAACCCGGTCAAAGTCTGTCAATCGATTCTCAAAGACAATTAAATGACAAATAATATGATATAAAGAAAAATATAAATACATTACTATAAAAGTGCCAAAAGTTGACCGGAAGTCACCCTTGTATACAAATGTTGAAGTGAAATTTTCAACTTTGAACTAAAATTCACAAAAATATAAAAAGCCTGGTCAAAATTGATAACATTATTCTGAAAGACAATTTAATAACAAATTACATGGTATAAAGAAAATACAAATACATTACAAAAATGGGTAAATAGTTGCCCGGAAGTCTCCCGTGTTTATAAATGATGAAGTGAAATTTTCAACTTTGAACTACAATTCACAAAAAAATAAAAAACCCGATCAAAATCATGAAAATGATTCTGAAGGACAATTTAATAACAAATAATATGATATAAAGAAAAATATAAATACATTACGAAAAAAGGGTAAAAAATTTACTGGAAGTCACCCTTTTATATAAATGATGAAGTGAAATTTTCAACTTTGAGCTTAAAATTTCACAAAAACATAAAAAGCAAGATCAAAATCAAGAACATGATTCTGAAAGACAATTTAATGGGAAATGATATGATATAAGAAAAAAAAAAAAATTTCAAACGAAAATTGCAAAAACTTGACCTGTAGACTATCACGTGTATTAATCTTGACCCCCTTTTATGGAAAAAAAATAATGACTAAAACTAAATATAAAAAAGAATCTAAATCTTAATGCAAAACAAAGAACTTGGTAATTTTATTTTTTTTAATTTTAAATTTCAATAGTATCAACAAACTAATCATTTCTGATATTTCATGTATTCCATCTAGATATTAACAACCCTCCTCCTTTTTCATCTGGGCTTGGGACTGGCGTTGGCAGAGTTGTTGTTTTTTGGGGAAAGACAGCTTCAAGCCGTTAATCCCCTATGGGGTTGGCCAGAGTGACAAGCCCTCACGTCAATCGTTTTGTTTTGATAGTTTGGGAAACCCCCCAAAAAATCTTGAGAATGATGTGAAGGAGACACAAAAATGAATAGATTGAATTTAAACACTTTTTCACACATTTCCCTTCTATTTCTTGTGAAATTGTCATATTTTGAGCTCTCACTTACACTATATACGTTTCTTTTACAATCGGAAAAAAATCTATATTTCGAAATATTCTAAATATATATCCAACCTATTATATTGTAATGACATCAGTTGGAATGCCACACTACCTAGAAGCAGGGATATCCTTTACTGATTATTAAAACCATTCTCAGAATTCATACACTAATTTAAAATCGGTACTTGGTTACATTAAACATTATTATGTTTGCTGTAGATGATTCAAACATCAATATGTTGCAATGATTTAATTTCTAGGTCAACTTGCAATTTATGGCCCAAGACCACAATTAATGACCCCGCTTTTCGTTGTTCACGAATATAGTTCCCTTTAATTATAGTGTATTATTTCTTTATTTTTTTTTCTTTCTTTTTCCTAAAGTAGATAAAATCATAAAAAGAGTGCAAAATGTGCTGTTTTAATAATCTAAGTCTAACGGTCCGTACGAAGCAAGTGAAATGTGAAGTTCTATGCACTTAAAAATTGTATTCCATTAAACAGATTTCACTGAATCTATATCAAAAGTACTTATTACTGGTTGTTTAAACTTGTCTGTTTCACAGAATACCTTTATTTCCTTCTGTTGGATGGCTTGTGGTTAAAATATTGGCATTTTAAGATTGGAATTTCATGCAGGTTTTAAACATGAAATTGAAAAAACTTTGCATCAGACCATACTGCTACATATATAGTTTAAAGCAACAGTCTTGTTACATCCAGGCTTCATATTTGATCATATCTCAGCAAGGATTTGAGCAAAAAGAAGCATATTTCCATCTCCAATATCATTCATATGCAATTTGATATGGAAATATAGGGAACGGCCCAAATTGACAACTTGTTATTTTTAGCTTGACATTGCTTAAGACCATGTAAAACTCATGTGTTATGCTATTTGAAACTTATATTTACATGAAAAGAACATTTATGATATGCAAAATGTTTTGTTCTAACTTAACAACTTCAGAAAATTTTTGTAAGTGGAAAATATTACATTTCATGCAAAATTTTTATAAGTCTCATACATTAAGTATGCTATCATTTACTTTGAATAGATAATATCTTATACATTGAGACATTAAAAAGTGCAATTTGGTGTTTTTTTTTTATTTTTGAAGCCACAATTTGAAAGTTGAAATTGTTCTACTTCAACATCACAATTCAGCAACCAAAGTTGAGATATAAAAAATGCCACATTTTCTATAATATATATCATATGGCTTTGTAAACTGACTCATAATACACTAAGCTTAAATCATGCCAAGTTTCATTGGAATTGGTCAAGTTTTTGGCCCCTTATAGGCCCAAGACCACAATTAAAGACCCTGCTTTTCGTTGTTTACGAATATAGTTCCCTTAAATTAAAGTGTATTTTTCTTTATTTTTTTTCTTTCCCTTTCTCATACATTTCTTAGATTTTCTGGGGTGGAAATGAAAGAAGAGAGCTGAAATAAACTTTTGGATGTTTTATTTGAACTGATTTTAATCAGGAAAGAGTGATTAGGCCAGGTGCAAAAAGGTAATATTTACACTTTTCGGAACATCTCTTGACTTGCCTATAGGGTTATGGATGTGTATTGGCCAAATTTGAATGATGTAAACATGCAATTTTTCTGAAAATTGCATATATTTTTGGACTTGTACTGGACATTACACACACAAAAAATTAGACAAAAAGAATAGGCAAATTTTTTAAATGCGACAAAATGTTATAAAGAAATGAAATAGGAATTTTAATTGTGGTCTCGGGCCTGAGATGATAACTGAGGATACATGAGATTTGGGAGAGAAACCGCAGTTTTCATGCTTTCTGTAAAAGTCTGTTTTGAGAATCTTCCTCCAAGATAGGAGCACCTCAATTGATGAGTAGTTATCCCAAAATAAAAGTTAATATATCTGAACACTTAAAATGTGACATTCAGTATAATAGTATATGATCAGTAGTCTTCCATTTAAAACAAATTTTGTGTACCAACATAGTCATTGTAATGGTGAAAAATATAAGAAATTAAATATGTTTCACTTTGTAGTTGAAACCTATTTATTCATGAAATTTACCAAATATATCAAAATGTAGGATCTGGAAACAAGCTTCACACAGCTTATATCAATCATATAATTAGTTTTTATAAGTACACATGTTCCTGTGATGAGGGTTGTAACTGGAACTTTATCAATGGAAATTTAAAACTAAATAGATTTTTCAGTCCTCACTTTCTTGAGAAAAAAAGATTAAAAATATTGAAGTACATGTACTGTCACAAAAAATGGAGAATGACCCTAGCCTGCTTGTTAGTGGTACACAATTAAAATGTTGTTAAATGATCGAATTCAGTTGATTTTAGATAATTAACTTTCAACTTTAAACAAATGTTTTGATTGAGAAGGTTCAGATCTCTTCCATTGGTCCAAATTGACTCCACTATGAATTCTTAACTAAGGAAAGGAAATCACATCAAACAACAATTGATTGTACTATTGTCAACCTTTCTACATGTTCTAGCTTTTATTTTGTTCATTCTTTTTATGTAGACTATCAAAAGATACCCCCCCCCCCCCAAAAAAAAAGAAAAAAAAAAGAAGAAACATTTGCCGTCTTTCCCCTCAGAGCTCCTCAGCTCTTTGATTTTTTTTGTTTTTTTGTTTAATTATTTATTGATACACTCAGTGGTATTAATTTATCAATTTATATAGGAGAAATAATGTTCAAATTTATTTCAAGAATAGATATTGTTTACATTTTTATACGCCCGTCAAAATTTTGATGGGACGTATTATGGTATACATATGTCCTGCGTCTGTCTGTCTGTCTGTCTGTCTGTCCGTCTGTCTGTCTTAGCCTCTGTCTGTCCGTCCGTCTGTCTGTCTGGCGTAAACATGTCGCACTGTAACATGAGAACGACTTATCCAAATTTCATGAAACTTAATACAGTTGTTTTTTATGATGATCAAATGATCTGTATACCTTTTAGTGAAAATAAGATTAAAACTTTTTGAGTTACGGCACTTTGTAACTAAAACAGGGGGGTGTTTTTTTCACATGTCACACTGTATCTCAAAAACGATTTTTGATTTTTGCTTAAAACTTTACACCTTTCTTAGTTATATTTATCTGAAGATCTGTATACCTTTTGCATGTTTTGGTGATGATTCAAAATTTCATTTTTGAGTTATTGAGTATTTTGTAAAGAAGGCGGAGAGTTTTTTTTACATGTAGTGCTGTATCTCAAAAACAATTTATGATTATTGCTTAAAACTTTACACACTTCTTTGTTATATTAATCTGAAGATCTGTATACTTTTTGGTGATGATTCAATATTTTATTTTTGAGTTATTGAGTATTTTGTCAACAAGGGGGAGTTTTTTTTTACATGTCACACTTTATCTCTAAAACAGTTTATGATTATTACTTAAAACTTTACATAGTTCTTTGTTATATTAATCTGAAGATCTGTATGCTTTTTGGTGCTGATTCAAAATTTTATTTTTGAGTTATTGAGTATTTTGTAAAAAAGGGGGAGTTTTTTTAAAGCAATTGCTTTTATGCCGTCGCGTATGGCCATCTTTGTGACCCAGATCAGAGACTCCGCCCAGATCAAGCCATAGTATTTTGTTAAACAGGCTCCTGGTCAGTCATTCTTTAACACCTATGTATGTTTTCTAATGCAATACATAGCTTGAAACTTTAAAAAAAAAGTTAGTGGATTTAAGAAGTTTCAGAATATGTTCTTGTAGATGTATTTTTGTATTTAAAGGGTCAACCGTTTGACTATCAAATAACATAGAAGTCCGAGTGAAAAAAAGTACATTTTTATAAATGCGATTCCGTTATCGCCGTTCGTACGATGTTTCAACAAAATATGGATTCATTTCAGTTGTTGATTTAGTATTGAAAATTTAACTGAATTATCTCCTAATAAATACGTTTTTTTTATTTTTAATTTGTGTTTCTTTAAGAGGTCAGGTGCTCTTGTTCATTCATAAAATTATCGTTCATTCATACATTTATCGTAAAATCAAAATCACTACACAGGTTAATGCGTAGTGTCAAATTATTACCTGTAATCTAAAAATAGACAAAACTTTATTTGCGCAAATAATTTAGCGGAACGAAACCCTTGTTAAAAACACATAACAATAAGTTCGTTTTCCTTTTCTGTCAAAACTCCGTAATATTTATCGATCACCTTACTAATGAAATGGACCCGTCCAAACGTAGTAGATGCCAAGTCGGTCCAGACGAAGAGATATTTACAATCTGGAATTTTCTAGTTTATTAGACATAGATTGAAAAAAAGTACGTCTTTTTAAATATCATGATCAAAACTGGGTTTGCATAACAAATGTCAGATGAAACCATTATCCACGTCTTTTCAGTGAACAAGTCTACTACGTTTGTTGACTCTCGACGGTCCACTGTGTTAGCAATTTTATTTCACATGTTTTCGAAATATTGAAGATCATTTTTCGCAATGTTTCCTGAAAATTGATAAATATCAAAGCAACGTAGAGCTGTTTGTTCTTGTTCGTATAATAAAATTGAGAATGGAAATGGGGAATTTGTCAGAGACAACAACCCGACCATAGAAAAACATATAACAGCAGAATTAAGGTCACCAACAGGTCTTCAATGCAGCGAAAAATTCCCGCACCCGGAGGCGTCCTTCAGCTGGCCCCTACACAATATATATACTAGTTCAGTGATAACGATTTAATGTCATGTTTGTCTGTGATGACCCCCCTTTTCGGGATTGCATGAGAATTGTAGTTATCTCGTACCCACAGGCACTTGTTTCTATCCATAGGAAGGTCGACTATCCATATAAAACTATTTATATGGATAATCGACCTTCCTATGGATAGAAACAAGTGCCTGTGCTCGTACCGCATCAGAAGGACACATATCAACTGAGCAATAATGTTTGGAACTTAGTTTTAAAAATGATGACAAAGTAACATTATGAAAATATTTTTATTAAGCTGAAATATACATTTATTCTTTACATGTTTATGTCTTGTAAGATATTTTATTTCTTTCCCGTTTTTTAACATTTGCGTCTGGAAAGTTGAAATGTTTTAACTTAATCATTTGTGTTAATGGTTAAATATGAATTAATAATGAAAATTGTTAAAATTAAATCAATAAAGGAAATTATTGCCAAGGAAGTTACAAACACTACCAGGGGATAATCCATGAGGATTTCTTTTTGAGTTATATGTTTCAGCACATGTATATTTGACCCCAACTTTCGCCTGGTAAACGTGTTGTCTCCTTGTGAAATATAAAACATATTAAAAATGACTTTCTGCTAAAGTCTTGTATTTATATAAAGTTAAAACCTTCTTACTTTTAACTAGACAACACTCATGTCAGGTTTAATTCTTGTATATATGTGGATGAAAAATAAAAGTCCCCAAACATTAACATGGCAGCAATTGCTTTTACAGCCTTTAAGGCTTTGATTTTACATGTCATGCCCTATCTCGAGGTGTAATACCACCATTGATTTTTCCCTATTAGTCTTTGTTAAATTGGCACTTTTAAAAAAATCGTACAGTATTTACCTTTATTTCAACCAAAGAAATACTTTGCATGTGTAAAGTTCAATCCTTTCCAGTGATACAGTGAAAATTTCACACTACATTTCATTGCATATAAGAAAGTAACCACCGCCGAGGGTAGACAACCCAATTTTTACACTGTTATTTACTGGTTACCTGCTTTGGTAACTATGTAACCTTAACGTTCCAAAATATTTTATAAGACCATCAAATAAAAAAAGAATGATGCTTTCAGACACCCAACATACATATTTATGACTCAGAAAAATTTAAGTGCATTGAAATGCAGGGTTAATTTTCTACAACTGTCAAATTCAAGGGAATATTTTTTTAGGCCTACTTTCGTATGCAACCGGATGTGACGTACCATGATTTGGTGGTATTACACCTAAAGAACACCTAAATGTCAAATAAACTTAATGCAATTTTTTCCCCTCCAATTGCAAGTTATTTCAAGCATAACTGTCAAGTTTTGTCTCAGTCAGAACTATAGTTTCAGAGAAAATCACTATAATGTAAGGCCATATCCTACGGCAATTTCAGTCCAATTTCTTCGAAAAATCCTAATTTCAGTGTATCATTATAAAATGCAGTGTTGACTAATATCTGATCATAAACTCATGATATATGCATTCAAACAATTAAATAGAATACAAAAGACAACTTTAAGATGATAAACATTTTTATTGCACCTTTTAGAGTTCATTTGAAGGTCTGTTTTGGTCTGTTTTGGTCCATTTTTCCTCCATCCTTCCTTTTTCATCAAAACTTGATATCTTTTGTCTAAAAAATAAAACAAATGTGATTATTTTCCCACAAAAATGAAATAAATGTAATGTTAAATCAATAATTAAAGTGTTTTAGCTGAAAGAACTGTCTCTATAAATGTTAACAGTCTACACGGAAGTTTCTATAAGCCCTTATGTGTAACTTGAGTTTTTGGTCTGTTCCCCTAGTGTGAGAAATAACGGTTCCCTTTCAGTCAATCATTTATTGCTACTGGTATCAAAGTCTTTTTATTTACTCATAACAGTATATTTCTAATAGATTTACACAAAAAGTCCACTTTCTTGTATTTTACATTAGAAAATGGGGAGAAAGAGTAATAAAAAAATACCTCAAAATGTTTTTAAAAAGGGTTATGTCCCTTAGAATGCTGGTACAAAAAATAATTGGTAAGAATTATAAAGTTTAAGTATGTGAGACTGGATTCTGATGTGTATAAATCCAGGACAAATAAGTGTTTAGATGAGTTATTGTCTGTGCAAAATGTAGACGGCACAATGGCAAATTGTAAACTTTTGCGGCCAAAACAAAAAAAAACATGATGATAGTTGATACATACTTTAATGCTGAAGTGTCATCTGCAGACCAATTCACATATAAGATTTTTCAACAGAATGCTCTTCAGAACATGGTTAACACTGAAATAAAAAATTCACATGTTGTATAAACAGAACAAAAACTGCAAGGGTAATTTAAAATTTAACACAGTAATCTAAATACAGCTTCGTCTGTCCACCCATTTGACTAAGAAAACACCCGTAAACCCCCATGTCAATGCAATTTTACCTCAAACGTACTTTCTGTGTCTAAATCCATTCCGAATAGTCCATGTTTACAATGTATGAACTGGTTTATTAATAACTTTTAAAAATGAAAGTACAATAGGGTCACGAGTGCACATTTAGTTTCCCTAAAGAACACCTAAATGTCAAATAAACTTAATGCAATTTTTTCCCCTCCAATTGCAAGTTATTTCAAGCATAACTGTCAAGTTTTGTCTCAGTCAGAACTATAGTTTCAGAGAAAATCACTATAATGTAAGGCCATATCCTACGGCAATTTCAGTCCAATTTCTTCGAAAAATCCTAATTTCAGTGTATCATTATAAAATGCAGTGTTGACTAATATCTGATCATAAACTCATGATATATGCATTCAAACAATTAAATAGAATACAAAAGACAACTTTAAGATGATAAACATTTTTATTGCACCTTTTAGAGTTCATTTGAAGGTCTGTTTTGGTCTGTTTTGGTCCATTTTTCCTCCATCCTTCCTTTTTCATCAAAACTTGATATCTTTTGTCTAAAAAATAAAACAAATGTGATTATTTTCCCACAAAAATGAAATAAATGTAATGTTAAATCAATAATTAAAGTGTTTTAGCTGAAAGAACTGTCTCTATAAATGTTAACAGTCTACACGGAAGTTTCTATAAGCCCTTATGTGTAACTTGAGTTTTTGGTCTGTTCCCCTAGTGTGAGAAATAACGGTTCCCTTTCAGTCAATCATTTATTGCTACTGGTATCAAAGTCTTTTTATTTACTCATAACAGTATATTTCTAATAGATTTACACAAAAAGTCCACTTTCTTGTATTTTACATTAGAAAATGGGGAGAAAGAGTAATAAAAAAATACCTCAAAATGTTTTTAAAAAGGGTTATGTCCCTTAGAATGCTGGTACAAAAAATAATTGGTAAGAATTATAAAGTTTAAGTATGTGAGACTGGATTCTGATGTGTATAAATCCAGGACAAATAAGTGTTTAGATGAGTTATTGTCTGTGCAAAATGTAGACGGCACAATGGCAAATTGTAAACTTTTGCGGCCAAAACAAAAAAAA
Organism: Mytilus galloprovincialis; assembly: GCA_037788925.1. Lineage (NCBI taxonomy): Eukaryota > Metazoa > Mollusca > Bivalvia > Mytilida > Mytilidae > Mytilus > Mytilus galloprovincialis. The sequence continues at coordinate 23,653,440 of CM075341.1, forward strand.
ACATGATGATAGTTGATACATACTTTAATACTGAAGTGTCATCTGCAGACCAATTCACATATAAGATTTTTCAACAGAATGCTCTTCAGAACATGGTTAACACTGAAATAAAAAATTCACATGTTGTATAAAAAGAACAAAAACTGCAAGGGTAATTTAAAATTTAACACAGTAATCTAAATACAGCTTCGTCTGTCCACCCATTTGACTAAGAAAACACCCGTAAACCCCCATGTCAATGCAATTTTACCTCAAACGTACTTTCTGTGTCTAAATCCATTCCGAATAGTCCATGTTTACAATGTATGAACTGGTTTATTAATAACTTTTAAAAATGAAAGTACAATAGGGTCACGAGTGCACATTTAGTTTCCCTAAATAGGTGTAATACCACCATTGATTTTTCCCTATTAGTCTTTGTTAAATTGGCACTTTTAAAAAAATCGTACAGTATTTACCTTTATTTCAACCAAAGAAATACTTTGCATGTGTAAAGTTCAATCCTTTCCAGTGATACAGTGAAAATTTCACACTACATTTCATTGCATATAAGAAAGTAACCACCGCCGAGGGTAGACAACCCAATTTTTACACTGTTATTTACTGGTTACCTGCTTTGGTAACTATGTAACCTTAACGTTCCAAAATATTTTATAAGACCATCAAATAAAAAAAGAATGATGCTTTCAGACACCCAACATACATATTTATGACTCAGAAAAATTTAAGTGCATTGAAATGCAGGGTTAATTTTCTACAACTGTCAAATTCAAGGGAATATTTTTTTAGGCCTACTTTCGTATGCAACCGGATGTGACGTACCATGATTTGGTGGTATTACACCTCGAAAACAATTTATGATTATTGCTTAAAACTTTACACACTTCTTTGTATTATTAATCTGAAGATCTGTATATCTATTTTGGTTTGATTCAAAATTTCATTTTAGTGGTATTTAGTTTTTTGTTTAAAAAAAAAGAGGGTGGTTTCACATGTCCCGCTGTATCTCAAAAACAATATATGGTTATTGCTTAAAACTTTTTCAGAAACTATTTATGATTATTGCATAAAACTTCCACACAAGGCGTCAGGTGTATCATGCGCTCATGGCGCAGCTGTTTATTAAAATTTTATTTCAAATTTATCAAAACTGTAAATTGCTATTAATTAATTATTATGTACGATATCAAATATCAGTTAAACTATCTATGTACTTCGTAGAACAAGCTGTTTCCTCTCGTCATATTTTTTCAGCACAAGACCGATGTTTCAAGACATCACACATTTTACGCCCTGTTTTTCCTTCACAACCTACCATATCTTCTAATGTATCAGGTTTTCCACAGTCACTGTTTATTGAGATAGGGTGGGTTTTACTTTTCAGATTTTTTGGAGCTTTACCTAAATAATTTTTTGGAAAATGTGTGAAATTACCCTTTTCAAGGCAATGAATTAAATGTTCTCTCATATATTTTTGCTGGTATGTGATTGTGATATGAGTACCTCCTTTAAACCCAGAATGACAAAATTCAAGAGCATTTTCAATTGCAAAAAGACAGCAACCTATGCTGCTTTGTTGTTTTTGGACGTTGGGTGTTCTTATTATTAATTTTTTCTTGTCTTTACCGTAGATTTGCGTTAACTGATATTCCAATGAAGTTGTTAAGTTTAATGATACCGGAACACGAGGCGGAGATGCAACATGAGAGTGAACCGGAACACAAGAGCGTACTGGAACACAGATGGAGATGCGACACGAGAGTGAACTGGAACACGAGAAGTACCAATTCATGAAATGGCAACGGATCACATAAATGACTTCACGTGATGGTAGTCAAGCTGATATCCACACGCGGATATTCCTAATATTCGATGGTGTTTACAAAAGAACTAAGTACTAATCAATTAATAAAATTCATACTGGAATAATGCAATCAAACATAAATAAAATGATAAATAATTAATAGTTTATATGATAAAGTATGAAGTATCAGAGGTTAAATTTAAAATATTTATAAAATATAATATTAAGTGATAGATTCAAAAGCATTTAAGAGACTGTGGATCAAGACTTTGCCATCTTATTTTAAGGTTTTGCTCATTATTTTTTTTACGTGACTTTGACTTTGAAATTTTGACTTCATCGTTTCTTTACAAGGGAAGGTTCTGGTCAATTTTTTACCACTTTATACATAATATATAATATTTCTTTTTATATCGTATTATCTGTCATTAAATTGTCTTTAAGAATCATCTTACAGATTTTGACGGGGTTATGTCCTTTTTCCTGAAATTAAGTTTTAATGTTCAAAAATTAATTGCCTGAGTCACACTTAGAAAGACTTGCTGTTAACTTTTCCGTAAAAACTCATACCTATTAAAGTAATTTAATTTCAAATTTTATCCTATAGACTTTTATATAAGCTTATAAAATCAGTTTTATTTATTAATTTATCTTTAGTGGTTCCAGAGATGTTAGTTATAATACACCAACTTTCCACTTCTGCATTTTAGACCTTCTTGAAAAGGGAACATTGAACACAATGTAATCCCAAATGGCCAAAGTAAATATTAAGATAACAAGTCAGAACATTTGTATTATTGAACTGTTGAAAGAAGACCTGGTTGCTACTCATGTGTTATGACTTTGTGGTACTCTTCTAGCAGTCTAGGCATATATATATTATATATCTTATCTTTATATTTTTAACCATTGGATCGTCATTTGAATTTTCTGATTGGTAATTTAGAAATTTAAGGTTCATCATAACCTGAAAACATCTCTTGTACCTGAGAACAGTATATCTAACAATACAAATGTTAATGCTGGTACCCAGACCGGAGTTTTAAACTAAAATGTGTACTTTGGGGGCCTCGGTTGGTATAAGTTGCCCTTACTTTGACCTGGAGATCAAGCTGAACGTGCAAGTGCTGTTTAGCCAGTCTAAGTCTTTAAAAACTTCCATCATCGTCTGAAGATCAATCTGATCATGCTGATGATATCTTTTGGTTAGTCTGATTACTTCCTCAACCATAATAACAGACCCTACCAGTGTCCTAGCATTCCCTCGTGTTGGGATGGTAATATTGTTGTAAATACATTAGTGACACATCTCCATTAATCCTGATACGGAGTGTAGGCTGATTCCACTGTACCTTACAGCTCTCGAGGACATTGCTCCATAAACTGAGAGAGACGTACATGCATACATACATATGGCCATATTTACAGGTATCAGGTCCATTTGCTCCCAATACACATTTGCACTTTACACATATTTATACCTCATTCTTTAGCCATATATGTGCTTTGCGCTTGATTTTTATTAAAATTCAAGTTGATCGAATTATTAGATATTTTTATGGCCCCACAATGAAGTTGACGGTGCCATATAGTTTTACACATATTTATACCTCATTCTTTAGCCATATATGTGCTTTGCGCTCGATTTTTATTAAAATTCAAGTTGAATTATTAGATATTTTTATGGCCCCACAACGAAGTTGACGGTGCCATATAGTTTTACCCTAGTCTGTCATTCATATAACATGTATAAGGCACAAAATGTGCACCATAATTCAGTTACCTTGTTTTGTAACCCCCATTGACATAATGGTTACATTGGTTACATTGGTAAATTACACTCATACAAACTATCATAAATCATCATATTCAGCAATTCTCAAATTCTGGTACATTTGTAACCTTCATTGACCTAATGGTTACATTGGTTACACTGGTTATACACACATGCAAGAATCCCTTGTAGCCATCATGTTACGTACATGTAACCATTGTAACCTGATTCTCCATGTATGTAACATTGTTACCTGATTTCCCATGCATGTAACCATTGTAACCCGACTTTCCCAGGCTAGTAACCATTTTTTATTGGATTCCCCATGCACAGCCATACATGTACAGTTTGCAACAGATAAAGCTGCTATTGCATATCATTTACTTAACATCCATGTGTGTAACCAATGTAACCAATGTAACCATTGCTTCAATGGGGGTAACAAAACAAGATACCTATATTCAGGTGCACATTTTGTGCCATATATCTACTGTCATTCAGCCATTCCACTATTCTGTCATTTTGTCATTCCGTCATTCCACAACAAACCATCATACAGATTTTTTTTCTAAACACCTTCAGATATTGGACTGATATTTGGTTTGTGAGTTAACAATGATGAGTTACAAATCAAGTTTAAGTTTTGTTCTGCTCTGCTAATTTTCTGTCGAAATTTCGGGCTTAAATTTTATTGGACTTTGATAAATTGTTGAAAATCACAGTTATACAGACTTTTTTTCTAAACGGCTTTAGATATTGGGCTGATATTTGGTATGTTAGTTAACCATGATAAGTTATAGATCAAGATTAAGTAAAGTTCCACTCCACTGATTTTTGCCAAAATTACAGGCTTTATCACTTTGATTTTTCGTTCCTGCAGAAGATGCCAAAATAAACTAAGTTGGGAAAGAAGCTAAAAAGCTTCCCTCATCATGTTCATATAATACATGTTGTGAGTTGTATTGATTGAAATGGACTACTGGTATGTAATATAGTTTTAAATTTAGTTTCTTGTGTATAATTCAGAGTTAAGTATGACGTCCATAATCACTACTAGTGAAAATATTTTTTTAAAGGACCAGCTGAAGGACGCCTACGGATGTGGGAGTTGCACGCTACATTGAAGACCCATTGGTGGCCTTCGGCTGTTGTCTGCTATATGATTGGATTGTTGTCGCTTTAACACATTCCCCATTTCCTTTCTCAATTTTATAGACATCTCCAAACAATAGGTGATTTAAACTTCAACCAGGGGCATAAAGGTAGCTGGGTAGCTGCTGTAAGGCACTTGAGGTATGTGCCTACACAAATATTTTTTTTTAAACAAAAAAAACAACATTACTTTATCTGTAGATGCATGTAGATTATAGAATGTTGTGTATGTTCCAGACCATATGAGTATTTGGATCGTACGCGTACGGTCCGGACTGTATACGTATACTCGTACAGTCTGACCATACATGTACGGTCGAACTGTATGAGTATATGCGTATGGTTCAGTATGAGGTGACCATATATGTTATTGGATCATATGAGTTACATCTATCATCTATCATGTCTATACAAACATTTATCACAATCTTTATTTTTAGTTTTACAATTATTACAATAAGATGGATAAAATGAACTACATTTTTGTACCTAACAATTTAAATTAGATATTTGTTTAATTGTATATCTGTATCCTATTTTGAAACTCTCACCAAAGGTGACACTGGCTACCACAAGTATATTTTTCATATCAACATTTTTTCAGTTCATGCATGTTCCTTTTGATTAGCCTTTTTTTGTAAAGTTGCTAAATATTCTAAAGCAATTGTCCTCCCAAATTCTACACATTCAATTTCAGTGAGAATAATTGTCATAATTCAATTAGTGTACTATGTATTACTGACCTACATGCTAAATACTAGAGATTTACAGATTTAATTAGCATGATTTTTTTAAATAGTTAAGATATATAGTTTTTATTTTAATTACAATTGATTTTTTTTTTCTATCTATTTGAGAGTCAGTGGCGGATCCAGGGGGGGGGGGGGGGGGTTCCGGGGGTGCGCACCCCCCTTTATTTTTGCCGATCAATGCATTTGTATCGGGACATATGTTTTGCACCCCCCCTTTGCCCTGGGTGCCCTGGGTTAGCACCCCCCCTTTCGAAAATTCCTGCATCCGCCCCTGAGAGTTAAGTCATGTTGATCTGTTATATGTATTTTTATCTAGTACAATTGACCAACTCCTTGATATTAGTCAGACAGTACGCATACGTTCCGACCGTATGAGTATTTCGAAAAAGTATGCATACGGTCCAGACCATACGCGTACGGTGCAAATACTTATACGGTCTGGAAAATGTACACTAGTCTATCATCCTAAGTGAATGGAGAATTAGATATAATTGAATGTAATTATGTTTCATTTTATATAGAAACCATAAACTAGAACTTTGGTTCAGATTATTTCACTTCTATCATGTCTAATCAGCCAATACTTGAATAAACCCTAACTTAGATGCATGATTTTTTTAATTAGTTGTTGTCTTTATCCGATCTACAATAAAACCTGTGCCAAAATTGGGCGTCCGTTTGGATGTGCAAGATGTATGAATATATATTCATGTCTGGTCAGCATGGGATGGTAAAGTCTAAAAAGAATACCACTCCTAAACAGGCATAAAATTTTGCATTGGACATTTAACAATCAATCAATCACTCAGTTTCACTAGCTTTCAGATATTTATAATTTGAAATAAAATGAACATGATAGTCCTAAAAAAAATGCAGAAATGATTTACAAATTTTGGTTTTCACATACCATGCATGCACATCAAAATAATTTCAAAACTGAATTGTTACTTTTTGACTGACTTTCGGTCCTAAATTCATGCTTCTTTCTTAATTTCTTACGAGGAACCTTGTGAAAAATCTTTGAAAAAACTAAAATGATGAGATCTGTTTGTGTGCTATTATTGAGGTTGCCTATTATATATATGTTTACATATATGTATACATATACTTATAGATTATCGTTGATCACTTCACAAGATTAATTTTCTCGCTTGGGCCGGGACTGCCAAAGCGAGAAAAGCAATTGAGATGAGATGACCAATGATAATCTTTTTATCGCTATTTTACCTATGCCGATGTTGTCAATTTCATCAGCAATGCCATTAGCAACGCCACATGCTCCCTTAGTTTCTAGCGATAATTTTCATATTACTCGACTCCGTTTTCATATCACTCGACTCTGCTGAGAAAGAAATTATCAGAAAGTGATATCAAAGGAAAATTACGTAAAATAGCGATAAATATATTTCTCTAATTCTATGGAAATTTATTCCTTTCCGAACCCATTGTATAATTTTTTTTTATCAACTTGTGGTTGCCGGTGATCTCAGAAGATCATTGGATGATTTTAAGGGTCATGACCTTTTTAGCTAACTGGAAGGATCAAAATATGCTATAACAGGTGTTAATGAAATTGACAACTTCTTGCAATATGAAAGGGACTCAAAGGGGATTTTTGGTTAACAAACAAAGAAAATGTATTTTTTAATCGTTAGAGAAACAGATTCTTACATAGTTACTCTATATTATCGGATTTATCCAATCTCGATAGTTAAATTATAAATTTTAAAGTCTTCACCGAGGCTTGGACTTCAAAATTGATAATTTAACTATCTTGATTGGATAAATCCAATAATCCACTCGTATCAATGTAAGAATCTCTATATATAAGTAATTTGTGACAATGTTATAAGTTGTTTTTCTTGGCTATGTTTGGCTCTAACATGCTGATTGTCCACTAGAACGTTATGTTTATCCAAATGTTTTAGGATGTTATGACTTCATTATAACTAAGTTATAATTTGCATCACATAAATTTAGGTTAGAGATAAAGCAATTAGCTGGCTAGACATTGTTCATTCATTATGAAGATACAAATGTAGGTATAATGCTTGTCTCCTTTTAAAATAATCAATGATTTATCTTTGAAGGAAACAAAAAAGTTATTCCACATGCATTATTATTAGATAATTATGTAATTCTCCTACTTATGATAGCTATGTATAGCTTCATTTTACTGCTACAGTTTTGAGTTGCTGTGTTAAACAGGATAGACATATAAAAGGAAAATTTCTTACTTGCAGGTGCAGCCTGTGAAGTGTCTGAAATATTTTATTTCTTTTGCAGAAGAATATACAGTTAAAGGATATCATTTAAAGTCAACTTAACGTATGACACACTTGATGCATGATCTATTGGAAATGGGATAAAGTCCTGGACAACAAACATGACAAAAACCTTCCTGGATGAGTTTAGATACAGTTCAGATAGATTAAGGAATGGTACATGCATAACACCTGAAGACTTTCATAACACAAATGATTGCATATCTATAAATTCTTACGAAAATGACTTATCAAGTTTATTGGTGAATAAGCATGCAAATACAGTTCCATTAACAGACATTGACCCCTCATATAATATAGAACACACAATGGAAGGAAGTGGTGGTAGAATTCCAAATTCAGATGAACATAAAGAAAAGGAAGCTTCTGACACAAATGAAGTACAGAAAACAAAGGTTAACAACCAAGTACCACCAGTGTTTACACCATTACCAAAAAAAAAAGCCAAAAGAAGACGTACTAAAGGTATGCGCAATAAAGAACCAGAAAAACCTGAACCAAGAGAAAATCCTAAATGTTTACATAAAGGGCAGAAACAAGGTACATTTTACTCAATTTAAAAGTGGAAAAAACATCATTAGATTAGCTATAGTTTATTTGTCCTGCCTGCAAAAAAAGTCACAGAATGCGAGACTTGGGGATTATCCAGGGGCTGCATTAACTGTTTGTATAAGATTTATATTTCAGAGGGTATTTAAAAGCCTGGATGCTAAATCCCTTGTATGCAAATGTCTAAAGTTTTTGTCTGTCACATGAATTTATAGAAATAAGAAGATGTGGTATGAGCATTTAGTAAGCATGGTATATGGGATCTATCGTACAGATTCACCTGACCTCCACCTTATTTGTGGATCAGTGATCAAATTTGAGATTTCATGGTCAGGTCTCAGATACTATAAGCAATAGGTCAGTTATTTTGTTGAATGGAATAATTGTAAGGTGTACATGTTCAACTGGCAGATATCATCTGACATTGATTTCAGATTAATTAATGTCAATGAACAGTTTTAGGCTATATGCAGTTGTAAAAAGATAAATAGATAAAAGATCTAAAGCTATAAACATACACCAAATTTCTTTTTCAGGATGGCATATAATTTACTTCTTACTTCTGTTGCTTCCAGCCCTTACAACCGGTATACAAGCTAGAACTCCTGATCATAGGAAATGTGATTGTAAGTATATTAAAAGTCATATGAAACAAGTGTTGAAATTATGTTAAAAGAAATTATTGAACCAGTGCATGTATATATTATAAACAATATTTATGTACTGTAAATTCAGAAATTATTGTGATGTTTTTATTATTGCGAAAAAATGCAACAGGGTAATAATCCCAATAATTTAAATTCGCAACTTGAAATTTTTTACAGGATTCATACAGGATTTTTCTCAATATTGCAAAAATTGAAATCACATTTTGGTCTTAAATGACAAAATTGCAAAAATAAATGCACACAATAATTTCTGAATTTACAGTCATGACACTATATAACATTACATGCACTACATGCATGATTATTCCTATAGAATTATGTAAGGGTACCATGGATGTAGTATGATGTTACATTATTGCATCACACTATCCATGTGGTAACTTTACCAACTTACATTTCTGGAAAAGTTCTGTGGAGGATGTAAACATATTCACCTCAGAAACTTACAAAACCTTTGAATAGACTTATTAAGAAGGGATATAATTACGATACTGTTGTCAAGTCATTAAAGATTGCATATTTTGGCGTTAATATTGAGTCACTGATAAGGTCTTTGCGTCAGAACTAAACACATTTATTCTAAAAACAGTTGTTGGCATGACACGGGTTATGTTCTTCTCATATATGTTATGATGGTATGATACTAAACCCCTAACGGGAAGGATTTTGCCTGATGTTCATATGATGAAATCATAATCTTTCAGTCAGTTTAATTGAAGTCTGGAGCTGGCATGTCAGTTAACTGCTAGTAGTCTGTTGTTATTTATGTATTATTGTCATTTTGTTTATTTTCTTTGGTTAAATCTTCTGACATCAGACTCGGACTTCTCTTGAACTGAATTTTAATGTGCGTATTGTTATGCGTTTACTTTTCTACATTGGTTAGAGGTATAGGGGGAGGGTTGAGATCTCACAAACATGTTTAACCCAGCCGCATTTTTGCGCCTGTCCCAAGTCAGGAGCCTCTGGCCTTTGTTAGTCTTGTATTATTTTAATTTTAGTTTCTTGTGTACAATTTGGAAATTAGTATGGCGTTCATTATTACTGAACTAGTATATATTTGTTTAGGGGCCAGCTGAAGGACGCCTCCGGGTGCGGGAATTTCTCGCTACATTGAAGACCTGTTGGTGACCTTCTGCTGTTGTTTTTTTATTTGGTCGGGTTGTTGTCTCTTTGACACATTCCCCATTTCCATTCTCAATTTTATAAGAACAAAGATGCTTATTTTTTTTTTTTATATCTTATTTTTGAGATTTTCATGAATATATATATTTATATTTATACTTACTCTAAATTTATATGTCATTTTTATTGTAAATTCAGTCAAGTGTACGACTTGTACAAGTAATCTTATTTACTTGAAGGAGTTATATTAATATACTTATATACGTAAATTTGTAGGATATTTATACAAGTGAATTTTATTTTAATACTTGTATAGGTAAAAAAATTGGGCTTAGTTATGTCCCTTAGACATTCAGATTTTTTTTTATATAAGTAAAAAAAGTCATTCTATCTAGCTTCTTTTCTTGAATTCTTTGGATTTCTTTGCTCTAATAGAATTTTAAATTGTCTTGACCTTTTACAGATGTCTTAACTAATCACATAAGTGTAATTTCATGGACAATGATATTAACAATATAAATAACCAGGGCCGTAGTGTAATGGAGGCAAGTGCGGCAAATGCCTCACTTGTGAAACGACGACCAAACTTTCCAGGTGTCTTTTTTTTTAATTATGTATTTTACATTATCAATATGCGAGTTTTGAGTTTCAATTTATCTACCGGCACACTACATAAAGTGTGTCCAATCTGCATCAGCGATAAGGATTGCAGCTTTTACCATAGTGGTGACGGTAAAAAAGTAACTGTTCCGAATACAAATCAAAATAAAAAAAAATGAAACAATCTTAATGTGACTTTTGTTACAAAACTGGTTGAAGACGGGTTCTTTAAAGAAAAAAAAAGATGAAAAAGATATCTCATGAGTATTAACACCCCGTATGCTGGCTTATTACTTTCCTTGGTTTATTTTTGAATCGATAACGCTATTGCTACCAATGTTTACACTATCAACTCACTGAACAACAAATGCTAATCGATAAAATAATTCATTCATTCAAAAATAATAATTATTCATAATTAATTTAAACAAAATCATGAAGCGCCTTTCTAGGGAAGTCTTTGATGTATAACGCAATTCGTGACTTTTATTTATCTTTAATAAAAGTATGAAATATATTTTTGGTATTGTTTGAAAAGATTTGTTTCGTGTTTCTTTTTCTGATTATGGTCAGCATTGTCTGGTTGTATGCTAGTGTGTGCCTTTGATTCTAGTGTGGTAGGTCGTGGGTTCGAACCCTTGTAGGTTAAACCAATGACTTAAAAATTTGTAGAATAATGTGTTCAGGTAGTTTGACATGTCTTCCAGCTGAATGTTTCCAGAGAATGCAGATAACATGTTCTCGTCTTCTAGAAGCTTATAACTTGCTACTGGACATAAGTATATACATGTATATACATAAGAACATGTCACATTTGAAGCTTTTCGATAGTACAGGTCCCAGGAGAATCGGAAAGTTTTTGGTTGACCAACAGAGATTAATTTTAATATTTACTTATAGGCTAGCTAATAAAAATAACGCATTTCAGTTACATATATTTTTTATTTTTTTATTATAAATAGTAATGCTGAAATGAGCTAGCTTCTCCTGTTTCAGGCACCCAAACCCCCTAAAAAAGGGCTCAAAAGATTTGCCTCACTTTAAATGAACATGCGCTACGGCCTTGATAACCAACTAATAAAGCTTATTAACAAGAAAAACAAACTGTATAAAAAGAAAAAGAAAAATCACAAATATAAAAAAACTATACCAAGAAATTAAAACCAAGATCCAGGGGATAATCAGAGAAACTCAATGACATACTGGCAATACATAGAAAATATGATTTTTAATTGACCGCAAAAAATATATTGGTATTACTTTGTTGTCGTTTTTGTCATTGTCTTCCTGTGTCATCCAAAGACTTTTGGTTTCCAGACAATAACTTGAGTATAAGTGAATAGAAGTCTATGAAATTCAAACACAAGGTTTAGGAAGGTTGGGATTGATTTTGGGTGTTGTGGTCCTAATTATGTTTAGGAAAGTAGAATTTAATAAAGTGGATAATATATTTGATTTGTATGACAAACGAAGACAGACATAAACTCTTTGCATTGAATGATTTCAACTACTACAAGATACCCTATGAATTTATTAATTATACATTACTTGAACACATTTTAAGGAATATATATTTCTTGACAAGAAAATAAAAAGAATTCAGTTTGTTTACTCAGAGTACAAGCAGAAGACAGACTTCAAGTGATGTATGAAATTGTTGCCTTTAATGTTTATTTCATATTTAGTGCAATATTTTGAGTTTTACCCTTGTCCATCTGTACCTATATCCCACAATCGGTTTCTGTTCTCTTACTTTAGTTTGCCTCAACCAAATGTAATGAAACTCATCCACAATGCTTATTATAAAAAAAACACAGATCAAGTTTGAATTTTAGAGTTTTGCCCTTTACTCATGAAAAAAATCTGAATTTTTCATTTCCGTTCTCTAACTTGAGTTTACTATAACCAATTTTTATGGAACTTATACAATATATTTATTTCCACAAAACATGCGTAGATCAAATACATATTTTGGAAGCATCACTTTTACAGTTCTTGAGTTATGTCCCTTTATAATGTTATATATATATGCAATCGTCATTGGTGTACCATGGACACATTCCCCATTTATTTTGATAGATTGTTGGTTGCTTAACGTCCAGTGACAAATATTTCATGCATATTCAGGAAGAGAAGTTGTTTCAGGGGGCTCGCTGGTCTAAATCAATTTCTTTTTATATAATATAAGATTTCATTAAATTTTTCTATAAATGAACTTTATCTTATACTTAATAGAAAAATGAAATAAAAAAATAGAGTCACCATTCATTTACTCTCACAATTTGCCTTCAAAAGAAGCATGCACTTTTGTTAATGTCCTTTTATTCTGTTGAACCAATAGGAGAAACAGCGGTATTATCGAAATAAGAAAAGAACTAAATTACTGAAATTGCTTAAATTTTACAACTATTTAGTTTATGTACAGCTTATTCGAAAACAACAATAAAAAATATAGATCACTGATGAGTTAAAAAAGATATTTCAATTTTAATGTCAAAAAATGGTGTTTTTGCACCAAAGGAAGATAATTTGGAGCTTTTTCAACGATATCTACATTTTAAAAGTGACTTGGGGCCAATACAAATTGATTTTTTTGAATGATTTTTGTACCATATGATCAAGTATCAACAACTAAAGTTAATAAAGAAAATTTGTAATGAAAAATTAATGTTTATTTTTTTCTGAAAATCTTATACCTGCGAGCCTCCTTAAGAAAGAGATTATGAACAAATTAGTTTGACAAATATTATTGTTTTGTCATCATTTGGTAAAATGATATTTTCTTAGCTGTTTACATTTGAATGAATTATAATATTTTTTTGACATAATTACATTTTTAGCTCACCTGGCCCGAAGGGTCAAGTGAGCTTTTTCCATCACTTTGCGTCCGTTGTCCGTTGTCCGTCGTCGAAAGTAGTCTTTAACTTTAACTCTTCTCCTCCAGTGTGGCGTGACTAGGCCAACCAACCAAGATGGCCACCTTGGCTAAAAATAGAACATAGGGGTAAAATGCAGTTTTTGGCTTATAACTCAAAAAACCAAAGCATTTAGAGCAAATCTGACTGGAATAAAATTGTTTATCAGGTCAAAATCTATCTGCTCTGAAATTTTCAGATGAGTCGGACAACCCATTGATAGGTTGCTACCCCTGAATTGGTAATTTTAAGGAAATTTGCTGTTTTTGGATATTATCTTGAATATTATTATAGATAGAGATAAACTGTAAACAGAATGATATTCCGCAAAGTAAGATTTACAAATGAGTCAAGATGACCGACATGGTCAGTTAACCCCTTTTAGAGTTATTGCCCTTTATAGTCAATTTTTAATCATTTTTCGTAAATCTAAGTAATCTTTTACAAAGATCTTCTCTGAAACTACTGGGCCAAATAAAATTAAACTTGGCCACAATCATCATTGGGGTATCTAGTTAAAAAAATGTGTCCGGTGACTTGGCCAACCAACCGAGATGGCTGCCATGGCTAAAAATAGAACATAGGGGTAAAATGCAGTTTTAGGCTTATAACTCATAAACCAAAGCATTTAGAGCAAAAATTATCTGACATGAGGAAATTTTGCTGTTTTTGGTTATTATCTTGAATATTATTAAAGATAGAGATAAACTTAAACAGCAATAATTTACAGTAAAGTAAGACCTAAAAGTAAGTCAACATGACCAAAATGGTCAATTGACCCCCTAAGTAGTTATTGCCCTTTATAGTCAATTTTTAACAATTTTCATAAAATTTGTAAATTTTTACTAACATTTTCCACTGAAACTACTGGGCTAAGTTCATTATATATAGAGATAATTGTAAGCAGCAACGATGTTCAGTACTGTAAGATGTACAATATAAAAAAGAAGATGTGGTATGATTGCCAATGAGACAACTATCCACAAAAGACCAAAATGACACAGACATTAACAACTATAGCTAGGTCACTGTATGGCCTTCAACAATGAGCAAAGCCCACACCGCATAGTCAGCTATAAAAGGCCCTGATAAGACAATGTAAAACAATTCAAACGAGAAAACTAATGGCCTTATTTATGTAAAAATATGAACGAAAAACAAATATGTAACACATATACAAACGACATGCAACCACTGAATTTACAGGCTCCTGACTTTGGACAGGCACATACATAAATAATGTGGGGGGGTTGAACATGTTAGCGGGATCCCAACCCTTCCCCTAATGTGGAACAGTGGTATAACAGTACAACATAAGAACGAACTATAAAAATCAGTTGAAAGAGGCTTAACTCATCAGATGGACAAAGAACTCATCACCATCATCAAAACACAATTTTGTCATGAATCCATCTGCTTCTTTTGTTTAATATTCACATATACCAAGGTGAGCAACACAGGCTCTTTAAAGCCTCTAGTTTAGGTTAAGGCTCTCATGTTACTATTATTGCCAGATTTTTATGAACTTATTTATACACAGCTTTTTATTAGCAATGTTTTGGCTGAGTTTGAAAATCAGTGCTGATGATTATTTTTAATGGAGTTATGCACCTGGGAAACATTAGCCTTTATAATAATTGCATTGTTAGCCCTCTCATGTGTACAATTCTTGCCAGATATTAATGAATTTCTTTTGTTTTAGAATCAAAGGTGACAAAATTAACATTTTGATTTTTGATTTTCCCTTTTACAGTAAACTTTAATTGTGAACTTAGAAACGAGGAAATATTGTTGAAATGCCACTACAGTATGCTATGTAATGGCACAAAGAAATGGACAGGAGGAGTTGATGGTCTTCTGATCTTTAATGGAGGGGTTAAGGAGACACAGAGTGGAAAAATATTTGAATATGTTGACAGCAATTCTGGTGATTGGTTTGGATTGGCAATCAAAAATTGGACAAAAGCTGATGTTTTCGCACAATATACTTGCTGGATGACATTTGACAAAAATTATTTAGATCTTTTTGAACAGCCTAGTAAGTATTAAAAATAGTATATATCTGTTACAAATATAAAATGAAGTAAATTAAGTAAACGGACAAGCTATACATAACTGCTAGTACTCTTAGATCTGTCGTAATATGTCTTTTGTGTTTTGGTAAAAAAAAAAAATTGTGTGCTTTGTATCCACCTGGTGAGGTAAGCCCTAAGTTTTATAGTTTGTTCATATTTTATACTGTTACAGCACTGCTCCAGGTTAGGAGGAGAATTTTTTGCCAGCAAACACCTTGAACGTGTCTTTCCCAAATCAGGAGCCTGTAAATGTAATTCAGTGTTTGTTGTTTGTGGTTTGTTGCTGCAGATCATTTATATTTATTTATAGTTTTGTTCATAAATCAGAAACCAAAATTATTCAGGATGTAAATCTGTGTATCGTCTTTTATTTACACATCACTGTAGATTCCTTTATTTTCGTGGGTTCCAATTTTTCATGGATTAATTATATAAGGAAAACTTATTCAATTTCGTGCTTTTGCGAAAGTCTGCATACAAGCCTAGAGGAAATTTGTCCATCGTTAAGCATTTAATTTCATGGTTTACCTTTACCCACGAAATGGATGAAAATTGGTATCCAACAAATAATTATGAATCTACTGTACATACTTTTGGTAAGTTGTGTCCTCTACAATACAAATTTTGACAAAAACATGTAAAATTTGAAATTTTGCATCAAAATGTCTTCAACAGTGTCTTGTTTACTGTAGTATTTGAATAGCATTTTAACTTCATGAATATATATATATATATTCTACACTCTTAATTACCATACTGAATTGTTTAAAATAAAAAAATTAAACAGGGATTGAAAGTTAAAACTTGAATAGTATGTTAACAAATAGTTAAAAAACTTGAACAATCCCGTAAGAATTTTTTATACGCTTGATTGTTCTTCAGTTTCTCTACCACCTTAGAGGATGAATCTTTTCCCTTAAAACAGACCCCAGAAGATATAGCTTGACTGCCAGTTTTGTCTCACCTTGACCATGTTGATGGTATGAGGTTGTATTACATGTACCATCAATGGCATGTCTAATTTCCACAGAAATTATTTTGCACTATACATGTTACTTTAGTCATGGTTTATTTACTTGAATAATTTGAATTTCAAAGTATTGCTATTTTAATTTCAACTTTGCATTTTTCTATCAAATTACATACAGGCAACTTATATCTTTATCTTTATTCATAAATATTGCATGATTTTTATATGACCGCAAAAATTGAAAAAATTTTGGTCGTATATTGGTACATTTGTATCACGTGAGGCATCTGTGTCGTCGTTGTCGTCGTCGTCCGAATACTTTTAGTTTTCGCACTCTAACTTTAGTAAAAGTGAATAGAAATCTATGAAATTTTAACACACAGTTTATGACCACAAAAGTAAGGTTGGGATTGATTTTGGGAGTTTTGGTCCCAACAGTTTAGGGATAAGGGGCCCAATAGGTCCAAAATTTAATAATTGGGGTTCTTTGATATGCCGAATCTAACTGTGTATGTAGATGTTTAATTTTTGGTCCCGTTTTCAAATTGGTCTACATTAAGGTCCAAAGGGTCCAAATTAAACTTAGTTTGATTTTAACAAAAATTGAATCCTTGGGGTTCTTTGATATGCAGAATCTAAAATTGTACTTAGATTTTTGATTATTGGCCCAGTTTTCAAGTTGGTCCAAATCGGGGTCCAAAATTAAACTTTGTTTGATTTCATCAAAAATTGAATAATTGGGGTTCTTTGATATGCCAAATCTAATTGTGTATGTAGATTCTAAATTTTTGGTCCCTAGTTCAAATTGGTCTACATTAAAGTCCAAAAGGTCCAAAATTAAACTAAAGTTTGATTTTAACAAAAATTGAATTCTTGGGCCCAGTTTTCAAGTTGGTTCAAATCAGGATCCAAAATTATTATATTAAGTATTGTGCAATAGCAAGAAATTTTCAATTGCACAGTATTCAGCAATAGCAAGAAATCTTCAATTGCACAGTATTGTGCAATAGCAAATATTTTCAATTGCACAGTATTGCACAATAGCAAGAAATATCTAATTGCGCAATATTGTGCAATAGCAAGAAATTTTCAATTGGAGTTATCTTTCTTTGTCCAGAATAGTAGTTGAATCAACTTAAATCATTGTTTTATACAATATACAATGTATATTCACTTTTACTACCAACTGATAAATTAAAATAATCTTTACCATTCAGTGATAACAAGCACTTTATTTTACATTTTAATATTTTATGATGTATTTAAATGAGTAGTTATTGTTGCAAACTTCTTTAGAAATTTGAAATGAGATCAGTTTTGGAAAAAGGGAAAGGGGGATGTGAAAAAAAAGGGTGGGGGGTAAATTTTTCTCATTTCAGATTTCATAAATAAAAAGAAAATTTCTTCAAACATTTTTTTGAGAGGATTAATATTCAACAGCATAGTGAATTGATCAAAGGCAAAAAAAATATTTTAAGTTCATTAGACCACATTCATTCTGTGTCCGAAACCTATGCTGTGTCAACTATTTAATCACAATTCAAATTTAGAGCTGAATTCAGCTTGAATGTTGTGTCCATACTTGCCCCAACTGTTCAGGGTTCAACCTCTGCGGTCATATAAAGCTGCGCCCTGCGCTGCGGAGCATCTGGTTTGAAGAATTATTCTAGATCGATGATATCATTATAAATATATATGAAATTACTTTTTCTATTATTGATCAAGAAAACAAAAGTTGGAAAATAGATAAATACTGAAATTAAAAGAATGTGAATGAACATCTTTTTCCAAGATATATTAAGCTCATTGATTTGGAAGACTCCATTAATGAAGTGAAAATTTTTGGTACAATAAAAAAGAGAGTTCATAACTTTCAATTATAGAAAAAAAGAAGTGTATCATATGCAAACTATCCAAAGAATTGTATGACTTCAGAAATAGTCAAATTTGGTTTAAAAAAATTCAATTATGGAGACAGTGCAAATAATAACATGTTGCCTTGAAGTCTTTAACAATGGGCAAATAGGAAATAATTGCCTTGAATAAAGGCATTCAATAAGTAATAGTAAAAAATAGTGACAAGATATTTTTGATATCAAAAGACCTTTGAACAAAAAGGGGTGTTGAGATTTCCGAGTCCAAAGGGCGAGATGACTTGAACAGCCCTTTTTGTGAGGAGGTCTGTTAATATCAATATTTACTTAATCATTGAACAATTGCCTTCTTTCAAATTATCAAAAACAGATGAATAGTACACAAAAAAAAACATGTTCAGGAGCCTTATACCCCTGAATCTGACAAGTCTAAATATATTCAACTTAAATGATTGTTAAATAGTTCTCAGACTGATATATACAAATTAGGACAGTTTTATAAAATTAAGGGCTACATTTATATTTTTTAATTCCAACTTTTCAAAAAAACAATTTATGTCTCACCTGAGACGATAATGGCAGTATGCGAGACATAGTTTACTGGGTATTACTATCCTGGTGCAGTGGTGGCCAAAACTATTTGTATAAAGATTTATATTTCAAAAGGTAAATGCTTCACGTCTTGTATGCAGATACCTTATGTTAAGAAGTTTCTGACTGTCATATGTCCAATGTGCTTGACCTCTTTTATGGTTCAGTGATAATTGCTTGAGAAAGTAAAAATTGTAATGAATTTATCACTTATTATGAATAATAGGATAACCATATTTTATATGTAGGTTCCTTGAAATGTCAACATGTCCATCAGACACGGCTCACATGACCTCACCCTATTTCATGGATCAGTCATTAAGGTTAAATAGCGTGATAAAGTCCATTTCTCAAATACTATAAGCAGTAGGTCAACTTAGTGTGGTGTATGGAATGGCTGTCAGTCTTGCAGGTTTCATCTGCCATAGACCTCATGGTTCATTGGTCAATGGTCAGATTTTGTGGTTTGGTCTGTTTTTCAAGTACTATATAAGAAATAGTTAAACTGTATTTGGTGTTTTGAAATGATTGTAAGATTTAGTTGTTTGTCTATCAAAAATCATCTGACCTTGACCTCATTTTCATGGTTATTGGTCAATGTTAAGTTTTTATGTATTGGTCTGTTTTTCAATTTTTAACCGGATTTTTGTGACAAAAATGTCGGTTATTGATTTGGGGATGTACGGCGGGCGGGCATTAACTCATGAACCGTTTAACCGAAGCTTTTAATATTTTAATATGTTGTTACTGACAACTAAGTGAAGGTCAAGTTCATTAACGGCGATTTTGACTTTTACCGTTCAGGAGTTATGGTTCTTGAAAGATTGAAAAATGGAGTTTCCAGTCGTGTCCGTGCATTTATGCATGAACTGTTCTACCTAAGCTTCCCAAATTTTTAATATGTTGTTACTGATGACAAAATGGAGGTCAAGTTTAACAATGGCGATTTTGACTTTTACCGTTCAGGAGTTATGGTTCTTGAAAGATTGAAAAATGGAGTTTCCAGTCATGTCCGTGCATTTACGCATGAACTGTTCTACCTAAGCTTCCCAAATTTAATATGTTGTTACTGATGACAAAATGGAGGTCAAGTTCATTAATGACGATTTTGACTTTTACTGTTTAGGAGTTATGGTTCTTGAAAGATTGTGAAATGGCGTTTCCATTCACGTTGTTGCATTTACTCATGAACCATTCAATCTAAGCTTTTCAAATTTTAAGATGTTGATACTGATGACAAAATGGAGGACAAATTTGATATTGACGATTTTCACTTTCACCATTCATCAGTAATGGTTCTTGTGATATTGCCAGGACACAAATAAATATTAATAAATCCGGTTTGCTGTCGTTGTGACAGCCTCTTGTTTTACCTTGCATAGCAGAGGGGGCATTAAATTTTACCCTTGTCGGTCTGTATGTTGGTCCATCCCAAAGTTGATTTACATTCTCTAACTTTAGTTTGCCTCAACTAGATGATATAAAACTTAAACTTATTATCACAAAACACAGATCAAGTTTGAATTTGATGGCATATCACTTCAACTGTTCTAGAGTTATGCATGTTATGCCCATTTATAAATGGAAAAAATGCTGAATTTTTCATTTCCATTTTGTAACTTTGATTTGCCTTTATACATAATGCTTATTACCAAAAAACACAGATCAAGATTGAATTTTGGTGGAGTCGCTTTAACGGTTCTAGAGTTATGCCCTTTTACAAATGAAAAAATTGCTGATATTTTTGTTTCTGTTCTCTTAACTTTAATTTGCCTGAACAAAGCGTTATGAATCTTATACACACTGCTTATTTACCACAAAACACAGATGACGTTTGAATTTTTAGTGTTGCACTTTGACAGTTCTAGAGTTATGCCCCACTGCTAATGGACAAATTGTTGAATCTTTCGTTTCTGCTCTCTAACAAGAGTTTGCATCAACCATATGTTATGAAACATATACATAATAAGTGGCATCACTTTTACTGCTCCGGAGTTATTACCTTTTATATATTGTATGCAAGCGGGGGCATCATTTGTGTTCCCCATTTAACATAATTTGTTAATACATTCTAATATGTTATAAATCAAATATGAGGATTTGAGTCAAATAGGTGAATATGAAATTTTATACCATCATTTTGCATGTGGACTTTTGTATTTTACAGTCATAGATAAGACAAATGGTGACGATCCTCTTACCTGTAATGTAGAATTGGACATGGTGATATTGCATATAACAGTATTGCATATTACTAAGAATCCTTCCTTCACTTTTTTTACTGAGGTAAGTACAAATATATTTGTTTCTTGATTTTATATATATTTTAAAAATTAGTGTTTTAGTGCCTTTCATGATATCAGACAGAAGCCATTTTATTTCTACATGAGGGATAGATATGTGATAATAAAGATCATGAAAAGAGGAATTCTTTCTTCTATTTATGATAATCTGTGTTTATTATTTGCTCACCTAGAGCCTCAATCAATTGACATCTGGTGTCAGCGTCCATAAACTCCTCTGAAACTACTTGGCCATTTGGAACCAAATTTGGCCACAATCATCTTTGGGGTATATGTTTAAACAAATGTGTCTGATGACCCTGTCTGCTAACCAAAATGGCTAAAAGTACAACATAGGGTTAAAATAAAATTTAGAATGGAAATGAGGATGGTGTCAAAGAGACAACAATTTTGATTTGATTTGATGTCCTAGGTCCACCAAAAAAAAATATTGTCAAGGCAGTCTTCACATTTAGCCACATGACCTGCGTCCGGCTTATATAATTTGCTTTTTACCATATCTACAGGCCAACAGAATTCAACAAAAAAATATCCAAAAGTTGAGCTTTAGGTGTAATTATTTACCACTATTGATTTTCCCCTATAAGTCTTTCTTAAATTTGCACTTTTCAAAAAAATGTGCAGAATTTATCTTTGTTTTCATATAAAGAAATACTTGGCATGAGTAAAGTTTTATCCTGTCTAAGTACTATAGAAAAAAATTCACATAACATTTCATTGCATATAAGAAAATAATCATCAATGGAAGTTGACCAATCAAATTTTTCCCCTTATTTCATTTTATTTAACCAGAGTACCATAAAGCTTAATTTAGTAACCATGTAACCTCAAATTAACAAAATATTGTAAAGAAACCTCATACAAAAATAATGGTGCTTTGAAAAACCCAAGATATATGTTTATGACCCAGCAATGTTTTACTGCAATAAAATGTAGGATTAACTACCTACAACTGTCAAATTCAAGGGAATATTGTTTTCAACCTATTTTTGTATGCAACCGGATGTGATGTACTATGATTTGGTGGTAAACTTATATGTGGCCAAGCTTAGTGAAAGGTAGTGCGACGTAGTCAGTCAAACAAACTTTATTAGATTAACTCTTTAAGGAACGATCATTTTCATTAGGTCAATTCGAACCTTCGACCTTACACCTGCGAAAATAGAACACACGCACTATAACGTTGAATGGACTGATCAATATTCACGTAGCTTGTCAAGGTCGTTTAAAGCTTCCATCGTCGTATTTGCATACATGATTGTGTTCTTGATTATCCAATCACAATTCTAGCTTTTATACATTTGCATGTGAAATTCATTGGTTTTATAATTTTCTGCAATCGATAGTAAAATTTTAAACTTAAAAATCTTAACAGTTTTCACATCGAAATATTTTATTCAAATGTCTCCTCTGGATCAAGGGAAGACATCAAAAGTTCAATGTAGGATAAAAAGTACTCAATTCACATATTTTTTTCTTTGACTCCACAATTAAATGTAGTTTATAAACTCCAACGATATACTTCATGAGGTTTTGCTATTCTCGGTTGAAAAACAAACGTAAATTGTATATTGTAAATATGTACTTGTGAATAGAAACAATCAGTTTTTAAAAAAAGTGTTTATTCATTAAATGTATTGATAAAAAGGTGAGTTTCTTCTTGTACATGCATTTAGTCATCCTTAATTTCTTGATATTTTGTTTATCAGTTTATCATTCATGTTTCGTTTTGTATTTCATTTTAAATACGAATACATACTACATATATTTTAGCGGATAGTTCAACAATGTTATGCAGCTCTATTCTTACAGTATAAGATTAAAAGATAAATGTTCATCCATTTAAAATCAAAAACAGTACATTTATATTTAAAAAAGAAGATGTGGTATGATTGCCAATGGGACAACTCTCCACAAGAGACCAAAATAACACAGAAATTTACAACTATAGATCACCGTACGGCTTTCAGTAATGAGCAAAGCCCATACCGCAAAGTCAGCTATAAAAGGCCACAAAATGACAAATGTAAAACAATTCAAACGAGAATTGTTTCTAATAAACTACGACATTTCTCACAAGTATTAATTTATTATTTAGTTCAACACATGCAAAAGAAATAATCTTTGCCGATGTAACATTTCAATTTATTACAACAACATGCCTTCACCGAATTCATTCAGGTGCACACATGATACGATTAGAGTTATTTTGTTTCTATCTTTTGGGGACAATTTCCTCCGTTTATGGTAGTACACTTACCTACTGCATGTGTGTATGTTTTATAGCATAAAAATAATAAAAGAGGAATGTCAGTGCAACCCATCATTAATTATTGTAATGGATCAGTATTATGAGATACTTATTAAAAGCAACTACGACATTGTTAGGATTATAACCTATCGTCAGTATGAAAGAAACTAAAAGTGGTTCATATATCCATCCGTACAAAAGCGGCACATGTATTTTATTTTATCCTTATATTTCTCATTATGCGGTACAAGATAATTGAGTTGCTGCATGCATGAACTTAGAATATAACTAAATACAAAATACCAGTATAATATTTCGACCCCACTATTTGAAGTTAACAAAACATTTATTTGATTCTTTTGACCAAAGGTTTGTAAACTATACAAATCCTTTGTTTTTACGTTCGTAGTAACACTAGTACATTCCATTGTTGTTCACTTGTGTCAATTCACGTGTGCACTGACTACATTGCTGTTTTATTTGAATCTTTCGGCCAATGAAATGAGACGTTACAAGTTATTTATTTATGATACGCCAGAATTTTATCAATGAACTATCAAACGCTAAACTTCACTGCATTTCATTGTATTACACCTGTAGATATTAAAGTTTTTCATGAAGACTAGGAAAAGGCTATAGGTCAATGTCATGTTCTTAATTTTGCTCATTGCTTGTGTGTGAATCTTATTCCATACTATAAAAGCTAGATATGAAATAACTATAAGGACTGCTAAATGTTGGGTTATTGACGAGGAAATGATGCATTTAGTCTGAAGCTATCTAAGGGTATCTTACAGGAGAAATTACCCCTGAAATGTTGAAATTTAAGGCAAATTGGCTTTTACTTCATTCTGGTACATCATATAAAGCCATAGGGTCTCTTTCAAAGGCTAGCCAATTCCATCACAACCTTAAAGAAATCAACAGATTTAATTTTCCAAATCTTTGGATACTTCAGTCAATTTTAACTGAAACACTCCATATAAGAGATATTTCCCAATAAAAACAGAAATGCAGGTCATGACTGGCATTGAAGAAGAAAACCTGAAGACATTACATGTAAACAAAAAAATTACAGCTGAATTTAAGTACTGTAGATTCAGAAATTATTGTGAAAAATGCATCAGGGTTATAATCCCAATAATTTTTACTTAAATTTTGAATTTTTTTATATGAATTAAACAGGATTTTTCTCAATATCACAAAATCTAAAATCACATTTTTAAAAGTCTAAAATGACAAAATTGCAATAATAGATGCAGGCAATAATGTCTGAATTTACAGCACTGGTATTTAAGAGACATTTTTTTATGCGACCTCAACAATTTTTTTTATGCGACCTCAACAATTTTTTTATTCATAATATGGTATTCAGATATAGTTGTAATCATTGTCCAAAGACACATTTGTTTTCCTGACGATAACTTAAGTATAAGTGAATGGATCTCTATGATATTTTACCAGAAGGTACAATACCACAAAAGGAATTGATTTTGGGGATTAGGGTTCCAACAGTTTAGAAATGGGGGCAAAAAAAGGGCCAAACATAAGCATTTTTGTAGTTTTCAGACAATAACTTATGTGTAAGTGTATATATTAATCTCTCTGAAGTTGTACCACAACCTGGTTCCATATGACAAAGGGAAGGCTGCAGGGATTGCCCCAAAATTTCAGGAATAAGGGGCAAAAAGGGCATTAAAACCAAACATTTTGCAAGTTTCCAGACAATAACTTGTGCTTAAGTGTATGGATCTCTCTCAAATTGAGGTTCAATACCACAAAGGGGGTTCATAATTTAAAAAAATTTTTTTTTTGAACATTTCAAAAGAAAATTTTTAATTGCACAGTATATTGCAAGGTCACCTTTAAAGAATTGTTTATTTGGCATTGCCGACCCACTTTATCAGCAGGTGGGTAGGTGGGTAGGTAGGGATTTTTTTTTTTATATCTAATAGCTTTATGCATTCAAGCTACACAGTCTATATTATAATGCTTCAATAAATATTTTGAATGAAATTTTGTAGGTAAAGACTTCAGAGCAACCAAGCTGAAAAGCTTACTTACTTAAGTATTATGGAAAATTTACCTCGCCTTTTTGTATTTCTGAATTTTAATCTTTAAAAAGCTTTAAAATAATGTATAATGGTCTAACTATTATCTTGAAATAAAGAAACAGGGGGGTTCAATTTCAATATGGGTTCAATTTATCATAGCTGTATTATGAATTTTGGGTTAATTTTCCATGGGGTTCAAAATACCACATGACATGCCCTAAAACCCCTGGAAAAAGGTGTTTTCAATTATTTTTTTAGTTCATTCTGCAAAATGAATGCAATCATTACCCTTTGTTTGTCTTTATTATTGTTTTCTGCCTTATACATAATTGTTTGATGTTGCTGCTCAGAAGACTAGTAATGTCATTAATATTTCTTTCTTTCAGAAAGATATTGCAGTTCAGAAGTTTCAGTTGCATTTCAGAAGACAAGTAAAAATATAATTGCATCACTATTGATATCTTTCAGAAAGAAAACTTTACTCAGAATCTAAAAGTGTCCAAAAGATCAGAAAATAAGGAACCTTGGTTCATAACAGACATCTATGCTCAGATCAAAAGGGAAAATAATGTCAACAAGACATTCAATCTTGTATACGAAGGCAATAAAACTGTGAGATTAATTGAGGAATTTGTTCAATGCAATGGTAAGTTTTTTACTAAATTTTACTTGTTCAGCTGTGTTGAAGATGAAGACATTGATCTTTACCTTTATACATGACAAATTTTAAACCAGCTTCAAATTATACTGTTGCGTGTCTATTTTTTTACTCATACAAATGTTTACCAAATAATTCAAAGATGCATTTTTCATCCACCATGTCCAGGCCTCTACAATAACTTTTTTTTCATTCCATCATTCCGCAACAAACCATTATACAGACTTTTTTCTAAACACCTTCAGATATTAGGTTGATTTTTGGTATGTGAGTTAACCATGATGAGTTACAGATCTAGTTAAAGTTTTGTTCCTCTCCGCTAATTTTTGCTGAAATTACAGGCTTTTGACTTTGATATATTGTTGAAAATCAAGGTTATACAGACTTTTTTTCTAAACACCTTCAGATATTGGGCTGGTTTTCGGTATGTGAATTAACCATGATGAGTTACAGATCAAGATTAAGTTTCTTTCCACTCTGTTAATTTTTGCGGAAATTCAGGGTTTACGACTTTGAAAATTGCTGAAAGTCACAGTTATACAGATGGGACTACCATCATGTTTGTGTCCACATGTGTTGTTAAAATTGCAGATTTTTCAACTTTTTGAGACAGGGCCATTCGTGTCGTTTTAACACATCTAGTTTTAAAACTATTTGAATATGTTGATGACACAACATGAGAAGCAAATTCTTTTAAGAGAACCTTGCTTCATTTTAATCATTTAGCAATGTCTTTGTCAGTTATTATCTTTCTCTTCTTTAACAATATCCACATCAACATGATCAATAAACATAAGCATATAGGTATTCTGAAACAAATCAAACTTAGGAGATAACTGTCCTTTTTATACCTTTCTACGCTTAAGAATGGTTTCAACATTGACAAGACGAAGATTTTGAGGCTCAAAATGTGACTTTCATGTTTATATTGTGAGAAATTACATACAAAAAAAAATCAAAATTGGCTTTCTTAGTTACAGACTGGTAGAACGTGGAATTTATCCCTTCAAAATATTTGTCAGCGTTCAATGAAAATTTTCAATGCAAACAAATTGAATTAGAATTGAGTGTATATATATGTATATATATAGGATTTGGAGATTCATTGATAATGCTGAGGTAAGATGGTATGCATCTTATTGTCTTTAGTGTTAATTTTCTTTTCACTGGTGTACAATGATTTTGAGAAGTGCTGCGTTTGAAAACGTTCAATGTTTTTTTTATGCAATAAGCTTGCCTTTATGCTATCTTTAAAGACTGCTATATTTGTGTCCTAGCTTTATGCAAAACTGGTTGAAGTAGATTCTTCTTCTTTGATGATAAATATCCTATGATTATTAAGATAATTGTTGACTGGTGACATAACAAAAATATGTAGTACTGTATGTTAATAAGCAGTTTTAAGGCCATTGCCTAAATTCAAATTGTTTTTGGTAGCATCTTTCCAGTCAATTAAGGGTTTTATAAACATCATCATTTTTAAATAGCCATACATCAAAATTATTGTTCACATATGTAACATCTATTTCATTTCCTTTTGAACGCATGGAAACAATACATATCTGATATTCTCCCTACTTACGCATGGCAGACTTTCTTTACTGGGAACAATGAAACTAACTTGTGCCAAAGATGTATCATACTGTCTTGGTTCAGATTGATTCGACATAATCTGACCTGTAATCTATTTTTTTATACAGATTAGACAGTTTGTTTTCCTGTTTGAATGGTTTCACAGTATACGTAGTATTTTTGGGCCTTAAATAGCGTGTTGTAAGGTGTGAGCCAAGGCTTGATGTTTTAGGCCTTACTTTTATTTACAATGGTTTACTTTTAACAAATTATTACTTTAATAGAAAGTTGTCTCATAGGAACTCATATACCCATCCTCTTATATCTATTAATTTTTAAAATTTCCCCTGAAAAATCTGCTTTTCAGTCCTCCAAAACCGTCTGACTACTTCATTGTTTCACATTGCACATCCATTTTCAGTAATGAACCAGGTAACAACATCAAGAAATAACTGATACGATATGTTGTTAAAAGGGAGAAGGTTGGGATTGATTTTGGGAGTTTTGGTCCCAACATTTTAGGAATTAGGGGCCAAAAAGGGCCCAAATAAGCATTTTCTTGGTTTTCGCACTATAACTTTAGTTTAAGTTAATAGAAATCTATGAAATTTTGACACAAGGTTTATGACCACAAAAGGAAGGTTGGGATTGATTTTGGGAGTTGAGGTCCCAACAGTTGAAGAATTAGGGGCCAAAAAAGGGCCCAAATAAGCATTTTTTTTGGTTTTTTGCACCATAACTTTAGAATAAGGAAATAAAAATCTATGAAATTTTGACACAAGGTTTATGACCACAAAAGGAAGATTGGGATTGATTTTGGGAGTTGAGGTCCCAACAGTTGAAGAATTAGGGGCCAAAAAGGGGCCCAAATAAGCATTTTTCTTGTTTTTTTGCACCATAACTTTAGAATAAGGAAATAGAAATCTATGAAATTCAAACACAAGGTTTATGACCATAAAAGGAAGGTTTGGGATTGATTTTGGGAGTTTTGGTCCCAACAGTTTAGGAATAAGGGGCCCAAAGGGTCAAAAATTAAACTTTGTTTGATTTCATCAAAAATTGAATAATTGGGGTTCTTTGATATGCCGAATCTAACTGTGTATGTAGATTCTTAATTTTTGGTCCCGTTTTCAAATTGGTCTACATTAAGGTCCAAAGGGTCCAAAATTAAAACCTAGTTTAATTTTAACAAAAATTGAACCCTTGGGGTTCTTTGATATGCTGATTCTAAAAATGTACTTAGATTTTTGATATGGGCCCAGTTTTCAAGTTGGTTCAAATCGGGGTCCAAAATTAAACTTTAAGATTGAGAATGGAAATGGGGAATGTGTCAAAGAGACAACAACCCGACCATAGAAAAAAACAACAGCAGAAGGTCACCAACAGGTCATACTAATTTCTAAATTGTACACAAGAAACTAAAATTAAAATAATACAAGACTAACAAAGGCCAGAGGCTCCTGACTTGGGACAGGCACAAAAATGTGGCGGGGTTAAACATGTTTGTGAGATCTCAACCCTCCCCCTATACCTCTAGCCAATGTAGAAAAGTAAATGCATAACAATATGCACATTAAAATTCAGTTCAAGAGAAGTCTGAGTCTGATGTCAGAAGATGTAACCAAAGAAAATGAACAAAATGACAATAATACATAAATAACAACAGACTACTAGCAGTTAACTGACATGCCAGCTCCAGACTTCAATTAAACTTACTGAAAGATTATGATTTCATCATATGAATATCAGGCACAATCCTTCCCGTTAGGGGTTTAGTATCATACCATCATAACATATATGAGAAGAACATAACCTGTGTCATGCCAACAACTGTTAATAAATGTGTTTAGTTCCAATGCAAAGACCCTATATAATTGTGTTTAGTTCTGATGCAAAGACCCTATAAGTGAATCAATATTAACGCCAAAATATGCAATCTTTAATGACCTGACAACAGTATCGTAACTATATCCCTTCTTAATAAGTCTATTCAAAGGTTTTGTTAGTTTTTTAGGTGAATACTGACACCTTTGTGCTTTATAAAAAATATTTCCATAAAAAATTGGATGCGAAATACCTGAACGTATAAGATGTCTGCATGTTGAGCTATATTTTCAAATGATGTCCTTATACCGATGATAAAATTTAGTAAATGTTTTGACTAGATTGTGATATCGAAAACCCTGGTGTAATAATTTTTCAGTAATACATAAATTTCTCTCGTTAAAATCTAAAACATTGTTACATACACGAGCGAATTGTACAAGTTGAGATATATAAACACCGTAAGATGGTGACAAGGGAACGTCACCATCTAAAAATGGATAATTAACGATAGGAATTGAAAAATCATCTCTTTTATCATAAATTTTAGTATTCAGCTTTCCGTTAGTGATATAGATATCAAGATCGAGGAAAGGGCAGTGGTCCTTGTTAGTATTAGCTTTATTTAAAGTAAGTTCAACAGGATAAATTTCTTTAATATACATACTGAAGTCGTCATTATTGAGAGACAAAATATCATCCAAATATCTAAAAGTATTATTAAATTTGTTTATCAGATGTTGTTTCGATGGGTCTTTGCTTATTTTTGTCATAAATTGTAACTCATAGCAATACAAAAACAGGTCCGCAATAAGTGGTGCACAGTTAGTCCCCATTGGAATTCCAATAATCTGACGATATACGGAATCCCCAAAGCGAACAAAAATGTTATCTAGTAAAAATTCAAGGGCATATATAGTATCAAAGCATGTCCAATTGACATAGTTTTTTTGTTTATTGCTACTAAAAAATGACCTAAAAGAGTTTGAACATATATATTCACATTCTGACTTTTTAAATGCCCATTTAATTAGGTGTGTGACTTTTTTCTTAATGAGAATGTGAGGCAATGTGGTATACAGGGTAGAAAAATCAAAACTTTGAACAGATTTTGTTTGATTTCATCATAAATTGAATAATTGGGGTTCTTTTATATGCCAAATCTAACTGTGTATGTAGATTCTTAATTTTTGGTCCCATTTTCAAATTGGTCTACATTAAAGTCCAAAGGGTCCAAAATTAAATAAGTTTGATTTTAACAAAAATTAAATTCTTAGGCTTCTTTGATATGCTGAATCTAAACATGTACTTATATTTTTGATTTTGGGCCCAGTTTTCAAGTTGGTCCAAATCAGGATCCAAAATTATTATACTAAGTATTGTGCAATAGCAAGAAATTTTCAATTGCACAGTATTCAGCAATAGCAAGAAATCTTCAATTGCACAGTATTGTGCAATATCAAGAAATTTTCAATTGCACAGTATTGCACAATAGCAAGAAATCTTCAATTGCACAGTATTGTGCAATAGCAAATATTTTCAATTGCACAGTATTGTGCAATAGCAAATATTTTCAATTGCACAGTATTGTGCAATAGCAATAAATATCTAATTGCACAATATTGTGCAATAGCAAGAAATTTTCAATTGGAGTTATCTTTCTTTGTCCAGAATAGTAGTTGAATCAACTTAAATCATTGTTTTAAATGAATATACAATGTATATTCACTTTTACTACCAACTGATAAATTAAAACAATCTTTACCATTCAGTGATAACAAGCACTTTATTTTACATTTTGATATTTTATGCTGTATTTAAATGAGTGGTATTGTTGCAAACTCCATTAGAAATTTGAATTGAGATCAGTTTTGGAAAAAGGGAAAGGGGGATTTGAAAAAAAAGGGGGGGTTAAATTTTTCTCATTTCAGATTTCATAAATAAAAAGAAAATTTCTTCAAACATTTTTTTGAGAGGATTAATATTCAACAGCATAGTGAATTTGCTCAAAAGCAAAAAAAATATTTTAAGTTCATTAGACCACATTCATTCTGTGTCCGAAACCTATGCTGTGTCAACTATTTAATCACAATCCAAGTTTAGAGCTGAATCCAGCTTGAATGTTGGGTCCATACTTGCCCCAACCGTTCAGGGTTCAACCACTGCAGTCGTATAAAGCTGCGCCTTGCGGAGCATCTGGTTGGTTATTACCTTGAATATTATTATAGATAGAGATAAACTGTAAACAGCAATAATGTTCAGCAAAGTAAGATTTACAAATAAGTCAACATAACTGAAATGGTCAGTTGACCCCTTTAGCAGTTATTGCCCTTTATAGTCAATTTTTAACCATTTTTCATAAATCTTAGTAATCTTTTACAAAAATCTTCTCCTCTGAAACTACTGTGCCAAATTAATCCAAACTTGGCCACAATCATCATTGGGGTATCAAGTTTAAAACATGTGTCCGGTGACCCGGTGAACCAACCAAGATGGCCACTATGGCTAAAAATAGAACATAGGGGTAAAATGTGGTTTTTGGCTTATAATTAAAAAAAATTTATTCGACAGCATAGTGAATTGCTCAAAAGCAAAAAAAATATTTTAAGTTCATTAGACCACATTCATTCTGTGTCCGAAACCTATGCTGTGTCAACTATTTAATCACAATCCAAGTTTAGAGCTGAATCCAGCTTGAATGTTGGGTCCATACTTGCCCCAACCGTTCAGGGTTCAACCACTGCAGTCGTATAAAGCTGCGCCTTGCGGAGCATCTGGTTGGTTATTACCTTGAATATTATTATAGATAGAGATAAACTGTAAACAGCAATAATGTTCAGCAAAGTAAGATTTACAAATAAGTCAACATGACTGAAATGGTCAGTTGACCCCTTTAGCAGTTATTGCCCTTTATAGTCAATTTTTAACCATTTTTCATAAATCTTAGTAATCTTTTACAAAAATCTTCTCCTCTGAAACTACTGGGCCAAATTAATCCAAACTTGGCCACAATCATCATTGGGGTATCAAGTTTAAAATATGTGTCCGGTGACCCGGTGAACCAACCAAGATGGCCACTATGGCTAAAAATAGAACATAGGGGTAAAATGTGGTTTTTGGCTTATAATTAAAAAAAATTTATTCGACAGCATAGTGAATTGCTCAAAAGCAAAAAAAATATTTTAAGTTCATTAGACCACATTCATTCTGTGTCCGAAACCTATGCTGTGTCAACTATTTAATCACAATCCAAATTTAGAGCTGAATCCAGCTTGAATGTTGTGTCCATACTTGCCCCAACCGTTCAGGATTCAACCACTGCGGTCATAAAAAGCTGTGCCCTGCGGAGCATCTGGTTGGTTATTACCTTGAATATTATTATAGATAGAGATAAACTGTAAACAACAATAATGTTCAGCAAAGTAAGATTTACAAATAAGTTAGCGTGACCAAAATGGTCAGTTGACCCCTTTAGGAGTTATTGCCCTTTATAGTCAATTTTTAACCATTTTTCGTAAATCTTAGTTTACTTTTACAAAAATATTCTCCTCTGAAACTACTGGGTCAAATTAATCCAACCTTGGCCAAAATCATCTTTGGGATATCTAGTTATAAAAAAATTTCTGGTGACCCGGTCATCAAATCAAGATGGCCGCCACGGCTAAAAATAGAACAAAGGGGAAAATGCAGTTTTTGGCTTATAACTCAAAAACCAAAGCATTTAGAGCAAATCTGACGAAGTTTAATTGTTCATCAGGTCAAGATCTATCTGCCCTGAAATTTTCAGATGAATTGGACAATCTGTTGTTGGGTTGCTGCCCCTGAATTGGTAATTTTAAAGAAATTTTGCTGTTTTTATACGACCGCAAAATTTTTAATTTTTCGTCGTATATTGCTATCACGCTGGCGTCGTCGTCTGCATTGTCGTCGTCCTCTGGAGTTGTCGTCGTCGTCCGAATACTTTTACATTTAGCACTCTAACTTTAGTAAAAGTGAATAGAAATCTATGAAATTTTAACACAAGGTTTATGACCACAAAAGGAAGGTTGGGATTGATTTTGGGAGTTATGGTCCTAACATTTTAGGAATTAGAGGCCAAAAAGGGCCCAAATAAGCATTTTCTTGGTTTTCGCACTATAACTTTAGTTTCAGTAAATAGAAATCAATGAAATTTAAACACAAGGTTTATGACCACAAAAGGAAAGTTGGGATTGATTTTTGGAGTTAAGGTCTGAACAGTTTAGGAATTAGGGGCCAAAAAAGGCCCCAAATAAGCATTATATTTGGTTTTCACACAATAACTTTAGTATAAGTAAATAGAAATCTTGGGAGTTTTGGTCCCAACAGTTTAGGAATAAGAGGCCCAAAGTGTCCAAAATTGAACTTAGTTTGATTTTATCATTAATTGAATAATTTGGGTTGTTTGATATGCCGAATCTAACTGTGTATGTAGATTCTTAATTTTTGGTCCCGTTTTCAAATTGGTCTACATTAAGGTCCAAAGGGTCCAAAATTAAACTTAGTTTGATTTTGACAAAAATTTAATCCTTGGGGTTCTTTGATATGCTGAATCTAAAAATGTCCTTAGACTTTTGATTATTGGCCCAGTTTTCAAGTTGATCCAAATCGGGGTCCAAATTTAAGCTTTGTTTGATTTCATCAAAAATTGAATAATTGGTGTTCTTTGATATGCCAAATCTAACTGTGTATGTAGATTCTTAATTTTTAGTCCTGTTATAAAATTTGTCTACATTAAAGTCCAAAGGGTCCAAAATTAAACTAAGTTTGATTTTAACAAAAATGGAATTCTTGGGCTTTTTTGATATGCTGAATCTTAACATGTACTTAGATTTTTGATTATGGGCCCAGTTTTCAAGTTGGTTCAAATCAGGATCCAAAATTATTATATTAAGTATTTTGCAATAGCAAGAAATTTTCAATTGCACAGTATTCAGTAATAGCAAGAAATCTTCAATTGCACAGTATTGTGCAATAGCAAGAAATTTTCAATTGCACAGTATTGCGCAATAGCAAGAAATCTTCAATTGCACAGTATTGTGCAATAGCAAATATTTTCAATTGCACTGTATAGTGCAATAGCAAGAAATATCTAATTACACAATATTGTGCAATAGCAAGAAATTTTCAAGTGATTGGAGTTATCTTTCTTTGTCCAGAATAGTAGTTGAATCAACTTAAATCATTGTTTTATATAATATACAATGTATATTCACTTTTACTACTGACTGATAAATTAAAACAATCTGTACCATTCAGTGATAACAAGCACCTTTTGTTACATTTTAATATTTTATGATGTATTTAAATGAGTAGTTATTGTTGCAAACTCCATTAGAAATTTGAATTGAGATCAGTTTTGGAAAAAGGGAAAGGGGGATGTGAAAAATTAGAAATTTGAATTGAGATCAGTTTTGGAAAAAGGGAAAGGGGATGTGAAAAAAAAAATGGGGGGGGGGGGGTGCTGAATTTTTCTCATTTCAGATTTCATAAATAAAAAGAAAATTTCTTCAAACATTTTTTTGAGAGGATTAATATTCAACAGCATAGTGAATTGCTCAAAGGCAAAACAAATATTTTAAGTGGCTTAGACCACATTCATTCTGTGTCCGAAACCTATGCTGTGTCAACTATTTAATCACAATCCAAGTTTAGAGCTGAATCCAGCTTGAATGGTGTGTCCATACTTGCCCCAACTGTTCAGGGTTCAACCTCTGCTGTCTTATAAAGCTGCGCCCTGTGGAGCATCTGGTTCGTTATTATCTTGAATATTATTATAGATAAAGATAAACTTTAAACAGCAATAATGTTCAGCAAAGTAAGATCTACAAATAAGTCAACATGACAAAAATTGGCAATGGACCCCCTAAGGAGTTATTGCCCTTTATAGTCAATTTTTAACAATTTTCATAAACATTATCCACTGTAACTGCTGGGTCAAGTTCATTAAAGATAAAGATAATTGTAAGCAGCAAGAATGTTCAGTAAAGTAAGATCTACAAACACATCACCATCACCAAAACAAAATATTGTCATGAATCCATTTGTGTTCTTTGTTTAATAGTCACATAGACCAAGGTGAGCGACACAGGCTCTTTAGACCCTCTAGTTATACGACTGCAAAATTTAAATTGATTTTGGTCGTATATTGGTATCATGTTGTCATCTGCATTGTCATCTTCAGCATTGTACTAAGACGTTAATAAAATTTTAATAGTACCATGTGACTTTACTCATTTAAATAACTCTGGTCATGTGATTACTGAGCTTTCTGTATTCAATGAGAAATACAAAAGCATGCACACATGACCAGAGTTATTTAAAGAGTAAAGTCACATGGTTCAATGAAACAGGTTTAGAGCACATGTCTAATGTTTTTGTTTTGAATGGAAGGCTGTTACACTACTCATACGTACTCCATTGAGTATTTTATATTAAAATAAATTGAAGTAACATAGAGACCTAATGAGTAACTTTCTTGATTATAGGTTTAAAATTATGATATTCATATAGTCAGAGTTCGTATATATCATACATTAACATACATGAAGAAAAAAAATATTTATCTTTTAAAATGAATTTTTAAGAATTATTTTTTGAAGATTTATAGAAGTCAAACGGACTATATATCATGAGGGAGTGTTTTTTTAAAATTTTTTATGGAATAAGGAAAAGGGGGGGGGGGGTGAACAAAATATTTTGAGGGGGGTAGTAAGAATTTGTGGTGGGACTATTTTTTCTCAGATAAGATTTCAGAAATTAAAAGGAAAATTTCTTCAAATATTTATTTTTGGGGGTTAATATTCAGCAGGATAGTATATTGCACAAAAACAAAAAAGGGTAAATCAACTATTCAGGGATGGACATCTGCAGTTGTATCCAGCTGCACTCAGCGAAGCAATTTATTTATGTTATTTTTAATAGGCAGAATGTTCATGTGTACAAGTTTTAAGTTCAGTTATATGTTTTTACATTTCTTTTTTTTAGCAAGTGAGGGCACATTGTCTGATTTGAAAGACAAAAGCAGTACGGTTGCAGTTGCAGTTGCAGTTGTCTCAAGTGTATGTGTTGGTGTAATAGCTTTGGTTGTCTTGTTTGGTTGTTACAAGAAGAAGATATCCGAATTTTGTAGTAGACATGGAAAAGGTATACATCTTCATTATAAACATCTTTTCTTACCCTTACATAATAAGTTATAGAATTTAGGGTACACTTCAAACTATTTTTATGGCCCCGCCACTAAGTGGTCGGTGACATATAGTTTTACCCTTGTTCGAATTTCAGAAATTCCAAAATTCCGTAATTCTGTAATTCCGCAACAAACCATTATACAGAGTTTTTTTTTCAAAACCACTTCAGATATTGGGCTGAATTATGGAATATAAGTTCTCCATGATGAGTTACAGATCAAGTGTAAGTTTCGTTCCCCTCCCCTAACTTTTGCTATAAAAACGGGCTTTGGACTTTGATAAATTATTGAAAATCACAGCTCTACAGACTTTTTTTTCTAAACGCTTTCAGATATTGCGCTTATTTTTCGTTTGTGAGATTTTTATGATGAGTTGATCAAGTTTGAGTTTCGTTCTGCTCTGCCTCCGCTAATTTTTGCTGTAATTTCTGGCTTTGGACTTTGATAAATTTTTGAAAATCACAGTTATACTGCCTTTTTTTCTAAATGCTTTCAGATATTTGGCTGATTTTTGGTATGTGAGCTAACCATGATGAGTTACAGATCAAGTTTAAGTTTCGTTCCGCTCTGCTAATTTTTTCTAAAATTGATCGAGGGTTTACAACTTTGAAAATTGTTGAAAATGACAGTTTTACAGACATTTTTCTACACGCCTCTAGATTTTGAGCTGATTTTTTTATATGTGAGACTACCATCATGTTTGTGTCCACATTTGTTATTGAAATGGCAGATTTTTCAACTTTTTGACTGAATAAGAATGTGTGTTTACCTACATGTATAATTAAGGGGCACTAGTTGTCTAATTCGTGTTCACCGATTTGACTCAAACTCTCATATTTTATTTATAACAATGTAAAACATTTGTACATTCTATTAAAAGTCTAAAAAAAACAATTTACAGGACATCAACTCTATGATATGTAACTTCGTTTCGTGTGTATACATGTAGTCTATGGGCCATCTAATTAACTATTGAGTTGACCCCAATGACCATATAAGCGAGGTAAACATCAATATAGATATAAATAGACAAAGCAACTCA
The DNA here is from genome assembly GCA_037788925.1 of Mytilus galloprovincialis. Taxonomy (NCBI): domain Eukaryota; kingdom Metazoa; phylum Mollusca; class Bivalvia; order Mytilida; family Mytilidae; genus Mytilus; species Mytilus galloprovincialis. The sequence continues at coordinate 23,691,485 of CM075341.1, forward strand.
TGCAATTAGATTTTTATAGGTCTGTTCAATTTGATATTATAGATTTGAAATATATGTTTCTCATCCTTTTTACCTGTATAAGAATTAATTTTTGTGGATCGAATCTGTCAATCAAATGATTAATCTTTGTTTCACTTTCAATATTGACATTCAATTGAAGTTCACATGCAAACGGATTTAATGAGGTAGAATTATTCACTTGGGAGTAAATAATTCATTATGAATGTTTCTAATTAGCTTAATTTGACAAAATTGAACCATTTTGGCTGCTAAAAGCGAATTATTGTTTCACTATTTCACTAACTTAGTCAAATCAATTGTTATTCCAACAAGGACTATTACTTTTATTCACAGTTTAATTTGTCAAACATCTAAAGATCATTATTGAGTTAGAATTATTTTTGTTTTCAAAATTCCAATAGGGAACATCCACTGGGTCGATGCCTCTGCTGGTGGACTATTAGTCCCCGAGGGTATCACCAGCCCAGTAGCCAGTACTTCGGTTCTGGCATGAAAATACGGATTTTTGTGTTATTTAAATTTGCTGTTACAAAATATTAGAAATTATTATAAATTAAGGAATGTATCTCCCTCATGCAAAGCTCTGATTCCTTTCACGAATTTTACTATACTTTTTGGACCTTTTGGATTATATCTCTTCATCTTTTATATAAGCTTTGGATTTCAAATATTTTGGCCACGAGCATCACTGAAGAGACATATGTTGTCGAAATGCGCATCTGGTGCAACAAAATTGGTACCGTTGATTTTATTATAATATATAATTGTATCAATAAACCAATTTTTTGAGACATTTCGGCCATTGGCCTTCTTCAGATCTTTATTTTTCCTCTCAACTACATGGCTGACATTACATTTGTATTTCCTTTTCAATCATTTCTTGAACATCTAAAAAAATTGGTATATTGATAAAATTATATTAGAATTATCTGTCAATACTAAAGAGTTGTAAAAGCATCTTGTTAACTGTGTATGTTCAACTTGTTAAAAGTTAAAAACTATATTATATAAAACTTATATCAAATTTATTATAATCTTACATTCTGATATTTCATCATTAGGAAGACAGAACACAGCTGCTGATATTTCAATGTCTGACCAACCATGTGTTTTGAAACGCCTTTTGAAGAAATAACACAGTAGCATTATACTACATGATGAAAGAGATTAAAGGGAATGGCATAACCATTTTTCTAACTCACAAAGTCAGTTTGTAGGATTGTTAATAGAATTTATCTTTATCTGTGTTTTTTTTGTAACTTTTTGTAACTGGATTGCCTCAACAAATCAATCCTCAGTTTTATTAATAAGAATATTTTAAATCTTTGAATTTTAATGAAATGAAGGATGTATCACACAACTTCATGCATACATGACTTATATGTGATATTATTAGTTGAATGATAAATGTGATGTGTTTTGAATTTGCAACCTTCAATTGATTTGTCAATAGAAAAATGCATATTGAAGATAGATTATTGTCTTTTTACAAGGTATAAAAAAGTCAGAGAACAATGAAATCCATTATGTTCACAACTTTGTTATATAAGTTTTGGACTCAGAATTATTGGCCTTTGTGAAACATTATGTAAGGTTTTACAAATTTGTGCATGGTTTTCAGATTTTCAAAAATATGAACAAACCTTATGATAATTAACCTAAATTTATTATCTCAATATAAGATGTCTAAGCTATAATTCCAAATTAGCTGTCTTTGGCTCAATTTTTAGATTTTGATTATAACAAGCAAACATGTCTGTTTATGTAAAAAATATCATAGTAGAATATTTGGGAATAAAAAATGAAAATAAGGAGAAGCCGACTATACATATGACTAATTTCTATACTATTAGACTATTGCTGAGGCTTGTTTTGTTTTGCTTGTAACTTTCAGAATTTTTTTCATACATATAATATTGTAAATTTATAATTGAAAGCTGATTGTGCAATGCTGCAAACCAGGAAAGCACATTGATAAGCAATATGCATAATTAATATAATTAATATAATACCTTTTAATCTCATTTTTAATTAATGTTTATAATTGCTTTTTTTTATAAGAAGGAGGTATGATAAGAGCAATTTTCTGTCCCCTGAAAATCCAAAAGTAGTAGATTTACAGTAAAATTTTGCAAGATATAAATTTTGTTATTTTTTTGTTTATATATATATATTGTGAAAACAACCAGATTTTATTTGTGGTTTAAATCAATATGAGCCAAGGCCACATTCACACACATTTTGATCATTTAATAACAATTTTATTAGCAAAATGTCTTTACGGGTAAAAGTCTTTGCCAGTTCTTGATGTCTTTTACAAATTACAAAAAGTTGGAAGTCCTTGTGTAAATATTTTAAGTAAAAATCCCCAATGAGGAATACTGATGTTCTTTAATAGGTGTTATTGACCTCAGAATTATAATGTTTTGGCAGATTTATAATACCCTATGATTTTCCGATTCAGGGGACCAGAAACGTGGTCTTATCATATACCATCTTTTTTAATAATGAAAATTATGTATGCAAGTTGTTGTTTCGAAAGGTTGATATATATTTATTGTCAAATTAAGTTAGGCTTAACAAATTTAAAGCAATGCTGAACCATGCTAATCATTCATTTGATGTTGTTCACTTGTTTGAATTTTATTTTGTGTACATTAAAACTGCCTTTTATGTGTGAAATAAACTCATGATATGATTGCATATTAAAGAAATAAGCATTTATAAATGCTTCACAGTAGAAAATTATGTAGCGGTTGTGAAAAACAAGACTCTAAAACATTATTTTTCAATATAGAAGTCTACATTTTTGGCTTGATTTTGTAATTTTAAAATATTTTTATCTACTATATCTTCCTATTTCTATTTCTATCTGATAAATATACCTTTATCATTTTGCCATTTATCTGTTTTCTATTTACATTTATTTACTTCCTGTTGCAGTGATTACAGGCAATCACTGAAATATTTTGTCCATTATATATTTACGTAACTATACAATATATAAGGAAATATTTTATTTTTAGAAAACAGGGCTAAATAACAAGGGTGTTTACACAATTTTTGGGGCTCAGTTATTTTTGCTCACTTAGGTCAAGGGACCCTGTACAATGATATTTGCTCATTATATCTATTGATTGCTTTTAGTAATATTCCTGCTTTAAGGAAATCTTGCAATGGTGTGCTCCTTACATTTCATGTGCAATTAATTTTGATGGCATTTTTTAACAACTATTTTATAATTATAGAACAATATGAGATTTATTAATTTTAATGAATGTTTAACTAGAAACTTATATAATTTATTGTAATTGTCCAGGCCATAGCTTTAGTGTTGATTACCATAGAAATTAACAAAAATGAAATCCAATGTTTTACAGCACAATCAAACCAATCAAATTACATTTTAATGATATTTTATGAACACATAATTTTCCAAATATTTTATTTCTTATTTCATACAAATATTATACCACATGTTTTTATTTTTATAAATACATTGTAAGAATTGTGTTCTTATAGCAACCAATGAACTCCAGTTAGAAATAATGAAGACACATAAATAAGGAGCATGATATTTTCCACAATTGTGGCATGTATAAGGCATCAAATTAATCTATCTTAAGTTGTAAAGTAGAGTTAAATAAGGACTGTAACATTTATGTCATAAGTGCGAGGCTTATCAATCTTATATTACATTGTTGGCACTGGCAGACTTTTATAAAATTTTGACAGAAGCTAGTTAACATTCAAATTCATACTGAGCATAGATGTTGTACTCATGTAACACTCATAGATAAAAATGAAGACTGACTAAAAACGTTATGTGCATTGTATAGGCCTTCACACTTAATTGATAACGACATGAACCAGTTGGTGATTGAGATGCAGATTGACAATCTAGACAATAGAAAACTGACAATTAAAAGCTACTTATAGCAGTTAAAAATGCTGACTTGATTATGAACAAATAAAAACCTTATCTAGATTAAACAAACTTGCAAATTATTCTTGAAAAAACTTAAAAAATATAGATATCTGTCTTTTTTTTGCCTGAACTAATGTTTTAATCATATTTACATTTTTAGATTTTACATCTTAGTCACAATTTAACTTTATTTTAAAAATGTATGCCAACTATTATAAACAAGTTTATCGAATATCAGTGGCGGATCCAGGGGGGGGTGGTTCCGGGGGTGGGCACCCCCCCTTTATTTTTGCCGATCAATGCATTTGTATCGGGACATATGTTTTGCACCCCCCCCCTTTTAGCCTGGGTTAGCACCCCCCCCCCCCTTTCGAAAATTCCTGCATCCGCCCCTGAATATATAATTGATAGAAAACATGGTTGTATATATACTTCATCATATTTATTTTCCATGCCTGACATAATTTTGTTAATACACTAATTTAGTAAAACTCTTTACTTGTACATTTTTCATAAACTTCATAAATTATTATAATTGAGCCCAAGGATTTGTATAGTGTCACTATACAAATCCTTGTGTAGCCATAGATGTATAAAATACATTTATGATTTAGTTCTGGTACATTGCTGAATCTTAAAGGCTTTATTTGGACTGTGTAATTTGAAAATAGTTTTTAAACAACATTTTATTTATTCAATTTATGTTTTGCATTCATTTTATTATTCTGGACTTTGTCGTAAATTTAGGCAAGTGTTTTGCACAGATTAAGTGTCATAATCTTGGACAAAGGACTGAATTAAATTTAACTATTTATGCTCTGTGACAATTTTGACAATAATTAACATTAACATGTCAGACACTAATTACTCCTTTGATCTATTGTTATTTCTATTTGGCATCTGTAAATCTGCTTTATAATCCTGATGGCAAGTGCTTGTTATTGATTGTATGTTATATAACATTAGTTTGGAGTATGTTGTTTGTTCTTAACAAACTGCTAAATAAAGTTTAAGGATAGAACTATTCCTGTTTGATTCCATATAGTCGGAATGCCATCTTACCCAGCTACATCTGCATAATGTGATTTTTAACTGGATTTTTGTGACAAAAATGTCGGTTATTGATTTGGGGATGTACGGCGGGCGGCTGGGCGGTCGGTCGGTCGGTCAGGCGGGCGGCAATCAAATGTTGTCCGTGCATTTACCCATGAACCGTTCAACCAACTCTTTTAAAATTTTAATATGTTGTTACTGACAACTAAATGAAGGTCAAGTATAATAATGGCGATTTTGAGTTTTACCGTTCAGGAGTTATGGTTCTTGAAAGATTGAAAAATGGAGTTTCCAGTCGTGTCCGTGCATTTACACATGAACTGTTCTACCAAAGCTTCCCAAATTTTAATATGTTGTTACTGATGACAAAAAGGGAGGTCAAGTTCAATAATGACGATTTTGACTTTAACCGTTCAGGAGTTGTGGTTCTTGAAAGATTGAAAAACAGAGTTTCCAGTCGTGTCCGTGCATTTACACATGAACTGTTCTACCAAAGCTTCCCAAATTTTAATATGTTGTTACTGATGACAAAATGGAGGTCAAGTTCAATAATGACGATTTTGACTTTTACCGTTCAGGAGTTATGGTTCTTGAAAGATTGAAAAATGGTGTTTCCAGTCGTGTCCGTGCATTTTCTCATGAACCATTCAACCAAAGCTTTTGAAATTTTTATATGTTGTTACTGATGACAAAATAGAGGCCAAGTTCAATAATGAAGATTTTGACTTTTACCGTTCAGGAGTTATGGTTCTTGAAAGATCGTAAAATGGCATTTCCATTCACGTTGTTGCATTTACTCATGAACCATTCAATCTAAGCTTTTCAAATTTTAATATGTTGATACTGAAGACATAATGAAGGTCAAATTTGATATTGACAATTTTCACTTTCACCATTCATCAGTAATGGTTCTTGTGATATTGCCAGGACACAAATAAATGTTAATAAATCCGGTTTGCTGTCGTTGTGACAGCCTCTTGTATATTGTTTCTTTAATAAAGTGCTCTTACATATGTGTTATCTATTTTGTTATGTAAATCTTGAAACCTAGGATTTAGATCCATTTAACACATTACATGGGTAAAATCGACTTTGCTATAATTTGAATTATACACAGCTAAGGAGGTAGGGATATTCCTCAAGTAAACATAACTTTTTAAATGTAATCTTGTCTTACAATATTGGTCTTAGCAACTTTGTACAATCATCATTTTGTAATTTCTGGGATGTAGTATACTATTCCCATGAAAAAAATATGTAACAAAATAAATATAGGCAACAGTAGTTTACAGAGGTTGAAAGGTTATTAAAGCAGTTAAGAAAACAGGTGCAAATAAAGGCAACAGTAGTTTACCGCTGTTCGAAAGTCATAAATTGATTGAGAGAAAACATATCCGGGTTACAAACTAAAACTGAGTTTATAAACACATTAACTTCAAGAGGAAAACAAAGAAACAACAGAAACACTGAAATGCAACAAAAAACCAAAACAACAATGCAACACACAAAGAAACGAACTATAAGATAACAACTGTCATTTTCCTGACTTGGCACAGGAATGTACATTTTTAGAAAAATGGTGGGTTGAACCTGGTTTTGTGGCTAGCTAAACCTCGCGCTTTTGTAGCAATATTAAAGTTGCACTTAAATGACAAAATTACATGACAGGACTAAAGTAGTAATAAAAACAAGAACATTCAGGACAGGGAAATACACCAAAAAACATTACAAAATGACATTTCGACATGCTAATAGTCAATAGGTACCAGGCTCATAATGTAATACACTACATATTATAGATAACAAACCAAATACTGAGGGAATCGCAACTTAAAAATGATAGAGACAGCATGCATCAACATGGTAAGCATCTCCTGTTGTGAACCCCCCCAAAAAAAATGAAGTCCTTGCATATATTGTGTTCACAAGCACGAAAGCTTGACATTTTTGAAATGTGCCATGATAAATTATGTTCTTGTCTTTTGGATTTGCTAATGAAGTTGTCTTTATGCATTTTTGTTTTTTGACACATTTTTTATTTACAGCAATTAAGATTATAACACAATTTTAACTGCTGTACCCCTATTTCTGACATTTTAATTCATTATGTCTGTATGTTTTGTTCACTCAATCGTTAGGAATGTTATGCAACAGTCATACAAGTGAGAGGTTTAGATAGCTATAAAACCATGTTTAAGGGCAAACGATACAGTTTCGACCCCATGATGAATTTTAAACGAAAATGTGCATACAAGAAATTTTCCTCAAAGCAATTCAAACATGTATAATTAAAAAATAAACCTTCAGTTTCTTATGTAGAAAATGCCTGTACCAATCCAGTTGTTAACCATGCGTTTGAAGTTTTTGTTTTGTCATTAATTTAGGAAATTTCCGTTTAAAATTTTCATGGAGGTTCATGATTGTTATTATACATTTTCCAACAGATTTACGTATATTACTAGTGAGAAATATGTGACGCCAGGAGAGATATAGGCATATGACTCACTTAGTCTAAAAGCCCATGTGAGCTTTTGTCATCATTAAACATTTATCTGTTATAAACCTTTAAACATAAAATACTTTTTAAACTTTTGGAACAAAAATTACCAAACTTTAACTAAATTTCCTTGAAGGAATCTTGTTTAACAATTGTATCGAGATACTTTATTTACCAACAAGCATAAACAATGTTTCTAGCAGTAGAACAGTGAGGTAATTCCAATGGTTTTTATCTCTAAAAATTCATAATTCCTAAAGGTTTTGGCCAAGTACATCTTAAGTAATCTATTCCAGGGAGAAAACAGTTTTTAAAACAGTTAATTTATAATAAAAGTAATTGGTAGCCATTTAGGTCAGATAATCGAAATTTTCCAATTCTCGGATCTTCCCCCTTTACAATCCGCCACTGAGGTGGACAGGATTTTCGAATCTAGGCTTTTGATGAGTGGGAGTTGGGTTAGAGGGAATTTGGAGTCGGGCGGGCACCAGGTGACGAGGGTAGTAAAATAGAAAAGTTCTATGCTTCACACAAAAATGTAAGGTTAATGGAATAGGGAACTACCCTATATTCGCCCCTCAATTGCAGGGTCGGGAACAAGATGAAGAGGATAGGAAACGGGATAATGTATGCCTCACTGACAAAAAAAAAATGTAAGGGAGAGAAAAGTGGGAATTTCCAATGTTCACTCCATCATTAGATAAAAGTCACTTAATTAATATGAGAATACTTTCCTTGAGGTTTCTTACGATTTCTTTATTCTAATATACAAGTTTTAATGATAGTAGTAATTTTAACTCTCAACCAAACATCACACAAACTTTTATTTCGTAAATTGCATAGAAAATTTGGTGAATTGTTTTTATACGACCGCAAAATTTGAAAAAATTTTCGTCGTATATTGCTATCACGTTGGCGTCGTCGTCTGCGTCGTCGTCGTCGTCCGAATACTTTTAGTTTTCGCACTCTAACTTTAGTAAAAGTGAATGGAAATCTATGAAATTTAAACACAAGGTTTATGACCAGAAAAGGAAGGTTGGTATTGATTTTGGGAGTTTTGGTCCCAATATTTTAGGAATAAGGGGCCAAAAAGGGCCCAAATAAGCATTTTCTTGGTTTTCGCACTATAACTTTAGTTTAAGTTAATAGAAATCTATGAAATTTTGACACAAGGTTTATGACCACAAAAGAACGGTTGCGATTGATTTTGGGAGTTTTGGTTTCAACAGTTTAGGAATTAGGGGCAAAAAAAGGGCCCAAATAAGCATTATTCTTGGTTTTCGCACAATAACTTTAGTTTAAGTAAATAGAAATCAATAAAATTTAAACACAATGTTAATGACTACAAAAGGAAGGTTGGTATTGATTTTGGGAGTTAAGGTCCCAACAGTTTAGGAATTAGGGGCCAAAAAGGGACCCAAATAAGCATTTTTCTTGGTTTTCGCACCATAACGTTAGTATAAGTAAATAGAAATCTATGAAATTTAAACACAAGGTTTATGACCATAAAAGGAAGGTTGGTATTGATTTTGGGAGTTTTGGTCCCAACATAATAAGGGACCCAAAGGGTCCAAAATTAAACTTTGTTTGATTTCATCAAAATTGAATAATTGGGGTTCTTTGATATGCCGAATCTAACTGTCATGACTGTGTATGTAGATTCTTAACTTTTGGTCCCGTTTTCAAATTGGTCTACATTAAGGTCCAAAGGGTCCAAAGTTAAACTTAGTTTGATTTTGACAAAAAATGAATCAGTTAGGTTCTTTGATATGCTGAATCTAAAAATGTACTTAGATTCTTGATTATTGGCCCAGTTTTCAAGTTGGTCCAAATCGGGGTCCAAAATTAAACTTTGTTTGATTTCATCAAAAATTGAATAAATGGGGTTCTTTGATATACCAAATCTAACTGTGTATGTAGATTCTTCATTTTTGGTCCTGTTTTCAAATTGGTCTACACTAAAGTCCAAAGGGTCCAAAATTAAACTTAGTCTGATTTTAACAAAAAATGAAATCTTGGGGTTCTTTGATATGCTGAATCCAAAAATGTACTTAGATTTTTTATTATGGGCCCAGTTTTCAAGATCTAAAATTATTATATTAAGTATTATGCAATATCAAGTCTTTTCAATTGCACAGTATTGCGCAATGGCAAGAAATATCTAATTGCATAATATTGTGAAATAGCAATTTTTTTTTAATTAGAGTTATCTTTCTTTGTCCAGAATAGTAAGCAAGAAATATCTAATTGCAAAATATTGTGCAATAGCAAGATTTTTTTTAATTGGAGTTATCTTTCTTTGTCCAGAATCAACTTAAATCTTTGTTATATACAATATACAATGTATATTCACTTTTTACTACCAACTGATAAATTAAAATAATCTTTACCATTCAGTGATAACAAGCAGTTTTTTTACATCTTAATATTTTATGATGTATTTAAATGAGTAGTTATTGTTTCAAACTCCATTAGAAATTTTAATTGAGATTAGTTTTGGAATAAGGGAAAGGGGGATGTGATAAAAAAAATTGGGTTCAATTTTTCTCATTTGAAATTTCATAAATAAAAAAGAAAATTTCTTCAAACATTTTTTTGAGAGGATTAATATTCAACAGCATAGTGAATTGCTCTAAGAGAAAACAAAAATTTTAAGTTCATTAGAACACATTCATTCTGTGTCAGAAACCTATGCTGTGTCAACTATTTAATCACAATCCAAATTTAGAGCTGAATCCAGCTTGAATGTTGTGTCCATACTTGCCCCAACCGTTCAGGGTTCAACCTCTGCGGTCGTATAAAGCTACGCCCTGCGGAGCATCTGGTTAAATAAATATGTAATAATCAAAGCTCTCTCGATTTTTAGAAATTTCGGATTTTTATACGACCGCAAAATTTGAAAAATTTTTCGTCGTATATTGCTATCACGTTGGCGTCGTCGTCTGCGTCGTCGTCGTCGTCGTCGTCGTCCGAATACTTTTAGTTTTCGCACTCTAACTTTAGTAAAAGTGAATGGAAATCTATGAAATTTTAATACAAGGTTTATGACCACAAAAGGAAGGTTGGTATTGATTTTGGGAGTTTTGGTCCCAACATTTTAGGAATGAGGGGCCAAAAAGGGCCCAAATAAGCACTTTCTTGGTTTTCGCACTATAACTTTAGTTTAAGTTAATAGAAATCTATGAAATTTTGACACAAGGTTTATGACCACAAAAGAACGGTTGGGATTGATTTTGAGAGTTTTGGTTTCAACAGTTTAGGAATTAGGGGCCAAAAAAGGGCCCAAATAAGCATTATTCTTGGTTTTCGCACAATAACTTTAGTTTAAGTAAATAGAAATCAATGAAATTTAAACAAAATGTTAATGACTACAAAAGGAAGGTTGGTATTGATTTTGGGAGTTTAGGTCCCAACAGTTTAGGAATTAGGGGCCAAAAAGGGACCCAAATAAGCATTTTTCTTGGTTTTCGCACCATAACGTTAGAATAAGGAAATAGAAATCTATGAAATTTAAACACAAGGTTTATGACCATAAAAGGAAGGTTGGTATTGATTTTGGGAGTTTTGGTCCCAACAGAATAAGGGGCCCAAAGGGTCCAAAATTAAACTTTGTTTGATTTCATCAAAATTGAATAATTGGGGTTCTTTGATATGCCGAATCTAACTGTCATGACTGTGTATGTAGATTCTTAACTTCACTTAGTTTGATTTTGACAAAAAATGAATCAGTTAGGTTCTTTGATATGCTGAATCTAAAAATGTACTTAGATTCTTGATTATTGGCCCAGTTTTCAAGTTGGTCCAAATCGGGGTCCAAAATTAAACTTTGTTTGATTTCATCAAAAATTGAATAAATGGGGTTCTTGATATACCAAATCTAACTGTGTATGTAGATTCTTCATTTTTGGTCCTGTTTTCAAATTGGTCTACACTAAAGTCCAAAGGGTCCAAAATTAAACTTAGTCTGATTTTAACAAAAATTGAAATCTTGGGGTTCTTTGATATGCTGAATCCAAAAATGTACTTAGATTTTTTATTATGGGCCCAGTTTTCAAGTTGGTCCAAATCAGGATCTAAAATTATTATATTAAGTATTGTGCAATAGCAAGTCTTTTCAATTGCACAGTATTGCGCAATGGCAAGAAATATCTAATTGCACAATATTGTGAAATAGCAATTTTTTTTTTAATTAGAGTTATCTTTCTTTGTCCAGAATAGTAAGCAAGAAATATCTAATTGCAAAATATTGTGCAATAGCAAGATTTTTTTTAATTGTAGTTATCTTTCTTTGTCCAGAATCAACTTAAATCTTTGTTATATACAATATACAATGTATATTCACTTTTTACTACCAACTGATAAATTAAAATAATCTTTACCATTCAGTGATAACAAGCAGTTTTTTTACATCTTAATATTTTATGATGTATTTAAATGAGTAGTTATTGTTGCAAACTCCATTAGAAATTTTAATTGAGATTAGTTTTGGAATAAGGGAAAGGGGGATGTGATTAAAAAAATTGGGTTCAATTTTCTCATTTGAAATTTCATAAATAAAAAAGAAAATTTCTTCAAACATTTTTTTGAGAGGATTAATATTCAACAGCATAGTGAATTGCTCTAAGAGAAAACAAAAATTTTAAGTTCATTAGAACACATTCATTCTGTGTCAGAAACCTATGCTGTGTCAACTATTTAATCACAATCCAAATTTAGAGCTGAATCCAGCTTGAATGTTGTGTCCATACTTGCCCCAACCGTTCAGGGTTCAACCTCTGCGGTCGTATAAAGCTACGCCCTGCGGAGCATCTGTTGGGTTTTATATTTTGGAGAAAAAAAAGGTGGGGATACAGTTTTCAGACTTTAGCTCAAAAATACTTTCACAAATGCCTATTAAACTTGGTGGAATGTACAAATCTACTGATGTAAGGTCCCTTCTAATTTTTATAAACTTCAGATTCTTCGTTCGGATCATTTATCTGACTTTACATAAATTCACAAAAATAGAAAGGGGTTTTCACGTATTTGTAACGGTTTATTTCTTCCTCTGTGATATTTTATCCTGGGGATATTTTTTCCCAGTAATTGATTTCCAGACATGGTATTTCACTGGTAGATTTTTTCTAGAGGAGTTGAAATTTATCTGTGTTATGCGGATAGTATGTTCCAGTATATATTATCCGTTCCATATTTCACAGAACCTTGTGAAATAGACTCCCATTAACTACTATGTAGATTACTCGCAATCAATATATACCTGACTATAGTTTTAAATGTTTCAAAAAGAGAGAACAAATTTGCATAATTTATCAATCAAAGGGAGGTAATTATGAGCAAAGTTTATTAATTTCATATTCCCGAATCTATTTCATAGGTATATTTTTCCTTGAATCTTATTTTAATTTTTATATTTATTTATATATATAAAAAGATGAATTAAAACATGATTTAATAAGACAGATAATATTTCACAGGTATAAAAATATACTATCCAGCTGTTGAAATTGCGTTTTTTCCAATATATTGTGATGAGTCATCTGATTTCCATATTATCAACAACTACATCTTTGTCCACAGACAAAACTTTTAATGTAGTTAAAACTATCATCCTACTCAAATTCTTCCATAACACTGTTAACAGTAGTAATTAACGCAACTATATTTTAATTTATATTTGTACTGAAATATGAAAACAACTCACTTTTACCTGTATACATTGTATCACTTACCTTATCTTGTTTCTATTAAATTAATCGTGATATTATTTCACAATTATGATCTTTGAAATTACTTCTGGTTTTCTTTTAAAATTGTCTTTTTAAAAGAATGATATTTACTTCAACATTTCAGGATATTTTTTTCAATGATAATATGTGAAATTATTTCCCATTATCACACATTTTTTTTTTATAATTTAGCTTTTTTCAAAAACACTTTTATTATTTCATAGTATTTGTAAAAATTATTTTTTTGAATAACTCTTCAATAGTTTGACTACCCAGATAGAATTTCACAGCAAGAAAAAAATATCCCAGGGAAATATTTTCCTCTGGATAAAACTACTGTGACATTTTTCCATCTGATAAATTTCACCCGGATATAATTTTGCTTTACATATACATGTAGCTCAGGTTCCTTTTAACCTTACTAGGAGAAGCCGTTTCCAACCATGTGTCCTATACATATTTATTAATCGTTCAAAAAGGGAATTCAAGAAAGAAGGTTTCAAACCCCTGACCACCGCCCTCACCCTCGGGCTTCCCATGATCCGTTCTGGAATCGAAGCCTGGGAATTAGTGGGAGTTCGATTGGAGGGAATTAAGAGACAGATGGGAACCAGGTAACGAGGATCGTTTTATATGAAAAAAAACAACCACAGTTGCACCATCAGTACGCTCGGTCTAACATTCATTGTAGAACACATTAATGATTATTTGTGAATATTAATGCCATGAATCGCATGATTATGTCAGTTTTTATGGACTTTCCCATTTTTATACCCCCGCTTTAAAAAAGGGGGGGGGTATACTGTTTTACCTCTGTCTGTCAGTCCGTCCGTCCGTCAGCCCGTCCGTCAGTCCGTCCGTCCGTCAGTCAGTCCGTCCCACAAAACTTTCGTCACATTTTTCTCAGGAACTACACATCCACCCTTTCTGTAATTTGGTATCAACATTTATATATGTCAGCCATACCGTGTGATGCGTTTTCAGATTCATCACTTGACAACTTCCTGTTTACCGAACACTTGTATGATTTTACACATGATAGCCAAATTGAAAATGTTCTTCACATTTTTCTCAGGAACTACAATACAAGAATTTCTGAAATTTGGTTTCAGGATTTATATAAGTCAGCTTTACCGTGTGATGCGTTTTCAGATTCATCACTCGACAACTTCCTGTTTACCGAACACTTGTATGATTTTACACATGATAGCCAAGTTGAAAATTTTCGTCACATTTTTCTCAGGAACTACAATACAAGGATTTCTGAAATTTGGTTTCAGGATTTATATAAGTCAGCTTTACCGTGTGATGCGTTTTCAGATTCATCACTCGACAACTTCCTGTTTACCGAACACTTGCATATTTTTACACTATTAATATTATCCACTTGCGGCGGGGTTATCATCAGTGAGCAGTAGCTCGCAGTTTCACTTGTTCAATTTGTTTTGGAGTTCGGTATTCTTAATATATTGTTACGCCCCACCTACGATAGTAGAGAAACATTATGTTTTCTAGTCTGTACGTCCGTTTGTTCGTCCTTCTGTCCTGCTCTGTTTAAAGTTTTTTTTTATCAAGGTCGTTTGTGATGTTCAATCAACTTGAAACTTAGTACACATGTTTCCTTTGATATGATCTTTCTAATTTTAATGCCAAATTAAATTGTTTACCCCATTTTTTAACGATCAACTGAACATGGAAAAAGATATTGCGAGTTGGGCATACGTATATTTGGACACATTCTTGTTCCTAATACTCTTGAACCGCAAAGGGATAATCTTTAAAGTATATAAAACCTAATCATAACATCTTTAATGATTTTCTTTACCTTGAATATAATTGCATAAGACAACGCGCGACATATATGAACAGGCCTGACGGACAGATGGACATTTTTATTTAAGAAAAATAGATAAACAAATAATGATGTTACAAATTAAATAATATAACTTTCTTCAGTTTTGAAAATATAGATTCGCAAGCAATGGTCCTAAAAGTCTATTTCCATGTAGTGAGTTGTGCTCATTTCCTGAAATAAAGAAATAAAAGTCAATCGGATTAATCAGTACCGAATTGGATGCAAAATATCTGCATTTTGGCAATCATCAGTATTTAATGTGTCACATCAAAAGCACAAAATAATTCGACCCCAAACAAAAGCCAAACAGATGAAATCATTCTAAAAAAGCAAGATTATTTATTTGTGATATATATGTTGTGTACAAGATGTAAGTTTGTACAAACTATAATTTGTACAGTGTTTTTGTACAAGTTATAAATCATATCCATATTATTATTAAATAGTCTTTTTGTGTTCTAATAATTTATTTTGTATCAATGCTCAGTTTTAGACTGAATCATGTAGTTGTGGAAATATGACATAAATATGCGAAACAAAAGACTGCTTGCTTGCATCATTCATTTGTGTAAAGCGGTTCACAAAACTCTGATAACTTGTACAAAATTCAGTACAAATTATAATTTGTACAACATTACAACTTGTACACAACATATATAACATTACAAAACTCACTCTTAACGTTCTGTTGTGCTTAATTTTAAATTCCAACTGTTTATCTGTTTTGTCAAAATAAAGTCGCACGTTCATAAGACTAGAGGCTTTACAGATCCTGTGTCGCTCGCCTTATGTTCATATTAAACCAAGGACACAGATGGATTCATGACAAAATTGTGTTTTGGTGATGGTGATGTGTTTGTAGATCTTACTTTACTGAACATTCTTGATGTTTACAATTATCTCTATCTGTAGTGAACTTGGCCCAGTAATCATTAATCTGTAATCGTAGTTCTGCCAATCAATGCACACCTCCATTCACACAGAGGAAAATGTCAATACGCAATATAACACAATACAACGTTAGTGGAAAATATTTTGTAAAAATTTTCAAAATTTTCAATATTTATGAAAGTTGTTCAAAATTGACTATAAAGAGCAATAACTCATTAAAGGGGCACTAGCTACGAGATATATAAAAAATCTCAAGTATGATTTTACTTGTCCAATCATTAATGAAAGTGAAATAGTGAAATATTAATTTGCTTTTATCAGCTAAAATGGTTCAATTTTGTCAAATTTAGCTAATAAACATTGGTAATGACTTATTCACTAGCAAGTGAATAATTCGGCCTTATTAAATCTTTTTAAAAATTTAAAAAATTTACAATATTTATGAAAGTTGTTCAAAATTGACTATAAAGAGCAATAACTCATTAAAGGGGCACTAGCTACGAGATATATAAAAAATCTAAAGTATGATTTTTCTTGTCCAATCATTAATGAAAGTGAAATAGTGAAACATTAATTTGTTTTTATGAGCTAGAATGGTTCAGTTTTGTCAAATTAAGCTAATAAACATTGATAATGACTTATTCACTAGCAAGTGAATAATTCGACCTAATTAAATCCGTATTCATGTGAACTCCAATATAACGCCGTAGAAAGATATAGAATAACGCATGTATTGCCCGTATATGGTTATTTAAAGGAAAAGAATGTCAACACTGAAATAGAGACGAAGGTAAATAATTTGATTCACTAATTCAATCCACAAAAAAAAAAATTCGTATAAAGGTAAAAACGACAATAAACATAAATTTATAATTTATAAAACGAAATTTAATAGACCTATAAAACTCAAATTGCACGAGTTGCTTAATCTATATATCTCTCTGTTTATGTTTACATCGCTTATATGGTCATAGAAGGTCAACTCGATAGTTAATTAGATGGCGTCTTGGCTATATTCTTACGAAACGAAGCTACATCTTATTGAGACCATGTTCTGTAAGAGTTTATTTTATACTTTTGATAGTTTAGAAAAATGTTTTACATTAATATAAATAAAATATTTCAGTCAAATCGGTGAACATGAATTTGGCAGGTAGTGCCCCTTTAAGGGGTCAATTTGCCATTTTAATCAAGCTGACTTATTTGTAGGTCTTACTTTGCTGTACAATATTGATGCCTAAAAATTATCTCTATCTATAATAATATTCAAGATAATAACTAAAAGCTGCAAAGTTTTCTTAAAATAACAAGTTCAATGGGCAGTAACCCAACAACGAGATGCCTGATTAGTTTGAAAATTTTAAGGCAGATAGATCTTGATCCAATGAACAATTTTCTTCCCAACATATTTGTTCTAAATGCTTTGGTATCAGAGGCATGAGCCAAAAACTGCATTTTACCCTATATACTATTTTGAGCCATGTCGGCCATCTTGGTTCGCGAGAGGGGTCATCGGACACATTCTTTTAAACCAGATACCCTACTGATGGTTGTGGACAAGTTTGGTTAAATTTGTCAGAGTAGTTTCAGAGAAGCAGATTTTTGTATAAGATTACAAAATTCTACAAACAATTGTTAAAAATTGACTATAAAGGGCAATAACTCCTTAAGGGGTCAACTGACCAGTTTGGTCATGTCAACTTATTTATAGATCCTTCTTTGCTGAACATATTGCTGTATACAGTTTATCTCTATCTCTATCTATAAAAATATTCAAGATAATTACCAAAACGGCAAAATTTCCTTAAAATTACCAATTATGGGGCAGCAACCCAACAACGGGTTGTCCGATTCATCTGAAAATGTTAGGCGAGATAGATCTTGAAGTTGTGATATTGTAAACAATAGCCAAGATTGACAAAAACATAAATGGTCAACAATTAAGTTTGTCATAATTAATAGAAACATTCGTTATAAATCTTTTTTTAATGCTTATAAAAAGTAAAATCACAAAAATACTGAACTTAGAGAAAATCAATTTGGAAAGTCCATAATCACATGGCAAAATCAAATAACAAAACGCATCAGAAACGAATGGACGAGAACTGTCATATTCCTGACTTGGTACAGGCATTTTCAAATGTAGAAAATGGTGGATTAAACCTGGTTTTATAGCGCTAACCCTCTCACTTTGATGACAGTCTCATCAAATTCCGTTATATTTACATTGATGCGTTAACCAAACAGACACAATTAATAAAATAGTCAAAATATGGGTACATCAGTCATCATCGTATAACAATTTTAAAAGGAACAATTTAACAGAACACAAAAACATCTATCTACAAACAGATTCATTGATTTGTGTGTCTGACGTCACATAGATTTGTCGTTTAATAATTTACCTGATATAATATATACTAACTATAAATTTGGCCATCTCAATCAAAATATTTTTTTTTCTACAAATATCTTACCATTTCATTTTGAACTGTATTATCGATTTGTAATGGTACAGTTACTCCATTAATAGTTACTATTTCAAGCTTTCCCCTTTTACCAAGAAATGTTTTCAATTTACCTGATAAAATATAATAACAACGGTTAAAAGTGTATTACAGTCTTGTAATCAGTTCACCGTTTAAACAAGACATATAAAGAAATTGTATTTACAGAATTGTCATTTATTCACATTTTTTGTCGTGATAAGATAATAAGCTAAAAAATTAAAACATAAGAAATTAAGGTCACAAAGCTTTAACAAAAATACCGAAAAATTTCTAAAATGGAAAGTCCATAAAATATGACAAATTCAATCATTAGACTTTATCAACCATCGGAACGAATCGAAAACCGCTGTCATTTCATGACCTGTGACAGGCATTTTGCGAAGAAAATGGGGGCTAAATTTGGTAAAGACCATTAAACGAACGCAACGCACAGCGATGTATAATACAAAATATTATAGTATAAGATATGAATAAAAGTAAGAAATAGTAAACCAAAAAACAATACCCGTTGATTTGGTTGGCATATACTACAATAACTGAATTGATTCAGCTTTCAATAGAAGGCGGTAGGCGGCGATTTTCGTCGTCTACTTGAAGGAAATCCGCCGCCTACTTTGCTCAAAATTGTAAAATTAAAAAATCAATAAAAATGACTGAAGGGGAAATTTACGCTGTTGACACAACCGGGGGATTTCCGATAAAGTGTGGTTGATATTTATAACCTCTACGTGAAGTGACCCGAGTAGTCACGAACGCCTAGGCTGGGATCGCTATCAACAAGGAGAGTAAGGCAAAAACTACTGAAAGTAGAAACCAGCAGAAGGCACCCGAACACCGTCTGTAAACAGACTCCTGATTGGTCGATTTACAACCGGTTTTCTTAAACGACCTACGATTGGTGTAATTAATAGGCGTGTACGAAAATAAGTAAACGAAACCAAAGTGACATCAGTCAATGGATTAGAAAAATACAAAAACAAGGTGCTTTATAAATATTGAATGGAAATACAACTTATTCAAAGGAGAACACTATATATTTTCACAATGTTAAAATAAAATAAAAAACAAACAAACGCCAATATAAACAACGTACAGCCACTGACCCACGTGTTCGCAAGGACACCGATCCCACATTTGTTTTTAGATACAAATCCTATTACATAGAGTGAACTACATGAACATGTTCCTTTATAACTATGTTGGCTTTGTATTAAAAATTAAATAAATTGGCGTCGCAATCTTCTTTTCTTTGTATCTGTAAAGCATCACTGTCAAATTTGGGCCCACTTTAGGGTCTTCTGACTTCAATGCACAATGCAACGATGTACCCACACTCAATGCCCATGTCAAGGATCATATAATTTATTATCCTGTTAAGGATTTGTCTGCCTCTGTTGTATCTACTGAACTGAATGTTAATGTCCCATTCAATTTATATTCTATTTTCCCTGAACTCATAGAATTTTAATCTAATGACTATTTTTTCAATTATTATTCAAAGAGCACAATAATCACAAAATTATTAAGGCATGTTGTAAGGGGCAAATAATAATATTTTTTTTTTAAATAAAATTTTAAAATGTTTTTTTTTCAGAAAATCAATATTTTTAGAGGGGTGTGAATCATCAGACGGGTCAGTAAGCGAACAGCAAACACATGTATTTGTAATTTAGGCCAGCCTCCTGATAGTATTAATTCATAAAGCGCATTGAATAATTTCCTATATTATAAAAAGGGATTTTCATAGTGCTATAATTGTACCAAAATATAGTGGTCCCCTCTTCTATTTCAGAACTTCTTGAGTTTAAGTATAATAAAATTTTATTAATGAATAAATATGATTGGATGTGGATCTTTCCCTATATTATCACCATGTCATTGCTATTCTCAAACAACTTCAAATACAAGCTTTAAGTTGAAGTCTGGATCAAATGCAGATATAAATGTAGTCAATATTTACAGAAAATCCAACCATGCTACAAATTTTAATCAAACATTTACATTATCTTCATTAAAAAAATGATGTTTTGAGAGGACTGAAACAGGGTCCAGGAGACTCCCAGAATGCAGGATTTTGCACCATTTTACGACCCCAGGCCGTAGGTTCGACGAGCAAGCTCGTCGCCGCGGCCGGCTTCGCCGTCCGCATTGATGGGACTCCTATTTTTTGGTTTTATCCTTCTACTTCTAAACTTATTGAAAGCCCTGCAGATTGTAGAATATAGATATTAGAATTGTGTTATTGGTACCAATGAGACAATTCTCTCATCCAAGTCATGATTTGTAAAAGTAAAAGTAAAAAGTAAAATCACAAAAAAAACGGAACGCCGAAGAAAATTCAAAACGAAAAGTTCCTAACCCAATGACAAAATCAAACGATAAAACACATCACACGAATGGACACCAACTGTTATAATCCTAAACCATTATAGGTCAAAGTACGGTCTTCAATACGTAGCCTTGGGTCACATCGAAAAGCAAGCTATAAAGGGCCCCAAAAATTACATGTGTAAAACATACCATTTAAACAAGAAAACCAACGGTGTAATCTATATTAAAAAATGTATACATATATAAAAATATAAAAATATGAATAAGAAAATATTTTATGCGGCTCTGAGAAGCAAATAAAGTGTCAGGAGCAGAAATAAACATCTCGAAAAAAATATCGGAGACGGTATTTGGCAAATCGAAAAACAAATATAGAAGACTTGAGTAGTACCAAAAATATCGTTTTCTATATCATGTACTTACCACTATATAAAGGTTTTATTGTATTTTTGAAAAACATGAAACTATTATAATACTGGAAAAACATGAAACTATTATAATACTGGTGTTTCAACTCGAAATGTCAATGATAAACTCATAAAGTAAACTTCTTCCGGCTTTAACAAGTTTGCAAGTGCGTTTTAGGTTTTACATACCAATGGATATTCCGAAACAATCTTTCATACTAAAATGAACATGAAATAGATTGAACAAAAAAGCCACGAACTTTGAGTTAAACAGAAATTATATGGGATATTGTTTGATCAATACTTAATTGATCATGTGAATTTTAATGAGCGTATTGTTATGCGTTTATTGGTTAGAGGTATAGGGGGAGGGTTGAGATCTCACAAACATGTTTAACCCCGCCGCATTTTTGCGCCTGTCCCAAGTCAGGAGCCTCTGGCCTTTGTTAGTCTTGTATTATTTTAATTTTAGTTTCTTGTGTACTATTTGGAAATTAGTATGGCGTTCATTATCACTGGACTAGTATATATTTGTTTAGGGGCCAGCTGAAGGACGCCTTCGGGTGCGGGAATTTCTCGCTACATTGAAGACCTGTTGGTGACCCTCTACTGTTGTTTTTTATTTGGTCGGGTTGTTGTCTCTTTGACACATTCCCCATTTCCATTCTCAATTTTATTCATAAAAATTGAGTTCTGTCAAAGTTGAAGGAATACTGATTCTTCTGGGATCCTTATAATTGAAGGGGCATGCCAATCTTCTGAATAGCAAATATCGGACACACATAACAATTCCACCAAAATTTAATGAAGCCCGTGTAACAACGGACGGAAGAGTCTCACAATTCTTTCTTTATTAATTTAAGGTACAAACCCGATTTCAAACAAGAATGCATCTCAGCACTTGAGACAACTATGATCACTCCACAGCAGCATACTACTATATATATCAAAATCGCAGAAGGTTCGTCCGTTCTGTCTGTGGTTTTTCTTTTGATGTCAATATCTTTGAAAATTTTAAAGAATGGGGGTAACATTAGAATATCTTTGTCTTTTAATATAAAAACAAAAATTGATAGTTCTAAATGTAGTTGGAAAGCACAATCAGGATACATATTTATAACGTTCCTCAAATAAAAAAATCGCGATTTAATAAAATACACTTATGTGCAGCTTAAGTGACTTTTAGGTACATTGAAGTATGGTAACTTTTAATCGTCATTGTGTAATTCTTGTATGATAATTATCGTATCATTGTCTTTCATGTTTGCTAATGTGCTTTGTCTTCATGCCTTTTATTGTTTCTTATACATATATGACGTGACTCTGTACTTATGCATCCCGTCATTGTGTTTGGTCTATTTGCCATTTTATGCTTCTTTGTTACACATTTGTTTATTTTTATAGTGATTAAGACTATAACACAATGTTGACTGCTGTGTCCCTAGTTCTGTTTGAGAACACATCGTTGTCAATATAATGGAATTTGATACGACTGTCATACAAGTGAGAACTTAAGCTAGCTCTGAAACCAGGTTTAATCCACCATTTTCCAAGAAAATACCGGTACCAAGTCAGGCGGATAGCAGTTTTTATCCATTCGTTTGATGTGTTTGAGGTTTTGATTTTGCCATTTGATTAGGGTCTTTCATTTTGGAATTTTCTTTGGATTTCAGTATTCTTGTGATTTAACTTTTTAATATCCTCTTCGTAAATTAAAAAAAAAAAATGTAGAGAAAAGTTTTGTACAGTACATAGGTGTACCGTATATCTGGCATGAAACTTTTAAGATTTTGTAATTGACATGGGGTGCTACTCAAAGTACATGGTTCAATATGCAGCCTCTTTTTCAAATAGCTGCTGAAGCAATAACGTACAGAAATTTGGTGACACTCAATATCCTGTACCAAGTCAGGAATATGGCCATTGTTATATTATTGTTCGTTTCTGTGTGTGTTACATTTTAACGTTGCGTCGTTTGTTTTCTCTTATTTTTGAGTGTTATTTCACATGGCGATAAGACGTGTCACTGTACTTGTCTATCCCAAATTCATGTATTTGGTTTTGATGTTATATTTGTTATTCTCGTGGGATTTTGTCTGATGCTTGGTCCGTTCCTGTGTGTGTTACATTTTAGTGTTGTGTCGTTGTTCTCCTCTTATGTTTAATGCGTTTCCCTCGGTTTTAGTTTGTTACCCCGATTTTGTTTTTTGTCCATGGACTTATGAGTTTTGAACAGCGATATACTACTGTTGCCTTTATTTATTCATAAAATATTTTAATCCTCTCCTCCTTTTTCTTCTTCCACCTTGAAAAGATTGTCTTTCCTTTTTCGATTTAAAGGGGATGAAAATGCTCCCAAAATTTGAGATGTTA
Source organism: Mytilus galloprovincialis (assembly GCA_037788925.1). Lineage (NCBI taxonomy): Eukaryota > Metazoa > Mollusca > Bivalvia > Mytilida > Mytilidae > Mytilus > Mytilus galloprovincialis. The sequence goes on from CM075341.1 coordinate 23,715,077, forward strand.
CACTATTATTTACAAAATTATAGGCCAGAGGAGATAACTCGAAATTAATTGACTTTTCAAAAATTTCATTTTTAATAATTGTCTTTTCAGATGGGTTCTAATTGTATTGAAAGTATTGTTCATCTAAATAGACAATTGATTCTTATAATTGTAGTGTTTGCAAATTTTATACGTGTATGATTGGTTTTGAAACATAAACTGTCTCATTTGTGGCCTGCATCATCATGTCATGTATTGGGTTTTATATGAAGTTAGTGGACCATAATTACAACTAAAAGTAAAAAGATACCACAAATCAGTGGTGGTCATTAATTGCTTTTTATCATAATTGTTTTTGTTTATTGCGATGTTCATACACAAAGCAGTAAGTTAACTCTTTGAATATTTTAAAACATTTTCTATTTCGAACTTTTTGTAGCTTAATTTGCGTTTTTTTTTTGCATACTTTTGAAGGTCGTATGGTGAACTAGAATTGTTAACTTCTACATTAATTAGTCAGTGGTAGATAGTTTTCTCATGGCAAGTACAGTACGATACGCACGATAGGTACATATGTATGGTTTGGTAAATATATAGTATTATATAGCATTATTTTAGCGCTATATATACCCATTCTGTTCCGTTAATGAAATACCTTCTGAATTTTAAGTTCATTAACCTCAATTGATTTTACATCTTTGTTTAATTTTAAAAACTGGCATTGTCATATAAACGTTGATATCACTTGAAGGGTAAACACATGCCATGCCAAAATAACGTATGCCGGTTAAACGTAAATAAATTATAGATATAAAAATGCTTTCAAAAATTTGTAAACCCCATTTTTTGTAGATAAATACGCACTGTAACAATAGCAAAACAGATCAAACAAATTGGTAATAAGTTTTCATCAAGAATCTTACTTTTATTAATACCTTGCACAACTAAGACCACGGTATCGTTTGCCGATCCGACAGTATTAGTCACATTGCACGTGTATTCTCCTGAATCTGATCTTGACACATTTGCAAGCATTAGAGTATTCTTGTTATAAAATCCTTGGAAATCATCTATTGTCATTACTTCCAATTCAGTCAAATTTGTTTCACTTTTCCTCGCTTTTGTGGTCGAAATATGATTGCCAGAACTCATTCTTTTATCACTTGTCATCCATAAAATGTCAGCATCTAACGGATTGCTATCATATGAACAGGACAGATTTACGCTATGTCCTACTAAAATGGGTCGCTTTGGCCATATAATTTGAACACGGGGATGATCTAGAAAAAAAGAAAATTCATTCAGTATAAATTCAATTCGTTCATGCATACTGTATAAATTAGTTTATAACGATTTGATTACAAACCAATTTTGATTTTTCGACAAGCTTTATTTTTATATCTGACGAACACAATGATTTTATTTTAAGGCATGCCTCCTCCAAAGACCAATATGGGTAGATGAATTACAGTATTTATTATCATAATGATGATACTTTCAGAATTATTAACCGTTGCTTTCACAGTCTTTCATCTCATTTTATATATTTTTTTCTTTTGTTGTGGTGTGCCACCACTATCCAAAATTAGGGTAGTGTCGAGTACTCGCAGAGATTTTAAATCAACATTATGTCGTATCTGCCTGTTTCTAAAATATAATCACCTATTGGGTGTCATTGGTCGCTGTCAATAGTCTGTTTGTTGATACCTGCATTTTATCATGTTATTGTATATCTATTTTTTGAATGTCTCCCTGATGAGTGTTTTTTATTTCTATTCACAATGGAGAACTGGCGGAAAGAGCAACTGTATTTGTGGGTAATTTATGTAACCTTTATTTTTCCAAATCATTTAATAACATTTAATTTTTTGCTAAACTAAAAATACTTTTAAAGCCAGAAGTTACTTTCAATAAAAATTTGTTATTACTTTCAATTTATCATGCTTTTGAGTGGACATAGGCAATTTTGTCCGGCATAGAATTGATCTACGATTAACAAAGAGAAGTAATTTGTTTAAAAAGTATTTAACAACAGAATTAAATCGGTAATTGGCAATTGGTTTATTTTACTTATGTTTGATTCTTGTTTTGCGAATAAATTCGGATGTAGGCTTTTCTCGTTAGAATTGTTTTCTATTTGATAATTGTTGAAGGTGGTACGAAACGATGACATATAGCTGCTTACCTCTATGTCATTTAGTCTTTGGAGGTTAGTTGTCTCTTTGGTAATTTTTCCACATTAATTTTGATAATATAAAAAACAAGAATGTGTCCAAAGTGCACGGATGCCCCACTCGCACTATCCTTTCCATGTTCCATGGACCGTGAAATTGGGTAATAATCTAATTTGGCATTAGAATTAGAAAGATTATACTATAGGGAACATATGTACTAAGTTTCGAGTTGATTGGACTTCAATTTCATCAAAAACTACCTTGACCAAAAACTTTAACCTGAAACTCCCACTTTCATTTTCAGTGGACCTTGAAATTTGGGTCAAAAGTCTAATTTTGGCTTTAAAAGTAGAAAGATCATATCATAAGCAACAAGTGTACTAAGTTTCAAGTTGATTGGACTTCAGCTTCATCAAAAACTACCTTGACCAAAAACTTTAACCTGAACCGACGAACAGACGCACAGACGAACGAACGAACGAACGGAGCCACAGACCAGAAAACATAATGCCCCTCTACTGTCGTAGGTGGGGCATAAAAACCAATAATAATAATGATACTACTACTACTACTACTACTACTACTACTACTACTACTACTACTAATAATAATAATATAGATAACAATAATAAAATCTTATTCCGGCCCTATACAGAAAGAAGCTTCAAAGTTCAGACTGTAGTTAAAAATTTGTCAATAGTTCGGATAGCTTCAGCTGATCCCTGAACAAAAACAAAATGTACAGGTTCAGCAAACATGGACGCCAACCTGTCCTCCGAAACATATACATGAATCAACATTAAAAACCTACAATATTAAGAAAGACATGACAGTTCTAACTTGGGACAGACATTAATAACATTAACGGTACCAATTTTCCTGCACCAGATGCGCATTTCGACAATACATGTCTCTTCAGTGATGCTCGTGGCCTAAATATTTGAAAAACCAAAGCTTATATAAAAGATGAAGAGCTATAATCCAAAAGGTCCAAAAAGTGTAGCCAAATCCGTGAAAGGAATCAGAGCTTTGCATGAGGGAGATACATTCCTTAATTTATAATAATTTCTAACATTTTGTAACAGTAAATTTTAATAACACAAAAAATCCGTATTTTCATGCCAGTACCGAAGTACTGGCTACTGGGCTGGAGATACCCTCGTGGACTAACAGTCCACCAGCAGAGGCATCGACCCAATGGTATTAATAACATTAACGGTACCAATTTTCCTGCACCAGATGCGCATTTCGACAATACATGTCTCTTCAGTGATGCTCGTGGCCTAAATATTTGAAAAACCAAAGCTTATATAAAAGATGAAGAGCTATAATCCAAAAGGTCCAAAAAGTGTAGCCAAATCCGTGAAAGGAATCAGAGCTTTGCATGAGGGAGATACATTCCTTAATTTATAATAATTTCTAACATTTTGTAACAGTAAATTTTAATAACACAAAAATCCGTATTTTCATGCCAGTACCGAAGTAATGGCTACTGGGCTGGAGATACCCTCGGAGACTAACAGTCCACCAGCAGAGGCATCGACCCAGTGGTATTAATAACATTAACGGTACCAATTTTCCTGCACCAGATGCGCATTTCGACAAAATATTTCTCTTCAGTGATGCTCGTGGCCTAAATATTTGAAAAACCAAAGCTTATATAAAAGATGAAGAGCTATAATCCAAAAGGTCCATAAAGTGTAGCCAAATCCGTGAAAGGAATCAGAGCTTTGCATGAGGGAGATACATTCCTTAATTTATAATAATTTCTAACATTTTGTAACAGTAAATTTTAATAACACAAAAAAATCCGTATTTTCATGCCAGTACCGAAGTACTGGCTACTGGGCTGGAGATACCCTCGGGGACTAACAGTCCACCAGCAGAGGCATCGACCCAGTGGTAATTATAACATTAACGGTACCAATTTTCCTGCACCAGATGCGCATTTCGACAATACATGTCTCTTCAGTGATGCTCGTGGCCTAAATATTTGAAAAACCAAAGCTCATATAAACATACGGCGGGGTTAAACATGATCAAGTTTTACTTATTTGACTTTGCAAAAAGGATTGATTTACTTGTTTGGTGTACATTGTTAACAATAATTTTTTTTTAACAGTTATGTTTCAACAGTTATGTTTCAACAGTTGATATTTAATATTTCGCTAACTTAAAATAATTCATTATATTCCCCCTGTTTCGAAAGGAGTTTATGTTGTTCTTATATCTATAGCAAGTGTTATGTGTGTCGATTGTTTTCTATTTTTTTTACCATATCTGTCTCGTACATTTACGTCTGAATTTGTATTTTCGTCAATTTGTTTGGGAATTTGTAAATGATTTATATCAAAATTTGTTTGTACAAGCGGTTTGATCCTTGCATTTATCTAAATTTCATCACTATGTTCTCTTATTTAATTGTCGAATGGAGTCTTTTAAAAATCTTCTATTGCTTATTTTACAGATACTTCCCTTTATCACTTCTATTATTTTAATTGTTTATTTTACCAGATATTTACAGGTAATTTTCCCCCTTTCAATACTAACATCATAGTATGTCACTTACACATAATATTCAGTTTTATAGTTTGGTTTATTGGAGTTTCTAACACGTCGTGCTCTGCAATGCAGGTATATTTTTGTCCATTGTGATTTTTGTCTAGTATTAACGAATAATTTGTCCATTCACTGTTACCATTATTCATCGCTACTTTCTTCATTCTATGATTATCATACCAAATTGTTTTACCGCGTGGAATGCCTCCTAAGGTATAACATGCTAATGTAAGATTTTCGTTTTCCTTTCCAATTATTGTATTTTCTTCGGAAATATTTATCACTATAACTTCCGACGGGGGTACTGAAACGATAATTGTTTAATTCAATTATAGATAAGTAGGTCTTTGAAATAAAAAATGAGACCACAAGGATAATCTTTATAACACAAATATGCTCTAAATAAAATTCGAAGCAGTAAAATAATCAGGAGAAATTATACAAAAGATAAGAAAGCACGAAAAAAAATAATGGCCGAGTAATGAGTTCAGTAAAGTCATTCTATAGCTACGTTTCATAATATGTTTAACCGCTTAAGGGAAATTTTGATAATTCATATGGGCCAGAGTAATGCATCCGACGGTTATTAACCTTTACAAATAGCTGCAAAAACAAAACATAAAATCCTTACCTGAGAAAACTTAATGGTATCATATATATCTGGAAACTTTTAAAGAAATAATAATAACAAACAGTTTATATAAAGAAAAGAATATAATAAAGTCAGACCAAATAGTGACAGGCGACTTTTATATACTTAGATTGAGACATTTATTTTGTGCAATTTTACTTTTTGAATGCATTCATATAAATTGTAGAGTACGAAGTCAGTAAAGTTCAGTACATCAGAAAGAAGAAAGTCGAAATAAATTGTTTATGTTGTTTTACGTGACATTATTTCGAGAAATTGTTTTATGCAAGTATATTTTTCATTGATTTTAATGAAAGTTTTTTTTCAGCATTGTTTAGTATTTATAAAGCCATAACTAAGCAAGGGCGGATCCAGCCATTTGCAAAATGGGATTTTCCTCAACGATAAAAGGGAAGAAAACTATATGTCTCCTTTCAAAAGCATAGATTGTTTAAAAAGGAGTTCTAACCCCCGAAGCCCAACCCCCCATGAATCCACAACTTACTTAGACATGAAGGTATAAGAAACACTAGTTTATTGATTTATACATTTTATTAAATATTAACGCTTATTGTTTAAATTCGAAAATGTCTAAAGCAAAGCCGTTGATCTGTATTAACTCAAATTAGTTTTAACCAATTTCTTTGAATGAAATAGTTGAGAACGTTCCTTTCACATATATTGCATAGTTAGCTGTGAAATGAAAAAAACCCTTAATTACATTTTGTGTGTTCATAGCGTTTTTTTTTATGTTCTTTTCTGATGTCTCTCATCATAAGTAGTTCGTCGTTTGTTTTGAAATTCTATTGTAACCAGTGATTATTGTCATGCTACAGTTATCATTCATTTATTTTCCAAAATAAGGCCGTTAGTTTTCTCGTTTGAATTGTTTTACATTGTCATATCGGGGCCTTTTATAGCTGACTAAGCGGTATGGGCTTTGCTCATTGTTGAAGGCCGTAGGGTGACCTATAGTTGTTAATGTCTGTGTCATTTTGGTCTCTTGTGGACAGTTGTCTCATACCACATCTTCTTTTTTATATATAGTTGGCGTAAGCCAGATTTTCACACTTTTTCAATTTCCAATGGATTTCAAGTTTGTAATCAATTTGACAATCTCACTGTTTAAGTTAATAAAAATGCGTATTGTATAAACGAAACGGGCAGACGTGTACTGAGTGAAAGTCTGATGAGTTGCTACACATGCAAGCTTACATTTACCCATTGAAATGGAAGTATCTGTTGAGAAATAGAACAATGAGTAATTTATAAAGTAAATAAAAGGCACGAAAAAAGAAAAACCAAATTAACACTAGTGATATGATGGTTCATTTATAAAAATATATTTAATTAAAATAAGTAATTGTATATATTAATACAAATGTAAATCCTTGTGCAAATTATTGTCATTGTTTTAATAATTTATTTTAGTGGTGTCTAAACAAAAAAAAAATTAAGAAAAAAAAATAACCTTACAGTCATAGTTTACTATTTACAACGAATATACTTTCATTTCCTGCTATAAGTTCAAATAGTTTCATTTTACTTTTTTTTTAACTTTGCAAGATTAAGACATTATGTTTTCCAAATTCATTTATGTATTCTCATTGTGAACTATAGAAAAGACAAAACTATCTTTCAACAGTGATAAACCATTGAAATTATACTTTCCTGCAATCGTACATATCTTATTTCTAGCTGTTTATTTCAATTAATAAAGTAACATGGCATTAATTTTCAATTCAACATCGGTTAATGTACAAAGGGAGGCAATTTTAGTTGTTCTTCATAGAGGCAAAATTATCAGGTCAATGGTGCAAAATCATTGAGTGGTCTATTTATCTAATCTTCAGTTTCCTTTACATCGGTCATCCTTTATTCTTTATAATCATTCTCGCAAGGATTGACCAGAATTCAATGTCATGAATGTGTTAAATTAGTATATTCACTTCTTTAGTACTCGAACATTTAATTAAACAATCAAAAAGTTGAAGCATGTCTTCAAAGTATCCAAATTAGTAGTGCTACAAACTGCGGTCTCATGCACCGTTTACTTAATGTGAAGCGTTATTACAAGGCAATCAGGTATTTCACATCCAAAATTTTATGGAAATATTCTTTATAAAGCACAAAAATGTCAGTATTCTCCTCAGAAACTAACAAAACCTTTAAATAGACTTATTAAAAGGGGATATAGTTACGATACTGTTGTCAGGTCATTAAAGATTGCATATTTTGGCTTTAACATTGATTCACTGATAGGGTCTTTGCATCGGAACTAAACACATTTACTTCTAAAAAAACAGTTGTTGGCATGACACGGGTTATGTTCTTCTCATATATTTTATGATAGTATGATACTAAACCCCTAACGGGAGGGATTGTACCTGATATTCATATGATGAATACATAATCTTTCAATCAGTTTAATTGAGGTCTGGAGCTGGCATGTCAGTTAACTGCTAGTAGTCTGTTGTTATTTATGTATTATTGTCATTTTATTTATTTTCTTTTGTTACATCTTTTGACATCAGACTCGGACTTCTCTTGAACTGAATTTTAATGTGCGTATTGTTATTCTTTTACTTTTCTACATTGGCTAGAGGTATAGGGGGAGGGTTGAGATCTCATAAACATGTTTAACCCCGCCGCAATTTTGCGCCTGTCCCAAGTCAGGAGCCTCTGGCCTTTGTTAGTCTTGTATGATTTTAAATTTTAGTTTCTTGTGTATAATTCGGAGTTTAGTATGACGTCCATTATCACTGTACTATTATGCATATTTTAGGGGCCAGCTGAAGGACACCTACGGGTGCGGGAATTCTCGCTACATTGAAGACCCATTGGTTGCCTTCGGCTGTTATTTGCTCTATGGTCGGGTGGTTGTCGCTTTGACATATTCACCATTTCCTTTCTCAATTTTAATCATTTAAACACGCTACTATGAAAACTGTTAGATATTAAGATGAAGATGTTTGAACTGATAAAAGAATGGATTGAGTATCAAAAGGGACATTAAAATCTCACAGGTCGATAAAAAAGCTGACAACCCCATTTCATAGAAAATAACCGAACACGATGAAAAGAAAAATTACTGCACTGACGAATAAACTGCTGTCAATCCTACTTACCAAAGCAATTACTGCTAAAAACGATGGGAATTCGTTAGGATTTTTGGTTGGAAATATATGAAACATATACACATAACGACACAAGATAAAATGTCTCATATCATATCATATACTGTAGGTACACCAAGACCGAGAACAATAATTCAACAAAGACTTTTGTATAAACAAGAAAGTTTAACTGTGACGAAGTCGATATAAATGCTATAATACAATCTAATACCGTCCTCAAACTATTTACGTCTGCTTATCCATACTAAAACGAGGGAAAAGAAAGAATGACTTCACAGTAATCAATGTTGGAATAATCGATATCAGATATAATACTGTTTGTAAAACTTTTGATTTTTTAAAATACTAAGGCTTTTCTACCTCAGGAATAAATGACCTTAGCTGTATTTGGCAAAACTTTTAGAAATGTTGGTCCTCAATGCTCTTCAACTTCGTACTTTATTTGGCCTTTTTAATTTTTTGGATTCGAGCTTCACTGATGAGTCTTTTGTAGACGAAACGCCTGCTGGCGTGAATATAAGATTTAATCCTGGTATCTATGATGAGTTTATTTACTTTTATTTCAACGAAGGCATTTGCAAAAGCGGGATTACTCCCGAAAATAAGCACATTTTCCTTCGATAACAGAATAATAATTCATAGGAATAAATCTCATTAATTTCTTGAGTACCATTGACATTAGTTCGAGAGGGGCGCTTATAATTATCACAAATTTTATTAAAAGTTTCAAAGCCTGAAGAGCAGAAAAGGTAAAAAAAATTCATTTAGCAAGACTTTAAGATAGTAGATCTGAAGGGAAATCAGAACAGTTTTGAATGATGGACATTATGACAGACAATCAGGAAAGTCTGTATTTTTAAGACTTTCACAGGTAGCAAAACAAAAAATAACCAAGTCTTTTCTCCTGTCGATTGATATAATAAACATTCGGAGAAAACAAGAAGGAGAAAGAAACAACACAACAAAGTAAATCTGGAAAATTTATAAAATATTTTATGATTTTCGAACAGCGGTATACTACTGTTGCCTTTATTTACCGTGTTTACTGTTGCCTTTGACTGAGCATATAAACAGTGTTGTGAAAATCATAGTTTTTACGTGTATTGTGTAAAGGGGAGACTTAGATAAAATATGATTTTTTTAACCAATATATATTTCAGTTTTCTTAATTAAGAATTAGAGAGATGGTAATTTCATTTATTTTAAAAAAAGCTTCATGATTGATTGTGATTACAATATATATTTAAAGAAAAATACAAATACTCATCAATACTTTTTGGAGAGTGAGTTCGATTTCGTTGTTGAGATATAAAACCTTTTAAACGAAGCTGAAAATACTGAATACTTTCATTGTCTGTAGCGTTTGTTGTAAAACACCAATATCGACCCTCATTCAAATGTGTTGCATTTATTATTTGCAAATTGTATGTTTCATCACCGATTATTGCATAATGAGCAGAAAATTGATCTTTTATCAATTTGTTATCCGATATTGTTACATCCGATTCGTTTGAATCTTTTTTTTTAAAACAACCACTGTACTTTCTCTTCGAAGGAACAACTGAGGATAATATTTTCTCCAGTTGCTATATATACAGGAGTCCCATGGGTGTCTACACCTGCAAATTAATAATGAACTATGAATATACTTGAACACTTTTATAGTGAAGGATGCATATATGTCTGCTCAATAATATATATAAATTTTCCATTTTGCACATTTACAAAGAATTCTTATTACTTTTAATAATCAATATCTGGTAAAACGCTAAATGTTACACAGATCATACAAACGACAACTGGTATTTAACACAATGAAACGTAACGAACAAAATATGTAAAACATAAGGTATTCTGAAAAAAATATAGACAATCACTTATATATTTAATTAATGAAATTTATCACCCTTTTATATTTGATTACTGCGTACTCCTGCCCATGCAATTTATCACTTCATACTGAAAATATTTAAATCGTTTGAAAATAATTTCCATTGAATTGCGTGCAAATAAAGTTTTTTTTTAGGACAATGTGTATCCCATTGATCTAAATTGTCTTTAAAAATTATTTGTCCATTAAATGTCAAGTATATTTTTCATAATTTAATAATGATGCATAAGTTTCATTCAGTATGTCAAGTAAATGACAAAAAAAAATAGAAAAAAAACCACTCGAGTAATTTCGTGCGTCCGGAGGGCTTTATTGGAATGACATTCACCAGGAATTCACAAACCCAAACATATGAAAACAACACTTAAAGAGCTATATGACCAAAAGGGACAAACAAATAGCAAAATTATTAGAAAAACTTTGACTACGAAAGTTGAAGCTTTAGTTTATCAATATAGTGTGCGTTGTATACATTAATTTATACAACTTTAATGATTAGTAAAAATAAATTAACTGAATTGAATATGTTACCAGAAAGACATATATGACGATTGCAATTAGATTTCTATTTATAAAACCACCAACGCTCAACATGAGAATAGAAATATGGTCATCTGGCATTAAAATCAAAGCTGAAGAAAGTTGTTCATTTTGTCAAATTACATAGCCACGTCTTGTCAAAGTTTAAATCTTATTAATTGTGCGGAGAGAGTGAGTGACACTCTACCTGAACGTTGAATAGCCTTCATTAACATCAGCTATTTGATGAGATCCTTTTGTTGCTTGTTGCAAGGCCAGTGACATATATACCAAATATTAATCACGTTATGATTGTCATCATCCAAAAGTGATTAGGGCAACCAAAATGATCATTCCTATATACCTCCCATTGAGCATTAAAACCAAAATTTGTGAAGACTAGACCGTTAACATATGAATGCATAACACGCCAACCAAATTGAACAATTCCGCGAGTAAGGAACGAGTCAAATCTCTTGCAAGTAGGGGATAAGAAGACATAATTTCTGCCCTTATCCAAAATATCTTTTCTGAAAGAAGTCTAAATTTCTCGTCTCCCGTTCCAATCGGTCCAATCGATCAACTTTGCTTATCCTCCTTTGTGAATTCATTGTTCACTTGTACCTGAATATGCATAATATATTTTGAACTGAAGTTTCAGAAAACAACAATCATTCAACCAATCTCTTTTTTTTCAATCGGAATACAGATTTTATCATATAATATTGCTCTTGAAATACGTTTAAGGTTATATTGTCTCACATAATGGAAACTGCAGAGCTGCAGTTATGGAAAATAGTAATTGTGTTTTAACATAAATATTTTAAAACCAAATTTCCAGAACAAAAAATCAGGATACTAAATTTTACTCACGTTATTACGACTGATGAGTGCCAGTGTTCACGTATTGAAATTAATCAACAATTCCACACATAGCTCATCATAGAATTGCTACCTTTGAATATCAACCATTGTATCTTGAATGAAAAAATAGAACTACAAAGATGGATTGGAAAAGGATGTAAGTGGACTAACAAATAATCAACCATTCATATTTCATAATTTCTACAGGTAAAACAATTTGATACATAAAAAAGGGTTATAGTTTTTCGTCACTATTTCGATACTTACTCTTCAATTTTCATGCAAAAAAAATTAATATGAATATGTTTACCTGTCCGAAGTACATGTATGACATACAACAAGTGAAGAAGCATCATCACCATAGCCAAGAAGCTTCATCTGGCACTGAAAATACTAAAGAATTACAAACAGTTAAAAATTAGAACACAAACATTTTTGCTTTGCGTCACGCGGTGCAAAGCTTTTACTTTCAGACGAAATTCATGCAATCTTGAAAATACTACTTAACAAATGAAACTGATTTGTTGCCATATACAGGATTTAGCTAAGACTCTATCTATTTGAATGATTTACACATATTGGTAACGCGCGACGTAGAGAACAATAAGTTGAAACGAAAGTTCAGAATGGAAATCATTATTGGAATTTCAGACCCTATCGATGAATGTATTGTATAAGGATCATGTCTGATATTTTTGTTGGATAATAAGGGCTTATAAAATACGATATCACTCATTGTTCCCGTCTGTTTAATCTTTACACGATACGTTTTTCAAGTGATTTCCTATGAATGATAACGTTGACAAAATATATTTTGTATGTGGAAGCAGTGGAGTAGTTGACGGACTGTGCAGCCCTCCATGTCGACCACTTCTTTTTGACAAATGGTCGAATTCTCTTCAGACACTAACAAAAACAAGAAGACCAAAGACGCCAGATCAATTAATTTCACATTCTATAATATTGATAACGGTCTTTCCATTAACAATCCATACTTTTCTGATTGGGCTCAAATAATATATCGTCCAGAAGAAGACATTACAGAAACAACAACCACGGCTTTCTCTTCCTTTTCCAATACTTATATCACGGTGGGTATGGTTGTCCTGCGAGAGAACGTTCTGTGCTGGTGATTCGGTCCTGACGGGTGCTGGTGATCAATGAAAAAATGTAAACAAAGACGAAAATGATGATTTTTGACGTTTTCACTCATAAAAAATGGAAGAAAACAGTTGAGATTTTTCAATTTTGTTTCTTATGGGTTAATATGTAAACCATTAAAAACTTGACCCTCTAAACTGTTTCAGTAAGCGTAACACAAAAATGCTCATTGTTAGAAAATCTAAAACTGAAAAAATAAAACAAAAATGCTCATAGAGTCCGCTTTCTATACCGCAATCCACACAACAAAACTATTTTGTAAAAAAACATGGCAATTTATTAAAATTTAGCATTTTCTCAATTTAGTCATGTCCTGATACTGTGCTGGTGGGTCCTGTCATTGTGCTGGTGGGTCCTGATACGGTGCTGGTGATTTTGGATAAGAAGTTGTCATATTTGAAACAAATGTTACAAAATCAATAAAATTGGGCAGATACTTGTTGTCAATAGGATCTATGACTCCTATTTTAGCTCTTGTGCATCCATTTGGCTGTTTAATATGTGTTTTCAAATGATCGTAACTTGTATTACATAATTACATAAAAGGGCAACATCTTTCGTCCAATATCAGATAACAATATATAGTATCTAGAATAAGAATAGTTTTATTAAGATATTAAATGCCCCTTACATTGATGCTTCAACAATGATCAAAGCCCATGCCGCATAGACATGTTTGTTAGCGCTCCGCATACCCCTTCCCACTTCCACCCAACCAACCCTCCTCATTTCGTCCTTCACTGTTACAGTGGTGTACCAGCACATACAATAATAACACAAAGACACTCATTATTGAACAACGAATGCTCGCAGGTACTGAAAGCTAGTTCAAAGCCGCATTTTCAACAAATAGATAAACCATGTTCTCATATACAAAAATTCCAATCGTGTCGATTAAAAAAGTCTCAAAACTTAACATTTTAATGTTTGATGAAGCAGAACTTTAAAAGTGTGCAGTAAATCTTGTGCTCACAACAGTTATTGTCATAATTATGTTTACATAAGCCTCATAAAGGAATTAAGTAGGTACCAAGAAATATTTTACAGTTCAATTTAATGATCATGAATGGAAGGAAATGGTACGGAAGTTTACATAGGACAAAAAGAAATTGATAGTATTTTTTGGCGAAAGACTTAAACGCTTCTTTGCATTATATAGTACAGCTCTTCTATAAAAGCATGCAAAAAAAAACTTTGATTGACGTTCTTGCTATGTTTGCTTGGATGTTTTCAAACAATAGGTAGGCGGAGTTTCAATACATACTGGAATTTGATTGGACAAATACAAACTGACAGGAATTGAAGTTAATGTTATTGTCCAAACACATTCTAGTATATAGTAAACAGACTACTTACCTGTCGTTTACAAACATCCAAACAATCATAGCAAGCAATTTGATCAATGGTTTGCTTTGCATATATTTATAGAAGAGCCGTAAAATCTTAAAAAAAAATTCTTGTTGTCCTAGATGGTTAAATTCTCAACAAAATCTCAATAACTTTGTTGGAACGAATAAAGGTTTTAAATTAAATTTTCGTGGACTTTTAAGCTTCCACCCTGACGAGACATGTTAGCTGTTCGTATGCTGTTGCACCTGACGCACGGAAACTTTCACATTTCCATCTTCTTTTCTGAAATATTTTTCCCAGCTCATACTTGACAGGATTGTTATCCTATTAAAAGGTGTAACCAATGAATTGAACACAAGTTAAAAATTCCACAATACTATATAATTCATTTTATGTGTCAATTTGTTCGAAAAAAGTCGAAAAGAAGAGAGTTTTTTTTAATGTCATGATTATCTGTCGCTTTCTAGATCTATGCTTAGCATTTATTTCAGATGACATGGACTCCTCACCCTGGTGAACCTGCTGCCTTTCATAACTTTATCCGTATACATATATTAATAGATAAACAAAAGGCTGCAACTGGTATTTTTGTATTTAAAATGATTCGTTGTAACGAGAATATTTGTGGTGAATGGAAACTGTGAGGGTCAAAATCTTAAATTGCTTATAAATGTTGCTGGACCCAGTTTCGTTATCTGATCTGAATTTTCTGAAATGTGCAAGGTAGATAGACATTGGCCTTTTGATTTTTCTTACTCGGTAAGTTTTGCCCTAATTGCTTGAACTTTTGCAATATTAAAGCCGATTTCAATGAGTGTGTAGACAAAGGGAATATCTTTGGTTATCTTGCTTGCTGAACAGAAAAGTCATTGTTAGGTTATGTAAACTACCCTACTTTAAGAGTAGACTAGTCCGACAAATGACACATCTTTCTGTCTGTAGGACCAGGCTACTTCGAAAGGAGGGTAGTATACCTTACCTAACAATGACTTCACGGTTTAACTAACAAGCAAGCTAACCAAAGATATTACCTTTGTCTACATACTCAATGAAATCGGCTGTAACTAAAAACTCGAATACATTTTAACAGACAGTGGTCATGTTTGTTGATGAATATTGTTTTTCCTAGATTCACTCTTGAAAAATCATTTGGTAACATTTGGTCAAGTAATTTCAGAAAAGATCTTTTTGTAATTGCGGACGCCAAGACAATACACGAACCTCGCATGACCCCTCGACACAGGGGAGCTTATATATGATCTTATAGCGATTCGGGTTGATAACCAGTTGAAATTAAGCCAGTTTTTTGGGTGTGTAGATTTGTATTGTTTTAAACTGTTATGACCTTTTAAAGTTAAATGTAGGTGTTTAATCTAAGAATTTCTTTTTTAAACTTATATACTTGTTTTATACTCAATTGGTAGTATGAAGCTACGAGATATTTTAATTTTTGAAATTGAAGGCACAATTAACAAAGCAAACGGTAGTTTCAAATACTTTTAAATAGATCTTTAAGGATAATTTACCCTTGTGTTGATCCCATGCTAAACATAACAAAAATCTCTGTACACAGGTTATCTCGTCTTCATTCTCTGACATATTCTAGTCTGCCCTTTCATAAAATAGTGATTTTTTTAGTGGCCTATCGAACTTTCGAAAAGAAAAAAAATACCTGATAAAAGAGGGACGAAAGATCCCAAAGGGACAGTCAAACTCATAAATCTAAAACAAACTGACAACGCCATGGCTAAAAATGAAAAAGACAAACAAACAACAGCACACACGACACAACATAGAAAACTAAAGAATAAACAACACGAACCCCACCAAAAAACTAGGGGTGATCTCAGGTACTCCGGAAGGGTAAGCAGATCCTGCTCCACATGCGGCACCCGTCGTGTTGCTTGTGTGATAACAAATCCGGTAAATGGTCTAATTCGGTAGGTCACATTCATGAAAGAGAAGGGGATTGTAGTTACGATGTACGGAACATATCCGATATCATTTGTGAAACGGTTATTCCATAACGGTCAACCAACTCGTGATGGCGTCCGTAAAATTTACGAAGGGATGATTTGATAACCGTTCAGACAAAAAAAAAATATGTTGAAAAAATCTTACAGATACAGCAAGTAATTTTTAATAGCTATAAGATACATTTTTCTTTTAAAATACAACTTTTAAATCTTACGAGAAACTATTCCAAGCTTAAAACTTTCACTGTAATCTCGCTCTAACTAATCCCCCCCCCCCCAAAAAAAAAACAACAAACAAACAAACCCGCAATAATATTGTCATTTTAATAGTCAGGACTAAATTGTTCACACACAAATGTGTTTTAAGCTGCTAAAGACATATGTTTCAAACGCTCAGAAATTCCTTTGTTCTATATTTTTGCTCTCCATTTTTATGCAAAAACTTTTACATTTTTATTTTATGGGTTATTGTTGAAGGTCGTACGATGACGTATGGTTGTTAACGCATACTTCCTTTGGTTTCTTATGGAAATTTGTCCATTGACAACAAACATACCACATCATCTACTTTATATAAGTATTGTATAAATTACAACGTATTTTGGTGATCTTGCAAAATGATCGTAATCCCGAAAATCGTAAACATATTTTCTTATCTTAAAAGGCGGCAAGAAGGGTTCCATTAACAGGCCGAATAAATAAGATTACAGTTAATTTAGAAAAAAAAAAATAAAAAAAATAAGGGTATTTTTTCTCTCATAATAACAATAAACAGATTCACAACAATGTCAATTTCAAGAAAGCAGACAACAGTTAATTAGTCAATAACAGTACAGCATCAATGATCTTGAATATATGCCACTTTTAACTAAAATATAAAGGCACAGAACCAGGACATAGGAGCACAGAACCAGGACCGTTTTTCTTATCACCAGCACAGCGTCAGGACAATTCCGTTTAACGAACTTTCACGACTTTTGCAATATAATATTGTTGTAATGTACTTTGCATGGTACTTATGACACATCAGAGAAAAATTAAGCAACAAAACAGTCGTTTTATTGCCGTTCTGATACAATGTTAACTAACCCACCAGCACAGAATCAGGACCCACCAGCACCTGACAGGACCAAATCACCAGCACAGAACGTTCTCTCGTAGGACAACCATACCCACCGTGTATATTACGAATGTTATTTCAACTGATCGGGCGGAGCTTAAGCCCCAGTCCCACTAGACCACGACCGCTCCACTCTCATCGCGATCTAAAATACATTCAGATCGTGGTGAGGGGGCGGTAAGAGCGGCATGAAAATGTAAATTTTCGTTGCTTTCACGATGCTAATCGTTCTCATTAGGCTTCTACCACGATCCCGCTACGATTATACCACGTTCTTACCGCGCTTATTCTGCGACCTAACTACGCTTATCAAGATCTTTCTACGTTAATCACGTTCTCACTACGACCATACCACGAGTTATCAGATTGCAACACGATCTTACCACGCTTCTACTGCGATTATAGCACGATCTTACCACGATTATACTACGTTCATACCGCGATGTTACTACGTTCTCAGCAATAACGCCAACATCGTGTTCCATACTAATACAGTTCCATTCCTTCATTTCTGATTAATACGTAGATTTCTTGGAAACAATACAGTCATGCCACCAAAATCTACTAGAACACGTGAGCGTGGTGGCAGAGGGAGCTTTGATAGTTAGGAATCCTGATCAAGCACAGATGTCGGACCGACCAATCCAACCTAAATTACAACCTATTGCTGGTCTATAAAGCTCAAATGACGATATTTTAGTGAACGATAGCAGAGATGACACAGATGTGTCAATAGATATACATGTAGGAAGATGTGGTATGAGTGCCAATGAGACAACTCTCTATCCAAGTAACAATTTATAAAAGTAAACCATTATAGGCAAAGGTACGGCCATCCACACGGAGCCTTGTCTCACACTAAAAAGCAAGCTATAAAGGACCCCAAAAAATTCTAGTGTAAAACCATTCAAACAGAAAACCAACGGTCTAATCTATATAAAAACGAGAAGCATGGTTGAGCCGTTAGAGAAAATGGACAAGAAGTCCTAATTACAAACAGACAAACAAAACCTGGAGAGATTTAATATATTTATTTGAAAATGACAATGAGAATGATGGTCGTAGTATGAACGTAGTCAGGTCTTAAGAAGAGCGTGATGAGGACGACAAGGGCGTGCTAGAATTGTACGATGGTCGTGAACAGCGTGGTATAGTCGTAGTTGAAGCGTAGTTGGGTCGCGGTGAGAACGTGATGGTCGTAGTAAGGTCGTAATAACGTCGCTGTGAGATCGTAGCGCAGTCTCTGTGAATAGAATCACGTTTTCGCTACGCTCTCGCTACGATGGTACAGCGACCTTTATGATCTTACTACGATCTTAGTGCGCTCTCACTACGCTTCTACTACGGCCTGATTTCGCTACGACCGCACCACGATTGTTTTGAACATGTTTAAAGTTGGCCACGCTCATCACGATCTTGAAGACCTCACCACGACCGTGTTATGACCTTACTGCGCTCTACACGATCGTACTACGATCATCAAAATTTACATTTTTTTCACAGATCGTAGTGCGATCGTGGCCTAGTGGGACTGTCGTATTACGTTTTAATATATTGACAATGGTATTTCTATTAACAATCCATACTTTTCTGATTGGGCTCCAATAATATATCGTCGAGAAGAAGAAATTAAAGAAACAGCAGACACGGCTCCCACTTTTCTTCTCGTACCCCCCCCCCCCCAAAAAAAAAATAGCTCACTAAGAATATTGATAATTATTCAATATCAATTATACTGATAAAACATATGGTCCTGAAGTATAGATTCTGGATAATGACGTCGTTTTCTGTCTATAAATACATCTGTAAATTAATCAATTTAAACGAAAGAAAATTAAACGAATAGAAAACATAATTAATTGTATCATGAATATTTTGGCGACTGTTTTAACATGTTTAAGATTTGTTGATTCTAGAAAAAGAAACTATGGTTAATAAATAGGCGTTCTTTACTATAATAGCTTAACTTTACGTCTAACGAAATTGATTGAACCCATGCAATCAATAAGCATAATCCGGATTTCGAACAACATGGAAATCGATGAACTACAAAATCATACAACACAAAAAAGTTAATGATGTTGCTTCGTACAGACAGTGAATAAGGTATTTTAATAATCTAGATTTATAATTTAGTAAAAATGTTACTTTTAGCGGGACTTACACGTCATGTTTGTTAATAGTTTTGCTGTTATCAGGAACTAGCTCTGTAGGTGTACTTTGAACTTGATGTGTTTTGCATGTTTTACTTGTTTTAGATAAAGGAAGATGCGGTGTGAGTGCCAATGAGACAACTCTTCATCCAAATAAAAATTTATAAAAGTAAACCATTATAGGTCAATGTACGGCCTTCAACATATTTTGTCTTTGTATATATAAGACACAACCATTTTTAATTCATCATCATCATCATGACGAATGATTAACAGTTTTTTAAATATATGACCGAGTTAGGATGTACACGTTTAAAAGGAGATGATGATACGACAACATGTGACTAGTAACGAACGATCTATAATTAGATACTGGATGATAAATCACGCTCTATATTTAGATATTGGTTTTATTATACTGGAAGCAGGTGTCAGTTGAAACATGAGAAAGGGAATTGATTTAATATGCGGATGAGGTTTATTTAAATGTTTTTGATATCATTTTAGGAAATATGGCTTTACTTTCTATACTATTTTTGCTTTACATTAACAAACAATTAATTCAGAATCATTAATATTAGATTGATTTGCTTTTAACGACTGACATAAACAAACATGACAAACAAAGATATTGGATTTAAATGAAATGATGAATACCAGTTTTGTTTTTCTGCTTAATATCCTGATGTTTGATATCTCCAATTTTTCATTCACAAGGAAAAACAAAATTAATCCTATATCTATATTTGGCAAGATAGTCCGGCGGCTACAAGCATATTTCAGACGAATTGTGCACATCCTGTTACAAGCATGAAATTTGGCATAGACCTTCCTCAACTATAATAAATTACTCTTTTATTTCAGATAGGGAGGCATTTGAAAAACATGTCTCACTTCCGGTAAAATCCAAAATGGCGGACGTCATACTTAAATCAGCCCAATATCGAAGGCTAGCGTGTAAAAATGTGTTATTATCATGCTACTATCATAATATTTGGTACAGACCTTTGTTTTTTACTACTTTTGGATAAATTAAATAGATTAGATGTCTTCAGAAACCCCACTTTCGGTTAAAATCCAATATGGCTGACATTGTACTTAAATAAGCTTATTTTTTAGGGAGGGTAACTGAAATGTGTTTTAACGTATTGCTACTATCATTACATTGTGTATGAACCTTTCTTTGGTGTTTCTGATGGATATGTGTTTTTGCAGAATTTATTAAGATGTGAGAAACAATACCACAGTCTTTGTAAATGTTGGAAATCAGCTCTCCGATTGTGAATTGCGGCCTAATAGTAATAATTTTAAATAATTTTTAGTACTATAGTAATTTTATTTTGTTTTAATCAATCTATCCAAAACTCTACATCGAAGAAATAGATTGAGGACTCATCTTTAAAATTTACGTCATATTTTTACCGGAAGTGTCAACTTTATATCTTAGCATTTACAACATGCTAGAATAAGTGGTTTTGGGGATAACTTAAAGCCAAAAGTTTAATGACCAGCACAAAATAAAATCATTTTCTTTACATTTTGAAGAAAGTTGAAAATTTGAATAAAAAATTGATATTTCTCTGTCCGCCATTTTGGATACTTCCGGAAGTAAGTGTTTTTAAGACATATGTCTTTTACATTGTCTCCATCAGAAGCACCAAAAAAAGGTTCATACACAATGTAATTATAGTAACAATACGTTAAAACACATTTCAATTACCCTCCCTAAAACATAAGCTTATTTAAGTACAATTATTTATCCAAAAGTAGTAAAACACAAAGGTCTGTACCAAATATTATGATAGTAGCATGATAATAGGACATTTTTACACGCTAGTCTTCGATATTGGGCTGATTTAAGTATAACGTCCGCCATTTTGGATTTTACCGGAAGTGAGACATTTTTTTCAAATGCCTCCCTATCTGAAATAAAAGAATAATAGTTGAGGAAGGTCTATGCCAAATTTCATGCTTGTAACAGGATGTGCACAATTTTTTACAAAGCCGCCGGAATAAGACTTTAAACTTCGACTACAACAAAACTTCAGATGTCTTATTTTTTTTTATCTGAATGAAACAGCCGTTTCGAAATGAAACTATTTCCTTCAGATATGTTACGTATGGAATGAAGTTGATCTAGAAAAAAATTGACGCTTATTATTTCCTGTCTTTTATCTTCACCAAATTCAATACAATCTTCAACATTTTAAAATAGACTTTATATTTCCTTAATTTTTAAATTTCATATCACAATTGAACCGTCTTGACAATGATTTGTGTATGACGCACTATACTAGTGTAATGAGGAAATAATCTTTACAAAGGTAAAAATGTTAAAATATATATATAAAAAAAAATGATTAACTTACCTTCACATAATGTCTCTAAAACTTGGTCTTATTAAGGTTTTTCAGACTTAAAAAGCACTAAACAATAAGGAATGGTTAATACGTTTAAAATGAGCTTTATAACACTCCTACTTGTAGAGTATTCTCATATATTTTCAAATCGGCAGGAAATATTAAATGCTTTCCTGTTTTATTTTTACTTTCCTGCATGGAGCCATGTTATAATTATTCATAATGACGTGCCTTCATGACAAATGTGTTTTTGTCACCGTAGATAGAACCCCTAGAAGAAAGTTTTTGAGTGTTAATCGCATTACACAAACTGTTTGACAGTATAAATAGGTATTGGCCAACTTAGAAACTCAAATACTCGCGCTGCACTTAAACATGAGTAAATTCTACACAAACCATATGTCTGTTCTATGATCCTTTCGAATTTTACTCAAATATATTAGCTTTAAATAATTCAGATGGATTAGATTTGATATTTAAGAGGCTGAAACAGAAATTAGAATTTTAAGAGAACACAAAATATTGGAATTATAATTAGAGCAAAGGCAAACTGGTATGTTGAAGGGGATACAAATACACGTTTCTTTTGTTATCTTTAAAAAAAATATTATACAGAAAAAATTACATCAAAATTACTTTTGGAAGGTAATCAAGTTATTTAAGATCCAAACGCTTTTATGAGGGAACAAAAATTATGTCATGAAACTTTGTACAGAAGTTCTAACCCAGGGGATGAAGAGAATGCCACATTCATGAATGAAAAATAGGCCTAGCAGAGAAGAGATTAATCCCTGTGATGGTCAAATTACCTGAAAGGAATGCAGTATTGCCCTTAAAAATATGAAAAATTTAAAGTCACCAGATAGATGGTTTAACTGCAGAATTCTATAAATTTTTCTGAAATGCCTTGCAAAAAGAAAAAATCTCAGTAAGTCACCCAACAAGGCTTAATAGTATGTTTACCAAAGGAGGGAAAAGAAAAACACTTCATCAAAAATTGGCATCCAATTGCTTTACTATGTGTTGACTATACATTAGCATCTGCTTGCATAGCAAATAGATTAAAACTTCTACTGCAAAATATTATAAGTCAGACACAAAAAGGATTTTTAAACAGGAAGATACATTATTGAATGTGTTGATTTATTGATAGATAAATAAAAAGAAGAATATATTCCAGGATTATTATTACTCGTTGACTTTGAAACAGCCTTCAAAACGGTCGAATGGTCCTTTATTGAAAACACTTGAGATTTTATGGGTATGGTCCCACACTTTGTAGAAGGAGATAATGTTTTTATACAGACATTACCAGTACAGTTACAAATAATGGATATTTATCAGAATGTTTTACTTTGGCTAGGGGGGTTAGGCAAAGAGATCCATTATCCCCTTATCTCTTCATCACTACTTAGCGCAGCTTTAAACTATGAACCAATTGTTTCTGGTGTCACAGTAAACGAGTTGAGTTTTTACTAAGTCAATATGCAGATGATTCCTCTCTGATTCTGGATGAAAAGGAAGAATCTCTTATACAAGCATTGCACATTTTTGATAGCTTTGCTGCTAGTGCTGGTTTGAGGCTAAATGTAGATAAAACTTAAGCCATATGGGTTGGCTCAAGATTAGGCATTAATGAAAAACTGTTACAGGTTCTGACAGTACTTCGAAAACCACCAGTTCATGTTATTCAAGAAATGCAGGAATTTTCATCAAATTTCTATGGGATGGAAAACCAGACAAAATACAAAGGAAGGTTATTATAAATAATTATTATGAGGGAGGTTCGAAATTACCCCATATAGATATTTTTTGTATGTCCTTTAAAATGTCATGACTTTTTAGAATGCTAGATCCCTTGAATGTTTTTCCCTGGAAAACTTTTTTATTGATTATATAGAAAATTATGGAGAGGATAAAGAGTTGTACCTGACAAAAGATGGTTTGGAAAATTTGCCAAAATGTTATATCCATTTTTGAGGGATTTTCTTCTAAATGTCTAAATTGAAGCCAGAAAAGGTGAAAAATGAAAACAATCCCATAAATATCATGAGTCATCCTATCTAGCTGAATATTAATATTAAAAGACAGGGAAAGCCATTTATTTTTGAAAATTATTGTAATGATGGTATATATTTTTTTAATAAATGATCTAATCTCAGATGGAGAAAACGTACTGACATTTGAGCAGCCTAAAACTTAGTATGCAGTTAAAACCAATTTTGTTGAATATTATGGTCTTGTGAGGGCAATTCCAGGTATCTGGAAGAAAACAATTTCAGATCACAGTAGATAAGATATTATTGAAAATGATATTGTAGAAAAATTCAAAAATGACAAAAAAAAAACATGTAAATATTTTTATCAACTATTTCAAGAAAGTATTAAAGAAAATCTTTTAAGATCACAAAACAAATGGTGTGATGATTTATGTATTAAGATTGATGATTGGAGGAAAGTCTACTCGATGGCATATCAAGCAGCAAAAAACACTAAATTTCAAAATTTCTGTCTTTGTGTCAAAAATAAACTAATTACAAAAAAAAACAACAAAAAAAGTGTCCTCAAACAAATTTATAGAGCCGGGTCTGTCACAAATACACACAACCTCTTTTCAAACTATTGACGTAAATCCAATCCATCAATTTATCAGTACTGAAAGTCGGGCGTCTGAGTAACTACCTTCTCTAGGGGCGGTGTGATTTTCATTTGGATACTATCAAATTCCAAAGATCTATCAGAGTACATTCGTCTATATGTCTTTCCTCTTGCAATAGTATCTATCGACCTTTTACACTAGTATGTACCTTTCTAAACGGAAAAGTATATTGACAGATTAACTAAAACTTTTTTTCATTACAAGAAAATTACCACCGTAGATTTAAAAATCTTGTTTTAGAAAGGGATTAATCTGACTTTGTTTAAATCACTCTGATTCTGATAAACGACTCTCTGAAATTGACATTATCCAGATGCTTGCTGTTTTGATTGACAACATAATTGCAATGTGTGATGTCCTCTCAATCATTGTGCGCTGACATTGCTACATCACTTCGATCGAACTTGAAACAAAGGATATACCATATATACATTAAAGTCTAGACTTTACTTAAGAAATCGAAAATGAGAGTATTTTGAAAACAAAACCTTGGATGGATTCAGCTGCACACGCCCGATTGTGAACTTTGCATTTCTATATAGCATAATTGTATATGATAATACAGAGCTAGTGTTTCCTATCATGGTTTGCTTGATACAGGGTTTCAAGTGGAAAAGTCGAAGTAATCCTTTCGAAAATTTGATGTCCTCAATATCTAGTTGGTTGACTGTTATTAAGAACTCTTATAAATATTTCGAAAAGAACGGTTTGCACGAATTTAACGAAAAATGTAGTAGCTAATTCTCGAAGATGGTACTAAGCAAGATGAACACAAACTGAAAGAATTACATGAAAGTCCTAAAGGAATGAGCCACTGTGAGTCTAAAGGGTAAGCGTTTTCAATTATGCATGAATCAGTCCGACACAATTGGAAACAGAACACAATCTGTAAATTTACAGATAAGACTACTACTCTGTAGACCGTGAAAACATTTTGCTGTTAGTTGAGACAAATGAAATACATATGTCGGTCCAACAATAAGTGATGTTGACGGTTAAACCTTTATAGTGTCAATTTGAGTTGATGCAGTTTGATTAAAAAAAGTAGATTTCAACCAAATTTTATTTTTGTAGCCCCACACTTTCTTTTGAGATTGTACGTACCAACTCAAGAATATGACACTTGTTGTCCATTCCCACGGTTGATAAAATCATACCTGTCCATGAGACTTTGGACTTTCTCTTTTTGAATTTATTTTACCTTTATAAGTTTGGTAGATTTTTATAATGATATTTGCTAACCTTATTTTTAGTCATCACCATTAAACAGTGCACATTTATTTTTCTAGATTACCACATGAACGTGTACCTAGAAGAATTTGTCGTATTCTATCCAAATACAGTACAAAATGACTTGTTTGCATGAATATAGCATGAGTTCCTTCTTTAGAAGTAAGTTTTTAAAAACAAATGGTGTGTAATCTAGTTAAGGAAAAAGTAGAATTGATCATAATTTACAACACTAGTGTGAAGTCGGAACTATGTCTTCAACGGGACCTGTTTAAAAAATTCCGCTACCACTTAATTTTTATCCATCTGACGAGTTCAGCCTTTCTCAACTGATTTTTATTATGTTTACTGTTATACCACTGTCCCAGGTTAGGGGAGGGTTGGGATCCCGGTAACATGTTTAACCCCGCTAGCGCCGCCACATTCTGTATGTATGTGCCTGTCCCATGTCAGGAGCCTGTAATTCAGTGGTTGTCGTTTGTTTATGTGTTATATATTTGTTTTTCGTTAATTTTTTGTACATAAATTAGGCCGTTTGTTTCTTGTTTGAATTGTTTTACATTGTCATTTCGGGGCCTTTTTTTAGCTGACTATGCGGTATTGGCTTTGTTCATTGTTGAAGGTGGTACGGTGACCTATACTTGTTAATTTTAGTGTCATTTTGGTCTCTTGTGGACAGTGTCTATTTGGCAATTCTACCCCATCTTCTTTAAAAAAAAAGTACGTCACTATTTTGTTCGTATTTGATAAGGATGACAAATCACAATACACGTGTTTACAAATCCTAACGATATTCTAGGAACAGATTACCAACCGGTATTTGATAAACCTTTTAGTTTTGGGTCCTAAATGCACTTTAACTTCGTTATTCATTTGCCTTTTCAACTTTATCGATTTTAACGTCACTGATGGGTCTGTTGAAGATGAATCGCCCAACTGGTATACCAAAGTTAAATCCTGGTATTTATGACAAGTTTATTCCCAACCACTATTTGATTCAACTGTTGGTACACGTTTCTTCCCCGGGGGTACAAGGGCGACATATCATTATAAGTGGCCAGGAAAGGTCATGTACTCATCTAATTTAGTATACTTCAGAACGTAATTGCACACCGTACTCCTTCCATCTAATTCTTTTTATAGGCATTATTGTTTTGCGTTTACTTTTCTACATTGGCTAGAGGTATAGGGGGATTGTTGAGATCTCATAAACATTTTTGCGCCTGTCCCATGTCAGGAGTCTCTGGCCTTAGTTAGTCTCGTATTATTTTTAATTTTACTTTCTTGTGTATAATTTGGAGTTTAGTATGGCGTTCAATATCACTGAACTAGTATATTTATTTAGGGACCAGCTGAAGGACGCCTCCGAGTGCGGGAATTTGTCCCTACATTGAAGACCCATTGATGACCTTCTGCTGTTGGCTGTTCTATTATCGGGTTGTTGTCTCTTTGACACATTCCCCATTTCTATTCTCAATGTTATTGCCTTTAAATCCACTAAACATATAAGTTTTTCGTTATGGAGGAATGATAAAATCATATTTTTAAGTATTTGAAATCGGAAAACAAATCGAATTAAAAAAACAACTATCAAGTATATGTGCTTTACTTTCAGTGTCAGAGATGTGAACTAATATTTATTATTAGTATACTGAGGTATAATTTTGTTGATACTGCATTAAAGCTATATATCCTGCTTATTAGAAAAAAGTGTAGATTATAGAATGTTTGTCAACCCGAGACCATTATTTTCCCTGTTTGATATACTCTAGTATTCAAAATAGCTTTCATTTTGAATTCTCGTGGTTGCGTGTTCGTCTATAGTTCTAAAGGTCATAGGTTTGAATCCCGATCAGCATTGTAATTTAGGTTGACATCTGCAAACAATATGTGTAGGTGGCGTTAAATCTGCATATAGGAACATTTGATTATTAGACAACATCCAATCAATTCAAATATAATGTTTACAAGTTTGATCCCACCTTTTTATTTTGTTTTCAGATATTAGTCTTGTTTGCAATGCTTGAGCAAACTTTAATACAAACCAGTCAAGCAAGGAAACCAAATATTTACCTTGCTAGCATTAGGATAACAGCTATTCTTATGAGTTGACTCCTAGAGTTTAATCTATCATTAAGTCATGAAAGTTGTTGTGTCAAACAAAACTTTGAATGTGGTTGATTGAAAACCAATAGATAATTTAGATTGCTTTATCAAAATAAGGTCATATCTACAATTTTAATATCAAAAATGATTCCGCATATTCAGTGCTGCGATTTTGTTTGAATCCATTAAATATTTAAAAAAAAATGGTCTTGGGTTCGATCCCTATTAACAGTATAAAAGTTTGAACACATATTTATTCTTAATATTAATAATAAGGAAAACAAACACCTGCATGCAACTCAGGATCTCCGACCAAGTCGGGAAATGAGGGAAAAAAACTGTGTTATTAAACAAAATGGCTTGTTTATTTTAGGAAAAAGTATAAAAATGGGCAGTTTCAATAGAGATAATTATAGTTTTTCATATATTTTCGAAGATATGTTTATGTATCATAATTGCTGTAAAAATCAATGTCCAAGTCAATTAAATTGCGCATTACTTATTTGATAGTTTTGCATTTAATCAATTGTTTGTACACATTGTAGATATTCGGCATTGTTTGTCCCGAATATCAGATTTCATAATACATGTACTAGTCTATGGAAAATGCTTTGCCTTGTATTTTTCTTAAATAAGACAACACACATCACAACAAATGATAGGGTTTGCAGTCTATGTCTGACCAAACAACAGAAAGGATCCTTGCATAATATTACCTTTAAAAAAAATCCAATTCTGGTTTTAATTGTTCAAGCTTCATTTTACAGTGATATATGAAAAGTTGACATGACAGAAAAACCTTCTTTTTTTCAAAGTCTCTTAATATTTTTTCTGACTTTTTATAACTTTGCAGTCGGGACATCAAATCGCTGATTTGTCCGTTGAAACCCCGGAGTCATCCTCCGAGAATTAAGTGTAGATAATTAAAGGGAAAGCCATCAGCAGATGTTTTGGGAGATCGAGATGAAAGTAAATTCGGATAGATAAGCATGTCAGGATTTGTCCTTAATGACATGACTAAACTGTAAAACTCGGACATCTGATGTATAATAGATACAAGACAGAGAAAACAAAGTTTGGAACAGAGTCAAATCTTTCTTGTGTAGCTTACATATACAATTGCAATAGATTGTTGATGATATCACATCATGATATAAATTAATAATGGCAATGTTAGTGCTCCCTTGTTTATCTTCAAACAATATCTCATTAATTGTTCAATATGGTTGGTCTATCTGCATCCAGTTTACCTAAACGAATCTAAATAAATGATTACTTAGTTCGTTCTATACTTACATTTTTTTAGCTTCATGTCACTACATTTGACGAGGAGTTATATATTGGTAAACATGGATACTTTCATTATATCATACATTTATTTTATTACATTTTACCAGAAATGGTTTTATTTGTTTCCGATAGTACTAGACATAATAAATCTCCTAATACCCATTATATTATATATTATATATTATTTTTTTTTGAAGATTAAAAAAAAAATTGATTGCATAAGTTTATATTCACGAAATAATACAAAATTACTTATTATTAGTGAACTATTATTTACTGTTTACCTTATATTGGCATTATACTTTTATCATGTTTATGGCATAGTGGCAATATCTAGTTATTTGATATACATGATTGGGGATTGGGTTTAAGTTGACAAATACTTAGTAGCTGTCACACCCAGAATACATTCTGATACTACTCTGTTATTGGATAAAAATGTGCACATATTCTATAACGGAACTTGAAATTTCTATTGCAGGTTTTTTTAAAGTTCTTTATTTTATATTTACAAGATTGATCGTTTATATAAATATACAGTGTCAATTTCCATTGTTTAACGCAAGCGTACATTTTAGATAAATAAATTGAATGAAAACTACGGTTCCTTATTTGTGCATTGTGATTAAAAATTCGTATGTATCATTACTTTCATTTGTTTACAACTCTGTCTCGTATTGTTCTGGTCGTACTATTGCAAATATTACATTTCATGACTGTATCATGTGTTTCCATCAGTTTACCATGGAACTATCACATGGTTAGGTTTGAAATTAATGATAAACCCTAGTGTTTAGTGCTTACCGTTTTAATTTATTGACATATTTGCACAAATCGATTCTAAATTGATAGTGGTAAGATAATCGTTGCAAAGAATCTTGTTAAACTTTTGTGAAAGACGGTTTTAATTTTTCAGTGTTGCGAGAGTTTGTGTTCTATTTTGAAGGCAATTGTAGTGACCTGCAATACAAGTACCGTTCCATTGAGTTTTGTTATATGTCTTGTGTTTCTCTCTCTGACCTAGGTTTTCTGTATTTGGCAGGTGTAGTGCATCATGACATAAGAAATTGTTACGTGTACCATGGTGAACTTTCGTGCATGACTGCTGTGTATATTTTTGACATTGAACTATTGACCAGACTATGACTTCTTGACTCTTGTCCTATGCACGTTGGGTGTGTCATCGGGATGCAGTGTGTATATTACCTTGACCTCAAAATATAATTTTCAATTGACCTTGCTTCATAATATGTGGCATGTAGATGTATTGTCATAAGATGGTGAGTCTAGTGGCAATAGAAACTTGATGTGAGCTTGACCTTTGGCCTCAATGTACAACTTGTATATTTTGTTTGAATTAAATGAGGAATTGTCTGATTGGCACTCATACCACATCTTATTATATCTATCTTAGATATAAAGAATTATTTGTTAGTTTTGTGTAGCACGACTACCCTTCCCTCAAAATCTGCTTTGTGTTTTATTATAAGGAACTATTGACCAGACTATGACTCTTGACCTCTGTATATTGGGTGTGTCTCTTGGTATGATTACCTTGACGACAAGTCAGGAGTCTCTGTTGATCTTGTATGTTTTTAATTGTAAGTTCAGTTTTAATGTTTTGGAGTTTGAACTAGTACATACTTTTTTTCTTTAGGGGCCATCTGAAGCTCGCCTCCGGTCGAGGGATTTTCACGCTTTGTTGAAGACCCATTGGGGGCCTTCGACTGCTTTCTGCTCTTTTGTCATGTTACTGTCTCTTTTACACATTTCCCATTTTCATTCTCAATTTTTAAGAATGTTAGGTTCAAATGAAAACTAAATCCTTTAATTTCCGTGAAAACTTTGAGTGGGTCTCATTGGGGTCTAATCGTGACGCGGGATTGCTGACTTTTTGTAAGCGTTACACGTGAAAGTCAAATTATTGTGCCGTGAAAAGTCTAAAAGAATTGAAGTCTAGCGGGACACGGGAATTTACAAAAACAATGAGAATTGCTTACGTACATAGTGTAAGCGGGATACGGGAATCTGACAAAACAGTAAGCGGGATACGGGATCAGAACCCCCAACAAGACTCCCATTAGAGAGAACATTTACTGCTTTAGTACAGTTGTGATAGGTAATGCAAAATGTATTAATCATTTTACCTTAGATTTCATTTCATTTCATGGACATGCAAATATGGACAGTCTGTTTTTACAACTTAAAAATTCTCACAGAAGCTATAAGCATATCAATAAACAGAACTCAATGCAAAAAACCTTTATAGTACACTTAGACAGAGAGCTCAATCTAGTGATGCTGGTCACATGTAACTTGAAATATCGTTATCTGTTACCAAACTGCACCGAGATCCTAAAAAAATATATACAAGTTAATTCTAGAAGTAGAATTCAATGGAAGTAAATAAGCTGTTTACTTAAATAAATGTAAAATATGTCAATGGGCCACAGATGCCCCTGCTTGTGAAAAAACATCAGTAAACTTCCACATATAGATGCAGGATTCACGTTATTTTGACCGTTTTGTGACCATAAGCATTATGTATAAGTTTCAAAATATTTGGTTAAGGCAAACTGAAGTTAAAGAACGGTAACAACATATTTAACGTTTTCCTATCTTAAGGCTCTGTGTTGACATTTGTATCATTGGTACTCATACCACATCTTCTTACATATAATGACTCGTGAACAGTAAAAGTGACGCCACCGCATATCGAACTTCATAGATCTGTGTTATAGGGTAATAAGCATTGCGTGTAAGGTTTATAACGTTTGATTGAGTAAAACTTATTTAAGAGAACGGAAACGAAAAATTCAGCATTTTCTATGTTTTTATAAGGACACGAATTCTCATAAACGGTAAAAGTGACGCTACCAAATTTTAAATTTTATTTTGTGTTGTGTGGTAATAAGCATTGTCCCAGGTTAGGGGAATGGTGGAGATCCCGCCTTATTCGGTATGTATGTGCCTGTCGCATGTCAGGAACCTGTAATTCAGTGTTTGTCGTTTGTTTATGTGTTACATATTTGTTTTTCGTTCATTTTTTGTTCATAAACTTTGTCCGTTTCTATTCTCGTTTGAATTGTTTTACATTGTCATTTTGGGTGCCTTTTATAGGTGACTATAATGTATGACCTTTGCTCATTGTTGAAGACCGTATTGTGACCTATAGTTGTTAATTCCTGTGTCATCTGAACTCTTGTGGAGAGTTCTCAAGCCATTTTAGGTAATGGGTGGGGATCCTGTTAACAAATTTAACCCCGCCTAATTCTGTATGTACGTGCCTGTCCCAAGTCAGGAGCCTGTAATTCAGTGATTGTCGTTTGTTTATATGTTACATATTTGTTTTTTAGGCCGTTAGTTCTCTCGTTTGAATTGTTTTACATTGTCATTTCGTAGCCTTTTATAGCTGACTATTGTGTATGGACTTTGCTCATTGTTGAAGGCCGTATGGTAACCTATAGTTGTTTATTTCTGAGTCATTTGGTATCTTGTGGAGAGTTCTCATTGACACTCATGCCACATTTTCTTTTTTATATTGTGTATAAGTTTTGTAGTATTTCCCAATATTGGTTGAGGCAAACTAAAGTTAGGAGAACGGAACTCATTTTTTGGGATGTTCGGGAAGGACGGACTAGGGTAACACCTTATGCCTCTCCACTATGGCATCAACACAGAAGTTCTGACTATTGTGCTGGTAATACTCATCCCACTAGCACTGTCATTTACACACACACACACACACAATTTTATTATAAAAATATTTAATCTTAATTTTGATTTCTTTTTTTTTGGCCGAATGATTATATGCATCCCCTTCACAAGGAGTCTCTAATTTGACAAATTTATTGTACATATACGTTTTTGTAATATTTTATAGCTTATTTTTCAACTTATTTTAAAGCTTACAAACTTAAATTGATCATCTCTTTCTTTTTATATGTCTTTTAACATTTTGTTTTGAACAAAACGATTTGTTACATATACTTCACATGTATTTCAATCAAATCTGGCATTATTACAAAGCCAATTAAATAAAATTCAGTCGAACTTGAAAACAAATATGCAATCATTCATATATATATATGCAAGTCGTTAACTGGTCAATTGGCTAGATGCACATATCGTCGGCCAATTGAACGCCATGTCGTTTAAAAAATTCTAGAAATATTAACGGAAATAAGGGATGAGTAAAGAAAAATAAATGAAAACAGAACAACTGAATTAAATAAAAGGATGTTCGATATACTGTATATTTCGGTTTATTTTTAAAATCTATACAAATGAATGCTTTAATTATTTTTATCTAGTTTCCTAATGAAAATAATTAAAAGAGAATATAAATACCTTACAGCTTCCTCTACCGCCGATGCTGAAATGTTTAATGTTATAAAACAATTTTAGCGTCTTTGACCTATACTTATCTTTTTATTCGGATACTTGCGGTTATCTTCTCCAAGTTCAACGGGAACATTAGAATGATCTAGAATAGAACCCAGATGGAACCAAGAAGTTGGGTTGCGATAACCAAACAACCCGGATGTTGAACCAGTTACCATGGTTTCGAACCAAAGAACCAAGGTTCAGAACCAAAAAACCCAGATGGAACCAAGGTTTAGAACCAGAGTGCCCGGATAGAAACTAATTGCATTCAGAATTCTCTTGACTTTTTATACCTTCAACGTATTTTCCAAATCATTTATTTATTTAGTATATTTATATATAATTTAATAACTCAGAAAGACAAGGTATCTCATTTCCTTTATCATATTATTAATCCTCATGCAAATGAAGAATTGAGAAAGAGTTTAATTTTTTAATTTCTTTTTGGAAATATGAAATCTAATTTATTTTGTTAAATATAGACATGCCATTACAAGACTGTAAATAATTGAGGAGTATCCGTGACATATGTCAAGCTCTTTATCTATTAAGTCCTGACAAGTTCTGAATTATTAAAAACAGAAAGAAATAATGATTTTATTAAAGTTTTTTTTCTCATAATTCCCTATTTTGAAATGAAACAACACAAAACATAACAAATGACAGTTTTGCCTTGAGCTTCACTGGTGAATCTTATGTAGACGAAACATGCGTCTGACGTATTAGATTATTAGCCTGATACCTTTGATTACAATACGCATCTCGAAATTTTCTATTATATTGTTTATTTGTGCATTTCTCTGTCCTGAATGCTTTGTCTTTATTTGTACTGTAGTCCTGTCGTATAATGTTGTCATTTTAATGTTATATTTAACATTTCCACAAAGGCGCTAGGTTTGGCTAGCTACAAAAACCAAGTACCACACACCATTTTTCTTTACATATCCTGTACCTAGTCAGGTTATTGGCAGTTGTTATCTTATATTTCGTTTCTCTTTGTGCTGCATTGTTTTAGTTTGTAACCTTGATTTGTTTTCTCTCAATCGATTGATGACTTTCGAACAGCGGTATACTTCTTTTGCCTTGAATTGCAATCACAATCAGGTCGAAGTAGAATGAAAAACCACTACAAAGAAAAAATACTAGTAAGAAAAAAAAACCAATTCTGACATTAGTTTTTCAGGAAATTATACCCAAGAAACAATTTCCCTTATTAAACTTTGGTGAAATTCGTATTTTCATTCTTTTCTGAACATTCGTCCCCTCAACGAGTTTTCATTTGAGTAATCTCTCTTGTCGGTTGGTAATTTTGGACCTGTTGAATTGACACACGGTCGGTTTACCTGGCAAGTGATGGTAACAATGGGCATTTCATGTTCATAATATAAGGAGGTATCATCCCACTAAATAAAATATATTACCATTCCATTTCTATTTAAATTTATTTGATGAGATATGTCAGGGTTGCGGCACGTTTTTTCATCTTTGCCTTCAAACAGTCAAGGAAATTCTACATTTTATTCTTAAAAGTGTGAAAACTGCTGTATCATCTGGTAAATACATGAAATATCTTTACGCCGTTGATTTCGTGCCGTCATTCCCGTTGTTTAAACATAAAACTTTTGAACTGAAAATGACGTGACTAGAATAATAAAACAAAGCCATTATGAAATTTGCTGTGCAACTATTGTATTATTGCCTATGATATACACATAGCAATGACATGTTTGATTAAGGTAGAAAGTACTTTTGTTTCCTATTATAGTTAATGTGGTTCCCTCAGATTTTGGTTTGTTACCCGGATTTGGTTCAGTTAAATCGATTTATGACTATTGAACACCAGTATACATTTGTTACCTTTATGATAATTTTCAATTTGAAATGAAAATTGTTATGGACATTATATGGCCCATCACCAGAACTCTGATACATTATCTTCAAATATATTTTAAAAATAATTGTAAAACCATTTAGAATGAAAACAAGCTTATTACAAATTATATTTGACTTGGTCTTATATGAATGTGTTTAAAAAATATATATCTAGAGACTAGAAAAGAAAATATAAAACATGTTCATTTTAAATCAATAATCTTTATAAAATATTTTACAAAAATAATATGTTTATGAATCGCTAAATGTTGATTCAAAATGAAGCTATGAATATAAAAGTAGACTACTTGATTCCTATATGGAGTTGTATGAACAATAGAGGTTAACATGCGAGCAAGAAAATTGCTGAAACATAATTTCATCTTTATTCCTTGAAATGTTTTTTTCAAAACTTGGGAACAGTATGTTGTTTTACTGATTTATTAGCAACCAATCACTTTATATAAATATTTTTGCCGCATACTTCTTTTTATGTTTTAAAGTTATTTGTGTATAGTATTTAAGGTTTAAAGGAATGTGAATTTATTTGAGAAGCAGACAAAACAATAATGTAATAATCGACTAATCTAGATGTTTATAAAAATAAAAAAGGAGTAGTATTTCTTAAAAATACTGATCTAACAAAACAGAACAAATACTAATAAACGTACATTTTGTATTACTTCCTTTTGCCTCTTTTGCCTCTTTTGACCTTGAAACTTATCATTTGTCCCGATCCCGATGATTAATGATAATTTTTATATTTCTCATTTATTATTATTATTCAACACATTTCACCACCGCCTACTTATAATTTTTTGGATATTGTGTCTGAGAAACAATGTTTATTTTACCAAAAATGAACGGTATACATAATTTTATTTATTCCTGACAAGAATAATACAATCGATGCCCTTATGATATTTGATTTCCGGGTATTCTAAACGTTATTGCGAATAACTAAAAATGTGAGATCTTGTTGTCGTACAAACAAATCAAAGATTTTCGGTAAACATGAAGAAATTGAATTTGCCTGATGATTTAATGAAATTTGGACCTATTCCAAACTAAAATATTTAAATCAATTTATTAGTAATATCAGAATAAAACATATTAATTCCCATATTTGCTTATGTTAAATAAATATTTCTAATCAGATGGTATTCATTTAAACTTGCCAAATACAAACAATTTAAAATGAAGTTTATAAGAGCATGGAAATGGACACATGGTTTATAAACTCATCATAGATACCAGGATTGAAATTTCATATTTACGCCAGACGCGCGTTTCGTCTACAAAAGACTCATCAGTGACGCTCGAATAAAAAAATGTTCAAATGTCAAATAAAGTACGAAGTATGTTATCGAGTGTGCCTTTGACCCATTAAAACAATACGAAAACATTTGTACGTGCACGTTGAAGATCAGAATAACGATATATATTTTTTCAGTACTGAAACGATGCATCTAGGAATTTTGATAACATGAATGAACCTATGAATATTTAAGTATTAAATGTAAAAAAACCTTCAGACAATGTATTACTTGCTTTGATTGTTATGTGCATATTTTCCAGCCTACAGAAGATATCAAAATAATCAAACACATGAGTTTCATTTGATTTGGTTAAACAGTTTGTATCACCTATTATTAACAGATATATAAGTGTATATTCTCCATATATTGTCCAATTAAATCAATACAATTGATGACATTTATTAAATGAAGGTAGATTCACAAGCTTATCCTATCTTATTTTCTTTTGGCACCTCCTTCAAGAATGAAAAGAAGAATCTATAGATAAATTCAGCTATGCTTCAAATGTTTGAAACATAAAATGATTATAAATTGTGATTATCTGTTTCCATACATGTTCTAGAACCTCTCCACGTTTGTCTTTTACCCAAGGTGAACTTTGGAGATTGAATCCGAAAATATTTGATAGAAGGTCATTGATGAACCTTAATTAAGGTCCGCGATTCTTGTTTTACTAAAATACCTCTTGATGAAAATGGATTGGAGGTTACCAGTACCCTGCATGTATAACTCTTTATCTTGTTAGTGAGCACTTGAGCTTTTATTGTGTGTTGTGATATCAGCTTTTACATATAAACTAACACTAACTGAATTACAAAAACATGAACTTTTTTTACGGAATATGGTATGCATTGCATTTCTATATTCTTCATATATACTAACAATATTGAACTTGGACCTCGGTGTTGGTAGATAGTAGATATTAATTTGATTGCATTAAGGAGATGTTGTGCATTTAAAAAATAACTAGTTTGCCTCATTCTTGATAAGGATAGTATATAAGCATATATTTTTACCCTCCACAGAATCCTTATTTTTCTAATAAACCTAATCGAATGCATAATTTTTGAACAATGTGAAGTTTTCGCTCAACATGGGTTAGTGTGGACATTTGATGTTAAAGTTTAATTATGACAGAAACATGTGCAAATGATAAATAGATATAAGAAGTTGTAATATGAGTGCCAATGATACAACTCTCCATCCAAGTCACAATTTGTAAAAGTCACAATTAATATACATCAAAGTACGGCCTTTAACACGGAGCCTTGGATCACATCGAAAAGCAAGCTAAAAATGACTAGTGTAAAACCATTCAAACAAGAAATCCAACAGTCTGATCTATATAAAAAAGGAGAAAAACTAATGAACCACATCAACAAACTGAAAACAACCAAACATCAGGTTCCTGACTTAGGAGAGGTGCAAACAAATACAGCGGGTTCAAACGTTTTGATAGGTGCCAACCTTAACCAAACCTGAAACAAAAGCTTATTTAAAATGCACTTTTTAATAATTACATGCTTCTATTATTCCCGAATACATAGCTATATTTTTTTCCGTCATATAGACTTAAAAAACATACACACTTATAAAATTCAATCTTGTTGGTAAAATGATTTGCACATCTAAACACCATTTGAATATTCAAATATTTCAGAGATTATAACAATAAAATGGAAACAAAGCCTTGTAAAGGCGTTACTTATTTTGTCAACGACACTTGGAGCGCTTTCAGAAAAAAATTGTTCAGGTATGTTTTCTATTTTCATGTTCCATTTTCTGTTGTCCAAAAATTATAAAAATCTTTAGTAGTGTCAATCTTTAAATGATAAAAAGGGTAAATTAAAATTGATTAAAAGAAAACTAAAACCGATATGAAAAAAAATTGTACATTGCATCAATTTGTTCAAGCTAAGTTACTGTGCATTTAAATTATCTTTTAATATCTTAATATAACTTCGATATATTTGTCTTTGTTCAACATGCTCATTGGGATTGTGAATTTTCAAAACACTTTTTTATACATTTTATAAAAAATATAGGGTTTGTTTATATAATCAAAAGTGTTTTTTGATTAGATTGAATTCATGTTATTTTAGATCAAATATATCATTGAATGAACAATTCTATTTGTATCCAAATCCGATTATCACGCAATTTATGTTTCTTGTGCTAGAGTACATTTGAAGTGCTATCTATAAATGACGCTGATTGATGAGAATAGGAAGCTCACCATATTTGTTATGCATGTGCTAAGTCAGGAGCACGTTATTGAGTAGTTATTGGTTTTTACTGTCACTTATATTTGTTTTTCGTTAAAACAACCACGTTAATTGCTTACTTTTTATTGTATTTCAAACCGACCCATAAAGGATTGAAACATTTGAAGTCCTATGACTGAATGGCTAGGTTCACATCAACTCTGGTGTAGAATCGCGTGTATGATGTTTCGAATGATAAATGAATACATGTGTACAAAAGAAGTATTTAAGCGATCACGACAAAAGAAAAGAAAATCATGAAAATTTTAAATTAGGATCAGCAGTAAAATAAATGCCTTATCTCAATAATGGTATATTTAATTTGACCGGTTGTAGAAATTATAACATTACATCTTATATTTTAGTCTCGTGGGAAGTGACAACAATACCGATATATTTTGGCGATAATATACCTTTAAAATGTATGGCGACTGGTAACAGTGACTGTTTTGGATCGGGAATATTTAAATGGATTGGAGGTCCAAAAAAAGAGGTTATATCTTTTGATGTTCGGGTTTTTGATCGCACAAAATACACAGCATATCATGATAAAGGGGAATATTTGCTTGTGATAAAAAATGTCACAGCGAAAGACTTAGATGTATCTTACGCATGCCACTGTGGATTTTACAATTTGACGAGAATATTAAAAAATGTTTCAACAATACATCCTAATGACAAAGGTACGTGAAACTTTATTCACCAATTTTTCATTCATTTTATGAGCATGAGTAGACTAAAGCAATTTGAGAGGGTCACCATAGAACTTATTCAGACCTTTGTTTAACATTGATTACTAAATGCAAATATCATTACATCGCGTCGGAAGTATCAAACTACTATGTTCTTCCTCCTTTTTAAAAAGGCATGACCATTCAAACAATGCTTGCTTATTTTTAAAAAAAGCTGAAAACTGCAATATTGAAGGAGTTGTAAATCACGGTGGGTATGGTTGTCCTGCGAGAGAACGTTCTGTGCTGGTGATTTGGTCCTGTCAGGTGCTGGTGGGTCCTGATTCTGTGCTGGTGGGTTTGTTAACATTGTATCAGAACGGCAATAAAACGACTGTTTTGTTGCTTAATTTTTCTCTGATGTGTCATAAGTACCATGCAAAGTACATTACAACAATATTATATTGCAAAAGTCGTGAAAGTTCGTTAAACGGAATTGTCCTGACGCTGTGCTGGTGATAAGAAAAACGGTCCTGGTTCTGTGCTCCTATGTCCTGGTTCTGTGCCTTTATATTTTAGTTAAAAGTGGCATATATTCAAGATCATTGATGCTGTACTGTTATTGACTAATTAACTGTTGTCTGCTTTCTTGAAATTGACATTGTTGTGAATCTGTTTACTGTTATTATGAGAGAAAAAATACCCTTATTTTTTTTATTTTTTTTTCTAAATTAACTGTAATCTTATTTATTCGGCCTGTTAATGGAACCCTTCTTGCCGCCTTTTAAGATAAGAAAATATGTTTACGATTTTCGGGATTACGATCATTTTGCAAGATCACCAAAATACGTTGTAATTTATACAATACTTATATAAAGTAGATGATGTGGTATGTTTGTTGTCAATGGACAAATTTCCATAAGAAACCAAAGGAAGTATGTGTTAACAACCATACGTCATCGTACGACCTTCAACAATAACCCATAAAATAAAAATGTAAAAGTTTTTGCATAAAAATGGAGAGCAAAAATATAGAACAAAGGAATTTCTGAGCGTTTGAAACATATGTCTTTAGCAGCTTAAAACACATTTGTGTGTGAACAATTTAGTCCGGACTATTAAAATGACAATATTATTGCGGGTTTGTTTGTTTGTTGTTTTTTTTTTTTTTGGGGGGGGGGGGGGGGGATTAGTTAGAGCGAGATTACAGTGAAAGTTTTAAGCTTGGAATAGTTTCTCGTAAGATTTAAAAGTTGTATTTTAAAAGAAAAATGTATCTTATAGCTATTAAAAATTACTTGCTGTATCTGTAAGATTTTTTCAACATATTTTTTTTTGTCTGAACGGTTATCAAATCATCCCTTCGTAAAATTTACGGACGCCATCACGAGTTGGTTGACCGTTATGGAATAACCGTTTCACAAATGATATCGGATATGTTCCGTACATCGTAACTACAATCCCCTTCTCTTTCATGAATGTGACCTACCGAATTAGACCATTTACCGGATTTGTTATCACACAAGCAACACGACGGGTGCCGCATGTGGAGCAGGATCTGCTTACCCTTCCGGAGCACCTGAGATCACCCCTAGTTTTTTGGTGGGGTTCGTGTTGTTTATTCTTTAGTTTTCTATGTTGTGTCGTGTGTGCTGTTGTTTGTTTGTCTTTTTCATTTTTAGCCATGGCGTTGTCAGTTTGTTTTAGATTTATGAGTTTGACTGTCCCTTTGGGATCTTTCGTCCCTCTTTTATCAGGTATTTTTTTTCTTTTCGAAAGTTCGATAGGCCACTAAAAAAAATCACTATTTTATGAAAGGGCAGACTAGAATATGTCAGAGAATGAAGACGAGATAACCTGTGTACAGAGATTTTTGTTATGTTTAGCATGGGATCAACACAAGGGTAAATTATCCTTAAAGATCTATTTAAAAGTATTTGAAACTACCGTTTGCTTTGTTAATTGTGCCTTCAATTTCAAAAATTAAAATATCTCGTAGCTTCATACTACCAATTGAGTATAAAACAAGTATATAAGTTTAAAAAAGAAATTCTTAGATTAAACACCTACATTTAACTTTAAAAGGTCATAACAGTTTAAAACAATACAAATCTACACACCCAAAAAACTGGCTTAATTTCAACTGGTTATCAACCCGAATCGCTATAAGATCATATATAAGCTCCCCTGTGTCGAGGGGTCATGCGAGGTTCGTGTATTGTCTTGGCGTCCGCAATTACAAAAAGATCTTTTCTGAAATTACTTGACCAAATGTTACCAAATGATTTTTCAAGAGTGAATATAGGAAAAACAATATTCATCAACAAACATGACCACTGTCTGTTAAAATGTATTCGAGTTTTTAGTTACAGCCGATTTCATTGAGTATGTAGACAAAGGTAATATCTTTGGTTAGCTTGCTTGTTAGTTAAACCGTGAAGTCATTGTTAGGTAAGGTATACTACCCTCCTTTCGAAGTAGCCTGGTCCTACAGACAGAAAGATGTGTCATTTGTCGGACTAGTCTACTCTTAAAGTAGGGTAGTTTACATAACCTAACAATGACTTTTCTGTTCAGCAAGCAAGATAACCAAAGATATTCCCTTTGTCTACACACTCATTGAAATCGGCTTTAATATTGCAAAAGTTCAAGCAATTAGGGCAAAACTTACCGAGTAAGAAAAATCAAAAGGCCAATGTCTATCTACCTTGCACATTTCAGAAAATTCAGATCAGATAACGAAACTGGGTCCAGCAACATTTATAAGCAATTTAAGATTTTGACCCTCACAGTTTCCATTCACCACAAATATTCTCGTTACAACGAATCATTTTAAATACAAAAATACCAGTTGCAGCCTTTTGTTTATCTATTAATATATGTATACGGATAAAGTTATGAAAGGCAGCAGGGTCACCAGGGTGAGGAGTCCATGCCATCTGAAATAAATGCTAAGCATAGATCTAGAAAGCGACAGATAATCATGACATTAAAAAAAACTCTCTTCTTTTCGACTTTTTTCGAACAAATTGACACATAAAATGAATTATATAGTATTGTGGAATTTTTAACTTGTGTTCAATTCATTGGTTACACCTTTTAATAGGATAACAATCCTGTCAAGTATGAGCTGGGAAAAATATTTCAGAAAAGAAGATGGAAATGTGAAAGTTTCCGTGCGTCAGGTGCAACAGCATACGAACAGCTAACATGTCTCGTCAGGGTGGAAGCTTAAAAGTCCACGAAAATTTAATTTAAAACCTTTATTCGTTCCAACAAAGTTATTGAGATTTTGTTGAGGATTTAACCATCTAGGACACGAGAATTTTTTTTAAAGATTTTACAGCTCTTCTATAAATATATGCAAAGCAAACCATTGATCAAATGGCTTGCTATGATTGTTTGGATGTTTGTAAACGACAGGTAAGTAGTCTGTTTACTATATACTAGAATGTGTTTGGACAATAACATTAACTTCAATTCCTGTCAGTTTGTATTTGTCCAATCAAATTCCAGTATGTATTGAAACTCCGCCTACCTATTGTTTGAAAACATCCAAGCAAACATAGCAAGAAAGTCAATCAAAGTTTTTTTGCATGCTTTTATAGAAGAGCTGTACTATATAATGCAAAGAAGCGTTTAAGTCTTTCGCCAAAAAATACTATCAATTTCTTTTTGTCCTATGTAAACTTCCGTACCATTTCCTTCCATTCATGATCATTAAATTGAACTGTAAAATATTTCTTGGTACCTACTTAATTCCTTTATGAGGCTTATGTAAACATAATTATGACAATAACTGTTGTGAGCACAAGATTTACTGCACACTTTTAAAGTTCTGCTTCATCAAACATTAAAATGTTAAGTTTTGAGACTTTTTTAATCGACACGATTGGAATTTTTGTATATGAGAACATGGTTTATCTATTTGTTGAAAATGCGGCTTTGAACTAGCTTTCAGTACCTGCGAGAATTCGTTGTTCAATAATGAGTGTCTTTGTGTTATTATTGTATGTGCTGGTACACCACTGTAACAGTGAAGGACGAAATGAGGAGGGTTGGTTGGGTGGAAGTGGGAAGGGGTATGCGGAGCGCTAACAAACATGTCTATGCGGCATGGGCTTTGATCATTGTTGAAGCATCAATGTAAGGGGCATTTAATATCTTAATAAAACTATTCTTATTCTAGATACTATATATTGTTATCTGATATTGGACGAAAGATGTTGCCCTTTTATGTAATTATGTAATACAAGTTACGATCATTTGAAAACACATATTAAACAGCCAAATGGATGCACAAGAGCTAAAATAGGAGTCATAGATCCTATTGACAACAAGTATCTGCCCAATTTTATTGATTTTGTAACATTTGTTTCAAATATGACAACTTCTTATCCAAAATCACCAGCACCGTATCAGGACCCACCAGCACAATGACAGGACCCACCAGCACAGTATCCGGACATGACTAAATTGAGAAAATGCTAAATTTTAATAAATTGCCATGTTTTTTTACAAAATAGTTTTGTTGTGTGGATTGCGGTATAGAAAGCGGACTCTATGAGCATTTTTGTTTTATTTTTTCAGTTTTAGATTTTCTGAAAATGAGCATTTTTGTGTTACGCTTACTGAAACAGTTTAGATGGTCAAGTTTTTAATGGTTTACATATTAACCCATAAGAAACAAAAATTGAAAAATCTCAACTGTTTTCTTCCATTTTTTATGAGTGAAAACGTCAAAAATCATCATTTTCGTCTTTGTTTACATTTTTTCATTGATCACCAGCACCCGTCAGGACCGAATCACCAGCACAGAACGTTCTCTCGCAGGACAACCATACCCACCGTGAAATGTTGAGAAAATCATATATTTCAAATAGACATACATTTCATTTCGAAAACGAATGTCTATTGCAAGTTTTACAACAAATAAATTTCGTAATTTTAGATTTAATTTAGCATAACACAAACAAGTGTCATATGCGAGTGCATGGTTAAACAAACTAAAAAACTTTAATAACTAGTATGTTTTTACTTACCCAGCTATCTTCCAATCGATTAAAAGTTTGCTTCTTAAAAAGACTATAGAAGTACACAATATTCAATGTGCATCTGTGTATGCTTAGATAACTTAAACTTATAAAAACCATTACTGT
This sequence comes from Mytilus galloprovincialis, assembly GCA_037788925.1. NCBI lineage: Eukaryota > Metazoa > Mollusca > Bivalvia > Mytilida > Mytilidae > Mytilus > Mytilus galloprovincialis. The sequence goes on from CM075341.1 coordinate 23,759,907, forward strand.
ACTTAAACATACTGGGAAAGTATTGAGAACAATTTCTATTTTTATCCAAACAATATCAGTTTTAGAAATCGTAAAATGAACAATGTGAAGACATCACTATAACTTTACAATTTACAGTCGTAGATGACCAACGAAACACACCAGGAGATAACCATGATGAAGGTATAATATGGCATGGTATTGGTTGCAAAACTTCGATATTTTACATTAAAATGCAATATTTTATATTTAATTGATATATTTCTTCATTTAAATGCAATATTTTTTCATTTGAATGGTATATATTTTCATTTAGATGCAATTTTTTTTTTATTTGAATGGTATAATTTTTCATTTAAATGATATATTTATACTTTGACCTAAAATGGTTTACATTTACAAATTTTGACTTGGATGAAGAGTTGTCTCACCGGCACTCATACCACATCTTCTTATATCTATATACAACGTAAACTGGACGTTTTTCAGACTGTTTTTTTTATTCCTTTGCCGCGCGTTGTGTACTGTTTGATAACTAAATCAGGAAGAACAAGATTTATTTCAGTTCTAGTTGTTACATGTATCAGCTTTGAGCAAATTTCCAGTAATTGCAAATACTCTTATGTCGGTGCTTTGTGTCTATTGTCTTAAAATTAGTTTTTGTGTGTGTCTCGTTCCGACCTTTTGAGTTAATCGAATTGCAACTGATTTTACAGGTTGTTAAATTACTGTACTGTTATACCACTGTCCCAGATTAGTGGGAGGATTTGGGATCCCGCTAACATGCATGTTTAACCCCGCCACATTCTGTATGTATGTGCTTGTCCCATGTCAGGAGTCTGTAATTCAGCCGTTTGTTGCTGTGTTATACATATTTGTGTTCGTTCATTATTTTGTACATTAATTCGGTCGCTAGTTTTCTCGATTGAATTGTTTTACATTTGATATTTCGGTGCCTTTTATAGCTGACTATGCGATGTATGCTTAGCTTATTGTCGAAGGCCGTACGGTGACTTATAGCTGTTGATTTCTGTGTCATTTGGTCTCTTGTGGAGAGTTGTCTCATTTGCAATCATACCACATCTTCGTTTCTATATCAACCCTGCCATATTCTTTATTTACCTGTCCGAGGTCAGGAGCCTGTTGTTTTGCGGTTGTCGTTGGTTCATGTCTCGACTCTCGATATTTTGTAAATTGTTTTGTTATGTATAATTAGGCTGTTAGTTTTTTCGTTTGAATTGTTTATATTTTCATGTCGGGCCTCTTATAGACGACTTTACAGTATCAGGTTTTTGTCATTGTTGAAAGCCTTACGATTGTCTATAATTGCTTACATCCACTTCATATTTGAACTCCGGTGGATAGTTGCCTTATTTCCAATCACATTCCATCTCTTCGTTTTTATATTATATACCTGGGGTGGTGTTCTAGAAGCTATCTTAGGATTAGGACGTGTCCTAAGACCATCTTATGACAAGTCTTTGTCCTGAGTCGTGTTCTCAAAGCTCTCTTAACGTAGGATATATCACATTTTTCGTCCTAACTTTAGGACACCTAATTAGGTGTCTTAAGATCATCATATCTTCATCCTAACTTTTTGCATGCTTTTTTCTCAATTTTTTAAGTGAAGATGAACATAAAATGAAACGCACCATCGGTTATTAACTCGTATACGTATTAGATAAAATGCACGAGGATAATTCTGTCGCTAGGATAGGACCAGAAATCCACCGAGGATAGGACCAGAAATCCCACTGATATATAGCATATTAATACCGTTTACCTACGCGAAAAAAAAATAGTTCAAGAAGTGAAAGTAGGGGTCAGGAAATGTGACAATCCCTTGAATATCATGGAATGCACTAGATGAAAGCACGGAACATATTAAATGTATACGTCAACAGTGTCATTTACATGAAACATATGGTATTTTGTTAGTTAAAGCTTACCAATAAATTTACGTGCGGTATGCGTACGAATTTTCGGATCTATTTTAGTCTATTGTTTAACAATAGAATAAACTAGTTATGCAAATTAGTAAGGTATATAATAGATTGAAAACGGGTTTTCAAGTTTATCGAAGGCTGGGCGGTGACCACTCGACTTGCAGACAATTTTTCAAGATGTCCGATTCAGATCTAGACCTCGACGATAGAGAATTAACCAAGTCTCCTGACAAGTCAATTGAAGCCTTACGTTCGGCTGCTGAACCAACTAAGAGAAAAGGTAATTCAGAGCAAGATAGGGCACCTGAAGTTTCAAATGCAGATTTGTTTTCTTTAATGACCACTTATTTCAATAATAAACTTTCCGGCATAGAGAAGAATTTCTCAGATACTACAGAGACATTAGTAAAGAGAGCAAAGAAAGCAGAGAATACCTTTAAATTTAAGGGGAATCAGTTACAATTTGAGCTTAACTCTGATATTCAAGATAGTATAAGCACAGCAATTGGTTATATTGAGAAGAATAGACATAAAAAGGCAGTTAGGGTTTTAGAAGATTCGTCTGTTCAGCTCAAGAAGAGAAATAAATTAATTAGAATTGCGGATAAGTCCGAGGGCGGTTGGAGAACGGTGAACGAATACCTTTCAGATGAAGTGGCCAGTGACTCGGAGGACGAGAAAAGAATACGCGCAGCAGATAACAGGGCAGTTAAAAAGATCAAAGCAGAGAAAACAGATAAACGCAGCAGTAGAAAGCGTCCGGCAGAAGCATCTGGTTCAACAGCTCAAATGGCACATAATGGTACAGGTGGTTCTGATGCTACATTTCGCCTCCAGCCCTTTCGAGGGGGCTTGGCCGCCAGCGGCCAAAGTTTCGGCAACCAAAATAGCTTCAAGACCTCAGACGTCTGCTACAACTGTGGCATGCAAGGGCACTGGGCAAGAGACTGCAGGAAGGGGAAGGCAAGGACAGGACCTCCCAGAGGATCTTCTTCTTAAAGACCATAACAGTGACATTTTCAAGGTACAAGATTATGATATTGTCGAAACATTTTATGAATATGAAAATTGTAATTCTGATATTTATGTTAAAGGTCGTTTGAAAAAATCTATTAACTTTTGGAAACAAATTAATGCTTCAGATTTCATTTTGAATGTTATTACAGGTGGTTACAAAATTCTTTTGGTTAATGAGCCCGAAGAAATATTCTTAAGAAATAACAAATCAGCATTTGATAACAGCGAATTTGTATCAAAAGCTATTTTAGATTTAATGAAAGGGGGCTTGATACGTGAGGTATCGAGTAGACCGCATGTGGTTAATCCTTTGACCGTCTCGACTGCGAAAAATAAACACAGGTTAATTTTAGATTTACGACACGTAAACAAACAGGTAGTCGATAGCAAGATTAAATTTGAAGATTGGAAAATAGTTAAACAGTATTTAACTGTTTTGGATTCGTTTTTGATAAGAAATCAGGATATCATCATATTGATATTTTTAATGAGCATCAGAAATATTTAGGTTTCTCCTGGAAATTAGGAGGTGTAACAAAGTTTTTTGTTTTTACTGTACTTCCTTTTGGTTTGAAATCTAGCGGATATATCTTTACTAAAGTAGTTAGACCTTTAGTAAAACATTGGCGAAAGAAAGGAATCAAAGTTGTAACAGTTGTTTATTTAGATGACGGGTTCGGTTTAGCCGATAATGAAAACACATGTAAAATGCATTCTGATTTAGTAAAGTCAGATCTTATAGCATCGGGGTTCGTACCGAACAGAGATAAATGTCACTGGACACCAACACAAAAATTAGAGTGGTTAGGTTTTATATGGAATTTAGATATATGTAAACTCAATATACCAGATAGAAAAAAGAATGATTTAATTGAATTAGTTAATATTATACTTAACAATTCCTGCAAAGTGAAAGTAAGATTGTTAGCAAAAGTAGCTGGTAAAATCATTTCTTTTACGCCTGCTTTAGGTCACATAACACAGATCATGTCGAGAGGTTTGTTTGAAGTTATAAATTTAAGACAAGATTGGAACCAATCTATTAATATAAATCATTGTAACGCTTGTATCAGAGATCTGATATTTTGGAGAGATAACATTTTTGAGTTAGAACCAGTTTCATTGTTGGGACTGGATTCTGAATTTTACATATTTACAGATGCAAGCAATACAGGGGCTGCCGGATACATTGATAATCTAAAACAGATTATGCATAAATCTTGGTCGGACGATGAGAAATTGAAGAGCTCCACTTGGAGGGAAGTCAAAGCAATAGAGTTGTCTATACTAAGTTTTGCACGTTTGCTTAAACATTGCACGGTATCGTTTTATACAGATAATCAAAACGCTGTAACAATAGTTCACAAGGGTAGTAAAGTACCAGAATTACAGTCTTTAGCTTTATCAATATACGATTGTTGTCGCAAAAATGATATTACTATTTTTGTTAACTGGATTCCAAGGGAACAGAATGAACAAGCAGACATGCTAAGTAGAATTGTCGATATTGACGACTGGCGTATTTCAGATGAATTTTTCACATTCTTGAATGATTTATGGGGTCCATTTTCAGTAGATAGGTTTGCTAGCTTTGAAAATACGAAATTACAAAAGTTTAATTCCTTATACTGGAACCCAGGTTCTTTATGTGTCGACGCTTTCACGTGCGACTGGTCCGGTGAGAACAACTGGCTAGTACCTCCAGTAACCGAGGTTAGCAGGGTTATAAATCATTTAGTAAAATGCAAAGCTAAAGGAACTTTGATAGTTCCGAATTGGCCTTCATCGCCATTTTGGCCGTTGATTTTTGATACTGGTCTAAAATATAGAAAGTACACAAATGATGTGCTTCAGATCAACGAACCAGAGAGAATTTTCGAATCTGGAAATAATTTGAACTCTATTTTTGTGAGAGGAGATTTCAAAGGAACTATATTAGCTGTTTTGTTAGACGCTTCATATTGTTAATATTAAGTTTTTTATTTACAGAATTGTTTTTACTATATGAATATTGATGTAATGTGTGTGTGTTGGAAGTCACTGGACGTTATATGCTCTTTGGTCACTGGACTAAATCTTTTAGTAATACTGTATGGTCACTGGACCTGATTGATATGCATTGATTCAGGTAAATATGTGATGTATGTAATAGAATTTTTATCTTTTTACAAAAAGATTATAATTACTGTATATCTATTTTTAGAACATTTTTTCGACTGGATTCTGGTCACAGTTAAGTTCGGTTAAGCACACAGAACTCAGATTACTTTACTCAAATCTAAATGCAACTGTCTTAGATTCGAGGGCCAAGACGACTGTTACAAAATATATTGGAGGTTTCAAACGTTTTTTAAAGTGGACACAAAAATACAAAGAGATAACTTCAGTACTTCCGTGTAATAAACTTTATGTGGGTTTATACTTGCAACATATGATTGAGTCATCCGAAGGTTTTAGTTCAGTAGATACAGCATTTTATAGCATAAAATGGGCTCATCGTATTGCTGGCGTAACTGATCCAAGCGAATCTGAACTAGTCAAGAGTATACTAGAAGGTGCTGAGAGAATACTATCTCGTCCGAAAAAGAAAAAAGAACCAGTTGACTCGAATTCAATGATTAAACTGTTTGATAAATATCAAGATCGTAACTCACTAAAAGAAGTGCGTTTATTGTTAATGTGTTCGTTAATGTATACAGGATTTTTGCGTTTCAACGAGTTATGCAACATCACAGCTAAAGACATAGTTTTTCATAATTCGCATGTCAATATCTTTATTCGTAAGAGCAAAACAGACTGTTATAGACATGGTAATAATGTCGTTATTTCTAGATTAGATAGTTCCTACTGTCCTGTAAAGCTTTTGCAAAGTTATCTAGTTTTAGCTAAGATTGAGAATAATTCAGAATTCTTTATATTTCGTGCATTGTCTTTTTTTAAAGAAAACTAATTCTTTTAAATTGAGAAGTAAAAATGTAAAAATTTCGTATACTCGAGCAAGAGAGTTAGTCAAAGAGGCCTTATCACAAATTGGTTTAAATGTAAACAAATTTGGTTTACACAGTTTCAGAGCAGGCGGTGCCACAGCGGCCGCTAAATATGATATACCAGATAGACTGTTTAAAATACATGGAAGATGGAAATCTGATTTAGCGAAAGATGGTTACGTATCAGATAGTTTAGAAAAACGATTATCAGTTTCTAAGAATTTAGGTTTATAACATTTTCACTTTCTGCTTTCTTTGTACGTCGAAATGGTCACCGTGCCTGTTAGTATCAGAACTATTCTTGTCTTATTTATATACATATATACAATATGAGTCAGTTTAGAACAGAAATTAGGAGCAGAGTTGTACAAGAAAAATAGAGCAATTTAGCACATAAATATGTTATGTTCGTTTGAACATCGTGAATTAAGAACATAAATAAATTTACGTGCGGTATGCGTACGAATTTTCGGATCTATTTTAGTCTATTGTTTAACAATAGAATAAACTAGTTATGCAAATTAGTAAGGTATATAATAGATTGAAAACGGGTTTTCAAGTTTATCGAAGGCTGGGCGGTGACCACTCGACTTGCAGACAATTTTTTTTGTATTGTTACATATGTATAAGATGTTTGTAGTGGATATGTATATATAGTATACTGATTTGTAATGTTTATTTTATAGATTTGATATGATGAAGTGTTTATGCAGAGATGTTTAGGACATTGTTTGATGAAATGAAATGAAAGACATTTATAGAAAATTGATTACTAGTAGATTGTGAATTATGATGAATAAATAGAAATGGTCACCGTGCCTGTTAGTATCAGAACTATTCTTGTCTTATTTATATACATATATACAATATGAGTAAGTTTAGAACAGAAATTAGGAGCAGAGTTGTACAAGAAAAATAGAGCAATTTAGCACATAAATATGTTATGTTCGTTTGAACATCGTGAATTAAGAACATAACAGTATATAAATAGAAAATTGCTTTATAAAATAACAGTTTGGTTATCCAAGATCCCAGTAGATAGTGTGATTTTGCTCCATGTTGAAGGTCTTAATGTGACTGAGATGAAGAAAAACAATTAAAGACCTGTTTATAGTTAAATGAAATTACCCCTGCTCCTATCTGGGGCTCCTATATATTAAAACACACATACAGTCAATCACATGACATTAGGTTACCCCTGGTCACCCATAGAAACTTACATACAAATATAACATTGGGTTACCCTTGGTCCCTATATTAACTTACATATAGACATAACATTGGGTTACCCTAAAACTTACATATAGACATAATTTACATATAGACATTGTATGGGTTACTGCTTGGTCCCCTATCAAAACTTACATAAAGACATAACATTCGGTTATTGACCCCTTGTCCTCTATAGAACCTGCATATAGAAATAACGTTGGGCTATCCCTGGTCCTCTATAGAACATGCATACAGAAATAATATTGGAATACCCCTGGTCCCCTAGAGCAACATACAGAAAAAACATTTAGTAACCTCTGGTCCCCAAAAAAACATACATAAAGAAATAACATTGGGTTACCCCTGGTCCCCTTTAAACATACATAAGTCGTATAGACATAACATTGGGTAACTCCTTGGTCCACTATAGAACATGCATATAGAAATAAATAACATTGGGCTATCCCTCTTCCACTATAAACCATGCATATAGAAATAACATTGGGGTTTAATTGGTCCCCTATAGAAACATACAAAGATCATATAGATGTCACATGGGGTTAACCTTGGTCCCCTTAAAAACATACATAAGTCGTAAAGTCATAACATTGGGTTTCCCCTGGTCCCCTACAAAAACTAACATATAGGCATAACATTGCGTTACCCCTGGTCCGTAATCATAATGGAAGTACATAACATTTAGTTTCCCTGGTCCTCTTTCAAAAATTACATATTAAGTCGTATCTATAGACTTAACATTGGGTTACCTCTGGTCCCTATAGAAACTAACATAAAGGCATAACATTGCGTTACCCCTGGTTCCCTATAGAAACTAACATATAGGCATAACATTGCGTTACCTTCTGGACCGTAATCATAATGGAATTTCATAATCCTAATTCGGATCTGTATCAAGCTTGAATGTAGTGTCCTTAAATATTGGATGGGGGTATTCTTAGTTAGTTTACTCATATTTTTATGTAAATCTCGCTAAATACGATCCATACTGGTCTGTGTCCACTCTTGTTATACACCTTGTCCCCATATACACAGTAATAACATTCGGTTATCCCTGGTCCCCCATATAAACTTACATGCAGTAATAACATTCAGTTTACCCTGCCCCCCATATTAACTTACATACAGTTATAACAGTTGGTTACCCCTGGTCCCCCATATAAACTTACATACAGTAATAAAATTGGGTTATCCCTGGTCCCCCATACAAGCTTTCATACAGGAACAACATCCGGTTATCCCTGGTCCGCAATAGATACTTACATACATTAATAACATTCGGTTACCCTTGTTCCACCATATAAACTTACATGCTGTAATAATATTCGTTTACCCCTGGTCCCAAAAAGATACTTACATGCAGTAATAACATTCAGTTTACCCTGCCCCCCATATTAACTTACATACAGTTATAACAGTTGGTTACCCCTGGTCCCCCATATAAACTTACATACAGTAATAAAATTGGGTTATCCCTGGTCCCCCATACAAGCTTTCATACAGGAACAACATCCGGTTATCCCTGGTCCGCAATAGATACTTACATACATTAATAACATTCGGTTACCCTTGTTCCACCATATAAACTTACATGCTGTAATAATATTCGTTTACCCCTGGTCCCAAAAAGATACTTACATACAGTAATACCATTCGGTTACCCCTGGTCCCCAAAAGATACTTACATACAGAAATTACATTGGGTTACCCCTGGCCCCAAAAATATATTTACATACAGTAATAATATTGGGTTACCCCTGGTCCCCCAAATAAAATTACTGACAGTAATAACATTTGGTTACGCCTGGTCCCCCATATAAACTTACATGTATTAATTACATTCGGTTACACCTGGTCTCCAATATATATACTTACATACATAATTAACATTCGGTTACCCCTGGTCCCCAATATAAACTTACATACAGTAATAACGTTCGGTTATCCCTGGCCCCCCATATAAACTGGCATACAGTTATAAACATTCGATTACTCGGGTCCCCCACATAAACTTACATAGAGTCATAACATTGGGTTACCACTGGTCCTCTTTCAAAACTTACATAAGTCGTATAGGCATCACTTTGTGTTACCCCTGGTCCCCTATAGAAACTAATATTGTGACATAACATTGCGTTACTCATGGTCCCAAATAGAAACTTTAATATAGACCGAACATTTGGTTTTTCCTGGTCCCCTTTCAAAACATACATATTGACATAACATTGGGTACCCATTGGTCCACTTTAGAACATGCATATAGAAAAACCGTTTTGCTAACCCCAATTCTGAATAGAAAATGCATATAGAAATAATATTAGGGCACCCCTAGTCCCCCGGGCCCCTAAAGAAACATATATAAGTCATAAACATAACATTTGGTTACTTCTGGTCCCACACATAAACTAACATACAGTTACTAAGTATAACAGTTGGTTACCTCTGGTCTCCCATATAAAACTTACATACAGTTATAACATTTTTTTACCCCTGGTCCCCCATATAACTTATATACATTAAATACATTCGGTTGCACCTGGTCCCCAATATATACTACATACTGTGTATTAACATTCGATTAACCCTGGTCCCCCATATAATCTTACATACAGTAAGTACTGGTTTACTTGGGTCACCACCACCAGAGAGCCCGCTTTCAAGAAACCCATTCTTCGGTGATATTGGTTTACCCCTGGTCCCCAAAAGATACTAACATACAGTAATAACATTGGGTTACCCCTTGTCCCCTTTATAAACTTACATACAGTTAACATTCGGTTATTCCTGGTCCCCTATATAAACTTATATACAGTAATTAACATTCGATTACCCCTGGTCCCCCATATAAACTTACATACAGTAATAAATAATCAATTACCCCTGGTCCCCCATATAAACTTACATACAGTTATACCATTGGGTTACCCTTGGTCCCCCATATAAACATACATACAGTAATAACATTCGGTTACCCCTGGTCCCAATATAAACTTACATACAGCAATACCATTGGGTTACCCCAGGTCCCCTATAGAAACTAATATTTTGGCATAACATTGCGTTACCGCTGTTTCTAAATAGAAACTTTCATATAGACAACACATTGGGTTTTTACTGGTCCCTTTCAAAACTTACATATTGACATAACATCGGTTGCCCCTTGGTCCACTATAGAAAATGCATATAGATATAATTAGGGTATCCCTGGTCCCCTTGGCTCCTAAAGAAACATATATTAATATAGGTAACAGTAGTATACCGCTTTTCAAAAAGTCACGAATCGATATAGAGGGAACAAATCCATTAAACAAACCAAACCGAGGGAAAAACACCAACCACAAGAAAAAAACAGAAACACAGATTTACAACACAGGCGAACGCCGACATACACAGAATCATACTATAAGATTTACAGCTACCATATTCTTGACTTGGTACAGGACATTATTCAAAGCAATAATGGTGGGTTGAACCTGGTTTTAAGGCATGCCAAACATCCCGCTATAAGTCATAAAGACATATTATTTGGTTAAGCCTGGTCCTAAATAGATGCTTACATATAAGCTTCCATACAGTATTAACATTCAGTTAACCTTGGTCCTCAATAGATACTTACTTACAGTAATAACATTCGGTTACCCCTGGTCCTCCATATAAACTTACATACAACAATAACATTGGGTAACCCCTGGTCCCCCATATAAACTTACATACAGTAATACCATTGGGTTACCCCTGGTCCACAATATAAACATACATACAGTAATAACATTCGGTTACCCCTGGTCCCCATATAAACTTACATACAGTAATAACATTCAGTTACCCCTGGTCCCCCATATAAACTTACATACAGCAATAACATTGGGTAACCCCTGGTCCCCCATATAAACTTACATACAGTAATACCATTGGGTTACCCCTGGTCCTCCCTATAAACATACATACAGTAATAACATTCGGTTACCCCTGGTACCACATAAACTTAATGATTACTACGCATTTGCCGGTACTATTTCTGCGGGATTTCTGGTCCTATCCTAGCGACAGAATTATCCTCGTGCAGATAAAATACAAAGGTAACAAAAAAACAGGCCGGTAACAACCGTTGCCGGATAGTTTTTCTGCACGAGTATTCAGGGCAAGGTCCGAGGCGATCAAGGTATGAGGCGATAGTCGAATACCTTGACCTGACTACAAGTGCAGAAAAACTATTCGGCTGGTTGTTACCGGCCTGTTTCCTTTGTTACTTTTGTTTTTTATCTGACTTGTACGACGTTTCAAGAAAGTTATAATACATTTTGCAAGACTAAACATTTTAGATACTTAGATAGCCATAAAGCAGTAAATGTAAGTCATAGTATAAACATTTTTCATTTCCCTTCAACCGAGATTTTTTTTAAAGAAAAAAAATCAGGAATCTAATTATTTGATAAAAAAGAGCCATTTCAAGTAAAAGATGAATGTTGTACACATTTAAGACTTTTAAAAGGCAACTTCTTAAAAAAGTAATATATTAAAGAAATATTTTAGTGGTAAGTAGGATTACGTTTGATCTTTATGAGTGAAACGGAAAGCGGGGAAGAAAGGGGGGGGGAGGGGCTAATTTATTTTAAGATAAACAGGCTGTAATCTTTATTTCTGATGAAAAATGCAGGATGTGCCATTCCATTCCCCCATCCCCCCTTAAAAAAATACGTTTGTTGCCAAATTCATCAATTTAATATTCAGTGGTGGGGGGTCCCGGGGATTGGAACAACCTTGTTTTGGATGATCAATGCATTTAAATGGGGACATAAAGTTGAACCCCCCCCCCCCCCCCCCCTGTTTTGTCCTGGATTTGGACCTGAATCCGCCACTGATATAAATTCGATATCAATATAAATGTATCAAAAGAATGAATTTACTACTTCATTAGTAAATACAAGGTTGATGAAAAAATGAATTTTGTCTTAATATTAAATATATTCAGGCATTATACTTTATTTTTTTTTTTAAATTCATGCTCGTCTCTAGATCTGCAAGTGTTGATCGGGAATAAACACGTGTTACTATATGATCCAATCGCAGCTTACCGCCCAAAATTGATGACATAAGTTGAATGATTTTCTTCTAGATTTGCTGCTTATTTGGACGTGTATTACATGAACACTTTTTGTTTATAGGATCAATCGTGCATTGGTGAGTTGATAGGGATTTTATCTTTTGATAAGATTTGATTTTTATTTATTTATTTCCTGTCTTATTTTTATTGAAAATACACGTCAGTATCATCCTTTCTTAAAATTTACCAAATACTATTCATATCCATATATAATTGAAGAAAACGTTTATTGACCGAATATTTTGCTTCATAAAGGGGGCGGTATGTTTTTTTTAGTACATTAATTAACTATTTACTTTTCAACGCCATCACCCAAATGTTTTTGTTAAAACTAGCACTATTTACGGTATTCGGAAAATCAGGAACCATGCAAAACATTAATTTGTCATCTGCTTGACCATAGTAATATTTTTCTCATAAAATTTGGGATCAAAATATCCTTTTTTAGGAAAAAAACACTACCCCCCCCCTTTTTTGAAGTTAAATGTCTAATCCCTTAGTGTACTGATATGAATAGTATTTTACTGGAAATGTTTGAAAATAGATATTGATGCTAACGTGAATATTTTGTTCAATAAAAAGACCGGAAATAAGTCGGTGAACCAAAAAGTTCAAATCTAATTGAAAGTTAAAGTGCCCATGAACTCACTGATCATGCACGAGTGATTCTATTCATAAAAAGAGTCCGTGTAACAACTAAAAAGAGTCCGTGTATCATCTAAAAAAGAGTCCGTGTAACACCCGTTAATGTACTGTTTTTCTATAGCTCTGCGGGGGGCAAAGTCGTACAAAGAAATTGTGCATGATTTTAAACTTTGAACTTCGTGTTTTACGATACGATGACACTACCAATTCATTATTCTCATTTCAAAACAAATTGTTTTCCAGTTTAATTAATAGTTATCCCATAAGGACGCGGTGTGTCAGTGTAAGATCATCCCGATGGCCGGAGGCCAGAGGGTGATCTTACACTGACACACCAAGTCCGAATGGGATAACTATTTTACATCCCAGCTGTTTTAGATTAGACGAAAAACCATTTACAATTCATAAAATCTAGTTTAGAACGCCACACAACCATTATAATATACTTTATATATTACTATATGATGTATACCCTTTATGACCCCCTAACACGATGAGTAGATATCAAACAATGTTAACTCGCCCCACTGGCCAATCGGCCCACACTATATCGCCACTTTATAAAAAAATCGCCCCACTCTTGTAACCGACTCGCCCAACTTTAAAAAAGTGTAAAATCAAATTGAACAATCAGTCTGACAACTCATTTATTTAACGAAAAGGGTTTAAACCCCACTGAGTAAAGGTCTGCCAACTCGCCCCAGTTATAAAAATATCTTGCTTCCTTTAAGTATGTTAAATTTCTGATAGTTCGTATCCAGTCGTCCTGGTGAAGTGGTATGTGTCGTGGCTTGATATGCTAATGCCCGCGTCACACTGTCCCGATTTTTTCGCCGATGGCAATACGATAATGGAAATTTTCAAAATCGGGACTGATCGTATCCAGATCGGGCTATTCGTAGTGCCATCTTTAACCATCGTAGAACCATCGGCCACTTTTTCTAGCCTTCGGGGGCAACTTCGGGAAGGGTTCTAAATTTTTTAACATGTTAAAAAATCCCCGAAGGTGCGTCCGATGTTGAGGGTTCGTATTGAGTTCGTATCACCATCCTCACCATCGTAATGTCACCGGGAATGCATCTTTGCACATCGTATTGCATTCGTGTTTCCATCGTTTCTATTGGGCAGTTTTGACATTACGATGTCTACACGAATGAATCACGAAGGTACCCGAAGGTCTTATGATGGCAACACGACTTCGTGAAGACCTCGTAATCCCGTCGTGTTGCCATCGAATAAAAGTACGACGGCGACAAGATGGAACTACGACGGCAATAAATCCAGCTAAATGTAAGTTAATTTTCGCGCTAAAACACATTTAAAGTGCCATGCGCGATATGCACTGGTCAGTCTAGTACGACAGTTAAGAAAGACGTTCACAAAACATGGAGCTCATATCATATGATTCTATGAGAACAAGAAAGGCGACAGCGTTGTTTCTATTAATTCAAATGGAACAAGAAGAGCAGCTATTACAGGCTCAGGATTTACTTTTACAAGTAAAATATTATTTTTTTGTCAATTTTTCATATCAAGTAACATAATGAAAATCATAAACGCGCCTCGTACACCAACACTGCAGGTACACGTATATAGGGAAACCAACTTTTTCTTCATTATTCTGATTTTTAGCTCACCTGGCCTAAAAGGCCAAGTGAGCTTTTCTCATCACTTGGCGTCCGGCGTCCGGCGTCGTCCGTCGTCCGTCGTCGTCCGTCGTCCGTCGTCCGTCGTCGTCGTTAACTTTTACAAAAATCTTCTCCTCTGAAACTACTGGGCCAAATTAAACCAAACTTGGCCACAATCATCATTGGGGTATCTAGTTTAAAAAATGTGTCCGGTGACACGGCCAACCATCCAAGATGGCCGCCATGGCTAAAAATAGAACATAGGGGTAAAATGCAGTTTTTGGCTTATAACTCAAAAACCAAAGCATTTAGAGCAAATCTGACATGGGGTAGAATTGTTAAACAGGTGAAGATCTATCTGCCCTGAAATTTTCAGATGAATCGGATAACCCGTTGTTGGGTTGCTGCCCCTGAATTAGTAATTTTAAGGAAATTTTGCTGTTTTTGGTTATTATCTTGAATATTATTATAGATAGAGATAAACAGTAAACAGCAATAATGTTCAGCAAAGTAAGATTTACAAATAAGTCAACATGACTGAAATGGTCAGTTGACCCC
Organism: Mytilus galloprovincialis; assembly: GCA_037788925.1. Taxonomy (NCBI): domain Eukaryota; kingdom Metazoa; phylum Mollusca; class Bivalvia; order Mytilida; family Mytilidae; genus Mytilus; species Mytilus galloprovincialis. Next base: position 23,775,001 of record CM075341.1, read on the forward strand.
TTTAGGAGTTATTGCCCTTTATAGTCAATTTTTAACCATTTTTCGTAAATCTTAGTAATCTTTTACAAAAATCTTCTCCTCTGAAACTACTGGGCCAAATTAATCCAAACTTGGCCACAATCATCTTTTGGGTTAGTAGTTTGAAAAATGTGTCCGGTGACCCGGCCATCAAACCAAGATGGCCGCCATGGCTAAAAATAGAACATGGGGTAAAATGCAGTTTTTGGCTTATAACTCAAAACCCAAAGCATTTAGAGCAAATCTGACATGGGGTAAAATTGTTTATCAGGTCAACATTTATCTGCTCTGAAATTTTTAGATGAATCGGATAACCCGTTGTTGGGTTGCTGACCCTGAATTGTTAGTTTTAAGGAAATTTTGCTGTTTTTGGTCATTATCTTGAATATTATTATTGATAGAGATAAACTGTAAACAACAATAATGTTCAGCAAAGTAAGATTTACAAGTAAGTCAACATGACCGAAATGGTCAATTGACCCCCTTAGGAGTTATTGTTCTTTATAGTCAATTTTTAACAATTTTCATAAAATTTGTAAATTTTTACTAACATTTTCCACTGAAACTAATGGGCCAAGTTCATTATAGATAGAGATAATTTTAAGCAGCAAGAATGTTCAGTAAAGTAAGATGTACAAACACATCACCATCACCAAAACACAATTTTGTCATGAATCCATCTGCTTCCTTTAATATTCACATAGACCAAGGTGAGCGACACAGGCTCTTTAGAGCCTCTAGTTTATGTATCTTCTATGTTGTTGTCACACGAATGTTTACTCCATAACCATTTTGTTTTCTATATGTCATATTTTGCCGCATTTGTTGCTTTCCCCACATCCTTCCTTTTGTCTATATTATTATGATATTCTCCTGGAAAGAGCTCTTTTTGAATAAAAGTGATCAACGAACCCATTACCTTACCTTTAAAATAGATCAGTAAACATGGGCATAATTATGGGTGATTATTCAGACTAGTGCACACATTTTACAGTTCAAACAAGGCAATGCTGAGCGTGGCATCCCCTCGTATTTAACATATTGGGGACAAATATGGACACTATATTTGTATATGACACATGCAGAAAGTGGTAAACTGAATATGCATATTTGATACATAAACTATTTTTTTAGAAATCAACCAAAACATTCAGTAACTGGAAATACCTTTAATATTGTCTTTAGAACCAGCAGGTAAAAAAATGAGCAACCAATTTCCTGTGTATTATGCTATTTCAAGGAGAAAAAAACAAGTCCATCTGCATGACCTTGACCTTTGGCCTTGAACGTAAAAAATGTCAGGTCATTACAAGGAGGAACATTATACCAAATGTGGTTAAAATCTTTTGAAGCATATTGGATTTAGAGTGTCCACAAGGGTGATATTGCCTTGTATTAGAACTGCCACTGTGACGTTAACCTTTGAACTTTAAAGTCAATAGCGCTTAATATATTCTTAACGAGTAACACCATACCAAGTTTTGAGCATTTTGGTTTTAGAGTGTCCATAACAATTGTATCTACACGCAACGTACATGTAGTAGGCGAGGGGATAATGAACTAAGTTTTATAAGAATTAGACAAAAAGATCGATTTCCCTCCATGCATGGCAGACTTGTAAAGAAACGATATATTGTCGAAATTCTGTTCGTATCTTTTAGACATCGTAAGGCCATCGCGCCATCATCGTCATCCATCGTGTACCCTTCGTAATCCATCGTGTTGCCTTCGTAATCCATCGTGTAGCCTTCGTAATCTATCGTGTAGGCTTCGGCTGAGATACGAAGCTTAAATACCCGTCTTCGGTTAACCTTCGTATGTCCATCTTTTGCTATCGTATATAATTTCTGCACCATCTTATAGACTTCGTTATTCATCGTACTTGCTTCGGTCACTTTTTGGTATTTTAAACGAGATCGGGACCAACTTCGTACGAACTTACAATTTTCGCATTCGGGTGTCCATCGTATAAAAAAATCGGGACAGTGTGACACGGGCATAAAGGTCTTGAGTTCGAATCCCAGCATATACACTGGATTTTTTCTACGTGAATTTTGATAGATAGTCTACTCCGTATAATTAATCATAAGTTTTATACTGGATTTGACATTCCCGCCAAAATGTTACAGAACAAAGGAAAGCATGCATAACAAAGAAACTTAAACTGGGGTGATCTGGTTGGGGTGATCCGGCTCAGATCACCCCTGTTAGAACAAAGGAGCTGGGATGTAAATCCCGATCCTTTTTGATATTATTTTATAATTACATTTGAAATCATGCATATTAAATACATGTTATTACAAAATTTCGTAAACAATTTTATCGTATGGTTTCGTCTTTAATAAATGTTTTATCAAACAATTACTTTAACTATTTAGAATTTCGCACATAGGATATGTTTAGGATGTCTTAACATAAGATGTGTCTGACACAACTTAAGAGTGTCCTAAGTCGATCTTTAAGTCCATCCTAAAATTGGTCTTATCTATGACTTAGGACGAATCTTAGGATACTTTCGAGAACACCACCCCTGACTTCTAAACTCGTGTTTTCATGAACAAGCATGAAATATTTGTCACTGGGTGTTAAAATTAGCAACATACAATCAATCAATTTAAACTTGTGTTAAATTAGAGCCATTTTGTTAAATAAGAGCCATTTTATATTTATTTATTTGTTCGGGTGGGAACAGAAGGATTTCATATATGAATATGGTTGCCTGGTAAGAGCTGAAAAATATGCATGATTAGAGACAGATTGAAATGAGTAATAATGCTCTCCCTTCCCTTCCCCATCCTTCATTTATAAATTTAAACTGACCACCACGGAATAGCCCAATAGTGTTGACAGTAGCGTTAAACATTAATCAATCAAAAACCCTTCCATAGAATATCAAATAATTGTCCCTTTAAAACAGTTATTGTCCGTGTAGTTCTTATATTTATCCAGCTTATCGTCCTACTGTCATACCATAAAAAACGTTTATAAACAGCTCACATTCTTATACATCTGCATTCATAAATTAATAATTTCATTTAGAAAGGTCTTGAACCTGTCTTAAGTTACAGAAAATATATCTTTTTTACCAATCTAATTTAATCAAGGCTTAAAATAGATGGTAAAGCTTTTTAAAAGTCCTTCTGATTATACACAAGCTAGTACTAGTCACTTTTGAATCAATGAATATTTAGAAACGTAATTATTGAATGAAAACGAGTCATCATTTTATAAATTAAAGAAATTGCACCTATTTGTGAATTGGTAATTCTTTTGGCGTCAATTTTATTGGACACTTTAACCACTACATTGTTTAGATGATTCCAAAATTGACTATACAGTTCTGTTATGTAAATCTTAACATCATTATCACAGAAAATAATTGATTCATTTTATCACAGATATTAATTGATTCATTAAGTTTTTTTTTTATAGTACTGTAGTTCTAAGTCTTAATGTATACCAAATTGCAATGCATATTTTGTTTCTGAATTTGATATGAAATTGCAAACCAAACAGACACAGTCACTGATAAGAATACGCTTTAATGTTTGGTTCAAAACAAACACTCTTGTTATTCCCACTTATTAACCAATGTTGAATGAGTTAATTACTAGGTCTGCAAAACTAAAAAAATAACATTGATAATTATTTGAAATTGATTCTTATTATATATGTAGCATCGCATTAGCTTACTGAATAAACATTCTTGTTTATTTAAGAGTTCATTCTATTCCCTCACTTGTTGATGTACTTGATTATCAATATAAGGAATGAACCAACCGTTATCTGCTGTCACCTTAATACACAATTATGTTTCTTCTTTGCACGAAATTCTGAGACTTTTCTGTGCTTTTTTATCACATTTAGAGCAAACACACACATTAACTTTATCAGTCCCAGACGAGACATATGTTTGCTTATTTTCATGCAGGACTGCTCCGATACTGCTGTTATTTCGTTTTGGTTAACTTCAAATCAAATGCTGAGTTGCATATTCACATGTCAAAAACATCCAATAATGAATAAAGTGAGAACAGAACGAAAGAGACAAACAATATTATGTCCACAATAAGATAATATAAACAATAATAATCACAGAAAACTAAAGATTGTACTCAAACAAAGAATGAGCTAAGTTACTCTGGAATTATGGCAAGCCGTTTTGCTATTTTATTCTGACTGCAAGATAGCTCATACACTTTATCAGATATCTTATATCGTACATACGATATCTTCTATAGTTTATAAGATATCTTTTTTAAAAAAATATTTATAAAATACCTTATAAACTTTATAAGATATCTTATTTAAAAAAACATTTATAAGATATATTATAAACTTTATGAGATATCTTTTAAAGTAAATAAGATATCTTATCTTATACCGGCTGATATAAAGCTGACTTTGCGAATTGTTTTTTTCTCATTGTTGAAGGCCGTATTAAGACCTGTAGCTGTTAATTTTTTGTGTCATTTTGGTCTCTTGCAGAGAGTTGTCTCATTGGCAATCATGCAACATCTTCTTTTTTATAAAGATATCTTAGATACTATATGAAATACCTTTTAAATTATAAGAGATATCTTCTATACTATATAAGATATCTTCTATACTACATAAGATATCTTCTATACTATATAAGATATCTTCTATACTATATAAGATACCTTCCATATTGTATGAGACATCTCGAAATTTGAATAAATAGTAAAACGGCTTGTCATACGGAATGGACAGCTGTTGTTGTCCACTAATGACAAACGTCATGTTACATCTTTAGGAATCTGTTGGTTAAGTTTCTGTGTGTAAAGCATAACACTAGCACTTTCGTAAATATATCAAGGGAAAACCTACCATATTACCAAAATTTTAAACCGACATTACATTATCATCTCGGAGTGATACATGAACAAATATAAACGCTTACAATAGAAACATTCATGTTCTTGGAATAAAATGACAAAATAATTACTAACAGAATCAACAACGGCATTGAAATATGAAATAAAACGTATGACACACAGAGAGAGAAAAAACATGAACATGAAAAGGGACAGTCCCGGCTTATGGATGAGAATGATACCAGAAATTATGTAACATAGGGTAAATCAAGAATTTATACTGCACACTTGAAACAATTGAAAAAAATAAGCTTATTTATATATTCATGATTTATGAATGATAACGTCACACTCGCATTTTTTAATTTTATGAATGGGTAGGGTTCTTGTTGCTTAGTATTTAGTTTTTCTATGTTGTGATTTTGTACTATTGTTTGTCTTTTGTCTTTTTCTTTTTTAACCATGGAGTTCTCAGTATATATGTTCGACATATGAGTTGAAATGTCTGATAACTTTTGTCCCTCTTTTTAATACTCGATATAATGATCTACTGCTTAAATGAGTCATATTCAATATGATTTCCGATAGTATTGTCTATTTGAAAAGTAAATTTGTATGTTAATAATGTGTCAAATGTGTTGTCTGCATTATTATATTGATAACAACATTTGGTATGAATGCTAATGAGACTCCCAACTAACAAATGACATAGAAGTTTATAGCTGTAGGTAACCGTACGACCTTTAACAATGAACAAAACCAATACCGGATTGCTAGCTTCAAAGGATTGTATTAATTGGTTGAATTATGATCAACATTTGTTCATATTAAGGATACTATTTGTTTTTAATATTTACTGATCAAAATATACAGCCCGATTATTCAATTTGCCATGGTACTGTATTTGCTTCCTCATGGATCACACAAAAAGGCACATCCTTTTGTTCTATTTTGTTGTAACAAGTTTAACGTTTAGAGCAGGTGTTGATAAATCATCTCCGGTAAAAAAAATCATTACATCCGGTTAAACAACTATGATTTCCTGCAAATATAGAACGACATTTATATTTAATTCAATGTGAGACTTAAACATCTCCAGCACTAGTTTCATAGTTTGCCAAGTTTATCAAAAAGAATTCAACGCATTATTTTAAAATACAAAGAAAATTGAAAATTAGCTCTAAATAATGACGATTGTAACTATTTTGACAATTAGATATATACTGTTAAACAGAACATTTAAATATTGCATTGTATGTCATATCAGTGAATGTTTTGGTAGGAACTTTGTATTAATATCTTTGATCCATGTGCAAAGAAAAAGTAAATGTGCCTGTCCTCCTAAAACTAGTGACAACTATTATAAAAATAAAAATATGTGGTATGAATGCGATATCCCTCAGCCAGAAACAAAAAGACATAAAAGATGTTTAGATTTTGGTTACTAATGGGATTGCAGTGAGAGAGAAGCATAAGACAAAGTACCCCAAAACCATCGCTGTGCATGAGGTCTTGAAAATATATGGCTTTTTCTTGTAAAGAATAATCTCACAAGCTTCCGATCCTTTTAAACTTCCTTTGAGTTCAGTATTTTTGCTATTTTACTTTTTTCATAGGCAAATGCATATTTGGTGGTCTTAAAAAAACACTAACATTAATATACCACTGTTCAATATTCATCAATTGATTAAGCAAAAACAAATTAAATCCGGGTGACAATCCAAAGCCGATGGAAACACACCAACTATAAGAGAAAAACAATGGAACAACAGAAACACTGAAATGTACCAAAAAAACAAACATCAACATACATAAAACCTAACTATTCAATAACAACTGCCATATTCCAGACTTATTAATAGACATTTTAAGAAAAGTGTGGATTGAGTCTGGTTGTATAGCCAGACAAACCTCCCATATATATGGCAATGTTGAAAATATCGCTTAAATCACAACATTTATACGTGACAGAAGTACAGTACAAATAAACACAAGAACACTCAAACAAACTACCCATGAGAAGTTCGAGCTCTGAAACCTTCACATTTTAAAATCTTTGTAAAATGATTAAAGGAATATAGTACAACGTGCACAGTTGACTTATTATACTTGTGATGAACAAGAACTCGTGTCATATAGTTACAACATTAAGATTTTAAAAGTGACTAATATATAGGTGGCAGATCGAAACTAATACGGTTGGTGTTTTATGCATGGTTTTCTTTAATTTATTTAAAAAAACGTTATTTGACTCAAAATATACTAAACCGTTACGTTATATTGCTTAAAATTGCTATTCAGGTATTTTAAGTTTAAGAACACATTTAAAAGAAACCAGTAGAAATAAATTGAAATGTCAATTTAATAGCATGTTTCTCTATTGTCATAAAAATTCATAATATTTAATAAAATTAATAGATTTAGCTAACAAAGTCCTTATATTTCAATAAAGTAACTTTATTTGTTAGTGGAAAGTTGTTTTAATGTAAATTAGGCTTAAATTAAAAATTGTTTGCTTTCCACTCTCTGTGATTAAAGTAAGATAACTCTGGTCAATTTTCCTAACATTCAATCATTATAGGAAGATGATATAGTTCTGTTTTCATTTATAGTCTTTTTCAGAAAAGTTCTAATTGTTTTGGGTAGGTCTCAATTACAATTTTACACTCTAGCATTCGGCATCAGTTAGAAGCTTCTGGAATAAAGTGGTAGCTATGGTGTACTGTTTTGTGCTTGTGCGTATGTGTGTTTGTGTTAGGCGTTATTACACTTCTTTCATGTATTTGTCTTAAGGGATCGAGTAAAGCAGATAAGTTACATCAGCTTTCTGCTTCGTTTGAGTTCTGGCATAATGGTTTACACCATATCGATCTTAGAAACAAATGCCTTTACGAGTAGAAGGACGAATGCTGTTGGGCATTTTTTGTATGCATACTACAACTTGAAACAGTGTATTCTTGACAGCACAATTAATGTTTTTCACCGGCATATTGTACCTCAAATTAAAAGTAGAAAAAAGTGGTTTTTTTTTTTTTTTATAATTTCCAGGATATGGCTTTAATAGAGAGCAATTTCATGAATACTCAGAAGATGCTTTTTCTGTGACATAGTGACTTGTTTCAAAATATTCCCCCCTATTTACCTTAATGGTATATTAAGGTATAGTAATTACATTAGATGTATGTTTCATTATAATACTTTATTCTGATTGGCTAACTGCACATCACGTGTTATTCCTTAAGCAATTGCATTACTCAATAAAACTTACCATTCATAATAACACGACGTCCCACAATAAAGTGCACAGGTGAATTAAATAAAAATAATATAAAATTCGTGTTTTCATGATCATAGCTAAAAAATGTAATTCTAAGTATCGAATGCTTAATTTTGTAGCTTCATAGGGTTGTAAAAGCGTTGACCGTGCGCACATTTTTAGAATGAAGCGCTTCCGCGCTTTATACAAAATGTACTTTGGTCAACGTTTTTACACCCCAAAGAAGTTACAGAAAGAAGCATTCAATTCATAAATAATGGAAATTTTTATTCTGAAACGAGTGCCTGTGATTTAGAGCTGTTTGTCTCATCAATCTAACAAAGTTAGTGATGAGGAAGGCAGAATGCTTTCAGATAACAAAAACATATTTATAAGATAACAAAATAATTCTTTATATTGGTATATATTAATTTTAAACATTTCAAAACAAATAAAAGAAATTATAGATATACATAAATGTCTTTGATAAACTAATGAAAAATGCGAGTATCTAGTACATTACAGATTTTGCAACGATTTTAAATTCAATAAAAAAAAAACTACATGTATAAGATAAAATTATAATCCTGTTCAAGGTAGACAATCAACATATTGACTTTATGAAATTAAACATAGACTCATAGTTCAAAGGAATATAACTCTTGTATACAAATGACACATCAATCGAATTATTTAGTTGCGAATTTGTGCGACACCTTCAAGGAAGATTCTAAATTATCAAAATAACCACAAGTTGTTAATCTATAGATACTGACGACTAATGAATGCTAACCACAGTAAAAAATATTTGTTTGAAATTTGTTAAAACTTACTCAGAAAAATGCTCTTACTACTTGACTTTCAAAGCTCATAATTAACGTGTTTACACACTGATATAATACAATATGGTTGTTAAACATTACACACCTGTAATCGTATAAGACACTATACACCCCGTGTGTTTGCATTTTGCATTAACTTATCCAAAAATATATATATTTATTTCAAGCCTAAATATTTCGACATGTTGTTCACGTTTTATGAATTTTAGAATTCTAATTGTGTCACAAATTCCTGTTAAGATTTGACTAAATACCATTATGTTCTTTTTCACGGGTTCAACCGAACATAAAGCATTTCTTTTCTATACAAGGCTTAATAACACAAAACACAAATATACTATGGGATGTAGGTTTGCAGCATCCAGTCTTTTAATAAAACATTCGGAACATAATAACATGTGGAAAAAAAAATTAGAATGGCAGGTGTTACGCCAAAAAACGGTCCTTATCACATTCTCTTGCCTAGAAGTATGATCAACAGCCTGAACAATCTACAAAATATAATTACAAAAATTAGAAACAATTCGCAACTACATTTAAATGAATGAAAAGAGAAATTGATTAAATACTGTAACTTTGGACAGTATACATGTGCATCTATTGAATTGTACAATTCTATAAGAATAATCTTAATATACATGTGAAAGACAGTACCTATAGAACAACAAGTGGTTTTTTTTTTAAACAAAAACAAAATAAAAGTCAAACAGACCTTAACAGCAATTGAATTAAACGTGTAGACTGATTGAATGCAAACCGTCGAATGATTTAATTCCCGCTTAGGTATGCACGGGTGAATCCACCCGTGCAAATTACTACGCATAACGGTATTCGTTAAGCCTTATAACGAAAAGAAATTTATTTATGTTCTTTTTCACGGGTTCAACCGAACATAAAGCATTTCTTTTCTATACAAGGCTTAATAACACAAAACACAAATATACTATGGGATGTAGGTTTGCAGCATCCAGTCGAGACAAAAGGCGAAAGAGTGTATATTAGATGCTAAGGTATAAGAAACAGACTGTATTTCACCTATCCGTCTTTAGAATTTCGGCTCGCCAACGGCCATTAACTTTGAAAAGAATATCTGAAACACCGTTGTTTGCGGTTGAGAAGCGCCTCCTCTTCGTAAACTATACAAACTAAATTGTTTTTGTCTAACCCTATTGCACCTAAAGCTTCTCTGGCTATAGTATAAGATGAAGGCTTATATATTTTACTCAATACTAAGGTATCTTTTGGGGGCTGCAAAGAACAAAAATGTACTCCGAAGAATTAATCTTAAGATTGCTAATTAAGTCACAATAATATTTAAAAAAAAAAAATTAACAGGATAAGTTGGTATATCCGTATTTGCTATCATAACTATACTACCTTGTCTATAAATATCGGTCTTGCCATTGTGAACTATGATTTCAACGTGTGTTTTATGAAAATTGATATCACTCATTATTATAAGCAAGAGTTCTTTGTATCTAAAAAATCAAGCATGCATAAGCCAATTATAACATACAAAGTAACCTACAATAGGACAGGTTAGAATTATCATGATACAGGTTAAATAGGAAGTTAAATTCTTTCTTTTGTATGGTTTTCGCCTATCCTTCAAGTACAGAAAATCACGACCAGGTCCGTGATACAAGCGGCCAGGTCCGCATATTAAACACATTTACAATGTACAATCTACTGTTACAATACCAAAAAACAAAAATCGGCAAGGTCCACATAAAGAAATTTTTACTCAAAATTAATTAATTCATTTTACCATCAAGTTTCAATACAACATGGAAAGATATGCAATATCCTATCCTTCAAGGACAGAAAATCCCGGCCAGGTCCGCATATAAAACATATGTACACTGTACAATCTAAAGTTACAATATGAAAAAACAAAAAAGTGGCAAGGTACGCATAAAGAAAGTTTTACTCAAAATTCATTCATTCATTTTAGCATCAAGTTTCAATACAAGACATGGAAAGATATGCAATGTCCTATCCTTCAAGGACAGAAAATCACGACCAGGTCCGTGATAAAAGCGGCAAGGTCCGCATATAAAACATAATTATGTATACTGTACAATCTACAGTTACAATATAAAAAAAACAAAAAAGCAGCAAGGTCCTCACAAAGATATTTTTATTAAAAATTCATTCATTCATTTTAGCATCAAGTTTCAATACAAGACATGGAAAGATATGCAAAATCCTATCCTTCAAGGACAGAACATCACGGCCAGGTCCGTGATAAAAGCGGCCAGGTCCGCATATTAAACATATGTACACTGTACAATCTACAGTTACAATATCAAAAATCAAAAAGCGGCAAGGTCCGCATAAAGAATTTTTTCTCGAAATTTATTCATTCACTTTAGCATCAAGTTTCAATACAAGCACATTTGAAATAAACCTATAATCGTTTAAAACCGAATTCTCAGCACATCCCCTGTTCAAAAAAAAATTTAGAAGGGGTTTTATACTCAACAAAGTCTTGCACTAAACCAACAAACTTGCCGGTGTCAACAGACTCCAGTATCGGCCAGAAAACTGTCGATTTCAGGTAAGGGATACCCAATGTACCGTTAGCTTTACATAATTGAATATGTTTTACAGTGTAAGCTATTAAAGATACATGTGACAAGAGCAAATTATTATCGATTGACCAGTCAAACGTGAATGCATCAATTATAAAAATATACCTTTTGTTAAAGGATCAAAAAGCTTTGAATTATACCTTGGGAGTTAAGCATTGTCACTATTAGCAAACCGATATAAGCTAAAAGGTCCCAATATTTTATTAAAATAATGAAAATTCTGTCCGACAACGACCAATCGTCAAAATCAAATATTTTCCTATACTGATCCGCGGTAGTATTCAAAGTTCTTGGTATCCACTCAATTTTCAAACACATCGAATTTTTTGTACAAACATAAAAAATCTCCATAGCTAGATTGGGCAAATCCAGTTTCATACTGCCAACTTCGAATATTTTATCTACGTTTTGGTAATCGGTGAGTAGTTTGAAATTTATTTTAAAATGATCAGGAAAGCTTTCCAAGTCAAAATCACTGCCTTTAATTCTCGCCAAGTTGACCTTGAGATTTTAGTGAAGAATGCCAAAATTCTAACTCTTTAATAGACACAAGATCTAACTTAACTCTAGAGTCCCATCGATCATTTACTAAATGGTGTGTCTTGTCAAAATTCTACATATATTACTTAATGCGGGTAATAATGCAATGATTTTACCAATATCCGCTGCAAATTTCCTTGCAGTCGTATAACAAGGATTTATAAGTGTCACTTTTCTATGAAAACACAAGAAACTTTTGTGATTCAACATGCATATCTATATCATGAAGGTACCCCGATGATGTCTTGAATCAAACCTCGTATTTAAATTTAAATAACATTTCGTATTGATGTACGTGTCTGGGGTCAAGAATCAACACCGATAAAGTATTAACAACAAAAGGGGGAGTGATAACTTCCTTAGCGACTCCCGTAAATACCAAAAATACAGAAGTAGGTGCATCGGTAATTTTCCAAAAAAAAAAAAAAGCCAGATTCAAGTATATTCTCTTCTATTCTATTCTATAGGTAAAACTAATTTTTTGAACTCGGCCATGCAATAAAAGTTTCTCTTTCCAAAATTGTAGGCTATTATACAATCGACCTTTTACATTATAAAGTTGTATTAACTCATTGTCATACTCATATGTGTCTAAACATAAATTAAAGTCAATCAAAGATAATACCTCATTTGGAACTGCTGGTGTTGTTAGACCGCTTATTTCTGGACAATTAGACGACCAATGTCCTGTGGAAAACAACGAGAAAGCATCAGCTGTAGGGATGCTAGTAGGATTGTCATCTTCACTCCTATAATGACTTCTTGCAGGTGCACATTCAGGAGAACTTTGGACTTCCTCGTCAGACATGAAGTAGAAAAAAGTCAAACAGACCTTAACAGCAATTGAATTAAACGTGTAGACTGATTGAATGCAAACCGTCGAATGATTTAATTCCCGCTTAGGTATGCACGGGTGAATCCACCCGTGCAAATTACTACGCATAACGGTATTCGTTTAGCCTTATAACGAAAAGAAATTTATATATCCTGATATCGTCAGGTAAATATGCTACATTAGGTCCGAGACCACAATTGTCGTCCTTTGATTTTTTTGTTCACGAATATAGTCCCTAGTGTTGACAGTGGGTTACTTGCCATTAATTTTTATACCCCTTCAAAATTTATTTCTCCATGTTTAATGCCTCAAATGGCATGAAGGGGGGTGAAATTACACTGTAAAAAGATTTGGGTCCTGAATTTTAAAGGAAAGTAGTGATTTGGTCCAGCTGAAAAAGGTTAAAAATTAGCACTTCGGAAGCTGTCAAAAGATTTCAAGACGCCCTAAACATAAAATTGTCCATATTTTGAGTTAGAGCTGATGAAGTTTTTCTATAATTTTTCTATAATTTGTCCCAAAAGAAGTACAACACACTGTAAGAATTTAATTGAGAAAGCGTATGTGGGATTTTTCATTTATTTTCTTAAAGAAATGCACTACGAAATAATTGTGGTCTCGGACCATTAAGGTGTGTGCATGTGCAGGCTTTTTTTAATGAGTTTGATTAAGTAATTGAGTATTGATACAATATTAGTATGATTCAAAACTGTCATTATCACCAAACAATCATAGACAAGGTGGATCAGTAATTGGCTTAAAAACAGTTAGTAAAATTTGAAAAGTTTTAATTTATAATACAATTTAACAAAACATTTTATTTCTTAAATTTTATTCCCCTTCAAATGTCTATTAACAATTTTAGTCCGTTGAATATTTAGAAGAAGTGAATATATATTTTTGCAATCACAAAAGATAAAATCCACATTTCAATAAAATAAGTGTTTTTAATTTGTTTACGTTGAAAAGTACATTTTTAATGCTCTATGCTGGTTAAATACTTTATAAATTGATCAAATGGCACTCTACAACTCTTAATCTTCAATGTCATATAACCTATGTTTTAACTTACAAAATGCCCCAAAACAACATTTTTAGATTATGTTTGTTGACACTTTAAAGTTCTTAGCTTTAAGTTTATCTGTTGGTCTTATTTCTTAAAAGGATTGATGGTGAAATTTACTAGGAGAATTTTAGATTTGCAATTTTTTGAGACTCATGTTATTTAATTTGTCATGAGCTCATTTTATCTTCATACTGGAAAAGCACTTTTCCTTCTTAAGACCTGCTGTTTATGTGATTTTCAGCATTAGTGCTTTATTAATGTTCTTTTTTGTCCCAACCATACCTTGATATGAAATTACTCAAACTACTCTTCCAATCTTTCCATGAGTGATATCAATCACTTTGATTTATATTGGTCAGTCAACAAAGTTTAACGTGTCTGCCATGGCCAAAGTAGCTAGGGGCACCATCTAAGTAATAGATTAACAAGATCCCTGGGTAGCTGATCAATGTCACAACATAGATACCTAACTTAAATTATGTTCTCCAGCAAAGCCAAATGCTACAGTAACCATAACCAGAACGTAAAACCCAAGATGACTAGACTTGTACTTATCAGGACATTGAAGATCACTGGACAATGCCTATAGATAAAATAATCCATAGGTGTCCTATACACTACAATCTGACCATTTATCTACTTGTGCAAAGAAAAATACATCTTATCTCCAGCTATGTAGCTGTTTTAAAATACCAGTCAAATCTAAACAGTACAATATCCATAGCTTTTTAAATATTCACAAGTTCCGTCCTAACAGAGAATTGTTCTGCAATTGTGGCTTACTGATGCCTAACAGTGAAAATAACAAATATATTCTAAGTAATCACTGCCCATTAAGTTTCCCTGTGGATAACTTTGACCAAACCCTTGGGTAACAACCATCCAATTAAAATAAATGACTTAAAACAAACAACAATCATGTCATTCACACAGATATATAGAAATAATAAGATGTGGTATGAGTACCAATGAGACAACTCTCTATCCAAGTCGCAATTTATAAAAGTAAACCATTATAGGTCAAAGTATTAAACACTGAGCCGTGACTCACACTAAACAGCAATCTATAAAGGGCCCCAAAAATTACCAGTGTAAAACCATTCAAACAGGAAAAAACAAAAAAAACGTGAAGCTAAAAACACTTATAAACCACATAAACAAAGGACATCTACTGAACATCAGATTCCTGACTTAGGAACATTTTAATGGTACCAAACCTTCACCCTTATTTGAACTGCAATAGTGTAACATCACAACATAGAAAGACACACTAGGACATATAAATTGAAATGTCTGAACTCAATCAAAAGACATATTAACACTAGTAAACATACAATGAACGAATAAAATTGATCTATGATACAACGTAAATACAAAATAAATAAGATAAGGGATGAATAGATAAAATAACAGTATTATACTGCTGTGAAATCTTTACTATTACATGTATACACAGGTAAATGAAAATAGTTTTGATGTTAGGTATACAGTTTTAAAGAAGGAAGTAAATATTTTTTCAAAATAATTAATATAATAATGTCTCTTTTCATTTTTTTACTTACATTTAGGAAATATCTATATTTATATGCTGTACATTATCTATTATTAACAAAATAACCCCAGAAAAACTAGTATTAAATATGGAGAATGTTAAATAATTTCCTCTGTTAACTTTGTACAAAAAATGAGGTGCTTGTCGTGAACCTTTTGTTGTTAATTATTTCATGTAAATTTTCACTCTAGTTCTTAATTTTTTCAGGAAGTAAAGACTCTGGTTCTGGAGACCATACCACTGCAGTTGTCCTAGGTTTGATTGGTGGTCTGATCGTTGCTGTTGTAGTTGTTTTTTTACTGCGCTATTTTTACAGGGAAAAGAAGCTTTGTTGGAAACGAGCCAGTTTACCAGGTAAAAATATTTATATCAATAAAAATATATCATTTCCTCAATAACATCCATAATAAATGTGTATTTGCAAGGATTATTACAAGCCAGATTTTCAGAAATTAATTAATCTTACACTTTTAGTTCACCTCTCAAAAGCTTAATATTTCAGCAGATATAAGATATGTATCCTGCTTGAAAAAAAAGTTAAGAGTTTTAGTTTTCTTTAATTTTTTCTTTTATAATCACAAATAGGATAACTTTTATTTGGTATGTGCATAGGTTGCAAGATCCTCATGCCTGTTAGATAGTATTCACTTGACATTTCATGGATCTGTGAACAAGGTTAAGATTTGGTGGTTAAAGTCATATGAAACTTCAAATTAAAAAAAAATATGCATAATATTTTTATAACTACATGACTAGTTTTTATTGTTAGGGCATGTTTGAGTTGCATACCTGCCAACTTTTGAAAATGCCCATGGGGGTTTAAGTGCGTGACAACAATTTCAAAGGTTACAATTCTTTGCGACGTATTTTGCGCGTGCTGTTTTGTTGTTTAGAAGAAGTGTCATATTTGTATGATGAGCTTACAAGCCTTTTTCTTAAGTTTAGTTGCATGATTCTAGTTGTTATATCAGTAGAAAAGATGAACATGTAGCTATAAGACCAGGATTTATTTTCATGTGTAAGGATATTAAATGATTGTTGACTTTTCCAGTTTAAAATTATGCATAAAGAAGGACCTTTGTCAGGTTGTGAACAACACCAATAGGGGTAAACCCTCAATGTAATGACATTAAAACACACTTTTTAAGTACAAATTGTCAAATGAGCACAAGTTCATATTATTTGAAGAAACTTTTCCCAAAGAACTATACATTTTATGATCTATCTGGTATTATATGGTCAACAATAATTTTGAAATGTTCTTGGACTTGTATCTTCTTTATTATTCAAAATGATTGTTGTTCCAAATACAATGAATTTTCCTATTTTAAGTTAAAAAATCTAAATTTTATTTTTTACACTGTAAAATGATCCCTTGTCTTAGAGACAGTCCCTCATTTAAGGGACACCCCTCATGTGTGTGTGTGTGTGTGTGTGGGGGGGGGTTCCAATCCTGTTTGTTTGGTCCTTTTGAAAAATAAAGAGTAGTACATTGTACTTTAAATGATTTGGTAATTTAATTTAATATATGTTACAGCAGGTGTAATGTCAATAAATCAGTGAATAAACTACTATTTATTATCTTAGGTAGTACTGCATAATCGAATTTTGTCAATCAGCCATGCTTTTATTCTTATTCTGTGTAAGAACATCTCTGCAGGTGAAAAATCCCTGCCATGTTCACAATTTACAATTCTGACTAACACACAGAGGAATACAACACAAGTTCAAAATCTAGCATGTTAGAATAATCTTGAGAGAAATTTTTTTTTAATGGCTCATTTATTTGACCATGAGAAACACATAATTTGATTGGCTGAAAACAATATTAATTGTCACAGTTCAAAATCGCGAACAATCATATTTTTTGTGTAGATTTACACAAAATCGTGTTTAAGGGGCTTTTTCACGATCACGATCGTGCAATCATGACAAAGGGTCAAAATCGTGTAGTACACGCCTAAATCGTGAAAGTTGGCAGGTATGGAGTTGAATATTTTGTCTCGAAAACGTATAAACAAAGAGTATTTGATACATCATATCGCTTCAGATTCTATCATTTTTAGCTCACCTGGCCCACAGGACCAAGTGAGCTTTTCCCATCACTTTGCGTCCGTCGTCGTCGTCTGTCGTCGTTAACTTTTACAAAAATCTTCTCCTCTGAAACTACTGGGCCAAATTAAACCAAACTTGGCCACAATCATCATTGGGGTATCTAGTTTTAAAAATGTGTCCAGTGACCCGGCCAACCAGCCAAGATGGCCGTCATGGCTAAAAATAGAACATAGGGGTAAAATGCAGTTTTTGGCTTATA
This sequence comes from Mytilus galloprovincialis, assembly GCA_037788925.1. Lineage (NCBI taxonomy): Eukaryota > Metazoa > Mollusca > Bivalvia > Mytilida > Mytilidae > Mytilus > Mytilus galloprovincialis. The sequence continues at coordinate 23,792,856 of CM075341.1, forward strand.
ACTAAAAAACCAAAGCATTTAGAGCAAATCTGACATGGGGATTAAATTGTCTATTAGGTCAAGATCTATCTGCCCTGAAATTTTCAGACAAATCGGACAACCCGTTGTTGGGTCGCTGCCCCTGAATTAGTAATTTTAAGGAAATTTTGCAGTTTTTGCTTATTATCTTGAATATTATTATAGATAGAGATAAACTGTAAACATCAATAATGTTCAGCAAAATAAGATCTACAAATAAGTCAACATGACCAAAATTGTCAGTTGACCCATTAAGGAGTAATTGCCCTTTATAGTCAATTTTAACCATTTTTCTAAAATTTTGGTATTCTTTTAAAAAATCTTCTCCTCTGAAACTACTGGGCCAAATTTAACCAAACTTGGGCCAATTGGCCACCATCATCATTTGGGTATCTAGTTGTAAAATGTGTGGCGTGACCCTGCCAACCAACCAAGATGGCCGCTATGGCAAAAAATATTACATAGGGGCGAAATGTAGATTTTGGCTTAAATCTCTGAAACCAAAGCATTTAGAGCAAGTCTGACAGGGGATAAATTGTTTATCGGGTCAAGATCTATCTGCCCTGAAATTTTCAGACAAAACAGACAACCTGTTGTTGGGTTGCTGCCCCAGAATTAGTAATTTTAAGGAAATTTTGCAGTTTTTGCTTATTATCTTGAATATTTTAATAGATAGAGATAAACTGTAAACAGCAATAATGTTCAGCAAAGTAAGATCTACAAACAAGTCAACATGACCAAAATTGTCATTTTACCCCTTAAGGAGTTATTGACCTTTATAGTCATTTTTTAACAATTTTCATAAATTTTTGTAAATTTTTGTAAATTCCACTGTAATTACTGGGCCAAGTTCATTATAGATAGAGATAATTGTAGCAAGAAGAATGTCCAGTAAAGTAAGATTTACAAACACATCATGATCACCAAAACACAATTTTGTCATGAATTTATCTGTGTCCATTGTTTAATATGCACATAGACCAAGGTGAGCAACACAGGCTCTTGAGAGCCTCTAGTTATATATCAAGGCTACAGGTTGTCTACCATTACTTTTTCGTTTGCCCAAAATACACATTATGTAGGAAAAACTTATTCGATAACCTTAACTGGCTATCTGAAAACTTTGTTTTAGATACAAAACTATTAATTTGCGGACACTTGGAACTTTCGAATGAACAAAATATTCAAATTTTCAAACATGTTCAGAATTACATAAAAAGGTCAAACAGATTTCTTATGCCTTGATAGAGCGTTATTATTGCTGACACAGGACGTCATCGTTGCCATCAATCCACAAGTCATCGTCACAGAAGTATACGATTTTTCAAACTTTCTTTTTCCTTTTTTACTTTGTCTCCTCTTTGTTCACCTATGAAAGCTAGTATTATATTGTATAAACTGTTTGTTTTATATGCATGTCCATTATATTATACTATTATTGTAACTTTATATTGTATTATGGAGAAGACTTCATAAGTATGATTTACTTGTGTCTAATCCATTTTGCTTTAATTCATCAAATAAAATATGTTTAAACTACAGGTTGACTTTATAACATACGAAATTCACCGTACTAAAGGATAAAATGTATGGGTGAAAGTGAAATACCTTTCTAATGAATCACAAAAACAGAGTAGGTGTGTTCTAATAGCTTATTTTTACTAAATGTACTTGACAACAGTCTTTTAAGTTGGATGTTAAAAATGCATATCTTCAAAAAAACATAATTTTTTGTGTGTGATAATAAGGGCTATAGTCTTCAACCACTGAACATTTTTATTCTGCCCTTCCACGAAATATTTAATTAGAATTTTTTAAAATGTTTCTGAATTTTCAAAAAAAATCCACCTGACAACCGGTCAGACAATAGTTTTAAGTTCACTCAATGCAGACAAGAACATTAACTAATGCTCATAGGCTAGTAGATACATTTGTCTTTTAAAATACAACTGACATATAAGGATCTTACTGGTGCTATGTGGATAAATTTATTGGTTTTCAAGAGCTAAATTGGCAGTGCGTCATCCCTACAATGGCTTCCATTTCTATGATTGTAAAAAATGAACTGGCGGTAATGGGGAGATCATTTCGACAAAGTTGAATCCTGAATGTCTAAAAGATCTGTTACTGCTATTTTGCCCATCATGGCTGTCTTAATTAAAAAGAAAGCTTACCACTTAAATGGATGTCTTGCATACTGTTATAGATAAAGAAAATGTTAATAGTTAGAATATCAAGTAACTACTTCTAGTTTTCAACAAAAATTAACTTTTTGCACAATTATTCAATGTTAATGCTACATATTAACAGTTTTAGAGTTTTGCTACTTTATTATGATCATAGTGCAAACCTAGTTGAAAGACAACTACCAAAATTCATAATAAATTATGAATTAAAGATCCACAAAAAAATTCAATATACTGAAACCATTTATTGACTCTTCATCACAGTTATTGCTCTTATAATAGATTGAAAAAAAATAAACATACAGTTTGTCTATTATTGTTATCTTGAAAAAGTAATTAAATGGACAAATTGTAAGCAGTACAATGTATTGCAATTTTACTTTGGGTATGATTTGAAGCCTAATTTGGTTCATTCATTTAAAAAGATATAATTTTAACCACTAAGAAGGTTCTTGGCTAGGATCAGGAATGTGGTGGGTTTGAATTTTCCTTATGATGATCTATGATTTCTATCGGAGTATTAAATCATCTTCAAATTATTTTGACTAATGTTCATTTCTAAACACATCAACTGACATATATATTTCACTAGTTTGTGTTGATTGTCTTGTAATATTTGTTGGGAGATAATAATTATGTATTATGTTTTTTTTTTAGTAAGGTTGAAAGTATGTATCTCTGATATGAATTGTAATTTCTTACTTTTTTCAGAACCTGATAGGAATGAAAGTGGAGTAGCATTTATTCAAAGTCACCTGAACTCATAACACAGTGTAGCAGACTTGGGGTCACTTACATTAGAATGTAATTAATTAAATTACACATTACATTGCAAAAATGATCAATTACACCAATTACACATTACACAGTTTTTGAAATGTAATTAATTAAATTACAATTACTTTACTAAAGTTCTTAATTAAATTACACATTACATTTCATCATAACGTTTTTAAACAATATATATCATGTATATATAACATGTGTGAAATATTCATGTAAGCTTAAAACATAGTTTTAGTATTGCTTTTGATAATCATTAGTAATTTTAAGGTTTTGTCATTTAGCAGGAGCTGATGTGGCAGGTATTGCTTGATCCAGGAACATATATATTGACGGGACTTGACACTACCTGATTGTAGTCGATTTTATTGTCGTGCCATCGTAAATAAAGATACAATACGAAAACAAACATGTGTTTAAAACGGACTCTTTATTATCCTAATAATTTCTGATAATATCAATACAATGTCATTCAAACTAGTTTTATAGCGATGCTAGTGTATCAAACTTGTATACTGTCACTTCAAATTTGTTAAAATCGCAAGCAGTTCATCACGGAACTGTGCAGAATGCAAACAAGGTAATAAAAAAATGGCGGCCATTGCCGCGATGATTTACAAATTCCCTATTCCACTATTATAAAACACTTCACATCAAATAAATCAAACTTATTTGAGTAATTTTATATGACAAAATATATCTTCTAAATGATAAAACTTGTATTTATTTACGATTATAGAGTTATGTGGTTCATTTATTGAGCAGTTCCAATAGTTTTTCGGTCAGACGCGACCAAAATCCATAAATCTCGGGAAGTCTCGGGGAGTCAAAGGATTGTTTCAATTTTATACTGAAAAGCGTTATAGATTCATTTCCAGTTAGGTATACTGTTCCCAGCTTGATCATAAGATGTGTTGAAAGAGCAGGGAATGTGTTCCTATTAACTTGACAATACATTAAGGGGTATTTTGACAACTCAGAAATGAAGCCATTTAATTAAACTTCATATAAATAAATTAATTATAAATAATTAAAAATGTATTTTACTTTATGATATTCAAAAGCATGCTTGTCACTAGATTGAATTTTTTTTTAGTACAAACAATGTAAAATGTCTAAATATAAGCAATATTTTGCTAATTAGATAACATACATGTAATAGTGGCATTGTCCCTAGGCTGTTTTATTACACATTTAGTCTGATTAATTGCCATTTGTTTTTACAGCTGATAATTTTTATTTCTATCATCCTTTTGTGTATACTAATTTGACAAATTGATTGTGTGCAGTGATTTAAATTCTAAATGAACTGTCTAAGAAAGATTTACACATTTCTTTAACCATACATACATGTTTTAATGGTATGTATTTGTTACAGTGTATTTGTAAAATTAGGGATTTTGTAAAATCCCTGATATTTCAGTGGTTTTGTATAATCACTGAACTGATTAGTGATTTTATGAAATCACTGATTTGACTAGGGATTTTACAAAATCACTGAAATAATTGATATCTTTTTACAGATTCCTTGATTAAATTCAGTGAATTTGTAAAACATATACATGTAGTTGTTTTTAATAACGAATTCTTTAAAAAAAATAATAGATCAGCTAATACACTCAACAAGTTTAAGGTCAATTTAGCCTTTTATATTATACTAAGTTAGCAACTTTCATCAAGCAACAGACATACATGTACTGTGAAAGTACTTTAATTCGTATCAATTTTCGTGGTTTGAGCAATATTGACATGTTCGTGGGTTTTTAAATTCGTGGATTTTAGTTTAAAAAAAAAAAAAATACTTGAAAAATTAAAGCCTTTAGGAACGAAGGTTACAAATTGCAAAGTAAACATTGACCGGTATCATATGGTATTTTGAACCCCATGGTAAATTGACCCCGGGGTCAAAATACCGCTATGGTAAATTGAACCCCCCCCTGTATGGAAAATTGAACCCCCATGGTAAATTTAACCCCCTGTTTTTTTCATCCTAGATGATTATTAGAACATTATACATTATTCTAAAGGTTATCATAGATTAAAAAATCATTCATACAAGAAGGGGAGGTACATTTTCCGTGCTTAATTAAAAGAAATATCTTTGCTTGGTATAAGTGCTCTGAAGTCTTTACCAACAAAATGTCATTAAAAATACTGATTGACACATAACTATAACTAGACCATATGTAGCTTGAATGGTTTAATTATTTGTAATTATAACATATGTATATATATATATATAAAAGGGTAGTTTTGATTTTCCATGGTAAAAAAGGGGGAGGGGGTCAAAATACCAGGGCAAAGTAAAATTTTAAAAATATCTTTCCAGCAAGTTAAAAACATACAAACTTCTTATCGGTGTATTCTTACTGCATAAAAGAGTTCGAATTGCTAGATTTTTGGAAATTAAAGGTCTAGAGTAGGGGTTCAATATACCGCAGGGGGGGTCAAAATACCTTGCAAAGTAAAATTTTCAAAATATCTTTTCCAGTAAGTTTAATACATACAACCTACTTATTGGTGTATTCTAACTACATAAAAGAGTTAGAATTGCCAGAATTTCTGAAATTAAAGGCCTAGAGTAGGGTGTTCAATATACCGCAGGGGGGTCAAAATACCATGGCAAAGTAAAATTTTCAAAATATCTTTTTCAGGAAGTTGAATACATACAAACTACTTATTGGTGTATTCTAACTACATAAAAGAGTTAGAATTGCCAGAATTTCTGAAATTAAAGGCCTACAGTAGGGGGTTCAATATACCGCAGGGGGGTCAAAATACCATGGCAAAGTAAAATTTTCAAAATAACTTTTCCAGCAAGTTTAATACATACAAACTACTTATTGGTGTATTCTAACTATATAAAAGAGTTAGAATTGTCAGAAATTAAAGGTCTAGAGTAGGGGTTCAATATACCGCAGGGGGGTCAAAATACCATGGCAAAGTAAAATTTTCAAAATATCTTTTCCAGTAAGTTTAATACATACAACCTACTTATTGGTGTATTCTAACTACATAAAAGAGTTAGAATTGCCAGAATTTCTGAAATTAAAGGCCTAGAGTAGGGGGTTCCATATACAGCAGGGGGGTCAAAATACCATGGCAAAGTAAAATTTTCAAAATATCTTTTCCAGGAAGTTGAATACATACAAACTACTTATTGGTGTATTCTAACTACATAAAAGAGTTAGAATTGCCAGAATTTCTGAAATTAAAGGCCTACAGTAGGGGGTTCAATATACCGCAGGGGGGTCAAAATACCATGGCGAAGTAAAATTTTCAAAATAACTTTTCCAGCAAGTTTAATACATACAAACTACTTATTGGTGTATTCTAACTATATAAAAGAGTTAGAATTGTCAGAAATTAACGGTCTAGAGTATGGGGTTCAATATACCGCAGGGGGGTCAAAATACCATGGCAAAGTAAAATTTTCAAAATATCTTTTCCAGCAAGTTTAATAAATACAAACTACTTATTGGTATATTCTAATTACATAAAAGAGTTAGAATTGCCAGATGTTTTTAAATTGAAGGTCTAGAGTAGGGGGTCAATATACCGCAGGGGGGTCAAAATACCAAGACAAAGTAAAATTTTAAAAATATCTTTTCCAGCAAGTTAAATAAATACAATATACTTATTGGTGTATTCTCACTACATGAAAGAGTTAGAATTGCCAGATTTTTTTTTAAATTAAAGGTCTAGAGTAAGGGGTTCAATATACCCCAGGGGGGTCAAAATACCATGGCAAAATAAAGTAGTCAAAATATCTTTTCCAGCAAGTTTGATACATACAAACTTTAAGTTATTGGTGTATTCTAACTACATAAAAGAGTAAGAATTGCCAGAATTTCTAAAATTAAAGGCCTAGAGTAGGGGGTTCAATATACCACAGTGGGATCAAAATACCATGGCAAAGTAAAATTTTCAAAATATCTTTTCCATCAAGTATAATACATACAAACTACGTTTTGATGTATTCTAACTACATGTAAAAAAAATAGTTAGAATTGCCAGATTTGTTTAAAATTAAAGGTCTAGAGTAGGCCAGGGTTCAATATACCGCAGGGGGTTCAATATACCTGACATGGGCGTCAAAATACCATGGCTGTAGTTAAATTTTGAACCCCCTTCTATAGATCTTGAATTTCAAAAATTCAAGCTATTTAACTCCTTCACATAGTAATAATACTCCAATAAGTAGTTTGTATGTATTTAACATGATGGAAAAGATGTTTTGAAAATTTTACTTTGCCATGGTATTTTGACCCTCTTGTGGTATATTGACCCCCTACTATAGACCTCTAATTTAAAAAATTCTAGCTATTATAACTTCTTAACACAGTAATAATACTCCAATAAGTAGTTTGTATGTATTGAACATGATGCAAAAGATGTTTTGAAAATTTTACTTTGCCATGGTATTTTGACCCCCCTACCATGGTATATTGAAACTCCTACTATAGACCTTAAATTTCAAAAATTCTAGCAATTCTAACTTTTAACATTATAATAATACTCCAATAAGTAGTTTGTATGTATTTAACATGATGGAAAAGATATTTTGAAAATTTTTACTTTGCCATGGTATTTTGACCCCCCTGGAGTATATTGAACCCCCTACTAAAGACCTCTCATTAAAAAAATTCTAGCTATTATAACTCCTTAACATAGTAATAATACTCCAATAAGTAGTTTTAATGTACTAAACATGCTGGAAAAGATATTTTGAAAATTTTACATAGCCATGGTATTTTGACCCCCCTGCGGTATATTGAACCCCCTACCATAGACCTTAAATTAAAAACATTGTAGCTATTCTTAATCCTTAACATAGTTATAATACTCCAATAAGTAGTTTGTATGCATTTAACATGCTGGAAAAGATATTTCGGAAAAAAAATCCATGGTATTTTGACCCCCTCCCTATTATAGACTTTGAATTTCAAAAATTCAAGCTATCCTAACTCCTTAATAAATGAAGGCAACAGTTCATAGTAATAATACTCCAATAAGTAGTTTGTATGCATTTAACATGCTCGAAAAGATATTTTGAAAATTTTACTTAGCCATGGTATTTTGACCCCCTGTGGTATATTGAACCCCCTACCATAGACCTTAAATTTCAAAAATTCTAGCTATTCTAAATCCTTAACATAGTTATAATACTCCAATAAGTAGTTTGTATGTATTCAACATACTGGAAAAGATATTTTGAAAATTTTACTTAGCCATGGTATTTTGACCCCCCTGTGGTATAAATGAACCCCCTACCATATATGCATAGACCTTGAATTTCAAAAATTCTAGCTGTTCTAAATCCTTTACATAGTTATAATACTCCAATAAGTAGTTTGTATGTATTCAACATATTTTTTTTTGTAATTTGTTTATTTTTGACAGAAAGACAGAAAACAATCAAGCAGGATTACACACATGTACAGTTTCAAGTATGGTCTTAAAGATATTATTATTATATGACAACTCTAAATAGCAAGACATACAACAAAATATAACTATGATTTTCGTACCAGTTATAAAATATTTAAATCACCTAGGACAGATTGTAATGGCAACCATTTTTTATCTATATATTCTTTTTGTGTAGGAGATAAGAAATTTACTGTATGTTGTTCTATTCTTATACAGTATTTTAAATATGCAATACTACCTTTCACAGAAGGTTTTTCTCCTGCGTTTTTACAGCTATAAATATAAAATTTTAAAATCAACATTATATGTTGTACTACATTATATGGGTCAAAAATTTCCCCAATACCAAAAATAACATCTTTTGCCTCTATATGTTTAAGGCTAAATCCACATTTTAATAATAAATCTTGAAGTGCTATCCAAATATTGTTGCTATATATACATTCCCAAAAAATATGCAATAAGCTTTCTTTGGTTTCAGTGCAAAAAGTGCACAGTTCTGTTTCTATTAAACCACATTTATAAAGAAAAGAGTTTGTGTATACAATTCTATGTAATAACTTGAATTGAAAATTTTGAAGTTTAGTGTTTTTTGTTGCTTGAAATGCCATCGAATAGATTTTGCCCCAATCATCAATCTTAACACATAAAGCATCAGACCATTTATTTTGTGATCTTAAAGGATTTTCTTTAATTTTTTCTAGAAATAATTGATAAAAATATTTACATAGTTTTTTTTTATCATTTTTGAGTTTTTCTACAATATTATTTTCAATAATATCTAATCTACCATGATCTGAAATTGTTTTCTTCCAGATATCTGGGATTGCACTAACAAGACCATAATATTCAACAAAATTGGTTTTAACTGCATACTGAGTTTTAAGCTGCTCAAAAGTCAATATGTTTTTCCCATCTGAGATTAAATCATTTATAAAAAATATACCATCATTACAATAATTTTCAAAAATAAATGGCTTTCCACATCTTTTAATATTAATATTCAGCCAAATGGGTTGACTCAGGATATTAATGGGATTGTTTTCATCTTTAACCTTTTCTGGCTTCAATTTAGCCAGATTTAGAAAAATGTCCCTCCAAAAAGGATTTAACTTTTTTGCAATTTTTTCCAGACCCTCTTTTGTCAGGTACAATATTTTATCCCCTCCATATTTTTCTATATAACTCAATAATAGAATTTTCCAGGGAGAAATATTCAAAGGATCTAGCAATTTATAAAGCCATGACATTTTAAGGGACATACAAAAACTTTCTATATGTGGGAACTTTAAACCTACCTCATCATAATTATTAATAATAACTTTCCTTTTTATTTTGTCTGGTTTTCCACCCCATAAAAATTTAATGAAAATTCCTTGTATTTCTTGTATAACCTGAACTGGTGGATTTGGAAGGACTGTCAGAACCTGTAACAAAAGTGGGAGAGCCAAAGTTTTTATAACAATGGTTTTGCCAATACATGTCAAGTTTCTGTATGACCATAAATTGAGAAGGCTTTTCATGCTTTTAATTTTTTCTGTATAGTTTTCTAAAGTTTTATCCTCATTTAAGAGATTGAAACGAATTCCCAACAGTTTAAACTTTCCAGAAGTATTCCAAGATAATTTCCTATTTGGTAACAGTCTTTCGTTACTGCCTAATCTTGAGCCAACCCATATGGCTTCAGTTTTATCTACATTTACCCTCAAACCAGCACAGGCAGCAAAACTATCAAAAATGTGCAATGCTTGTTTAAGAGATTCCTCATTTTCATCCAGAATCAGAGAGGAGTCATCTGCATATTGACTTAGTAAAAACTCAGAGTCGTTTACTGTGACACCAGAAACAATTGGGTCATATTTTAAAGCTGCACTAAGTAGTTCCAACACAAGGATGAAGAGATAAGGGGATAAAGGATCCCCTTGCCTAACCCCCCTAGCCAAATTAAAAAATTCTGATAAATGTCCATTATTTGTAACTGTAATGGTAATGTCTGTATAAAAACATTTTATCCATCTACAAAGTGTGGGACCAAACCCATAAAAATCTAAAGTTTTTTCAATAAAGGACCATTCGACCGTGTCGAAGGCTTTTTCAAAGTCAACCAGTAATAATAATCCTGGAATATCTTCTTCTTCTAGTTTATCTATCAGATCTGCAATAAATCTTACACATACACCAATGTATCTTCCTTTTAAAAATCCTTTTTGTTTCTGACTTATAATATTTTGCAGTATAGGTTTTAATCTCTTTGCTATGCAAGCAGATGCTAATTTATAGTCAACACATAATAAAGTAATTGGACGCCAATTTTTGATGAAGTGTTTTTCTTTTCCCTCCTTTGGTAAACATACTATTAACCCTTGTCGCTGACTTACTGAGAATTTTCCTTTTTCAAGGCTCTCATTCAGGCAATTGACAAGTGGAAATTTTATGTCATTCCAGAAAAATTTATAGAATTCTACAGTAAAACCATCTATGCCTGGTGACTTTAAATTTTTCATATTTTTAAGGGCAATACTGCATTCCTTTAAGGTAATTTGACCCTCACAGGAATTAATCTCTTCTCTGCTAGGTTTATTTAAGAAGGGGTTATTTTCATTCATGAATGTGGCATTCTCCTCATCCCCTGGGTTAGAACTTCTGTACAAAGTTTCATAAAATAATTTTTGTTCCCTAAGAATAGCATTTGGATCTTGAATAACTTGATTTCCTTCCAAAAGTAATTTTGATATAATTTTTTCTGTATTTTTTTTTTTCAAGATTACAAAAGAAACGTGTATTCTTCTCCCCTTCAACTTGCCATTTTGCCTTTGCTCTTCCATTAATTTTGTCTTCTCTTAAAATTTTAAGTTCTGTTTCAACCTTTTCAATATCAAGTCTAATTTCATCTGAATTATTTAAAGCAAATAGGTCGTTTAATTTTTCTAATTTTCCAAAAAGCATATTCTCCATCTTGTCTTTTTCTTTTTTCTTGAATGAAGAGCAAGAAATGGCTGTGCCTCTTATTTTCATTTTAATAGTTTCCCAAAGTAATTGATTATCAATTTTGTATGCTTTATCAAGGTTTTCAAGATCTTCATTTGGATCACATTCATATTCAGATATAACCTCTGTAATATCATGCTCGACTTTTTTTAATAAAATCAATATCCTTCAATAAACTATTGTTAAATTTCCAAGTCCCTTTTCCCCTGATCTGATTAATAAATTTGAGATCAATCCTCACTGGTGAGTGGTCAGATCTATAACTAATCCCAATATCTGATGTCACAACAAACGGCTCTAAGTCAGAAGAAATACAAAAATAATCAAGACGTCCTTGTTTTTTGTTAGGGCCCCTCCAAGAATATCTTTTAACTGAAGGATTTTGTATCCTCCAAATATCTAATAAGTCTAAATTATTCATCATTTCATGAATCTTAACTTGAGCTCTGGGATTATTTTCAGTCTGATAATTCAGAGTATCAAGACTATAATTTTGTACTACATTCCAGTATCCAACAACTATAACTGAAGAATTTTCAAAAAGACAAATTTTGCTTTCCAATGAATGAAAAAATTCAGGACAGTCCTCATTTGGACCATACAATGCTACAAGTGTTAGTCTATAATCTTGAACAGTAATATCTAAAATAATGAAATTTCCATTATTATCTATAATTTCATTATTTATTTTAAATTCAAAGGAATTCTTGAACAAGACTGCTACTCCTCTGCTCCTGTTTGAATAGCTACTAAATTTACCTGTATATCCCCATTCTTGAAGCCATTTATTTTCATTTTCTAAACAACAATGAGTATCAACCAACACTGCAATATCATAACGTTTCTTACAAATTGAAAAAATATCTAATCTTTTTACCTTATTTGCTAATCCCCTACAGTTTACGGAACCTACAACTATGGATGCCATTGATATACATACACAAATTTTGTCAATAAAGTAATAGCAACATATATTACACTCTTATATGTGTTGCTGTCTGTCCCAAGTGATTTATATAACTTACATGTTTTGCATACTGTACACCAAGATTCATATCTTGTGCTGTCCTTAATAATTTTGGTTGTGTATGATGAAGCCTTGTAATCTAAATGCATTCTGCCAATATGAGTTATCTGCTCTTTTAAAATAAGATCCAAATTAAAGTACCAAAGAAAAAATTAAAGAAATAAATAAAAAGAGATAAATTTAGTTACAATTTTACCCCTTTTGTGGTTCAGGTATTTATATATTATTAAAAAAAATAAAAAAAAAATTCAAACACATTTAATGTGCCAGTGTTTTTATAGCCAAAAAGTGTTGCTAGGATGTACCAATAAAAAGTAGTTTTCACTTGTCATTAGTTAATTAATCAGTATATTCATAAATGACAAATTATATGTATAATAATGCTACATATAATATTTGAATTAAATATCAAAGAAAAAGTGTAGTTTCTGGATATATACAATGTATATATATGATATAAACATGATAAATGAGACAGTTGACTGCTTGTCTATTACACAATAAGATTTTTTTAACAATCTAATAGTATAGTTCTACATGAAGCAGTCATTTAATTTGTACTATTAAAAGTTGGGACTGAGAAGCATGAAAAGCCAAAATATATCTACCTTTACCATTTGAGAGAAAAAAGAACAAAGAAAAAACCCGTACAAAACATAATCACGATCAAGTTTACTTAACTCGTGATGGTAACTACATATAATAACAATATTCTACATATTCAACATCATGAGATATATTGTAGATCCGTAAATATGTCAACCCTGTTAAGGACAAACAAAAATCATGTCTGCATGTACATGTATTTAAGAGTTAAAACTCTGATATGTGTTATGTTTATACCATACTATTGTGATAGTGATTACTATTTAACCAAAACTATTTCTGTCCTAATTTTCGGTCTCTTCCAACAGAGACATCAATTATACATTGTATTAGGATTTTTTTTATATATGTGGTTTGTTTTAACATAATTTACATGTTTTCATAGATTATATTTCCAGGATTTATGTTTGTACAAACTACATATCTATATATCATGTTTGTTTTTTTCTGCAGCCAAGTTTCAAAACCTTGCTTAGGTCTATAATTATATTGAGTATATATTTGACAAATTATTTCAAGATTTGTATGTTCCAAAAAAGGATATGCACATTTGTACATGTTTGGCGATTTGTCAAATGAAATGTTTCTCTGCTATATTACCTAAAATGCGTTATCTAGTTTCCAACCTAAGAGTAAATGTTATCCAGTTTATTTGGATACAGGCCAAAAATATAAGCTTTTTGGATATCTATTTTGAAGGGCAACAGTTTGTAAATTTTTGTTACAGATCAAAAATGTAAACACGGAAGTATCATGGTGTGATTAAAAATACATGTTCCGGATATGGCCCCGTCAATTTTCCGCAATTCTTCATCTACATAAGAATTTGTTTCAGAAAAAAAAATTGGATTATGAGGTTGTAAAAACACGTAAAACATATAAAGTATCAAGAAAAGTAATGATAAATCAAGAAATCAAAACAAAAATGCCAAAAAACATGTACATTCCCAAATAAACTGAGGGACAAAAACTTTTTTTTTATTTTTTGAGTCTTTGGTTTATATTGTCAAAAATGTCAAATCTGTGCCTTTCACCATCTGTATCTGTCCCATACACATGACCATTAAAGTACCAGGCACTGGTGATACTTTCGTGTAGATGCATTCTATTGATCAGACCTTGGTTCTTTTGTGTTATGTCATCTCCTATTTTAATTTCTATGCTCTTTTGTAGATCTTTTCGTTTCTTCAGAATAGCTATTTTATTTTCCATACGAACAAATTTTACGATTACTGGTCTTGGGAAACCCTTTTTTCCAGGAATGCGGTGCATAGCTACAATGTCTGTTTTGTTTAGTTCTATTCCTACTTTGTCTTTTAATGTAGTTAACAATTCTGGTATTAATTGTTCACCTCGTCTTTCTTCTAAGTTATGGATCTTTATGTTTTTTTTACGGGAATATTGCTCATTCCAATTTGCCATACGAATCCCTTCTGTTACCCCTGTTTCTATTTGTTTTATCTCTTCTTTCATCTTTCTGAGTTCTGTATGCATAGCTGCATTTTTTTCCAGTAAATTTGCATTATCAAACTCTATGGAGTCCATTTTCCTGCCAACCATCTCAAATTTTTTATCATAACTCTCCTTCATCTTAACCCTTTCTTGGGTTACCTCTTCAAGAATCTCTTTTTTTATTTCCGTTTTCCATTTATTTAGTAATTTCCCTATAATATTGGTGACAATTTCCTCAATGTCATCTTTTTTAACTATCTTATCCATGGATTTTTTAATGTCTTCTAATTCTCTCTCTATACATACAGAGTGGTCTGAGCTATCTGATATGCATGTACGTGGACGTTTATTTGGGTTAGATTTGTCACTAATATTTGTATTGTTCAAATCGAATACTGATTCAGTTGTATCCACTTTATCTGTCGGATTATCATTTGAGTTTTTCAATTTCCCCACAGACGCTTTGGACACAAAACTTGTAATTTGGGGTTGTGACATCTTCGATAAGTCGAGTACACCCTAACTGATTTGTAAACAATGTCTATTGCCAGGTGTGTACTGTTCAAAAGTCTTTTATTTCCCTACCTCCGTCTTCAAAACATACGAGTAACTATAGTTCATCTATACGAAGCACATTTCCTACAGTTTAAACGACAAAAATATCTCTTTAAATGCAAAAACTGGCACAATAATGTGGGACCAATCTACCTACGTCTGTTCATGACGGCCATTTCTATTTATTTCAACATATTGGAAAAGATATTTTGAAAATTTTTCTTAGCCATGGTATTTTGACCCCCTGCGGTATATTGAACCCCTACCATAGACCTTAAATTTTCAAAATTTCTAGATATTCTGAATCCTTAACATAGTTATAATACTCCAATAAGTAGTTTGTATACATTTAACATGCTGGAAAAGATATTTTGGAAAAAAAATTCCAGGGTATTTTGACCCCTCTACCATGGTATATTGAACCCCCTACTATAGACCTTGAATTTCAAAAATTCAAGCTATTGTTACTCCTTAACATAGTTATAATACTTCAATAAGTAGTTTGTATGCATTTAGCATGATGGAAAAGATATTTTGAAAATTTTACTGAGCCATGGTATTTTGACCCCCCTGCGGTATATTGAACCGCTACCAAAGACCTTAAATTTCTATAATTTTAACTATTCTAAATCCTTAACATAGCTATAATACTCCAATAAGTAGTTTGTATGCATTTAACATGCTGGAAAAGATATTTAAAAAAAAAAAAACCATTGTATTTTCACCCCCCTGTGGTATATTGAACCGCTACCAAAGACCTTAAATTTCAAAAATTCTAACTATTATAAATCCTTAACATAGCTATAATACTCCAATAAGTAGTTTGTATGCATTTAACATGCTGGAAAAGATATTTTAAAGAAAAAAAAAAAATCCATTGTATTTGCACCCCCCTGACCCCCCTGTGGTATATTGAACCCCCTACCATAGACCGTAAATTTCAAAAATTCTAGCTATTCTTAATCCTTAACATAGTTATAATACTCCAATAAGTAGTTTGTATGCATTAACATGCTGGAAAAGATATTTTGAAAAAAAAAATTTCCATTGTATTTTCACCCCCTGACCCCCTGTGGTATATTGAACCCCCTACTATAGACCTTAAATATCAAAAATTCTAGCTTTTCTAGATCCTTAACATAGTAATATCACTCCAATAAGTAGTTTGTATGCATTTAACATGCTGGAAAAGATATTTTGGAAACAAAAAATTGTCCATGGTATTTTGACCCCCCTACCATGGTATATTGAACCCCCTACTATAGACCTTGAATTTCAAAAATCCAAGCTATTATAACTCCTTAACATAGTTATAATACTCCAATAAGTAGTTTGTATGTAACATGCTGGAAAAGATATTTTGAAAAAAAAAATGTCCATTGTATTTTCACCCCCTGACCCCCTGTGGTATATTGAACCCCCTACCATAGACCTTAAATTTCAAAAATTCTAGCTTTTCTAGATCCTTAACATAGCAATTTCACTCCAAGTAGTTTGTATGCATTTAACATGCTGGAAAAGATATTTAAAAAAAAAAAATTCCATTGTATTTTCACCCCCCTGTGGTATATTGAACCGCTACCAAAGACCTTAAATTTCAAAAATTCTAACTATTATAAATCCTTAACATAGCTATAATACTCCAATAAGTAGTTTGTATGCATTTAACATGCTGGAAAAGATATTTTGAAGAAAAAAAAATTCCATTGTATTTTCACCCCCCTGACCCCCTGTGGTATATTGAACCCCCTACCATAGACCGTAAATTTCAAAAATTCTAGCTATTCTTAATCCTTAACATAGTTATAATACTCCAATAAGTAGTTTGTATGCATTAACATGCTGGAAAAGATATTTTGAAAAAAAAAAATTCCATTGTATTTTCACCCCCTGACCCCCTGTGGTATATTGAACCCCCTACTATAGACCTTAAATTTCAAAAATTCTAGCTTTTCTAGATCCTTAACATAGTAATATCACTCCAATAAGTAGTTTGTATGCATTTAACATGCTGGAAAAGATATTTTGGAAACAAAAAATTGTCCATGGTATTTTGACCCCCCTACCATGGTATATTGAACCCCCTACTATAGACCTTGAATTTCAAAAATCCAAGCTATTATAACTCCTTAACATAGTTATAATACTCCAATAAGGGACGACATCAAAAGATCGATGTAGGATAAAAAACTTAAATCAAATAGTTTGGGGGTGGGAGGGTCAACATTGATGCAAGTTTTGTTAATCTGAAATCGATTTTACATATATCCCTATTGGTCAATCAATTTTTTCCAAATTAAGTTAAGAGGGGGGTGTGGGGGTCAGTGAAAAAACTATGTGAATTAAGTTTTTTATCCTTCATTGAACTTTTGATGTCGTCCCTAAGTAGTTTGTATGTATTCAACATATTGGAAAAGATATTTTGAAATTTTTTCTTAGCCATGGTATTTTGACCCCCTGCGGTATATTGAACCCCCTACCATAGACCTTGAATTCTCAAAATTTCTAGATATTCTGAATCCTTAACATAGTTATAATACTCCAATAAGTAGTTTGTATACATTTAACATGCTGGAAAAGATATTTTGGAGAAAAAAAATTCCATTGTATTTTCACCCCCCTGACCCCCTGTGGTATATTGAACCCCTACCATAGACCGTAAATTTCAAAAATTCTAGCTATTCTAAATCCATAACATAGTTATAATACTCCACTAAGTAGTTTGTATGCATTTAACATGCTGGAAAAGATATTTTGAAAAAAAAATTTCCATTGTATTTTCACCCCCTGACCCCCTGTGGTATATTGAACCCCCTACCATAGACCTTAAATTTCAAAAATTCTAGCTTTTCTAGATCCTTAACATAGTAATATCACTCCAATAAGTAGTTTGTATGCATTTAACATGCTGGAAAAGATATTTTGGAAACAAAAAAATGTCCATGGTATTTTGACCCCCCTACCATGGTATATTGAACCCCCTACTATAGACCTTGAATTTCAAAAATCCAAGCTATTATAACTCCTTAACATAGTAATAATACTCCAATAAGTAGTTTGTATGTATTCAACATACTGGAAAAGATATTTTGAAAATTTTACTTAGCCATGGTATTTTGACCCCCCTGCGGTATATTGAACCCCCTACCATAGACCTTAATTTCTCAAAATTTCTAGCTATTCTAAATCCTTAACATAATTATAATACTCCAATAAGTAGTTTGTATACATTAAACATGCTGGAAAAGATATTTTGGAGAAATAAATCCAGCGTATTTTGACCCCCCTACCATGGTATATTGAATCCTCTACTATAGACCTTGAATTTCAAAAATTCAAGCTATTGTAACTCCTTAACATAGTTATAATGATTCAATAAGTAGTTTGTATGCATTTAACATGCTGGAAAAGATATTTTGAAGATTTTACTTACCCATTGTATTTTGACCCCCCTGCGGTATATTGAACCGCTACCATAGACCTTAAATTTGAAAAATTTCTAGCTATTCTAAATCCTTAACATAGTTATAATACTCCAATAAGTAGTTTGTATACATTAAACATGCTGGAAAAGATATTTTGGAAAAAAAATTCCAGCGTATTTTGACCTCCCTACCATGGTATATTGAACCCCCTACTATAGACCTTGAATTTCAAAAATTCAAGCTATTTAACTCCTTTACATAGTAATAATACTCCAATAAGTAGTTTGTATGTATTTAACATGATGGAAAAGATGTTTTGAAAATTTTACTTTGCCATGGTATTTTGACCCCCCTGCGGTATATTGAACCCCCTACCATAGACCTTAAATTAAAAACATTGTAGCTATTCTTAATCCTTAACATAGTTATAATACTCCAATAAGTAGTTTGTATGCATTTAACATGCTGGAAAAGATATTTCGGAAAAAAAAATCCATGGTATTTTGACCCCCCTCCCTATTATAGACTTTGAATTTCAAAAATTCAAGCTATCCTAACTCCTTAATAAATAAAGGCAACAGTTCATAGTAATAATACTCCAATAAGTAGTTTGTATGCATTTACCATGCTGGAAAAGATATTTGAAAATTTTACTTAGCCATGGTATTTTGACCCCCTGTGGTATATTGAACCCCCTACCATAGACCTTAAATTTGAAAAATTTCTAGCTATTCTAAATCCTTAACATAGTTATAATACTCCAATAAGTAGTTTGTATGCATTTAACATGCTGGAAAAGATATTTTGAAAAAAAAATGTCCATTGTATTTTCACCCCCTGACCCCCTGTGGTATATTGAACCCCCTACCATAGACCTTAAATTTAAAAAATTCTAGCTTTTCTAGATCCTTAACATAGTAATATCACTCCAAGTAGTTTGTATGCATTTAACATGCTGGAAAAGATATTTTGGAAACAAAAAAATGTCCATGGTATTTTGACCTCCCTACCATGGTATATTGAACCCCCTACAATAGACCTTGAATTTCAAAAATCCAAGCTATTATAACTCCTTAACATAGTAATAATACTCCAATAAGTAGTTTGTATGTATTCAACATACTGGAAAAGATATTTTGAAAATTTTACTTAGCCATGGTATTTTGACCCCCCTGCGGTATATTGAACCCCCTACCATAGACCTTAAATTCTCAAACTTTCTAGCTATTCTAAATCCTTAACATAGTTATAATACTCCAATAATTAGTTTGTATACATTAAATATGCTGGAAAAGATATTTTGAAAAAAAAAATTCCAGCGTATTTTGACCCCCCTACCATGGTATATTGAACCCCCTACTATAGACCTTGAATTTCAAAAATTCAAGCTATTTAACTCCTTTACATAGTAATAATACTCCAATAAGTAGTTTGTATGTATTTAACATGATGGAAAAGATGTTTTGAAAATTTTACTTTGCCATGGTATTTTGACCCCCCTGCGGTATATTGAACCCCCTACCATAGACCTTAAATTAAAAACATTGTAGCTATTCTTAATCCTTAACATAGTTATAATACTCCAATAAGTAGTTTGTATGCATTTAACATGCTGGAAAAGATATTTCGGAAAAAAAAATCCATGGTATTTTGACCCCCCTCCCTATTATAGACTTTGAATTTCAAAAATTCAAGCTATCCTAACTCCTTAATAAATAAAGGCAACAGTTCATAGTAATAATACTCCAATAAGTAGTTTGTATGCATTTACCATGCTGGAAAAGATATTTGAAAATTTTACTTAGCCATGGTATTTTGACCCCCTGTGGTATATTGAACCCCCTACCATAGACCTTAAATTTGAAAAATTTCTAGCTATTCTAAATCCTTAACATAGTTATAATACTCCAATAAGTAGTTTGTATGCATTTAACATGCTGGAAAAGATATTTTGAAAAAAAAAATGTCCATTGTATTTTCACCCCCTGACCCCCTGTGGTATATTGAACCCCCTACCATAGACCTTAAATTTCAAAAATTCTAGCTTTTCTAGATCCTTAACATAGTAATATCACTCCAAGTAGTTTGTATGCATTTAACATGCTGGAAAAGATATTTTGGAAACAAAAAAATGTCCATGGTATTTTGACCTCCCTACCATGGTATATTGAACCCCCTACAATAGACCTTGAATTTCAAAAATCCAAGCTATTATAACTCCTTAACATAGTAATAATACTCCAATAAGTAGTTTGTATGTATTCAACATACTGGAAAAGATATTTTGAAAATTTTACTTAGCCATGGTATTTTGACCCCCCTGCGGTATATTGAACCCCCTACCATAGACCTTAAATTCTCAAACTTTCTAGCTATTCTAAATCCTTAACATAGTTATAATACTCCAATAATTAGTTTGTATACATTAAATATGCTGGAAAAGATATTTTGAAAAAAAAAATTCCAGCGTATTTTGACCCCCCTACCATGGTATATTGAACCCCCTACTATAGACCTTGAATTTCAAAAATTCAAGCTATTTAACTCCTTTACATAGTAATAATACTCCAATAAGTAGTTTGTATGTATTGAACATGATGCAAAAGATGTTTTGAAAATTTTACTTTGCCATGGTATTTTGACCCCCCTACCATGGTATATTGAAACTCCTACTATAGACCTTAAATTTCAAAAATTCTAGCAATTCTAACTTTTAACATTAAAATTATACTCCAATAAGTAGTTTGTATGTATTTAACATGATGGAAAAGATATTTTGAAAATTTTTACTTTGCCATGGTATTTTGACCCCCCTGGAGTATATTGAACCCCCTACTAAAGACCTCTCATTAAAAAAATTCTAGCTATTATAACTCCTTAACATAGTAATAATACTCCAATAAGTAGTTTTAATGTACTAAACATGCTGGAAAAGATATTTGAAAATTTTACATAGCCATGGTATTTTGACCCCCCTGCGGTATATTGAACCCCCTACCATAGACCTTAAATTAAAAACATTGTAGCTATTCTTAATCCTTAACATAGTTATAATACTCCAATAAGTAGTTTGTATGCATTTAACATGCTGGAAAAGATATTTCGGAAAAAAAAATCCATGGTATTTTGACCCCCCTCCCTATTATAGACTTTGAATTTCAAAAATTCAAGCTATCCTAACTCCTTAATAAATAAAGGCAACAGTTCATAGTAATAATACTCCAATAAGTAGTTTGTATGCATTTAACATGCTGGAAAAGACATTTTGAAAATTTTACTTAGCCATGGTATTTTGACCCCCTGTGGTATATTGAACCCCCTACCATAGACCTTAAATTTCAAAAATGCTAGTTATTCTAAATCCTTAACATAGTTATAATACTCCAATAAGTAGTTTGTATGTATTCAACATACTGGAAAAGATATTTTGAAAATTTTACTTAGCCATGGTATTTTGACCCCCCTGTGGTATAAATGAACCCCCTACCATATATGCATAGACCTTGAATTTCAAAAATTCTAGCTATTCTAAATCCTTAACATAGTTAAAATACTCCAATAAGTAGTTTGTATGTATTCAACATATTGGAAAAGATATTTTGAAAATTTTACTTAGCCATGGTATTTTGACCCCCTGCGGTATATTGAACCCCCTACCATAGACCTTAAATTCTCAAAATTTCTAGCTATTCTGAATCCTTAACATAGTTATAATACTCCAATAAGTAGTTTGTATACATTTAACATGCTGGAAAAGATATTTTGGAGAAAAAAAAATTCCAGGGTATTTTGACCCCCCTACCATGGTATATTGAATCCCCTACTATAGACCTTGAATTTCAAAAATTCAAGCTATTGTTACTCCTTAACATAGTTATAATACTTCAATAAGTAGTTTGTATGCATTTAACATGCTGGAAAAGATATTTTGAAAATTTTACTTAGCCATGGTATTTTGACCCCCCTGCGGTATATTGAACCGCTACCAAAGACCTTAAATTTCAAAAATTCTAACTATGCTAAATCCTTAACATAGTTATCATACTCCAATAAGTAGTTTGTATGCATTTAACATGCTGGAAAAGATATTTTGAAGAAAAAATCCATGGTATTTTGACCCCCCTACCATGGTATATTGAACCCCCTACTATAGACTTTGAGTTTCAAAAAAGCAAGCTATTCTAACTCCTTAACATAGTAATAATACTCCAATAAGTAGTTTGTATGCATGCTGGAAAAGATATTTCGAAAATTTTTCTTAGCCATGGTATTTTGACCCCCTGCGGTATATTGAACCCCCTACCATAGACAACACTAATTAACCCAAGATTAAAGACCATCAAAGGTGTTAATTAGGCCATACACATGTCACCTAAAGAAATCAGTAACATAAACAAATGCTATAAACGTATCTTGAATTGTCAATTAATTCTGATCAAAATCAAGCCCAGCATGAAATTATTATTTCCCATATGTACGAGAACTATGAGGATATAAAATGAACACTTTATCATACTAGCATATTAATACCGGAAATCTGGCTTTCATCGATAAAAAATATTTTTTATGAGAATTCAAAGATCAAAAGTTGTGCAGTGTAGGTTATTAAAGATTAATTGGTATAATCCTGCATGCAGTTGTAGTTCTATGACTGCTATTAGAGTAGTCTCAGATTTGGGGTTATTCAATATATTCTGTAGATCATACCAGTAGTTGAACCTACATGGAGATCTTCCCATGTCTTGATTTGGACAATGGTTGTTTTATTTCGTTGGACACTTAAATTCGTGGATAAAGTCATCCACGAAAACCACGAAAATAGGTACCCCACGAATAAAAGAACTTTCACAGTACTAGAGAAAATGGTTCAAATAGATATGTCTTTCAATCATAAGCAAACTTACACACAAATAATTGAGGGGAAATTTAAAATGCTAAATATGGAACCGGGGGGAAAAAGCCCCAAAAAATACAAAATAAGCTCTTACTTATAACTTCTCTGCGAAACTAAGTTAAAGTTTATCATATAGTGCTTCTGTAAAAACTGAACTGAACAAACAAATCATATTAATTTTTTTAAACAAATATAATTGGAGTAATTCCTGGAGAAAAATATGCTTAGAAAGAGTGAGAAGTTGATTGGTTAAGGTTATGGAATGCAGTTGCAAATATTACGTACATATCAGGTCGAAAGTGTCTTATTGTGACATGAAGATTGGTAAATGAAAGGCAAATAATTGTTGCGTTATTAATTTGCAGCCTTTAAAAATGTTTTCAATGTAGGTAAAAATACTTTGTTTTGTACTTGCGTTTCTTCTGTGGCCTTATCTGAAATACTGCCACATACATGTATTCTATCATAAAGTAGTATTAGTTTAATGTATGTCTGGAAGAAATGTACAACATAGTTACCAATCATGTCATTTTGTTCTAGAGTCACACACTAGAAACCAGCTTGTGCATTTCTGAAAATGCTTATGTTCTGGAAAGAATAAATGTGAACAAAATATGTGTGCCTGTTGAAAAGCACACGCAGGTGCCACCCAAACAGATCATGCAAAAATAAGAAAAATAAAATTGTAGTCATAATATCATTAAGTATGCCTTTTATTCATAATCACTGTACAATAGTTTTAACTAGTATTATATATTAACAAAAATATATATATTTCCAAATCCGCAATGGTTTATTTGTATTGAGAAAAAGACATTTCTAATATCAAGTTTAAATTTGTTATCAGGGATTTTACAAAATCCCTAGCAATATTTTCATTGATTTTATAAAATCCCTGACGAATCACTGAAACTGTTTTAGTCCAGGGATTTTACAAAATCACTAATTTAACAATTTCACTGTAACATATATACATGTTATATCAGTATTTAGATAAATTTCTTTCTTAAAAACTGAACAACACCAATATATGGTTTTGACATTTTTTTTAGTTATAAGACTATTTAGCCAACATTTCTGTTTTGTTCCAGTACAATTAATTTTTAACTGGTAGGGGATTATGTATTTCTATTATAATCCTGATACCTTTTGGTTATCAGACATGCCATATATGCAAAGCTACAAAAATACTGTTGTAAAAAATAAAATGATTTTGGATTCACTTGTATCTTGATTTTCATTTTGAATTTGATTTATTGATTTTTTTACTGTTATCATGGTTATTGATGCATGAGGACTTCCTCTTGATATAATTAAATAAAACTATAACATAATAACCAGTAATTTTACCTCCTTAACATTTTTTTTAATTATTGATCAATGCCATTGCAATTTTGTCTGAAAGTATATGCAAGTATTGATTTTGTCTGGCCTGCAACAAAAGACGCTGAATGTATGTTTTGCTTAACAGAGAGTGGTGGCGTCATTTCAAATTTTCAATGTTAGTTTTCAGCTGAAGTTAATTTGATTTTTATGTGCTGCCCTCTTTGTCATGTTTCAGCAACTTTGAATTGATTTGATAAGCAATGTTGCTTTCCATCAGATTGTCTTTTTTCTGATTTTTCTGTTGACAGGCAAGACATATCTCAGTGTCAACAAATTATTTTTTTCTATGTTTTTATCACAAAGATTAAATGAATTATTAGACTGCATTACTATTTAAAAATGTGAAGTTCAAAATAAATCATGCTGGTTTTATGTTACATATTAAAAAGTTTGAAACTACGATTTCCTTTATGGGGTTGATATAAGAGTTTGTTTTGGTAAATTTTTCGTACAATTTTAAAAGTGTGATATATAAAATATGTTGATATAAAGTAGAAGTTATATAAATCAGCCAAACATTATTCCATCTATTATGCACTTTTTGTCGAGCCTCCAACTTTTGTGGTAGAAAGCTCGACATAGGGATAGTGATCCGGCGGCGGCGGCGGCTACGGCGGCTACGGCGGCGGCGGCGTTTGCTAACTTCTTAAAAGCTTTATATTTTAGAAGGTAGAAGACCTGGATGCTTCATACTTTGTATATAGATGCCTCATGTTACGAACTTTCCGTCAGTCACATGTCCAATGTCCTTGACCTCATTTTCATGGTTCAGTGACTACTTGAAAAAAAGTTAAGATTTTTTGTAATGTTAAATTCTCTCTTATTATAAGTAATTGGATAACTATATTTGGTATGTGCGTACCTTGCTAGGTCCTCATGCCCGTCAGACAGTTTTCACTTGACCTCGACCTCATTTCATTGATCAGTGAACAAGGTTAAGTTTTGGTGGTCAAGTCCATATCTCAGATACTATAAGCAATGGGTTTAGTATATTGGGTGTATGGAAGGACTGTAAAGTGTACATGTCCAACTGGCAGGTGTCATCTGACCTTGACCTCTTTTCATGGTTAAGTGGTTATAGTTAAGTTTTTGTGTTTTGGTCTGTTTTTCTTATACTATATGCAATAGGTCTACTATATTTGGTGTATGGAATTATTGTAAGGTGTACATGTCTAGCTGATAGGTGTCATCTGACCTTGACCTCATTTTCATGGTCCAGTGGTCAAAGTTAAGTTTTTGAGTTTTGGTCTATTTTTCTAATACTTTATGCATTAGTCAACTATATTTGGTGTATGGAAATATTTTATGATTTATATGTCTGTTACGCAGGTTTTATTTGACCTTGACCTCATTTTCACGGTCCATTGCTAAGTGTTAAGTGTTTGTGTTTTGGTCTGTTTTTCTTAATTTATAAGCAATAAGTCAACTATATTTGTTGTATTGAAGAATTGTTAGCTGTACATGTCTGCCTGGCATGGTTCATCTGACCTTGACCTCATTTCATGGTTCATTGATCAATGTTTCGTTTTCTTTGGTTAATGTTGAGTTTATGTGACAGTTGTAATAAAGCTTTATATTTAGGTCTATCATTATAATATCAATGATTAGTAAAGAAGGCGAGACATTTCAGCGTGTGCACTCTTGTTGTCTGAATAGAAACTTTTTGTTAGAAATAAGATTGTAAAAGGGGATTATTAATCCCCTACCAACAAAGTCGAGTTGGCTGTCTGTCTGTTTGTCCATCCACCAGTCTAGCAAATCAGTTTTCCACCCTTAATCTTTCTTGCTTGAAGATATTGAATTGATATTTGGCATTTAATGTTTTATAAAGACAAGATATAAATCAAGTTTGGATTTTGTTCAGGTCTGATAATTTTGTGCAGAGTTATGGTCCTTAGACTTCTCAAAAGCACTCAAATATTCAATTTCCACAGTTTTTTTGACATACTTGAGGATTTTGTATAGATAATTGGTACATTGTTTTATCATGACAAGTAAATACAGAACAAGTTCAAATTTTGTTCTGCTTTGATGATTTTGTGGAAAGTTATGGTCCTTGGACTTACGACATTCGCTTAAATTATCAGTTTTCCACACTTTTTCTGTCATACTTGAAGATATTAACTTAATATTTGTTATAAAGTTTACACCATGACAAGTTATAGATCAAGTTAGCATTTCGTTCCAGTACAATTAATTTTTAACTAGTAGGGGATTATTTATTTCCATGAAATGCTCAGAATGCTTGTTTAATTTAGAAAATGTCTTCAAAGAAAACATAGATCTAAATAATGTAATAAGGTCAAATTTTTGATTTATTCTCAGCATTTGCATTTTAATTACTAAAAGATCCCAATTATATTAAGCAGTTGATAATTATTAAGAAAATATGAATGATTTGTGTTGTGATGAAGCTTTACATGCCCTTCATTGGTTATATGATTGAAAAGACTGAAACTGTAAGTATAAAGTATCCTTTAGATATGACAAAATAGTGTATGTTAAAGGGCACTAGCTTTCAAATTCATGTTTACGGATATGACTCAAATTCTCATATTAGATTTATAACCATGTAAAACATTTATCCAAATTATGAAAAGTCTATGATGAACAAATTACAGGGCATGGGCTAGATAATATGTAGGTTTGTTTCTTGTGTATTTTAGTCTAGACACCATCTAATTAACTATCAAGGTGGCTCAAAACAACTAAATAAACTTTTTAGGTTGAAATCATAATTTTTATAGCAAAAAGTGAACGGTGTAAAAATTTGGTGAACTTACAGTCCTTTATAAATTTTGAAAAAATAGAGAAGTATATTGTTCCCTCTACAAGAAGGTTTTAGATGATCAGGGAAGGGAAATCACATAATGTTTTGACAGTTAATGCATTGGACTACTTTTACTGTTAAAAAACCCCCATGGGTTTAGTAAAAAAATAAATTGAATACCTCATTTCATGGTGACAATTTAAAAAATCTTTATACTGATTGGACAGGGTTAAAATATAAATAAAATTGCAGTTTTACTAGATAAAAAAAAACTAATGAATAAGTCGACATCTATAATATACATGTATACTGTATTGGGTCTTACATTGCCATTATTTACCCTCTATGAATGGTACCAGATTTGCTTTGCTGGTTTCAATAAAATACTCAATGTAAAAAAAATCATATTGTAACAAGAATTTGAAATTGCTGTTCCACTGGTTGTAAGAGGTCGAAAATCAATCAATCCTTCATTTTTTTCCCCAACCTAACAAAATGTAGTTCAGTAACAAATTGTTTTTATGTATTTATTTATGTGAATATAGGATTATTAGTTTTAATCATTTTTAAACCATACCAAGTCATCATCTATGGTTGTTACAACACCAATATCATCAATAATTCTGTGAAATCAACTTGATTTTTCGGTTGAGATGGGTGCAGTTTCCTTCTTTCACAGTACATGAATTGAAATAATCTTATTTTTCTTTTCTAAATCTGAACAGCTCAAAATTAATTTGCTTTTCGTTTGTTTGAACTGAACTATACATCCCATCTATTTTCTGTATTCTCTTACCAAATGCTTGACAAAATTTGTGTAATCGAAGACCATGACATATTTTCCTCTATTAAACTTTATTTTCGTGAAGGATATATCAGACATATTTACATGTGAAAAACTATTCGGTTACTGAACAATCTATTTCTTGATGTTTCTCAATTTTGATGAGTGTGGACTTTAATCAAAAGTTGATAGGTAATTACTCATATTATTTGTTACATGTGTACACTTTAGGTAAAAAAAATGTACAGGTAATTGTGGCACAATTTGATTCTATTCATTTGGCGTAATTGATATCATCTGAAAAATAAAGAGTGGCGCAAAATGATACCTTTTCAAAACCGTAATTGGCGCAAATTGATTTTGCCTGCTCAATTAAGACCAAGGTCCCTGAAGCAATGATAATCAGATATGCTTTTTCTATTTATAGATTACTTTTTATAGTCCCATTTTAAGGGAAATATTGCAGTTAGAGCTGTGATTTACAGGTATTTAAAAAGTACTTTATTAGGCCTTTTTAACTTTTTTGGATTCGAGCGTCACTGATGAGTCTTTTGTAGACAAACCGCACGTCTGCCGTATATACTAAATTTAGTCCTGGTATCTATGATGAGTTTATTTATTTTCAAGAATTATTGTATTTCTCAGAACATGCAAACTCATGGTTACAAATATGTTTTTATTGCAGCCAATGCATTTTTGCAAATTTTCCCAAATATTAAGCGTTACAGATAGTTATTAATTAGCATTTAATTTCTCATGTTAAGTGAATACTCTGAGATGGCCATGAGTATAAAGTAAATGTATTCCTTTTGATAATTAAAGTTGACAAATTAACCATGAAAATAACGTCAAATTTAAGATCATGTAAACTTTGCAGTTCCTCTGTATGACACATCTAGTATGATTTTTTTCATGCTAAGATCAGTAGGAAATAAATATTTTTTGTGATTCATCAACAGGTTTTCTTGTAATTGCAACAGAAAGTTTCTAATGAAAAAATACCCCTTGCAATGGGTATACTGGTTTAACTAAATTTGTCATATTTATCTTAGGAACTACAAATCAGAGCTTCCTGGAATTTGAAGACAAGCTTCATGTGAAATGTTGTATGGTATGATAGGTTATCAGATCTCTTATAACTTCAATTAACTGATTAATAATAGGAAGTAACATTAGTGTTTTGATTTTTTCTGTAAGTAACAGTACGGAAGTTATTTGTTTATAGCCAATCTTAGATAATGTATTTCTTAGTACATTCTGATTGAGAAAGAACAATGATGTATAATTAGAAGACTGAACAATAATGATAATACTTGGTTATTTATATATTTCTTTATAAATGTTTTCATAGCTTTTGTTTTAATTATTAGTACATTTTTTCATTATTAACTTTTTTTAAGTAGGCACGCACTTTTTGATTAGTAATAAAATGATCTTTAAAAAAAGCAATATTTTAACTTATTGATATAGTAGTGACTAACGTTTGTCTTGCTTACCTCTTATGGTATGAAGTCTGATTTTGTCATGTAATTTTTGTTGCATTTGGTACAGTACAGAGTAAAATAACAAAAACACCGAACTGAAAACACAAAAGAATGAATAGCAACTGTCATATTCCTGATACATGCATTTTCTTGTGTAGAAATATATGAATAAACCTGATTTTATAGCTAGCTTTACCTCTCATTTGTATGACAGTCACATACAATACCATTATATTGACAATGATGTTTGAACAAAACAAAAAGACATAACATGCTAAATTGTAAAAAAATAGGTGTACAAAGTAAACATTGTGTTATAATCTTAATCACTTTCAAAACAAACAAATATGTCATCAAGGAAAAACAAATAGGTATATAGACAAAGCACATTAGCAATAAAAGCGCTGTAAGCACTGTAGGCAGTTAACCGAAAACAAAGGCAAACATAATTATGAAAACTGTGGCAATATTAATGTTGCTTCAATTTTTTTTAAAGATTTAAAAGAACAAACATTAAACATTCATATATAACTGTACATTTATGTTCATTTAATGAATTAAATTAAATCATTAAGGCAAATAATTCATATTTTATCAAGGTTTTCAATAGCAACGTTTATATCAAGTATATATTTTTTCATGGTCATGAGTTTTGAGTCAGCAGTGGTACAAATTCGCAATGATTGCAGTTCTTCTAGTTGATCGTAATTGTTTGTATTAGTTGACTGTTAGTAGTTGACTTTAGTACGAGCTTGTAAAAGTATGAATGGACTTGCTTCCCTGGAAAGAAAACTAAGTTTGTGTTCTACAGTACAAAAGTTATGAGACACAAATCAGACAAATGTTTACTACTACAGGGATCAATGGTGAGGTCTGACTGACCTGTCCATAGTAAATGTAAATGACTCCCACCTTCACCCCAAGTCCATGATGTCGAAGTTTGGAATAGAATGACAGGTGTTAGGTCTAGCAAAGTGATATGCATATGTGACGCCTATGAGATTGACCTTGTATGTCATTCAATCTTTTTGAAATGACAAACAGGAATGAATTTGGTTTAGGAGTTGGTATCTGAATCTTTTACAGGTTCTCAAAACACACACAAGAGGGTGTGGGGTGACCCTAGGGACTACCCCTATATTTCATTTGATTTGTTATATTGTCCAATACATGAATATATATGGTTGAGGGGTGGGGATCTCATTTGTTTCCAAGTTATCAAACAGGATTAGGTAGGGTGACCCTTAGGACTCTCCCTATATTTCATTTGATTAGTTCGTTTGTCCCATACATGAAAATATATGGTTTAATTTAAAGGTGGGGATCTCGACTGTTTCCAAGTTCTCAAACAACAGGAGGGGTGGGGTGACCGCAGGGACTCCCCCTATATTTTATTTGATTTGTTATTTAGTCCCATACATGAGTATATATGGTTAAGGGGTGAGGATCTCGACTGTTTCCAAGTTCTCAAACAGGAGGGTGCAGTGACCCTAGGGACTCCCCCTATAATTCATTTGATTTGTTATACATGTATTGTCCAATACATGAATATATATAGATTTTCTGTATACAAAACTTTGAATTTTTCGAAAAATTAAGGATTTTCTTACCCCAGGAGTAGATTACCTTAGCCATATTTGGCACAACTTTTAGGAATTTTTTATCCTCAATGCTCTTCAACTTTGTATTTATTTGGCTTTTTAACTATTTTGATCTGAGCGTCACTGATGAGTCTTATGTAGACGAAACGCGCGTCTGGCGTATAAAATTATAATCCTGGTACTTTTGATAACTATTTATGGGTGGGGATCTCAACCGTTTTCAAATTCTCAAACAGGAAGGGGTAGAGTGGCCCCAGGAACTCCACCTATATTTCATATGATTTGTTATATTGTCCCATACATGAATATTTAGGGGTGGGGATCTCGATCGTTTCCAAGTTCTCAAACAGGAGGGGTGGGATGACCCACTGGGACTCCCCATATATTTCATTTGATTTATTATATTGTGTCATACATGAATTTATATGGTTTAGGGGTGGGGATCTCGACTGTTTCAAAGTTCCCAAACAGGAGGGGTGGGTGACCCCAGGGACTCCCCCTGTATTTCATTTGATTGGTTATATTGTCCCATACATGAATTAATATGGCTTAAGGACGAGGATCTCGACTATTTCCAAGTTCTAAAGGAGGAAGTGTTGGGTGACCCTAGGGACTTCATCTATATTTCATTTGATTAGTTATATAGTCCCATACATGAATGTATATGGTTGGGAGGTGGGGATCTCATCCGTTTCAAAGTTATCAAACAGGAGGGGGTAGAGTGCCCCAAAGGACTCCACATACATATCATATGATTTGCTGACATTCAGATATCATATAATCTAGTTGCACTATATGTGTAAAATAAGAAACTTCCAGCTATTTTAACTGACCCATCAAAATACCCATTGAAATTGCAGTAATATGTATACATTTTAAAAGCATCTAACTTGCTTTACCAACATTTATTACTGATTATACTGTCACCAGGACCATATACATTGTTAGATATACTGTTCCCAGCTGTCACAAAGACTTACATTGTATTGGATTTTGACATTAAAATTTGTCAAAAAGTAATTTCGAGTTTCAGTACAAAATATTTTCTGTTTTTCCATTCTTTTACATAAATCTTTTGGTTTTCAATTGTATTGTTTATATTTATTTACAATGCAAAGATGTATTTTGTCATCTGTCTGATTTTTTTAAAAGTTCAAAGATCACCAAAACCCGGAATTATCCATATCGGATAATCCGCTTCCGGAATCGGATCCGATATTGTAAATTTTCTTCTCATGTCAGCCATTTTGTTTTCAATGTTGTTTTTGTCAGATACGATTTTACTCGAATTTACACATTATTTGTCGGTGATTTTCTGTATAAAGCTAGCGGTTGAACAAAATGAACATCGCTGTCATGAATAATATTGCTAAAAACAAGTTTTGAGATCGTTTATTAGGAGACTTTGGTAAAAAGGTTTGCAAAGTTATTTTTTTATTTCCTCTCAAGTCGGGCATGTCGAGCGTAGCTAGTAACCAAGTCGAAAGTCCGACTGCAAAAGTGGAAGGTCGCAGACCTTGGACAACCGCTAATTTGAACCCCTGCCTCCAAATTGAAAGATACAAAAATTTCGTCTGCTAATTTAAAATTGCCGCCAACAGCATGAACAGTGGAACTTTTATTTTAAGACTACTGTCGTAGATGACTACGTATTGACGACAAACAATATTCCTACGACTTTTGCCATTTGGGAAATCTAAACTACTTGTCTTTAGAGATTTTCGGCGATTAAACATTTCATACATTTGTTCTTTGACAGCTTAGCCAAAATCTCAGGGGATAATAAACTACATAAAGATTCCTAATGTCCCCTACTTCCTATGTGCAACTTCAAAACTTTTGAACAAATCGACGATCATTTAAGTTTTTTCTGATCATATTTTTTGTAATCAAGAATTAAAAGTATGAAAAAACTGTCCAATTAGTTATAAATAACATAACATCCAGCTAGATAATAATAATGGCACATATTTCAGCATTTATTGAGTAGAACACAAATCTAGGGTGCTCGCAAAAGGCAGCTTAACTGCCTAAAAACGAGACAAAAAAAATTCCAGTGCACAATAACACTATGATGGAATGTATAAAAGAGTGGTGAAAGATACCAGAGGAACATTCAAACTCATAGATCGAAAATAAACTGACAACACCATGGCAAAAAAAAAGGTATATAGACCAAGCACATTAGCAAAAACGAGACAAAAATATTACCAGTGCACAATAACACTATGATGGAATGTATAAAAGAGTAGTGAAAGATACCAGAGGGACATTCAAACTCGTAGATCGAAAATAAACTGACAACACAATGGCAAAAAAAAAAGAAAAAAAAAAGAGGCAAATAATAGTACAGAAAGACACAATATAGAAAATTAAAGACTAAGCAACGTATAAGTAATAAGTACTGAACTACGTCACATGGATGTTACTAAACAAAATTGACCAAACAGTTCAAAAAGGGGGGGGGGGGTCGGAAGAGTCCCGATCCCGAAATCCAGGGCTTACAAACATGAAATCCTGAGGTCCCGAATTTAGAGATAAATAAATCCCAACATCCCAAAATTCGCTAAAAATAATTCCCGGATCCCGAAAGGATCAATCCTGAAATCATGAGCTTAAAAACACCCAATTCTGACGTTCCGAAAAAGACCCTGCCCCTCCCCTAGTACAATTAATAATTTACAAAGACAAAATAAATCCATAGCATTTCGAACAATTCAAACAGATGTAAGCAGTTAATTTATAATTGGAGTTATTGACTTGGAATGAAGATATGTGCCCTTTTATTGAATTTTTGAGAAAAACCATTATAGAATATTTTAAAATTTAAAAAACATTCAGCATAAAGATCTTCAAAATGGATGAAATTGTCAATCGACCTCTTAGAGGAGTTATTGCCCTTGAAAGGTTTTGTATTACTCTTTTGCGTTTTTGCAGACATAATATATTAAGAGAAATTTTTAGAAGTAAAAATGTTCAGAATAAATCATGATCTTTAACCCCTATGTTGTCTATAAATAAAGTTTCTGTAGTTAAAGTGTTCTTATTCATTCCCTTTCTTTTCTAACTATTATGGGGTGAAAATCAAAGAAGTGAGTTGAAATAAATTTTGGATGTTTTAAAAGTAAATAACAAAAAATACTGAACTCCGAGGAAATTCAAAACGGAAAGTCCCTAATCAAATGGCAAAATCAAATGATAAATACATCAAACGAAGGGACAAAAAACTGTCATATTCCTGACTTGGTACAGGCGTTATCAAATGGATTGAACCTGGTTTTATAGCGCAAAACCTCTCACTTGTATGACAGTCGCATCAAATTCCATTATATTTATAACCATGCATGAACAAAACAGATATAATAGGTAAAGTTGACAAAATAGCGATACAGCCATGACCACCGTGTCAAAGTCTCCATTAGAACAAAAAAAACCCAAATATATAACAAAAGTACAAAAAAGGAAATATAAAATTTAACAACCACATGCATTGCTACATGTACTTATATATGTATTAAAAATCAACCCAAAATGACTGCATCGCGAGGTTCACATCAACTCGAGTAGAGTCGCATGTTTGATGTCACTGAATGTAAAAAGTAAAAACACAAAAATACTGAACTCCGAGGAAAATTCAAAAAAGGAAAGTCCAAAATCGAAAGGCAAAATCAAAAGTCCAAACACATCAAACGAATGGATAACAACTGTCATATTCCTGACTTGGTACAGGCATTTTCTAATGTAGAACATGGTGGATTGAACCTGGTTTTATAGCTAGCTAAACCTCTCACTTGTATGACAGTCGCATCAAATTTCATTACATTGTCAACGATGCGTGAACAAAACAAACATACTCAAAGAGTAAAGATGTCAAAAATAGGGGTACAGCAGTCAACATTGTGTTATCATCTTAATCACTATAAAAACAACAAATGTAACGAAGAAGCACAAAAAGGCATACATCAAATTTAACATCCTCATTTTGCTTATCTTATACGATTTTATTTATCTATGTAAAGTCTACCCGTAAAGGATGGAAGGTTTTCAGTACTGGTGTAAAATTGCGCGTTTGAAATTCGCACAGGTAGACATAAAATAATTTTGTCATTCAAAGTATGATGGCATACAGAAATGCAGAGTCACGTAAAGTGGAAATAACAAAAAACAAATTTAAAAGGAAAAGTAATGATAATAAATAAAATAATTGTGTGGTTCAAAGTATGACGGGACACATAAGTACAGAGTCACGTCAAATGTATATCATAAAAAACAGACTTAACAGAAAAAGTAGTATTAATGAATAAAATAGTTTTGTCATTCATAGTAAGACAAGATCCATAAGTAAAAGTAATATTAATAAATGAAATAATTTTGTCGTTCAAAGTATGATGTTTTACATAAGCACAGAGTCACGTCAAATGAATATCTAAAAAAAACTGACTTAACAGTAAAAGTACAAATAAAAGAATACTATAACACGTTATTAAGATGATAACCAACGTCAGTACGCAAAATCTATACTTCAAGACCATCTTGTATTATTTGTGAAGTTGATACGGAATATTTATCAACAAGTTCTTGGTACCTTTTGAACTTTTTTTAGAAAAAGGACGAGACGTTCTTTGACATACCCCATGGTTCATCAACTTTCTGCTCAGACACTGGTGACGTTTTACAAAGTCTGAATAGGAGCTGAAAGCTCTTGAATACCGAATAAGTTGGGAAATGTATATTCTATATGCAGGTGAAGTTGGTATATTACTACTAAGGTGGGGGAAATGGATAATTTCAAAATTAAAATCGTCTCGTTTGTCATAGATACTGGTACTGAGATTACTGTGTATGTCAAATTCGAGGCATAAGTCTAAAAATGAGGCGGAGGAAGCCGTGTATGTTATCTCTTTAATTTCTAGTTCTGGTGGGTATATTAATTAATGGAACCCAATCAGAAAAGTTCGGATTGTTAATGGAAAGAACATCATCAATATATCTGAAAGTGAAATTAAATAACCTGTCTTCTTTGATCTTCTTGTTTTTGACAAGTGTCTGAAGGAACTCTGATTCATATGAAAATAAGGAGATGTCGGTAAGGAGAGGTGCACAGTTCGTTCCCATAGGAATGCCGACAATTTGTTGAAAAAGTCTACCTCCAAATTCAACAAATATGTTGTCAATAAGAAACTCCAGCATACTGATCACTTGTTCCTCTGTGTAGTATGTTTTACCCTTTTGTTCCTTATTAACAAAATATGCCTAATGGTATCCCAAAGTGATAAATTTATAGCGTATGCTACCATTTTTATGACGAAAAGCATTGTGGATTATTTCTTTTAGACGGTTTTTCAATTTCACATGGGGAATGGTTGTATACAAGGTTGAAAAATCAAAAGTTTTGATAGAACTAATTTCAGAAAAAGACCGAGATTTAAAATTATCCAGAAGTTCTTTAGAGTTTTAAAGTATCCACATATGGTTAATACCACTTCGTGAGTAAACAGTTTCACAGTATATCTGAAGACCCTCTTTAACTGCGGACAGAATTTTAGTCAATCTAATGGACAATTATTTAGTAGAACATGCAGATGAGCCGGCAATGTACCGTTGTTTGTACGGAAATTTGTGAAGTTTAGGTATCCAATACAAACAAGGTAAGTCCTTCGATTTGTTGTTCAATGCAATGTTCATAGAAGCCATGAAGGACTTATGATTCGCCAAAATCTCATCCTTGTCAAATGATATGCTTTTGTATGTGGGATTACCTGAGTGCTCATTTATTCCTAATTCTTTATAAGACACTCGTAGTAATACGATTTACATATAAAGACAATATTATTTGAAGCTTTGTCCGCAGGAACAACAACATACTTATCTTGAAGAGATGATAGACATTTTACAGCCTCTTTGTCACTGAAAATGGACTTAGGTCGATCTTTCACACAGTTTTTCAACTTATGAATGCGACGTTTTATCAGAGACCTGATTGTTTTGACCCATTCTGACAAAGTGTCCAGTTGAACTTCTTCTCGTTTAGCCCATGCTCTGGCGTAGTCCTCAATGGAATCCATAATTATTTTGAAGTTATGGTTCCAATTGATGTGTTGGGGTTCTCTAAACTTAGGACCACGAGAAATCACCTTTCGGGGATTTTCATGTTGAATTATGTTTAGATCCCCAGTAATAACATGGCCAGAGGGGCTGTAATTGCAAGACGAGTAGGAACAGTCACATGTCAGAGTTTTGTTTAGGTATTGTTCTAAATCAAGGTCCTGTAATGCTTGTTTATAGTTAAATATTTTGGGTTCAATGGTTTTGGTGTAACTGTAGGATACAATAGGAACAGACTGATTTTGAAAATAAATAGGAATTTTAGTTGTTACCTCCTTGTGATGTAGAACATTGCTGATGTTGATTGCATCCATTCCTCTATTGGTAAAGTAAACAGGAAGGAATTTCCTCTTTTCCTCATGTGAAGGTTCCAATCTTACTGGTTTAAATAGACGGAAAAGAGCTACATCACAAATTATACTGACAAGTCTGTATATTGGAGAAAATGTATTGGTGCATCCTTTGTCAAGTGCATAATCTCTCAAACATTTTAGAAAATTAACAGGCAGTGAAAAAAATAGTTCTAATGTAATGTAACACTAACGGATGATTTAGATGAGAAAGAAGGTCATTAAAGCTTCCATAGGCCGATCTAGATATGGAAAACTTTTTAAAATTAGGCCGATGGTAACGTTTTTGTCCATGACTACGTTGGTTTCGTAAGGTAGTATTAA
Source organism: Mytilus galloprovincialis (assembly GCA_037788925.1). Classification (NCBI taxonomy): domain Eukaryota; kingdom Metazoa; phylum Mollusca; class Bivalvia; order Mytilida; family Mytilidae; genus Mytilus; species Mytilus galloprovincialis. Next base: position 23,831,027 of record CM075341.1, read on the forward strand.
ATAAACCCATTACATTAACATCACTGCAGGCTGGACTTGACAAATTTCCTACTCTTTTGACATTATAATTGCAACCATATGGCATTGCAGTACCTAGTTCCCTTATCCAGAAATTTTCTCTATCTTTTCGGAAAGGAGTACTAAGTACAGGGCTATTTGTGTGGTGATAAATTTTCTCGATGATGCGTACTTTCATAGATAACGAAGGATCATGGTCCGGTTGATTAAAATGGTTATAAAGAACCCTGAATTGCGGATCTTTATTATCAGACCGGTGTTGATTCATAATTTTACGTAAAGTTTGTCGAGTTTCACCAACATAAAGTAGTCCACACAAAGTACATTCGATTCCGTACACTACATTGTCCGTGGAACAGTCCAGAGGCTCGAAAGATTTAATATAATACGTTTTTCCTGTTAAGTTACTGGTGAAATCAGGAGTCGTGATTAACATATTACATGTCTTACACGTGCTCCTTTTTCCTTTTTTGTGTTTACAAGAAGAAATGATAGGTGTTGATTCACTTATAGCAGGAGTATTCAAACAGTCGAAAATATTAACGGAACATGGCTTTAATTTATGAAAAGTATCTGAATTTTTAAGGTAGTAATTACCTTCTGGTTGAACGTACGTCAAATCAGGGGTATCCCGGAGGATATTCCGTGGAACACACAAATCAAATGCTGCAGTGTTCCGTGCATTAAAAGAGGACCTTGGTAACCCGGGCGACGTCCCAGCCGGTTTGTTCTTTGTATTATTTGTATTCATCATGCATAAAGCTACCAAGTTAACGAATAATCCACCAGCAGTAAAGTTTCTTCTAGGTAGAAACTTGGCATCGACTTGGTTGTAGTAAAAAGTAAAATCACAAAAATACTGAACTCCGAGGAAAAAGGAAAGTCCAAAATCAAAAGGCAAAATCAAAAGTCCAAACACATCAAACTTAACAAATGGAAGAAATATTTTTTAAAAACCTTTTAATTTAACTGTTCAAAAGATTAATTTAAAAAATTATATTTTTAGATAGATATTATGTGTATAGGCAAAATGTATGAGCTCAATCAATTGTTTAAAATGATTGAAATATTTTATTCTATACAATACTATTGAAATACAAAAAATTGCAAAAAAAGCAGGTTTGATTTTTTATAAATCTGAAAAAACATTACAGCGGTATACTTATGTTGCCTTAATTTTTCGACTTATTTATAAGTTAAATTCCGTTTGGTAGCTTTCGTCTCTCTTTAAATAATTTGTGAGAGTTCGAGAAATTAAAGTTCCCTCACTTAAGCAAGAGCAGTTAATGAATGAATGAAATTATCTGTTGTGTTTGAGTTTTCTTCGTATGAAGACATGTTGGATTAACGTTTACCTGATTAAAGGCTGTCCGATGACATTGGAGAATATTTATGCACCAGGAAGAAAAAACTTGATTTGAAGACGCTGTATGTCTTTAAACAGCAAGGTCAATCCAAAAGGTGTTGATTGCTATTCTAGCCGAACTTTTCCTCTGAAATTTTTATTGTTGTTAATTTCCAATTTAAAGATTGGTGGTAGGCTGTATTCAACTAATCCTGATATGATTTGTGTGAACCAACTCCCCTTTACTTAAAGATTTTTTTTCTGCAATTTGCTATTCTATATGAGGTCCTTTCGTGATATATAAAAATGTTCTCAAGGCCGATTTATTAATTTGATAATGATTGAAAATGTACATGACAAGATAGTTTATAACTATAAATGAATTGTTGCATCAATTTTGACTTAACAGTCTTTAAGTATTAGCATAGTTGCAGACACGCAGCATCAACAGATTATAAACTTTCTTATTTTTCTCAAATTATCCTTAATTTGTTTCTACAGACTATATTCTTCACATAACAATTTGTTTCTTACAAATTTTGCGCATTCTGCATTTGTCTAAAAATTACTCAAACGGTGTAATAAATCTTTTTTTAATACATTATTCAAATATATAATTACCTTATTCTTATCCGATTTATCACACCAGGTAATCCATTCCGAAATCCGACAAGGAATCCGAATCTCAAGGAGCAATTACACTTTATTATAATAGTACCCCACGCAACAAAGTTAAGGAGGTTATAATGTTTTTGAGCCGTCCGTCCGTCTGTCTGTCCGTCAGTCCCGTTTCTTGTCATCGCAACTTCTCTCAAACCACATAACATAATTTCAGGAAACCTTTTTTTTTTCTTCTAGATAATAATGACATACTATGTAGATGTGCATATAGACATTAGAAATTCATTTTTTTTAGGAGTAACGCCCTTTTAATCTTATTTGCTTCAATATACAACTGCAACAGTTTGTCATCGCATCTCCTCTGAAACCACACAACAGAATTTAATGAAACTTTGTAGATAATAAGGACATACTATGTAGATGTGCATATCGACAGGAAATTATGATTCAATTTTTTCTTATACAATTATTTTTCTTACAGTTATTTTCTTTCTCCAGTGACAATGTGGGGACGTGGGGTATGTGATCACGCTCACTAATGTTCTTTAATTTATTCACAAGTAAAATCTTGATCTGAATCCTACGGAGCATAATCTACCACTGTAATTGGATCCATTTTTCAGTTTCCATCATATTAAACTTAGTAAGACATTTCGCGACTTTGATGACGTAACAATCAACCAGCTTTAGTAAATTTGTCTAACAGCAGTGGTATAGGCCCTTCAATAAACTTGAATGTTTCTGTAATCCTACCTGTTTTCTTACTTTTGCTGCATTTGTATTTGTCTTTGAATGTACTTATTTCTTAAAATGTAAATGTTGACCCTGACAATATAAATTTCGATCAAATTATACGTCCCTGATCAATTATAAATATTGCTGTTTTCTCCTTCTCTGTCCGTTAACTCTTTTACAAAACTAACAAATCTTCGAAATCTTATAGGCATTTTTGCGTATATGCTTTTTGTTATGTCATTTTGTGTTCTTTGGTGAAACAGTTATTTATTTTCATAGTGAAAAAGATAAGATTACAATGATGACTGATGTACGCCAATTTTTGACGTTTTTACCTAGTATTATGTCTTCTTGTTTTGCGCTCACAATGTTGTCAATATGATAGACTTCTATGCGACTGTCATACAAGTGAATTGGTTTAACTAGCTATAAAACCATTTTCTAAATAAGGAAATGCCTGAACTAAGTCGGGAATATGACAGTTGTTATCCATACTTTAGATGTATTTGAGCTTTTGATTTTGCTCTTGTATAAGAAACTTTCTTATTTGAGATTCCCTTGTAGTTCGTTATTTTTGTTATTTTACCTTTATACATAAATTTCACAAATCCATTTCAAGAAAGAAGTATAAGTTTGCTGCTATATTATAATATCTGCAACATACTTCTAGCGCTATATCATATTTGTACATTTTAATTCGTTTACGGTTGGCCAACTTGAATTTAAAATCATGAATTTTTCGACGATGTCATTTTGGTTGCGTAATTTATCGTGTTCATACCGCATGTCAACCAATATAATAATGGTCCCAAAATAACAAACCATTGAGATACACTTTTATTGACAGATTACGTAAACAAAGAAAACAAGGTTTTCCTTTATTAAATACCTGTAAGGTCTCGTAAATGTTTTAGAATTCACATTTACGTACGGATGATCAATCATCTTTGCATAATGATGAAAGCTTTGTCAGAATTAATTTTGCTTATATATATATTTTCCTCTCACAGAAAATCTTCAAGTCGACATTTTCAACAATCGAATCAACAAAGTGTCAGTATATAAAAATAACACTGTATAAATATTGTGCGCCCTTATCGCATTTCTTGATTTACGTCCATCGCCTAATAATTTGAAAGCCACAAATGTGTAAAAAAAAGAGCTATATCATATGAGCAAAAGAAAAGGGACACATAGAATATCGAAATTCATCTTAGGTCAAACTTGCTTAAAGGATTTCAACCTTAATTAATTATAATTCTTTAATTCATCAGACAGGAATTTTTGAAAAAGACATGTCATTAAGTAAGCTAGTACCAAATAATTGAATTCCTAGCTGATGACAACCTCTTAGACTAGCACTCCATTAGTAACAGTTAATATATCAAGTTTATTAGAGCTGTGTTGCAGAAAGTTATTCATGATATTTATACAACAAATGTTGTATGACCATGTGGTATTATCGAACATGAGACACTTTCATACAGTATTTGCCTATTATCTATTGAGAATATTAAAAACAAAATGTGACATAAGTCTGAATTGTACATCGTATATGTCGTTAAAGTGAAAACAAAAGGAAAACACTTTTTTCTAATCGTAGCCTTCTAGCTCGAACGTATTCCTTGAGCAATGCCAGTAACTGATCTAAAATTCTATTTCCATGTAGTGAGCTGTGTTTATTTCCTGAAATTACAAAGATTTGATGAATAAAATTCTACTGTAGAAATTTCCATTCACCACGCATCTCCATCAGCATTGAAGTATATTTCTTGAAAACAAATAAAAAAAATTATACCCCTTACTTTCGTAGTGAACATGGAAATGCGATAGCGCGAGCGGTGTATTGTTTCCAATGAACGCATATGTCTGTTTGTTAACAATAAAACAAAATAAAACACGACTTCTAAAAAATTTTTTTTAGCCATACGTAAGCTTTTTAAAATTTGGTTAATAACATGTCAAGAAATACGATATAGTATTGTAACACTTTGACAGTCAACACACGAAGCTGTGATCCTGTAAATTTCTTAACACTTTGAAAAAAAAAAAATCTTACCGATACGTTTTCAACTGTATTAAAACTATCTAAATGAACAGTTTCTCCAGAAGTAACCGTTTGGAACGTTCTAGTTTGACTGAAAATCTTTCTCAATTTACCTGAAAATAAACTTACTACGGTAAATTAAAGGCTTATGATAATTCAATATTTTGTCCTTAGTTGAGTTTGAATGACCAGTTTTCTCAAGCTTAGAAGTAATACGGATTGTTTCTATTAATTTTAATATCATTTTAGGATTTTTGACTGTAAGTGAGATTAATAACGCTTCTTTACGGATGGCTGCGTCCTAAGTGTATAAGAAAAATAAACAATTTGTGTTTGGCTCGGATAACATAAGGACGGGGTAACTACTAGAATGATATATCATAGTAATTTTCCCAGCCTGTGATTTATGAGTGATCGATTTGCCATTTGGTATCTTTTAGGTAATGTTGTTGCCTTTTATAAAAAAAGGATATGATTTTCCAAAAATTGTTGTCATTGGTAAATGTCAGAATGGGCATGCGCTTTTAGATTTGATAGTATAGAAATTTGTTAACACTTTTACCTGAAATTATCTAATAAAGCCTTTTTTGGCTTGTTCCAATGATTATTAGCGTTTTACATCTGAGTTTTATATATTTTGTGAATTTGCGTAAAAAATTCGGTATTTTTGTTGTCATTTTTTGAAAATAAAAAGAGTTTCACTATTTTTTAAGAAAAATACCGATTTGCGATCTACTGAATGAATTCAAACAAGTGTATTTAGACAATATACGTATAGAGTCATGAAATATGAAATTTATTTGTATGAGGCTTAGAAACGGGTGAAATGCGAGATTTTACCGAGCATTTTCCCGTTTCGTGCCGAATACAAATAAATTTCATATTTCAAGACACTATAAGTATATTGTCTTTATACTGAAATCGATAAAAAATTCAAAATATTAAAAAAATATGTAACAAATTGTTGTTAAAAAAAGTGTTTGGAATTTCCCTCATGGGGTACCATTTTGGGGTATTTCCCTATGAGCGTAGTCACGGCGGTAAGACATTGACATTTTAAGGAATTAGAAAGGGAAAATGAACTTTTCAATAACATTTAATAAACATGGTATATAAATTACCAATTTGAAGACATAACAAGTTTAAATTCATAAAAGCTTGACCCTTTTTACTAAACGTTGTCATGGTTGTGACGTGACGTTGTTGATCAAATACAGTAGTTCTGGTAAGTAGGCGGGGCTTATAGGTTAGTTGAGGTCATTGACATATAAAGCTAACGTTTATACCTATAGCTTTATCTGTATAGTAAAAAAGCTGATTGTAGTATAAATGCTGTGGTAGGTATACAGATACAAACCCGATTTCCAACAAGTATATAGTTGAGCACTTGAGACGAAAATTATAACTCCAAAGCAGCATACCACCATATATATTAAAATTGCAGGGATTTTGTACATATCTTCCGTTATTTCGTTTTCACTGTAAATATCTGTAACAAAAATCTATTTGCAATTAAGAAAAAAACCATAACGTATAGTACAATCATAAAATATCTGTAGCAATATTTTATAGTTAAATTCTTAAGCAGTAACCAAAAATAAGTGTGAGCATAAAAATATTATAGGAAAACGCCGATTAAACTGGATGTAATCTAAAACGAAAGTTTTTTTTTATTACCATCAATGCTTATTGTTTTCGACAGTGAAATCATATATATCCATTACAACAAAACAACGTTAAGCGTATTAGTCCCGTCAGAAAAAATGACTTTAGTTTCTTTATGGAAACCATTCAGCTGGTTTGATTAATAATGCATGAATGAATATATCTTTACTTTTTGTTAGGACGCTATGGTTTTGGTAATGGTATGGAAATCCCACAAAGCTGTCAACGGGACAAATAATTTAACATAGAATAAAATAGCATCCTATGACATAATTAACTAAGTAACAAAAAGCTAAAAAAAAAAAAAAAAAAGACGACACGCAGCAAATAACGAAAACCACTAAACTACATGATCCTGGCTTGGCATATTTTCATCAAGAACAAGCCGGGGTAAAATATGGTTGAGTACTCCCATTATTTGGGACTGTTTATGTAACAGCGCAAAATAAGAATAAACTTTAAAAAAAATCCAGTTGAAATGAGCTCGATTAATGTAGCTGGGAAGTCTTCCTGTATCTTCGATTTTGAAATAGCAAATACAATTCGATATAGATCTTTAATGAAATGTGCAAATTTCGAGAGAAGTTTAATGTATTCATTTAAAATGTAAACATAGAAAACGATATGTCTATGATCATGTTTTTTTCAGTATTTAAAAAAAAATATCTTTGTTTGATTCATTTATCTTTCAGCTTTGCAACATAAGGGGAGATAACTTAAGTTTGAAAAAGGTTGATATCAGGAAATAATGATATCCAACATATGAGGAATACTCTAAACACTAGTAAATATTAAGAGCTTTTCTTTTATTATATTCTGTTGGCATATGAGTTTTTCCATTTACTTATATCAATGTTGGTTTCATACTGATAAAGTTTTTATATTGTTTTAAAGTCAAAAGTTTGTAGATTTAAAGACAGGTGCTGGAGATGCATAGTCCATATCACATCTTCGGCATTGGAATTCAAAGTATACTTTACACATCCAGCACACGCTCTACTTAACATCTTCGGAAACTTTTTATATATTTTCAACACTAGCCTTTTCAGTGGTGATAGCTATACTTTACATCGCTTAATTTTGGAGCTACAGTTCTGGACATTTTATCTCAAGCGCTTGACTTTACATCTCTTGACCTTGAAAAAACACCACAACCCTTCATCTGTATGAGACCAACAATTATTTTGTTGATACCGACGAAAACGAAGAATTTATTTTGGTTATTGATATTGTCATTACATTATAATAGATTTAAGAGTTACTTTTTTTTTACTTTTTTTATTTTTTTTTATTGTTAACGAGTTTACCACTGATGGCACTATTTAATCACCTGATCAGTTTATATATCATACAGAGAAAAACAGAATTGATGACCAGTTTTCCTTTCAGTAAATATCATTAAAATTACCTTGTACAACTAAATACACAGTTTCATTCGCTGATCCCTCAGTATTAGTTACATTACACGTATATGCTCCTTCATCCGTTTTTGTTACATTTTTTAACATGATACCAGTTATACCATGAACATCTTCTGTTATTAGATCTACTTTTGTCAAGTTTCTGTCACTTTTTACCACATTATCTGTGACGATGGAATGGCTATACTCGATATTTTGTCCATTTTTTGTCCATGATATTTCAGCATCTAACGGATTGCTATAATATGAACAGGACAATTGCACGTTCTCTCCTACTAAAACGGGTCTCTTTGGCCACACAAATTGAATACGAGGATAATCTAGAAAGATTTGTGAGTCATAATGATAAATCGTAGTATGACAAAAGTGAAATTTTCTTTCATGGATATAATTAATAGGAATAAGTCTGAAATCTCAATGAAATTTTATAAAATGTACACAATAGCAGTGCAAAGTACAAGTTGCATTGTATGTTTTTACAAAGACAAGTCGTGTCTTAATCCAAATTTGTTTTTACATTAAACAAAGTTTTGTAAACGTTGGATTACATTTTTCTCTTTATTTGTATTCTTAAGTATTGAAAGTCTCCTTGGTATCTTCCACTCCGTTTGCTTTTAACACGTAAAAATGAACATCTGGACCATTTTGCTCGCTCACCCGGTTCACTTGGTTATTAGTGTGTATCTTTTTATCGATTTTCTACATTTCCCCCCAAAAAAGTAATTATCAGGGACTGTTCGTGAAAAATTCATCTCCACACCAAAAAAATAGGTATAACGTGATTATACTAAATAAAGGCAACAGTAGTATATCGATTTTCGAAATTTCATAAATCGATTGAGAAAAAAACAAATTCGGGTTACAAACTAAAACTTATGGAAACATCAAATATAAGAGGAGAAGTACGACACAACAGAAACGAACTTTAATATAACAATGGCCATTTTCCTGACTTGGTACAGGGCATTTTAAGAAAAACATGATGGGTTGAACCTTTTGGCAATGTTAAATATAACGCTAAAATGACAGGACTATAATACAATTAAATAGAAGAACATACAGGACAGAGAAATACACATATTATCTTATTCCAATATTCCTTTCTTCTTTGATTTAAATAATATAACAGGTCAACTGAAATGTTGCATCGATGTGAATCGTTTAACTTTTGTTTCATGCCTGTTTTATCATATTTAATCCCACAATCTTCCACATCTACTTGTCAATATAAGTTTTTCGTAAATGTTTTTGTATTGCTTTAAATTGTTTAGTTGTTTTCTGGTTTGAAAAATTGCACATTTCACATGTCTGGACCTAATATAGCTAACTACTACTAGTATACGGAATGGATGTTTCTCATTAGTGACGTCTGCACTCTGAACTACAACTGCTTACAGATGGGTGCGGTCCTAACCTTGACAAAAGTTAACTTAGAGTTAACTTGTTGACTGCTTTCTAAGTTAACTTGAGAATTTTTAAGCAGTCAAGCAAGTTAACTTCGTCGTTGGTGGACCAGACCTACGGTCTGCTTTTTTAGGACTGCTGCAGACCTATCGACAAGTCTGCTCCAGACCAGACCTGTGGACAAGTCTGCTTTTGACCAGTCCTGAGGACAGGTCTGCCCCAGACCAGACCTGTGGACAAGTCTGCTTTTGACCAGTCCTAAGGACAGGTCTGCCTCAGACCAGACCTGTGGACAGGTCTGCTCCTGACCAGACCTGAGGACAGGTCTGCTTTTGACCAGACCTGTGGACAAGTCTGCTATTGACCAGACCTGAGGACAGGTCTGCTTATGACAGATTATCGTTATAAGAGTTTTCATATCAGACTTGAGCTTTCATTAAAATATGTAAACAACATTCGCATTGTTTTTCCACAGATATCATTTATTATTTACTCGCTAGACTCTACTAGATATTATACAAATGCTCTCTTTTATTTGATATACATGTATTTTTATATAAATAAAAAATGGCTATACGATCACACAGAGTTTTTTTTTATTAGAAGGCGGATAGAAAGGTTATCCAACGCATCGGAACAATATTCTTATATCACGGGATATCGGCAACATTGTCTACGTTACTTCGTTCCCCGTTGTTTACCTGTCCCTTCCTAAATTTTACTTTATGCATAAATTTATACTTGCATGGATATTTCATTGATATTCAACTTGTTTGCATTGGATTTACTATTCTATTTCCCGCAGAATATTCTAACAGAAATTGTACAGTGTCCGTAAGCATACGATGTGGTAAAACTATCAACAATCTCGTCAAATTCGTCAGATTTATCGAGAGATTTGTCATTGCCGATATTTATATGGGACGTCCTAAAATTATACTCAATGCGCACTTTAATGAAATAGTTGCCACTTGACGTTTAACTATAAACAAAATCAATCAACCGACATAATAGATTCCAAGAAGAGAACCTCGTATACTTTTTTTTATTAAATCATTGTAAATAGTACAAATGAATTCAGACATGTCAGTGTTGGTACTTTGATGATGTGGCATAATAGTTTTGTTTTACACGTACACCATCATGAACTCCTATATATGATGTGACTGTTATTATAAATAAAGACATGAAATTCTGACATTCTCAATTTATTCAGAATATTTTTTGCATTAATGGTTTTCCAATATTATTGATTACGTGTACATTTACGGTCCTACTAAAATGTGAACAGGAGCGCCAGGAGAAGACATTAAGGCGCTCGGTACAATGGTATGCGGGTATATAGATTTGCAAATAAAAGTGCACATATGATCAGTTTTGGTCAAATAGTTTTGTTTTCCAAGTCAGCATGAGGTATTAAAACTACTGAAATTTTGTTACTTATCAATATTTTGAATAAAAGGAGGACACGCTGGTATCCTAAATTTATGCGAACAAAAATTTGTTGTTATTTAATTGCAATATTGCTGTCCATTGTCATGATTATATTATACAATGATTCCTGACATAAAAAATATGGCTGATTAATACTATGCGGGTACGTCATGGTGTATATAGATTTACAAACTAAAGTGCACATATGGTCAGTTTTGGTAATGCGGTCAAATAATTTTGTTGTACAAGTCAGCTGGAGGTATCAAAACTACTGAAATTTTGTTACGTATCAATATTTTGAATAAAATGAGGACATGCTGGTATCCTAAATTTATGTGAACAAAAATTTGTTGTTATTATATTGCAATATTGCTGTCCATTGTCATGATTGTATTATACATTGATTCTGGCATAAAAAATATGGCTGATTAACTATGCGGGTATATAGATTTACAAATTAAAGTGCACAAATGGTCAGTTTTGGTGGATGCGGTCAAATAATTTTGTTGTACAAGTCAACTGGAGGTATCAAAACTACTGAAATTTTGTTATGATCAATATTTTGAATAAAATGAGGACATGCTGGTATCCTAAATTTATGCGAACAAAAATTTGTTGTTATTATATTGCAATATTGCTGTCCATTGTCATGATTGTATTATACATTGAATCCTGACATAAAAAATATGGCTGATTTACTATGCGGGTATATAGATTTACAAATTAAAGTGCATATATGGTAAGTTTTGGTGGATGCGGTCAAATAATTTTGTTGTAAAAGTCAACTGGAGGCATTAAAACTACTGAAATTTTGTTACGTATCAGTATTTTAAGTAAAAAGAGGACATGCTGGCACCCTTAATTTAGGTGAACAAAAATTTGTTGTTATTATATTGCAATATTGCTGTCCATTGTCATGATTGTATTATACATTGAATCCTGACATTAAAAATAAGGCTGATTTACTATGCTGGTATATAGATTTACAATTTAAAGTTCACATATGGTCAGTTTTGGTAATGTGGTCAAATAATTTTGTTGTACAAGTCAGCTGGAGGTATCAAAACTACTGAAATTTTGTTACGTATCAATATTTTGAATAAAATGAGGACATGCTGGTATCCTAAATTAATGCGAACCAAAATTTTTTGTTATTATATTGCAATTTTGCTGTCCATTGTCATGATTGTATTATACATTGAATCCTGACATAAAAAATATGGCTGATTAACTATGCGGGTATATAGATTTACAAATTAAAGTGCACATATGGTCAGTTTTGGTGGATGCGGTCAAATAATTTTGTTGTACAAGTCAACTGGAGGTATCAAAACTACTGAAATTTTGTTACGTATCAATATTTTGAATAAAATGAGGACATGCTGGTATCCTAAATTTATGCGAACAAAAATTTGTTGTTATTATATTGCAATATTGCTGTCCATTGTCATGATTGTATTATACATTGAATCCTGACATAAAAAATATGGCTGATTTACTATGCGGGTATATAGATTTACAAATTAAAGTGCATATATGGTCAGTTTTGGTGGATGCGGTCAAATAATTTTGTTGTACAAGTCAACTGGAGGCATCAAAACTACTGAAATTTTGTTACGTATCAGTATTTTAAGTAAAAAGAGGACATGCTGGCACCCATTAATTTAGGCGAACAAAAATTTGTTGTTATTATATTGCAATATTGCTGTACATTGTCATGATTGTATTATACATTGAATCCTGACATTAAAAATAAGGCTGATTTACTATGCTGGTATATAGATTTACAATTTAAAGTTCACATATGGTCAGTTTTGGTAATGCGGTCAAATAATTTTGTTGTACAAGTCAGCTGGAGGTATCAAAACTACTGAAATTTTGTTACGTATCAATATTTTGAATAAAATGAGGACATGCTGGTATCCTAAATTTATGCGAACCAACATTTTTTGTTATTATATTGCAATTTTGCCGTCCATTGTCAGGATTGTATTATACATTGAATCCTGACATAAAAAATATTGCTGATTTACTATGCGGGTATATAGATTTACAAATTAAAGTGCATATATGGTCAGTTTTGGTGGATGCGGTCAAATAATTTTGTTGTACAAGTCAACTGGAGGCATCAAAACTACTGAAATTTTGTTACGTATCAGTATTTTGAGTAAAAAAAAGACATGCTGGCACCCTTAATTTAGGCGAACAAAAATTTGTAGTCATTATTTAAATGAATTAAACTATTGCTGATTGTGGCTGCATAGTTCAAGGATGTATAACTAACAAGGACGTATACACCTAACATCAAATATACTTCTTTTCAAAAATATACATAATATGATTGAATTTGATCTCGGAATATATATATATATTCAGTGCCTGTTATCATTGTAACCGAGATCGTTTTTATAATAGATAGATTGTCAGATCACAGATAAATTTGTGTTACGTTCTGTGCGTACTTATTTTCAATTATTTGTGTTTAATCCTGTTCATAAAACGGAAGTATTAATTTTCAAATTACTTTATTTTCGATGTTTATACTACGAAACAAAGATATTAAAAATATTTTTTTTTAAATCAACGAAGAGCGGTCCTGGTTACAAGTTAACTTAGTGTTGACCAGACCAGTCAAAAGTTAACTTGGGAACAGGTCTGGTTTTGATCGGATTTGTTCAAGCAGAAGTTAACTTTGTGGCAGGACCGGTTTCCAAGTTAACTTTATGACAGGACTGGTTCCGAAGTTAACTTATGTTAACTTATGACAGGACTGGTTCGAAGTTAACTTATATCAATAGCGGACCTGTTTCTAAGTTAACTTTTTGGCAGACATAAAAACAGTCCTAGGTCCAAGTCCGCTTTTCAAGTTAACTAGATTTTGGTCCTAGGACTGGTCAGAGCAGTCCTATATTCGGTCACAGGTTAACTTTGACCAGTCCAAATGACTGGTTATCAAGTTAACTTGCTGTACAGGTTAGGAGTGCACCCATCTGTATATACACGTCTTTTGAATACAGGTTGTTATTTATCTTAATGGCAGTCATACTGAATCTAAAAAAATATTTTAATGGAAATTGAACTGTAGGAGCTTACAAATAAACACAATTTCTCCATTTTTAATCGACAAAGTGAATGAAGGGTATAACGACGATCAGGTAAAACATCAGATCTGTGTTCCCATTGCACATTTGTCCAGTTTAAAGCACCGAACCTATGCCTTGTACGTGAATTGTTCACAATCATTGCTTTAACTTTTAAACATGGATTAACTTTTATGGAAATATATTTCTCTTTAGAATGGTATCATATTTTGTTATCCTGTGGTCTACTATAGCTTTCTTTACGGCTTTAGTTAGACTCGTTGTTAGATGCAGCATGTTGACCAGTAATTGTTCCTATCTTTATCATGTGGCCCTATAGTAGATTGTTGTCTCATTGGCAATCATATTTTTAAGATTACTTTCTTTGTGTGACTTTTGTTCTTGAATTTTTATAGCTTTTTTGTATAACTCACACTGTTGACTAGTTATTGTTGTTTGCTTTAAGATTAATATTAGGGCCTTGTACTCACATAATATATCTAGTTTGATTGATTGGTTTAATAAAGTTCTCAGCAAATCGTGTTCTGCTATGCATGTGTAGATTTGTTCATTGTGATTTCTATTCAGTATAAACGAATAATTAGCCCACTCGCTGTCGCTTTTACTCATCGTTAGCTTCTTATCTCCATGATACCAAATTGTTTTACCACGTGGGATGCCTCCTGATGTATAACATTTTAGTGTAAGATTTCTGTTTTCCTTTCCCACAATTGTCTTATTTTCGGTCATACTTATCACTGTCACCTCAAACGGGGGTGCTGAAAGGAGAATATAATAATTTCATATAGGCCACTGAAATTAAATAACGGTACTACACAATTAATTTTTAGATAAAAAAATATTCCTAAAATAACACACTGAGAAATCGAAAATAAAACACTGAGAAATTTAAAATAACACACTGAGATGAAATAAATTGAAAAAACACACACTGGGAATTTAAGATTACACACGGAGATTTTAAAAAGACACACTGATATGAAATAAATTGAAAAAAATACGAGAATTTAAAGTTACACAATGAGATTTCCGAAGTACACATTGAGATAAATATGCAAATTACTAATGAATATGCATGAAATGAATAATTCAACAGATTAATATCTTGGTTTCCCGAACTCTTGTCATTATAATGAATACGGTTCCTACAACCTACATTTGTAATAAATTCCAATACTTAAAAACCTTTTTGCTAACTCATATTCATAGGATTGTTGCCTATAATTCAGATTATTACTAACCCTTTATCGTTTTTTTTTTGCTTAAAACCGTTTAAACATGGTCCCTTTTGAAAATTATTTCAACTTTTGTCCTGATTTCGCAAGGTAATCTTTTATATTTTTGTTACGTATAAAAATGTATATGCTATAATATATGGTGGCCGGTTAAGGCCATTTCGCTTTTTCGCGTTTTCTCGTTTTCGCCTTTTATATTCTATAGGGCGAAAACGCGAAGTCGAAAACGCGAAATCGTGAAATCGCTAAATCACGAAATCGAGAAAACGTGAAATCGCGAAGTCGAAAAGGCGAAATCGCGAAAAGGCGAAGTCGAAAACGCGAAATCGCGAAAAGGCGAAGTCGAAAACGCGAAATCGCGAAAAGGCGAAGTCTAAAACGCGAAAACGCGAAGTCGAAAAGTCTAAAACGCGAAAAGGCGAAGTCGAAAACGCGAAATCGATTTCGCGTTTTCGCGTTTTCGACTTCGCCTTTTCGTGATTTCGCGTTTTCGACTTCGCCTTTTCGACTTCGCGTTTTCGACTTCGCGATTTCGCCCTATAGAATATGAAAGGCGAAAACGCGAAATGGCCTTAACCGGCCACCATAATAATAGGCACTTCGTGAAAAAAAAACCACTGTGTTGTTTGTATTTTTTTAGCTTGTTCCAATGTTTTCTTATAATTTTGATTTAGTTTTTGTAATAAGTGTAAGTGGGTATTTTTCTTGTACTATTGGTCTGTAATAACGTAGTTTTTCTATATGTTGAATTTTCAATTTTTTTTTATACAACATTTAGCGCCAAATTGAAGGACTAACGAGTTCTGTCCCCTAGTTTTTTTAAGCTTGTTAAAGATTCAGATTAAGTATGCTAATTAAATATGTGCGCATAAAAAGTGTGTAATTTTAATTTCCTAGTGTGAAATTTCAAACTCTCGGTGTGTGTTTTTCAGTTTATTTCATCTCAGTGTGTCTTTTTGAATCTTATTGTGTAATTTTCAATTATCAGTGTGTAATTTTATTTTTTTTAATCTTAGTGGTTTTTTTTTTAATTCTCAGTGTGTAAATGTTTAGAAAAATGGTTTAGACCTGTTGGTGACCCTCTGCTGTTGTTTTTTACTTGGTCGGGTTGTTGTCTCTTTGACACATTCCCCATTTCCATTCTCAATTTTATTTAAACATATTTTTGTCATATATTTAACCTCAATTGTCAGATTTCTCTTTTGTATTAAAGATAGTGTTTGTTTTTGTCAGCCACCATACACATCTAGTCAAACGTTTTCTTTTATATTGAATCTGATTTTATTGTCCTAGTTAATGTGTTTATAAATGTACAAGGTAGATATTTTAAAATACCTGATGAAACCAATGGTAAACACAACATTATATTGTATTGGGTGTATAGGTAAAGGTAGTATCTAGGGTTTGCATGCTCGCTAGCTGAACCACAAAATCATTATTAGACAATAACAATCAAAACCAAGGAGTAAACAAAGAATCACAAACCCAAAGGACATTTAAATCAACAGTTATAAATAATAATTAAGAAACAACACTAAATCCACTAAAAACCGGGAGTGAAATCAGGTGCTCCGGAAGGGTAAGCATTTCCTGCACCGTATACGGCGCCTGTAGCTTAGTTACTACCTCCCTTGGATGGAATCAATAACGGAGAACCAATGAAAAGAACTCACAGTATATAACAATAGTGAAATTTGTTTTACAAACAGTTTAAAAAATTGGTTTTCAATCTTTTCCAAAACTAGTTTCAATTATATAATAAGCTAACCTACAATCCTGTTTTGTGTCTGTTTGATATGTCATTTTTTTATTTCAATCAATTCCCGCAAGCATATGTTCAATTTCAAAGAAAAGAATATCCTTATTTTATATATAAACATATCATATAAGAATATGATTTGTTGGTTGTTAAATAAATGAATTAAATCATTGTAAACTCCTGCTTACAGTATGAAATTAAACATCTGTTGTCAATAGATAGGCAAGGCGTCGGGTTGTTAACATTATACTTATTATATTATATATTATTGGAAGTTAAGTAATGTATGGGACGACATCAAAAGTTCAATGAAGGATAAAAAACTTAATTCAAATAGTTTTTTCACTGACCCCCCTACCCCCTATTAACTTAATTTGGGAAAAATTGATTGACCCATATGGATATATGTAAAAATCAATGTCGGATAACCAAATCTTGCAGCAGTTCAACCCCCCACCCCCAAACTATTTGAATTAAGTTTTTTATCTTACATTGATCTTTTGATGTCGTCCCTATACAAGTTGAAGCCCCCGCATATCTATTGAGTGCAGATGTCAATCTTAATTACAATGCTTGAGCAAATATGTATAGAAACAAAGCAAGCAAGCCAACCAAACCTTAAACGTAACTGGCAATAGATAACAGCTTTTAAACTTTAAATTTCAAGCCTAATATGGTAAATTAAAAAAAAATACGTATTTGTGTAGTAATTGTTTTATCATTTTATGAATGAATGAAAGAATGATTGATTTATTATATAGATTGAATACATATTACAAAGCGCATGTGTTGTTGGTAGATACCAGTTCATAGGGCAGCATCAGCTGGAGGAAGTTCATTTATTTGTAGAGGATAAAAAGGATCTGGTGATATTACAGTCGATAGTTGATTTATCAATACAGAGAAATAAGATCAGAATAAAATGAAGTGTTTTTAATCCTAAATAGACCCATAATTGACGGAGGCCAGAGGGTGATCTTACACTGACACACCAAATGCTCATGTGATAATTATTTTACATCCCATCTGTTCTAGATTATATGAAAATCCATTTACAATTCCCAAAATCTAGTTTAGAACGCCACACAACCATTATAATATACTTTATATATTACTATAAAATATATACCCTTTATATACGAATACCATGTTTAAATATGAAACGATGTCAACTCGCCCTACTGGCCAATCGGCTCAACACTAAATCGCCACTTTTATAAAAAATCGCCCAACTGTTGTTTACTAATATCTAAAATTCTCTAAACACAGTGATACCATAATATAAATGGATTCTATGGAAAATTAGAAATTCAGTGAAATGTTACTAGATATATTTATGATACTAGTATCTGGAAATATATATCAACTTAATTTGAAATGTGTTCTTCAATTAAAAGACATTGATATCATCGATAAGACAAAATCAAAGTCAATGATAATGAAATTGAAAACAAAGTTATATTTTTATGGTGCACTGTATAAGACTGTAGATTTGATTAATATATGCATCACTGGTGTCATTTGGTATATCAAGAATAAACATCGTTAAAAAATACCTAACGATGGTCAAGTAATGCGATTGGATCATGAAAGCTGTGGTGTAGGATCGTGAAGGAATTCTTATCAAAAAGACATATGCATGGTCAATTACTAATCTGATTTAATGAAATATACGGACAAATTTACAAAAAAATATAACTGTCTGTCAAAGTGGTTCAATCTGAGACTACTATATAATGTACTATAACACATGTTATAGTAGTAGCAGGTTCAATCAAGATTTAAAATAACCGGTTTTTTTCTCTAAAATATACAAATGACATTTAATATGAAAACAAACAAGATTTTTTTTAATACTTCAAATGACTAAACAACATTTTTTGAAACATGTCATTCCCTGATGGTTCTTACAGTTATTTTGTGTTAGCATAGTCAGAAATTTTGCAAAAAATTAAATATCGACGAACAAATTATTTTTTGGATCGTAGTATCTTATAGTTTCACACTGACAATGTGCTTTATAGAGAATAATACATGGCAAATTCCGTATCATATGTCGTATCATCCCTAGACATCAATATCAGCCCAAGGGCCTTTAGGCCCGAGGGATGATATTGGTCGAGGGTGATACGGCATGTGATACGGATTTTGCCATGTATTATACACTTTATCATATATTTCAACAGAAGTGTATTATATTATATGAACTGTTTTCTGATCCATAGCACTGGGTTACCTTCAGTTCTACTGTTGTCTTGTTTCAAAGGCCTTAAAAGAACTGCTCAATTACTTATCCGAAGCACCTGGGTTACCTTACAATTTGCGTGCTGTTGTTTTTAAAATATTTTGTTTATTATTGTATTAATTTGTGTGTTTTGTATTTTTCATAGTTGCATGTAGTGTGCCAAAAAATATGAAAACTTGACGTTCGTGACGTCACATACAATATGAAAACTCGACGTTCGTGACGTCACATACCAAACAATGACGTCATTCAAAAAATTTACCTATTTTGAGGAAAATTTTTCTTAAGCAAAAAAAAAACCAAAACTGACTTTATGTAAAAAAAAAAAAAAAAAAAAAAAAGTAGGGGTGTGATAAAGGGTATGAGATAAAGGGTAGGGGTGTGATAAAGGGTATGCGATAAAGGGTGTGCATCAAAGTTGCGCGATATGGATTAAACAGCAGGCTATTTATCACATATGCAAAACTACTGTATTTACTACTAAACATATGATAAATAGTAATATTAGTATTTGTATTCTTCCTTCATAAGTTATAATTTTTTTTTTAAGTGTTATAATATTTTTTACTTGAATTTGACATTTGTTAGACTGATACATAAAGTACCGGTACCTTATCCCGGCCTCGTTAACCTTAGTATATAGCATTTCAGTGATAAGGTTAGTAGGTAATTGTTAGTGCACAATATATACATATAGTAATAATGACATATATGCAACTGAATAGAAATAAGATAACATGATATATTATAAATTCTAATTCATGAAATTAATTTAATTTTTGCTGCAACCAGATTATGGAATTTTTCATATTTGCCTTCTTTATTTATCAATATTTCATGATATTGAAGAAATTCTTTTTTTAAAATTTCAAACACATTAATTTGTTTGTTTTTTGTTCGGATATATAGTATCCTTTGTATACAGTACACAGTATAATTGTTATTAATTTATTTTAATACTGTAATAACTTGTATCGTTTATTTTGTATCCGTACACAAAAGTGATTTAATTGATATTATATGATGTCCTATTTTAAGTTTATCAAGTAATAGTTTTATTTGATCCCAAAATGATTTCAGAAATTTGCTTGTCAAAAAATAGTGCTCATTATCTTCGATGACATCACAAATATTACATAGCGGAGTTTTAGTTATTTTCCAAGAGAAAAGTAATTGTTTGGTTGGAAAAATCTGAGACTACTATATAACTGTGTTATAGTAGTCTCAGGTAAATCGTAGTGCAGAAATTTCCAACTTAACATTTTGAATTTATTATCTTGTATATAATAAAAGATATAGTTCAGCATTTGTTGTCTTTTGCTTGTGTTGTTTTCCAAGATAAACATGTAGTTGTCCCATTTTTGAAATCCTATTGGTTTTTTATAATATCTATTTAAGAGGGAGATGTAAATGTCTTTGGAGGAAATGTTTTTAAATGATATCATTTTTCCTTTTCTATCTTTAAATTTATATTCGGAGTCAATAGAAACTTTTGTTTTAATTGATTCTTTTTTAGTTAGCTCTTGTAACCACTATTTTGGTATTGCTTTCATTAATTTAGAATATTCCGAAAACCAGTTAGAATGGCAGGATAGTTTATCTTAGATCATGTTTTGATTACATTTTCCTTTAATACCAATAATGTCATTTACAAATAGAATTTTACTGTTTATCCAGTTTTTGAAAATGAGACATTTACCATTTAATTTGATATTTTTATTGCCCCATATAAGCTGCGGTCTAACTTGTTTATATGATAGTTGATCTGATTCTTTTTCAGATTTTGAATTTATCCATGATATGATTATTCTTAAGTAAAATTGTGGAATTAGTTCTTTCAGGTTACACTACAAAAGTCCAAAAGTCTGAAAAGACCAGTTTTTGTCTGAATTTGCATGAATTTTTACTCGACATTATTAATTGGTCTGAATAATTTTTAAAAATTCTTGACATAGTATTAATTTGTCTAATAAGCTTCTTGATTTTTCTTGACAAGTGTCTTGACAGTCTGAACATTGTCTTAAAATTTCTCGACACTTCCTGTTTCATCTGATAAGTCTCAACCAATTCTTGACTGTCTTAAATTTGTCTCGATCTGTCTTGACATATTCTTGACATTCTTAATAATGTCTGAATATGTCTAGACATATTCTTGACGTTCTAAATAATGTCTGAATATGTCTCGACACATTCTTGACTTTCTTAAATATGTCTTGACACTATCTCAACAGTATAAATTTTGCCTGAAATGTGAACAGACTTATTCTGCACTGTTTATGACATTCTATTGCTGTTATATACTCCTTTTTATTATGGCTAAACTACACGTTGAAGAATCAAGGCTAAATTTGGTATAGTAAGATACCTTTTTGCGCCAAAGTTGGAATACCCTGAATAATCCCCCATGTAGTTTAATTTTTATTTATTTTAATCAAACATTTAATTAATTGTTTTCACTTGGAATATAAGTTGAAGTAGCTAACAAACAGCATTTAGTTTTTTGCCACTCGCAACACTGCCAGTCAAATTTGTTTTACTAAAATAGGTGTCTTGAAGGCAGATTTAAAATGTGACCATGTGTCTCTTATGGACCCCACAATTCATCTTTTGGGTTTGAGTGGCTAAAAAAAGACGGGGATTTCGTGTAGGTCAAAGAATTTGTTCTCATCTTGATTCAAAAACCTTATTCATATTTTAGAACAACCCAAAAACATTTTTTATTCAAGTTTGAGTGTTGAATTTTATAATTTTTTTATCCAAAAAAAAAATTGTGATAACTCTTTCCTGAAAAGAAAAAAAATGTTTGGATCTATATTGTGCATGTCTGTTTGAGATCCATTTCATAAGACCAATGATTTCTATAAATATCATTGATAGGACCCATTATGAATACATTTTTTTTATATTATTACTGCAGTAGATAATAATTTTCTTTTAATCTTTTGAATGGTCAACTGATAAGTTGTAAGGCTCCTACAGGTAAATCAGTAAGTTCTATTTAACAGTTGCGTGTATTTTGGGTGTGGAATACCTTATTTTTATGGGAACATCCTGTCCATGTGTAATACTTAATATATTAAGAGATGACATTACACACATTTTTCTTCTGTTAAATGAATGCTTTGTATATCATCATAATTTGCCATTTATATAAGCCACATTATTGTACAATAATTATTTACCATATTAACATTCAATATTATGAATGTAGAATGAAATATGTAAACCGTATATTGATTGGTTTTAATAATTAAATTAATAAGATTTAGGGATCAAATTTTTTTAAAAACCCACATTTAAATTGTTTTATATCAACACACTCACATTTAAATTATTTTATACATTAGATTTCATAGCCATATTTGCATTTGTAAAAATATTTAGATATCCAAATTTTCAATTATTGTTCATGCCTAACTTTCATATTTTTTGTAAGTAGTGTAACTTAAAACAGCAGTATATTATGTAAAGAGAAATAAAGATTGAAGGTATATCATGAATATTGAAATTTCAAGACAGTATTTAAATGTCAAGAATTTGTCAAGAAATTTTAAGACCATATCCAGAATGTCAAGAATATGTCGAGAAAATTTCAGACAAATTTGATTTAAATGAGAATTTGTCAAGAAAAATTAAGACACAAGTCATACTTTTGGAGAATGTCGAGTAAAAATTCATGCAAATCAAGACAAAAACTGGTCTTTTCAGACTTTTTGACTTTTGTAGTGTTATAATTAGACGAAATTAATATTGTTGAAGTTCATTTTAAATATAAGAAATTCTTGTCCAAATTTATCAAAATAAAATTTTGGTAAGACTTTCCAATGGTTGATAGATCTTCGTTATCGATGAGTTTTTTACCCAACTAATATTTATCGCTTCTAGATATTTATCTATGTTTATCAATTTAAGCCCGCCAGCATGGTAATTTTTTACATATTATATCCCTTTTAACTTTTTCTGGTTTATTATTCCATATAAAACTATATATTATTTTTTTTAATTTTGCTAGGTATTCTTTATCAGTTTCGATTACAGATGCAACATAAGTAATATTCGGTAAGATTAATGATTTAACAAGAGTTATCTTACCTAACATAGTTAAATTTCTTTAATTCCAGTCTTTAATTATTTTTTCAGAATTTTCGTATTGTCGTTGCAAGTTTAATTTTTTACACTCATTTTTATTAAGTCCAAAGTATATTCCCAAAACTTTTATAGGTTCTTGTGTAAAATTAATGTTTTCAACCTTATCTTTGCAGGACTTTAAATTGCCGAGCCATATTCCTTCTGGTTTTTTTTCCGGTTAAGCTTTAGGCCTGAAAGTGATCCAAAGATTTCTATAATATTCAAAGTTAATGAAACTTCTTGTTTTGAATTTAAAAATAAAGTGGTGTCGTCTGCAAGCTGGCTTAATTTTAAGGTATGGGTTTTATTATCTAGTTTAATTTGAAAACCTTTAAATTTTTTCTTTTTTTTTCTTAATCTTCTAGCTTAAAATATAGAACTCGGGGGACACCCTTGACGGAATCCGCGCTCAATGTTGAAGGGTCTTGAAATCCAGCCATTGTTTAATATGCAACCCTTTATATTTGTGTATAAAGTATTTATCCACCTCAAAAGAGATTTCTAAAAACCAAATTTCGTTAAAGAACAATACATAAATTCCCATTCTAGCGAGTCAAATGCCTTTGTGAAGTCTAAAAATAGGATTGCTCCATCTACATTGAATCTTTCCAAATAATCTATAATATCTTGGATTTGTCTAATATTAAATCCAATATATCTGTTTCTAACATAACCGTTTTGATCACTATGAATGATTTTATGCAATATTGGTTTAAGTCTTTGTGCAAGAGAATATGCTATAATTTTGGTATCTACATTTGAATGAATGAATGAACTTTATTCTCACAAAACTACATGTCATAGTTACAGAGAAAATATATAAAATTATTTACAATTACATATATGATTATATAAGCATGCACATGTGTGAACAAAACGAAACGTAACTTAACTTGGAGGACTGACTTTCACCTGTACTGTTTTTATAAACTTACATAATTTTTCTAAAATGATAATATTGTCTGAATTAAATAAACTATCAAATTTGTATTTATTTGGATATATACAGCAATATTCAGGTAAAAATTTCTTTCTCTCTAAATCTAAAGATTTACAAGTCATTATATAATGATATTCGTCACCGATTTCACTTGAATTGCATAGATGACAAAGTCTGTCGTTTCGTGACAAGCCTCGCCATCTTCCCGTCTCAATTGGTAAACGGTGACTACCGCATCTAAATTTGCAGTATACAAATAATAAATTATTAGACAATATGTTGAGATAATTTTCAAATTTCAGATTATTTTTAAAAATTCTATAACATAGACATTTAGGTAAGGTTTCTATCTGTGACAAACATAATTGTGTGAACTGATCTTTAAGCTTTTGTTCCACACTTTTTGATACCCATTTGTCAGCAAAATGAAGGTTCCAAATATTAGACATTCCACAATTATTAAAAATATTTTTAATATAAACCAACCATGTACTTTCAAAACCATAGTTATTTAAATTTATAAGTAATAATTTATAAAGAACATGAGCAATTTTACACTCTTTACCGTTTATAATTCTGCCCCAAAAAGTTATCATATGAACTTTTGCATAAAGAAATAATAGGAATCTGCCTAGTTCTGCATAAACTATACAGTCTGGGGTTGATTGCTTCAAATGTAAAATGAGTTTACAAAATTTTAGGTGTACTCGCTCTAACAAGTCAAAGTTTTCAAACCCCCAAATCCCTGATCCATATAACAAAATAGGTACAACAGCCTTATCAAAGAGATCTAGTTGACATTCAATAGATAAATTATTAATTCTACTCTTCTTCAAGATAGAATACATAGCCTTTATTCCTTGATCTCGTAAGTATTTTCTAGTTTGTAAAAAAGAACCACTTTTAGAAAAAAATATTCCTAAATATTTATAATTTTTAACTATCTCAATTTCATTATCATTAATAAAAAAATTCAAATTTTGTGGAAGTCTGCCATTTGCAAAAACAAGAATTTTTGTTTTATCAACATTTGCCTTAAGTTGCCATTTGTTACAATATATGGCAAAGTTATTTAACATATTTTGTAATTCAGTGCTACTATCCGCTAATAAAACAGTGTCATCAGCATATAACAGTAAGAAAATCTTAAGATACTTTTAGTAAGGTAATTGGTCCATAATTAACCAAATTTAATGGGTCATTTTTCTTGTATATAAGGGTAATTAATCCTAGTTTCTGAGAATTTGTCAATTCATTTTTTTCATAGCAATGATTAAAAACATCTACCATGTCTACAGCAAAGTTTTGTAAGTTGGACCAGAAAGCTCTATAAAATTCAATTGGGAGACCAACAATACCTGGTGTTTTATTAAGTTTAATTTTAAAGACAGATTTTGTACATTCCTCTATTGTCAGGTTGCCGTCAATTTCATTGCTTTCTTGTGTACTTAGTTTGTAATTTATTTTAGTTTTTTCAATATAATTTTCCATTTCTCTTAATTCAGGGTTAGTTGACTTATATAAATTGACATATTAATTTCTCCCCGTTTCTAATATTTTGTATTTTTTTCGCCCTCTTCTATCCATTTAACTCGTGATCGTATTTGTGCCCCTTTTATTTTTTCTGAATATAGAGTTGGTAGCGTTTCTTCTGTTTTATTTATTGAATCTATTATGTTTGGCAAATTATTATTTTTTCCATCAAGGTTGTTATCATGAATTTCTTTTAAAAGTTTAAGTTCTTGTTCTAATTTTGTATTTTCAT
This sequence comes from Mytilus galloprovincialis, assembly GCA_037788925.1. NCBI lineage: Eukaryota > Metazoa > Mollusca > Bivalvia > Mytilida > Mytilidae > Mytilus > Mytilus galloprovincialis. The sequence goes on from CM075341.1 coordinate 23,856,890, forward strand.
GCCTTTTATGTTTAGCTTTTAATTTACAATGTTCTATAGTTTTCTCTCTTACTTCTATATTAAAGAGATCCCACACAATTGCTAGACTTTTTTTATTTCTTAATTTTTCATATTTATCTATTAAAGAATTTATTTTTATTTTGTATGATTCGTCATTAAGAATACTGTTGTTTAATTTGAAATATCCCTTTCCTTTGTTCCCTTGACAATTATTAATTTTAAGTGAAATCGCTAAGTGATCTGTATATTGAATTGTAGCAGGTCGTATATCAGTGCTGAGTACTCTTGTTCTCACATCTTGACTAACTAGAAAATAATCAATTCTACTAGCTACTTCATTATCTTTTCTTCTCCAGGTATATTACGTTTTATTTGGATTTATTGCTCTCCATATATCTATAACTTTTAGTTTTTTTTATCAGAGTTTTTAGCCCATTTGTCTTATTTTTTTATTTTTTGTTGATCTTTTCTATTACTTTTTCTATCATTTATATTAAGCGTTTCATTCATATCACCTCCTATGATTATTATACCAAGACTATATTTTTCAATGACATTTAAAGCTTTTTTAAAGAATATATTTCTATCTTTACATGTATTTGGGGCATAAAGGTTTACAAAAGTAAATGTATTTTTATCGATTTCTGTGTTGATTAAAACAATTCTTCCGTCTTGATCTACATATTTATCTATGATATCATGCTTAATTTTTTGGTTGATATAAATCGAAACACCTCTTGATTGTGTGCTTCCAAAACTATGATATAATTTGCCCGTAAATTCTTTATCTATTGAATTGTCCGAAAAATGTGTTTCTTGTAAAAAATATTATGTTGCATTTTTGTTGTTTTATCCATTCTTTTAGTTTAATTCTTTTTTCATATTTTCTTAACCCCTGACAATTTAAAGAACATATATATGCAATAGATTATAAAGTGACATCTTGGTTTTGTTTTAAAAAAGTATTTGGTACATGTAATGTATTGATTGTTGATGGTCATCAAACTACTGGATTTAACCAAATTAATAACACCAATAAAGTATCACAGTTATTGTACATCAGACAAGCTAACAACATCCGGTTTCACAAGTATAGCTAATAACCAAAAAGGTTAATATGGTTTAATACCAAAATGAATAAGAAAGTACCAAATGAATAATACAGATATTTCATTTCTCCCCTTTTACTAAAAAAAATATCTTTATTTCCTTGTTCTTTTAAATTTCCAAATCTAGCTTTTAAGAATAATCTTTCAAAACTTAACCAGCAAAAATACTGAAAATGTAAAGATTGTCTTTTTAAAATCAATTAACATAATTAACCTGAGTATCAAGTAAATGTATGAAAATACTTTAAAGTTCATAATACTAAATTCTTGACTAGAATTTGATTTAAACAAAAAAAAACAATAAAAAACTGTCATCTCAATTAACTGTCTATAAACCTCAGTACACAATTGTCTCAATTGCTTAAAACAAAGTCTTTGTATCTGGATGGTATTTTCCGGTCACGATTTGGTCTAGACGGTTTGGACGGCTCTAGACTTGGGACGGATTTCATCAGTTTGTAAACTGAGCTTTATCATTAACTCCACTATTCTGATTTCCTTTTAACACATTTTGATTTTCACTTTCAACATTTTGATTCTCACTAGATATATTTTGATTTTTAATTTTACTATAGACATTTTGATTTTCACTATAGACATTTTGATTTTCACTATTGACATTTTGATTTTCACTATTGACTTTCACTAGATTTCCTTTCAATGAATCTTTTAATGTGTGTGACATTTTTCTTATATGTATCATCATCATCATCATCATTTTGGACAACAACACTATTTCCATGCTTTTCCTGCAGTGTGAATGGTTTCGGATTAAAGGTTGTAGACAATTTATTCCCTCTATTTTGTTTCACTAAAACAGAATCTCCTGCTTTCAAATCATTTGTTGTCGCATTCCTTCTTGTGTCCGCATATAGTTTTCCTTTCTCCTTCCTTTGATTATCTCGGTCACGCACTTCAGTGTCGTCATGTGAACGGATCTGAATATCAGGTAGTTTTGTACGAAGCGTTCTTTTAAATAATAATTCAGCTGGGCTTACACCTGTAGTACAATGAGGTGTTGACCTGTACATCTTCAAATAAGTTTGTATTTCAGTACTCAAGTTCTTTTTCTCAGCATTTGCAATACGCATGCACTTCAACAATCAACGGTTTTGACGCTCTATTTCCCCGTTGGCGGCTGGCCAAAAGGGTGTAATTCTTCTGTGCACAATACCATTTTGGTCCAAGTATTGTTTAAATGTGTCACTGATAGATTGAGGTCCAATGTCAGTTGCAATTGAAATAGGCAAACCATCTATATAAATTTTGTCCAGAGCATCAACTACTCGGTCTGCGCTTGTACTTTTACTCATAATTGTCACTTCCAACCATCTTGAATAGTAATCGACAACAGTAAATAGATATTCTCCAGACGGTAACGGTCCTAAAAAATCTGCTGATATCTGTTCCCACGGTTTAGACGGAAGAGACGTTCGTATCATCGGTTCTGGTTTCTCTGGGTTTGCAATAAGCTGGCACCCATAACTAGACTTACAATACTCTTCAATACTCTTGTCCATGTTTCGCCACCAAACTTTTGATCTTTGTTTCATTAAAACAATTCCAGGATGTCCCTCGTGTCCTAACTTCAGTATCTGATTCCTCAATTCAGTCGGTATAATAAGTCTTGTTCCACGAAGAACAATATGACCTATAGAACTAAGTTCCTGTTTCACTGTTAAATACTGTTGTTTAGCAAGTCTTGCCATCTTCCATTTAACAAACAATTTCTAATGTTTTGTAATTCTTTGTCATTAAGTGACATTTTATCCACATCTTCAATCTTTACAGCGTTTGGTGTAGAATTAGATGCAACAAAACGTATATACTCCTCAGCTTGATTTATTTCTCCTTGTATTGATTCATATTTCGGTACCACTAACAGTAGAGAGTCTGCAATAATCTGTGATCCTGTAATATATATTTCACAACATATTTAAAAGGTTGCATTCTAAGCATCCACCTTTCAACTCGAGCACATGGTTTAGACTTAGGCGAGAATATGAATTCAAACGGACGATGATCTGTTAGCAACTCCAAATCATGACCCAGTAAATACATATGGAACCTTTCACAGGCCCATACTAACCCTAACGCCTCTTTTTCTGTTTGCGAATACTTCCTTTCGATAGTTGTGAGATTTCTGCTCGCATAGCAAATGTACTCATCATTCTGTTTCTGTACTAGAACAGCACCTAAGTCTACAGGACTGGCATCTGCAATTACTTGAGTTTTCGCTTTGAAGTTGAAATAGCTTAAAATAGACGCATCCACCAGACCTTTCTTCAATTTTTCGAAAGAATCATTTTGTTCTGGTCCCCATTGAAATTTTGTCTCTTTGTGGAGCAAGCGGTGTAGTGGTTCTGCTACAGTTGCTATATTTGGTATGAAACGACTAACAAAATTAACTAACCCTAGAAAACTCCTGATCTCAGAAACTGATTCTGGCCTTCTAGCATTTACAATTGCTTCAACTTTAGACTGAGACACACCAATCCCATGTTCTAATAACATATGACCCATCAACTCAATGTTTGCCATGTTGAATTTACACTTGTCAATATTAAGTGTCAATCCTCTTTCTTGTAATCTTTGAAGAACAGCATTGAGTCTATCATTATGCTCATTAAAAGTAGAGCCATACACAGCAACATCATCAAAAATTTTTCGTACTCCTTCAAGTCTTTAAAATACCTGACTCATTACTTTGTTATACATCTCCGGGGCACTGTTTATTCCAAACATGAGCCTTTTGTATCGGTATATTCCTTTATGTGTCATGAAGCAAGTTATCTGTCTGGACTCTGGTGTCAGTTCAATTTGATGGTACGCAAATTTAATATCTAACTTTGTGAAGACTTTACTTTGATTCAAATCTTAAATTACCTCATCTACAGTTGGTATTGGGTATCTATCGCGCATGACTGCTAAATTTGCGTGCCTCATATCAACACATATTCGTATATCACCATTCTTCTTTGGTACAACCACAATTGGCGATGTCCACTGACTTGGTCCATTTACTGCTTCAATAATGTCCTGTTCTACAAGTTCATTCAGTTTTTCTTCTAACTTTCCTTGCAAATGATACGGTATACGACTTAATGGCTGAATTACAGGTTGAATGATTTTGTCTATAGGAATTTTCAATTGAAAGTCTACTAATTTTCCCACACCTGAAAATACCTTTGGAAATTTACTTATATAGTTAGTTTTCACCACACTATCAGTCACCGTGTTAACATTTGTCTCTATTTTTTCAATACACCAAGTTCTACTGACGTCTTATGTCCAAGTAATGCCTGGCCATCTTCCCCAATCACGAAAAAATCAGCTGAAACACAGCGGTCGTTCACACAAACATTTGTATTAAAACTGCCTGCTATAGTAAGCAGCTTGTTACTACAATAAGCGTACAAATTCTTAGACGATGTCTTAGACTCGCACGTAATCTTATTCTTCTTTAAGTGTTCCCAAAGTGTCCTATCTATAATGTTTACAGTTGCGCCAGAATCAATCACTACAGGAACATCTATACCTCCAACATTAACTGTAAAATTGCTGACTTTCCCTTGATTCCCATGTACTGTAAATGCATACTCATCATCTTCGTTTTCGTAATCTGGTTCACTGCATGTATCATCTGCAGACTCAACATGTCGCACATTTGTTTTTCTTGAATAGTGATTCTTTGAAATTTTTTTCTTCGACTTGCAACATTTTTCAAAATGTCCTTCATTTTGGCATAATCTACATTTCTTCCCTTTTGCTGGGCATTTTGGGTCTGTTTTGTAAGGTCTAGAAAACCCACATGCATAGCATGATATTTGTTTAAACTCTGATTTATTTTGATTTTGTTTCTTACTTGCATAAGTTGAAACTTTGTTGATAGATTCAATTGGTTGTTCTATCGAAGTTGTCTGTTTCTCTGCAGCTTCCATTGCCTGTGCAGTTTCACTCAATTGCTGTAAGGAAACATTGTGCCTTTCTAATAATTTTCTTCTCAATTCCTTTCAACTACATTTGTCTATTACTTGGTCACATTTACCTTCGTCTACATTAGCAAAATTGCAATAAATTGCCTTTTGTCGTAACCGGGTTATAAACTGTTCAATTATTTCTTGGGGTTTTTGTTCCATTGCCCGGAATGGGTTCCTTTGAAAAGAGTTATTTGCTTGCGGTTTAAAGTGATTGTTTTAAATTTCTACAGTAACTTCGAACACTGTTTCATGTTCACCCGAGTCTCGTTCCACCAGGGTATAATACACATCTTGTACTTCCATTACAGCACTGTGTAACAATAATGCTTTTTTTTCTGTTGTGCCTCTACAACTCCTTTACCTGTTGCGTACAAATTAAAAGATCGAAGCCAGCGTGTCCATCTTTGTCCCAACGAATTAATGTCATTGCCAACGTCACACAATATTGGACGTGCTTCTGCCATCTTTTGTTATCCTCGAGTATCATCGTCGCCAAATTGCAATGTGATGATTGTTGATGGTCATCAAACTACTGGATTTAACCAAATTAAAGGTAAACTCCGCAAAAAAATGAAAAATTGATATTTTGTTCTTGAAGCATAATAAACCACAAGTTCATCAATAAAAAAGTTTAATTCTGTATGTAAAGAGATCAAAATCGATTTTTGAAATTAATTATTATTTCTTGGAAATCGCCATCCTGTCGGCATGTCCGATATAAAATGTCACGTGACTTCTGGTGATATCTATAAACCACAAAGAACAGACAAATTCGGGGATTACCGACCGTGCGTTATCATCTATCAATCGGGTATTGCCGTAGACGTCATACAGTGTTAAAATGTCTTGCTAAGTGTAGGGTTGTTCTGTCAAACAATGTTGTGACAAAAGTGTACATAGTTTTTCCGATCCCACAACACAAGAAAGACATGCAACGCATGGTTGTGCAGCCTTAAAGTAATAGCAAAAAGTTTCATCTATAGCAAGCTAAGTTGGTGTGTGACGACCATTTTGAACAACCTTCTTTCGAGGGAGATTGGTAATTATGTTCTTTTAATACCAAAATAACCTAGCAGTGCTTATAGATAAAGTTTAACTTAACAAATCCTTATATGATAAGATCTCGTTGATAAACACATATATAGATTTGATGAGGAAGAAAAGTTTCAATTATAAGAAAGACAAAATTAATGCAGTGTTCTTGTAACAATCAATGATATAAAAAAAGATTCATTAGTATGCTTCTTTTATTTAAAGTACATTGATTTATATCAAGAATATTTCCGTATATATAGACAAGGTAACTTTTCAAATTAATAAAGTTATACTATTATAAATAACATTTTTTTTTTAATTATGTTATTCAACGGCTATTGACAAGGAGCGATGTTAGGAAGAGCTTTAGCTTTGACATAATAATTATGTTGATATACCAATGTAATATAATATTTCCACTGCCAGGTTATAGAAATGTAATATCGAAATATCGGACATTTCAATTTCTTTATTAAAAGAGTTTTTTTTTTTAACTAATCTTTGAATGATATACGGAGCAGGGGCGGATCCAGCCATTTTAAAAAGGGGGGGGTCCCAACCCAGGATAAAGGGGGGGGGGGTTCCAACTATATGTCCCCATTCAAATGCATTGATCGGTCAAGAAAAAGGGGGGGTTCCAACCCCCAGAACCCTCCCCCTGGATCCGCCACTGCGGAATCAATTCAGAAAGGTCATTTGTAAAGACACTTTACAGTAAAATGTGTGACCCTATCTGGTATATTCGGTGAAAAATGTATAGGTTTGGTTTCCTTTTTAAATTTTATTTCGTTATCTTATTAAATATATATTTTGGCTTCCTCCCGAATTGACAAAATGTATGTCAGAATTATTGTTAGATGTAACGTCAGAGTGACAAATTCAGCTAGGTATTACAAGGACGTATATTCGATACACGTCCCTGTGTATTCCAGTGACATCCTGTCGACTAAAATTCGTATGACACAATTAAACAATACAGGTTCATGCATGGTCTCTTTATTGATGTACCCGGTGTGCGGTAACATTTATTGAACCACATATTTGTGTCCGATAATAAGTTTAAAAAAATTCATTAACATGATCTTTGAAATTTTTGAGAAATAGATAATTTTTTGTCATGATTATGGAGCCTTTTTGTGAAAAAAAAATCTTCATGCAAATACAAGCTTTTGTCGATTGACAAAGATGCAGATATACAGTAATGCAACACTTATAGTCACTTGAAGATAAGCTGAGAATCCCTTCTATGTCTGTCCGGGTTTTTTTTGTGTCTTATGTCCCCTATATCTTTATAAGGATTAGGATGACACGGGAATTTGTCATTGTATTAAAATTAAGAAGTGTACATTTGTAGATATAGTGGCATATTGAAAACAATATATAACCGAATAGAGAAAAAATAAAGAGAATGATCGACGAAAATGGGAACTAGTTATTGCAAAAAAGCGGATTTAAAAAGAGAGGCACATTGGGAAACTAAATGTTTGCATGACAAAGTTATTGCTCGCTTTGATATTTTTAGTTATACAATATCACTCGCACTAATACTTGATGTCTGCATATAGCGGCATGGTTATAACACAAATAATTAAGTTTACCATTTGTTATATCGTAGTGTTGCTGTGTTTCTTTATTAATGAATGTGTAAACTGTATAAAAAATCTTCATACCCGTTTAGTTATTGCCTATAGACGTTTGATTATTGTTACATACGATATATATATATAGAAAGCTCCTTTTTTTAGAGCCCAGGTGGTCGTGTGGTCTAGCGGGACGGCTGCAGTGCAGGCGATTTGGTGTGACGATATCACAGTAGCATGGGTTCGAATCCCGGCGAGGGAAGAACCAAAAATTTGCGAAAGCAAATTTACAGATCTAACATTGTTGGGTTGATGTTTAGACGAGTTGTATATCCATTATGTACACAGCCATGTATCACCATCATTGATGGCGATCCGATGGATACATCTGTTGTAGAGTTGTCACTGACTCAGACGTACTTATAAATATAATTATTTTCTGTGACTGTATATTACATTAATTTGTAGGATCCTTTACTATAGATAATTTAGCTGATCTGTAACAATAACATCTTCATGCCTTATATATCATGTACTGTAGTACACCGCTAGATTAAAACTGACGAGGAAAGGTAACACACGGCCAGAGAAAGCTCTTTTTTTGAGAGCCCAGGTGGTCGTGTGGTCTAGCGGGACGGCTGCAGTGCAGGCGATTTGGTGTGACGATATCACAGTAGCATGGGTTCGAATCCCGGCGAGGGAAGAACCAAAAATTTGCGAAAGCAAATTTACAGATCTAACATTGTTGGGTTGATGTTTAGACGAGTTGTATATATATATATATAGAGAGAGAGAGAGAACCTTTCATACATCTTAAAGTAAAACGACATAAGAACCCTGTAATACTAGCTACTCAATATGGTTGTATTGGAATACAGATTGACAACTAGACATGGTCCGAGATCATATAATATTTGCCACATGACGCTCATATTTCTTTCTACCATCATCATTTTATTCATTAAGTATTGCTGTAATTTAAACATCGATGTTTAACACCCAAACAAAATCGGAGTAGTATATACCTTCAGAGCTTCTTCGTGGTATATATTTGTGAAATATATACTTACTTTTTTGAGAGAACACTCACCAAACCAAAACGAACGATATAACCATGCAGGCATTTAGTTTTCGTCACACACAAGATAAATAATCACTCTCGAAAACGTATATATGCATGCAGTTTCAAATATCAAGAACAATTGGCGGTCGATGTCTATAGGTCACTGTTTAGTCCGTTTATAAACTGTTTAGAGTCGGACATGCCACTTGTACATTCTTGGAAGCCTTCATGTACCACATTCGACGATGGGAACTCTTCTCTGATGCGCGGTGTTGACAACATAAGCTTATATGGTAATTCTGGTTATCTGTATACAAGTGGTTGGCCTCGTCTGTCCCAACAATCATATTAACGAAACGCTACTAGTCTGCTTTTTCTGGTAGAGAGGACCTCTGGAACTCATCCTCAATGGCACTTATACGTCAGAAAGTATACAAGTAAAGATTGTTTCAAGAACAACGAGGTTTGGACGAATTAATCTGTATAAAATCGTCAATAGCAGTTATACATTACTAAGATATGCCTTTTATTACAACTACTGTACTACTAATTTGGATAATTGACCGCTATCCTGTTCAACATTGCACCTAATTATCATGCATAGAATATAAAACATACTTCTAAAACAAATCCTCAAACAAAATAATGTATTAGATAAGATTTATAATATATGTATATCCATTAATGAAATAAACGATAATTTATTAGCATTCTTTTCACAAATAATTTAGTTAGTGATTGTCAGATTAATTTAAATAAGTAAGAACGAAATGTTAAAAAGAAAAAAAACCTGCTAGTTGCACTGTTGTATTTTTTTCAATTAAACACTTTAAAATTGCGAAAGATTTGCGATACTTAGCATTTAAAAATCGCCAGATTTGAACACAAGTTAAAAAATTCCGGTAAAGTAAATCAGATGTGCAATAATTTTTATTTGGGAAACGCAACATTGAATTTTTAAGGTTCTTTCAACTAAATATTTTAATTTTATGCTAATTGCATAGAACATTATCGGAAATTGTTCCATTTTTATGTTGCATACACTTCCGAAATTAAAAATTAATTTTCAATAAATTTATACAATTAAATCATTGTTTGTCTATTGTCATCGGTGTATTAAACTCGCTATACCCTTTCTGTTAATTCATTCGAAATGACAACATTCACAGCTGTGTACACTTGAATTCACACCTGTGTACACCTGAGGCTAATTTGCTGCAAGGTAAAGTTCAAACCAATTCTACGCATACGAGAAATATACAATGACTTTACAAAATAATATACACACTCTGTTCACACATATTTTTCATTGAAATGGTTATCAAAGTTATAACGGTAAATAAAACGTAAAATATTTTCAGTTGGAGATCAGTAGAATGTTCAATAGATATTTTATGAAAAAATCCCAACAATAATTTTTGAAATTAATTCAAAAATATTTTTATTTATATAATTATATAGGAAGTTTTATTGAATAAGACAAAACGGTACACGGACGTTCATTTTGATATTGTGGTTATTAACTACGACCAAAGATCATCTGTGCGCTTTTAATTACGTATTATTGTGAGAAGAAATTAAGACTTTAACAGATTTTATTTTTTCCCATGATTCAACAAATCGGGATAAAACGTCACAACCCACTCTCGTAGGTCAAGCAAAAAAGTTACAAATACTTGATTTTCTCCATACATAAATATAAAACTTTTTGATTGTGTTTTTTTTGTTAAGACGAACATATTAAGATGATATGTAAAAAATCGCGGAATTTCCCTTTAATAACACCAATAAAGTATCACAGTTATTGTACATCAGACAAGCTAACAACATCCGGTTTCATAAGTATAGCTTATAACCAAAAAGGTTAATATGGTTTAATACCAAAATGAATAAGAAAGTACCAAATGAATATTACAGATATTACAGTACATATTTTACAAATGTAAAAAGCAGAATATACATACAAATATATATACAGAATTTAGAGATAAAAAGACAATCATATGTGTATCACTAATGACAGTTTAAGCTTTGGCTCTGTGAGTTGTTAAAGTATAAATACATGTTCACACATACTTTTAATTTCATATTGACCGAATCGTTAGCTGGTAAAATATATTGACCTTCACATGTAAAACGATTAATTTGCACGAGGATTAACATCGCTGGTTTCTCTGTTGATGTATGACAAACCGATTTTATTTTAGATGCTGTGATTCTTCCAGTTCTAAAACGGTGCCATTCTCTGCATTTAGACTGTTCTTTCGTTGCCTCCTCCACATTTCTGGCTTCCTCCTCACTTACAGATAAAGTTCTAAAAATCTCTTCACAATGTGTCATTAAAGTCTCCTTTTGAACACTTATAAAGTTCTCATCTCTAAGTTCAGACAATACCAAAGGAAATTTTTTGTCCAAGGCTCTTGGTTTATAATATTGTGGAACGAGAGAAAGCAAAACTGGCTTTGTTCCTGTTTGGTGAAGACCCTTGAAGAAATTTGATAGTTCATCGTCACTAGGTGGTGGTATTTTCTGTACATTTTTCTGTTGTTTAGTCTGTAGTGGTGTTCCTGGACTGTTACAATTACTTATAGCTGTATCAAGCTGCTTTTTCTTACACTTAGCCGACGTAAAGTCTATATCTTTGACAGGCTTCCCCTCTACTTTCTGTACAGCTGAAGGTAACAACCAATATGCCTTTTCCTGTGTCACTGTTTGGGAATTTTTCAACTTTATTGTTGCCTCAATAGCAAAGAGCATTGCACCTACATGACTACAGCTTTCCCCTAGACCTGCCATACAGTTGCAATGTGCAGTCAGAACGTTTCCTCCTTTCTCAGCTATCAACCACGAATGAAGGGGCGTTTCATTCATTCTCTGTGAATGTCGAACTCGTGCAGACACAAGGCACTTTTCTCCAAAAGTTACAAGTCCAATTTCTTTAACCCAACCGCAGACCATTTGGTTGTATGATTCCAAGGATTTATAGGCTTTCATGTCGTTCAAAGTATATGCACTGACAGTGTTAACTAAATAATTGACTATGTCTGGATATTGGATATCGGGCAAATCTTTGGGATCTTTTGACCATTCTTTCTTTGGAATCAAGTACGGGTCTTTATTGTCTATTAACTGTAACTTTTTTTAGATATCGTGCCCTCGTAACCACATCTAAACTGTCCTGGTATGTTACCTTTGGTGTTTCTTTTGTCAGTTTGTCACTCACTATAATAAATCCAGGTAAAAATCGATATGTAAATGACACAGTTAAACTTGTAAACAAAGTAACGCTTCGATTAGCTTGACCTACAAGATGGCGGATGGATGGGGATTTCCCTAATCACGTGACATTTGTGAAATCTATGTATAGACTAGCATACCATTCATACCTTACATAGAAAAATATAAATGTGTTGGGTGTAGTATATATCTTTCTAAAATGGTGAGTATTGAATTTATTTTTTGTTACTTGTATAGTTTTAAAACACTTTTCAGAAATGGAGACATTAATGAACAAGTAGCAAAAACAACGGGAGATTGATATGAAAATATTAAAATTGAGTTTAATTTCATTAAGTTCGTTCTTATGTGTACTGTTATTCCACTGTCCTAGGTTAGGGAAGGGTCGGGACCCCGCTAACATGTTCAACATCGCCATATATGAATGTATGTGCCTGTCTTAAGTCAGGAGCCTGTAATTCAGTGGTTGTCGTTTGTTTATGTGTTAAATATTTGTTTTTCGTTCATTTTTTATACATAAATAAGACCGTTAGTTTTCCCGTTTGAATTGTTTTACATTGTCATTGCGGGGCCTTTTATAGCTGACTATGCGGCATGGGCTTTGCTCATTGTTGAAGGCCTTCCGGTGACCTATATATGTTAATTTCTGTGTCATTTTGGTCTCTTGTGGACAGTTGTCTCATTGGTAATCGTTCCACATCTTCTTTTTTTATATTTAAAATGTAATTATCAGAGTTGTATGACATCTAGCTGTGAGCTAATTAAAAATTATATGGTTTCTTTACAATTTTATTTTTAAATAAGGCAAATAATTTTTTACTTCCGGTTTGAAAAATTTCAGTTACAATTGGATAGTTAACTTTACACTGGTTCCAAAAATGTATGGTCCTATATACTTTTACATTCATAAAGTACAAAAAATAGCAACCTTCGGTTTACACAGGGTCACTTCCTGTTCCCTTTTCAATGTCATATGGCTTGCAACTTAAGGATGTTTGCTTGTCATATTTTGGAATTTTTGTCAGATTTCGAAATCCTCTGGTTTTATCCATTTGAATGCCTTAAAAAAAATTGGCCCATGGACCCCCATTTTTCTTTTTATAAATCTTGTATATGTATAATTATAAGTAATTTGTTAAAGTCTTATAAAATCTTTTTTATTTTTTAATAGTTTTTGAGAACTTTAACTGGTCAATGATAAAACCATGAAAAATCAAGAGAGAACATTTCACCGCCAAAATTCAAATGGCTAATATCTCGAAAACAAGCACATTGACCCCTATATTTTTTTTTGCTTTTTGATTCCTCAATTAATCCCCTATCAATATAAACTAGTTCTATGAAAAATTATTTATTTTGAAACTGAGCAGCAAACATCTTTAATGCACAAAGTCGCACAGCTGGAATCAGCATACATATTTAGTAAAAGCAAAGGTCAAAATCTCGAACTACAATTTAATGTCTACACACCCTTTCAACAAAAGTTCATGTGTTACGACATGTCGTAACTAAAAATTTAGTTAAAACTATTTGTCACTATCTTGTACGGTCTCTGAAAAGAATTGAAAACAGAATATGTGTTGCAAATCATGAATTCAAAATAACTATACTGACAAGATTTCCAAAAAAAAGTTATATGTCATAGTAGTAGAAAAGTTATTTTGAAAATCCTTTACCTCCAGTATGCTCAACTAAACACATTTTGTTGTTGAGTTGTTGTGTTAAATGGTATAATTATCCTGCCTGTTGACTTCACCGAATACAAAAAGGATTGATCTGATGTACGATCTGACAAATTAAGTAACGTGTTCACGCACGAGATAATGTTTAGGCTTAAAATTTTGGCAACAGCAACATTTGTATGAACATGGTCTGTAAATAAAGTAAGATCATAGAAAGTTTAAAGTATTGTCTTGAATTTCCACATGCTTTCCCCTAGAGAAAAAAACGGTGGTTTACAATATAAATTGTACGGTTAGCTTGATAACGAGTTGGCATCGGTAGTATCGAGGAAATTACCAGCTTTCTTCTTTCTTTGTAAGCTCTGTCTAACTTTACAAGTTAAATTTCTAAAGTCGTAAATTTGAGCATGAACAGAGTCTCCATCTGACACGTTGTTAATGCCCACATGAACAACAACGACATCTACACAATCAAGTTTGCTTTCTGAGATGTATTGAATTAGGCAACCTTTAATGTCTCTAATCCGTCCTCCCCGAATAGTCTTTACTTTGGTATTTTTTGTTCAGTTGACATTTTCTTTGAAGACATTTTTTTTTAAAGTTGAACTCCCAATAAGAAATAAGTTTTTCTTCTCACTATAACGAATACAATGTTGATAAGTATAGTTGACTTCACGGTCCGTGTATCTTGAATTTATTTGTGACCTTTGTCTTTCCCTTTAGATAGGATTTTGCGTATCATGGTAGTTCCCGATGTTTGTCCTATTTAAAGAAACTGACTTATTAGAGCTACTTGGTAGGCCACTTTTAACAGCGTTGCTATATGTTCCTGTAGTTTTGTTTGTAGCAGAAATTCTTTTCTCTTTTTCGATTTGGTTTTTCTGTCACGGTTTCTGTTATAACATTGCCGCTTTCTGTTATAACATTGCCGTGAGACGTGATTTTTAATTCACAGATTTAATCTCATTAGAAATGGCATTAAATTTGACCGTAAACTGTTTGATTAAAGTACAAATACCGTATTGTTTATCTCGATTTTCGATTTTATGAGCTGTGTTTGTGTAAAAAAAAATCTTGAACGGTGGTTAAGGCTGAATTAGTTTGAGCTTCAACCGTTTTTGTTTATGATGCAAATGTGTCTTTTATATCTTGAAACTGACTCTTTGACGAGTCAATATCAATGACAATTCATGTCAGCACAAAAAGTGCTGACTACTGGGCTTGTGATACCCTCGGGGAAATAAATCTCCACCAGCAGTGGCATCGACCCAGTGGTTAACCATATCAATGACAATTCATGTCAGCACAAAAAGTGCTGACTACTATGACAGTTAAGGGCATAATTTAAGTTTAAAATTTCCTCAGATGTTGAAAGTTAAAGACTTTCAATTATCCTGAGTGCTGACATTGTACAAAAAGACGGAGAGTTTGCCTTAGTACTAGTTTTGGCACTTGGTCGATGCCACTGCTGGTGGAGTTTTCATTCCCCGAGGGTATCAACAGCCCAGTAGTCAGCACTTTTGTGCTGATATGAATTATCATTGATATGGTCGACGTCATATTTATAAATTAACTGTTTACAAAACTTTTGAATTTTTGAAATACTAAGTCTTTCTACCTCAGGAATAGATTACCTTTGGCAAAACTTTTAGGAATTTTGGTCCTCAATGCTTTTCAACCTCGTGCTTCATTTGGCCTTTTTAACTTTTTTGGATTCAAGCGTAACTGATGAGTCTTTTGTGGACGAAACGCGCGTCTTGTTTAAATACCTCTCACTAATAATTCACTGTCTGTTCTAATGTTTGATATTTGATTATCGTGTATTTGTTGAAGGCATTTTACGGCAGCATACACTTCCCCAGTATTGTGTGTTTGCTTGTAAGATTCAGGAACTTGTCCATTTATATTTTTGATGTTTTTTGGTTCCCAAAATATGCAATAACTAGCTTTTGCCAATGGCTTGCCGTTATTCGTGCATGCTCAATCGATGTATACATCCATTATTTTAAAAATGTCCGTACAGTTAAGGAAAACGTTAACGTTGCTTTCGCGGGCTTTTTCAATATGACGTGATGGACATGATTTTTACAAATTGTAAAATTGACCATACCGTTATACATTGTGAAGTCTATCAAACAGTAATTCCATCGCAAATCGAGCTTTCCCAAACCTAAACAACATCCACAACGTATTACAGGAACTTATCTCAAATGTTAATTACAATAAAGGAGTGTCCAGGGGTGACAAATTACTTCGAACAATGTTAGAAGATGCTTTAGTAAGTAATTTCAACACTTTAAAAGTCCTGTGATCACTGAAAATAAATAAAAATCCTGCATTGAAGGATCGTGATATTTTTACGCATTCATTAGACCTTCACGACGTCACAATGGGACTGTTTAAAAATAAGATTTCAGTCTCCACAACCTTAGATAAACTATGATGGTACAGTTCCTTTTACTATTAACCCTCTTGATGCCAGATTTTGAAAAATCAACGTTTCGACGTTGCAAATAAGCAATAACAATTAGGAGATAACTGTATTGTATTTTAAGCTCCGACGGCATCAATTGGGGATTTGATGGTCGCAAATTAAGTTTACTGGCGACGCGTTAGCGGAGACAGTAAACGGGTATTTGCGACCATCAAATCCCCAATTGATGCCGTCGGAGCTTAAAATACAATATTGTTATCTCCATTCTAATGAAACTGACAGAAAACAACGTTAAAACACGTAATTAAAATCTGTCATATGCCGTCTGCGCATGCGCGTACGCCCCATAGCATCAATTGTCAATTGATGCCATGTAAGAAAGTGACGTTATCCAATCAAAATGAACGTTACAAACGTTGTTGCATTAGAATTTGACGTCGCCAGTGCCGAATTCTTTTGACGTCGTCTTTTTGGCGTTATTTTTTTCATGTTGATTTATACAGTAGTTTTTTCTACGCAAACTGCATTTACAAGGGTGGTGACCTGGTGAACATTTTGATAATGCTATATTTGCTGATTAAAATCTTTTTATACAAATTTGCATCTTAACGTACATGTACCAATGAGATTCATAAATGTAAAGTTAACTGATATTTTTTTTAGATGCTGTCGAATTCGTGCAATTATAAAAAGTTCTTTTTTGAATTGCAAGATAATATTGTAAAGTATTATGCAATACGTATTTGCCGCCTACAATTTTTGGCTATATATTTTTATATCATAACAGTTTTTAAAAAGATATTTTAGAGTATGTATGGGCGGATTTTACCAAACCATGTTTTGAAAGGCACGGAATTGTTGGAAGTACATTTGTTTATTTGGTCACAATTTTATCTTAGATTGTTTTTGTTTTCTACTGATGTAAACATTTATAATAATATTTTGCAAACCAATTTTGGTAAAATATATGCCAAATTTCAGGATAAAAATGTGTGTTTAAATATTCAGCAACAGATAGTTGTTCAGTGATAAATATAACCTGATAAACACAGAGATACGTGCTAAAAAAATCTATTGGTTGATTGAAATCCAATTAAAAATAACTTCATAAAATATTTTAAAAATGTAATATATAGCCCAAAGTTCGTAAAAAATACTGCCTGCCACTTGATTCGTAAATAATTTCTCTAAAAGGGTAATGAAAGGTCAGTTATAATCATGTGTTTTCCCATGTTCAAGAACTTTTATTTTTCTATAAGTAACACTTTGACATTGCAAAAGAATAACAACAAGAGGGTTATAGTTTCCAATGTTAATCAATCATAATTTCCCCACTGGGTTGGTACAATGACGTATAGCTATTGTGAACAGATTGATTAAACAATCAAGTACAACTAACATTATCTTGGAACCTTTTAAGTTTATTTTAGCGCAGCCAAGAAATTAGGAATAAATTAACCAATATTGTCATAATATGTACACACGGACGACACTCCATATAATTGAAATAATAACCCTAAAAAAAAACCTATAAAAGAGGGACGAAAGATACCAGAGGGACAGTCAAACTCATAAATCGAAAATAAACTGACAACGCCATGGCTAAAAAGGAAAAGGACAAACAGACAAACAATAGTGCAAATGACACAATATAGAACGCTAAAGAATAAGTAACAAGAACCCCACCAAAAACTAGGTGTGATCTCAGGTGCTCCGGAAGGGTAAGCAGATCCTGCTCCACATGTGGTAGCCGTCGTGTTACTCATACTATAACAAATCCGGTAAATAGTCTAATTCGGTAGGTCACATTCATGAAAGGGAAGGGGATTGTAGTAACGAAGTAAGGAACATATCCGATATCATTTGAGAAACGGTTATTCCATAACGGTCAACCAACTTGTGATGGCGTCCGTAAAATTTACGAAGGGACGACTTCTACTTCACTATATGGAACTCTTGGTTTAATAGCTTCCTTGTGTGCAGCAACCCTCAATATCTTATCAGTTGGGAGATATATACCCCGTATGCTGGTGCTGCTGGAATGTTGCTACTTAGAAATGGAAAGTTCACAATTGGAAAGCTGAAATCATCCCTTTTGTCGTAAAGTTTTGTTTTCAACCGACCTTCATTGTCAATTTCTAGATGTAAGTCAAGATATATGATGCCGACTTAACTGTATCTATTGTATCCTTTATCTGTAGTTTGATGGGTTAGATGCGTTCAACATAGTCAACAAATTTTGAATTTTTTAGTGAAAGAACATCATCTATATAGCGGAAAGAAGAGTTAAAGGATATTGCTAACTTCTTATCTTTCTTCCTAAGAAGTTCCTGTATGAAGTCAGCCTCATAATAATAAAGAAACAAGTCGACAAGAAGAGAGACACAATTGGTTCCATTTGAATGCCGACAGTCTGTTGAAAAACACTTCCTCCGAACGTAAAACATATGTTGTCAATCAAGAAATCAAGCATCTTGATAATGTCAGTTTCAGATAATTTTTTGTTTGAATCAGAGTGATCCTTTACAAAGTAGGATTTATCACTCCATACTAAGACAAGATACTTGTATCTACGTTGGCCATTCTTTTTTATGAAACAAAACAATACCAACTCTTTCAATTTGTCTTTTAGTTTGGAATGTGGAATACTTGTGTAAAGTGTAGAAAAGTCAAATGTTTTAATACTATTGCAAGATGAAAGAGAATTAGATTGTATGTACTCTAAAAGATCTTTGGAATTTTTAAGTATGCCTTAAGCATTATAAATACATATAAACCCTTACTTTATGTGTTTTCTCATAAAGAACTGCATATTATCCTTATCTTATTACACAGTTGAGAAAAATGAATCATTTGGACAGACATAACCTTTTTTCCGATTTGTTCCGCGTTTTGAAAATACAGTAGACTTTTTCACAGATTTTGAAGTAGAATTGCAGCTAATTACATTCACGATCCGATATCAGATCTTTCATCATCCGATTGCAATCATCGTTAGGTATTCTTTCACGATTATTTTTCTCAATATATCGAATGACAGCCGTGTGCATATACAAACATGATATAAAAAAGTTAGCTTATGATGTGTGTAGCGTTCAATACACATTTTTTTGTATGGGCATCTTATCAATTAGTTTCTGTATTGAACTTTATGCATCAATTATCATGTGGATATATTTTTGAAACTAATTGTAAATCCAAGGTAAAACGTTGACAACATTTTTAGCCTTGAAGTTCTATGACCCCTAAATAAATAGCTCATGTTGTAAACAGAGACTTTTAGCATTTTTCCTGGACGACTAAGGTAAGTGTTCTAGGAAATATTTAGGAATAAAACGCGTATGTGTTAAAAAATGTGTAAGGGTTCCGCGGAACCCAGTGTTTCGCCTACTTTTGCTGTAAATCGCAGGCTCAACAAAAATGAAGAAAAAACTCAATAAAAATATTCCTCTTGATACAATCTTCTGATTTTAAGAAGCTTCTGTCCAAGTTTGGTTAAAATCCAGGATAGTTTATGAATCTAATAAATGTTTTAAAAAAAACTGCAGACTGTACATGTATGTATGGTTAACTGGAAGAAAATCTAAGTTCATTTAAAAGTAA
Source organism: Mytilus galloprovincialis (assembly GCA_037788925.1). NCBI lineage: Eukaryota > Metazoa > Mollusca > Bivalvia > Mytilida > Mytilidae > Mytilus > Mytilus galloprovincialis. The sequence continues at coordinate 23,876,613 of CM075341.1, forward strand.
AATACGGAAAAATGGATTTATTTTTTTACAAAATTTACTTCTGGATACCATTTTATGATAATAATTAAGCTTCTGTCCAAGTTTGGTACAAACCCATGATAGTTTAAGAAAGTTATTAAAATTCTTAAACTTTAACCACAGAATGAATGTAATGTTTCCCCGTAGAAAAACTAAGTCCATTTATAAGTAAAATTCGGAAGAAATGGAATTTTATTTTTACAAAATATACTTCTGGATACTATCTTATGATCATAAACAAGCTTCTGTCCAAGTTTGGTAGAAATCCAGTATAGTTTAAGAAAGTTATTAAAATTTCAAAAACTTTAACCAGAGTGAATATTTGTGGACGCCACCGCCGCCGCCGACGACGACGGAATGTAGGATCGCTTAGTCTCGCTTGTTCGACTAAAGTCGAAGGCTCGACAAAAAGGAAAGAAAGTAACGTCAAACAAATATTACACACACAAATCGTAAAAAGATATTGAAGTGTTAAAAACTTTCCTTGATACTGTAAAAAATATATACCAGCCTTTTAATTGCACATCAAAATAATGAAAATAAGATTTTGTTGTATTCGCTCCAAAACACCAGTATTTCCCTTCCGTAGACTTTGTTGCATTGGTTATTTGCAGATTGTATGTTTCACCATCAGTTACTTTATATTGATTATGGTTTATAACATTAATTTTATTGATATTTTTTTCCTCCGATATTGTGGTAGGGTCCGATGTGTTTTTATTCCTATGTTGAAACATCCATTGTACAATCGGTCTGATAAAGGAACAATTTAATGTAACATTTCCTCCAGGTTCTGTGTATACAATGTCTGTGACGTGATCAGCAAAACCACCTAAAATCAATTAATAAGCAATTCATTTTCTTTGAAAAATCTTTATATCCTAAGCAATGTCATATAATAATAATACTTTAATTTAACAAAATAGTACATGCTACAATTTCTATGGAAAGGTTAATCATAGATTGAAAAAAAATGCTTACACGTCGACTCTCAAATCTCGAGTGTTAATGATATGTATTTACCTCTCTTCAGTACATGTATGGCATACATGAAGTTTAACAGCTGAGCCACCATGTCGATGTTCATCTGGCAATGCAAATACTAAAAAATATCACCAACAATTAATTCAGAAATAAAATATGTAGATATCATTTGGAACATTGTGTGTTTCTTTAAACCACTTGAGATGAAATAAATAAAGTTATGTCATAAAAAAGTAGGGGACGGAAGGATTTTCAGAGGCGAATTTAGGGGGGACAGGGGGTCCGGGCCCCCCTGTTGCTTATATAGGGAATCACTGAAGCGTGACGAAATCGGGCCCCCTCTTAGGCAGCCAGTGAGCCCCCACTAATGAAAATTTCTGGATCCGCCACTGATTATCTATCTGCTGTTACGTATGCCGATTTTTCTGGGCTTTGTTGCGCGCGAATTATTGTTTTCTGTATCTAAAGATTTATTTTTGCAGCAGCAAAGGTTCAATGATAATTTAGATATAATATCCACTGTGTACGAAATTTTATATCAAAATAAGTTTAGACTCTTTTTGTCTAGTTTTCAGTTACGGGACATCATACCTAAGGAAAAAAGTAAGATATTTATTTACTTGTTTTTATTTGAATAAAGTTGTAGAATGTAATTGCTTATTTGACATATTTCGGCTATACACTGTAAAATTTTTCACAGTTGATGAATAAGTGAAAATGCATTGAATAGCAATGACCAAAATGACTGAAGCTCGAATTCGTCCATCTTTTTCTTTTAACTTCACATATTATGAATAGACGTGTAGAGAATGAACGAAATACAAACGGAGACAACATAGAGTATCGGTTGTTTTGTTTTTTTGAGAGTTAAAAAAAATTTACTACATGTATGCACAATTTTTCCGGACTGTAGGCAATACTCAGAAGCAAGGATTCGAATTTCACTGGAGGAAGAACACAAACTTGAGAACGCAATAACTTTGTCATACTTTGTTATAATTTATATTATAAGGCTGCGCGGTTTTGTTGATGTGTTTGAGATCCAGTGACTGATCCAGCAATTTTCGTGAGGTGGGTCCACTGACTGCCTAAGAGGGTCCCGCTCCAGTCATGCTTCAGTGATTCCATATATAATCAACCAGATTTCCCCCACAACAGGGCCCCTCCTAAATCCGCCCATGAGAACAGCCATACATTACAGATTTCAAAGAGGAAATTTAATTCACACTGTATAGCAAATAACAAACCAGATGCTCCGCAGGGCGCAGCTTTATACGACCGCAGAGGTCGAACCCTGAACGGTTGAGGCTAGTATGGACACAACATTCAAACTGGATACAGCTCTGAATTTGGATTGTGATTAAATAGTTGACACATCCTAGGTTTCTGACACAGAATGAATGTGGTCTATTGAACTTAAAATGTTTTTTTTTGTTGCTTTTGAGCAATTCAGTATGCTGTTGAATATTAATCCTTTGATATTTGAAGAAATTTTCTTTTTCATTTCTGAAATCTGAAACAAGAAAAATTGAACCCCACCCATTTTTTTCACCTCCCCCTTTCCCTTATTCCAAAAATGATCTCAATTCAAATTTCTTATGGAGTTTTCAACAATAACTACTCATTTAAATACATCATAAAATATAAAATGTCATACAATCATGATTTAAATTAATTTAACTACTATTCTGGACAAAGAAAGATAACTGCAATGCAACATTTTATATTGGCAAATTTCCATTGAAGTTCATTAACCTAAAGTTTTTGGCAAATTTCCAATGAAGTTCATTAACCTAAAGTTCCAATGCAATTTATTAATAATAAAGTTTTTGGCAAATTTCCAATATACATAATTTAAGAGCAGTTTAGGTGAGATATTAAAATGAATTTCAATTACCAACCTTACACTGCTTTTAAATTATGTTTTGTACTTAAGTAATTGTCCATTAACCTGGAAACCCTTTTCCCCCCTTTTTTGCACCTTATTCCTTAACAGTTTGAGCCATACATGTAACTCCCAAAGACAATTCTTACCATCCCTTTGTGATATCCCCATGTCTAAAATCTAAATACATGGTTAGATTCATCATATCAAAGAACCCCAAGAATTCAATTTTTGATGAAATCAAATAAAGTTCAATTTTGGACCCTTTAGACCTCAATGTGAACCAATTTGATAACCAGTCCTAAATATTAAAAATCTAAATGCATGGTTGGATTCAGCATATTGAAGAACCCCATATATTGAATTTTTGTTGAAATCAAACAAAGTTTAATTTTGGACCCCGATTTGGACCAACTTGAAAACTGGGCCAATAATAAAAAATCTAAGTACATTTTTGATTCAGCATATCATAGAACCCCAAGGATTCGATTATTTTGTTAAAATCAAACTAAGTTTAATTTTGGACCCTTTGGACCTTAATGTAGACCAATTTGAAAACGGGATCAAAAATTAAGAATCTACATATACAGTTAGATTTGGCATATCAAAGAACCCCAATTATTCAATTTTTGATAAAATCAAACAAAGTTTAATTTTGGACCCTTTGGGCCCCTTATTCCTAAACTGTTGGGACCAAAACTCCCAAAATCAATCCCAACCTTCCTTTTATGGTCATAAACCTTGTGTTTAAATTTCATAGATTTCTATTTACTTATACTAAAGTTATGGTGCGAAAACCAAGAAAAATGCTTATTTGCGCCCCTTGTTGGCCCCTAATTCCTAAACTGTTCGGACCTCAACTCCCAAATCAATCCCAACCTTCCTTTTGTGGTCATAAACCTTGTGTTTAAATTTCATTGATTTCTATTTACTTATACTAAAGTTATTGTACGAAAACAAAGAATAATGCTTATTTTGGCCCTTTTTTGGCCCCTAATTCCTTAACTGTTTGAACCAAAACTCCCAAAATCAACCTCAACTTTCCTTTTGTTGTCATAAACCTTGTGTCAAAATGTCATAGATTTCTATTTACTTAAACTAAAGTTATAGTGCGAAAACCAAGAAAATGCTTATTTGGGCCTTTTTTGGCCCCTAATTCCTAAAATGTTGGGACCAAAACTGCCAAAACCAATCCCAACCTTCCTTTTGTGGTCATAAACCTTGTGTCAAAATTTCATAGATTTCTATTTACTTAAACTAAAGTTATAGTGCGAAAATCAAGAAAATGCTTATTTGGGCCCTTTTTGGTCCCTAATTCCTAAAATGTTGGGACCAAAACTGCCAAAACCAATCCCAACCTTCCTTTTGTGGTCATAAACCTTGTGTTAAAATTTCATAGATTTCTATTCACTTTTACTAAAGTTAGAGTGCGAAAACTAAAAGTATTTGGACGACGACGACGCAGACGACAACGCCAACATGATACCAATATACGACAAAAAAAATTTCAATTTTTGCGGTCGTATAAAAAGCAAAATCATAGTGAAAACGATAATCAAAGTACTAAAAGCTCTCATGGAAAGCTTTATTTAAGAAATAAAAAAAAATGTTTGATTGAAAATCCAAATTCTCAAATTTGAAACTGCTAATTGCATGTTTTGTCTTCACCTATTTCCATGAGTATATCTGGCACCTGCTTTTATAAGAACTTTAATAATCATAATGAAAAATAAGCACAGAAATGTACTAGAATCGCATATTTATGCAAATGTAATCTTGTTAGAAATCTTACATGCTACTCATGAACATTCATTTGTGTGTAATTATGCATGTTATTCAGTATGTTGATCCAGTAGTACCTGATATTGAGGCTGTCAAATTAGAAAAACACAAATCATATCATGAGTTAAAATAAAAAAAAGTTTGGTTACATGTGTAGGTCAGGTCTGAAAGGTGATGACAGAATAATTTTTTGTAAATTTTGAACCAAAAAAAAAAACAACATCAGAATATTTTTTTCCAGTGTAAATTACACAAAATTTAGTTTTTTTTTGTTGGTTTTTATACAATAAGATACTGAATCCTTTACATTTCTTTTTAATAGCCCATAATGACATTCAAAACATTATCATGATTATAGAATTTATAGTTCATAAAATCATTGATACCAGCTGACTCGGTAAAAACTTTCAGTTTACAGAAAAAGTAGCCATATCCATGATATCATTGTCCTTGTACTATTCTGTGAATTGTCACTTCCATTCTGGATTATAATTATCATTGTATATTTACAAAAGCAAGATCAACACATTTAATATCTACCATGAGTAGCATAATTCTCATTTTGGGTAGGTTCTCTCTATCATCACTTATTCACTTTCATCTTCAGAAACTTATTGTTTTGTGGTTGAGGTCTATGACTTTTCTTACATAAAGTTTGCATTGATTGTTTTAGTTTGTTAAGTTGTCAATCGGTTTCCTCTTTAACAAAGTATCCAACTTAGGCAACTACTGTAGTTTATGTAATTTGGAGCTTCATTCTGACTATAGCTAAATACCATGATAATATAAAATTTGAATTTTTCCAGTTTCACAGATAAATGTATAAGTAGTTTAGGACTTGCAGTGTGAATCTTAATACTTTTCTCTTACTGCGATGTAGCCATTCCAACTCCATCGTCTGAATATCTGCTGACATTTTATTCAGTATGTAATGTAAAGTTTAATATAGCGACCATATCCACATATGAATATTTGCACTTTGAATCCTGGAAATTCAGTCTTGTCCTATCCTGTTAAACATGTACTTTAATTTTTATCCATTTGAATCATTTTGTACATGTTTTTTCAAGTTTAAAATTTCCCAACTTCTATCATGATTTATGCAGATTAGGAAATGAACAGAAAAAAACATGTGCGTCATGCTAAATAGCTTTGACTGCTGAATTTTCATTCATAGGCGGCTTCTTTTCTTTTCTTGTACATTGTACATACGTACATTGTACATACGGGTTATACTGCACTAGCAATGAACAGCTTCAGAAGTATGTGCTCACTGAATATCGTGGACGATCTGAAACATGAAAACATTACATTGTTAAAAATACAAATATAACCCTTTTGAACAGAAATCAAATTTTGACAGAAAGAAACAACATCTTATACATAATTTAAAACAACTTCAATACAATCAACATTAATGTTGGATTTCTGTCCCATTGACATAAAAATGTATAATCCACATCTCCTTTTACTCATGTGCATGATGTGAACAAAACAATGATGTACATAACTATATACATGTACATGTATGTACATACTAACATATTGACTTTAAATAATTAGATATCCAAATTATAACCTTAAGAATACATGTATTTCGTCCCTGAGAACAATTTAGATTTTGCTTGCATGGTTAACATTGTATTTGTAAACAGATTTGGTTAATTTAAATTATAATTTACTTTTACTCATTTTTAAAATAATGAATTTCAGTCATGACAATAATTATGAGAGTGACAGAGTATAGTATCATGCATGGCAATACATAGTCACCTCTCCGTTAAAATTTCATTATACTGGAACAAAATTTGATACTTAATCTAATCTTCAACTTGGCTTGATGTAATGTAATAAATGTCAAGTCAATATCTACAAGCATAATAAAAAAAAAGGTGTGGAAACTGATTATTTGACATGTTTGAGTGAATCAGACCGGAACAAGATTTGTACTTGATCTGTAACCTGTCATTATAAAACTACATACATGTACTTGTACCAATTATCAAAAAAAAGGTGGGAAACTGATTATCTGGGTGAATTTTATAAGAACAAGGACCATTATAACTTGGCACAATATTATCAGACCACAACAAAATTCTAACTTCAACAGATCTCTAACTTGTCATGATACATTTTGCAACACTATATACCAATTATAAAATCAATATCTTCAAGAAAGAATAAAAAATGTGTGGAAACCTGAATATTTGAATGAATTTATTAAGTCCACTCCATTGACCATAACTTTGGACAAAATCATTTTCAGAACAAAATTCTAATTTGATCTGTAACTTGTCATGATGAAAATATATACCAAATATCAAATCAATAATTTCAAGCGAAAGAAAAAAAAAAGGGTAGAAAACTGATTTCCAGACAGACAGACAGACAGACAGACGTGGTATGATTGCCAATGAGACAACTATCCGCCAAAGTTCAAATGACTCAAATAAAAATACACTTCTGCACTATTTGTTCCGTATTCTCCAGTTGATCCAAATGAAGTGCATGTAAGCAATAATAGACAACCATTTGGCCTGCAACAATGAGAAAAACCCATACTCATACAGAATAGTTGGTTATAACGAAATCCTCGACATGAAGAATTGATGTCAACTGAGAAAACTAACAGAATATTTTCATATCAAAACAACCAATATATACATTCATATATATCATGTATATTGACAGACAAGAACCAATGACAACCACTGTTTCTGTTAAATTTATTTCTGATAAGGAACAATTTACGAGCTTGACATACATTGTAGATGATACATGTTTATACCTGTTATTGTAATCTGCATGTTGATAATACATATATATATATTTTTGAAACAGCAACATGCGCTCATGGAGAAATTGTTCATGTGCCTCTTACATTGCAAACGTACAAAAAATAGGTACTAAAACCCAATATTAGGCATTACATTTCAGTATAATTTTGGCTCAATAATGTTTCAAGACTTTTTTTTGTATAAAAAGGGCTCAAGTAAGTTACAACAAATACATAGAATAAGTAAAAGGGGTATAAAAGTCAGCAACCTAATGACAAAAGTTTACCAAATCAAAAACATTGCTGATATATATATATATATTTATATCAGCAATGTTTTTGATTTGATAATATATATATATGTCGTGTACATTTTATTATTTTGTACAGGTTATTACTTGTACAAAATTTTCATACAAGTAATTACTTGTATGATGCCATCATACAGGTTATTACTTGTATAAATATAATTGTACAAGTAATAACCTGTACAAATTTTGTGGAGAAAAAGATAATAACTTGTACAACTCATTATCTTTCGTATTTTTTGAAATTTATATTATGTTTGTTTTTCTGTTCTTATTTCCAAGTATTATTTTCGAAATGTTAGAAGTTTACAGATGAACGAAGGACGCAAAGTAATGACATAAGCTCATGTGACATCTTATGCAAATTTAGCTAAACAGCTAGATTCCACGTAAATACGGACTTCTGGTGCAAAGTGACATGGTCGTTAAAAGCAAAAATAAATTGGTACCCTTCATTCATTTATTTCAGCTCTGGCCAAATGAGTTTAACATGTTTAAGTTCTGTAATTACATTAGCCGTAAATTCCCTTCCATTATCACTTTGCAGTATATGTGGAGATCCCATAAGTAGAAAAAAGTGGTCCTGGTAGTGCATGATCCACTTGTATTCTCCATCTGGAAATGACTGATAGTCAAGAAGGTCTACTTGACAACTGGAATTAAAGTCTGTAGAAGTGATAGAACGAACAACTAATTTTGTGGTTGGAGTACGACTTTTCCTCAAAATACACTGTTCACACATCTGAATGAAAATTCTGATAATTTCTCTGCTGATATTGGCAAATTGTTTTATTAACTCCTTATATGTCTTGTGGATGCCTCCATGGCCAATTCCAGAATGTGCAGTTCTAATTAATGGATAAAGTTCATCTACTGTACAATAGTAAAAAAAATGTCGCCTTTGCGAATGATTTTTCCAATGCCTGCTACACTCAAAATATCATATTGCCTTAAGAAATATCTTTGAAGAGCAGTCTTTTTGGAACTTAATTTTGCTTTCTTTACATTCACAATAGTCTCTCTGTATCTGTCACGTGTAAATAATGAATTATTAGAAGATTTATTATTGTCATCACACAATTTAATTATTTCATCATTAAATTTCTTTTCTATGCTGTTTTCATCTCTGCACTTTAGTTTTGACTACTTAAATGAACAGTTTTGCTCATATACTTGATATATTAAATGTACTCACATATTGAGAGTTTATACCTTTAGTCAAAGTAATGAATTATATGTTAAAAGGGAAAAAATTTGTTGTGAACTTCAAATAGGCCAATGTAAAATAATGATTTGTACAAGTTACTATCTTTTTCTCCACAAAATTTGTACAGGTTATTACTTGTACAATTATATTTATACAAGTAATAACCTGTATGATAGCATCATACAAGTAATTACTTGTATGAAAATTTTGTACAAGTAATAACCTGTACAAAATAATAACATGTACACGACATATATATATATATATATATATATCAGCAATTGTTTTTGATTTGGTAAACTTTTTGGTTGCAGTGGCGGATCCAGGGGAGGGTTCCTGGGGTTGGAACCCCTTTTTTTGGATGATCAATACATTTGAATGGGGACATATGGTTGGAACCCACCCCACCCCCCTTATTCTGTGTTGGGAACCCCCCTTTTTAAAATGGCTGGATCCGCCCCTGGGTTGATTATATAGGCAATCACTGAAGCATTACTGGAGCGATCCCCCTTAGGTCAGTCAGTGGGCCCCCCTTATGAAAAGTCCTGGATCCGCCACTGGCATGGACTTTCTATACCAACAAAGTATAGACTGTACCTGGTGATTGTTACCCAGGAAATCCCCCCTAAGAGAGATTTTCTTAATTGGGTTTGTCAGAGACTCTGGACTTGCAATCCGGAACTATAAAAGGATTATATAATTACAGCTGCGGTTAAATTTCATTAATACTATAGATATTTCATCACAGGCCCTTGCCCATAGCCAGAAATTTACAAGGGGAGGTTACCTGGTTACATGGTCTTGTGATAGTCATCCAGGAGGAGGGGGTAGGGTGACTTTTGTACAAATCCCTCGAACCCCCTGGCTATGATTGGTATGTATTGGCAGACCCTTCTTTAGTTTTTTTTATATTAGATATGCACATTGATTCATTTGTTATATTTTATATATTATTATTTACCTGCTGTACATGACATGCTGTTTGCGTCTGATTAGTTGTCTGTACGGAAGTTCAAGACCTGCTTTAAACTTGACGTTCGTTGTGGTCATAATAGCAACAGCAAACTAAATTCCTTCTCCACTTAGCCTCATAATCTCTCGGTGTCAACTCTAGCCTCTACGTTTCTGTAATATCTCATTATCTGACATTCAGTCTGTCAGTGTCAGTGACAGGACATTGTCGGGTAGTTCAAATAATTATGACGTCTTGCAAGGCTATTTTACTTTTTTCTGGGACGCCTTTGTCGTAGGAAGGCGTCCCAGAAAAAAATTAAAATAGCCTTGCCAGACGTCATAATTATTTGGACTAATTGTCGGGCTGATGCACTGAGCTGACAAAATGTGAGAAAACTCCAGACTTGTCTATACATATTGCAACATTGACATCAATTCAAAGTTAGATGTATCTTTATGCCACTCAAAGAGCTTATGTAAGGTCCTACTAACACAAAAAAACCTCAGTTGCTAGTTTCAGGGCAGTCTGCATCTGAGCAGTTACCTTCTTTATAGTAGTGTGGAGAACAATTAAATGGGAAATAACCGGTGGGTGTCGATGAGAACGGACGTGAAATTTTTGCAGAGAGAATCCATCAACATCATCCAAATTAGTCTTCCAAATTGCTTTCTTGGATGCACTTTATCATGCATACATTATATACTTTCAATTTCGGTCATTATTTTCTTGTTGAGGAAAACCTCTGCAGATATTTTCAGGTATGTTTGAGACATGTGCTCTGCCCATATGGGATCCATTAGTAGTTTCCATTGGAAACTATCAGACCTATCATTTGAAGTCTGAGAGTTCTTGCTGTTCTCCTAATGGATCGGTAGTTTCTTTCCGATATCCTTTTCAGTAGGATTTTCGGCTTTTCTCTACCTTGATACAGCAGGGCATTTGGTAGTGTCGGTTTTGATAGATTTTGTCCTAACCGATTCCTCGTTATTACCTTAGACGTATTTTGCCAAGGCATTTGTGGGGCATCCGGGGTGACCCTTCCCCATTTAAAACACACAGATATTAAAAAGGATATTTGATACATAGAAAAAATACACTAATCAGGTGAGTGTGTGAGTTGGTATGTTTTATTTTGTTATATTTTATTATGTTTAGGGACGGTTAACTTTCTGGTAATAAGACCCGTCACGGCCTGGCTGGGGAATTGGGTAGGCAAATGCTCACATTAATCTGTACCGATACAGGCTCCAAATGCTTCCTTTATACGCCATAACTTATGGTGGTGATCCTTATAAAGGATGCTTATACGGAGACAAGAAGAAGAAGATAACTCTTGATAACAATTATTCAGTGAAAGTAATAATATCTTATTTATTCAGATGTTATGCATTTGCAAAGTATTTTATATTAATAAAATCTTTAAAATAATCAAAATTGAACATTTAAAATGATAATAACATCATATTTTGTTCAACATATACCCAAAATTGGTTTTAGTAAAAAAATGTGGGTAAAGGCTTGAGGTGGGGTTTTAAAGAAGAAAATAAGAATATTTTTACTAATTTGCCATTGGTGGATTTCTTATATTTTTTTAATCCAATAAAAATTTGTGGAAAGAAATTTATTTCATGTATTTCTGTCTTCACCTTTTCGAAAACCAGAGACTTGAACTTGGCTAGTAAAATAATGACTTATACAAAATAAGGCTTTAATAGAGCACCCTTTAAGTGTACAAAAAAATAGAAAATGCTTTATAAATGCATAATTTATGATCTTTTACATATATTTCCACAATATAAATGGCTAGAAACCAAATAGAACTAATTTGGTGACTTTTAAACAAGGATTTGTATAGTAATCTATCTACACAAACCCTTGCTTTTAACAATGTTTAAAGTACTTCCAAATAAACATATATTTTAACTGGGGAATTTTTTGCAAATTTTGTCCAATTATGCAAATTAGCTCGTTACTAAAAATAGACCCAATTCAGAGAAGTCTCAAATATATTTTCTGGTTTACATTGAACCCATAGGCGGATCCAGGGGGAACATTTGGTTGATTATATAGGGAATCACTGATGCATGACTGGAGTGCCCCCCCTCCTTAGGTTAGTCAGCGGGCCCCCCTTAGGAAAAGTTCTGGATCCGCCACTTGAACCTAAGATATGAAAAAACTTCAATAGCTGGAAAAGTTTTAACCAACCTCCTGGACGATTTTTCAAATTTTGCATGGTTTTCTGTGAGACAAGCTCTTTTTAAACAAGCAATTCAAACAAAAGAAAATTACACGAATAGAGTGAACATGAATATTTTGGCGAATATTTTAACATTCTTAAGAAATGTTGAAAAAGAAACCACGGCTAATTCAAAGGTTTTCTTGACTGCAATTTTTAATTTTCCGTCTGACACAATTACTTGAATCAATCAATAAGCATAATTTTATATAATTATATCCTCCGCAGCAAAATGGAAATCGATCGACTTTATAACCATATTACACAAAAGAAATCAATATGGAACAACCAGACGTAGAGACAGTGAACAAGGTATTAACTTTTAATTTAGGTTAAAAATTGAGTAAAAAAAGTCACTTTTAGCAGTACGTAAACGTCATGTTTGTTAATATTATTGCTGGTATCAGGAACTAGCTCTGCATTGGTGTACTTTGAACTTGATGTGTTTTACATTTATAACCTATTTTGTTTAGAAGACAACATCATGATGATTGCTTTAACAGTCTTCAACATATGATGACTGAGTTAGGATATACACGTTTAAACGGAGATGATGACAACAAGACAAACTGCGACTAGTTACGCTCTATTTTTATATTCTGAATGATAAAATTCGTTCTATATTTAGATATTGGTTTTATTATACTGAAAGCAGCTGTCAGTCGGAACATGCGAAGGAAAATTGATTATGGAGATAAGGTTTATTTCAATGCTCTTGATACTAGTATTGTTTTTAGGAAAATATGGCTTTACTTTTCGAATTATTTTTGTTCTTTAAGCCCTGGTCACAACGAATCCACAACACATCTATGCAGCGCCACGACAAGAAATTTGGTCAAATCGCGGGTAATCTGTGATCGTCGTACGACAGTCTCACGACATTTTAAGCATCGTGGCGCTGTCGTGTGTCGTGGGACAAAAATTGGACATGTACCTTTTTGCTCTACGATTTTTTGGGGAAGACGGCTTCTTGCCGTCAATCCCCAATGGGGTTGACCAGAGTGACATTCCCTCACATCATTCATTTTGTTTTTATAGTGTGGAAAACCCCCCAACAAATCTTACTGAGAATGATGAGATGGGGAGACACAAATGAATAAATTGACTTTAAACACTTTTTTACACATTTCCCTTCTGTTTCTCTCGAAATTATCGTATATTGAGTTCTCCTTTACACTATTTACGTTTCTTTTACAATCCGGAAAAAATCAGTATGACGAGATATTCTAAATATATCCAACCTACATTATATTTTATAGTGACGTCATTGTTGGAATGCCACACTACGCATACGCAGGGATATCCTTCACTGGTTATTTTAAATCATTCTCAAAGATTGTGCACTTATTAAAAAATAGTATTTGTTTAATTTAAACATAATGATGTTTGTTGTAGATGATTCAAACATCAACATGCAATAGGCCCTACTTTAATTTGTAGGTCAACAACTTTCATAGTAAACAGGAAGTCCGAGGGGCTACATGGGATCGGGGAGATAAACGATCTTTTCCATTTTTTTTGTAAAACTCTGTTTTGAGAATCTTCCTCCAATTCAGGAGCACCTCAATTTATGAGCTTATTATCCACTAAAATAAACACTTAAAATGTGACATTTAGTATATGATAAGTAGTCTTCCATTAAAACTAAATTTTGTGTACCAAAACATAATCATTGTAATATACTGAGCCAAAAAAGTTTAGCAACATAATTAAAAAATCATAACAACATATAATTTTGATAATAAAAAAATTGAATTATGACATGTCAGAAGCAACATGAATGTTTAACACTCATATTCATTTGGATATTTTTTTGTATGGAGCGCGGGAGGGTCAAAAAGCTGAAATGAGTATAGAAAGTAAAATCACAAAAATACTGAACTCAGAGGAAAATCAATTCGGAAAGTCCATAATCACATGGCAAAATCAAATAACAAAACGCATCAAAAATGAATGGACAAGAACTGTCATATTCCTGACTTGGTACAGGCATTTTCAAATGTAGAAAATGGTGGATTGAACCTGGTTTAATAGCTAGCTAAACCTCTCACTTGTATGACAGTCGCATCAAATTCCATTATATTGTCACCGATGCGTGAACAAAACAAACAGACACAATAGGTAAAAATGTCAAAAATAGGGGTACAGCAGTCAACATTGTGTTATCATCTTAATCACTATAAAAACAACAAATGCAACGAAGAAGCACAAAAAGGCATACATCAAATTAACATCCTCATTTAGATTATATTATACGATTTTATTTGTCTATGTAAAATGCACCCATCAAAAAAGGAGGGTTTTGAGTACCGGTGAAAATTGTCCGTCAGAAATTCGCACAGGTAGACATGAAATAATTTTGTCGTTCAAAGTATGACGGGATGCATAAATACAGTCACGCAAAATAGATATAACAAAAACTGGCTTAACAGTTAAAGTAATAATAATAAATAAAATAATAGTGTGGTTCAAAGTATGACGGGATACATAAGTACAGAGGCACGTCAAATGTATATCACAAAAACAGTGGGTTAACAGTAAAAGTAATATTAATAAATAAAATAATTTTGTCATTCAAGGTATGACAAGATACATAGGTACAGAGTCACATCATGAAATAATTTTGTCGTTCAAAGTATGATGGGATACATAAGCACAGAGTTACGTCAAAAGGATATCTAAAAAAACAGACTTAACAGTAAAAGTAATATTAATAAAGACAAATAAAAGAATAATATAACACGTTATTAAGATGATAAACAACGTCAGTACGCAAAATCTATACTTCAAGACCATCGTGTATTATTTGTGAAGTTGATACGGAATATTTATCAACAAGTTCTGGGTACCTTCCGATAAACGTTTTTAGAAAAAGGACGAGACGTTCTTTGACATACCCCTGGTTCATCAACTTTCTGCTCAGACACTGGTGACGTTTTACAAAGTCTGAGTAGGAGCTGCAAGCTCTTGAATACCGAATAAGTTGGGAAATGTATATTCCATATGCAGGTGAAGTTGGTATATTGCTACTAAGGTGGGGGAAATTGATAATTTCAAAATAAAAATCGTCTCGTTTGTCATAGATTCTGGTACTAAGATGACTGTGTATGTCAAATTCGAGGTATAAGTCTAAAAATGAGGCGGAGGAATCCGCGTCTGTTGTCTCTTTAATTTCTAGTTCTGGTGGATATATTAATGGAACCCAATCAGAAAAGTTCGGATTGTTAATGGAAAGAACATCATCAATATATCTGAAAGTGAAATTAAATAACCTGGCTTCTTTGATCTTCTTGTTTTTGACAAGTGTCTGAAGGAACTCCGATTCATATGAAAACAAGAAGAGGTCAGCAAGGAGAGGCGCGCAGTTCGTTCCCATAGGAATGCCGACAATTTGTTGAAAAAGTCTACCTCCAAACTCAACAAATATGTTGTCGATAAGAAACTCCAGCATACTGACCACTTGTTCTTTTGTGTAGCATGTTTTACCTTTTTGTTTGTCACTATTAACGAAATATGCCTTATGAAATCCCAAAGTAATAAATTTATAGCGTATGCTACCATTTTTATGTTGAAAGGCATTGTGGATTATTTCTTTTAGGCGATTTTTCAATTTCACATGGGGAATGGTGGTATACAGGGTTGAAAAATCAAAAGTTTTGATAGAACTAATTTCAGAAATAGACCGAGATTTAAAATTGTCTAGAAGTTCTTTAGAATTTTTAAGAATCCACATATGGTTAATACCACTACGCGAGTAAACAGTTTCACAGTATTTCTGAAGACCTTCTTTCACTGCGGATAAAATTTTAGTCAATCTAATGGACAATTCTTTAGTGGAACATGAAGATGAGCCAGCAATATACCGTTGTTTGTACGGAATTTTATGAAGCTTTGGTATCCAATACAAACAAGGTAAGTCCTCCGATTTGGTGTTCAATGTAATGTTTATTGAAGCCATGAAGGACTTATGATTTGCTAAAATCTCATCCTTGTCAAATGATATGTCTTTGTATGTGGGATTACCTGAGTGCTCATTTATACCCAATTCTTTTACAAGACATTCGTAGTAATACGATTTACATACAAAGACAATATTATTTGAAGCTTTGTCCGCAGGAACAACAACATACTTATCATGAAGAGATGATAGACATTTCATGGCCTCTTTGTCTCTGAAAACGGAATTTGGTCGATCGTTCACACAGTTTTTCAACTTGTGAATGCGACGTTTTATCAGAGACCTGATAGTTTTAACCCATTCTGACAAAGTGTCCAGTTCAACTTCTTCTCGCTTAGCCCATGCTCTGGCGTAGTCCTAAATGGAATCCATAATTATTTTGAAGTTATGGTTCCAATTGATGTGTTGGGGTTCTCTAAACTTAGGACCATGAGAAATCACCTTTCGGAGATTTTCATGTTGAATTATGTTTAGATCTCCAGTTATAACATGACCAGAGTGGCTGTAATTATAAGGCGAGTGGGAACAGTCACATGTCGGAGGGTTTTGTAAGTATTGTTCTAAGTCAACGTCCTGCTTGTTTATAGTTAAATATTTTAGGTGCAATGGTTTTGGTGTAACTGTAGGATACAATAGGAACAGATTGATTTTGAAAATAAATAGGAATTTTAGATGTTACCTCCTTGTGATGTAGATCTAGAACGTTGCCGATATTGATTGCATCAATTCCTCTATTAGCAAAATCAACAGGAAGGAATGTCCTCTTTTCCTCATGTAAAGGTTCCGATCTTACTGGTTTGAAAAGACGGAAAAGAGCTACATCACAAATAATACTGACTAGTCTGTATATTGCAGAAAATGTATTGGTGCCTCCTTTGTCAAGTGCATAATCTCTCAAACGTTTTAGAAAATTAACTGGCAGTGAAAAGAGAATAGTTCTTATGTAATGTAACCCTAGTGGATGATGATAATGTGAAAGAAGGCCATCAAAGCTCCCAGAGAGTGATCTTGATTTGGAAGACTTTTTTACATTAGGCCGATGGTAATATTTTTGGCCATGACTACGTTGTTGTCGTAAGGTAGTATTAAATAAACTCATTACATTAATATCACTGCAGGCAGGACTTGACAAATTTCATACTCCTTTAATATTGTCATTGCAACCATATGGCATTGCAGTCCCTAACTCCCTTATCCAGATTTTAGATAATTAACTAGTGTTATTCAAAATCAATTTCTCGGCCATGCTTTAAGGGCATCAATTAAGGATTGGCAGGCACACCAGCAGCTGCCCTTAGTCAATGCACTACTCTTGGGGCCACAAAAAACTTGTCCCGCGTTGACGTAAAGCGAAGGTAGCGCTCCTTACTTGACGATGGTTGTTTTTGTTCTACGACATATCGACCTATCCTGTGCTGTTGCAATTTGTTGATATCTGTTTCTTAGTCCCTAAACTGTTGACTTATGCACATTAAATCGAGCCAAGACGTCAGCAACACTCATGCCGGCATCAACCATTCCAAGAGCCATCTGACGGTCATTTTCGGAGAGGCCTGATTGACGCCCCATGCAATTTTTTCAAACGTTAATGTGTTTTTCTTACCAATGGTGTGTTTCTGAACGTTAGTGCAAAAAAAAATTTAATTTCGTTTTAAAAGTACAGGTACAGAAGGTAAAACATCAATTACACGCGCAAAGCTGAAATGGCGCGAAATCAATCACCTGGAAATAAGTACGACTGCTTAAAAATCCAGGTAAAACTAAGGATTATATCAATGATGTTTGATAAAAAAAAAAAATCCAGAAACAACCAAAAAAAAATTCAAAAAAAAAGTGTTGCTAAACTTTTTTGGCTCAGTATAGTTACAAAAAAAAATACAAATGTTGCATTTTGTAGTTTAAACCTATTTAATCATGAAATTTTACAAATATTTCAAAATGTAGGATTTGGAAACAAGCTTCACACAGTTTACACCAATCATATTGTTGTTTTTATTAGTACCTGTATCCCTGTGATGAGAGATGTAACTGGGAACTTTGTCAATGGAAATTTAAAACTGAATAGATTTTTCAGACCTAACTTTCTTAAGAAAAAAATTAAAAATCTTAAGAGTACTGTCACAAAAAAATGGAAAATGTCCCTAGCCTGCAGTTCAGTCGTACACTATTAAGATTTCAAAAATAATTATGGCACCCTCAACGGAGTTGGGGTGACGTATTGTTATTCACGTTTCTTTTTTTTCTTCTTATTATTATTATGTCACCCGATCGACAATGTCGGGTGACATATTGCTTTTCCTCTGTTTCTTTGTTATTATTATTATTCTTCCAACTATTTTGTCCGCCACTTTTCTCGGAGCCAATGGAACCAATCTTAATGATAGTTAAGTATAATAGGGAACACAAAATTGCGGGTTGCAGTAGGGTCTAAGACCATAAAAAAGGGCTGCCGTTTCCATGGAAACGGAACAATTGTGAAAAATTCCACTTTTTGGTTTTTGTGAATAATTTGGAGATGCTTAAACTCAGAATCATTATATTTTGATACAATGAAGGTGCCACCCATATACTGGTTTTGGATGATTTTGGCAATCATTGGAACTACTATGTTGCCATGGAAACTACACCAAAAATTTCAAAATTATGAAAATGCTCCAAATTTTTTGAAACTTTAACATAACGATGAGCAACTTTGGCAGATGTGGAATTTGGCAAATTTTAATGCAATATAGTTGTCCACTATATCCAGGTTTTGAATGATTTTGACAATCATTGGAACTGTTATGTTACCATGGATACAGGATCAAATATTTCAAAAATTTCAAAATACTCCAAAATTAATGAAACTTAATATGATTGTTGACTGTCAAGACTGCATCAGACTTTTGAAGTTGGAATTTCCAAAATGGCCACCGTTGCCATGGAAACTGCAGAAATGTCAAATATTTTCAAAATGCTCCAAACTTAATGAAACTTTATATTATTGTTAACTGGCATGTTAAGATGAGACTTTTGACTTTGGAATTTTCAAAATGGCTGCTGTTGCCATGGAAACAGAAGAAATGTGAAACTTTTGACAATGCTCAAAATGTACTGAAAATTTACAGAAATATATATATCGCAATGCGTTGATCTGCATTCACTGTTAAATTGTTTTCAAATGGCTGCCGCTTAGTGGCAATAGGGGAAGGGTGACATCCGCTATTGCTTGCAATGGCAATTCTAGTTATTATTATTTTTCTTCCACCTAATTTTGTCCGCTCGCTTTCTCAGAGCCAAAGGAACCAATCTGAATGATGGTGCACTATAACAAGGAACCCTGACTTTCCTGTTGCTTTTCAATATTGGCACTAAAAAAATGGCTGCCATCACCATGGAAACGGAAAAATGGTGAAAAAATATAATTTTGGAGAAAGGTGAATTGTTTGAGAATGCTTAACCTTAAAATCTTTAGATTTTAATACAATGTAGGTGCCCACTATATACTGCTTTGGGATGATTTTGGCAATCATTGGAACTGCTATGTTGCCATGGATACTACACCAAAAATTTCCAAAATATGGAAATGCTCCAAATTTTATAAAACTTCACAGTAACGATGAGCAACATTGGTAGAGGTGGAATTTGGCGTTGGAATTTCGAAAATGTCTGCCGTTACCATGGAAACAATGCAAAACAGGTCAAAATGGTCCAAAAACCTTAAAGTGGCATTTACTTTCTTAAAATGGTAGGTCAAATTTAACGAAACTTTGATGGTATGGTCCCTCCCATGTACCAATGTGGTATATGCCATTAAATTTTGGGAATGGTCTCTGTTGCCATAGGAACCATCACAAATGTCAAAAATTTCAAAAATTTCAAAATGCTTCAAAATTGATGAAACTTCATATCATTGTAGACTGTCAAGTCTGCATGAGACTTTTGAAGTTGGAATTTCCAAAATGGCTACCGTTGCCATGGAAACTGGAAAAATGTCAAAAATTCCCAAAATGCTTTGAACTTAATGAAACTTGATATTATTGTTACCTGACAAGTAAAGATGAGACTTTTGACTTTGAAATTTTCAAAATGGCTGCCGTTGCCATGGAAACAGCAGAAATGTGAATTTTTAAAAATGCTTTGAATGTACTGAAAATTTACAGAAAAATGTATTGCCATGCATATATGTGCATTCACTGTTAAACAATTTTTAAATGGCTGCCGCTTAGTGGCAATTGGGGGAAGGGTGACATCCGCTATTGCTTGCAATGGCAATTCTAGTTTTTATTATTTTTCTTCTACACATTTTGTCCAGGCGATTTCTCAAAATCTATAGGACCAAAGTTGATGGTACTTTATTATATTAAGGACCCCCATGTGCAAAGTTGCAGGAAACATGGAATGGTTCAAGATGGCTACCGTTACCATGGAAACACAACAAATGTTAAAAAATCCAGCTTTTGGTTTTAGTGAACTGTTTGAATATGCTTTATCTCAGAATCATCATATTTTAATACAATGTAGGTGCCCACTATATACAGGTGTTGGATAATTTTGGCACTCATTGGAACTACTATGTTGCCATGGAAACCACTCCAAAAATTTCAAAATTCTCAAAATGCTCCAAACTTCAGAAAACTTCACAGTAACGATGAGCAACATTGGAAGATGTGGCATTTGGAGTTGGAATTTCCAAAATATCTGTTGTTACCATGGAAACAATACTAAAATGTCAAAAATTTCAAAAAAAATAAAAATGCTGCAAACTGGATAAAACTTTACAGGAATGGTCAATGGCATCAGCAGAGTTGACTTTTGAAGTTTGAATTTTCAAAATGGCTGCCGTAACCATGGAAACAGCAAAAATTTCAAAAATTTCAAAATGCTCCAAAATTGACGAAACTTTACAAAAATGTTAATTGGCATGTGTATATGTTATCTTTGACTTTGGAATTTTCAAAATGGCTGCCGCTCACCTGACAATGGGGGAAGGGTGCCATCCGTTATTGCTAGCAATTACAAATCTAGTTGTAGTTGTTGTTAAATGACAGAATTCAACTAGTTGAATTTTAGATAATTAACTATCAACTTTAATTGAATGTTTAAATTTAGAAGATGCAGATCTCTTCCATTGGTCTAAATTGAATCCTAAACTAAAGAAACGAAATTACATTAAACAACAATTGATTCCAATAGTGTCAACCTTCCAAATGTTCTAGCTGTTCTTTTTTTCATTCTTCATATGAAGACTTTCAAAAGATACCCCCCCCCCCCCCAAATAAAAAAATGAAATAGAAACAAGGGCCGTCTTTCCCCTCAGAGCTATTCAGCTCTTTGATTTGTCGTGTCACTGTCTTTTGGCTGTCGTGAGAGTTTCTTACAACAATCGTGCGACTGTCGTGCGATAAACACATTGTCGTGGGTACCAACATAAACCATTTTAAGAAAAAAAAATCGTACGACTGTCGTACAACAATCTCACGATTGTCGCAATACATTCGTGATACAGTCGCACGATTGTCTCACGAATAACAAATTTCGTGCGATGCTCGCACAACATTGATTGTCTGTCGTAAAACAGTTGTGCGTTTGTCGTGCAACATATTTTCGTTTTATTTAGAAGAATACAATTCAACGGTAATGAAGGTTTGGAAAACATACCGACTGCCGTTTATATTAAAGAGGATAGCTATTCCACCAGAACGATAATTACGTTTAGCCCTGCTGAAAATACGCATTGCCGGCCTCCAACAAGAGCAAAATATCATCCATTTATTTTTCTTTTCGTGGGCATCCTGGTTTAAATTCGCTGAACAATTATAATATAAACTAATACGAAAAACGTCGTTAACATGGACCGAACTTATAATGACACTTACATGTAACTATATTGAAAGCAAATGGCAAATAGCTTGCAATAAATCGGCCCTTCTATATATAGACTAGTAGTCCCGGAGTCAAACGCGCGAGTGACCCACGACTGTTGTGCGACAGTTGTAAGACAGTCATACGACAGTGGTACGACAGTGACACGACAGTGACACGCGCATCCCATTACACGAAAACCTGAAAAATAGCCCCAAACAACTCATGATTGTCGCACGACCGACTTGCGACAAACCCACGACAGTATAATTACAATTTTTTTTCTGTCGTGTACCCATCGTGGAACCATCGTGGACATGTCGTAGCTGATGTGACCACTCGATATATTTTTTGACATTTTGCACGACAGTGCCACGACAACTATTTTATAGATTTTTCACGACAAAAAATCATACGATCTGTTGTGACCGGGGCTTAATATTGCAAATATATTTCAGAATATTTTTTTGATACCTTTAGTGACTTTTGCTTTCTTTTAAATTGCAGGTCTTTCTCAAATGATTAATTTTCAAAAAATCTATAGTATATAAAAAAAAATGTAAGAAAATTAATCTATATATACAAACACTGTAATACTCTCCTTACAACCCTCGTGATATAAAAGGGAAGTATTTTTTTTTAAGTAGAAGGACATAATTTGAAGTAAAGTTTTTTTTTGGTAAGTCAAATTATAAATCATTATAACTGAAATATTTGGTATGGATCATATGAGATTTATCATTGTTGACGAAATTTTGACAAGTTTGGAAAAAAAACCCGCTCTTTTTTCGAACCCTGGACCGTCCTCTTGCATGTGTTCATTGCTTTAAGTCATACAGCATTACAGTCTTAGTCGGAATCTATAATACTTTAAAAAGTGATTAATTTCGATTAGCCTCAACTGTTCACAAACACCTTTAAATTGATTAGCGTCTATAATTTTCATCAAAGGCAGTACACAATGCCTTTAACACAACGAACATGTAATGGAAATAATATTACTTATATGAGACAGCAACACAATGACCCGGACATAAAAGTGGGCAGGTTCCGCTAAGGTTTAAAACAACGTATATTTGAAAAAAATGTGACATGCTTCGGTTGCATTTAACATAAAGAATACGGATCTGTTCATAACTCTATATTTATACAACCGGCGAAGAGTAACAAACCTTTTGTAAATTTCCCGAAAATGTATACCACTTAAACAATTGAATTGTTGCGTACATATGCCAAGTCCTTTTAAAACTTTTGAAAAGGTTATAAATAATATATATGAATTTGTTACTTTAAGGATCTTTAAGGGGGTTAACACATGCTGTTGTTTTTTATTTGGTCGGGTTGTTGTCTCTTTGACACATTCCCCATTTCCATTCTCAATTTTATTTTGTTGAATTGAATGTATGGTGCATAAAAAAAACAATGTTTGAAATGAAGTTGATCTAGAATTTTTTTATCGCTTGATATTCCCTGCTCTATTATCTTCACCAAATTCAATAAAATCGTCAACATTTGTTAGACTTTACAACATGTTACATCACGTGTGAACTTTCATATCACAATTGAACCGTCATGTAAAATTATTTGTGTGTAAGCATTATATAGTAATAAGGAAATATTATACCAAAGATAACACTGTCAAAATATAAAAGGAAAGAAATATTAACTTACCTTCACAAACTTGTTCTAATGAAGGTTTTTTAGACCTTAAGAAATAAACAATAAGGAATGATTAATACGTTTCCAAAAAAGTTTTATAACAACACTCCTACATGTAGATTCCATTCATTTTCAATAGAGGAAGCATTATTCATATTCTATTCATTATATAACATACTCTGATTCTCATATATTTTCAATTCGACAGGAAATATTAAATGCATCCTGTTGGATGTTTTACTTTCCTGCATGGCGCAATGTTACATTATTTTCTGATAAATCTCCTCCATGACAAATGTGTTGTTGTCACCATAGATAGATCCCCGAAAAAAAAATGGTTTTGAGTGTTAATCTCATAACATAAACTGTTTGACAGTTTGACAACATAATTAAGTTTTGAATAAAGCAAAAAAAAAAAAGAAATACTGAACTCGGAGGAAAGGCCCTAATCAAGTTTCAAAATCAAAAGTTCAAAAACATCAAACGAATGGATAACAACTCTCCCATTCCTGACTTGGTACAGACATTTTCGTTTGTAGAACATGGTGGATTGAACCTAGTTTTATAGCTATCTTAACCGCTCACTTTTATGACAGTCGCATCAAATTATATTAAATTGACAACGATGCGTGAACAAAACAAACAGACATAATAGGTAAAATTGTCCAAAATAGGGGTACTTTAGTCAACATAACTTAAGGGTTTAATCGTTATCACTATAAAAACAAAACAATATTAAACAAAATAGCACAAAAAGGCATATATCAAATTTAAAAACCTCATTCATTGCCAATTTATTTTTCGATTTTAAATCCACCAATAAAGGATTGAAAGATTTTTAGTACTGCGATCGAATCTTACCCTGACATGCACATGGTTCGGTTAACATTAACTCTGACATATAATCGCGCGTTGCACGTACATAAGTTGATCAGAATGTAAACGTCACACAGGTAGAGATATTAGATAATTTTGTCGTTCAAAGTATGAACAGAAGAGAGTGACGAAAGATACCAAAGGGACAGTCAAAATCATAAATCGAAAATAAACTGACAAAGTCATGGCAAAAAATGAAAAAGACAAACAGACAAACAATAGTACACATGACACAACATAGAAAACTAAAGAATAAACAACACGGACCCGAAAACTAGGGGTGATCTCAGGTGCTCAGGAAGGGTAAGCAGAGCCTGCTCCACATGTGGCACCCGTCGTGTTGCCTATGTGATAACAAATCCGGTAAATAGTCTAATTCGGTATGTCACATTCATGAAAGGGGATTGTAGTTACGACGTAAGGAACATATCCGATATCATTTGTGAAACCACAGTCTATAGTTCTAATAAGCCCACTTTGGAACTTAATAAATAAAACGCCCTGCACTTAAAACATGAGTAAATTCGAATCACTGATCGGTCTTTTCTATGATCCTTTTGATTTCTAACCCAACATAAAGAGCTAGATCTTCATTCACTGTAGATCTATTGGATTTCAAAATTCCATAAGTACCTGAAACGAATTAATAGAGCTGGGTCTGCAACAAAACTGCCAAACCTCTTTTCAAACTTTTGACATAAATCAAATCAATCAATTTATCAGTTATGAAAGTCAGACTTTAGATTTAATACCTTCTTTAGGGGCGCTGTGAATTACATTTGGATATTATCAAGTGTCAAAGATCTGTTAGAATACATCGATATATCATCCATTTTACTTGTCTAAAATAGTTATCAAAGGTACCAGGATTATAATATAATACGCCAGACGCGCGTTTCGTCTACATAAGACATACCAGTGACGCTCATATCAAAACAGTTGAAAAGCCAAACAAGTACAAAGTCGAAGAGCATTGACGACCCAAAATTCCAAAAAGTTGTGCCAAATACGGCTAAGGTAATCTACTCCTGGGATAAGAAAATCCTTAGTTTTTCGAAAAATTCAAAGTTTTGTAAACAGGAAATTTATAAAAATGACCATCTAACAATTACGCTAGTATTCACCTTTCTAAACGAAAATGTATTTTGAAAGTATTAGAAATGCTTTGTTTTATTAAAGAAATTACCACCGTAGATTGAAATATCTTGTTTGAGGAAGAGATGAATTAAACTTTGAAAAAAAAACCAATCTGATTCTGATAAACGACTCATCATCAAGATGCTAGGTGTTTTGATTGGCAATACATTTACAATGTTTTGAGGACGTATGGAAACTGCCTGTTCTCCTGTTCTTGCGGAGCCCAATTGCTAATTAATTAAATGAGATAAACACCATACAGTAGCTCCTCAATAATGGCAACAATGTAGCATTATTCTTTAACTTCACTTTCTTTTATATAAATGATGTCCTCTCACTAAATTGTGCTAGCATTGATACTTCACCTCGAACTTGAAACAATGGATAAACCATACAAATGAGAATGGAAATGGGGATTGTGACAAAGAGACAACAACTTGTCCAAGAAGTAAACACAAATCTGTACTAGTTCAGTGCAAATGGACGTCATACTAAACTCTAATACATTTAATTGAATTCAAAATTAAAATTAATACAATACATGTCCTAAAAAGGCCAGAGGCTCCTGACTTGGTGGAACAGGAGCAAACATGCGGCTGGGTTAACATGTTTTGTAAAATCTCAACCCTACACCTATACCGCTAACCAACGTATATTAAACAAGCACACAACAATACTCACCGTAAAACTCAGTTTAAAAGAAGTCCGAGTCCGATGTCAGAATAGGTAACAAAAAGAAACGCAGTAAAAGGAAACTGATACACAAATTAACAAAGGACTACTAACAGCTATGTCCAGACCTCAATTTAACTGATTGAAAGATTATGTCTTTATCATATGACAATTGGCACAACCTATATATACATAAAGTATATGAGGAGAAAATAGACCGTGTCATGCCAGCAGCTAATTTCAGAATTAATGTGTGAATTTCCTATGCACAGACCCTACGAGTTACTCAATGTTAATACCAACATATGCCAACTGTAATGACCTGAAAACAGTATCGTTATTATATTCCCTCTGAATAAGTTTGTTTAAAAGTTTTGTAAGCTTTTGCGATGAATACCGACATTTATGTGCCATGTAAAGAATATTACTATAAAAGATTGGATGTCTAGACCTTAAAATCTAAACCTCAATCTAGAAATCTACAATAAGGTTATTTTGAAAACAAAAACCTTGCGACCATAGGGATTATGTAAGCTTCCCGATTGTGAACTTTACATTTCAATGTAGCATCATCATCATTCCATCAGCCCCTGCATATGGAATACCTATCTACTAATTTATATGATAATACAGAGCTTATGTTCCCTACCATAGGTTTCTTGATACAGGGTTCCAAGTGGTGAAGTAGAAGTCATCTTTTTGAAACATTTAGGTGAACATTAGCTATATATAGGTAATATGTGTGTTACTGATGACCATGCATATGTTAATTTTGTAGTAATTAAAATCAAGTCTGCTCGTTCGTTTATTCCTAATTCAGCAGGCTGTTTAGTGGTTGTCGTTTGTTGATGTGGTTCATAAGTGTTACTTGTTTCTTGTTTTTTACATAGATTCGATCATTGGGTTTTCTGTTTGAATATCTTAACAGCAGTCAATTTGGGAACCTTTTTAGCTTGCTGTTCGGTGTGAGCCTATTATCCGTGTTGAAGGCTGTAATTTGTCCTATAATTATTTAATTTTACACATTGGGACTTGGTTGTCTCATTTACACTGATAACACATCTTATTTGAATGAATGAATGAATATTTTATTTGCAAAAGCATATAGAACATGCTATGGCAATACATAATATATACATAATGTGACAAAAGACTGGTAACAGAGAACAATTATACAATAATAACATACATGTTGTAGCTAACCAATAATATCAGATCTAACTTTCCATGCACTCTTCAAATAGTTACAGAGCTTAATTGTTAAAGATCTAGAATAAGCTTTCAACAAACAAGATAGTTTAAAAATAGTAGGCCATGAACAATAATAGCGTGGCAAAAACAATATTCTAATTGCCCTATATGCTGGACATACCAATACAAAATGGAATTCATTCTCAACACATTGCATGTTACAACATACACAAAGACGCATTTCTCTTGGTATATCAGAGAAGCGACCAACTTCAACATTAAGTTTCAATGTACCACTTCGTAGTTTTGTAAGAATGTTAATATTATTAATGTAGCTAAAATAATTCTCAAGACAAAAATCAAACTTTATACTTCTATACACACTTAATTTCTCACAGTCACAAATATCTGCTGACCATTTTTGTAGATATTGATCTTTAATGCGTGTCTTTATAACATCAAACGATATATCAATATTATTTTGATCAATCCAAATATGGTTCATTCCAAGACTAAATAAAAAATCACGCACATTAGATGCCCAATTAATTTTACCATGATTTGCATCGTCATACAAAATTTTATATACATCATATACAAAAGCTGGTTTATACATAACAATACGTAACCAATATTTTAAGATTAATTGTTTTCTCAAAACATACATAGGTAGATGACCAAGCTCGCCACAAAGAAAACTAATAGTAGCACGTTTACCTACTTTTAAAACAAACCTACAAAAACGGTTATGAATAATTTCTATGTCGTTGGCACGGTGAAAACCCCATATTTCGGAAGAATAGTTCAGTACCGATCCAACCATACTGTCATAAAGAAGACATTGTTGCTTTGTAGAAATGTAAATATTATCTAAACATTTTAAGAGTGACGAAAGAGCTCTTGATCCTTGTTGTGATAGTCGTTTTTGCGTGTGTAAGAATTTCCCGTTAAAGTGGAGCAACATTCCAAGGTAAACGTATGAATTTACGATTTGAAGTTCTTGATTATTATACATGAAATGATTGTTTACAGGTTGCCATCCATTTCTAAACACAACTATTTTAGTTTTATCAGTGTTAACTTCTATGTTCCATTTTCTACAGTATTTGGATAGTTTGTCAAGTAGCTGTTGAAGAAGTTTGGCAGATTTGGCAAATAAGACAGTGTCGTCTGCAAAAAGTATCAAATAAATTAAAAGACCGTTCAGGTTCACTACATCTTCATTATCTGTAACAGTTATATCTTCAATAATATCGTTAATAAAATAGAGGAATAATAAAGGAGATAAAGGTTCGCCTTATTTCACTCCTAACAAATTGTCAAAGGCATCAGAAAGAAGTCCACCAGATCTTAATCGGAGACGCACAGACGTATAAATTGATTTAATTATGGCTACAAATTTACTGCTGACTCCACTGCGAAGTAATTTATAAATCAAAATTCTCCTGCTTAATTTATCGAACGCTTTTCGAAAGTCAACGAAAGCACAGTATAGTTTAGTTTTTTGTTGAAGAATATGTACAATTATACCATGTAAAACAAAAATAGCATCAATAGTTGAATGTCCAGGACGAAAGCCAAATTGATTGTCGATTAGTTTATCTTCGTCTTCGGACCATACTAGTAATCGAGTAGTTAGGATAGACGTGAACAGTTTTGATAAGACACTCACTAAAACAATGGGTCGATAGTTATTTGGATCGGTCAAATCTCCACTCTTAGGAACAGCAATAACAATACCATCTGCCCAAGCATCAGGAAAAGTTCCACTTTCAAAAGTATAGTTTACAATGAGCAACATGACTGGTGCCACCTGTAAAACAGGATCTACATACCTTGCAAGAGCATCCGATATCACTCCTTTTTATTGGTTTACTGTTGCTCAGGTTTTACTTGTAGTGTTGTATCGATTTGTTTGACTTCTATTCGTCTTTAGTAATAATAAGATAGTTTTTCTTCGACTTTATATGGGAATTTAGACTGTCCCCTTGTTATGTTGCGAATTTTATTTAAACATAGATTAGGACAAAAATACATCTCTAGTTACTATTGGCTAATTTCCGGATTCATATTGATGATCTGAAATACATTCAAAGTTACAGAAGCATATTTCTGATATAATGTCTCAATTGCACTCAGCGTGTTGGGGTTTGTCGCTTAAGAACGCAACAACGTCTGTAATCAACTGTACGACGTTTATACCTCTAGAATAAAAGTACCCGTTGAGTTGCTCATGAAACGGAACAGCGATACGACACCATTGAATTAAGGTGGACGGGATCTTTGTTTTGACATGTGTTCTACAATTATCCTGTTATGTGCATCTATCTTTTGTAGTATACTACTCAACCGAACCCATACTTTGACATCTGGGTGTAAAGGGATTTGTACAAAGGACTAAAGAATATCTGAATTAAATAAAATCATGATGTGTTTTTAGAAATTCAAATGAAAAACCGTTATGTTGATAGCTTCTGACAGGCGCTGATGGAATGACGCTGCAGCGAAAGGAAGTCACTGGCGTTTATGCGAAATTAGAAGTACAAGGATTTTGCTAGAATCGTCTTTTCATTCGGCTTCAAAATATCCTTTGCAGGGTGATGCAGCAAAATGATATTTTCATCTCGATTGTTTACTTGTTACATCTTTTGATGGATAACCTTGTGACATAACTATCTCCCGTTCGAAAACTGAGACGATTTTCAATGTATGCACTTTCTCCGTGATGGTGTAACTGGTAAACATTTTACAAAAAGAATTATCATCAGGTATATGGTAAATAGTAAACACAAACTTAAATGCCATATAATATCATAATTCTTCTCTCATATAACAAAAATGTTGACAGGCAACTATTTGAATTCTGTGTATGATTGGTGTGAAATGTTGCCAAAGCAATAAATATTGCATGTACTAACCCCAATTAGTGATTTATTCTGGTTGTATCACTGTAACAAGCAAATTCATCGACATCGATTGATATGGGTTTGTTAATGTAAATGCACCACAAAGAATTTCCTCAAAGGAAAATTTGAAGCAGCAAATTTTCTCAGAGGAAATATTCATGCAGCAAATTCCCTAAGGGAAATCTTTTTCTCTTGAGGAAAAAATAATTTCCCTTGAGGAAAACTGTTTTTCCTTATGGGAAATTAAATTTCCCTTGAGGAAAACTACTTTTCCTCTGAGGAAATTGTAAAAAAAAGGGGCATAACTTTTTCAACAGTGGTGCTAGAGCCAAATTTTTTTAGGACAAATATCAGGGAACCAATACCAACCAAGTTATCAACTTCATTTTGCCTTGACTCCAAAAATTAAGGTGACAACTTTTGCACTCAGCGGAATTGCAAACTTGTCCCGAAGACATACTTCCATTTTTATGTTAAGTTCCAAGGCAAAGGAAAACAGACTTTATCAGATGTAAACATTGAAGACAAACACTGCGAGGAGACACCGTTTTTGTACAAAAATGAAGGCGGCATACTCTATTAATAAGTCACAAATGAAGAAAATGTTCCGTAAGGTGAACGAGTTCTTAGGCCGTGTGTTATCGATTATATATCTTTAAAAAGTAAAATCACAAAAATACTGAACTCAGAGGAAAATCAATTCGGAAAGTCCAAAATCACATGGCAAAATCAAATAACAAAACGCATCAAAAATGAATGGACAAGAACTGTCATATTCCTGACTTGGTACAGGCATTTTCAAATGTAGAAAATGGTGGATTGAACCTGGTTTTATAGCTAGCTAAACCTCTCACTTGTATGACAGTCGCATCAAATTCCATTATATTGTCACCGATGCGTGAACAAAACAAACAGACACAATAGGTAAAAATGTCAAAAATAGGGGTACAGCAGTCAACATTGTGTTATCATCTAAATCACTATAAAAACAACAAATGTAACGAAGAAGCACAAAAAGGCATACATCAAATTAACATCCTCATTTTGATTATATTATACGATTTTATTTGTCTATGTAAAATGCACCCATCAAGGAAGGAGGGTTTTGAGTACTGGTGTAAAATTGCGCGTTAGAAATTCGCACAGGTAGACATGAAATAATTTTGTCTTTCAAAAGAGTATATTTTGTATGTCGATATCAAAAACAGATATCTCTCTCTCTTATACATGAACATGATGTAATAAGTTAATGTTACTTATATTCCTATATGGAGTTATTTCTGTCAGAACTATAGGTCATTCTTTCGAAAAATCAACCCGGACGATACCATGTTTCAATGAAATATGCTCAAAGGCATAACATAATGACCTATACGAGGTCATTATTTTCCTTGATAAAAATGCAAACTATAATTTACTTCAAAATTATAGTCGTCTGTTTTTTGTTGCCGATTGTGCAGTTTATTTTTTAAAGTTTTTAAAGGTGTAAAAAAAATTGTCATATGATCAACTAATAAAATATTCTCATATTTTTTTGAATGACATCCACGTGCCTCATAATAGGGTTGGTTGGGGGAGGTGGGAGAGTATAGAATCGTATCTGATTATCTGTTAAAAATGTATTGCTATTCAAAAGAAAATCATTCTGAATATGTCATTCAATTCTATTAAAATTGTTGAAAAACATTCATTTTTCCGCGATAGAAATGTCATTACAAATAGAAAAAACTATAGTTTTATCATTTATATCTATTATATAGTAATTTTATAAAAAAAATACTGTATGCAAAAGTACGGTCGGTCTTTCACACGAGCAATCCTGACATCCCTCGGTGTGCTCTACGACAAGAAAAACAGTACAGTATGCATTATCTATAACGTATTTCTATCAAAGTATTTATATTTCGTTTTCTAATTTTGTATATGAAAATATATTTCGAAAAAGATTACATGATTTGCACGCATTACACGAACAATTTATGCCTTTGAATCATCCATAGTAGCTTACAGATGTTCAAATTTCCTAATTTTGTTAAGAAGATAATAAGCAAGTTTAAAAGGAATAGCCAACAAAAACTGAGGGAATCGTATGATACGAGACCGGCTGAGTCTAGAGGGTAAGCGTCTATTGCTATACATGCATCAGCCCGACATGCGATCCAACACTTACAACAAGGAACAGGACACAATCTGTAAATGTACAGATCAGATAAAAGATACAAGTAGATGTGGTATGAGTGCTATTGAGACAACTCTCCATCCAAATCAAAATTTGTAAAAGTAAACCATTATAAGTACGGTCTTTAACACGGAGCCTAATCTGATATCTTCGTAGACCGTGAGAACATGTTGCTCTGTAAGATACATATCAAACACATTATTTTGGTCAACCAATTCGTGATGTTGACCATACATTTTTTATATTGTTAATTTATTTGTTGATGCAATCTAATCAATTACATTTAAAGAGCTTATAATGTTGTAATATAAGGTTGATTTCATTCAAATTGGAATTGTTTAGCCCACCACATTTTTTGGAGATTGTCTGTACTCCGGAATATGACACTTGTTGTGTATTCCATTGGTTAATAAATCAAACCGTTAGATTTTGGACTTCCTGTTTTTGAATTTATAGTACCTTGAAGTTTGTTAGACTAATTAATAATATTTGTTTTACCTTAATTTAGTTAGCACCATGAAACAGAGCACATTTATTTTCTAGATAACCATGTGCACGTGTACCTAGAGGAATTTATCGCAATCTACCCAAAACCTGCAAACACGCCCCAAATCATCTTTCCAAATGACGTGTTTTCATGAATATAGCGTTGGTTCCTTCATTAGAAGTAAGTTTACTTTTGATAACAAATGATTTTATATTTAGTTAAAGCAAATGTCGAATTGTTCATCGTTAAAAATTCTAGTGTGAAGTCTGAATTATGTTTTCAACGGGACATGTTTAACAAGGAAGTCTTAAATGTATGTCACCTTTTCGTACTTATTTGCATTGATTAGGACGACACATCACAATATACGAAGATAACTGATCAAATTAAGTATAACGGCAGGATGCCATTTCAGTGTAGTTATATTTATATATATATATATTTATGAATAGTATGCCATGTCAATCGAATTTCCTTTGATTAGAAATAATCAGACTTGTGACGTGTTTACAAAACTTTCAATCCTAAGGATATTCTAGAAACAGATTACCGTTACTTTATTTGGTTAAACGTT
This sequence comes from Mytilus galloprovincialis, assembly GCA_037788925.1. Lineage (NCBI taxonomy): Eukaryota > Metazoa > Mollusca > Bivalvia > Mytilida > Mytilidae > Mytilus > Mytilus galloprovincialis. Next base: position 23,910,247 of record CM075341.1, read on the forward strand.
TGAGAATCTGTTCAACTTCGTAATTCATTTTTTTTTAACTTTCTCGATTTGAGAGTCACTGACGGGTCTGTTGAAGACAAAACGCGCCACTTACTTACAAAAGTTAAATCCTGATATCTATTATAAATTTATTCACAAACACTGTGTCGATTCAACTGCTGATAAATATTTCTTCCCCGATGGTATAAAAGAGGAACTAAAGATACAAGAAAGAGAGTCAAACTAATAGATAGAAAATAAACCGAAAACGCCATGGCTAAAAATAAAAAGACAAACAGACAGCCTCTGGCCTTTGTTAGTCTTGTATTATTTTAATTTTAGTTTCTTGTGTACAATTTGGAAATTAGTATGGCGTTCATTATCACTGAACTAGTATATATTTGTTTAGGGGCCAGTTGAAGGACGCCTCCGGGTGCGGGAATTTCTCGCTACATTGAAGACCTGTTGGTGACCTTCTGCTGTTGTTTTTTTTCTATGGTTGGGTTGTTGTCTCTTTGGCACATTCCCCATTTCCATTCTCAATTTTAAATAATAGTACAGAATACACAACATAGAAAACTAAAGACTAAGCAATACGAACCCTACCAAAAACTGGGGGTGATCTCAGGTGCTCCGGAAGGGTAAGCAGATCCTGCTCCACATGTTGCATCCGTCGTGTTGCTCATGTTATTACAAATCCGGTAAATAGTATAAGGACGACTAATCATTTTAAGTAGACAGAAAAATCATGTACTCGTCTAACTTTGTATAATTCGAAAATTAATTGCACACCATACTATTTCAATTAATTATATTATAGGCATTGCCAGTCAAATAAGGTCTTGAAATACAGCTAAATATGTAAAAAAAAAATGTATTAAGTTTTCGTTACGGAGAAATAATAAAAAACAGATTCTGAAGTATTTGATATTCGAGAAAACAATGTATATATGCTTTAGTTGTATTTTTGTCCATCTGATGAGTTAAACCATTTTCAACTGATTTTTATAGTTCGTTCTTATGTTGTACTGTTATACCACGGTCCAAGGTTAGGGGGAGGGTTGGGATCCCGCTAACATGTTTAACCCCGCCACATTATTTATGTATGTGCCTGTCCCAAGTCAGGAGCCTGTAATTCAGTGGTTGTCGTTTGTTTATGTGTTACATATTTGTTTTTCGTTCATTTTTTTTACATAAATTAGTTTTCTCGTTTGAATTGTTTTACATTGTCTTATCGGGGCCTATTATAGCTGACTATGCGGTATGGGCTTTGCTCATTGTTGAAGGCCGTACGGTGACCTATAGTTGTTAATGTCTGTGTCATTTTGGTCTTTTGTGGATAGTTGTCTCATTGGCAATCATACCACATCTTCTTTTTTATATTTAACTAACACTTATGTTTTAGGCCTGACTTATTATGTGAGAAGAAATATTGATTATTATTTAAATGAGGTGAAATTCTGTTTTGATACTTCACTCTAAGATTAATATTTTTATACTTATACGGCTTATTATATAACAGAGTAGATACTAGATGCTAGAATGTTTGATAACCCTAGACAAAGATTTTCGCTGTTAGATTTATTCTCGTATTAAAAACATATAGCGATCCATCATCATTATTACCATCATCGTCAAAACAATACTGTGTATGCAGTTGATTAAAGTAAATGGATAAATGAATGAAGTTTGCTGTATCATGTCTAGGTCATATCCACAGTTATATCATCAAAAATGTTTTCGCATATTCATTGTTGCGATTTTATTTGAATCTTTTTCAATTTTTTTATAGGCAAATTGTAATGTATTGTGGTCTCGGGTTTGATTCCTTTTAAAACAATATAAGAATTTAACACATATTTATCCTGAAATATGAATGACAAGAAAAAAACATCTGCATACAATTCAGGATATCCGACCAAGTCGGGAAATCAGATAAAACCCCGTGTTAAGTTTATTTTTACGAAGAAAATGATAGAAATTGGCACCCAGTTTCCATGTTAATAAATATAGTTGAAAATTATGAGAAGATCGTGTTTATATTCAGATTTTTTTTCGAGCCTGTAATTTCTGTTGCAGAAAGCTAGACAAAGGAATAGTGTTCCGTCGGCGGAAGCGTTAGCTTACTTCTTAAAAGGCTTTATATTTTAAAAGGTGGAATACCTGGATGCTTCATACTTTGTATATAGATACCTTATATTATGAAGTTTCCGTATAGCACATGTCTATTGTCCCTGACTTCATTTTCATGGTTCAGTGACTACTTGAAAAAAAGTTAAAGCTTTTTGTTATGTTAATTTTTTTCCTTTTATAAGTAACAGGATAACTATATTTATTAGTGCGTACCTTGCAAGGTCCTTATGCCTGTCAGACAGTTTTCATTTGACCTCGACCAAAGTTCATAGATAAGTGAATAAGGTTGATTTTTCGTGGTCAAGTCCATACCGTGAAATGTGAAATACCGTTTTTAATAAAATACTTACAGGAACTACCAAATGTACCAATCAAATTATTGTATCTATGAAATAATTTAGTAAAGGTTTTAAGTAATTTATGGTAACGAAATCCCTGATTAATAATTTACCAGTGATGCCTTTATAACGTTCGCTAAAATCTATGACACCACTACATACACGGGCATATCGAACGAGTTTGGATATATAAACACCGTATAATGGAGCCAAAGGAACATCGCCCTTTAAAAAAGGGGAAATTAACAATAGAGAATGATAAATTGTCTCTTTTGTCGTAAATTTTAGTATGGAGTTTCCCTTTAGAAATTGAAATGTCTAAATCTAGAAAAGGACAAATTCTGCTGTTCATGTTTGATTTGGTTAAAGTAAGTTCCTTTGGGTAAATTTCGGTAGTATACTTAGAGAATTGTGGATTAATTAAAGAAAAAATAGCTAACGGTAGGTTCTGTTGAAGGTATTGACCAAACGTAACAATGACGACTCCTTACTGAGTTTGGTCATAAACTGAGATTCTTAGCAATACAAGAATAAATCTGATATTAAAGGGGAGAAGTGAGTGCCCATAAGAATACCTACTGCCTGTCGATAAACTTTATCGCCGAAACGTACATATTGTTTTCCAGGAGAAAATTTGTAGCTTCATTTACATTTCAGAAAATTTATAACCTGCCTTGATTTTTATGAGCATCTTTTCCAGCCTTCTGATGATAGCAAAATAAACAAACACCTGGAATTCAATGAACACGGTCAATACAGTTACACAGTTTTATTCACCTATTGTTTACAGATATATATATGTAGGACTCTAAAGTGCGATGGTACTCTAAAGTGCGATGGTCACGCTAAAGTGCGATGGTCTACGCTCAAGAACGATAGCGTCTCACGCTAAAATGCGATGGTTGTTTGTTCGCTAAAGTACGATGGAGTATCACGCTAAAGTGCGATGGTCCAAAGGGTAAGATTCGAGGGATTAAAACATCGAGGTTAAAAAAGTATTTTTGCTAAAGCTATTATGCTAAGGTATAACATATGCGATAGGCTTTACAATTTACCGGTAGGCTGAAGTGATCATTGTTTCTAAATCAACAAGTCCGACCAATTAATAATTGCTATAAAGGTTATTTATGTTTTGCAAAATATCAAATTTCATGTAAAATGAATTTTTAACAATTCGGAGCGTATTGAATATTTCGATAATTAATGTAGATTTCCGTTCACACTGATGTTACAACCTCCCTTGCAGTTGTCATTGAAAATAGAAAAAATACAAAATTCGTTCATTGTCGGAATATGCAACATTTATTTGTACAAGCTTTAATCGAAAAGCGAGATAAAGGCAATATTCGCCGAGCTTTCTCTTTTTTCGTAGCGTGTCCAAATACATGTTTTATTTTCCTACAATCTACAGTACAAACTAATGTTTTAGCATACAATTTATAATTCACGCATTAAAACATGTATCTCTATTTTACCGACGGCATTTTAACAAAGTTAACTGCCACATAAACAATGATTCAAATGTATCCGTTCGCATCAAAAAGAAGGAGGATAAATATGCGTATTTTGTTTTGTATTTATATAGTAAAATGGTCGACTTTAGGATAAAATCCTTCTTCCAGCACACGAACCCCCCCCCCCCCCAAAAAAAAAAACACATTGTGCTTCAGCCGACAAAGAACGGTTTAGTTTAATTCAACTATTAGCAAGTCATGGACATTTGTTATAAAAATTGTTAATCAAATATTCCTAATCTATCTTCTGGCATGTTAATTTTTGGTTTGTATAAACGACTGTTAACGTCATTATCAAACTAATTTCAAGCGTCTAGATTTTCACGGACCTTCGTATGGAAGCATCGCACTTTAGCGTAGACCATCGCACTTTAGCGTGGCCATCGTACTTTAGCGTCCCAATCGCACTTTAGAGTCCTATATATATAATATATATATATATATATATATATATATATATATATATATATATATATATATATATATATATATATATATGGACATTATATGTGATGTGAATTGTATTGATTTAAATTGGCAATAGATGTGCAATATATATATATATTACGGATTACAAATGTGTCGAGGTTTCTGATTGGATAACAACACAGAGATGTCAGTATATATTCAGGAAAATGCCGGGGTATATACGACGTTTTTATCCCCAATTGGAACCTCAAAAACGTCATCATAACACCGGTTACTATGTGACGTAGTCATAAGCTATCAGACTGTCAGAGGTTCACAGAGGGAAAATAATGACGTGCTTCAGTCAATAATACATTTTTGATACAAAATCACGCAATTAACACTTTTAATACTTTAATTTGATGTTAAAAGTGTTATTATAAATTATTACATACACGATAAAATTATGTTCACAGCAAATTAGAAAAATCCTTCACGTATGCCGAACATATCAGGTTGGGTTTTTCAATGTATATGTGTTGTCAACAAATATCTGCACTGGAAAATAACATTAAGTCAGGGGTAATCCGTAATATACGTGTAATTCAGGTCTCAGACAGGGTATATACTGTGACATTCCCGGCTTAGAGTTTATATCCCCTGAGCCGAAGGCACATCTATTGCCAATTTAAATCAATACAATTCACATCATTTATTAAAAGAAAGTAGCTTCTCAAGCTTCCGTCCTAGCTCATTAAATTTGCCACCTTCTGCAAAATGAAAAAAATGGCTAAATTCAGCTAAGTTTTCATTCTTTCAAACATGCAATGGTTATAAATTGTACTGTTGTATTTATCTTTTTCCAGCTATGAAACTTATATGTTCACGAACATCTCGTCGTTGTAGTATGCAATGGGACTGCACGCAAACATTATTTTTTAAAGGTCCATGGTTCTTATTAAAAAAATGTTTTACCCTACAACAATAACTTTTATATCTTTATTAATAATGAGCACTTGAGCGTTTATTGTATGCTGTGATACCACCTTTTACATATAAACTAAAATTGTATTACAAAAACCATGGACTTTTACGAAACATGGTATGCATTCTATTTTCTATGTAGATATTAACAAAATTGAACTTGGTGTCGGTAATCTAGTGGATATCGAGATTCTGTGTATTTTACTAAAAACATGTTTTGTCTTATCCTTTATATGGATACAATGTAAGGATATGTTCTTGCCTTCCAAATAATGTTATTTAATATATTATTATTCTTTTTCTATTAATCCTAATCGATTTTTCAACTATGAGTGGTTTTATTTTAGCATTGGTGAGTGTGGACATCTGATGTTAAAGTTGAATTTGGACAGTAACATGTGGTATGAGTGCCAATGAGACAACTCTCCATCCAAGTAACAATTTGTAAAAGTAAACCAGTTGAGGTCAAAGTACGGTCTTCAGCATAGTGCCTTGGTTCACACTGAACAGCAAGCTATATTTTGGTACAGACCAAGCATTGCATGTGGACGGGCGGAAAAGTTAAGACGGTGTTAACTCGAGTTTACTCGCGTTTACTTAATGTAAGCGCTGCGTTTACTCTGCATTAACTCCAAAATTCCAAGAGACATAAAAAGTAAACGGGCGTATAATTTCGCGTTTACCTCAGGTGAAAAAGTAAAAAAAAAAGGTTAAGTTCGGGTGAAAAAGGTGGTCTTTTTTTTGTAAAAGCTAAACGCACGTTTACTGTTTGTAGTAAACGCGCGATAACGCAGATTGTCATCGTATCCCGGATACACTGATCTAACATATCACATGCTATGGACATTTTTGTGTACATCAAATGATCAAATGTCCATTTCCGATTTATATATTTCTGATTACCGTTAATGATAGTACACCTCTTAAATTAATTGAAAATGGATATTTATCATAGACTTATAAAACCTCTCATTTATAATTTTAAGAAGATCTAGCAACAACATTACTGGGGTTACAGATGAGTTAATACGATCAGATAATGTTCAAGTTTGTTGAAAGGGTTAACATGCATGTTGTATATCCGTCAGAGTTGAAATAGTTTTGTGAGCCGATATATGAAAATGTATAAACACATTTACGTAAGTATTAAGATAAAAGTAGTTTTTGCAACATACGAAAATGTACAAATGTACACGAAGTTTATCTTAAAGTTTGCACAGCCAACTTTCAAGTACACATACAAATATACTTGTGAAATCCGAATTAAACGCCCGTTTACTTGTAAGTGTGCGTAAAAATAAACTCGTGAAATCTGAAGTAAAGACCCGTTTACTACTGAATAAACGCAGACAGAGTAAATGTGCGTTTACTCGGGTAGACATTACAAATTTTTATTTTTACATCGTTAACAAAATTAGAATAAACGCGAAAATTTACGAAATATGTGCACGCTGTGTTAACGTGCGTTTACTTTAAGTAATGCTTGATCTGCACCTTAAAGGGTCCCAAAAATGACGAGTTTAAAACCATTCAAACAGGAAAACCAACGGTCTAATCTATATAAAAACGAGAAACACTTATGAACGTCATGAACCACATCAACAAACGACAACCACTGAACTTACGACAGGTGCAAACAAAGGCAGCGGTTTCAAACGTTTTAACAGAAACCAACACTCACCCACCCTGAAGTAGTAGTCTATTTCAAAAGCACTATAACATTCTTTTATTTATTTCGAATATATTACTTTATTTTCTTCCGTTCTATATGCTTAAAAATCCCACACACTTATAAATTTCAATCTGGTTTGAAAAATGGATTGCACATTTTTAAATCCTTAGATAAATCAAATATTTCAGAGACTAGAACAATAAAATGGAAACAGTTGTTCAGGTATATGGCATTCATATAATGTAGTTTAATCTCTTGTTACTTTTCTGTAGCTCAAAATTGTAAAAAAAATAGTATTGATTGTCTCTTAATGATAAAAAAGAGTAAATTACTTTGATACAAAGAAAATAATCAAAACTGAAATTTTGAACATTGCATTTATTTATCTAAGTTAAGTATACGGTGCATTTAAGAAAATACGTCGACAACGAATTTGTTTTTATTACCATAACATAATTTCGATATATTTTTTTTTTTTGTGCAACATTGTGAAATTTTCAAAACACTGTTTCCTACATTTCATAAAGAGTATTGTGTTTGTATACATGACCAAATGTATTGTTTGAAAATGACAATTGCTTGTTAAATTAAATTCCTGTTTTCTTATATCAATTATATCATTGAATGAACAATGTTATTTGAATCCAAATCCTAGTACCAAGCAATTTATGTTACTGCTATAGAGGACATTTGCATCATTACTAAAAAATGACATTGAATGATTAGATCAGGAAAAACCACTAATACAGAACCTCACCATATTCTATATACATGTTCCAAGTAAGAAACATCATCCGTGTTACTAAGTTGTTGTTTATTTGGCTGTTTCTCATGTTTTAACTTTCGTTTATTGTTTCTCATATAGATTTTTTCGTAAATTGTTTTGTTACAAATAAGGCCGTTTATTATATTGTTTATACGGTGTGGGTTGTTCTGATTGATGAAGATAGGACGGTGAACTTTAGTGGATAGTTGTCTGATTGACAATGATACCACACCAACTTATTTTTATATTATATATATTAGCTATTTTAGCAGGAGACAACACAAATTAATCCGGTTACTAGTTTTACATTAAGGGTTAAGTATTAATTTACCCCTTGTGGTTAGCAGTTAACAGTACATGATCGCTGTTTAAAAGTTATGTTTTGAATTTGTACACAGTATAGTAGTCTAGCACAAGTATATGAAAACATTTGAATTAACTTGTATAATTATACTTTGATGTAGTTGTCACCCGAAGCAAAGATAGCTAATATTTAAGGCTTAAGTAGATGTGACGTTTAAATCAAAGTTCAAAATGCATGTGTTTGTAACGACAGGAGTACAAAAATGATGAGACAAGACAAATTTTAGGTTAATAAAATCTAGTCTTTACGCAGGTTCGACTGTATATACACTGGATTCTATTTAAATTGGTTAGTGTTCATTCAAATAGACGCACAAACAAATGATTGCAATCTAAAGTAAAATTGAGAATGGAAATGGGGAATGTGTCAAAGAGACAACAACCCGACCATAGAAGAAAAGACAACAGCAGAAGGTCACCAACAGGTCTTCAATGCAGCGAAAAAGTCCAGCACCCGGAGGCGTCCTTCAGCTGGCCCCTAAACAATATATATATACTAGTTCAGTGATAATGAACGCCATACTAAACTCCAAATTGTACACAAGAAACTAAAATTAAAAATAATACAAGACATAGGCCAGAGGCTCCCGACTTGGGACAAGCGCAAAAATGCGGCGGGGTTAAAACACCATATAAAAATCCAACCTCAAATAAACTGTTATAATTTATTCGCACAAAAATCTTTTTTTTTTCAATGGCATATTTGATAGCTCTTCCTTCATCTTTTATATCAGCTTCGGATTTCAAATATTTTGGCTACGAGCATCACTGAAGAGACATGTATTGTCGAAATGCGCTTCTGGTGCAGGAAAATTGGTACCGTTAATGTTATTATTTGATACCTCTTAACAATAATCTTACAAAATTTTATCACAAATACCGAATTCCAAGGCATATTAAATAAGGCGAAGTCTAAAAAAATTACAACATCAAACGCTATCCATCAGTGTACAGTAAATGTTTCGATTAATAGAATAATCAATGTATACAAAAGAAGTATTTAAGCGATCTCGAATTAAAGAAAATCATAAAAAAATCAAAATTATGATCGGCAGTTTAATTAATGCCTTATCTATTTTAGTCTCGTGGGAATTGACAACAGTACCAATAATTTTTGGCGCTGATATACTTTTAAAATGTATGGCGACTGGTAGTAGTGACTGTTTTGGATCAGGAATCTTCAAATGGATAGGAGGTCCAAAAAAAGAGGTTATATCTTTTGATGTTCGGGTTTTTTACCGCACAAAATACACAGTATTTCATGATAAAAAGGACTATTTGCTTCAGATTAAAAATGTCACAGCAACAGACCTGGATGTGTCTTACGCTTGTCACTGTGGATTTTACAATTTGACGAGCATATTAAAAAATGTCTCAAAAATACATTCTGATGACAAAGGTGTGCAAAACTTAATTCACCAATTTTGTATTATGTATATTGGTATGAGTAGGCTCTGGCAATTTGAGAAGGTCACTATAGAACTTATTCTGACCTTTGTTTTACCTTGTTTACTACTTGTATACTACATGTAGTATGCAAGTTTCATTACATAGCTTCGTTAGTTAACAAAGTGTTAAACTACTATGTTCTTCCACCCTTTAAAAAAGAGACATGCTCATTTTACCTAGATGTGTTATCTTTTTGGCCATTTAACACATTTTTGCTATCTATTAAAAAAGCTGAAAACTGTAATATTTTCAAAAATCGAATCAGTCGATTAGAAACTTATTTGTTAGACGAGACATCATTTTTTTGTTACAACGGTATCGTTTTGGTTTAATGTTGCATGTTCTGGGAAAAGAGTATTTCGTTTCTGCTTCAAAACATGATAAAAAAAAGATTGAAGCATTACTGAAAGTAAATTCAACGTTATAAGGGTTCAAGACAGTGCTTCAACAGTAATGCTTGTAACAAGTCAGAAATATGACAGTTGTTATCCATTCGTTTGATGTGTTTTTGATTTTGACATTTAATTAGGAAATTTCGTTTTTGAATTTTTCTCCGAGTTTGTTTGGTGGTTTTACTTTTCACATGAACAACCTTGTACAAAAGTAATATTTTGATAAACAGAAATTGATTCACTTATAGATAACAGAAAGATACTCGATAGTTCAGATACAATTAATTTTGTTCATTAGATTAATGTAGAACGAATTGATAGATAACAAAAAAGTTTAGATATTAAAAAGTAATAATTAAGATTATCATATACTTAGACTAAATAACATATAATTTTTACTGTATGATAATAAAATTAAATTAACGTAAACTCCATACTTTTCGAATTGGTGCTTAGCGGGCTGATATGAAAAGTTTATCACATGCTTCGATTGTTATCACATGGCATTCCGGTGATACTCGGCAAATTCCGGAAAATACATCTCAATGTTACGCTTTCAGTGAAAAACATTACAAAGTAGTGTACAAAACAAAAGTAATAATTAAGAAAACTGTAGGGCAACATTCATGTTATCGAAATAGTGAATATACCTGTATGTGTTTACATCCTGTCTCTTACTTTGCTGAATTATTGTTATCAAACAACTTCTACTATTTTTTTTTAAATCCTTCACCTTTAGGAATGTGGTGTATAAAAAAAAGGTAAATCGCAAGAGTACTACTAGTGTAAAATGCACAAACATGACTGTCCTTGTAAATGTGTTATTAAATTGCATATAGCTGTCATATCTCTAATTTGAATTTATATTTCATATGAGTGCTCATGGTTAAACCATCTAAACTTTTTAATTCCTATTATGGTTTTTTCTTACTCAGCTATCTTCCAATCAATTAAAAGTTCGCCTCTTAGAGCAACTATTTAAGTACACAGTATTCAATGTGTAACAGTGTATGCTTAGATAACTTAAACATATAAAAATAATCTATGTTATTCCAACAATATCATTTAAAGAAATTTTAAAATGAACAATGAATGTTAAAGACATCACTATTACTTTACAATTTGCAGTCGATGTTGATCAACGAAACATACCAGGAGATAACCATGATCAAGGTAATACACGTTACAAAGTATTATTATAATACACGTTACAAAGTATTATTATAGCACGACACTGCATTAATTTTGACTTATTTTTTGTAATGAACAATACTGCATTTAAGGTCTGTAATCAACTTTCAATAGAACTTTGCTTATCAATCTAAATGTAGGCTAACAGCAAATACTAACACGACCAAGAATCACAAAGAACAACCAAAAAGACCCCAAATGAACTAGTGAGATAACTAAAGATTAAACAACACGACCCTTAAAACATATAAACAGTATTTTTTATATCAAATTATTAATTAATTATTACTTTGGCTTTGAAAATATGCGATTTACCTTAATCGATCTTTTTGGTGAAGTTTAATTCCCCGAGGGTATCACCAGCCCAGTAAAAAATGCATGAATATTTTCTCTGTAAAAGAAGGAAGCTTTGTTAACCAAAGAATCTAAGTAATTAATAAAATTGATGTCAACACTCTAAAAGATTTATGGAGACATCGTGGAATTTCTTTACATTTGTGTTACAGATCTTGAGGTCTATATAGTAGTTTAAACATATTTTATTTGTTTAAATACAAATCGGATAAGACACAAATCAAACAGTATTCTCCATTTAACATTTATAGCAATATAATACAAAAATATATGTATGAGCATGCATGTATAGAATGGTATATCTATTTAGTATATAAGTACGTCTGAGTCAGTGACAACTCTACAACAGATGTATCCATCGGATCGCCATCAATGATGGTGATACATGGCTGTGTACATAATGTATATACAACTCGTCTAAACATCAATCCAACAATGTTAGATCTGTAAATTTGCTTTCGCAAATTTTTGGTTCTTCCCTCGCCGGGATTCGAACCCATGCTACTGTGATATCGTGACACCAAATCGCCTGCACTGCAGCCGTCCCGCTAGACCACACGACCACCTGGGCTCTCAATAAAAGAGCTTTCGCTGGCCGTGTGTTACCTTTCCTCGTCAGTTTTAATCTAGCGGCGTACTACAGTACATGATATATAAGGCATGAAGATGTTATTGTTACAGATCAGCTAAATTATCAATAGTAAAGGATCCTACAAATTAATGTAATATACAGTCACAGAAAATAATTATATTTACCAAATCGCCTGCACTGCAGCCGTCCCGCTAGACCACGAAAGCTCTTTTATTGAGAGCCCAGGTGGTCGTGTGGTCTAGCGGGACGGCTGCAGTGCAGGCGATTTGGTGTCACGATATCACAGTAGCATGGGTTCGAATCCCGGCGAGGGAAGAACCAAAAATTTGCGAAAGCAAATTTACAGATCTAACATTGTTGGGTTGATGTTTAGACGAGTTGTATATACATTATGTACACAGCCATGTATCACCATCATTGATGGCGATCCGATGGATACATCTGTTGTAGAGTTGTCACTGACTCAGACGTACTTATAAATATAATTATTTTCTGTGACTGTATATTACATTAATTTGTAGGATCCTTTACTATTGATAATTTAGCTGATCTGTAACAATAACATCTTCATGCCTTATATATCATGTACTGTAGTACGCCGCTAGATTAAAACTGACGAGGAAAGGTAACACACGGCCAGCGAAAGCTCTTTTATTGAGAGCCCAGGTGGTCGTGTGGTCTAGCGGGATGGCTGCAGTGCAGGCGATTTGGTGTCACGATATCACAGTAGCATGGGTTCGAATCCCGGCGAGGGAAGAACCAAAAATTTGCGAAAGCAAATTTACAGATCTAACATTGTTGGGTTGATGTTTAGACGAGTGGTATTGTAAATTTGCTTTCGCAAATGTTTTGTTCTTCCCTCGCCGGGATTCGAACCCATGCTACTGAGATATCGTGACACCAAATCGCCTGCACTGCAGCCGTCCCGACCACTAGACCTCCTGGGCTTCACAATAATAAAGCTTTCGGTGACCGTGTGTTACCTTTCCTCGTCATGGTTTTCTTAATTTTGTAAGTCTATATAATTATGTCTTTTTATTGTCAGGTATGTTGTTGTTATATGTTAACAAAGACATGACTTTGTCGGTAAACATGTGTTTTATTAATTTGTCTTTCGAACAAAAAAATGTATCAAATATCAGACGTAATCTCCTTCATTTTCTTAATCTAATTCTTTTCTAATGTCTGCACTTATCAGAAAAACAATAACAAAAGACACTAACTACTGCTATGAGAGTATTGAAAGGTTGATTTCAATAAAGAAAACAAACATGACTTTATTGATGCAAAATCCTTTTTTCAGATAAAAGATAAAAACAGTTTTCATTTGATTGTCATCATTATCAAATGGTTTGCTTTAATTTTGAATTTGAAATTTCATTTTAATTTTAGGAAAGACAGGAAATGTGTCTAGTATTGCTGGTTTAGTTGTTGGAGCAATTACGTGTGTACTAGCTATCCTAATTGGCTATGTAATATACAAAAGAAGAAACAGAAATAACGGAAATAAAAATATAGAAGGTAGAGTTATAATCATGGAAATATGAAAGTATATGTACCCTAACCGAATTACTCTCAACATCAGAAATTAAACATTACATCAGAGAAATCAAGGGATAAAGGTGTAATACCTTCATTGATTTCCCCCTAGTAGTCTTTGTTAAAGGAGTAGGTTCAGTAAGACCCCTTTTTGGCCCCAAAATTAGGCAGTTTTGCAAAACTTTGAAAATGTAATCTTTTAGCTATTTTTTGGAAAGTAGAATGCTTCTGCTACATAAATATGTGCTGTTTTTGACAATACAATGTACATATATCGTGTACTAGCATCATACAGTCGTGCTTAATTACTGAAATCTTCACAATTATAGCATTTTAGTTAAATTTTAGACGGTTTCCGTCTTAAATGAAAGTGGCCGCATTCGTGTTCATTCATAATATTGAAATGTAAGTTTACACATATCCTCAGTGATTGATATAATCTTGCATCCAGTTCATGTTAAGTTATGGGCATAGAAAACTCTAGAGGAAAGAACCGAATACAAGATAATATCTTAACGTTTCAGAAACCAAAATGTGGACTACCATGCACAATGCAATGCAGAAGAGTTCACTGGATATAGTGCACAGTTGTTTTTCAGTTATAAAACTACTCTGGAGCTCATAAAATGAAGCATTATAATCAACATTATTGTCATCCAAGATATATAATCTTATTTGTACCGTTGTAATGAAAAAGCAAACACAAACATGCCAATACACTTGCCCTAATTGACCTTTCCCTTGAAAATCGATAAAGCGAAGGTTTGTTTTGTCAACATGATCCCATGGTAATGCTCATGTTTTTCTAATGTTGTCTCGTGCTCATCAACCCAAAATGCATACATGTAATACCAAAATTGAAATATAAATTTAACATATCCACATTTTGGTACTTATGGGTGGGAGAGGGGGAACCTCATCAACCCAAACAGGCAATATGTATTGCCTGACCAAACATAGCCCTTAAACCAACCACCACTTGGATATTGAAAGAATGAGGATGTATCACATGTACTTCCGCCAAAGATATCAACCAATGAGGTTATACACATATCCTCAGTGATTGATATAATCTTGCATCCAGTTCATGTTAAGTTATGGGCATAGAAAACTCTATAGTCCATACAGCATATTTGCAGGCCAATCTCAAAATATACCACTAGCAAGACTTTCCCTTAAGGAATAGTATTCCCAATACTCAAAACAAATGCAACACTTTTATTAAATATTATTTCTTTTAAAATTACTTTAAAACACTTCTAAACATTTAAAGATGCATGTAAACAGTTCTTTATAAATCGTTCATAATTCAATAAATTCTCATGAATTTGACCACATACGGACTTTTAAAACTTGAGTTAAGGCAATGAACTCATATCAAAATGAACATTGTCATTATTCTAATAACATCTTCAGCATGTGGAAAGCTTGTAAGCAAAGGGACTTAACCTCCAAGTGTAAACTATGCTGGCTTGTCTCTTTATTTACTGTTGTTGAATCAAACACACTCTTTACTTCATAGTCAGGAACATTGACAATTGTATTTCCACTCGATTCTTCACATGTCTGCTGAAAATATATTAACTAATAACAAATTGTTTATTTCTACTAAAGACAGCATTAGTCACACTTTGAAAAGGAAAAATCCCTTTGCCTACAATCCACGTGGAAAACCACTAGGGAATCAGTGTCCCTCGAACTGTAGACAAAGAAATTTAAATTAAAAAATTGAATCATACATAAAATTTAAGTATACATTTGTACTAGTATACAAAATCATTCAACATTATATTTATTTATTAATTTAGATAAAACAAAAGAAAACAAAAATATTGCAACCATTATTTAATCTCCCATGACAAAAAGATTTTTGTGACATATTTCAACACATCAATGAAATTAAATACACATCCAATAGAAAACATCATGAAATTACGGAAAATATTATTAGCATTACTTTTAAATAGGTTCATTTGAACATAAAGCTGCTTCCATCAGAGTTTGTTTTTTTGTTGTTTTTTTTTTTAGTACCGTGCCATATTGGCATCTTCTGCCTTTCTCAACACAGACATACATAATTTAGTGTAGTATCGATATTTTCCCCATTCATTATTTTCCTATTTTCAGAAATCAAAACATTACTTCAATTGCAATTTGTTCTCACCATATTCTGATTAGAAAAAATCCTTTCCTTTTAAAAAGGTTGTTCGAACTCATTGACATGAATCATCGTGCAATGTCATATTTATACTTCTCCTTCATTCGTCACCCTGTCAAAGCTGTAGGTAACACCATCTGAAAACAAAAACATTCTATTCAATTCTATGTACAATCAAACAGACCGCTGAACGCGGACCTCGACGAAGACACCTTATAATTCAATACACATCACTCCGATAAAAAACATGAAAATCAAGTGACAATGTCACACTAAATTATTCCACTTTCTCAATAATTCTATTCTTTTCTTACAAAGTCTTTAAATAGCATTTCTATCAGTATGTACGATGTAAAAATAAATGAAAAGTCCACAACACAGTCAAAAGTAACAAACGAAACTATTTACCCTATAAACAATTTATTATTCTCCGTTCAACTACAATTTTCCAAAATGGCCAGAGCCCCCACTTCCACATATATTTTATATAGCGATAGCACTTTGCCCTGCGTTTAACCGGCGCACGGCATAACAAATATCTGACCACCTGGGTTGATAATAACTACCTAAGGTCTAAATCCCAAAACATTTTGCCACCAAGGTCAAACATTACCATCTAGTTCTATCAAGAAGCCGCCAAGGCGAATATAAATGACCACCAAGGTCTTGACGCCCCCAAGGCTAGTATTTTTAATTCATTGTTGCTATCAAGGCAAATGTAAAAAATCATAAAAATGACCACCTAGGTTTATTGCCACCAAGGCATATAAAAATGACCACCTAGGTCTATTGCCACCAAGGCATATAAATGACCACCTAGGTCTTTTGCCACCAAGGCATATATAAATGACCACCAAGGTCTTAACGCCACCAAGGCTATATTGCCACCAAGGCAAATGTAAGTAAAAGTTAAAGAATATAGTTACTTTGCCGACAACACGTGGAGCACGACCTTCCCACAGCTTGGATATTGAAAGAATGAGGATGTATCACATGTACTTCCGCCAAAGATATCAACCAATGAGGTTAGTATTTGATGATAATACATAACATATATAAAGGTTGAGGATGAACACGGATGCGGCCACTTTCATTTTTGACGAAAACCATCTGAAAAGTGACGTTGTTTGGCATATTTGATAGATTTTTCATATTTAAGCTTCAATCGGGGCGTGTTTAATGACTGAATCAGTTAAAATCTTTTACATAAACTAATCGAATCAATTGAAATAGACACTTAAGTGTTTAAAAAGTGTCCTAAATATCTCGTTAAATGAAACTGAAATTTGGGGCCAAAATCGGCCCTCACCGGACCTACTCCTTTGCACTTTTCAAAAAAATGTGCAGAATTTATCTTTGTTTCAAATAAAGAAATACTTAGCATGAGTAAAAATTTTTTCTGTCCAGTTCTATAGAAAAAAAATGCACATGACATTTCATTGCATTTAAGAAAATAACTATCATTGGAAGTTAACCAATAAAATTTCCCCCTTATTTTATCTGTTTACAAGGTTAAGTCACCATGTTACCTCAAGATCACAAAATTTTCGATAGAAATCCCAATTAAAAAATAATGGTGTTTTGAAATACCCAAGACATATGTTTATGACATAGAAATGGTTTTACTGCAATAAAATGTAGGATTAATTACCTACAGCTGTTAAATTCAAGGGAATATTTTTATTTACCTACTTTCGTATACAACCGGATGTGACATACCATGATTTGGTGGTATTACACCTAAACTAAAAAAAAATAAAAAAAAGTAAATTTCCCTCTTATTAAATTTTTTTTTTTTATTTAGTTTAAATTTGAAGTTATACATTTTAACATTTGTACAGTCATCTGAAGTAACATCGTTTTTATTTGCATATTTTAGTGTCAAGCTTTATTTTAAGTGCATTCACTTTAAATAATTTATCTCCAAAAGGTAATTTAACAAGAGCAATAGACGTTTGGGTTAGTTAAAATATTCATGTAAAAGAACAAAGCTTTAGTTATAACTAATTTCCTTTTTTGACGAGTACAAATGTAACACATATGTTTATACATGTAATGAAATACGTCGTATACAACTTCATTATCAGTTCATTGTCAACCCTGGTAAGAGCTAAATCCAGTGTTTGTGTTATTCTTCTATCTTTGATGAATATTTACATAAATTGAATTGACTTGTTTATTTTATCACTTTTCTATAAACAAGTAAATCATTTTTCATTTTAGCAGGATCAAATGAGACGGATACCCATGAAAACCTAATAACGGATAACCCAGAAAAAGCACCGAGGATATAGAAATATGAAGAATTTAAATAATGTGAAGATACCATAAAGGAAAAAAAAGATTTTATAGTGTTATGAACTAATCTAACACTTCTTAACAATGTTGACCTTTCAATATGAAAAATGCAACCTGACAATATCTACCAAATACTACACGCATAATTCTAATATCACTACTGAAATGTTAGTCGCTTGTTCATCAATGTTTTACGTTTTGTCCTAATGTTGGACATTTAATAGGGCATACAACTTTCAGGCTTTTTCATGCACATTTCCTAAGTCAGAAGACTGTTGGTTTTTGGTTATTGTTTGTTGGTGTGGTTATTATGTGTTTTTCGCTTTGACATAGATTTGACCAATAGTTTTCCTGTTAGGATTAAGGGATTTGAAGGACATATTTAAAACTATCGACTTCACTCTCGAGAACGTCGCGAAAGTCACAAATACATTAAGGCTTTCAATTCCATTTTTCTTAAGATTACGCTTGGTGACGTGATCTGAGAATAATTTATCACAAATGTGTGAAAGGTTGCATTTATGTAAAATATAGAAAATGCAATTTCCCATAGGAACTCATTTTACAAATAAAACTGTATCAATGTTGCTGTATGAAGTTTGCTTGAAAAAAATATATCTTAGAATGAAAAGCTCATATGCACTACTTTTTTTCCAATTCAAAACATAGCGCTGTGTGACATATTTTTAATATTGATTTGCCCGAACTAAGAGTTTAAACTAATACTAAAAATCTGCACTACCCCTCTCTTCACTTTGGTTTTTTCCCAGAATTCAAGGCGGTCGCTATTTATTTTATAATCTTGGTAACATTTCCAAGTTATGTCTCTATGAGGTGAAATATGAATATCATATCTAGGAACCAGTAAGTTAATAAAACAAAATATCTATTAATGTTATATATCTCCCCAATAAGAACGTGTTTTGTCAAACTGCTGATTGTTTTCAAAGTGCAACCTACAGTAGCCTAAACGTTTTATACAGAGAGTGCATTTTTGTTGGACTCTTTTTATGCCCCACCTACGATAGAAGAGAGGAATTATGTTTTCTGGTCTGTGGGTCCGTTCGTTTGTCTGTTCGCCCGTCCGTCCGTTCGTCCATCCCGTTTGAGGTTAAAGTTTTTGGTCAAGGTAGTTTTTGATGAAGTTGAAGTCCAATCAACTTCAAACTTAATACACATGTTCCCTATGATATGATCTTTCTAATTTTATGTCAAATTAGATTTTTACCCCAATTTCATGGTCCACTGAACATAGAAAATGATGGTGCAAGTTTCAGGTTAAAGTTTTTGGTTAACGTTTTTGGTCGAGGTAGTTTTTAATGAAGTTGAAGACCAATCAACTTGAAACTTATTACACATGTTCCCTATGATATGATCTTTCTAATTATAATGCCAAATTTGATTTTTACCCCAATTTCACAGTCCACAGAACATAAAAAATGATAGTGTGAGTGGGACATCCGTGTACTGTGACAACATTCTTGTTAAGGGCTGTTCTAGTCGTTGTTTTAAACCTTGTGTTCTTGTATAATTATAAAATTGTGCAATATAATAGCTTAAATATAATTTACATGGTTTTACAAACTAGATTCAAAAGTAAATGTTTAATAATCACATATAATTATGTTGACTATGCTTATCCAACAATATGTGGTCCTACAGCAACATAGTCGTCTTTCGGTTCTACATAGTTGTTTGTTTGTCTTTCTCATTTTTAGCTATGGCGTTGTCAGTTTGTTTTAGATTTATGAGTTTGACTGTCCCTTTGGTATCTTTCGTCCCTCTTTTAAATAAGTTCTTTGGTCTATAAATACTACTGTTCCATTTATATTAATTTCTTAATAATTATTTAGGTCTTGAACTTGTCTTAAGTTACAGAAAATATTTTATTTTACCAATCCAATTTAATCAAGGCTTAACATAGATGGTAAAGCTTTTTAAATGTCTTTGTGATTATACACCAGCTAGTACATTTATATCAATATTTAGTAACATAATTATTGAATGAA
Source organism: Mytilus galloprovincialis (assembly GCA_037788925.1). Taxonomy (NCBI): domain Eukaryota; kingdom Metazoa; phylum Mollusca; class Bivalvia; order Mytilida; family Mytilidae; genus Mytilus; species Mytilus galloprovincialis. Next base: position 23,930,386 of record CM075341.1, read on the forward strand.
AACGAGTCATCATTTTATAAATTAAAGAAATTGCACCTGTTTGTGAATTGGTAATTCTTTTCGCGTCAATTCTATTGGACACTTTAACCATTACATTGTTTAGATGATTCCAAAATTGACTATAAAGTTCTGTTATGTAATTCTTAACATCATTATCGCAGAAATTAATTGATTGTATATTTTTTTTTTTTATAGTACTTTAGTTCTAAGTCTAAATATATACCGAATTGCAATGCACATTTTGGTGCTGAATTTGATATGAAATTGCAGACAAAACAGACACAGTCACTGATAAGAATACTCTTTAATGCTTTGGTCCAAAAAAAGAAACTTTTGATATTCCAACTAATTTACTAATGTTGAATGAGTTTAAAATATCATGTTACAATTTCAAAGTCTGCAAAACTAAAAAAAGACATTAATAATTATTTGAAATTGATTCTTATTATATATGTAGCATCGACTTTTTGGGTTTATTTGTTTTATTTAGAACAAACAAACAAATTAAGTTTATAAGTCCCAGACGAGACATATTACTTTTTTCATGACTGCTCCGATACTGCTGTCATTTCGTTTTGGTTAAATTTAAATAAAATGCTGAGTTGCATATTCACATGTCAAAGCATCCAATAATGAAACAAATGAGAACAAACGAAACTGAAAAACCATTGTGTGTCCACAAAAAGATAATACAAACAATACTTATAACAGAAAACTATAGATTCAACATTGTGAGCTGTACTCAAAACAAAGCTTGCGATCAGTTACTCCCGAATCGTTAGCTGTAACTGTTCCACTAAAGGCAAATGTCATGTTTTATCTTTAAAAATAATTTGGTGAAATTTCGGTGAATAAAGCATAACACTAGCACTTTCGTATATATCTCAAAGCTAACTGTACTATATTACCCAAACTTTAAACCGATAGTACATAAACGTGCAACATGAACAAATATAAAAGCTGGGAAAATGAGAAAATAATTAGATAACCGAAACAACACTGACATTGAAATATGAAATTAAACTTGTGTTACACAAAAGAATGAAAAACACTAAAAAACAACGTCAACAAGATCCTTTCTTTTTCAGTACTCGATGGAATGGACTACTGCTAATTGCCTGCCTCATATTCAATATGATTTACGTTTGTCCATTTGAAAAGAAAATTTGTAGTTTGATGATGTGTCAATTGTGTTGTCAAGATTATTACATAAATAACATCATTTTTTTAAGATTGCAATTGACACTCCCAACTAACAAATGAAATAGAAGTTTTCAGCTTTAGGTCACAGTACGACAATAATGAGCAAAATCAATACTGGATTGAAATTTATAAAGGATCTGAATAAATTATTGATTATGATTTACATTTGTTATAACATATATCTCAAGGATAATATTGATTTAATATAAAGCCTGATTATTCATTTTGTTATAGTACTTTATTTGCTTCCTCGTGGATACCACAAAAAGAATGATATGCTCTTTGCACATCCTGTTGTTCTGTCTTGTTGTTAATATTGTAACAGTTAGAGCAGGTGTTGATGAATCATCTCAGAAAAAGATAATTACATCCTGTTATACCACTATGAATTGCTAGAAATAAAGAACGAAATATTCAAATCAATGGAAGACTTAAACATCTCTAGAACTAGGTTCACAGTTTTTCACAGAAAAAACATAATGCTCCTAAATAGGGATAGAATGGTAATGAGGGAGACACACAAAAACCGAAGTACCCTAAAACCATCTAGGTGCAACATACAGTTTAAAACATATATGGATATAATATGTAAAGCTCTGAACCTCTAAATATTCTTGAAAAGATAATCACTAGCGAATCTTCGATCTTTTTTAGTTTTCTTTGGATTTCGGTATTTTTGTTATTTTACTTTTTCCTATGCATATGATCAATTGGCAACAGTTGTATACTACTGTTCAAAAGTCAATTAAGGGAATGGAAATCCGGGACACAAACCAAAACCCAGGTAATAACATCGACTATGCGAGGAAACAACAGAAAAACTGAACTGCAATAAAACAAACGTCAACATATATGTATATATATTTATATATAAAGTGCCTAGAAAATCAACCTAACGATGTTAGAGTAATTCAGATTCGTAACTTCCTCCCCGAGCGGGGCGGGAACCTGCACTTTTTATATCTAAATTCTACGACAACACCGCCTAGCATTGCACAGAGACCTTATCCCCTCCTATAACTCTAGCTTATAGAATAAGCTTTCGTTTTGGGAGGTGTTACATTCTTGTAGGATATATATACATAAAACGGACTATATAAAACAACTGCAATATTCCTGAATTGGTACAGGACATTTTAGGAAAAACGGATTCCTTGAATCTGGTTATATGACTAGCCGAACTGCCCGCTTAGGTCCGACCCAATTGTCGTCACTTGATTTTCGTTGTCCACGAGTATAGTTCCTAGTGTTGACAGTGTGTTACTTGCCAATTCTTTTTTATACACCTTCCAAATTTATTTCTTCATGTTGTATGCCTTGCAAGTAGGGGGTTGCATTGTACTGTCAAAACAATTTGGGTCCAGAATTTTAAAGTAAGTAGTGATTTGGTTCAGCTCACAAAAGGTTTAAAATTAACACTTCGGAAGCTGTCAAAAGATTTCAAGACCCCCTAAACATAAAATTGTCCATATTATGAGTTAGAGCTGATGAAGTTTTTTTTATAATTTAGATATTATTTGTCCAAAAAGTAGTAGAACACACTGTAAACATATTATTGAGAAAGCTCAGGTGGGATTTTTAAAATTTTCATTTATTGTCGAAACGAAATGCACCACGAACAAATTGTGGTCTCTGAACTTATATGGCACTGTTCAAAATACAGCAAAAATGACAACATTTCGTGACAGAAGTACAGGACAAATAAATCCAAGGACATTCTGGACAGAATATTAAATAAATCAGGAAGAAATTGAAATGCAATCTATAGAATGAAATGAAAATAAGAGTCGGCCAAAAGTCAAACGTTCCTTACAGAATACTCTAAATAGTCGTTTTTGTGACAAAAGATGAAAAATCACCCTCTTACTCTATGGTTTATTTGGGATCGGCATGTTTTCAGCTTTACCTGTTTTACATCTTCAAGCAAACAAACTGTTTTATTCTTTCTTTGCATGATTGTTTGTCCAACCTTGATCAGCTTAATAGCTGAATATTAATCTATGATGATCGATTGTTTGTGTTTAACGCCATATTCAGCACTATTTGCTATATTTTGACTGTCAGTTTTCATTTGTGAATGAAACTGGAGTGCTAGGAGAACAACAGACTTTTATTAGAAAGAAAAATGACAATCCTGATTAGTTGAACTCCCAATCACAGTTTTGACAAGCCAGTGGTACAGTAGATAAAGTACTAACACCAACCGGCAACCAAGGACCCGTAATTACTATGCAATATAAAAGATGGTACACCTATTGATTCATTATATAACAATATGACATAAGACATGAAGTACACAGACTGCTTTGGTTTTTGCTCACTGCAATTTTATTTATTCATTTTGAGCATGAAATGTGTGTTGTATCCGATGAAGAGTTATTTTGTATGCATCAGTATATGTTTTCGAAGTCCAATCTGAAATAACTTTGAACGATTATTGTGAAAAGCTTCTTAATTTTTTACGCCAAGGCTTGGCAGCATTATGAAAAACATGTTTAGACGAAAGTTGTATAATTACTGGGTTTTATGTTTTGTGCGATTTCCAAATATTACTCTACTGAAAGTCTTATTATGAATTGAGGTGCTTAGATACTTGCGTGATAATTAAAACAACTAATTGTTGTGTGTAATAAAGTTCCATTCTTATACTTTGATTTACGATTGTCCAAGCCTCTGAACTAAGCAAACGTACTTTTCAACACAGGACACATCAGTGCCGCTCAACTTTCGGCAAGCTGGAACGTGTTTGCTTGACAAATTAAGACAAATGAGTTGTGATGGCATTGAATTCATAGTATGTTAACACGAGACCAGGTTAATTATATATTTGATTAATAAATCAAACACAAAAAGCATCATGTGATATTAAAATTTACTGGGCTACTGCCACCGTTCCTCCCTGAAACATTGATGAACTGGACATTAATCAATCTAATCACATCTAATAAAATTGAGAATGGAATTGGGGAATGTGTCAAAGAGACAACAACCAGAACAAAGAGCAGATAGCAGCCAAGGCCACCAAAGGTCTTCAATGCATCGAGAAATTCCGGCGACTGGAGGCCTGCAACAGCTGGCCCCTAAACAAAAATTCTCATTTATCGTGTACAATACGATATGTACGCGGAAAACCAGAGACGAAAGGTAATGTTTCTGAACATTTCTAACCTTTATATTCCTAAAAACATTGAGACAATTATCTTAATCCTTTGTTTTCCTATCATCGACACAACCTGGACACGTTTTCTTATTTTAGCAATGGAATGTTTTGTTTTACTTACAAATTAGTAACGTAATACCACGGAATTAATAACAAGAGATTTTTGATATTTTCATTTATTGCAATCAAGTTAAGCTTGCTTGCTTGTAGGTCATATTTCGTTGAAAAATTTGTATATATTGTTGTACTGATCAATTTCACTGCTTACAGTTTATACATTTATAATCCTGTAACAAGTGAGACATATCGGTAATTTTAACTTACTTTCTTTTTGTGAATGTTATTCGCTATCTAATTAGGTTTGTTCAAAACTGGAACAAGAATCAAAATGGATAAAAATCCTCTTTAAATGGAGATAACTTCTAAAAGGAGTCAGATGAAATATTGGCCATGTTTTTGGTCGGGTTCTTGCTGCTAACTGCTTGATTCTAAAGTGCAAGCCAACATTTTAAAATTTACTAAATATTTAGATTTCAGGGACAACTTCTCCAAAATAAGGTGTCCGATTTTTTCAAAATTCCATATGTGATAGATATCAGCCGAAAAATTTATTTTCCGCCTCTGTCGGATAGCGGTCAACATTGTTGATAAATCATATCCGAAGAAATATCTAGATGACGTTTGGTAGCATTTGGCCCATTAATTAGAGAAGGTTTGAAAACGGTATGGCAAGTGATTGCTTAATTATTTAATTATATTTGTTATTTAAGAGACCTAAGGTTCTTCTTAGTTATATCTGTTTGATTTCCACCTTTGAAACTTGAACTTAATAAATTACAAAAAGCAATAAAGAAAAATCTTTTACAACAAATTTGGAACATGTAAGGAAAACAAGTAATGATACCCTTATTACTCATTATATTTTTGCATTATGATATTCTAGGAATGACTTTATATGTTGTGTGTCATTGAAATATTTTTTCTGTCTATGACGCAATAACTTTAAAAAATGTGGTACAAACTGAATGACCGCATTACGGGCTGATTAAAAGTGTACATCACATTTTTATAGTTATTTTGAAAAGACAAAATTATATTACATTAATTCATTGTAATTTAAGGAGTAAATCATGAAAAAAAACCATGAGGTGACGTCATGGTCACACGACAAAATTATGTCTATGAGCTGATAGACAAAAAACTGTAAGTCAATCAGAAGATGTGTTATATCCAATATATAATTATTCTCTTTTAAAAACTCTTTTGGCCTACCTACTTTAAATGTTTCTCATAATTGGAATGTTCAATAATATAGCAACATATATAAGTACTATCATATAAACTTTAATAAATAACAGATATTTATATCGAATATTGTATACAGTAACAATAAAAACACGGAGTTTCATAGCACAAATAAAGGTAAAAACTGAAGTTGCTAGTCACAAGTTTGTTTTAAATTTTCATACGTTTGTACCTTTATTATATGCGCTAAGTGCTATATCGTTTGCTTTCTATATTAAGTGTTATATTTTTAGATGAAAAGGGTAGACGCTTCATGACTATACATTTTTTACTCTTTTTTTTTAAACAAATATCCATAACTCTTTACAAAGAGCTCTTGCTTGCCAAAGAAGTATGTACATTTGATACTTGTGATGTGCATTATATTTTGTTTTGTCTAAAAAAATATTGAACAAACAGACTTTTTTTAAACAAACAGAAAAGTGAAATTGTAGCTTCATTGTCATGAATAGATGTCTGTATCGAATCCGCAATATACCAGTCATAAATTATTCATTCTATTGTTGAGCGTGGATAAGGATTTCCTGTTTCCGCCATTTATTCTGTTCTTCCCATAATTTCGATTTCCTTTCTGCATTGTTTTCCTGCTAATTTCAAATTAATTTCAATCATATATATGTCATTAAGTGAATGTCCTATAAATTTTTGTTACTTCCAAAATTGATATTGATTATTAGAAATTGTTGTGTAAACTATATCAATGAGTGAATACGATTTGCAATTGCTGAAATTAAGCAAACTTTTCTTCAGTTTCGTTTGAATAATAAAAATCTGTCGGATCATTGTGAGAACTTTTTTTCAGGAACGATTTCATATATTCCTATCTGCCTATTTATGAGAAATTGGTAACCACACCGAGTCGATCCTCCGATTCAATTTAATTGTTTCCAAGAGCAATATTCAGTTTTTCTATCATATCCTTTTTAAAAGACACTGGGATTTCAAATTCGCATTGCTTTATTAGCTTGTATTCTCTGTTGATTGCGCACATACTTTCAGTATGATGTAGATTGTTATATATACTTTGAATGACAAATAAACTAAAAAAAAAAAAAAAGTATCATTTATAGATCAGGAGATGCTCTTATTTGTTCTAGTTTGTTAATGAAACTAGTTGACAACTGGTTTGATAAAATAATAGATATATTGTGCAATTCTGTCTAAGCGAATATTACATAAAGATACAATGGGCCTTCTTTAAACTTTTTATGTTTTGAAAACAGTTCTTAACAACTTTGATCTTTTCTCTACCATTTTTATTAATTTCTTATTGTTTTGAAATGATTTATAGGGCATGGGGGATGAGGTGGGTTAAGGTAGTTCCATGAAGTTTATAAAACAATCCTGTATGTTATTGCAAATGGTTGTGTTTCTCTTACGAAAATAAATGGTCGGTACCGAAAAAAAATTTCCATTGATTTGAAGAAGGAGGACTAAAACAGCGTTGCAATATACGAAACGTGGATTTTATATTATAGTTCGTTTCTGTGTGTGTTATATTTTAATGCTGGGTTTCTATTGTGTCGTAGTTTTCCTCTTATTTTTTATTCTTTTCCCTCAGTTTTAGTTTGTAGCCCGGATTTTATTTTTCCAATCGATTTATGATTTTCTAACAGCGGTATACTACTGATGCATGCTTTTATTTAAAAGTGAGAGTATATCGGGTAGAGACATAAAATCCGCCGTAAAACAGGCCACCAACGCTCCCTCAAAGAGTTTTTGTAAAAATTCTTAACGGGCAGAGATCTTGTCTCTCTCTACTTGAGGCATCATATTTAGTGTTACAATCATAATTGAACTTGGCTGATAATGTAAATCCTACACCGATAAACGGACGCCCCCGTTTACGACCGGTTACAAGTAGATCCAAGTGACCATTTTTTTTTATCCCCGATGGGTTGGTATGGGAAATGAAATGCGACAGAGTTGTAATCGCAATAATTTAAACTCGCATTTTGAAATATTTTATATGAATTTAACGGAGATTTTCTGAAAATCGTTAAAATAAAAATCGCGTTTCACAGTAAAATGATTAAATCGCAAAAATAAATGCACGCATTAATTTCTGAATTTACAGTAGTCAGGACTAGTTCTAATTGTAAAAAACCTTGTCAAAGTCATAACGAACGTTAACATTTTGTAGTTTGTAAGAAATAATTGTGTATACAAAAGTGAAATTAATTTGTCACGCTGAATAAAAATAAGGCGTACTACCAACAGTTGTGTAAAATTAATATTCAATCAGCAACGAAAAAACCCACCTTCAATTCAAAAGGACAAATTAAATTTAATGCTGTTTTTTAACGGAACAAAAATGATTTTTTAGTCATATCAATAGGTACATAACTTAATTCATTGTCTACATTGACAATCGACTGCATGTGGTGAAAACCTGATTTTTAACAATGGTTCCGTACAAATGGTAAGTTTTGGTATAGAGTACACTTACACCACACAGGGTTCTTGTGTACACGAAAAATTGTTGTGTTGATAATTTCCAGGATTCATAAATTGTTTCATTGTTGTATATTGTCATTTTTCTGATTCATTTCTATTTTTCAATTATAGTTTTTGTTGTCAAGAACACGTTTTAAAGAAACGAATGAAGTTGTATGCGTTAGATATATACAGGTAACAGTTGTATACCCTGTACAAAAGTCATCAATCGATTGAAAGAAAACAATTCTTGGTTATAAACTAAAACCAAGGGAAACACATCAACTGTAACAGGAAAACAACGAAACAACAGAACACTCAACAAAAACAATCAACAATGCAAAATACATAGAAACAAACTATAAGAAAACAACTGCCATTTTCCTGACTTGGTATAGGACGTTTTAAGAAAAAATGGTAGGTTAAACTTATGTTGTGGCTAACTTAACCTCCGTACTTTATGGAAATGTTAAATAAACCGCTGAAATGACGACATGGCATGACGGGACCGTCCGTCACCAAACAGATATTTGCATATCATTTTATGGTCTAGTTCGTTGAAGTTATTTTTGAAAGTTTTCTTTGCATTTTGAAACCTTTGACTAGGAATGAATTTAAGTACTTTCGCTAGAACTAGCATTTTAGCATAATATAGATTTTTTTTTGTAGATATACCTTTCAACATATTTCTAAGCCTTTTGTAGCTTTTTGTATATTTTCGTCTTTTATGTTATCTGCATATTTGTATATTGCATGATATACTTCTTTTTTTAAATCACAATTTTGCGTTTCCTGTCCCTACTATCTATTTTTGTTAGCAGACGTTTGTCTGGAAGTTAGTCTATTTTCTGTGTTGGTGTGTTTATTTGTAAGCAAAAAGTTAAATAGTTTTAAGTGTTCGAGTAAGTTTTAACACCGGTAATTTTGTGTTTGTCACTCTCAATTACAGGATTTTTTTAAAAAGCAGATTCTTGATAAATAAACTGATATGAATTTCTGTTGAGTCGCTAATAAATTATAGCTGAGAGTTATTAGCTAGTGTGAATCTGTAAGGTATAATTTATTTCTATATCAATCTCTACTTTTAAAATGTTTCTTTTGACAAATTGCGAAAAAAAATCCTCTCGAAATTTATATTTTATAATTAAGTCGCAGATTGAATGAGCTGTTTCCTAGTTCCTTTTGGCTAGTTATTATGAACTGACGCTTATTTTCAAATAAACGGAGATAGGAGACAGGTGACTATGTGCTGTGCTGTGCTGGTTGGAGTAAAAAAACGTGTCATCCGACAAAAAAAGATATCAAAGCTTGGGTTTCATTGGCTTATGTATATGTACCTTGTGCTTAACTGATTAACATCATTCTTTTAACCAAGAATTTAATAATTTTATCATTTATCGATTCATGTAATTATAACATATATAAAAAATAGAGACAAACAATTGAGAATTAATATATTTGAAATAAGAATATGATGTAGCGATAGTAATATTCCAGGAAAACATTTGCTCACATCTAGAATCTCTCATCTGGTTTCTAATAATTTTAAAAGTGCTTAAATATCCGAGCCGGACGCGATGAAAGATTTATAATACTGTGGAATCATTTATTTTCGTGGGTACCAATTTTCGTGAATTGTTAAAAACTTGCATGTTCGTGGATATTGGTTTTGCCGAAGTATGCATACAAGCCTATGGAAAATAAGTATTCGTTGATCATTGAATCATGTGGTTTATCTGTTTTCACGAAATCCACGAAAATTTGAATCCAACAAATAATATTGAATCCACAGTAGATTAACTGTAATAGAGAAAATAAATGGCCGAGTATAGTCATTATGTATAATATAAACCAATGTTATAAGAGAAAATTATCAATATTCATTTCGAAAATTCCGACAACAAGGTAACAAGAAACTTTTCAATGTTCCTTAAAATTGTCACCTTTATACCAACAATCGTACTGTCGGTCTCTTCCTATGAATGATCCTCTGTGGTTGTCTACATGGTTCTTTAGACGGTTACTTCCTTCATGCATTTTCCTTAATTTTTCGGTTTCTCTCGCTTGTTTAACAATTTCAATTTCTCCTACTCTATCTCTTTTTCACGTCAAAATTACAGTTCTTGTTTAATGTTTTCAATATCCGTTTCTTTGGTGTTTATTTCCCAAGTCATCTTCATCCATAGCTTTAGAATTTTTCTGATGTTCTTAACATGAGTACAGGCTTCTCTCCACTCTTGCTCGCAGTTTGAATGTATTTTTTTTCAGAATAGTCATTGTCAGCTTTTATCATGAGTTCTCGAAATTCAGTTATTATTTATCTATTGAACTTCGTAACGGTCACTCTAAAAAAAGTGTCCTTGTCAGTGGAAATAAGTTTCGGACTAAACGATGCTTTCTGAATTTAGGCGTAATCTTTTTTTATCTTCTACACATGTTCTAAAGTCCCTTGTTAGCGTTGCCGTGTAGTCTACCCTTGAAAGTAACTCGTCAACTTTTCCTGTATAATCTATAACTTTGTGATAAGTTATATCGTGCCCCAGGTTTCGAAGATTTAATTCTATTGGTATTACTTGGTGTTGAATTGTTTAACAAAACATTCTGTCTATGAACCAATCCCACCTATTAAACTTACTAAGAACATTGTTTATAGGAGATTTTATTTTATGTCCGTATACAATTTCTATACCTACTTTCCAAGTTTTGCTACGTATAAGTTATATGCATTTATACAGAATCAGAATGAAACAAAACATAATAGTAGTAGAATATGGAAATACGTGAAAGGTTGTGAATAAGGAAATCATTACAAACAGACACATAAAACAGATGATTCAAAAACAACTTTAACAGACAATTATGTTTTATTTATTTCGAAACATAGCCGTTAACTAATTTGATTGCTCCTTTCATCAACCTTTCCTCTTTACACAAAAAGACATATTTTGCATTTTTCAGCATACACATTCCTCTGATTGTGCCTTCAGTATGTTTTTTTTATGAATATCTGGTTTGTGAGTAAATAAATAGAGATTAATACATGGCCTTTTCCATATCAGCCTGGGTATCATCCCGAGACCCCCATATCAGCCCGAGACGGAGTTGAGGTGCTGATAAGGGTCGAGGGATGATACCAAGGCTGATATGGAAAAGGCCATGTATTAATCGCTTTATCATATACTTCCGACAATAGTTTATGTAAGGCAAATAAACAAATGCAGTTACTATTACAGTCAAAAAACTTTACAAAGAATTTAAATTATGAATCAAATATACTATAATTGTCCAACAACAGCATCACTACCTTAATATATATTTATGGTAACATTTCCTATAGAGGCATTTTGAAACGTTGAAAATTTGGAAAAGTTTTATGATCATTATTACACCATGTTTGTTGTAGTACTACTATAAAATGATTCATAATTGTCAAAGGCATTTGTTAGCAAGTACTGAAGATCCCGTAAATTTTGACGTCGTCATTAAAATTATCTGACGTCACAATGGAAAAGTAAACAACCGATACCGGAAACACCGGAAGTAACTTGCACGAGAGGCACTACTATGGGTTTTGTGCACGAGATGCACCTGATATGGGTTATCAGCCCGGGTGGGAAATTATGGCTTGTGTAATCCCGCTTATTACACATATGCAAAACCTATCATATCAATGCTAAGTATATGATAAATCGGAATAATACTAATGGTCCTCTCTCTAAAGACCCTCTAATAATGTAAAATCCGTAATATCTTAGTATGTTTACGGAACACATTAGTAGTTTTACATTTCGATTGAACTTTTGTACTAGACAAAAATAACAAAAGATACTCAAAGGAAATGCAAACATATTTGTCGTAGAAAATCTAAAATTTCCATGTCAAACAAAAACAACACAAATTCACGAAAAACGATCAAAATACAAATAAACTTCAAGGATAAAACTAAAGACTTAACAATTCGAATCCCACCAACAAACCAATGTACATTTTGATAAAAGGAGCTCCTGAAAGGTAAAACGATTCTCCAGCGCATATATTACCATTAATATCACATTCGATTAAAGGAGAACAGAATTGTGGTAATGCTGATTTGAACATTACTCGTCATCTGTAAAACAGATTTTCCATAACAATAAATTAATTTGATATTCCATAACGGTTTACCAATTCCTAATTGCGTTTGAAAGTTATTGCCTTTAACTTCTCGAAAACGAAAAATACATAAATTAAATGCTTTCAAATATATGTTGTAATTTTTTTTATTAACAAATGTAGTTAAAAAAGGAACTGATTACCATCCTCCAGCAAAATACATAATAACGGTTACCTTGTACAGCTAGATATATCGTTTCACTAGCTGATCCCTCAGTATTAGTTACACAACATGTGTATGCTCCTCCATCTGATCTGGTCACATTTGTTATCATAATAGCAGTTACCCCATGATCATCTGTTGTCATATCTTCTATTTTTGTCCAGTTTCTGTCATTGCCCACCGCAATTTTTGTTACAATGGAATAATTAAAACCGATATTTGACAATTTTTTGTCCATAATAATTCAGCATCTAACGGGTTGCTATAATATGAGTATGACACATTTACGTCGTTTCCAACTGAAACGAGCTCTTTCGGCCACAAACATTCAACACGCGGATGATCTAAAAAATTGTAAGTCATGATGATAATTCAAAGTATGAAAATAGACACTTAACAAGTTTAACGGTCAATATTATAAAATGTTGAACCGATAACATGTCTATGATTTCGTATAAAAAGTAATTTTTCCAATTTGTGATTTTGCAAAGGAAAAGTAAGAAAAAACTCAACATATACCCTCACGACACTTTCCAAAGAGGACATCCTGGATAATCATTTATGTTGTTAATTCTGTCATCTACAATGGACGTGATCGTTTATTTAAAAAAAATCATATTGTAACATGATTTTACTATGATGCCGATATATCTGCTCCATAATAAGGCATGTGTTTAGAGTCGATCATTTTGTAAGTTGTAAGAGATCGTAGTAAGACAAGTTTGCAGATGATTCCATTGATTGAATAATTAACTTTTCTTAAAGACGTGGATTACATGCCTTTGGGTAATTATATAATGATGTTGTACGTCTTTCATTAATTGAAGTTTTAAAAATAATCCTAAGAATTTAAGTTATATCCATTGTTAGCTCTGTGAGTAACATAGGTATTATATTGTATTATTGTCTTGTCTTGGTTACTTCATTTGTATTGACATTCATTTCTATTTTTGTTGTTCCATTTTCTGTTCTGTTTATCTATAGAATTTCATTATAAATGTTAATTGAAAACAATAGTAAAATTAATGTAGTAAAATAATGAAAACTCAAAGCTGACCAACATACTTTAATATAAGCAATTTATCAATAATTGCAAAAGATAGACGGCTTTTTCATGCAAATTATCTTTGACTTTATTTTGCCTTTTAGCTTTTTAATTTAAGCATCACTGATTTATTTTTCATAGACAAAAGTAAAATAACAAAAATACCAAACTCCGAGTAAAATTCAAAACGGAGAGTCCATAACCAATTTCCAAAAATTCAAACGCTCAAAACACATCAAGCGAATGGATGACAACTGTCATATTCCTGACTTAGAACAGGCATTTTTCATGTAGCGAATGGTAAATTAAACCTGGTTTTATAGCTAGCTAATCCTCTCATTGTTGTATGACATTTGCGCCGAATTTTATGTTTTTAAATTGTTCGTTTGTGCCGATTGTGTACAGGTAAATTGCAGACGAATGATATTTTTAATCCTTATAATAAACCAGTTAACCAGTTCTACATATGTTATGCATTGTCAATTATATATAACTGTTGGTCCCTGCAAACCGATTGTTGTCGTTTTCATCTGGCTCAGAACTGGTGGAGGAAGATCCATTCCGTGGGCTAAGCACAGAGTATAAACACAAATCAAGTGACAATGGTAAATTGGTATCACAATATTTCCGTCTACCATTCCTCCTACACGATGAAATCGAGGACTGCTTTGCGATTTTCACAAGGACTTTCGCTCCTCGTGAAGACAAATGTCATGCATTATGAGACCACGTACCGTGTACTTCTATATGCTCAACTTTGCGTTATTCACATCATTTGTGAATCGTTTTATTCGCTCTACATGGATTGATAGGGGACACCAGTGATGTATATGTCAAAATTGACAATTCATAACACAATAACACAATTATAAGGTGTATAGGTATAAAACTAACGGATTCAAAATTGCAATCCTAGTATATATGATGATTTTGTATAATCAATAAGAAATAAGTGTATTATATAAGAAATGTGGATAACAACAACTTATTCATAATTTTAAATACCTAATGAATGGAAAGTCCTTGTATTTGCTTTGCCTTCCATATGTTCAGAAATCAAGTTTAGTTATTCTTTTCTGAAAAGAAATAGACACAGAATGTTACATGTAAAAAATATCTCATGATATCCAATGCATTTTAAAAGGCGCCTGATTTTAAAGCGTTTTATTCATGTTTCAAATCGATCTGGATTATTTGAAGTTATATAATTTAGATGATGAAAAAAAAAATTGTTGTTTATATTCGTTTAAAGAGGTTCCCATTGTCTACGTATTCCTGTATTCAATGGAAGTGGACCTCCTATCTTTAAAATTCGATTATCCCTCAAATTCTTATTTTCATATCAAGATTTTTTATTGTATGTGTGCTGTCACTATGATGGTCGTATTTATTCAATAGAAGAATTAATGAGTAGATAAGCACTCTTAAAAAACGTTTTCTATGATTACCATGTTGAAAAGTATTTTAGTAGGAGCGAAATGTTTAGCTAAATTTTCAGATTTTTATATGTGGACTCTGTTTGTGAAAATACATCAGAAAATTTAAAGAAAAAGAGGGTTACCGGTTTCGTTTTTCAGAAACAAACTTTTAAAAGGGACAGCATGAAACGCCATTTACTATACCAGACTTGGGGTCAATTACATTGGAATGTAATTAATTAAATTACACATTACATTGCAAAACTGATCAATTACACTAATTACACATTACACGATTTTTAAAATGTAATTAATTAGATTACAATCAATTTACCTGAGAATTAAATTACACATTGTTTATATTTGTGTTTGTATTACCTTTCATTTTTGCTGATGTGTTTCGAATGTGCGACTTTTTGTGTTTCTTTGATTCATATGACGTGACTCTGTACTTTTAAAGATCCCGCCAATGTGTTATTGTTCTATTATATGTCATTATGTTATTGTTCTATTATATGTCATTATGTTATTGTTCTATTATAAAGTTGAAAATACTTTGAACGACCAAATTATTTTACTCGCGTTGGGGTATACCATATGTGGATTTTTAGAAAGTCTAAAGAACTTCTGCTTAATTTTAAATCTCGGTCTGTTTCTGAAATTAGCTCTAACATACTTTTTTTTTAACCCTGTATACCACCATTTAATTTTTTTTTTTTTTAAACCATTGAATGGTAAAACTATTTTATATTTCTTCATATGTGACGTTTGCATTTTATGACGTCAAACACGCGAAGAATGCATATGGTTTTTAAATTTGATAAATGCTTTTTGTGCTTTTTTATTTCATATATGTTTGTTTTAGGATTGTGATACAGTGATGACTGCTGTATCCATATTTTGACTATTTTTCCTATTATGTCTGTTTTGTTCACGCACCGTTGTAAATACAATAGCATTGATGCAACTGTCATACAAGTGAGAGGTTTAGCGCGTTAAAACCAGGATCAATCCACCATTTTCTACATTTGAAAATGCTCGTACTAAGTCAGGAATATGACAGTTGTTGTCACTTCGTTTGATATCCAGGTTCAATCTATCATTTTCTACATAAGAAACTGCCTTTACCAAATCAGGAATAGAACAGTTGTTATCCGATTGAAAAAACAAAACAACAACCGAAAGATGAAAGTTCAAGGCATTGCCTTAATTCTTGATAATGATTTTAATGAATGTTCGAATATTTGAAATCAAACCACACTGACTGTACATAAAACAGCAAAATAGAAGCCTTCCTCTTAATACATTATTTTATGCAATTTAAGTGACCCAGATGGCTATATGTCCATACATGTGCGGTCCCTATTTGAGATTACACTACGGGATTATTTTAATTTACCTTGTTTTTATTTTCCACACTGTCTTTTGTGTTTTGTGTAGGTCTAATGAGTTCTATAGAGTAGAAACAAATACCTAACTTTTAGTAAAATTTAGTAAACAAAGGCAGTCCATAAAAACTGAGAAATCAAATTCTGTCAATAAATGGAACAAGTGAAGATAATTCTCAGATTCCTTAAATTGGAACCGACATTTTACGAAGAAAATGGTGGGCTTATCCAGGTTTTATAGCTAGCTAAACCTCCCACTTGTATGGCAGTTGTATTAATGTATCTTATATGCCAACACAATAGATGTATCAGATGGTTATAAACTTATCACGGATACCAGGATAAAAATTCTGTACGCCAGATGTACGTTTAGTGTAAACTAGTGAATTGTTTAGTTAGCTATGAAACAAGGGTTGATCCACCTTTTTCTACATAAGAAATTATCTGCAGCAAGACAGGAATATGATAGTTGTCAATTCGTTTGATGTGTTCAAGCGTTTGATTTAGCTTTTTTATAAGGGACTTTCCGTTCTGAATTATCCTCGGAGTTCAGTATCTTTGTGATTTTACTTTTTACTTTTTAAAAAAGACTCATCAGTTACGTGAATTTGAAAATGACTTCAACAAAAAGTTTCCATCATTTATTGTTCAATATTAGAAATTGTGGTATAACTGCCAATGAAACAACTCTTCACCAGAGACCAACTGTGATAGAAATTAACAACTATAGGTCACAATCCGCCCTTTTAACAATAAGCAAAGTCCATACCGCTATATAGTCAGCTATAAAAGGCCCCAAATTGACAAATGTTAAACAATTTAAACAAGAAAACTAACGGTCTGAGTGTATGTATTTATGGGCATTGATGTACTGCAAATTTGGGTATCGTTTCCATGTTACAATCGTCTTGATTTATAAACACATAACTTGATAAATATGTATTAGGTGTTATAAATACAAGTAAAGTATCTAACACATATATAATATCTACAGCTGGACACAAAAACAAGATTGACGAATGTATGTCTATTACGGGAGTTCATGCATGGTCGCCACAGTATTCATATACATGGATTTTTACATTATTCTGACAACAATGAACCTTACTTGCTGATAAAAGCGAATTATTGTTTCACTTTTTCACCTTCATTAATGATTGAATAAATAACAAATATATTTTACAAATGTTTTATATATCTCGTAGCTAGATAAAAAAAAAATTGTTACGATTACAATTGATTTTTGGTGTTAGAACTTGGCGAAATATATATAAACGGTTTGACATCGTCTATTTTGTTTTTCCGGACCTTTTCCCTGATCAGACAATACTTGAAAGTAACGTTTTGATCTGAGCGTTACTGATGAGTCTTATGAAGACGAAACGCGCGTCTGGCGTATTAAATGATAATCCTGGTACGTTTGATAACTATTTAACTCGTTAGGATATTGATAGAAAATCATTAATCAACATTGTAAAGCTATTGGCATCAAGGGAACATAATTGTATCATATCTGAAGGAACTTTTTTTTTTATAGTTTTTAACTTCAACATTTTTAAGAACTGTCACTCGCTACATTATTTACCATATTATATCAAACAAAAAAATAAATGCTATGCTTGTACGTTCTTGTGACATTTTTTATTTTTATCATTTTTTTATGCAACTTATAAGTATTAAAAAACAAAAGAATTTTTTTTTTAAAAACAAGTCCGTCAAGTGTTTGAAGCTTTGTATTGCAGATGCGTCCTTTGTCATTTCTACTGAATATATAAAGTAGACAAACATATTGGTTAACTGATATACACAGAAACATTTAATTTGATCATATGAACAAATTTGTTTTTAAATTTATAGAAATATGCATGTTCACACAACCAAAGCCCCATAAAACAATGTAGATTTATGTGATGTCACTTTAGTGTTGAACAGACATCAAATGATTTTAGTTATCACAATCATAAAAAGCATCTTCACTATTCGAAAGATCCAGCACATCATTTAATTAATCCAATTACTATATATAATAGTAAAGTTACGGGAATTAGTCTTTTGAGAGGAAAATAGTAAAACTTGTTTGTCTGTGAGTTTTTACAGTTTTGGCAAAATTCCCTTCCTCATCCTATGAACCTACTAGGATAATCTACTATGACAACAAATACTACAAACAAATTGTATATTACCTTCTGGTCCCTATGCATTATCAAGTTAAAATTAGACTATATTGTTACCTGTTTTATAAATGTATCTCAATGCCATCGTTTAGTTTCCGTTATAACAATTATGTGAAATGTATAACCAAATTTTCCATACATGAGGAAATATTACACATCAATGCTTTTTTTTAGTCATCGGATTCATCACCAAATTAAACTTATTTCATTTACAAAATTGATATTATCGATATGTTTTCCTGTCAAACCTAGTTTGTGTCAAGCACGGTGACTAAGCCCAAAAATAGACAAAGGAGTAGGTTCAGTAAGACCCCTTTTTGGCCCCAAAATATAGCAGTTTTACAAAGTTGTTAAAATGTAAACTTTTAGTTATTTATTGGACAGTCGAATGTTTCTGCTACATAAATATGGGCTGTTTTTGACATAACAATGCACATATATCGGGTACTAGCACCATAAAGTGATGCTAATTTACTGAAATCTTCACAATTCTAGCATTTTAGTTAAATTTTAGACAGTTTTCAGGTAAAACAAAAGTGGCCGCATTCGTGTTCATCCTTAATATTGAAATGTAAGTTGTATTTTATGATAATACATAATATATATAAAGGTTGAGGATGAACACGGATGCGGCCACTTTCGTTTTTGACAAAAACCATCTGAAAAGTGACATTTTTCGGCATATTTGGTAGATTTTTCATATTTGAGCTTGAATCGGATCGTTTTCAAGGACTAAATCAGTTAAAATCTTTCACATAAACTAATTGATTCAAATGAAATAGACACTTAAGTGTTTAAAAAGTGGTCAAAATCTTTTGTCAGATGAACCTGAAATTTGAGGCCAAAATCGGTCCTTAACGGACCTACTCCTTTAACTGAACGGGATATCACTGGGTTATATGTTTAATCTTGTATCTCTTTTCCTCAAACATATGACTGATCGATCGATTATTTTTGCCCGGGGGTTCACACCACTTTAAGTACTAATGCACTATTTTGTGGCGGTCAGTTTTAATTGGCGGAGGAATGCCCTGACAGAACCACCGACCTCTTAATTATGATTCCAGTAGAATTCAACTGTCACGTGTTCGATTCGAACTCAAAATGTCAGTGTTTAAACCACTGGGTGACTGAAGCTCATAAACATTTAAAAGTAAGGATATTCTATATTTAAAAAACAATTAGAATCTGAATAATCAAAACGACCGTAGGTGCGTTGCATGATCATCCTTGACTATTTATGTTTTGAATGAATAAAATAAAAGAAACGACACAACTATTATCCAGTACATTGTAAAATCCAAATCACTTAAAAAAATTATTGGTGTTCGGTGTAACTCACTAATATGTTTTATCTCAGATATTATATTCAATGTATTATCTTTATTCTGAAAAACAACGATGCTTTAATATTTATTATGAAATAAAAATTTAAGCATGTTTTGAAATTTTCGAAAGTTCACAAATTGTCCCTGAAGATAAACCATGTGCTGTGAAACAACACGTTACAAATGACATGCGTCCGAACGGCTAAAAAAGAAAGATAACAGGACAAAAAAGTATGAGCTAACCAAAATATATTCATAGAATAACTAATCAAAGCACATGAGTTAATTGTCAGTTTTGTTCGGTCAAAAGTTGAATATTTTTCGATGTTTGAATTCTTTGATCATATGTAGTTATTATCTTCACTACATTGATAATGGGATGTTTTTAATAGGAATAAAGAAGAAAAAGTAAAATAACAAAAATATTAAACTCCGAGGAAAATTCAAAACGGAAAGTCCATAATTAAATGGCAAAACCAAAATACCAACTGTCGTATAACTTATTCAAGGAACGATGCAAATTATTTAGTTTCATACGATGTACCATGCCATCTCGAAATAATGGGTATTCATTTTTTATTGTTTTCGTCATGATGTGGCTAAGTGTCTATTGGAATTAATGAGTTATAGATATGGAAACATTTAAGAAACGGAAAAGAGAATGTATACGGAAGATCATAATACGGATCAACTGAAATAAAAGTAGAGGTTTTCCGTACCCGATTGATAAATGTATTCCTTTACGATTGCGTTGTATACACCTTAGATTTTTCTCTTACAGCTAGATAATAGTCCCAGGATCCACATTACTCCATAAGCACTTAAATTGATAGTGAACATTTTCTTTGCTTAATATGCTTAAAACACACATTTATTAACAGCATATGCTTTGTATCATGTATAAATTGTTTGCCTGTAATTAAACAGTATGTATCATTCCAGAAGATACACACAATGGTAAGCACACAAAACATAAGGGAATCAAGTTATCTTATAAAGGAGCAAACAAAGTGGTTCAATATATCCCTATGTTAATCATGCATCACCCGCTAGAAAGAAAGTTCAGAGAGAAACATCGTATCGATCAACAATTTGTGAAGGTGCTCATAAAACTTATGGATCTTTTACTGTGTACTTTTTCCTCCTAATTCTCTGCTGACAAGGTTTGATGTCTGGAACGTATTCCTGTTTATGATTATGAGGAGACATCAGTCGAAAAAAACCGCCATGGCTATATAAAAGAAACAGACAAATAACCGTAAACAAAACACAATTTTAAAGTTTAAAGACTCAGCAACACGATTTCAGCAAAACCAATTACAAACTGGGGGTGATCTTAGGTGCTCTTGAGGATTAAGTAGGCCTGTTCCACAGGTGGCACGCTTCGTAGTATACACCCAGTGATTAGTCTAATCACTTCAAACCAGTAACAATCGAAATGGCCTATATCCGTACTCGACTGTACTGAATTTTACTCGATTAGTCTGAATTGGTCTGGACTTTACTTGACCTTACTCGACCCTAGTCTTAACCGTACTCGACTGTACTGATTTGTACTTGACCCTTATCTTTGACATTAAAAATAGTCTGAAGTATTACACGACCAGCCTGAAACAGTTTTAATCCGTTTTCGACCTGTACTAGACCTATTTCTATATGTCTACACCGTACTCGACCAAAGGTCTGATCAATACTCGACCTGTCTGAACCATACTTGACCGAATAACCTCGACTGTTTTTTTAATTTTAACTATAAATTTCTTTTTAAATGACATGACAATAACCACAATAAAATAAAGATATATATATAAAATCAGATTTGTACATCCTTACATGATTCTCAGATTTATCAAAAAGAGAAGGTTAAATCAAATTATCTTCTATAATAATTGAATTTTATAAATTTCAAAGTTGAGAATTAAGCTAAATAAAAGATTTACTTTTATCTAAAAACTACACTACATGTAATACTGAGGGAATAAAGACTTATAAAGGTGCTTTTTGTTTGGCACGTTTTTTTTATCTTATTTTTCCAAAATATCTAAACAAAAATTGCATAGGTCTCATGATTATATACTACAGTAATATAATTATCTTTTTATGTAGTAGCAGCCACCAAAATAACTTAAATTTTTCAACCTTATATTAGAAATATATATTTTATTATAATTTGGGATATATAATATGTGGTACATATCAAATTTAAAAAGAAAGAGAAATTAACGGAACTAATAACATTTATAAAATTGTTCTCCTGATAAGTGTATAAATTAGTACCTCCTGCTTGAGGCAAACTCATTAAACAGATCACTCCTGGTCAGAGAGTATTAAAATTTAAATAACAGTCATCCAAAATTGCAACATCATGTACAACTTAAATCCCAAGGCCTTTTTAATTCACTACATACAATGACATAAGTATTACACGAGTTTAAGAAAAGCAGGGTTTTCTTTTTACCTGTAAATCACACATGTACTGATGTAATTAAATCTTATTTTAAAGGTGCTTCTGGTAAGCCATGTCTTAAATTTTAACAAAAAATATTTAAATTTAAATGAAATAAAAAAATAATCCAAATTACTGCAACTTTCGAACACATTTCCATTTTAAAAAGGTTATCAAGAATTGCTATGGAAAATTATTTATAATGATTTTATGAGTTCGTGGTTTTACGAAACAAAGGTTTTATTTTTTAAATTGATTAAGTTGCTTTATATACTATTTTACATGTAGTTGTATTTTATCAAAAAAACAAAAGATCACTGCCTTATTTACTTTACTCAACTGACACGCTAAATTTATTATAGGCTTAAGTTGAAATGATTAGAATTGTCCAGTAACCATAAAAAATAACTGACAGATTCAAAAATTTTGAATAACATTGAAAATATAAGACACAATTCAGTTTTGAGATAATTTGATCAGCTTTTATTTTAAAGGTTATATAAATGTGTAACTGTTGATAAATATGGTGTTGAAGTAATATTATGTTCATTGTGTATACATTTATTATTCAAATTTCTAGTTCTTAAATTGATAAAATACAATGTATAGATACAAAAAAATAGGTCTAGGTTGGTTCAGACTAGGTCGAGTATGGTTCAGACTAGGTCGAGTATGGTTCAAACTAGGTCAAGCATGGTTCAGACACATTTGAAATGGTTAAGTACAAGTTCAGTTTATAAAGTATGGTTCAGACTACAGTCTAGTATTATCAAGTAAGTTTCAGACCAATTCAGACTGGTCGAGTAAAAATCAGTACAGTCGAGTATATACAAATATAGGCCATTTCAGACTTTTACTGGTTTGTAGTTAAACCAGTATATATCATTTGAAGAAAAGGACAAGGATGATGTTACGACAATAAGACAATGTCGGTTGTCATCTACGAAACAGATACTCCATAACGTAAAATATCAATTGAGGACATAATGTGAAAAATGTTTTGATTTATAGAACAGACTTATTGTACATGTATAAGAACGATATCATGATATGTTGGACTTGTCAACAGTAGAGCTTTCTGTCTGTTACTGGTTATATTTTGAAATCGTGGCTCTTTGATAAACTTTCTTTCGCTAAAGCAATTTTTTTTTAAATTTAGAAATCTAACACAAAAAGTAAGCGGACTGTTTGACTAGCCTTAAACTAGGTTCAACTGACGATATTTTCACTTTAAAATGACCTGTTCAAAGTCAGTAACATGACCGTTGTTATCAAATAGTCGATTTTTATGTTTGTTGGCGTTTGTTTTTGATGCAGTTCAGTGTTACTGTTGTTCTGTTGTTTTCCTCTTAGAGTTGATGTGTTTCCTTCGGTTTTGGTTTCGCTAAATCGATTGAGGACTATTGAACAGAGGTATACTACTGTTACGTTTAGGATATTAAGAATGCTTTATCTGCTAACGTATATAGGAAATGTTTTTAAAAAAAATTCTGTTCACTAATGGGAATCCTCAGGCAAACCGATATGAATTTACCATATATTTATTTGTTATAAGTATTTCTTTTTATCATTCTTATTATACATATTATACAGCATGGACCTTAAACGTGCAATAAAAGTACATCAAAACATCACATAAATATAATGCGTAAACAATGTATGTATAACCCTCGGATTTCGGTGACTTAAACATAAACTATCAATGTAAATTTTAGGCAACGCAGAACTCGAGGGTATTAACAGACTTATATTAACCAAAACAATAACTGAAAATGTCCTCTTACAGTCAGCAGCTTTGTGTTTATGTTGTTTCGTTGTTTTCCTCTTATAGTTGATATATTTCACCCGGTTTAAGTTTGAAACCCGGATCTGTTTCCCTTTAATCGATTTATGAATTTTGAACAGGGTACAGTACTATTGCCTTTATTTTCCACAAAACTAAATAAAAAAGACACAAACAAAAAGTCAATACATGACGTAATTTATTTATGATACTGCATGCTTTTTCAGATAAGTTAAATGAATACGTATATGGAGTTTATTTCTCCAAATTTCCAGAGCTAGTTTTCACCCTAAGGATTTATTTGATGGAGGGTTGCAGGTGACAAGGAATTTTATGCGACTTTCATATCAGTGAGTAGTTTAGCTACATTTAGCTATATAACCATGTTTAATCTACCATTTTCAAATAAGAAAACGCATGTACCATGTCAGGAATATGGCAGTTGTTTTCATTCGTTCGATGCGTTTGTGTTTTTAATTTGGGTGAGGGACTTTCTGTTTTGAATATTATTTTCTGTACATTAGTTTAAATACGTTTTTAACAAAGAGTTCTAATTGGTAAAATGGAAGCTACGTTGTGTTCAAGAAAACGTTTGGTTGTTAATCTGTTTCACAGATAACGACGGATTTGTTCCAATTGTCGCAAAATCAATCTCGTCCCGTTCCCCTCTTTTCTTCGAAGGTGACCGAACGAATAAGACTTTTCAACGGGTTTTTTCTTACATGAGTAACTCAACATGGGCTATATATGTATCAGAATTTGCTCACCCTTCCAAGGCACCGGATATCACCATCGTATTTTGTGGGGTTTGTTTTGCTTAGTCTTTCATTTTAAGTGTTTTGGTGTACTGTTTGTCTGTTTATCGCACTGGCATTGTCAATGTAAAAAGGGAGATGAGGTAAGATTGCCAATGAGACAATTCTCAACCAAAATCCAAATAAAGGGACGTAAGCAATTACATGCAACCATCTGGCCTTCATTCACGAGAAACCCCCATCCCTTATAGTCGGCTGTTAAAGGCTCTATTATGAAATTTATAAAACAACTAAATTGAGAAAACAAAATGCACAATTTGTATCAAAGCAATTTAGAAGAAACAAATATGACATACACGAAACAACGTCAGTTTGTTTTCAATTTTGAATATCCCTTTGGTAAATTTCACCTCTCTCTTTGACATTTATTATCATTAACATGGTCATTTGTATAAATTGACTGTTTATTTAACTTTGAATATATTTCAATATACTATTGATGTTTGACCCCAGTAGTGGATTACCTCAGCTGTATTTTTGAAAACCTTCAAGAATGTTTGGTTCTCCAACTTTCAGCCTTTAAATGTTTGGATTCGACCGGCAATGATATGAGTCTTTGTGGGTGAAATGAGTGGTTGGCGTACAAAATTATAAGCCTGGTATATTGGATGATTTTTTTAGGTGGATTAAAAGGACAAATAAAATATAAATTATAAACGCTATCCACAAATCCAGTGTATTTTCTTTATATTTCGAATCTAAATCACAATATTTTTTTTTTTTTACAATTTCTAATATGTCTGATAAAGAAAATTTAAAATATGATTTCAATTCTTGTTCGTAATTCAAAACCACACAATTGTTTTTTTCTCTAAGATATCCGATATTCATGATATTACGAAAAAGGACTGAACACACTTGTAGACGAAAAACAAAATAAAAACCCATTTCGTCATAGAAAATGATATAATGCCAGTATATGTAATGTGCGAATCCTAATGACCAAACATCTTCGTTTTTGCAATATCTGTTTCATAGATTATAAAAATGAATGTTTTCCGTAGACACATCTTATCTATTTCGGGGCAGGTGTGGAAGGTGTCGAGTTGCTCGCTTGCTTTAATATTCCTCACTGCGTTTGTCTGTCCGTCAACAGTTTGGTATGTGATCTGTTTTAACAAAGAAAATAGTTTGACCTTTTAACACTTATATCATCCTTCGTTTTACAGTTCAAGACCCAACATTTGTTTCAAGTGCAGAATGTGTAAATGGTTATTCCCCTTAACTACCTACTAAGACAGCATAGCGTTCGATTATAGTACATTCACAAATATATAGTAATTTCTTTTGTTGTCCAGGCTAAAAGTTTCAGATTTTTCTTCAACGCCGTGCTGCTTTGATGATTATTACACCACAACTAACCATGTATCAAAGATAAACCACACCTACTCATGCCATATTATATATACACGGTCTCCAAAAGGTTGCTGTTAACAAATGATATTCCTTGAAATGTATCCGAGGTAAGATAGGTAAGAAATATTAGTTCATTGTTACATCCAAATAAATAAGCATCCTTCTTCCTTGTCACCTTAGAATAACACCTTATACATATGCTTCCGAAGGGAATTATAATAATAAATTTTCATAATCTCTAATTTAGTTTTTAAAAACGTCAGCAATTTCTTCATATTCCACATTTTCATACCTATCGACAATAGCGTATGCATGTACATCCATACTATTATGTACAAGACTATGATACGGGTGTAAATAATCATCCTCATTCATATTTTGAGCTCTGTTAGAATGCAAAGAAGATGACCGACTATGAGTTGTGCTCAAATCACTGTGTCTGTCATCGTCAAGAGTAACCTCCCGGTTTGTCAACGACGGTTGGTTTCTCAAAGTGTCGTTTTCATCATGATCAGTTGATGTAATATCTCGCATTTCGATTTCAAATGATGTTTGCCTGACAACGTCTGTATTGGGCACTGTGTAATTAGTTTGTTTGCATCTTATTCTGATATACGCATGGCCAACAAGGGACATTATGATCAAAACTAGTACAACTAGAACAACGATAACCCCATAGAGCATTTGTTCTTTCATTGAAAATCCTATAAAAGAATGATTGGCTAAATCAACAATATTGCAACCATAAGATAATGATTTAAATATAGATCATTACAATATATTGGTAATTATGTTAAAAATATTGTTATTGTATATCAGAGTTTTTATCCTTCATTCATTTTCGAACTGCTACAACACAAATTAAAAAAAAAGAATATTGTTCTAGCATTTAACAGTTATTGTTAAAAATCTCTTTTTAAGAAAGTAATAAAAATTAAAATTAAACAAAACCTTGAAGCACGTATGAGTTCAAATTCTTAACATTCATGAAATAACAGTATAAAATTGAGAATCGAAATAGGTTATGTGTTAAGGAGACAACAACCCGACAAAAGATCAGAAATCATCCAAAGCCTACCAATGGTTCTTCATTACTGCGAGAAAATTGGGCACTTTTCCAATTTTGTGCGTCCGAAGTGCTTTCTTTAGTTACATAAATCATGAACGCTCTACTCCCTCCCCCCAAAACAAAACTGAAAATAAGATGGTAATATCTTTAGCTTTTAGACCATGATTTGTGTAATGCTAGGCATATATTTAAAGAAAAAAACAATACCTTTGACGTAAGTTCCTGAATACGGTGGGGAGGAATGGGGAACGGTTTCACTGTCGTTATCTGTAATGGTACAAAATATGTGACGTCAAAGGCAAAATGCATTCATCAATTCATTGCTAATGTTAATTATGTATAAACTTTATCATTCATCATAGAAAAATTCTGAATATATATACAGTATAATTATTTTGTCGATCTATATCATTTTTGCTGCTGAAATGTTTTAATCATATTGTTTCTAGATCCAAGTCAGTTTGTCTCTAACCTTTTAGTTTATATTTTACTATCTTCCCTCTTTCTTTTGGATTCTAAGGTCCAATTCATTATCGTTTATAACAAATATGTACAGTATTTTTTTTATAAATAAAATTATCCACAAAGAACTGATAAGCAGTTATCCAGCGAGATATATAATAACGGTTACCTTGTACAACTAAATACACAGTTTCACTTGCTGATCCCTCAGTATTAGTTACATTACACGTGTACTCTCCTTCATCAGTTTTTGTCACATTTTCAAACATGATAGAAGTTACACGTTGAGTATCTTCTATTATTATATCTATTTCTGTCAATTTTCTTTCACTTTTTACCACAATGTTTGTGACAATAGAATGGCTATAATCAACAGTTTGTGTATTTTTTGTCCATGATATTTTAGCATCTAATGGGTTGCTATAATATGAACAGGACAAATTTACGTTCTGTCCTATTGAAACAGGTCCATTTGGCCTCATAAATTGAACACGAGGTTGATCTAGTAAGATTTTTAAGACATGATGATAATTATATTACGTAATTATTACATAAGGAAGGTTTTCTATAATGCATTTTAACGAAAAAGAAGGCTGAAATTGACACGATGTAACTTTTACAGTCTGTAGCACAAATTGGTTGACGGATACGACATGCACTATTTGATAGGAAAACAAATTTGTTTTCTATGAGGACTATCCGTTTGTTTACTGTGCACAATGATATTACAAAGTATTGAATATTTTAGCAAGGGAAAGTCCGGTCTTAAGACCAAATTTGTTTATACGTTAATCAAGATTTTGTGCAAAAACATAGCATTCCGTTTTTCTTTTTCTTTTCATTTTTCGGTTTTGATGGACTCCAATGAATCTCCAGTCTATTTTTGCAGACAGAGAGACGAAAAGATATACAATTGACACTCGGGACACTTTGATAGCTCTCCTAGTTAACCCTGATTGTTTTTGTTACTAGTGTGTATCTTTTATTAAGTTATCTTCACTATCGAAATACTAAATTAGCTATATAAAAGCAGTTTAGGGATAAAGACACCCAATATTTATCTCTCTTTGACTCTTCATAAAAAAATCGTCTCCCCGCCGACTAAAAGATTTTAAAATTTATATGTATAAGGTAATTTTGTTGAGTGTTATCTTATTCCAATAAGACTTTCCTCTTTATTCAAATTAGAAATCAGTTTAATAACATTGTTAACTCAAAACCACGCATCGATGTGAATAGGTAAACTTTTGTTAAATGTATGTTTGATCATGTTTAACCCCGAAACCTTTAATATTTGCCTGACCATATTAGTTTTTCGTAAATTGTATTGTATTTGTATTAATAAGGTAGGTTTCTGAGTTGAACTGTTTCACATTTTGCATTTCGGACAAACTATAGCTGACTATACGGAAATGATGTTTCTCATTATTGAACACCGCACAGTGTACTATAACTGCTTGTATCCACTTCTTTTGAACTCGTACGGTGGATATTTGTCTCAATGCCAATCCTACCATGTCTAATAAATTGTTTTTATGGTAAATGGTTAAATAACAATACATGTAATACCGAACTCCAAGTGAAATTAAAAACAGAAAGTCCTTTTTTCAAATGGCATAATTAAAAGCCCTCACACATCAAACGAATGGAAAACAACTGTTGTATTCCTGACTTGGCATAGGCATGTCTTTATATAGAATCGTGGATTTAACCTGGTTTTATAGCTATCTAAACTTCGCACATGAAAGTGAAATGTAGGATACTTTAAATAACACAATTACTCTTTTTTGATCGACAGAGTGACAGCTACACAGGCATATGAGATTGACCTCAAACGAACTTATAAATGAAATGATCGCTATTTTACGAAATTTTCCTTTGATCTTGCTGACTGGTTACTTCCTTTCTCAGCGAGGTCGAGTGATATGACAAATTATTGCTATAAACCAAAGGGACACGTGGTGTTGTCAATGAAATTGACATGACGTTGTCAAAGGTAAAATTGCGATAGACAGATTATCATTGGTCATCTCAAATCGATTGCTTTTCTCACTATCGCCGTACCGGCTCAAGCGAGAAAATCAATCTCGTTGAGATGATCAACGATAATCTATAGCTATAAATAATGACGTGAAAATATTCATGTAAATTTCATGTGAATTAAGACTTACGTGAATCTCATGTGATATTTGTTTACGTGAATCTCATGTGAAATGTTTTACGTGAATTTTACGTGAACATTTACAATTTAATTTCATGATTTAAACAAGATTTGAAAATGTAGATGTTATTTGAACACCTTTATTTTGAATTTCACGTAAAAAAAAATCATGTGATTTTTAGGTAAAATTCAACATGAGTTTCATATTCGGTTTTGGATAGACTAATTGTTAGATGCTGAATGGTCCAGTAATTGTTTTCATCTTTATAATTTGGTCCTTGGTGGATTGTTGTTTCTTTGACAATAATGTGACTTTTGTTCTTGCTCCTTTATTTCATTTTTTTTACTTTATCATGGTTCTCTTTACGACTAATAGTAGAGACTAATACTCACAAAGGATATAATACTAGAGCCGAATACTCACATAGGATATCCAGTGTTATGGTTTGGTTTAATGGACTACTTAACATGTCATGTATTGCTATGCATGTGTATATTTGTCCATTGTGATTTCTATTCAGTATCAATGAATAATATGCAGTTTCGTTGTCATCTTCATTCGTCGTTAGCTTCTTCTTTCCATGATACCAGATTGTTTTACCACGTGGAATACCTCCTATGGTATAACATGCTAATGTAAGATTTTCATTTTCGTTTCCAATAATTGTATTTCTCTTGGTCATGTTTATCACTCTTAATTCCGAGGGGGGTGCTGTAATCAAAATGCATAACTATAGTATTTATGAATGGGAGTTTTTATAATGACCCTGTTATATGTCCAAGGTCTGTAATAATGGCCTAGGGCCATTACAGACATCCGAGGCCATTATTACTGACCGAGGACATATAACAGGGCCATTATAAAAACACCCATTTCTTAATACATTTATTAACCAACTGAACAAAAGTGTATGTGTTGCTGCCAACTTGATGTACTCTCTTACTCTTTAAATTACAGTTTAGTTTGAAAAAAAAAATTTGTTCTTCACCAATAAACCTTTAAATATACCAAATATCCAAGATATTTTAAGTAATAGTAAAAGTTCAATGATAAGTTAATATTAATATTTATTGCTGGTTACTAAATTAAATAAAATACAAAAAGGTATTATACTCTTTAAAACTTAATTTTATTAACTTTATTAAAAACCGTAACCGGCTTAATAGACAAACTGGGCATTAATACAGGGCCATTACAGAAAAACAGGGCCATTACAGAAAAACAGGGCCATTACAGAAAAACAGGACCAGTACAGAAAAAAAACAGGGCCATTACAGAAAAAAGGGCCATTACAGAAAATATGTAAATTTTAATAAACAGTCATTTTTGGCAATAATGTCTTAGTTGGTTAATAAAGTTTCATTAACGTCATCGAAAGTAAATAATGAGATTCCATAACGCATAGTCAGCTATAAATGGCCCAGAAATGACAACTGTAATACAAATCATACGAGAAAACAAACAGCATAATGTATGAATATAATAATGAACAAAAACAAATATGTAACACTGAATTACAGGCTCCTGACTTCAAGCATTTAAAGCCATATTGATGTTACCTCAATTCGATGTCAATGATTGCAACAATAAATAGAAGAAAAAAAAGTATCGACAAGCCCTGATTTTACGACACACTGGATTTACGTTGTACATAACATAGCTGAGAATCATCATGATGTTTTAAACTTGTATCTATGTATTTTTGTTTTTTTTCTGGACTAACGTTCATATCACTTAATATTATCTGTAAAAATCGGTTTTCTCCATAAAATGATCAAGACAGTTTGAACCATAGACAAAAATAAAATTCAGAGACTAGTATTATATCAGGTATAGTTGACCTTAGATGAAATTAGCTAATTTTTTTTCATTCGCTTGGTCATATAGCTTCTGCTGTTTTTACGTATTCATACATCCCCGCTTTCAAATGATTAGTTTTTGAGCGTTCCCGAATGAAAACAAATCCAGAAAACCGCTCCGAACATTCAGAATATATAATGTGTTAGTTTTCTTTAGAAGGAATTGATATGTATGCGAACAACTTCAAACCTGTGTCCATTATGTATGTGCCTCATTATTTGTGATGGAATGCTTATCAATATGATATTTTCTGTTGATGATTACACTCATTCCCAATTCATTTATAGAATAGTTTTTTGTCTAAAAGACTCGGTATGGACTTTACTCATTGTTGAAAGCCGTACAGTGACCTATATTTGTTGATATCTGTGTCATTTGTACTCTTGTTGGGTGTTGTCTCATTGGCAATCAAACCACATCTTCTTCTTTACATATTGAACCTTTTTCAAATTAACAGAAGACACAAAGAAAATGTAACGCCTTTGTAGTCTGTATATTCTTCATTAATGACCGAGAAGACTGAATGAGACTATTGTATGGATAAAAACAAATTTTGTTTTGTTTTCTTGAATGTTATACTTCATATTCAGGACTTCTAATTGTTTGTTAATTTGCATTTTTTTGTGGCTTATTTTAGGTCCAAATAAGACTGTCCGTATCACCCTTACTCGTGTATATTTAAGGATTGACTGTATTATTGTTTCGTTTATGAAGAAAATACATTAAAATGAGGTTCAGACTGAATAACTCGCGTAGCGGGTTATTTTAAGGTGTACAACACATGTTTTTTGTTATTACGAATAGAAAAAAAAATCGTCGTTTCTTATAATTCTATTTTAAGTCGAGAGTAAATCATCAAAAAACGTTGATGATGCCACGGTCACATGACAAAATTATGTATATGAGCTGAAAAACAAAACACTATCAGCCAATCAGAAGACGTATAACATCCAAAATTAAATTATTAAGAAATGGAATCGAGGTTATTTGGACGTAATCTGCTCACCCGTTCTTCAAAATAGAGTTTTTGAAGTTTTCTCATATCTTGAATGACTCAAATGTTGATGGACGACACGGTCATAGCAACTCAAGTACAAGTGTGAAGTACAATAATTACAAACTGGTAGATATTCAGGGTTTGTTACAAATTTAAGTTTCATTTAGCCGTGTGTTCACTGAAATTATGTATACAAACCTTTCAAAAGCAAAAAAACCCAATGAATACTATCTGTAGTAATATTCGCAAGACACCCGTAACGACCTTCTGTAAAACTTGTTGCATTTACAATTTGCAAATTGTACGTTTCAGCATCAGTTACTTCATAATGATAATGGAATTCAGGGGGATAAAGGCTTATTTTTTCATTTTCCGATATTGTTAAAAGTTTGTCTTCATGCCTTGGTTTAAACGTCCACTGATTAATTCCTCCGCTATTGGAACAATTCAAAGTGACATTTCCTCCTGGCTCTGTGTATACATAGTCTTTGATGACTCTAGCCAGAACACCTTTAATTAAACAAAGAGCTATAACAGAAACTTCGCCGAAAACAAATGTTTACCAAAGGTCCTTTTTGAAAATAAAGAGTATGTGAACAAAAACAAAAGATAATTTCAAAGGGAAAATTATGCAGACGAATAAAGATACAAATTGAAAGACATTAATCGAATACATGTGATATGTAATTTAGACAGACTTATAAAGGATTATTTTTAAAGATTGATTGATTGATGTTTAACGCCACTTCGATTTTCAAGAGCTTGCAGCTGCTACCCAGGACATTATAAAACGGCACCAGTGCCTGAACAGAAAGTTCATAAACCAGGGTTATGCTAAAAAACGTCTCGTATTAAAAAAAAAAAAGGTTCATCGGAAGATACCAGGACTTCGTTTAAAAAAAAATCCGTATTAATTTAACAAATGATACACGAAGGTCTTGAAGTATTGATTCTAGGTACTGACGTTGTTTGTTTTCTTAATTATATCTTTATTTGTCTTTGTAATCTATAACTTGTAATGTTTAGTCTATTTTTGGAAATATCCATTTCGTGTCTTTCTTTTTTTCTAATGAGCTTTGTCTATATGCCTTTTTGTTTTTCTTTGTTGACATATTTCTTTGTTTTTAAATTTATTAATATATAACACAATATTAACGGTTGAACCCATATTTTTGACATTTATACCAGCTATGTCTGTTTGTTTTGTTCACACAATACGATGGAATTTTCAGCGACTGGCATAAAAGTGAGATGGTTAGCTCGATATAAAACCAGGTTCAACCCACCATTTTTTTTCTTTAAAAATGTCCTGATTGAGGTATAAATATAACATTTATTGAACCATACAGTTAATGTTTTACTCTTCACATTTTACATAATCCGCGAAGCAGATTATTTAATGTGAAGAGTCAAAAAATTGTTAAAGGCTCAATAGATTCAAAATTAATTATTGCCATTCATTAAGTGATACACATATTCAACTTCCTAGACCACTCGACTACCCAGGCCCTATCATTCCCATAGACCA
Source organism: Mytilus galloprovincialis (assembly GCA_037788925.1). Classification (NCBI taxonomy): domain Eukaryota; kingdom Metazoa; phylum Mollusca; class Bivalvia; order Mytilida; family Mytilidae; genus Mytilus; species Mytilus galloprovincialis. The sequence continues at coordinate 23,964,636 of CM075341.1, forward strand.
TACATACGATACGAATGTTTGTTTTATAATGGAGCTGAGAGGATTACAAAAACGAATATATAGAATAATGGTGATGACAATTAATGTCTAAACATGCAAAAGCATTTTCGAATCAATTATCTAGTATTTCTTATAACTACTAAAAGGTTCAATATTCATGATATTGGTAGTTACATAATTATAAAAGCGGTGATTGAATATCTTCTCCGAACATTGTTTTATCGGAGCTCACATGAATTTTGATTATTTAAAACATAACTAATGTGCTGGATTAGGTTGTTTTTATGTTATGTTTCCGTTTTTATTCTGTAGTTAGTCACCACTTCAGTTTTATCATGTATATATCTATCATATAGTCATTTTCAAAAATTTACTGTTTGCAAAAGTATAAATTATTCTAAATAATAAGGATGTTCTTATCCCAAGCTGAAAATCCTAGCCGTATTTGGCAAAACTTTTTGGAACTTTTGGTCCTCAGTGCTCTTCAACTTTGTACTTGTATTGGCTTTCCAACTTTTTTCATCTGAGCGTCACCGGTTAGTCTTGTGTAGACGTAACCCACGTCTGGCGTATTAACATTTTAAACCTGGTACCTTTTGTAAGCTATTTTTCGTGTGTTTCTCTGTGCTATATGTTCTCCCATTTATTTGTATTGTAGTCCTATCATGTAATGTTGTCATTTTAATGTTATATTTATATTGCCATAAAAGCGGGAGGTTTGGCATGCCACAAAACCAGATTCAACCCACTATTTTTTTTCGTAACATGTCCTGTTCCAAGTCAGGAAAATGGCCATTGTTATATTATAGTTCGTTTCTGTGTGTTACATTTTAATGTTGTTTTTCTGTTTTGTCGTTGTTCTCCTCTTATATTTGATGCATATCCCTCAGTTTTAGTTTGTACCCGGATTTGAGTTTTTTTCTAAATCAATTTATGAGTTTCGAACAGCGGTATACAACTGTTGCCCATTGCTATATACATGATATATTTATGAAAACTAAAGGTAATAAAATATTTATTTATTCCATTTACAGAACAGAATGTCGGGTATAAATGAATTATTTATATTACTAAATTAAACAAATTTAAACATATAACGATAATAATGAAATAATTTAGCTCCACAAATAAACCATTCAAATACCATTTGCCGTTTTAAATTGGAAACTCTTACAACACGAATCTTACTCTTGGTTTTATATTACAATTTGCAAAATTAATATGAATAAATATGTACTTACTTTTGTTCACTGCATGTATACCAAACAGCAAGTTAAGCAGCAAAATCACCATAGTGATGTCCTTTTATCTGGCTCAGCAATTACTAAAAATAGATTGAAATATAGTTAAAAAAAAGGATGCTATTACGGATAAATTACATTTTTCAATAAAGGACTCTAAATAATACAAAGTATTTGATAACTGATTATAATGTATTACACGCATAAAAAAAGTTTTGCACATGCTATTGTATTCCACATTTCGGATGTGGGAACTTTAAAAAAATCACTTTTCCATCAACATTTACAAATGATTCACCGATTTTGTATCAAAAAATTTACAACTTCTCAAAATGATTGCAAACTCATCGGCTGTTGTTTGCTCTATGGTCGGGTGGTTGTCGCTTTGACATATTCACCATTTCCTTTCTCAATTTTATCATTGATATTTTGTAGCTCAAGCTCTACGAATACATTTTCTGGTGTTTTAAATTTCAAATTTCAATAATTTCGATCCATGTCTGTTTCATAAAAATCAATACTTTTGATTGGCATACGAACTTCTGAACAATGCATAGTAAAACAAAAACAAAAATCTATAACTCATAATTATATATATGATTGTAGATTTGAAAATGTAATACTAAGAATAGAATGCTTCTTTTTCCTATTCTATTGACTGTAAAAATATTGATCGTGTGTACTTTATTAGTATGAAGCGCTTCCGCTTCAGTAAATATTTTTATGCTTTATAATATTACATGAAGAAGCATTCATTTCCTACATATATCTACATGTATAATACTGTAGCTCATTATAATACATTCTGTTAAATTTGAACATTTGAATCTTTGGTCTCTTGTGGAGAGTTGTCTCATTGGCAATCATACCACAACTTCTTTTTTATATGTTCTCTCACTAAATATTGAATAAAAAATATGAAAAATATAAACATTTGGTGCCTATTTTGAACGCATCTATCTTGTCGAACTTGAAATAAACAATACAGAAGACACAGTTCTGCCTCATATCTTGACTTATTTACATCCAGAAATTGACAATGCTGGGTGGTAGAAAACATCATTTACGGCAGAATAAATGTATTTCAGGATTCCCAATCGCAAACGTCTAATTTCTAAATCATGTAAGTAGCAATATTCCAGTAGCGCTTGCATACGCAGTATTCATCTCTTTATTGATAAGATATTCCAGGGCTTGCATTACTATCATGATTACTTTGATATAGGGTTGTTGTTTACATAGAAGCTATTAAACAAAGAGTTCAGTTAGCCCTTTGTTTCTGATGCTGTACTTAGGAAATAACATTGCACATGTATTTCAGTGATAGACTCTGCTTAACTTTTATTTAATTATTCAACGATTTAACGGGTTTTTTTTTATCATATAAACAAGAGATTAGATATATAAGTTCGTACATATCAAACGATATTACCACAAATGGAATTTTACTGATACATGTTTCCCATTGTAATCAACACTTAAGATTTTCAGGAAATCAAACTTTATTTTTAGATGTGGGTTTCTCCCTCTCTAAATATATATAAATATTATAAAATACAAAATGGAAAAAGTGTATGTCATCGAAAAGTTCTACATCAATTTTAAACATGAAAAACATATTTTCAAAACAGATTGCCTGTTCAAAGAATAAAGACAATTAATTGTCTTTGATACTGGTTTGATCAGCTCGCCCTGTCGGGTTCTCTTCATATTCTTGCCGATAGAATCAGTATCAAAAACAAAAAGGTACAGCATGTGTTGACTGATGGATTTATTATTATTTTTCCGTATCTTATAGCTACTGTGTTATAAGTTTTATATCTTAAAATATTATATTTAAACATATTTTCTATACAGTTTGTTTTACTAATTCATCGAAAATAATTATGTATTATCTCAACGTTTATTGTATGATATAAAAGTGTATTGTATTCATGGTTTTATATATTTGTATAGGTTTCGCATTTAAGTTTTAATGACAATGTTATAATATTCATTCAGGACACAGTGTTCACATCTAATCTAGTGTCTATTAGTACACCAAGTAGACTTAAAATAAATTGACACACGTATCGTAGATATTTATTGAATAAACTGAAAAGTTAAGACAAAAACTGAACAGTTCAAGATATTGGTCAATTCATTGACATTCAGAGCAGAAGACTTGATGAGTTATTATGTGCCAACTGATCTAATTACAGTTCCTCGCATTCCCAGAAAATAAGGGACAATACGACCAATAATTGCAAAATTAGAGAAGACAGATACAAAAACAATAATATCACAAAAAAAAGGATTGCAAAAATATTAAGTTCTTAATGATATCACTCGGAAGAACTTAGGACTGATGTCAACACGTTTAAAACCAGCGAAGGAACAAGACATTGTCTGGATTTATAAACTAAGGGTTTATGGAAAGGACTCGAATAGTAAAAATGGTTACCAAAGGATAAAGTTTGACTTGATTGAAAATATAGATGAGACAATTAAAAGGAGAATGGCATCATGAAAAAATAATTACAATGGCCATAAGGGCCAAGTGAGCTTTTCTCATCACTTGGCGTCCGTCGTCCTTCGTCGTTAACTTTTACAAAAATCTTCTCCTCTGAAACTACTTGGCCAAATTTTACCAAACTTGGCCATAATCATCATTTGGGTATCTAGTGTAAAAAATGTGTCCGGTGACCCGGCCAACCAACCAAGATGGCCGCCATGGCTAAAAATAGAACATAGGGGTAAAATGCAGTGTTTGGCTTATAACTCAAAAACCAAAGCATTTAGAGCAAATCTGATTGGGAATAAATTTGTTTACCAGGTCAAGATCTATCTGCCCTGAAATTTTCAGATGAATCGGACAACCTGTTGTTGGGTTGCTGCCCCTGAATTGGAAATTTTAAGGAAAATTTGCTGTTTTTGGTTATTATCTTGAATATTATTATAGATAGAGATAAACTGTGACAGCAGTAATATTAAGCGAAGTAAGATTTACAAATAAGTCAACATGACCGAAATGGTCAGTTGACCCCATTAGGAATTATTGCCCTTTATAGTCAATTATTAACCATTTTTCGTAAATCTTAGCTATCTTTAACAAAAATGTTCTCCTCTGAAACTACTGAGCCAAATTGATCAAAACTTGGCCACAATCATCTTTGGGAATCTAGTTTGAAAAAATGTGTCTGGTGACCCGGCCATCCAACCAAGATGCCCGCCACGGCTAAAAATAGAACATAGCGGTAACAATGCAGTTTTTGGCTTATAACTCAAAAACCAAAGCATTTAGAGCAAATCTGACCTGAGTAAAATTGTATATAAGGTCAAACTCTATTTGCCCTGATAATTTCAGAGGAATCGGACAACCCGTTGATGGGTTGCTGCCCCTGAATTGGTAATTTTAAGGAAATTTTGCCGTTTTTTGTTATCATCTTGAATATTATTTTACATAGAGATAAACTGTAAACAGCAATAAAATATACAGCAAAATAAGACCTAAAAATAAGTCAACATGACCAAAATAGTCAATTGACCCCCTAAGGAATTTTATCCTTTATAGTCATTTTTTTACAATTTTCATAAAATTGTAAATATTTACTAACATTTTTCACTGAAACTACTGGGCCAAGTTCATTATAGATAGAGATACTTGTAAGCAGCAAGAATGTTCAGTAAAGTAAGATGTACAAACACATCAAACATCACCAAAACACAATTTTGTCATGAATCTATCTGCTTCCTTTGTTTCATATTTACATCAACACTTGCAAATATAAATGCTTCATTTTAAGGAAGCAACATAATGGAAAAAAGGAGTAAAGGTGTATTTATTCATTAAATAAATTTGATACGACAGGAAAAAATTATTATAATGAAAACACTCAAAAAAGAAACGAAATTCTAGAAATTTGGCAGCGTTGAATAAATACATAAGAAAAATATTTGCTCCTCAAAAAATATGTTTTATAAATCACATGATAAACAAGACATTAGTACAATTATTTCACTCCATACTGCGAAAAGCGGATTACAAAAAAATCTTTTTTATTGACATCTAGTCTCTTTTATTAAAGACACGTAAATAACATGACGTGAACTACTTCACAAGATGTATACAGGCTTTAAGCTTTGATATACATAAATAAATATTTAAGGTTGCTGGATGAATTATTGCTGAATCCTCTCCTTACATGGGGCTGTGAAATTTTAAACAAAACAGGAAATGCAATAAAAAGACACAACTTATAATTACTTCTCGGTGGTAATCTAACCATCATACACACTAAATGTTTATCCGACCTAGGACAAGGAAACATTGTTAAAAAATAAAATGAAAATTCATATACTATACATGCAATATAAAAAAATTACCTTGACAAACGGTCACACAATCGTGTCCTCATCACAATACTGTTATTTGGAAAACCTCATACCAATAAATACTGTGAATGGCAAATATTTTTTATACAAACTAAACGACAATTATTTTTTTATTACCTTTGTTTTAAATTCAGGAAACTAATTATAGTTATAGATGAACTATTCATTTTTAATATACTATACTCCGATATGTTTTCATGTATACAGCATGTACAGGATATATCGAATATTTTTCTGTATTGCATAACTTCCCCTTCCCATGCTATTGTCTCTTGTATAATCATAAAATACACAAAAAAACCATTACAAATGACAATTTAAAAAGTCTCATGAAAATGTATATAAAAAGGAAAATCACAAAAATACTGAAATCAGAGGAAAATCTAATCGGAGAGTCCATAATCACATGGCAAAATCAAATGACAAAACACATCAATAACGAATGGACAAGAAATGTCATATTCCTGACTTGGTACAGGCATTTTTTAAATGCAGAAAATGGTTGATTAAACCTGGTTTGAAAGCGCTAAACCTCTCACTTTGATGACAGTCTTATCAAATTCCGTTATATTTACAATGATGCGTGAACTAAACAGACATGATAATAAATAAAATAGTCAAAATATGGGTAGAGCAGTCATCATCGTGTTATAATTTTAAAAGGAAAAAGGAACAATTTAACAGAACACAAAAACATCTATCTACAAACACATTCATTGATTCGCGTGTCTGACGTCAGAAAATTTTATACGTCACATATATTTGTCGTTTAACGTATATACAAACAATTTTAAAATTTCACATGTGCAATGTTAGCATAGTTAAAAAAAATCAAAAATAGGTAAGAATTAATTTCAGAAATAGACCGAGATTTAAAATAGTCCAAAAGTTGTATAGAATTTATAAGAATCCACAAATAGTTCATTCCATTACGCGATTGAATACTTTTGACGTTTGCGGTTCAACGTATTTTCTAATTCATAATAGAAATATATCATAATGACATATAATAGAACAATATCATACTGACGGGAATCCTTAAAGTACAGACTCACGGTACTTTTCTATCCCAAATTCATACATTTAGTTTTGATGTTTTTATATTTGTTATTCTCATTCCGATGAGATTTTTGTGTAATGCTTAGTTCGTTTCTGTGTGTGTTACATTTTAATGTTGTGACGTCATTCTCTTGTATTTAATGCGTTTCCCTCGGTTTTGGTTTATGACCCTGATTTGGTTTTTTTCTATCGATTTATGGGTTTTGAACATCGGTATATTACTGTTGCCTTTATTTAAGAACCAAAGAAACACAAGAGGTCGCATATACAAAACACACGAGCCAAAAATGATAGATAATACAAACACATTGACGGAATGTTTAAGTACCGATCCACGTCAAATGGATATCACATAAAACAATCCAACAGTAAAAGTAGTATTAATAATAGAACAAAGACAAATGAAAGAAAAATATAACACGTTGTTAAGTTGATAAACAACATCACTACGCATAATCTATTATTCAAGACCATCATGTATTATTTGTGAAGTTGATACGGAATATTTATCAACAAGGTATTGGTACCTTCCGATGAACTTTTCTTAGAAAATGGACGAGTTGTTCTTTGACATACCCCTGGTTCATCAACTTTCTACTCAGACACTAATGACATTTTACAAAGTCTGAGAAGGAGCTGCATGCTCTTGAATATCGAATAAGTTTGGAAATATATATCCCATATGCAGGTGAAGTTGGTATATTGCTACTAAGGTGGAAAAATTTATAATTTCAAAATGTTGTTACTATTATCTGAATAATCCTTTCTAAAAGAGGGACGAAAGATACCAGAGGGACAGTCAAACTGATAAATCGAAAATAAACTGACAACGCCATGGATAAAAATGAAAATGACAAACAGACAAACAATAGTACACATGATACAACATAGAAAACTAAAGAATAAACAACACGAACCCCATTAAAAACTGGGGGTGATCTCTGGTGCTCCGGAAGGGTAAGCAGATCCTGCTCCACATGTGGCACTCGTCGTGTTGCTTATGAGAAAACAAATCCGGTAAATAGTCTAATTCGGTAGGTCACATTAATGAAATGGATAGGGATTGTAGTTACGACGTAAGGAACATATCCGATATCATTTGTGAAACGGTTATTTCATAACTGAATGTCCGTCCTTTAAAGTATAAAAAAGTCTATTTTGCTTAATTACATTTACAAGTTTAATCAATTCAAACACTTTTTCACTAAGATTTAAATTCAATAAATAAAATTAAACTGTGTAGTTTGATGATCAACTTTAAACTCATTAACAAAAAAGCGTTATTTTTAATGAAAGACTATATATACTAACTTCATCTTTTCTTTCTTTTTTAGATCCCGCTTAAGGAAGTTGTCTCATACAACAACAGCACCTGCAAATAAATATTGAATGCATTAAGTTTCCATAGGAAAGACAAAACTCCAGGTAAGAATTTTTTCTATTTGCATTTGACAGATTTTCAAAAGGATGATCTTTAATTTTTCGAAAAACTAAGGATTTTCTTGTCCCAGGAATAGATTACCTTAGCCGTATTTGGCACATTTTGGAATTTTGGATCCTCTATGCTCTTCAACTTTGTATTGTTTGGCTTTATAACTATTTTGATATGAGCGTCACTGATTAGTCTTATGTAGACGAAACGCGCGTCTGGCGTACTAAATTATAATCCTGGTACTTTTGATAACTATTTACACCACTGGGTCGATGCCACTGCTGGTAGACGTTTCGTCCCCGAGGGTATCACCAGCCCAGTAGTCAGCGCTTCGGTGTTGACATGAATATCAATAATGTGATCATTTTTATAAACTTCCTGATACAAAACTTTGAATTTTTCGAAAAACTAAGGATTTTCTTGTCCCAGGAATAGATTACCTTAGCCGTATTTGGCACAACTTTTTGGAATTTTGGATCCTCTATGCTCTTCAACTTTGTATTGTTTGGCTTTATAACTATTTTGATATGAGCGTCACTGGTGAGTCTTATGTAGACGAAACGCGCGTCTGGCGTACTAAATTATAATCCTGGTACCTATGATAGCTATCCCTTTCTAAATCAAGATATATGTACCTCAGCTGCAATGTTGTATGTAACACATTAAGACTTATTCCTTTTTGGCTGCATTCAGGGTTGGTTGGGGTCTTTATCTATAAAGGATTTATAAAGCAACTGCATTCTTATTTTTTTTTTTAAATATATAAGTCGAATGTTTAGAATAGTTTATATCTGATTAGTACAACTCCAAAAAAGAGACAAAAGATACTTAAGCGACATACTAACTAATAAGTCGAAAATGAACTAACAAAGCCATTGCAGAAAACGAAAAAAGACAAAAAGCAAACAACATTTTACAAAACCTAACATATTAAACCACAGACTGAGCAACACGAATAGCAACAAAAAAAAGACAGGGTTGATCTCAGTTGCTCTTGAAGCGTAAGTAAATCATGCTTCACATGTGGCTTCGTTGTCCAGCTCATGCAAGTACAAAACCGGTAATATAATTAGTAAAATTCGAAAAGTTTTTTCATAGCTCATTGGTGATAACGAACAAAATACGTTCTTTATTACACTTAAGGAAATGATACGGAAGTGAATAAGGGCCACACAATTTAAAAACAAAATGTTTTCCTATCTTTTCGTTTAAATGCCATACAATTGTGAAACTGTCAAGTCAAATACTCAAAATGAGCTTTCTGCTGAAAAATTAAGAAAGAAACATTTTATTTAAATTTTGATGTAAGCAATCATTTTTTAAATGAAATGAAAACTTCATGACTTTTTGTCAAAGAATCTTAATCACATTCTTTGATAAAAAGTCATGAAATTTTTATTTCAATCTGGCGAGATAACTTTAAAATGTTTTGTTAGCAATTTGAATGGAGAGAACATAATTTTATTAATAAAACATCTTCATTTTATACATTTTTGCCAAAAGGGTAGCTTGTTTGAATCTAAACAACTTTACACAAACGAGGGCTTACTTTTGAAGTATATTTATATTCGGCTTTAGATATATTAGCGGGGTTGATCTTTTATTTACACAAACGAGGGCTTACTTTTGAAGTATATTTATATTCGGCTTTAGCTATATTAGCGGGTTTGATCTTTTATTTTTTTAGGTATGACTCCAATTTACTCAATTTCTTTGTAATAAATATACATGTGTTATCACGTATATCAATTTTGGGGGTCTTTATAGCTTGCTGTTTGGTGTGAGACAAAACTCAGTATTGAAGACCGTACTTTGTCCTATATTTGTTCACCTTAATGAATTTTGACTTAGATGGACAGCTTGTTTATTGGCACTCATGCCACATCTTCTTATATCTATTATCTTGTTCATTATTAGTCAATTATATTTTCTAACTGTTCAAGCATTTTACTTTGCAATGAGTAGAAATGAGATAAATTTTAATATATACAGCCTCCTTCTAAATAACTGTTGCTTTCTTTGAATCTTATATAAGAAAAAAGATAAAAACAAATGTTTGCGTTATTTCACCAAACATAGGAAGAAATACTAAAAGAGTTGTATGGCGTTAATTCGCTTCCGTAGGAATACATCATTGCTAATTTTTTTTGGTATGAGCAACCAGCAATCAGTAGCAATTCTTCAAATATATATCGAGCATAATAAATCATCATTGAATAAGAAAATCCTTAAAAAAGTAATGATCTGGTTAAAAAAACTTGGCTAGAAAACTTAATATGACAGAATTGGTACTGATATTGATTTTGTTATTAATACATTTAAATAAAAGCAAATCTTTATATGTAAAACTGCTAAATTATGAACACTTATGATTCTTTATTGACCACAATTCTAAAAATTACTAAACATGATATCTTATTGTATTCCTGTCTTTCATTTTTGCCATTATGCTTGGTCTGTATTCTTGTTTGTGCTTCTTTGTTACATTTTTTTATAGTAATTAAGATTATGATAAGTAAATTCACAAATAAAATGAAAATTCAAAACGGAAAGTCCATATTCAAATGACAAAATCAAAAGATCAAACGCATCAAATGAATGAATAACAACTGTTATCTAACACAATGACGGGATGTAAAAGCACAGAGCTGCGTCAAATGTTTAAAAGAACACAAAAAGGCATATAGACAAAACACATTATCAAAACAAGAATACAAAAATTATCATATAAAAATATCTCAATGACGGAATGTATAAGTACAGAGCCACGCCAAATTGATATCACTAAAAACAGACAAGACAGACAAAACAGTTACACAATGTTGACTGCTGTACCATCTATTTTTGAAATTTTACATATTAAGTCTGTTTGTTTTGTTCACACATTGTTGTCAATATAATGGAATTTGATGCGTTTGTCATACAAGTGAGAGGATTAGCAAGCTATAAAACCAGGTTTAAACACCATTTTCTCTAACAAGTCAGGAATATGACAGTTGTTAGCATGTTTAATGTGATTAATATTTTGAACATTTGATTACATACGTGTATGTTCCATAGAACTACACGTGTCCAACAACCTTTTTTTTAAACAAAACAATGCAGGTGACGTTATAAAGTATATTCGGAATAATGAAAATGTGTATACTAACTAAATTAGTCATTATATATGATCTGTACTTATGTTAGCAGTATAAAGTACCGGAACTTGATGTAACTTCTCACAAATGTGAATATGTATAATTATACAGAGGTCTATAAAACAATGGGTGTTATGTCGACACAAAAAAACTAGCACCAAAACAAAAAATATATATGGAATCCACCTTTCGATCTTGGATAAGCAAAAGAATAGAACACAAATAAAGGCAACAGTAGTATACCGCTGTGTAATAATCATGATAAGACTATGCAAAACAAATCCTGGTAACAGACTAAAACTAAGAGAAATACACCAACTATACGAAAAAACATAAGAACAACAAAAATACTAAACTTCAACAAATGCAAACACCAGCATACAGAGAAACAGTTGACCATTTTCCTAAAAACATATTTTTTTGCTAGCCAAACCTCCTGCGTATATAGGAGTGTTAGAACTACAGCTTAAATGTCTACCCTACTTGACAGGAATGCTTTAATATTTGTCAAAGGTATTGTGACAGTCCCAATTGTCTATTAATGTTAGATTCACCACAAGCAAGGACAAGGAAAAAAAATGAGAGATTGGCTGATGTCAAATATGCTATTTTGTTTTAGAGGTTTCATAAGCAGCTGCTTCTTGTTTTTAATTTTGTCATTTCAGTGTATTTGTTGCTGCCTTATACGGTATAAGTTTTGCTTATTAATGAAAAATAATAGGAATTCGACAAATCACATATGTTACCTCGAATATCTGGTCGTGTTCGTTCCATGAATGGCTGAATAGGTACGTGCCTTCATGATAGGCTTTACCCTGATTCAGCACAGAACATCATTGTTTCCGACCTAGCGGGTCTAACACATCTTTGATTCTAGGATATGTTGTATGTCAACTGTAGTTTCTTTTTGAATTCTTTGAGGTCCAAATATAGAATGATCGGAGGGCCATCAATGATCGTTTTACGGGATTTTTACAAATTGGTTGAACTAATCGATGTTTATGTGTCTGAATAAACTAACCACAGTTTTACCACGTCTTTGAATGTGGTTTACATCTCCGTTGTCCGGTCTGCTTAGAACAGAATGTGACCAATTATCGAATGTGACATTTTGCCGAGTATGAATTCGCATTGCATGACGACGTGTTTTGGCATTTTTTTTCTTGTCCAATATTCATGTATAGAAATATAATGTTTTATTTGTAAGTCCGATTGGGTTCGTGTGGCTTATTCTTTAGTTTTCAATGTTGTGTCATGTGTACTATTGTTTGTCTTTTACATTTTAAGCCATGGCGTTGTCAGTTTATTTTCAATTTATGAGTTTGACTGTCCCTCTGGTATCTTTCGTCCCTGATGGATAGTTAGTGCAATGTTAGAACTACTACTGCTGATTGTTTTAGTTTGTGTCTACACTTTAAACAAGCGAATTCATTACTTGAGCCCGAAGGCGAAATAAGAATAAGAATGTGCCTTCATCCAAGCATATCTTGGATGTGCAGGATGAAGGCCATTCTAAGAATATGAGCCTAAGGATAGTAAGTAATTTTAAATTCCCACCTTTTTCCAATGGGTTTTATGGTCGACACAAACTTGATTAAAAATTATGACAAGTTTTATATAACAAGTGCTTCTATACTAGGGTCAAGGTTACTTGCTATCTATGGTCTGGTGGTTATGGTTTCTTTAAACAGAGATATTACATGTAAGCTTCACCCCTCATAGAGAAGTTAAGCTTAACTTATTCATATTTCGCCTTCGGTCTCACGTAATGAATTAGCTTGTTTAAAGTGTAGACATAAACTAAACACAAACTAAAAAACAAAATCCTACAAATGCCACATTTTATAAAACTAAATAATCACAAGATAAAACATCAATTACCTCAGAAGCAAAGACTTAAATGCCAGTATTATTAAATCCCATGTTATAAAACTTATAAAATGGATAAGAACATGTCCAATTAGCTGTTGCGATAATGTCTTTCAAAGAACATCCTGAAGCTAATGCAGCTGAAGTAGAGGCACCATTAAATGAGTGGGCCTTTAAATGTTAATATCAATGCCTGCTCAAATTAAAACTGTCGTTAACCATCTAGATAACGTAGAAGTTCAAACTTTTCGAAAAGTGGCAAAATAAATACACAAACTAGAAGTCTTCCTGACATCTCTTGTACTTAAAACATAATTAATCTATGTCTTCACAACGCAAAGTTCTGGTTTAACAAAACGCTTAAACACCATATTAGGCAGACTAAAACCAGGTCTAGAAGTTTTCAAATGTTCCTGTATATGAAAAACTATAGTGCCTTGTCTTTGACTAAAAGACATAAAATTTAATTATAGAGCTGATATGGATTGTGCCCTAGCAGCTATAGTCAAGGCAACTAAAGACACAAATTTTAAAGTCAAAGTTTTCAAGGTCCAATGGATATAAACTTAGTACTAAATTCACATCACAAGTGAAAGAGTATCTTGTTCTTGCTGGATTCAGGTTAAAGCAATCTTACAACATACGTTCAACAAAAACAAATTTAGTACCATTTACGTCAATCAAGGATAAATGACTACCCTATTTGACAGGAATACTTTGATATTTGTCACAGTTATTGTGACAGTACCAATTGTCAATTAATGTTACGTTCACTATAAGCAAGAAAAAAAGAAAACTAGAGGCTCTAAAGAGCCTCTCTGTCACTCACCTTGGTCTATGTGAATATTAAACAAAGGACGCAGATGGATTCATGACAAAATTGTGTTTTGGTGATGGTGATGTGTTTTAACAGCTTACTTTACTGAACATTCTTACTGCTTACAATTATCTCTATCTATAATTAAATTGGCCCAGTAGTTTCAGTGGAAAATGTTAGTAAAAGTTTACAAATTTTATGAAAATTGTTCAAAATTGACTATAAAGGACAATACCTCCTTTGGGGGTCAATTGACCATTTTGGTCATGTTGACTTATTTTTAGGTCTTACTTTGCTGTACATTATTACTGTTTACAGTTTATCTCTATCTATAATAATATTCAAGATAATAACAAAAAACGGCAAAAATTCCTTTAAATTACCAATTCAGGGGCAGCAACCTAACAACGGGTTGTCCGATCCATCTGAAAATTTCAGGGCAGATAGATCTTCGCATGATAAACAATTTTATTTCAGTCAGATTTACTCTAAATGCTTTGGTTTTTGAGTTATAACCCAAAAACTGCATTTTACCCCTAACAGGCTATTATTTAAACTTGGAATTATTTTTAACTATGGAATTTGCATAATTTCTTGTGTTTGAAATTTTTAATAAATTCCATGTATATTTTGTACTTTAATGTTCTGTGCTGCTCACAACACTTTCTATTATAAAGAAGATAGTACATTTTAAATAGAATGAACTGTGCCGCGCACAACACTATCTATACAAACTACATTTTATGAAAAGTGTTTTGAACCTTTTGAAATTTTTTAATACCAAATAAACATGGATTTTATTTAAAATTTCAAGCAAATTATAAAAATTCCATAATTAAAAATAATTCCAAGTTCAAATAATAGCCTGTTACCTATGTTATATTCTTAGCTGTGGCAGCCATCTTGATCGGATGGCTGGGTCACTGGACACATTTTTTTAAACTAGATAACCCAAAGATGATTGTGGCCAGGTTTGGATTAATTTGGTCCAGTCGTTTTAGAGGAGAAGATTTTGTAAAAGTTAACGACGACGGACAACGGACGACGACACCGACGCCGGACGCCGGACGCAAAGTGATGAGAAAAGCTCACTTGGCGCTTCGGGCCAGGTCAGCTAAAAAAATAAGAGAATGGCTGATGGTCAAGTATGCCATTACGGTGACATACAGGTGATTATCTACAAGTCATTTAATATATCTTTGTGGATTGTGTCTCATATAATATCACCCTATTTTTATATCAACACATTAAGTCAATATGATCTGTCTCTAATTAGAGGCCAAAATCTTTTCTTTCCTGAGAAATTAAGAATGTATTTTGCTATGAGATCCCGCTATGGAAACTACGAAAAAAATAGTGTCATGCTATTTTCCAATTTAATCGAAATCAAAATTGTAAGAAAGACAAAAAGTACAAAGTAAGCAATACACGTATCTTCTTGTACGACAACAATCACTTGTGCTTAGTTATATTACTGAGCGCAATAATTTTTAGGATGTATTCATGTTCGTGCTTGAACTTAGAATACTAAGGGAAATGTGCCGACGCAATCTTTTAAAACTAAATATGCATTCAAATAATGAGTATATGATTGTTGTCATCAAGCACTTCATAATATTTACCCAAGTTTATTCGTCAAGTTATAAGTGCAAATTTACCAGGACATATGCAGAGAATATCTCTAATGGCTGTATATCAAATTGTGGGTCCCTCAATATTTTTCCATGAACAAAGACGTGAATTTGAAGGTTCGAAAAAATTGCTCTACGCTTGATAATATATTTCTAGTAAAAACCAGTATATAAGATGCATAAAATCCTAAACTAAGCCACATATACAGATGTAAAAATGTGGCTTTTTTCCATCTCTATCACATATTTCGATTTCTTTTCTTTGATTGAGTGTTCGACCGAATAAAAGCAACAAGAGAAGTTTGTATACTTTCAAAACATGCAACAATTGTTATCAGTATCTTTTAAGTTCATGCATTTGTTGTGAAACCATGGTTTGTTTTTAAAAAAAATTATTATATCGTTTCCACTCAATGATTTTTCTTGATACATTCTTAGTGTTGTATTTTTTAGTTAGATCGAAAGTATTATTAATAGGTAATCAAAAAACGAGATAAAGTAAAATAATGTGTAAAATATTTTAAAATTCAGATAAACACCTGCAGGAGCTCCTCGAATTTCATCCAAAACCTGCGAATACGCTGGAAAGCGAGCTTACCAATGACATATGGTATAATACATAGATGTTGTATCATCACAAGAAGTAAGTTTTGATTGTATATGATGTTTAACCTAGTCAAGCAAAAAATGTATAAGTGAATATTTACTATTACAACAAATTCATTTTCATATTAGGACACATTTAACAAAGTAGTTGTACTTCATTTACATTGTGTGCAACTGTGCAAGAAATATATAAAATCAAAAATTTGCTTTTCAGTCCGAATGCGTTTACTCAAAGTAAAGATAATCACCTTTTTTTATTTTAGTATTAAAGGAAATTGTCAATAGTCCTAAATTATTGATATACTAGATTAATTCAAAACAAGATTGCAAACAAATAAAATTGAGAAAGGAAACGGGGAATGTGTCAAAGCGACAACAACCCAACCATAGAGACGTCAACAGCCGAAGTCCACCAATGGGTCTTCAATGTAGCGAGAAAACTTCTTTCAGCTGGCCCCTTAACAAATATGTAAACTAGTTCAGGGACGTCATACTCCGAATTATACACAAAAAACTAAAATTAAATATCATACTAGACTAACAAAGGCCAGTGGCTCCTGACTTGGGACAGGCGCAAAATTGCGGCTGGGTTAAACATGTTTATGAGATCTCAGCCCTATACCTCTAGTCAATGTAGAAAAAAAAACGCACTAATACGCACAGTAAAACTCAGTTGAAGAGAAGTCCGAGTCCGATGTTAGAATATTAAAAAATTAACGATAATACATAAATCACAACAGAACTACTAGCAGTTACTGACATGCCAGCTCCAAACCTCAATCAAACTGATTGAAAGATTATGTCTTCATCATATGGATATCAAGCACAATCTCGCCTGTTAGGGGTTTACATGTCTAGACTTTAATTATTTTTAATTGTGTATGTCAAATAATTAAGATATTACATACAGTATCGTTGGCGAGTGACAATAGCAATTTCACAAACGTATGACTTGTCCTCGCAGTCACTACGACTGAAAGATATGAACTTAAAATTAGACGAAAATGTGTTTAGTTTAAACATATTTTATTTGCGTAAATGTACAAAAGGGATGAGACACAAGTTAATCAAACTTATAAAGTCTTCTCCCACGAAAATGTATGTTCAAGGGAAGGTATAATATCACCTGAGATATTTAGAAAGATAAAACATTGGCATAAGATGGGGCCAATATGAACAGGAAATTCCTTTCTAACTACAGTTGTTGGATATATACCTACACTTGGCATGAATACAAAAATGTATAAATTTCTAATTACATTTTGGATACAGTATATATGTATATACTTTTATAAGTACGTCTGAGTCAGTGACAACTCTACAACAGATTTATCCATCGGATCACCAGCAATGATGGTGATACATGGCTGTGTACATAATGTATATACAACTCGTCTATTCATCAACCCAACAATGTTAGATCTGTAAATTTGCTTTTGCAAATTTTTTGTTCTTCCCTCGCCGGATTCGAACCCATGCTACTGAGATATCGTGACACCAAATCGCCTGCACTGCAGTGTTTTGCTAGACCACACGAACACTTGGGCTTCAATATAAAGCTTTTGGTGACCGTGTGTTACCTTTCCTCGTCAGGTTTAATCTAGCGTCGTACTACAGTATATACGCATCATTATACCCTAGAAATATAATTATTGTTAAACAGCTTCATCATTTACATTGTTGAGGACATTTATAGACGACTTCTTCAAATCGACCAGTTTTATACAAATGTCATCAATTTTGTGAAAAAATTAAATGTTATTCTCTAGATCTGTTCTTTTACAAATATTCCGTTGTCTATGTTATGCTTATATTTCTTTATATATGGTTCGATGCGGTACCCGCATTTAAAGTGGAATTTGTCAACCTCAGCGTATCTATCATTTTAATTCCTTAGTTTCAGAGATATAAGTTAGGCTGAATTTTAACTCCATGTTCTATTTCTAGTAAAGACAATTGAATAAACGCGAGAAATAAGACGTAGATACTCTTTCCGAATGGATTAAGTCTGGGAGGTCGTTGATACAAATCCGAATTAAGAAACTAAATGGGGCTATTATTACCCACGCTACGTCAATTTTTACAGACTCAAATGTTGCAAAGCACTTGTCCGACCTCCATGACAAATATGTTGTTGTCCCCATAGATAATGCCCCAAACAACATTTTTTTTGGTTTTAATATCATTACATAAACTGCTTAACTTGGAAACTCAACATATACCCTCACGATACTTAACAAAGAGGAAATCCTGGATAATGATAGGTCTGTACTATATTCCTTTGGAATTTCAACCAAAGATTAAGAACTGGATCTTCCATTACTGTATGGGATACCTAAACTACATAAGTGTTCTTACCAAAAAGGGTATATTGCTGGGTCTTCCAAGTGCTCCACTAAACCTCTTTTTTAATTATTGACATCTATTTTATCAGCAATCAAACCTTGGCTCCAAAGATATTATTAAACTGACTATTCTAGAGGTGGTGTAAATCAGATGTGGATACTAAAAAATTCCAAAGATCTTTAGAGAAAATACAGTCTAAGATTCTCTCATCTTGCCATAGTATTAACACATTTGTCTTTTCTACACTATACAGAATCATCCCCATACCGGCTGACCTCATACCGGAACTACTTGTGAAAAAATAAGAAGTTAGCAATATCCTTTAACTTTACGTTTTGTTTTCAACCGACCCTCAATGTCAATTTCTAGACATAAGTCCTAAACAAATGGCAAAATCAAAAGCTAAAACACAATAACTCATTATGGGCTCGATTGACAATTTTGGTCATGTTTGACTCATATGTAGATCTGACTTTGCTTAACTTTTTTTTGTTTGCAGTTTATCTCTATCCTTTACAATATCAAAGATAATAGCCATATTTTCTTGAAATCACTTATTCGGGGGTAGCAACACAACAACGGGTTTTCTGATGCGTCTGAAAATTTCAGGGAAGATATATTTAAACCTGATGAATGTTTTTACCACGATTTGCTCTGTAGTATACAGTTTCTGAGATATAATCCAAAACATGCATTTTACCCCAATGTTCTTTTTAGCCATGACTGACATCCTGGTTAATGGGCTGGGACATCGGAAATATGTTTTAAACATGATACCCTAAGAATGATAAACATTATTGAGGCCAAGTTTGGTTTTTTGTGGCTAAAATGAGAACATTTTTGTAGAAGTTGTTTATGGAACTGTACTGTATCGTGTCCTTTGTTTACAGAATATAAGAAAAACATGCAATGTGTCGACTTATTTTGGCCCAATTTTGAAGAAATGTTCGCCGAACCAAGACCCTGTATCGCGTTCTTCATTAGTTAAAAGGACAAACACGTATCCTTCAAGGCACACTAACTTGATGAAAATAAAACTATAACTAAGATGAAAAACGAAAGTATGTTTTAAATTTGTATTTTTTGAGATATTGAAAATCGAATTTAACTCGAAATAGCTTCAGAAGAAAACGAATTGTAGCAGAACATTTTACCAAAATAAAAATAAAAAATGCCAAGGGGACATTGGAAGCTAATTAGTGGAAATGACATTGACTACATATCGTCAAAAATCATGGGACAAGATTTAACAATCAATTCCAAAAACACTACTTACAGCACAAATTAATCAGTAACACGAAGCAGATAGGGGTGATATCAGATGATAAGAAAAGGCTAGCTGTTCATTCTATAGTAGTGACACCCGTCGTGCTAATTCTTTCAAATACGCTGGTAAAATTATTTCCAGTACTCACATAATAACAAACTAGAAAATGACTCTTAAATCTAACGTTAAGACAACTCTGATTTATATAAGTTCCGGACCATATGAGTATTTGGAACATACGCGTATGGTCCGACCGTACGCGTATGGTCGGGGTAATTAACACTCTGTTACAGATTACTTTTAATACTTCTTAACTCTTCATATGGTATGACCGTTCATTACAATAACGCTATCATAAAGGTAACTTTATTATTATATTATAATAAAAAGATAAGCTTGATAAAAATAGGAAGTTTCGCTTAGTTAATTTTACTTAATTGTCAAATTTATAGTAAACACATTTTATACCGAAGGTCATAACCGATGGTCATTACCGATTTTTTATTACGAGTGAATGTCAATATGTTGACATAGTTATTTAATTTGTCTTGTGAATATGGTGTATTGCAGTCATTTTACGATATTTGAGATATATAGCTTCATAAAAACACCGTAGACATCAGAATGGCCAAAGACCTCGGTATCACTGTACGCAGCTGCAAAAAAAGCTAGATTTCACTCGCAAACAAAAGGTGTAAATCAAAAGGATCGTGCACAAATTAAGATACAGTTTTTGTATAAATGAAACGTTTATAATGTAATTTAAAAAAAATACCTATATGGTCCAAATACTTATATAGTCCGGCTCGTTAATAACCAAACGAGTATCATACTCATATGGTCGGACCATATGAGTATACGCATATGGTCATGACCATACACGTATGGTCCAAATACCCATATGGTTTTTGAACAAATATATAAAACAATCAATACAAGACAAAATAAAAAAAAACGAGCACTGTATTAATTGATTATTGATATTTTTCTGTAAAATCGGCGAAGGAATACCTCTTTGAAGTTAATGTTCTAGTACAATTAGTAACGCCTATACCCAACTCAATACACATAAGACTAATAAAAACCAAACTAAAGTTCAAATTGAATACCCACACGACAGTGCCATGTGCTGATTAAAATTGCACATTATGATACATAATATCATATCGACAAAATAAAGTCAGTAATTTATAAATACTACTGATATCAAAACATTAAATATTACATCAAATAAATTCACATAAGTAAGATAATAATTTTTAACTGGAAAACACGTATAATCGAGTCGACCCTGCCTGTCGTGCTGAATGGGTATATCCCATGAAGCGCGGGAATGCAAATAACGGTCTATGGGCAGGAAATTAATTTCAATCTAATTCAGTTCCTTAAAACGGTTGAAATTACATTCAATGTAAAAAAATCAATAGTGAAAATAAGTAAAAGTAAAATTAGCTTGTGACCTATACCAAAACATACAGAAAAAATTTATTCAAGCTATGTTGTACCCAAATGTAGACCAACATTTCCACTGCTTATATCGATTAAGGATTGAAATATTCCAGAGATTGGAAAACGAACAGAGAAACAATGCTTTTGGAAATTCATTATGATTTGGTCAATAATATCTGGTGTAGTGGCAGAGGAAAATTGTTCAGGTACGTTGAATTCATAATTTAAATCATACACAGAACTTGAATTTTGAATATTGCCAATATTTTGGTTATAGTCCATAACAGAACATTGGTAGAGCAAATCTAGGTTTTCGTTTTTATGACGTGTATAGTAATATTTGATTTTCATGCATATAAAAAGTAAATCGGATCAGAACTGATCTGAGCTTACTGTACTGAACAATTTGTTTCCTTTTGAAATGTTTCGTTTTCTTTCCTTGCGAAAAATGTGGTTTCCGCTTCATTTTAATGAACTCAAGCCAATTTATGAATGCGAAGACTTTTGATATTGAGTGACGTACATAGGGGAATTGCCTGAATATATATTTTTCTCAAATGAATATGTTTTTTAATTAAAATCAAAATTTACATCAAGATTATCATTAAATAAAAACTATAATTTGAATTCATAGTCGAGAATCATGCATAACTAGTATCAATATGTATGCACACCTTTTTAGAATTATAAATGCTGTTGAATACTTTCCTCAACAAAAAACATTAATAAGAACAAGTTAAACAAATACGATGGTATACGCTGAATGAGTTGCATACGCAGACAAAGAAGGAAAAACAATGATCAAGAAACACAAAATTGAAGATCGAAAACATTTATTTACTCCCTTATCGAATAGTTAATAATACATTTGGTTATTGGAATTTTAAGCTTTCATTTGAAATTTTAGTATCATGGAAATTAACAACAGTACCAATATTTTTCGGCTACGACATACAATTAAAATGTACGGCAAAGGGTAGTGAAGACTGTTTTGGTTCACGAATCTTCAAATGGATCGGTGGTCCAGAAAAAGAAGTTATATCATTTGATGTACAGGTTTATGACCACAGCAAATACAAAGTGTTTCACGAAAGAGGACATTATTGGCTTGTTATAAAAAATAGTACAGCCAGAGACATTGACATTCCTTACATTTGTCACTGTGGATTCTACTATTCGGAAAGTATATTAAAAAACGTTTCATTGATACATTCTGATGTCAAAGGTATGTGAAACTTTATATTGCATTTCGTTTTTTTCTGTAGAAGAGTGTGATATTGTAGTAAGTTGAGGTAAGTAAAGAACATTAGTTAATAGAAAATGTATTGCCAATCAATATCAAACAAAATACATAAATGTCACAACTCACTGGCGACATGCTCGAGACTACATATCTGTAGATACAATAATAATTGGATGATCTGTAAAGTTAATTGTATGTTCTATTCTTGATATTTCCCTGTATATTGTGTATATTTCTGATACCATATCACAGAGCTTTTGTTTTCAAACATGATTTAATAATTTTCTTGTTAGAGGTTTGCTGCTACAAAAAGAGAGACGAACGATATCGAATAGATACTGGACCGCATAGGACAAGTCAAAATCAAAACTGACAATGAAATGACAAAACCGATACAAGACTCCCCCACCAAAAAAAAACAAAACAAAACAAAACAGCAACAACAAAAAACAACATTAAACTAACCATATCATAAAGACTGAACAACACAAACCAAATAAAAACGGGAATGGTTCTCAGGTATTTCGGAAGGGCAAGTAGTTACTGCTGCATATGTGGTACCTGTCGTGTTGTTCGTGTACGTTAACATACGGTGATAGTCTGAATCAGTTGGTAACATTTGAGGAAAAAAGGACGCTTAATTTTACTTATTAGTTCATAAGTTTTTTTTCTAGTAATAGGAGGTTGTCAGATTTATAAAACAGTTCAAACGTTCAGCATTTCATCAACATTATTTTCAAAAGCAACTTATATATTGCCAAATAAAGGTTAAATATTTAAAGTTTAAATGATTGCTAAATACTCATTATGTATAGTGATTTATTATATCAGTTTGCCACTTCAATATCAAAATTCTTTTTTTTATCAAATGTTAAATGTTAACATAATTTGTTAAACATTTTTTTGATAAAGCAACCTTTTCTCTCACACTTTATAATTTTGAAATAATTTGGATACATTCATATCCCAATTCGCATAGCTTAATTTATACTATCTTTCGTAAATAAAGGCAACAGTAGTATACCGCTGTTCAAAAGTAATAAACTCATTAAGCGAAAACAAATCCGAGTTACAAACTTAAACCGACAGAAACACATTCAGTATGTGAGAAAAACAAGGGAATAACAATGCTCTGCAACAAAAACAAACGCCAACATAAATAAAAACGAACTATTTGATAACAACTTTTATTAATATGAGCAATTGATTAAGCAGGGTTTTGTTCGTTGTACCTAAAATAATAATGGATAAAAAGAATTGCAAAACAATTTGGCAAATATATCTAAAAACCATCTAAACCAAATCTGGCTGTAAAAAGGTACTTTTGAGAGTGCCACTGAATCTTTACGTGGCTTAGATAAGTTTTTAAATCACTGGATGATGCAATAGTTGGTGGTTGATTCACCAGACGAGATGTCAGCACTCATGTTATGACCTGCAATTAGTTTGAATAGGTATTTTTATTCATAATACTGCATGTCAAAATGCCAAATTCACTGGGGTAAAGCTGATGACCGTAACTGCATTCACGGTCATCCCAAGATGTCGGATGAAAAATTAGGTCAGTATCTGTATTGTCTGTTACAGTGTTTCTATATCATTTTCTTTACAAAGTATACATTGATACGATATAAATTTAAAAAAGATTCACACAGAAATCACAAATTACTACCGAAAAATGTTCAGGAAACGGGAAATTCAATTTGAAAAAATCGCTAAGATGACCGTAAATCATTATCAAAATATTTTCAAGATGACCGTAACATAAAACAAGGATGACCGTGATTGGTAAACAGATGACCGTAACTTCTAAAAGATGACCGTTATTTGTAAAGATTGACTGTAATTTATAAAGGATGATCGTAAATTTTAAATGATGACCCTCAATACTAAGAATATCCGTATTTGTATCCATAGCTTTTTGTTGTGTTTGTCTCAATAGGGGCTCAGTTAGCGGATATAAACATGTTTCATCATTTATTGTTAACTATTTGCCGTATTTTGAGTTCATGACAATTATAGTAAATTGCAAATTTGTCGTAAACAATGAAATATTTATTGATAACGACTTTAAAATTTTAATACAAATTGACAGAGATACGGCGAAAAGTTGAAGAAACAAGAATGTGTCTCTAGTACATGCCTCATCTACACCATAATTTTCTATGTTCAGTGGACAGTTAAAATGGGGAAAAAACTGTAATTTGGCATTATGATTAGAAAGATCATATCATAGAAAACATGTGTACTAAGTTTCAAGTTGATTGGACTTCAACGTCATAAAAAAACCTCCTCGACCAAAAACTTTAACCTGAGGTGGGACAGACGGACGAACGAGCAGACGAACGGACGAACAAACGAACGGAAGCACAGACCAGAAAACATAATCATAATGCCTATAAATGTTGCATAAACACACTAATCAAACATATGAATATCCGGTAATCGAGCCTGTGTATATGGTTCCAGAGGAAGCAGATTAAAATCTTAGTTTGTCTTTATATATGAATAATATTGCTGTATATACCAATTGACAAGATTACCCTCAGTTGTGGATCCAGGGGGGTCCGGGGTTGGAACCCCCGTTTTATTTACCGATCAGTGCATTCGAATGGGGACATATAGTTTGAGCCCCCTTTACCCTGGGTTGGGACCCCTTTTTGTTTTGGGAAATGGCTTAATCCGCCCCTGTCCCTTGTAATACGCTATACGCACAAGACTATTTTAAAGATCTATTTTGCTGGAGCTCACCTTCATTAGTTTGATCGTAGTATTTTAAAAACAGGTTCTGTTATTTTACTTGCAAGACAAAATAGAAGACAAATGAAAGACGATATAATATCAATGGGTGTACATCCATTGGTATATTTAAAAAAGTGCATTTATTATATGTCATTACAAGGAATTCCAGAAATAAAAAAAAATCTTTTGGCTTTAAGTTGGAGGCTGTGCAGAAACAATTTTTTTTTTATTATACTTGTAAGGTGTCATTTAATCGCGCTTTTGTTGCATGTTTTCCCCACTTTTTCATGTGCATGTCTTGTTGTATGTTCATTTTAAAAATTATACCCTCTACCGTGACAAAAGATATATATGGTGAACTATGTATTTAAAGCACGTATTATTTTCTCCTACCTATAGGATAATACTCTCATATAAATACGTTTTATATCAACACCATTAATCATTTGATACAAAAAATTTAGTTATACAAATACGGATATTTCTTAGAATTGACGATCATCCTTTAAAAGTTACGGTCATCATTTAGTAATTACGGTCATCCTTTACAAATTACGGTCATACTTTACAAATTACGGTAATCTTTTAACCAATTACGGTCACCCTTGTTATGAATTGCTGATTTTGTTACGGTCATCTCGATTGTGATTTACGGTCATGTTAGCGATTTTTTTAAATCGAACTTCCTGTTTCATGCACATTTCTCAGAAGTTATTTGTGATTTCTGTGTGAATCTTTTATAAATTTACATCGTATCAATGTATACTTTGTAAAGAAAATGATATAGAAACACTGTAACAGACAATACATATACTGACCTAATTTTTCATCCGACATCTTGGGATGACCGTGAATGCAGTTACGGTCATCAGCTTTACCCCAGTGAAATTTAGATTGTTAATTTGGAGGGAGACAATTTTCTCTTTCACAATGCAAATACTTTATTACCCTTCACGGAGTATGCACTTTTATGTACAATATGTCATAGTTTATTACCTAGAATTTCCAATTTAAAAGGTAGAAATAACAGAACATTCAGTAGGATAAATTGAATAACACATAGCGCGAAGACATTGTCAACCTTGGCTTCGACTCAATTGAGATTGTTTTCGCGGCGTAACAATCGGATCTATCATCCTCTCAGCTATGTGTTATTTAATATCAATTCAATGTTGATAAAATGTTGAATCATTCAACTAGAGGCTCTTTAAATCCTGTGTTGCTCACCTGTATTAACTGATGCTTTGGAAATCATGTGAAATAAGGTTAAAATCATAATTAATAGTATTTGATATAAGATATTATTATAATGATATCTAAGATAATAACAAAAAACAGCAAAACTGCAAAACTAAGTGGGCCGACTGACAATGTTGGTCATGTGACTGATTTGTAGATCTTACTTTGCTGAACATTTTTGCTGTTTACAGTGTATCTATAATAATATTCAAGTTTATAACCAAAAACTGCTAAATTTTCTTAAAATTACCAATTCAGGGGCAGTAACTTAACAATGAGTTATCGGATTCTTCTGTAAATATAACGGCGGATAAATCTTAAACTGATGATCATGTTTACCCCGATATCAGATTTGCTCTAAATGCTTTGGTTTCAGAGATATAAGTCAAAACTGCATTAAAAAAAAAACTAGATACCCTTATGATGAGTATGGCAAAGTATGGTTAAATTTGGGCTATAATCTCAGTGAAGATTTTGTTTTGTTAAAGTAAACAGACGACGGACGATGACGGACGACGGACGCCAATTGTTGACCTTTTAGGTCAGGTGAGCTAAAAATGAAGATTGTTTTATAATTTTCCGAGGAAGGACTTTTAGATCCTTATTCTGATTAACAGATTAATTCTTCCGCCACTTTTGATTAGCAACACGATACTTAGATATTTGTCATATTTTTAGACACGGATGATCAAGAGAAAAGTTTTATAAATCACACAGAAGGAGATACAGTAGATAAAGGTAATACACATTATATATTTATCTGTTGAACCATATTGTATTGCTTAAAAATTGAACTTATTTAAAACTCATGTGGTTTTAATTATTACAATTATGTAAATAATAATATCCGATATTTTTACCTGTAAATATATATTTCTTGAACCATCGAAACGGACTTTACTGAAAATTTGAAACATGTTTATTAACAGTAGGCAGTATCAAGTGCATTTTTTGGTTTTATTTTTGTATAATTTATTTATGTGTTGTAATACATTACTGTTAAATAATCTATTATTTTTAAGGTAATATTACAGACTTAAAGATAAAAATTAAAAGACATCCATAAATCTATCAACCCTAAATATACTTTCATAGCATGGACGGACCTTTTTCAGGAACAAAATCACATGACATTTTTAAAACATTCATTTTACCATGATTTACAGATAATTTGACTTTTGCAGTTTGCATTGATACATATTTGAGTCATCTTAAATCTTTGGACATCAATAACGTTGGCACAACATAGATAGAATTTTATTAATCTTTGACCAAATATTCTAATCAAGATAATTTGTAAAGAATGATTTTAAAAATATATATTTTTTCCGTATATTATTGATAGATGGACTCGTGCACTTAGTATACTTTAAATACCAAAAAAATAACGCAACGTGACGTTTAATAAAAAAAAACTACGATCATTTAAAAATCTAAATGTTCAAAAAAGTATAAAAAATTCGGATTAGGGCTTTTTGATACATGGAACCTTTCCAATCAGCACGTGTAATGCTGAACGACGACGGTGTACAAGATACCGAGAAGATAAGTACATTTGTGCTCTTCTTAATCCGTGTCAAATCAAGGCAGTTGGTCGATTAAATGCAGTTGTTAAATTAGTACCCGGTGCTGTTTTACATGAAAGATAGAATGGTGTATCCTGTAATATGATATTATGGACGGCAACGCCGTAAATGCAGTAGGTTTACTATGTACCGTTCATCTCTGTACAATTTTACGACTCTGGCAATTCATAACAACAGTCTAAGATAACATCTCTAACGATTAGCGTGCTGGCCGCCCCCTAGAATCACCACAGCAGCTCACGCTCGGTACATCAAGGTCATGTATACGAGAAAACGACCCCGACTACCACAATAACAACCTCAAATATTCCTGGGCTGTGAAAAAATATGGGCACAAACTGTCAAATACAACCGCCTACATAAAGATAGCTTATACATGTTATATTAAAGTCTCCCTTATAAATTCGTTCAAATTTAAAACATTTCGGGAATTTAAAGTGTCTTTACCATATTTGTCTTAATCAGAAGCTTATCTACCATGAGCTTTAAGTAATCTATCAGATACATCTAGATTTGAACCAGTAAAGACGCCACTGCTTCTTAAACAATGAAGCTCAAAGGTACCAGGCTTATAATTTACTACGCCGGACGAACGTTTCGTCTCCATTAGTCTCATGAGTGACTCACTTTGACTCATCTTAACCAATGTCTGTCAAACTCTCTCTTACAAAATTTTCCTAATATAAAAAAGAAGATGTGGTATGATTGCCAATGAGACAACTGTCCACAAGAGACCAAAATGACACAGATATTAACAACTATAGGTCACCGTACGGCCTTCAACAATGAGCAAAGCCCATACCGCATAGTCAGCTATAAAAGGCCCCTTTAAGACAATGTAAAACAGTTCAAACGAGAAAACTAACGGCCTTATTTATAATAAAATAATGAACAAAAAACAAATATGTAACACATAAACAAACGACAACCACTGAATTACAGGCTCTTGACTTGGGACAGGCACATACCTAAATAACGTGGCGGGGTTAAACATGTTAGCGGGATCCCAACTCTCCCCTAACCTGGGACAGTGGTATAACAGTACAACATAAGAACGAGCTATAAAAATCAGTTGAAAATGACTCTTCAGATGGACAAAAATACAAGTGGACGTGGCCGGGTACTTGTACATCCCGACAAAAAAAGACACTAGGAACAGATCTGAGAGTAATTAACTCTGGTATATGGATTGTTTAAACTGCATGGTTGATAAACAGCGTTAGATTTTGAAAACGAAAAGAAAGAGCCCTTAAAATTTGAATATCTGAAATCAAATTCCAATTAACTTAACCGAAATATCTGTTCTACCAAAGTATGTGGCATAAATCCGTACTTTTAAAAGCTTTAACAACATAGTTACCTTTTCTGTTCAAATTCAGTTTTACATTTTTCAATACAAATCTTTATATAACTGTCATTCAATTCAATATTGTTTATCTCGATAATAGCTAATTTGTTATACCTAAATAAAAATAGAAAAACATAAAATGAATTAAAATTGCTACTTTAAAACACTTACTGTCTTGGTAAAGATATGACCGGTTGATGAAAGGCAAAACTGTAAAAGTGAAATATCTTATTGTCTCGCCGTATTTTAATGAAACCCCAAGTGCATTTGATGACTAGGTTGACTGTCTATATATGATGTTAACCAGACTTCATGTAAATAGTCATAGCTTCTTTGACCCCTTCAAATGTAACTTTGTGTTTCTCAACAAAGAAGTTGGCTCACTAACACTCAATTATCTGAATTGTTCTCCCTACAAAAATATGATGCAAACATATATTTAATGTCAAATAGTTTTGCAACTCAAACAGATTTACACCAAATACGGCATTAGTGACGTATGTGTGATGACATAGTATAGGTGATTTAGAAAACTGTTTTTGTTGCAGAATACTGCATTTTTTATGACAGTATTCTGAAAAATTAACAAGGGGGCCACACTTCGTCCATGAATATAGTTGCTGAAATATTCTTTAAAGACCATACTCCTTATTAAAAATTAAAAAAAAAAAACATCAATGGGCGAGGGTGGTGCTACATTTGAAATCATGGAATATACTTAAATAAGTCGAAAATGTCTAAGAAAATGGACGATATGTCCAATATGTTTATATAATTCTTAAATCGATAAACATTTTTCTAAATATACTTTCAAATAGTATACATTTTGTAATACATACCAAGGACGTATAATAATATACGTTCTTGTACATCCACATTAGATTTTTGTTAATAATTCAAGATTATAAAACACTTTTTCATGGCCGGTTATTTGGATTCCTGGCTTATATCCTTTATTTATATGCCTAAAATCTAAACCAGCATTTTTTCTTCGACTATTAACCGATATAGTCAATGGATTCATCACAAATGTACTATGAACGTCTATCTTTACTCGACAGGAACCCTTATTATAGTATCGAGTTTGTTGTACGGCTTTGAATTTCTATTCCGAGCACCATACACATTTAGACAAACGATAACTGCTACAGGAAAGATGTGGTCTCATTCATGTGTACGAACGCCGAAATGAACATTTGGCAAAAAGTCGCGTCTTCGAAATTATCAATTTTGGTGGAGGTGGGGAGCCACAAATACATCAAATGTAAGACTGAACAACACAAAAACAACCTAAAACCGGGGTGATAGCAGGTGCTCCAGAAGGGATAAGCATAAGCTGTTCCGCTTATATAAGCTATCGTGCTGCTCATAATACAAATATAATGATAAGTCTTATTCGGTAGATCACATTCGAGCAAAATAGGACGGTGTTGTGGTTACAACAACTTTCAATTATGGTTAATCAACTCTAAATTTTTAGAAGAGATAATTTCAGCTTAACAGCTTCGATCTCCTGTTTAGTGCACTTTTGTGTAGGGATCAACCCCGTATTAACTATCTATAATTACATTTACAACCAACTTGTACTTCTACTGCTATGAGTATTGTGTTTGAAAATGTATTGGCCTCGAGTGAAAGTATCATTCAAGGGATATTGATTGATGAAATGCTTACTTTGTGCAAAAAATTGGTACCAATATTCTAATTTTTTTACACCAAACTTCCGATTACTTACACGACATAATGCATAAGAAAAAAATAAAAAATATGTCGAAAAAAGTTTAGATCCTTAGATCAGCACATCAGAAAACAAAAACAAACACAAAAGATCGGAATAAGAGATAGTTTGCCCTAAAATCATTCGTGTTGGTTAATTAAACATTTTTCGTTTTACATAATGTTAAGTTTTATTTGATTGTTTACTAGCTTATATTATTTATATTTCAGGAAGGACAGAAGTTGCATCTACTATTGTTGGTTCTTGTTTTGGAGTATTACTTGGTGTATTTATAGTTACTCTGATTATTTATGCAATCTATAAAAGAAACAAAGAGCAAACAGGTGAAGCAAGATTTTTAGGCAAATGCGAGACTATTTCAAACTTACACGTAACGGTTTACTTTTAATTTGAAAAATTATTGAGTTTTTTTGTTCATTTGAATATCAAACTTAACCTATAACACAAGCATGTATCTAAATAAATATAATAGAGTTAACCTACTTTTTGAATTTAATGAACTATCCAATCCGATATTTCGCGATTTTGAAAATTAATTTGTGCCATAGTATAACCTATGCCTGTTTAAGACAATCATATTGGTGTGTGCTCCAGTTTTACGTGCTAATTGTCTTTACTTATACATTTTTTAAAACGTTTCCTACTAGGCTGTGTCATACGTTGTTCCATACTAGCCCCCGTATGAACATATCTATTTTGCGATTTTAAAAATTTTGACCTATGAATGATAATGTCTTTGTCATTTGGTCTTTTGTGGACAGTTGTCTCATTGGCAGTCATAATTTTGTACCAAATCTTCTTACCTATATTACTGAAATAACAAGGTCAATTTGTCAGCCGGCATCACGTTGAAACGACGGATGGAAAAATAACACTCTTAATTCAATTAATCACCAAGTAGTTTCCAGTTGTAATAAGAAAAACCAGGACTGATTTAAACAGATAGATTTAAAAGAAAACTGTGCACAGTATAATAAGCATGACTTTGTCACCTGACAATACACAAACTATAATCTCGGGTTGAAAATAAGGCGTATGTTTAAAGCAGTAATGGATCCGCGATATCGCGGATATATTCAGGTTTTTATATGAATTTTTTTAAAGAAGCCGCAGAATGCTTACACACTGCTTCGTTTAATTGATTGACATATCCATAATGTAAGACACATCTCAAATTAGGAACATGACTATGTGAATGATAAATTAAACAACAAATTAAAAGTATTCAACAGTGCTACAAATTTTTCGCCAATATAATTTCATCATTGAAAACCGACTTGTGAAATCATAATTTGAAATGTTACTTATTCTATTTTAGGAGGATCTAATAATACAAAGAAAGATAAGCATGAACTAGACACGTTTATTCTAAAAGGCAATGGAAAAGATAACAACGACGATATAGAAACATGGAAAACTGAAGAGTGATGTTTGTATAAAGAATAAACATCGGCTCTGATAGTACATGTATAAACTTAATATCTCTTATAAATAGTGCAAATTTGCTCATTAGGAGACATGAATGCTTCTTACCCAAAATATCATATCATAATGATTTCTGGAACAAAAAATGTTTTTCAGAATATTACACAGATTTTCAAAATATTTTCTAGAAGAAGTTGATAGCTTTTGGCCCACTGACATATCTCTTATATTCTGAAATTAATCCTGTCTTACCCCTTATGTTGGATATTAAACAGGGCGTACGCGTTCAGGCTTAGAATTGTCCCCAAAGACCCCCTCCCCTCCCCCACACACAGAAATATATGTATGATATCAATGAAAGGTGATGTATGTCATACGACAACTTCCCACAAATAGACGTGATGATATCCAGTAATGGGCTTAAAAAAGGTGTAAATTTTAGAAGGGAAATATTAAACATCCGTCTTGATAACAAAAAAAATGCATTAATGGACAAAAACAATACCAATTCTGTGCTGACATTAAATCTATTCTAATTATAGATATGTTTACGTTATAATGCAAACTTGTTTATGTTTTATACGGTAACGTATTAGCTGTACACATTTTTAATTTCTTCTATTGTTTTAGTTATCACAAAATCGTTGCAAAACAATGCAAACCTTTGCGGTTTTACTCAACTGTTGCTTTATAACGCAACCCTTAGCGGTATAACGATAACTTGTGCTAAATAACCCAAGTATTTAGGTTTTTGATTACGATTAAGTTTTGAGTATTTTTTAATACTAAAAAAAATAATTAACATTTTATGTTTTTTACATAATTTTAAGACACCATTTTGTAAATGTCGAAATTTGTATGTCCGTCTGTTAATAAAATTTGGTTGTGATCCAGTTGGGAAAATTCAATTACATGTACCAAGACCTATCCTTATTTTGAAAATACATATGAATAAGGGATTATTTGTATCTTAAATATACACAAATGAAGAAGTATTTTTTTATCAGAAAAATTACATAAATTATACGTGAAAATAGATATGGTATAGGAAATTTTGACCTGAAGTGGTGATATTTTGATAATTTTGATTTACAGGACGTGACAAAGTAGAAAAGAGTAACAACAAAATCATATAGCTGTGAAAACATGAGTCAAATAGACAAAAGGATATTTCGGCTTTAAAATCTATTATTTTGAAAGAAAGAAAAAAGTTATCATGCAAGGAATCGTTTGTTGAAATCTTAGTATATGATAAAGATTGTTCAATAAAAATTCATGTGGATTTTAAATTTCAATCTAGTGATGAAGCTATTTAAGATGATTGGGTAGCACTTTGAATGTAGAACACTTTTCAATTTTAAGAGAAAAAAATCCTCATCTTATACATTTATTTCAATAAGGTACATGTAGCTTGTATGGATCTAACCAATCTTACATAAATCTGAAACAAGAGGGTTTACTTTGAAGATATAATCAAATCCAGCTATATTAACAGGGTTATTATTTTTATTTTTTTCGGTATAACTTCAATTTACTATATTTTCTTTCTAATACATATATTATCCTGCTCGTTGTAATGCCCATGAAATGAGCTAAACACTCGAGCATTTTACTTTGCAATAAATAAAAACGGTGATTTCTGATAACATAAACAGCTTCTTACATTTATAACAGCTAATTCCCTTAAAATAAAATTCAGAAATAAGATTAAACAAATGTTTGCGCTATATCACAAGGTTTGCGTTTTGAACGCAAGCAAACAAACTAGGTTCATTTAATGTGTGTTCGATAAATATGTGCAATAATGCATAAGTGTGATAATTTTTTAAATAATTCCTTCACCTTAGAGTTTAATGATAAGGTGAATTCATTTACTATTATTTTTTTCGCATCATAAAAAAATCAAGCTGATCAAGAAGTTATAATTTTTTATCTTTTGAATTACATACATGTGTTTCTTGTATTGTAGGGTAATGTTTATCTAACTTGGCAGGGTTTACTTTATTTTTGTTCAATAACTATGTGCAATATTTCATATTTATATACCTATATAAAGTTATTTTCATCAGAAAGATAAGTGATTCTTTCGAAGAATCAACCCACCCGGACGATACCATATTTCAATGAAATATGCTCCAAGGCATTACATAATGACCTATGTGAGGTCATTATTTTCATTGATTAAAATGCAAACTATAATTTATTTCAAAATTATATTTATATTCTTCTGATAGTGTTTTGTTGTCGATTGGGGAATTAATTTTTTCAAGTTCAATCTATGATTGGTGAACAGATACATTATCATATATTTGAGATGGAATTTAATGTAAAACTTTCATAACACTTTAAACAAAAAAGCTAGACTTAACATATTCGTGTGTAAGATGGTTCAAAAAATTTTAAATTTTTATATTTTTTATTAAAGTCTCAATGTAAATACTTTGACAAAATTTTATGAAAATTAAACGAGCCAAATTCATTTTAATGAAAGTGTGGGTACCACCTTAATTCACAATGAATAGAAAACCATACTGTGACCTGCATGTATTGATATTCGTTTTCGTGTTACATTCACATGTATCACGATTTCGAGCTTCCTTCGTGTCAGTTCTTTACTTTTTTCCATTTATGTATACATTTTACAATATCAAATGATCAACTAATAAACTATTTTTATATTCTATTGAATAACGTCCACTTACCTCACAATGGGGTAGAGGGGGAGGGTATAAAATTATATCCTAATTATCTGTTATTAAATGTATTGTTATTCAAAAGAAAATCATTCTGAATATTTCATTCGAATCAATTAAAATTGTTCAAAAAAAAATCCGCGATAGATATGTCATTTCAGATTGTAAGATTAAAAGCACACCCTCCTCCCTCTTTTCCATACACTAAGTTGGTACAATAAATTAGTTACAAAGTGTCTTGATTTTTTTATACACCGTTATCGGATGGTAGCAATTCATTTGTGTCTTACTTCATGAAGTTACATTAATATATTTTTTTACTGTGTATGGATAATAATTTCTAGGTTTATATCTAGATTAATAAGTGAGTTTTATTTCACATTCTAAATAAACCGTAGGGCTTATTAAGACCTGAACGCATTAGAAAGGAATATATAACTTTAGTGTGTTCGGTTAAATAGGATGCTAAGTTTTGCAAATCTTTATAAAAGATAAAAGTTTTTACGCTATATAAGTCAGATAATGCATATTTAAAGGTTTTTCTTCAGGGTGTCAGGATTGATTAATCCTGACACCCCTCGGTGTGTTCTACGACAAGAAAAACCTTAAAATATGCATTATCCTCTACGTGTAATAACTGTTAAAATAAATCCTTTACTGTTGAGAATTAATGATAAGGTGAATTTATTTACTTATTTTTCCCCAAAAAAAATACAAAAATATAAATATCGAGTAGGTCAAGAAGTAATGATTATTTATGTTTCTAATTACATACATGTTTTATTTCGAACTCCAGGCTAGGTTTTCATTCATATCTATTGCATGACCAAACATGCCATCTTATATTTTACTAAGTACCAATTAGATAAGTGTTACAAAACTGATGGAAATTAATACTGCACCCATGATAGTTTAACTAATCTCATTATTTAAAACTAGAATGACTGTTAAATTCTTGTATACAAGACAAAAAGATGCAAAATCATGAAAAAGTCGTTATATAAGTTTATGTAAAGTGTACAGTTCGAAGTAGCCGTTGGTGTAAGGGAATCTTTCTCTGGAATACGTTTACATACTTATATTAAAAATCCCGAACTACAGAATTTCATTTAGAAACAAAATAATTTCAAATGTTAGAAAATGTTAATATGTTATTTTGTTTTATATCAGTTTGCTTACGTACACATTGTTTATTATACATTTTTATTTTTTATCAATTTTTGTCTGAGTGCAATCTATTTATAAGCAATATTTGTATATGTGCTACAAAACAAACAAATCATTCACTGTTGGCAGTGCATGATAAGAGCCTTTATTTAGCCTCCTCATTTATAAGTTTGCTTATATTTTATAAGGAAGCATGCGGAAGCGTCTTAGCGCCTCACATTTTTTTTAAATAATTTTTCTTCTATCTTTGCGTTTAACGCAAACTTTTGCGTCATAACACCAACCTGCGTTTAACGCAAACATTTTCGATATAACGCAAACCTTTTGCGTTATAACTCAAACATTTGCGAAATAACCCAAACACTTAAAGAATGACTGAAATGTTGAAGGCCATACATACTTTGACCTAAATTAAATGGTTTAGTTTTAGAAATTGTGACTTGGATGGAGTGTTTTTTCATTGCCATTCATACCACATTTTCTTATACATCTATTATTATTCTACTCATTACTAGTCAATGGTATGTTCTAAATATTCAAGCATTTGTCTTTGCAATGAGTTCAAAGGAGGATACATTTTAATGTATGTAGCCTCCTCCATTTATAACTGCTGCTTCCTTTGAATCTTAAATAAGAAATTAGATAAAACAAATGTTTGCGTTATTTTTCTAATGTTTGCGTTATTTCGCAAAGGTTTGTTTTATTTCGCAAAGGTTTGCGTTATAGCGCAAAGTTTTGTAATATTACCAAAATATTTGCGTTATAACTCAAATGTTAGCCTTATATCGCCAAGATTTGCGTTATCTTATAACGCCAACATATGCAGAAATATTAAAAAGTTGTGTGGCGCTAATACGCTTTCTTTTCTTTAATTTTTTTTATAACACAAATGTTTGCGTTTTAGTGCAATCATAACATTGTGTGGCGCAAACAGTATTCCGGCAGAGTGCAATTTATGTGTGTTCAATGTTTCAGTGCAATATTGTATATGTGTTATATGTGTATATGTGTAATAATAAAAGATTAATTGTTCAGAATTTATGATAAAAGCCTTTAGTTGGTCCGAAATTGCAAATACAAGTTATTTTCGTTGAACATTTCAAAAAATACCGGTGAATGAATGTGATGACATGTTCTTGCGTTTCAGTGTACACTTACCAAAGCCGATGTCTATGTTTTTTGATTACACATCATAAAGTTTACATTAAATCGAAAATACATGATGTGCCTATTATTTATTATGGTTATATTGAAAATGAGCTACAAAATTATTCAAGAAGACATTACGCCAAGGTTGCTTTTATTTACGCATGTGGTATAGTAATTTAAATAGAGGAGGAAAAAATCAAAGATATACATAATCTTAAAGGTCGATTATTAAATATCAACGGACCAAAAAAAGTACGGGTGAGCTCAGGCGCTCGGCTATGATCAAAGGTTTTGATATTATTGACAAATTATAGAAGTAGATTTTTAGAAGATTCCAGATCTGATTGACACCGCTGGTTAAGTAATCTTCATCACAATATCTAAAGAGGTCATATTTGCCTTTAGAAAGAAAGGTGGGAAAATGTTAGAATAATGGTTAGTCGAACATCTTGACAATATAGCTACACATGGTTCTTAAAAGGATTTTTACGGAGCTAAAACTTTAAGATAGGTGGTTTTAAGTTTGATTTCAGTACAAACAGAGACAAGTACAAATGATTATATCTCGTTTCTTAGAAATGATTTACAGGTATATTTTTTATACCTAGGTTCGCTGTTAATTCTTTAGTGAATCAGTACAAATAGCGTTATTTGAATATAAAACAATATAACTGTGTATACTTTGTGTACTATCGTGAAGAGAAAGTAAAGAATGCAAATTTTGTTTAAAAGGTCAGAAACCCATGAGATCATTGTATACTATGGATTTTGAATGCAAATCTGCCTGCACGAAAACACAACTTTGTATAATTCTGCGGAAGTATTCACGTTTGAACTTCGATATTCGACAGGTTTTTGAAACCGACAATACTGAGGGTGAAGGTTGTTATTCCATATCATGGTTGCGTTTAAAGTAATTGTCAATTGTTTAAATAGCATATGATATCATGCGTATGACACTCCCATTCTTAATGCAACCAATTTGTGTTTAGCAGAATTAGTATTAATACCGAAAAGGGGTTTGACTTCTTGAACTATGAATTGAGCTTTGATAAAGGTATTAAAAAAAAGCTTAGTTCGAATATAATGAATTGCCAAAGGATATTGAATTGAGGATAAAAAAAAGACTTTAAACACGATGTGATGTGCAAGTGGTATGCCTGTACCAAGTCAGGAATATGACATTTCTTGTCCATTTGTTTTTGATGCGTTTTTTTATTTGATTTTGCCATGTGATTATGGACTTTCCGAATTGATTTTCCTCTAAGTTCAGTATTTTTGTGATCTTACTTTTTTATATGTTCGATGACTATGTAATCACTGATGAGTACTATAGGGTGGTTTTATCATCCGAGGATGTCATGAACGGCAAAAAAACGTCGACGTCGACGTCAGTTGGGTTCGATCATAACTTGTACAAAACATGAAGTAGCACTCCACAGTTAGGTTCGTAGTTGCATTTAGCCCTGTGGATTTTTCAAATATGAGAGCTAGTGTGCAATAAAATTCATTTTTTAATAGCTGAGTATGTTTTTTCCCCAACTTTTTATCACACGAACTTTGTGATTAGATTTTACGAAAAAAATGAGGCGAAAGACACCCATTATTATTTGATCGTTAGGAAGATTAATGTCAACAGTTTATAAAAGGTATCACGTAAAGGCATTTAAATTCTAGTTTGAAGCAAATATGGGGGGGATATGTGACATGTTCAACCCCCTTTTTGTAATATTTTATGATTTATAAATGCAGAATGTTGCCATGGATACATATAAAAGAAATTATTTTTCACCCTTTTAACTTTTGAAAATCAAATCTATGGAAGATACAGATTACATATATATGCACATGTACAAAACAAACAGTTAGGTTAATGTATTAGAAATCCAGGAATAGGAGATGATAAAATATTTTGTGGCTCATTTTTTATTTTATTTTCTAACTGTGGATTGTTACCTTATGACTGCTTTATACTTTACCCTGATATGAACAAGTGAAGGCATTTAAGTTTATTGAAAGGACAGTACTGTTGATATTTCTGCTAAAGACCATAAATGTTGGCAGATCTGTTCGTAACCTGTCCCGTCAGTGAAATCGAGAAATTTGAACCACTCTCACATTTTTTGGTGAGGGCTGGAAGCCAGAAAACTGGTTTTATACCGCCTGTCTTAAATCGGGAACCTGTAATTCAGTGTTTGTCGTTTTTTGACTATCTTTTGACATCTTCTTATTTTATACATAATTAATCGTTACATACTTGCTGAAGAGATAACTATATATTCACTCGAGATTAAATGATGCAGATAGCAGCAACTATACGCACCGTACCTCTTTTAACAATAGGCGAAACCCTTACTATCACGTAAGCTGTGAAAGACCCTGACATGTCAAAAAAACGAACAAGTAAAACGCGATCAAAACACTTTTGGTCGGTCTTAGCTATGTTTCAGGCTATTCATATTGAATGGTATTCTTTTGACATGTAACCCTGAAGGTAAACTCTTTTGTCATTCAAACGTGTAACTGGTTACGTTTTTTTATATTTTTGAAATGGCACTTGTATATATTTGTGTATCAATTAACAGAAGCATGCAGTTTATCATTTCACAGAAACAACGACTTTTTGAACATTAGATCCATCAATACAAAGCGGACCTGATCTTAAATTAACTTCAGTGTTTAGAAAAATAAATAAAATGTTAATAGATATAGGAAAATGTGGTGTGAGTGCCAATAAGACAATTTTTCATCCAAATAGCAATTTATAAAAGTAAACCATTATAGGTCAATGAACGGCCTTCAACACGGAGCCTCGACTCACACCGAACTCTAGATAAGACCTGCTTCAATTGAGGATATCCATGTGGGGTTTAACATATGTGCAAGAACATATTTGACGTAGTGGGTCAGTCAACATTTTGTTTTTCGGCAATCTTATCAAACGTATTGTGACAAATTTTGCTTCTAGCCTCAGCTTGGTAGCAGACAAGCGCAGTCATAAAACCTGTCGCAAATTAACGTTGATTAGTTAAAATATGTGGTAAATATGTTGACCAGGTGTACACGTTGGTTTTAAACGCATTAATCTGTATCCATGGCTAGCTATGCTATAGTTGATATATACCAGTTTACCAAATCATGATGGCGTCAGCAAATTAGAAACTCTAAAGAGCATGTGTCGCTCACCTTGGTCTATGTGCATATTAAACATTTTAAAGGACGCCAATGGATTCATGACAAAATTGTGTTTTGGTGTTAGTGATGTGTTTGTAGATCTTACTTTGTAATATTGAATATTCTCGCTGCTTACAATTAGCTCTGTCTTTAATGAAATTGGCCCAAAAGTGACAGTGGAAAATATTTTGTAAAAACTTTAAAAAATATATGAAAATTGTTAAAAATTGACTATAAAGGACATTAACTCCTAAAGGGGTCAATTGACAAGTTTAGTCATGTTGACTTATAAGTAGCTCTTACTTTGCTATACATTATTGCTGTTTACAGTTTATCTCCATCTATAATAATATTCAAGATATTAACCTAAAGCTGCAAAATTTTCCTAAAATTACCAATTCCTATTCAGGGGTATTAAAACAGCAGGCCCAACAAAAATTTGCCCGATTGGTCTGAAAATTTCAGGGCAGATAGATCTTGACCTTATGAATAAGTTTATTTACAACAGATTTTCTCTAAATTCTTTGGTTTCATAGATACAAGCCAAAAACTGCATTTTACCCTATGTACTATTATTAGCCATGTCGGCCATCTTGGTTCACGGGCGAGGTCATCGGACACATTTTTTAAACTAGAAACCCGAATGATAATGTTGGACAAGTTTGGTTTAATTTGTCTTACATGTAGTAGCTTCAGAGGAGAAGATTTTTGTAAAAGATTACAAAATTTACAAAATATTGTTAAAAAACAAATTGACTATAAAGGGCAATAACTCCTAAAGTGGTCAACTGACCATTTTGGTCATGTTGACTTATTTTTTATATCTGACTTAACAGAAAATTATTGCTGTTGACAGTTTATCTCTATCTATTATAATATTCAAGATAATAACCAAAAACAGCAAAATTTCCTTAAAATTACCAATTTAGGGGCAGCAACCCAACGATAGGTTATCTGATTCATCTGAAAATTTCAGGGCAAATAGATCTTGACCTAATAAACAGATTTCCCCCCATGACAGATTTGCTCTAAATGCTTTGTTTTCAAAGATGTAAGCCAAAATCTACATTTTACCCCTATGTTCTATTTTTAGCCATGGCGGCCATCTTGGTTGGTTGACCGGGTCACCGGACACATTTTTTAAATTAAATACCTCAATGATGATTGTGGCTGAGTTTAGTTTAATTTGGCCAAGCAGTTTCAGAGGAGAAGATTTTTGTAAAAGTTAATGACGACGACGGACGACGGACGCAAAGTGATAGGAAGGATCACTGGGCCAAGGGCCAGGTGAGCTAAAAATGGCTTTATCAGTCAGAACTCTTTGTTGAATAAATGCCCAAAGTTTTCCACAAGAAAATCTAGAATTTTGATAATAATAATGTGCCTTTTTTTCAAAGCTCTTAATTTTAGAAGGAACTAATAGCGCTCGTTTCCTTTAACAGATGGTGTATCGAAAAACTTGTGTTGACTATAAATATCATTGACTAAAAAATATGTAATTCCACTACATCTTGTTTAATAACCAAAAAAAATTTGACAGTCGTTGACGTCATGACAATCGACGTCGCCATCGCTTTTGTTAATTCAGTTGCAAGAAACAGTAAGGCCAAGAATCTCCTCGACAATACAACAAACAAGATTTTAACAGATATCAACTGATTTATTTATGATTTACATTAGTTATTTTTATCTAAAATACGATTGTTTGTTTTAAAATCTGTGTATTCAAAGTACAGGCTGGATGATCATTTTAATTTAATACATTATTTGCCTTCGTATTAATAGGAAATAGATTGAAATGGTCCGTACACATCCATTTGTCATTGTTTAAACATTCATGAGAAGCAGCTATGGATAAATCCTCTTCAAAAATTAATTTATATATTCTTGTTAGACCACAATGATATCCTGCAAATATAGAGTGAGATTATTTTCATTTAAATATTTGTTTAAAAAAATCTCCAGCACCTGTTGCATCATTTATTGATAATAAGTAACTAAAAATTAAAAACAATTTTAACATGTTTAAAGAAAATGTACATTGAAAAACGACAATTATATACTGATAATTAGTTTAAGATTGTAAAAGAGACTCGGAAGATACTATGACCCGACAGTTGTACGTTCAAAGTTCACATTTAGGATTTTGTATTATTCTATAATCTATGCTTTTTATTATTATTCCGAGTCCTTATTGCGTTTTAATAATTTATTAGTTTATTGCAATTTACGCTATTCAAAGAACATAGATAATTTTACACTAAGTAATAACTGCCGAAAGCCATTCTTGACAAACTTATAGGAAACATGTTTTTAATCCGTAATCCCCACCTTCGACAAAACGCGAATTAATATTATTTAATAAAAAGATATTTGATTGGTTCATTTTCCGTATGTCAATCAGTCTTTTGAATTTGTATTTTATATTTGTTTTTATGTTGCTATTTAGTTATGTTTTAATATTTGAAATATATGGATGTGAATAAATATGTAAACTTTCCAGCGACTTGGACTTTATCTCAACTACCGCTAGTTTCCCCCAGAAACTAACTAATATGACAGAGGTGGCCAACAACCTGGTCATAATACCACAGGGACATTCAAACTAATAAGTCGAAAATAAATTGACAACGGTTTTGATTATAAAGAAAAATACCAACAGACACACTATAGTATACAAAGCACAACATAGAAACTAGCGAAACGAACCCCACCAAAATCTAGGGGTGCTTCAGAAGGATTAGCAGATCGGGCTACACATCTGACACCAAAGGTGCTGCTCATGTTAGTTATAAGTCCAATTCGGTAGGTCACATTCGGGGGAAAGAGAAAAGGATTGTAGTTACGACATTTGGAACATATCCGCTAT
The DNA here is from genome assembly GCA_037788925.1 of Mytilus galloprovincialis. Classification (NCBI taxonomy): domain Eukaryota; kingdom Metazoa; phylum Mollusca; class Bivalvia; order Mytilida; family Mytilidae; genus Mytilus; species Mytilus galloprovincialis. Next base: position 24,008,240 of record CM075341.1, read on the forward strand.
CATCTGTCAAAATGATATTATATAACGATTGTGAATTAATTTATAAAAAAACCTAACAAAGATCTTCCATCAACTAAATGAACAATCAAGACATTTAAAAGAGGGACGAAAGATACCAGAGGGAGAGTCAAACTCATAAATCGAAAATAAACTGACAACGCCATGGCAAAACTGAAATCGACAAACAGACAAACAATAGTATACATGACACAACATAGAAAACTAAATAATAAACAACACGAACCCCACCGAAAACTAGGGGTGATCTCAGGTGCTCCGGAAGGGTAAGCAGATCCTGCCCCATATTTGGAATGACAAAAACAAACATTGATGAGAATACAGTGCTTTTCATAATAAAGCATATTAATATTCAGACGAGATTGCAAAAGTATTTCAAGATTTTAGATCTAATCCCTTACATTTTTTATATGGATATCTGGAAAAACAAAATGAACAAATTAGTTACACAAAATGTACAGTTGACCTATCATACATCTGTTGAACAAGAACTCGTGTTTTACAGATGTTTTAATATTACCCATTAGACAGGGGGTCTCAACAACTAACACCTATTCGACTGCAACACTTTAAACTCGAGCTCATGCCTAATTTTTAAATAATTTTTTTTGATGCAAATAATGCCGGAAACTCATTTCAACATTGCCTAGACTTCACATGATATTACGTATCATGAAAATGTCTTGAAAACAAGAGAAGGTTGATAAAAAAAGTATCTACATACATGAAAATCTTTAAATCACCAGCTACCAGACTTGTAAATTTGTAAACAAGATGAGCGCTTCGTCTTAAAAAAAACTTAGTATTCGATTTTTAGAACCTACTTCCATAGGTCATGCGAAAACAAATGCCAACAATTAAAAGAGGGACGAAAGATACCAAAGGGACAGTCAAACTCATAAATCTAAAACAAACTGACCACGCCATGGCTAAAAATGAAAAAGACAAACAGAAAAATAATAGTACACATGACACAACATAGAAAACTAAAGAATAAACAACACGAACCCCACCAAAAACTAGGAGTGATCTCAGGTGCTCCGGAAGGGTAAGCAGATCCTGCTCCACATGTGGCACCCGTCGTGTTGCTTATGTGATTACAAATCCGGTAAATAGTCTAATTTGGTAGGTCACATTCATGAAAGGGAAGGGGATTGTAGTTACGACGTAAGGAACATATCCGATATCATTTGTGAAACGGTTATTCCATAACGGTCAACCAACTCGTGATGGCGTCAGTAAAATTTACGAAAGGATGATTTCAACTTCACCATTTGGAACTCTTGGTTTAATAGCTTCCTTTTGATCAGTAACCCTCTATCAAGAAAATGCCAGCTTTAAAGTGTTTTCGGGATATTTTTTTGTTCGTTTATCATCAATTTCTACATCTGTTGATTCGCGAAACATGTAAAAACTTTCTTCGACGTAAATTTGTTGTTATAAAGAGACGTTAATACTGCTACTAACCGTATATTAAAATAAAACACACCCGCTAACCCTATATCAAATTTACAGAATATACATATGAGGTAAGATAATTAACATTTTATAACGAAACGTTTGTTGAAAATTTCATCATAAATGATATAGATGATCAAAATAGAAATGTTATCCACTGAGTTCATTGCCTTTTACGATTATTCTTATTAAATACGATATATGTGTATTGTTTTAGTATTATTATTGGTCCATCAGAAGGCTGAGGTGTACCAATGTAATCAAAATGATGTAATTGATATATGAGTATATTCAGAAAACGGTCATTAGTATCCACATGACACTAGATTAATCGTATAATTTGTTCTAATAATTTAATATCTACCTTTCTTGGTCTACTGCCACCTTTCCTTCCTGCAATATGAACGAACAATTCATAAGCCAAAATGTTATTGTCTATTTGACGGGTATAATACGATATGCACACGGAAATTAAGGGATTTTTTTTTATAAGGACAAATATATAGGAAGATGGGGTAAGAGTGCCAATAAGACAAATCTCGATCCAAGTCACAATTTATAAAAGTTAACCATATTTTCAATCACTTTTCTGTGCAAAAGCTTCATTTTCAGATAAGGAGAAGAGACAGGACTTACTATGCAAATACAGTTAATTCTGCATGAGAAATTGTTGAATTATGCTTACATGGCTTATAATATATTTCTACAAATTATTAAAGAAGTAACTAATTGAAGTCACGTAAATTTATTCAAAAAATACAATCATATAAATATTAGATTACCTTTCTTAAGCTTTGACTTTTTACAAGATAAAATAGTTAATGCAACAGCTCCTAACCCACAGCACATTACATACCACCACATCATGTTTGGGCCACCATCTGACAAAGATTAAGCCACACGTTATTACAGATTATCAACAGAAAGACTAATCGTCGTCTAATTATTCAAACAGAATATATCTCAAAGATATCCTCTGTTACAACTTTCAGACTACCGGTGAGAAAGGCCAATTCTTAAAGAAAGATATATGCAACAATTGAGATCTATGATAACAAAAATTAACGTACATGTACATATAAATGTTTCAATTGCAAACATATGTCCTAAACTATGAATATTCGGCAAATCAAGAATTGGTATATTCAGTTCCCTTTTATGAGAAGTAACTTGTGATCAGCCTTGCATAAGATACTTACGTGAACCAACAACAAAATAACCAGATTTTAAATTTGCATATTGGTCGCAAATAAAGAGTACATAACTTATAAGCATCATATACTAAAACATTACATCTTAGAATTATATTCAGTTCCCTTTTGTGAGAAGTAACTTGTGATCAGCCTTGCAAAAGACACTTACGTGTACTGAACAAACAACAAAATAACCAGATTTTGAATTTGCATATTGGTCGCAAATAAAGAGTACATAACTTATAAGCATACAATACTAAAACTTTTATATCATTTCTTGTTATCAGTTCATTAAAAAAGTTATTATTTAATAGCTTGTTAAACCTTGTTTGTTTAATCCAATTGAAAAGCTAACGTTTAAAGTCAGTCACTGTAATAAATTAACTCACCACTTTCCACATTTAAATTCTTACCAAATATATAAACACCTACAATTGCAAATGAAACGTTCTAAAAATAACTATTCTGAAAATGAAAAATAAAACACCACACGCTGTTCTTTGAAGAACTGCTGTCGTAAAGAATGCGAATAAAGGACATCAAGAGGTCAACATACGGTCTTAATTAGTTCTGATGACATTTACAGAAACACGTAAAGATATAAAAACAAGAGCAGTAAATAAGATAACTTAACTGATTTAACAAGCTCAAAGAACGTACATTTCGTAGCTTGCAGATGTGAAATCATCTCCTACACTCTTTTAATGATGTTTGACCAACTGTCATATAGTTATACAATATAAGTTTGTAAAGTCATGGACTACCGGAATAATATAACGATTAAATAATGATAACCGTGTAGTTAAATTTAATTTTTCATCTTTCGTCGGTATGCTTCTAGTTTTATAGACATTTCACGAAACTACGAAAAAAAGCCAACATTTTGAGGATCGATAGTTCATAAACAACAGTAAAAACAATTGAGGGTACTTCACAAAAACTGAAAAATCTAATGGGAAAAATTAGTGTATTTAAAAGTGCGATTACGTGGTAAATCCTCGGTAAATCAGATACTAAAATCAAAACTAAAAAAAGACTTTTATTATCCCTAACTCATTATAGATTGTATACCATTGGTCTATAGTCAATAGATACTTTTCAAAGTAATGTTCTTGCACTGTTATGTTTTATAATGAAATGGTTTAGATGAACAAAATATATTGATTCGATATATAATTTAGAATATTATGCGTGCAATTATTTATTCATAATAAAAAAAGAGCAAAAATACATCAGTTTCTATGTTTATACGTCCTGGTTTCATGAGGCTTTAGATAGATACTCAAAATCAATTCTTTACTTAGGTAATACCATACACCAAATAAATTATATACCATGCGGTTACAAAGAAACGTGGATAATTAGAACTTATGAAGAGTCTGCCCCTCCCCCTCTAACATCAACAACAAACAATAACACAATGTTGAATTATGAACAAATGGAAGAAACACAATTATAAATTACCCAGTGAAGCTAAAAAAATCCTTTTTTATTCTATGTTTTCCCCACTTCAAGACATAAGACATAAGACATAAAGCTTTACTTAGGTATAAGCATTGCAAGTATAAACATAAGCTCTAAAGAGCTTTTAAGACCGACATAAAACAAGGTTAAGACAATTGCAAAGTATGCTTTTTTTGTTTTTGATTATTAAAATGATGCTTCCAACAGTTGCCTTTATTTAAAAAAAAAAGACATTAGATAACGACTCCTTTGAATTTAGAAATATGCTATGAACACATACCTGTCGTTTCTTCAGAAACATATCTTAAACAAGTTGTGTTTTCACAGTATTGTTGATTTCCAGAACAGACAGTCGTATTACTGTTTCCTAGATCTGTAACGAATATATATATAGTTATCACCTTTGATTATTGTGCATTAGTGTAATTATTTTTCTGACACGCGCGATGTATTAATGTTAACAGCAATGTTATATAAATCTTTCGCGCATTTAAAATCCATAAACATGACCCATAGCAGAAGGGACAAAACCGAAAGAAGTCAAATATTGTTCCTGTTAGCGTAATTACATAATGTTATATATAAGAAATTACTAAACTCCTCAGTCAAATGAATCAAAATGTGTTTTCACAAATAAACCAATAAATAGTGTACGGATTCGGATATAGGAAATTTAAACATAATCTGTGTTGTTGGTTAAATTATAGCTAGAACAAACAAGAAACATTTTTATTGTACGTTATACTTCTTGAAATGTCATGCATATAGATTTTGATCAAGTATAAAATGCATAATCGAATCTACTTTTATCAGAGGATAGTCCTCTACAGCTGCAACATCATTAATTATACGTTTGAAAGAAATAGTATGGATACATCGTATCAGTCGCCGTTTTGGTTCTTGGACTAATGGACTAGGAATAAATATAGTACATAGAAAATACACCATCACTTTTCAGCTAGATATGTTTATTTATTTTTTTATTACCAGTATAATCTGGATATTACCTTTTATTATGATATAATACAGCCAGGAAGTTAAGTCCTTGTCATGCAAGCATTGGTAGGTTCCATTATCAGCTTTAGTTAAATTCATTATCGTCAAATTAAATTCTCCTTTTTCCTTATTAACATTGACCGCAGTATTTGATGGCAAGTTGGTGTCTTTTCCTTTACTTCCTTCGTACAATTTTGTTATAGGATTCTTAGACACATTTCCCCTGAACCAAGTTACCGTTTTGTTGATACCAGCTTGTGGACATGATAATGTAACGTTTTCTCCAACACATATGTAAATTGTTGTATTATTTTTGGTAGACACACATGCTGAAATGGTTTATCAGTTTTTATACTTAATTATTAGTATAATAACTTAAGAATTGGTCGAATAAGAAAGAAGAAGCTGTGAGTAGCTGTCCCTTTTATATATACCGAATAGCCACTCTTATTCTTTTATTATTTGAGAAAAACATATACAAAGAAATCATTGCACAGACAAGCATTATATTACCACACAATTATATCCATTGATTTATATTTTAAGAGTTACTATGATTCATCACCTGCATAGTTCTGAAATAAAATTCCTGTAAATATCAAAGCAATGTTATTCTCGTTTTATAAGTTAATTGCAAAATCTCAAAAGTATGATAAAATTTGAATTATTCTACACAGTAGAAAAGTTCAACTCAGGATCAAAGAAAAATAACAATCAAAGTACTGATGTACTGAACATCGGATGACCGCAGGTTCTTGTGGATGGTCAAAAGCAAATGTCACAGAAACAGATCACATCTCTATACCTGACACTGGGGTTAATTTACAGAGATGTTTTTTTCTGATACAAGTTCGTGCTTGGATGATGAATAAATGACAGGAAATTCAACCTCACCGTAATAACTATTATATTGTAATGCAAGAAATCAGTATACCTTGGACTATTATACTTATTTATCATATACTTAGCATTGATATGATAGCTTTTGCATATGTGTAATGAGCGAAAGTACACAAGCCATAATTTCCCACCCGGGCTGATAACCCATATCAGGTGCATCTCGTGCACAAAACTCATAATAGTGCCTCTCGTGCAAGTTACTTCAGGTGTTTCCTGTATCGGTTGTTTACTTTTCCATTGTGACGTCAGATGTTTTTTATGACGACGTCAAAATTTACGGAAACTTTTGTGGGGATTGTTTAATACTTGCTAACAAATGCCATTGACAGTTATGAATCATTTTATAGTACAACAAACATGGAGTAGTAATGATCGTAAAACTCTTGCAAATTTTCAATGTTTCAAAATGCCTCTATAGGAAATGTTACTATAAATATATAAGGAGTTAAGGATGCTGTTGTTGGACAACTATAGTATATTTGATTCATAATTTTAATTTTCTTTATAAAATGTTTGACTGTTTTAGTTATTGCATTAGTTTATTTACCTTACATAAAACTATTGTCGGAAGTATATGATAAAGCGATTAATACATGGCCTTTTCCATATCAGCCAGGGTATCATTCTTGTCGCTTAATTTATTCTTCTTGTCCGTTCTTGACGCTTCTTGTCGCTAAAATTCTTCTTGTCCGTTATTGACGGTTCTTGTCGCTAAAATTCTTCTTGTCGTTAATAGTGAGACCGCTATTTTTAGATTTCAAGTGGTCATTTACACTACACGTATAACCTGTGTAGTGATTTTTATTTTACGATTTTATGAATGAACGATAATTTTATGAATGAACAAGAGCACCTGACCTCTTTCTTAAACACCAATTAAACATATAAAATCGTATTTATTAAGATATAATTCAGTCAAATTTTCACCACTAAATCAACAACTGAAATGATTCCATATTTTGTTGAAAAATCGTACAACCGGAGAACAGAAATCGCAGGTATGAAAATGCACTTTTTTCACTGGTGTTGAAAACCCAAAACTAATTTGACTAATTTATGCATGACGGAAATTTAAGCGATAACAATACATCGGAGTGACTTCAAGGTCATCCTCTGTAAAAATCGTCAGTTTCTGTTTATCGGTTAAGAAGCAATTATAAGTATGATTATTTATTTATTGATTTTGAATACTTATAAGTATGTCATTTAAAGCAGTAATTCAATGAAAATCATAGTAATAATTTTCAAATATTTTGCGATTTCATCTCTCTCTAAAATTCTTACTTTTTATGGTACATTATTCGAATTTGTCCAAAAGAGGTAACTCTATTTCAATCCTAAATGAAAAATATTTTTCTTTCTTAATTGCCTATCCATTGTAGAATAAGAATAGAATTATCATACCAAAATTTATAACAACTTTCTATCAGACTTTTTTCTCAGTTATATTTATGACTGTCCCTCTGGTATCTTTTGTCCCTGTTATATACTGTTTGATAGCCCTCTTCAAAATTTAATGTTAATAAATGTGTGGCACAAACATTTTCAAACCAATAATATGATAAAATCAACGCTCACCTTCTATCGAGAAAAGAATGATGATCGTTTTGAAAATTTGCTCCATGATATAAGTATCTAATTAGTGTCCATTTTAATAATTTCCGTCAATTAATGAAATAAAGCAATAAGGAAAAAAAATCATTTATAAAAAATATGGAATGATTAAGCAGAAAAATGATCACGTCATCTATTACTCATCGTTTCCCATTACAGTATTCTTTTTTATTTAACTATTTCCCTTCTACACTTTAAATTTGGAATGTCAATAATGAAGCAACGTTTATGAGTATATTGCATATACACTCAAATAAATGCATTATATTTATATGCATTATTCAAGAATAATAAGTGCATAGTGTCCCCATTTTATCATGAAAAAAATAAATAGCAAAATAAATAAGCTGCTGATCACAAGTTCGTTTACATGTTCATACATATGTTATAAGGGATTAGTGTTATCCTATCCTATTTGTTCTATGCGTCCATTTTGGTATTTTTTCATTCTAGAGTAAGATAAGGAGCTGTGATATGATTGCCTAAGTGACAGCTATCCACCAAATTTCAAATATAGTGGATGCAATCAATAATAGGACACCTTTCAACAATGAGGTTACCCAAAACCCTAAAAATAGGCTTAAAAAGGCATGAAAAATATGAAACAATTAAATGAATAAAAACAACTTCAGAATTAAAAATAAAAAATGAACGAAAATTAAATATGGCAGACCAACGATAACCACTGCACAACATGATTCTGAGGAACAGGCACACACATTGTGTTTCATGGTTAAAACATTTTCAGAGGAGTCAGCCAAACCATTAACCTGGGAAAGTAATATAACGGCACAACACAAGAACAAACTATAATACTAAACAATAAAACGAAAAACAAATATGAGAGACAGCAATAAACGATTACCTCTAAATTATTTCTGACTCGGAACAGGAAAATATAAAATTAACGGGGTTATACATGTTCGAAGGCGCCAATCGTCCCCTTACCCAGACCAGTTATGTAACAGTACAAAATAAGAACAAACTATTACAATCAGTTGGAAATGCTTGACTCATTCAATAAATGGAAGGAAAAAACCTTTAACAAAAGAAAACAAGACCGGACGTGCCACGGCATTTATTCATCCCTCACAACAACTAAAAACAACAATAAACAGATCTGATAGTAATCGTAGCTACTGACAGCTAGTTCAAATATAGTAATAGCCGATACTAAAATGTAACTTATACTAAAATATCAATCAAAACATATCTAACATTAAATGAATTTAGTATAAAGACGTCATTAATAGTCTGTGCAAAGCATGAAATTGTGCAATACATAAACACAGAAAATATTCATGGATTCATGGACAGCCTAGAATTGGTTCAAATCTGAATGAGTAAAAAACGTCACTATAAAATCAAGGATGTGATATTTCGGTTAAGATTTTTTTAATACAAACAACCAAAATTCCAAACCAATTTTTTGTATCTATGGAAGAATTTAGTAAAAGTGTTCAGTGATTTGTGAGAATAAAATCCCTGACTTAATAATCACAAGTAATACAAAGTAAATTAAAGATTTGATATCTATGTTGAATAAAGGCAACAGTAGTATACCGCTGTTCAAAACTCATAAATCCATGGACAAAAAACAAAATCGGGGTAACAAACTAAAACCGAGGGAAACGCATTAAATATAAGAGGAGAACAACGACATAACACCGAAACGTAACACACACAGAAACGGACCAAGCATCATACAAAACACCACGAGAATAACAAATATAACATGAAAACCAAATACATGAATTTGGGATAGACAAGTACCGTGCCACGTCTTATCTCAATTTCTCAAAAATAAGAGAAAACACAAACGACTCAACGTTAAAATGCAACACACACAGAAACGAACAATAATATAACAATGGCCATCTTCCTGACTTGGTACAGGACACTTTTAAAGGGGGAATAAAAGTGGTGGGTTGAACCTGGTTTTGTGGCATGCCAAACCTTGAAAGCATCTTTAATGTAACCTGAATAAGAATATGATATATGGGCGTTTTTCAATAAAAGCGTGACTTTCAGACCTAAAAACAAATGGAAAATCAACTGGTCTAAAATTTTATTTCAAAAGTTATTTTGGATACCTCTATTATAGACCTGTTTGTAAACAAAAAGTGCAATCTTAAATACTCTTTAAAATGATATTATTTTCATAATATGTGTACTGTTTCATAGATGACATTTGTGCACTACGAAACTGCTTCTAAACACACATCTTATTGCAATTATAAATGTTCTCCTATAGACATTCCAGTTTGTTTACTTTATAAACTAGATAGATTTCATTTTTTTTCTGAATTGGAGAACCATTTTTTATCGATAATGATTAGACAGTACATCACATATGAAGGTACAACTCATTTTGCAATGTACGTAGTGGACATTTTGATGCGTTTAGTAGTGGACAAAAAGTTTCGTAGTTGACATCAACCCTATTCTTTTTTAATAAACACATACTAAAAATTGCACGAAACTAACCCTTGTTATTTGTTTTGAACGAATATAATTGAAAAAAGAGTAAAACAAAGACTGCATGGTAGTGGTAGTGTCCACTACGAAACGTTTTGTTTTAATATTTTGATATGAGCGTCACTGATGAGTCTTATGTAGACGAAACGCGCGTCTGGCGTACTAAATTATAATCCTGGTTCCTTTGATAACTATTTTCGCCCATACTTGTTTCGTAGGTGACCGTTTCGTATGGGACATATTCACATGTTTTATTTTTCCCAACAAGCCATCCCTATATTACAATAGTAACAAGACTGATTGTATTCATCAAAGATTGTATTAAGCTGTACACTATTTTTTTTTTATAATTATAAAACCAAATACTGAAGGAGATTTGACCCGTTCAGTAGTGGACATTAACATCGGTATTAATCTGGTCCATTTGATGTGCTCAATTTTTCTAACCAACAATTTAACTGCCATTACAAAGCATCACTTCTTTTGTACATAGTTATCAATAGTACCCTCATGTTTATATCTCTTGCAAACAAAATTACATTGATTTTATTAAACTGTTTATTAGCGAATTTTAATGTCTTCGTTTCGTAGTGGACATTTAGTCAGGTACACATCTTCTGAAATTAAAAATCCTATGTTAAGATCTGTTTTTTTTAAATATGTTGGCTCTAAACATACTTTTGAATTATTTAAAAACTTATATTAAGTAAAAATAACATTTATTTCTATATTTTTTTACGATATTTTAGAGTATAAATGTTAAACAGGTGGTCAAGGGACATGCCATTTTGGTTGATTTGAACCATTCAGGAATCAATATCTTATCAATACCTCTAAAAAATAGACTGTTTCTTTGCTTTAAAATGTTAAATCTAATTCAGTGTACTGACTGCACAAAAAAATACTTGTATAGATCAAACTCATTTTTTTTAAAGTGGCTGTGACAAGAAATTACGTTTATTGAAAACGCCCATATACGGTTAAGTCTGTCTTATATCTTACGAACTTAAAATTTACAAAAGAACAGTTATTGATTATTTAAAAGTTAATTCCTATTGGGTAAATTTGGGAAGTACATTTGGAAAATTTTTGATCATTAAACGACAAATATCACCAAGATAACAGTAACTATTCCATGTTGTTCAAACATGTATGTTTTTACTTTTTTGAGTGCCTGTTTTTGAACGTCTTCTGGATCAGCTATCGCCTTCGACTTCATAGGCAGATGTTTTTTATTGTGAGGTGTATTTGTGTGTTTTTGTTGTATACATATTACCCTTGTCTGTTACCCTATCCACGTTTTGTTCTAAACTTTAAGCTTTGGATAAAACCAAATGCTTAAACTCGATAACATTAAGTTCCATATTATACAGTAACTTTGCTACAATGTTATAGGTCGAGTTCGTGTTGCTCAGTCTTTAATTTTCTATGTTGTGTTCTGTATACTGATTTGTGTGTTTCGGTCGTTTTTTGTTGTTTTGATAAAGCGTTGCCAGTTTGTCATCGATTTATGCATTTGAATATCTCTTTGGTAACCCCTCCTTTATTTTATAAGTTATCAATGTATTTAAACATTATTTCCTTATTTGTTTGACTGCCATATCTATTCAATCATTATTTCCATAGACATGCTATTTTATTCGAAATTCAATAATTATTTAGATATAGCGATTAGTTTTAAACGATTTATGTCAATACGTTACTTGTAGTGAGAACTATGTGTTGTTTCGTCTAAAACAATATTAAATAGACGGACCCGAAAAATTAAACGTGAAAGTGGAAATTGTTATTGTAGATGTCTGCAGGAAATCCGTTATCTAACAGTTTTCAAATATTCATTATATTGTTCAGCATTGATACGGATTTCCTGTCATTGCTATTTATTCGAATTCTATACTTAACAATTTTCGATTTCCCTTTGTTTTGGTTTTTCTACGAATTCAAATAACTTATGAAACATATATATGGCATTGAATGACGATAGAAAGCTGTACTTTTTCACCTCCTTTTTTGTATGAAACAACAAATATATATATATCATTACTTTAAAGCTTAGATGCAAACGCTTAATTGAGCATTTAAAACCAACCGATCTGTAAAAGGTACGATTTCATGAGAGTGATAAACTAAATGCAACAATAGTAGTCGACATAGTTTCAAAATGAGTTCAACGAATTATAATTTGCAGATCTTCCGCAATATTTCGATTTCCTAATATATAAGTTCTTTTATTTTATAAAGTATACACATCCCTGATTGATGTTCCTATTTTGTACATGGCGTGGTAACCCCTGCTCATATCGAATAACGTTATGTAATACGTTGTTTGTAATATCATTATTGGCGCCGTGTAACAGAACTAGAGGTACATTCAGACAATTGATGTCTCTACATCGATGATCGATACCAAAACATCTGATTGTTCAAAAGGAAAAATATAAATATAAATTAACCTGAAATGTTTAAAGGTATCCTATGTAATTTCATGTTCAAAATCTGATTAGAAAAGAGTTTTGATATAGAAATGATGCGGAACATGAAAAAAGAATCCATAGTTAGTGCAATATGTTCCGCATTCCTTCTCCTACAAAAAAATATTGTATTACCTAATTTTCTATAACGATTCAGAACATGGACTTTTTTGGATAAACACCTCAGAAAATAGATAAGAATGTGATTTTTTTAAAGGTGGTACCTAACACTACAGAGAGATAACTCTGTAAAATCAGCTAAACGTTTTAATTACGTTGTGTTGTTAAAGGAATATTAAGCTTCTCAATGATCAAAATTAGTGTTTGTCAAACTGCTATATAACCGGTGTAATTTTTCTGTAAAATGGTTGGTTCAAATTTTTGGAAATTTTTATATTTTTGTCATAGGGTCAATGTAAATCATTTGTCAAAATTTTATGAAAATTAAACGAGCCAACTAATTGTCAGTGAATGTGTTTGGTACCACCTGAAATGAACAGTTCGAGAGTTATATTAGTGCCATGTTACTTCTTTTTTTTAAATGAAAATCAGCCCATTGCCAAATACAATCATCACGAATAGACACTAAACAGTACACAACTTATTTTAAAAAAGGCAATAAGAACACCACAAAACCAGAGGTAAAAAGTTAAATCACAAAAAAAACTCAAAAATGATAGTACTTAATCAAATGGCAAAATCAAAAGCTCACACACATCAAACGAATGAATAACAACTCGCGTGTAATAGATATAAATGTAGTTTCTTCTCCACAAGTTACATCTATCGTTTAAATCCTAACAAAAGTCCATGATGAGTGAAATCAAGTGGTTATGCATTATATATTAACATTGGTGAATGTCCTTTTTTCCAAAAAAAGATATCATGAAATTTATGAATAATTAGTTATGATATTTTCTTTCCCTAAAACATAATGTCAATGTTTGCTGAACAAAGGATAGAAAACGCAAATTTCAAAAACCCAGTATACAGGAAAAGATAAATATTATCCTATGACTCGAGAAAATGTATTGAAATCAGACACAAAAAATACAACCGAAATCCATTTGCAGTTCTAAACAGAGAGTGTGAAATGTAGCACCAACACCGGTGAGGATCCTACTTCTTGCTTATCACATACAAATACATGAAGTACAACAATCCTATGGCACCTATTAATGTATCTTGTAACTCATTTTTGAGTGTCAAATTGGTTTGACCTGCATTATTGTACGGATGTGAAACATGGAAACTCACAAACCTTTAAGAACAGAAACTTAATACTGTACAACATCAATGCCTAAGAAAGATCCTAAAAATAAGATGGGAAAATAAAACATCAGTAAATGACATTGCTAGCACCCAAAACATCAGTTGTGCCGGAGACAACAATAGTTATGTAGCACTGCAAAGGGCCCCGAAAGGGAAGAGATCTAGAGGAAGGTCAAAAACTATATGGAAAAGAAAAACAGAGAGAGATAGTTGGAACGTGGCCAGAACAGCGGGAAAAGATATAAAAGGGTGGAATAGCAGCGTGGAAGCCTTATGCGACTTCTGTCGTGGGAAGCATTTAGGTTACGGTAAAAATTAGTTAGTACTGGTTTCTCAAGATTCATATATGGAAAGATCATTTATTATTGTAAAAGTGTGTCTATTTTTACACCGTTGTGGAGTAGCTACTAGTCCCATTTGGTATCATTAACTCAGTTGTCAGTGTTGCAGACAGTTCGTGCAGGATTTATATATTTCACCGTTGACTTAACTAATATTTCAGCTCCTCAGAAAAAGTTGAACTTACATGAATTTGGCTACTTAATTTTTAGATCTCTTTTAGCAATATCATGTTTTTTGTCTTAAACATCCGTGGTTTTTATAATGTTTGCGTTTCATAGGAAAGTCCTTCTGACGCACAAAGATCTTACGAGTTTCATATTCTTAAAATAAGTCTAGAATACCAATCACACATAAAACTTCTAAAAAAATGATCACAATAGAATTTGGAAAATATTTAAAGGAATGTTAATTATAAGGAATTCAATACAAACAGTTACATTTTTTTCAAGTGTTTTTGGGAGTATGTAAATAAGGATACTACAAATGGTCTTCCAATTGAAGACCTACTGCTAATGCAATCTGTAAGTTACAAATACAGATAATTTTATTAACCCATCAAGTTGTCTTTTGAAGGGCCAATTAATTACAATGTACATATCAATAACACAATAATCAAACTAAACAATAAAATACATAATAGTCGTATTGTTTGTTTACAATCTTGTATCTTAATCATAAAATAGAAATGTCAACAGTGATGTATATTTTTGTTCATATTGAGTATATCCAGCTCTATTTGGACAAAGAGAGATAAATTCATACTCATATTTTAGATTTGGGTTTGATTTAGTAATGCAACCCTATTTTATGTTAATTGAGTTACCATATTTAGTACAAGTTATGTTAGTATAAAGTAAAATCACAAAAATACTGAACTTAGAGGAAAATCAATTCGGAAAGTCCATAATCATAAGGCAAAATCAAATAAGAAAACGCATCAAAAACGAAAGGACAAGAACTGTCATATTCCTGACTTGGTACAGGCATTTTCAAATGTAGAAAATGGTGGATTAGTATGTCAGTTGTGTTTTAATTGTTCCGTTGACATATGGCGTTTGATTTGGTCGGTTTTCTGGATTTCTTCTTTAAGGATTTGCTTTTGAGTTCGATATTTTTGTAATAAACTTTCAGCAGTCTTTAACAATCACAATTTATTCTCTAAAGAAAGATTGATTGTATAATTAAATTTCGGATCATTGAATAATGGCTTTCAATAGTTTTCAAGAACAGGTAAGTCTCATAAAAGTGCTTCTCGTCCTCTACTGTATCGTTAAATAATTTCTATTTTCCGTCAGTATTTTTTCTTAATTTCGGTATTTACCCCTTTCTATATTTAGGTTATGATCATTTAAATTTGGCAAAAATTGTTTTCTTTGCTCCTCTGAGCCCATAGTTAAATAAGATTTTAGTTCATATATATATATATATTTAAATTTTCGGTAAATTCTTATCGTATTTACAGTTAAATTATTAATTGATTGTTACTATCAAATAGGTTTCGTCATTGGTGCATTTGACACTGATTATAATTTCATGATTTTAGATTTTCATAAATCACGATTTGTTTTTTAGAAGTGCCAGTTATTTCCTCATATTCCGTGCTTTCCTGTGCATCCACGGTAGCGTATTCATGCACATCTATTTTACTTTGTACGAAACCATGATACGGATGTAAATAATCTTCTTCGTTGAGGTTTTGAGATCTATTAGAAAGTGAGGAAGACGACTGACTAGGACTTGTTTTGCTCAAATCACTGTGTTTGTCATCGGAAGTTGTATTCTGCATGTCTTGTAGAATTTCAGACAACAAATGTCGATTTCTTGATTCTTCATGTACAACTTCTCCATCATAAGATACTTCCTGCATTTCAATGTGTACCGGTGAGTGTCTAACAGCATCTGTTTGTGGTACTGGGACATCCTTTTGTTTATATTGTATCCGGATATAAGCATGACAAATCAGTGAAACTATAATCAAAACCAAAACTAGAAGCACAACAACCACGCCATAAATGATCTTGTCGCTAGTCAAAAATCCTGTAAAATAATAGGTCAGTAGAATGTTTTAATTGCAATCACACATATACTTATTCTTTTAAGAGGAAATGGTTAAAGTATTTTGATAATAAAGTTTCAGTATTATTATAAAGAGTTTGTTTTTTCGAACTTGATACATCTTTTTGTCTGTTTGTTTTCAAATAACTGCAGCAATATGTTAATAGTATACCCTTGATCTGTGTTAATATCATAAGTTTTGATCATAAAATTGAAATCAAAACCGTGAATTTACACTTAATGTATTTAAATATTATTCTTAGGTTCATTTCGATCATAAAACTCTTAAACTGTTTCAATTTTTTGGCTTTCAAGTATTCAACATTGATTCCGTTCCTGGTGAAGCTAAATCTAGAAAAGCGATTCGGATGCATGTTTTTTTTCAAAAGTGTTGTTTAAACCTTTTTTATTCCCAAGTAAATAAAATTAACGGTACTAATTTTCTTGCACCAGATGCGCATTTCGACAATACATGTCTCTTCAGTGATGCTCGTGGCCAAAATATTTGAAATCCAAAGCTTATATAAAAGATGAAGAGCTATTATAATCCAAAAGGTCCAAAAAGTATAGCCAAATCCGTGAAAGAAATCAGAGCTTTGCACGAGGGAGATACATTCCTTAATTTATAATAATTTCTTATCATTTTGTAACAGCAAATTTTAATAACACAAAAAATCCGTATTTTCATGCCAGTACCGAAGTACTGGCTACTGGGCTGGTGATACCCTCGGGGACTAATAGTCCACCAGCAGAGGCATCGACCCAGTGGTAGTAAATAAAATTAACGGTACTAATTTTCTTGCACCAGATGCGCATTTCGACAATACATGTCTCTTCAGTGATGCTCGTGGCCAAAATATTTGAAATCCAAAGCTTATATAAAAGATGAAGTAACAATTTATGAGAAGGCATTTCACCCTACCCATAAACATAATTTTGTTCCAAGCCGAGCGATCATTACTCGTACTCATAATGATGTGTTCTTAGCGCATATCATCAAATACATGTACCAATGTTAAGTGTTTGGTTTAACATAGACAAAAATCGAACCTAACGCCTACTATGTCTACTCAGCGTGTACATACTACCAAGAAACCATATATTTAGAAATGAAAATCAGAAAATAAATACCTCCAATCTTTGACAAAGTATTAGTGTGTAAAATGAATATAGACACCAATTTCAATTTGGTAGTCTTCTAAACATCTTGTATCACGATTGTTGAATAAACATTAGAGTAAATATCTTACCTCCTGAGCACTGTGGGATAACAGTTGTTATTGGTTCATTGATTTTATTTGCGATGGGACAGTCTATTAAATTAAAAAATACAAATGGAGAAAATAAAGTAGTTTTTTTTTGGTTTTTTTTTTTCGTGTTGTTTATTCTTTAGTTTTCTATGTTTTGTCATGTGTACTATTGTTTTTCTGTTTGTCTTTTTCATTTTTAGCCATGGCGTTGTCAGTTTGTGTTAGATTTATGAGTTTGACTGTCCCTTTGGTATCTTTCGTCCCTCTTTTATGTTATACATCAATATTTTCACTGGTAGTAGCATATGAAGTATTGTGACATAGATCGAACAATGTTAAAACATTAACGGTAACACTTTTACTGAACCAGATGTATTTAACTATTTCTTTATTTGAACCATACTGATAAATATTTATGAAAAGTAAAATAAATATAAAAACGAACTCCATGAACAGATCAAAACGGAAAGTTCCTTATCAAAATTTTACGCACACCAAAGAAATGCATGACTTGAGACAGGCATTGACAGACTTCCCTTATGTAGAAAATGTTGGATTAAACCTGGTTTTAAAGCAACATGTAGATACAACAGCTCCAGAAACGTGTAAATAATTACTTGAAGTTATTGATTACATATATTTGTACTGGAAACTCATTATTATCCAGTTTATAAATTACAAAAAAATTATAGTCCGTTTTAAATGGAAAGGTTATAGTATCGTTATAATAATATTTCGAAACGCGTGTCTGGCGCAAAAACAAAAACAATCCTGATATCTTTGATGAGCTAATTTCATCTCTGTCAGCTTATAAAAGGAAGAATAGTTATATTGGTATACAAAGCACAACACAAAAACTAAAGAATAAGCAACACGAATCCCAAAATTTAACCGAGGTCATCTCAGAAGCTCAATAATGGTAAGCAAATTAATCACCACATTTGGTCCTTTCTCATCCATCGTCTTATGTGGCTTAACGTGGCCTAAAGTAATTATATTATTTGCTTCTCCAAAAGTCGTCATAGGTCAGAGGTAAATATATTAAAATAATTCTGTAGCTTTTGTGCCTTCTTTAAGCTCCAGCAGTGTCTCCTAAATTTCGAGTTATGATTGTTCTGCAATTGCTGTTGTTTTATTAGCTTTTCTGTATGACTTACATTTATTCTAAGGGTACGTTTCGGGTTAAAGATAACTACAGTAGTCCACATCAATTTCCGCAAAAGATTATGCATCAGTAATACTGACTACCATTTGATTCATATCACTATTAATACACTGTTTGTATTTTTGAAATACTTAGGTTTTTCTACCTGAGGAATAGATTACCTTAAATGTATTAGGCAAAACTTTTAGGTATTTTTGTTCCGCAATGCTCTACAACTTCGTACTTTATTTGGTCTTTTTAACTTTTTTTGGATTCGAGCTTCCATGATGAATCTTTTATAGACGAAACGCGCGTCTGACGTATATACAAAACTTAGTCCTGGTATCTATGATGAGGTTTTTACTGGTAATATTAGGTGCCCAATTGTGTTGATTTCGGAAATAGTAGTCTTTGTTATTTCCGAACTTTTAATAAAACACTGAAACAATTTGCAATTGGATAAAAGTAAGACTACAATTATTTAAGTCGATGTTTGGATCCTAGATTATTTTCTCTTCTCTTTTCGGAACATTCTTGTTATATTACCCCTGACGTTATTTTAATTGATTATACAAGGTTTTGTTTTTAATGTTTCTGATTTCATTCCGGAAATTTATTCTAGATGTATGGTAAAAAATTGAAATATTGGGCATTTAAAAAAAGAAATACAGGGGCGAACAAAATATTAAATCATCAGAAGAAAGAGAAAGACATTTAATTGACATTACAACAAAAAGAATACATAAAAGATACACCAACATTTAAAACTAGATGTTAGAAGATATGGTATGAGTGTTTTAATAAGACAAATAGCCATCCAAATCACAATTTGTAAAAGTAAACCATAATAGGTCAAAGTATGGTCTTCAACACGGAGCCTTGGCTCACACAGAACAGCAAGCTATAAGAGGCCCCACAAATGACTAGTATAAAACCATCCAAATGGGAAAACCTACGGTCTAATCTATATATAAAAAAAGAGATACAAGAAAGACTTATGAACCACACCAACAATGGCAACTACTGAACATAAGATACCTGACTGAGTACATTTAAGTCGCATATTTTTCTTTTTTAAAGCCAATATTATCTGGATATTACCTTTTATTATGATATGAAACAGCCAGGAAGTTAAGTCCTTGTCATGCAAGCATTGGTAGGTTCCATTATCAGCTTTATTTAGAATTGTTATCGTCAAATTAAATTCTCCTTTTTCCTTATTAACATTTACCGCAGTATTTGATGGCAAGTTGGTGTCTTTTCCTTTACTTCCTGCATACAACCTTGTTATAGGATTCTTAGACACATTTCTCCTGAACCAAGTTACAGTTTTGTAGATACCAGCTGGTGGACATGATAATGTAACGTTTTCTCCAACACATACGTAAATTGTTGTATTATTTTTGGAAGACACACATGCTGAAATTTACCTTTTATATTATGGCAATTGTACGATTACATAAACATGATAAAGTGTTATGTTTAAATCATTAAAAGAAAAAAGAGATTAGTAAATATTGTAACAAAATTATCAAATGATTCTAGGACACAGTTCTCTTGGATCGATTTACAGATTTATTAAAGCCAGCATATAAACATGGACAACTGTCTTAATGAAATGATATTAATTTCATCACTTAAAGATAACACAGCTCTATCAAATCTTGAGTTTAAAACATTGAAAGAGGAACAAAATTGAAATTAGTTCGTGTCTATTAAATACCAGCTTGAAGACATTCAATACAGATATATATAAGAATATGTGGTATGAGTGCCAATGAGACAACTCTCCATCCGAGTCACAGTTTGTAAAATATTAAACAATTATACCAACAGTTTATGAATTGCGTGAAACCAAAGAGGTTTTTATTTTCCCTCATTTGGAACGTTTAAACTCAAACATCTAATATTAAGGAATATGTAAATACATAAAATGTCAAAATTGAAATGACCAAATGGCCCTTCAAGGATTTAAGATCAAAAGTCAGTCATGCAATATCGTATTAGTGTAGGGTATGAGTTTGACTCTTATGCACAAAACAATGTACCTTCAACTATACTCATAATTACAGCTATTTGTAGACATCTGAATTCCATTACATGCTGCCTCTGCAAGCATAAAGTTTTTGTTGCGCAAAGGTTATTTCTAAACAAAAAAACTACAGTTGCAGTTTACTAGAATATATTATATTAGTTATTGTCAAGAACAACGATTTCTTTTTATTTTAAATAAGACGTTAAGAGCGTTGATATCTTAAACACATAATTTTAGATCTAGTCCTATTAAATGTAGATCTCAGTTTACTTAATCGAGATCTTGATCAAATAATTCGAAGTCTAAATAAATTATATAGAGGTCTCAGTTGAAAATAAATGCACTTTGTTTCTATGAGGCATACTTATGTCATCACCAATTGATGTAAAACTTTCATATTTTAATAATCTGCAGATGGATTTCTGCATGGGATATCTAGCTCACAACCGACAACCATGCCTGAATTCTTATTACTAGAATATAAACAAATACGGGATATCTTCCCCAGTTTTATGGTAAGGTTCGTATTGTTCAGCCTTTAGTTTTTTATGAAATGTTTTATATACCGTTATGTGCCTTATTGTCATTTTTCATTTTTTTGGCTATGAATGTGTTGGTCTTATTCGGCCAATGAGTTGTGATTCACCAGAAAACGACTTTCGAAGATGATAGCTGATTAAAAATACGCACTTATTTCAATAATGGAAAAAACAGCATCTCAAAATTTAAAAAAATTTCCTAACTGTTTAGTAGTACAAGTAGAACATTCATATCTACTAACCAAGAGCATACGTTTATAAAAAACCATCATAGCTTACCTCGTTTAAGAACTAGACAACCCTACAGCTGTAATGGTCATACATTACAATCTACAGTTTGTCTATTTCTAAATATACTCATGACCTGATATTTATAATAATCAAAATAATTAAGGAAATTGAAAAATGTATTTCAATCAATTCTTCACCTCAAAACTGTCGAAATAGAATAGTTTAGAATAGCCGATAAGTTTATTACTTATATTTAATGCGATATTCAACACTTTTTGAACTATTTAGAAGCCTTCATTTTCAGCTTGTTTTTTGAGAAACCTTTTTGTAATATCTTAAGTATCGTTTAATGATTTAAATTTTAATGCATATATAATTACATTAGATGTATGTTTCATTATAATACGTAATTCTGATTGGCTAACTGCACCTCACGTGTTTTCCTTAAGCAATTGCATTACTCAATAAAACTTTTCATTCATGATTACACGAGGTCCCACAATAAAGTGCACAGGTGAATTAAATGAAAAAATGATAAAATTCGTGTTTTCATGATCCTAGCTAAAAAATGTAATTATAAGTATTGAATGCTTCTTTTTGTAACTTCATAGGGTTGTAAAAGCGTTGACCGTGCGTACATTTTAAGAATGATGCGCTACCGCGCTTCATACAAAATGTACTTCGGTCAACGCTTTTACACCCCAATGAAGTTACAAAAAGAAGCATTCAATTCTTAAATAAAGTATGATTAATAGTCATATTCAAAGTAAGTACCATAGGTACTTGTTTCTATCCATGAAGTCGACTGTCAATAGTACTTCTATATAATATACGTTTAGTCGACCTTCTCACGGATAGAAACAAGTGCATTATACCTGTGTTATGTACTACCTAATTGTCAATATATGTCCTTGAAGGTTGTGTAAAACGATAAATGCACAAATATTTGCCGTCTTCTCAAAAGCTTTTATGAGACAAAAAAAAAATGAAATTGAAAAAGAAATTAGATATTTCACACTTTTTGGAAAAAAAGATTTTGGTTTCACTGCCTGTCAACGTAATGCACCGTTAGTACTTATTAGTGAAACGATGTGTATCACTAATTAAGTAGAAACGACTTGCCCTTCCGGATCACATGATTCCATACCTGTTGTTGGTAGAACTCGTGTTGCTCAATCTTTGTTTTCTATGTAGAGATTTATTAATAATTAATTATTTGTCTTTTCTTCGTTTGGCTTTCGATCTTATTAACTAGAAGTATTATTTGAGGGTGGGTTTTTTTAAATTTCAATTCGTTTGATGTTTGAACTTTTGATTTTCCATTTGTTAAAGACCTTTTTGAGGTTTTTTTGGGGTATTTTCGTTATTTTACTTTTCCTCAACTTATAGATACATTTGTAATGATTTGAACTTTATCTAAAAAAAAATCCAGAAACTCATGCGTTGCAGAATTGTGGGATTTTACAAAATTACGATATAAGTGAGCTATATTCAATATAGGAAAAAAGGAAATAATTCATCAAAGTCTTTTTATTTAGAAATTTTATGTTCTGTCTACTGAAAAGAGGGTGTTTTATGTATTTGAGATATTTGTGTATTTATAAAGGTGCTCTTCAATTCAAAAGTATTGATTAAAATATTTTTTTTATATCTCAGTCAACTACTAGCATTCATGAAATTTCTGTTTTTAAAGGTCAGTCTCGTTCTGAATTTTATTAAAAATATGCAACAACATAGTGCATTTCAGACCGGTATGTAAATTGGTAGCGACACTTGAAAGACTTGTAATTTGAAACCAAGTATGATGCTAAATTGTAACAATTACTCAATTAGAACAAAAAAGTTTCAAGAGAACAGATTTAAGACTTTTCAACAGAAAAGGAAACATCACAAACGGTTGTAAAGATTCGTCCTCTTATTAAAATAAACAACATGAATATATAGCTTAATATATGCGTCTCCCGCTAAACTCGCCGCGTATTGAAGTAAAATAGCATCCATCGTGGTTCTAAGTACAAAGCATAAGAAAAGTCTAATTCGGAAGGTCAAATTGGATGAAAATCGGACGGGATTGTTGTTACAACTATAAGAACATATCCATCGTTATCTGCGAAAATGATATTCCATAACGGTCAAACAACTCGTGACGGTGTTCATAAAATCTTAATTTAGAAGCCTCCGTGAAAAGCAGCATTCTCTGTCCAGGAAATCATGATAGGAAATACAACCTCTGAAACATCGTATCAATTGTGAGATATATACCCAATATGCAGACGGTGCTGAAATGTTGCTACATAGAAATAGAAAGTTTACAATTAGGAAATAGAAATAATTTTTGTTGTAATAAAGTTTTGTTTTCGACCTATCCTAATTGCCAATGTCTAAATGCAAGTCAATATATGAGGCAGACTTATATCTCTATCTGTTCTCATGTTCAATGTTCATGTCACCACCCGTTGTTCTTTCAAAATGTCTTGATTGAAATATTATGCACATGATTGGATTTTTTTTGGCTCTTATAACATCTATCAGTAATTTTTTTTTTTTATTTCTAACTGTTACAATTGTTATAGTTTTAATTTTTTTATATACTTTTCCAAAACTTTTTAATTTGGATACTATAATAATAATTTAAGCTTTCGAATGAATATGATATTTCCTTGTCTCCATTGTTTCCTGTTAAATATAAAAAAAAAATCAGCGAACGCATCCGGAAAGTTTATTCAGTTTATGTACATCCTGAATATTATACTTTACAAATATAATTTTCAATTTTCATTTCCGTATGTCAATGGACCCATCGAACCTATGACAGAGCTAACGGATCACATGTTTGGATGTATGAATGTGCCTTTTAAAATCAAATAAACTATTTCAACTTCATTTATAAAATCAACACTAAGTACACACAAACAGCAATTTTAATTTCCTTTATTTTGTATTGCAATACAAAATATTATCAAAATCATAGAAAAATGATGATGGTGAGGATTGTTTAATGTCGTGTGTCAAATTAAATTCATGTTCAGGGCAAGAAAAATAATAATAATATGAAGTACCAGTAAAATCCCTTTTCATTTAACGACACGCTTAGACGGATTGCTTGATGAAAATATTTTTCAACCCCAGAGATATGACATCTCTGTATAACAAACCAACCAACACACGTATAGAACTATACATTGTAGCTGTGTATAACTCGATAAAGCCTCAGAACATGGTAAATTTAAAGCTTGAATATATAGGTAGTAAGTGATGAAGTTGAGAGTATAAATGATTACTTGTGTCTGGCGTACTAAGTTTAAATCGTTTGTCAGAATTAACAGTATCGTATACTAGTTCAATCAATATAACCAACTTCGTCTGATGAATAATTTGTTACTTTAAGCTATTTTATGTTACAGTATCCTTTCACATTTCATTGTTCGTGGTATCATTTCCGAATGGGTTTCATTTCGTAATCATATTACTAATAACAATGAAATAAAACCCATGTTATATAATTATCATCTTCCATTCCCACTACAAAAATGCAAACAACAACAACAACAAAGGAAAACCGAAATCAATTTATAATAGTGCAATTCAAACAATATTTTTCAGGGAACCTTAAACAAATATGTAGGTCTTTGTTTTTACTCCACCGGCAATTGAACCATTGACATCCCGCACTCGAGGAGAGCAGCACACTAACACCAAACCACAGAGAAGGTTAAGAGAAAAGATGCTAAAAGGACAATAGAAAATCATAAATCCAAGAAAAATGGACGACACAATGAAACAAAAACAAAAATGACGAGAAGAAAAACAGCAATTACAAAAACATCACAGTGAAAACTAAAGATTGAGCAACGTCATCTTTAACTAAACACTGGAGACGAACTCTGTGGGTTCTCCAGAAGGAGAACCAGTTCCTGCTCAACATTTAACACCCGTCGTGTTGGTCCTCTGAAAACAAGTCAGCTTATAAGTCGCATTCGATAGTTTCAAATAGAGAAAACAAGAATAAGATTGTGATTATGAAACATGGAAGATATTCGTGGTCTAATGTGACACAAGTATTCCTCAACCCAGATGTCGAAGTCGACAAAGAAAATGATAGCAATGTGTAAAAATTGTTTAGGGGTAAAACAATTCAAAAAGGATTTTGATCATTGTCACTGGGCTTTACGTTCCGTCCTATCAAAATTCAGATACTAGGATTTTAGCACACACGAAAGAAGAAAAAGGAAAGGAAAGGATGTATAGGCAAGGATTGTTTAAATACGGAAATGGAATAACAGATTATTTCAAATGTTCAACCTCACTATATACTATAAAAAGTAAAATCACAAAAATACCGAACTCAGAGGAAAATTCAAAACGGAAAGTCTAAAATCAAATGGCAAAATCAAAAGCTCAAACATATCAAACGAATGGATAACAACTGTCATATTCCTAAATTGGTACCAGCATTTTCTAATGTGGAAAATGGTGGATTGATCCTTGATTTAGAGCTAGCTAAACCTATCACTTTTTTAAACCATGATATTATTCCTGTTCTATAAAATGGCGTTGTGAAGTCGTTTGAAATATAAATCATCTTCAACGTGTTTAGTTCCAATAAATAGACTAACATAGCTTTGTATTTAATACGTTAAATTAGTATTAATACAAAACGTACTGCCTTTGTTGTCTCTAATGAATAGCCTAGAGTTCAGATCTAAGTTATTTGATTACAGCATGTGTGTTTTAAATCTCCTCATTAAATGAAATGCATGTTCTTCCACTGTTGGAAGGCAGATACAAATTTGCTTCCCTTTTTCGTAATTAGAATATGATATATGTGTCATGCAATAGTTTCTGGAATGACGATTAACGTTAATTTTGAATTCTAAGAGAATCGCATTTGCTTCAAACAGAGCAAGTCCTGATAAGGCGAATAGGTATAAAAGAAAAATAAGTTGTCTTCCAATTATTATAAAGATAATAAGTCAATAGGCAATGCACGTCAGTTATTCGTTATATATAAAGAAAATAAGTTAAATACTTCGCACTTGCTGTCAGTAGCTGTACGATTTCTTTAATATAGAATAAGTCGTTTTTATTGTATGTTTTTGTCATTTACTGTTAGTGTTAAAAGTTAATACTGATTCTGTACTGATATTGTATTGTGTTCTATTTGGATGAGCAGCCATTCTGGCAAAATTATACGAAAATTTACAACAGACATTGAAACAAAATACAGACTTTAAAGGCGAAAACAGACATAAAAATGTACACTAAAATCTTAAAACATAGGTCTTAAACACAAACAGACGTCATGGCCGAACACGCACAACAAATTTTACCAAACGTTTAAATCAGAAAAAGAAATCAAAAATCAAATGTGAAAAAGATTAGAAAGTTGACCTCATTAAATTACAACAGAGATCAAACACGAAAACAGACAAAATACAAAAACTAATAGGTGTCGCCACTGCCTCTGATAAATACCTTGTCGTAAAACATGATATAGCAAACTCTAAGTACAAACAAATAATAGAATGCAGGAATAGTGGAATATTACAATTTCACATCGGTTCCTCTCATAATCATAAGATATTGGAAACAAAAAGCATAAGAGGTATGAAAAAGAGAAGAAAGCAAAGAACGAATCAAAGTGCTTGTAAGCACTGAACGATAGAGATTACTTCAATTTATCAGTGGGAAGTAAAATTAATTATTGCATTGTTGTTACTCCAAATTTTTCAAAGATTTTAACAATGATATCATTCTATTTTTAGAACAGAAATAGACTCCTGCACCTTGCAAAAGTTATGTAATTTTATTGACAAGTGTAGCATCATTGTGTGCCTTGAATATGAGCAAATATATATTACATTGATAAATTTCTGAAAATGTTGTATAGAATTTTATCATCAATGCACTATCTTTTGTGTATCAAAAAAGGTCGTGATAAGCCTTGGAACATTTAGATATCAAGTCAGTCCCACCGGCGTTTTGCATTTGCGCCGATCTGCATTTCATTTGCGCCGATTTTTTCTTTCATTCGCGCCGATTTTTATTTTCATTAGCGCCGATTTTTTACAGGTAATTAACAGGTTAATTACAGGTGAATAGATATAAGAAGATGTGGTATGAGTGCAAATGAGACAACACTCCATCCAAGTCATGTTATTTTTCATTTATCCTTATAGACCTCTTCCGTCATCCAGTTGCACACTATATTCACATTCTTTAAAATCAAGAAGTAAAACCTTAGATAAAAGCACTCTGGTTTATACTAAAATGACGAATTGGAAATCTATTTACAGCATTCAAATCCATAAAAACGGATTACATTAAAATCATAAATCTGTTCTTGCTGAGTATTTATAGGCAACACATCTAATATATTCCTTTCTTGTGATTTCGTCTCTTCTATATGTGTTGTAATTGTCATTAACGAAGTCCATCTTTTCTTTGTCTGGCTTACGTACTTATGTGTATGGCCGTCGATGGTTTAAGAATTGACTCCTCGGCTCGTTGCAGTGTGCAATATGTCCATCAATTTACAGCAAAGTTCAGAACAATATGAATCAAAATTAACTAAAACCTATGTTTATAACCAGATTTTACCAATATACCTTCACGGTATAGTACATGTACAAGTATTCTCTTACCTGTAAATCCAATTAAGAGCAAATATCAAGTCGGCGCAAATGAAAAAATGAAATCGGCGCAAATGAAAGTATGAAAATTTAGAAAATCGGCGCAAATGTCATACGCCCCGTCCCATAAGGTGTTGCAACATTTACCTAAAAACTTATTAATACATGCTATTTACTGGTGACGATGAATATATTAAGTTAATATCACAATCTTTTCGGTGAGATTTAAAAAAATACGTGGTACACATGTAAAATCATGTCAACAATTTCCCTCATCATAAAATGCGTCTCTGGTACCGCGAATAAACAGTAGTTTCGACTATGTCAAGCATACCATTACATGTATGTGTTAAGAAAGGGAACGTTTTATTCTAGGCATTTTAACTCTGCATACACAATGGTATAGCTTTAAATATAAATGAATGTATTTACCAGCATTGCTAATAATCGGAAACACAGTTAAAGACTTATTTCAAAATGGATAGAAAATAATTCTGTAATTGCATGCAAGTAAATTGACGACATACGTTGAAACTCCATATAATTGATTGCTGTTAAGGTAACGTGACATTTATTTCAAAAATAAATCTTCTGCGTTCAATTGCGATAAAGAACTATAAAACAGAATGGGAAATAATTTCCCCAAAATAAAGGATGCAAACGTTTATTTCTGAACTATGCTGTGGATTGTATTTAGGCGAGAGAAAAAACACACGCACAGGCACACTTGATCGTCCAGGACGTTTTACAATTCAAATTATAGAATTATATAATAAGTAGTTTCATCCTTACAAATAACATGACCTTTATTGTCTAACACAATTATTCGCAGATAATTTTGAGTAACACTACAAAATTGGCATTCAAAGGCTTGGCATCAACATTTACCAAATAGTTAAACCTTATTATAGGATATTTATCACATTCGTAGGTAGATATTTCCAATGGTATATCCGTACTATGTAATTAGAATTGATTGTAACAATTAACCTCTTGAGAAAGGTACTACTCTAAAAAGCCATGCATTTGTTTAGTTATCTATCAAGACACGAAAATCATATCAAAGCGGAGTAAAGGTGATTTCTATTTTCTTTCCATGTCAGAATTAATCTTTCAAGAACATTGTTCGATTTTTGCTTGATTAATATTTCCGTTATGTGTGATACCGTTGTTTCAGTAGGTGTCCTTTACCTGTTCGTTTGTAATTAATTCGTTGCAACTTCTATATTCAACCATGTATCTTTCATTGCCGTGGAGTTTTGTATCTTAGGAAGTATTATCTGAAACAGCAGTGACTTACAGACTTATAATCCAGAAGAAAAATAAGAAGAATTTTGATTGTAGACTTTCTAATTGAAATTATTTTAAAAAAAACTGGACATATGTTAAATTACACATAAGGAATATGATGGCATAAGAATTATTATCAACATTGTTTTGAATTCGAGAGCACCAGAAAAAAATCGACAATAGTAAAAGCAACAGAATTTTTAGATGTAAAGCTGAATGGAAATACTGTTTAGAATTTGAAAGAAAATTGAGAAAAAAATGAGCAGTGAAAATGGAATGACCCCTGCCTTAGTGACCATTGTATCAATGCCATTTATTGTACTGATGTTAGCATTCTGTTTCGCCTGTAGGACGTCCTACAGGACAGAGTCCAGACCCATACAGGACATAGTAGAATCACTAAGAACCATCAAAATTCAGAAGTTTAATGACCAGCAGCAGAATACCTAAAAGAAGGATTATATTTTATATATTTCTATATTGTGTTTTTATTTTTGTTCCTTCTGTTGTGTTATTAGATTTTGGATGTCGAAAAACACAGAACATAGTTTATATAGAATTGTATAGGTAAGATTTTGCTATAAATTTACATCAAAGAAAAAATTCTGTTTTACAATTTAATAACAATGGGTCTTAAAAGAGAAATATTCCTTCATTAACGTATGTATTGTTG
Organism: Mytilus galloprovincialis; assembly: GCA_037788925.1. Taxonomy (NCBI): domain Eukaryota; kingdom Metazoa; phylum Mollusca; class Bivalvia; order Mytilida; family Mytilidae; genus Mytilus; species Mytilus galloprovincialis. The sequence goes on from CM075341.1 coordinate 24,038,295, forward strand.
CAGACTTTGTGCTTTCTTTTTTTTTTAAATTTTAGCTAAAAATTATTATTTCATTTAGTTTGTTGAAAGAAACCAATGTATGATGCCTCTCAAAAAGTACTAGAATTAATATGGAATTCATTTCGAATAGATATAAATTAAACAAGAAGATGCAAGACATAAAATTAGCATATGACGACTATCATGTTCTGGTCCTTTGAGAAAAAAAAATAAAAAATTCGAAAAGGGATGTTCATATTTTATTTTTTTGTCAGTCAAGTTTGAATTGATACAACAGTTTCATTGATTTCACTCGAATAAAAATCCAGCTTTTGTCACCTGTAGATTTTTTTTAAAGAAATTTAGCGCTTGATTTCAGCTAAGGTAAATTAGAAATTTGGGAAAATGAGGGATATATCAGAGCCGTTGTTTATTATGATTCTACGGTGACAAGAATAACAATCTACAGATGGTATACTTTACAATTACTCTTCAGAAAAGCCAAAATAGTGTGTCAAAGAACGAAACTGTTGTATCGTTGATGTTATTCGGCGTTTTGCATTTGCGCCGATCTGCATTTCATTTACGGCGATGTTTTCTTTCACTTGCGCCGTTTGTGTTCACCTAAACTACAGGTCAATGTGGTTTTCTATTTATCATTATAAATTTCTTCCGTTAGCCAGTTGTTCATATGTTGTGAATTGTCATTTATAGCATGCATATAACTGTTTTCCCCTGCCCAACACGGGGAGGTGGAAGTAGGATTTCCGGCAGGATAAGTAAATTTAAAAGATAAAAGCAGTGTTCTGTCCACATCCACTAAAATAAAATTGAGAATGGAAATGGGGAATGTGTCAAAGAGACAACAACCCGACCAAATAAAAAACAACAGCAGAAGGTCACCAACAGGTCTTCAATGTAGCGAGAAATTCCCGCACCCGGAGGCGTCCTTCAGCTGGCCCCTAAACAAATATATACTAGTTCAGTGATAATGAACGCCATACTAATTTCCAAATTATACACAAGAAACTAAAATTAAAATAATACAAGACTAACAAAGGCCAGAGGCTCCTGACTTGGGACAGGCGCAAAAATGCGGCGGGGTTAAACATGTTTGTGAGATCTCAACCCTCCCCCTATACCTCTAACCAATGTAGAAAAGTAAACGCATAACAATACGTACATTAAAATTCAGTTCAAGAGAAGTCCGAGTCTGATGTCAGAAGATGTAACCAAAGAAAATAAACAAAATGACAATAATACATAAATAACAACAGACTACTAGCAGTTAACTGACAGTGCTAAAACCATGGATTAAAAAGCACAATATTTAAAATAATAAAAATAATACTGACTACAATAAATTATAGATCAGTTCTTGCCGAGTATTTATATGCTACAAATACCAATGTATTTCTTATTGTATTCATCTAGTCTATGATCGATGATCAGAGAAATGACCTCTCGGCTCGTTTCGGTGTGCAATATGTCCATCGTGTAACAACGAAGTTTCCTAACAATATGAACCAAGATTAACTTAAACATAAGTCAACACAGCTTATATCCAGATTTTACCAATATACATTCTAGGTATGGTACATGTACATGTATTTACTTACCCCTGTTAAAATACAAGTGCAGCAAATATAGAATATCACTTGTGTAAAAAAAAATTAGATAGGCGCTAATGAAAGAATTTAATCGGCGCAAATGAAAGATCGAACACTTGTCTTATATTCATTTAAGCACTGTTTGCACTAAAAGGAATAAGTGAGAAAAAAAAACGCCAGTATATTTATTTGATATATGTTTTGCAGTACAATTATAGATTTCTCTTCCTTATAATATTGTCTTGTCTTCTTTTGTCTTGTCTTATAGCTGAAAATTAAAAGCGATTAAAGATTTATTTTCAGAAACTGAGAAAATTAATTAAACTTTGAAAGGTTCATTAGTTTTTATCACATAGAATACAATTAATCACATTAGATAAAACTGTATTTAATATTGCGATACACGTGTCATAGGAAGTTATGGTAAGAGCTAATTACGTCTCCCTTATCGTGCTAACTCAATGGAACTACAAGAGAAATTTTTCACAACAATGGCGTTTCAACTATTCGTCCGTATAAAATGAAGTAATAGTTTTAGTTTGAAAAATCTATACAAGATATTTTAGTAACATGCAATATGGTAGTTTGCATATTCCCCTATTGCATGTTCAAACATTTCGCTTGCAGACATTTAAGCTCTCCATGCACAAGAGACAAAACGACACAGTAATTAACAACACGGCCTTCAACAATGAATAAAACCCGTACGACATTCAACAATGAACAAAACTAATATCATATATTAAAATGTCTTAAGTTTAGCTCACAACAAAACAACAGCTAGTTTATATTCCTTGTAACAAGTACAAGATACGTTTCCATCCGGCCATTTGCATTTGCGCAAATCAGCATTTCTGTTCTTTCGATTTGAGACCCAAATATCTCGAAAAGGATCCCAATAACCTATCAATATTTTAAACTGTTTTTAGTTCCTTAACTAATGATACTTCGACTTATAGCATCAATTTTAATGTCTTACATAAAACGCAAATCAAAAGGAAAACGAGTTCTAACCGGCTTTCTCATAAGATGACCGTCATGTGGCAATGTAACAATGGCACCATTTAAATCATTCACGATCACTTGAGGAAATATTTGATGACTTGAGCAAAATAACCACAATGAACACAAAAAGATTTGCTAAATCATTCAGAAGCATCAAACAATGGTCATGTAAAAAAAAGAAACGCGTTAAGTTTGAATTCATAGACATATTTGAATTACTTCAGCATTTTAAACAACAAAGCAAAAATGTGCAACAAAATTCAACAGATGAATAACATGGACGAGATTTTAAAAAAAATAAAAAATTCCAACTTCACATGGTAAAATTGACCTTCAAATAATTTGGGTAGTCTTTTTGTGTTCACTTTGGTGATATTGCGCAAGACCCTTTCGTATACAGCACGTTGAAAGTTTCTACCACGTGACATCACGTAATTCAAATTAGGGTTTTGTGACCGTGACTGTTATCAACATATGTATGAAGGCATCAAAACATATAACTAATAATGTTTTAGGTATAGAAAGCAAAGGAGAGAGGCACGCATTGATGCAGCAGAGAAGAAAAACCCACAAAACAAAAAAACAACAGAAAAGACAAACAGCTAACATCGATGATTTTGACTGTCTAATGAAACAAAGAAATTTATCAAACATTGTAGAGTTTGTTTCATATTACTTTTAGTACATGCATCTTTTCCAAACAATAAAGTAATATCAATGTGTATGTTTATATTTATAAAGATCATTGATCAGAGTAATGAATGGTACCTTCAACAGGAGAACCGCAGGAGCATTGGATCACTTACTATACGTGTCTTTTCTAATACTGCATTTCGGAAAACGCATTGATCCCTTAGCCTTCTTTGCAATACGTTAAGTTTTCTGGACATCTGCGCCATAACTTTTAGAAGTCTGTAATCTGTATGATTCATCCTTATTTCTTCAATTAAATGGCAAGATAGTTTGACCATTTCTTGTTGATGTATTTAAATTATTCCATATTCCGCATGAACGTAGATGGTACGAAAGACAGACTGTTCAATTATTCGTATTCTACAGTCCAATCATGGACGGACGATACGGCACGATTTCTATTGATTGTACTGTACATACACATAAGTTGTCGGTGTTGTGGGTTTTTTTTTTTTTAACTAAAAACAATTTTAAACTCTTTTTCTTCCTTGTGCTTTTTTTTTAATTTTTTTATTTATTATTGGAAATTGTTATCTTATATAATTGTCAAGTACCTATTCTGTACTTTAAAAGTGTACACCGAGATTTTTATATATATTGGACATGATTTTAGCTTGATTTGACTTACAGTTGAAAATCGGTTTATTTCAAAGACAATTTTCCACCTTACGTAACACTGAAACTAAGACTGAACATCATGAACCACAATAAAACCGGTTTGGAACCCAGGCTTTCAATAAAATGCTAAAAGTAGTATTCCATAATAAGTCAAATACAGTGGCGGATCCAGGGTGTATGTGTTCCGGGGGTTGGAACCCCCCTTTTTGTTGGACGATCAATGAATTTGAATGGGGACATATAGATGGAACCCCCTTTTGTCCTGTGTTGGGAACCCCCCTTTTTAAAATTGCTGGATTCGCCCCTTAATATGTTGTCAGAAAACAGTTATTTCACCATGACTTGTTTTCTATTAGACAAAACAATACAATATCCATATATACTATATAGACCTCAGGATCTGTAACACAAATGTAAAGAAATTCAACGATGTCTCCATAAATCTTTTAGAGTGTTGACATCAATTTTATCAATTACTTAGATTCTTTGGTTAACAAAGCTTCCTTCTTTTACAGAGAAAATATTCTTTTATATCTTAATAATCGTTTTATACCTTCAAATATAATTTGTCTTAGTTGAATATTGCCGTCGTAATGTCATGTGTAAAGGTCTTTAAAAGACATTACGTGCTGTGGTACTCCTATTTTCATGGCAATTGTTTTAACATTTCATTTAAGCTTTAATTTTCTAAAATTCTTTCCTTAAAATTGAAGCGTGATTGTTTTCAGAGAAGAATTCTCATCAATTATGTGCATGGCTTACAGGTAATAACAATATATTGAATTTCATAACCATATAATGTTGATGAATGTGAGAGAAATATAATACAATGTATTGTATATCTCTGGTAATGTATCTAACCGTGCTGATCATTTTGGTATAAAAACACTTCGAAAATAGTTCTTCTTTTTCATTTATTAAATACGCGTAGTTAACTGATTAAATTCAAAAGACATTTAACAACAGAACATTCCGTAAAATGCATTAAGTAACATAGCTAAGAGGAAGAAAGAGCTTCAAAGGAAGCCGCCTTTGATAATGTTTTCTTGGGATAACAATCTACTCTATCAACCTCTAGGCTTTGTGATATTTATATATTTCCATTGCTATAATAGTGATGATGATGGTGATAATAATAATAATGACGATTTTCAAATTCAGGGTTTATATCACGACATGGTTATAATAATAGCCATTTGTGTGAATAATGCTATATGATTGAAACCTAATCAACCCAAGGGAAATATCATGCCAACTTATTCTCATAAACAATTGATTCAGCGACTGGCATTATTTACAGTATAGTTGACAGACCTCTGTAATGTTGTTTTTATTTTCAAATATATAAATATAAGTAATTGAAGTTTGAAGGTGATATCGAAGAAACAATCATTCGATAGATGCACATCAAAAATGGGAGGAAAAGATAATATAATAAAGGGGAGAAAGATAATATAATAAAGGGGGGAAAAGATAATATAATAAGGGGGGGTATAATATAATAAAGGGGGGAAAAGATAATATAATAAAGGCTCAAATCTATTTGTGATGTGGTATAAGCAATGCATTTATTTACAACACTGATTTTCAAATTTGTTATTAAATTGTCTTGTTACGCATCTGTTCTTCGTTAAAAGTAGAATGTTCTCGAACTTGTTAAGGTTCATCATAAGGAATTGAAAATATGGCCGTGTTTACACCTCCAAAATTACTATGAGTACAGACAAACTGGTACATCCAGGAAAGTTTTAAGGCATGGCAGGAACTAGATATATAAAAGTTATATGAAGTCTACGTTTCAGAAAATTAAAAACTTACCTGGATTTCGATGTTCATTTTTTTCCAGTCTGCAGAAGATAGCAAAATAAACAAACACCCGAGTTTCATTTGATACGGTCCACTCAGTTACACAGTTTAAACCTGTTAAATAACCTATTGTTTACAGGTGTCTATTGTCCATCTATTGTCCATTTAAATCAATACTACTCACAACATTGATTATATGAGGGGAGCTTCTCAATCGTTTTCACTACTTAGTTAATTTTTGCACCTTCTGCAGGAACGAAAAAAAATGGATAGCAAAATCTAGAAAAGTTTATAATTTTCTGAAACATAAAATGCATTTAAAATTTATATATCTAGTTCCTGCCATCCCTTAAAACTGTCGGTGCATTACGTTTGCGCGCATTACCATTACATTTGCGCGCAGCTTTTGATTACAATTGCGCGCATTTTTTTGACAGGTAAACTCAGGTAAATACAGGTAATAACACTTATTTATTTATAATTTGTTCAATTATTTATAAGTATAAGTACTCAATCCTGTTAGTCATAGTCCCCTGCTCACCAACGATGAGATGGAAGTGGGATTTCGAGCAAGATAAGTCCGTTTTATTATGCACAAGCACTATACATCCTAGAAATACATACATATGAAAATGTTAAAATGTTAAAACATAGCTGTTATCTTTAATAAAGTTAAAAGTATAATTGATAAATTCATTACTTTAAATGTCGGTACGTGCCGAAACTCCATGTTTGTACCTTGGTGTAACTTCACAAACTAATTTGAATTATTTACTAATTTTTAGAACGAACACTATAAGTTGAAACACTTTTCATCCTGAAATATTCACAATGAACAATATATAATTTGACTTAGGAAAGGTTTTCAAAATTAATAATTGATAGTCATATTTATTATGAAAAGAAAAATAATATATAGTCAATTACAATTTGATTTAATTTTTATTTATATTTTTACCTGAGTTTACCTGTAAAATGAGTGCGCGCAAATGTAATCGAAAGCTGCGCGCAAACGTAAAACATTTTAATCCCCAAATGCGCGCAAACGTAGTGTGCCCAAAACTGTTGCAAGTGTATAGGTTAGTCTGTACTCAGAGTAAAATTTGGGGTGTAAATACGGCCATTTTAGCCAAAAGGTTATGATGAACCTTAAGCATACCCACATTCTCTTTGTGCGTGTCCAAAGTTAGGAGCCTGCAAATCTGTAGAAGTCGTTGGTTTATAATTGTAAATGTCTGACATGTTTGCTTTTCTTTTATTGTTAAAATATAAATTAGGCCGTTGGTTTCTTTTTGGACTGTTTCTAATTTTGTAATGCAGAAACATTTTTAACTTGCTGTACGGTATGATTATAATTGCTCATTGTCAAAGGCCTACAGTGTCGTATAGTTGTTTGTACCCTCGTTATGTGGTAACCATGGTAACATTCAATCAAACTACACATCACTTTCCCTATATAGAGGGATCAATAAGGGAAACTGATGTAGAATAATATCTTTGACATTCATGGCACCGACGACCTCAAAGTCACGAAAATAGTAAAACCTTAGAAACTCGGAAAACACATGCGGAATTTACACTTTAATTTTCTGTGTAGTATAATGTGGACTGTTGCTTGTCTTATTTTAGTATCTATTTAGCCATAATATTGTCTTGTGTTAATACAGCTTATGGTTTTGTTTGCTTTTTGGTATCTTCTCGTTCTTTTCACCACATATTCCTTTTACTATTTCTGAACACTGAACAAGATAGCGATTGGTGTACTGTGTGGGATGTTGCTGTTTATCATTCACACATAACTAATCCAATGCCGTAAAGTAATTGGGTACAACGACATCATTTCAAAAATATATACTCCCATTTTGTTTTAATTCTAAACTGTTATTATAAAGTTGATTGCTTTCCTTGTAGTTTTTTTTTTTTTTTTTTATTGTACATTGTTTTATATACCTTTACGGTAGTTAAAAATTGAGCGTGGAGGGTCGAGGCCCCACAAAGTACAACAGATAAGTCGAAAACAAACTGGTACTACAATCTGTCAATACCTATGTTTTGGCATTGCACAATGTCATATATTTCTCTAACTGTCAATGACGTCTTTACACTAAATCGGTTGCATGTTTCATGTGTAATTTTAATGATATTTCAGTCTTAGAAGCATGCCTTTTTCTTTTATTAGTTGTTATTGGCTTTGAACTAGCTGTCAGTAACTGCGAGTACTCACATATCTGTATTTTCTGTTTCTGTTGTTGTTGGGGGAGTATAAATGGATTTATATTTTTGTCTGATGTTTTTGTTTTTTTGAGAATCGTTCTGATGATAGAGTTAAGCCTATTTCAACTGTTTTTTATATGGTGTTATGTTGTGCTGTAACACCACTGTCCCATGTAAGGGGTGGGTTGAGTGTTATGTTGTGCTATAACACCACTGTCCCATGTAAGGGGTGGGTTGAGTGTTATGTTGTGCTATAACACCACTGTCCCATGTAAGGGGTGGGTTGAGTGTTATGTTGTGCTATAACACCACTGTCCCATGTAAGGGGTGGGTTGAGTGTTATGTTGTGCTATAACACCACTGTCCCATGTAAGGGGTGGGTTGAGTGTTATGTTGTGCTATAACACCACTGTCCCATGTAAGGGGTGGGTTGAGTGTTATGTTGTGCTATAACACCACTGTCCCATGTAAGGGGTGGGTTGAGTGTTATGTTGTGCTATAACACCACTGTCCCATGTAAGGGGTGGGTTGAGTGTTATGTTGTGCTATAACACCACTGTCCCATGTAAGGGGTGGGTTGAGTGCTCACAAACATGTTTAACCTATCACATTTTGTATGTGCTGTCTCAAATCAGGAGCTAATTGTTTGGTGGTTGTCGTTAGTTAACGCCTGTCATGTTTGTTTTTCGTAAATTGTTTTGTTATGAACAGTGATGTTAGTTTTCTCAATTGATTTGTTTTTCGATATTCATCATGTCGGGGCCTTAAATAGCCGATTTTTTTTCAGTATGGTTTATTCTCATTTTTGAATGCCGTACGGTTTCCTGTAGTTGCGTAAATGCAATTTAGTTTAACTTTGGTGAATAGAAGTCTCATTGGCAATCATACCACATCTTCCTTTTTTTTTCATATTCACAATGTCATGGCAAAAAACGAAAACGGACCAAAAGGACAAACAACAGTACACAAAATACGATATAAAAACTTAAAGATTGAGCAATACGAAAACACAAAAAAACAACCGGTGACTTTTGAATGCTCAGGAAGAGTAAGCAGATCCTACTCCACATGCGAACCCGTTCTATAAGGCTGACTGACTATGAAAATATAGAATAGAAACACGTTTTTTTCTCAAAACAAAGCCAAATAAGACTGTTTACGAAGAACACCATCCTCGCCTCATGTTCATGTTGCAGTAATAAAACCGTCACCTCGTCATCAGTTGTTTTTTTTAATATCATCTTTTTTAAATTATGGAGATTTTGTGTTGTGGTAGGTATGTGTCGCTTAATTATTTTCTTTTCAGACTCGGGTAAGAAGATTTTAAAGGTGAACATATTGTGAAAATACATATTGTTGAAGATCGTATACTTCCTCAGAGGAAAGCTGGGTGTTTTTTGTTTGTTGCTGTTTCATCGACGTAAAGTAACCTCATCTTATATCTATTAGTTCCCAATCTTGCATTAATAGTGTAAAGAGGCATGACTACTTTTCTCTATCTAATTTCGAAATGTGGAACAAACCATGGAATTTGACTCCAAACACAACAATAAAAAGACATTCAAGTAAGGCAATAAATATGGTATTTTACATTTATTTACATAAAAAACAAAATAAATATAACAAGTAAATACATTTTTTAACAAAGCTAAAGCACATATTGTATCAAAAGTTGGATTTCATGTCATCAAGTACTAGAATGTTGTACTGCCTGTGGAAATACACTGCTGAGAAGCTGCTGACTAACCAGAATATACAAATGGTGGCATATGACACATAGACGGTGAGAACACAGGGAATGGTAAGTATGACTGCTGACTAATGTCACTATAGGATTCTGTGGTACTAAACCTTCGGGGACCAGGTTTACCAACACCAACGAACTGTGACAACTCTGGTGAACCGTTATAACTTTTACTTTTGATGTGACGCTTTTCTTTCATTCTTCTATTCTGAAACCACCATTTAATTCTATGTTGACCGAGCTTGAGTTTCTTTGCAAGCACTGGACGGTCTTCTATCTGGAGGTATTTGCTGTTACTGTAGTATCGTTCTAATTCAATCAGTTGTGAGTTTGTGAAGGAATTTCTGGCTCTCTTTGTTAGCTGTTCTGACTTTGCTGAATCATCAGAGGAGGAAACAGGAGAAGGACATTCTCTTAATGTAGAGTCTGTAGAACTGAAACTGTTGTCTTCAGAATGTAACGAGTCTTCGAGTCGTTTCCTTTTGTATTGAGTACGTTGATCTGAGTTAGTAAGTGAAATCATTATAAATGTATCATCTGCTGTACATGACTGGCTGATGTTTGGTAAATATCTGTCGTGGATATTGTTGACAACTGCGTCAGTGCAGCCGGGATCTGGAACTCTGCTGCTCTTTGACAGTTCTTCAATGCTGAAGGACATCTTGGTTTGTGCGTTCTGTCTATAAGCCATTTGTTAGTAGTTAACTGTTGGAAGACACTTTGACAATGAGCTGCTCTTGTCGTGTTGCCTGTTTTATACTCTCTCGAGTTGATTACTCATTATGAGTCATAACAGTTCTATACAAACAATTCAGTGGCAAGCTTGTGGAATCAGCTTCTATTTCACAAGGCAACACAAGCCTTAATGATTGGAATATTTTCAATTATCATTAACAATTTCAGGCGCATTTATTTAATCATTGACGCTAATTAATTATGTCAAACAATTAATCGATTTTAAATCATTATATTTGATAGGTGATTATGTCACCCAAGCCAACTTTTTGCTTGATAATAATTCACTTCTGACCTGTCAAGTTTTTATATCCAGGTGTAATGATAAGTCGTTATCCTAAGGCTATTTTTTTCTTATTTTTTCTGTACACTTAGCTTTCATTTTTTATCACCATGCATTGTCAAGCTTGGTAACTCATAATTATTTGTCAGTAACTAAATGTACGATGCTGTCCCATACTGAACCTTCTGACCTTGTTTGTTTACATTTAAATTTCAATGGCGTCAAAATCACGTGATGTCATTTCGTTCTACCCAATCAAATTGCTCTACTGTCAATTAGGGGATTTTCCAGTCTACGGCAATTACGCTATTTCTTTGTGGGATATTGCTTCAAAATAGTTTGCAATAATTTTGGGTTTTATTCAACAGGAACTCTTTTTTTGCCATCCCTTTTTGACATCAATGGAATTCTGTATGAATATTTATCTACAGTCATGATGGTCAGAATATCGATCTTTTTATAATGAATAAAAAGAAAATTCTATGAAAAATAAATGTAAATTATTTTTCATTAACCTACTCTATATTCCTGTACAAAATTATGGCATGGGCATAGTTTTTTCAATTAGTTTTCCTTTCATTTTGGTTGGGCTTTTTTCGCGGGAAAATCGCGAAAGACGTAAGGAGCATGTCATTTTAAAATTCCTAAAAATACGATTTGCTTGACCTGTATTGCCTGCCACAAGATTGATGACGCTGAATGGAATGTACACAAAGCAATGGAGGCCGGAAGTGGGATTTTGTGAAGTTCTAGAATGTTTTTAGACATTCGGAGGTCGGGATTGAAACGGGCATTAGAAATTTGGCATTTTTTAGCAATAATTGAGAACAACAATGAAAACTTACCTTCAGAAATGTTTTTTTATTCAAAAGTGCAGAAAAAACGTATTCTACATTGTTTTTCTACGCCGGAAGTAGCGAAGTGACGTCATTGCGGAGTTTCCCCGTGTGTTAAGTTCAAACACAAATACCTAACGAACTGACAAGATGAACGATTTTAGACTACGGTAGGATAGACGTGTTTAAAGGCTTTTATTATGGGAATATTTATATGTTTATTTATTCTATTTTATTGTAATTCTGCAATTTGTTTTTTGTTTTGTTTTGGGTTTTTCTTTGGTGGTGGGGTATATCATGAACAGATAAAGCACTTTGGAATTTTGCTTGGGACATTGCACTGTCTCATTTTACGGATTTATAACTCATTAAAAGAGTAATAGGACAATTTCGGCTTTGTGATAATTTATTTGTAGATCGTGTCTTGTTCATTTTTTTCACGGTTTACTGTTTTGTTTAACTTATGTTTCGTAAAAAATGTCAAAAATTGGAAAACGAATTATTTATAGGCAACACATCTAAGAGTTCACAACAATTTGGCCTATGCTGACCTTTTTTGCAGTTATTTTTTAATGAACATTTTTTGACTTCTTTCATTTTTTTCTTTATCTATTTTAGTTTTTGCATAATATTGGGAAAAAGGTAAAATAATAGTCTGATATTTTTGGTCAGAGTTGATATATTTGTAGATAATTTTTGCTGTTAACTTTTTCTTGATCAAATATAGTTTTGGCTAAAAATGCAACAAATATAATTTGAAATCATCGTTTAAGTTCCAATAATGAATTAAGGCTGATGTTTATGTCATATTGATAAACTTGAAGTTACTGTTTTGGTGATCATATTTGCTGTTTCCTGTTTTTTCTTATTAACTATGATTAAGTTGATGTAAAAAAAAACCTAAAAAATAGTCAGAATCATCATATAGGGGCAATAACTCATGTAAGCAGACCAAACAATATTGGTTTTGTAGACACATTTGTAGGGCTCGATCTTCCCTGTTGATATTTTTTTTTCTTTTACAAGATTCTCTCCATGTATTTATCTTTTCAAAGTACGTTGTTGAAAAAAGTAAAAACCCAAAATATTGGAAAACATTGTCTGTTAGGGACAATAACTCTTCTTAAGGAGGCTCGAGGGTATAAAAAATTCAGAAAAAAATAAACATTTGTTTTTCATAACAAATTTTATTTATTACCTTTAGTAGTTGCTACTTTATCATATGGTACAAAAATAATAAAAAAAAATCAATTCGTGTTGGCCCCAGATGAATTTTAAAATGTAGATACCAAATTATCTCCCTTTGGTAGAAAAATGCCAGTTTTTGGCATTAAAATTGAAATATCTTTTTTAACTCATAGGTGACCTATATTTTTTATTATTATTTTCAATTAAGCTATACTAAAACTAAACTATTGTTAAATTTTAGCGATTTCTGTTTTTAATTTCTTTTTTTAATCGATATTACCTCTTTTTCTGCTATTAGTTAAACAGAAAAAAAGGTAACTTTACAAAAATGTATGCTTCTTTCGAAGGCAGATTGTGAGTGTAAATAAACGGTGACTCCATTTTTTATTTTGTTTTTCTATTAATTTTAAGATAAAGTTCATTTATAGAAAAATATAGCGATATCCTATGTAAAATTTAAAAAAATTGATTTAGACCCGCGAGCCACCTTAAGAGTTGACTGCTGCTATTTTAATCAATTGATATATTGGTTGATACTGTTTTGCTAATCATTTTTCAATTTCTAAAAGTTTCTCATGATTTTTAAGGTAAACAGATTTTCTTTAAATTGATAAAAATCATATTTCTAGGGCAATGACTCCTAAATGGAGTTGTCCGACAGTTTTTGTGTAAATGTACAAAAGAAAGATTTTGATGTTTTGAATATTTATCTCCTGTTAATTTTCCCTAAATCTTGATAGTTTTAAAAAAATTACACAAATCATGCATTTTCCACATTGCTCTATTTTTCACCATGCCTGCCATGTTGGTATGCAATCTGGATTATAGTTCACTATTCTTAACTCTTACCACATCTTCTAATATATAAATAAAATGAATAAACAGTAAAAAACAACAGTCATCATCACACTCCACAGAAAACTAAAGATGGAACAACAAGACCACCACCAAATAGAAGTGGTGACAACATCAAAACTATGAAACAACAAGACCACCACCAAATAGAAGTGGTGACATCAAAACTATGAAACAGCAAGACCACCACCAAATAGAAGTGGTGACATCAAAACTATGAAACAGCAAGACCACCACAAAATAGAAGTGGTGACATCAAAACTATGGAACAACAAGACCACCACCAAATAGAAGTGGTGACATCAAAACTATGAAACAACAAGACCACCACCAAATAGAAGTGGTGACATCAAAACTATGAAACAACAAGACCACTACCAAATAGAAGTGGTGACATATAAAAACTATGAAACAACAAGACCACCACCAAATAGAAGTGGTGACATCAAAACTATGAAACAATAAGACCACCACCAAATAGAAGGCGTGACATCAAAACTATGGAACAACAAGACCACCACAAAATAGAAGTGGTGACATCAAAACTATGGAACAACAAGACCACCACCAAATAGAAGTGGTGACATATAAAAACTATGAAACAACAAGACCACCACCAAATAGAAGTGGTGACATCAAAACTATGAAACAATAAGACCACCACCAAATGGAAGGCGTGACTTCAAAACTATGGAACAACAAGACCACTACCAAATAGAAGTGGTGACATATAAAAACTATGAAACAACAAGACCACCACCAAATAGAAGTGGTGACATCAAAACTATGAAACAATAAGACCACCACCAAATAGAAGGCGTGACATCAAAACTATGGAACAACAAGACCACCACCAAATAGAAGTGGTGACATCAAAACAATGAAACAACAAGACCACCACCAAATAGAAGTGGTGACATCAAAACTATGAAACAATAAGACCACCACCAAATAGAAGGCATGACTTCAAAACTATGGAACAACAAGACCACCACCAAATAGAAGTGGTGACATATAAAAACTATGAAACAACAAGACCACCACCAAATAGAAGTGGTGACATCAAAACTATGAAACAATAAGACCACCACCAAATAGAAGGCGTGACATCAAAACTATGGAACAACAAGACCACCACCAAATAGAAGTGGGGACATTAAAACCAACCAAGAACAGTCAGGGATAACTAGCTTTGCCTGTGCTTGTTGAATGTTTGAACATTTATTTGTTTAGTATAAGTCAACATGCCATTCAAACTTTTGGGAAACCACTATAATCATAGGCATCAATAACTCAATAAATTCCTATCATTATATTTATTGATAAAGTTGGATATACTGTATAGATAACAAAAAAAATCATATACACTAAGTAACAATAATAATACATTATAAAAAGTGTGATAATTTGTGATTGTATAATTAGCATTCTAAGCAGTGATTGAGCTTAGGTCACTATCCAAAATAAAATAATTCAATTGCATTCTTCCCTTTGCAGATTTGTTTTAAGTTTGAACTTTTGGTTTCAGTTTCACTTAATCTACATCTTCTTTTATTCACATGAAACATCCATATTTGTTTGTATTTGTATTTTGATAGTTCTAAAAATCTATCCCATACTCATTCAACTGGGTTGGACTAAAATTTTTGAGGGATTAAAAACTCTTTGTGAAATTTCAAAAATCTGAGGTTGGTTTTCACAAAAAGTCTTACGATTAAAAGATAGATCTTAAGTTATGAACAATTCAGTATACTTAAAATGAATTTTAGTCGTAAATTTTTTTGTGAAACCAAGTCCTGGGTTGGAAACAAAACAAGGAGCTCTTTTTGTTGACAAAATAAAAATTGTGAACTAAGATATTAGAAACATTAAATTTCTTCCAATAACTGTTTGATTCATTTAAGGCACTTAGACAAAAAAAATATTTGAGCAACTCTATAAAATAACTCCTGAGAACTTACATATATATCAAATGTAAAATTACACTATTTGTTATTCATTTGAAATGATTGATATCATTTGTCTTTTGAAAAAAATATTCTATTTTGGATATCATATTTCATATATAAAAATTGTACACATGCTAAATTGTCTTGCATGCTTAACAGATCAGAATTGAATTTATGTTCTTTACAATAATTGGTTTCACTATAGATATCACATAAATTTTACATCGCCAATTATCCAAATATTATATAATATCAAGTTCACCTATGGTGTCTGAGAAACAGACATAATAGTGAAAACTTAATGTTGACATAAGAACCATGAAAATGAGGTCAATGTTAAATAAAGTTTCCAAAATGTACATGTTCAACTTAATCCACATTTATTACACCAAATATAATTTGACTCATTGTATATAGTATAAAATGTATGTGAAACAGAACTAAGCACCAAAACATAAAATTGACGACCAAAGAACCATGAAATGGTCAAGGTCAAGATTATACAAAATTAAGTATTCATGATCCTAAAAAAAACGAAAAAATGCTATTTTACTTCATCTAAACATTTTTCTCAAATGCTATACAATTGATTAAATCAAACTTGTTTAACTAAATATATTGCTGGTTATATTTTGAAAAGAAAAAAACATATCTATCAACAATGTATAAATACATCATAATAAAATATTAATTCAAAGTTTTATGATAAAATACATATTTAACTGTAAACAAAAAAATGTCTATCAAAATATTTATCAATACTGTAATGGGGAAGAGCATTATTTGAAAGAAATTCTTTCCTTCATTTAAATCTCAATTGAATTTTAATTTCAGAAACTAGAGACAACGTCAGATACACAAAAGACCATGCATAAAGCATGCAGAGCTTCACATGTTGCGACTTACTGTAAAGTATATGAACTTTTAATAATTGACATCTTACCTTGTTTTTCATACTTATTGTTTGGTTGTTGCATGGCAGTCATAAATTTATAAAATCCCACACACAGAGGGGTGCTTCAGCTGACCCCTTAACAAAAATCTGTACTAGCTCAGTACACTGAAAAAGCTGGATAGATTTTGTGACAAATGCATGCTAGTTCTGACAGACAAACAACCTTATTCATATTTATTACTTTTGGATAGCATTTAAAAATGAAATTGTGCTATAAGGACATGAGAAATAAAAATACCGATTAACACCCTAAAAAAGTAAAAAAAAAAACTAAGCAACACTGCAAAAACAACCTTTGGTGTCAGTGATATTCATTTTTTTCTTAAATCAATAAAACCACGTTTTAACCTCAATAAAAAAAGGTATTATGGTGGTGACAAGGCGGGTATGGAAATTCTACCTTTTCTTGTATACCAGTAATTAACACATATATTTATCAATGTAAGGTAAATATAATATTAAAAAAAATACACAATATCATTTTGCAATTTCAAATTACATTGTACAGCTATTTGTTGAATATCACCCATCACCCATTTTTCTCAATTGAAGCTGTGTCATTTAATTCGGTAATTTATGACATTAAAATATGTACATTGATTCAAACAAAAAATATACTAATCATCTAGATGTAGAATACAAATATTAGAGTTTAACTGTAAATCTAGTCTGTAAATTGAAATAAAAGGGTTCAACCCTCTCTTAAATTTCATTTAACTAGAGGCTCTTAAGAGCCTGTGTAGCTCACCTTGGTCTATGTGTTTTGGTGATTGTGATGTGTTTGTAGATCTTACTTTACTGAACATTCAGGCCAGGTGAGCTAAATAAAAACTACAGCTTGCAAATTTTAAACTTTTTGATAGATTATAATTTTATCACCATTTTTTTAAAAATTTTCTTTGATTTTTTGTTTGTGATTTTCCATATCAAGCTTGACAACTGGGAATGTTTTTTCTAGGCCAGGTAGAGGGAGAACCATAATGATACTCTTTGATGAGATGGTAGCCTAGATACTCCCTTTCATTTATAAAATCTTAAGATAATAAAAAAAATCATGATATATAAATACCATATTAGTTAAGGATAGGTATTATAGGTAGGTTAGTCATTTATTAAATGTAGGTGAGAAAAAAAAGAAACCGTATATTGACCCCTAGATGTCTTCTATTTCTGTGTCATTAGGTTTCTACTTCATTAAAGTTTATTCTACACTTTATTTAGTCTAAACTTTGAATTATTAGAACTTTTAAAAAATAAATTCTTTGACTTGCAAACATAACATATATGAAAAGCTGTAGATCTTCCACAGCAGTTTGGTAAATTTCTTATATTATAAAATGGTTCATCTTAGAAACATATTAACATAGAGAAAATATCAAAATGATAGTTTTCCAAATTAAATCATCTTTCAGTTTTAATTCATTTAAAGTCTACTTTCCCTAAAAATGAACAGACTTCTCCTTACAAAGTAAAAAAAAATAAAAATTTCCTTGTAAACTTTTTACTTACAAATAGACGGATTCTAAGGTAAATAAAATCATAAAGTGACAAAAACTATCTCAAAATGTAAGACTCTCTTGCTTACTAACTGTCATGGGAAATATAAGAAATTTGCTTATTCAGAAATGTATAAAAAATAATTGTAAAATTATAAGTTTAATTCATAAAATTATAAGTGCTTCCTTTGACAGTGCTTTGATGGAAAAGATCAAAATATCACAGTAAACAAAACTGACTACATCTTACATATTCAGATAATACAAAATACATAAATAGTGACAGTAAAAAATCTAATCTAATTCATGCAAACACAATATTCACTTACATGTACATATTTTCTATTTTGAAATAGTAGTTGGATTTCATGAAGTTCTTTGGTATAATATTAAAATTTGGATGAATAACTAAACTGCATTTTTTTCATTGTCTTTCAACTCGCAAAATTCATGTCTTTTGACATCACTATTTCATTCTCTGTGTTTTTTTTTTATTTCAAAATGGTACCGACTTAAAAATATGTCATTATAAAAAATGGTTATTTTCAAACCATGAATACATGAATGTATGAAGCATAAAAAAAGTATTTCATATTTATCCTGATATTTCCCTTGTTTTGAGCTGAACTGTGTTGATGCTATTTCTTTCATTCAACTGTTATATCCTTCTTAATTCAGAAGTATATCAA
This sequence comes from Mytilus galloprovincialis, assembly GCA_037788925.1. Taxonomy (NCBI): domain Eukaryota; kingdom Metazoa; phylum Mollusca; class Bivalvia; order Mytilida; family Mytilidae; genus Mytilus; species Mytilus galloprovincialis. The sequence goes on from CM075341.1 coordinate 24,056,950, forward strand.
CTATTATAAAAACAAAACGATTTTTTTTTATAAGAGATGAAAAACAATATATATAACAAAAATCAAAAAAGAATTTCATCCTGTTCAGTTTCCACAAGCATTTCTTGTGAACAAATTGAAGAAATTTATACAAATTTGGTAATAATTCTTAAACCATACAAATATTGTACATTTAAAATTTTCTAGGAGATAATACTCTTATCACTTAATGAACAATCTGTATCTTCCATGCAAATTCACTGGGATGTAAAAAATTAACAACCACCTGTATCTTCCATCCGATCACATATTTTTGACTTCCCTCCTGAGAATTTTACCGCTGGCAGTTTTTGGTATGCTATCAATAAGCTTAACACCTCCTCTTAACTTCTTGTATGGTGCCACATTTGCTGTAATAGATAAAATATTTTATATGCATTTTTATATGTACATTTATCATGTATTTTTGTTTACTCGTCCTATATGAAATTTCTTTTGAATGGTTTGTATTTTGTACACGCCAAAATCTCCTGGGACAATTTAGAGTTTGGCATCTAGGCATCATGATCTTACAGGTTGTCAACACTCATTTCAATCCAATTAAAAGCATGAGGAATAGCTACTGACAACATCTATAAGTTTTACATATGATCAAAGGGACATAACTTGAAAGAATTTCAAATTATCAAATTCCTGACCTCATCCATATATGCTATCAAGATCATACAATGAGTCAACTTTCATGTAATGTTTGCAAAACATTATGAAAAAGATCAAGACAGTGAGCCTGAGTTTTTCGAAAAATTTTAAAGTTAAAATTGAGAATGGAAATGGGGAATGTGTCAAAGAGACAACAACCCAACCAAATAAAAAACAACAGCAGAGGGTCACCAACAGGTCTTCAATGTAGCGAGAAATTCCCGCACCCGGAGGCGTCCTTCAGCTGGCCCCTAAACAAATATTTCTTAGATAAAATCATTAGAGCGTAACTTTTAAAGTTTGAAGTCGAAAAAATTAACTATAATTTCTTAAATCAATGTCACTCAACTCTGGTAGATAGCTGTTTCATATGCAATCATGCCACATCTCCATTTCTTATACCAGTCTCAGTTTGGATAGACAGATGAACCTGAAGACTTATTCCCAGTCCCTCACAATTTTATGGGGGTTAAAAAATCTAATACAGTAATACATATATTGACACTTGTATCTTACCATCTACAAAGTGTGTAATATCCTCCTCCGTCAGTGTTACTCCAGGTTTAGGTACAACATAAGCCTTGGGTACCTCCCCTACATCCTCTCCAGCCTGGATACCTATCACTGCTACATCAGCTACAGCAGGGTGGGTACAAATTAAGGCTTCTAGTTCTGCAGGGGCAACCTACAATAAATTTCAATAAAATTATAAAAACATGCAAAGGGAATGATGATGATGGGAGTTTTAACAACCTTGACTGGCTATACAGCCCTACCACAGTCGTCAAAGAGGCAAAGGAAGGGACATTTATCTCTACTTTTAAGACATTTTCTGTGTAGTTTTTTTCTTTTGGAAATGCTATCAAGCAGGATATTATGAGGGTCTAGATGGGGTTTACAGGTTAGAGAATAATTGTCAAAAAGAGCAGAATAAATGGTAAAAAATACAAAGAATAGAGAAAATAGGCTAAAAAGAAAGAATATAGAAAATTAGGCTAAAAAAATAAAAAATTTATAGAGAATCATGGGTTGCTGCAATATAAGAGATAAAAGGGCAAAATAAACTTAGAATAGAGAAAAATGGTCTAAACATTACAGAATAAAGAAAGGAAGGACCCTCATCAAACTCTCGTATCATCATAACTAAAAATAAACTGGCTTCGAAGAGCCCTCCGGTAGTGGTTAGTGCATCGGACTACTCACACAAAGGTTCCTAGTTGGATTCACGTTTCGGGATGAAAATTTCAGGGACTGAATTTTCAGCTCTTTCTTGACACCATTTGCGAGTATGGTCTTGAGGAAATGATTATAGTCCGTCGGATGGGGACAATAAATGGCTGACCCGTGTTATGAGAGAGCCATATCTCTTGCACATTAAAGACACCCTTGTAGATTTCGAAAAAAGATCAGACTAATGCCGCTACAAGGCAGAACTCTCACCCGCAAAGTAGAAAGGCATAAATATAAATTGCAAAACTTTGTTTCACAATCCACTATAAATAAATATGTTTAAACTAAAATTCAAGCTTGATCAAAATATGTTGTACCTGGGCTCAAATTGAATGATAACTAAGTTGGAGATAGTGAGGCACTGCTCATACTTAAATAAACGTGACAACATATATATTTGTACTTTTCTAATAAAAGTACTATTTTTCCTTGGTGCTAATAACAACTAACGTCATAGTTAGAGTAATGATAAACAATGTGTGAATTTATTAAAGGCTGATCTGTAAATTCAACACACCTGTTGTTCTAAAACCTGAAATAATTTATATCATATTATCTCCTAAGTTCAAATGTTACTTCAGGAACTGAAAAATTAGATTTTTGTGACAAAGAAATTAAAAAAGTTAAAGATTATAAAAATCTTGGTTAATGTGATTCATAAAATTCTGGTGAAGATTAGTAAATGGTAAAAAGAAAATGTTCTCTTCAACGCTTTACAAATTGGTGTTATATATTTCAATAATTAAAGCTTTGAAAGCCAATGATGAAAAGGCATTTTGTGACTATAATGGACTATCAAATGTATGGATATCAAAGGACTATTTTTGCTCAGATTAAAAATGATGTAGAACTAAGACTTGAAGATACAAATTTAAGCAAGAATAGTCATTTGAAATTTTTATATTAAATTTCAGGAATGAGTTCTGTTTTGTGCATATTTATACTTCCCTTATATCCGTAATGTTTCTTTCTATGTGAATTTATATGAGAATGAAAGAAAAATTGTAGTTATATATATGTACCTGAAATCCTTTATATTTAATTAGCTCCTTTAGTCTATCTGTTATCATAAAATATCCTTCTTCATCAAAATGTCCAATGTCACCTAAATAATAATTTTACAATTTATATAAAACTTCCAGAAAGTACAATGTACAATATAGTAAACAATGTACTTCATGTACAAATAAAAATATACTTTTCACCCCTTATATTAAGATTAACATCTTCTTTTCTAAAGGCATGTTCTAATAAAGCAGCGATCAGTTACATTTGTCATTTCTGGACCTTTTAAAGCTGACTATGCAGATCAATAGCTATCTTACTTGAATCTTACAGAACTGTTAGCCGATTCTAATCCCCAAAATAAATTCAGTAAAGCAGTGGTTTCAACCCAGTAGTACAAAAATAAGGAATTATGGTATGATCACAATAGACACCACCATCAACCTGAGGGACCAAAGTACAAGGATATTAAACATCTATATGTCACTTTTCACCCTTCAACAATGAGCAAAATACAGAGTATGAGACAGGATATTAGTTACATAAGTGGAGGGTTACCTAACAGAACTAGTTTTGTAGCTATTCAATCATTTACTTCTACTATAGACATAATATCCCACTTACCACTATGAAGCCATCCATCTCTCACCATGTCATCAGTAGCAGACTGGTTCTTCAGGTAACCTAACATAATTTGTGGTCCTGCTAGGAGCACCTCCCCAGTCTCACCTGCTCCCAGAGTCTTACCAGTGTGCACATCTATAACCTATCAGTATATAATGTATACTTATAAATTAAAAAAGCTACATATAGGAAAACAGAAATTTGAACAACACACGAGTTAATTAGACAAGCCTTGATTAATTTACATATATTTCCATTTTTGGAATTTTTAAACTGTATAGAATTTCCAAAACGTGCACTAAGAAAACTACAAAGATGAACAACATTTATTATATTTCATGATGCACAAATTGGTCAGGAAAAACCTATGGCAATTAATTTGATTCCTGGTACATAAAATTCCTCCCAGTGAGCTGTTTAGAATAAGTATGTTAATTTAACTTGGTCAATGCTAGCAATTTTTAGCCAAAATACTAGAAATATGGTATTGGATGCGACTGTGATACAAGTGAGAGATTTAATCGACCATTTCTACATAAGAAAACGCCTGTACCAAGTCAGGAATATGGCAGTTGTAACGTTGTTATCCATTATTTAATGTCTTTAAGCTTCTGATTTTGCCGTTTGATTATGGACTTTCCATTTTGAATTTTCCTAGGAGTTCAGTACTTTTGTGATTTTACTTTTTTCTGATGATTTATTGTTGAAAATTTTTATAATATATCATATTTCCATTTCTTACAATTCTGTAAAGTTTTATTCTTTGAAATAGATTTGTTTTGTTGTAAATTAAAAGGCTTATTCTGTCATTACTTAATACACAGACCATTATTTTTCAGTTTTTTTTATAACAAATAGCAACAATACACACAATGTATATTACATGTATATGTAATGAGATTAGATATACAAGTGGCGAGAAATTAGTAAGGAAATATAAGTAGTGACTTAGTGAAATAAAAATATTGCATTAATTAGAGAACTTACATCCACTACACAACAAAAAGTAAGAACTACAATTAGTTCCAGTTAACAATATTTTGAAACTGATTTAGACACACATTAACAGACCTTGTTTGTTGAAAGCTCTGTCTATCATATACTTTAGCTGAAAGGATAAAGTCTTTAATGCACAGTTTTTTTTTTATACTATTGTTATTTGAGCGGTGTCTTCCCGATTGTCCCACTTTTTTAAATTACAGGTAAAAAGGTAGTGGAATTTTGTGGGACAATCGGTAAGATGTTTGTGGGACAATTGTGAAGTTTAATTGTGGGACAATCGGGAATTGTTTTAATTGTAATTAATCTGTTTTTATAGTGTGCAGTAGGTAATTACAGGTAACTAATCATTTTTCTTGTAAAATATGAAAAAAACAAGAACATAAAGTGAGTATTAAATATTTTGCACATATTGATATGAAATACATGTATCATCAAACATAGAATATAATGTAAAGTAAAAATTATCAGATATCAAGCACAGGCCGTCAAGCACTACTCCTTTCTTCATTATATGATAAAGGGTTTCAATCAAGCATTTTAGAACACAATTGATTGTATAAAGCACACGTATTGTAGAAGGTTCAACAATAAAGCATACATAATACATAAGTATATCATTAAAGCATAATCATACATAGCACAAGATATCATAAAATTGCAACAAATCTAGTCCAAACTGTAACAAATAGGTGGCAGTTCATACAAAAAAATATTATAATTACTAAGTTTAATTAGATTATCAAATCAAATTAAATTTATTTATACTCTTCAACTTCGTACTTTATTTGGCCCTTTTAACTTTTTGGATTCGGGCGTCACTGATAAGTCTTTTGTAGACGAAATGCTAGTCTTACGGGGCGCCGAATGGGACTCCGTATCCGTACGTCTGGCGTATATACAAAATTTAGTCCTGGTATCTATGATGAGTTTATATACAACTACTTGGTCGATGCCACTGCTGGTGGAGATTTATTTCCCCGAGGGTATCACAGGCCTAGTAGTCAGCACTTTTATGCTGACATGAATTATCATTGATATGGTTATATTTATAAATTAACTGTTTACAAAATTTTGAATTTTTGAAATATTAAGGCTTTTCTACCTCAGGAATAGATTACCTTAGCTGTAATTGGCAAAACTTTTAGGAATTTTGGTCCTCAATGCTCTTCAACATCGTACTTTATTTGGCCTTTTTAACTTTTTTGGATTCGAGCGTCACTGATGAGTCTTTTGTAGACGAAGCGTGCATCTGGCGTATATACAAAATTTAGTCCTGGTATCTATGATGAGTTAATATTTAACTAATACTATAATGTAAGCATTATTTTATTACTTATTTAGAATTTAAACAAAAAATATTACTTTTATTTGTACCTTTTTTCTTTTAAATGTATGCATTATTTTGATATTTATTTTGAATTTAAAAAACCAATATGATCATAAATGTTGGTATTTGTATTTGTTTTATAAATAAAAGTAACATTTTAGATATATTTTTTTAAATACTAAATGTTATATTATTTAATGAAAAGTGCATTCATTTCAACAAAAAAAATCATATTTAATACTTAAAAAAATTGATATAATCCAAAAATAATACTTTGAATAGGTAATAATTAATTCTTGTTATTTTAACAAAATAAACACCAAGTCTACTGTTTATTTAAGAACATTTCACATCAAAAAATAATGTGGGACAATCAGAACTTTTCATGTGGTACAATCAGAACTATAAAATTTTAATAAACAGCTGCGCCATGAGCATATGATATGCCAGGACTGAGTGTCGTCTTGTGTGAAAATTTTATGCAATAATCATAAATAGTTTCTGAGAAAGTTTTAAGGAAGCTGGCTTGTCATGTTTTGGATTTTTTGTCAGATTTTCGGAATCCTCTGTTTTTATCCATTTGAATGCCTTGAAAAAATTTGCCCGGTGACCCCCATTTTTCTTTTTAAAATTCTTTAACATGTATAATGATAAGACATCTGTAAAAGTCTTATAAAATTTTAATTACTTTTTAACAGTTTTTGAGAACGTCAACTTGTCAATGATAAAGCTATGAAAAGTCAAGAGAGAATATTTTCCCGCCAAAATTTCAAAGGCCAATATCTTGAAAACAAGCACGGTGACCTATATATTTTTTTTGCTCTTTGAATTCCTTTATTAATCCCCTATCTATATAAACCTGTGTCTTGAAAAGTTAATTACTTTGAAACTGAGAAGCGAACTCCCTTAAGTAATAAGTTTTTGAGATACGGAGGGACATATCAACCCCCCTCCCTCTTTTTTTTCTTCAAAGAAACTAAATATCACTAAAATAAAATTTTGAATCAAAACCAAAAAGTATACAGATCTTTAGATTAATATAACAAAGAAGTGTGTAAAGTTTTAAGCAATAATCATAAATTGTTTTTGAGATACGGCACGACATGTAAAAAAAAACCCTCCCTCTTTTTACAAAATACTAAATAACTCAAAAATGAAATTTTGAATCATCACCAAAAAGTAAACAGATCTTAAGATTAATATAAATAAGAATTGTGTAAAGTTTTAAGCAATAATCAAAAATAGTTTTTGATATACGGTGCGACATGTGAAAAAAAAAATACCCCCCTGTTTTAGTGACAAATTGCCGTAACTCAAAAAAGTTTTAATCTTATTTTCACCAAAAAGTATACAGATCATTTGACCATCATAAGAAACAACTATAATAAGTTTCATGAAATTTGGATAAGTCGTTCTCAAGTAACGGTGTGACATGTTTACGCCGGACAGACGGACAGACAGATCTATAGACGGACAGACAGACTGACACCAGACATTTGTATAACATAAAACGTCCCATCAAAATTTTGACAGGCGTATAAAAAGTAGAACAATCAGGAATAAACCATTTGAGCATACCTGCCAACTTTTCAAAATGCCCATGGGGGTTTTCCGTGCAAGATGGCTGCCATAGTCCTAAAAAACCTTCATGGGGGGCTTCAAATACATTTTAATGTTGTTTTTTTGGCTTCTTCATACTTTTATAAGCCTAGATTCATTGTAAAATTAATTGTTTTGTTTAAAATTGTGGACAAAATTGCTCTTTCAAAATTTTAAATTGGGAGCCTCCATGGGGGAAATCCCCCGCAAATAGTGACAGTTGACAGAAATTGAGTTTAAAAATTAAAAAAAAATAGTATTAAGCAACAACATATTTCATAAGGATGTAATTACAGAAAGTTAGCATACAATAATATATGTTCTATTGCACAAGAGTGAAAAAAATTCAAATATCTGACTTTAGAAGTGATGTTTTTTTCATAACCTAGCTGTAATTGCTTTTATCCAATCATTTGAATTATTAGGGTTAGTTGTCTCATTGGCAATCATACCAACTCACAAACATGTTTAACCCCGCCGCATTTTTGCGCCTGTCCCAAGTCAGGAGCCTCTGGCCTTTGTTAGTCTTGTATTATTTTAATTTTAGTTTCTTGTGTACAATTTGGAAATTAGTATCGGGTTCATTATCACTGGACTAGTATATATTTGTTTAAGGGCCAGCTGAAGGACGCCTCCGGGTGCGGGAATTTCTCGCTACATTGAAGACCTGTTGGTGACCCTCTGCTGTAGTTTTTTATTTGGTCGGGTTGTTGTCTCTTTGACACATTCCCCATTTCCATTCTCAATTTTATGATACATCTCCTTATTTTTATACTGAAATTGCTACTAGCTAGGCTATACTAGAAAGCTTGGAATATTTCAAAACTGTTATCTAGCTGTATATGTCCAGTAACAACAATCATTGTGTGTGAAAAAACCAACTTCCACTCTAGCAGAGATAAAGGACAACAATGGGCTTTTTCATTATGGTATTTAAAAAAGTATTCACAAATTGACTAAAGTAATAAGTGAAGGTTAAAATTTTTAGATGACAGTGAAGATATTATTGGGATCAAGAAACAAAGATATCGCCCAATTAGAAAGAAGAGGAAGCTATGTCCTAACCAATGACAAACCTTTGATTGTGTGTTAGGAAGAGGATGGCCTACAGTCCCAACTTTTGAGGGATTAGTATCATAATGAGAAACTGGGCTGGTTTCAGTTAATCCATATCCTGGAAAAATAAAAGCAATTGGCCATGCTTAAAACCTATTAATTTCTCTTCTTGTTACCTTTGACCCCTTTAAATAAGTACCAGGTCATTTTAATTAGGCTGAAGGTATTTTACAATAACGAGTTACCTGTGTATAGCATTATTACATGTACATACATAATGATCTGAAATGGATTTACAGAACAAAGACTATAGGGTAAAAAGTGCAGAATAAATTGACAAAAAAAAATGAAAAAGATAATTATGCCAAAAAATTAGGCAATATATAGCTGTAAGAGTATAATGAGGTGCTGAAATATAAAGAATAGAAAATAATGTACAAAAATAAATAAATTCACTTTTATTTATTTAATGATTTAGTCTTACATGTATTGCTATAAATAGTCTATCTATTTCAAATTAGTTCTCCACACTTGCTCCTCCTTATGATTGGTTGTTTATATGTCACGCTCAGATTGCAAGAAGTCAGAACATTATTAATGTCACAGAAAAAAAGTTATTGTTTTGCAGGCATCATTAGATTGGCATAAATGTGAGCTTAAAAATTCAGAAATGCTTAAACATAGTTAGTGTATTATGCATAGATAAACATATTGATAGATAAAATAAAGATATGCTATCAATAAAAGACCTTTGGTCTGATATAGTGCTTGCTCAAAGGAAAAGGTATTATAAGACCAGTCCTTTGGACCAGATGAAAATGAAAGTAAAAATATTATGATAAATTCATATCAAATAATATTTTTCTGATGTCCACAAAACAGAAATCTGTATCATATCAGTACTTTTAACTTTTGACTACCATTGTTCATGTATAACCATAATCCAAGGCTTATGACAACATGCAATTAGAAATGAGAAAAATATCTTAAACATGATTTTGCTACAAATATATCTGATATGAAATTGTTAATGTGGATATTATCATTAAGCCTTTCCTTTTTAGCGATATGAAAAATACTATTAATTGGCCATTATCAATTTTGACATTTTTATCACTTTAATAACTGTGACATAAAATTTCTGAACTGAGTGCAGATTAAAAAACAGAACTTAATCAAAAGATTGGAAAGATTCAGAAATTTTACTACCTATTTTTGCAATTTGAGTGGAAAAATGATTAGGGCTTACCTCATAACTCTGCCTTTACAAGTACAAACTGACAGACTTAACTAGTGTGTCATCAAAATGAAATAAAACTATTATCAAAATAATTTTTTAACAATCGAACAATATGTCTAGGGTTTTACTAACTACTTAAAGAGTGCATGTTTATAAGTAAATAAAAAGGCGTGTGTTGACCAACCTTTCCTAGAGTGTTAGGAACTAAATGACCAACAGTTCCTATTTTAGGTGGACTTCGGTCATGGTGAGACACTGGGCTTGTCTCTGTTAAACCATAGACTGGAAAATCAAACATTATTTCTAATTTTTTTTCCGTGCTCAATCTATGAGAATGTCTGGTAGTGATATATTTGAGTTAGTCAAATACAATACATAAATCTATGTACACATGGGTCAATTCTTTTTATATACTGATATTCTTCTAAACAAACAAACTGCTCTACTCATAAAAAAACAAACTGTCTAAATCATGTCTTCCCTATTTTAAAACAAAGTAATCTCTTTAGCTGTTGACAGGTTCAATTTTTTTCATTAGTCATATCATGCTTAGTAACCAAAAAAGCATGCAATGAGATAAGTTAGGTCTCAGATGAATAATTTGATTAAAAAGTTAATTTGCATACAGATTGTACAGTCATTAGAACAGAAACAAAACAAGTTTGATGTTGCATCTTTTTAAAAATCTGATTGAAAATACAGATCCTCTGTCCAAGATTTGCTTATAAGATCTGACAACACTTAGTTTGAAATTTCAGCCTTAATATTTTTGAAGGCATACATCAATTTGACAAAATCAGAGCATGCTCAAAGGACTTTAAAAACAGAGAAAGTAGATAAGGGTGTTTTCAAGTAAAAATTGACAGATTTTAAATTGTGCGTCATCCAAATGAAATAAAACTATTATCAAATGATTAATCTTTATAATTTTTTAACAATCAAACAATATATCTAGAGTATTACTAACTACTCAAAGAGTGCATGTTAATAATGGATTTAAGTACATGTTAATTGGTGTTAGGATTTACAAATGCATGTGATCACATATTGACCAACCTTTCCTAGTGTGCTAGGAACTAAATGACCAACAGTTCCTATTTTAGCTGGACTTCGGTCATAGTGAGACACTGGGCTTGTCTCTGTTAAACCATAGGCTGGAAAATTAAACATTATTTCTAAGTTTTTTTCCATCTCAATCTAGAGAACGCCTGGTAGGGATATATTTGAGTTAAATACAATGTATAAATAAATGTACACTGATGATGATGGTCAATTCTTTTTATAAACGGATCTTTTTCTTCTAAACACACAAACAACTCAACTCCTTAAAAACAAACTGTCTAAATTATGTCTTCCCTATTTTTAAACAAAGTAATCTCTTTAGCTATTGACAGGTTTCAATTTTCTTTATTGGTCATATCATGCTACCAAAACAAGTGGTTAAAGGCATGCAATGAGATAAGGTAGGTCTCAGATGAATAATTTGATTAAAGAGTTTATTCACATACAGACCGTACAGGTGTTAAAACAGAAACAATACAAGTTTGATGTTGCATCTTTTAAAAATCTGATTGAAAATAAAGATCCTGTCAGACCTGTGTCCAAGATTTGCTTACAAGGATCTGACAACACTTAGTTTGAAATTTCAGCCTTTATATTTTTGAAGGTGTGTATCAATTTGACACAAGAGTGCACACACTGAAATGTCTCGCCTTCTTTACTAATCATTGATATTATGTTGGTAGTCCTAAATTAAAGATAAAGCTTAATTGGTACATAAACTTAACATTAACCAAAAAAAATAAACATTGACCAATGAACCATGAAAATGAGGTCACGGTCAGATGAACCATGCCAGGCAGGCATGTACAGCTAACAATTCTTCCATACAACAAATATATTTGACCTATTGGTAATAGTTTAAAGAAAAAAAGAACAAAACACAAAAACTTAACACTGATCAATGAACCGTGAAAATGAGGTCAAGGTAAAATAAAACCTGTGTGACTGAACTATGGTAATAAAATATTTCCACACACAAAATATAGTTCACCTATTGCATATAGTATTAGAAAAAAAGACCAAAATTCAAAGACTTAACTTTGACAACTGAACCATGAAAATGAGGTCAAGGTCAGATGAACCATGCCAGGTAATAGTTTAAAGAAAAAAAGAACAAAACACAAAAACTTAACACTGAGCAATGAACCGTGAAAATGAGATCAAGGTCAAATAAAACCTGCACGACTGACATATAGATCATAAAATATTTCCATAAACCAAAAATAATTCACCTATTGCATATAGTATTAGAAAAAAAGACCAAAACTCAAAGACTTAACTTTGACCACTGAACCATGAAAATGAGGTCAAGGTCAGATGACATCTGCCAGCTAGACATGTACACCTTACAATTATTCCATACACTAACTATAGTAGACCTATTGCATACAGTAAAAGAAAAACAGACCAAAACACAAGAACTTAACTATAACCCCTGAACCATGAAAATGAGGTCAGGGTCAAATGACACCTGCCAGTTGGGCATGTACACCTTACAGTCCTTCCATACACCGAATATATAAGACCTATTGCTTATAGAATCTGAGATATGGACTTGACCATCAAAACTTAACCTTGTTCACTGATCCATGAAATGAGGTTGAGGTCAAGTGAAAACTGTCTGACGGGCATGAGGACCTCAATGTAAGGTACGCACATACCAAATATGGTTATCCTATTACTTATAATAAAAGAGAATTTAACATTACAAAAAATCTTTACTTTTTTTCAAGTAGTCACTGAACCATGAAAATGAGGTCAAGGACATTGGATATGTGACTGACGGAAATTTCGTAACATGAGGCATCCATATACAAAGTATGAAGCATCCAGGTCTTCCACCTTTTAAAATATAAAGCTTTTAAGAAGTTAGCTTACGCCGCTACCACCGGATTACTATACCTATGTCGAGCTTTTTGCGACAAAAGTCGCAGGCTCATTAAAAAATAACAGGTTCAACTTTTTGGAAAATTTTGAACATGTATAAAGTTTAAAAAAAAAAAATATTTATAAATTTAATAATATTAAATACAGTATGTTTGCAATAAATCAGGACAGGGAGACAACTTGAAAACATGAGATAATGTATGTATAACAAACATTCTTGTACAAGAAGTTAGGAATTTTATACATGCTAATTTATATTGAAAATAAAAGGTATGCTTTTCATTGTTAAAATTTCCACCTATAACATGATAACTGGCTGAAAATTAGAGATCAACATGTTAAATTTACAAAGCATGAAAAATCAAAGACTATAATAAAATAAAACAAGAGGCTGTCACAACGACAGCAAACCAGATTTATTAACATTTATTTGTGTCCTGGGAATATCACAAGAACTATAACTGATGAACGGTGAAAGTGAAAATCATCAATATCAAATTTCACCTCCATTTTGTCATCAGTATCAACATATCAAAATTTGAAAAGCTTAGGTTGAATGGTTCATGAGTAAATACAACATGAATGGAAACACCATTTTTTAATCTTTCAAGAACCATAACTCCTGAACGGTAACAGTCAAAATCGACATTATTGAACTTGACCTCCATTTTGTCATCAGTAACAACATATTAAAATTTGAAAAGCTTTGGTTGAACAGTTCATGAGTAAATGCACAGACACAACTGGAAACGCCATTTTTCAATCTTTCAAGAACCATAACTCCTTAACGGTAAAAGTCAAAATTGTCATTATTGAACTTGACCTTCATTTTGTTGTCAGTAACAACATATTAACATTTTAAAAGCTTTGGTTGAACGGTTCATGAGTAATTGCACGGACAACATTTGGTTGCCGCAACCCCCCCCCCCCCCCCCCCCCGCCCGACTGCCCGACCGCCGTACATCCCCAAATCAATAACTGACATTTTTGTCACAAAAATCCGGTTAAGAATGCAAACCTACAAGGTAGGATTAGCAGCACATGTACTACAAGACCATATAAATAGTTCTTACAAACAATGATTGTGTACTTATGTTTTCATCTTTCCATTTGAATTGTTTAAATTTAGTGCACTAATATGATAGGAAAAATCGTTTTCGAGGATATCTGATTATGGTATTATCAATTGCTCAAGAATTCACTCCTTCTTGAAATCTTTACAAAAATAAGCACACAAAAATAACTGTAAATGCACAGTACTTTCTAGCATGAAAATCTACTATGGAGTGTTTGGTTGCTTTTGCCAACAATAATATTTGTGATGGATTGTAGTCTTATAATTATAGCTTACCGTATGTGGTAAGAAAGAGTGAAAAGATAAACAATTCCATTTTTTTCCCTTTAATTTCTGACATACATGACATAACTATCAATCAAATCCTGTGAAGTCCAAATGGTAATGACATAATGAAATCTAATAGTTTAATCATAAAACAATGCATCTTTCTTTATCGAAGATTTCAGCAGGCATGCATATCTCTCAGTCATTTTTAAGGCACTTGCATAAAAAAAATTATTTGTAGTCCCGCTGAGATCATCCTTACTAATTATAAGTTTGTTCATTTTCTTAAGTCTATGTAGCTTCACACCTGCCAGGATCTCCCCAGATGAACATTTCGTAAAGTTTAAAGTTAGTTATAAATAAGTCTTGTGTATAAACTGTGAAAGATAAATACTACCCTTATGTTGAACTTCAACCAAATAAAAAAATATGAACATGTTAATGACATATCTCGCCTGCTCTACTGACCATTGATTGACATATCTTGCCTGCTCTACTGACCATTGATTGACATATCTCCCCTGCTCTACTGACCATTGATTGACATATCTCCCCTGCTCTACTGACCATTGATTGACATATCTCCCCTGCTCTACTGACCATTGATTGACATATCTCCCCTGCTCTACTGACCATTGATTGACATATCTCCCCTTCTCTACTGACCATTGATTGACATATCTCCCCTGCTCTACTGACCATTGATTGACATATCTGGCCTGCTCTACTGACCATTGATTGACATATCTCCCCTGCTCTACTGACCATTGATTGACATATCTGGCCTGCTCTACTGACCATTGATTGACATATCTCCCCTGCTCTACTGACCATTGATTGACATATCTAGCCTGCTCTACTGACCATTGATTGACATATCTAGCCTGCTCTACTGACCATTGATTGACATATCTCGCCTGCTCTACTGACCATTGATTGACATATCTGGCCTGCTCTACTGACCATTGATTGACATATCTCCCAGCTCGGCCTAGCCAAGATCAGATGTGCATTTCATATTGGGTCTATGTTATAGGCTTGTAAAGACAAGAAGATAAACTTTACATAAGTAATACATCTTTGAACTGAAGAAGAGAATGTAGGGTTTCACAATGAATATCAAATATCATGTATAGGTGTTACCGTTTTGAAAAAAAACACTAAAATACACGCTGAAAATGGGCAAAATTTCACGTTATGTTGTTTCATTTAAAATTTCGCTGTTTTTATCAATTGATAGTTAATAAGTGAACTTAATTTGAACTACATTATTGGTTCACCGTTATAGACAATTTATTCATCTTTCTTTTACTGGTTGTTGCAACAAAAAATCTTCAGTGGTTACAAAGTTATGATAAAAAGTTGAATACTATGCGCTTGTTATGAAATTTTGTACTTTTGTCTTTAGCTTGCTCAGTGTAGTGATAAAAGAGAAAAATAAATCAAATTTATGCTATAATGTGTTTTGTTTTCTCTTCTAGTATATACATTATCAAAAACTACCTCATTTATCAAAATTGAAGTACCCTAGCTGGAGATATATGCCATCAAAGTTGGATATACAAATAAAGTGAAAAAATGTCTTGTCCGTAGACATGCATTCCCTAGTAAACAGGAAGCATAATTACATTAATGTTGCATTGCTAAGTTCCTGTTCTTATGTAGATATGAAAACACTACTAACATTTTTTTCTACCATCTATTAATAGAGGAAAAAAATCAAAAATATGTCAGAGTGTCTTGTCCGTAGACTAATGTCTTGTCCGTAGACATGTCTTTTTATCAATATTGCTTGGCTTTATGGGTCTTAATTAGTCCTATGTGTTGTTTAAACTTAGAAATATCTTATTTTTATTTAAAAATGGTAATTTAAGTGTTCTCAATTTTTGAAAAATTACTTTACAGGAGTTGATTTTAAAAAGTGTCAGATTATCAGTCTTAAAAAGCATACCTTATTTTACTTCAATATTGTTTATTCCAGTTGCTGCATACCTTAAAAGATTAACTAAATCAAATGAAGAAAAAGTATTTCTCTCTCTCTAACTTTATCTTTTGCATTTCAGTATTAACAGCAGATGAGAAAGTGTCTACGGACAAGACACTTGTACATAACAAGTATTAAATTCAATTATTTGTCTGCTATGGAACTTAATTCTTATTTATAGGTGATGAAAGTTATCTATTCAAATTAAAACTCAGTATTTTCAACATAAATATAGTCACAATTAATTCTAACAGATTTTTTTTTAACTGAAATAGTCTTGTCCGTAGACATTACCACAATATATTTGTATCCAATTTCCTTGAGTTCAGCCTAATTTGATAGGTAAAACGTATGTTATTTTTTCAAGAGAACACATTCAACTATGTCAAAATTGAGTTTTAATAATAGTTTGATTGTTTTAAACAGTCAGATGTATGGATTTCAGTTAAAAGAATGTGTCTTCATTTTGGCTTAATCAATAAATTATTGAGATATGTAAAGAATTATGGGTACATTTTTATATTTTCCAAAATTAAAAAAAACACAGCTTAAAATTTAATTAGTAACTTTTAATCTTAACTTTAACAATCATCTTTGAAAGCATTTAATTGAATATCAATAAAATGTCTTGTCCGTAGACATTATCAAAATGTATTTGTTTCCATTTTCCTCGAAGTTAAGCATCATTTGATAGATAAACCTGATAAAATGTATGTTTTTTTTTTCAAGAGAACACTTTCAGCTATATCAAAATTAGGTTTTAATAATGCATTTCATTAAATATGAATACAATGTCTTGTCCGTAGACAAAACATATAAATTGTATTGCTAAGTTTGATTGTTTATTGTAAGAATATGCATCAAGTTATTTTAATGTTCTATACACCAAAAGAAAGGTTTTTTTGGGAGTTTTGTTATTTATAGATAAGTTTAGATACAGTTTTATCAGATAAGATTAATGATCAAAGAAAGCTACTGTTGTTTGAAATAACTGTGAGTTAAGCATGTTCTTGTCATTTTTTTTTCAATTAAAATGTTTGATATTCAATAATTCTAAACATATTTTGTTGTCTTTGTCATTGACCAAAAATCTGAAACTGGTGACCATGTCTTGAAGGCAACCATTAAAGAAAATTATACAGTTTTTAAACACCATTTATTTAATAAAAATATTAAATATTTCTTCCAAAAACTGCATGTAATTATATAAATGCTTCCAGTGTTAGCCTAACGATGGCAATTTTTCATAATTTAAACCATTTTTGAACCAAAATATCAAAAGAGTTTTTCCCTGAGGTGATACTCATTTTTGACTTCATGTGAAACACAAAATGCACATCTGATTGAGGCTAGGCCGCCCTGCTCTACTGACCATTGATTGACATATCTCGCCTGCTCTACTGACCATTGATTGACATATCTCGCCTGCTCTACTGACCATTGATTGACATATCTCGCCTGCTCTACTGACCATTGATTGACATATCTCCCCTGCTCTACTGACCATTGATTGACATATCTTGCCTGCTCTACTGACCATTGATTGACATATCTGGCCTGCTCTACTGACCATTGATTGACATATCTCCCCTGCTTACTGACCATTGATTGACATATATTGCCTGCTCTACTGACCATTGATTGACATATCTTGCTTGCTCTACTGACCATTGATTGACATATATCTCGCCTGCTCTACTGACCATTGATTGACATATCTCGCCTGCTCTACTGACCATTGATTTTCTGTTGAAAGTCTTATAGATAAAGGTTTTACTAAAAGTACCACCTAAACTTAACATTTTTAAAGATCTATAACAATGTGGTCAAGGTCAGATAAATCCTCTCAGCCACACATGTGCACCTTATCAATATTCCATACTTAACACCTCATATAGTTGACCAACTGCTTATAGTATTTGAGAAACGACCTACTAGTATTCACATAATTTTTAACCTAAAATCAATTGTCAATGAAATGAGATAGATTAGGCTAACCTTGTCTGAAGGACATGTAGATTTTACAAGAAACTCATATACAAAATATAGTTTTAAAACTATTACTCATAATAATTGAGTAATTCACAAGACAAACAAAATAAAAAAATTTAAGCAGTCCTTGAACCAGGAAAATGAGGTCAAGGACAATGAACATATGACAGAAGGAAACTTTGTTTTCTGTGAAGAAAATAATAGTCAAACAAGAGTAATTCCACATAAGTGCAGCAGAAATAACAATATGTATATGTTCATGCTCTTACAATATCATGTCAATACTTATACATGTATTCAAGTAACATTTATTAATCAATCTTCTCTTTCTTTTGTTTTATTTCATACCTTCACATTTAAAGTAAACAATTTCAGTCACATATTAAATTTAGGAAATCTAAAAAACTTAAATCAATGGTGTTTAAGGTCTAAATAATATCATTTTTTCTTGTAAATAAATATCCTGAACTTTTTTTAAAAAAATAAAATCAAAAGTCAATAGCACACATTGGCATAATATAATAAACAATGGTTCCTTCGTCACTATCAGATCATGTATAATAATCCAAATGTTAAATCAGGACTTAAACCTTAAATTGTTCACATACACATCAGGTGGTCTCTGGTGGATAGTTGTGTCATTGGCAATCATACCACTTTTATAAAACATTAATTCAGTTGAATATTTCTTTCAAAAAGATTAAATGGACTCAAAAAATATTTTTTAAGACAAAATGAAATCTTTATTCCAGATGTATCCATCACAAACATTAATGTCAACATAAGGTGTAGTAGCATTGTGTACTGGATTAGTAATAGGAGTCTTAACAAACCTTGCCGAGCGTGTTTGGGACAAGGTTACCAATGGTTCCTAATTTGGGTGGTACACAATCATGGTTTGTAACTGGGCTGGATTCAGTTAACCCATAAACTGAAAGTAAATGTCAACTTAACTACAAATAAGCTACAATCATTACAAAGAAAACCAAAATTGGAAATGTTTTTCTATCAATAAAAAAGAAAGAAGGCAGGGTTAATCTCAAATGGAACAAAGTTGAACATTAAACATAAACAAGGAATGAGCTGTCAAATTGATAGCCAAATGGGGTGGGTATTGGTCAAGTGGTTCATATGTTTTTGTTTGGAAAAGACATAAAATGCTATTTTCAAATAGATCAAGGACCATAACTCCTGAACAGCAAAAGACATCAATAATGAACTAGACTTCCATTTTTTCATCAGTAACAGCACATTATAATTTGACAACCATTGGTAGAAGGGTTCATGAGTAATTGAATGGTAAAGGCATAAAGTGTAATTTTCCCATATATCAAGGACAATAACTACTGAAAATCCCCAAGATGGTACTTTTCATTCATTAGTATCTACTTTATTAATAAAAAATAAAAGTTAGATTTTTTTTCTAGACTATCATAACAAATGGTCAAAATTAAATTTGGTTGACATGTCATGTGGACCCACTTATGTATAAGCCTTTTGCATGGTTCTATCAAAGACTGTTGTGTAGTCTTTATGGATTTATAAAAAAAAATTAAGAACTAGAAATCTTGAAGGTTATAATCAAAACCTTTTATTTATATGCACAAAGTAATTGTTTTGGAATATTTGATATTTTTTTTCATAAGTGTCATAGATGAAGCATAATCATTTTCAGGAAACAATTTGAAAAAATAAACAACCAGTCATTTCCATTCTTTAGTTTCTTCATTCAAAACAGTAAATCATTATTTTTTTCTATTTCTTGTATTCAAACTGAGTCTGTGTTTTTTTTATACACCATTAACTTCAGTAGTCAATAAATAAACACCTGTTTTATGACTGTATGATGTTCAGGTAGAAAGAGAGAGAATGAGAGAGAAAGAAACAAATGGATGTAAAAAAAATATAACAGTTGAGGTCATAATTCTGAAAATAAATATAAAACTCATAGGGAAATAATAGTAAAAATAAATACAAATGAATAGAAAATACTGTTTTAGCCTGTTAGCTGTTATTTTAAACATCAATTCACAGCAAAATCATAATATCAATAAACCAAGCAAAGTGAAATAAAACTGAAGACAACATAAAGAAAATGTTTGTACCTTGGATAACATTAGCACCTATTCTATTCATGAGTTCCTGAGTAAGTCCTGCTCCAAGAGGGGCTGCCCCAAACACCATGTTCTGTACTGTACTGACATCGAAGTTGTCTACTAGAGGACTCTTTGCCATGAACAAGGCTAATGGTGGTACTAAATGCATATACGATATCTGGAATGAAACACAAATTCCTCAATGCTTAAACTATTTACAACATTTGTAATCAACACTAGAGTTTTATGAAAATTTGCTAATTTTAGTAAGAGCAGTCATTAACATGTAACTGTCTGACCTTTTCCTAGAAATCAGTTCTTTAAAAAAAAGTTGCTTCTCACATCCTATGTTAGACTATATTTTTTGAAGGAAACATATATAAAAAAAAAATTTGACAAATATTTTCTAATTCTTGTTATTTTCAAACGTTTTATACAATTGGATATTCATTTTGTTCCTGTATATTTCCTATGAAAAGTCCAGCGTTCCTTTCCTACCAAAAATTGTTTTTATAATTCTTAAAATTGGGAATGGAAAGGGGGTACGTTTCAAAGAGAGAACCACCCAACCAAAGGATAGAAAAATGTATCCTAAAATATAGCATGCACTGAGACATATATTTTTCTTACTACATAGTTTAGATATATCATGCATTTTCTTTTATAAAAGACCTAATTTGTGAAAATGTTATCTTGAATTTCTGCAGCAATCTTTTTGTTAACTGGATATATTAGAAACAAATAATTTGAAATGTACCTTCTTAATCAGAGATCTTAGTATCTAAGTATACCTTATTTTGTTGAATTGCACTGAGAAAGGGCTCTGGTTCAAATTTAGGTATAGTAACCAGCTTGGTCCCCAAACATACAGATCCAAACTGGACCACAACCATGCCATAGATGTGATAGAATGGTAAAACTCCTATCAAACTGTCTTTTCCAGCTGTAAGGTGGCTCATTGGTCCCCTGTTAAAAGACGGATTATTATAAAGGGAGATAATCTAATAGTATTATATATTTTATTCATATACTGTGGATTCATTTATTTTTCATGTGTATCAATTTTCATGGATTGCTGAAAACTTGCTTATTCGTGGATATGTGATTTCGTGCTTTTGCCAATCTTTGTATACAAAGCCTATTGATAATATGTTATTCGATGAAAATTTGAATTCGTGGTTCACCTGTGCCCACGAAACCCACGAAAATGAGTACATTCAACGAATAATAATGAATCCAAAGTAGTAGATTTATATTTTAATCCTAGATTATAAGTTCTGTGGACTTTGAGTATATATAATCCATGAATTTCAAATTACAAATTCCCAATAGTCTAACTTTGAGATCCTGTTATGCATGAGTCAGCTGTTACACCTTAATGATTTAATGAAAACTATGCTATTGCAGGTATGTTAAAGTTGTCTATATACTTGTATACAGAATTTATCAAAAACCCTGAAATGAAGTAAGATCAACATGATCAAGTTACAAAAAAAAACCAATGTTTTCCTCAACTTGTTAATATTTTTACCCATAAAATTGAAAGAAATATACCATATGACATGCTATGCTATGGATCTTAAAAAAACAACCCTTCATTACAATGAGGGGGTAGGACCTTTTTCAGGACGTTGGGATCCGGTGTTTTTAAGCTTGGGATTTCTGGATCCAGGAAATCTTTTTTCAAAATTTCAGGATGTCTGGATTAAAATTTCTTTAAATTTGGGACCTCAGGATTTCATGTTTTTAAGCCCAGGATTTTGGGATCAGGACCCCTCCACCCCCTCTCTATATAATGTATTCTGAATTTTTTATTCATAAATTTTTGGTTTCCTTCCCATAAAGGTATAAATTTTGATGGATTTTTTTAGCTCTCTATATGGTGTGAGTTTAAGTAAGTTTATTAATACAGTAAGCATCAGTATTTTTTTTATTCTTTTTATATATTCCTGATATTTGGGATATTGCTTCCTGTCAATTAACACATTTTTCTACAAATTTATATTGTGAATGATATCAGCTGCAAGTGTTAATTTTTCGTCTAAAATTTCATACAAATAAACAACTTGTTTTGATTCAATCATGAATAAAGTTGATGTTTGGCTTACTTTAATACATCAAGACAAAGTAAAAACCATCTAGAGGTCAACATAAAGTCTTCAATAATCATGATAATAGAAAACGATTATCAGTATTTTGTTTTATTCCCTTAAATATATTTGGGATATCAATTCTTTTACATTAACACATATTTCTCTAGTTTTACATCATTAATCTCCTCCTTTAAAATCTTATTGACACAAAGTACTAGTTATATGCAAAAGTTTATACAACAAAATTTGCAACCATTTAAATTCACGACTGACAACATCAAATAATAAAAGAGGTGGAAAATACCAAGGAGATGTTCAAAACTTATTAGTTGAAAGAAACGTCATAGCAAATAAAAGAAGACAGCGAAAAAGACAAACAAGTTCACAGTCAACTACATAGATTGATAAGTGTTAAACAACATTGTGCTATTTGGTGGCTGTCAGTTTTTATTAGATATGTTAGATGAGGAAGCCGGGGTGTCTGGAGAGAACCACTGACCTTTGGAAGTAAAACTGACAATTCTAATCAATTAAGATTAGAGACCATTGCACCTGCCACGTGAGGGATTCAAACTCACATCCTCAGTGTTGACAAGCTAGTGATACAAGTTTTATAACTACAAAAAAGTATAACCATTTTGTGATTGTGTCAGCAAAACTTGCAAAGAGATGATTTCAACTTTAGCACTTGGATCTCTGAGTTTAAAAGCTTACTTGCTAAAATATTGATAAGAAGAAGTGGAATTTTTGCAATTGGATAGCTGAAATCATCCCTTTTGTCATAAAATTGAGAATGGAAATGGGGAATGTGTCAAAGAGACAACAACCCGACCAAATAAAAAAACAACAACAGAGGGTCACCAACAGGTCTTCAATGCAGCGAGAAATTCCCGCACCCGGAGGCGTCCTTCAGCTGGCCCCTAAACAAATA
This sequence comes from Mytilus galloprovincialis, assembly GCA_037788925.1. Lineage (NCBI taxonomy): Eukaryota > Metazoa > Mollusca > Bivalvia > Mytilida > Mytilidae > Mytilus > Mytilus galloprovincialis. The sequence goes on from CM075341.1 coordinate 24,080,098, forward strand.
TATACTAGTCCAGTGATAATGAACGCCATACTAATTTCCAAATTGTACACAAGAAACTAAAATTAAAATAATACAAGACTAACAAAGGCCAGAGGCTCCTGACTTGGGACAGCCGCAAAAATGCGGCGGGGTTAAACATGTTTGTGAGATCTCAACCCTCCCCCTATACCTCTAACCAATGTAGTAAAGTAAACGCATAACAATACGCACATTAAAATTCAGTTCAAGAGAAATCCGAGTCTGATGTCAGAAGATGTAACCAAAGAAAATAAACAAAATGACAATAATACATAAATAACAACAGACTACTAGCAGTTAACTGACATGCCAGCTCCAGACTTCAATTAAACTGACTGAAAGATTATGATTTCATCATATGAACATCAGGCACAATCCTTCCCGTTAGGGGTTTAGTATCATACCATCATAACATATATGAGAAGAAAATAACCCGTGTCATGCCAACAACTGTTTTAAAAAAAAAAAAAAAAAAAAAAAAATAATGTGTTTAGTTCCGATGCAAAGACCTTATCAGTGTGGCTGTCAGTTTTTATTAGATATGTTAGATGAGGAAGCCGGGGTGTCTGGAGAGAACCACTGACCTTTGGAAGTAAAACTGACAATTCTAATCAATTAAGATTAGAGACCATTGCACCTGCCACGTGAGGGATTCAAACTCACATCCTCAGTGTTGACAAGCTCATAGTTTTGTTCTGAACAAACCCTCATTGTCAATTTCTAGATGTAAGTCAAAATATCAGGTACACTTAAAGATTTGTTACTGTATCTGATTTGAGGCATGCATGGAATGCTTTACTTAAAATTCTATGGGAAAGATGCATTCATCATAGTTACAAAATTTGAATTACTTAGTGAGAGGACAAGCTTTATTTACCGGTACTCACCTAATAAGCTGTTCAATGTTTGCAATGATATTATAATGTGACAACATAACACCCTTTGGAAGCCCTGTGGTTCCACTGGAGTAAGGCAGGACTAGAATATCTTCTTTTGAATTGATATCTGTGTTCTCAGGAAATGCTTTCCCATCATCCTCCATTAGCAAAGAGAATGGGATTGCTCCATCAGAATTCCCTATGCTAATTATCAACTAAAATAGAAAACAAATAAAATTAACATGTATTTAGCTTAATCATGTTCTATTAAACACAAAATAATATAATAGACTGCAGAAAAGATAGTATAATTACAAAATTAAGAAGATGTGGTATAATTGCCAATGAGACAATTCTTGCACCAGAGACCTAATGACAGAAGTAACATATAGCCATAATAGGACACAGTAAGGCCTAACCAATAACCTTAAAGTAAGAGGATATTGGATAATTGGATAAATTACTCTATTTGTTTTACTGGTCTGAACTAAAAACTTCTTATTTCTCAACTGTGAACCCTACAATAACTCAATTAAATAAAACTGTCATTAGTCAACTAAAATAATTAATTGATTTTTTTCATTTATTTTTGGTTCATATGTACTTTAAGATGTTAACTTTTACATCATTAGGTCTCTTGTTGAAAGTTGTCTCAATGACTCAAAAATAGTAATCTTATTGTAATATTTACATTAAAAAAATACATCTATAAATATCTGATTGATTCATTTTTACATGACATTTAACATGTTTATAAACAAGTATGTTAATGTTTTTTTTTAGTTTCTAACACCTGCGACATTGAAAGACTGTGAATGTCATAGTAAACAGAGGATAAGCATTGTGAATCCTCACAGAGTGGATGGCTTTTCCATTTTTTCTATGTGTGAATATATTTTAATGTAGATCAAGTCTCTATTTTTTTAGCATTTCTTTTTGGCAGTATCATTCAATACAGAAATATCTAAATTGAAAATTCAAAGACTGAACTCTTAAAAAATTAAGTGTTTTTGAGTGTATTTAAAATTTTCAGAAAAAATCTTTTTTAAATCAAGGGCAGATAATTTATTGAATTTGATAGGAAATATGTGTTCTCTTTGAGTTTTTTTATTTGATATCCCAGAAGTATTCATTAAAAGCAATTAAATTTTAACTGATTAAATCATTTAATGCTTCCTCAATAAGGAAAACTTAAGTATCCCTTATTATTATGTGTTACAATGTAAATTAGTACCTTTACTTGCTGCGCTATATCTTTGGTTGAATTAACAGCTTTCACAGTCGTTGGCATCAGACCTGGTAATGTTACTATGGCACTAGATTCAGAGTGTAATATCTGTCTTGCTAACTCAGCTGGAACAATAATTTTGGCATATCATATGTTCTATACAAATTACTGATAAAAAAATATTTGGAACGTGTGAATTATAAGACAGTTAAAATAGTTATACTCTATCTTTTTGTAAATGCTAATCCATTTGTCATGAACTAATTTATGATTTTTGAAAACATTGCCTATGACACACTAGAACACTCTTATTTCACAAGAAAACCTAAGAGCAGAGTTTATCAATTCATAAACATAGGCCTCACTAGTTAACTAGATATCGCAAAGTTCATTTTCTGATATATGACCATAATCCTTTTTTGTTTTAGACATGTTCAATGGGGTTTGATTAAAAAAAAAAAAATATGTATAGTGATTTGTCTTTTATTAAAGTGCATAAATATCTTGGACAATTTTTCAGTAATACTTTAAAAAAACTTTCTCTTTATAATATTTCTTACCATCCGTATATACAGGGTTGGCAGTGCTAACAATAACTCCTAGTGCACTACAGGCCATAAACATGATAGCATACTCAGGACAATTGCTACAAAATATTAGAAATCTATCCCCTTTCTTGAACCCCATTTTGGTCAATGCACTAGCTACTTTAATAGAATATTCCTTTAGTTGCCTTCCACTGAAATGTCTGCCTGATGTATTATCAACCTGAAAAAAATATACAAATTATCGATTTATCATACCACAGAAAATGAAACACATCAATAGACCACTTTTAAGTTATGTCCTTCACTGGAAAACTTCATCAATTATACGCTCCTTTATTTTATGACGTCATTTACGAGATAAAGTGGATCACCTGTATTACTGTACAATCAAATTTCATCAAGAGTTTTCATGGTTGTCATTATGCAGGATTTTGATTTGATTAGCAGTTGCAATTAGATTACAGTATAAAAATCAAACACTTCAGTACAATTTAAAAATTAACTGTATGTATGAAAAATAAACAAAAACCTGTGCTATGTACAGATGTTCATGTACAAATGTACATGTATAATATTTCCAATCCTTAATTACATTTTGTACTTACAATTTGTAAGGAGTAACATGCTTTTAAATTACTATTTTTTTTTTTTTTATCTCAAACCATTAAAACCCCATTCATTTGACATTGTAAACCTGTGAAGAAAATACTTTACACACCATCAATGCAAAATCAGAAAAGTTATCGAGCTGTTCAAACACATATTCTGCGAAGGAACACTGTGGTATTGAGAGATCTGCATATGGACTCCGAACTATTGTCTCTCCATTGACGTTAGTAATAGGAGGTACACTCCTTTTGTCTGTACTGTAATGTAAACATGTGGACCTTGCTTGTGACAATTTATTTCTGTGATTTGGTTTTGGAAATAACTGTCTTGTTAAACGAGTACATGAAGCAGGAAATATTCTTAAACTTCTCGGTATTGCTGACATTTTGTTAACTGTATATCATCTAACTGAAAAGAAAACATGGAAAGTATTAATAGTATATAAATCAAACAAGAGGCTCCCAAGAGCCTGAATATCTAACCAGGTAAAAATATGTAACTTTGATATTCATCTTACTTTTATTGCGATCAGTTTGATTATTTGCCAATCTGATTGCAAGACATTGTTGTACATGTTAATTGTATTAATAAATTGCTTCATACTTATCTAGTAATCTTTTGGACCTAATGGGCAAAATTAAAGAAATTATTTAAAAAAACAATCATTTAAGGGCAATATATCCAGTAAGAAGTGTGATAATTTGGCCCTGTTAAATGTTATCTTGCTGATCTATTTTGCTTTTTTAAATTTTCTCCCTAACCACTGTAGCATGTAAAGCCTATGACTATATAAAAATTCAAAATATTGAGTAAATCATTCCTCAGGGGAAATAACTCATATTTCAATTGACTGTTTTGGTCATGATAATTTATTTGTAGGACTCATTTGCTAAACATTTTTGCTGCAAACCATTTCTTTCTATTTCTTATAGTTTCTGCAAAAAAAACCCAGAAAAATGGGTACCAAGAGTGCACACACTATAATCCTAATGTCTCACCTGGTTTTCTTAAAATTGCATTAATAATGAAAGTCGATCTGTAATATGAAGATCTTACTTCAAGTATCACATTAAATTGTCATTATGAGTGATCCATGAAAATGAGATGAAGGTTGTATAAACCATGCCAGACAGACATGTACACTTTATATTCATTCCCAACACCAAATGCAGTTTACCTATTGCTTTTATTTATATTTTTCGTAATGAAAATATTACATTTATTGAAATCAAGACAACACTGCAAACCTTCATGTATACATACATCATTGTACATGTATTGAACCAAATTTCATTTCATAAGACATGTACATCATGTACATGATGTAAGAGGGAGCAAACCAACCATCACAAGTATTAAATTATGTAAGAGTCAGTTTAGGTAGATAAATAACATGTATAATTCAAAATGTCATTTGAATATTATATATTTTGAAAAAAACTAAATTGGTTTACACATGGTCATGTGTAGCAAGATCTGCCTTCTCATTCATAGCACCTGAGAATCCCCCCAGTTTTTGAGAGGTTCATGGCTCTATATCTACATGTCTAATGTCTGAAGTTTTCTATGTTGTGTTTCGTGTACTCAGGTCTTAGTCCTGTCATGGTTTTTGTTTTTTCCCATGGTGTTTTCAGTTTGTTTTCCATTTTTGAGGTTGAATGTCCCTTTCTCCTCTTTTTCACATAAAATACATGAAATATATCGTTTTATATATATATCTGAATGTATTGACAAAAATACGAAGTTCAGATATGAATTGTGATTCATAACAGTTAAAGGAATAAATTTGCAGATGCACACACAAATACAAAATAGAATAAAATATTTTTATACACCAAATTAGGACCCCAGGAGGCCATATATGCATAAAAACAATACATAAAAGCTTTGAAATACTGAATTTGCTTTTAATGTATGTCATGTATGTAAATTCATAAATTACACTGTATTGAGAGGTTTAAATTAATGCTGAAAATGTGACAGAGGCAGTATTGCAATGAACAGAACTCAAATTCTAATATCTGATGCATGTGAAATTGTGAATGTTTAAAGCTTTTCCTGAATTCACAATAGTTATTAATAAATCTTGCATTCATCATGTTACTGGCAATTCTATAACAAAAGTAAATGTATGCAATATTTCTGAATAGACTGTAATAGACCACTTTCGAGTTTGTCCTTCATCGGAAAAACTATGAGCGCCTTTATGACATTGTTTACCAGATAGAGGGGATCACCTGTATTCCTGCACTATTAACTTTCATCAAGAGTCTAAATAAATGTCATTGTGCAGGATAAAATAGAAATAATATTCGTTCTGTAGGTACTTAATCACAATTCCCTAATGACAGTAGTGCTGATTGTCAATTATGAGAGTTCAGTTTGCCGAATAATTTCAAATTTGTGCAATATTGTATAGCAGGTTATTTTTGTGGGTGTAAATTTTCGCTAATTTTTAGCGGATAGAACAAAATCGACAAAATAAATTCCGCTAATTTAAAAATGCACATGTTAAAGTATTGACAAAATTTTTGAATTCAACAAAATATTATATGCCAAAATATTTCGTATACCTTATTCAACATTTGTTCAATGAAAATCGCGAAATTTTACACCCACAAAATTAACATGATAAACAGTATATTATAATATAGCATCATACTTTCATAGTCTTCCAACCACTAAATCAACATTGGAACTGAAGTGATGATGCCTTAAACACACCAATGTTCACTAAAACAAAAGATTTTGTCGAGAATGCATCAAACTCAATAGTTGTTTTTTATCGACTCCTCAGGGCTCGACATTAACGTTTGTCCGATTGTCCGGGACAAGTCGACACAGGTGTCGGGCAAGTATATTCACCATACTACTTGTCCGATGGGACAAGTGAAAAATCAAGGTCAGATAAAAATAGATCAAATTCAAGACTTATACATTCCCAACCAGATGCTCCACAGGGCGTAGCTTTATACGACCGCAGAGGTTGAACCCTGAACGGTTGGGGCAAGTATGGACACAACATTCAAGCTGGATTCAGCTCTAAATTTGGATTGTGATTAAATAGTTGACACAGCATAGGTTTCTGACACAGAATGAATGTGTTCTAATGAACTTAAAATTTTTGTTTTCTCTTAGAGCAATTCACTATGCTGTTGAATATTAATCCTCTCAAAAAAATGTTTGAAGAAATTTTCTTTTTTATTTATGAAATTTCAAATGAGAAAAATTGAACCCAATTTTTTTAATCACATCCCCCTTTCCCTTATTCCAAAACTAATCTCAATTAAAACTTCTAATGGAGTTTACAACAATAACTACTCATTTAAATACATCATAAAATATTAAGATGTAAAAAAACTGCTTGTTATCACTGAATGGTAAAGATTATTTTAATTTATCAGTTGGTAGTAAAAAGTGAATATACATTGTATATTGTATATAACAAAGATTTAAGTTGATTCTGGACAAAGAAAGATAACTCCAATTAAAAAAAAATCTTGCTATTGCACAATATTTTGCAATTAGATATTTCTTGCTTACTATTCTGGACAAAGAAAGATAACTCTAATTAAAAAAAAATTTGCTATTTCACAATATTGTGCAATTAGATATTTCTTGCCATTGCGCAATACTGTGCAATTGAAAAGACTTGCTATTGCACAATACTTAATATAATAATTTTAGATCCTGATTTGGACCAACTTGAAAACTGGGCCCATAATAAAAAATCTAAGTACATTTTTGGATTCAGCATATCAAAGAACCCCAAGATTTCAATTTTTGTTAAAATCAGACTAAGTTTAATTTTGGACCCTTTGGACTTTAGTGTAGACCAATTTGAAAACAGGACCAAAAATGAAGAATCTACATACACAGTTAGATTTGGTATATCAAAGAACCCCATTTATTCAATTTTTGATGAAATCAAACAAAGTTTAATTTTGGACCCCGATTTGGACCAACTTGAAAACTGGGCCAATAATCAAGAATCTAAGTACATTTTTAGATTCAGCATATCAAAGAACCTAACTGATTCATTTTTTGTCAAAATCAAACTAAGTTTAATTTTGGACCCTTTGGACCTTAATGTAGACCAATTTGAAAACGGGACCAAAAGTTAAGAATCTACATACACAGTCATGACAGTTAGATTCTGCATATGAAAGAACCCCAATTATTCAATTTTGATGAAATCAAACAAAGTTTAATTTTGGACCCTTTGGGCCCCTTATTCTGTTGGGACCAAAACTCCCAAAATCAATACCAACCTTCCTTTTATGGTCATAAACCTTGTGTTTAAATTTCATAGATTTCTATTTACTTATACTAACGTTACGGTGCGAAAACCAAGAAAAATGCTTATTTGGGTCCCTTTTTGGCCCCTAATTCCTAAACTGTTGGGACCTAAACTCCCAAAATCAATACCAACCTTCCTTTTGTAGTCATTAACATTGTGTTTAAATTTCATTGATTTCTATTTACTTAAACTAAAGTTATTGTGCGAAAACCAAGAATAATGCTTATTTGGGCCCTTTTTTGGCCCCTAATTCCTAAACTGTTGAAACCAAAACTCCCAAAATCAATCCCAACCGTTCTTTTGTGGTCATAAACCTTGTGTCAAAATTTCATAGATTTCTATTAACTTAAACTAAAGTTATAGTGCGAAAACCAAGAAAATGCTTATTTGGGCCCTTTTTGGCCCCTAATTCCTAAAATGTTGGGACCAAAACTCCCAAAATCAATACCAACCTTCCTTTTGTGGTCATAAACCTTGTGTTAAAATTTCATAGATTTCCATTCACTTTTAGGCAGCAACCATTTGATTTTCTGGGGGGGGCTATGGTTTTTTTTTCTGGACAAATTTTTTTCGCGACAAGTAGAAAACAATTTTTTTCTTTCAATTTTAGCATTACATATAGTGGCAGCTGAGGGTGAAACAAACAATTTTTTTTTCTCAGAATCAAAAACAAATTATTTTTTTCTTCAAAAACTGGAAACAAACTTTTTTTTCCAAAAAAAACCATAGCCCCCCCCCCCAGAAAATCAAATGGTTGCTGCCTTACTAAAGTTAGAGTGCGAAAACTAAAAGTATTCGGACGACGACGACGACGACGCAGACGACGACGCCAATGTGATAGCAATATACGACGAAAAATTTTTCAAATTTTGCGGTCGTATAAAAATATGAATGATTGTTTTATTGATCATACTAAATGAAATAATTATTCATTGATTGAACCAGAGACATATAAAACTTGTATAATATGTCTCTGATTTGGAGTATTTGAACATGCTGGCAGCCATGGTGGCAGGTACCAGTTTTGGTGTACCAGAACATGTGTCCCACGTAGAAATTTTGTTATAGTTAAGTATTGAGGTATATAATTGCATCATGTGGACTGAAAAAATAAATGAATGTAAATTCTAGGCTATTGTACTACACAAGTAAGTAGTTGCATACACAGGTTGGGGATTTCCTTCACATATAGGTCCAATCAGATGTCAAAATTGTGGTCTCCTCACTTGACGGCATCCAATCAAAGTGGGGGAAAAATTCAGTTTTATGTAAACAAAAATATCTTGAGATTTTGATGGTAAGGATAGGTTCGGACAAGGCTCTAATTCACTGAATATCCTTTCTCTCTTGAATTTTGGCTAAAATTCTTGTCGGCTTTTAGCAGGATTTTGCAGGTGAGGATTAGATTGGTATCAGAGCATCACATTTTTTGCCTTATTTGCAATGCATTTATAAATTTTTAAATTTCCATGCTGGACAGACACCCAAATTTAAAGGTTTTCTATATATTAACATAAGCACGCACACATCTTAGTTCCTTGAAACCATACATTTTATTTGTATATAAGCTTGAATGAATTTTCAAGAAAATAAAATCCTAAATCCATGAAATTCTAAAGATTTATTGTAAAATAACTGGTTTCTGCCACCCATTGACCAGGGGGATATAAGTAAGGGGAAAGAAATCAATGTTAATGTATCTTCTTAGTATAAGCTTCCTTGAATTAGGAGCACCTCCATATGGAGTTTTACCTAAACTTTAAAATATTGAATTAAAGTATGTTTCATTCGATTTTGCTTTTATGCATAACAATACATTAAAAGAGGTTTTATTTGATAAGATCTATGATATAAAAATTTAAGATAAAAAAAAAAATAAAATCTAAAAAGGCAGATTTTTTAGTGAAATGTGTATGTACTTCATGATCATATATCAATGTATATACAAATCAAAATAAATTAAAAAGGTTAACTCATATACATGTTCAAGGTGGCCAGGTGTATTTACATCCTTGGTTTAACCCATACCACTACTAAAGAATGAATAGGTCCATAGGGGAACGTAGTGGTTTGGGAAGAAATGATGATTTAATGATTGACAAACGATAGTGACATTGAGTCAGAGAACACAGTCTTGCAAAAAAACTTTCATTCTGAAATAATGAAATGTATTTTGATGTGGTATTCATATAACATTACAAAATGCTCCTTTTATTAGGTACAATCAAAGCCCAAGTGTTATTATTGTGTGTGTGCCATAAATCATCAATATGTTAGATTTTCAATTATGAATTTGGACAAGTGAGTTAAGAGTTCGGACAAGCTGATTTTCTTGCCACTTGTCCGAAGGGACAAGTTAGAAAAAATGTTAATGTAGAGGCCTGCTCCTATTGAATGATGGACAGTCAGTACGTGAATTTTTCTTGCTACGTGATTGGAAGATATTACGAGACATGAATAATCAAAGTTTATTGATTGGTTAGGACAATCCAAACCTAGTAAATGTCCTTCAATCCCGTAGAGTATCGGATTTGTCCTCTCTATTTTAGCAATTAGATTTTGCCTGGTCATTAATCATGCATATTCATGATATTGGAACATAGGTAACTTTTATCTATAAACAGTCGAATCTCCAGATCTGGAGTTTCGTAAACAACAACGTTAAACGATATATATACTACTTCATAACGTGTGACCTCACGGTGTGGTAAAATTTGTTGATTGATGCACGTGGCTATTCTAGTAAATGAATTAATCTACAAAGCGAGAGCACTTTCCATTTTCATCAGTTAAGAGTCGACTAGCCCTTTTTGAAAGGCTAATGCTTGTTGATATTGTTGTTGATTCACGTCCAGTGGCAAATATTTCATCTATCAACCAGAGACATATAAAAACCCAAATATCTTATATGTAAGGATAAAAGTCATTGGCATTATTAAAAATCATAAAACTGTCGCAGATTTTACATTCCTAATTACTTAAAACAACACCAATATCTCTTAAGAGCTACCTATATAACTGTTTAATACCCTCGCTGCAAACTGAAACAGACTAAGTGCCAACTTTTGACCTTTCGCCTATTCCGTAATTTCACCCGTTTTCGTTTCGAGTTTTATTTTGTAGAAGAAATATATTTTTGCCAAATAATAGTAAAAAACTAATATTTGTCACAAAAAAATTTAATATATGTCCATTATACTGAAAATTTACGATGTAATATACTAAAAGATGCTTACATATGAACATTTCCCGAAGAAGAATAAGAACTATATTTAACGGTTTCGTAATTCATGCGCATGCGGAATAACGTAAAAGTATCTGTCAATCGCCCTACTTCCGTTTTCAATTTCCATATGCTAGAAAGAAACGGACGATGGTAATCTCAGACAGTTTTAAAAACCCGTCAGATGTTGTATTTGTTGTTGAAGGAACTGCAAATCTCGGTGGATATATTGACGTCTTAAAGGAGAATTATATTATCCCCACTTTAGAGTAAGAGAATGTTGATTGTTATTAATGTTTTTAATTTTGTTTGACATTTATTTATTTCTTAGTTCAAACTTTGGGGATTCCCCATTTACTTTTGGGGAATATTATACTTTAAGGAAGTGTTCTTTGGAATAACCTGTGTCTGTAATAAAGATTAAAACTACCATTATCAATTCTAAGAAGCATAGGCACTTGTTTTTATCCATTGGAAGCCCCACTATCAACGTATATTTACGAACGTTGATAATGGGACTTTCAATGGATAGAAACGAGTGTCTGTGCTAAGAAGTGTGTTGTTAACAGGTTAACACGAATAACCAAAGAAAGATATATATATATTAGCAAAATTGCCCCCCAAAAAAGAAAGATTAAAAAATTAGTTGTGGTCATGTTTGTTTCTCAGTTAATTTAAGAGTGTGAAGACATTGATTGTATTTGAGTGTATAGAATGATTATACATGTACAATGTAAGGTTTCATAAAGCAGACTCTTGACAGGGTTCATCTGACTATTACCTTATTTTTTTGTTTTATTGGAATGGTCATCAACATTATTATTTTTTTTGGTAATATGGTAGTAATCACCAAAAGCTTTTGAAAAGGACAGGGTAATTTTTTCCTCAAAGAGCACTCTTAAGCACTATTGTAACACTTTAAGCTTAGCTTCAATGGCTTCATTTTTATGACACCCTTATTAAAGAATATAAGCATGATAAAGGCACTGTAATCATGGTTATGCAGGGATCTCCATGGATGAAAATTGAACGATGGAGGAACTTTTACCATTACAAACCGTGTCTAAGCTGTACAGTGTAGCGCGATCGGAAGTATTTTATCCCTCCATACAAGGAATGGTGAACGTGCTAATTCATTGCTTATTTAAATTATATTTATTTGAATTTTCATTATAGAATTAGAAGTATCAATATTTTCATTTATTGCCGTTTTTATGCAGTTAAGCTGCATTATGCGAGCGCCCTAGATTTGTGTTCTACCCAATAAATGCTGAAATACTTGCCATTGTTATTATCTAGCTCGCTACTATGTTATATATAACTAATTGAACACTTTTTTAATACTTTTTATTCTGGATTACAAAAAATATGACCAGAAAAACCTTAAATGATCGTCGATTTATCCAAAAGTTTTGAAGTTACACATAGGAAGTAGTGCTTATTAAGAACCCTTGTGTAGTTCATTATGACTTGTGCTTTTAGCTAAGATGTCAAAGAACAATTGTATGAAATATTTAATCGCCGAAAATCTCTTAAGACAAGTAGTTTAGATTTCCCAAATGGCAAAAGTCGTAGGGATATTGTTTGTCATCAATACGTAGTACAATTACGTCAGTAGTCTATTATATAATAAGTTCAACTGTTCATGCTGTTGGCGGCAATTTCAAATTAGAAAAAGAAATTTTCGTAGCTTTTCAATTTGGAGGCAGGTGTGCAAATTAGCGGTGGTCCGAGGTCCGCGACCTTCCACTTTTGCAAGCGGAATTTCGACTAGGATAGTTGGTTTCTAGCTACGCCCGACGGTCACCTTCCACTTGAAAGAAAATAAGAAATTACTTTGCAAACCTTCCATGCAAGTCACCAAAGTCTCCAATTAAACGAGCTAAAAACTTATTTTTATCATTATTATTCATGACAGCGATGTTCATTTTGTTCAACCGCTAGCTTTATACAGAAATTCGCCGACAAATACATGTATTGTATAAATTCGAGTAAAATCGTATCTGATTGACAAAAACAACATTGTAAACACAACAATGGTGACTGTGTAGACAAAATTTTACAATATAGGATCCGATTCCGGAAGCGGATAAGGATAATTCCGGGTTTGGCGATCATTTACAAAATAAATCAAAGCAGATGAAAAAATAAATCTATGCATGGTAAATGAATATAAACACTAGAATTGTAAACCAAAAGACATATGTAAAAGAAAGAAAAAGCAGAAAAATATTTTATACAGAAACTCAAAATTACTTTTTGACAAATTTTAATTTAAAAATCCAATACAACGTGACAGCTGGGAACAGTATATGGACCATAATTTGGTATTCGGCCTTTGGTTTCTTTTTGTATCCTTTTTTATAAGTTCTAAAACTTTAACTTTTATTCTGTGGGTTGTGTTGATGTTAGAATAGTATTAATGGAACAATTGAGTTTTTCGAGAAAAAATTAATACATTTTGATTCACCCGTTTACGTGACAGGAAACAAAACAGGAAACCAATCTTTATTTTCTTTATTTTGCACAATATATTTCAAAAGACATAAATGAACACCATTACTAGTGTTACTTTCTTCATGTTAATATTTAAAATCTATTTTCAATGTTAAATTAAAGTTTTTTTTAAACGCGACAGGAAACCATAAGAAACCGAAAGCATTTTTTTAGTTTTATTTTATTGCAAAATCTGCTTAAAATGATCTGAACAGTATACTTTTTCTTAAAATCCATCTTAAATGTAACAGTATTATAAAACTCCTAAATATGTGCTTGTTTTGAAAACAATTAGTACAATTTATTCAGGAATTTCCGTATTTTCTTCATTGATACAGGATACCATAATCGTTGTATCTTGATGTTTTAGCCAAAAAAATGTATTTATATTTGGTTTTGAAATTCCAGTTATATACAATTTATTCCAAATCATTGGTAATGTAAAATTCTTTAAATCCAGTAAAGAAAACAACTTTTAACATGTTTAACTTGGAATTAGCATCTTTAAAATAGGCACCATGTGATATTTGTGACCTGTACACCATCTACATGGTTTCCACATTTTAACCTACTTTAGTGGGCTAAAATCAATAAAGTACTTCCTTTCAAGTCATGCATGGTAAAAGTTTACTTTTCCTTTGACAAGTTTATTGCGTTTCTGATAAGTGTTTGCAGAACATGAATAAAAAAAAATAATTAAAAATTATGACAAAGATACGTACAACTTTGTACATTCCAAGTGTAACGGTACATTAACATGTATTTTTAATTAAATTATCTTTATTCACCTAAAATATCCAGTAATATTTACTGTTGAAGCTAAATCAATCCAACGAACATCGGCACCATGATAGGAGACGTAATTTCGATTGAATTTTCCAAGGACCCTTTACATCGTTATTGGGAAACGAAGTGTGTTAAAACGTCGGTCAAATCTGAAATCGATTTTGTCAAGTCATTGGGCATTTATTTTCACACAAGATCGTATGTAACATTATGCACATAGGAAAAATAATAGACCCCCGGCGCAATCTCTTTGAAAATTGTATTTTCCTTTTTTAAACAAGACGAAACAAGCCTACAGATTATGTTTGCTTACATCCCGTTGGAAACAAATACAATGTTTAGACCTAGTATTTCGTATATCCGGCTGTAAGGGCGTGATCACATGTTAGTCACATGTTTCACGTATGACCGGAAATGATTAGAACTTAACGACAAAAACAATTTTAATAAATAAATGGACTTCTGTTTCGTGTGAAATGTAACGCATAACGATAACGTCATTTTCTAACTTAATTATTACGAAGAACAAAACAAGAATGTAAATCATCTCTTATTTACCTGTTTGAACATCTCGCGAGAGTTCGTATTTGCATATTGTTGCAAAGAATTCTTTTACAACAAAGCAGATTAAACCATCTAAAATGTGCGTTACGAAATGGGAAACCAAAATAACGACAGTGTTCTTACACCTGCTACAGAAATACTTATAGTTCTCGGCATTTTCTTCTCACTATTCTTATTGGTCGATGTTCTTTGTTATTTTAAAGCAAAAATTACGAATTTGCCGGTGACGATTATCTATAAATTAGTCAGCGTTATGCACTTCGGACGCGAAAAGTAACGCGAGAAACGACACACAAATACGGTCGTATAATCTTTGAAATTTGTTAATTTCAATTTTTTTTCTAGGGAAGAGTAGCATACACTTGTATGTTGATAAAAATAATGGCATCTTTAGATGTAGTTACAACTTTTCTTACAGTAATTCACATTTTATCACTTTTCTATAGTTATAGGAAACGGAGCCCAATAGCAAATTATGGTCCATATCTAACAATATACATGTTCATGGTCACAGTCTAAATTTTCTTTATCAGTGATAAATGATGATAATGCATGTGAGATGCTTTTAAAGTGTAAACATATTACTGCAATTTCAAAGGGTTATTTTTTTTTCTCAATTTTGAATGGTCAATTAAAGTAGCTGAAAGTTTCTTTATTTTCACAAATAATGCAACAATAATATATATACCTAAATATAAGTGAATCATATGATATATAGGTGGAATTCTTTGGGCCACTCTACCCCCTCCTGTTTGATAACTTGGAAATGGTCGAGCTCCCCACCCCTAAACCATATGAGGGGCAGATCTAGCATTTTAGGTAAGGAGGGGCACAAACTTAAATTTTCGCCGAGCAGAGCAGGAACATATATATTAATATTATATATTAGATATACTGTTCCCAGAGTAGAGCGAGGCTAAAAAAAATTTGAGGTAAAATTATCGGAATATTCTTTATTAAGCTGAGAACAACCCATGCTTTGCAAATTTAAGGGGGGTGCAAGCTCGCAACACCCCCCCTGAATCCGCCCCTGCATATATTCAAGTATAGGACAATATAATAAATAAAATGAAATATAGGGGGAGTCCCTGGAGTTACCCCACCCCCTCCTGTTTGAGAACTTGGAAACGGTCAAGATCCACACCCCTTAACCATATATATTCATGTTTGTGACAATATGAAAAATCAAATGAAATATAGAAAGAGTCGCTGGGGGTCACCCCACCCTTCCTGTTTTAGAATTTAAAAATGTTCCAGATCCCCACCCCTAAACCATATATATTCATGTATGGGACAATATAACAAATCAGATGAAATATAGAGGGAGTCCCTTGGGTCACCCCACCCCCTCCTGTTTGAGAATTTGAAACCCGTTGAGATCGCCACCCTTTAACCATATGTTCATGTACGGGACAATATAACAATTCAAATGAAAGATAGGGGAGTCCCTGAGGTCACTGTTCACCCTTCTGTTTGAGAACTTGGAAATGGTCAAGATCCTTACCCCTAAACCATATATACTCATTTATGGGACAATATAACAAATCAAATAAAATATAGGGGAAGTCCCTGTGGTCACCCCAACCCTCCTGTTTGAGAACTTGGAAACGGTTGAGATCCCCACACCAAAACAATATATATTCATGTATGGGCCAATATAACTAATTAAATGAAATATAGATGGAGTCCCTGGGGTCACCCTACCCCTCCTGTTTGAGAACTTGGAAACCAATGAGATCCCCACCCCTAAACCATATATATTCATGTATGGGACAATATAACAAATAAAATGAAATGTAGGGGAAGTCCCTAGGGTCACCCTACCCCCAGTGGCGGATCCAGAAATTTTCATAAGTGGGGGCCCGCTCCAGTCACGCTTCAGTGATTCCCTATAAAAGCAACCAATTTTTTTCCCAAAAAGGGGGGGGGCAGGCCCCCTGCCCCCCCTAAATCCTCTGCCTACCCCTACCTGTTTGAGAACTTGAAAACCGTTGAGATCCCCACCCCTAAATTATATACATGTATATTCATATGTATGGGACAAAATAACAAATCATTTACATTTACTATGGGCAGGTCAGTCAGACCTCACCTTTGATCCCTGTTGTAGTGAACATTTGTCTGATTCGAGTCTCATAACTTTTGTACTATAGAACACAAACTCAGTTTTCTCTCCAGGGAAACCAGTCCATTCATACTATTACAAGTTCATACTAAGTCAACTTGAACTTCTAGCAGTCAAATAAAACCAAGGTTAACTACCAAGTAGAACAACTGCAATCATTGGGAACTTGTACCACTGCAGACTCACCATAAAAAAATATACATTGATATATGCATTGCTTTTGAAACCTTGATAACATATAAATTATTTGCCTTAATAAATAAATCATTAGATAAACATGAATATACTATATATGAATGTTTAATGTTGAGGCAACATTGCCACAGTTTTCATAATTACGGTTGCCTTGGTTTTTGGTTAACTGCCTTCAGCGCTTACAGCGCTTTGATTAACTATTCAAATGCCAAGTCTTCATGGTCCCCCTAGTAGAGAATGACCAAAAGCTGTCATGAAGGTCCCCGTGTAGATTTCTTGTATTTTTGGTAATTGTTATGGGGGTTAAAAATCATATGATGTGGAGCTTATTTTTCATGGAACCCATTACCAGTATGGCTGATTTGCAGCAACAAGAAAACATTTCGTACGGGTTATGTAAAAGGTTAAAGAGATTTGTAAAGCAAACGTTGACAAATGAAAAGGTTTTTAATGACTTTATCTGGCAAATTGATGCTGTGCAACATGCATCTTTCGAGTCTGAATAGAAACCGGAAACGCGGATGTTACTGTATCAATTTGATTGTAATATACGAAATGAATTCGGAATTACGATACTATATTTCTTTACAGGAAATATTTAAGTTTTTACTTTTAAACTTTTAAAGTAATTCTAAATTATCGTTACAGCAGTACTCGAGTTATTTGCGATGAAATAATATTTACTGTTTTGCGTCTTATTTTGTACTTCTTAAAAAAGGGGGATGCTGATTGCGTAAGTCAACATAAAGCACGTGTTCGACTTGTTAAACTGTTTTCTTTGTAACTGGATTATTAATTTATTTATTTAATCTAAGTTATCATAATCATTTGCTGAAACTTAGTTGATTAATTCGACAAATGGATCGTCTATCCTCAGACAGTATTCTCCTGTCTGGTTTGTTGATCTACCTGTACAAGCTCAGGTACAAGTGATTAGCGATCTTAATCATGTTAATCCGGATATCCCTCAGGCCTTAGAACTGTATTGGAATATTGCATAACCCTTTGACTTTTTATGTTATAATCCAATTCCATTTCTTCTTGTGATAAAAATATTACTAGTACTGCTAGACTCAGTTAGTGGTTATCATACAAAATGAAGCATGCCTCCATGTGCTGGATTTTCTCGCTGTATTGACATGATTGAACCCATTGGTTGCCTTCAGCTGTTTTCTACTCTATAGTCAGGTTTTAGTCTTTTGACACTTATTTCCATTCTCAATTTTCAAAAAAAGCCAAAGGGTTATGCAATTACATGCATTTGATTATAATTGATAAAAAAAATGGCGTCTGGCTACAAAAAACGATGGCGCAAGACAATTTAACAATGGCGCGAGTCATTTGACGATGACGCAAGACAATTTACCCGATGGCGCGAGTCATTTGACGATGGCGCAAGACATTTGAACGATGGCGGGGCGCCGTCGTTAAACTGGCCATGGAGATCCCTGGTTATGGACAGATATTTAATTAATTTTGGTGCCAATGTTTCATATTTCATGATTTTCATCTGACATGTTCAGGTTAAAAAATATAGATTTTATTAGATGACAATAATTAGGACATGTAGTGTCATTGTTTTTTGTGATAAAACATTTTAACTAGTTTCATTTCTTCTTGTGATAAAAATATTACTAGTACTGCTAGACTCAGTTAGTGGTTATCATACAAAATGAAGCATGCCTCCATGTGCTGGATTTTCTCGCTGTATTGACATGATTGAACCCATTGGTTGCCTTCAGCTGTTTTCTACTCTATAGTCAGGTTTTAGTCTTTTGACACTTATTTCCATTCTCAATTTTATAAACCACCTCTTAAAGTTCCACTTTTTAAATACAGTGTTGTTAAATTACATGTACCACAAAATAGTGTGAACAACCCAAGCAGATATAATTAACCATGTCGGTAAAAAATTGATAAATTGAATATACATTTATCTTTCAGCAATGTTCAGAAAGGTGTTTTTATTGTCGCCCTAACTTATATTAAAGTGTTGAACTGTCAGAGAATAACAATGTGACAGCTGGTCAATGGTCATGCATTGCAGTTGTAAAGCCAATAAAAACTATGTCAGCTATTCTACTAGTAAATTTACATGAAATTGTAAATCAAAATGATTGTCTGCCAGCTGGTTACCCTTTAAATTATACATGTTATAATAAGTTAATATGCATTTTAAAATTGCAGAGGTACAAAGTTGCAGAACTTTGTCATAGTCTTTTAATTCCATTCAATAATTATGATACTCAACCATATAACAAAATGTGCTGCAGTACAAAGCTTCACTTTCGTAGAAATAACTCAACATGTTGGACTGATTAACTAAAAGATACATGTACAAATGTAAGTCGCAGTACCAATCATAAATTACAGCAGAGTTTTTTAAATATGACAAAAGAGGGTGCAAAAAATGTCTACTTGTAAAAAGGATGATTGTGTACATTTTACATGTCCATCTGACAGGGTTTAACATGGTTTATTTGAAGTTGACCTCATGTTTATAGTCTATTGTGAACATTCATTTTTCATGCTTTAAAGGTCTGTTTCTCAAATTCTACTAGTCTACTTATAATAGGTCAGCTGTAATACATGTACATGATGTAGGTCAAATACAAGTTTTACAGTGTCAGCTGTAATACATGTACATGAATCATGATGTAGGTCAAATACAAGTTGTATATTGAGTAGAATGATTGTATGATAACCACTAAATGTTGATAAAAGTAGAGAGTTTATAGTAGTGTTCAACAGTTGAACCGATGCTAAATAAATACATACAGATGTGACATGATTGTCAATGAGACAACTATCCAATGAAAACCTGACGAAAAAGATGTTAACAGCTACAGGTGACCGTGAATCATAATGTATGTACAGCCTTCAACAATCAAAAACAAATCCCATACAATTAGATTGGTGCAAAATTTCTGAGCAAAATTTGTTTGTTGTTATCTTGTATACATTTATTATACATTGTATGTACTGTTTTGGCCTCAGTGGCAGAGTAGTCTAAAGTACAATGTATTTAGTCAATCTACGTACTGTGTCACTAGCCTGAATTCCCAACATGGCAGGTTGTGCTCTTGACTCTAACATGTTTAATGAAAATTGACTACCCTAGGATTGTTATTTTTCCTACTGAATGTTGTTGGTTTTCTCCTGGCACTCCAGTTTTCTCCACTTTTGAAAACTGACCACCACAAATTAGGCTAGCACAATAGTCATGATAGTGTTGAAAGTGGCATCAAACATCAATAAACCAGTATGTACTTTTTACCTGACTAAAAACAGTGTTTGTGGTGTTAAAAAAGATTACTCCTTTCTAGGAAGCCCTTTTAGCATGTTTAGCCAAATACATTTTTAAATAAGACAATATTATATATCAAAACTATATTCATGATATTGGTATCTTTGTAATATATACATGTAGACTCATCTGATTCATCTGGGACTCACCACTTCCAAAAGTGACGAGTCAGAGCACTCAGCCCCCTTAATCTATCCTAGTGAAAATAACTTTACTAAAATCATGAAAATAAAGATTAGTTGATAAACAGTAAAACCATTGAGAAAAATAATTTGAATTATGATCATCATGTCATAAAAAAATTCATGACATGATAATGAAAATATAATTTGAGTAAAATTTCAATATACATGATATATGCATGATATGTACACATGAAACATGTATATATATATACATGATACATGTATACATGTATTATAAATACACATGATTGATATATATACATTTTTATATGAAAATATCAAGTACCACTTTTCTTTAGTTCCTTTTTAACAAGGTTAAGTAATACATTGTTGTAATATTGATATAATTATATCATGTGTATTTATAAGTCTTGCTAATAATAGTATTGCATGGTCATTTTTGATTGAAGATATCTTGACTGAATTACATGTAGTTAATATAACCACTTTTACATTTTTATCAAGTACATTTGCTCATAACATTTTATAAAATGAAACTTTCATATTTACATTTCAATACCACATTTAGTGGAGCACTATTGATATGACCTTGACCATCTGTTTGTCATGTTTCTACAACAAATATTTTCATCACTCTTTTCTCAGAAATTACATAACTGAATGACTTAAAAGTGACTGCATTTGAAGTTTAAAATGTGTACCGGTGAGCACTTTTCAAATGTCAAATATCTACTCCTTGTTTGTTGATGCATGTGATGATTTGAATTTTTATAGACAGGTTGAATTTTTATAGACGGGTTGAATTTTAAAAGTATTGAGGTATGCCATAATCAGCACTTTGTATGAAAAGTCAAATTTGTTATAGGTTGCATTTCTGTAAATATTGACAATGCAATTTCCCATAGGAACTCCTTTTACGGCTAAAACTGTACCACTTTTACTATGAAGTTTTGAAAAAAATCTTATCCTAGAATTGAAAGTTCATATGCACCACATTTTTTTTCAAAGGTCAAAATATAGGGCTGTGCGGCATATTTTCAACGTTTATATGCCCTGAACTTCTCAGAGTTTAAACTTACACTAATTTTCTTAACTACCCCTACCTCGAATGAAAGGTTACCACAGATTTCAATGTAAACAATATGCACGTGTTTATTTACTGGTAACATTCCCAAGTTCTGTCTCTGCGATATGGAACACAGAGAGCATAACTGGGAACCAGTATGTAAACAAAATCAATTTTCTATGAATATTCAATTACTCCCCAAAAGAGGCGTGTTTTGAGAAACAGCTGTATTTACAAAGTGCAACCTATACAGACATTTATTCAAATAGAAAACTCTCTAAAATCAGTTTTTCTCACATTAATACTCATTTATCAGAATTAAAGTCTTAAAGAAATCACTGTGTATACTCTAAATTTTTCTTTACTATACATTTTATACCCCCTCCCCTGTTTCAATTTTTTAAAGAATTTAAAATCAAAACTTTAATTATTGCCAGCTTACCCTATTTGCATATTTTCTGATAAAAAATGCCTAGAACCTGTTAAAAACTGTTTTGATAACATATTGAAAGCATATCAGAATATCATAAATGTAATGTTTAGCAGTCAATCATTACAACATTCAAGATTATATAAAGTATCCAATCCAGCCTCTATCTCCAGTCCACATCTTACTGTATGCCTATTTGTCAATTGAAGGACACATTTTCTGCCTCAAATGGTCAATTTAGAATTCTTGTCACAACAGTATCATCTGTAACCATATATCTGACACAATTTAGCTACTATATATACTAGAAGTGTTCAAACAAAGCCATATTTGCAATAGTTGTATGTATGCAGATACCAGTCTGAGATATAAATTCATTTAAAATGTTGTAGAGATGACTGCTAACATCTGATTTTTGCATAACTTCCAAGCATAGTTATTGTTTTCTATATCAAGAACTTTAAAATCATAAAATCATAGCATTTACAAGTTAAATTATTTGTTTTATGACACAGGGGGTGTGCAATTTTCTATGTGTTTTGCCCCTGGGGCCTCAAATTTCCTAAATCATTCTGCTGTTTCTAGCAATTTGGAATATTTAGTACATATTCAGGATAGAACACACTATTGTTAGTTTTCTTGAGATATTTTTGTTTTTCTAGCTTGTATTTATTATGCCGTGGTGACAAAAAAGCAGATTTAGGTGTTGCGGCTTACTTTTGGGTTATCGAAAGGACACAAATACCCCATAAATAATATTCAGGAAGGATCTATGAGTTTCAATGACTGCGAAGAGTAAATATAAGCACTTCTTAACAATTTAACTTACAAATATGCAAATATTATGATTTAATTTTGTATCCAGGACTTTGAGTAAACTTTGCATACTGTAAACTGTGAATTTATGCTGAGTCATCATATTTAAGGCCCAGGATTCTATCAATCTTCATTAAATATTTATAAAACTTCTTATTTGAGTTAATTTCTTTAAAATCTGTGAAATAAAGCAAATTTGGTTAAATTCTGAATGTTCCCCTTTTTCACCCTATATAGGTTGCATTTCTGTAAATATTGACAATGCAATTTCCCATAGGAACTCCTTTTACGGCTAAAACTGTACCACTTTTACTATGAAGTTTTGAAAAAAATCTTATCCTAGAATTGAAAGTTCATATGCACCACATTTTTTTTCAAAGGTCAAAATATAGGGCTGTGCGGCATATTTTCAACGTTTATATGCCCTGAACTTCTCAGAGTTTAAACTTACACTAATTTTCTTAACTACCCCTACCTCGAATGAAAGGTTACCACAGATTTCAATGTAAACAATATGCACGTGTTTATTTACTGGTAACATTCCCAAGTTCTGTCTCTGCGATATGGAACACAGAGAGCATAACTGGGAACCAGTATGTAAACAAAATCAATTTTCTATGAATATTCAATTACTCCCCAAAAGAGGCGTGTTTTGAGAAACAGCTGTATTTACAAAGTGCAACCTTTAACAATTATCATGTCAATTTATAACAACTAGTCAACAATGAACATTAGGATGAAAAAAAGCTTCCTACTGATTTTGAAAATTTAAGCTGTGTTTTTTCAGAGATATGGAAGTTTTATTTTCAAACTAAGGCAATTTATTACATCTATACTGTGCTGTGACTCCAGTTTAAAAATTAAGGAGATGTGGTACAATGTATGTCTTGAATGACTTCCTCAAAATTTTACAAAATGTTTTGAAATACTGTAGCATTTTCTATGTATTTCTTACAATTCCTGATGAAATGAGTATAAAGATTTGGAATGAGTCAATGTTACCAAGGTTACAAAATTGTTCTTCGTGGTGTTCTTTAGCACATACTTCATGTACTTTAAATACATGCATGTTGAATAAAAAAATAACTTTGGTTGTTGTCATGTAATTTTGGAGTTCATCCAAAATGTCATAATGTACTAAGTCAAACTTTATCTTGTCCTCAATCAAAAAAACTACTTATCTTGAACTTTATAATTTATGTATAATTTTATTTATAACAACTTACTATTTTTCCAGAGTTTTTAATGGAGGTCCAGCTGACCCAACAGATTATGGACGTGATGTATGTATTATTGTATGCCTTGAGAAATATGTTTTTTCACCTAGTTTCGGTCATTTTCATATAACTTAAAAGTTGGTACACCTTTTAAAAAAAAGCTTATGATTTAAATAGCCAGGTGTGAATTAAAAACACAGGTAAAGAGATAAGCGATCATTAGTCAGTAGCTCCCCGAGGCATTAATATAGTTATAAGGAGGTCCCTCAGGATTATTACACTTTACTTGACATGCTAGAGTGGCAGTTTAATTACAAAGAAATCGATAACAAAACAAAAATAGGTTCAAAATGGTGACACCCCAAGGGTGACTGGGGTATAGAAATATGGTCACTTGGTCTTCTCCCGACTGGCAGTAAAACGCTTGCCGAAGTGGGGCGTCCGTTTGGCTGTGCTGGATGTATCAAGTTCGCAGTCAGGTCCGGTCAGAAGGGGGGCGTTAAATCCGATGCCTCGTGTAAAGAGAGTGCCACGCTCTTTGCACGTTAAGAACCCTTGCAACAACTCTTTGGAGGGTCCGTAGGTGGCCTGTTGCAAGGCAAAATTTCTGTCCCTATCCAATATACCCTCATTTTCCAGTGGCAGTCCAAATTTCCCGACCATCATCCCAGATGGCCTCTATTGTATCAACCTACCTATTGTGTTTATTGTGAACTTGTTCTCGTCCTGAATATGCATGAAATATTTGCCACTGGACGTTAAGCAACCAACAATCAATCAATCAAATGGTGATTTTGAAACTCCATCTCATCAAAATGACCGAAATTATTTCAGTTGAAAAATAAAATTTGACCTAAATCATGTAAATACTGATTACATGTTAAGGACAAAATACTTTCAGTTTAGGACAAGACTGACAAATATGACCGTTTTGGGACCCTTGGTTCAGTTCTAAAATTATCAAAACATTTGTCTTAAATCACCATTTTCAATCATCTTAGTCAATTTAAGATAAGGGTTCATTTTTCAAAGATATATAAAATGAATTCCTCATGTCATGCTTTTGTATAAATATAACTCTGGTACTGTAGATTCATTTATTTTCATGGGTACCAATTTTCGTGGATTGCAGAAACTGCATTTTTCGTGGATATGTGATTTCATGGTTCTGCCCAAGTCTGGATACAACTTTTATAGAAATATTATAACATTAGATGTATGTTTCATTATTATAAAATATTCTGATTGGCTTACTGCCCATCTCACGTTATTCCTTAATCAATTGCATTACACAATAAAATTTATCATTCATGATGACACGAGGTTCCACAATAAAGTGCACAGGTGAATTAAATAAAAACTTAATAAAAATCGTTTTCATGATCGTAGCTAAAAATGTAATTATACATGTAAGTATTGAATGCTTCTTTTTGTAACTTCATAGGGTTGTTAACATGGTAAAAGCGTTGACCGTGCTCACATTTTTAGAATAAAACGCTTCTGCGCTACATACAAAATGTACTTTGGTCAACGCTTTTACACCCCCAATAAAGTTACAAAAAGAAGCATTCAATTCTTAATTATATTTCATTGATCATTTAAATTTGTGGTTTTCTTGTTCCCACAAAACCCACAAAATTTGCTATCCCACCAATAATAATGAATCCACAGTATTCTACATTTTTCATGCAATTTATATTTTCTCGTTACAGTACAGCTGTACTCTGTACAACATGGTTACATTCTACAGTGCTGATATCATGCCAGACCCTGCAGCCAGATGTTCTGACGTGACAACAAACATCCATGAATTCTTAACATGGCTTGATAATACACCGTATGTACAATTATATGTGCAGTAACAATATATCTGCTAAAATTTATTACACTATAATAATTGTTAAATGATATATTATGAGTAGCATGCACCTTGAGGGTCCATTATATTAAACTGGTCAATAAAACAAGATTGTCGTCTGAGTGGCTTAGATTGACATACTAAAATGATAAAAACATACTTTGTTGGTAGATTTTTTTCGACATGGATGTAAAGTTTACACAAGAATGAAAGAAAATTATGCAATTCTCTTAGTTTTAAAATTTTACCCATACATGTATATTGATAAACTTTATGCATGCCATAGAACCCATAACAATATATTTCCTCTGTTATAATTAATTTTATTCCTCTTTCAGCCAACTATCGTACAAATAGCAGGTTCAAAATAAAATTTTTGCTATATTATAATTCGAAAGATTGCACCTCGCTTTTCGTCTACATGGTCATGTTTCTAAGCTCTTAATTTTTTTTTTATATTTTCAGACTATGTACATAAATTGTATATAAACATGTATATGAAGTAATTGATTGTTTTACATTGGACCTTATCCATTTTAACACCAATTACCAGTTAGTTACAAATATGTCTGACATTCACATGAGCAGGTGTTAAAGACGTGAAATAAGAAAATATATCTAAATATATGACTGACTGACATCATTGGTGACATTTTGTTATTGTTCCTTGTAAGATAATGATTTCTAGGGCTATTCTCTAATGTGTTTTTGTTTGCTTTTTGGCAAGCTAATAGAAAAAAGTAAAATCACTTAAATACCATGAAATACTGAAATTCAAGGAAAATTTAATATGAAAAGTCCCTAATCAAATGGCAAAATCAAAAGCTCATACTCATCAAATGAATGGATAACAACTGTCATATTCCTGACTTGGTACAGCCATTTTCTTAAGTAGAAAATGGTGGATTTGTCCTAGTTTTATAGCTAGCTTAACCTCTCACTTGTATGGGGGGTGTAAAAGGGGGGATATCTGCACAGTAAAAGGCGAAATGAAATTGCCATTTTCATGATTTCACGATGAACGAACAATTAAAAATTTCTTGCACATTGATCTTTTACCAATTTCATGAAACACAGCGAATAACAAACCTTTTTCACGGCTGCGCATGAAATAAAAATGGTAAAATAGTTGCACGAAAATAACCCTTTACCACCCTCTAGTATGACAGTGGCATAAAATTCCATTATATTGACAATGTATTATGTTGTGTGAACAAAACAAACAGTCATAGTATGTAAACAAAATTAAAAGAATGTACTATATTTCAGTTTAATAGGTGATGATTCAATTATCATGATTATAGATAAATTTGCTTAAATGTACTTCATTTGAACTGTAGTCTGATTACTGTAAATTGAATAATTATTACAAGGTTTTTATTTATGCGAATAATGCCACTGCATGAGTATCGCGATATTATAAGAACTCATATTTTGATATCTGAAACATACATTTGTTATGTTTGTATGGAGATTTTCCTAAAATCGCAATAATTAATCTCACATTTTTGTCCATTCTTGAAAATTGCAATAATAAAATTAATGCAATAATTTCTAGATTTACAGTATAGTCATGGACTATAAATGTGATAATTTGACTGACATCAATTTATTGAGGTTGTACTATAATCATATTTTTTTTATTGTAGATTTATTGGTGGAGGAGGAGAGACCTGTAGTCACATAGCAGAGGGACTTAGTACAGCTCTCCATGTTTTTGATGACTTAGCAAAACTAAGAAAACAGTCACCTGGGTAATTTCATTGCTTCTATTTTCACAAAAAATGAAACAATACAGAATAAAATACATGAATTTGTAATGTTATATTACCACATATCAGGGTTGGCAAAGTATTACCCACCCGGGAATTCCCGGGCGGGAAAACCCGGGTTTTCCCGGGCTGGGCAATACTCCCAGAAATGGGTAATAGTGGGCATTACTGGGCAATATGATTTTTTAAGCTTATTTTAACACAAAATAGCAAAGACTTGTTATAGTTTCATAGTATAACAGCTAAATATATACTTTTTATACAGATAACCATTGACAGTCATTTCTAGAAAATTCAATTTCATTCTCTTCTCTATTAATTTTATTTGTAGGCAGAATACAAGATTTGCACATTTAAAGATACGTTCTAATTACCAAGTATTGTTTTAATAATCCAAACTTTGAAAAATGCATTTTATTGCAGTGTGAATTGTTAATTTTAATTGGTATACATTCATATTGCTAAAAAAAACACCCTACAGGGTCATGCCATTAACACTTATAAAATTGAAAGGACTGATTATTGTTACATAAACAAATTTGTGTTCTAATCTGAATAATTACTTATTAATTAGTGAAAGTACATATACATTATTTAAATGTGATGTTTCTTTAATACATGTACATGTAATTGTTATTTCTTAATAGGAGCTAATATTCATTTGAAAAAAAATGATTTATTTGCTTTCTATTTACAGTTTGCCAATCTAGACAAATGCTAAACAAACAAAATAGGGTATAAATATCTTAGTAAATGTATTGCATTTGTGTTTAGCACTGAATCCTCTTTAAAATTCAGACAAATATTTTATATTACCCAGTATTGCCCAGTATTACCCACTAAAACCCAGTAAAACCCGGGTTTTCCCAGTATTTCCCACTGGGCTGGGCAATACTCATAAAACCCGGGTTTTTGCCAACCCTGCCACATATGCAAATAGCCTACAACTCTCAGGTATAAAGTGTATGCATTTCATAATAAACAGGCAAAAATAGAATCTCAAATAACCCCGTTGTACAGGAATATTAAAAACCATAGTCTGATATTGATAACAGCATTGAATGAATCTGAAGCATTGAAAATGTAGGTGAAATAGACCAATTTGATTTAATCTGGATCATTGTAAAAAAAAATGGTGAAATAGACCCTAAACCCAATACCACATTGATTGATTATTTTTTTGCCCTAGTTTGCATACAAACCTATTAAAAGTTAGTACTATGTTGAACAGTTCAATTCATGGTAGACCTATACCTAAAAAATCAACTCAAATTTGGTATCGCAACAATTCATGGAATTATAATGTTTACACAGTATATATACTGAATCAAGATCATTACAAAATGGTAGTGAATTAGACCCTTAAAGCACTATACCAATTTTGACTGAATCTGTGTAATTGAAACAGTAAAGATAATTAACTGTTTTTACAGTGAACTGTTGATCATCTGTAAAATACTAATACTAATTTATAGAGACATGGAACATACAAAACTTTAGATTACTGATTCATATATAGTCTGGCAGAAACACTGAAAATTATCCAATAAGATGCATCTATATATATCTATTTTATGATTATACACTTTACTATATGGTTAAGTGTAGTATTTGTGGTAGTTTGTTTACCTCAAGCATTTTGTCAAATGTTGAATGTTGTTGGTATAACCTGTGCAGCCAAAGACTAAAGATTTTATTATGTTGATATTGTTCCTGTTAAGGAAAATAAGCTTAGAGACTGAAAAATTAGTCTCTGTATGGTCATATTTCTTCTTGTAAAATGGTACTTGGTGCCCTACCATGTAAAATTTCCAGCCTCAGCTTATGCATGGTATCTTTATATAATATTAATAAATCATAATCCTAAATGTTTATGTAATATTTGCCATTGGCAGTCATACAGCATTCAGTCAATAACATTTTAACAAATAACCTGTTAATAATATACTAAAAAAAATGTATTCATCTTTATATTACAGAAGCCAAGTGTCCAAACATTGCATCTTAGTATGTAATTCCCCACCTTATCAGATGCCCAGTCAAGAAAGTCCAAGATACTTAGGTTTCACATGTGATCAGCTGGCAAGCATGATGGCTCAGGTAACAACTACCTTTAATATCAGTTCGTTGAAATCAGATCAGAGACCCAGTACAAGATTATACCTTTTTGTTACATGATGAGTATGTTTTATAAATAGAATAAAATTGATAAAGTTAACATTACAGGATGAAAATCAGAGGCCTTAATAAAAAATGCTATACCAACAAATGTTTAATAATATGACTTAATAAAGATATTTTGTTGTAATTCAGAGGAGAATCAATCTAAGTATTATTTCCCCAAGGAAGATAGCAGCATTGCAGAAAATGTATGAAGAGGTAAAATATAGTTATATCAAATAAAACCATTTTGAAACCGGTTTGGGGTAAAATGTAGTCCATAAATTTATGTTCTTCAACAGACATGCAGCAATTTCTTGAAAGCTAAAGTTCTTTAAAAATCTTAATTTGTGAATTCTCATGACAAATGGAGTTCAAATTACATGTTTACAATTTTGACTGTTATTAATTGATTTAATAATGGTGCTTTATATTGTTTGTAAGAAGATATGATTGTCAGTGATACATATTTCCACCAAGGTTCTACTGAATTATATATTATTCAATCAAATGACAATGACCAATAAAAGAAAAACAGACATCAGTATTTCAAATACCAAATGTAACGGGTTAAAAGATGTTTATATAAAAGATGATGTGGTATAATTGCCAATGAGAACTCTCCAGAAGAGACGGAATGACACAGAAATTCACAGGTCACTGTATGGCCTTCAACGATGAGCAAAGCCCATACGGCATAGTCAGCTATAAAAAAACAACTGTCAGACCTCAACCCTTCCCTTATCTGAGACAGTTGTGTAAAAGTACAACAACAGAACAACTAAAAATCAGTTTTAAATGTCTAGACTTATCAGATCTGTGTGAAGCACAGAAAAAACAAACAACAAACATAAATATTCAGAAGAACGAATCTAAGAAAAAGTTATCTTGTTTGATCATACATTCTCTTAAGATTCAAAGTTTGCTTTACAAAAAATTATATAAGTTACTATGTATGTTAATAATTGGTTTATGATTTTATAGTCAAGCAATCAAGAAATGCCCATGATGTCGAGTAATAATTTCACTGTTGATCCACGACATCACATATTATTACATGGCTATCAGCTGGAAGGTAATAAGGTTTATTTCATCAATTAGTTTTATAGATTTGTTTTGCAATCATTTGTTTTTAAAATGATTGTGAATATATATTAGAGAATAAATAAAGAGCTTCTGAACCAATGTCTCCTATGTTTTGTGCTGATAGAGTTCCCTTATTTATAAGGAAGAAAAAAAAGAATTATGGGTGAATGGGCAAGAGAAAACATACCCTACAATATACTACGAATAAATCTTAATCAAAGGAAAGATCACTGATGTTCTTCATTTTTCATACCGTGCAGAATTTAAAAACTTGTACACTTTACAACAAAATAAAGGTGGTCCGCACTCCTCTGTAATCTAGAAACAAGGAAACAAATATTGCTCATCTTCTCATATCTATACACAATTGCATGTCAAAATCACTTAAGGATGTACTTGGGTGACTAAAGTAAACTTAAATTAATCATGAATTTCTATTTTAAGCTGGAAAAAGTATTAGTTAAGAATCAAAATAAGCTCAATATATTGAAAGGTCATGGAGCTACTTTTTGAGATATTTGATTTATAAAATATGACGAGGGAAAAGGCTGACTCAGGCCTTTACCTTATATTTGCATTGGTATTATTTGGGTCTCAAATCAAAAGAAACAAAATCAAGAATCTGCTTAAATTTTGTCAAATGACCTTTTCTGAGCTATTAAGTCTTGTGTTAAAAGATAAATAGGTATTATGGGGCAAAATATATTACCTTGTAATGTATGGAAAAACACAAGGAATCCAAACATTTAACACTTATTCTAAAATCTCACCTAAGTACATCCTTAATTCAACTCTCCTGTTAAGATTTGTTAATGATTTTTTTCAGAATACAGTATAAAGAACAAAAAAAATTCAAGAAACTGAACCAAATTAAGATAATGATTTTAAATAAATATATATAATTAAGAGAAAAATAGAATAAGGGAAGAGATATATATATCATCTTATAATTTATACATGTATTTAAATGGATCGCAGTGAAATTTAAGAAAGTTTCTCATTTTGTATATTAAATGCATTGTTTTATATTTACAGAGAGATCTTTAAGCCCTTCAGTAGATTCTACCAAAGATATAAAGTTAGACCAAAGTATGTATATTTAACATTGAAAACATTAAATTTTGAAAAATACAGTGTTGATTTGACTTTGCTTTTGTAGTCTTCAATACATTGATACGTACTGATGAGTATATTTGACTATAAGTAAAGTGTAAACTTCAAATTTCGAAATGATTACAATGTTTTTATTAAATACGAAAAATATGACAGTATCAGTCAGCTTCTCATTAATTAAACCTTGCATTCATAATTTCTGAAGTTATTTTTTCTTTCATAAAATTGTTGCATCAATTAGATTTTATGTTTTTGCCATTGGTCAATGATTCACAATAATAAATACACACATTGATTTCTGAAATGACAGTAGTATATTTGGAAGACTTTGCCTTTAGATTTGGCCAGAGCTAATGCTTGCTTACTTGTGATACTATATTTGGAAGACTTTGCCTTTAGATTTGTCCAGAGCTAATGCTTTCTTACTTGTGATACTATATTTGGAAGACTTTGCCTTTAGATTTGGCCAGAGCTAATGCTTGCTTACTTGTGATACTATATTTGGAAGACTTTGCCTTTAGATTTGGCCAGAGCTAATGCTTGCTTACTTGTGATACTATATTTGGAAGACTTTGCCTTTAGATTTGGCCAGAGCTAATGCTTGCTTACTTGTGATACTATATTTGGAAGACTTTGCCTTTAGATTTGGCCAGAGCTAATGCTTGCTTACTTGTGATACTATATCTGGAAGACTTTGCCTTTAGATTTGGCCAGAGCTAATGCTTGCTTACTTGTTATACTATATCTGGAAGACTTTGCCTTTAGATTTGACCAGAGCTAATGCTTGCTTACTTGTGATACTATATCTGGAAGACTTTGCCTTTAGATTTGGCCAGAGCTAATGCTTGCTTACTTGTGATACTATATTTGGAAGACTTTGCCTTTAGATTTGTCCAGAGCTAATGCTTTCTTACTTGTGATACTATATTTGGAAGACTTTGCCTTTAGATTTGTCCAGAGCTAATGCTTGCTTACTTGTTATACTATATATGGAAGACTTTGCCTTTAGATTTGGCCAGAGCTAATGCTTGCTTACTTGTGATACTATATTTGGAAGACTTTGCCTTTAGATTTGGCCAGAGCTAATGCTTGCTTACTTGTGATACTATATTTGGAAGACTTTACCTTTAGATTTGGCCAGAGCTAATGCTTGCTTACTTGTGATACTATATTTGGAAGACTTTGCCTTTAGATTTGACCAGAGCTAATGCTTGCTTACTTGTGATACTATATTTGGAAGACTTTGCCTTTAGATTTGGCCAGAGCTAATGCTTGCTTACTTGTGATACTATATTAAGTTCCATTAGTTATAGATCAGGATAATATATAGTATAACTTGAACACATAAACATGATAAAGAATTTTTTCAAACGCAAGAAATATCTTTCTGACTATTTTACAACTGAACCTATGTAAAGCATGGACACAACATAAACATAAAATAATAAGACACAAAAAACATTCTATATAATTTTAAGATTAATTATCATAAAGTGGATTTGTTTATGACTGAATAAACATAAATTTTTATTTTTTTAGGATCTGAAGTTTGTCCTTCCCCACCTTTCTCCATTCCTAATGCCCCACTCAGTCGTGCCTATTCACCTTCAAGTACAGTTGTATTTAGTCCAGCAGATGGAAACCAGTCTCAGCCACAGGATCAAAATCTCTTCAAAGTTCCCTCTACAGCACCCTCATCAAGTAAGTGGGCCATGATCCAGGTAGTCTAACTTGGTACATTTTCACTCTATAAATGTATATTATGTATCTCTTCAGTCCATTAGAAAATGTTTTTATTTTCTGGTTATTAACAAAAAAATATTAAGTTTTGATTATGAACATTAGCAATTATTTGAAATACTTTGACAAGTTTGACTTTATTATCCGACCCTGCCTCTGACCAAGCATTCATATGATAAAAAGGTTCATAATAAATTATAGATAGATTGATTTAGAGGATGATGGTCCCAACTGTTTAGGAATTAGGGGCCCAAAACATGCATTCTTCTACTTTCAGGATAATAACTTGTGTATACGTATTTCAATTGCTCTGAAATTATGCCACAATGTTAAATACCTCAAGTAAAAGGTTTGGGTTCACTTTGGGGGTTATGGTGACAACAGTTTAGGAATTAAGGGCCAATAACAAGCATTTTTGTAGTTTCTGGCCAATAACTTGTGTGTAAGTGTATGGATCACTCTGACATTGTAACTCAAGGTTCCATATCACAAAAGGAAGGCTGGGATTATTTTGTGGTAATTGTCCAATTCGTGCAGGAATTAGGGCCAAAAAGGGCCAAAAATAAGCATTTTTGGAAAATGACGCAGTCATTGTTCCATTACTGGCGACCTGAACTTCATTACATTTCTCTGCCTACCGCGCTTGGTTTCGTATTTACTATTTTCTATACAAACTGGAATTTGCTTGTGTTATCATTATGCATGAGAGGTCATTGTGTAGTAATCAGCCAGGAACCAGTTTACAAACTAACTGGTTTCTGCTTGTATTCCACTACACTCGAACAAAGTGTTGTAGTTTGACGGGAACCAGTTTATAATTTGAAAACTACAAAACGTAATCGGTTATTGTTCATTCCGTTTTGGTGAACTTCATTACATTTCTCTGCCTACCGCGCTTGGTTTCGTATTTACTATTTTCTATACAAACTGGAATTTGCTTGTGTTATCATTATGCATGAGAGGTCATTGTGTAGTATTCAGCCAGGAACCAGTTTACAAACTAACTGGTTTCTGCTTGTATTCCACTACACTCAAACAAAGTGTTGTAGTTTGACGGGAACCAGTTTATAATTTGAAAACTACAAAACGTAATCGGTTATTGTTCATTCCGTTTTGGTGTTTCATACCGACTTTTATGGTTTGAATAAGCTTTAGACCCTTCAAACATTAATGTGATAGGTATATTAAAGACTGTTTTACAAAAGGATGGAACTGTTTTGCTTTCAAAGTCGTACTATAGTGATATCTGTTATGTACGGATTTCCACTCTCACCGGTTAGTTTCTTCTTTTACACGTGCTTTTGAAACTTCCTGTTTACACATCGCAAGTTTTAAAATTGTTTTTTGAGTGAATTTAACTTATTTTAACAATCATGAAGCGTTCCAGAATCATTTTCAAGAAGTTCCTTCTTCTCTTTGATGATGGAAAATAGGTTTTTCTCAAGAAAATACCGCAAACGATCGCAGAGGAATTAAAACGTACAAGTCAAGTCGGCACCAGGTTAAATTGGCATCTAGTCAAATCGGCACCTATTTGACGTCAATTCGGCATCCAATAATATTTGTTATAATATTTTCTATTCAATTAATTAATAACTGTTACCAAGTACATAGTGAATATGTTGTTGTGTTTAAAGGTAAACAACGAAGCCCTTACCCAAACTGTTGTTTTAACAATTAGACAATTATTAAAATAAAATGGAAAACTATGAGTCCCTTTCAATAAATCAAACTTTCATGCCAAATAATAAGCAAATTTAAGGTGTTTTTTTTTCAGTAAAGTTTAAAAAGCATTAAACAAACAATCCTGTAAAATGCTCAACTGGTTTAAATGATGCATAAAAATATCCAATATCTCATGTATGAGGGGGGATAGGACCTTTATCGGGACTCCGGGATCGGGTGTTTTTAAGCTCGGGATTGACCCTTTCGGGATCCGGGAATTCTTTTTTGCGAATTTCGGGACCTCGGGATTTTGTGTTTTTAAGCCTGGGATTTCGGGATTTCGTTTTTTCAAGCCCGGGATTTCGGGATCAGGACCCCTCCTATCCCCCCTCATGTATTAGTCCAAATAATTATGACGTCTGGCAAGGCTATTTTATTCTTTTTCTGTGATGTCTTCCTACGAAGTTCATAGGAAGGCGTCCCAGAAAAAAATTAACATAGCCTTGCGGTCATAGAAAGGTGTCCCAGAATATAATTTAAATAGCCTTGCCAGACGTTATAATTATTTTGACTACTCATATATATATCATTAAAAATACACCAAAAAAGTCATTAAGTTGAGAAAAATAAATATATACAAAATGTACATGAACACCCAAAAATGTGAAAGTTAGTATTTAACTCTTTTTGCTTAAATACTGAAAAAAATTCTGGCAACCCCTTACTTATTTTTACTCTTTTTGCTTAAAATACTGTTAAAATTTATATTTAACATGGGTAACGAATTGACTATATCAGGTGTCGATTTAACCAGGTGCTGATTTGTCCAGGTGCCAATTTAACCAGGTGCCGGTTTGACTAGAATTCTTTGACACATGTTTGAAATTACCTGAGTTTCATTAGACCTTTAATAACAGTAACAAAAAGATTAATTACTTAATATTTTGTGGGAGAAGGGGGTTCAGACTATGTGGTATCAGGTCTGTTCGCGCCCAATACACTTTCGCACTCTACACGTTCGCACCTCGCACGTTCGCACCCAAGGTCCGTTTGCACTCTACTCATTCGCGCCCAATTTTAATTCAAATTCAAGTTGAATAATTGGAAAATCATGATTGTTGTTTTAAATTGCTTTGGTGTAAATACTGAATGTATTTATAGCTTGGTATGAGTAAAACATTGAAGATTTTAAAGGAAAAACACAAAAGATAATTGTTTTTAACAGCTTGGTCCCTTTGATCTGAAACAACGAAACAATAAAATATAGGAACCAAAATCACAGGCACTTGTTTCTATCCATACGAAGGTTGACTATCCATATAAATAGAAGAAGGTGGCTAACGAAATTTTTTTTAGGTCACGACAGTCTCCGCTTGGGACACTTTTTCTACCTTTCAACTTAATGCTAAAAATCCCTACCTTATATGAATCGATTCAGTGAATATTTTCCTTTAACACTAAACTAATTTCATAATCCCCACAGTGTTCCTCTTCACGGTAATCTACTCTCAATTCACTAAACCATGTCCAAAAGTTCAACTACCATCTTTTCAATGTATCTACTTCCGGATGTGGGCAGAATGCTATCTTTTTAAAAACGAAATGATTCTGTAAAATTTCCAGTTTATTATTTTCATTATCAATATATTTTTAAAGATGAAATTTCACCGAAATAAGTACATTTATCGTTGTTATTAAAAAAATCAGAAAGTCAGAAACTAATTTGAATGAATTCGATAATACTAGAGAATTCCGAATGTATATGGTAACTCTAAAGAATTTCATTGATCTTTTATTTTGGAGGTAAAAAACGTATTCAGATTCATAAGAATTAGGGGAAAGAAACTGAGTCAATGAAAACAAAATAAATTTACTGCGATGTCAACCGGAAGTAGATACATTGAAAAGATGGTAGTTGAACTTTTGGACATGGTTTAGTGAATTGAGAGTAGATTACCGTGAAGAGGAACACTGTGGGGATTATGAAATTAGTTTAGTGTTAAAGGAAAATATTCACTGAATCGATTCATATAAGGTAGGGATTTTTAGCATTAAGTTGAAAGGTAGAAAAAGTGTCCCAAGCGGAGACTGTCGTGACCTAAAAAAAAATTCGTTAGCCACCTTCTTCTATTTATATGGATAGTCGACCTTCGTATGGATAGAAACAAGTGCCTGTGACCAAAATATAGCAATCCACTATTATAACCAAAACATGATAAAATCTATTCAACACACAGAAAAAAACATAGTCAGAATCTCACTTCATTTTGAAAGAAGTCAATGATACAAAGTTATAGCAATACACTAACCAAAACATGATTAAGAGTTATTCATAGATCAACATAAAATAAAACGTTGACAAAATACCACTTTATTTAGAAAGGATTATTATAATTTTTAACAATACGCTATCTAAAACATGATTAAGATTTATTCAACACAAAAAAAATGCTGTCTCACTTTATTTTGAGACAATGACAACAATTATACTTATAAGAAAACACTTGCTTACAGAGTTATTAAACACAAAACCAATTAAGATTGGGTGCGAACATGTAGGGTGTGAAAGTGAAAGGGGCGAACATGAGTGGGCGCGAACGGACCCGGATTCAGACTATGTACCAGTGAGAAATATACAAGCCTTCCTACGGTATTTATTTGTACAATTCAGGTAGTCTTGACCTATTCATTTGTCTTAAAAAAAACAGCCAGTTGTCACCTTCACTTCACACACACACACATATACGAATATCAATTATATGCTTACGAGACATGTTGCATTGTTAAACTAATTACGGTATGTGAAAATCAAGACTTGCATAAAAACTATCCCAATATTAGAGACAGTGGCGTCATTTTTCTCAGAGCTTTCAGCTCTTTGATTATAGTTTCCAGACAATAACTTGTGTTTAAGAGTATGGATCTCTCTGAAATTGTACTACAAGGTTCCATACTACAAAGGAAAGACTGGGATTGAGATTGGGGGTAATTGATCAAGGGGGAATTCAAAAAATTTGGGGGGTCCAATTTTTTTTTATGAATCTTTAATAGTATTGTGCAACAGATTTGTAAGATCTTGACATTTATTTTGTGTCAGAAACCTATACTATGTCAAAACTTTTATCACAATCAAAATACAAACAGTATCAAGCTTAAATATTGTGTCCAAATTTGCCCTAGCTGTTCAGGGTTCAAACTCTGTGGTCGTATCAGGCTGCATTTAGTGATGCAATTTCTCCTATATTTTGCTGGGTTTATACTGATTTTGTGTCATGAATAAATACCACATGTCCTTTCTTTTTTTTTTTTTATATAGATCCAAACATGCAGTCTAATCTTCAAGGCATGCCATCACCATATTCAGCCAATTCACCAATCAACCAACCTCCAACATCACAATTCCAACAACAACAACAACAGATTTCAAACTTTGGACAACAGCAAAATCAAACAACACAGTTGACAATTCAAGGTCAGCAAATAGGACAACATCCATCACAACAACAACAGCAACAACAACAGTCACAGCAGAGCCAACAATCACAACAGAGCCAACAACCTCAACAGCCCCAAATGTATGGTCAGGGTCAGAATCAACAACAACAACAACTGCAACAGTTTCCGAATCAGTTTGGCGGTTTGGACAACATCGGACAACAGGTATGAGCATGTAAATTTGATATTGATTCCTTGATTTACAAAGCAGAAATTACATAGATAAATAAATGTCTCAATGAAGTCTCAAAAGTCAGGCTTAGGTATGCTGTTCCTGCTTCAGTGGCATCAACATTTGTATCATGCTATAGAAATTCTATACAGGCGAGGCATATCTTGGTACAGTATATTTATATTTTTTGTGTGTTTTTAATTTATTCAAACAACTGACCATGCATGTTTTTGATTTGTAAAACAAGAAATCTTCAGAAGTTTTATTCTTTGTTTACCTTCATATTGTTTTAAAAATACATAAACTTCATTTTCTGTAAGTAATTCATTAAGGCCAAACATATTCTTAATCTTTACAGGCTTTTTATTGAAGCAGGAAAAAAAGTATGAGCAACATTTTCCTGATATTCTCCCTAGGAAGATGAATTTTAAAACTTTAATGAAAATATTTAGAATTTAAAAAGGAGATAGATTTTAGTTTTTAGGGTGGTAAATAGTTTACACACAAAAAATTATGTTAACAGTTTTAGACAGTACAGATTTTACCACTTTATTAATATATAATAGCTGATGTAACCATGATAACAGCTATACATTGCAATGCCTGAGAAGTTAGGACATATTTTTGGCCATTTCATATTTTGAATTCATTTTTTCTTCTTCATTTTTTGCATCTACAAAAAATGATTCTGCTTTATCATGTTTACAGTACTTAATTTTAACAGTTCTAACTTCAAACAAGAACCAAAAAGTTAAGTTGTAATGCTAACTGATTTTGTTGGTAAAACTTTGAAATTTGATTTCAAAAGTTTTTCAATACATTAAGATCTAGAAATACTAAAATCAGTGAAAATAGGAAGAAAAATAAGCACATTTATCAGCTTTTCTGCCATTAATACAACTGAATTTTTTGTTTCATTATTTGGGCAGATTCTTTTGATGATTAGAAAATCATTTTTGTGGATAGAATTATATTTTACACTTAATTTAGATTAATACAATAGAAATATGACTTACCTTCAGATTTTTTTGAAGAATTTTAGAAAAACAATTTACTGATTTTGAAATTTCAACTCAAATGTGAATATTAAGTATTTTAGAACAAAACAGTAACACTATCTGTGGAGCAGTTTTCATTTTTTGTTGATACACTTTGTGTTACTATATTGAGGATTAATTTAATTTCATGGATACATGTATAAGTTATTTGAGTCTTAGATTAACATGTGTTGTTAACAAATAAGGGTTCTTTCTGGTTTTGTTTTCAAATAGCACCATGTATTTCAAATTATACAAATATCACATTTTCCCTCAAATTACAGCACCATATTTATAATATATTCTTTTATAAAATCTATTTAGATAGTACATGTTGCACACTGGTATAGAACAATATTGCACCATGGCACCTAATTTTAAAACAGTAAAATTTTGTACCAGAACAATAAGAAACCTGCAGTTTTTGCATCAGCTGGCTTAATATTGATATCCACAGATTGAATGAGTCCTCAAACCACTTAGTATAGGTTGTAAATATGTGTAGGATGAAAAACAATTATTACCAGATAGTATTTGAATCATTATTTTTTACCTGATCATCTTTAGAATTAGATTTGCATTTAAATGTATTTATTTGAGTATAGTTCATTTTATTGAGATTCTCTTCTGTGGTGTTAATGCAATGTTTGGTAAATATCATTAAATCAGTAACCAAACATCATTATTTAACCAAAAAATACTATGCTGTTTATGTAAGTGTAATAAAAAATGAAGTACAAATAGACAAATGGTAGAGTAATGCTTAATGAAATAGTGGGCATAACATTTTCAAAACAAAATATTTTATTCATACCGAATTGTGTTTTAAAAATAATCATTCCAATTATATTCAAAGCAGAATATTTAAAATACACAGATCAGATTATAGTAGAACGAAGTATACTCAAAGAATTTCTTTTTTTTCATTAACTATTCAGTTACAATAGTTTATACAGGTAATTTCCTCTCTGTGCCATGTTGAAACTTTTAATATAAAGATATACATCTAGCACGAAATAGACATGTATTTCATAAAAAAGCAATCTTATATCACAACATGAGCAAGGAGAGGGAAATACACAGTGAATTTACCAGTGCATGGTGGTGGTTGATCTTAGTCAGTCAGATGTTTTAATTCAATGATTATCATCCTCTTTATATAAAACATTTAACAGAACCAGTTCCATTCCATGTCTGCATCTGTTACCATGCCAACCAGTATGCATGTGTCTCATCCTGGTATGGCACAGCGTTCCCAGGTATATTTAAATTGACAGATTGGAGTTAGATTAGTAACTGATTTTAATGCATGTTGTAGATTTTGTTAGCTTACACTAAAGTGTGAAATCATGTCACCTAATACAAACTGTATTGGGAATTCTCTATATGCAGTCTATTCTTTTTATGACAAGCACAGATTTAACAAAAAGTTTACAAGTGAAAGCAACAGTTTTATAATAAATAAATATTTTCCAATCACATTTAAGCAGTAACTATTCTCTTGAAAAATTTAAAACATTTGTTACGCTCTGATCCAATTGTATTTGTCATAAAAAGAGTCGACTTTATACACCATATTATCTCCCCTTATGATCCACTGATCTGTGTACTGTAGATTGTTACCATTAAATTAGTTCTTTGAATGATACATAAACACACATGTAGGAAAGTATATAAAGTTTATTTTTCACACATAAACTCATTTACAACAGATATTGAAACCTCCTCACAAAGCTTGTCAACTAATGCTTGTAATAGTACAACAGTTTCTGTTTAACTTTTTTTGTAATAATGCTTTTCTGTGCTTTTCAATTAATCAACAAATATGAAAAAAATGGCAAAATAAGTTTTTTTTACAGTGATATAATAAAAAACTACTTAGTTCCTCATGGCAATGATTTAGGACTGTCTGGAAATTTTTAAGTCAGAATTTTTAAGCAATTGCAGTACACCCTCATAACTTGTCATTTGGACATAGTGTTAATTAATTTCATCTAGACTAGGGAATCTTTTTGTCTCTTGGTCTTTTTAACTGACTGATATGTAGAGGATTTCTCTAAAAATAAACTTGTTAATAATCATTTTGGTCATGCCTTTCATGTCTTCCAATGCCTACACTTTTTTGTACAGATATTGAATCATCTTTTTACACAGTTTAAAAATGTTTTGCTTTTAACAAATCGTGTATCAATATTGCTGTGGCTTAATAAAATTATATCTATCTTTATCAACCAGGGAAACAGAAGCTTTTGTGTTGCACTAGCTGTGATCAATCCATTATTTATCAACTATTATTGATATTTGTTATGAGATTACATTGTTTTTATTTCAAAGCCTGGTGTAGGTGATAACCCATTTGGTTTTACACAGAACAAAATGAACATGGGACAACCAACGTCCACCGTGGGGTTTGGTAGTCCATCCATGGCAGATATCATGACAACACCTTCATCTAATATGGCAGGCAATAATTTGGTTTCTGTTAGTAGTTTATTATTATATTTGTGGTGATGTCTTGAAAATCATCGGAAAATGAAAATGGTTGGCAAACATTACGTACTGAATTGAATTTATGAAAATCAGCAAATTATATTCAATATTTTACCTTTATTGTTAGCAAAATGTGATTTTACTTAACGAATATAATGTTTCAGTAGACATCCATCTTCACTTTTTATACATTGTTATATGTGTTTGTACTTTTTTGTACTGAAAATAGTTTATTTTCTCAGTTTCAGTTGAATTAATTATTGTTTGGTATAATTGCTTGTAGAAACCAAATGTTGTTGCCCTCCCCAAAATATCATTTTGATTCATCAATATGAATAACAATTAAATTAACAACTCAAAATGAAAGTATATACTCTACTGTTTCTACATTTCATGTTTCAAAAATGCTAAATTTATTTGCTTTTTATCGTATTTAGGAATGAAAATTTGATAACGTAATTAATTATGCCATCTTCATCATAAAAAAAAATCATCAAAGAAACCAGGCTATAAACATGATAAAAGACATCAGTGAAGGTTAAATAAAGTTAAAGAGCATTGAGAACCAAAAATTTCCAAAGGACAATTGAAGTAAAAAGATTTTGAATATTACAGAGATAAATTCCTTAACCCTTTTGATTTATTTTATGCAGATGGTTTGTTCAAGTTTTATCAGTTATTGTTATTATAGCCCAGCTTTACAAACGCTGTGGTATACTGTTTTATCTCTGTCTGTCTGTCAGTATGTCCGTCCCATGAATATTTTTCGTCGCATCTCTCTCAGGGATTTCTGAAATTTGGTTTCAGGTTTTATATAAGTCTATACTGTGTGATGCGTTTTCAGATGCATTACTAACCAACTTCCTGGTCACCTTATACTTTTAGCAGGCAGGGGTTTCATTAGTGATATTTATTGCTATCATGAAAATGTTGTTCAAATTTCTATACATATTGTTATTGTAAAGAATCATTTGAAAGGTGAGAGGTAGTAATTTTTTAATTGCTTAAAAAATGTCCAATCTAAGCTTTCGTTCTATTTTTTTTTTTTAAAAGTGTTCTATATCCATAAGAATCAGACATGGTTAGAATTACAACTTGTTAATAAGTTACCATGGGAGATTATCTGAAATCATTGATCTCATCTCCCTTTCAATCTTCACAGAAAGTATTAAGCTTAAATAATATTTCAACAAGTAATCTAGATTTTCATTTAAAGAAAGCTTTCTAGTATGCATAGAAAACACTTTTCTAAAAGAAATAATTAAAAGATTTCAGTTTTGACTTTTTTTACGCAGTTGAAAAATTTATACTGGAGCAAGAGTCACTGACTTTTGCTCGAATATATGCATCTGCTCATAGTTGATGAAGAAAAAAGTGTTTGTTAATAAAAATAGGACTAGAGATTTTGAAATATTTTTATGTTGACATGGTTGATATATTCTAATTATATTTTTATGTAGACAACTCTATATAATCCCACCCACTCATATGCACATTCATTTAATAGCTTATATAATAATAGCAGTAGCATTCACACGCTTCAACACTTTAAGGTGATTTAATAATAAAATCTTTGCAGTTATGCATTTCGGTGAGAAAAATAATTTCAGACATCTTTAATGAATGTCAACATAGGCAAATTTCTTTATTACTCAACAAACAAAAACTTTCAAAATGAAGTGCTAGATTTTCAGATTTTTTATATTTTTTTTTATCATCTTCAATTGTTATAGCCTTGTATAAAATACATCATTTCCTTTAGTTAGGTTCTTTGATCAGACTTGTTTGTATCAT
Source organism: Mytilus galloprovincialis (assembly GCA_037788925.1). NCBI lineage: Eukaryota > Metazoa > Mollusca > Bivalvia > Mytilida > Mytilidae > Mytilus > Mytilus galloprovincialis. The sequence goes on from CM075341.1 coordinate 24,124,432, forward strand.
ATGTTTTAATTTGGAAATCAACACAAAATTACCAAGGGAAATAACCCCAATAATTTCAGATTGAAACTATATATAACAAAACAGCAATCATACACTGGTATATATGTATTATAGTTTATAAAATCACATTTTCACACCACTTTCATTAATGAGCAAGTGTTATATATCACACCAGATGTACTCAATATTTGTAAATATAGAAAATAACCTTAAAATGTTGTCCTTTATTAAAAAAATGAAATGTTTATATATTTCAGGGGGATTTTAACAGAGGGAATCAAGGTAATTGAAAATAAAATATTTTGAAATGATATATTTTCATATGCTCTTGAGAGGGAGCGGGAATCGTAATCAGATAAATTTAGAAATGGTTTGAAGCGAAACATATATCATATTCATTTGGACTTGTGCAAATTTGTATCAAACAGCTTAAATAAAATAAAATGTCCAAAATGAAGTTTCTTAATTACTGATTAAATATTTGAGTAGTTTAATGTTGATCTCAAAGACTAATGATACTATTTTAAATTATAGTTATTATCCATATAGACACATCTGCATTTCCATTGGTCTTTATATCTTTTTAATCACTAATTTGTTGTTATTGCTTTTAGCCATCAGAATGCCAGCAATAAATCCTGCAAACACCATGCAGCAGAGCATGGGATCACAACAGGGCATCATGTCAACATCCATCCAATCACCACAGCAGGGTAACCAGCAATCTGGTTCCCAACAACCAATCCAGGCTGGAATAGACCCTGGTAACCTTCCCATCATTCCAAATCCTCCAATACAAGGACAGAACAAAGACAGGAAAATCATATGGTCAGGTAATGTGGACAAATTGTTAAAAAAACATACAGTATTAGATATTCGTGTTAATAGAGTTCTGAATTATAGATTGTGTTTAGAATTACAGCACAAATGGTTCCTTTACCACTATTAAATGTTGTAAAAAGGACAAACACATCACTTGTATACATTGTAGCTGTGGAGTAAATAGTGCTTATAACATAAGTTGCACTATTATTGTAAATTGTATTATCTCTCCATTATAAAAGTTCAAGAAAATATCAACAGCTGTCAGAATAAAAAACCAGTAAAAGAACAGACAGTACCATGGCAAAAATAAAGAAAAGACACCACACATAAAACTTTGAAATTTGAACAACATGAACAAAACTAAAATCGTTGTGAGAAATTGATAATATGGAAGAAATAGCAATCTGCTCCACTAGTTGTACATAAAATATCCTTTATGAAGTGAAACAGATTTTTTTTTTAAAGGATATCTAATTTATCAATTTTTATAAAACCTTAGGTATGCTTGAATATCAGGAGAAGATTAAATCAAATGGTCCAACACAGCCTAAAATGGCTCGTCAACTACAGTGTCAACTCTCAATAGGGGCTGCAGACCCAGAAATGTAAGTATTGGTCCAACACAGCCTAAAATGGCTTGTCAACTACAGTGTCAACTCTCAATAGGGGCTGCAGACCCAGAAATGTAAGTATTGGTCCAACACAGCCTAAAATGGCTCGTCAACTACAGTGTCAACTCTCAATAGGGGCTGCAGACCCAGAAATGTAAGTATTGGTCCAACACAGCCTAAAATGGCTCATCAAATACAGTTTCAACTCTCAATAGGGGCTGCAGACCCAGAAATGTAAGTATTTGACCCTACAGAGCCCAAAACAAGCTTCAATATCAACTCTCAGTAGGGGTCACATACCAAGAAATCTAAGTATTTGATCCATCACAGCCTTACATGCTCCCAACTTCCTGTTCAGGCTATGTTTCTTTTATTACACACTGATAGTCAGAAAAATTTGCATTTGAAAAAGGAATGAATGGCAAAATTCTCTTACTAAAGCAAGTTTAGATTTGTTTGATTGGGATCCTTAGCACATAGGGTCTAGTAACTAAAGTAGAAGTCATGGAATTCTAGAACTTAAATAATAAAATGTATACTTTAGAAAAATATTTCAAAATTCATGCAAAATTTTACTTTTCTACTTTCCTGATAAAGAATATTGTACCAGACTTGTCAAGATTTAGCATCTTAATGACTAATCATCTTAAAGTAGGATTTACAACTGAATTTTACACATTACAAACTATGGAACTAAACGACAGATTAATTTATAAAGACTAAACGACAGATATTTTAAAAAGACTAAGAGACACTGAGACTGTTTAAAAATTATGGATAAAGTAAGTTTTTTCATGAAAATCCTTTATTCACAGTTCTACTTGATGTATTTCAGCATTACTACAAACTGGCCAAAGGAACTAATAATGCAGTTGATACCACAGTCTTTGCTTAGCTCTCCACAGTTACAGCCATTGTTTAAAAGTTCTCGTCAAGTGGCCTTTCACTTCGGTAACCACAACGTGGACTCTTTAAGAAATCTCCACAGAACAATGGGTTCTGGTTTTGTAAGTAATAAACAACTTAATTGTATGAATGTGATGAAATATTATAACTGATATAATACCAAAAAATATAACAGCTTCAATTCTATACTTAGTATTTTCAGTTTTGTTGATATTAAAACAACATTAATTTTCTTTTTTAACCACAAAATGAATTGTATAAAAATCATATAAAACATAAGGAAATATATGTTATCATTAATAAAGTTGATGTTATTTTGAAGTATTTTAAGTAAATCAATCAATTTACCACATATTCCATATAAGAAGTGTAGATATAAAAAGAAAATACAAAATTACCTCCCTTGTTCTATATTGTGGTGACAGTACATGATCTTGTCAGTCAAACAAATGATACAGGTCAATAGTACAGTGTGTAAATGTAAATAAGAGTAATATCAGCCGGTTTGTAATAGTGGTAGACTATTAAGATGATAGCTGTAGGTTTTGATGTACATGTGTAAGTCTGGCTCTTGGACCTGGCTTTTGAATTGCAATGTGTATAATAAAGGGACATAATTTATATTTTTTTACTCAAATTTAATTTTAGGCTGGTTGTGTTCATTTCCCGCCTGGTACCCAGTGTGATGTACGAGTATTACTCCTCCTGTTTAGTAACAAGAGGAAGGCCTTCATAGGACTGATCCCTAATGATCAGAAAGCATTTGTTGATGGTATTAGAAATGTGATATTTACCCATAAACTGAAGGTAAGTTATCTGCTAGTTAGTAAACATGCACTGCAAATTGAAAAAATAGTGCAACGTTTATATGATTGCAAATAATGCTTCAGAGTGATTATTGCAATAATAAGAACTTGCATCCAATATCTGATACATATATCTGAATCCATATTTTTCAGAAATTGGCAATACTAAATGTATGTAATAATTTGTGCATTTACAGTATATACATAGACTGAAATGTTTTCTGATACCTCTTTTTGTTAAATAGTTATTTTCAATTAAAATCCTAGACTAAAAGCCTATTGCATTGGTTTTGTATCCCTATATAGTGTAGGCAATAATAAAAGACTTATAATTGATAAAGGCAGAACTTTATACAATGATTATTTGGGTATACAGCCACACATTTTAATGGCAAATGCCTAGTATTTTCTCACAAGCTGTTTTATCAACTGGAATGGTTTAAACTTATTTCCCCCTTGATTATTCAATCACTATGTTTTACAGCAAGCACAGGCCCAGCAGCAGGCTGGAGGAAGTCCACAGCAATTTGTACAGCAGCCTCAAGGTGGTTTACAAATGGGACAAGGCATGGCAAATTCCCCACAGGTAATTATTGTTCAAAGTTTTAGTTGTAATATTTTACTCCTATAGTTATTATATGAGAACTGAAGAATATATGTGCCTATAAATTTCATTTACCAAGAAGATTTTGTGTAAAAAAAGATTATTATAGAAAAAAACACCGGAAGGGTTAATTAATTAACAAGAAAAACATTTGGTTTAGGATAAAATTCTGTTACTTTCACCAGTTTTCAGTCAATTATAAAAAACTACAGTGTCCAATGTTTGGAGTGTAACAGTTGAATAGTTGGATCCTTATTTTACTATTACCTTTCTTTTCAGGAAATTAGTAGAATTTTATTTGAAAGGCAATAACTCCTGTCAAATTAGGTACAAATCCTGGGTCTAGAATATAGGGAAGGTTACTTTATCTTTTAAAACCAAAAAAATAATCTGCGATTTTTTTTAAAATAATTTTTAAATCTTCATCATGATAAAGGTATATTATTGCATAGAAACAAAAAATCATCAATTAATAAGTGTATTTGACATTTTTTTCAGATGCAGCAGCCTGGACCAACTAATACAATGACATCTACTGGCATGGTTACACAGACTTCAAATATGGTACTGACATTGTTTTAATTTGTTCAGTTTCTGCTTTATATAAAGTAATAGCAGCATTGCACATATATGTGTTTTTATAAAAATATATAAAGAGATAAAAGACTTGGCATAGACATCTATTAATGAGGGAGTTAAATACCTTATCAAATATAGTGAAACCTACCCTTATCTGAAACCTGACTAAACTGCAAACCCTATTTATCTGTTTCAAATTTGTTAATGACTTATAATTTATAATATAACAACAACGGAAGTACTTTATCATACTTTAAAATTCATCAATTTTCTATTCTTCAATTTTTGTAGCTAAACATTGAATCTTTGTACAGTTTCTGATCAATACTACATGATATATTAAAATTGGTTTTTGTTCTGAGGATAAAATATATAATATGACAATAATTATTTATTTTACTAGGTGCCACAGGCTGGGAACATGCAGCAACTTCAGCAACAACAGGCGATGGTAATTATTGAATTAAAATATAGCTTTAATATTTGGGTCTCATTATTGAAAATAAATCATTGTTATGCTGTGAGTTAAACCAATTCTCTTCAACTTTGTACTTGGCGTTATAACTGTTTTGATATGAGAGTCACTGATTAGCCTTATGAAGATGAAACTCGCATCGGTTGTACTAAATTATAAGCCTGGTACCCTTGATTACTAAATAAACCCAAAAAGTTATTATTTTGTTTCATAAATACTCATATAGAATCATTGTATAGAAAAACATTATGAAGAATCAAAAACTTTATAAGTTACAGGATTTATGTATAATGCTGTATCCATTTTTATTTTCCCATTTAGACATTCACAAATTATCATACTTCAATGGTTTATGTGTATATTTCTACATCAAATATATAGCAGAATAATAATATAATGGAATCATTTCGAGAAGACAAAAATTATTTCTTTGTTTTAATATGATTTTTTTTTAATTCTTTATAGCAACAAAAGATCCAGCAAGCAAAATTACAAGAACAACAAAAACAACAACAGTTATTAGGTAAGTTGGTGTCTGCTTAAAAAATGATGTGATGTGTGTTTTATTTTATATTAACATTTTATTGTTTCTGCTTTATTTTAACTTCTGTTTTTAAGATGTTTTAAAATAAGTTTTGGAATGAGCTTGTGACAATTTTCTATTCATATTTTTTGTCAAAATGTTTATTAGCCCAGCTTGTCTGAAAGGCCATGTGATTGAAAACCATAATTTGGTAACCATTGTGTAAACATTTAAATATTCCATTTTTGTGGTTAAAGCAAAAACAAATTGTATGGTTCATTGAGTTCTAAAAACTCCATAAGCCTTCTGGAATGAGTTTTGTAATTTTTTCTGAACATGAAAAACTAAATCATTTCAAAGTTGACTTTATGCATGGCCTCTATACTCTATCATGTCATGCTTATTATGTGGAATTCATGGCAGCAATGATAGTACATACAACATTGCATTGAGGTTTTACCATTTAGGAGAATCACATTTGATTTCTGACAATACCTTGCCCCATCATACCCAAACTTATAAGGAATAATATATGGATGGGCCTTCATATTACAGAAATCCACTATCATTTCGATCGAGAAAAAAAGTATTTTTGATGCAATGTTGCATTTTGGTCAAATTGACGCATAACTCCTTTAATATTGAAGTTATATTGCCCTGTAATGAAGATTCCCCCCTTTTTTCTATTGATAGAAGCTTTAGATAGCAGCCTGCCTTTTAATGCTAATTTTTACAATTTTTTTTGCATTTTTGCCTTTTATCTTGATAACTATTTTTGATACAAGTTCAGTATATTGATAGAAAGTTTAAAAAATCAAAAATGACCAGCAGGATTATTTACCAATACTTCTCCATAGAGTTGTTGCCCTTCCATAATTTTTTCCGGCAAAAAGTGGCCATTGTAGGTAAGCTACACAGGCTTTTCAGATCCTCTAGTATAAATTAGAATTGTTTTAGAACAAACAAAGGTACCTTAATTTTTTTTTTCCTAATTGGTTTGTAAAGTGGTGTATAAATGAAGATCAGATTAGAAATTAAAGATTTGATAGTCAATGTTAAAATATTATCTTATTATTTAATATCTTTAAGGTTTTGATTTCATATATTAGAAACCTTTTTCTTTTCTTCAACCCATAGAGATATTCAATGTTTTATTTTCATCTATAAAACAGTAGTATTTTTGTTACATTACAACTATTTTTAGAATCCATCTTCTTTAACATTGTTTCTCTTATTTCCTGCTGTATCCTTTTAGATGAGATATATTTTGGTCCACCGCCAAATATGTATAGTGGTAGGTACATTGTCGCTATGGTGATGGCTATCCCATGATGCATGGCAAGCATCCCATACTATGCTAAATGGATGGTGCATGACATTTTATTTCAGGTCATTCTAAAAATACAATCATATTGGAGATATGGCTTTTGGATGAGGAAACTGTATCTTATAATTTGACTTCCTTTCCCTCTGTTAATTCTAAATATAGGGGACATTGGGTATTTATTATAATAGTTAGATGGGTTCTTTTCTATGTATGCTAATGTGAATTAAACATATGATAAAAAAGTTCTTTATTGTGTATGCTGATGTAAATCGAACAATTATAAACAAGGTTTTTAACATATGCTAATGTGAATTACTGTAGATTCAGAAATTAATTCACACATTTATTATTGTGATTTTTGAAAAGTGAACCAAAAAGGAAGTTTAATTATTGAGATTTTAGATTAAGCTACCTACAGATATATGCACACGATATCAGAATGTGAATTCTTATGATTGCGATACTTAAGCAATCTCATTATTCCCAGTAGTGAAAATCTCACGATTATTTCTGAATTTACTGTACAAAACTGATAAACTATCTTCAACAAACTGTTGTCCTGTTACTGATCAATTTTCTTCCTTATATGATAGTCATATTTAAAATAATTGGTGAATAAAACCCCTTAGAACCCTAAAGTGAGAACATTTGAGATTCATTCCTTTTGGGCAGTTCTTTCACATACGATCTTTTTAAAAAGTGACTATGATAACAGAACAGTTAAAATAAAAAGCTAAAAAAGTAGTCAATATATGATGTTAATGTATGGAAGGTATCAATAACTCTATTAATGGGATCTTATAATGATGTCAGTATGTTAAAATACAAAGGCAAGCAATATTAGATGACAGGGATACCATATTCTTCTACATAAAGATGTCTTAAGTTAAATCTCATTTGCTTACCCTCCCTTATATACAAGATGCTGTGGATAAAATTTCATTTGGTACCAATGTTCATGGATACAGGAAAAATAGTATTGTAATATGGATATTTTATTTCATGGATTTATTAAAGTCACTGTGCTTAAGCGACTGTGTTAAGTTAAGCTTAAGTTACCCACAGCCCAAGATGGAGCTGCCTGGTGTCGGGTAAGAAAGTTTGCTCTTATATAATTACAATACCATGAGCATGATGAGTACAAAAGAAATGTTCAGTAATTAAAAAGTTATATCAATATTTTAGGGAAAGTTTGCAATGTAAAACATGATTAAATACTTTGAAATAAACTATTGCAGCACGATTTTCCAAAACACTTCAGATGTCCGTAACTTGAAAACAACTTGTCTGTAACTTTTTTCAATATACCAATAGTGATGTCCGTAACTTTAGCATGATATCTGTTATTCTCAAAGAATTAATATTCATGGATGTAAATATTTTAAAGAAATGATAAATAACAAAAATACTGAACTCAAAGGAATATTAAAAGCTGCAAGTCCTTTATCAAATTACAAAGCCAAAAGCTCAAATAAACACACCAAATGAATGGAAGACAACGGTTATATTCATGACCTAGTACAGGCATTACAAAGTTAAATCACAAAATACTGAACTCCGTAATGGTATCCGTATAATCTATACTGATGGTCCTTCCTTTTAATACCTGCTCACGATCTATTGTATTGGTGGAAGATGATAATCGGGAAAAATTAACGGTAAATCTGTGACACTCTTTTTAATAGCTGTGTTCTTTTTGTCTCTTGGTTAGTTTGTAGCATATCGTAATTGTATAAATCTAGGTAATAATTAAGGGGTTTAATAGTGTTTATTGTCCTTAATATTGTTGAAATTGTCAATCTAATAATTTTGAAAAAAAAGTTACCCACATTCGAGAATAAAGTTACGGACAGTCTGATTATTTTTTACTAATAAGTTACAGACATCTTATGCATATTTTAAAAGTTGTCCTTGCGCAAATGTGAACTAAAAATTAACAAATTTATGTTGATGATAAGTAATTTCTTTATTCTATAATCCTATCAATATTTACATAGAGCATGAAAAACGTCACAAAACATAGATTTTGTATCAATTATATATCAACGAGTTTAGAGTCCGCCATCTTCGACTGTGAATTACCCACAGCCGTTTAAGCACAGTGAAAGCTTGCTTACAAGCCAGAGCAACCTTTACCCACTAAATCAAAGAAAATGGAAATCCCTCAAATAATTATGAATCCCAGTATTATGTTCTTGTAATACACACAGGGGAATTAAATTTTCAATCTTACTTGGACTTTTTTGCAGGATTGAAATGAGAAACTATTCCACAATGGTTGGAAGATTTTGTTGACATTTTATAGTTGTGAGGACTTTGCTGTCATTAAAATATTTAATCGGTTCAAATCTAAAACAAATGGTCATGGACACTATTCATACCATGAATTACAATTTTATAAGCAGAAGAATTTACTAACAATGTTTGAAAATAAGACTTAAAGGTCCCTCAATTTTATACTACAGTAAGCCGCAGTCAGTAATTTATTTAATTTATCTTTGTTTGCACAGCTCTCTGTCTCATAGGCATGAATCATATATGGTTTCTTTCTGTACTTGGATCAATACAGAATTACTTAGACTTGCATATATATTATATATATGTTGTATTTGAATCAGCTTTAGGTCATCTGCAAACGTGTTGTAAACTATAGCACTCGTGTGTTGAGTCTGTAGACTTTTTGCATTTCTTTTAAAATTAAAACTATCATTCCAAAAAGGTAAACATTTAAGAAGTATCATAGAAAAGCAAAACTTTCGTATGAAATGATTGTGTTAATACCGTATCTTTAAAGCTCACTATAATCATAATATTCAAGGTATTTTTGATTTTCAACAGAAGACTGTAAAAAAAAACTATATACATTTATATAATAATACATGTCATATGTCTTAATCAATCTTTATAAGGATTAAATGTGGAGTGGTTTCATTGTATCTCTGGATTGTAATCACCTTGTCCAATTATTTTCATTGCCCTTTTCTTAGAAAATAACTGAAAAGAATGACTTCATATTGATTCCACATCTTGACAGTAATAAGAATTTAAAAGTATTAATTGTGAGTGGTTTTCAGATATATGAGGTTATCACATCCTCTTTGCTGATACTTTGAATTTTTTAACATATTGAATAAAAACAATTTTTTCGCCACAGAACTTTCGGAAATTAATTAACAGATTGTGACTTTATATTTGATCATTAGTTTAAGAGTGATGAGTTGTAACATGTAAACACTTTTCAGATCTGTCAAACCACTTTCATTGTTTTCCAGCTCAACAAAGGCTTCATCAACACAGATTACAGCTTCAGCAGCAACAACAACAACAACAACAGGCAAATCAACAACAAGTCAGTAATCATCAACTTCAACAACTTTTGCTCAGTCAACAGGTAAATACCTACATAAGCCAATTAATAAAGTAAGCTACAACAATAATCAATAACAAGTCAGTAATCAATAACAAGTCAGTAATCAATAACAAGTCAGTAATCAATAACTCCAACAACTATATCCAAGTAAAAAAACACTTGAGTTAGTAACAATAAGAAACAATGAAGAAGTCAGTAATCATAAATTACAACAACTATTTCTTTGTTAGATGTATTCAGGTTAGTAACAACAAGAGTCCATCTACAAGTGAGTTTTCTTCTAAGTCAAAATGCAAGTAAAAGCTGTTTTTTGTGTGGATTATTTAGTTATACTAGGAGTTGATATGAGTCATTAAGATTATTAATTTTCAAATTGATTATTACAGCAACAAGGCCAGCAGATTAGACAGCCACCAATGATGATGCAGCAACAGCTCCGAGGACCCAATCCACAGGGACAACAGAACGTGATGGGAGGGGCACAACAGATGATGCCTAATTCAATGCAGATGGGTCAGCAAGGTCAGGTCATGGGTCAAGGCCAATCAAACTTATTAGACAATTTCGACTTCAATGATTTAATTTAAAAACTTGTTTTCTGTTATTATGGAGGAAGAAAATATCCAGAATGAGATTACATATCTTGTGAGGTAGAAGTGCAATTTGACATTTTTCATAAAAAGATTTTATAATGACCAAGTAAATAAATGTTTTGTCATTTTATAGATTTGTGCAAGTATTTAATATTTATTTGTATGAAATTTTTATCAAATATCATTAATTGCCTTAGAACAACAATGCTTTCTTATTTAGGTATATTGTTATAAGTGGGTGTAAGATTATCTGGTTTCTGAGTTGTACCAGACCAAACGATAAGTTGTAATACAATATTAAGCCAAAGAAAAGTCATCAGTCATTTATAGTTTTGCCTAACAACGAAGCTGTCACCATACAAACGAATCACTTCTTTTGTCAGGTATTATTGTCTTCTTCAACACTTTATTTCAATCATTAACTCCTTAAAATTACATAACAAAATTCATCTACAGGACATGACATGATGATGTGTACCATCTTTTTTAATTTTGGAGGTTTCCCATTCTAGACATTGACGACCATTTTTACTTATATTATATTGAACACATGCATTCTTAGATAGAACTGCACATTTAATGGCCAATTTTTTTACATGAAAATGTTTGATCCTTCTATTCCTGTGATATAGTCTTGATGTTATCACACAATGGACACTACATTTTTGTTTTAGGATGAAATTGAAGGACATTAAAATATCTAGAAAAATCAAAAATTTAACATTGTCTCTATTATAATTTATATTCCACTCCTTATTTTATCATTCATAGATTGTTATTTATCTTGTATTGTATTTGCTGAAAGTACTGAAACTATTACACAAGTTCTGTTAAAATATGCTGACTATTATTTATTATTTATTTATTATTTTTGTAAAATGAAATGCCTTTCATTAGAATTACATATTTTTATTCTATCCCATTACATAAAAAAATCATTGATATATCATATGAATTTAATTTTGAATCATTATTACATGGAATTGTGTATGTTAAACAGTTCCTTCATAGTTTATCTTGCCACAGTTACTAACATTTATTTTGTAGACCCACCTTGTTCTTGAAAAAAAACACAGTATTTGTTTACATAAAGTAATAAAAGGATGTAGTTGTCTTTTCAGATAATTATATGATCAATGATGTTTTTACGCTGTATATTGTCAGTTTACATTGTCAACTCTCTAATATGTTGGTTTACATTGTGAACTCTGTAAATAAACTCATCATAGATAATATGTTGGTTTACATTGTCAATTACTGAATTTTGTCAGATTACATTGTGAACTTTGTATTTTTTAAGCTGACATTGTTAACATTATATTTTGTCAGAACATTGTCAACACTGTATTTTGTCAGTTCAAATTGTCAACACTGTATTTTTTCCTGACATTGTTACAGTATTTTTTTGTTGACAGTAGACACATTACATTTTGTATACATTTGTACATGTTATTTATGTCATCTCATCCAGTTGTTTTATATTGTTGATTGCTATATTTGTTAAAGTGCTTTAAAATAAACTTGTTGTACATTTGAACAATTAAATTTGTTAGCTTTTATTTTTGAATCAGTGTTTTATTTTTTTTTAGTGCATAAAACAAAAAGAGGCAAGATTTTTCCTGTTTATATATAGATATAAGAAAATGTGATATGATTGCTAATGATACCACTCTCTATCCAAGTTGCAATTAGTAAAAAGTAAGCCATTATAGGTCTACGTACAGCCTTCAAATCAGTGCCTTGGCTTACACTGAAAAGCAAGCAATAAAGGGCTTCAAAAATGACTGATGTAAAACCAACGGTCTATAAATATAAAAAAAAACACAAAAAAACGAAAAACACTTTTGAACCACACCAACAAACGACAACAGGTGCAAACAAATGCAGCTGGTTTAAATGTTTTAACAGGCGCCAACCTTAATCCTAACCTGAGGTAGTGGTGTAACATTACAATATAGAAAGACACTATAAATATCTATAAGATGGCTTAACACAATCAAAAACATATGTCACCAAAAGCATGTGAACATACCCTGAACCTATAAATATAGGTTTATTTGAGATACTTTCTTCTTAAGAAGATCTTTGAAACAGTTATTTCACCAAGGGTGTAACTGAACACGTTGAACATTTTTAAATATATTATGTATATGATGTACCAAATTGTGATAAGGAATCACCATCAGATGGACTATTAATCTTCAACAAGGCCAACGAAACAACCAAGTGGATTCCTGTTGTGTGCTACAACATTGCTCGATTCACAAAAATTACAAACTATCTAAGATACCATCCTCTGAAAATAGATTTACAGATTTACATGCTCTTTCATCAGATTGTAAATATTTGTGTAAACAAAAGAATCTGATAAACAAGAGTGCACATAGTGAAATATCTTAGATTTCCTGTTGAAAGTCTTGCAGATAAAGGTTACTAGTTACTACAAGGAGAGAGACATTTACATCTTTTTAATTAACTTAACTTTTGAGGTCAACTTATTGAAACCAAATTGGATTCCTACTCTTTCATCATATAATTTTGTTTTAGTTTTTTCTTAGGGTATCAACCCCATTTACCAGGAATCAATTAACACTGATATGTACTTCCAAATACTCTGATGTTCTCACTATATCATTTACAAAGATATGCACCTTGCTCAAAACCTGCTCAAACAGTTTTAATGTTTCAATCAGAGAGAGAACGACTGAAATCAATACTTCTTAAGTTTTATGGTCACCATCATCAATTGGTTGTTCAATATAATGTGACTGTGTCTCATCTAATTACTAAACTAATTTAGCGGTATTTTATAGTTAGATACCGGTAAAGTTGTCTAATTTGTAATTTTACAGATTGTGTCCTATTCCCGACTGCAGGCATGCATGTTTCAATTTTATGTTTACTTGATGTGAATTTGTATGGGGTGATGCATGCATAGCATGAGATGCCCTGTCAACGGTCTCAAGCTAGCTTCTGTTGAAGTTTATAAAAAAAAAGTCATGATTTCAATTCATTTATAATATTTATTACACTTTCCCTTGCCCGAGGATTCTTCACATTCCTCGTACCTTTCAATAACAACATCTTTAAATTGAAAATTGCTAAAATAAAAAAGAAGGGAAAAAAAGATGTTTCAAATCAGTGCAGCTCCATAAATTGAAGTTTTAAAAGAATTTTCATCATGAGTGTGAACAGCTGTATTCATACCCATTTGTATTGTAAACAAGGAGTCTCTTCACAGATATACCTACTCGAATTAAAGGTCATGACAGCAACTATATACATGTTATATGTCCATTTGTGTGTATACAAGAAATCTAGCATCGGAATTTTCTACCTGGACTATTTTATCATTTGAAAGAAATCTTGCACTAATATATAGTGTGGCCCTTAATAACAACTATTCCTGTATATTATAACGTCACAGTACCCAAATTGCACCCATTTAGCAAAAATGGAAGTCGAAAGTTTTCTAAATGACAAAAAGATTTGTATTTTTATGATTTGACATTATGTAAGTGTTTCAACATAGCTAAATATACTTAGATATAAACAAATATCATTGCAAAAGTAAAATCAACTTTTAAAAATGAGCAACTAGAATATATTCGTCTTGTTTGACGTTTACATTCTGACGTCAAATACGAGACTTAGCACTAGAGTTGATGTGAATGTAGTCATAGGACTTCAAATATTTTAATTTTGATAGATGCTTTTTGAGTTTCTTTGTTAAATATTTGTTTGTTTTTGTTCTCATTGAGATTGTGATACAGTGAGGACTGCTGTACCCCTATTTTGACTTTTACCTATCATGTCTATTTTGTTCACGCATCGTTGTAAATATAATGCAATTTAATGCGTATGTCATACAAGTGAAAGGTTAAGCGCTATAAAACCAGGTTTAGTCCACTATTTTCTACATTTGAAAACGCCTGTACCAAGTCAGGAATATGACGTGTTTTATCATTTGATTTTGCCATATGATTAGGGACTTTCCGTTTTGAATTTTCCTCGCAGTTTTAAGTATTTTTGCGATTTTTCTTTTTACATGCATCCATGGATATTTCTTACAAAAACTAATAGTGCGCATGGTCTATTGTCACATTGTACTTAGTATTTGATAACAGCTATCAAATGTACTAGAATTTTAATTTAATACGCCAGATGCTCGTTTCGTCTACATAAGATTCACCAGTGACGCTCAGATCAAAATAGTTATAAAGCCAAAAACAAGTACAAAGTTAAAGAGCATTGAGGACTCAAAATTCAAAAAAATGACCAATAATTAATATTCATATCAACACCGAAGTGCTGACTACTGGGCTGGTGATACCCTCGGGGACGAAACGTCCACCAGCAGTGGTATCGACCCAGTGGTGTAAACAGTTATCAAAGGTACCAGGATTATAATTTAATACTCCAGACGCACGTTTCGTCTACATAAGACTCATCAATGACGCTCAGATTATAGTTATAAAGCCAAACAAGTACAAAACAAAACATCTTTTATTCGTTTTTTACGGATGTGAATTTAACATGTTTAAGCATGAATGCAATATGGATATTACTCATAACATAATCATGGATCGTTTAGAGGTTGGTTCAAAACCATTTTTCTATGATTCAATATGGAGTAAAAATTAAATGGGTGGAATTATACAGTAAACACTGTATATTTTTTTTACCCTCCCGTTAGACATCGCCTAAAGTCAGATAAGCGTTGTCTACTAAAATGTCTTTCATTGTAGATCTGCCTCTGCCTCTATTGTTGATGAGCTTGACTCTATTTCATCAATTTCTGGCTGATTATGACTACCCTCGGTATGGTTAACTCTGAATCCGTTGCTGAGAGTTATTTGTTTTGCCTCTACATTAACGGTAAAAACGGGATTTACTACAATAGAAGCATTTTTCATTCCATTAATGAGATTTTCAATTTGCATTTTGTCTTCCATATTATCTTGTTGAAATTTCTTGTTGACAAGATTCATCTGTGATTCAGAAAAATCGAATTCTTTAATGTTTTCCGCTGTTTTTGTTCTCTTCTGTAAAACATTTAGTTTGTGTTCTATCTTTGACATATTCTCCTGAACGATTTGTTTGGAAGTTGTAAATGCTATTTCATATTTTTGTCTTACGTCATTTTCTATCTCATTTAGGAAATGTTCTACTCGTTGTCGACCAGTTATCATTTCATAATGAAAGAGAGTTCTATTTTTTTCCAAGGCTGAGCTATCCAACTGGTTATTGTGTAAATCTGTTCTAACTTTTTCAATCGTTGTCGTCAGTGTTTTAATCGTCGAACTCAAATCTTGTCTGATATCTTTTTTCTTCAAACGGTCCTCTTTTAATTGGACATTACGCCCTGAACCACGAGCCTCTTTTTGGGATATGGTTTCTGCTATACTTGAGCCTATCATGTGGTAATCGTCTATACTAAGTAGTTTGTGATCTTGGGTTGCCTTGAGAACTCTATGATGAACATAACAAGTCTGACATAGTAATTCTGGACAGCTGGTACACCAGTAAGCTGCATGGTTTTTATTTTCTTGCTTGTTGCACGGCCGGCAGAACTCTCTGTAAATACGAATAATAGTGAATATATAAATACGAAATTCGCCTATATATATACTATCTCCATGGACAAGATAATTGCGGAGCAAATTTTAGTTTTTTGGAAAATGACGCAGTCATTGTTCCATTACTGGCGACCTGAACTTCATTACATTTCTCTGCCTACCGCGCTTGGTTTCGTATTTACTATTTTCTATACAAACTGGAATTTGCTTGTGTTATCATTATGCATGAGAGGTCATTGTGTAGTAATCAGCCAGGAACCAGTTTACAAACTAACTGGTTTCTGCTTGTATTCCACTACACTCAAACAAAGTGATGCAGTTTGACGGGAACCAGTTTAGAATTTGTAAACTACAAAACGTAATCGGTTATTGTTCATTCCGTTTTGGTGTTTCATACCGACTTTTATGGTTTGAATAAGCTTAAGACCCTTCAAACATTAATGTGATAGGTATATTAAAGACTGTTTTACAAAAGGATGGAACTGTTTTCAAAGTCGTACTATAGTGATATCTGTTATGTACGGATTTCCACTTTCACCGGTTAATTTCTTCTTTTACACGTGCTTTTGAAACTTCCTGTTTAAACATCGCAAGTTTTAAAATTGTTTTTTGAGTGAATTTAACTTATTTTAACAATCATGAAGCGTTCCAGAATCATTTTCAAACAGTTTCTTCTTCTCTTTGATGATGGAAAATAGGTTTTTCTCAAGAAAATACCGCAAACGATCGCAGAGGAATTGAAACGTACAAGTCAAGTCGGCACCTGGTTAAATTGGCATCTAGTCAAATCGGCACCTATTTGACGTCAATTCGGCATCCAATAATATTTGTTATAATATTTTCTATTCAATTAATTAATAACTGTTACCAAGTACATAGTGAATATGTTGTTGTGTATAAAGGTAAACAACGAAGCCCTTACCCAAGCTGTTGTTTTAACAATTAGACAATTATTAAAATAAAATGGAAAACTAGGAGTCCCTTTCAATAAATCAAACTTTCATGCCAAATAATAAGCAAATTTAAGGTGTTTTTTTTCTTCAGTAAAGTTTAAAAAGCATTAAACAAACAATCCTGTAAAATGCTCAACTGGTTTAAATAATGCATAAACATATCCAAATTTTTATATCTCATGTATTAGTCCAAATAATAATGACGTCTGGCAAGGCTATTTTTTTTTCTGTGATGTCTTCCTATGAAGTTCGTAGGAAGGCGTCCCAGAAAAAAATTAACATAGCCTTGTGGTCATAGAAAGGTGTCCCAGAATAAAATTAAAAAAGCCTTGTCAAACGTAATAATTATTTTGACTACTCATATATATATATCATTAAAAATACACCAAAAAAGTCATTAAGTTGAGAAAAATAAATATATACAAAATGTACATGAACACCCAAAAATGTGAAAGTTAGTATTTAACTCTTTTTGCTTAAATACTGAAAAAAATTCTGGCAACCCCTTACTTATTTTTTACTCTTTTTGCTTAAAATACTGTTAAAATTTATATTTAACATGGGTGACGAATTGACTAAATCAGGTGTCGATTTAACCAGGTGCTGATTTGTCCAGGTGCCAATTTAACCAGGTGCCGGTTTGACTAGAATTCTTTGACAAATGTTTGAAATTACCTGAGTTTCATTAGACCTTTGATAACAGTAACAAAAAGATTATTTACTTAATATTTTGTGGGAGAAGGGGGTTCAGACTATGTGGTATCAGGTCTGTTCGCGCCCAATACACTTTCGCACCCTACACGTTCGCACCCAAGGTCCGTTTGCACTCTACTCATTCGCGCCCAATTTTAATTCAAATTCAAGTTGAATAATTGGAAAATCATGATTGTTGTTTTAAATTGCTTTGGTGTAAATACTGAATGTATTTATAGCTTGGTATGAGTAAAACATTGAAGATTTTGAAGGAAAAACACAAAAGATAATTGTTTTTAACAGCTTGGTCCCTTTGATCTGAAACAACGAAACAATAAAATATAGGAACCAAAATATAGCAATCCACTATTATAACCAAAACATGATAAAATCTATTCAACACACAGAAAAAAACATAGTCAGAATCTCACTTCATTTTGAAAGAAGTCAATGAAACAAAGTTATAGCAATACACTAACAAAACATGATTAAGAGTTATTCAACACAAAATAAAACGTTGACAAAATACCACTTTATTTAGAAAGGATTATTATAATTTTTAACAATACGCTATCTAAAACATGATTAAGATTTATTCAACACAAAAAAAAAATGCTGTCTCACTTTATTTTGAGACAATGACAACAATTATACTTATAAGAAAACACTTGCTTACAGAGTTATTAAACACAAAACCAATTAAGATTGGGTGCGAACATGTAGGGTGTGAAAGTGAAAGGGGCGAACATGAGTGGGCGCGAACGGACCCGGATTCAGACTATGTACCAGTGAGAAATATACAAGCCTTTCTACGGTATTTATTTGTACAATTCAGGTAGTCTTGACCTATTCATTTGTCTTAAAAAACAGCCAGTTGTCACCTTCACTTCACACACACACACATATACGAATATCAATTATATGCTTACGAGACATGTTGCATTGTTAAACTAATTACGGTATGTGAAAATCAAGACTTGCATAAAAACTATCCCAATATTAAAGACAGTGGCGTCATTTTTCTTCAGAGCTTTCAGCTCTTTGATTCCTGGCTGGGATTCAAACTCATGCTACTGAGATATCCTGAAACAAAATCACCTAGCACTATGCTCGGCACACTAGACCACTTGACCACATAGGCTCAACAAAATCAAGCTTTCGGTGGCCGGGTGTTACCTTTCCTCGTCAGTTTTTATCTAGCGTCGCACATGATATACAAGGCATGAAGATGCAATATTGCAGATCCGCTGAATTATCTATCGTAGACAATCTTACAAATTAATAAAAAATGCAGTCACATAATTTAATTATCATATAAGTACGTCTGAACCAGTCACAACTCTACACCATAGTTTATCAATCAGATCACTAGTGATGGTGATACAAGGTTGAAAACACATTCTGTATATATGCTGTGTACAAGATGTAAGTTTGTACAAATTATGACTTGTACAGGGTTTTTGTAAAAGTTATAAGTTTTTTGACAAAGACCTTTTTGCACTAGTAGATACTATAAATTATCTACGTATATATCCGTAGATATGGATATTTTAACACCCTGAAGTACCCAAGTACACCATGAGGCGTAGCCGAAGGGTGTACAGGGTACTAAAGGGTGTTAAAATATCCATATCTACGGATATGAACGTAGATAACGAATTTATCCCCGGTCTTAGTCCGAATCGGGCGAGTTTTATTGAAATTCGGGTACAACATGTAACGTGAAAACAACGTTTTTTTCATTATCTAAAAAAGTTTTATTGAAATTTGGAAATTTTACATAGTTTCTACGGGGTGTAGGGTACTACCTTTGGTAGACTGTCCCTTTGGTAAATGTAAATGATCGGCATAATAGGACAAAATCGTTAATGAATTAAATATTTAATTACAAACATCATGGATAACCTACAAAATTCAATATTTCACATGGAGCAATCATGGAACTAAGGAAAACTTGTGTGAAGTTCCCCGGGATAATAGTTAGCAACGTCCGGGGATATGGGTTAGCAACACCCAGGGGCTATGGGTTTTGTAACGACGTGCGTTAACCAATCAAAATCCTAGATATATACTAAGCCGGGGATAAAAGTTTATCTTCTAAGATTTATTAGCTTAACGTCTTAAATTCAAATCTATATACTTCAACCTAACTTTTAATGCTTTTCTCATTGTTCTAAAACTGTAAATTAGGATACCTGTATGGTTTAAATTCTATTTTTATTTTTCTCATGATACAAAAGTATATCCATAAAAAGTCGTTTTGTGCTCTTTAAATATTTTTTGTATGAATGTTCAATATAAGACTGTATCATGAAGTCACAGAAATATAACAGAAATATGCAAAAGAAAAGACTATGTGCTTGTATAATCCATTTGTGTTCAGCGGTTCATGAAACACTTACAACTTGTACAAACATTCTGTACAAATTATAATTTGTACAACATTACAATTTGTACACAACATATATAATTCGTCTATAACAGCCAAACAATTTTAGATCGGTAACTTGGCGGAAGCAAACTTTTGTTCCTTTCCTTCCTTTCACATAGGTCTTAACAATAATCAGGCTTTCGATGGCTGGGTGTTATTATTCCTCGTCATTTTTATCTAGCGTCATAACACTGTTCTTAATATATAAGGCATGAAGATAGAATATTACAGATCAGCTGAATTATTTATCGTAGAGGATCTAACAAATTAATGTAGAATGCAGTCACAGCAATAATTGTATGATAAGTACCATGAGTTCGAATCCCGGCCAGTGAAAAACAAAATTTGCTCCCACAAAGGAGTAGGTTCAGTAAGACCCTTTTTTGCCCCTAAAATATAGCAGTTTCACAAAATTGTGAAAATGCAATCTTTTAGCTATTTATTGGAAAGTAGAATGCTTCTGCTACACAAATATGGGCTGTTTTTGACAATACAATGTACACATATCGGGTACTAACATCATTAAGTCATGCCAAATAACTGAAATATTCACAATTTTAGCATTCTTGTTAAATTTTAGACGGTTTCCGTCTTATATGAAAGTGGCCGCATTCGTGTTCATTCATAATATTGAAATGGAAGTTGTATATGATGATAATACATAACATATATAAAGGTTGAGGATGAACACGGATGCGGCCTCTTTCATTTTTGACAAAAACCATCTCAAAAGTGACTATTTTTTGCATATTTGATAGATTTTTCATATTTAAGCTTGAATCGGAGCGTTTTTAATGACTTAATCAGTTAAAATCTTTCTCATAAACTAATTGAATCAATTGAAATAGACACTTAAGTGTATAAAAAGTGTCCAAAATATTTCGTTAGATGAACCTGAAATTTGAGGCCAAAATCGGCCCTTACCGGACCTACTCCTTTACAGGTCTAAACATGGTTGGGCTGTTATTGAGACGAATATATACAGAATGTGTTTTGCAGCCTTGTATCACCATCAATGGTGATCCGATGGATAACATATATCGTAGAGTTGTCACCTTTTCTTTTTTCATTATTATGAATGGATTGATGTGTGGGCTAAATCAAACAAAAACAGTCGCATATCAATGACAAAACTATTAAAGAAAACATGACGGACTTCAACCAAAATAAAGCAACGAATAACAGACGTCTGCCCTGTTGACCATCACAATTAAAAAATATTTTTTTTAATAGAATTTTTACTGAGCATAATCCTAATAATAGTAATATTGTAAAGCACCTGAATTATTTAATACGAAAATCACAAGTGGTTCATACTCAAGTTTCAAAAAAGACAGACCCGATAGACCATAGCTGAAAAGATAAGTGATGATTGGTAAATTACTACAAAATATCACACAACGAGCAATAAATCAATGTCTAAAACTTACACATTATTTGAAGAATCAAACGGATCAGCTTCAACATTACTACAATTACTGGTATCCGCTTCCACAACAGTATTATTATTACCCATATCAGCTGTTGCAACAATACACTCGCTTAACAACCAGACCAAAGTTGGAAAAAGAATCTGAAATGTAACATTAATATAAGTTTGAAAGTTGTATTTGTAATTTGTTTTGGTTACTTAGATATATACTTAATTAAAATCGTCATTCGGTTTATATAACATGGAGTTCTATATCTCACTAAAGAGAAGTAACGAAGTAGATAAGAGTAATTTGTGGAGGAAATTGGTTGTTTTTTAAACCCATCACAGAGTTAGAATAAAAAATACCCAGTAGAACGTGGTTTTATATCCGTTGATTACAAGAGGAATAAATTTAAATCAATAACAATTTTGCAACTCAAGAACAACATCTCACACAAACTCATTGCTTCTAACAAGTCTCCCTCATTCAACTGTCTAATATAGACAGTACTTAGTGAAAATACGGTCAAAATGTGGGAGTTCTAACCGCAACAAAAGTGTGAATTTTAATGTCTTCTGATAAGATTTTTATCATTTCCTCTTTTATGTCTTGTCTGTGGCTATACTCTTGCCTGAATACAATCCTCATATTTACATGAATTAAGGAGGCTCGAGGGTATAAAAATTTCAGAAAAAAATTAAAATTTGTTTTTCATTACAAATTTTATTTATTACCTTTCGTAGTTGCTACTTTATCATATGGTACAAAAATATTCAAAACAATTAATTCGTGTTGGCCCCAGATGACTTTTAAAATGTAAACATCATTGAAAAACTTCCAAATTATCTCCCTTTGGTGGAAAAATGCCATTTTTTGGCTTTAAAATTGAAATATCTCTTTTAACTCATCGGTGACCTATATTGTTTAATATAATTTCGATATATGCTGTACTTGAACTAAATAATTGTAAAATTTGAGCGATTTCTGTAATAAATTTCTTTTTTTATTTCGATATTACCTTTATTTCTCCTATTAGGTCAACAGAAAAAAAAACTTTTACAAAGATGTATACTTCCTCCGAAGGCAGATTGTGAGCGCAAATGAACGGTGACCCCATTTTTTTATTCTATTTTTCTATTAACTATAAGATAAAGTTCATTGATAGAAAAATATAGAGAAATCCTATATAAATGATTTAAACCTGCGAACCCCCTTAATTAGGAAACCGGCCCACTTACATGCAATAATATGTATAGTAACATGGAATTAAGTATCAATAATAAACACAAGTGGTAACAATTTTACCGTACCAGATCCGCCCTTTGACAATTAATTTCTTTTAGTTTGATGGTCGTGGCAAAATGATTAAAAATCTAAAACTAAATACAAAAGTTGAAAAACTGATTTAATTGTTGTACTTAGTGAGAAGATATGGTCAAAATGTACATAAGACCATCTAATTGATAAAAATGTTGCATGTACAACAAAATCTGGATATTTGACAGAAAAACATTCACCTCTGTCCTACCTTTAATAATATGGTGTTACATATTACCGGTTATCATTTAATAAGTGTTGCGTTAGACCGATAATATTCTGACCTTTTTTTGTATACCTATATACACAATAGATGTCAGTAAAGTATGCGAGTAACTTACTATTTGATATTGAGCTTCCCGAATATCTGTCTGTTGTGTAGCTGGTCTATTGTGCTGTTGATTTCCGAAACACGAAAACAAAACTCTACTACTTTCCCAGTTGTGATTACGTACAGTCAATAGTCTATTTAGGTCGTGTGCAGATGATAACCTATCTGTACATGTAAACAAGTGATTTTCTAAATGTGTATTTACGAAAAATTATTATGTGACATCACATAGTTATGATACTATTATGAAATAAGTAATATTCCGATTTATTTGTCCAATATTTCTCTTCTTAACTGTTCCGTTTGTTTTAAATCCTTGTCGTTTTACTATTCAGGTTTTACTGTTCCTGGTGAAGACAAATCAAGAAAAATGCTTCGAATGCATGAAATTTATAAACTTGTTTTCCTGACTTACGGTGCTAAGTCATCAGTATTTTAACACTGACATGATATATAGCAAACCTTTCATAAATTGATTGTTTATAAAGTAAACAATTATAAGAAACTAAGGTTTGAACTCCGTCAGGCAAAGTTGACTTTTGATGGATTTTTTTTATCTGATTTGGCTATTTCTCAAGGTCATTCTTGGTCATGACGTTCTTCAACGTTATTAGTTTTTATACATTCTTGACTTTCAAAATTTTAGTCTCTGAGTGGTTCTAATAAATCTGAATCTAGGAAAGCAATAAGGATGCATGACAGTTTTAAAGTGTTCTTTTCATATGTTTGTTTTCTTCAAGTTATACCATCCACAGAATCATATAATTATCATCCAGGTCAACGATAGATAAAACGACATTTTATGGGTAAAATATTCAAATTTTGAGCTCTATACAATTCTTTGTTTTAAAATGACAGCTTTATTCCTCTTATATCCCTTCTACTATTCAGAACATACGAGGAACTTTACCATTACATTTGTTTAGGGACTTTTCATTTTGAATTTTCCTTGGATTTTTTGTAACATTACTTTTTACCAGAGGATTACACAAAGGTACACTGGTCCGTTGATTGTATATAAAAATATACGAAATAAAGCATATACTTAACGTCACGGTACCCAAATTGCAACGAGTACTCAAATTGAACCTATTTAGCAAAAATGGAGACTTAACAATTTTTATTTTTAGGATTTGATACTATGCATGTCATTCAACATAGTTAAACATATTTCGACATACACAAAACGTTCACAGTATTTATCAACCGATAAAGTGTTTACTGAAAAAGCAAAATATACGGAAACGTCGCCATGCGACGTCATCAAAACGTCATCTTTTTAAATTTAGCAAAATTCAATATGTTACAAGAATCAATTTATTAAAAAATGAAGAGTAAGCATGGACTAATCTAATTGTTCAAAATATTTGAAGAAATTAAACAAAAACTCTGTTAGTCGACTTTTGACGATGCGAATATAAGCATGGATGAAATTTGGGTAATCCTCATTACAGAATCATTGAAGGTTTGGAGGAAATTAGAATTGGTGAAACCATATAGCAAATAATGATACATCAACAAAATAATCACATAATTAAAAATTTTGTCTGAAGCATAAATAAACGTAGGTTAAACAACTGCCAAAATAGGTGCAATTTAGATACCCCCACGTTAGACATTTACAACGATTACGAGATTAATTAACCCTCAAATTTGAAAATCAAAACATTTTCTTTAAAAACAGCCTATATTATACGATTGATACGATATTCCCGTGCTTGCATTTCCTATTGTGATTTTCTTGATAAAGGGTTGCTGCTCACAAGGAAGCTATTAAACCAAGAGTTCCAAATGGTGAAGTTGAAATCATCCCTTCGTAAATTTTACGGACGCCATCACGAGTTGGTTGACCGTTATGGAATAACCGTTTCACAAATGATATCGGGTATGTTCCTTTCGTCGTAACTACATTCCCCTTCCCTTTCCTGAATGTGACCTACCGAATTAGACTATTTACCGGATTTGTTATCACATAAGCAACACGACGGGTGCCGCATGTGGAGCAGGATCTGCTTACCCTTCCGTAGCACCTGAGATCACCCCTAGTTTTTTGGTGGGGTTCGTGTTGTTTATTCTTTAGTTTTCTGTGTTGTGTCTGTGTGCTGTTGTTTGTTTGTCTTTTTCATTTTTAGCCATGGCGTTATCAGTTTGTTTTAGATTTATGAGTTTGACTATCCCTTTGGTATCTTTCGTCCCTCTTTTATAGTTGAACCCAGGAAAACTGGATTTGTTAGAAGAAAAACCAACGCACTGAAGAACGGTATATCCAACATCCAATAATTTTTCCGACACATGACCAAATCACAAAAATACTTATGATTGATAGACACAAGAAAATTTTACACACAGGAGTAAGTAGCATATTTAATTTATTGCGACAATCTAACTGCAAGGATACCACAAATCCGTCCAACATCAGAACGTCTTTGCGTTAATATAAAATAGTGACCGGACATTATTACCGTACTCCAGATGCACTACCTTTACCAAAAAAAACAAATGCGTGAAGCGTTTTCTTTAAATGTAACCGGTGTAAATTTTACAGGACAGGTGTGTTAAAAGTTAGGGATAAGAATGAAATAGACATTAAGGCATACATATGTTTTTTTACTTGCGCAAGCATCGAAGCAGAAAAATTACAACTAGTTACAGTTTCAATAGAGAAAAAGTTTATTTAAGCTTTTCGTAGATTCTCAAGTAGGATATAAATATGAAAACTCATGGGTATCCGATAATGCGACACGAAACGCCAAATCAGCAAAAGAAATCGAAAAGCACTTTTGTATGGCATTTTTTGAGAGAGACCCATAGAACTTACAAATTATTGTGTCAAACAAGATTATGATTATCTTATAGGAGCTTATTATAGGTAATTTTGAATACTACAATAATTACAGTAGAGGTGATCCGAAATTGCAATCGGTAGACATACGCATTTACAGATCCGATATTCGAGGACCCACTGACATCATCCAACTGACGTCATCTCAGTATCATAAACGTAATATAGCAACTTATACGTCGATGACAACCTTAAACAAGAATTTCCACGTCCTCTCGATAACAAACTGTATAGTCAGTACAATGCCAGATAACTTAGCATATCTGATGCTGATGGTATAATTAATATTTAACCGCCTTATGTGAATTTCATCGCACCAATAGTAATTATAAACAGTAACTAAAGTGGTTATATTATTCAAATATACGATGAAACTCGGAGAATTAATTGGCAACTGGCTATTATAAAAGAACGTGAAATTGGATAATATGAACTAATAAGTTCAGTCGTGTTGAAGACATTTTTTTTTTAAAGCGGAATAATATCAAGGCAATTACAGATGATTAACTTTTTAAAAATAAGTACGCATGAAATTTATTCATATTACACAAATGAACACAGTAATGATTTTGCGTTTATAAAAAGTCCGAGTCCAATGTCAAAATAGGTAACGAAAGAAACTCAGCAAAATGACAATGATAAAATTGAGAATGGAAATGGGGAATGTGCCAAAGAGACTACAACCCGACCATAGAGCAGACAACAGCAGAAGGTCACCAACAGGTCTTCAATGCAACGAGCAATTCCCGCACCCGGAGGCGTCCTTCAGCTGGCCCCTAAACATATATATACTAGTTCAGTGATAATGAATGACAATGATACATACATAACTACTAGTAGTTCCTGACATGTCAGCTCCAGACCTAAATACAACTGATTGAAAGATTATCTCTTCATCATATGAAAATCAAGAACAATCCCTTTCGTTAGTGGTTTGGTATATCATACCATCATAAATTGTACGAGAAGAACATAACCAGTATCATGCCAACAACTAGTTTTAGAATGGCCGTATCTACACCACAATTGCAATTTAAAGACCTGTCCACCGGGTGAAGTTTTGGAGCATGACTGGACCATAGATATATAAAATTTAAATGGATTTTCAGTTTTAGAATTATTAAAAACGTTACTTGATTTTGCAATTTTTTCCATTCCTGCAGAAGGTGCCAAAATAAATTATTTTGACAGAGATTTTTGAGAAGATCCCATCATATAAGAAATGTTGTGCAAACAATAGGTGTAACTGAGTGGACCGTATCAACTGAAATCCCTGTTATACTTTATTTTCTTGTCTTTTGAAAACTGGACAAACATGCACAACAGTATCAAGGTATCTTTTCCTTTGTCTGAAACATAAACTTCATCTAACTTTCATACATCTAGGTCCAGCCATGCTTTACCATTTTCCTAGAAACATCGGTTTGACTTTACTCAGAGTAGATTTAGTGGTGAAAACACTGACATATTTAACAATTCTTTTTTATCAACTTTTGGATTTTGTTTGTACATGTTTTCTCCAACTTTCTTTTATCGTTATGCAGTAGAGATTAACATTTATTAGATTTCAGCTGCATTTGTGATGGCGTCCGTGAAATTTAAGAAGCGATGATTTCAGTTTCACCACTTGGAACTCTTGCTTTATCATTTCCGTGTAAGCAGCATCTCTCTATCAAGGAAATCGTGATAGGAAAATCCAGCCCTTGAATATCAACTGGGAGATATATACTCTGTATGCATGCGCTACTTGAATGTTGCTTGATAGAAATGGAAGGTTCACAATAGAAAAGCTGAAATCTTCTCTTTTGTCATTTTGTTTTCAATCGACCCTCGCAGTCAATTTCTGGATTCGGTAGGTCATATTCAATAAAAGAGGACGGGACTGAAGTTGCGACAATTGGAACATATCTTCTATCATCTGTGAAACGGATATTTCATAATGGTCCACTAACTAGTGATAGCTAAAATATATGACACAATACAGAAAGACAAATTAATAAGAAATAATCCAAACAAGAAAATCAAATGCCTATATTAATAAAAAATCAATAACGAAAAACCAAGATGACAGACAACAACCAAAATCAATAAATAACAGTCTTCTGTCCTGTTGTCTGAACATAATTATAATGACAGTAATTTTGAATTACACAGAGAATAATTAATAAAATCCGAAGTGGTGTGTACTTAATCTCTAATATGACAGTCATCCAATAGACCATGTGTGAAATTATTAGGGATGATTGGTAGAATACTACAATAATTTCAAGCAACGAACATCAAATCAATGTATTATAAAACTTTTTTTCTAAACTTACATATTATTGAAAGAATCAAAGGGGTCCACTTGTACAGCAGTATTGCTATTACCCATATCAACTTCTGAAACAATATATCCGCTTCAAAACCAGTTCTCACAATTTGTAGAAAATTTAAAATAAACATTGATAAAAGTTTGTATATGTGATGTATTTTGCAAGCTATATGCTATATTCCTAGTTTTCCCTCGTCCTTCGGTTTATATAGCATGGAATATGTTGTTTAATCGACGAGAAGTAACATATATAGGGGATAGATCGTCTGAGAGCTATTCGGTCGAGCATATTTTCCTTTAAATTGTTAATTAAACCCATACATAAGTTATCTAGAAAAGTGTGGTAGCTACATCCATTCATGAAAAAATAGACATCTGAACAAAATTCCTCTTAGAAACCAGACTTATATGAGCACTGCTACATGTAATGAATGCTGTTACAATCGTAGAAGAAGAACGTTCACCAGTTGAATACAAGAGGAATAAACTGTTTGGCAATTTCTGAATCACATAATAAAATTTAATAATTCTCTTTTTGCAAGTCTTCCTAGTTCAATAAATTTAATACATAATCCCATGTTTAACTTTCTAGTACTTCATTGTATCTTTTTTAATTGGCCGGTTTTATTTCCGGTTGATGTAAATTTAATAAGCATAAGTTTTGACAGGAGTGCTACCACAGATATGAAGTAAATAATATAATGACATAAATAAGTACAAACATTTTTATGAATACTTTGCGGTCACAATTCCTACAGCTTAATTGAACCTTTTCATTATATAAATAAACTCATCATAAATACCAGGATTAAAATTTAATATTTGCACCAAACGCGCGTTTCGTATACAAAATACTCACCAGTGACGCTCGAAAAATGCTAACAATGGCAAATAAAGTCCAAAGTTGAGCATTGAGGACAAAAATTCCCTAAAAAGTTTTGCCAAAGATAGATAAGGTTATAATGAATTAGATAAGACTTAGTAATTAAAAAATTCAATGTTTTGTAAACAGTTTATTTATAATTCTGACCATATCAATTTATCTCAACACATAAATGCTGACTACTTGGCTGGAGATACTCACGGAAATACTTGGAATACTGTGTCCAAAAGTTGACCCCTCCAACCCCTTTTAAGCTTTTAAAATGTACAGCTGAACCTCTTGTTGTAATAAAGCACACATGCAAAATAAATTCTGGGATATTTGACAGATAAAAAAAGGTTGTTTTGCATTTCAACATGTGTTTCGATTGATATCTAACAATGATTAATCTTTGCAAATCTGTGTGTGAGAATGATTTTTTTTGATTTTTTTCATTCTGGTCGAAATTTAATCCACTAAGTCCGAACCAGTTTCATATTGAAAACAATGATAACTTGTAATGTCCAGTTCAAAATAAACAAGAATTTTACATTCTCGTGTTTAATTCTGAAAACTTTTAAAATACTAAAATTATGATAAGATCGGCGATCTACCATCGGATAGTTAATGTCAGTAGTACTATAAGTTTTGCGGTTTGCTAGGAGTAAGGCTTTGAATTTCCACTTTGAATTTTATTAACCCTCTATTGCTGTGTAAGTGTCAGTAGCAAAAACGAATCGTATAACGAATTTATCGGACTTTTGGTTTAAAAATGAAATACGATAACAATAATTGTAGACATGAAGTCATGATACCCCTATGAATCCACTAGCTTTATGGATTTGACCCCGTTATGACTACATACAGGGTCACCTCGGAACCAGCATCATCGTCATTAATTTACACATGGTGCGATAATGTTTCATCTCTAGAAACCACTGTCATAAATTAAATGACATATGAAGATACGTATTACCGGTTATCAGCCATACAATGTCTAGTTATAAATCATTCCATATCTTTAAGTACAATTTCAAGATTTCATACATGTAAAGTTAAAAAAGATATGTACACGTATCAGTAACCTAAGTATGCTATTTTTGTGTCGTTGTAAAAATCTAATCCTTAAAGTTTGTAATATTCATGATAATGCATGTACCTGATCCAGAAGTCAGAAGTCATGAAGTAATGGCAGAGTGGTGTTGATCTATTCTGATTACACACTGACACGTATTTTTTGTTATCTATAGATATCACTGTTGGTTTCACATTATCAGTTAGATTCAAATAAAAATTAAAATAAATATGGGATTTAAGCTGTTCATATTTTCAGGATACAATAAAGGAGGCTCGAAACGAGATACTTGTATTTATTTGGTCACTAACAATGTAGATGTATATTAAATACAAATAGCGATGTAAGATAACAAAAGGAGACAAATTAATGAGACACAAATCTTTGTTAATATAGTGACGGCCGGAAACCTGAAATGAATGAAATGAGTGGCGTAGAGAGCGTTTGCCCGTCCTTTTGATTGGAAAATATATAATATTTTTCACAAAATCGTCCCAAAAATGTTAAAGCCGAGCTGAGCAAATAACAAAATCGCTCCTGTAACTAGTAGTTAATTCGATCCGATCGAAATGTGATTTAATTTTCCTATATCTCAACTTCAAGAACTTACTTTTGTTTTTTTATTAATAATAATATGTTCAATGTAAAATGATAATAGAAAACGGGAAGATTTTTACTTCCCAATTATCAATTCCCGATTTCTCAGCAGTAACATACCCTCTGCTACGTCGGATTGTGTTTACATATTCAATTGATTCATTATGCTCGTGAAGCTACACACCCAAACTGAATTCATATGCAGGAGTTTAATCCTTTTACAGAAACTGCTCCAACAGAGTTATGAGGAGGAAAGATTAAAAATGACACTCCGTTAATTTTATGGACACCATCACGAATTGGGTAATCTATACGATGTACCTGTGTCTAAACTAACTTATTACATTTTTACCACGATTTAGATTGTGGTTTAAGATAAATTTTGTTTGTCTGCTAAGTACCGAACGCGGCCTAATCCCAAATCAGCTGCACGAGTAATCGAAATATTTAGCTTGTAAATCAATATTTGAGTATTGAGGAGTTACACACAAACGTCAAACAAATTATTAATATATTATAAGATGTATCATGGTCCCTCTTTTACAGCCAATCTTTAAGACCAATTCTTTATCTATTAATTATTTTTTTTTAATTTGTGATAACAGAATCTTTGACTGAATAATTCATCAGTAACACAGAAAGGAACATAAACGCACAAAGAGGAAAACTAACAAAGGAAACGAAAAATCTCCTTTTGTCGTGTTTTATTTGTGTAGAGTTTTCCAATGTTGAAATGAAATATCTAATCAAGGCAATGTCATTTATTGCTATTCTTGTTTGATTTAACAAAAGTGAGTTTATTTTGGTAAATTTTGACTTTCCTTGATGATTTAACGAAAAAAAGATAACGCTTACTGTAGTTGAATTTTACCAAATTAATGGAATGTAGACAAATATTTAATGAGTTGGTCATAAACTGTGATTCATAACAGTAGAGGAACAACAATAAAGGCAACACTAGTATACCGTTGTTCGATAAGTGGATATAAGAAAACATAAAAACTGTCGATATACTTTATTGCTGAAATGTAAAAAAAAAACCTGTCAAGGAGATAATTTGCAGCTTTAACTTAATAGGATATTATTATTTGATAAGATTGAGTGGAAGTGTAGTGAAATGAGTAAAAAGCCAAAATTATAAACTGAATTGAAAGGACAACCAAAAGCACATTATCATGTGGAATGTAGAAGAATAAGTAATTTCATTCTTAAGAACTTCCGTGTACAATGGTGTAGTGTTTTTGTCATAGCCCATTATTGGTTGCTTTGTCATCTGGTACAAATACACATCGCATTGTGAGTAATTAACGGTTGTTTCTTATTCGAAAAGGAGGCGTATTCTTTCGTCTTTTTTTATTTTAATTTTCTGCTTGTTTTAAACTGTAATACTAAACAGCCACAATCTACATACATTTATTCAGTAAGAATCATGAAATTTGATATATTTTTTCCGTTTGCTACACTTTTTAAGAAAGTCGTCTTTAATGACCAGACGACACGGTTTCTAATCTATTTTGGATGGATTATCATAAATTGGTTCTTTTTCATATTGTTTTCAATCTAATTATGCCGTTGTGCCCGTAGGGATCATGGAAACAATATCTTAATTCGATGATTCGCAGTCTAGACGAATGCGCACCATTCCTTTATTTTCATGAAGTAATTGTCGTTTAATTATAAAATAAGCTTCGTGCAATTGGATTTTTGTATGTATAAGAAATAATGCGTGGTTATATATCTAAACAAATAGGAGGAGCTTAAAAAACTGTAATACGTCAGTTGTAATGAAGGGTCAAGGAGAACTTGTGGATACAATACTAGACAACAAATTAAGTAATGAGTCATTGTGTGTCAGGAAAACGCACATAAGAATAGTTATCAAGATAACAAAATACAGGTGTACAATAGCATGAATTAAAATATACAAACACTAACTTTTTTTCTCCTTCTATCATTTGTGAAATTCAACATATTTGAAAAAAAAATCCATCTGAGCATTATTTCAAATAGTTGATATAGCTTACTTTTTTATATGTTCATTTGACAATGGATTTTAGAATAATAAACAATGTATTACTTTCTTAAAATGTTATTCGAATTTTTTAAATCATAACTAAATTATTTTGAATAGTGTATTTCAATAATCATTGAAGTTTCACGAATAGCGATTGTCAGTTTAACCTAAAAGTTAACACATTTTTACAGGTTAAGATTATTGTAAATATTTACTTCTTTGCCATCGTTAATGATCAAAAGTCTATTTCCATTATCACAACAGTCAATATTTAGTGGATTGTTTAAACCATCATTTGCAGTTAAAACCGTAGAAAATGTCTTTGTTGTGTTGTGAAATTTAATAACTTTAGAGTTATCGATGACAATATATACATTCTCGTCTTTATCGCATGCTATTCCATTAACTTTTCCCGAACATTCGAAATTGAACAGTTCAACCTTTTTTCTGTCAATATAGTGGCATTGTAAAGTGTTTGAATTTTCATCTATAACAGAATAAAGTATGTCAGTAACTGTTGTACAAATGTATAAATGTCCTTTGATATACGGAAGAGTTTGCAGAATAGTTCCAGAAAGATCCATTATAAGAACGCCTTTGTGTTGCAAGCATGCATACATTTTGTTGTTCGCGTACGAAAGAGCTTCAATGTAGTGATCCAGAAGTTTCTTTTTTTTAATCCTCATCTGGAGAACATCTAGAAAAACAATTTCATTCTCTAAAGACACTGCAATGTACGATTCATCAATAACAGTCATTTCATCTGTGGCCTCTTTTAACTTAATCTGTCCTACTTTAGATCCGTTTGTATTGTAAACTAGAACTCTGGCAACGAAATCATCTGTAAGTACTATTTTATTACTTGACAGAAATCGTACACATATAACGCAAACATCTTTATTACCACGCTCAATTAGAAAATGATCATTTAACTTATAGTTTTCAGATTCTTTTGTGATAATGTTTTCGGAGATGTAATCATTTGGTGTAACATCCTTTTCTGAACGGACACATTTGTCTACGGTACCCTCATCTGCTTCTACTGTAGATGAGCTGAACTCAATATCATCAAACTCTGGTTGCTTTTTACCGGTAAGACTATGACCTACACCTCTAACTTCATATCCATTTCTGATGGTTATTTGATTTGCCTGGTGATTCAAATCATACATTGGTTTGGCAACAAAATGAACATTTTTCATTTCCTTTAAAAGACATTCAATTTGCATTTGGTCCTCGATGTGATCCGTGTGAAATTTGTTTTTGATAAGAAACATTTGAAATCCAGATATCTCGGATTCTTTTATCTTTTCTGCAGTGTCTGTTCTTTTCTGAATAACATTTAGTTTCTGTTCTATATTTTCTTTATTGTCAATTAATGCTTTAGTAGCGGCAGAGCATGCTAACTCCAAATTTTCTTTAACACCCCTTTCAAACTTGTTAAGGAATTTTTCTACTTGTTGTCGACTGTTTTTCATTTCATCAAAAATTATTTGCTTTTGATTTTCCAAATCGGAGACACTGCAGAAATCATTAAGCAAACCTGTTCTTATGTTTTCAACAATGTTCTTCGTTGTTTCAATCATCGCCTTCATATCTCTTTGAACATCAGTTATCTTAAAGAGTTTCTTTTTTAGCTTGACATTGCACTCAGTACCATGTGTCTCTTCCTTGCATGTAATACAACAAGCCGCTTTGTGAGTAACACAGAAAAACTTATTTCGCATTGTTGGATGAATTGGGCAGTAGGTTTCAGATTCATCTATACTAATCCCTATCATATGGTAGTCGTCTATACTCAATATTTTATGGCTTTGGGTTGCTTTTAGAACTTTATGATGACCATAGCAATTCTCACATAATAGATGTGGACAGTTAATACACCAGTAAACTGCCATTTTCTCATTGCCTTGCTCTTTACATGGTTGGCAGTACACTCTGTTAATATAATAAAAGATTATCTGTAAATATGAAGATTCTCTATAGATTTCTTATTAATAATATAGCTAACAGATTGTTTTGCCTTACCACTATCCTAGTTAACACCACTACAAAATTCTAAAAGTCTGAAAAGACCAGTTTTTGTCTTAATTTGCATTCTCCAAAAGTATGACTTGTGTCTTAATTTTTTTTGACAAATTCTCATTGATACGATTGAATTTGTATAAAATTTACTCGACATATTCTCGACATTCTGAATATGGTCTTAAAATTTCTGGACAAGCTCTTGACATTGGAATACTGTCTTGAAATTTCTCGACATGTTCTCGACATTATTTTGTTTTCTCAGTATGGCTTGACATATTCTGAACATTTTGAATTGTGTCTTAAATTTACTTGACAGTTCTGAGCTCTACAAATCAGTACCAATATTCATGATATAACGTTAATCTTTATTTCTTTTTATATGATATAAATAAACTCTTCATAGATACCAGGACTAAATTTAGTATATACGCCAGACGCGCGTTTCGTCTACAAAAGACTCATCAGTGACGCTCGAATCCAAAAAAGTTAAAAAGGCCAAATAAAGTACGAAGTTGAAGAGCATTGAGGACCAAAATTCCTAAAAATTTTGCCAAATACAGCTACGGTAATCTATGCCTGAGGTAGAAAAGCCTTAGTTTTTCAAAAAATTCTAAAATTTGTAAACAGTAAATTTATAAATATAACCATATCAATGACAATTCATGTCAGCACAAGAAGTGCTGACTGCTGAGCTTGTGATACCCTCGGGGAAATAAATCTCCACCAGCAGTGGCATCGACCCAGTGGTTGTAAATAAACTCATCATAGATACCAGGACTAAATTTAGTATATACGCCAGACGCGCGTTTCGTCTACAAAAGACTCATCAGTGACGCTTGAATCCAAAAAAGTTAAAAAGGCCAAATAAAGTACGAAGTTGAAGAGCATTGAGGACCAAAATTCCTAAAAGTTTTGCCAAATACAGCTAAGGTAATCTATGCCTGAGGTAGAAAATCCTTAGTTTTTCAAAAAAAATTAAAAAATTTGTAAACAGTAAATTTATAAATATAACCATATCAATGACAATTCATGTCAGCACAAAAAGTGCTGACTACTGAGCTTGTGATACCCTCGGGGAAATGATGTTCATCGCATTCGGCTGCGAGGAACATGGTCTGGGCCACCACTTAAAAAAAGCAATTGTACTGCTTTCCTGGGGTAAGTTATTGAACTATTTAGTGAGAGAACATCATCTTTATAGCGGAAAGTAAAGTTAAAAGATACTTCTAATTTTTGTCTCCTTCTTGTGAAGATCCTGTATGACGTCAGCCTCATAAGAATAAAGGAACCAGTAGGCAAGAAGATGGGCACAGTTTGTTCCCATTGGAATACCAATAGTTTGTTGGAAAACACGTCTACAAAACGTATCAAATAAGGTGTCAATCAAACAATCAAGGATCTTGATAATGTCGGTTTCATAGAATGTTTTGTTTGAATTAGAGTGATGTTTTACAAGGAAGGATATATGCCCCCTAAACAAGATACTTGTATCTACGTTGGCCATTCTTTTTTATGAAACAAAGCAATACCAACTCTTTCAATTTGTCTGTTAGGGACCGTTCAATATTTATCAGATGGATGGGCCGGTGCAAAATGGGGCGGGGCAAGCACTTTTTTTGTGGAAATATTTGAATGGGAAGAACTTTTTTTAAAATATTTAGTGGATGGGCCAGAACATATTTTATAGAAACAATTTTGCTATCAATTTTATTGGTTTGTAGGATATTTCTTTTGCGGGCACTCAAAACATGTCTCAACAAACTGGTAGCTTGGCTCATTTCTGTCAATTTTAAGGATTTAATTAAGGAATAAAAAGCTAGAATTTTCTGTTCAGACTATTTTTTAAAACTATTTTGACCTTACAGAATACCATATTGTTTAATAGTTTGGTTTATTCCGGTAAAATTTATGGATTTAAGTAATAGGCAAGAACAAAAAGCTCAAATATTTAGATAAGGCTTAATTCAGATAGTAAACTTTAAATGTTTTTCTAACTTTTTCAAATCAACTTGGATTTTCCTAAAACTCTACAGCTATCTCATTTATATATTGATCTTATAGAATGCCAGGTTGCTTGGTAGTTAGGTGTATTGCTGTTAAATTTATAAGATTTAATTAATAGTAAGAAAAAAAAAGCTCAAATTTTAAGTTTAGGCTGAATCTAGATAGTCATCTTTGATTTATTTTATAACTTTTTTAACTCAACATGGACTTTCATAAAACTCTACAGGTATTTCATTTATATATTGATCTTACAGAATGCCAGGTTGATTGGTAGTTTGGTGTATTGCTTTCATTCTTATGGATTTAATAAAAAAAGAAAAAAAAAAAAGCTCAAATTTTCAGTTTAGGCTAAATCCAGAGTCATCTTTCAAAACTTTTATAACTTTTTCAAATCAACATGGATTTTCATAAAACTTTACAGCTATGTCATTTATATATTGATTTTATAGAATGCCAGGATGATTGGTAGTATGGTGTATTGCTGTCATTTTTATGGATTTAATAAAAAGGTTAAAAAAAAAAGCTCAAATTTTCAGTTTAGGCTAAATCGAGATAGTCATCTTTAAATTTGTTTATAACTTTTTCAAATCAACATGGATTTTCATAAAACTTTACAGCTATTTCATTTATATATTGATCTTATAGAATGTCTAGTTGTTTGGTAGTTTGGTGTGTTGCTGTCATTTTTATGGATTTAATAAAGAGGTTTAAGAAAAAGCTTAAATTTTCAGTTTTTGGTTATTTCAAGATAGTCATCTTTAATTTTTTTCATAACTTTTTCCAATCAACTTGCATTTTCATAAAACTCTACTGCTGTATCATTTTAATATTGATCTTATTGAATGCCAGGCTGTTTAGTACTTTGGTTTTTTGCTGTCATTTTATGGATTTAGTTAATAGGTTGAAAAAAAGCTACAATTTTAAGTTTAGACTTAGTTCAGATGGTCACCTTTCATTTTTTTTACAATTTTTTCAAATCAACTTAAATTTTCATATAACTGTACAGATATATCATTTATATATTGATCTTAAAGAATGCCAGGTTGTTTTATAGTTTTGTGTTAAGCTGTCAAAAAAGGCTGCATCATTAAAGTCAAAAACATGTCTGCCTATATTTGCTTAAAAAGACCATATTAAGGTAGCACAATACAAAGATTTTTCATTCCCAATCAGACATCTTTAAACTGATGTAATTCCACTCATCTTTCTTTAAATTTTATAAATGAGGTACCAAAAGAAAGAAGAAGGATTAATCTTTCAAATTGTGATAATTTCATTATGACATAATTATTACATAATTAATTGTTATGTAATTAGTTGCCATTCTGTGATGTCCATACTTGAATGAATTTAGCTTCTTTGTTCTTCATAGCATCCTAAATTTTTTTATAGATTCTGCACAACACAGTTTGACCTCCGAAACTGTGTCTCAGATTTTTCCTATTGTATTTCATTCTCTCATAAATCTTCAATGAAGTTTGCAACATCAATTCATTAGAGACCACTAAATTCAATTGGGTATAAAAATTGTTCTATTAATGATTTTGGAAATCTGAGACACAGTTTTGGAGGTCAAGCTGTGTTGTACAAGAATCTATAAAATATTTTGGGATGCTATGAAGAACAAAGACGCTAAATTCATTCAAGTGTGGACATCACAATATAGCAACTAATTACATAATAATTATGTCATAATGAAATTATCACAATTTGAAAGATTAATCTTTCTTCTTTCTTTTGGTACCTCATTTATAAAATATAAAGAAGGATGAAATGAATTACATCATTTTAAAGTTGTCTGATTGGGAGTGAAAAAATCTTTGTATTGTGCTATCTTAAATTTCTTTTTTGAAAAGTAGAATAGATAAAGGGACATTGATATTTAAACTATAAACATGTTCTGTTATTAGTAATTCAGTATATGATAATATGTTTACTAGTCCAAGAGTTATTATCCCTTAATTTAAATTATTTCCTTTATTTTAAATCAATATTGTATTTGAGGCTGTACATATAAAATCAAATCTGTACATGTATATTCATACTGGTTTTGAAAATCAATAAAATGTATGGTTCTGATAAACACATAGATATATACATATAGAATTAACTAGCACATTTTAAATTTTGTATAAAGTCTATTCTTTGATTTCAAGACATAAAAATTTAAAAACTTAAAAATAGAAAAAGAACCTAAATCATTTTTGATTGTCTTAGAGTTTTAGAGGGGCAAGGACTTTTTTTATAGATTTTTTTTAGATGGGCAAGGACTTTTTTTCAGAATTTAAAAGGATGGGCAATAACCTTTTTAATGAAACAATATTGAGAATGCACCGACCCATCCATCTGATAAATATTGAACAGTCCCTTAGTTTGGAATGGGAATACTTGTGCAAAGTGTAGAAAAATCAACTGTTTAAAAACCATTGCAAGATGAAAGAGTCACAGACTGTATGTGCATGTAGTCATTTGGAACTTAACTTGCATTCCTTTACATTACTTATAGTCTATCTGTATATCTCACTTGTAAATACTAAATTACCAGAAGATTTATTGTCATGACACAAATTAATTATTTCATCATAAAATTTCTTATCTACACTGTTACACTTTAGTTGTAACTACTAAACTGTAAAGATTTGCTCATATATTTTTTTTTATATAAAAAGTACTCACATGTTTAAAGTTAATAAGTAATTATACATTATTGTTTAATGGAAAACGATTTGAAAATAGGCCATGTTAGAATAATGCTTTGTACAAGTTGGCTTCATACAAGTAATTACTTGTACAAAAGTTTGTACAAGTAATAACCTATACAAAATAATAACATGTACACGACATATACACAAATGAATGATTGTGAAAAGGGTTGATTCAGTGCATTTGCCATCGAGGCAGCCATCATCAGTAAATTTATCGGTAATCTGCAGACGTCCATACGGTATTCAACAACAAGCAAAATCCCATTTATTAAGAAATCCTTAAGGTTCATGACCCCTTCTTTATCCACTTTTGTACGAACTTTTCAAATTTTAACAGTATCAAAACTACAGATATAATGATTAATAGAAATAGGCCATTTTGTACATATACCAAGGGGAAACTTGATGCAAAGCATTATTATTTACTGTTTCATTGCATTTAATAGAAATAGAGGAGTTTGTGGCAAATAAACCAAGATTTTTATAGAAAATCCACAGCCTTTAATACAGAGAATTCTGTTATAAAATTTGAAACATAGATTACTCACTTGTTTTTCTATGCTGTGCTAGCGTTTTGTTTTTTGTCCATGGATTTATGAGTTTGAACAGCGGTATACTACTGTTGCCTTTATTTATTGTTTTCAAAAACTTCTAAGCAACCTGTAAATTCCAAAACACCTCGTGCTGAGTCACTAAAGTCGAGCGCACCTTAAAAGGTGTACTTGATTTAGTCCATATTTATATTTGTTTTAACCAATAACTACATTGATAAACTTGTTTTAAGGAAATCAATGCTAGCACTGCATGCAATAATCCTATATCTATCAGTCACCAAATTGCCAAATATGAGAGTACAAGGATAAAGGATGTGGATTTTCTATAAAATTTCCATATGTTTAGCATTGAATCAACACAAGGGTACGTAGAGCCAAAATTTATTTAAGACTACAATGCAAACTTTTTTCTGCAAAAACATTAATCACAAAGAATAAGACCTTTACCATCAAGTTTGACTGAAAAAACAAACAATAATTTCAGACAATACAAAATTGAAAATCAAAATTAAACATGTATCTACCATAAGTTCATCCTGGAAATGAACAGCCTTGGTAAGAGCTACTTCCAGGTCTTTGGATCTCTTCTCAAACTTGTCTGTCACATTTCCTAAGGTTAATTGAAGGTCGTTTACATTTTTTTCCACCTCTGGTCTTTCTGGATCCCCACACAGTGATACAAGCTGGTCCCCAGTCTGACTGACATCTTCTATGTCTGCTTGAGTTGCTTCAATGTCATCTTTCAGTGCCTATTGATGAAAAAAAATTGTAAATAAAACATTAACGGTACCAATTTTTCTGCACCAGATGCGCATTTCGACATCTTCAGTGATGCTCGTGGCCAAAATATGTAAAATCCAAAGTTTATATAAAAGATGTAGAGCTATAATCCAAACGTTCCAAAAAGTATAGCCAAATCCGTGAAAGGAATCAGAGCTTTGCATGAGGGAGATACATTCCTTAATTTATAATATTTTTTAACATTTTGTAACAGCAAATTTAATAACACAAAAAAATCCGTATTTTCATGCCAGTACCGGAGTAATGGCTACTGGGCTGGTGATACCCTTGGGGACTAACAGTCCACCAGCAGAGGCATTGACCCAGTGGTAGTAATAACATTAACAGTATTTTGTAAAATATGAGGTTTCTTCAATTAATCTTTTCCTCAATGTTTTACAAAAATCAGAAAGGATGTTAAATTTTGAACAAAACATGCATTTACATGTACAATACACAAAAGTATACACATTTTTTACTTAAATATCATAGATTATATTCAAAAGCAATACAGCTTACAGAATTCTGTTAGGGAAACATACAACTGATTTGGAAAAAGAAATAAAATACAAGAAAAATTATATCATTTGCATCAAATTATGTGAAAGTTCACCATCCCAATCACTTCATACTACAGCCCCCCTGATAATGATAAACAAATTTAAAAACACATTTAGACTTGTCAGCGTAATACAAATACATAAGATAACTTCTGATAAAACTTACATAACATTTAATACACCAGGAGTTTCGACCATTTTATGACTGTCAACGTCCGCTTCCGAAGCTTCCATAATTTGAAGAATATCTATAACATAACAATGACGAGGTGTATATTTTGTGAATGTTTATGATAAGCTAGTTGTGTTTTAATACTGTATCATTTTAATACTAGCAGAACAGAGAATAAATGCAACTTGAAACTGCAATATATATATAGGTTAGTATCATTAATACCTTTTGAAAGAATTATTGGCCCGATATACATTAAATTTGAATCCATTTTATATATCGCAAAAAAATTGATTCTTTTTGTTTACAAAAGATGCCAGAATAAGAAGGGGATATGTTTAGATATTTAAACACACAGTGACGAACACTTTCAAATCTCAAGGTCCCACCACTCTTTTATTTTCCCAGGTGCACAGGTTATTCTGAATAAGTAGACAGTACACTATATTCTCACTTCCTTGTGGTGGACCTTAACTTTTCAGCGAATATATTTACATATATGTATATATAGATCGACCGAGATACATACGAGATGGAGGTAACTTGAACAAAGTACTAACTTTACTTACTTTTTACTTTTGATCACTATAGTTTGCATCGACGCCCATATTAGAAAAGTGCAATCCAAAAGCTGATAAAATGGTGGAGTGTTGTTTGTTTTTACGGACAACTGACACGTCATTGGTATTTACTAACAACAAATTAGTTTTAGATAATAAAGTTAAACTGTATTGACTCGCTTTATCGTATTGAAAAGATTGGTAAATGTTATAAATAAACTCATCATAGATACCAGGATTGAAGTTTTGTATTGCGCCAGACGCGCGTTTTGTCTCACAAAGACTCATCAGTGAAGCTCGAATAAAAACAAACGTTAAAAAGGTCAAATGAAGAACGAAGTTAAAGAGAATTGAGTACCAAAATTCCTGAAATATTTTGCCAAATACAGATAAGGTAATCTATTCCTGAGGTAGAAAGGCCTTAGTTTTCAAAAATTCAAAAGTTTTGTAAAGGGTTAATTAATAAATATGATCATTTCAATGATAATTCCTAGGATTGTTCTTAGTTTCGATGACTTCCCCAGATATAATGAACTCAATTACTTTTATGTTAAGACGTTTTATTTTAAACCAAAGTTACCATATAAAGATATCAGTCGACAAAAAATCAACCTTACCATATTAGATTAGGGAAACAATTGGTCTTTTGAACTAAATTGGCGCAAGCTCTGAGCAGTATTTATCTAAACTTATATTTAGATCAATCAAAGGATGATCTTTTATTACAAGCACAAAAAAAACATGAGCTAGAAATATATTTTTGCTCGAGATATAGTTTTTCTTATATGGTAAATAACAAACGGAGACATTATGTTTTTCTTAAAATGTCCTGTACCAAGTCAGGAATTGGCAGTTGTTACATAATAGTTTGTTTCTATGTATGTTGGATTGTAGATTGTGTTTTGCTGCACTTCAGTGTTTCTGTTTGTTTCGTTGTTTTTCTCTTATAGTTGATAAGCTCCACTCGGTTTTAGTTTGTAACCCGAATTTGCGTTCTCTCAATCCAGTTGTGACTTTTGAACAGCGGTATTCTACTGTTGTCTTTACTTAAATAAGGAAAAATGTCATTACTTCATAAAATCAGCTTTACACAATTTTTTCTTATACCAAATTCTGACAAATCTCTAGTAAAGTGATATTTATTCAATGTTTTAGTTTTGACATCATTTATTTAAGAAAAGAGAGGACTTTGCCACAATTCCACAGTTATTTCTTCACCAAGGAGCAAAACGAAACAACAACCAACCAGGTGCTCCGCAGGGCGCAGCTTTATACGACCGCAGAGGTCGAACCCTGAACAGTTGGGGCAAGTATGGACAAAACATTCAAGCGTGATACAGCTCTGAATTTGGATTGTGATCAAATTTTTGACATTACATGGTTTTTTTTTACACAAAACAAATGTCAAGATTTTACAAATCAATTAAAGATTTCTTCTTCAAACTTTTTAAATCTAAAATTAAATAGTTGACACAGCATAGGTTTCTGACACAGAATGAATGTGGTCTAATGAACTTAAAAGTTTTTTTTTTGCCTTTGAGCAATTCACTATGCTGTTGAATATTAATCCTCTCAAAAAAATGTTTTAAGAAATTTTCTTTTTATTTATGAAAT
The DNA here is from genome assembly GCA_037788925.1 of Mytilus galloprovincialis. Classification (NCBI taxonomy): domain Eukaryota; kingdom Metazoa; phylum Mollusca; class Bivalvia; order Mytilida; family Mytilidae; genus Mytilus; species Mytilus galloprovincialis. Next base: position 24,168,451 of record CM075341.1, read on the forward strand.
CTGAAATGAGAAAAATTTACCCCCCCCCTTTTTTTTCACATCCCCGTTTCCCTTTTTACAAAACTGATATCAATTCAAATTTCTAATGGAGTTTGCAACAATAACTACTCTTTTAAATACATCATAAAATATTAAAATGTAAAATAAAGTGCTTGTTATCACTGAATGGTAAAGATTGGTTGGTAGTAAAAGTGAATATACATTGTTTATTGTATAAAACAATAAAAAAAACTTCATCAGTAACATTTTATACTGGCAAATTTCCAATGAAGTTATTTACATAAAGTTATTGGCAAATAAAAATAGAAAATGACATCATAGTCATGTCTAGCAAATTTCCAACATATATTATCAACTACTATTCTATACAAAGAAAGATAACTCCAATTGAAAATTAATTGCTATTGCACAATATTGTGCAATTAGATATTTCTTGCTATTGTGCAATACTGTGCAATTGAAAATTTCTTGCTATTGCACAATACTTGATATGGAATCCTGATTTGGACCAACTTGAAAACTGGGCCCATAATCAAAAATCAAAGTACATATTCAGATAAAGCATATCAAATAAGCCCAAGAATTTAATTTTTGTTAAAATCAAACTTAGTTTAATTTTGGACCCTTTGGACCTTAATGTAGACCAATTTGAAAACTGGACCAAAAATTAAGAATCTACATACACAGTTAGATTTGGAATATCAAAGAACCCATTTATTCAATTTTTGATGAAATCAAACAAAGTTTAATTTTGGACCCCCATTTGGACCAATTTGAAAACTAGGCCAATAATTAAAAATCTAAGTACATTTTTAAATTCAGCATATCAAAGAACCCCAAGGATTCAATTTTTGTTAAAATCAAACTAAGTTTAATTTTGGACCCTTTGGACCTTAATATAGACCAATTTGAAAACGGGACCAAAAATTAAGAATCTACATACATAGTTAGATTCGGCATATCAAAGAACCCCAATTATTTAATTTTTGATGAAATCACACAAAGTTCAATTTTGGACCCTTTGGGCCCCTTATTCCTAAACTGTTAGGACCAAAACTCCCAAAATCAAACCCAACCTTCCTTTTGTGGTCATAAACCTTGTGTTAAAATTTCATTGATTTCTATTTACTTATACTAAAGTTATTGTGCGAAAACCAAAAATAATGCTTATTTGGGCCCCTTTTTGGCCCCTAATTCATAAACTATTGTGACCTCAACTCCAAAAATCAACCCCAACCTTCCTTTTGTGGTCATAAACCTTGTGTTAAAATTTCATTGATTTCAATTTACTTATACTAAAGTTATTGTGCGAAAACCAAGAATAATGCTTATTTTGGGCCCTTTTTTGGCCCTTAATTCCTAAACTGTTCGAACTAAAACTCCCAAAATCAATCCCAACCTTCCTTTTGTGGTCATAAACCTTGTGTCAAAATTTCATAGATTTCTATTCACTTAAACTAAAGTTATAGTGCGAAAACCAAGAAAATGCTTTTTGGGCCCTTTTTGGCCCCTAATTCCTAAAATGTTGGGACCAAAACTCCCAAAATCAATCCCAACCTTCCTTTTGTGGTCATAAACCTTGTGTTAAAATTTCATTGATTTCTATTCACTTTTACTAAAGTTAGAGTGCGAAAACTAAAAGTATTCGGACGACGACGACGACGACGCCAACGTGATAGCAATATACGACCAAAAAATTAAAATTTTTGCGGTCGTATAAAAACAAGAGGCTCTCAAGAGCCTGAATCGCTCACCTGGTAAACAATGCCTTCGGCCATGTTTTTTGACGAAATAGAAAATAAAACACAAACTTTATTTTATACACCCTACTGATCATTCAAATGAAGTTTGGTTGAATTTGGTTGAGTAGTTTTAGAGAAGATTTTTTAAAGTTAGCAAATATGATGAACAACCCCTTAAGGGGTCAATTGATAATTTTGGTCATATTAACTTATTTGTAGATCTTACTTTGCTGATCATTTTTGCTGTTTACAGTTTATCTTTATATATAATAATATTCAAGATAATGACCAAAAATTGCAAAATTTCCTTAAAATTACCAATTTTAAGTGGCAGCAACCCAACAATGGGTTGTTTGATTCATCTGAAAATTTCAAGGCTGATAGATCTTGACCTAATGAACCTTTTTACCCCATGTCAGATTTGCTTCAGAGGAGAAGATTTTTGTAAAAGATTACTAAGATTTACGAAAAATGGTTAAAAATTGACTATAAAGGGCAATAACTCCTAAAGGGGTCAACTGACCATTTCGGTCATGTTGACTTATTTGTAAATCTAAAATTGCTGAACAGTATTGCTGTTTACAGTTTATCTCTACCTATAATAATATTCAAGATAATAACCAAAACAGCAAAATTTCCTTAAAATTACCAATTCAGGGGCAGCAACCCAACAATGGGTTGTCCAATTCATCTGAAAATTTCAGGGCAGATAGATCTTGACCTGATAATGAATTTTACCCCTGTCAGATTGTCTCTAAATGCTTCGGTTTTTGAGTTATAAGCCAAAAACTGCATTTGACCCCTATGTTCTATTTTTAGCAATGGCGACCATGTTTGTTGATAGATCAAAACTTCGGATACAATTTATAAACTAGATACCCTAAGGAACATTCAGTTAAAGTTCGGAAGTATTTGGCCTAGTAGTTTCAGAGGAGAAGATTTTTGTAAAAGATTACTAAGATTTATGAAAAATGGTTAAAAATTTACTATAAAGGGCAATAACTCCTAAAGGGGTCAACTGACCATTTCGGTCATGTTGACTTATTTGTAAATCTAACATTGCTGAACATTATTGCTGTTTACAGTTTATCTCTATCTATAATAATATTCAAGATAATAACCAAAACAGCAAAATTTCCTTAAAATTACCAATTCAGGGGCAGCAACCCAACAATGGGTTGTCCGATTCATCTGAAAATTTCAGGGCAGATAGATCTTGACCTGATAAACAATTTAATCCCATTTCAGATTTGCTCTAAATGCTTTGGTTTTTGAGTTATAAGCCAAAAACTGCATTTGACCCCTATGTTCTATTTTTAGCCATGGAGGCCATTTTTGTTGGTTGGCCAGGTCACCGGACACAATTTTCAAACTAAATACCCCAATGATGGTTGTGGCTAAGTTTAGTTCAATTTGGCCAAGTAGTTTCAGAGGAGAAGATTTTTGTAAAAGATAACTAAGATTTATGAAAAATGGTTAAAAATTGACTATAAAGGGCAATAACTCCTAAAGGGGTCAACTGACCATTTCAGTCATGTTGACTTATTTTTAGGTCTTACTTTGCTGAACATTTTTGCTGTTTACAGTTTATCTCTACCTATAATAATATTCATGATAATAACCTAAAACAGCAAAATTTCCTTTAAATTTCCAATTCAGGGGCAGCAATCCAACAACGGGTTGTCCGATTCATCTGAAAATTTCAGGGCAGATGGATCTTGACCTGATAATCAATTTTACCCTTGTAAGATTTGCTATAAACGCTTCGGTTTTTGAGTTATAAGCCAAAAACTGCATTTTACCCCTATGTTCTATTTTTAGCAATGGCGACCATGTTTGTTGATAGATCAAAACTTCGGATACAATTTATAAACTAGATACCCTAAGGAACATTCAGTTAAAGTTTGGAAGTATTTGGCCTAGTAGTTTAAGAGGAGAAGATTTTTGTAAAAGATTACTAAGATTTATGAAAAATGGTTAAAAATTGACTATAAAGGGCAATAACTCCTAAAGGGGTCAACTGACCATTTCAGTCATGTTGACTTATTTTTAGGTCTTACTTTGCTGAACATTTTTGCTGTTACAGTTTATCTCTACCTATAATAATATTCATGATAATACCCAAAAACAGCAAAATTTCCTTAAAATTTCCAATTCAGGGGCAGCAACCCAACAACGGGTTGTCCGATTCATCTGAAAATTTCAGGGCAGATGGATCTCGACCTGATAATGAATTTTACCCCCCATGTCAGATTTGCTCTAAATGCTTCGGTTTTTGAGTTATAAGCCAAAAACTGCATTTGACCCCTATGTTCTATTTTTAGCAATGGCGACCATGTTTGTTGATAGGTCAAAAGTTCGGATATAATTTATAAACTAGATACCCTAAGGAACATTCAGTTAAAGTTTGGAAGTATTTGGCCTAGTAGTTTCAGAGGAGAAGATTCTTGAAATAGTTTACGACGACAGACGACGGACGACGACGGACGCCAAGTGATGGCATAAGCTCACAGTATTGCGCAAGAGAATTTCAAGATTATTTTATTTGTGTCAGAAACCTATATTATGTCATTTTTTTTTTATATCAAAATCCATATTCAGACATATAGTATCAAGCTTGCATATTGTGTCCAACTTTGTTGAAACTGTTCAGGGTTTGACCTCTGCAGTCGCATTATTTTAATAATCAATATCGGCTGACAAATTTGACCTTGCTATTTTAGTAGTATATATAATTTATGTGTGGAAATATTTACGAAGAAAAACAAGAGGCCTTCACAATAAATTATATTTCATTTAATTATACATTGTTATATAGTCCACGTTTTGTTTACTAGGGAAGTTGCTATGAGATAGACATCCAAAGTGACAGAAGACTACTTTATACTAGTACAAAGTTGTAAATAACACTTTTAAAAGTTGGGGGAATGTACTCTCCCAAGTTAAGCATACACAAACTTTTCAAACAGATCAATTTGGTTCACCATACTCGCTTTTCATCTACATACGACTCATCAATCTCTTATCAACACAGCTCGAAAATTTCAATTCAGAACGAGATTGATGAGCATTGAAAACCAAATGTTCCGAAAAGTTATAACAAATACGGCTAAGACCATCTATTACTAACTATAACTATTGTTAAGACTAACCTTATATGTTTCGAATAATTCAACATTTGTATAAACAGTAAATTTACACACAAAAAAGAAACATTTTCATGCCATTACATGTCAACACAAAAGTTCTCACTGAATTTATTTATAAATGCTTTGAACTATGAATAAGTTTATTGATGTTTGCCTCCTTACAATATTAAACGGGTAAGCAAATACAGCTCATAGCATTAAACAGATACACGATTTTTATACAGTTTAAATATCATATGCATATACAGCATTAATATCATAGACTATTTCTAACATATAGCGAAGTTTGGCATACAATTTACATTGGTAATAAAGGTACATAACAAACAATCAAATGTTACGAATTTTCTCTGCCTCATAAAGGTATTTACCCAGATTATTAAGTTCCTTAGGCCAAATAAAAATATATGTGTGGTTCCTGTAACCCTACCGTCCCTACTTTTTCGGCTTAAAAATAGCCTACCCAAAAGATTTTATTGTCATTTTTCATTAAGCACTGTTGAAGTCAGAATGTTGCTCCAATAAACTAAATGTAAAAAAAAAAAAAAAAACACCATAAAATATAAAAAACACCATAAAATATTAAAAAAATCCCTAACTTTTTTCAGATGTAACTGGAACCACACATACTTTTTTATTAGACCTTAATATTCCTTACAGATAATAACAGAACTAGTTTGAAAGTAGATGGGTTTTTATAATAATATAAATTAATAAATTTACTTCTGAGATAGATAGGAAATTTCACAATGAACTCCTATCGGTCCAACAAATTCTCCTTTGAAAACCCAACCATGTTTATATGATAAATAAAAGCGAAGAAGTACACAGTTGCATATAATAAAACACGAATTTACATAAGCAACATACATTGGTATTAGTAAAAAAAAAGAAATCGTATATAAATCTGAGTGATATATGACAGGACCACGATCAATATAGGTCAACAGAGCTACTAGAAGATAAGTTAAGATATGGTGATAAATTTAACTTGGTGACTTAGATGCAAAGCTGAAAAAGCAGGTGAACGAGAATAGGCATACAAAATGTGTACCATGTACAAGTACATGATACCAACTCGTTTCTTTTTAAATTTGGTGCGTAAAATAGACTTTACTTAACAAATTTTCAATTGAGAGGTCGAATAAAAAAACTCATCGAAATGACAAAATTCGAAAACTTCAGTGAAATAGGACCCTTCACGGTTAGCTCGGCCATATTGGATAGAGCACAGATTTTCATTATGGAGGTAAAAATAATGTGAAAATACGGGAAAACATCACAATCAGCGCAGTTTTTGGAAGCCTGCATATGATTTTCCATACTTCATACTCGTGATTCTTTTTCCATCTCTTTCCAAAAATCTGCCTTACTAACCTTGAAGTGCATAATTCTAACATAATTAATGAGCTCTGGTCCAACAGATGTCGACAAAATAAGGATTTAGATATAAATAATGCACAAATAGTAATTTGGAAATATAAACTGCAGAAAAAAATTAAAGTCTTTTTAGACATTGGCCCGCATTGACTAACATTAATCTTACATAGTTACAGATGAAAATATTACAACTGAAGACAAAGAAGAAACGATATCGACAATTCAGTATGCAATGTGAGGCTGGTGAATTAAAAAGTTAGTAAAGTTGTATAAATAGACTTGAAAGATTATTTGCAGAATCAGTGAAACCACACAACCCGATTCTCTAGTTTAACTGTTAAGTTTTGTTAAAAATTTTCACCTCTCTTCCTTTGTCAATTGTTAAAATTCTATTTCCATTATCAAAACAATCTACATGAAAGGGATTTTCAAAACTATTATTTGTCTTTATTATAGTTGAAAATGCTTTGGTTTGAACGTCAAATTTGATTATTGCAGTATGAGCAATGGCAAGATATACATTCCCGCCTTTGTCGCATGTCATTCCATTAACTTCCATCGTATTTTCGAAACTGTACAGTTCTTTCTTTTTTCTATTCATATCATAGAAGTGCAATTTGTTTGACTTATCTTTCACGGAGAAAATCATTTCATCATTTGGACAACAAATATACAAATTTCCTTTAATAAATGGAACAGTTCGAATAACATTTCCAGTGAGCCCCATTATAAGAATGCCTCTATGTTCTAAACATGCAAATAACTTGTCATATGCATACGATAGACCTGTTATACAGTCACGGAGATTTTTCTGTCTCTTTGTCTCCATATTAATTGTATCTACAAAGACGAGATTTTTATACACAGCCACTGCAACCTGCGTTTCGTCAATAACAGCAATTTCTTCTGGACAATTGTCAAACTGTATTTGACCTACTTTAAATCCATTTGTCTGATATACCATAATTCTCTCATTGGAGTGTTCTGTCAGAACTATTTTATTGCTTGATAAAAATCTAATACATAGTACGGTAACATCTTTATTACGACGTTCAATAAAAAAATGTTCATCTTGCTCATATATATATTGTTTCTCAGTTATGTTCTCGTATGTGTGTTGGACATTCTCTGGTGGAATATCTCTATTAGAATGGACATCTTCGTCAACAATAAACTCTTCTGCTTCTACTGTTGATGAACTCACCTCAATATCATCAAACTCACGTTGCTTTTTACCGACACGACCTTGACACGCCTCGTGATTCAAATCATAAATTGGTTGAGCAACAAAAAGAACATCTTTCATACCTTTAAGGAGACTTTCAATTTGCATTTGGTCATCTAAATAGTTTTTATGAAATTTAGTTTTAATAAGAAACATTTTAAAATTAGAGAATTCGGATTCTTTTATCTTTTCTGTGGTTTCTGTCCTCTTCTGTAAAACCTTTAGTTTGTGTTTTATTTTCCTTTTATTGTCGCACAGAGTTTCGTTGGCAGCAGAGAAGGCTATTTCAAACTTTTCTTTTTCATCGTTTTCGAACTTGTCAAGAAAATTTTCTACTAGTTGTCGACCCTTTTTCATTTCATCATAAAACACAGTCTTTTGCTTTTCCAAATCTGAGACATTCCAACGATCCTTAAGTATTTCTGTTCGCATAGTTTCAACCATTTTAGACATTGCTTCAATCATCGCGTTCATATCCCCTTTAACATCTGTTATTTTCAAAATGTCATCTTTTAACTGCACATTGCATTTTATACCATGTGTCTCTTCTTTGCATATATTACAACAAGGCGTATTATGAGTAACGCAGTAAAACTTAATTCCCTTTGCTGGATGTACTTGGCAGTATGATTCTGATTCCGCTATACTTTTCCCTATCATATGGTAATCGATTATGCTAAGCATTTTATGGTCTCGGGTTGCTTTTAGAACTTTATGATGACCATAGCAATTCTCACATAATAATTCTGGACAGTTGGTACACCAAAACTCTGCTTGTTTCTCATTGTCTTGCTCTTTACATGGCAGGAAAAACTCCCTATTAATATAAATAAAATATCATAACGATGATTGTTCATAATATATATAACTTTCTTAATAAAAGAAAAAAAACCCCAACAATATAAGGGATAATGCGCTTTTATACCATCATGTATCTTATGTAGATTCAAATACTTACAGATATATGGAATATAAATGTATGTCAATGAAAAAGCAACTCAACAACACAACACCCCAAAAATAGTTATTTAAACTTTAGGCACATATGTATATTTTTTTTTATTAAATTATTCCTGTAAATAAAATTTGCATATCTTTTTGGTTGCAAAGCTCTACATTGTTTTTATGTGTGATCGGCTGATAAGTCTGTTTACATGCATGCGTCTGGCGAACTAAAAATATAAACCTGGGGCTCTTTTTCAGAAAACATTTACGGTTAAAATTTAATAGTAACTTACGCTGAAATGCACGGAAGCGTATTAGCGCAACCCATTCAAATTTCAAATATTTCTTCCTATGTTTGCAAATTAAAACAACATTTGCATTATAAAACAACCTTTGTGTTTTAATGCAAACCTTATGCGAACTATTTGATTTTTATTATTCATTAACACTTTATATCTGCCATATAGCAGAGTTTTGTAAATATCGGCATGTGCATGTCCGTCTGCCTGTAAAATTGGTTGTGATTTATATCAGTTAAAAACAGAACCATTAACACAAGGCCAAATCATTTTCATAGATAAACATATCAAATGATTATGGGAATATTTTTATCGCAATAATGTTTGTTTTCAAAAGAGTACTTTCTTTGGATCCAACAGATCTTGCACAATGTTCATACAAGCGTTTATTTGATAGTATATATATTTAAACTCGGCTATATTAACAGGGTAGAATTTCTATTTTTCTTCGGTACAAGAATTTTCTATTTTATGTTGTCCTGGGCCCGTATGCATTAAATTTCTGAAGTTCAAAATTGTTCCGAACGGACAGATTTTTCAATATGGCCAACGATAAGTTAGTACTACGATTTTTGAGTGGTTTAATGCATACGGGCCCTGCTCATTATTATGCCATGGTACGACGTCCTAAAAACTTCAGCGTTTTATTTGCAATAAGTACAAAGAGTGTCGCAAAGGTTTGCGTTCATTCGTAAAGGTTTAAAAAGGTAAACTGAAGTCAGAGAACGGAAATGTAAAAATTTAGCATCACACAGCAATTGAAGTATCTCTTTATTATGACATATATATACTTTCTAAATGATATGGATATTGGAGATTATAAAAATGATGTCAAAATCTTAATCTCGTCACGTCCATCATTTGAAGGAAAAGAACGTATTTTAAGATCTCTCCGAGATGTGTAATACTTGTCCAAAGTATGATGCGGAATTTTTGAGACAGGATGATATGTTGAGACTAGAATAGACACAAATTCAATCAACCATAACAACCGACCAATCATGCGTATCTCCAACCACCAACTTCGCCGACGCCGCCACAAATGTAACACTATAAGGTATGAGGGGAATTTGCATTCATAATATTTTTTTTGGTCTTTTGCTTGACCAGAATTTTTTTCTTCTTTATCAAATAGGGGAACAGAATATTTTTTTATAGAAACAAACTAGTACCAATGGCCAAATGACAGACTTTGCAACTGACGCTATTATGGTTATTTTGCTGTTTTGAATTCAATGCAATAAGTTTGAAGCCCTGATGTAAATTAAAGGCATATTTCACAAAATAAATACTGATATCTGGTAGACGAACTTTTTGTGAAAATGAGGAGTATCTAATGGTTTAATAATTTTCGAATTTAGGGTTTATAAAAGTGGCCTGATACTACCCTCATTTTACTGTTCATAATATTATAACCTAATCGAACGACTAAGATTTTTGGTAATCTTTGGTAAATATGACTAGGCCAGATTTCAGACAACTTTTAGATTTTCTTTATTTTCATTTCTTTTCAATTAAACTTACACAGCATTTAAAACATCAAACGTTTCGTCTTCTTTAGTACTGCTCACATCCGCTTCGGAAGAAATCTCCATAATTTGAAGAATATCTGTAACATAACAATTATAATGTTTATTATAAGATAATTGTGTTAATTACACTTGCCATTCATGTACGGAGTACTGAATTCGTTGATCTTAATAATACGAATATACAATCATAGATGTAACATGTTATATTGTCGAAAATATCTGAGAGACGGTGCATTTTGTCTCTTTGTTGTAATGATTTTAAAACGGATGGCGATTAAAATATAATGGACGACGAATCCTTGAGGAAATAACGCTCTGATTATAAAACTGTACATCCATTATACATTGTTATACAAGAAAAGAAAGAAAAAAAAAAAAACGCTAAATCAATAAAAGTACTTCCCTATTTATTAAAAATAACAACATTCAGTTTTAAGGCTTTCGGTTAGAGTAAAAGGTTTCGTGTACCACATAATATGTGTCAATTAGTTCCAAGAAAATGGCCGGAAAATTTTAAGTTTACAACAGAAACATAAACAACAATGACGCTTGTAATAATTTGTTACTCTCTAGATACTTGGATTGAACATTTCTATTTCATATACGCGCGTTTCGTCTACAAAAAGACTCAACAGTGACGTTCGAATCAAAAATAATTATAAAGCCAAATAAAGTAATAAGTTAAAGAGCTTTGAGAATCAAATATTCCTAAAAATTTTGCCAAATACACGGCTAGGTAATCTATTTTTAAGGCTAAAATAGGAGAGTCATATAAGCCTTAGTAGAAGTACACTTGTTTAATCCACCATTTTCTACATTTGAAAATGCCTGTACCAAGTCAGGAATATGACAGTTCTTGTCCATTCGTTTTTGATGTGTTTTGTCTTTTGATTTTGCCATGTGATTATGGATTTTCCGATTAGATATTCTTCTGAGTTCAGTATTTTCATGATTTTTGTGATTTTATTTTTTGGTAATCATACCACAAGTTTTATTCTTATATCGATATTCACTGCCTATAACGCATTTGACAGAACAAATACGTTCTATTTATAATTTCAACACGAAATGAACTAGCAAGGGTCAACATAATATATTCTGACACGCACAAATAATTATAAATGATTATATACAACTTTTTTTCAAAATCATTAATTACTCATGAATGCATTGATTATATTAAAGCATGATCTGAAACCATACTGATAGATAATTTACGTAACAGTACCCAAATTGCAAACATTTCGGAAGAAAAACTGTTAACTTAGCTTTCTGTATAAAATTCAGAAAAATCTAATGGACAGCAACCTTGCTAATTAATTCAAAGTCGTTGGACCAAATAATGGATTGGGCCTCATAATGGTTGATAAACTGAGATGTACAGACATCAATTGAACTGCCTGTTGTAAGTAGTGCATATCTAACTAGCTTTATCATAACTTAACATTGAACATTGTTAATTGATCGGAAGTCACTTGATCATGATCACCATATTGGATTTTTTTCTGAAATTGAAATTCTGAATATATATATCCGAATTTTGACATTTCATAAACAATAGAAATTCATGTCAGTTAACAAAATAATAAAAGAATACAAAAGGGTTTATAACCTATTTAAAAGGCAGGGCCTTTCACGAGAAACCGTGCTATTCAACAACAGCCACCACTGATGAACACTTAAAAAACCTCTTTGCAAAGCTAGAAGAATTGAAACTAAAAGACACAATCATTCTAATCTGGTTTGGAACTTGTGAAATTACCACAAAGAGAAAGTACATATACCTAAGAAATTACCCATATCAAAATATAGAGTCAATACTAACAGGATACAGAGATTTAAGAGACAAAATACTGGCAAAATTCAAATATGTCACTATAATCTTCCTTGAGCGCCCATATTACTCAATATCCACATTTAATAAAGCAATATGAGAAAGGAAGAAAAATAAAGACAAATTAGATCAAAACAACAATTAGACTAAACCAACAAATTACTACCTAGTAGTGAAAAAGTATAGTGGTACCAAAATTGTTACAAAAAAGGAAAGAAACAAGAGGCACTATCCGGCATTAGTAATTGACAAGACAAAAGGGTATAGATCAGTAACACAAGCAAGTAGTCTGGATAAAGAACTGTGTTACCAAGTAGACTACTACAATGGCCAATTAAAATGACTCAATAAGAAGTATAGATCACCCAGATTCTCACAAGACCAAATAATATCGAATAAACCCAAAAACAAAACCAGGGTGAGGTACAGGAAAAACTATAAGCTATTGTCAGACGGCATCCATCCAAATATAACACTAGCTAAACTATGTGTTTATAAAATGGTGGAGCTGTCCCTAGAATAGTCTGAAACCTGTAAAGGAGGTGTCAATGAAAAAGGGAAGCCCTGTTTCAGTTATATAAGGTAAAAGGTAACTGTTATTATATATATATATATAATAAACCCAGATAGGGAAGCCTTGTCTGGGCAAAGCAAATATTGGGGAGGCAAGATAGAATAAGGAAGCCCTGTTCTGTATATAACGAAGTGAAATATTGACTCTATAGATAGGTAAAACAGTTCCGTAGACAAGGAAGCCTTGTCTTCAAATTGAAAACATATAAGCATATTCTAACAGAGAAATAATAATATAAAAAAAGGATTAAAGTAATAGGGAAGCCCTATTACCTAGAGGTAAGCCTAGTTTTATTTAAAAAGGGAACAGAAAACAAGGAAGCCTTGTATTCTGAGTAAAGGGAAGGAGCAAATACAACAAGTAACAGTTTTCATACATATAGAATTAACCCAGAATAGAGAGGTTAGACAGAATAAGGAAGCCCTGTTCTGTACATAACAAAGGATTAAAAAAGGATTAAAGTAGCAGGGAAGCCCTATCTTTTTTTAGATGTAAGCCTAAGTTATTTAAACGAGGGAACAGAAAACAAGGAAGCCTTGTCCTCTGAGTAAAGAGAAAAAAATATATACAACAAGGAGAAATAAAAACAAAGGAAGCCTTGTTTTTTCAATAAGATCAGTGCTAATAACTTTAGGAGGATAAGGAATCCTTTTCCTAAAAAAATAAGTAAAGGGAGATAGTTATTGAAGAAACAGGGAAGCCCTATTTCTATCATTTAAGAGTGCAGTCTATGTCAAACGGATAAGGAAGCCTTGTCCCGAAATAAATTAAACACGTGATAGGGAAGCCCTGTCAAAATTAGAATAGGGTAGCATTGTCCTTTAAATCAAAATACAATTAGGATAGTCTAGCTTCGTCTGAAATTCAAGAATCAAGGATAGGGAACCCTTGTTCTTTAAATAAAAATAGAACAAAATAGAGTACTACAAACTAAATCGGTGTAAGGAAGCCTTATACAATTCCTCAGCCAGGTAAAAAAAAATAATAAAAAAAATATAGGGAAGCCCTATTTTTATTAATTAAGAAGTATGGCCTCAACTAGAAAAAAGCAGTACCACAGGCCCCAAATCATCACAAAAACCAAGCCAAGATGAGGATGAAGCATGGACATGCGCTAAATGTACCAAAATCTTTAGAGAGCCAGAGGCTCAACTTATGGAATGCCAAAGGTGTAAGGAACATTTCTGCATAACCTGTCTAAAGAAAACAAAAGCGGAATACAGCATGTTATGTAAAACAGATGCAATGTGGTTTTGTGGGAAATGCAGAATAGTCATGGAACAACATGCAGTCATCGATATTGAGATAGAAAGAAGGTGCAAACGGATAATGGAGAGTTTTGTGGAAAGAATTACATCACTTGAAAAAACAGTTGCAAATAAATGTAACGAAGATAAAGTCCAGGAGATTGTTAGAGAGGAAATAAAAAAACTGCAATGACGATATGGTAAACATGATGGTAAAAAAGGAAGTTGGCAAAATAGAGGCACCAATCACAGAAGAAAGTTGTAATGAAAAAAAGTAAAGGCCATAATATCAGAAGAAATGAGCAAGTTTCAAAAGCAAGAGAATAAAGAAGATAGCGATTCCACAAACAATAAGGTAGATGAAGCAGCCAACCCTATAACAAGAAAGGAGACTGTAACAAATTTCAAGGATGCAAACAGTTTTTTTTTCCTGTCAGACATTGGGGCCTACAGGGTACGAAGTTTTGCCAAACCCATCACATTTCTGCCAGACCTATATTTTCACTCAAAATAATCTATGTAAAAACTTTGTAATATGTCTATAAATAACAATGAAATGTAACTGTTTCCTGTTAAGGGGTTTCCCGAATTTTCCCGCTAAAAAGCACATGGCTTTCAACAATTGTAAACAAAGCATTCAATTTGTGATCATGGATTACAGCTTTAATTAATTAAATTTGGATATAGATATTCAACTTAAGGTACAGTCAGGCAATGTTTTTACTTTTTTCTGGATTAAAACTAATTTGAAAGAAAAGTTTAAAAAATAAAATATATTGTGAATATTCAGTGACCCATAGATTTTTTTAACTCTGCTACGGAGGTTAAAGTTACGTCATTTTTCAAACCAATGGTGTGTATTCTCTGTTACAACTAAATAACTGCGTTTGATATAAATATTTCAATAAATTAACGATGTCAAACATACCATTTCAAAACTGAAATTTATACTGCAAAAGGTTTTATTTTTTAAGGAAGGATATTTGGAAGGTGTCAGGCTATAATAGTTATCATTAAAACAGTTTGAACTCCCGATTTCTATTATGTAATCGAAGCCTCGAATGTTGTTCTATCTAATCATGCAACGTGGTTGTAAATTCACAATTTTATAAACAAAATACTCTGCAGGACCGACGGGGAATTAAGTTTTGGCTGACCCAAACAGACTAAACTAATGCCGGCCATCAGGTCCTGCACAGCAACGAGTTTTGCCGGACCTGCATAAATTCTGCCCCTTAGGTCTGACAGGTCCGACGATTAGTTGCATCTCTGTTCCTTGGAGAAATTAATGAAAGAAAGTCACGAGAAAATAACCTGATCGTCTTTGGGATCCCAGAAATAGATGACGAGAGCAAAGAAGTAAGAGAAAACGCTGAAAAAGAAAGACTAAATGAGCTATTTAAAGACTGCAAAATACAACTGGATAAGGAAAACTTGAAAACGGTAAAAAGACGTGGGAAATTTAACAAAGGAAAGTTTAATAGACCTATCCTAGTAAAATTACCAAGTGCAGAACCTAAGATCACCCTATTTAGAAACATCCGTAACATAAAACAAACCCAAAATACGAAAAAGTGGGAGTTAGTAACGACCTTATCCAAGCAGAAAGAGAGCAAGAAAATAGATTGTGGGATCAAGCGAGAAGACAAACCGAGGAAGAGGTATCGGGGGACTACCATTTCAAAGTAAGGGGCCCCCCTTGGGCAAGGAAAGTTGAGGAAGCTAGACTCCTAAAAGAAAAAAGAGGAAAAGAGAATGTAACTAATTTTAATGGTAAAAAGGTTTTTAAAAATGTTAAAACAGATAATTTTACTGTTTTACTCAAATTAAGATGTAAATTACACAAATGCAGACCAGTTATTAAACAAGCTGTCTGAATTAATAGTAAGAACAAGAGACGACCAACCAAAAATAATTGGTATTACAGAGGTTAAACCTAAAAATAATTGGTATAAACCAGGAATCTCAGAATATTCTTAGCGATTACAACATGTTTGGTAAAAACCTAGACGTCGACACAGGCAGAGGTCTTTTATTGTACATAGAAAAACAACTGGACGCATCACAGGTCCAAATGAATAAAGAATTTCAAGAAATATTATTTATAAAGATTAATTTAAACAAGTCAGACCAGCTATTATTAGGCCTAATATACAGAACACCATCAAACAGATCACAGGAATACACTAAACAATTATATACGCTTACCACTGAAGCTTGTAGTAAAGGCTACTCACATATCCTAATAATGAGAGATTATAATTATCCAGAAATAAACTGGGACAGTTGGAATTCACCAGGTGAAAGTACAGAAAGTAATGAATACAAATGTTTAGAGAATCTACAAGAAAAACTTCTTATTTCAACATGTTACAAGACCAACAAGATGGAGAGGTACCAATACACCCCATACCCTAGACCTTATTTTAACAAATGAGAAAAATATGATCTTAAATTTCGAATACCAAAGTCCACTGGGAAAAAGTGATCACTGTACCATGAAATTTGACTTTAGTTGCTACACAAATATTAAAAGTAAACCAAAATCAATTAAATTATTCAGTAGAGGAAACTACATAAAAATTTAAGAAGAATTAGATAAAATTAAATGGTCAGAATTACTACAGAAAGAAAATGATATAAACGAAAACTGGAGATCAGTTTTAAGTATAATTCAAGATATGGACAACAAGTATTCCAACAAAAGAAAGGAAACAAATCGGTTGAGGGAAAAACAACTTTCCAATGGATAAAAACACCATAGATAAAATTAAAAGGAAAAACATCCTTTCAAAAAAGATAACGCATAAGAACGACCAAGAGGTTAGGAAGGAATACACTAAGATAAGGAATCAAGTAAAAAGTAGAGTAAAAAAGTTGAAGAGGTAATATGAGAAAAATATATCTTAAAAAGCTAGAGAAAATCCTAAAGCTATCTGGAGTTATATCAAGTCAAAACCAAAACCAAAGAAGGAATTGGGGACTTACATCTGGATCCAGAAGACACAAAGTCAGATAAAACGGAAGATAACAGCAAAAAGGTCAAATTATTAGTAGAATACTTTTCCAGTGTTTTCACCAAGGAACCTGACGGAGAAGTGCCATCACCAACGCCGGTATAAGTAACTAATGAAATGCCAAATCAGAAAATTAAGGAGGAAGTAGTGCTGAAACACTTAAATGAATTAAATATAAATAAATCTCCAGGTATGGACAAACTACACCCCAGGGATCAAGAATCATTGGCAAAACCTTTATGTATTATATATAATCAATCACTTGAAAGTAAGACAGTACTTAACGATTGGAAAAATGCTATGATAAGTGCAATATTTAACATGTTTAAAAAGGGTAATAAGTCACTAGCCAAAAATTATAGGCCAGTCAGTTTGACATCTGTAGTATGTAAAATAATGGAGAAAATATTGCGTGAATTTATTATAGATCATATGAAAAAGAACAACCTATTCTCTAAAAAGCAATACGGATTAATTCCAGGAAGGTCAACTGGTCTTCAACTATTAGAAGTGATTGATAACTGGACAGAGGCACTAGATCAAGGATTAGACATAGACTGCATATATATATACCGACTTTATGAAAGCCTTTGATAAGGTGCCACATAAAAGATTAATAGCCAAAATGAAACTAGAGGCTCTAAAGAGCCTGTGTCGCTCACCTTGGTCTATGTGAATATTAAACAAAGGACGCAGATAGATTCATGACAGAATTGTGATTTGGTGATGGTGATGTGTTTGTACATCTTACTTTACTGAACATTCTTGCTGCTTACAATTATCTCTATCTATAATGAACTTGGCCCAGTAGTTTCAGTGGAAAATGTTAGAAAAAATGTACAAATTTTATTAAAATTGTTAAAAATTGACTATAAAGGACAATAACTTCTTAGGGGGTCAATTGACCATTTCGGTCATGTTGACTTATTTTTAGGTCTTACTTTGCTGTACATTATTGCTGTTTATAGTTTATCTCTATCTATAATAATATTCAAGATAATAACAAACCAGGTGCTCCGCAGGGCGCAGCTTTATACGACCGCAGAGGTCGAACCCTGAACAGTTGGGGCAAGTATGGACAAAACATTCAAGCGTGATACAGCTCTGAATTTGGATTGTGATAAAATTTTTGACATTACATGGGTTTTTTTTTACACAAAACAAATGTCAAGATTTTACAAATCAATTAAAGATTTCTTCTTCAAACTTTTTAAATCTAAAATTAAATAGTTGACACAGCATAGACACAGAATGAATGTGGTCTAATGAACTTAAAAGTTTTTTTTATTTATGAAATCTGAAATGAGAAAAATTTACCCCCCCCCTTTTTTTCACATCCCCGTTTCCCTTTTTCCAAAACTGATATCAATTCAAATTTCTAATGGAGTTTGCAACAATAACTACTCTTTTAAATACATCATAAAATATTAAAATGTAAAATAAAGTGCTTGTTATCACTGAATGGTAAAGATTGGTTGGTAGTAAAAGTGAATATACATTGTTTATTGTATAAAACAATAAAAAAAACTTCATCAGCAACATTTTATATTGGCAAATTTCCAATGAAGTTATTTACATAAAGTTATTGGCAAATAAAAATAGAAAATGACATCATAGTCATGTCTGGCAAATGTCAAACATACATTATCTAAAAACATTTTAGATAAGATAAGGAAAAAAAGCTTCATCAGCAACATTTTTTATTGGCAAATTTCCAATGAAGTTATTTACATAAAGTTATTGGCAAATAAAAATAGAAAATGACATCATAGTCATGTCTGGCAAATTTCCAACATATATTATCAACTACTATTCTATACAAAGAAAGATAACTCCAATTGAAAATTAATTGCTATTGCACAATATTGTGCAATTAGATATTTCTTGCTATTGTGCAATACTGTGCAATTGAAAATTTCTTGCTATTGCACAATACTTGATATGGAATCCTGATTTGGACCAACTTGAAAACTGGGCCCATAATCAAAAATCAAAGTACATATTTAGATAAAGCATATCAAATAAGCCCAAGAATTTATTTTTTGTTAAAATCAAACTTAGTTTAATTTTGGACCCTTTGGACCTTAATGTAGACCAATTTGAAAACTAGACCAAAAATTAAGAATCTACATACACAGTTAGATTTGGCATATCAAAGAACCCATTTATTCAATTTTTGATGAAATCAAACAAAGTTTAATGTTGGACCCCCATTTGGACCAACTTGAAAACTAGGCCAATAATTAAAAATCTAAGTACATTTTTAAATTCAGCATATCAAAGAACCCCAAGGATTCAATTTTTGTTAAAATCAAACTAAGTTTAATTTTGGACCCTTTGGACCTTAATGTAGACCAATTTGAAAACGGGACCAAAAATTAAGAATCTACATACATAGTTAGATTCGGCATATCAAAGAACCCCAATAATTCAATTTTTGATGAAATCACACAAAGTTCAATTTTGGACCCTTTGGGCCCCTTATTCCTAAACTGTTAGGACCAAAACTCCCAAAATCAAACCAAACCTTCCTTTTATGGTCATAAACCTTGTGTTTAAATTTCATAGATTTCTATTTACTTATACTAAAGTTATGGTGCAAAAACCAAGAATAATGCTTATTTGGGCCCTTTTTTGGCCCTTAATTCCTAAACTGTTGGAACCAAAACTCCAAAAATCAATCCCAACCTTCCTTTTGTGGTCATAAACCTTGTGTTAAAATTTCATTGATTTCTATTTACTTATATTAAAGTTATTGTGCGAAAACCAAGAATAATGCTTATTTGGGCCCTTTTTTGGCCCTTAATTCCTAAACTGTTGGAACCAAAACTCCCAAAATCAATCCCAACCTTCCTTTTGTGGTCATAAACCTTGTGTCAAAATTTCATAGATTTCTATTCACTTAAACTAAAGTTATAGTGCGAAAACCAAGAAAATGCTTATTTGGGCCCTTTTTGGCCCCTAATTCCTAAAATGTTGGGACCAAAACTCCCAAAATCAATCCCAAGCTTCCTTTTGTGGTCATAAGCCTTGTGTTAAAATTTCATTGATTTCTATTCACTTTTACTAAAGTTAGAGTGCGAAAACTAAAAGTATTCGGACGACGACGACGACGACGACGCCGACGCCAACGTGATAGCAATATACGACGAAAAATTTTTCAAATTTTGCGGTCGTATAAAAACTGCAAAATTTCCTTAAAATTACCAATTCAGGGGGCAGCAACCTAACAACGGGTTGTCCGATCAATCTGAAAATTTAAGTGCAGATAGATCTTGACCTGATAAACAATTTCATACCCTGTCAGATTTGATCTAAATGCTTTGGTTTTTGAGTTATAAGCCAAAAACTGCATTATACCCCTATGTTCTATTTTTAGCCGTGGTGGCCATCTTGTTTGGATGGCCAGGTCGCTGGACACATTTTTAAAACAAGATACCCAAAAGAAGATTGTGGCCAAGTTTGGATTAATTTGGCCCAGTAGTTTCAGAGGAGAAGATTTTTGTAAAAGATTACTAAGATTTACAAAAATGGTTAAAAATTGACTATAAAGGGCAATAACTCCTAAAGGGTTCAACTGACCATTTCGGTCATATAGACTCATTTGTAAATCTTATTTTGCTGAACATTATTGCTGTTTACAGTTTATCTCTATCTATAATAATATTCAAGATAATAACCAACCAGGTGCTCCGCAGGGCGCAGCTTTATACGACCGCAGAGGTCGAACCCTGAACAGTTGGGGCAAGTATGGACAAAACATTCAAGCGTGATACAGCTCTGAATTTGGATTGTGATCAAATTTTTGACATTACATGGTTTTTTTTTACACAAAACAAATGTCAAGATTTTACAAATCAATCAAAGATTTCTTCTTCAAACATTTTAAATCTAAAATTAAATAGTTGATCATGACACAGCATAGGTTTCTGACACAGAACGAATGTCACGTGGTCTAATGAACTTAAAAGTTTTTTTTGCCTTTGAGCAATTCACTATGCTGTTGAATATTAATCCTCTCAAAAAAATGTTTGAAGAAATTTTCTTTTTATTTATGAAATCTGAAATGAGAAAAATTTAACCCCCCCCCCTTTTTTTCACATCCCCGTTTCCCTTTTTCCAAAACTGATATCAATTCAAATTTCTAATGGAGTTTGCAACAATAACTACTCTTTTAAATACATCATAAAATATTAAAATGTAAAATATAGTGCTTGTTATCACTGAATGGTAAAGATTGGTTGGTAGTAAAAGTAAATATACATTGTTTATTGTATAAAACAATAAAAAAAACTTCATCAGCAACATTTTATATTGGCAAATTTCCAATGAAGTTATTTACATAAAATTATTGGCAAATAAAAATAGAAAATGACATCATAGTCATGTCTGGCAAATTTCCAACATATATAATCAACTACTATTCTATACAAAGAAAGATAACTCCAATTGAAAATTAATTGCTATTGCACAATATTGTGCAATTAGATATTTCTTGCTATTGTGCAATACTGTGCAATTGAAAATTTCTTGCTATTGCACAATACTTGATATGGAATCCTGATTTGGACCAACTTGAAAACTGGGCCCATAATCAAAAAGCAAAGTACATGTTTAGATAAAGCATATCAAATAAGCCCAAGAATTTAATTTTTGTTAAAATCAAACTAAGTTTAATTTTGGACCCTTTGGACCTTAATGTAGACCAATTTGAAAACTGGACCAAAAATTAAGAATCTACATACACAGTTAGATTTGGCATATCGAAGAACCCATTTATTCAATTTTTGATGAAATCAAACAAAGTTTAAATTTGGACCCCCATTTGGACCAACTTGAAAACTAGGCCAATAATTAAAAATCTAAGTTCATTTTTAAATTCAGCATATCAAAGAACCCCAAGGATTCAATTTTCGTTAAAATCAAACTAAGTTTAATTTTGGACCCTTTGGACCTTAATGTAGACCAATTTGAAAACGGGACCAAAAATTAAGAATCTACATACATAGTTAGATTCGGCATATCAAAGAACCCCAATTATTCAATTTTTAATGAAATCACACAAAGTTCAATTTTGGACCCTTTGGGCCCCTTATTCCTAAACTGTTGGGACCAAAACTCCCAAAATCAAACCCAACCTTCCTTTTATGGTCATAAACCTTGTGTTTAAATTTCATAGATTTCTAATTACTTATACTAAAGTTATGGTGCAAAAACCAAAAATAATGCTTATTTGGGCCCCTTTTTGGCCCCTAATTCATAAACTCTTGTTACCTCAACTACAAAAATCAATCCCAACCATCCTTTTGTGGTCATAAACCTTGTGTTTAAATTTCATTGATTTCTATTTACTTATACTAACGTTATTGTGCGAAAACCAAGAATAATGCTTATTTGGGCCCTTTTTTGGCCCTTAATTCCTAAACTGTTGGAACCAAAACTCCCAAAATCAATCCCAACCTTCCTTTTGTGGTCATAAACCTTGTGTCAAAATTTCATAGATTTCTATTCACTTAAACTAAAGTTATAGTGCGAAAACCAAGAAAATGCTTATTTAGGCCCTTTTTGGCCCCTAATTCCTAAAATGTTGGGACCAAAACTCCCAAAATCAATCCCAACCTTCCTTTTGTGGTCATAAACCTTGTGTTAAAATTTCATTGATTTCTATTCACTTTTACTAAAGTTAGAGTGCGAAAACTAAAAGTATTCGGACGACGACGACGACGACGACGACGAGGACGACGCCAACGTGATAGCAATATACGACGAAAATTTTTTCAAATTTTGCGGTCGTATAAAAACAGCTAAATTTTCTTAAAATTACCAATTCAGGGGCAGCAACCCAACAATGGGTTGTCTGATTCATCTGAAAATTTCAGGGCAGATAGATCTTGACCTGATAATCAATTTTACACCCTGTCAGATTTGATCTAAATGCTTTGGTTTTTGAGTTTAAGCCAAAAAACTGCATTTTACCCCTATGTTCTATTTTTAGCCATGACGGCCATCTTGGTTTGTTGGCCAGGTCACCGGACACAATTTTTAAACTAGATACCCTAATAATGATTGTGGCCAAATTTGGTTATATTTGGCCCAGTAGTTTCAGAGGAAAAGATTTTTGTAAAAGATAACTAACATTTACGAAAAATGGTTAAAAATTGACTATAAAGGGCAATAACTCCTAAAGAGGTCAACTGACTATTTTGGTCATGTGGACTTATTTGTAGATCTTACTTTGCTGAACATTATTGCTGTTTACAGTTTATCTATAATATTATTCAAGATAATAACCAAAAACAGCAAAATTTCCTTAAAATTACCAATTCAGGGGCAGCAACCTAACAACCGGTTATCCGATTCATCTGAAAATTTCAGGGCAGATAGATCTTGACCTGATAAACAATGTCAGATTTGTTCTAAATGCTTTGGTTTTTGAGTTATATGCCAAAAACTGCATTTTACCCTTATGTTCTATTTTTAGCCATGGCGGCCATCTTGGTTAGTTGGCCGGGTCACCGGACACATTTTTTAAACTAGATACCCCAATGATGATTGTGGCCAAGTTTGGTTAAATTTGGCCCAGTAGTTTCAGAGGAGAAGATTTTTGTAAAAGTTAACGCAGGACGACGACGGACGACGACGGAAGACGACGGACGCCGGACGACAAGTGATGAGAAAAGCTCACTTGGCCCTTCGGGCCAGGTGAGCTAAAAATCTAGGTGTCAATGAAGATATAGTAGGGTGGATAACAAGCTTCTCAGAAGATAGGAAACAAAAGGTCATAGTGAATGGTGAAGAATCAGACTGGGCTAACGTTACAACAATGATCAGTACTAGGACCACTTCTATTTGTTCTATATATAAACGATCTTCCAGACCAAGTTGATTCTGATGCATACCCAGGGTTTAAGCTAGGATTTTGAGGGCTTTAGTCACTTTTGCGTGCTATTAAAATCAACCTTATTCTGTGTAAAAGCAATGGACCAATGATGTATATTACTAGCTTCATCTTTTGACTTAGTCAGATTTAAAGGGATTGAGGCACCAGCATGATTGGCAGTTATTGTATGATTTGACTGTATTGGCCATTATTATGAAAGATTCTGACATGGAATCCAGAAATTTAGTTCACAATTTCTCTTCAGTTTGTTCCAGGGGTCATTCCTGATCAACAAAAGTTGGATTCTATTTTTTTTAAACAATGAATCACAGCAGAAATTAATTTGCAATGATTATTTCACTGCATAATCATTATCCTTATAAAACGTCTAAGTCGATATTTGGAAATCATTGTAAACAAATCAACAATAGATCACGTTTACTACTTTCGGTTTTAAAATGAAACGAAAACGGGAAGTGACACGTGGATAGTAAATTCAAAACGAGTCCGGATTCATCAGGAAATTATCATTTTTCGATTTAAATTCCTTTAGTAAGAGATATATATTTGTCTCTCTCGTTTAATTGATTCTAAATGATTTCGTATTTTACGTTTTTAATGTCTATAAATAGTCAAAGGAATACTTTCACGCATGCGTAGAACACAATTCAAGAAGCACCTGTTTAACATTTCTCGTGAACTTTTTGAATAAACACATTAAAGTCCTTTATTTTAAATGGAAATTGTCGAAAGTTTTTGATGAAAATTTAAATCAAATATGACGAAAATGCCTTCGAATGACGAATCTACGACAAACTAACTTCAGATTGTGATCGTTTGGGAAAATATTGAAATTCAAATGCGAACTGTCCGGGTTGTCATTTTTGATTTAAAAATGACGAAATTGTACTCCTGATTGTTGAAATGACGACTGACTGATTTTCCCGGGGAAATAATTATGATGGTCATTCAATTATGGGGTTAATTAATAAACTACGGATAAGTGACCCATCTGATGGCGATAAGCGGATTAGTTGTAATCACAACTTGTAACACCTGTTGAAAATGTTAATTACCTGAAGGTCATAAACTTGTCAAAAACACGAAGACAGGTAGATTTATAGTTTTTATTGCGAAATTTTTTTTACACTTTCAAAATTAAAGTGACGAAATTGATTTGAAATACTTTCGTCAATGAGAAAACCCTTTCGTAAAATACGAAAGTGACGAGCGCTAGCAAAATCACTGATACCTATTTGCAGATGATACCATGGATACCAAGATCTTTAAAATAATAAAAACCCAGAATGACAGACAAATTCTAAAAGAAGATCTTAACAAGATGGAATCCTGGAGGGACAAATAGCTACTAAAAATTCACCCGGAAAATGTTAATGATATGAAAATAAGTAAGAAACCTAATAACACTGACCATCCATCAAACTATAGTCTAATAAGTCATCCAATAGCACAAGTTAAAGAGGTTAAAAAAATAAAGGAGTCCTTATCGACTCAGAACTCACCTTTGAAAACCACTTAAGTGAAAAAGTGAACAAGGCCAACTCCATATTTGCAGTTCTTAGAAGAACATTTAAATACTTGGGAATCGAGACATTCATGCCATTATACAAAACCATGGTTAGAACCCACCTAGATTATGCCAGCTCAGTCTGGTCTCCATACAAATAAAAAGATATCGACAAAATAGAAGATGTCAAAAGAAGGGGAACAAAACAATTATTGGCTTACCAACATTATCTTATAGGAGAATAGAGGAGATATGAATGAAACCTTCAAAACAATGAATGGATACTACGACAAAGAAGTAAGCTCATTTGTAAGAAAGGCAGACGATTCTCAACAAAGATATAGTAGCAGGACCAACAGTAATAAAGTCATTCATCAAAGATTCCAATCCAATATCCGTAAACACTCTTTCTCTGTTAAAATTGCTAAAACCTGGAACAAACTACCAGATAAAATAACAAAGTCACCATCCATAATTCCCTTAAAAAACCGATTAGACAAATATTGGTCAGACGAAGAGATATATTATAATGACTACAGATCAGAAATATCCGGAAGTCACGGACAAAACAGTATTAGAAAATCATTAAATTACGAGTGCAGAGTCTGGTGAAGAGGAACCTTGAGGGATCCTGTACTGGAAATCAACTATAAGTAACTATAAGTAAGTAAGTAAATGATCTATTCCATGCAACACCTTTCAGACTAATTTAAACAGAAAACTATAATATTGAATATGTCTTATTATAAACAGTCAGTGGACCATGACTAGTGGGCATGGAAATACCAATAATATTTCAGTAGTAGTTTCTATAACGCTAACGCAGGCGAGACAAAAATAGCTACGGTAATCGTTTACGATTTCTTAGAGAATAAGCAGTGTGTATTTTTACGATACAATTAGATAAACATAGCTAATATATCTAAATTAAACTATACAACTCGTCCAAACATCAACCCAACAATGTTAGATCTGTAAATTTGCTTTCGCATTTTTTTTTGTTCTTCCCTTGCCGGGATTCGAACTGATGTTTATACGAGTTGCATATACAGAATGTACACAACCATGTATCACCATCACTGCTGGTGATCCGATGGATCAATCTGCTGTAGAGTTGTCCCTGGTTCAGACGTACTTATAAATTTAATTATTTCTGTGACTTTATATTGCATTAATTTGTAGGATCCTTTACAATAGATAATTCAGCTGACCAGTGTAACAAAACCATCTTTATGCCTTATATATCATGCACAGGCACTTGTCTCAGAAAAAAATTTCCCATATATACCTTAATATAACACAAGGTACTTAACTTGCATTTTCTAAAAATATCAGGCGGTGACGAAGTTCCGTTGTATGCTGCTTTCTAGGCTGTCAACCCCCACTAAACTTTGTTATAGCGTAAATCTAAATTGATTTGTCTTTACAATGGTGTATAACATGCCTACAGTTGTTGTCTGAATCATCCGTATCAATCTTACCCAAGTATGTCAATCGTAATAATTTTGCCAACCGCTGATGATTTGGCAATAACCGCGTCACATCTACTTATATATCTCGGTTGCCGATTGGTCAATTTTATGGGAAAGTCTAAATGATTCTCGGAGTTATCTGATCTTGTTTCATTGTCATACGTAAAGTCAAGAGAGAGTCTGAATGACATTGACGTCATGGGAAAAATTTGAATCTAAAAAAGGAAACTCGTAACTTATTAGACATACCACAAATAAGACGTGTTAGGGTTTTTTTCACGGTATCTTATACAGTTTTACTTACTGGGTGATAAGTTCTATTCAGACAAAGAATAACAGTATTTCTGAAACAGTTTTTATAATTAACCATTTACTGCGAGCCGTTTATTGCCAAAGTTTCAGCGGTTGGAAAAATTATTACGATTGACATACTTGGGTAGGATTGCTACGGAAGATTTCGATAACAATTGTAGGCGTGTTATTCACCATTGTAAAGATAAAGTTTTAGAGGGGTTGACAGCCTAGAAAGCGGCATATAACGGAATTTCGTCACCGCCTGACATTTTTCGAAAATGCAAGATACATGTAAGTACCTTGTGTTATATTAAGGTCTATAGGAAATGTTTTTCTGAGACAGACGATATCTCAGTAGCATGGGTTCGAATCCCGGCGAGGAAAGAACAGAAATTTTGCGAAAGCAAATTAAGGCCAACATTGAAAATATCTTTGTTTCCCCTCCCCGACTGGGGTTATCAGGGTATGGGTAGGTAGGTAGGCAAATTATTTTGATATAATTTTTCTTATTCTATATTGAATTTTTACAACATTCAACAGCTAAGATAAGTCAAGAAAAGTGGGGTATTCCCTGTATTCAGTGTAAACCCCAGTCTTCTGGTGTTAAAAACAGTATAAAGGGACCTCCTTTTTCCTATTCATTTGATGGTATGAAATCTACAAAAGCACACATTCTTCATGTGATAACAATGTTTAATGAAAGCAAGTGTTTCATTAGTTAAAAATGAAGCTTATTTCAAGTCTAATATGATGGATAACTCAGAACAAAACAATTCCTGTGTTCACCAATTCATACCTTGATCATCAATTATGAGATGACAAAAAGATACATACATGGTAATGACTTGGGAAATAGAATTCAATGAATACTTTTGAAATTTTCAGTAGAAGTGAACATAATTCAGTTACGTTCAGTTACACCTGGATCATGCAGCTTGGACAATTAATTCCTAAACAAAAGATTTGTATGTTTTTTCGAGTTCTAGAAAAAACAAGGCTTCACTTATTCATGTTTTGTTGTTCCTAGACCTAGTATACTTTGAGTATCAACAAATTCAGCTGATGCAGTTATAATGTAAAACGTGCCCTTTTGTAAATGACATGCCATAAATTGAAAAATAAAAACACATTTAACTTGATTTGTTTACACCAGAAATCAGGGATGTTCCCTGAAAGCAGGGAATTCACGTATCCAACATTTTCTGACTTGTGCCCAACCTGTTCGAAGTCAAAGACAAAAGTAAATTGATTTCAAAGCACGATTCAGACCATTTTTACTTTAAGGTTTTATCCTTTAAACAGGAAGAGAGGTAAGAGACAAAGCCAATCAAGGTGCACTCAGTGGTTGAAAGATGCTTCAGATTTTTATTTTCAAATATCACATTTGCAAGCAACACAAATCGTGTGGCAAGGCATTATGTTTGTTTTCCTTGATTCCGAATCATATAGACGCTTCAATGCAAAAATGCCTTGATTTAAAACGCTTGATGACTACAGCCTCGTAAAGGTATGACAAAAAACCAATGCACCTTTACATTCGGAAATCCTCGGTAGAAACCGCTACTCTCCTTCTATCCGTTAGATGAGGGTACGGAATCGGCAGAGTTGAGACGAATGTGCACGTTTACTACAGCATCGGAAAGATATCACCAAAAACCAACATAGCAAAAAAAAAAAAAAAAATTTGGACAAGAATGGCCAATAAAATTTTTCGAGTGGCGGCGATTTTACCGGGTCGGTAGTGGGAGGGGAAACAAACAATATTTTATTTTTAGCCCAACAGATCTAAAGTTGTTGGGCTGATGTTTAGACGAGTTGTTTATACAGAATGTACACAGCTATGTATCCGATGGATAAATCTGCTGTAAAGTTATCACTGGTTCAGACGTACTTATAAATTAAAAAAATATATACACACATGAGTGCACACGCTGAAATGTCTCGCCATCTTTACTTATCATTGATATTATGTTGATAGTCCGAAATATAAAGTTTTATTACAACTGTCACATAAACTTAACATTAACCAAGGTCGAGGTCAAGTGAAAACTGTCCGACGGGCATGAGAACCTTGCAAGATACGCACATACCAAATATAGTTATCCTATTACTTATAATAAGAGAGAATTTAACACAACAAAAAATCTTAACTTTTCTTTTCAAGTAGTCACTAAACCATGAAAATGAGGTCAAGGACATTGGACATGGTACTGACGGAAACTTCGTAACATGAGGCATCCATATACAAAGTCTATTGCGCAATACTGTGCAATTGAAAATATTTGCTATTGCACAATACTGTGCAATTGAAGATTTCTTGCTATTGCGCAATACTGTGCAATTGAAAATTTCTTGCTATTCCACAATACTGTGCAATTGAAGATTTTTTGCTATTGCTGAATACTGTGTAATTGAAAATTTCTTGCTATTGCACAATACTTAATATAATAATTTTGGATCCTGATTTGAACCAACTTGAAAACTTGACCCATAATCAAAAATCTAAGTACATGTTTAGATTCAGCATATCAAAAAAGCCCAAGAATTCAATTTTTGTTAAAATCAAACTTAGTTTAATTTTGGACCCTTTGGACTTTAATGTAGACCAATTTGAAAATGGGACCAAAAATTAAGAATCTACATACACAGTTAGATTTGACATATCAAAGAACCCCAATTTTTAAATTTTTGATGAAATCAAACAAAGTTTGATTTTGGACCCGATTTGGACCAACTTGAAAACTGGGCCAATAATCAAAAATCTAAGTACATTTTTAGATTCAGCATATCAAAGAACCCCAAGGATTCATTTTTTGATAAAATCAAACTAAGTTTAATTTTGGACCCTTTGGACCTTAAGGGAGCTACCATTTGATTTTTATGGGGGGGGGGGGGGTGGGGTGGGGGCTAGGATGAAATTTGAAAAAAATAGGCAGGACAGAAGTTTTGAGTAAAAAAAAAAGGCAGGATGAGACACTTTGCAAAAAAAAAGGCAGGATGACAATTTAGGTAAAAAAAGTCAGGATAAACTAATAAAAAAAAAAGGCAGGACCGAATAGAGTGAAAAATAAAAAGGCAGGACAGAGATTACAACTAAAAAAAAATGCAGGACAAAATTTTTCATCCTAGCCCCCCCATAAAAATCAAATGGTAGCTCCCTAATGTAGACCAATTTGAAAACGGGACCAAAAATTAAGAATCTACATACACAGTTAGATTCGGCATATCAAAGAACCCCAATTATTCAATTTTTGATGAAATCAAACAAAGTTCAATTTTGGACCCTTTGGGCCCCTTATTCATAAACTGTTGGGACCTCAAATCCCAAAATCAATCCCAACCTTCCTTTTGTGGTCATAAACCTTGTGTTAAAATTTCATAGATTTCTATTTACTTTTACTAACGTTATAGTGCGAAAACTAAAAGTATTCGGACGACGACGACGCAGACGACGACGACGACGCAGACGACGACGCCAACGTGATACCAATATACGACCAAAAATTTTTCAATTTTTGCGGTCGTATAAAAATATGTTACAGGCATCCATTTCTAAAAAAAATAAAAAATAAACATGGACTGTTGTCAAATTATTCTATAAAAGTCGGTTCTCATTTTTGATGAATCATTATGGATTCAAAATAATGTGTGGGAATATATATAGTAGATGATGATACATATACAAAATAAACACAGAATGAAAACTTTTTTTCTGGATCATAAAAAAAATAATAGCTATTATTAAAAGCCTAATTATAAACGCAGGTGAAAAAACCCAGCTGAAATATGTCCAAAAGTCATACAAATTAAACATGCATGATTATTGTAAGTTTAAAACGAGTTACTTACTTTTCCTTACGGATGATCTTTTTAAATCTGCAGAAGGCCGATAACATGGCGTGTGTTGTGCAGACTGACACGTCATACATGTGTATAAGCATGATAAGGTAAATCTATAAATAGCAACATTGTATTGGACATAATGAATTGTACGTGCGTAACAAAGGACAAATCGATGATTAAAAACTAAATAATTTTCATGTCAAATTATAGCTATAACATTCTGAAAATATTACCGTTTTATAGCGTTTTTATTATTATTCCCCACTGTCTTAAAAGAGTTCAACGTATTAACTTCACTCTACAATTAAGGTTTATGAACCTTCTGTATCCATTTTTGTACGAACTTTTCAAACTTCAACAGTATCAAAACTACAGATATATAATGAATAATAGAGATAGGCCATTTTGTACATACATATACCAAGGGGAAACTTGATGTAAAGCATTATTATTTGGGTCATTTAAAAAAAATGTAGAATTTTCAGTACACCCATGCTAAAATTTTTATTTCTAATGGAAATTTCTGTTGTAATGGTTTAAATGAAAGCTTGTCGGATTTGTGATTCAGAACATTAATAATAAACACAACTTACATTTATTTTGATAAGATTAAAGTGCATTTATTAAAGTCCGAATTTGGGGGTATTTGTGTGCGTACGATGTCAGAAAAACACATTTCAAATGATTTTTTTCCAATTTTCTGATCGCCTTGATATCTGAAAAAGGGACTTTTTAAGAACGTTAAGTTACACTAACGAAAAATCGAGGCTTCTTTATCATTGTATGTAACAGATTATCTACAAACTAAATTCAATCAGCGTACGGGAGGTTTGTGTCTATCCTGTTACCGCTACTGAAATCCTCAAGCTGAAATCAGTCGTTAAATTATTGTCTCCCTATGAATATTGAATCAGTCAGTGTTGATTTCAAAAGTGCAAAGTAATCTTTACATTTAAAACGCCTAGTTTCTTGAACGACAGTGTAGAGAAAAGAAATTTCCAGACATTTTATAGTGAAAAAAATAGAGTGTACTTTTTTTCATGTCTATGCTGTTACCAACAATTTTGATTAATTACACCAATAGTATGCTTGTAAAAAGTGCAATAACGTGTTGGAAACCAAATTCAAAATAGAAAACCATAATCACTTCACCAAAAGAAGTAGTTATTTCACAACAGCAATCAAAAACGAAGAAATTTGTCTATCCTATTATGTCTATCCTGTTACTGTGGTTGCTATGCATGGTTACAGTAACAGGATAGACAATTGTAGACAAAAACGGCGTTAATTTTTTTATTTTAACATATAGGTGCAAAACGAATGAAATGTTTCATTGTTTGAACTTATCTTAAGGTTATAACGTCTTAATCTTCCCAATTAAGCTAGCATTTGCAGGTGCAATACTGATGTCGGTAATGTAACAGGATAGACAAAAAGGTAACAGGATAGACTTTTATATAGTGATATATCAGAAACGTATGTTCCTGTTACCAACGAAATAAAGAGAAAAGTAAACTAACTTGTGAGGGATTTACTTGATGTTGGGTTTATTTGAAAGGGTGAAAAAATGCCTAACAATGTAAATTGCAATCTTAGACTTGCATTACTTATGGTAATTTTTACAACCTTTGAAAACCAATTTTTAGAGGCATTTTTCAGTACAACCTAGAAAATTGGCAAATAATCTATTATTTCACATAATGAATATATATAGAAGTTTATTATCTTGAAAACCATCTAATTGGCTACGTAAAACAAGCTTAACATTTTATCTAAACCTTTTCTTAATAATCCAAAACTTCTTTTGAAAATGGTAACAGGATAGACAAAATATTGTACCACCGATCAAAAAATGTTTCAAGGTATTCTTGTATATGACATCATTATGATTGCATCTTTTAATATGTTATTCTTAAAGTACCGTTTGTTTTGATTTGCATATGTAGAGGGTTGTTTGGATAAGTAACTTTTATTGAATTTTTCAATTTCAAAATTCGACATTTTTTGAAAATGACCCATTTACGGTTTCATTGCATTTAATAGAAATAGAGGAGTTTGTGGCAAATAAACCAAGATTTTTATAGAAAATCCACAGCATTTAATACAGAGATTTCTGTTATAAAATTTGAAACATAGATTACTCACTTGCTACATTTACTACAGCGCGTCTCAATCATTCTATATTTTTGGGGGTGAATATATCCGACTACTTTCAATAAGACATATCTACCAACCTGTTACCAACCGTGATAAATGGCCTGAGCCTGCAGCAAGGCAAATTCGCGGCAGTCCTTATTCAATACTAGCATATACTTTCATTATACAGTGGCAGTTCAAGTGTCAATGACTTTTTTTCATGCCGGATGGCAACTATTACAGGGTCTTTCTATTTTATTTACTGTCAACTGATTGTTCTCGGCCTGAACATGTATGTCAGTAATATTTGCCACTGGACATCACGCACAATTTAAAATTGTAAGTTCATTATGATATGTTACTAGTATTATTATTTTGAGGACTCTCAGGAGGAATAGTTTTAACTGATGGGATTATTCTCTTGAAATCAATCTTTTTTAAAAAGTTGTTCAATTATTCCATGTTGGACTACACTACAAACCATTAAAAGTCTGAAATGGCCTATATCTGTACTCGACTGTACTGATTTTTACTCGACCAGTCTGAATTCGTCTGAGATTTACTTGATAGTACTCGACTGTAGTCTGAACCATACTTAACAGTCTGAATGTGTACTTAACCATTTCATACGAGTCTGAACCGTACTCGACCTAGTCTGAACCGTACTCGACCTAGTCTGAACCATACTCGACCTAGTCTGAACCATACTCGACCTAGTCTGAACCATACTCGACCAAGTCTTAACCAACCTAGACCTATTCTTTGTACCTATCAACTGAATTTTATCAATTTAGGAATTCTTTTAATAAAAATGAAATTTGAACAGCAACTTGAAATTAAAAATGTATTTAATACAGTATTGAAATTAAAATTTCACAATAATCAATCATAATATAACTTCAACTCAATATTAATCAACACTTACATAATGATGTATATGTATATGTATATTTTCAATATTATTCAAATTTTATAAATATTTCGGAAGTATTTTATGGTAACTGGACTATTTTCACCATTAACGTAAGCCTAGTATAGATATATGGTGTCAGTTGAGTTCAGGTAATAATGCAGTGAATGTTTTTATTAAGATATATATAAAATAGTATATAAAACAACTTAATAAATTTTTAAAAAATGAGAGCTTGATTGTTTTGTTTTATTAAACCAAGAATTTAATTTAATCATGATAATAAAATTTCCATAGCAGTCCATGATAACCTTTTTAAAAAAGGAAATGTATTCCAAAGTAACAGTTAAAAAATATTTCAATTAATTTAAGTATTTTTTTTGTCAAATTAACATGGCATACATAAAGCACTTTAATATGTTCTTATTACCCCAGTACATGTGTGTTTTACAGGTAAAAAGAAAACCCTATTTTCTTAAATTCGTGTATTACTTATCTAGTACACATGTATATTCGAAAGGCCTTGTTATTTAATTTAAACAGGATGTTGCAATTTTGAATCAATGTTAGTTAGAATTTAATACCTCTGGCCAGGTGTGATCTTATTTATGAGTTTGCCCCCAAGCAGAGGTTATACTTTATATTTCACTACTAATCAGAAAAACACTTTTAATTATTTATTTAATTTTATCCCTTTTTTATATATAAAGCTATATATAATATTTTTTTTTTAACCTAAATATAATCAGAGATATATTTCTTTTAGAAGGTCAATTTTTTTATAAATTTTGTTGGCTGTTGATATATATATGGATCCTTTACTATAGATAATTTAGCTGATCTGTAATAATAACATCTTCATGCCTTATATATCATGTACTGTAGTACGCCGCTAGATTAAAACTGACGAGGAAAGGTAACACACAGTAGCATGGGTTCGAATCCCGGCGAGGACAGAACCAAAAATTTGCGAAAGCAAATTTACAGATCTAACATTGTTGGGTTGATGTTTAGACGAGTTGTATATACATTATGTACACAGCCATGTATCACCATCATTGATGGCGATCCGATGGATACATCTGTTGTAGAGTTGTCACTGACTCAGACGTACTTATAAATATAATTATTTTCTGTGACTGTATATTACATTAATTTGTAGGATCCTTTACTATAGATAATTTAGCTGATCTGTAATAACAACATCTTCATGCCTTATATATCATGTACTGTAGTACGCCGCTAGATTAAAACTGACGAGGAAAGGTAACACACGGCCAGCAAAAGCTCTTTTTTTGAGAGCCCAGGTGGTCGTGTGGTCTAGCGGGACGGCTGCAGTGCAGGCGATTTGGTGTCACGATATCACAGTAGCATGGGTTCGAATCCCGGCGAGGGAAGAACCAAAAATTGGCGAAAGCAAATTTACAGATCTAACATTGTTGGGTTGATGTTTAGACGAGTTGTATGTATATATATAAGTTAAAAAGAAATTTATTTTAACAGTTTTTTGGTCTAGTATGGTTCAGACTGGTCGAGTATTGTTCAGACCTTTGGTTAAGTATGGTTTAGACTGGAAAAATAGGTGAAGTACATGTCGAGAATGGGTTAAGACTGTTTCAGACTGGTCGAGTAATAGTTCAGACTATTTTCAACGGCAAAGATAAGGGTCAAGTACGATTCAGTACAGTCAAGTATGGTTCAGACTGGGGTCGAGTAATGTCAAGTAAAAGTCAGACCAATTCAGACTGGTCGAGTAAAAATCAGTACAGTCGAGTACAGATATAGGCCATTTCAGACTTTAATGGTTTGTAGTGCTATTTAGGGGAATTAGACAAATGGGGTGTCGGACTATTGGATTGTCGGACTATTGGGTTGTCGGACCAATGGGGTGTCGGACTAATGGGACATCGGAATAACGGGGCTGTCCCGATTTATAATACTTTATTTCTTCCCTCGTGTATTTTGTTTTCGACACATTTCAATCTATTTCAATGACAACACGTCATGCAATGTCTTGTATCTTGTTTGACATAAATTAGCGGCTAAATTTCTCTCGTGGGAGATTTTACCACGGTAGTGCCAAATACTATAGTATTTATTCGAGTTCCCAAATCTTTTGACCTACGTGTTGATGAACAGAAGGCCTACTTCGATTCGTCCAACATGGGTTGGCTCGAGTTATAACATCAGAATTAATGAGCATGTGCACAACTTCCATAATCGAAGTGAAAAATCGACTCGAGTTGAGTCAGACACTTAAAATGGAAGATTTAAATATAGCAGCAGTTGTCAATTGTCTTTTATGGACGTCGACAATAAACTTTATATTTAAATTAGTAACATATAAAAGGAATTTAAGACTAATGCTTATTTATTCCCCCTTACCCTCGATTTTTGGAGACTTTTTAATGACAACACGTGCAATTTCTTGTATCTTGGAATTGGACATGTTTTGGAAGACCCGTTGAAAAATGATGAAAATCTCTGAAATCGTGTTGACGTCATGAAAAATTTATGAAAATCGTGAAAATCATGATGACGTCGTAAAAAATGATGAAAATTGAGAAAATCGTAATGACGTTGTGAAAAAATGATGGAAATCGCCAAAATTCACGATTGTCACAATGAAATTTAAAATTAAATAGAGCTTAATTGACTATTAAAATGTTAATAGTCACTTAAAATGTTAATAGTCACTTAATAGTCTATTAGTTAATAGGAGCCTTAAAAGTGATGCGTGCAACGTTATTAAATCACTCTATTAACTAATTGTCAATTAGATATTTAGTAGTCTATTAGAAGTTAATAGTTTATTTACTTAATCAATAGACGTGTGTGAAACCCAGTCCAGATGAACGCTTATGTATGCTTCTCATACGCCCTAAACACGCTTTAAAGCTCGTTAGCTCTTTGGCTGTGCACACGGTACAGGTATGATTGACAAGTTGAATGCGTCAACAATTACTAGCGTAATGGCCGCGTGCATGGTTTATGACCATGCCCGGCGTACGTCGGTGCTTTACGGTAATGTGGGATGCTGGTATTAGTAATACATTGGAATTATATCATTAGGTTCAACGTATGAAGATTATTTTACCAGATTACATAAAACATTATAGTATTGTCAGTAATACGGAATATACTTCTTTTTGTTTAGATATATGCATTTTGGTTAGAGATTATCAAGAAAATAAGTAGAAATTCTTAAAGCATTTCGGTGTAGCGGGTAGTCGACGTCGTTAAAAATACTTCGTCGTCCGCGTTAATCAGATCTATCATCGGAGTTCATAGAGAAAAGGTTAGTACTACAACCAATGGTGTTAAACAGATCGTGGTAAATTAGTTAATTACCACGATCGTGGTAAATTAGTTAATTACCACTATCACAACATGGCGAAGGTTGAATTAGGCAGTCATTTTTAGGAAATTTGTCCCCGTGTTGTTGTCCCATATATAATTACTCGGCCATGAGGTTTATGTCCACTGTTTTGTATGTATGTGTTCTTGTTATCATATATGTCCTCGTTACCGAAATAACAGGCATCGAGAATCTGGGCAATTAATCGTCGAATATTTCAATGATAATAACGTAAAAAAAAAGGGGGGGCAATAGCGGTTCCGAGATAACACAGGTGTGAAAACTTCACTAACACTTAGCGAACACATTGAAAAATCGATCAATGTTAAGGGATATGAATTTTTCCATCCGAATCTGAGGGATTTTCAAAACAAAACGGCGGGTGTTTACAAAAAGCAAAAAATGCTCACCCTTCCAAAGCACCCGAGTTCAATCAAGTTTTGATCAGGTTTGTGTTCATGTGTTGTATATAGTTTCTGAGTATTACAGTGATAGTAATAACGTTAATAGTACAATTTTTCTGCTCCAGATGTGCACATCGACAATTAATGTCTGTACATTAATTTAAATTATCTAAAACTTGACTGGCTGTGATCGTTTGAAATGGGATAATATTTCCGTGCCTGTACGATGGAGAAATACGACTTTCACTGGTTGACAACACTGACATTGAAAAAAGAACAATTAACACAACATTGAAATTATAAAAGAGAAGCGAAAGATACCAGAGGGAAATTCAGTCTTATAGATAAAAAATATATTGACAACGCCATGGCATAAACAACACGAGTCCCCTTTCATCACAACCAGGGATCCACAAAGGTGTTCCGGAAGAATGTGTCGTTTCTTGCCAACACGTAGGACACGTTATGTTACTCATTGCAAATATAAAGGAGAAAGTTCGGTAAGGGCCATATTTGGCCACGATAATAAAGTTCAATGTTACAAGATACAAAATGTTT
The DNA here is from genome assembly GCA_037788925.1 of Mytilus galloprovincialis. NCBI lineage: Eukaryota > Metazoa > Mollusca > Bivalvia > Mytilida > Mytilidae > Mytilus > Mytilus galloprovincialis. Next base: position 24,206,778 of record CM075341.1, read on the forward strand.
AATGTTGACCTAAAGACCTGGGAGAAAGTTAAATATAACTAGTACGGTTAAAATTTTATTCTTAAGCGTAGATTTTTACATCCAAAATAGGCCAAAATAAGAGATTTCGGCGAAATTTGACAAAATCGGCCGGTTTTCAGCCAAATTTAGGACAAGGAAACATAGAGCGTAGGCGTCGACAACCTAAATATTCAAACTAGACATATAAAATGTCTGTATATATAGATATTATGTATAAAGTTTTTTTTTGTCGACGTATGCACTCTATGACTTGTTTCATGCCCAAAAACCAATGGAAATTTACCCCATTTTTCTTGATTTTTAGTGGAAATCAAAATAAGTACTATTTGTGACGTCATGAATACAACGCAGAAACGTAAATTTTCAACAAAAAGGCTTATTTCCTATATTGTCAATGTAATAGCTATGATCCATTGTGATACTTGTTAATAAATCTTAGTTTTAAATTTAAGCTAAAAAGGGAACCATTTTAGGGCCTTATCGAATAGTTATCAAAGGTACCAGGATTATAATTTAATACGCCAGACGCGCGTTCCGTCTACATAAGACTCAGCAGTGACGCTCTGATAAAAATAGTTTTGAAGCCAAACAAGTTCAAAGTTGAAGAGCATTGAGGACCCAAAATTCCAAAAAGTTGTGCCAAATACGGCTAAGGAAATCTATTCCTGGAATAATAAATTCTTTAGTTTTCTCAAAAATTCAAAGATTTGTCAACAGGAAATTTACAAAATGACCATATAATTGATATTCATGTCAACACCAAAGTGCTGACTACTGGGCTGGTGATACCCTCGGAGACGAAACGTCCACCAGCAGTGGCATCGACCCAGTGGTGTAAATAGTTATCAAAGGTACCAGGATTATAATTTAATACTTCAGACGCGCGTTTCGTCTACATAAGACTCATCAGTGACGCTCAGATCAAAATAGTTTTGAAGCCAAACAAGTACATTGAGGACCCAAAATTCCAAAAAGTTGTGCCAACTATCGAACCTACTCCTTTGGTGATGAGTCGCATTCATCACTTGCCTTAGTTGTACTATAATCGTCGAAATAGTGGAGCATAAGTGTAATTGGTCTTAGATGGATTTAGCTATATTAACGTCCTTTTTGGTCTTATATCTCTTCGACTGTTTCGGTTCTTATAGATCTTTGGCTTTCAAATATATTCGGCTTTGAGCCTTTTTTGAGAAGGTAAAGCCAGACAAATGCTTCGGAATAATCAGTTATGACGTGTTGTTTTCATATTCCATTGTAAGTACGTTGAAACAAAAATTAAAACGCTATCTTTCTTTACTAGAACTTAAATACTAGTAACGACTTAAAATAGTATTGGAGCAAATTATCCAGATAAGTATTTTTTATTTGCCCAAATATCAACTTTAAGTTTAGGATCCACGTACGAAGTCGAGCTAAAAATAACTTAAAATGATGAAGATGCACCTGTACTTGGAATTCTGAGGTAAGTGGTTGACCACCTGTTAATTTGGACTCCTCTTACCAGATTTTCCACAAAGTTGTCAACCACGATTGTTATCATTGGAGCACACACGTTTACTGCTTTCCCGTGATAAATTATTTAAAGCATACAAAACAGAATGTTAGTTTAGTAGTATAATGTAACCTTATGCCATTGTAAAGTAAATATTATAAGTAAAATGTACTCTTTGCATTCCAGAATATGCAAACGTGTATTTTATTCGTGTAATGTAGATGTGTACTGGTAATTACTTTTAATGTCAAACAACTTTTTTTAAATTGCATCATACTTTATTAAAAATTTGATACAGAAAATATCGGTACTTTATCCGGCCTCATCAAACATTAATGGTTTATAGATAATAAACATAATCCTTCATTTCCAATATATTGTTCGATGAAGAAAGACCTACATTTTATAGGAAGTGAAAGAAAAAAGAAAATAATAAATGAATAACAAAATAGAGAAAATCAACACTAACAGCAAATAAATGGCAATACAATACACATATTTACCCCTAAAATGTTCCTTAAAATACAGTATTTAAAACATTTGACCAGGATGGGGTGAACAAAATATACCAGCAAAAATAGTTATTCAAACAGCACAAACACAAACAGCATAGTTTAGTACTTATTTTTTTCTAATAAAACATTATAAATATTTTTCGAGCTTTTATTTGATAAAAAGAATATTCTTATATTATTCGAAGTAATTAGTTCCTGAGTTTAATAAATGTTTCCTTTAATAGAGAAATTCTAACTCAGAATTTTTTGTATAAGACCCAGTTCTTGAAATTACCTTTTTATAAGTGAGATAGTTTTTTAATTCTATTAATGTTTTGGAATTGTAGACATGCCATTCGGTAACCCTCGTTTAATTTACCAACATGGTTTATTGATAAATTTAATTATCATGTTTACAGTTATATCACAAATATTTCAACTTAACTATTTTCTTTTCGATATTTTGCCAGTTATTAACGAGCAATTTATAATTTTGTTGGATTTTTGCTGGTGTTTGCTCATGATTAATTTACACAACCTAAAGCAATTTAAAAAAAAAGTTATAGATATCGACACATTATAAAATTAAATGTTAGCCATGGTCATGTCTTCGCTGAAAATTGTTGTCAAAATGGTATGCAAAGGTATAAATCCTTATGGCGATAATAAAACAAAAAATAAACCCACTTTAGAAGATTCACAATGTAAATAAGGAAAATATACAAAAATTGTTTGGGAGGTAAAAGTCTTTAATTTGTATACAAAAGAAAAACTAAAAAAAACTAAGTAAATACATGTTCTACATTTGTAACTTTAAAGTTTATTTCCTACAACTGCTGCTACATGCTCATTCACCCAGTAGTCCACGATTCCTAGTGAAGCTCTGTTAAATAAATGTCTAACTTGTTCAATGGTATATTTACAAGATATACCACCTTCTTCATGCAAGTACAGTTTGTCTCCTTTCTCTAATCTCACTGTCAAATCCAATTCTTCTGCACAAATGAAAGCAAATTATATTTAGTTAACAAACACAATGTAGTGTCAACGTTTATCTTGCACTAGATGTTAGCAAATATCAATTGTCATCTTCGTGTAATTATATAACAACAGCGCATTTCTAAAGTCATTTTTGATATTTTCAATTGTCAGTCACTGTTTAGTAAAAAAACATTGCGTGTGTGCTTTGCGATATATTCGTGTCAATCGACAAATTATATACTCAAGTATTTAAATATTATATTAATGTATAAGTTAAAAGATGCTGTCGTCATCTGTATGTTGACTTTATATGAATTTGCTACCTTTTTAGGTCCGTTTTGTTATTAAGCTTTTAAACTGTTTTGGTTCTTGTACATCCTTGGCTTTCAGATATTCGGTTTTGATGAAGGTATATCCATAAAAGCACTTTAGACGCATCAATTGATAACGCGTTTGTACTTACATTACATTAGCCACTGTTGTATAAAATGAAAATAAAAGTAGTCATCATTCAGTTTGTGAGCGCAAGCAAAATGTTGTAGGTAAATGTTTTGTTGGTTCGACTGTTAAAGTTATTGGAAGATATCAAATGTAAGCATGTTGATGCATTTTCTTAATTTGCTTACATCTATCAAAGACACACTTATGTGTTGCTTCCATTCATACATTAGTATAACTTCATTGACTCTCTGCAGACTTTAATACAAATTTATACTTACTGATATCAGACACACAATTATGTTTTCTTCTTTAGTTACGGAATACCATCAACTTTTTGAGGATTACTTTCCGGGTTTTGCCTCCATCCATACATTAATATGACTACAGTGAGTCTCTGAAGACTTTAATACCCATACTTACTTATATCAAAGACACACTTATGTGTTGCCTCCATACATACATTAATATAACTACATTTAGTCTTTGAAGACTTTACTACCAAGTCATACTTACTGATATCAAACACACAATTATGTTTTGCCTCCATCCATACATTAACATAACTACATTGAGTCTCTGAAGACTTTACTACTAATTCATTCTTGATTTCAAAGTTAGATAGGTCAATATTACCGCCCATTTCCATGTTAAGGCGACGTATTGAGCTCAGATCGAATTTTTCGTTGTACCCTAGAATACAAATATTATTGCTTTGAGCGCTTGTTTTTGTTCCCCTGGTATTTAGCATATGCTTTTTCTTTAATGTTGGCGGTATCTCTTTGCAATAGGTAAAATATGTTTAAATATTTACCAAAGATTCAGTTCAGAAGATGAAAAGAACATTTAAATCAATATTCATATTAAAACGTCTGAGAAGTAACTTAAATATGTCATGCATTGATAACTTTACAATCAAAATATACATAACATGGAGAAGGATAAGAGTCTTGTTATAGTGAAGATGGAAATTAAAAAGTACCTTCAGGATCTAAGTAAGCAAATTCTATAGTCTGTTTCTGGGACGTGTCTGTGATATCAACGGTAACTAACAACTTGTCTCCATCTTGTTTTATTGAAATACAAAGTGTAAATTATAGCACACACTAGAGCATATACATGTACATTGCTTACAGTCATTCACATCATTTAACGTCATCTTTTTACATATCCAATATATATAATGTAATGTTTGCATGCATGCTTCGTAAATACTCTTTGGATATAATTGTTCACAGAAGTCTTTATAAATGTTTCATCCCTATTGCATATTTGATTAAATACAAAATGATTCAACAAAAAAAAAAAACTTTGGTGAAGCAGAATACACAGACTTTTCTTTGGTTTTCCCTTAAGTGATTCACTCTTGATTTGTTTTTATTTGTTTTTTTTTTATAGTAAAGGAAATTTACGCATAATAGCTACCAGGATTGATATTTTATTATGCCTCAGACGCGCGACTTTCTCTATGTTCCAAATATTAAAGGAAGAAATAGAAATTTTGTTACAACAGATACCAAAAACACAAGAAAAAATGAAAAAATTCAGAATGAAGGAACTAAGACATATATCAACCAATAAATCAACATATGTTTAGAAAAAGCATGCCTTATCACGATACAAAATAAATAATATATATATTACCTCGCATGGCGTTACGTATTTCAGTAAGGTATTCGACCTGAGTTTCATATGGAAGATTCTGGATGCTTCCAAACCACACAATTAATTTCCTATCTGTATAACTGTTGAAAAACACATCTTCATTTGATGAGATCGATGTAAACAATAATTTAAAAAAAAGAAAAGCTGGTTTTAAAAAAGTCTTTTGTTTTTACTGGAATATTTAAGATAAAAACATAAAAAAAACAAGGTTTCATTTTGTGTTTTTGTAGTAAACCGAGTTATAAAGATTAAAGATGTGGTATGATTGCCAATGAGACAGCTATCCACCAAAGTTAAAATGAACTTGATGTAGGCAGTTTTATTCCAATGGGAACAAACTGTGCCCCTCTACTTGCCGACTTGTTTCTTTATTATTATGAGGCTGACTTCATGCAGCAACTTCTTAGGAAGAAAGATAAGAAGTTAGCAATATCCTTTAACTCTACTTTCCGCTATATAGATGATGTTCTTTCACTAAATAATTCAAAATTTGGTGACTATGTGGAACGCATTTATCCCATCGAGCTAGAGATAAAGGATACTATAGATACAGTTAAGTCGGCCTCATATCTTGACTTACATCTGGAAATTGACAATGAGGGTCGGTTGAAAACAAAACTTTGCGACAAAAGAGATGATTTCAGCTTTCCAAATGTGAACTTTCCATTTCTAAGCAGCAACATTTCAGCAGCACCTGCATACGGTGTATATATTTCCCAATTGATACGATATTCCCGTGCTTGCATTTCCTATCATGATTTTCTTGATAGAGGGTTGCTGCTCACAAGGAAGCTATTAAATCAAGAGTTCCAAATGGTGAAGTTGAAATCATCCCTTCGTAAATTTTACGGGCGCCATCACGAGTTGGTTGACCGTTATGGAATAACCGTTTCACAAATGATATGGGATATGTTCCTTACGTCGTAACTACAATCCCCTTCCCTTTCATGAGTGTGACCTACCGAATTAGACTATTTACCGGATTTGTTATCACATAAGCAACACGACGGGTGCCACATGTGGAGCAGGATCTGCTTACCCTTCCGGAGCACCTGAGATCACCCCTAGTTTTTTGGTGGGGTTCGTGTTGTTTATTCTTTAGTTTTCTATGTTGTGTCATGTGTGCTGTTGTTTGTTTGTCTTTCATTTTTAGCCATGGCGTTGTCAGTTTGTTTTAGATTTATGAGTTTGACTGTCCCTTTGGTATTTTTCGCCCCTCTTTTCGGTAACCATGCGGCATTCAGCAATGAGAAAACGCCATACCGTATAGTCAGCTGTAAAAGAGCCGACATGAAATGTGAAACAATTCAATTGGAAAAACATACAGCTTAATTTTCACAAAATTTACGAAAAACAAATATGATTATGTTCTTTTTACTGTGGGTTGTCTCTGTTGATACGTTCTGTGGTTACAACACATACAATCAGCCTCAGAAGTTATAAGCACGCTGTGTTTTCGTTATTAGTAATACATGTATCAAAATAATTGTATTGCTCAATCTTACATGTAACAGTTGTATATGTCACAAGTTCTCAATACTTAAAGACACAACAAATACAGTTATATGCCTTATATCTGGACTTACATCTAGGAATTGACAGGGTCGGTTGAAAACAAAACTTAACGACAAAAGAGATGATTTTAGCTTCCGATATTTTCTATGTAGCAACATTCCAGCAGCTCCTGCATACAGAATATATATCTCTGAATTGATAAAAATACTCCCGGGCTTGTATTTCCTATCATGATTTCCTTGATAGAGGGTTGCTACTCACAAGGAAGTTTTGTTCGTTGGGCTATTAGTTTTCCGTTTCGGCTATTTTAAATTTCTTTTGTGCGGCTCTTTCATGGCTTGCTATGTTGTACGTGTTTTGCTCAGTGACGAATACCATTTGTTGACATATGGTTACTAAAGTCTATGACATATGCTTTCTAGTGAGAAATTGCGGCAATTGCATTTTATACCACATTTTCTTATTTTCATAATTAACATAGTTGTCAAGTCAGCATTTATCATGATGGTATTCTTATCTCTATCGTGACATTTCAAGTTTGGGTCCATATGACAATAGATGCGTTCATAATATGGTCATCCTATCAAAGCTTAAACGGCCTTGCTTCATTTGGAGTGAATGCGATTTGGTGTTATCTTGATTCCAATATTAGGAATTGACCAATGAGTTTTAAACACCGTTTCCACTGTTGCAAAGCCTTTTACTGAGTCTGTGTGACACGCAATACAAATATGATATTATCACTCTACCTTATATCTTTCAGAGCTGTTAGGTATTCTTCTCCAATAGGTTTTACGTCAAGTTTATTGCCTTTATTCTTTCAGCAGTCTTATTCAAATAATCTGTAATATATACTGTCATCATTAAATCATATGTTGGTTCATTTCAAAAGATGATAGGTCATACGTTCACACAAGCTTAACGCTCTTTTTGTTGATTTGAGGACACAATGTCAAACGTTTCTTAGTGTAAAGAGGATAGCATTATCATTTAACTTAACAATCCGCTTCATGATGATGCCCTCTCACTAAATAGATCAAAGAATAGTATGTTTGTTGTGTGCATCCGTCCCATCGAACCCGAAACAGATACAGTTAATTAAGCCTCATATAAAAAAAGAAGATGTGGTATGATTTCCAATGAGACAACTATCTACAAAAAACCAAAATGACACAGACATTAACACCTATAGGTCACCGTACGGCCTTCAACAATGAGCAAAGCCCATACCGCATAGTCAGCTTTAATAGGCCCCGATAAGACAATGTAAAACAATTCAAACGAGAATGTTGAATTACATCTATACATTACCATTATAGTCTGTTGATTTCAGCTCCCTGATTGTAAACACTCCATTTTTATGTAGCACGATTCCAGCAGGGCCTGCATATAGAGTACACATCTATCTTTTGATACTATATTCCAGAGCTTGCATTTCCTATAATGATTTTCTTGACAGAGGGTTGTTTCTAATAAAGAAATTATTAAATCAAAATTTCCAAGAGTTGAAGTTAAATCATCCCTTCTGCAATTTTAGTGACACCATCATGAATTGATTGACAGTTTCACAGATGACGACTAATATGTTCCTATTTGGGTAACCAGAATCCCGTCCTCTTTTCATCGAATGCGATCTACCTATTTAGACTTATCATCAAGTTTGACTTACAGGAGGACCACAAATGGGTGCTACATTTGGAGTCGGATCTGCTTTTCACACCATGTTTTTGTTGGGGTTCATGTTGAACACTCATACTATTTGAATGTTTGACGAAAAATACATACCTTCAGAAATGTCTACCGGGACATAGGTTACTCTTTCGTGCGTTGCAAGAAGTTGATCTATAATCAGACTTGTTTTGTGTGCATTTCCGCTACCGAAATCAACAAGCATACTTGATTCTTTAACACAATCATGTATTTTCCACAAAATAACCATGATACGATTTTAAAAATGAACAAAACAAACGGTAAAAAATATACAAATCAGGTGACAAAATGGAACGAAATATCTCAAGATAATTGTTATTATTATCATGATATATCGCTTCCGTATTGGTCAATATTTTTAAAAGTCTGCTGTACTTTTACTACTTTATTTGTCAGTATATGTTTCTCATTACACTTTTGCAATCTTCAACTTTGACCTATTAATTTGTTGACGGTTGTGGAATATCAGTGTAACAGATGACCCCATTAATATTCCAATTGTCGTACATATAATCATTTAAAAAAATGTGATATGAGATCAACAGATTAAGACTGCAGTAAGTACTAGTGTACAGTTTGATATTAATTCAATGTAACAATTATTTTTGACATTCACTGAAAAACAGCTTCCACTTTCTTAATGTAATAATTTTAACGGTATCAATTTTACTGCAACAGATGCCTTTTTCACGTCAAACTATTTAAAATTCTAAAACTTATTCAAAAATTGAAGAGCTGGTTAACCCTCATTTTGTACGTAATGCACGGCAGGGTTTCCTGGTAGGTTTAATTTATTCATTAATTGCTTTTTGCAAGAGTGCTTAAATTTAATGTAAATTCGGTATTTAATGCATATTCAAATAGTTCAATGACAATTAAGAAATTAATTTAAAAAATAAGTTGTGCAAAGTACGTGAGTCGAATTGATATTGGAATATTTATATCACAATTACAAAAATAATTATTTCCGTTTACATTCGAGCTATTCATCGATTTGGAGTAAGTGCAAACATTATGGAAAGTGCAAAAAAGTGAATGTTTAGCTAGCATTAGATTAAGGCGTCTATTTTTTCAACCGAATGTAGTGCGTATTCAGCTAAAAATGTACAACTCTACTCCTCGGTGCAGTCAAGATCATGGACAAAGTCAGTGAACATGATGTCTCTATTAATGTCCTGTTGCCATTTATACAAAAGGCTTGATTCACTAATACTTTCAAAATGTCATTTCTCTGTACAACTTATGTTTGGAGGTCATTTGATTAGGGACTTTCCATTCTAAATTTTCCTCGGAGTTCGGTAATTCTATTATTCTAATATTTTTGGGGACACCATTGTTACATACCCCCATTCAAACCACTACACATTTACAAGCTTCCATTTTATATTGCGTTATGAATAACGTTATTAAACACTGTTAAAGAACGGAAGGAAATGTCTAGAACATTTAGATCAACTGAATACTTTCCAGTTTCTGCCTAATTGTATACCTTTATATATTTTAAACTCACTTTGTCTATTTCAGTTTGTTTTCTTTGTTTTTTTTCTCGGATAATACTATCGTAATAGCTGATGTTAGTCATTTCTAACTTCTGCATTTCCAATTTTATTCCAAACAGTCAAAATCTCTAAAAATCTGAGCAGTTGTTTGTTTTGCTTTTTGGATTATATCATGACATATTAAAACACAGGTTTGGTATATAATCCGACACGGAAACTGCATTTCGTACATTGAGATACGAAATAGCAACAAAAAAATGTATATATTAATATCAGATTTACATACATTCAAAACATCAGTAAGCAGTTTGACTTCAAATCGATGAAAGTAATACCACTTGCACTGCTCTATGCAAACATCATTTAAATGAGATCCCTCATCGTTGTAACGGTACCATGCTGGTATATATACTGGACGGGATTTAAGTCCTTTCTGTAGCTCTAATTTCATTTGGTCGTTCATCTCTTTAATCTTCAATATATAATACAAAAGGAAATGATCATGGAGTTGGATAATAATTGCCCTCCCCTGTTACATTCTATTGAAACTATTGAAATGTCTTTGCAACTTTTTCAACCACAATATTTTAAAAGAGGATAACAAAATTAATACATTGGATTTTTTTTATCACCAATAAACCATATTTTTTTCTCTAATATTATTTTAAAGAGCCTCGTCAGCGGGATCTTATGGTATAAACACTTACAAAATACACATTTAACAAAAATATAAAGCAAGATGGTTCACGGAAATTAATCTGAAATAACTGATTTTTTTTCTTATATCTATTTTTATATTTTTGTATACAATCTATAGGTTGCACTTTGTAAATGCAGCTGTTTCTCAAATCACGCCTCTTTTTGGGAGAGTTAGAATATTCATAGATAATTAATTTTGTTTACATACTGGTTTCCAGTTCTGATCTGTAGGTTGCATCTCATAGAGACATAACTTGGGAATGTTACCAGCAAATATACATGTGAATATTGTTTATATTGAAATCCCCTACAGTCGAGTTAGGGATAGTTAAGAAATTTAGTGTTAGTTTAAACTCTTAGAAGTTCGGGGCATATAAACGTTGAAAATATGCCGCACAGTCCTATATTTTGACCTTTGAAAAAAATAGACGTGCATATGAACTTTCTTTCCATTCTAGGATATGATTTTATTTTCAAAACTTCATAGTAAAAGTGGTACAGTTTCAGCAGTAAAGGGAGTTCCTATGCGAAAATGCATTGTCAATATTTACAGAAATTTAACCTATAGTCAAGAAATATAAATGAATTAAACATGAATTCAATCTCATGACGACAAAAATGCATTTACTTCACGAAATAAATAAAAACATGTCAATTTGTCTTCAGTTTACGATTCATATTTTCTTTATAATTTTGAAGATTTATCAATTTGAAACTTAGTACACAAGTTCCTTATGATATGATATTTACAATTTTAATGGCAAATTAAGGTTTTGACCTCAGTTTCCTGGTCCACTGAACATATCAAAACGATAGTGTGATTTGGGCTTCCGTGTAATCTGGACACACATTTTTGTTTTAGTTTGTTGTTAGTATCAATCTTTTTTATTATTTGCACTAAAAAAAACTTGTGTTGCAATCAGTTGCAGGTTGAGTGATTTAAGAGCTTATTATAATTGACTAGGCTAACACGTAGTTAACTATATTGTAAACATGATAGATATCGATATGTGAAGAAGAGTTAAATACTTCTCCTTGGCGTTTTGTTTAGCGCGCACTGAACTAACCATAAAAAGTAAAATCTTAAAAAATACTGAACTCCGAGGAAAATTCAAAATGGAAAATCCCTAATCAAATGGCAAATCAAGTGATAAACCACATCAAACGACTGGACAACAACTGTCATATTCCTGACTTGGTACAGGCATTTTCAAATGTAGACAATTGTTGATTGAACCTGGTTTTATAGCGCAAAACCTCTCACTTTCATTACAGTCGCATCAAATTCCATTATATTTACAACAATGCATAAACAAAAAAACGGTAACATTGTCAAAATATGGGTACAGCAGTCATCGCTGTGTCACAATCTCAAAACAAATATTTAACAAACAATCACAAAAAGATTTTTAAAAATTTAGTAACCACATTTTACGTTATTGTTTGAAGTGAAACATTTTCATTCTAATGTTTAAATTAGGGATGTCAAAAGATCTGAAATTAAATACTCGTTCATGATACTCGCGAGTACTCGAGTACTCGGATGAATCTTAAACGTATATTGAAAAGTTTGATTTTAGTTGGAATGTGGTGTTTTTGTTTCTATATTAAATAAATAAAGAAATAAATACAATAATTTTGTATTGTATATATAGGGATGGCAACGAGTACTCAAGTTCTCGGTTCTCGCTCGGAAGGCTGAGTGCTCGAGTACAATTTTAGTACTCGGATGCTCGTTTGTCTGTTATAAATCTTAAGATATTTCTTCCTCATATTTCTGCTCACTTTAGTTCCGATGAAATATCCCCTTTGTAATACTATTTTAAATTCATTAACAATGTAAATACGTTTTTCTGAGACTTATATTTGGTACTAGCATGGAAGTATCATTTTTCAATATTACTTCCATGGTACTACTATATAATAGTTCGTTCCTTCCGAGGGGATGTTTTCGTGTGCAGTACTTGTAACAAAAAATAGAGGGCCAAACAGTCTTTCTTCTAAAGTTGTAGACAAGATCACATTTCTAGGTAATAAAAAATCAAAGTGCCACCGATACATATATCCGAGGATCAAGTTATTTTTGTAGTACGATTGTCTTTCGTTAATATGTTTATGAAAGGTGGTAACAAAAAAAGCGCATCCCACTTAAAATCATATCTTTTGAATTGACGTTTAGAGCCATCACAATACTCGAGTATCATGACCAAGTATCCGAGTATTACATTTCAGATCTTTTGACATCCCTAGTATTTCATAAATAAGTGTCATCGAGCAGTCTCATTGTCATGCCGGTATTACAAATTACTCGTTTAGCTAGCTATAAAATCAGGTTTACTCAACCATTTTCTACTTAAAAAGTGCCTGTACCAAGTCAGGAATATGACAGTTCTTATCCATCCGTTTAATGTATTTCAGCTTTTGATTTTGCCAGTTGATTAGTGATATTCCATTTAAATTTACCTCGGAGTTCAGAAGTTTTGTGATTTTACTTGTTTCATTGTTTCACTCACATCAATTTCGCATGAATTTAAATTGAGTCGAATCTCGCGTGAAACGCACGTGAGTTTCACCTGGAACGAACATTACGTGAAACTCACGTGAAATCAGTTCATGTGTTCCACGTTAATCTCGTGTGACAATCGCTTGAATTTAAACGTGAAAATAACAGTATTTTTTTAAAGCAATTCAAATGACATTTTAATTACCAAATTTTATCAAAATCATTTTTGTAAAGTTCCAGGGACATTTATGTGAAAAATTTCACGTGAATTTGACAAGAACAAGAGAAGCTCGTTTGATGTGACTCTTACGTGACATATTTTATGAATATTTCATATAAGATTCATGTGAAGTTCACGTGATCAAATTTTGATTGTGTAGGAATGTTCAAGCATAGCAAAATTGACAATATTGTGAAAAGTCTTAAAATAGGGACGATAGATACCAGAGGGACAGTGAAACCCATAGATTGAAAATAAACTGGCGACGCCATGACTGATAATAAAAAGACAAACAGACAAACAATAGTACAGAAGACAACACATAGAAAAATAAAGACTAAGCAACACGAACCACACCAAAAAATTGGGGTGATATCAGGTGCTCCGGAAGGGTAAGCAGATCCTGCTCCTCATGTACCGATTTTTTGGTTTTATTCACACTATGTAATTCACTAGTAAACCAATGTTGATCTGAACGAAAAATATATTTCAGGCGGCTCTCAGTCAATGTTCGAACTTATCTATTTTAGTAAAGTCAGTACTGTTTAACCAATTTCAGTCATTTCAGATTTGTTTAGCCTATGTGGTGACTGTTTAGTAGTTAAAATTTCCAGGTACAAATCAACATATTGCTGAATAGGATGAAAAGCTATCGAACAGTAATAAAACGTTTAAAAGCGAATCATATGCATATTTTTGTGTTAATTTACGTTTTTTGATAGAGTTCAGCCTTCCAATTGATATTTAGCGTGTGTTTTTCTTCTTTCTTTTGGTACCTCATTTATTGTTTATAAAGAAGGATGACATGAATTACATCAGTTTAAAGTTATCTGATTGGGAGTGAAAAAATCTTTGTATTGTGCTACCTTAATGTACGTTTTTTGATTGAGTTAAGCCTGCCAATTGATATTTTACCGTGTGTTTTTCTATGTTGTGATGTTATGCTATTGTTTCAGAAAAAGGAAGAAGGTTTGGTACCATTAAAAAGTTTAATCCCGCTGCAAATGTTTGCACCTGTCCTAAGTCAGGAATCTGATGTACAGTAGTTGTCGTTTGTTTATGTAATTTTTACGAGTTTCTCGTTTCTCGTTTTTTGTATTGATTAGACCGTTGGTTTTCCCGTTTGAATGGTTTTACACTAGTAATTTACGGCCCCTTTATAGCTTGTTGCTCGGTGTGAGCCAAGCCTCCGTGTTGAAGGCCGTACATTGACCTATAATGGTTTACTTTTATAAATTGTTATTTGGATGGAGAGTTGTCTCATTGGCACTCACACCACATCTTCCTATATCTATTTGTTTGAAAATCGAATTAAATAATAAATATGCCTAAATAAATTATTCTTCAGACTTTTCAGATGATGTCAAGAAGAGAATAACTGTTCCAGATTGGAATTCATTTACTAGTGATCGGAATTGAATATTTAAAAGTATCATTTCCTTAGGTTAAAACCATCTGAAATGCTAATTGGCGTACATTGTTGTGCACATGATATAATAAGAATAGCCATAACGATTGCATTATGTAGTAGAAACATATTTTAAAGTAAATATGACCATTCATGCTATTATTGATTACTAACGTAAAGTAGTGATAAAATTAAAAAAATCGGAGGAAATATCAGAAGATGCATTTATATGGAACGCCACAGCTGTCTTATGTGGAACTCAGATATTACTTTACGTTGTTTTATTATTACTTAATGATATTTTGTCTGTACTTAATATGGTTTTTACATTACGTAATACTGTTTTAATATAACTCAATAGGAATAGTCATTACTTAATGATATTTCTATATTACACTATATTGTTTCGTAATGACTTGATATAGGTTTTGTCATTACTCAATATGGTTTTGTCATTACTCGATGTGGTTTCACCATTATTTAATATGGTTGTGTCATTAGTCAATGTGGTTTTAACATTACTTGATGTGTATGTGACTTAACGTAATGTAGTTGTTTCATTACATGATGTGGTTTTGTTGTTTCGTAATGATGATTTGTCTATTCTTTATATGGTTTTAACATTACGTAATGATGTAATTACTTGATGTGATTGTTTCATTATTTGATGTGGTCTTGTCATTCTTTGATGTGGTCCTGTCATTCTTTGATGTGGTTATCCCATTACTTGATGAGGTAAAACCACGTGACCAATTCGGAAAAACCTGTAGTGTGCCTTGAATTCGTGTGGCGGCCATCCATCTAATTAGTGTTCAAATTAAAGTTCGGGTTACTGTTTGATTTAAACTTTGAGTTAGTTTTCAAATTCAAGTCATGCTTAGAATTAAAGTTCCAGTTAGCAATGAGTTTTGAGTTGGACTTCAAGTTTGAGTCACATTTAAAGGCAGAGTTCTAGTTACAACTTTGAATTTGAGTCACTTCTTGAGGTAGAGTTTGAGTAAGATTCGAATTTAAGTCTCATTTAGATTAATTAAGATTTCGAGTTCACATTCGAGCTATTTTATGTCTTTTTAAGTTCGTAATTAAATTTTCTATCGCGGAACAAGGGCTTTTGCTCGGGCTTCCGGAAAGAGGTCTCGGAGATATGCGTACTAAATAAACAAGGTTGCAGTGTACAATATGCAACATAGGAGTTGAAATAAAGTTAGATGTGGTGTGATTGCCAATGAGACAACTATCCACCAGAGTTTAAATACAGTGGATGTAAGAAATCATATAAATAGGCAACCGTACAGCTTCAACACTCCGTATAGGCAGCTACAAAAGGCCGCCGTGCACTATGTGAAAAAAATCAAACGAAAAAACTAACGGTCTGTTTTACAAAAAAAACTAATATGACACATATGTATACAACGACAATAATTGAACTTCATGCTCCTGACTTGGGGTAGGTTCATAAATAAAGTGCTCGTGGCGGAGTTTAACATGTATGTGAGCGAACATCGGACTGTAACAGAAGTGTAACAGCACAACACGAGAAAAAAATGTAAACTAGACAAAGTGATGCCCCCGCACTCCACTCATTTAACGGCTTATACCCCAAAAAGGACAAAGTTCAATTTTTCTCCCAAAAGATGAAAAATAATAAAAAGAAAAACCCTGTCCACATGCACACATTCAATACATGTACAAACAGCTAGCAGAGTGATAAATTCCTAGCATTTAAACTGTAGAAGGAATTATCTTGAAACGCCCTACTTATGCAAGTAAATTTCTCAAAAATGATAAAGTTCAACTTTCTCCCAAAATAGCACATATTAATAAAAATTAAACCCTGACCACTCGCAGCACACCTTCAATATGTGTAGAAACAGACAGTAAAGAGAACTTCCTAGGATTCAAACTGTTGGAGGAGTTATGCGGAATAACTATATACCCGTAATGGGAGGAAAGACGGACGGACGGACATGTGCATAGATTAAACACTATGCCTCCAACTTTCAGTTGCAGTAAAGTTACGGTGGCTTAAAAAACAGTTTCAATTGTCTGACTCACTAGATCGGTATGGCTGGGTAATTTAAATCCATCAGGGTGATCCCGGGTTCCCCAGAAAGGTAAGGAGATTCTGCTCAACGTGTGGCACCCGTCATTTTATTCGTGAAATTACAAACCGAGTGATTTGGTTTTATTTGGAAGTTCACATTTGAGTAAAAGATGAAGGTATTATGGTTGCGACAACTGGAACATGTTCGTCGTCACATGTGAAACAGATATTCCAAAGAATGCAATTGATTAAAAGTAAAAGACTGATATTCGTATATATGTTCAAATGATTATTAACGCTTAAAAAAATCGGAGAATTCTTATTGTATAGTATTGGTGCTTTGTCGCTAGTCCAAGCCCCCCCCCCCTCTTCCTCCGATTTTCCTGTGACTTAAGTGAGAGTTGATTTAAAGTCTTTCATTTGTTAACAATAAAGAATAAGTCTGTTGATTTGTGTCGAGCCTGCGACATCAATGTAGCAACAGTGAGACACAACAATGTCGTCGAAAGTGGCGTCATTTTGGGACCTTTTATAGCTTACTATGGGGTATGGGTTTTGCTCATTGTTGAAAACCATACAGTTTTGTTTTAGTTAAATAAAACCGAATTTAACTGTTTTGACATGATAAATTTATTACCTCCATGAAGTGTTTTAAAACTTGTATAGGAGTTTTACCTAAATATCAAGAAAAAGCATCTACAGAAAATTATTTTTTTGTGACCGATGAATGTGCAGCTGATCAACATTATGCTTTTACACTGAAAGTAGCAATATCAAGCGAGACACAGCGTTTCGTGGACTATTTTAAAAATTTATTATAATACAGCTTCTATTTGAGAACTTCGGATCAAATAACAGGACCAAGAGGTTTGGGGATATCCCAATTATGTCCGAAATACTGTAAAATTTTTAGGGTTTTATTTTTTTAGTATTGTCTGCCGTTCCCCTTTTTCATACCAAATAACTCTGAACAACCCCTTTAATTTGAACTTTAACTTTGGCGATACCCATCCAGAGCACATTAAACAAACGACATATTGAAATTTGTTAAAAAAATAGATTTTTTTTCACAACGTGCATGGTGGCCTTTTGTAGTTGACTATACGGAGTGTTGAAGGCTGTACGGTTGCCTATATATATGATTTCTTACATCCACTGCATTTAAACTCTGGTGGATAGTTGTCTCATTGGCAATCAATCTAACTTTATTTCAACTCCTATGTTGCATTTTTTATACTGTAACATTGTTTATTTAGTACGCATATCCCGGAGACCTCTTTTCGGAAGCCCGAGCAAAATCCCTTGTTCCGCGATAGAAAATTTAATTACGAACTCAAAAAGATATAAAATAGCTCGAATGTGAACTCGAAATCTTAATTAATCTAAATGAGACTTAAATTCGAATCTTACTCAAACTCTACCTCAAGAAGTGACTCAAATTCAAAGTTGTAACTCTCTACCTTTAAATGTGCTAACTTGAACTTTAATTCTAAGCATGACTTGAATTCGAAAACTAACTCAAAGTTTTACTCAAACAGTAACCCGAACTTTAATTTAAACACTAATTAGATGGATGGCTACACACATTCAAGGCACATACAACATGGAAATCTATCTAAAAATAGAACAGGTTTTTCAGAATTGGTCACGTGGTTTTACCCCATCAAGTAATGGGATAACCACATCAAAGAATTACAGGACCACACCAAAGAATGACAAGACCACATCAAATAATAAAACAAACACATAAAGAAGTGATAAATTGTCGAAATTTGAAACATCATTACGCAATGTTATAACCATATAAAGAATAGACAAATCATCATTACGAAATAACAAAACCACAT
Organism: Mytilus galloprovincialis; assembly: GCA_037788925.1. Classification (NCBI taxonomy): domain Eukaryota; kingdom Metazoa; phylum Mollusca; class Bivalvia; order Mytilida; family Mytilidae; genus Mytilus; species Mytilus galloprovincialis. The sequence continues at coordinate 24,225,314 of CM075341.1, forward strand.
CATGTAACATGTGTAATGAAACAATTACTTAACGTTAAGTCACATACACATCAAGTAATGTTAAAACCACATTGACTAATGACACAACCATATTAAATAATGTTGAAACCACATTCAGTAATGACAAAACCATATTGAGTAATGACAAAACTATATCAAGTCAATACGAAACCATATAGTGTAAAATCGAAATAACATTAAGTAATGACTAATCCATATTGAGTTATATTAAAACACCATTACACTACAAACTGCTCAGAGTCTGAATTGACCAGTTTTTGTGCTCGACCAGTAAAATCGAGCACAATTTTTACTCGACTAGTCTCGACATTGTCTCGACTGTACTCAACTGTACTTAAGTGTACTCGACTAGGTCTCGACTTTACTTAATTAGTCTGATTCAGTACTTGATGATCTTTGTGTAGTCTGAAATGGTCTTGACCAAGGCTCGACCTGTCTCGACCTGTATCGACCTGTCTTGACTCAGTCGCAACCAGTCTCGACCTGTCTCGACTAGTCTTGATCTTCAAATTTAGTTTTGACTGCTGTAAATCAGCCCATCTAACTAAATTAAATATTGATCTTACAAAATTCGAGCTTATTAGCTAGTTTGATTTATTGCTGTGAAATGAAAGAATTTAATTTTACAATAGGTAAAAATTAAAATTATTGTATAAATTCAGATAGGTATCTTTAGTTTTTTTTTATAACTTTTTCAAATCAACTTGGATTTTCATCAAACTATGCAGCTATCTTTGATTTATATTAAGCTTCCTGGATCCCATGTCATTTAGTTTTTGTGTTGTATTGCTGTCAAATTTAAGAATTAAAGTAATCTTGGTAAAAAAAGCTAGGATTTGCAATTCGGACAAAATAGAGATAGTACACTTTAATATTTTTAATAACTTTTTTATATCAACTTGGATTTTCATCAACCTATGCAGCTATCTTAGATATATATTAAGCTTACTGAATCCCAGGTCATTTTGTTTTTTGTTGTATTGCTGTCAAATTCAAGAATTAAAGTAATCTTGGTAAAACAAAACTTCACCTGCATATGGAATATATATTTCCCAACTTATTCGATATTCAAGAGCTTGCAGCTCCTACTTCGACTTTGTAAAACGTCGTCAGTGTCTGAGTAGAAAGTTAATAAACCAGGGGTATGTCAAAGAACGTCTCGTCCTTTTTCTAAAAAAAGTTCATCGGAAGGTACCAAGACCTTGTTGATAAATATTCCGTATCAACTTCACAAATAATACACGATGGTCTTGATGTATAGATTATGCGTACTGATGTTGTTTATCATCTTAACAACGTGTTTTATAGTTCTTTCATTTGTCTTTGTTCTATTATTAGTATTACTTTTACTGTTGAATGGTTTTATGTGATATCCGTTTGACGTGGCTCGGTACTTGTACATCTCGTCAATGTGTTTGTATTGTCTCTCAATTTTTGGTGTCGTGCTTTGTACATGCGACTTTTTTGTATTTCTTTGGTTCTTATAACGTGACTCTGTACTTTAAAAGATCCCGTCAGTATGATATTGTTCTAGTTTATGTCATTATGATATATTTCTATTATGAATTACAAAATACGTTGAAACATAAACGTCAAAATCATTCAATCGCGTAGTGGAATTTATTATTTGTGGATTCTTATAAATTCTATATATATCTTTTGGACTATTTTCAATCTCGGTCTATTTCTGAAATTTATTCTGACATACTTTTGATTTTTTAACCCTATATGCTAACATTGCCTATGTAAATTTTAAAATTGATTGTATGCACATTGAACCACAAATTTTTGTGACGTATAAAATTTTCTGACGTCAGACACTCAAATCAATATGACTGATAGTGGAATTAACTATTTGTGGATTCTTATAAATTCTATATATAACTTTTGGACTATGTCCAATCTCGGTCTATTTCTGATATTTATTCTTACATACTTATTAACCCTACATACTAACATTGCCTATGTAAATTTTAAAATTGTTTGCATGCACATTGAACGACAAATTTATGTGACGTATAAAAAAAAATTTCTGAAGTCAGACACACAAATCAATGAATGTGTTTGTAGATAGATTTGTTTGTGTTCTGTTAAATCGTTATACGATGATGACTGATGTACCTATATTTTGACTATTTTATTTATTGTGTCTGTTTAGTTTACGCATCAATGTAAATATAACGGAATTTGATGAGACTGTCATCAAAGTGAGATGGTTAGCGCTATAAAACCAGGTTTAATCCACCATTTTCTACATTTGAAAATGCCTGTATCAAGTCAGGAATATGACAGTTCTTGTCCATTCGTTTTTGATGCGTTTTGTTATTTGATTTTGACATGTGATTATGGACTTTCCGAATTGATTTTACTCTAAGTTCAGTATTTTTGTGATCTTACTTTTTAATGACATGGCGCTATGCAGGTAAAAAGAAAGCCCTACTTTTCTTAAACTCGTGTAGTACTTTTCTAGTGAATTAAAAAAGCCTTGTGATTTAGATTGAACAGGATGTTGTAACTTTGATATGTTATTTAGAATTTAAAACTCTCTGGTAGATATGATCTTTTTGATAAGTTTGCCCCAAGCAGAAGGTATTGCTTTATGAATCACCACACATCAGAAAAACAAAAACAAAATGACCTGCAAATTCTAGCTTTTTTGACCTAGATTAATTTAATTCTTAAATTTGACAGCAATACAACAAAAAACAAAATGACCTGGGATTCAGTAAGCTTAATATATGTGTAAGATAGCTGCATAGTTTGGTGAAAATCCAAGTTGATTTAAAAAAGTTATTAAAAAAATTAAAGTGTACTATCTCTATTTTGTTCGAACTGCAAATTCTAGCCTTTTTTTACCTAGATTAATTAAATCTTTAAATTTGACAGCAATACAACAAAAGACAAAATGACCTGGGATTCAGTAAGCTTAATATATGTCTAAGACAGCTGCATAGTTTGATTAAACACCAAGTTGATTTGAAAAAGTTATTAAAAAAATTAATGTGTACTATCTCTGTTTTGTCCGAATTGCAAATCCTAGCTTTTTTGCCATGTGATGATGGACTTTCCGAATTGATTTTACTCTAAGTTCAGTATTTTTGTGATCTTACTTTTTAATGACATGGCGATATGCATGGTTTAATTACATCAGTACAGGGGAGTTTTACAGGTATTAAGAAAGCCGTACTTTTCTTAACCTCGTGTAGTACTTTTCTAGTTAATTAAAAAAGCCTTGTGATTTAGATTGAACAGGATGTTGTAACTTTGAATAAATGTTATTTAGAATTTAAAACTCTCTGGTAGGTATGATCTTTTTGATAAGTTTGCCCCAAGCAGAAGGTATTGCTTTATGAATCACCACACATCAGAAAAGCAAAAACAAAATGACCTGCAAATTCTAGCTTTTTTGACCTAGATTAATTTAATTCTTAAATTTGACAGCAATACAACAAAAGACAAAATGACCTGGGATTCAGTAAGCTTAATATATATGTAAGATAGCTGCATAGTTTGATGAAAATACAAGTTGATTTGAAAAAGTTATTAAAAAAACTAAAGTGTACTATCTCTATTTTGTTCGAACTGCAAATTCTAGCTTTTTTTACCTAGATTAATTTAAACCTTAAATTTGACAGCAACACAACAAAAACAAAATGACTTGGGATTCAGTAAGCTTAATATATGTCTAAGATAGCTGCATAGTTTGATTAAACACCAAGTTGATTTGAAAAATTAATTAAAAAAATTAAAGTGTACTATCTCTATTTTGTCCGAATTGCAAATCCTAGCTTTTTTTTTACCAAGATTACTTTAATTCTTAAATTTTACAGCAATACATCAAAAAGGAAAATGACCTGGGATTCAGTAAGCTTAGTATATATCTAAGATAGCTGCATAGTTTGATGAAAATCCAAGTTGATTTGAAAACGTTATTAAAAAATTAAAGTGTACTATCTCTGTTTTGTTCGAATTGTAAATCCTAGCTTTTTTCACCAAGATTACTTTAATTCTTAAATTTTACAGCAATACAACAAAAAACTAAATGACTTGGGATTCAGTAAGCTTAATATGCATCAACGATGCATAGTTTGATGAAAATCTAAGTTGATTTGAAAAAGGTAAAGATGCCTATCTGAATTTATATAATAATTTTTATTTTTACCAATTGTAAAATTAAATTCTTTCATTTCACAGCAATAAATCAAACTACCTAATAAGCTTGAATTTTGTAAGATCAATATTTAATTTAGCTAGATGGGCTAAATACACCAGTCAAAACGAAATTTGAAGGTCAAGACTAGTCGAGTCAGGTCGAGACTGGTTGAGACTGAGTCGAGACTAGTCAAAACAATTCGAAACAGGTCGACCCTTGGTCAAGACCATTTCAGACTACACAAAGATCATCAAGTACTAAATCAGACTAATTAAGTAAAGTCGAGACCTAGTCGAGTACACTTAAGTACAGTTAAGTACAGTCGAGACAATGTCGAGACTGGTCGAGTAAAATGTGTGCTCGATTTTACTGGTGGAGCACAAAAACTGGTCATTTCAGACTCTGAGCAGTTTGTAGTGTTACGTAATGTCAAAACCATATTAAGTAAAGATAAAATATCATTAAGTAATAATAAAACAACATGAAGTAATATCAGAGTTCCACATAACACAGCTGTGTCGTTCCATACATTTAGTATGGCAAACACTGCTTAATTCCTGAAAAATCAGTACTGTTTAACATTCTATTCCATTTGACTGTTTCAAATTCACCGTTTTAGAATCTAGTGCATTCTGGATAATATTTTCAAAAGTGTACACCAAAGCGTCGTGACTGGTTAACAAAGTCATAAACAGTTGAAATTCAACAAATAAAATAAAAAACGTTATTTTCATATTTGGGTACGAACAGTACAATTAAAAATAGGTCTTTAGATTCCAAAACTGCATATTGAAGAAGCCTTTTAAGAGTAACCCTCTTCTAATCTGTCTACTCATTACATATAATTATTTGGAATGATGCCCTATGTCTTTGTTTTTGCTGCACTAAGTAATGCTGCAGTTGAATAAAAAATAAATGATTTTAAATATACGGATTAAAAATGTGTTCTGCATTTTGTCTTGCCACAAGCAAACTTATTTCAAAATACAATTGCAGAAAAAATGTAATTCAAAATTTACTTGTATCATACATGTCATAATCATACTTACATGAAAATCAGTGTTACTTGTTTAATTTAAGTATAAAACAATGCTGAACTCAAATGTATGCTGAAAATGGTGGAATTCTCAAACGCTGATAAACCAAACTTCATAATGCTTGAACCAGCGAAACGAAAAATAAAAACCTAAGTGTACTAGATCGAAGTTTACTTACCGTGAATAACCTTTAACAATTATATTCTTTATGAGAATGGTTTATAGAGTGGTACGAATACATTTAAATACGAAAATTGATAGTATAGAATATATTTATTATTAACTTTGAACTTTGAGGACTGCCCCCATTTAATAAGATTTTAATGGGCAGAATACAAACCTTCTGATATGATTTAAATATTGTGTTTTATCTAGTGGAAATATAAATAGAAAAAAAGGTTATATTTCAATAATGTTAAACATTAAAAATTGATAGTGTCTGTATATATAACGTAGTTGTTTATGTACATGGATAATCAATTAGTATGTCATTATATTAGCATTTCCAATATTGAAATCTCAAGACAACAATTTGCCACGCTTATCATGAAAACTGGAAAAAATATGAGAATACTTTTCTATAACATGTATACATTTTTATCGCTATTTTGTGCATTTTTCTTTTGATCTTTTTTTGTCAGTTTATTTTCGATCTATGAAAAAAGTAAAAATCAAAACAATACTCCGAGGAACATTCAAAACGGAATTTTGAGTTTGACTGTTCCTCTGGTATCTTTCTCCCGTCTTTTTTGACAATAATCATTCATGTGATGTCTGCGATGACGTCTCAGAGATATATAATATGCATAATTATAACTTAATGTATATCCTATTAATTATTGGTTGCAGTCACAGACATTATCCGAGCAATTTAAATTGAAAGCCATTTTTTGTGTCCTTCAATATTTCATGCTTAATTAACAGAGAAGGTTTAATTACAAATAATTACATTTCAAATATAAAACCGTTACTTTGATTTGATAACAACAATTACACCCTATTCAAAATTAACATCCATCACAAAATGAAATGTAACATTCGTGATAACACGTTCTTCCACAAACAGTGCACAAGTAAGAAAAAAAATGCAACTTTATTCATAGTCTTATTTGCACACTACTTTTATTTTAAGAAGTTAATGTTTTTTTGTCATTTTATTGTGGTTTTAACGTGTTGATCGAGCGCTATATACAACATGCTTCGGTTAAAAATTTCTTAAATTAAAAAGTCTTTGATTTCAGCGAAATGAACAAACCTAGCACCCAAGTCTATCAAACCATCGTGGCAGGTTTTATGTTTTATTGGACATTAAATAAACGATAAACAAAAATCACACCACGAATAAACTATAAATGGTAGAGTTTGAAATGAAATTCTCAACCGATGTCACATAAGGCTGAGTTTCCAAATTGTTTAGAAAACGGACTAATTTTTCATAGGGTTTTAAAACATAATTTTGGATTGAAAACGTAAAGCGAATTAACGTCTTTGAGTTCTTAAATAGACATGAGCGGTTAAATCGATGCACCCTAATTAGACTTAAATTCTCATATTTGATTTTTAACATACTAAAACTTATATCAAAATCATGAACAGTATGAAATAAACAATTTACGATGCAAGGTCTCGATAATATGTATCAGGATTTCGTGTGTATTTTAGTCTAGACGTTTTCAAGTCAACCAACGAGCTGATCTTCAAAGACTGCCGACGTTCAAACATTCCGATATAAACATACATATCGATATAAATAGACAGCTAACACGTGCACACGTACTATTAAATTTTTCTAGGTTGATTCGATTTTATATTGTAGGTTAAATAAATATGTTCATCATTGTGTTTATCTGTACAAGAATTAGTTTTAGTGGATTGGAGCTGTCATCATTCTTTTCCTTTTAATAGCTGAACACTGTGAAGGTTTTAAATGAAGGACACATGATATCGGATTTAATGAGTCGCATTAGTCACTTGCTAATTGTTTTTACTTTTATTGGATTTTAAACAGTGCAAATCACCAATGTTATTTCAACTGATCGGGCGGAGCTTACGTTTTAATTTCCATAGGGACAGTCTATTTGAAGATGTGTGGGATAAGTATGATTGCCGTTATAATCATTACGGATTTCTAATTACCTATCAGTGTCATCAAAGGAATTTACAAAACAATAACTGGACGTTTTATTGATGAGTTTATCGTAAAACACATATCTATAGATGGACTGGTCTATTATGAGCGAACCGGTTACACTCCGCCCGGTCAAGTGAAATAGATCGAGTAATAACTCTCTAAAAAGTTTACGAGTTCTGAAGTTATGTAATAGTTATGTTATAGTTTAAAAAAGATCGTGAAAAATACCTTACAGACGTTATGAATAAATGTTCTTTTCTACTTGATAAACTTTCAAATGTATAATATATTGAACTGCTTGTGAACGTTTTTATTCAGTAATTATTGTGTGTAACAAGGCTACTTGATGGAATGCTGTACACTGAAACTTTATTATTGTGAAACCTAGGTGGCCCAGTGGTCTAGCGTATCGGATACATTGAAAAGCGATTTGGTGTCACAATATCTCAGTAGCATCAGTGGCATGAGTTCAAATCCCGGTGAGGGAAGAACAAACAATTTGCGAAAGCAAATTTACAGATCTAACATTGTTGGGATGATGTTTAGACGAATTATATTTATATACTATAAGAACTTTCATGGTATTATTAACAGACTATCTGTTAGGAATAATTTTTAGCATTTCGTAAAATAATGTTAATCTTATTGTGCGAGATAAAAAAAAAAAAAAAAAAAAAAAAAAAAAAAAAAAAAAAAAAAATAGAACATGTTGGGATGATTTAGCTGTTTTAATAATTTTATTCAAAATCTTAATTAAAGTATGAGGGAGATCATCTTCGTCAAAGCTATTTCATTTGAAATTTAGTGAATGGTTTTGCTAAAGGCAATGGCAATGACAAAATTAAAGAAGACCTGATAAGATTGCCAATGTGACAACTCTTCACAAGAAACCAAACGACACAGAAATTAACAACTGTAGGTCACCGTACGGCCTACAACAATTAGCAGAGTCTATACCACATAGTCAACTTAAAAGGATCCTAAATGATAAATGTAAATCAGTTTAATTGAGAAATTTAGGTGCAAAACAAATGAACGACTAATAAATATGTAACACACCAACAAACAAAAAACACTGAATTAAAGGCTCCTGTCTTAGGACAGGCACATACGTTCACAATATAGCGGGGCTAGATATGTAAGCGGGACCCAAGGACACTCCGAAACGTGGGACAGTGGTGTAAAAGTACAGTTTACATATTAACGGACTATAAAATGTTGAAAAAAATCATGAGATAGATACAAATAGAAATACACCAAAACAAAAGAAATGAAATATAGATCTCAGAGTACTTAAAGTAACTAACAGCTGGTTCAAAGGCAATAACAACTAGTAAAATAAGCATGCATCTAAGACTAAATGTTTGTTTTACAATATTAACTATACATCGTCCTGCATATGTTCAATTGTAACATACATATGTACTAAAAATACCAATCTGCTTTATCTATAAATAAAAGATTCTGATCAAAATTTTCATAGTTCACATATCAAAGTATGATACAATGTTTGAATATGAATTCAGCCAGCAATTATGAATTCAAGATTTTGATAATGCATTTTTGAAATCTGATCACACACAATGTACCTATAATTTCATTGTTTAATTCCAAAACTTCTTCAAAATGTCAACCAAATAAACTGAAAATTACTTAAAATGTTGAAAACAGATAGTAGTTGACATTTTTCAGGCTACCATTACATTATATAGATACTCATCTTAATTGGTGATGTGTTTATTTATGATTAGATGAAGGAACTCTGTCAAATGATATTTTATTGATTCTATCTAATTTAAATAATGAATTATTTAAACATATAATTTTGTAACGGATGTTTTTTCATGTTTTGAAGCAATTACTAATTTTTCATTGATAATAGAGACCTAAAAATAAGTAATTTTCATTGTTCTATTTTCTGTCAGAAAGCTTTAATTCATGGAGATTTGAATAATGCGAAATATCGTGGTGCCTTTAAATCAAACAATGATGATGACCGATTGTCTTACAGTAACAGAGAACATAAGAACTAAAGGAACCATTTTCTATGAGACAGAAATATCAGTGTTAATGTTGATGTCTGTGGTGATTAATTTAAAATGGACGTCTGTATGTATCATTTTTGACAAAGAAACAGGTATGTTTGATTTATAATGAGTTTCTGTTTATTTGCATATGAATATACTAGTCAGTTTTTTGCATAATATGATATATAGGTGAAAATATACAACTGACAACCATCAATTTATCAATTTAAAAAAGTTATATTAGATAAACACAGCTGAAGAAGTTTAAAATAATTTGATTGTAAATCACACGCTGCTTTTATTGGATTGACATATATTTTTAATTTATAAAAAAAGGGTATTTTGTTTATCTTGTTATTATCAAAAAGACCAAATGTGAAGCAGGATCTTCTAAGCCGTCCGGAGCACCTGACATCACCCCCAGTTTTTGGTGGGGTTTGTGTTGCTTAGTCTTGTATGTTTTCTATGTTGTGTCTTATGTACTATTATTTGTCTGTTTGTCTTTTATTTTTTAGCCATAGTGTTATCAGTTTATTTTCTGTTTATGAGTTTGATTGTCCCTCTGGTATTTGTCGCCCCTCCTTTATGTTTTACGAAATCCTGCAAAACTGTAAATGTCTTAAATTATGACCTTGTTGATTAATTGCATGAATTCGGAAATGTGTGAATAACATAAATGTTCAATTTTTATGAGCTCGAGAGATGATATAAAACGCATTTATGTTCTAAATGTCCATTCGTTGAATAAAAATAATAAAAAAAACATATAGAAACAACTAGAAGGATTTCAAAACGTACAGAAACGAGACAGGTAAAATGATAAAACGAAAGAAAGAAAAAAGAAAAGACAAAAACCAGTTTATAACACCAAATATTTACCAACACATACAACATTAAAACCAAATTAAACTGAGATGATAGTACAACTAAGCAGTTACCCTTCAACCATTAATTATATGTTTAAATTTGGTGATAGTGTTGTGAATATGTTAACACGAATAAAAGGAATTGAGGGACGGAACATTCACGTCGCTTTTACGTTTTTCTTTGTTGACATATTTGTTTGTTTTAACATGATTAGGATTAAAACACAATATTGACTGATGCACTCCCTTTTTATATACATTTTTACAAATTGTGTCTGTTTGTTTTGTTCACACATGGTTGCAATATAATGGAATTTTATGCGACCATCATACAATTGACAGGTTTAGCTAGCTATAAAACAATGTTTAGTCTACCATTTTCTACACATGAAAATGTCTGTACCCAGTCAAGAATTCTATTTGTTTGGTGTATTTGAGCTTTTGGTTTTGCCATTTGTTAAGGAACTTTCCCTTTTTAATTTTCCTCGGAGTCCGTCATTTTTTGTTATTATAGTTTCTACGACATATATATATATAATAGGTGAGAAAAATAAGGTCTCAAATCGTAACCGAAGAACAGAGAGGTACACTGACAACAAAAATCTTAGTTCAAATACGTCTAAAAATTCTGTAATTATAAAGATAATTAAGTTGCAATTCCCTCATGTAAAGTTGACCTTAGATGGTATGACTTTTTTTATTATGTCCTATTTCATCATATGGCTCTTCAACTATTTCGGTTTCTATTTAAATTTTTTATAAAACAATTTGAGCGTTTTTAAGGATGCTAATCTAGCAAAAGCGTGTAGGATTAGCATTTATAACGGATTTTTTTCTTTAAATTCGCTATTATTTTCACCTTTTAAAAACGATTAGATCTATATCAAAATTCACACTGCAGAACAATTTCTTAAAATTTCCCTGCAAATTTCATTTAGCCTATTAAGATTAAAGATCCCTAAAGACAGAATATAAATTGACGCCTTTCCCATGGCAAAAAATCAAAAACCTCAACTCCACATCCAGTTCCATACATTTTATTGACCGCACTTTATAGTTCACAAGGTCAAGAAGGTCATATCACGTATCATTATGACCCTTGATTAGAAAAGTCCGTATACCATTCGTTCAGAATACTTTATCTATTAATCATTACGTTTTTCGAATTCGTCACTTTTTCTGAATTAAGGCCGATTAAACCTATTTACGGAAGCCGATAAGGGCCATTAAAAAAAATAATAATTATGTCGTAATTACGACATAGCATGTCGTAATTTCGACATAGCATGTCGTTATTACGACATCGCTATGTCGTAATTTCGACATAACATGTCGTTATAACGACATCGCTGTATCGTAATTTCGACATATCATGTCGTTAAACGACATCACTATGTCGTTATAACGACATAGCTATGTAGTAATAACGACATCGCTATATGTAAAATAATATGTATTATGATTGCCAAGAGACTAAATGACACAGAAATTAACCACTATAGGTCATCATAATGCCCCCAATAATTAGAAAAGCCCCCGCATAGTCAGCTATAGAAGAGTGAGGAAAGATACCAGAGGGAGAGTCCCCGAAATGCTGTGTGGCAGACAGTGTTAATAATTAATTATTAGCCCCCTTGGTAAAACTCCAAATTTCATATTTAATGTATTTCATTGTTAAATAATTTACAAGAAGCTTAATAAGTATATATTTGTTAATTGCATAGCTTTTGCTATTTGAATTCATTGGTTAAAGATTTCTATTTATATTGTAAAGTTTAATATTTGCATCGTCGAAACATCTTTGGTAACCTTCTTTGGATACCTTCAGTGAGAAAGTTATATATTTTATAGATCCCATCGTAGGCTTAAAAGATACCAGCCGTGGAAGGCATGGACAGCCGCACAAAGTTGCATAAAACTTTTAATTGTTTGAAGAATATTACGTGGAGTTTTATGAGGACTGACATTGTAAGCCGAGCATTCCATCTCCCTTTGAATAAGCGCAAACTACATGGCTTGATTGATTGCTCTATTTCTACTTTCAAACGTTAGGCAAGATGTTCCCACAACACGACGTTACACTTTAAATGTGGCGTCGAAGAGGGTTTTAGACTTCGATTAATTTTTTTCTTATTTTTATATTGTTGGTTGATTCTGGTTCTGTTCGTTTTGTGATGTCATTTTATCAAAAATTACCTCGAGTTGTGGAAATCGATTTAATAATGTTTACCCTTTAAGTTATTTCAACTAAAAATGCAGTACTGTCGCAAGTAATGTAGGAAGGAAAGATGGGACGGAAGTACATGTATACGGTTTTCCATATTTTTTTTTATCATAGAATGTTTAACTTTCAAGGTGCATATCATCTGTCATTGTAAAATTTCTATATCTTCATTCAACCCCAATACAAATATATCACGCCTGACACTCTGCAAGTAAATCGAACATTTTTACCCTTGGTTAAATTTGAATAGAATTGTATTTTCCCTGGCACATAAGTTGTCGAAATACACCCCTTCAATTACTTGAACCTTGGCTTGAGAATTATTTCCCGAGTCATCTATAGTGTTTAACTTCTGATATACATTTCAAAATATAGTAATCTACTCCTGGATCGTTCGCGAAAACGGCAAATATAATCTCGGGATTTTATTAATTCGATGATACGATTTTCATCTTTCATCACGACAGTTATAACATGAATAGCAGGACAAATCGCGAAGTAAAACATTACGTGAACTGGTATTAAGTCTTTTAATATTGGGGATTGCACCTTACTGAAGTGATGACTTTAAATGATCTATTTCGGAGTACTTCTGTAACATAAATTTCTATTCGCATTTTATATTTAGAGGAGACTGTCTTGGTGTCTCCAATTTGTCTTTGCAAAAGTTGGACGAAGTTCATGTAATGGGATTTTTTCCCCATTTCCCAATTCTTTTAAATAAATCGTTAAAAGCTATAAACGATTAATAAATTAACCTGTGTCGAACCTATGTCCCCGGGCGGAGTCTATAGCAACACGATTTGTTTTAATTATAATGAACATTTAATTGAAACTTTAGCACATGTAACGTCGGAAATTAGCCTCTTTAGGATTTTAGACGTTTTCAGACGTTCGGACAAATTGGCAACCGTTTTGTAATGTGTGAAAGCATTTTATTCCTTTAAGACCCAAATATGTAGGTAATAAGAAAAGAATCTTGGCATTTTTTACTCTTCGTGTATCTAACTTTTGTTTTGATCAATTATAAAAAAAAAATTCGCGTTAACTGGTTTGAAAAAAAAAATATCAACTTGGACAAAATGGCTACCGTTTGAAAAACGACTGTGTAGAGAAGATATTATTGAATCAGCAATATTTGAACTCACATGAGGCAAATATTTGTACTTTTGTTAAATATTATTATTGTCTTACTCTTTTTATGCATTTTCTGCTATATCTAATTATAAAATTCAATTTCAGTCGTTGAGTTAACGAAAAACGTCGTAAGACATTTTTCTTATTCCAGCTTAATATGCAGCCACCGAGTCAAATGAAATTTGGCAAAATAACGGCTTTAACGCCACAAAGAACCGACACATGTCGTTGTTCCTGCCAAGAATCAAGAAGATCAGAGAATAAGAAATAGGATCACTATGCATAAGAGTTAAAACAGTTTTTCATACATGTAACGTTGGACATCCGTTTTTTTCACATAGCTTTCTTATTTTAATCCTCAAATATACTAGATATTACCTAGTATAGGATCAAAAGCTGTAAAAACATAATTTAAAACATATATTGAATTTGTTTTAATATTGGTTCGTGTTTTCTATCATTTTTATTTAGTTTTGCGGATGAAATTTCGAAGATTCTGTTTTTAATCCTAGGGGTTGTAGGAACATCGTGCCCAATGTTTGAAAGTAGAAATAGAGCAATCAATATTTCTATTCACACTTATTACAAGAAGCCATGTAGTTTGCACTTATTTAAAGGGAGATGTAATGCTTGGCTTGCAATGTCAGTCCTCATAAAATTCCACGTATAATTCTTCCAACAAATAGAAGTTTATATCAACCTTGTCTGGCTGTACGGCCCTTCCATGGCCGGTATCTTATTAAACTTGGATGAAAGCTATAAAATATATAAGTTTCTCACTGAAGGCATCCAAAGAAGGTAACCAAAGAATTTGCAACGATGCGTTTTTCTTTCGTTTCATCTCCTGACATCAGACTCGGACTTCTCTTGAACTGAATTTTAAATGTGCGTATTGTTATGCGTTTACTTTAAGGTAGGGGGAGGGTTGAGATCTCATAAACATGTTTAACCCCGCCGCATGTTTGCGCCTGTCCCAAGTCAGGAGCCTCCGGCCTTTGTTAGTCTTGTATTATTTTAATTTTAGTTTCTTGTGTACAATTTGGAAATTAGAATGGCGTTCATTACCACTGAACTGGTATATAATTGTTTAGAGGCCAGGTGAAGGACGCCTACGGGTGCGGGATTTTCTCGCTATATTGCAGACCTGTTGGTGACCATCTGCTGTTGTTTTTTCTATGGTCGGGTTGTTGTCTTTTTGACACATTCCCCATTTCCATTCTCAATTTTAAATATTAAACTTTACAATATAAATAAAAATCTTTAACCAATGAATTCAAATAGCAAAAGCTATGCAATTAACAAATATATACTTATTAAGCTTCATGTAAATTATTTAACAATGAAATACATTAAATATGAAATTTGGAGTTTTACCAAGGGAGTTAATAATTAATTAATAACACTGTCTGCCACACAGCATTTCGGGGACTCTCCCTCTGGTATCTTTCCTCCCTCTTTTATAGCTGACTATGCGGGGGCTTTTCTAATTATTGGGAGCATTATGATGACCTATAGTTGTTAATTTCTGTGTCATTTAGTCTCTAAGAGTCTTAATCATAATACATATTCTGTTATATATAGCGATGTCGTTATTACTACATAGCTATGTCGTTATAACGACATATTGATGTCGTTATTATGACATGTTATGTCGAAACTACGACATAGCGATGTCGTTATAACGACATGTTATGTCGAAATTACGACATAGCGATGTCGTAATAACGACATGTTATGTCGAAATTACGACATACTATGTCGTAATTACGACATAATTATTTTTTCTTTGAATGGCCCTTATCGGCTTCCGTACCTATTATAACTGAATGAATATATTAAAGTAAATCTGTAAAGTATACATAGATATAGGAAGATGTGGTGTGAGTGCCAATGAGACAACTCTTCATCCAAATAACAATTTTAAAAAAGTAAACCATTATAGGTCAATGTACGGCCTTCAACACGGGCCCCAAAATTACTAGTGTAAAACCATTCAAACGGGAAAACCAACGGTCTAATCTATATTAAATTAAAAAAACGAGAAACGAGAAACACGTATAAATTACATAAACAATACTGTACATCAGATTCCTGACTTAGGACAGGTGCAAACATTTGCAGCGAGATTAAAGTTTTAATGGACCCAAACCTTCTCCCTTTTTCTGAAACAATAGCATAACATCACAACATAAAAAAACACACGGTAAAATATCAATTGGCAGGCTTAACTCAATCAAAAAACGTACATTAATACACTGTAAACGAATAAACTTTATCTGCGATATCTGAATGCAAATGCACAGTTAATAAAATATTAGGGACAAACATTCAAGGCCAAAAAGCAAACAAACAAGTCCAAACAAAGCCATGTCAAGATACCACTGCGAAATATTTAACCCTTCGAAAATATTCACTTTAGAAAAAAAACCGGTTTTAAAAAAATACAGGTAAATCTTGAAGTTAATACAAATGTAGTAAGAAGAAGTGATATTCAAAATAATCAAATCTGGTATATAGACAAGATCCATATAATATCAAATAACAAAAAACCATTATAAACATTATCAACAGGTCGAATTAACAAGAAAATACGATTCGAGAGTACTCACAGTTACTGACAGCTAGTTAAAAGCCAAAAACAATTAATAATAAAAAAAAATCATGCATCAGAGACTAACATCAACTAAAACACATCCCAGGGATTAAGTATTTTAACGTCATGAACAGTCAGAGAAGACATGACTTGTTCAATGCCAAAAATAAATGTATCGACAGGTAGTAGGATAGTGAGGAGCGACTTCTATAGGGATAAAACTTTACGTGTCTGTGTCTCTTTACATCCCGCCTCAAAAGAATATACAATTTAGTTATGTTTTAATTTGCTAATGACAAAATCGATATTAGTGCCAATGTAAACTATATTCAGAGATCTAATAACAATATTGTTACGATAACCCTTACTTATAAGTTTGTTTAAAGGTTCGATGAGTTTACACGGATCACATAGTGATTTCCTCGCTTTAAGTACAATATTACCTTAAAATTTAGGATGTGAAATACCATTTTTAATAAGTTTTCTACAGGTATAGCCAAATTTACTAATCAAATCTTTGTATCTATGAAAGAATTTAGTACACGTTTTAAGTAATTTATGGTATCGAAATCCCTGACACAGCAATTTCCCAGTGATGCATTGTTTACGTTCGTTAAAATCTATGACATCCGAACACACACGGGCAAACCGTACGAGTTGGGATATATAAACACCGTATGATGGAGCCAAAGGCACATCGTCGTCTAAAAAAGGAAAATTAACAATAGGAAATGAAAAATCGTCTCTTTTGTCGTAAATTTTAAAATGAAGTTTCCCGTTTGAAATTGAAATGTCTAAATCTAGAAAAGGACAACTGCTGCTATCTATGTTAGATTTAGTTAAAGTTAGTTCTTTTGGGTAAATTTCTGAAGTATATTTACAGAACTCTAGATAAGTCAACGAAAAAATATCATCCAGATAATGGTAGGTATTTTTGATTGTATCAACCAAATATAACAATGATGGGTCTTTACTGAGTTTGGTCATAAACTGGGATTCATAGCAATATAGAAATAAATCTGCTATTAAAGGTGCACAGTTGGTGAGCATATATTACTTATCGAATGCTGTTTAAGTTGAAATCATCCCTTCTTAAATTTTACCGACACCACCACGAGTTGGTTTACCCTAAAGGAATATCGGTTTCACATATGACGATGTTTATGTTCATATTGTCTTTTCCAAACAAAGTCCTCTTTTCCCCAAAATTACCTTCCAAAAATGACTTATCACTAGCTTTGTACTAACTGAAGCAACACGACATGTGACAATAGAGAAGGGGGATTGTCTTACCCTTCTGCTCACCTGATATCACCACACTCATTTAAAGGTGGCGGGGTCGTGATATTTTTGGTTTATTTCACATTATACATAAGAGGAAAACAACTGAAACACTAAAGTTAAAAAAACCAAACTACAATGCAACACACACAGAAACGAACAACAGAATTGTTTAGTTTAACAATATATAAATGCTCTGCCTAATATTTCCATTACTTTATTGTGCATGGACCTTCATCGAGGTGTATGTGCTTAGAACTTATGCAC
Source organism: Mytilus galloprovincialis (assembly GCA_037788925.1). NCBI lineage: Eukaryota > Metazoa > Mollusca > Bivalvia > Mytilida > Mytilidae > Mytilus > Mytilus galloprovincialis. The sequence continues at coordinate 24,243,051 of CM075341.1, forward strand.
AATAGCTATGTTTTTATAATCGATATCGTGGTACTAGTTGCATATATACGTATTATTACATCATATAGTTTTGTACGCTAATCATACATTTAACTTTTACTATTGTTTTTTTTAAATTCTCGTTTGTTTGTTTGTCTGTTTTAGTTTGTTGTTATTTTTTTTGGCTTGTTTGAGATGTAGGGATAAATATTTTATAAGTATAAATCTGTGTGACCTTTCTAATGCTAACAAATTACAGTCTTTATATTCAAGTAAAATCCGTGATAATCGTCTATTACTCTAAGGCTTCGTTCAAGAATGTGAAATTATTCGTAGAATGATAATAAGTTCCTGTACCAGCAGTTTGTAATTGTGGTATTTTTAACTCAGATAATAAATGTTAAAATACTGATCATACATATCTGACAGTTCCTAATGTGCATACGTTGCACGATGTTAAATATACGCATTATACTATATACTAGTATTAACGTTTTGTTGGATACTTTTTTACTATTTAAGATTAACCTGTTTTGAAGATTTTTACTCTTCACAAAGATTTGTATTTGGTCCTATACTAGACATCAGGAATCACAATAAGCTTATCAGCATTACAGACAAATCTCACACAGGCTGGAAAACTGTTCATGAACATGAGAATGACGACCCTCCTTCAGATTAACTAAACCAAAAGGTTCTACTAAATACCACATCCATATAAAACAACTACAAATATTGTTTCTGCTCATTCAGCTTCAGTGTCAACTCAGCAACATCGTGTACGACAACACAATTGTCAATAGCCGCCCTTAAGGTTTCATTTTGTAAATACAGCTGTTTCTCAAACACGCCTCTTTTTGGGAGATTTAGAATATTCATAGATAGTAAATTTTGTTTCCATACTGGTTCCCAGTTTTTATCTGTAGGTTGCATCTCATAGAGACATAACTTGGAAATGTAACAGTAAATATACATATGAATATTGTTTATATTGAAATCTGTTGTAACCCTACAGTCGCGGTAGGGGTTGTTAAGAAATTTGGTGTTAGTTTATACTCTTAGAAGTTCGGGGCATATAAACGTTGAAAATATGCCGCACAGCCCTATATTTTGATCTTTGCAAAAAATAGTAGTGCATATGAACTTTCCATTCTAGGATATGATTTTTCAAGACTTCATAGTAAAAGTGGTACAGTTTAAGCCGTAAAAGGAGTTCCTATGGGAAAATGCATTGTCAATATTTACAGAAATGCAACCTTAAGCACCAGAACACCGCGGAAACTCACATATCTTGACATCTGTTACAACTGCAACCATCTTGGCTACTGCCGAAGTCAGTGCCTTATTAATAATGACTTCTTTTTAATCTTCTTATCCAGATGAGGGTCATGTTGACAGACAGTTTCAACTGTTTTCCGTTACAATAAGATTGAAGTATTTCGATACTGTATGATTTTTATCTTTTACAAAACAATATAAAAAAAATATAGCTCACGTAAGCATATACAATTCTGTAAACATACACGTGCAAACGATTTTGTTATTCAACTTTTTAAATTGTTATTCTATTTCTACAAACTCCTACATCTATGTCACTTTAAAATAACAAATCTACAAAGTTACATTTAAAATATGTAGATGAAGCTATTTTATAATTACTGAGTTTAAGATATGTTATTAAAATTCCATTTTAGCCAATCTGCTTAGTATTGCTGGTCAAATTACGTTTTATTCATTGTGTCCAGTCATGTGTAAATGGTTTATTGACTCGTTATTAACATTGATCAATTGAACACAGAGTAGACTGGAATTTAAAGTCAACTATTGAATTTCCCGATTGCGTATTTAGCGAGCTAACATTTAGCATGAATGACGTATAGAGGCTAGAAAAAAAATGTTCCTTCCATTGTTCTTTTCCTATTGAGCTTGTATATTTTGATGCTGTTTTTAGCTAATTACAGAGCCTCTGGAGCTTATTCGATAGATATCATCTCTTATAGTTTTTGGGATACGATTGGCTTTTAAGCAATCTGTAGACTTATATCATTGACTCAGGACCATGCCCTCACGTCAACCTTTTTATTCTAAACATCAAGGAACATCTCAGATTTTTTAGATTGTTTTGCTTTAAATGGTATAAAAACAAAAGGATTGAATTTAAACAACTGTCCTATAATTTTCTTCTCATAGTCTTCATGTGTCGATATTTCCCTTGACTTGTATGCGTGTTTTTAACAACACGGAAACTCAGAATTAAGCAGTATTTATATTTAGTGTTTTTATAAATTTAGAAACACGTCAGAGGGAATTTCCAAGTTTTGATAACATGCGAGATTTCTCTGAATTCACATCGATAAATCTATTTCTATCATATAAGAACTGAAGTGGAGTTTTCATATATGTCACCGTTATGAAACTGATATTTGGTATTGTACTTCCATAAAGAAATGAAGGTCGTTTAATTAACATTTAATATACGTCCTTGCTACAAATCACAAGTCTAGGGTTTGTTTATGTAATTATGCGCATGAGTATAGTATTCTTGACCAGATGGGGTATCAGATTGAATGATTGCCCTGGATTTCCCACTCCATTGATTAATTTGAAACTCACGAGATCCTTTCTATGTCTGTCTGCTATTGAGGGTTATTGTTGTTGCATAATTTTCAAACATATGCATCATTTAAATTAAAATAAATGTAGTCCACAACGTAAAGGTGTAACTAGAACACCCCTTCAGCCAAAATGGAGTTTTCCATATAATCGCTTCGAGTTGTCTCCCTTCCGTAAGTAACTTTCGATACGCCGAGAAAAATTAACTCGTTTTGTCGACAGACGTCGTATTATACTAAAACCGATTGCAATTTAAACAGAATGTGTACGAAAAGGAGTCATGCCCACTGACCCAAAGGAAATTAAATATTTAAAGTGTTAGGAATAGGGGTTCCACCTAGAAATCACGTAGGAAAATAGGTGATAAGGTACGAAGTGAAATACCTTTTCTCACTCTCAGTGACTGCTGTTGAAAGTCAACTTGGAATTAATATTACAAAAATAAAAGACATTAAGTACATTGTTCATACACTTGTATCGAGAATTGGCTATTTTTAAAATTGAATAACTATTCAGATTACGCAAATTACATTTTACGAGTATTTTACACGTGCAGTTGAATTATTTTTAAAAATAATACTAATACATGTATCAATGAAACAATGGCAATCGTATCTCTCAAAGCAATCTGCTCTTTGATTCATTAGATGCTGTCTTCAAAAGGGTCGTTAAATAGTTCTATGTAGAGAGCACTTCGAGCTGTTTTACGTTATTGTCTTTTAAGAACAGTTAAAGATATACATATGTCAAATGACATGCAGATATCAATAAATGCATTCCCATTCATTAAACAATTAAATACGTAAGGTACATTTACTGGAGATAACTATAATCAATTTAAGTTGTGTTCAGAATTAAATATGTTTTTAGATTAGTTTGGATCCCGAGATCAAAGAATACACAAGATGGTTATTTTAATATCAAAGATTGGGGATCAAAAAAGAATTTTTCATTTAATATGTAGATGACGTGTGGGGTCTTATATTGACAGGGTGAGGAGTAATCTGAACACAAATTTATCAAGATTTAATTTTAAATTATAGGATCCAGGCTTTGAAGCAGTTGATCCGGATATAATTTGATTTTTTTATTAACATGAAAGCATTATTTCAACGATGACTTATTGTAATAGTTTTTTTTTTTGAATTAAGAAGTGAATTAATTATTGTTTTATGGAAAATATTTTGCATGATTCAGCATCCTAAACTTAAATTCTCTTGGTATAGTTGGATATTTAAACGCACAAGCATATCGAATGGATCCCTAATTTCTTTGCCTGTTTTTACAAGGTTAACAAAATTATGTGACTCCGCTTAAGAACACATATCACTGCTATTTCTTTTTTGAAGAACAAGTACTTCAAGTAATTGTTTTCAATGTGGTTATTATTTAGGCTTTTCGGACTAATGATATATAACGGCTCTTTTCCAAATGGTAACCTCCAAATAATTTCTCAAACTTTCTTTATTGAACGTCTTAAACTGCATCGTTGACGTCAACATCAGAAAAAAACCACGAACGATAGTATAAAATATTTTATTTTATTTATATTATAATTCATTTTTCAAGCTACAAGAGTGAATACATGAATACGAAACATACAAATTCATTCAATAATTGGGGTAGGAATAAAGAGCAGTGCTGTTATATAAATCCGTTTCCATCTCGAGATGTTGAGTTAATTAACAGATACTTAGCGATTGTGCTGCATCGTAAAATAAACTTATGAAGTCAGTATGTTGGAATTCATTTGAATATAAAATTTCGATGTCTGTGTACATTGAATCATGGTTGCTGGGCTTTATATAAAGCTTTAGACTGATATGTAAGATAAAATGGTAGAGAAAAATCGACAGTTTCTTAAAGTTTAGGAATTTAATTTGCAAATTAATTATTTCAGTTCAGATCAATAAAAAAGCAAATCTTATGAGGTATTGATCCATATCTAACACATTAACAAATAAGTTTATCAAACTGATCATCGAAGAATGGACTACCATAAAGAAGAGTTTAAGTCTTGTATACAAAAAGAATTATTAATTGTCCATTAGTCTTTTGTGTTACCTAAAATTAAAGTAGATTCCTTGATTAAATAATACATTGCATTTTAAGTGCAGGATCATTTACAGTCATTAAAAGGTCTTTCATTGAGTACTGAAAAAATTGATCTGTTTCATTAAAAATGTATTTATTGTCATTTGAAACGAATTTCAACGTATTTATGTACCTTAAACTAGCGCTCTAGTACTACATTTGTATTTCAAAGTTGTAAATACATCTGAAATCTGATTTATAAACATACTACATCTATGCATATCAACTGCCGTACCAATGTCATACACGTATACTCGAATAACATAGTGTTTTTTTTTAACATTTCCCTCTCAGCATTATTACCACCTCAGTGTTTTGAAATACATATCATTTAGTATTTTCCCTCAATTGTAGCATGATATTTGTTCATTTATAACATAGGGAGCAAGAAAATGAAAAATAAGTTAGAAATTAAGGTGCTTTTCGAGTGAGTCCATCAAATGAGTTCAAAAGGCTTCATATTGTGTGGGGCGGCTGATATTCTATAATACAATTATGATAAAAACTAATAATCGATAAATTGGAACTTATTTAGTTTTTCTTTGTTTCACCGGGTAACTGGAAGATGACTTGATAAGTACGGGTAAACATATTAACTTATTAACGTTGGTACATTCATTATGACTCTGTGGTATGTCCGGGTCAAAGTGCTTTTAGAAAAGTAAATTTCAATATATTTGCGACCGTTAAATCCCAGAAGGACGGCGTAAACTCTCAAATTTTGACAGTACTGTAATTGACATTTTTATGCATTCCATAATGAAATAGTGACACTATACATAAAAAGCTCTGGAAAATGTATAAATTTCAAATAAGATATTTTCTGCAAAATTTCAAAAATGATATTTTTCCATTTATTTCATAATTATTCAAATGAAAAATTAAAAACTGCAGCTATTTTGGTACTTGATAGCTTCACGTTTGGATACTTTCCGATTACAACTTCGGTTGAAACTAGAATATTAAAAGTAGGGACGATAAAAGGATTTTTCTTTAGCTCATGTTTCTAAATGTTCACATTTCTATATGCCGGTTGACAAATTTGCTAATAAATTCTGTCCTTTTGTGAAAAGAGCTCCATGTCTTTCCATAATATTTATCCTTGTTGTTTTGGAAAATGTACAAAACAAAAAAACGAACTCAGAGGAAATTCAAAACTGAAAGTCCACAATCAAATATCAAAATCAAAAGCTCACACAAATTAAGGAAATGGATACCAAGATGACAACTGTCATATTCCTGACTTGGTACATGAATTTTCTATACAATGGTTTAAAAGCTAGCTAACCTTCTCACAGGTGTTGGCCAGTTGCTAAAAATCCCATTATATTGAGAAAAAAGTATGAACACGAACAGACATAATAGGTAAAACTTAAATCTCAGATGATTTTTGGCTTGCATGTTATAGTTCGAATACTATGCTAAATGAAATGAGGTGCCTCTTATGAATATTTAGATCAAAACTAAAAAAATAACTCAAAAAATGCAAAATAATATAAAATATATGACAAACAAATATGTTTAACTACTATACATATTTGATGTACAAATACAGATCAGTAAGAAAACCAGGCAATATATAAGATGGGTACCAGATCAATCCAAGCACTAGTTGACTGATGATAATAACACCACAACAAGATGACTATTTCGGTCATAACTATGCCAGTACACAAATATAGCTATAAAACACATATCATGCTTTTAAATAGTCGTATAGCACTTGAACATTTATAATAAGGTCTTTCCACTTTTCTGTGGAAAGACATATTGTTTTTCTTCTGATTTTTTTTTTCTTCCGCCTAATTTTGTTCTTGCGATAAATATTTGTTTCGCAATATATCGCTTAGATATTTGGTATATGATATCGAACAGTTTATGCGCTTTTGAAATTTACCCTGCGTAACCAAATACTTTTCTTTGTAAGAGTTATCTCCCCGAACACTGTTTTCTTTGTGTCCACTACTCCTTTGCAACCGTAAAAGATTACGACAAATTTATTTTATAAAATTGCTCGTTACATTCTTCGCATGATTTGTCCTATTTTGACCGAAACAATATGAACACTCCATATGAGAGTTATCTCCCCTTATGCATTTGATATAAGTGATATGCATTTCTATCTTGTAAACCATAAGTGATATAGACCTAGTATCTTTTGATTTGACGTCCTCATTCCAAAAAAAAAAAATGAAAATTAGGTCAAGGTCAAAGGTCAAGGCCATATTCTAATTTTTGAATTTGGCTTATTTTCACTTATTCCCAAAAACCGTATCAGATATCAACAAATTATTTTTACTAAATTGTTAGTTGCGATATGTCATAACACATAAATTTTGATTGTAAGGTATGTTGAATGTAAAAGGGAGTTTTCTCCCCTCTTGTATTTTAAAATACGCGTATGGTGATATAACTCATTAACCAAATATCATTAAGACCTATGGTCTTTTGATTTGAGGTCCTTGGTTTCTAATTTCAAGGTCATAGCTTAATTTGACGTTCTAGATTTTGACCTTTGCTTTTATATCACATGTATACATGATAAAGCCATGGGACTTTTGGCAAAAGGTATGAAACCATTTAACCTTGAAAAAACAACCGGAAGTGACCTTGTGTAAACCGGAATTAGCTTTTTTGGTACTTTATTAATATAAAAGTATATAGAACCAGATATTTTTGGAATCAGTGTCAAGTAAATATTTAAACATAATCGGAAGTAACATTTTTCAAACCGGAATTAACAAATTATACACCTTATTTTAAAAAATATAGTATAGAAACCATATATTTTTGGAATCAGCGTACAATAAGCTATCATTTGACGATTGAAATGACATATAAAACTTAATTTTGCAACTTTCATTTTAGAACACATTGTTTTTGGTGGAAAGACCTTCAATTGTTCTCTCTATTATAGTTGTTTTTATTCTTCATTAATGTAGTTAATATATATTCCAATAATTACAAGGGTAAACGCATCAAATAACAAATTGCAAGACATTTTATCATCATCGTCTCAGATTGTAAAATCAATTTAGATAAGATCGTCTAACTTATATTAAAATTAAGTAGCACTTGTTTTGTTTCATGAAATAGTTTGCTTTGATCACGAACTGTATCTCCACTACAGGGAAAACGGTACTATTTATTCCTCCATAGGCGACAATACTAACATTTTCTAAATTAACAAGTTTTTATAATAAAAACCTAGATAAAACAGTTATGTGTGGTGTTAGTACTCTATTACTGTATTCTAAAAATTGAAGCCAAATAGTATCATGACCAATTTCCAACGGAGCTGAATTATGTCTCTTTGGAGTATTAAATTCCAACAAAAGTCCTTTCAAACAGTACAAAATGACAAATTATATATGCCTGATTTAATAAAAGATAGAAACTACAATATGAAGCACTATTGAAATATTTGCTGCATAAATTGCCAACAATGTGAGCAATTCTTTACACGGGAGAGTATAAATTCTATCAAAATTTAGCCTCAAGTGGGCCTCTTTTTTCTTAGATGAACAATTCTAACAGTGAAAATGCTTCTAGTATGACCAAATACTGCCTTACTATATAAACAGTACAAACTTAATCAGACAATATCCAATTTTAATAGATTTTGTCAAGGGAAATACCCAATTGATACATTTAGGGAATTACACAGCCAAAAAGGCAAATATTTCAATTAAAAATATTTGTCGCGACTTGAATTCTGGGTTTTCCAATTGAATTAATCATTGCGAAAGGTGAAAACAAATAAAAAGAACAATAGTTTGGTGCAGTTTATACACTATAGTTAATATTGACACCCTAGAATAAAGTTTTATATCAGTACCCATCAATTTGACTTATGATGATGGCTCAGCACTTTACTCAACACAGTACTGTGCTCAGATAAAAATTTCTATTCTTTGTGATAAAAATCTAATGTTCTTATCAAATGCTTCAAAAAAGTATAATATGACTGAAGTCTGATTGATTTTGATTTCCCTTGCTATCTTGAGTATAGGGAAAACGGAACTATTTATTCTGCCGTAGGCGACAATACTAACATTTATTAAATTTACCAGTTTTAATAATAAAAACCTGGATAAAACAGTTATGTGGTGTTAGTACTTTATTACTGTATTCTAAAAATTGAAGCCAAATAGTATCATGACCAATTTCCAATGGAGCTTGTTTATGTTATCCATGCCCACCGTCTTTTTGCACCAAATTTATGAAATTTTGGAAGCCTTTCGAATTATTCTTTAGAAAATATTTCAATAGGTTTTAAAATTTATATTGAAAATTTACACACTGCAGTTATTCATAGATAAATAAAAAAATATACTGTACCCTTAATTCCAATCACAGCGCTCCTAAGTTGACTTCCTTCACCTGTCTGGGTACACAAAAGGCCAACCTAATGCTGGGAAAATGTAATACTACCGTTTTCCCTATAAGCAATGTGTTAACTACTTTTATTATTTGTCAGTTATTGAGTATTTTGAAATGTGTAGATCATTTAGACATGTACAAGTAGCGGATTTCAAAATTTTCTAGTTTTGTGTTACAATAACAAGTCTGCGTTTGTAATTGTTCTAAAAAAACAAAAGGACAAAATAAGTCATATATATATGGCAGCCATAACAGGCATACAGAATAATTCATATACGATTATAGATTAAACGAGCTGGAAATGACGTACAAAAACAAAACTCTTTTTTACTTCATTTTTTGTAAGATATCTGATCTTATTTTGTAGAATGCTTGTGAACGCAATCGTTTAATCATATAGCTTAATAGGTTATATATACATCAGAGACACCTTAATCTATAATTAAAATAATCTACGTTTTTTCTACTTTCACGTTGACATGATCATACATATCGGTATAGAAATAATGTTACATAAAATTAACGGTATGCACGTAATTAAAGCAAATCATATTATATTTCTAGAACTATTTGAAGAAATGATAAAATGATCTTGTTTTTTTCTCCAACCATATACTTAATACATGTAAAGCATGATGGATGGCTGTTAGATAGTGCGTGTCTGTTTAATGTTTAATGTCTATCGAGTTACATGCACTCTCGGGACGGAATCATGTTAATGTAAAATAGTTTATACTAAACCGACACGCTGAGCTGAACTTATAAATTACAAAGTAGGCAGTCCACAAGTAGACATAGCATTCTACCGGGACACATAATTCTGAATCAGAGCTGACAAGTCTTTGATCTTACTCTATAATAAGCGGATAAGCATCAAAGCAACGAATACCAATTTAAAGGTATTTAGTGTGCCCAGTCAATGTCCCAACCTCCCGTTATTGGGGCGACCATGCTTTCACGAGACCACTATGCTGTATGACATTTTCGTTTGAGAAAAGTCATCTATATAATAGATTGTGATACATGTACATCATGATGATTTCATTTCTTTAGATATAAAATCATCAAGATTTCATCACGCTTCGCTCTCACCCCATATGGAACTACTGACCCCATATATACCGTATTCGGTCACTAGCACACTATGTAACTAATAATACATGCATAGTGAATATATTTTTTCAACGTTTTGTGTTAAAATAACAAGTCTGACTATGTTTTTCAATTGTTCTAAAAATACTCAGCAAATTGTATCTAGATTGCTTTTATTTCATATATACTGAATAATTTATGTTGGGTTATAGATTGAAAAAGCTGGATTTTATATTCCAGAGCTTATATTTACTGTAAATTTGTATGATATGTGGGCTTATCTTTTCGAATGCATGAAAACACATTCGGTAAATCATATAAGTGAATTAGTTATATATACAACAGAGACACCTAAATATATGAATAAACTAATCTACTTTTTTTCTACTTCCACGTTGACAAGATATCATCATACATAGTCGTATTTGGCACAACTTTTTAGAATTTTGGATCCTTAATGCTCTTTAATTTTGTACTTGTTTGGCTTTATTAATACTTTGATATTAGCGTCATTGATGAGTCTTATGTAGACAAAACGCGCGTCTGGAGTACTAAATCATGATCCTGGTACCTTTGATAAATTTAACCAATATGGAAATAAATTACATAAAATAGATACAACACTCAATTATATATTTCTAGTTCTATTTGAAGAAGTTATAAAATGGTCTTTTGTGTTTTTCTCTATCGATACACTAGATACACCTATTTTATTCTGGATGTATTTGAGATTGTGGATGGCTGTTGAATATTGATCGACGAACTCAGGATGAGACCAAACTAATATGATATGCTTTGTACCAGAATGACAAGCTGTACTGGACTGACAACGATTTAAATATCAAAGTAGCAGTCCACAAAGAGACATGGCATTCTACCGGGATACATTATTCTGACTCAGAGCTGACCAGTCTTTGACCTTACTCCTTATTGATGTGTGTATAGCGGAAAGTCATCGAAGTAGCGAAGCAGCGAATATCAATTTAATGTTCTTTGGTCTGACCCGGTCAAAGTTTAAACCTATAACCTCCCGTAATCGAGGCAACCACGCTTTAACGAGACCACTATGCTGTGTAATTTTTGTTCATTTCTATTTTTAAAGTAAAGTCATCTATATTACAGATTTTGATATATCATGATGATTTCATGTCTTTAGATTTAGTCAGTGTAGCTTTCGTCAACAACAGGAAGTATTCAAGTGATTTTCTGTACTTGTTTTATTTAGTGAGATTCGTTAGAAAATTTATCGAAATTTGAATGGAAATGAATCATTAGAGTTGTCCATTATATACACATACAAAGATACCAGTCTGTACAGCTCTATATGTATGTTTCTGTAGAATATCGTATAAATGTTTTAAATGTATCAACTTAGCATCACTTTTAAAGTTCATAACAAATTAAACAGACCTTGAAAAAATACAAAAAAAAAATGATTGTCTTAATTGTTTTGGTAATCGTATACTCTAATTAGTCTATAGGGAAATACGACGAGATATTGGATATACACGAATGAAACATTAACAGCAAAGCAAAATACTGCTGTACAATAAAACTGCATACACAAAGAACAGATAGTCGGCTTTTATAAATAAAACTAACGAAGGAACAAAACAGACAATATTTGTGTTACTAGTATACTAATGTGTACGTAACTTTACTCCGTAACAAACATGACAAAGGAAACTGTGAAGCATATAAGAAGAAATATTCTATATACATGCACTATCTCTCCGTATTGTTAAATACAGTCCTTCCAGCCTTTTTAAAATCAGTTCTGGTTCCGTCAGCTGGGATGATATTGATATTGATGTTTTTTAGTTGTTCCAATCTCTGGTGGTTCTTGTGAAGAAGGATTGGCGGTAGGCACCTGTGTTATTTCTTCTTTGTAGAAGCGGTTGTAACCTCTTGTCCTGTTCATTTTTTGCAGTCAAATATTGTTGACAATCTATGTCTATTAGATCATGCTTGATCATGAATGGCATGCATAGTCTATTTGTATTTCTTCGCTCTTCAAAGCTTTTCCATTTTTAAGTTTTGAGCATATGTGTGACACAGCTAGGTGTTCGGGCTGTGTAGTTGTTATTCACTACTGCTGCTCTTTTCTGTACTTGTTCTATTGCCTTGATCATATTTTGATTGATGGATCTCATACTGGCCATGCATATAACACTACAGGTCTTACCATGAATACATATGCAGCTGCTATATTTTAATGCAGGTTTTGTACACAGTTATAAATAAAAACAATTTTTGTACTGAAAATAACACCTGATAAGTTTCGTGCGTCTGAAGCACTTTAAAAAAACAATCGGCATTTCAGTGTGAACCAATTCTTCCCTTCTTCTTGTCGACTTGTTCTTTGATTGATATGAATGAGACTTTATGATGGAACTTCCTATAAAGAATGAAATGAGACTATAGTTATATTTGAACTGAACATTGCGCTATATAGATGTTGTCCTATCAATGATTTTTCTTAGTTTAATGACTATGTTGACAACATATACCATCGAACTTGAACTTAAGGAGTAGAAATCTTTATAACAAAAGTGATAATTTCCGCTTCTTATTGTGATTTGCACACTTATATGTAGCAACATTACAGCATCCCCCGTATATTGAGTATCAATTTCCTTGATGATATGGTGTTCCATAGCGCTGGTATTTCATTATATGGAAACCTTGATAGATGGTTGCTACTTGCAGGGATATATTTTGTCACCGGTTCAAGTGGTGAAAATATCAAAACTCCTGGTTTTTGTCGAGCCTGCAACTTTTGTTGCAGAAAGCTCGACATAGGGATAGTGATCCGGCGGCGGCGGCGACGGCTACGGCGGCGGCGTTAGCTAACTTCTTAAAAGCTTTATATTTTAGAAGGTGGAAGACCTGGATGCTTCATACTTTGTATATAGATGCCTCATGTTACGAAGTTTCCGTCAGTCACATGTCCAATGTCCTTGACCTCATTTTCATGGTTCAGTTACCACTTGAAAAAAAAGTTCAAATTTTTTGTAATGTTGAATTCTCTCTTATTATAAGTAATGGGATAACTATATTTGATATGTGCGTACCTTGCAAGGTCCTCATGTCTGTCAGACAGTTTTCACTTGACCTCGACCTCATTTCATGGATCAGTGAACAAGGTTAAGTTTTGGTGGTCAAGTCCATATCTCAGATACTATAAGCAATAGGGCTAGTATATTCGGTGTATGGAAGGACTGTAAGGTGTACATGTCCAACTGGCAGGTGTCATCTGACCTTGACCTCATTTTCATGGTTCAGTGGTTATAGTTAAATTTTTGTGTTTTGGTCTGTTGTTCTCATACTTTATGCAATAGGTCTACTATATTTGTTGTATGGAATGATTGTAAGGTGTACATGTCTAGCGGGCAGATGTCATGTGACCATGACCTCATTTTCATGGTTCAGTGGTCAAAGTTAAGTTTTTGAGTTTTGGTCTTTTTATCTAATACTATATGCCATAGGTCAACTATATTTGGTGTATGGAAATATTTTATGATCTTTATGTCAGTCGCGCAGGTTTTATTTGACCGTGACCTCATTTTCACAGTTCATTGCACAGTGGTAAGTTTTTGTGTTTTGGTCTATTTTTCTTAAACTATAAGTAATAGGTCAACTATATATGTTGTATAGAAGCATTGTTAGCTGTACATGTCTGCCTGGCATGGTTCATCTGACCTTGACCTCATTTTCAAGGTTCATTGGTCTTTGTTTAGTTATCTTGGTTACTGTTAAGTTTTTGGTACAGTTGTTATAAAGCCTAGCTTTTTACTTAGGACTATCAACATAATATCAATGATTAGTATAGAAGGCGAGACATTTCAGCGTGTGCACTCTTGTCTAATAAGGTTCTTGTTGCTCATTCGAATTCGTTAGTTTTCTGTGTATTTTTGAAAGACTTGTTTGTCTTTTGCTCGTTTTTAATTTTTTTCAATAGCGTTGTTAGTTTTTCTTCGATAAATGGGTTATCCGTTTGGTTTCTTGCATCTTTATTTTTCTAAATTTACAATTGTAAGGAATGTTGGGATTATGAGACTTACCTTTTCATAAGTAGCTTTAACTTGTTGCCTGGATATCTTTGTATTTTATGCATTTAATTCAGAATATAATTTGCTTAGGCCAAAACGCTAATATTAGAGTTGAAATCAAAAGTAAGTTTATTCATGTTATAAGCGATGTTATAAGCGATGTAACTTTTGTTAAAGTTTCTAACTTACTTTTGTCATTTCGTTAAACGTAACACATGCTATCTTATCAATAATGAAGTTGATTTAAAGGGGCACTAGCTACGAGATATATAAAAAATCTAAAGTTTGATTTTTTTCTATTCAATCAATAATGAAAGTGAAATAGTGAAATAACAATTCGCTTTTTGCAGCCAAAAAGGTTCAATTTTGTCAAATAACGCTAAGAAACATTGATAATTAGTAATTCACTTGCAAGTAAATGAGTCGACCTCTTTAAATCCGTATTCATGTGAACTTCAATTTAACCCCTAGCTAGAGATTGACAACGCATGCATTGAACGTGTACTGGTTATTTTAAGAAAAAAGAATGTCAACAATGAAAGCGAAACTACGGTAAATCATTTGATTACTAATTCGATGCACATAAAATCATTCTTATACGGTTAAAAACAATGAGAAACATCTGTTTTTAATCTATAAAATAAAATCAAACAGACCTATAAAAATCCAATTGCACGTGTTGGTTTAATATATTCATATCTTTATTTATGTTTATATCGCTGATATGGTCATCTGAGGTCAAATCGATAGGTAATTAGATGGCTTCTGGACTAAAATACACACGAAACGAACCTATATATTATCTACCCCATGCTCTGTAAACTGTTTATTTCAGACTTTTGATAGTTTGGATAAATGTTTTACACTGTTATAAATGAAATATGAGAATTTGAGTCAAATCTGTGACCATGAATTTGACAGCTAGTGCCCCTTTAATCAGTTTCATGATCAACAAATTTCGTTAAAAGAATAGGAGCACATATAATTATCGGTCATTTTTAACGTTTTTGTTTCTCATATTTCATGTATGCAATTAAGCCTGTATGTCGTAGTACTATATGGAATCATATACAATTGCAGGAGACTCTACTACTTGGTTCTTATGTCCGCAATTCATCTTATTTACAAATAATAAAAGGTGCACATCTTTGAGTCTAATAAATGATTTAGAACATTGTGCAACACATTATGTAAAGTTAAAAAAGAATATACAACATGAGACAATAGTGACCATCATCCCGACAACTTTTAACCTATATGATCCTCACAGTAGCATTATCCCGTACACTTTCGGAGGCATATTGATTTTATTTTCCAAATAAACGATTGAAAGTATAAATTATCTCAAATTTGCGTATAATCTAGTCCTTTTCCATCATGGATCTAAAACTAACGTGTCTTTGAAAATTTCCTTTGGACGATATTTACAAAGGGAAGTAATCGAATCAAAAGGGCCAAAGTCACGGGGTGCAAATCATTTGAATAAAGTCCCTTTGATTTTGCCATATGACGAACCTAACTGAAAACAGGAAGGATAATCATTGCTTATTCCACATGGGTACATGTGTTTCTATGAAAGTACCAAACTAGTGATAAGGCTATTTCGGTAGGTCAGATTTGAGAAAAAGAGGTCGAAATTATGGAAACGACAATATTTTGACCAACTCGTGATGACGGCTGTAAATTTTTCAAAGAATAATTTAAATGTGATACATATAGAAATGCAATTTTACAGTATCTATTACTGTTGTTATCGTTTGTTGCTATGATAACTAATTAAAGGTGAAGTTTGTACACACTTATAAATATACACCTGGAAAAAGTATTGCAACACTTCCATTTAAAACAATGTAAAATAACATGATTGTAGAATGTGTATAATTTGAGTTTGACCTAATACTTTTGATCCGTTTATGGTTTAAAATTGATTTTGTGTTATTAACTTATATTTAAAAAGTTCTAAATGAGTTTAATGCATAAAAATCTGTATTTGTTGCAGAACCAATGTTTTGAAAAAATATGAGTCCGGCAAAATTTGATTTTTTTGTGAAAAGTACGAAAAAATATTTCAGTGCAGCTGTTACAAATGTATGTCATAACCATGCAGTATTAGTATTAAATTAAAAGAAACTTAATACCATGAATTCAATTTTAAACCATAAACGGATCAAAGTATTTAGCAGAACCCAAATTATACTCATTCTACAATCATGTCATTTTACATTGTTTTCAATGGAAGTGTTGCAATACTTTTTTCCATGTGTATACATATAAAAATTGTTGGAACTGATACAAATCGAACTTAAAATTAGGAAAAGTACACGCATATAAAACAAATCAACTCATATTTATCGGTAATCAACAGAATTTGCGGACCAATACAAATAGAGAGAATGTGTAAGTTGACTGTTTCATTAAATCCTTGCTTTGATCAGTATAGCGTTTATTATATTCAGCATGCACAATCTTACATTTTTTGACTGACGACTTGATGAGAGGGTCAACAACCTTAACTTTGGTTTTTCCTTCTACAGAGAGTAGTGCAGCATCTCTTATCGTTCTTTTGATGTATATTGAGGAATAAGACTCGTTAAAGAGCACATTAATGAAAGAAACTTCGGAATAGCTAATAGTTGCTTTATCCTACATCATTCGGCCTCTTTTTGAGAGTTGTCACATTGACAGTCGTACATAATCTTCTAATTTTTACATACTAACATTCAAAATAACATCCTTGTTGGTTTTCCCATTTGAATGGTTTTACACAAGTAATTTTTGGGGCCCTTTCCAGCTTGTTGTTCGGTGTGAGCCAAAGCTCCGTGTTGAAGGCCGTACCTTGACCTAAATTGGTTTACTTTTATAAATTGTTATTTGGATGGAGAGTTGTCTCATTGGCACTCATACCACATCTTCCTATATTTATTGAAGTTTCCGCTTTAAATATTTTCATTCTTTAATTTTAAAATGACTTTTAGAGATTGTGAGCCTTGAAATGTATCAGTTGATTTTTTTTATTTAACATTCTTAATGTCCATTTCAACCTTATGATTTTATTGCAATCTCTTTAATTTCAGAAAAAGAAGCCGCAGAGTTTCATAAAAGTCTTTCCGATGTTGACATTTTTGCTGTATCATACCGAATGGAGGAGATAACGTCTTCTGATATCGATGATTTGTCAGATATAGATTCAACACATTCAAGGAACATCATCAAGTTTATACTTTTGTGTCGTGTAGAAGCATGTGAGAAATTTCTACATCAGGTAAATAATAAAAAGGTTACCATCGGGAACTTTTAATGCTTTCTTTCAACTTTTTAGCATTTACCGATCTGGTTTTAAAAAAATAAATAGACATTTTAATTTAAAACTATGGAACAGGAAATGATTGAAAAAAATAACTTGTTGTTGTAAGTACAAATCGATAAGGCCTGTGAATATAAGACAATCACTATTCCTCTTCATATGTTGCAGCCTTTTGATTTTGGACGAAAGCATGTATGGCGAAACTCTCTGCTTCATTTTTCAAGATGGCTAGTTGGTGTTTTTCATAGAGACGAGCAGAATGTATTTGAAGGCAGTTATAATATTACATTCGACAATATTGCAGTAATACATTACTTAACATCATCTGAAAATCAACAACACAATCAAACGGTAATAACGTGTAACATAGATGAACATGACAACTTTTACTTTTTATTCTTTTTATCTTTTAAGATTGAAATTATCAAATTGTCATACACTACATGTAATTACTATCATCACTTTGTGGACGTGTCTGTCAAATCAAATTAAAAACAAACCATTAAAGATATCAGACTAATAATTTGGCTCGCCAGACGAACATTTTGTCTTCACAAGACCAATCAATGGATCTCGAATAAAAGAAGGTAGAAAGCAAAATAAAAAAAAGTCGAAATAATTAAAAATCTGAAAATTCTAAAAAAAAAAAATACGACTTGACAATATTTGAATGGGGTTTTGTAAATAATTCAATGATCGAGAGGGTTCATATTAAATTTTGTAAAATATAATCTGGAGTAAAAAAGTCTACTCCTGATTTTATGATTTATGGTGAATTGGGAAAATATCCATTAGATATTTCAATCCAGTTGCGAATGATAAATTTCTTGGTTTTTGGTTTGTGAGAATAAAGATATAAACAATGCTATAGAAAACCCTCAGTGTTTTGAATAATTCAACATCTTATAAGCAGTCAAACGATAGAAAATTACACAGTTAGTCTATATTATGGCAACACGAAATTGAATAATTATATATATATATATAAATAAACTCATCATAGATACCAGGACTAAACTTAATATATACGCCAGACGCGCGTTTCGTCTACAAAAGACTCATCAGTGACGCTCGAAATAAAAAAAAGTTAGAAAGGCCAAATAAAGTACGAAGTTGAAGAGCATTGAGGACCAAAATTCCCAAAAGTTCTGCCAAACCCAGCCAAGGCAATCTATGCCTGAGGTAGGAAAGCCTTAGTTTTTCAAAAAATTAAAAAAAATTGTAAACAGTAAATTTATAAATATAACCATATCAATGACAATTCATGTCAGCACAAAAAGTGCTGACTACTGGGCTTGTGATACCCTCAGGGAAATAAATCTCCACCAGCAGTGGCAAAAGTTAATCACCACTCATATCTTTTATAACGGGAAATTTTCAAATCCAAATGAAAAATACATTTTTGACCTAATCGTGTTGACATTGAATTGGTTGAGTAAAATGAAGAACTTATCCAACAACAACAAACTTTTTTGTTTTCTGCTTTGTAAAGAGAACTTTCAATTTCACGTTGAAATCAACAGTTAAAATCACCATAAGAAGTTCTAACTTGTTTGTCAGTTCCAATACTTACAATAACTTTTCCACTTTTCGGATCAAATGGTATTCAAGGAAGTATACGTTTACTGTTTATTAAGTTTATGATATATAATTTTTCCTAAAAACAACATCATTTAAAAAATGATTAGTATCGAAATAAAATTGGTTGTTGCTTAAATTCAACATTCAAATCTCATTACTCGATTGACAATCTCAACGCTAAAGCCAAAAAGGAAAGATAACGGAAAGATAAAAAACAAAAAATTCACAAAACAATCCATTTAAATATACAAACTGGGCAACATGAACCCTGCATAGTATAGAATGGGAAGGATAAGTAGAGAACACACATACAAATATGAATAAACAGTTATTCACTGCACTCAACACTACATTCATAAACATAAAAACATTTTATGCAATTTTGTTATAACTTTTGCTACATTTTCATTTAAGACGTTATACATATGACAGCAGGAAACAATAATTAAAGCATAAATTGTACAATTACTTTTATTTCTAAATAACACATATTTCTGAGTCAACAGTTCATTTTAGCATTGTTCAAAAACCGAATGCGGATGGTTACCAATCGAGACATTAATGTGGAGAGAATCAACACGACGAGAATTATCAAAAGTTGGATACGTTCATTTGAATGGAAGCTTGCTTCTCCAAAAACATACACCAATCTTTCATGACAATAAAAGTGACAATCTTGAAAGTTTTATCTACCCAAATATAGAGTTTGGGTTTAACCAGAGAAAGTTCCTAATGGGTACATTACCGGTAAGTTATTTTGTGTTCATTTAAATATTGTTATGAAAACGTCTTACGAAATGATTAATAATTTTCAATCAACACATATATAAATATAAGAAAGGTTTTTATGAAGGTCGATGAGACAACACTCCACCAAATTCCAAATGACGTAGAACGTTAAAACTGAAGTTCACCGTACAGCCTTATGACATATAATACCACATAGAAAACTGTTAAAGGTCCTGAAAATACAATATTATAAAACCAGTCAAACTAAAATACCATCGGCCTAATTTATGTAATAAAAACTGTGCAAAACCATCAACAAAAAATGAATATGTTAAACTGCAACAGCATATCGATATAGAACAGAAACACAAAAGGCAAAAAGTGTATATCTAAGAGTACTTTCAATTTCTGAAAGCTTTTTCAAAATCAACACAAATTAATATGAACATCATTTAACTATGACCAAAACATGTATGATGCTAAATGTTTTCATATAAAACTAGTATTATGCATTTATAATGTATGAAAATTAGAAAGAGGGTGTGATCTAATAAAAGAAACTATTATTTTAACAACACAAAATAAAGTTATGGCTATATTATTTTTTGAAAAGTGGGCACCGTTCGTTGAACTTGACGACGAAAGGAACCAATACAGTGGCCTTACAATCGAAGTAATCAAAGAGCTGTCACATGTACTTAACTTTACGTATGTATGAGCTGTTTTATTTATCGTAAACAACCAAATTCCTGACATGAAAATTAATTTATTTAATAGTTTATCAAAGGTACCAGGATTATAATTTAATACGCCAGACGCGCGTTTCGTCTACATAAGACTCATCAGTGACGCTCAGATCAAAATAGGTGTAAAGCCAAAAAAGTACAAAGTTGAAGAGCATTGAGGACCCAAAATTCCAAAAAGGTGTGCCAAATACGGCTAATTTAATCTATTCCTGGGATAAGAAAATCCTTAGTTTTTCGAAAAAAATCAAAGTTTTTTTTTGAATTTTGGATCCTCAATACTCTACAACTTTGTACTTGTTTGGCTTTATAAATATTTTGATATGAAAAAAAGTAAAATCACAAAAATACTGAACTTAAAGGAAAATCAATTCGGAAAGTCCATAATCACATGGCAAAATCAAATAACAAAACGCATCAAAAACGAATGGACAAGAACTGTCATATTCCTGACTTGGTACAGGAATTTTCAAATGTAGAAAATGGTAGATAATGAGCGTCACTGAAGAGTCTTATGAAGACGAAACGCGCGTCTGGGATACTAAATTATAATCCTGGTACCTTTGATAACTATATAACAGGAAATTTATAAGAATGACCATATAATTGATATGATGCATGTATCACCGAAGTGCTGACTACTTGATAAATGTTAAACTTGAAATAACATTAACAGTACCAATTTTCCTGCACTAGATGCGCATTTGACAATACATGTCTCTGCAGTGATGCTCGTGGTCGAAATATTTGAAATCCAAAGCTTATATAATAGATGAAGAACTATAATTCAAAACTTCCAAAAAGTATAGCCAAATCCGTTAAAGGAATCAGAGCTTTGCACGAGGGAGATACATTCCTTAATTTATAATAATTTCTAACATTTTGTAACAGCAAATTTTAATAACATAAAAAAATCCGTATTTTCATGCTACTGGGCTGGTGATACCCTCGTGTACTAACAGTCCACCAGCAGAGGTATCGATCCAGTGGTAGTAATTACATTAACGGTACCAATTTCCCTGCACCAGATGTGCATTTCGAAAATACATGTTTCTTCAATTATGCTCGTAGCCGAAGTATTTGAAATCCAAAGCTTATATAAAAGATGAAGATCTATAATCCAAAGGGTCCAAAAAGTATAGCCAAATCCCTAAAAGGAATCAGAACTTTGCATGAGAAAGATACATTCCTTAATTTATAATAATTCCTAACATTTTGTAACAGCAAATTTTAATAACATAAAAAATCCGTATTTTCATGCCAGTACCGAAGTACTGGCTACTGGGCTGGTGATACCCTCGGGGACTAACAGTCCACCAGCAGAGACTTCGACCCAGTGATAGTAATTACATTGACGGTACCAGTTTTCCTGCACCAGATGCGAATTTCGACAATACATGTCTCTTCAGTGATGCTCGTGGCCGAAATATTTGAAATCCAAAGCTTATATAAAAGATAAAGAGCTATAATTCAAAGGGTCCAAAAAGTATAGCCAAATCCGTGAAAGGAATTAGAGCTTTGCATGAGGGAGATACATTCCTAAATGTATAATAATTTCTAACATTTTGTAACAGCAAATAACTAGATAAACATTTTCAAACCCATAATAATAACATAAAAAATCCGTATTTCCATGCCAGTACCGAAGTAAATAAAAGCAAGAGAGATGCTTTTTTAGATATGCAAAGGAAAACAAGGAAAAAGTAAAATCACAAAAATACTGAACTCAAAAGAAAATCAATTCGGAAAGTCCATAATCACATGGCAAAATCAAATAACAAAACGCATCAAAAACGAATGGACAAGAACTGTCATATTCCTGACTTGGTACAGGCATTTTCAAATGTAGAAAATGGTGGATTGAACCTGGTGTTATAGCTAGCTAAACCTCTCACTTGTATGACAGTCGTATCACATTCCATTATATTGTCACCGAAGCTTGAACAAAACAAACAGACACAATAGTTAAAAATGTCAAAAATAGGGGTACAGCTGTCAACATTGTGTTATCATATTAATCACTTATAAAAACAACAAATGTAACGAAGAAGCACACATCAAATTAACATCCTCATTTTGATTATATTATACGATTTTATTTGTCTATGTAAAATGCACCCATCAAGGAAGGAGGGTGAATTTGAAGGTTATAAGCTTTTTTGTTTGAAAATCATACGATCCCCTCACTACATCTCCGTGTACGTGTGTGTTACTTCGATTTGTCTTCTGAATCATTTACACACCCGTTAAATACTGTTGCCTTAATTTATACGTTTATTTATATTAATATAATATGATAGGGTGGGGCACAAAAGTTCATTGTTGGAAATTACACTGATTTGTTTATATATTAATCACAGGATATATAATTTCAAACGTAAAATGACACAAAACAGTTTCACTTTCTAGATATGAATTAAAAGCACCACCTGATGGAAAATGGGGTGCAGACAAGGGAAACATGTCATGGAATGGTTTGCTGGGAGAGGTTCAGCGTAGAGTAAGTAAGAAACTCAATTACTTGTATGTAGTTACAGATTTCACACAAATGACTTATTAATATTCATAAGATTACTCAAAGTTTCATATAAATAACAATGTCAAACCCTAATAAGGGATCCTAGGATTTTCATTTATAATATCTGACACGCGTTTCGGCAACATAAGACTGATAATTATCACTTGAATACAACAAAAAATGGAATTCAAAATTTTATACGCAGTTATCGAGCATTAAACTACAAAATTCCAAAACAAATGTTTATAATAATAAGATAGGTAATATGTGCCCTGAGTTTTTCGATTAGAACAGCAATCATACATCATGTCAACACAAAGGTGTTGACTTCTTAGATTGTTACTCTTCGCACAAACCTCCTTTCCTTTCACAGACCTACACATATTGTTATGCTCTAACCTAATCCACTCATACTAAAAACATTATGCTTCTTTCATAATTAATTAACTGAATTACTCATTATTGAAACATTATATTGCAGGGGTCGTCAATAACGCTCTTTGATGTGTTAATATTTATTGATAAAAAAAATATCTTTATTTTAAAACATATTTTATATGGGAATTGATAAAGACCGGGAAAATATACTATACTATGAATTATACAAGTAAAATTGTGAACATAGGGGTATTCAAATGTTTCGCATGATTAAAGCCTAACCTAAATGGTTAACGGGACTTCTCTAACTAAGAACTTAAAATTCAATTACCCAAACGAGACATTATTAAATGGGAAAAGGGAGATAAGTCATGTTAATTTTATTTTTCCATTCAATGTCAGATATATTTAGCTGTAAAACAGCGATTGAAAGACAAAGAAATATTATTTGTGACACTTCATTACTCAGCAGTTAAACATTAGCTAATGTTATACACGAGTGACCTCTATATGATATATAACATTTCACCATTCATTTGATACTCAAGGAATACATCCACTAATAAATCACCTCGTGGCCTTCTGTGTTAAATTCTTTAATTTCAACCATAAATGGCTACTTTGTCTAAAGTTCAAATAAATTTGCAGTCATTTCATGTTAAAACTTTACCTTATCCGGACTTCTGCTAAGAAATCAAATCTTTCATATTCGAGCGCACTGGTGCCCAGAAGTTTTTAAGTACAGAAACATGTACTGTTGATCTGAACATCATGGCAAATATGCCCTCCTATTATAATTGCATGTATCTTTTTTTATTTATTATTCAAAATAAACTTTCAAAAAGTTACAGCTATGCGTAGGAACTATTTTGTTTAAGATATGTACAACTTTTATTTGTTCTTTCTGACCGGATCTGAATTAGTGGTTCTATACCTAGGTTTGAAAATATTTATCTAGTAATTTGACTACTTCTTGTATTTTTTGTCTTTTGTTTATACCTGTTCCATTTTCAATTTCAAACTGTTGTTGTTAAATTGATTGATCTTGGTATTTTTGTTATCTCAGGTTAACTTTAATTTCTTACCAAGAACATTATAACTATTTTCCTTGCAGTCGAATAATCAAGTTATGCCATAAATACCATTTTTATCAGTAACATCAGGAAAAAAAATATCTCACAAACGGGCTTTGAAAATTTTGACAAAATGCATGCTTCCAAAATGTCGTTTGTGAACTTGAACATTTTTGTAAATAGCAGTGAAATAAAAACTTTGACATTTCTGGATTATCCGAGAACTTAAATTATTTTCACAGAAATAAAGAAATGTATAATTATTTTATTCCAAAAGCCATTATACAAAGATTTTCAAGTTTTCAAACAACATTTTGGAAGTCAGTTGTTTGTAAAGTAAACTTTACAAACAACTGACATTGGCAATTTTGTAATACGTCTTATTTCAAACGTTTTGATTGGTCTAGCTAACTGTATGCTATTTTGTTATACCAAAGATTCCCTCCCGCCCTGACCATTGGTGTCAAAAAGTATTTTTAGCCAAAAAAGTCATATACGACATTTTGGAAGACCAGCGACGATATATTAAATGTGAAAAGGGATGTTTATGAGATCTCAACCCTCCCTCTATACCTCTAGCCAATGTAGAAAAGTAAACGCATAACAATACGCACATTAAAATTCAGTTCAAGGGATGTCCGAAACTGATGTCAGAAGATGTAACCAAAGAAAATAAACAAAATGACAATAATACATGAATAAAAACAGACTACCAGCAGTTAACTGACATGCCAGCTCCAGACTTCAATTAAACTGATTGAAACATTATGTCTTCATCATATGAATATCAGACACAATCCTTCCCGTTATTGGTTTAGTATCATACCATCATAACATATATGAGAAGAACATAACGCGTGGCATGCCAACAACTGGTTTTTAAATAAATGTGTTTAGTTCCGATGCAAAGACCCTATAAGTTAATCGATATTAACGCCAAAATATGCAATCTTTAATGACCTGACAGCAGTATCGTAACTATATCCCTTCTTAATAAGTCTATTTAAATGTTTTGTTAGCTTCTGATGTGAATACTGACATTTTTGTGCTTAATAAAGAATGATCCATAAAAAAATACCTTTTATACCTCGAGAGTACGAATAACAATAAGGTTTTTATGATGCGCGCCAATATATCTCATTTTATCATAAATTGTAGGATATTGATTTGGTTGCAGCGCCATTAGCCATCAACTCATACAGAGAACAAGTAATGGACTTTACTCATCCATATTATTATGAGCATTCAGGAATTGTCATCAAAAGACCACCTCATGAACACTGGAGGAAATTACTGAATCCTTTAACCGTAACAGTGTACCTTTATATTGGAATATCTCTGCCTGTGATAACAATGCTGTTGTTCTTCTTTGAAAAGTATAATCCGTTTTACAGGAATATTGCTGGACGAAAGTTTGTCCGTGGACTACATCATTTCTCTGATTCGTTCTGGTACATGTATGGAGCGTTACTTTGTCAAGGTATTACTTTGTATAAATTTAAATTTACTTTACAAGTTTTGAACTAAAAAATGTTTTCAAGGTTGATCGAAAATTATATAAAACATATTGTTTTTGTAAATGGTACAACTGACATATTTTTTTTATAGAAAAACAAACAGAAAATCAAAAAAATAAATATTAATTTATTTTTAATTGATATGGAAATAAAACACACCATTCAATTTACAGTTAATGAACGAGATGGATGGATATGTTTCGTACTGCTAATACTGAACATATATAAACTACAAAATTTATCAAAAAGGGCGAGAGTTATTATGTAATTATCAGTATTTCAGATCTGTTTTTTTCATAAATTAGTGAATATCAAGTTGTTCCATTGTATGGCGTTCATTATCACTGAACTAGTATATATTTGTTTAGGGGCCAGCTGAAGAACGCCTCCGGGTGCGGGAATTTCTCGCTACATTGAAGACCTGTTGGTGACCTTCTGCTGTTGTTTTTTTTTCTATGGTCGGGTTGTTGTCTCTTTGGCACATTCCCCATTTCCATTCTCAATTTTATGCATTTGTATAGAGCTACGATATAATTAGTAGACTAAACAGACCAGAACAGTATATAATTATACATTTTGAGAAAACAAGGGTACATCAACTTGGGTAATTGCTTTCTTCTTTTTCCTTAAATGAACTTTAATTGATCATGTTTATACTAACCACCCTGAAAATATAGTTGAAACAAATGTCCCCAAAATAGCCCTAAGTTGTATGTATTACGAGAAAAATAACCAAAAAGATGTTCCAAGCTTACAGCATAAACAAATTCGGTATCGATGTTTTAAAAAGTTCAATGAAAACAAGTTTTTGGAGGATTTAAATCAGACAAATTTTGCTCAGATAGAACAAATAGGTGACATTCAATCTGCCACTGACATGTGGTATAAACTATTTCTGTCAGTTATTAACAGGCACGCTCCTGTCAAAGTAAGAAGAATTAAACATATATGCCAACCAGATTGGCTTACAGATGAGATAAAAGACGCTCAAAAGAAAAGAAACCATTATCAAAGCAAGAGGGATTGGGGAAAAATTCCGTTATTGGCGCAACAAATGTACTAAATTAATAGAAAAATCTAAACAGTCCTATTTCAAGCAAGCAATAGAAAATAACAAAAAACCTAAAGAAATTGGGGCTTTACTCAATGATTTAAAACCCAAAACACAAAATGAAATTCCATCTACCATGAATTTTGACAATAAAGAGAATGATAATATGCAAGATATAGTAAGTCATTTTAACACTCACTTTACAACAATAGATGATAAATATGTTACAAATAACACGCAATATCAAGCAAATAAGTTAAATGATTATGTTCAAGATAAAATACCCGCTGGTGTTCGATTTACGATTCCGTTTATTAAACTAGACGAAACTAAGAAATTACTTTCTAAACTAGAAACATCAAAAGCAACTGGACTTGATGAAGTTGGTCCGTTTTTCATTAAATTGTCATCGGAAGCTTTAGCCCCAAGTATAACGTATTTAATAAACTTAAGTATACTAGAAGGTGTTTTCCCAGAAAATCTTAATTAGCTAAAGTAAATCCAATATTTAAAAATGGTGATAAACATATGCCAGAAAACTACAGACCTATATCGATACTTCCTACATTATCAAAAATATTTGAAAAACATGTCGCAAAACATTTTATCTATATCTGTCAAAATATAAAGTATTACATGAGGCACAATCTGGATTCCGATCTAACCACTCAGACAGCCATTACCAAATTAATTGACACCTGGCTCAAATGTATTGATGATGGTAATGTTGTAAGAACAGTCTTTCTAGATTTAAAAAAGGCATTTGATCTCGTTAATCACGCCATTCTCTGCCATAAATTACATTTATACAAAGTCTCTTATCATTCAATAAAATGGTTTGAGTCGTACCTGTCTAACAGAAAACAAAAAGTGTGGTCTGGTAATACAGCCTCAGAATCTAAATGTATCAAATATGGGGTTCCCCAAGGATCCGTTTTAGGTCCCCTTTTGTTTGTTTAATTCATAAATGACATGGCTTTAGAAGCCACTCATACAGCCATTGATATGTATGCTGATGATACAACACTTCATACATATGGAACAAATAAGGAAGAGATGAAAAGAACACTAAGTTACGATGCCAACACCATAAATAATTGGTGTCTGAACAATAGGATGGTTATAAATCCCTTAAAAACTACTTCTACGTTGATTGGAACAAAGCTAATTGAGTCACCCTCTTTAAATAAAGTCAACTTACTTACTTACTAATACTCACATATATAAAACAGATAATAAAAATAGTAAATTTATTTTTTCAGGAGGTGAGCACATTGCAGTATCTTCAGCTGGTAGGACACTTTTAAGTTGCTGGTGGATATTTTGTATTGTAATTGTTGCTACATATAGTGGAAATTTTGTGGCTTTTCTAACTTTTCCAAAAGAGAAGCTTCCATTTAAAGATATAGAAGGATTGGTGGAACAGTCAGTATATAAATGGGGAACAGCAGGAGAAACAATTTATGAAACAATTTTCAAGGTATAGAATAGTTTATATCAGAATATTTATGGTGTTATTTACAACCTGTCACAGTTTAATTGTATCTTATTCTACCATTGGTTTAAGGAATTCAAAACATACAATCACCTTTTGAAATGATATCAACATACCTTTTTCATATCACATATATTGACTCACATTTAGATATTTGGATGACGATGTCTGTCAATTAACAAATAAACACGAAGATACCGAGACCTTAGGGACGACATCAAAAGATCAATTTAAGATAAAAACAACTTAATTCAAATAGTTTGGGGGTGGAGGTGGGGTTGAATGGCTGCAAGATTTGGTTATCCGACATTGATTTTTACATATATCCATATGAGTTAATCAATTTTTCCCAAATTAAGTTAAGACGGAGGTGAAAAAAACTATGTGAATTTAGTTTTTTATCCTTCATTGAATTTTTGATGTCGTCACTTATCATGTATCAACTTTACAGATAAAACATGATGGTCTTGACGTAAAGATTCCTGATACAGACGGTGTTCATCATTTTAATTACCTTTTATTCATATTTATAAAAAAGAATATGTGGGTTTATATATTCTTAACCTTTACTTTTGAGTCCCTTTTTGGTATTTTCATTTAGGCGTAGCGAAGTATTTATTCATCCCGCCGTTGTGTTGTTGTGTTATTGTGATATTAATTTACAAATTAAAAGATGTGATTTTACTGCCTATGAGTCAACCTCCACAAGAGACCAAATGACAGCTATGTCACCTTGTGGCCTTCCACAATGAGTACAACCCATTTACCGCATAGTTTTTTTTATTGTAGCTTTTAATTTTTTGCTTTAGTTCAGTGATACACACATGAACATACATATTTGAAACTTATTTTGTTTAATTTTCCAGAACTCCGAATTACCAGAAAGAAAGAAATTATGGAACGGCATGATAAGATTTAATCAAACAGACCCTTCTGTACTGAGTAGTGACCCTGCTAAACAAATTCGAAAAGTTGAAGACGGCAATTATGCATATGTGGCAGATAAAACTTACATTGAGCTAGCTATATCACACAAATGTGAATTGTCACTGACACAGCCAGATATTCAGCCTATATTGTATGCATTTCCATTACCCGAAACTTCTCCATTTGTTAAGACATTTTCTGATGCGTGAGTATTTTGTATTTTTGATACCAGAATAACAGAAGCAGCTATAATACGTTAAACAAAACTCTGAAAAATAACAGACAACGATCCATATCTTCAAAATAGACAAACTAACTATCAGGGAAGGGTTGGCGCCTTCAATTAGTGTAACCCCGCCATTTTTTGTATATGCATCTGCCAAGTCAGGAGCCTGTAATTTATATTCAGTGGTTTACGTTTGTTGCTGTGTTACAAATTTGTTTTTTGGTCATTATTATTATACATAAAATAGGCCTTTAGTTTTCTTATTTGAAATGTTTTACAGCTGTTGGGGCCTTTTATAGCTGTGTGACTATGTTTTATTGGCTTTGCTTATTGTTGAAGGACGTACGGCGACTTTTAGTTGTTAATTTATGTGCCATTTGGTCACTTGTGAAGAGTTGTCTCATTCGCAATCTTACCTGATCTTCCTTTTTATATTGGTCTATGAAACACTTAACGGAAAGTTGAAGTGAACTTTAAAAATATACGATTGTAAGATGTAAAAGGTTTTATTGATTCCTATTTTTCTTTTTAAACTCGATGTCAATGTATTTAAAAAGCTAGCTCACGAAATCTTACACGCGGAAGTTGCTGTTTTAGGTTTTAGTGAAATTATGTGGACATTATGAACTGGTTAATTACATGAAGCGCTCCTTTTCAAATATATTGACATTGAGTTTTATGTTTATAAGCTGCTATCCTTAGTAAGATAATAGTACGTAACGGGAATGATACACTCTATCTGGTCCGAGTACACAGTTATCGTCCTTTGATTTTCGTTGTCCACGAATATAGTCCTTAGTGTGGACAGTGTGTTACTTGTCAATTTTTTTTATACCCCTTCCAAATTTATTTCTCTATGTTTTATGCCTCATATAGCAAGTTGGGGGGTGAAATGACACTGTAAAACAATTTGGGTCATAAATATTAATGTAAAGTAGTGATTAGGTCCAGCTGAAAAAGGTCAAAAATTAGCACTTCGGAAGCTGTCAAAAGATTTCAAGACCCCCTTAACACAATATTGTCCATATTTTGAGTTAGAGCTGATGAAGTTTTCTATAATTTTGATATAATTTGTCCCAAAAGTACTACAACACACTGTAAAAATATTATTGAGAAAGCGCAGGTGGGATTTTTTTAATTTTCATTTATTGTCTTAAAGAAATGCACTACGAAATAACTGTGTACTCGGACCTAAGAGGTGAAATCAGGAAATATAGAATTTGTACTTTGGCAACTTCCCTGAATGATTTGATGGTGTCAATTTGTCAAATAGCATAAAACTAAAGGATTTAAATTTTTATTTGATAGAATTTCTGCAAAAATGACCAATTTTGGCATTATATGGTCAAAATAAGCATTTCATAGCTTTTTCAATTTTGATGCATAAGTTGCATTCTGACTTTCTATCTGACATGTTTTCATGTGTCAATTTTTGTGTTTCTATGCTTTAATCCAGTTTTATTACTCATGTGTGAACTCTGAATCTACAGAAAAGAAGATTATCTCAGACAATATGAGCAAAATGTGTTGTATAAATGACCCTCGCCTAACGCCCTGTTTGGATCAAGTTAAATGTGAGGAGCATGGCACATAAAAGTTGAAGTCCATAATAAAGACCTCACTAAATTTGTATAAAAAGCACTTAACAATGTCTTTTGTACCTGTTTCATTTCACATAATATCTTTCTTTACTTCTGTAGGATAGCATGTGGTTCAAATATAAGCCTGTTGAGACTAAAATTGCATGCTAGTTTTTCACTAAAAAGTGAAAAATCTTTGTATCAGACCATACTGTCTGCTAAAAAAGTTGAATGTAAGAGCCTTTTTGTGCTCAGATTTATTGTATCATGTCACTTGAGGATAGAAATGATAAAAAAGACACACATTTTTATTTCCTATAGCTTCAATATGCATTTTTAAATGTAAATATGTGCTACGGCCTTAATTGACCCTAAATTATTTTTAGTCTTACTTGGCCTAAGACACTTTTAAACTAATATGATATGTTATTTGTAAGTTTTCTTTCCATTTAAAGTACATTAAATACATATGTAAGGATTATTTATAATCAAAAAGCTTCACAAATTTAAAATTGCTGGAAAATATTACATCTTCATGTAAGGCCCCCCTTCATTGGAAAACCTCCATTTTTAGGCACAGGCTCATATAAATTTGACTTTTGAATAATTATGCTAAGTCTGATATATCAAATGAGTACTCTATTGCTTTAAATACATGATATATTATATATTAAGGCATTTTAAAAGTATTTTTTTGCAATATTTAAATTTTAAAAGCCCCAAATGTTGATAGTTGAAATTTCTCAATTTTAACGTCTAAATTTAACACGCAAAGTTGAATATAGAATTAATCATATTGTCTATAATATATATCCTATTGCTATGAAACTTTGTAAGCAGTCTTATAATATATTAAGCTTTAGTCATACCAAGTTTTATTAAGATTGGTCAACTTATTCTATCCTATTAGGTCCGAGTACACAGTTATCGTCCTTTGATTTTCGTTGTCCACGAATATATAGTCCTTAGTGTGGACAGTGTGTTACTTGTCAATTTTTGTTATACCCCTTCCAAATTTATTTCTCTATGTTTTATGCCTCATATAGCAAGTTGGGGGGTGAAATGACACTGTAAAACAATTTGGGTCATAAATATTAATGTAAAGTAGTGATTAGGTCCAGCTGAAAAAGGTCAAAAATTAGCACTTCGGAAGCTGTCAAAAGATTTCAAGACCCCCTTAACACAATATTGTCCATATTTTGAGTTAGAGCTGATGAAGTTTTCTATAATTTTGATATAATTTGTCCCAAAAGTACTACAACACACTGTAAAAATATTATTGAGAAAGCGCAGGTGGGATTTTTTTAATTTTCATTTATTGTCTTAAAGAAATGCACTACGAAATAACTGTGTACTCGGACCTAAGAGGTGAAATCAGGAAATATAGAATTTGTACTTTGGCAACTTCCCTGAATGATTTGATGGTGTCAATTTGTCAAATAGCATAAAACTAAAGGATTTAAATTTTTATTTGATAGAATTTCTGCAAAAATGACCAATTTTGGCATTATATGGTCAAAATAAGCATTTCATAGCTTTTTCAATTTTGATGCATAAGTTGCATTCTGACTTTCTATCTGACATGTTTTCATGTGTCAATTTTTGTGTTTCTATGCTTTAATCCAGTTTTATTACTCATGTGTGAACTCTGAATCTACAGAAAAGAAGATTATCTCAGACAATATGAGCAAAATGTGTTGTATAAATGACCCTCGCCTAACGCCCTGTTTGGATCAAGTTAAATGTGAGGAGCATGGCACATAAAAGTTGAAGTCCATAATAAAGACCTCACTAAATTTGTATAAAAAGCACTTAACAATGTCTTTTGTACCTGTTTCATTTCACATAATATCTTTCTTTACTTCTGTAGGATAGCATGTGGTTCAAATATAAGCCTGTTGAGACTAAAATTGCATGCTAGTTTTTCACTAAAAAGTGAAAAATCTTTGTATCAGACCATACTGTCTGCTAAAAAAGTTGAATGTAAGAGCCTTTTTGTGCTCAGATTTATTGTATCATGTCACTTGAGGATAGAAATGATAAAAAAGACACACATTTTTATTTCCTATAGCTTCAATATGCATTTTTAAATGTAAATATGTGCTACGGCCTTAATTGACCCTAAATTATTTTTAGTCTTACTTGGCCTAAGACACTTTTAAACTAATATGATATGTTATTTGTAAGTTTTCTTTCCATTTAAAGTACATTAAATACATATGTAAGGATTATTTATAATCAAAAAGCTTCACAAATTTAAAATTGCTGGAAAATATTACATCTTCATGTAAGGCCCCCCTTCATTGGAAAACCTCCATTTTTAGGCACAGGCTCATATAAATTTGACTTTTGAATAATTATGCTAAGTCTGATATATCAAATGAGTACTCTATTGCTTTAAATACATGATATATTATATATTAAGGCATTTTAAAAGTATTTTTTTGCAATATTTAAATTTTAAAAGCCCCAAATGTTGATAGTTGAAATTTCTCAATTTTAACGTCTAAATTTAACACGCAAAGTTGAATATAGAATTAATCATATTGTCTATAATATATATCCTATTGCTATGAAACTTTGTAAGCAGTCTTATAATATATTAAGCTTTAGTCATACCAAGTTTTATTAAGATTGGTCAACTTATTCTATCCTATTAGGTCCGAGTACACAGTTATCGTCCTTTGATTTTCGTTGTCCACGAATATATAGTCCTTAGTGTGGACAGTGTGTTACTTGTCAATTTTTGTTATACCCCTTCCAAATTTATTTCTCTATGTTTTATGCCTCATATAGCAAGTTGGGGGGTGAAATGACACTGTAAAACAATTTGGGTCATAAATATTAATGTAAAGTAGTGATTAGGTCCAGCTGAAAAAGGTCAAAAATTAGCACTTCGGAAGCTGTCAAAAGATTTCAAGACCCCCTTAACACAATATTGTCCATATTTTGAGTTAGAGCTGATGAAGTTTTCTATAATTTTGATATAATTTGTCCCAAAAGTACTACAACACACTGTAAAAATATTATTGAGAAAGCGCAGGTGGGATTTTTTTAATTTTCATTTATTGTCTTAAAGAAATGCACTACGAAATAACTGTGTACTCGGACCTAAGAGGTGAAATCAGGAAATATAGAATTTGTACTTTGGCAACTTCCCTGAATGATTTGATGGTGTCAATTTGTCAAATAGCATAAAACTAAAGGATTTAAATTTTTATTTGATAGAATTTCTGCAAAAATGACCAATTTTGGCATTATATGGTCAAAATAAGCATTTCATAGCTTTTTCAATTTTGATGCATAAGTTGCATTCTGACTTTCTATCTGACATGTTTTCATGTGTCAATTTTTGTGTTTCTATGCTTTAATCCAGTTTTATTACTCATGTGTGAACTCTGAATCTACAGAAAAGAAGATTATCTCAGACAATATGAGCAAAATGTGTTGTATAAATGACCCTCGCCTAACGCCCTGTTTGGATCAAGTTAAATGTGAGGAGCATGGCACATAAAAGTTGAAGTCCATAATAAAGACCTCACTAAATTTGTATAAAAAGCACTTAACAATGTCTTTTGTACCTGTTTCATTTCACATAATATCTTTCTTTACTTCTGTAGGATAGCATGTGGTTCAAATATAAGCCTGTTGAGACTAAAATTGCATGCTAGTTTTTCACTAAAAAGTGAAAAATCTTTGTATCAGACCATACTGTCTGCTAAAAAAGTTGAATGTAAGAGCCTTTTTGTGCTCAGATTTATTGTATCATGTCACTTGAGGATAGAAATGATAAAAAAAGACACACATTTTTATTTCCTATAGCTTCAATATGCATTTTTAAATGTAAATATGTGCTACGGCCTTAATTGACCCTAAATTATTTTTAGTCTTACTTGGCCTAAGACACTTTTAAACTAATATGATATGTTATTTGTAAGTTTTCTTTCCATTTAAAGTACATTAAATACATATGTAAGGATTATTTATAATCAAAAAGCTTCACAAATTTAAAATTGCTGGAAAATATTACATCTTCATGTAAGGCCCCCCTTCATTGGAAAACCTCCATTTTTAGGCACAGTCTCATATAAATTTGACTTTTGAATAATTATGCTAAGTCTGATATATCAAATGAGTACTCTATTGCTTTAAATACATGATATATTATATATTAAGGCATTTTAAAAGTATTTTTTTGCAATATTTAAATTTTAAAAGCCCCAAATGTTGATAGTTGAAATTTCTCAATTTTAACGTCTAAATTTAACACGCAAAGTTGAATATAGAATTAATCATATTGTCTATAATATATATCCTATTGCTATGAAACTTTGTAAGCAGTCTTATAATATATTAAGCTTTAGTCATACCAAGTTTTATTAAGATTGGTCAACTTATTCTATCCTATTAGGTCCGAGTACACAGTTATCGTCCTTTGATTTTCGTTGTCCACGAATATAGTCCTTAGTGTGGACAGTGTGTTACTTGTCAATTTTTGTTATACCCCTTCCAAGTTTATTTCTCTATGTTTAATGCCTCATATAGCAAGTTGGGGGGGTGAAATGACACTGTAAAACAATTTGGGTCATAAATATTAATGTAAAGTAGTGATTAGGTCCAGCTGAAAAAGGTAAAAAATTAGCACTTCGGAAGCTGTCAAAAGATTTCAAGACCCCCTTAACACAATATTGTCCATATTTTGAGTTAGAGCTGATGAAGTTTTCTATAATTTTGATATAATTTGTCCCAAAAGTACTACAACACACTGTAAAAATATTATTGAGAAAGCGCAGGTGGGATTTTTTTAATTTTCATTTATTGTCTTAAAGAAATGCACTACGAAATAACTGTGTACTCGGACCTAAGAGGTGAAATCAGGAAATATAGAATTTGTACTTTGGCAACTTCCCTGAATGATTTGATGGTGTCAATTTGTCAAATAGCATAAAACTAAAGGATTTAAATTTTTATTTGATAGAATTTCTGCAAAAATGACCAATTTTGGCATTATATGGTCAAAATAAGCATTTCATAGCTTTTTCAATTTTGATGCATAAGTTGCATTCTGACTTTCTATCTGACATGTTTTCATGTGTCAATTTTTGTGTTTCTATGCTTTAATCCAGTTTTATTACTCATGTGTGAACTCTGAATCTACAGAAAAGAAGATTATCTCAGACAATATGAGCAAAATGTGTTGTATAAATGACCCTCGCCTAACGCCCTGTTTGGATCAAGTTAAATGTGAGGAGCATGGCACATAAAAGTTGAAGTCCATAATAAAGACCTCACTAAATTTGTATAAAAAGCACTTAACAATGTCTTTTGTACCTGTTTCATTTCACATAATATCTTTTTTTACTTCTGTAGGATAGCATGTGGTTCAAATATAAGCCTGTTGAGACTAAAATTGCATGCTAGTTTTTCACTAAAAAGTGAAAAATCTTTGTATCAGACCATACTGTCTGCTAAAAAAGTTGAATGTAAGAGCCTTTTTGTGCTCAGATTTATTGTATCATGTCACTTGAGGATAGAAATGATAAAAAAGACACAAATTTTTATTTCCTATAGCTTCAATATGCATTTTTAAATGTAAATATGTGCTACGGCCTTAATTGACCCTAAATTATTTTTAGTCTTACTTGGCCTAAGACACTTTTAAACTAATATGATATGTTATTTGTAAGTTTTCTTTCCATTTAAAGTACATTAAATACATATGTAAGGATTATTTATAATCAAAAAGCTTCACAAATTTAAAATTGCTGGAAAATATTACATCTTCATGTAAGGCCCCCCTTCATTGGAAAACCTCCATTTTTAGGCACAGTCTCATATAAATTTGACTTTTGAATAATTATGCTAAGTCTGATATATCAAATGAGTACTCTATTGCTTTAAATACATGATATATTATATATTAAGGCATTTTAAAAGTATTTTTTTGCAATATTTAAATTTTAAAAGCCCCAAATGTTGATAGTTGAAATTTCTCAATTTTAACGTCTAAATTTAACACGCAAAGTTGAATATAGAATTAATCATATTGTCTATAATATATATCCTATTGCTATGAAACTTTGTAAGCAGTCTTATAATATATTAAGCTTTAGTCATACCAAGTTTTATTAAGATTGGTCAACTTATTCTATCCTATTAGGTCCGAGTACACAGTTATCGTCCTTTGATTTTCGTTGTCCACGAATATAGTCCTTAGTGTGGACAGTGTGTTACTTGTCAATTTTTGTTATACCCCTTCCAAATTTATTTCTCTATGTTTTATGCCTCATATAGCAAGTTGGGGGGTGAAATGACACTGTAAAACAATTTGGGTCATAAATATTAATGTAAAGTAGTGATTAGGTCCAGCTGAAAAAGGTCAAAAATTAGCACTTCGGAAGCTGTCAAAAGATTTCAAGACCCCCTTAACACAATATTGTCCATATTTTGAGTTAGAGCTGATGAAGTTTTCTATAATTTTGATATAATTTGTCCCAAAAGTACTACAACACACTGTAAAAATATTATTGAGAAAGCGCAGGTGGGATTTTTTTAATTTTCATTTATTGTCTTAAAGAAATGCACTACGAAATAACTGTGTACTCGGACCTAAGAGGTGAAATCAGGAAATATAGAATTTGTACTTTGGCAACTTCCCTGAATGATTTGATGGTGTCAATTTGTCAAATAGCATAAAACTAAAGGATATAAATTTTTATTTGATAGAATTTCTGCAAAAATGACCAATTTTGGCATTATATGGTCAAAATAAGCATTTCATAGCTTTTTCAATTTTGATGCATAAGTTGCATTCTGACTTTCTATCTGACATGTTTTCATGTGTCAATTTTTGTGTTTCTATGCTTTAATCCAGTTTTATTACTCATGTGTGAACTCTGAATCTACAGAAAAGAAGATTATCTCAGACAATATGAGCAAAATGTGTTGTATAAATGACCCTCGCCTAACGCCCTGTTTGGATCAAGTTAAATGTGAGGAGCATGGCACATAAAAGTTGAAGTCCATAATAAAGACCTCACTAAATTTGTATAAAAAGCACTTAACAATGTCTTTTGTACCTGTTTCATTTCACATAATATCTTTCTTTACTTCTGTAGGATAGCATGTGGTTCAAATATAAGCCTGTTGAGACTAAAATTGCATGCTAGTTTTTCACTAAAAAGTGAAAAATCTTTGTATCAGACCATACTGTCTGCTAAAAAAGTTGAATGTAAGAGCCTTTTTGTGCTCAGATTTATTGTATCATGTCACTTGAGGATAGAAATGATAAAAAAAGACACAAATTTTTATTTCCTATAGCTTCAATATGCATTTTTAAATGTAAATATGTGCTACGGCCTTAATTGACCCTAAATTATTTTTAGTCTTACTTGGCCTAAGACACTTTTAAACTAATATGATATGTTATTTGTAAGTTTTCTTTCCATTTAAAGTACATTAAATACGTATGTAAGGATTATTTATAATCAAAAAGCTTCACAAATTTAAAATTGCTGGAAAATATTACATCTTCATGTAAGGCCCCCCTTCATTGGAAAACCTCCATTTTTAGGCACAGGCTCATATAAATTTGACTTTTGAATAATTATGCTAAGTCTGATATATCAAATGAGTACTCTATTGCTTTAAATACATGATATATTATATATTAAGGCATTTTAAAAGTATTTTTTTGCAATATTTAAATTTTAAAAGCCCCAAATGTTGATAGTTGAAATTTCTCAATTTTAACGTCTAAATTTAACACGCAAAGTTGAATATAGAATTAATCATATTGTCTATAATATATATCCTATTGCTATGAAACTTTGTAAGCAGTCTTATAATATATTAAGCTTTAGTCATACCAAGTTTTATTAAGATTGGTCAACTTATTCTATCCTATTAGGTCCGAGTACACAGTTATCGTCCTTTGATTTTCGTTGTCCACGAATATAGTCCTTAGTGTGGACAGTGTGTTACTTGTCAATTTTTGTTATAACCCTTCCAAATTTATTTCTCTATGTTTTATGCCTCATATAGCAAGTTGGGGGGTGAAATGACACTGTAAAACAATTTGGGTCATAAATATTAATGTAAAGTAGTGATTAGGTCCAGCTGAAAAAGGTCAAAAATTAGCACTTCGGAAGCTGTCAAAAGATTTCAAGACCCCCTTAACACAATATTGTCCATATTTTGAGTTAGAGCTGATGAAGTTTTCTATAATTTTGATATAATTTGTCCCAAAAGTACTACAACACACTGTAAAAATATTATTGAGAAAGCGCAGGTGGGATTTTTTTAATTTTCATTTATTGTCTTAAAGAAATGCACTACGAAATAACTGTGTACTCGGACCATCTGTTAGTTACCAGTTCGTAATATCCACATAGTTTCTCTAAAACCCCAGACAGAAACGTCCTTGTGGACAGATTTCATGAGCTACATTTATCAAGGGTACCATCCGATCTGTAACTTTGATATTATCATGATTTAAATGATTTTGTGTTTCAATGGTCAGATAAAAAAATATTGAGTTGTGTCATCATTATTATACTGGTGATAATTAGCAAAGAAAGACTAAGTTTTTAATAGAAACTTATTTTTTTCTTGATTGATAATTCTATTGTTGTGTATTTTTCAGTATAATTTCAATAGTCGATAGTGGACTGATTCAAATGTGGAAAATGAAAACCTGGCCTAAGCCTGGACCATGCCATCAAGTAACAGGCACAGAAGCTAAGACTATTTTCTTAATAGACTTTCAAATTGCATTTTACATTATAACAGTAGGGGTAGTATTAGGTTGTTTTTCTCTTCTCTGTGAACACATTAAACTTAAATGTGGGAAATGTATCGAAAAAGGGCAACAAAAGAAGAAGGAAAATAACGCACACGGATTTAGAAAGCCTAATGAGTTAAATAATGTATTTTACTCCAATAGCCTATATAACGATGACGATGATTCGCCAATGAAACTTGCTATTCGACGACAGGTTTGCTCCAATGCTAGACAGCATCACGTTAACGAAATATCAGCAATAGAAATGTGTGACGATACAACTGAGAACTAATGTTCCGTTTTGACTATATAAGAACTTTTTGTTTTCGTAATAAGTGTTAAAGTTGTTTTAGCAAAGAAATTGGAAGTACGGACGATCGATAATTTTATAACACTAAGACTTATATATTCAGTAGCTGAATAATTATAAAATAATAAAAGTTATATAGTTATAAACATTTATATGGAACTACTTAGAAAAAACTTACAACCACCAACTTTAATACGACACAAAGCTATGCATGTACAATTGATCTATTCTCAAAGTCTACATTTATCAGTGGTAATCGTTGTCTTAACATATATGGCTAAAATCATACAAAAGTATTCAATTGTAGTTATAACACCTTACCATGCATTTATCTTCTATCTGGTTTACTTCGAGAAAATCAGACCTAGATTATTTACTCGAGTAACTCGACGGGTGACACAAGTGGAGCATTAACTGTTTACCGTACCAGAGCACCAGAGATCAACACCGGTCAGTCTTTAATTGGTGTTCTTTGTTGTGGATTATCTTGTCTGTCGTTTATTTGTTTGACTATTATTGGCACCTGCGATACAGTGGTTCATAGGAAATACCACGTGACCTGTCCTATCAATTGTTGTCTCATTAAAGAAATGTGAGTTGTACGTTGATAGAAGACAGGAAAATGTGAGTTGTACGTTGATAGAAGACAGGAGAGGAAACAATTTCATTTAAAAATACCGACACGTGATAAAATACCGCGATTGTTTGTATTGCTGATAAGCTGACCTTTTCTGTACGTGCGAAATGACGGCTGGCTGATTTGAGGCAGCAACCGGAAGTATGTTAGACAAGAACAGCTTCTAAACTTAACGAAACAAGAAGAATGTAACTTTTATCGAAATATGTTTACAGAATTAAATAAAATTGTCACTACAATTTTCTAGAATATTGGTTTTTATAGAAAATAAATAAAATAAGTTACGTACATAATCAATTTATAGACGAATGCGCTGTTTATTTCTACCAAACAAAGATAGAGCATTAAAATTTTGATTATTTGTTTTTTTTTTAATGTACACCTCTTAATAGAGGGTCGAAAGATACCAGAGGGAAAGTCAAACTCATAGGTGGAAAATACACTGACAACGC
The DNA here is from genome assembly GCA_037788925.1 of Mytilus galloprovincialis. Classification (NCBI taxonomy): domain Eukaryota; kingdom Metazoa; phylum Mollusca; class Bivalvia; order Mytilida; family Mytilidae; genus Mytilus; species Mytilus galloprovincialis. Next base: position 24,284,567 of record CM075341.1, read on the forward strand.
CATGGTTACAAATAAAAAAAGATAAACAGATAAGTAATAGTACACATGACACATCATAGAAAACTAAAGACTAAGCAACACGATCCTCACCAAAAATCACTGGAGGTGATCTCAGGTGCTCCGGAAGTATAAGCAGATCCATCGTTAAATGTAAAATTGATTATCTTAAAATCAATCTTACACATAAAATTAATCTTCGTGTAATCATATTACTAGTATCAGTCATAATTTATGAAAGTTCTATGGAATCTATACTATTAAACGAGAAGACCTCATTTTGCGTGTCGCTCCTCTTCCTTCCACGATAAATTAATCTTCATGCCTCTGTGTTCTATAGGTAACATGCAAAGCCGCATTTGTCATCCATTCTTATAATTATTCAGATTGAGTTATTTTTTGGAGAAAAACGACAAAAAAGGAGTCCGGATATTGATTCCGTCATCAGACTGACTTTTAGTCAGATCAGACTTCCTGTTTGGAACATGCACAAGCACAACCAATCGTATAACAGATAACAAAACTGAAAAAATAAATAAGCCAATCAGAGCGTTCTCCATATCATGGTGTTTAGATCGCAAGAACCACAACTATTATACCTCCCTTAGAGGGGACAATTATTTTTCGCGTTTATCTGCATGTAAATTAAGATTATACTACTTTAATATATAGAGACTCTCTGTATTCTGTCACTGTTTTCTTTGAAATGTTTACTATTTAAGGGGTCAGACCATTCGCATATATATTAAAATAACAAAAACATGTGGAAACAAGAATGTGTCCCCTCATACTATTAAACGAGTAGACCTCATTTTATGTGTCTCTTCTTTTCCTTCCACCATAAATTAATTATCATGCCTCTGTGTTCTATAGGTAACATGCACAGTCGCATTTTTCATCCATTATTATGATTATCCAGATTGAATTATTTTTAGTCAGATGAGACTTCCGGTTTGGAACACGCACACGTACAACCAATCATATGATAGAAAACAAAAATGAAATATGAATCAGCCAATCAGAGCGTTCTCCATATCATGGTGTTTACATCGCAAGAACCACAACTATTATACAGCCTTAGAGAGGACAATTATTTTTCGCGTTTATCTACATGTAAACTACGATTATATTACTTTAACATATAGAGACTCTCTGTATTCTGTCACTGTTTTCTTTGAAATGTTTACTATTTAAGGGGTCAGACCAGTTGCATATATATTAAAATAAAGAAAACATGTGGAAACAAGAATGTGTCCCGGCATAGTACACGGATGCCACATCGGCACTATATTTACTAAGTTTCGAGTTGATTGGACTTCAACTTCATCAAACACTATCTCGACAAAAAACTTTAACCTGAAGCGGGTCAGACGGACGGACGAACGAACGAACGCACGCACGGATGCACAGACTAGAAAACATACTGGCCATAAATGGGGCACAAAAAATATTGTTGAAAGTGAAAGCAGTGATTTGGAAAAAATGAAAGTAGGGTAGAGATAAGAGGGAGACAGACCTTTTTCGGGACGTCGGGGATCGTGTGTTTTTAAGCTCGAGATTTGGGGATTGAAACTCACGGGATCCGGCAATATACTCGGCATTTCGGGATATAAATTCTGCGTCTCGGGATTTCATGTTTTTAAGCCCGGGATTTCAGGATTAGGACCCCTCCAACCACCCCTCAAATTAGCCTTAGTTGGTCTTAGTCTGACAAGATTCATATCCTACCATTGGCATGTTAATGCTCTCAAAAGAAAAAGCACTGATGGATTGTCCTAGAAGCATATTTTATTAGACTAATAATGGTCTATATATAAGCAGTTACATTTATTTCATGTTTGAAGCGTGCTTTAATTCCATTTGACTTTTACCAAAAGATGCATTGTAGCAAAGGAGAATAATTGTGGTCTAAAAATAATTGAATTTAACAGAAAGGAAACAAATATCGGACTTTGGAAAAAGGGAGAGGGCTTTTGATACACATTTATGAAATATACATAATATCTTTTACAAAAGATCATCCTACGTTCAAAAGCTACGGAAGCCCTGGAGTGCCATGCAAAAAAAAATTCAACTTGTGCGCACAAGTTACCAACTTGCGTGCACAAGTTACTATCTTGCGCGCACAAGTTGCACGTATTCTTATAGACATGCGCTGTTTTGCTAAAGAGACTACTTTATGGAACACCGTAGCTGCCGAATACAAACATATGTTTATATACATGAATGCACATACTTTTCAATGTCTGCACATGTTTTTTTCTATGTATACACATACTTTGCATATATATGAACATAGTTTACTTTATATGCACTTACTTTTTATATATATATGCACATACTTTTCCTACATATGCACATCGTTTACCTTATATGCACATACTTAAGTTTTCCTACATATGCACATCGTTTACCTTATATGCACATACTTTTCTATATATCTATTTGAACATAGTTAACCTCATATGCATATAATTTTTTTCTATATATGCACATACTTATTCTACATATGAATGTACAAATGTAGTTCTGCATGTGAATACTTTTCTCAGTATATATGAACATAGTTTTTCAACGTGAGAATTACAATTCATATTATGCTTTTCTGTTGTTTTTTTCAAACTGAACTAAGCCTAAGGGTTCCAATAACATAAAAAGAATGTTAATTAAGAATTTCTAAATGATGTATGTTGTTCAATTAAGCAACTTTTGAAATCATTTTCATATGAATGCAATACTATTTTGGCATGTATGATGGTATGGCGCTATTGTCTTCATCTATAGTCACTTGTTTTAATGTCATAACTTTGTATTTTGTATGAGTCGTTTGTATTACATTTTAAGACAAGGATTATTATCACTAATGGCGTGTTGAATTCATTGATTTTTGTCCCAACAATTCAGTGATAACGGGTCACAAGTTATATTAATGCATTTAGTTTGGTTTCCGCACTCTGTCGTTAATTTGCCTTATCCAAAATTATTGAAATTCACACACAATGTTAATAACCACACAACGTTAGGCCGAGTTAGAATTTGGGCAGTAATTTTTTGGGCAATTATGCCCCTTTATAACTTTGAAAATTGAAAATTTGCAAAATTCGTGTTTTCAGACTTTTTTTTTGATACAGGTTTTATGTTTTATTAGTAAAAACATTAGTAAGAGCCAAATGCACTTTGTCGGTGCGGGAGTAATCTATAAACAGTGAATGTAAAATGTCATAGAGTGAGACAATTGTATTACTGTCCAGCGATGGCGAAAACTATTTCTATAGAGCTTTATATTCGGTACAAATGTATTAAGATAGAATACCTGGATGCTTCATACTTTGTTTGTAATAGCCTTATGTTTCGAAGTTTCCGTCTGTCATATGTTCTTTGGACTTGACCTATTATAAATGGTACAGCGACTGGTTGAACAAAATTATAGTTTTTTTGTCATGTGAATTTCTCCCTTTTTTATGAGTGATCAATGTTAAAATTAAGTTATTATGTACGTTTCTCAGATGTAATAACGCAGTAGGTCAACTATATGTGGCACATTTTCATGATTCATAATTCTTTGGTCAATGTTATTTTTTTTTCTATAAAGAGTGTATAAGAATGGCCCACTGAATTTCTTGATGTCTTTAAAAAGATGACTATTATCAAAATGTTGATCACAATCCAAATGTAGATATGTCAAACGTATTTAAAGGGGCCATACTTGCTCGAACTATCCAGGGTTTTACATTTGCAGTAATATCAAGCTGGGCCCTTGGGCCATTTTATCAATTTGATAAGTAATTTTATATTATATCTTAAAGAGACAAAAATATTGATGGAATCATGTATTCAATTTCAAGTTGTAAGCTTTTGAAAATTGGGGGTCGGGTGGGAGTAATGTATCTCTCTTGAATTTTTCTCTTTGTATACGAAAGTAATTATATATATATATAATTATATAACTTCCTTAAAATATTAAAAAAATAAACTGAAATGGTTATGTAACACCTTTTTGTAATTTTGACAATGCAAATGTTGAAACCAAAATAGCAATACTTTAACATGTAAATTATGGAATTTTCCTGTATGAAATAATCCATATGGAATGTACACGGAATATAGTAAGAAATTGCTTTGAATTCCTACCAGAAAAGAGTGATATTCTAGTCAGACAGTAGTAGGAATCCACACGGAAAATAGCCGAAAAATTTAAATTAGCAGGAATTTTCTAGTAGGAATATCCTACCAGGAATATGCAAATTAGCAGGAATAATTTAGTAGGAAAATAAAATTCCTACTAGAAAACCTGGTAGGAATTTTTCAAAATTCCACCCAGAAAAATATTTTCTGGTAGGAATCTAAAAATATACAAAATGTAAGTGTATATTTGTAACACTCCCAAACGTGTCCTGTCCCCCAAACGTGTCCGATTCCCCCAAACGTGTCTATTCTCCCTAAACGTGTCCGTAATATCCAATATTCCCCAAACGTGTCCGATAATTGTTATTCGCCAAAACGTGTCCACTATTTAACGCCAGGACGTCTCACGTCTTTTAGCGCTAATACATGAATAAAATCAATAACGTTTACGGCAATTCTATAATGGGGGACACAGTTGATGAAATGATCATTTATTAGTATTAGTTGGTTCAATGCCGGTTGTTATTGCAAATTTAATCTGTAACATATAAATCGACTTTTGACTGAAATTGCTTATAGTCCAGTTGCAAGTATTATGCTCGTTTAGAGCGCACAAACATGTACAAACAATTCTAGTTCATTTGGATTAAGCGTTTACCATAGGATAACACCAAATTAAATTCAAATATAATATATTCAGGTTAAACTATGCCTATACATATTGTTTAAAGATGTCATTCTTATTTACAAAGCTTGTATTAACAATTACACAAACAAAGCAAGCAAGCCAAACAAAGTTTTACTTTGCAAGCATTAGGAAATCAGCTGTAATCCGTGAATACTGCACGGTAGGATTTTAAAAGAATTGACTTCCTTTTTTTCAACAGTTCTGATATTTTAAAAGATATTCAAATCATAAACTGGTTATCAGGTATTTTAATAAATTTTAGATTTCCAGCATCACTACTAAAGTGAAGACATACAAACAAGAGTCATAAGTCCAGTGCCAAATATTTCATGCATTATTTGAACGATATCATATTAACAATAAATACTATACATAAGTTTTATTATCATACCGGGGAATTAGGATTGGGCCTAAATTTGTTTACGATTATTCGGGATAAACCTTAGTTAAACTTAAAAATCTAAAGAGCCAGTAAAGACCGATTTTTTTTAAAACTTCACTAAGAAACTATTTGATTCTCTCAAAAAAATGGAAAAAAAAGCTTTAAAAATTATAAACTGGTAGTAAGGTTTTTTATTATGAACTTTTAGTTTCGAGCATCACTTAAATACACGCAAACAAGAGACATTACGTCCAGTGGCAAATATTTCATGCATGGACAGGACGACAACATACTTTGGATAAGTTATATAATGAGATGCAGAAGAATATTTGCCGGAACTCTTGGATTGTACCTTAATTATTCCGGGAATTTGGGATTAGGCCTAAATGAATTGTGTACAGTTATAAGAATTTACCCTTTTCGGTTTTTAGGTATCTACACTAATCGTAACTCGGAATCAAATTATTTTTTTTTTTTGGAGCGGAAAAGGACAGTTTTATTTTTACGAAATATCAGTGTAAGTTAAACAATCTTTTAGTTCCCTTTATATTATAGGACAAGTTTGGGGCATTGGGCACGTTTGACGGATTGGGCACATTTGGGTGTTTATTAAAAAATGGACACGTTTAGGCGTTTAAATAATACAAATGACACGCTTTGACGCCCTTTTTACAACTAGACATGTTTTGCAGTTCAGTGACGTCGATGTGGACACGTTTTGGAGTATCGGACACGTTTGGGGGGAAGGACACGTTCTGAGTGTTACATATTCACAAATACACATCTGGGTCAATGATAAGTTTGAATCTAAACAACAAAGAACAAAGGAAATTCATGGAATAAATTCATTTGAAAAAAAAATGGACTTTTGAAATTTATAAGGAAACTGCAATAAATGCAAGCTATAAAAAGTGTTATACATAAACATAGATATATTAGTTTAATGAACAAATAATGAGTAAGATTATGCACTATTGTTGAATTAATTGATTACTAAATATTTTTGGCAGGCAGATAAAAAAAATCATCTTGTATGTATAAGAATTACCTTTAGTTTTGATAGGCCATATTTTCCTACATTTCTATATTGTAGTTGTGTGACCCTAGCTTACAGCATTGTATTCCAACATAACTTTTCATTCTTTCCCCTCCAACTTTTGAATTTGTGAACTGGAACTAATACTTGCATTTAACATCGCAAAATGTGTGTCATTAGCAAACGGGAACCCAGTTCAAGATAATTTTCCAGGTAGAAAGATTTTCTGGTAGGAATTTATAAATTAATTCTGGTAGGAATCTTAAACATGTAGTAGGAAAATAAATAATCAAATCAGATTTTCAAAACAGAAAAAAATCCATATAGACTTTTAAAATTTCACCTAGGTAGTAGGATTTTGAAAGTAGGAATATTAAAACATCCAGTCAGAATTTTGTTCATTTTCCATGTCCGCCTACTTTCTATATGGAATCTTTGAATCTAGGTGGATTCCTACTTCATTCCTACTAGTGTCTAGGTGGAATCCTACTACTTATTTCGTACGGGAATATTCAAAGTTGATGAACCACGACTGAAAGTACATGGCTGAACAATATCCATGGAAATGTGCCAATATACAACTACATACAAAATACCATGGACTTATCATAAGTCGTTCCCTTTAAACACACATAAACTTGTAAACTATGTAAAAGTTTCAATGTCAATGAACCATGATGAGGGGGTGGGCTTTATAACCTCCATAGAAATATGACTTGAAAATGCCAATAAATTTTCAAAATCAATAGACAATTACTGAGGGGACAGGGCCAAATATTATCTATGGAAATGAGATGTTCCAATACTTATACAATTGCATAAAACATATCATTGAACCACCACTTGTGGTTCAACATAAACTAGACCTAATCACAAACTGATACATTGCGAAGCCAACGCCGACGCCGTAAAAATAAAATGTATACGTATTGAAAAGCTTTAAAAAGGTGTGAATATCAAATATGATATGACGTGCTGCAGTTCTAAATTATGATTTGTCTGATTTACTCTGTATTTCTTGTTTTGCGTCTACATTTTCAGCATCAGTCTATGGAAGAACCGTATCGATAAAAATTTTTCTTATATCACATAGCGATATTGTCTAATATCAATTGTAAATATGCAGACATTCCTTGCGGAAAATGTTGTTTTCGGCAACGAAAAGTTAAGAAAATACTAATTTTAAAACTTATTGTTCAAATATAAACAACAATTGAGTCTAAATATACATTCAGAAGTTAGTTAGAAGCAAACGTTTATGTCCGTGTAAAATTTGAAGTGCTGTGTTTTTCTTATATACATAATTATACAAATGCTATATTTTCTAATATCAACGCGATACTTTTAAAATATCATAGCGCTGTTTTTGTTATATCAATATTAGTACTTATTAGGATTAATATTTGACTGCTGTATCTATATTTTGACAATTTTACCTATTATGTCTCGATTGTTCATGCATCGTTGTAAATATGACAGAATTTGATGATACTGTCATACACGTGACAGGTTTAGCGCAATAAAACCAGGTTCAATCCACCATTTTCAAAATTTGAAAATGCCAGTACCGATGGGGTTTAATAAACAATGTCGTAATCAAATAGCTAAGTACTAAAATCATTCTTCACATAGAATGAAATTCAAAACAGTGTGGCTGTGGCCATTGATTGACACATTAAATGCATCCATTGACTGGGACAATTTGGGTGAACGTTTGTATGTAACGACCACTGTTTACTATGTACTTTTTAAAGACACTTAAACTATGGGGTCACCAAAGGTTCTCGACACCTTAATAAAGTAATTCGAAAAATTAATCAGAAATAACACGATGTTTTGATTTATATCAATTATATAAATCAAAACATAAAGGTTATTCCTGATTAATTTTTCGAATTATTTTATAATTAAAGGCGTTAAGAAACCTTTGGTGACCCCACAGTTTAAATGTCTATCGTAGGTACTACGTCGTGAACAGTGGTCGTTACAGACAAACGTTCACGTAAATTGTCCCAGTCAATGGATGAATTTAATGTGTCAATCAATGGCCACAGCCACACTGTTTTGAATTTCATTCTATATATAACATTTAACAAATTTTATAATGAACGCACCGAAATAATATATATCAGATATGCTCACAACGCACGCATGCAAGACTTTCTTTATTGATAACAATGAAACTAACTTTTGACAAAGATGAATCATACAGTCCTCGTTCAGATTGATTCGACAAAATTTGGCCTGTTCATTTTTGAATCTCCTTTTTTATACAAATTAGACTTGGTTTTCCTGTTTAAATGGTTTAACACTAGTATTTTTTTGTTCCTATATAGCGTGGTGTTCGCTTAACATGAGTCAAGGCTCCGTCACGCTTTAAGGCCCTACTTTGATCTATAATGGTTTACTTAAAACAAATTATTACTTTGGTGGAAAGTTCTCTCGTTCGAACTCATGCACCATCTTCTTATATCTATGAATCTTTAAAATTTCCCCTTATAAATAACTGCTTTCAGTCCTTCAAAACGTCATTTGGGTGCTGAATCTTTTGTTAAGTGCAATATGAACTACAACACTTCTAAAGCTTTAAAGGTAACGACAGTTATGATGGTACAAGAACGATTTCGTCAATAAAAATACCAAATAAACAGCACTGAACGATCTAAATGTATAAATATAGAACAAATATATACACATTTCTAACGTCAACAGACATTTACATCTTATTCATTTGATTTCTTAACATTCTATTTACTATTCATTGAAGAAATGAATTAATAACAAGCGATACGGATTGTTATTTTGCACTAAGAAATTTTCGCGTATTTATACGATCGATTACTATTTGTTTGGAATATTTATTTTACCATTTGAATATTCATTGTTATTTGGAGCTGTATTGGATTGGATTGTTTGAATGAATGTTTTTTTTTCTTTTAAGTAATGATATGTATGACCCGCAACGAAGTTGTCGGTGCCATATAGCTTTACCCTTGTTCGAAATTCCGTAATTCTGAAAATCCGAAATTCTGTAATTCCGAAATTCCGTCATTCTGAAATTCCGTCATTCCGTAAAAACCATTACACGGAGGTTTTTTAAACGCCTTCAGATATTTGGTTGATTTTTGTTCTGTGAGTTAACTATGATGAGTTACAGATCAAGTTTAAGTTTTGTTCTGCTTGGCTAATTTTTGCCGAAATTACGGGCTATGGACTTTGATAAATTGTTGAAAATCACAGTTATACAGACTTTTTTCTAAACGCTTTTATATATTGGGCAGATTTTTGGTTTTGTGAGTTACCAATGATGAATTATAGATAAAGTTAGAGTTTTGTTTCACTCGGCTAATTTTTGCTGTAATTTTGGGTTTTGGACTTTGATAAATATTTGAAAAATCGCATTTATATGGACTTTTTTTCTAAATGCTTTCAGATATTGGACTGATTTTTTTTGTATGTGAGCTAACTATGATGATTTGCAGATGAAATTTAAATTTGTTTTGCTCCGCCTCTAGATTTTGACCTGATTTTTGACATGTGAGACTACCATCATGTTTGTGTCCACATTTGTTATTGAAATTGCAGATTTTTCAACATTTTAAGACGGGACAATTCGTGTCGTTTTGACATATCTAGGTTTTGTCTGTTTCGATATTACCCATGTGGATAGGCTGTAGCAGTGTGACCTCAAGGGCGTATCCAGCCGTTTTCAAAAGGGGGGTTCCAAACCTAGGATTGGAGGGTTGGGTCCAACCATATGTCCCCATTCAAATGCATTGATCTATATTAGAATCTAATAGGTTAGTAGATACTGTCATACACATTGCATCAGAATTAGTCGGTTAAACCATGTGATTGAAAACAATAGACTGAACAGGTTGTTAACACTTTCAAATATCATTAGGCTTAGTTCAGTTTGAAAAAAAAAAAAAACAACAGATAAGATTAATATGAATTGTAATTCTCACGTTGAAAAACTATGTTCATATATACTGAGAAAAGTATTCACATGCAGAACTACATTTGTACATTCATATGTAGAATAAGTCTATGCATGTATAGAAAAAAAGTATATGCATATGAGGTTAACTATGTGCAAATAGATATAATAAAAAAATGCGCATATATGTGCATATATAGAAAAGTATGTGCATATAAGGTTAACGATGTGCATATGTAGGAAAATTATGTGCATATATATATATAAAAAGTAAGTGCATATAAAGTAAACTATGTTCATATATATGCAAAGTATGTGTATGCATAGAAAAAAACATGTGCAGACATTGAAAAGTATGTGCATTCATGTATATACACATATGTTTGTATTCGGCAGCTACGGCGTTCCATAAAGTAGTCTCTTTAGCAAAACAGCGCATGTCTTTAAGAATACGTGCAACTTGTGCGCACAGGTTAATAACTCGTGCGCACAAGTTGTGTAACTCGTGCGCACAAGATAGTAACTTGTGCGCGCAAGTTGGTAACTTGTGCGCACAAGTTGAATTTTTTTTTTTTGCATGGCACTCCAGGGCTTCCGTAAAAAGCTGTATGTGCCCGCGATTTTGCGGGTGTGTTCTAGTACTATATAAAATTGTAGGCGGTAAATTTGTTTTGAAATACGATTTCAAACTGATTGCACCAAAATATACTTTTGTCTTAATAGTATTATCACAAGTACTTCTTTGTGAAATTTGTAATTGTTTGGCCCGTTTTAAAAAAAACATCAAAAATTTAGGGCCAATTTTAACCCTTCGTGAACCTTCTCCTTTGTCACAGTCAGAATTACTGAACCTTGCCTTGATCTTCGGTTCTTGTGTAAACGGATATGTATTCGTCAGTATTTCAATGTCTTATTCAATATGCTTCATTTTCCAATTTCACAAATCAAAAATTGATTCAGCTACAAACGTCGGTTTAAAGGGGTAGAAAGTATATTTTCAGCTACAACAGTTTGCAAAAATATTTAGAAATATTAAAAAAAATAATAACTTTTATGTTTTCCCGATAAAATAATATATCCCAAACAAAAAGCGCATACAGCCCATAAGTGAATGAATGAATAATTATTCTTATTGCAGAAACAAACATAATGCTATAGCAAAATAACATAATAAAATAAAAATAATAAAATAATGACAATAATGACAGTAAACATGCATAGAACAATACAATATAGTCGTAACAAGCACAGAACTACAACTGGTATGCAATGATAATTTGTAATCTTAACTTCCATGCCGCATTAAGACCTCATATTGTAAAATATGCTAACTTAGGTAGCTTAATTGTTAAGCACATTTGTTAAATATAGTCATATGTTTCTTCAAATCAATAATTCCCTGTATAACCCCTTTGTGTAAATATTCTACTAAAAAAAAAAACAGAAAAAACTTTAAAACGAGGAAATTTAACATAATCCATTGAATGAAAGTAGTTTCTGGTAATATTAGCATGTTCTGAGTATAAGTTTGAGCCGTTAAACTTATGTTTGTAAGAAAAGGGTTAAGATAGAAGACTTCGTGTCCAAAGATTTGGTTTATCGGACATTCGCTGTTTCAACTGTTAAATGAAAAAAGGCATTTAATTACTTCAAAGAATGTGTTCCTTTAATATCCAATGATTATAACGTCAAATACAAAGTCATACATTTTCGATTTCTTAAATATATAAATAATAGTTAACGATATTAATCTTGTACTTGCTTTCCGGCAGTCCAGTCATTCTACGATGACAAACACAAGTGATATATCATTACAAGGATGTCAGACACCGGCATGGAGTTCGATATACCCGTTCAAAACAAATATTGTTACGCTTACTTTGATCTCTGTGATTACCCATCTAGAATGGACTTCTGTTTGCATCATTTACAACAAAAATACAGGCAAGTACATGACAACTTTTTTTAAATGCAAAAAAATGAATAAATAGACCAAAGTTGCACGTGCTGAATCAGAAATACGTTTAGATGAATGCTTTGAGGTTGAGATCTCATAAACATGTTTAACCCCGTCGCATTTTGCGCCTGTCACAAGTCGGGAGCCTCTGGCCTTTGTTAGTCTTGTATGATTTGTAAATTTAGTTTCTTGTGTATAATTTGGAGTTTAGTATGACGTCCATTATCACTGAACTAGAATTACATTTTTTAAGGGTGCGGGAGTTTCTCGCTTCATTGAAGACTCATTGGTGGCCTTCGGCTGTTGTCTGCCCTATGGTCGTGTTGTTGTCGCTTTGATACATTCCCAATTTCCTTTCTCAATTGTATTTGAATCTTCCTATCGAAAGTATTCACATATACCAATGTAAAAAGTCTATTTGTAATGTCAAATTATTTCATCCCTGAATTAACATTTATATAAAACTATAAATAACAGGCTATTATTTAAACTTGGAATTATTTTTAATTATGGAATTTGCAAAATTTTCTGTGCTAGAAATTTTTAATAAATTCCATGCTTATTTGTTTTGAGCAGTTCATAACACTTTCCATACAATGTATTTTGTATAGATAGTGTTGTGCACGGCACAGTACATTCTATTGAAAATGTACTATCTTTTTTGTAAAAGAAAGTGTTGTGCGCAGCACAGAACATTGAAGTACAGAATAAGCATGGAATTTACTAGAAATTTCAAGCACAGGAAATTATGAAAACTCCATAATTAATAATAATTCCAAGTTTAAATAATAGCCTGTTTAATGTAAGGAAATGTGCCAATGAGACAACTATCCACCAAAGTTATGGTATAGTCGGCTATAAAGGGCCTCGACATAAAAACTAGGAGACTTAAATTGAGAAAACTAACGGCCTAATAAGTTTTAAACATGCAATTCATATATTGAACATGATGAGTGGTGAATTTCAATCTACATGCTCACTCAAATAAAAGAAGATTTTGTATGGGGTCTTTATTTCAATGACTTTTAAAGAAGCTATATATAGAAGGCCACGAAATGCACTTGTCATTTTTGGGGTCCTTTATAGCTTGCTGTTCGGCTTGAGCCAAGGCTCCGTGTCGAAGACCGTACTTTGACCTATAATGGTTTACTTATATAAATTGTACATGTGACTTGGATGGAGAGTTGTCTCATTGGCACTGATACCACATCTTTTTATTTCTACAATTATGTTTTACGGACTATTTTGAAGCTAAATTATGATGGTGGAAGTGCTAGCTAGTTAACATCTTTTATAATTTGTCTTAAACAATTTTAAAACATCAATAAAAAGCGCAATCCCATTAGTAGTGATGCTATATATGTCCTCGTTATTGTATGCAAAATAGATAAATAATATAATAGTTAAAAAAAAAAAAAAAAACAATACAGACTATTCAAATTGAGAATTCGGAATCTTTAAACTTGTATAACTTTGTTAATGTTTATTCTTTAGAACTGTTCTGTAAATATGATAAAAAGAAGAATATCAGGTTTTTATTTTGAAATCATATCTAAATTTCGATATTTTTTTTTTCAATTTTTGCATGAAAGATTAAGTAATGCACTTTTACACTATCATATGAACATGGTATTGTTTATATAAAATGAGGTACTAAGTAAATTATTTATACACTTTAGAACAAGTCTGGATTTCCAATATTTTGTATTTATTAACGCTTCAGTGTTAATTAGATATATCTACATTTATCGTACCTAACACCTTACTTAGTCTCCACCATTATTGATTGTTTATTAAGGTATTTGTATACCCTTGACTAAACACAATAAGTCAAAGTTAACACAAGACTGTTAAATAATAAAGTATGTTTTTTTTTGTTGATGAATTAAGTCAATACATACATTTTTTAACACCCTCTGTATATATTAATCAAATAAACATTATAAATGAAAACATAGAGGTTTTATTGACATGACAGTTAAATGAAAAGTTTGCGTCAATATTTAAAATGTACTAAGTTTTTCTAATTGTTTAGGACACTCAATAATTGTAACAATACAGAATCACAGTTAAATGTATATAGATATACATGTATGAAGATGTGTTATGAGTGCCAATGAGACAACTCTCCATCCAAATAACAATTTATAAAAGTAAAAAAAATATATATATATACTTTCGTGAAAAGTGTTCGCTTCGTTACCAATGTTAATTTAAGATTTTCGATGACATTTCCCTGTTAAATTTATTTACTACTTTTTTACACTATGTTTAAGGATGTTCGCTTCACTGTTTCAAAATAAAAAGCTTTCTAAAAAGACTGTTATTTAAGAATTGAATGCTTCTTTTTGTAACTTCATTGGGTGTAAAAGCGGTGACCAAGGTACATTTTTCCGCGCTTCATTCTAAAAATGTGCGCCCGGTCAACGCTTTTACAATCCTATGAAGTTACAAAAAGAAGCATTCAATACATATAATTACATTTTTAGCTAGGATCATGAAAACACGATTTTTATCAAGTTTTTATTTAATTTACCTGTGCACTTTATTGTGGGACCTCGTGTCATCATGAAGTGATAAATTTTATTTTATACTGCAACTACATTGTAGTTGTGTTAATTTCCTAAATATAGTAACACAGCTATATTTTGTGTAATGTCAATTTCATCATGGAACACTTTTTCCACAGTCAGGTGTTCATTAAGGGATGAAAACAAGTTTGAAATTTGTGTTTCAATTTAAATTGCTATGAATTTATTTATTTAAGTTGCAGTATAAAAACAATATTAGGACAATGTCAGAAAAATATCAACTTTTTTGTACTCGGCGCAAAACCGGGGAAGGGCGAGGTAGTACCTCGCCCTTCCCCAGTTTCTCAGTCTCATACAAAAAAGTTAATATTTTTCTGACATTGACCTTATATTGTATATGTGTAATGCAATTGATTAAGGAATAACGCGAGATTGCAGTGTAGCCAATCAGAATAACGTATTGTAATGAAACATACATCTAATGTAATTATAAATTGATAATATATAAATAAAAAAAATCAGAAAGCAGGAAAAAAATAAAGTCCGTGTGCTGGTTAACGAGATACATGTATAAGCCGTTGAAAATTTGGCGGGAAATAGTTCTGTCTAGACTTTTATAAATACGTTTAACATTGACACCCCTTTTTTTTTTTTATCAAAAGCATATGAAACAAGAATGTGTCCATAGTACACGGATGCCCCACTCCCACTATCATTTTCTATGTTCAGTGGACCGTGAAATTGGGGTCCAAACTTTAATTTGGAATTAAAATTAGAAAGATCATATCATAGGGAACATGTGTACTAAGTTTCAAGTTGATGTAACTTTAACTTCATCAAAAACTACCTTGACCAAAAACTTTAACCTGAACTTTGCACTATCATTTTCTATGTTCAGTGGACCATGAAATTGGGGTCAAAACTATAATTTGGCATTAAAATTAGAAAGATCATATCATGGGGCACATGTGTATTAAGTTTCAAGTTGATTGGACTTCAGCTTCATCAAAAACTACCTCGACCAAAAACTTTAACCGGACGGACGAACGGAGGCACAGACGGACGGACGGACGAACGGAGGCACAGACCAGAAAACATAATGCCCCTCTACTATCGTAGGTGGGGCATAAAAATAGCATTTTCAAATATTACAGTTATGGGTGTTTTGCTTGTGAGAAAGCTGTCCTCTGTTACTAAATTTCTTTAAATTTTAGTTTATAGTTTATCATATTCACTTTATATGAACTTTGGTAGATATTTTCTTATTTGGAATCTTACCACATTTTGTTTTACTTTTTGTATAATTGTTAACGTTGTATACATTTAGTTGTGGAATATACATTATAGTTTATCATATCCACTTTATGTGAACTTTGGTAGATATTTTCTTATTTGGAATCTTACCACATTTTGTTTTGCTTTTTGTATAATTGTTAACGTTGTATACATTTAGTTGTGGAATATACATTATAGTTTATCATATCCACTTTATGTGAACTTTGGTAGATATTTTCTTATTTGGAATCTAAGCACATTTTGTTTTACTTTTTGTATAATTGTTAACGTTGTATAGTTGTGAAATATACATTTTGTATTGCTTTGAATATTGTATGTTGACAGTGGATGCCTGTTGTTTGTGTGTTTTGGGTTGCCATCTCTTTACGTTTACCCCACATTTTCTTTATTCATATTAATGCTTCGTTTATATACAAAGTTATTAATTGCAATATTTTACCTCTACAATCGACAACTGCAAATTATCCTGAATTTTTCATATTGTTTATGCGTATCTTTCAACAATATTCAACTGCCTCGTAGGTATTGTGGTTGCGTGTTCGCCTTGAGTGCAGAATGTCGTTGGTTCGAAACCAAGACTTGTCAAAACGAAGACTTTCATATTGGTATTTGCTGCTTCTCCACTTGAGCATGCTGCTCTCAACAGTAATAACAAATAATAGTAGGCCCGGCATCAAAATAATGTGTCCGGGTAGGGTTCCATTATGATATATCACCTTAAGAAAAAACAACCAGCTGCGCCATGAGCGCATGATACGCCCTTCGTGAGATTTCTTATGCAATAATCGTAAATAGTTTCTGAGATACGGCGCGACATTTGAATAACCCCCTTTTTTTTTACAAAAAAAAACAATAACTCTTAAATAAAATTTTGATTCATCATCAAAAAATATACAGATATTTAGATTAATATATCTATAAGAAGTGTGTAAAGTTTAAAGCAATAGTCATTAATGGTTTTTAAGATACGATGCAACACGTGAAAAAAAAAATCTTCTTTTTTACAAAAAACTCAATAACTCCAAAATAAAATTTAGAATCATCACCAAATAGTATACAGATCTTAAGATTGATATAAATAAGAAGTGTGTGAAGTTTAAAGCAATAATCACAAATGATTTTTGAGATACAGCGCGACATGTGAAAAAACACACCCCTGTTTTAGTTATAAAGTCCCTAACTCAAAAAGTTTAAATCTTTTTTCACCAAAAACTATATAGAACGTTTGACCATCATAAGAAACAACTATGTTAAGTTTCATGAAATTTGAATAAGTGGTTCTCAAGTTAGGTGCGACATGTGGAATTTGAATAAGCGGTTCTCAAGTTAGGTGCGACATGTGGACGCCAGACAGACAGACGGACAGACGGACAGACGGACGCCGGACATTTGTATACTGTCACGTGTGCTAAATCTGTATTCTATTTATACTCGGTTACAGCCTCTGTTTCATATATGTATACGTCATTATGAGTTATAATTAAATGATCGGGAACTGAACATGTCTGTTCAATAAGCCACACATGCCATAATGACGGGTGTACACAAACCGATTAGTTTGTTTGGTCAAGAACAAATCAGGGTTTTTATTGTCTTTATATGCGCTTGTCTGCTTCACCGGAAATAAATAAGTCTTAATCATCATTTATTTTGTCTTTCCGCGTACAGATCTAGATTTCTTAAATATGCAATTACCCTATTACACACGCACACGATGTTGTTATTGGTTTTTATAAGATGCATGGTATTTGAATTCAACATAAAAAGGCAATTACTTCAAAACAAAAGTCATCTTTTTAAGAGATAAGAATCAAGTTTGGATCATTACACAAATGGCTGCTTTCATGTTTGTTATTAAAGTCTTCTATCTCAATCTCATGCTGTTATTTCAATCGAAAATGTTTAATGGTTTCCTTTCCTTAGAAATACAACCTTCAAAAGCTTCTTTAATATTAATTCCAGTCTTTCAATAAGAAACCAAATAACATGGAATAAGTTTGAAATTAAATCAGTAGGCTTTGTAATTCGTTTATGCAGGTTTTCTTCGATCATTTCGAGAATAAAGTTTTGAAGACAATTTGTTACATCAGTGGTATGACTTAATAGAGTATACAAACATGTCAGGCATATCAATTTTATCATGTTTACAAGAAAAACTGGTAGTCCAATGGTTTCTTTGTCATTTAATTGGTTTTTTTTCATAAAGACCTTTGTATCTTTATTTACTGTAAAGTCTTTGATGAATTTAATGATGAAAGCAAATCAAGAAAAGCGCTTCGATAGAACTCATTGGGTCGATACCACTGCTGGTGCATTGTACATGTAAGTCCCCGATCGTATCACCAATTCAGTAGTCAGTGTTTCCGTATTAATATGACTTATTAAAACAAATTCAGAAACTCCCCATTTATGAATTTTAAATAATACTTAAGAAACTGATGAATAACTCCCTCAGTCAAAGTGAAATTTTGTATTTTGCTTTTCCATATCATAATTAAGCGATTACAGATGTTACTTTGCAAAACATAATTTTAACTATTTGCGTGTACATTTAAAGAAATAATGTTCATTACTATTAACTTTTTATTTGTATTTATCGACCAAAAAAATATATAGAAGAGATAATCTTTGAAATGATATAATTCACTAATAGAAACATCGTTTCCTGTTTCAAATAAACGAATGTAATTAGCTTTATCAATATCATTATCATTGAATAATACCATATTATAGCAATATTCTTCCCGTCAACATATCATTACGAAAAGAGAACAATTATATACAGTGAATATTTCAACTGCTTCATTTGATTTTATTTAATTAAACATATATTTTCTACCTCCAATGGTGACTGGGGGAAAGAAATATGGTCACTCTTGGACTTCTGACGACTGGCTGTATAACTCTTGCAATAGTAGGGTGATTGTATGTCTGTGCGGAATGTTACGTTCAAGTTCGTAGTCACGTCCGGTCAGAATATAGACATTAAGTACGACTACTCGTTTAGAGATATTGTCACACTATCTGCACGTTTAGGACCATTGTAACAACTCTTTGAGGGTTCGTAGGTGGCCTGTTGCAAGGCATAATCTCCCTCTCTATCCAGTAAACACAGTATGTTCCAGTGGCAGGCCATATTTACCATACTTTCATCCTGAACGGCCTATATACATGACTTACCTAATTTGTTCTTATGAATATGAATTAAATATATATCACTGGAAGTTAATTTACTAACAGTTAATTAATCGTCTATGTTTATTTTATATATTCGTATTCAAAATTGCCCATCCACAATCTGTCGCTAAGGACACCAGCGTTTTAGATGGATTTATTTTATTATTTTTAAATTTTAGAAATGGGAATGAAATCAAGGTTGCAACATCCTGGTTAAAATTTAATAAAAGACGACTTTGCTATTTTATTGAATTGTTTCCGCAGGTGTTAAATGCTTTTTAATGTTTTAACAATGCGGTTGACACCATTTGCGAGTATGGTCTTGAGGAAACGACGATAGTCCGTCGGAAGGGGACGATAAATGGCCGACCCGTGTTAGGAGAGAGACATATCTCTTGCACGCTAAAGACACCCTTGTATATTTCGAAAAAGAGCAGCAGGCTAATGCCGCTACAAGGCAGCACTCGCACCCGCAAAGTGGAAAGGAATTAGTATAAGTTGCAAAACTTGTTTCCCAATCCACTAAAAATAAATATGTTTAAACTAACTATGGGGTTTCCAAAACCTTGATTTCAAGCGAACATATCTATATAATGAATGTTTTTTTCGGATAACACGAAGTACACAGTAATCGTTATGAACCTGGTCTTTACAACAAGTAAATGCATACAATTATGTGTTGAATTTTTCAGAATCCGATGCATTAGAACTTCAGCAAAGCTTATCAGTAACCGGAAAGTATGCTGTTATGTATTCAATGGAGGAAATGACATCTTCAAAAATAGACGATGTTCTTAGTCGAAATACACATGCATCTTTCATGCTGAACTTGACAGTTTTGTGCAGTTTAGATTCATGTAAATCCTTTTTAAAACAGGTAATATTTTCTTTCAAAGCTTTAAACAATTTCTATTCTGCAGCAGCGTTATCTTTAATTATATGAACTTAATTTTAGCTATCTTCCTTATTGAAAATCTAACACTGGTTTCCCCCCCTTTTTACCTTATACATCAAAATGGATTGACTTAAGCTTTAGTCCTGTCATCTCACATTTATGATTAAAGAAAGGATTTTAGAAACATCATTAAGGAAAGATTTGGAGATTACATATTTTTGTTTAGTAGAAACAGACACACTTTTATAGATAGTGTGAATCATGAGAATGTAATTTAAAAGAAGACCATTTGCATTGACAGAAGAGGCATTTCAAACTTAGTATACATTATCATAAGCCCTAGTTTGTCTTGCTCATATTTTTGTTTAGTCTAGTATGACGACCATTGTCAGCAATAGTACACATTTTTGTTTAGGGACTAGCTAAATCATTCTTTCGGGTACGGAATTTTTCGCTGTGTTGAATATTCATTAGTGGGCGTGGACTATTTAGTTTTGCCCTTTGGTTCGGTTGTTTTTTTTGTGACACATTCCCAGTTTCCATTCTCAGTGTTAGTTGAAACATGCAATTGGAAAAAGAACGAAGAAAAGGTTGAGGGGACATTTCTAGTCCTGAAGTAAAGTAACTAGTTTGATGTAAAATCAATCTTATACAAAAGTTATTTTTAGTATTAACAAAAAAGGCAGTGTGAAACATATGACGAGGTTAATTACACGTAACAAAACGTAACAACTACAAAAGGAGGGCAAACGAGTGCGGCAGGTTGATTTCCGTTAATAGGATAAAAGTATTATTATAAACATTTTCCTGGGTTGATATTTGTCTTCTGTTCACTACAGGCAGGTGAAGGAAGTCAACTTTGCAGCGCTGTGATTAGATGCAAGGTCATAATTTGTTTTTAAACTACACTGTTTATAAAAAAACACGTCTTTATAAGAGACCAAATGATATAGAAATTATTGTATATTTACAATATTTTGAAATGTACAAAAAAATTTCTTGAGGTTTCCCCATTTCATAAATTTGATGTACAATGACTAAGATCATAGATACTATATAAACAAGCTTATTCAAAGATGGTCATTCTACCATTTTACTCCAATTTTAACATCAAACGGGTTTTGAACAAACCGAGGAATACTTGTGCATCTTGAGCTAATCCTTTGAATTTAACAAATGTTACGTCTGTTCCTCAATTGTGTAGTGTACTTATGTATGTGAATTGCAGTCGAAAAGCAGTATACATGAATTAATCAACTATTTAGTATTTGATGAATCAATTGACCATTCTGAACTTCGTCTATGACAATAAAAAATCAATATTCTACACTATCCAACATTGAAGAGCAATAGTACAATAATGAATCAATAACTTCATCAAGATACAAAACATAATTTTGAACGCTCAACATACGTTTCGTCTAAGAAAAATTCATCAATGGTACTGAATCAAAATAGCTATTCAGCTAAACCAACTACGTGGTTGAAGAGGTTTGAAAACAAAAATTCATTTCAATTTTATTTAAAAATGCATAAGAAAATAAAAGTTTTTAGGGGACAAACACATCTAAATTGTTAATCGACACACACATCATGGCAACAACAAATGCAGGACAAAACGTTAACATGATAGTCCACTGAATACTTCAATAAAAAAGGAAGAAAGAGCCCACCAAAACCGGTCGAGATAGGGTTCTCAGGATTGACGGTGCATGGCGGATCAATGTACACTTATTGTGTCTGTTGTATTATGAATAGTGCACATCCGGTGATAAGTTTTATTTGGCATGTCCGTAACGCGTAAAGAAGGACAATATTGTGGCTCCAACAATTAAAATGAATCCCATGGTCATCTCTGTCAAAACATACAACGAATCATGATGACATTCATTAAATTTTGAACGTCCTGACTATATTCTCTCTAAATAAAACAATTATTTCAGTAGCTTGTTTTTAAGTGGCAACCATATATGAGGATAAACATGTAAGGAATGGTTCACATCAGTTTAAAAGTAAGTGTATATACTTAGTTCGCTGGTTGTACTGGAATACTAGAACACTTTTATTACAGTAAACATGCATTCTATTCACCTATTTTTTAGCCTTTTGAGTATGATCGAACAAATATCTGGCGAAATTCACTTCTCCATTTTTCAAGATGGCTGGTTGGTATTTTTGATGACAAAGATTTGTTGATTTTAGAAGACAATCATATTCCATTTGACAATGTAGCAGTGATTAGTTTTTTCTCGTCTGGATTGAAAGCATTAGAAAACAGTCACATGTTAAAGAAAAAGGTATGTGTTTTCATACTTTTCTTATTTCCTGCTTTTTCTATTTATTTCATTATAATTGGTCGCATGTGTTAAAATCATGATATATGTGTTATACGTCGCTGAGAAAAACGACCATAAGATATCAGCAAATAACGTCGGAATGGTACTATGTTAAACAATAAATTTGAAGACACCAAGAGGTCAGCTAACATCCACAAACAAAAGATATGGTCCACTACAGTCAATCAGACAGCAAATCGCCTCGATTATTAAATATGTCAATAATTTTGACTATAAATTATGTTCGCCCAAAAATATTATTTTTTATTGACTTTACAATGATTATTATGTTAAATATTAAACATTACATGTAAGCATTGATGTCATGCAGGTATTCGAATTTGTGTGTAGACCGGATCATATAGCTATAGATATATTCCTAGGATGATGGAGTGTGTTGTTATTCGAGACTTGTTTTTCATTATTCAAATATGATTTTGCTGAACTTTTACTGGTGTGTATCTGTTTCAATACCTTTTAATTAAGAGTGCATTTTTATGGCTTTACAGAAGTTTTACAAGAATAAATCGTACCAGACATTTATTTAACTATAGATAAAGTAAGTTCTTCATATATTTAAAAAAAAAAACAATAAAATTGAGAATGGAAATTGAGAATGTGTCAAAGAGACAACAACCCGACCATAGAGAAGACAACAGCAGAAGGTCACCAACAGGTCTTTAATGCAGCGAGAAATTCCCGCATCCGGAGGCGTCCTTTACAAATATATATACTAGTTCAGTGATAATGAAGCTTGTTTGTATTTTAGCAAAACCCGTGTTCACGTGAGGCAGATAACTGTAATTGGTTTCCAATCTATACCCTATTGTGGCACCAGGATCGGCGTGGTTTATCCGTTGTAAAGTCAAATGGAAGTACACTAACAGATAATGAAATATTTCCAAATGCGAAGTTTGGTTTTAATAAGAGAAAGTTTCTGGTCAGCACAATACCTGTAAGTAAGTTACTGCCTATTTGATGTCCGTCATTTAGCTATTAATAGTATAAGTCACTCTTATAACATGTATATTATTCAACTAGATAAGTAGACAAAGATATTTGGAATAATACTCTGCTGCACAAAAAAAGTGCCACATAATATGCAATAACTGTGTAAAAGAGTAATGATAATTTCTTATGTTTTATTATTTTTAATGGCAGTTAAATACTGTCCTTCTATAACTTAAGAACAGTTTACTTCTCACAATATAAGACCTGTTTTTAAATTAGCTGTTCGTGGTTGAACTCATTACCCAGTGACAAAATAAGCATTTTTACGTTGAACTCGTAAAGTTTGTGATTTTGTCTAAGAAATTTTCATTTATCTGACCTTACAGCAGAAACCTTCTAGCGGTGTCTATTTTTTGTTATTAACATTATTGTAATTATCGTTTTTGTTTAAAATAAGCACATGTCTATGGTTGTGATTTTGACATTGGGAAAGATCCGTTAATTCTTCATCTCAATTATGTCTCTAAAGACATTTTCTGTTTAAATTCGCCTGTCAACTGTTCTATTATAGTTATTTATTATTCTTTGTATAACGCCATGGGACTTTGGAAGAAATCATATTTACCCGAAATTTGACTAGCGATATTTGTAGACTGAAATGAATTTTCAGACCAATATATTTTATTACAAAAATATAAAAAAGTGTGATGTATAAATAAACTCATTATAGAAACCAGGCTTAACACTATCTACGCCAGACGCGCGCATTTTTCATTAAAAGACTAATTAGTGACTCTCAAATAATAAAATTGAAAAAACCAAACAAAACATCTCAAGGACTCCAAAACTCCAAAAGGGTTTGAAAAATATACAAAGCTAGACAACTCAAAGTATTTTACATCGTGGATTCAAGTGTGTTGAAAGTCAATTATAACGGGAAAGTACCGCGCATAATTCCAATCATGATGATACGAAACCCAAATTAGTAAAAAAA
Organism: Mytilus galloprovincialis; assembly: GCA_037788925.1. Classification (NCBI taxonomy): domain Eukaryota; kingdom Metazoa; phylum Mollusca; class Bivalvia; order Mytilida; family Mytilidae; genus Mytilus; species Mytilus galloprovincialis. The sequence goes on from CM075341.1 coordinate 24,308,872, forward strand.
AAATAGAAAAGATTTAGTTTTCGATACTTTCTGTGCATTTGTGCATTTGAAAGCAAACATTTTAATTATATATTAATTTGAAAATGATACATTCATTTTATTAATGATTCACAATACATTTTTGTACGCAGCATTCCTTACATAACAACTTCATTATTGATATATGCCGAATATCTTGACTTTATGCAAAAAGAAAAATCACAACAATACTGAACTCCCAGGATAATTAAAAAAGGAAAGGGCCTATGCACTTAAGTTTATAATGTTACCTTGATATGTCTTTGTAATCGATTACTAATATTTTAATTTTTTAATGCCTTAGTTTACATAGATGACTGTGTTAAACTTTCTAAAGTAACATCCTTCTTTTTTTGTAAAGTCGTATCCATTTGTCGTGTTGAATAACCGAACGAAAACATACACTGGTATAACAATGGACCTACTAAAGCATCTGTCAGACGGTCTAAATTTCACGTAAGTATTTTGCGTTTTTGTTAACATGACACTTAACCATTTAGTTTTCATAGATTTTCATAATAAGTTCTAGATATTTTTGTATTTACCTTAATCGAATACTATGCGAACAGTTCTTACCGTATGACATGTATTGTAGATTGTTTCAAGTACTCTAATTATCTCGTGGATATTTTGGGTTAGTGTAAACGGATCATATGTTTGATCCGAAAACGCAGTATAAAGAAAGTTGTTGGCAATAACAATCCTGTTTATATAGATTCCACCAAATACAAAGTAATAGTATGTCTGATACGTTTTGATTTGAATATTCATGTAAAAATGCTTAAAAATTGACTGTTCAAATATTAAAAACGTCAAAACTAACCGAAACCTATATGGAACCTTCCACTACCTAACTGTCGTTTTACAGTGATTAATTTTGTAACTTTTTACTATTTTGTATTCTTAACGCATTTTTCTTACAATATAGTTTTTGATGGACAATACTTGTTTTAAAAAATAGATATGATCTCATTGGACCACCTGACGGTAACTGGGGTGCAGAAATTGGTAATGGTACTTGGAATGGCATGGTTGGACAATTGCAACGAAAAGTGAGTATTTTTTATCTCGGTGGTACACACTTTACATTGTAAAATGTTACCTCCTTTTCAGTTTTGTATCCATACAATAGAAGCTTGCAATTAACCCTGTTTGAATGGCAGTCTAAACAGTATTGTTGCTTTATGTGGACAAATTAATTATAATGGACATAAACCCTCGATTAACAAAGTAACTATGAAAGGCAATTTCTATTTTAGGATATTGACCATAATTTCACTGCACACAACGTGCATTTCAGCAATAAGTGTTTCGCATGCTCGATGCCAACATAATTGGAATGAGTAAATCACATATTAATACAAACGTTAAAAAGCTGATAAAACCAATAAGGAATTATTCAAACCCGGACACTGAATCAGAGCTGTGTTTAAAACTGAATTGTTCCAAATTAAAGTCAGTTGTTTTAGGTGGGTTGACAAAAGCCATCGATAACGTATAATGCTGCATTAGTTTTTTCCGTGTTGTATATTACAGGAAGTTGACATAGTAGCCACTGCTTTTACAGTTCTTTCACAACGGGAAGTGGTGATGGATTTTACACAGCCTTATTATTATGAATCCACATCAATTCTGATAAAGAAGCCCGATCCAGACGATAAACAATGGACTAAACTACTTGACCCTTTCAGTTCAACAGTCTTTTTATGCGTCGGGATATCGGTACCATCATGCGCGCTTTTACTTTTCTTATTTGAAAAGTACAACCCGTTTTACAGAAAAGTCAAAGACAAAAGGGAAATACGGGTACTACACCAATTTTCTGAATCAGTTTGGTATATGTATGGTTCACTTTTAACACATGGTAAGAACACTATCACGATATAAGCAAAATTATCCACACATTATTATTATAAATTATTCTTGATTTATACTTATTTGTAATAATTTTTTATGGTTGACAGTATTTGACAATTTCATCTGATAAAGAGTGTATATTCTCCTATAACGACACCGAATATATTGCTAACATTAAAAGATATGTTTATTAAAAGGATCGCAAACACAGTACTTTCTATAATCCTACTTCAGAAATCAAAATTGTACACATATGTTAAATATTATTTTTACAGTTAAAGCCCTGGTCACAACGAACCCACGACACATCAATGCAGTGCCACGATATGAAATTTAATCAAATCGCAGGTCATCTGTGATCGACGTACGACAGTCGCACGATTGTTTAGCATCGTGGCGCTGTCGTATGTCGCGGGACGAAAATTTGACATGCACTGTTTTTGCCCTACGATTTTTTTGTCGTGTCACTGTCTTGTGGCTCTCGTGAGATTCTTATCACAGACGTGCGACTATCTTGCGATAAACACATTGTCGTGGATACCAACTTAAACCATTTTGATAAAAAAAAATCGTACGACTGTTGCTTGACTGTCGGACGACAATCTTACGACTGTCGCAAAACACTCGTGATACAGTTGCACGATTACCAAATTTCGTACGATGCTCGCACAACATTGATTGTCTGTCGTACGACAGTGGTACGTTCGTCGTGCAACATATTTTCATTTTATTAAGAAGAATACAATTCGGAGGATATGAATGTTTTGAAAAACATACCGTCTGTCTTTTAAAGAGGAAGGCTATTCCACCAGCATGTATATTACGCTTGGCCCTGCTAAATAGGCCCCTTGCCGGACTCCAACAAGGGCAAAATATGGTCCTGTTAGCGTTGCTACCACCTTTCTTTTGTTAATTTTTCTTTTCGGGGGCATCCTGGTTTAAATTCGCTGAAGAATTATGATAAAAACTAATACGAAAAAACGTCGTTTACTTGGACCGAACTTATAATGACACTGAATAATGTTGAAAGCAAATGGCAAATGGATTGTAATAAATCGGGCCTTCTTTATTTACTAGTAGGTTGGAGTTAAACGCGCGAGTTATATTTGTTACAAATTTTTATGGTTGACAGTATTTGACCATTTTCAAAATCTGATAAAGAGTGTATAGTCTCCTGTAACGACATCGAATATATTGCTAACATTACAAGATATATTAATTAAAATGATCGGAAACACTGTAGTTTCTATAATCCTACTCCAGAAATCAAAATTGTACATACATGTTAAATATTATTTTTACAGTTAAGAAGTAATCATGAAATGTACGACAACATATATCGATCCAAAGTATGCTATCGTCACCGAGGGCATCACCAGCCCAGTGGTCAGCACTTTGGTGTTGGCATGACTATCAATTATATGGTTATTTTTATAAATTTTCTGTTACAAAATTTTTATTTTTTCGAAAAACTCTTGTTCATATTTGTTATACACATTTCATATAACAAAGTATATTTAAAGATATATGCAGAAAATTGAATTTCAGGTGGTATACACATCGCTGCATCGACAGCAGGAAGGACATTTCTTAGCTGCTGGTGGATATTTTGCATAGTAATAGTAGCGACATACAGCGGGAATTTCGTTGCCGTTTTGAGTGTTACTAAAGAGACTCTTCCGTTCGAAGGCATTGAGGGATTAGTAGGACAAGACATGTATAAATGGGGTACGATTGGTGGATCCGGGTATGAAACCATATTTAAGGTAACTGCGTGAGTGTTATCTCTTTAAAGATAAATAGTTTTAAATACTTTATATACATTTGATGTCTTGTTATATTCCACTCTGAAACTGGATGCTATCTTGCATTCAGCTCGGCTTTCCAAAGCATTATTTCCGTCACAAGTTTTTCAGGTACGACTGAACATAATTACTTTATTACTTTTATAGTTGATCAGTAGTTTGGCAGTGATGCGTTGTAACGCGATAACACTATTTAGAACTGTCAGTCACCTATGTCCTGTTTGCCGATACTCAATCACTATGTTTGTCGCCACATTGTTCTCTAATACTGTTCCACAGAATGACTTTATATTTACTTAGCAGCTTATGAGAGGTATTCTTACAGTTTACCGGCTATTATGATTCTGATTTAAATTTTATAAATATAAATATGTAAGGTTCATTCATGATAGAAGAGTATGATTTTTATATTTATTGCTTCCAAGAGATCCTTCATTCATTGTTTTGTCTTAACTAAGTGTAAATGAATTACACCGTTTTATACTCTCAATTAAAACATGCAGTTTGGTATTTATTAAACATCATGATGTAAAATTTAAATCAAGACTTTTAATTTAATGCGTTTCCCTCAGTTTTAGTTTGTTACCCCGATTTTGTTTTTTGTCCTTGGATTTATGAGTTTGGACAGCGGTATACTACTGTTGCCTTTATTTACCCTAGGCATTTTTTTGGCTGTCTTCAATAGTCACATCATTTTACTGTTTTAAAGCTTCCCATAATTTTCTTATACCAGTCTTATATAACGGCCTTATTCACTTTGTAAACAAAGCTGTCTTCTTATTAAGCCTGAAATGTGTTTGACAAATGCGCACATTTGTTTTCTTAGTAAAATATACATACCTTTGCTTATTACAAAAAAAATTATAAAATATTGTTTTTAAAATTTCATACATTTACCCTGCTTTAAGTTTTAAATTTATTAAAAATGAAAATGTAATGATTATAATTCATTAATAGGAAAATGTAATATCACAAAAATACTGAACTTAGAGTAAAATCTAATCGGAAAGTCCATAATCACATGGCAAAATCAAATAACAAAACACATCAAAAACGAATGGTCAAGAACTCTGATTTTCCTCACTTGATACAGGCATTTTCAAATCTAGAAAATAGTGGATTAAACCTGGTTTTATAGAAGGGGAACAGCCAAATAATCCTACGGTATTTTAGAAGGCTTTGACATATTACAATACATAAATATGTGTCCTATAAGATTTGAAATAGTTCCTTCATGTCATGCTCATTTTAACATGGGTAGGCATTTAATGTGATCATATCGTACACCTCGCTAACGCTTAGTGTAAATGTCGAAAAATGTATTGAATACCCATGTTAAAATGAACATAGATCATGACAAGAAGGAATTATGTCTTTATTTTACCATTCAACAAACACCATACATCATATACTATCCCCCTTTAAATCTAACACAATTTGCATTATAAAACTGAAAAATATAAACATGCAACATTCTTTATGCACCACATGCTATACCCTATATGTTTAAAACCATCAAACAATATACCTTACGCCATTACACCGTGCACTGTACATATTTACTCTCTGTTTTGATGTGTTTTTAATAGCAATATATATGATTATATATTTTTTGGCATTCTATATACCTTTTTTGGTCATGTCCCGTTTTCTGTTCTTTTAATTTGTTTCAGTTCTGTAGTGATCTTTGAATTATTTTTTCATATATATTGTATGCCTTTTAAAATGGAAGGTTTGATGTTTTTGAAAATATATGATCACCCCTGGATATTGTATTGCTTTGATTGCCTAGTTGTTGATTTTATGCGTGATGTTTTGTTGACATAGGTTGTCCTTTTCCTATGGTGTTTAGATAAAGGAAGATGTGGTATGAGTGTCAATGAGACTACTCTCCATCCAATTCACAATTTATAAAAGTAAACCATTATAGTTCAAGGTACGGTCTTCAACACGGAGCTCACACTGAACAGCAAGCTATAAAGGGCCCCCAAAATAACTAGTGTAAAACTATTCAAACAGGAAAATCAACGATCTTATATATATGAAAAAAAAACGAGAAACACTTATGAACCATAAAACAGACGACAACAACTGAATATCAGATTCCTGACTTAGGGCAGGTGCAAACTATTGCAGCGGAATTAATTGTTTGTTTTTCGACGTATGAGCTTTTATTGTCCTGAATATTTGTATCATCTGCCTCTTTTTTTGTTTTACCTGTTTTCCCTTTTGTTTATGTCTAAACAAAGGCAAATATTGTCCAGTGCTAAAATATGTATCGTTAATCATAATTGTACAAATACACAATTTGTAAATGTAGAGTCGAACATACAAAAACATAAAACAAATATGTGAACAGCGATGGTATATCGAGCTGTTAGGGTCGCACTCAGAAGAAGGATTGACGCGCAAGTGATTTGCCGAATAAGCTGAAATTCGATCATGAAATTATCACCCTTTCTTATTAGATGTATACTGACTGTATTTTCTTTTTGTCTTCGATTTTACGTTTCCATGACTTTAAATATTAGGGTTTGAGTGTTATAAATGCAGGCGACTCTAGAAAAACTTTCGAACGAAATAAATCTAAAGACTTATTTTCATTCAATGATAGATGTATTGTCAAACAATGGGAATTATAGTTAGTGTTATACACAGTAATGTTATATGTGTATGCCCTTTGTGCACACAAACAAGCTATTCTGGAGCTAAGGGCCAACTAACTACTTAGAATTCAATAGACGTGAAATAAGTACATATGACATCAACATAGTAACTCAAATAAAAAACAGACAGGGATTACTTTTTTGTAAGCTAAGAAATAACACAGAGAAAACTTTGTATATCGAAGTGAAGAAGACGTAATATATAGATTATTATATAATATGAGCAAATCCACCCTCAATAGAAAAAATCAGCATGTGCAATACTGATGACGTTGCCCTGTTGATATAAATTAAAATCAAGAGTTAATATTGCTTTTCGGACCAGTTTCAATTTCTTGAACATGTAAGCTTACCTAATTTTGGACGTATGGTTATACATAAAATACAATCGTAGTAGCATTTTGTGAAGTAACATAACATAAACAAAATGATGTTCCGTGTTTTATAACGTCTTGAAACGGAAATATTTCACAACCTTTACGAGTAAAACTTTCGATTATTATAACTGTTTCATTTCCGTTTATCAATCATATTCAGAACGCTGACGATTCAACAGTAAGAATGGTTAAACTTTATGTTTTATTCTTCCCAGCTACTTTATATTTGCTAGATAAAATGAATGGCAATGGCAAAAGAAGTTCATTAAATTTTCGTATTTTAATCAAAGAATTGAAAAAATATTTGAAACGAGTGTTATACATTGGCTGTTGATTTTGCATTCGAGATTTTTGATTACCTGTATTGGCCCTCGACTGATCGAGTCTCGGGTCAAATACATGTAGTCTATAATCTTTAACAGGGCCAATACAGAAACAGCCAGTTACTCATACTATAGTATAACTATTACTGTTTTCAAGATGTCTTCACAACAAAAATTGGAATCAAGCGCACATCATTCTCGGAATTTACATGTTTGAAAGTATTTTTTTTATAGTTATAGTAATATCTTAGTATCCCATATGCATTACGTGTTTCTTCTTCAGAATTCAAAATTACCAGAGCGGGAAGAATTTTGGGATGGAGTCCTTAAATTTAGCAGGAGTGATCCTTCTGTTTTAAGAGGTGATTATGATGCACATATACTAAAGGTTTTACAAGGAGGTTATGCTTTTCTGTGGGACGACATTCCAAATGAGATATCTGTAAAAAATAGCTGTGAATTAGCAAAGATATCAACTGATATGTTTTCAACGTATGCCATCGGTTTACCTAACAACTCGCCTTTTGAGAAGATTTTCACCGACGGGTAGGTAATTCTAAAAAGACACTGGCAATTATTCTATAACAAGTTATTCTACATATGAATAAAAGTCATAGTTTTAAAATCTGTGTATCAATTGGACTATTTCTTTTCGTAAACAAAATTTCAAAATAATTTCTAAAGTGTTTGAAAAAGGTAAGATCATTATACTGGTTAAGTTTGTTTTAGTGGAAAATATCACGATATTTATACACAACCAACAAACAAACATATATCAAAATCAAACAAAATATAACAAAAACGAGACATATTTTTAAATTAGATGTTGAAAAATTTGGTAGAAGTTCTCGATCGTACAATATTGAAAATTTCAGCACTATCCAGAAATATACAGAAAAACGTGTATGCCAATATTTGTAATCGAATTAAGTCAGAATATCCTTCTTATTTTATTAAAGGATAATACTAACACTAGAGAGTGGACTCATTGATCTCTGGATGGCAAAGGTTTGGCCACAACACAAATCCTGTCGTGAATCTTCTCTCACCTCAACAAAACCAATAGCAATTTTTGACATACAGATTGCATTTTATATTATTGGAGGTGGGATATGTTTGGCTGTTTTGTCGCTCCTTGCTGAATATTTCAAAATCAAATGTCAAAAATGTCCCCAGAAACAGCAAAGGACACGGGACGAAGATGATATTCAGGAAAAAGTCAACTATCAGCAAACTAATTCAAGAAATAAATAGTTATCAAAGGTACCAGGATTATAATTTAGTACGCCAGACGCCCGTTTCGTCTACATAAGACTCATCAGTGACGCTCATATCAAAATATTTATCAAGCCAAACAAGTACAAAGTTGAAGAGCATAGAGGATCCAAAATTCCAAAAAGTTGTGCCAAATACGGCTAAGGTAATTTATACCTGGAATAAGAAAATCCTTATTAATAAAAATACTTGATCTAGGATTTAGTTAGTCTACATTCAATATGAGATATAAGTTCAATGTAATATATAATTAAAAATTGTATTCCATAATGCATTATCTTTTCAAGAATTATTTTGCTTTTTCTTTCATAGAATATATACTTAATTGGAAAAACATCTACTTTTAAATCGCAACAAAGCTGTGACTTTGTTTGTTACCCCGATTTTGTTTTTTATCCATCGATTTACGAGTTTTGAACAGCGATATACTACTTTTGCCTTTATTTATCAGAGATATACGTATAGTTTAATGAAAATAAAAAAGTATGTGCTTACCTCATTACCAATTTATATTATTTGGACAGATATCAATTGCTGCTTCGACAAAGGTTATATATCCGCGGTCATCTGTGACACATATGTTTAAATGTTAATAAAGGTAACAATGGATTGCGTTGAACTCTGAAATACGTATGGTAGCTTTTTGAAGCAAACAACCAGACCATGTAATTGAATTTTCTAGTATTTTGAAATTGGTGGATTGATTAAAAAAAAGATAAATGATCCGAGAAAGTACAACATTCTGTTAAAATATGCGATGAAATATTCTTCAATTTTGTTTTTTCATCTTTTTCAATCAGTGATTATTTCATAAACTGTTATTACTTAAGTCACAAATGTGCTTAATTTTAAAATCTATTAGTTATAAAAAAAAATACCTTCTCAGTTGAAAGTATTGCGTATACAAAGTATTGTCCTTCCATAAGCCTATATCACCATCCTCAGTAGCTCCGCAATTTTCGAATCACGGGCTTGAACCGAGCGCAAGCATTATAAGCGACGTCACACTGGCTGCGGAGAAGTTATCAGTGACCAATGTGTGGGAAGACGTTATCAAGTTTTCTTTCGTGAAGCGTAAAACTGATTTAGAGGGTGATAAAACGAAAATCTTTTCTTCGTAAATACTAGTAAATCGTACAATTTCAGTCGTCCGACACAATGTGAAGCTTTTTATCTCGCTTTTTATCTCATTCGCTGCGCCCAATCGCCTAATAGGTCCACAATGTCGCTCGCGGCTGATATTTTACGATATAAATGTGTAGAAAAAACAATAATCTGCATTAACAGATTAACAACTTCAGGTTTTGACATATGAAAAAAGTAATTGTTTAAAGAATTAAATATACTATTAACGAAGTTTTTTGTCATATTCCTGCGGAAATAGCGCAGAAAGTATGCCATAAATGAAAGCCAGCCAATTTTAGCGTTATTCGTTGGTTTTTTTTATACGTAGCGTGGCTCTGTACTAATACATCCCGTTATTTTGCTATTGTAAAACATGCTTGTATGCTTGTCTTTTTTTTTTTTGCTATGTGCTTTGTCTATATGCCTTTGTACGTTTCTTTGATACATATATGACGTGGCTCTGAACTTATACATCCCGTCATTGTGTTATTGTACTATGGTAAATTAGTGTATTCTTTTCTTTAATTTTTGCTGATACCCTTGGTCTATATGCCATTTTGTGCTTCTTAGTTACATATTTGTTTGGTTTATTTTGTACTGATTTAAAAGATTATAACACAATGTTGCCTGCTGTACCCCTATTTTAAACATTTTTACAGATTATGTCTGTTTGTTTTGTTCACACATCGGTGTCAATATGATGGAATTTGATGTGACTGTCATACACGTGAGAAGTTTAGCTAGCTATAAAACCAGGTTAAATCCACAATTTTCTACATAAAAAAATGCCTGAACCAAGTCAGGTATATGACAGTTGTTAACCATTCGTTTGATGTGCTTGTGCTTTTGATTTTGCCATTTGATTAGGGACTTTCCGTTTTGAATTTTCCTCGGATTTCAGTTTTTTTGTGATTTTCCTTTTTAAATTTAACAAAGTAACAGTGAACGCCTTTTGTAAAGAATTCTTATCTATTTTCCAATGGGGAACCACGTTCTTATAAAAAGCATGTTAATGTTTTAAATTCGAATATTTGTATCGTAACATTAATGAAAATCATATTTTTATTTTTGACAAATAATATACTTTGTAATTTCTTTCCGATACATAATGTGAAGTTCGAAATGATAGCTTGTGAAAATATCGATTAACCTTTGTCGTCAACAGTATAGAAAATAAGGAGAAAAACTATTAAAAAGTATTTTATCTAAATATCAGATCGGGAATAAAACTATTAGTGTCGTACAAAATAATTATAGATGTTTTGCTTTTTTATGAAGTATTGTCTCATTAAAATTAAATATTTAGAATTTCGAAATATGAAATATTTATGAAGGCAATACAATCTGTTTGGTTTGAAAATAACGACATTAATTTAAAAAAAACAGCAAAAAGTCAACAAAATGAACAGCTCCTGACTCTTTCTGTACTCAATTTCTGACAAACAAATATAAACAATAGTACATCACGGAAGGTATAGTGTCCGGCTAGGATCGTGGTTTTTCGATTGATTCGGTCCGTTTTTTTCGAGTGTAGTTCGGGCTTTTTCGAGTGATAAAACATGCGATAAGTTAAAATTAACTACTTTTTCGTAATTATAATAGTTTTTTACATTACTACCCATCTTATATTGAATACTAGTTTTGATCAACAAAGACACGCACTTTCCTTGTATTTAACCAAATAATTCAGTGTTTGTTTTTGTCCGTTTTTTTACGAGAGAAACTGTGAAATCGTCCGGGTTTTTAAACAAATGGTCCGTTTTTTTTTACAGAAAATTTAAATACGAAAAAAGGTATTCTAGACTTTTGAAAATAACATTTTCTATGTATAACTGTAATAAAGTGAAGGAAAATATCACATATTCCCAATAAATCATCAAAAACATATTACTTCGTGGATCAAAAGTAAGCTTTTTCAATTTAATGCAAATTTTCTGTTCGGAGAGCGTTCTACAATTACTTTCCAGTTTTTATTTAGAAATTACTTGATCCTTTACAAAACGGTGTTTAGAACAAAGTACAGGGAACCAATATTCATTTTAACTTCATTTCATGCTACTTTTGATTTTAAAGTTAATAATGTTTCTTGTGGTGAACCCCGGATATTTAAAACAATGTGTAAGAAACCTAATCGACATCAGAGAAGAATCAGAAAAATTCTGTGTAATGAAAGATATTCTACTTAAAGAGGGTAGCACCGACCCCAAAAAAATCATGAATAAAAAATAGAAATAAACACACACACACGTAATCCCCCCATTTGGATTGTCATTGAAAATAAAATTTGAATAAAATGTATATAATCAACAATGAAATGAATAGTTCATTAGCCTCGATATGATCCTTTGGAAATGATAGAAAAATACAAAATGTGTATATGCTATCACCAGCTAGACTGTCTGGTGATTCGAACGACATTAGGAACAACATTGTAATGTCTTGATAGATATCCATATTTTCCATTTTTAAGGCACATTTCTTTATTAAAAGGAAGTTCTCATGGTGTTTAGCTGCTGTATGACCAATTATTAAATATGCATAATCAGACTCCTCTTCACAGACGAGTTGCGACATCAATAACGCAGAACCAGCACTATTTGAACAACATAGTCTTGATTGATTTATGTATGTGCCTGTCCCAAGTCAGGAGCCCGTAATTCAGTGGTTGACGTTTGTTTATGTGTTATATATTTGTTTTTCGTTCATTATTTTTTAATGATTATCTTTTTTTTTCTCCATATATATGAAGATTTTACAATTTATATTATAAGAACAGATAGGTTAATAAGGCCGTATGTGTTTGCTCGTTTGAATGGTTTTACATTGTCATTTCGGGGCCTTTTATAACTGACTATGCGGCATGCGCTTTGTTCATTGTTGAAGGCCGTACGGTTACCTATAATTGTTAATTTTTGTGTCATGTTGGTCTCTTGTGGAGAGTTGTCTCATTGGCAATCATACCACATCCTCTTTTTTTATAATTAAAAACTTAAATAATAAATACCCAAAACTGTGAACATACAAAACTTTCAAAAATAATTTTTCGGCTGAAGCATACATAAACCTTATCCTACAATGGAACGAAAGATCGATGTTGGCTCAATTTAGATACAGAATTTTATCTATCTCTAAGAATTGAAACAGGACTTTTAAGTGGCGAACCTGAGAACAGTAGAATATGTAAAATGTGTAGCAAAAATGAAATTGAACATGAAATTCATTTCCTTATTGATGTGATTTATATAATGAACTCCGTAATGTACTTTACTCAAGCATACCAGGCAAAGAAACATTCTGATCACTATCACATTGTGAACAATTTATACAATTTCCAATTTATTTTCCAAGAAGAACAGCTAAATATATTTAACAAGCATTTACAAAACGCAGACGATTTATATATGTAAATAATTGTTCTACATGACTCTAATATGAAATAATTTTAAGATTTATGTTTTCTAAGTGACTTATAGGTCCAATGAGCCGGGTGTACACACATTTTATTGAAAAATATTATTATACTACTGTGTATATATACACAATGTCACTATAATAAACAAATTCGTATTAGTATTCGTAGTAGCATTTAAACATTTTCGGTTTCCATTTTTAAACAATAAAATAGACAATACACGATACAAGACAAATAGCTAATGAAATATTTCAGATGTATACTCTTTTTAAAACACACATAAATCTCACCTTACACAATATATGCATGAACGTCTCAATCCGAATGGCCTAAGCATATAACTTACATTAGATAGTTGACATCACGAATATATACTGTACATGCAATTTATAAGATGTGAGAAAAAGAATATATATATATACAAACGAACGATACTTGTTTATAAAACGCAAGTGCTAATATTTGTGCCATGTGCATTAAAAATACTTAATTTGAACCTTTATTTTATGGTTTTAATCTTAATTACAACAACAACTAACTTTTTCAGCTATAAGAAATGTGTATAATCACTCGATAAAAAAGGACACACCCGAAAAAGCCCGGACTGCTCTCGAAAAAGCCCGGACATGTAGAAATGAATTAAGTCTCAAAATAGCATTTTCAATGCAATAACTATTTTCTTGTAAAGTGTCTGTATATCTAAGGATATATAGATTCCATGTATGCATTTCCATCGACATTTACATTGGTATGTGTAAAAGAATGGCTTTATTATTTTTTTTTTGGAATAAAAGCATTGTAAGGCTAAATTTTACTTTTTTAACGAAAAAAAATGTCAGAATGATTTTTTTTTATCTCAAATACTAATATACCTTGTGTAACCTTGTATATTAATCTCAAGCTTTTATATCACGTCTTGTTAGATATGAAGTCTGTTTGTTTACATTTTTGATCATATTCACTTGAAAAAAGTGGTCACACTCGAAAAAGCCCGAACAAATCACTCGAAAAACCACGATCCTTGCCGGACACTATACTACCGTGTACATGATTAATGTTTCGCAGAAGTGTACAAAAATTGACAGTTGATTCACTAAACTGATCATAGATACCAGGATTGAATTTTGTGTTTACACCGCGTTTCGTCTACAAAAGACTCATCAGTGACGCTCGAATCCACAAAAGTTAAAAAGGCCAAATAAAGTACGTAGTTGAAGAGCATTGAGCACCAAAATTTCTAAAAAAATTGCCAAATACAGGTAAGGTAATCTATTCATGAGGTAGAAAAGCCTGAGTTTATTTCAAATTTTTTAAATTTTGAAACAGTTAATTTATAAATATTACCCTATCAACGATATTTCATGTCAACACAGAAGTGCTGACTACTGGGCTAGTGATACCATCGGGGAATTAAAACTCCACCAGCAGAAGCATCGATCCAGTGCTTTGAGCGGTCGCTTTTGAAAATGACAATGTGTGCAATTATTAAGCCAACAAAGTTATACAATTATATATTATCCATTAGGTCTAAATCTTAAATTTTTTGAATTTTGTGAATTTCTTGAATTTGTATCAACTTTTAATTGTAGACTCTAGAACAAAAGAAAACATGTCCTTATCATACTTACACCTTTATATAATTTGGACAGATATCAATTGTTGCTTCGACAAATGTTATATATCCGCGGTCATCTGTGACACATATGTTTCTTTACTTCGTTTTAATGATAGTAAAGGTAACAATGTATTGCGTTGAACTTTAAAAGACAAATGGTAGCCTTTCTAAAACAAACAACCAGACCATCACATATGATTTCTGGTATTTGTACATTTATTTTATACGATTCACATGGGAATCAAGGTAATACAAATGGCACGGTGAATATGCTTACTAATTTACCTTGATTTATACAGCCGAACAACAAATAAATATGACTGTGTTAATATTACTTAAATTTGCGGTACCATTTAATATGTGTTGAAATAACAATGATTGAGAGGTAGTTTTCTGGATTATTGCATGATCACCAACAATGATCAACCAGGCATAATGATATAATGTAGGTGGTTTGATTATAAAAAAGGTCATTAATTCGAGAAAGAATAATATCCTGTTAATGACGTAGTGAAACATGCTTTTTTCTATATCAATCAGAGATTATTTCATAACGTGTGATTACTTTAGTAACTAATTTCATTTTTTCTCGCATGTGAATACCTTGGAAATGAATATCCAGTTTCAAAGAACCAAGTATTCGAGGAAGTGTTTAATTTTTTTTTTGTGGCTTATGTTGGCCTTGCTGTAGTTTGATATGTGTTTAATTTCAAAATTTACTAGTTATAAACAAAAACATTCCTTACTGAAAGTACTGAAAACATATATAACAGATTCACTATCTCAGCTAATTTTCATTCACTATTATAAGAGGAATAAATTGGCTTGTTTCGGCTTGTTTCGGCATATGAAAAAGTAAGTTTTCAATCATCTATCATGTACTATTCAGACAACCGTAGTATTCTCTTAAGATTCTTACGAAAATAGGCTTTAAGAAGATAAGTCAAAACTAGAAGCCAACCAACATTTAGTTTTATTCATTCGTATGTATTTCAGAGAAGATTAATATTGAATGCTTTTTCTAAAGGATTTTTATTATTTTCCAAATTGGAAACCACATTACATAAAAAGTGTGTTGCTGTCTTTCGTATCCGCTTTCGTATTGTTTTTCGATTACTTTTGTCTCATACATCAGACCGCTTGTTCGATTTTTTATTTAAATTGTTTAACATGTTGTTTTGTCAGGAAATTTAAGCAGACTTTACGATATGGTTTTTTTTTCATTTTTGATTGCCTGAAAGCCAAAATTCACGTCGCTCAGTCTTAGGTGGAGAATTGTCTCATTTGCAATTATATCACATCTACATATTCTACATTCTCATTTCGGGGGTTTATCAGTATTATCATCCTGCACTTCATCTAATCTCATTTAAGTAGTTATAGTAGAATAGTTGCTCAAGTGGAGTGTCCCCTTGACTGCGTAAGGTGTATTAATTTGTACAAGAATGTAATGTTAATCTATTAGAATCAAGTTCCTACATTTGACTTGGATTACACTTAAACTTATAATTATCCAAAAAACAAAAAGTCCAAAATAAACAATTAACAATGCTTGGACTTAATTATGTAGCAGCATTTCGTGTATGTTTAAATATCTCTCCCCCAATTTAAATATACTGACGAGCATGTACAAGCGTTTAGGAAAATCTGTATATGTCTCATTGAATTGGTTCTATGTCATAGATTCAAAGAAAAATAAATCATAATCATGACTTCTTGTAGGTCAAAATATTTCTTCTGGGTTGCTCTCCTGTTGTTTCATTTTCAATGTTGATTTTTTTTTTTCTTTTAAAAAAGCTTTTTTGCTAATGTTTTACCCGTCTCTAATAAGAGCTAAAACCGAAGTTGGCATGCATATCGATTCAAATGACGTAGGACTATTTACCTGCACGTCAATAATACACCAGCGATATGTTTTGCTTTATTTTGACAATATCAAACTAATCTGAAATTTCGCTTTTACAAATGCAGGAATAGAAAGAAAAAAATCATATTTGTTTGTCAAAATATTAGCTTATGCCCCTTTAATTAATCAACACTCTGTTAAATGGGAAAATTTGTACAGAGTATGTGATCTGCCTTATCTTAAAAATGCTGGGATATTCCTGCTTAGAGAATAATGACAATGGTTGATAAATCTGGTATTTTGTTGCAATTGAGGTTGTCCAACAAAGGTTTCAAAACTTATAGTTCCCCACACATATTGATTATGTGCATATAGGTAAATGAATGTATTTTTCCTAATTTAAAAAAAAGCATATTATCCGTAGCGAAACAAGACAATATTATTAGGAATGTATTTTTCCTAACTTAAAAAAAACATAATATTCGTAGCAAAACAACACAAATCCCATCTTTTCTTGAAAAAAAAAAATACTTGAAATTTTCTTTTCGAATCACAATGTCAATTTCGAAATAATAGGTTCTGACGATGTTTATTCTCCGTTGTCGTCAATTTATACGTTGTAGATAATAAAAAAAAAGCACAATTAAAAATGTATTTTGTTTTAATTTCAGATTTAAGGTGGTACCCAACACTTTCACTAAAATTAATTTGGCTCGTTTAATTTTCATAAAATTTTGTCAAAGTATTTACTTTGACACTTTAACAAAAATATAAAAATTTAAAAAATTTTGAACCAACCGTTTTGTAAGAAAAATTACACTGGTTATATAGTAATTTGTCAAACACCAATTTTGATCATTGAGAAGCTTAATATTCCTTTTACAACACAACGTAATTAAAACGTTTAGCTGACTTTACAGATTTATCTCCCTGTAGTGTTAGGTACCACCTTACTTACAAAAGTTTTACTTCTGGTGTGGTGATAATAATTAGATGATTTGTGCTTTTCTGTTGATTCATAAAATCGTGATAATAGAATAATTTATATTTCCGCAATATGAAATATTAATGAAGTCAAACAAATCTATTAGTTTTTATACTCACGACATCCTTTTAAACATGATATATCCGATTTGAATCACTGTGCGACATGGTTTCTTGACAACGTGTTAAAATTTGAGAAAGAAAAAATCAATGCAGGCGATCAACCATAAATCTAAAAAGTAAGCTTTTGGACACAAAGATAGTCTATTGCCTTTCGTCTATTCAGTGATGGCTTTATCTATTCACTGGTGTTAAACTGATAACCGTAACTGGAATTACGACGATCCCAACATGGCGACGGCAGAAATAGGTAAAATCTTTTCACTCATTTTTCTCAAATGTAGCCCGTTGTTGTCAAGATTTACTCAGCTGCAAGGTTTTCTATGCCATTACATCATATTTGAATCGTAACGGTGCACTTGAATTATCTAACCTCATAGAAAATTGCCGTCGAAAAATTCCGGATGATAATCGTAACTCAAAAAAAAAAAAAAAAATAATCAGAATTTCGGTAATAACAAATGAAAAGATTACCGTAACTGGATAGCGTTTGATTGATACTGACACTAAAAACTGTCTAATTAATAGCATGATGAAAATATGGTGTTCAATTAATCACAGAAACGTTTTAACATCTAACACATGGTACAGAGGACGTTCGAAGTAGTGAGAGCGCTTCGCTGCTTTCTGTTAAAAAAATATCTGTTTGATCAAACTGTCCTTTGAGGGTTATGTGATTTTTAAAAGTACAAGATCTGCAATTATTCACTTTATGAAAAATTAAATGAAAAGGAGATCTGATATGAGTGCCATTGAGATAACGGTCAAGGTTGTAAATATAAAAATAAGAAAATGTTGTATGATTGCCAATGAGACATCACTAGACAAATGACACAGATATTAACAAATATAGGTGACAGTAAAGCATGACAGCAGTGTATAGCTTAAATACTTAGTTATAAACAAAACCGTATATAACTTTATTTAAGGCACGGGATAACAAAATATAGAAAAAAAATCAAATCAATACAAAACATGATAATAGTAGACGTTTACCAACGAAACCAACTGTTTTATATGGCTTCTAATATGTCACAAGCAGACACATAATTTGAGTTGTTAAAACATATTTCTTCAAATAGGATATTGTATAAACATACTGTAAAAATCAGATAAGTAGTAAAGGTACTGGGTTGATACCACTGCTGGTAGACTGCTAGTCCCTGGTGGTATCATCAGCTGAGTGGTCATGACAGTACACATGTTTTGTAATATCTAAAATTACCCGTTCGATGATAGAAGACATTATCAAGAAAGTTGAGGAAAAGTTGATTCTATGTGGGTTTGGCTTTGCTTTAGGTACTTTTTACCTATTAAGTGTTTGTTTTTGTTCAAACATCGATCGTTGTCAATATAATGGAATTTTGTGCAACTGTTATACTACTGAGAGGCTCACAAGGAAGCTATTAAACCAAGAGTTCCAAATGGTGAAGTTGAAATCATCCCTTCGTAAATTTTACGGACGCCATCACGAGTTGGTTGACCGTTATGGAATAACCGTTTCACAAATGATATCGGATATGTTCCTTACGTCGTAACTACAATCCCCTTCCCTTTCATGAATGTGACCTACCGAATTAGACTATTTACCGGATTTGTTATCACATAAGCAACACGACGGGTGCCACATGTGGAGCAGGATCTGCTTACCCTTCCGGAGCACCTGAGATCACCCCTAGTTTTTTTTTGGGGGGGGGGGGGAGTTCGTGTTGTTTATTCTTTAATTTTCTATGTTGTGTCATGTGTGCTGTTTTTTGTTTGTCTTTTTCATTTTTAGCCACGGCGTTGTCAGTTTGTTTTAGATTTATGAGTTTGACTGTCCCTTTGGTATCTTTCGTCCCACTTTTAGCTTGCTATTAAATCATACATAAGAAAATTCCTGTATTAAGTCAGGAATATGACAATTGTTATCTGTTTGTTTGATGTGTTTGAGCTTTTGATTCGCAACTTAAATACGAACTTTCCGTTTTGACTTTTCCTCGGAGTTCAGTTATTTTTGTTATTTTTCATTTTGGTACTGCATCTCTTCGAGTATACAGATGTAAACTTTTACTTTTTGGTAGACTATGTAGGTTAAAGTCTTCTGCGTTACCAAAACGAATAATGATAAGCAGACTTATGGAATTCAAACATAAATGCGTTCCAGAACAACTTGGTTTTATACCTGACATCTATAAAGCAGCCGAAAAATATAACATTACAGATTATATTGTTAATTTTGCAAATACTGGTTCTTTCCCATCAAAAACACTTTGGTCAGTTAGTGTAAATCAGAATATAAATGCAAGTGAAGAAACATGGTGGTCTTTTCGAATTTCATGCGATAATGACTTTTATATGTGTAGACATATTCATTCTGCAATCAAACCACATAAAGCATGGACAATTGCGAAACAGTTTCCCGAACTTCATGTCTCCGCCAAGTATGTTATTGACTTATGTTTTGTAGTACGTTACGAAGATGAACATTTACTTTGCGACAAATGTGGAAAGTTCTTCTTGAATATCGTTGAACACTTACTGGTATCCTGTGATTTTATACAAGACAAAAGAGATGATATATGGCAAGACAATATTAACATTATTCCCATTCAGTTCAGTGTTTTTATGGACAGTCTTTCGGCACATGAATTTACAACATCAATTTTCAATACGTCATATGAATTAGAAAATGATGAATTAACTTTTTTCTCTAAGACTTGTGTTCGTCACGTTGAAAAAATCTGCAGATATTTCTACAATCGAAAGAAGTTGTGCTCGTTATCGATATTATTGACACTGGTTTTCGTATATTAACTTTAACCAGTAACTTTAATCTTTGTTTTTAATTTTCTGATTCATATATTTCATGTACACCAAATCTCTATAATAGAGGAAATAAAGTTATATATATATATATATATATATATATATATATATATATATATATATATATATATATATATATATATATATATATATATATCTGGAAATTGACAATGAGCGTTAATTTAAAACAAGAATTTACGAAAACAAATCGGATTTTAGCGTCCAAATTATAGAGTTTCTATATAGCTATTTCTGCGTAAAACAAATCCAAAGCACTTGCGCTGATTATATCACCTAGTTTGTGTGATATTAAACATATTACAGTTCGGTTCATGAATTTCTTGGTAGATAGTTGTTGCCTTCATTGACGCTATTAAACTAAGAGTTCCAATTATTATCCCGTAAGTATTTTACGAACGCCACAACGATTTGGTTGACAGTTAATGTTATTGAATATCTGTTTCCAGTGTTTAGTGGGGTTTGTGTTGCTATTTTCTTTTGAATTTTCTATGTCGTGTGTTGTGTACTGTATGTTTTTTTCTAAATATCTTTGTGGTATCTTTTGCCTGTCTTAAAATAATTGCGAGCCTTCATCTTGGTCGACCAAATTTTGAGCTCCTTATTATTAGAAATAGTAAAACTAACACTCCAAGTAAAACTGAAAACAGAAAGCCTTAAATGGCAAATCAAAAGCTCTTCCGTATCAAACGAATGAAAAACAACTGTCATATAGCTGATTGGTACAGACTTTTCCTTAAGTATACAATTTGGGATTTAATCTAGTTTTATAGCTAGCCAAACCTCTCATTATATTGAATGTTACGCGTAAAATAAAAAAAAAAGGTCAACATCACACGAGACAGCAACATAACGACACTTAAACTAAAAGACATGATCTCGTCCTGTATATCCATGATTTTATTTTTCATATGAATTGATTCTTGTTCGATAAATGTCCAGGGGCAAATACATTCTACAAAGTCAGAATTTCAACACATTAACAAATATTCCATTGGTTGTTAGGTGTTTTAAAATTTAGTCGACCGGGAATAAGGTGCGAATTTCGACTTCAATAGAAAATGAAGGTATATTAAAATGAAAATGAAGTCAGACATTTTGCCTTGTCACAGATCGCCAATAAAAGCCAAGATGCTAGGGGTCTTTATAAGGAAGATAATGTGGAACTCCCCATATAAAAACATTGATTTTAACGCCCATATTTAGAACGGATGTATTTGTACATCCCGCACAATAATACGGCACCCCTCTTGTATAGCTGTATACATCCAGATAATTATAACGTTTTTTAGAAGACGATAATAAAACAATAATTAAGTGAAAACAGTTTTTATTAACAAATGTTAGAGCAAAAACGAATCGTCATAAATGCAATCAAATTAAAACCAAAACACACTAGATGTTAAGTTTTGAATCTATATTTAAAAATGGATGTAACACAATATTATTGGTTACACACGCAAGCAAATTGTTCCTGATACTATACAACACCACACAAATTTTGACTCCATTTGGTGAAGATGTTTATTGATTTCAACAAACATAAAACTGTGTAAAATTAGGTAACCCTGATTCTAGTAGCATTAATAGAAGACATGTACCAGAACATTTCAGTTTTCGTCGTATAAATATGGAATGCTTTCGTGTTTTTATTACTTTAATCTTTATCTTAAAAGTGTTCTAATTTAAAATGGTAAAACTTGAAAGGCACATCCGGAAACAGTAACGTTCGAATCGACAACATGTTAAATACGAAACTGATATAATTTAAATGATAAAATGTCTTATAATCTTTAAAATTCATGCACGGATTTTGATTCATACAAATTTAAGGCATTCATTTCATCATTTTTGTTCGTTTTTGTTTTCGTGTTTGTCTTTTTTCAACGTATAATTAGTTCTATTGGTATATGTTCTGCTTTTAAACCTCTTCAACTACTATTTTTTACACTGTCCTGCAAGATGATAGCTAACTCGAATACTGAAAAGCACAGCTATTACAAAACTTTAATGTTATTGGTAACTTCTAGAATGAGTCTAATATGAAGTACCGAAGCGCAGGAATGATCCTTTATTACCTCTGCTGGTGGACTATCAGTCCCCGAGGGTATCATCAGCTCAGTAGTCAGTGCATCGGTACTGACATGATTTAACAAACTTTACGACGTACTAGTTGTGATCGATTCATATAATATTGGAATAAATGTCAAACATATTACGCGCAATTAAAAAAAAAATATACAATAAAATATTATTTCTGCGCTATTATATAATTTTATGCAAAATGTACTATGTAATGGTAATTCAATCAATAATAAATAGCGTGCTTAGATAAATAAATAACTCGCTTTGTTTAAAACATACAACAAATCATTATATAGACTTATTATCAGGTACGCGTTTATTCTAATTAGGATTTATCAGTGGTACAGTTGAAACATAAAAAAAATACTGAGTTAAAAATAATTAACAAACAAGTTTGCTCAAAAGTTGTGCCTAAATATGTTAAAGCCAATAAACAGCCGGTAGGTAGCAAATCCTTAGTTTCTCGATTACTTAGTCATTTAATAATTTGTAAGATGTAAACTTACTTAAAATGAACATCATTAGCTGTTACAGTATTTGTTTGCACCTGACCTAATTGACGAACCTGTTGTTCAGTGGTTGTCGGCTGTTGCTATAGTTCATAAGTGTTTCTCGTTTGTCGATTTTTATATTATAGAATAAATCATTGATTTTCCTGTTTGAGTGGTTTTACAGTAGTCATTTTGGGACTTTTATAGCATGCTGTTTTGGGGTAAGACAGGATTCCGTGTTGAAGACTTTTACCAATAAGGGGATTATTTTTACAAATTCTGACTTGGATGAAAAGTTTTCTCATTGGCAATTATATCCGATCTTCCAGAGCACACCCGTGATATCGCGGGTCCGTGACTGCGTAAGCCTTATTTTAGTATTGGTTATCTTAGAAAGGCTTACTGATTAAAATACTACAATAGGGAACAATTTGACAATGCTTGAATTTAGTAGGGTTAACTCCGTGATTATGACCCGTGTATATAGAAAAATCCTAAATACACCGTTTGGTGGTGCGCCTGTTAGATGCGGAGCGTACAGATAAGATAATATGTAACAGGTGAATATGCTATTGGTATCGGTATCGGATTCGACCCGGAACTTGTTAATTATTGGCAATATTAATTATGTGGAAACAAAAGGGTCTGGAGTGGTGTAATTTTTAATCTAAACCATTGTCCTATATTATCTATATATAAAGTTGAATTCTTCGACTTGTTGTTTTTACCCGATGAGGGCTGACAAATTGGACCTCGTTATTTTAGTATTATAGATATACGATATCAAAACAGTATTACTTGACTGGTGACAGGGAATATGTATACCACAAGCTACGATTAATAGTAGAAAATCATTTAAGAATAATCGAATAACCAATAATCAAATTGTTTTAAAAATTACTTAAATAGGAACGTATGTTTAATTATTACTAATTGCTCACTTAAAAATATAAATCAATTACTGAGAAAAAAAAACGATAGACAGTAAAAACACTATTGCCACCTATATAGTCAGAATTCTACTTCGTCAAAATTATCTCCCCATTACGCCAGTTTATTTTCACAATCGTAGAAATGGAGGCCATTGTAGGGATGACGCGCTACTAATTTTGCTCTTTGAAACCGATAAATTTATCCACATTGCACCATTACGATCCTTATATGTCAGCTGTATTTTAAAAGACAAATGTATCAACTAGCTTATGAGCATCAGTTAATGATCTTGTCTGCCTTGATTCAACTTAAAACTATTGTCTGATCGGTTGTCAGGTGGATTTTTCGAAAATTCATAAACATTTAAAAAAATTCTAATTAAATATTTCGTAGAAGGGTAGACTAGATTTTTTTAGTGGTTGAAGACTATAAACTCAAGTTATCACACACAAAAAAATTATAATTTTTCGAAGATATGCATTTTCATCATCCAACTTGAAAGACTGTCGTCAAGTACTTTCAGTAAAAAAAAAAGCTATTCGAACCCAGCTACTCTGTTTTTGTGATTCATTAGATAGGTATTTCACTTGACCCATATATTGCATCTTTTAGTACTGTCATTTTTTTATGTTATAAAGTCAACCTGTAGCTTTGATATATAAAAATAATAGAATCTGAAGCGAGACGATGTATGAAATATTCTTGCTTTGTACGATATCAAGACAAAATATTCAACTCAAACACGCCCTAACATAAAAAGGTGCACTCGATTTTCTCCTTTCGATACTATTGTTACTCATTTTTTGGAATTTTTTCTTGAGTCACTTAATGGAAGGGCAGACACGAAAATTACTGAACTGATAGATTGATATGGTTTCCGTCCGTGGTAATTTTGTTTTTTAAATCGGAGGTTATGCATTTTTTTCATCCAACTTGAAAGATACCCATGCCGTCGACTTGATATCTAATTGTTCTGCTTAACTATGTACTAGATAAATTGAAAACTTATGCAAATGGTGTTTTTTTTTTTAAATAAAACACTTCGTAATTGAGAAGAAAATTGTCATCTTATTTGTTTCTATTAACTTTTAAAATTTTTGTCAGTATAGTAAACATTACAGTACACATTTATCGCCTTCTCTAACAAAGAGCCACGATTCTTTTGTTCTATTTCAACCGGGTTTCCGACTGTATAAGTAAATTAAATTTTGTTCAAACAAAACGATTGAATGAGGAACAACTCGACCAATTGCAGTGTGTGCTATGAATAACAGTTTAATCTTCGTCTGTACTGAGTAAATGTAACTTAATTGAAAACAGCGAAGTTTTCTGTGACAATCAGAGATGTTATTAAAGAACAGTATAAAATATTTTATTGATGTAGCTTTAAAAAATAATATTGACATTTGTTATTTTGCATTTAACATTTTAATTATTTCGAGTTTTATGTAGATACATCTGTTTGTGCTAGATGCAAACTTTAAATCCAATACTATTCATTTGTTAATTAACAAAAGATGTAATAAGTACTTATCTTCATTCTTATTTTGTTTCTGAATTAGCAGTAGGATCATTATATGTGTTGACATGACGACTACTGGTGAAGCTTTATTTCATGGATGCCAGCCACCAACATGGAGTTTGATATATCCAAACAAAATAGATAGTGCCACGCTGACTTTGATTTCTGTGATTACCCATCTTAAATGGACTTCAGTTTGTGTCATTTTCGATAAAAGCACAGGTTAGTACATTATATTTATTTGTATAATTTGTTTTTCGAAATCCGTAAAAAAAGCAAAGACGTGAGCAATCATGATTCAACCAAAAAATTGTCACTTGAGAATGAAGGAGCATTTATATTTTGCATTACTTTTCCTATATTAATTAAAGTATTATTCCACAATTTAGCGTCTTGCTAAATGTGTTTATATTTCCATTTGGTATGACCAATTGTGTGTGAAATTCACGAATTTGATATGACAAATTATGATAACTTGGTGCATTTAAAGTGATATCTTTTATGTGAAATTCATGACTTTGATTACGTTACGTTCTCAACATGTTTTGTCATCCTCAACTCATACTCTGGGATTCATATTTGAAACAGGATTTAACTGTTATTGGCTTTCAAAAGAAATAAAAGAGATAGACATTGCAATTACTCGCATGACTTAAAATGGGAAAAATGAACAAAAGAGAGACTTAAAGAAATTGCTGTTGGTTTATTTATTTCTTTTAAAAAAGATGGGGATCAGAACTGTTTTCAATTAATGTGTTGAAAGTTTATTGAAACAATAATGGGGAAAATGCTTCCTGGTTTTCGATATATAATTAAGCGAATTTATAACTATAACTATACTTTTCTGCTTGACGGATGCCACAAATTCAGTAGTACACCTGATAACTCCCCCCTTTTCCCAATATTTAGTTATTATAAGCTTTGATTTCCCCTTTATTATCTGCCATTATTTGTTACACGAACAATTTCTGTGGATTCATTTATTTTCATGGTTATCACATTTTGTGGATTTAGGAAAACTTCCATTTTCGTGGATATCAGATTTCGTGGTTTTCCTGTAGTCAGCATATATTTATATGGAACACAATTTTGTAATTCGTTGAACACTTTAATTCGTTGTTTCCCTGTTACCACAAAATTATCAAAAAGTTATATATAACGAATAATGAATCCACAGTAGTCGACTAGTAAACGATCGTGTTGTTATGGTGAATTTAAAATAAACAATACATAAAGTTAATGAAAACAGACGTCATCAAATGCCATAACCGTTTTCTAATACACACGATAAAAAAGGTAAATTCAGATGAATGTTTGGCGTAAAATTCAATTTTCATATGCAAACAATATTTTTAATCAGGATTTTCATATGATGAAGACATAATCTTTCAACCAGTTTAATTGAAGTCTGGATTTAGCAAGTCATTAACCGCTAGTATTCCTTAATTAATTTATGTTTCATTGTCGTTTTTCTCAGTTTTATTTGTTACGTTTTCCGACATCGGACTCGGACTTCTTTTAAACTGAGTTTTACTGTGCGTTATTAGTTTTCTATGTTGTGTCTTGTGTACTTTTATTTGTCTGTCTGTCTGTCTGTCTGTCGGTTTTGTTTTTCTTTTCTAGCCATTCCGTTGTCCGTTTATTTTTTATCTATGAGTTTGAATGTCCATCTGGTATTTTTTGCCCCTCGTTTGCTATGTTTTTCTCTTTTCTACATTGGCTAGAGGTATAGGGGAAGGATTGATATCTCGCAAAATATGTTTAACCCCGCCCCCAAGACCCAAATGTAAACATTTTCATAACACCGTTGTAACATCACACGTGACCATATTGTACTAAAATTTCAACTAATTAAGCATCTTTTGCACTTGAAGGGACCAAATCAAGCTCTGATCAACCCGCCTTCTCGTATTTTACTTTATAAAGTCTACGTCTTGATACGATAAATCACAGTTCAAATGAGTCCGATTATTCAAAGGTAACAATCATTCGATCCCCTCCGCCCAAAGTGTTCTTTAGAACGCCATATTGCTGTGAATCATTTTGTACTTTCCTCACGTACAAAATTAAAAAATATTTTTTGTTTTCAAAAAAGTACCATTCGGATTAAACATATATTTGGTTATAAGCTCGATTGTTTATTGGCATTGGTTTTACAATATAAAAACTATAATGTAAAAACAATAATAATCATTTGATATTGGTTATCTTGAACTACTTGCAATCCGTGGAGTAAACATCTTTAACATTAAAATATAATTTGTAAATGCACACTAATCGGCTTACAGAAATCATATACCAACACAGGTACAATACCAACGTAATTGAATACTAATGTGACATGACATGCCATTTGCAAATAATGACTTAATTTTCAAAACGAAACAAAACAAAAATATTTTAGATCGGCACGGTACGGTTTTTTATTTTAGTTTTTGTTCATCTCTTCAAAAGAGAAGCGAAAGGTCCCAAAGGGACATTCAAACTTTTAAACCTAAAATTAACTGACAACGCCATGACTAAATAACGACAATACACAAAAATCAACATGGGAAACTAAAAGTTCAATCTGAGTAGTCAGGTCAAGTCATTTCCAACTAAACTTTACAGTTTGTTCGTATATATGTTGTGCTGTTACAACAGTCTTTCGTTAAGGTGGTGGTTGACCTATCACAAATAATTATCTTAAAATCCGCCATATTCTATATATATCTGTCCTTCACACGGATACGTTCCGTTTGTTTTTTGTTAATTTTTTGTCATACATCAGGCTGTTGGTTTGTTGTTGGATTTATTTTGTCAAGTTTGACCTTTAATAAATGAATTTACAGTATGAGTTACACACATTTAGATTTCTTAAATCTACTTCATTTTTACTTGTGTGTAAGTGGCTTAATGATAGTCATATAGGGTTATTGCATGAATATTGGGGAATATTGTCCCGAGTAGAATTTTTAATATTTGAAAGTAAAAATTGGTTTAAACTAACATTTTGTTGTTGATGACGTCAAGATTTGAAGATTTATTGCACTAGTGCAATATTAGAATTTATTGCACGCTAACTGTTGGTTACTTTCTGTGGAAAATATTATGTTGCTATACAATAATATCACATCTCCTTATTTTACCTAACATTTATAACATGAAAACAGTGACAAAATACTTTGATGTGATCGCAAGAATACAAAATAAAATCGTGATCAATGCATCTTGCCTTTCTTATATACTAAATGTAGGAGATTGATATGTTTCAAGTTTTAGACATTGATGTTGTTTAAAACATTATTACCAGTTTTCTATAGAAATATAACATGTGTTTAGTATAATATTCATCGATCGCACTCGCGATGTTTTATTCCTTAACTTGCATTATAATTAAGAATTTATTGATATGCAGTAGAAACGTTATGAATGAAAATAATGACATTTTTATATATTAACACGCTAATTTATAAACGTATTTTGGATTATTACAAAGAATCTCTACAATTAAGAAATGAGGTACTTTTATGTTAAATAAAGGCAACAGTAGTTTACCGATATTCAAAAGTCATAATTCGATTGAGAAAAAACAAATCCGGATTACAAACCAAGACCGAGGGAAACACATCAACTATAAGTAAAAGAACAACAGGAACACCGAAGTACAACAAAACAAACGCCAACATACATAAAACGAACCATTTGATAACAATTGTGATATTCCTGAATTGGTACAACACATTTTAAGAAAACATTGTGTGTTGAACCTGGTTTAATGACATGCCAAACCTGCATCCGCTGTATGACAATGTTAAAAAAAATCGCCAAAAAAACACTACGTTACAGAAATACAAACATATCAAATTCCTCTTGAAATTACGAAACATAAACGAATTACGGATAGTTTATTTTGATCATTTTAATTTGATTAAACGTTTATGTTAATAAGTTCTAAACCCGAAAGAATCCGAAAGAAAAATTTAGTATATCTTAGATAAATCAATATACCACAGAAACATTGAACAACTTTGTTTGAACGAAACACGCATCTGGCGTACACAATTTGTAGCTGAGTATCTGTGATGATTTTATTTACATTTAGATAGATTAACACTCGATACATAGACAATGGAAATGTTTGATCTATTTATTGATATAAAGCTAAATGGCATGTAGGCGTCAATATTGAATAGGTACTGAGTGTCTTTAATCAGTCCGGATATTTAATAAATGAAATACAAAATGACAATATAGTCTATGTAGATTTAAAATTTATCCAATACAAAATTTGAATACTTTACATTTAATTAGCGGATCGTTGAATAATAATTACATGACTAAAATCGAGAGAAGGTAAATACATGAGTTGCCTTAATTCTTACATATAGTGGAAAGTTAAGAGAAATTAAAGTGAATAACGCACCTAATTCCTACTATCATGATTTGTTGCTAAGGCTGTTTCTGTATACTCTTATTGTTTCAATGCTGTAAATCAAGTATTACTTGGCTTACTAACGCAAAATGTGGATACAGAGTAGCATTGTTAACACGTTATTTACTAATTTTATGAATGCATTGTAGAAGTCATAGTTCAAAGTTAAATAACAAATAGGTTGAAGCTCAACTTTATTTTTCAGTGTATTAACTTTATTGTTTATTGTATTGTCTTATACAGATTTCCATTCCATTCCGATGTCAATCTTATAATAAAAATATTTTTTCATTGTCTAGATTCATATTATAGAAGAGACCTTCTGTCTTGTCCAAATTTTTATCTTATTATAAAGATAATTTTCAAATGCACTGTCTGATAACATAAAACGTTGGAATTGTAACTAACACCAATGAATATCTGTTAAACATATCGTTCTCTACAGAATGAACAGTTGATTAGGTATGAATAATTCTGTTTCAGAACTAGGTACCGCAAAATAAAACCCGCTCCGGTTGGCACATGAAATCAGGATGATCGTTTTGCCTTCTTTCTAACAATGCCTACATAATACTGTCCTAACATAATATACATTTCTGATTAAAAGTTAACTATAAAAAGAAACCAGGTTCAATCCACTATTTTCTACATTTGAAAATGCCTGTACCAAGTCAGGAATATGACAGTTCTTGTCCATTCGTTTTTGTTGCGTTTTGTTATTTGATTTTGGCATGTGATTATGGACTTTCCGAATTGATTTTCCTCTGAGTTCAGTATTTTTGTGATTTTACTTTTTTCAAACGTAGTTGATAATTGTTTTTTTTTTTTTAGAAATTGCTGATAGTTATAGCAATCCAATAGAGAATATTGGAGTTGGAAGGCAAAACAAATTGTATTGATTTAAAATCATCTAAAACAAACAATTAGTTTACACTTTTTAATACGGATGTTTAAGTACCAAGGGAAACAAGTGCGGATGGATAATCTTTTTTATAAAATTTGCAAATAAATGTCTAATTCTGACTTTTTAATGAAAATAACACTTTATTGTATCATGATATAGTGTCTGATCAAGTTTGCATGCACAAATATTTCGTAATAATAACAATTTTCCATCAGTTAAGGCATATATAGCAGGTCATATGTTTTATTTTGAATTAACACAGATGGTCTTAATATGCAATTTTTATTGGTAATTATTGGTGATAAAGATACATGTAAGCCGATTTATCGAAAAGGTATTTTGGAATATTTTTCTTATGTCGTAACTACATTCCCGCTATTTCCCCGAATGTTACCTACCGGATTATACTTATTACCGGGTTTGTAATAAAATTAACAAAATGGCGGATGCCACATGTGGAGCAAGATATTTTTATCCTCTTGGAGTACCTGAGATCACCCACAAGTTTTGGTGGGGTTCATGATGCTGAGTGTTTAAATTTCTTATTGTTTTTTTATGCTACAGTTTGTTTGTTGGTCATTGTTTTCTTTTTTTTTCATGGCGTTCTCAATTTATATTCAACTTCTGATTTGAATGTCCCTTTGGTATCTTTCGCCACTCTTTAAGAAGTAAAAATAGACAAGATAAAACGCGAAAGATTTATTCTTTAAGGTACTCTCAACTGAGTCATGACCAAGTCACGTTTTGCTAACTCATGCTCTAAAAAGCAAAGATGAACAACTGTTACATTTTTCCAATCTAAGCAAAATTTGTATTAAAATCATATTTTGAAAAAGTTTTGTTTTACTTATCTAATAGGTATTCCGTACCTATATTTCTAATTTTATGTGACAATTAAATTTTACCCATGTAATACTTTATTTCTTTCTATACAACACCAATATATTTTTTCAACTTTTACCACAGAGTTTTCAACAACAATTTCTTTAAGATCTCTTATGTGCATTTTTAACAATTTTCCACACAAGTTTTCAAAATCTAATAAAACAGTGATTTTATTTTTATGTTATGCATTTAATTAATTATTCAAAACTGTTATGTCTTTGGAAAATTTACAATTGTCTAAGGACACAAACATATTGATTTCATTACTGTTACAAGTGTTTTACGACATTGCTGTACTCGAGACAATTAAAAGCGCGAGGCTTTCAGTCATTTTAAATACTTAAACTTTACCCATTGAGAGTGGAGAAATGTCGTAATACACGAGTGAAAGTGGCGGAATTTGTTTCTCTAATAAATTTCATCATTCTTTTTCAACGATTTGCTAAAAGGTGTGGTCTTTTTTTTATGACGTCATGAGGTTAATCGCTTTTTTTTCAAGATGTCACAATATGAAATTCAAAAGAAACAAAAAAAAATCAACGTCTTATTTAAATTTCGAACAATCATTTGCTGGAAATAGATTTTTCATAAGTGATGAGAAATTTTTTTCATACAAAAATGTAGCACAGGAACAAAAAGTAAAAAAGGAAAGGAATAACAATATTTTCGTCGTGGAAAACAATCTGTCCTCCTCCACGAACAGAATATAGATCGTTGATACCTTATCTCAATTATGCCTCTCATTTCTAAATATATCAGCTATTTCACAACTAATGAGAAATGTTTCTCTCGCACCGCGCAGGAAATGTGAAATAGCACAAATATATGAGGCAACATCATTTCGGTCATTAAACAAGTATTTCAAGAGCCTGTAAATCAGTGGTTGTCGTTGGTTTATGTGTTACATATTCGTTTTTTGTTTAAATGTTTTACATAAATTAGGCCGATAGTTTTCACGTTTGAATTGTTTTACATTGTCATATCAGTGTCTTTTAATGCTGACTTTGTGGTATTGGTCTTGTCATTGTTGAAGGTCGTATGGTGACTTATAGTTGTTAATTTCTGCATCATTTGGTCTATTGTGGAGAGTTGTATCATTGACAATCATACCAAATCTTCTTTTTTATATGTAGAATACGTTTCTGTTACTAATATACTTGAGGATTAATTTCATGTTAAAACTATATCATATTACCAAAATATTTTATGTTTTCCTTTCATTAAAAAACAAAACCGTAAAAACGCCTAAATCTTTAATTTTGATAAAAACCTTTCATTTAGAAACCATATAACCATTACTTATACATGGCATAGCACTAAAATTAAAATATTTGCTTTTAATATGTGTATGCAGGTCTTTAACGGTTCATAATGAATTCTTTAAAGTAAGTATAACATCATTGGTACATGCACGACTTACTGAAGTCTTTCAAGATACATATCGACATTTTTTTTACCTAATTCTAAAAGTAGCCTTCATTCCATCTGTAGTTTTTTTTCTCTTATAGTTACTTTTCTTTTCCATTCATATTCTTGGTAATAATCATGCTGTTACTTGTCTCTTTGCGTGTTTTCATATTTTATTTTATTTTCGCAATTTTTGGGTTGTATACGGCAACAAATTTGATTAATTTCTTGTTCTAGGAACATATACGGAAATCTCCTCAAACTTCCCCATTTTTTTTTCCGATACAAATGCTTTAAATCTCCATTCTGTTTCAAGTGCACAAATTATTCTTGGAAAAACAGAAAGGCAACACTGATCGACCTTCATGCTTTATCAATGTTTATACGATCATAGTACAACACTTTGTACCAATCATTTAAACATTTCGGCAGAAATCGGATTATTGAAAACGATCAGAAAACAATAACACGATTGTAGCTTACTGAAACGTAGATGTTTATTTGTG
This sequence comes from Mytilus galloprovincialis, assembly GCA_037788925.1. NCBI lineage: Eukaryota > Metazoa > Mollusca > Bivalvia > Mytilida > Mytilidae > Mytilus > Mytilus galloprovincialis. The sequence continues at coordinate 24,342,268 of CM075341.1, forward strand.
AATTTTTCTTTTTTTTTTTCTTTTAGAATTGGAAGCTTTAGAATTCCATCATAGATTATCGGTTGCCGGAAGGTACGCTGTGATGTATAGAATGGAAGACATGACGTCATCGAAGATAGACGATATCATTAGTACATATTCACAATCATCAATCATGCTTAACTTTACGGTTTTCTGTAGATTAGATTCTTGTCAATCCTTTTTAAAACAGGTAATATAATAATTTTCATATGTCCTATGAAACATAAGCCGTCATCATCCAATGGACCATTTATTACCAACTCCAATTTATTGTAATCGAAAATTTAATGCAATCAGTAGTACAATGAGTACCTGCACAAACACTTCCCGACTTAACCCTTGTTTTGGTGGAGTTCATGTTGATTTTTCTATGGAAAAGTTTCTTTCTAGATTATTGTTTGTCTGTTGGTCTCTTTCGTTTTCCCATACTTGGTGTTGTATGTCTGTTTTCAATTTTCAATATTCCAAAACATATTGTCCCTTATCAGGTCATACATCCTTTCAATAACAAAAACCAAAACTTGAAAAAGCATTACGAAATAGGTATTCGGTAGTCATATCTTAGTCTTCATATAAACAATCAAAAATTGAGAGCTATAATGAAGAATTGACGGAAACAACATAGTAAAACAAATAATGCAGGCACACTACCTGATGAATGTTGATCAAAGGTGGATGTTATTATGTGCTCTGTATGGACAAGCAGTGTCCACGTCTACAAATAATACCAATCATGTTGCTCATGACAAGTATTAACCTAGATATCAATCGTATGTAATATGTCTTAGACGAAAAAAAGGGAACACGATCAGTTCGAATGTGAAGATACTGTCCAATCCATTACTTGCCAATTCAAGTACTTATATACAAAGAGCCCTTTCAAAAGTTATTTCGTGTACATGTATGCAAAATCAGATTTGTTTTTTTAATTTCATTTTAGCCTTTCAAGTTTGATCGAACAAATATTTTGCGAAACTCACTTCTCCATTTTTCAAGATGGCTGGTTAATATTTTTGATGACAAAAATTTGACGATTTTGGAAGATGACCATATTCCATTTGACAATGTCGCTGTAATCCAATACTCCTCTTCTCAATTGAAGTTATTTGAAAACAGTCATCCGATCAAGAAACAGGTATTTTATACGATTTATTGAATTTGTCATGTTTATGGTATTAACAAATTGCTAATTGCAACTGCGTACCAAATCATCAGCTTATATATTTGTAAAGTTTCTACGACCAGAGACTTGATAACACAGTATTTTGTCATTTGTGTTGCTATTGTCAAACTACAGGATTTCTGCCAATAAAGGCAACAGTAGTTTACCGCTGTTCAAAACTCATCAATCAATGGACAAACAGCAAAATCGGGGTAACAAACTAAAACTGAGAGAAACGCATTAAATATAAGAGGAGAACAACGACACAACGTTAAAATGTAACACACACACACACACACACACACACACACACACACACACACACACACACACACAGAGAAATGACTAAGCATTAGACAAAATCCTATGAGAATAACAAATATAATATCAAAACCAAATACATGAATTTGGGATAGATAAGTACCGTGACACGTCTTATAGTAATGTGAATTCACACTCAAAAATAAGAGAAAACAAATGACACAACGGAAACACAACGTTAAAATGTAACACACACACAGAAACGAACTATGATATAGCAATGGCCATATTTCTGACTTGGTATAGGACATTTTTAAAGGACAAAATGGTGGGTTGAACCTGGTTTTGTGCCATGTCAAACCTCCCTCTTTTATGATCATGTGAAATATAACATTAAAATGACAACACAACATTACAGGACTACAATATAAATAAATAGGAGAACACAATTGACAAAGAAACACACGAATAATAGCTAACAAATGGCAACAAATTTTTAATACGCAAGAAGTGCATTTTGTCCTCACAAGACTTACTAGTGACGCCCAGATACAAAAGTTTGAAAGCCGAAACAAGTAATAGTTGAACAGCATCGAGGACCAAAGGTTCAAAAAAGTTGTGCCAAAAACGGTCAGGGTTTTCTGTTAGGTACCAGAACATCCCTATTAGTTAGAATAATTTATACGTTTGCAAACAGTAAATTTTATAAAATGACTGTACAAAAGATGTACATGATAAAACTGAAGTATTAGCTAATTACAGGAAACAACCGAAATACATTACATAACCCGACAAAATGCAACACATCCGAATAAGTTTAAACCTCAACGCCAATAACTGCTTATAGAATGTTCAATTTACTCGTTTACTTTTACTGGCTGCAACAAATGGAACATTTTAATGATCATATAGGATACTTGATGGCGCAAGTAAAACTTTAAAAGGGATATGACTTCAGCTTTAACACAAGGAACCATGGGATCAATTACCCCCTATAACCATTCACCCTATGTCAAGGAGATAAACTTGCTCTGGAATAATTGTAGAAAAATATCCCATCTGCAGACACTGTCAGAATAGCGCTATATACATGTTCATAAACAGATGGAAAGTTCACAACTTGAAAACCGAAATGTTCTCTTGAGTCTTAAAGGTTTGCCTTCAATATCATATTTTAGATTTAATTCAAGTTAAGATGTATAATTATCTGTTATATTTTATGGTACCCTTTTTCGCCATATGATATACGATATAGCCATCACATTTTGAATTATAAAGTTAAGGCATCAAAATTCTACAAGTTGAAGGATTATATTGACTTCTTTCTTTGTTTGCAAATCCCATCCTCTTGACGTATAACACACATTAAAATATTAAAACCGATAATGAATTGATCTATATTGACAAAATGTTATAACGTTAGTAATTATAGATGCATTGAACAGCTATTTCATCACTAGAGAAAACAAGTTATTACAAATGTTATCAATGCTTATAGACATATATCAAACAAACAGTTTGAAGCTCAATAAGAAAATTTGAAACAATTTGAACAATCCGACCTAATTGAATTTATAATTAAATCAGGTAATGACATTATTTATTACCAGTGCTATTTACAGGTCACAGTAGTTTATCGATGTTTAAATCTCACAAACCGATAAAAGGACAATTCATTGTAAAAATCGAAGGAATGGCACCCAAGAGAAACTAGTTAGATCAACAGGGTCAGTGTCTCCCGCTTTGGAATACTGGCTTGACATATATATAACGTAAATAATCATATAACATTTGAAAAACAAAAAATACAAAGTGAAGCATATCTTTGGACTCTTTTACTTAAACATCTAGACCAATAAGAATGAAGTTGATCGCAGGCATTACATAACCTATATTAGCATTGAAACTAGATCTTATTTCGATATTATAATATAAAAAGTAATTGATTTAGTGTGTAATATTGCAATAAAACAGTTTCGTCGTTTAAGATTTCTGAAAGCTTCGTGAAAGAGGTAATACCTAATTATATATAATGTATCATTTCATAATCCAATTAATAAGTTTTTTTTATAGTCACGTAATATGGCTTTGAACAACTTTAATGCAAGATATTAAGATCAATTTGCAATAAATGAAATCATCTCAATTACTTAAAATTCTTGGTAAATATTAAAGACCATATAAACTATATTTTTATCAAATTGCAAACCAATTTCTGTCATTTTTAACTCTTATACTACCTTAAATTTAGCGGTAATATTATCAGGATTAGATATTGTCTATCTTTTGAATTACCTGCTTAGGACTACCTGTCTACTGAGCTTTAGATTGTTCATCAGGGAACATTCAATTTGATCCTATAGTACATTGTAATTAGTAGACTTAACGATGACCATAAAAGATTCTGAATTCATTACTGTTTTAAATCCTTTTGTCTTGGAATACAAGATAACAAAACAATATAAAAGTTTTCAACCGACAATTTATAAAATGAACATAATCCAAAGTAGCTGAAACGTATGGTCTTACACATCTTCTATGCTTTGAACTAGTCAGTAAATGCACACTGATGTTTTAATGAAATATATAAATTGGTTAAAAATACGGCCATTTGCATGATTAAAAAATGGTTAGCCACAAGAAATCGTTTTTGTTTGTATGTACATATATATAAAAATTGACGCTACCTAAGATAAATTAACAAATACACCAAAATTTACACAATATATTTTAAAGATAAAGAAGTTCAATAGATAACTTGTTCCGTTTTTGGTTTGGAGATCGAGATGTCTGTTCCTGTGAAATATAAAATGTATTTGGAAAATACATCAATATACATGTAGTCTAAATACTCTTATGGTCTGGTTCTTTTATAACCAAATAAGTATAGTACTTATATTGTCTTAACCTACACGTAGGGTCAGACCTAAATGAGTATACGCATATTGGCATGACCATACGCGTATGTTCCAAATACTCATACGTATAGGAACAGTTTTAAAAAAATCGCCACTAATACCTTGAATACAATTTTGTACACCAGATGCGCCATTTTTGACATTTTCTTTGCTTGTTTTTATCTTTGTAAAATATTCGTGATCATCTAGTTTTATCTATGTAGTGCTATTAAAAAATGCGCAATACCCATTTTCATAACATTATTACGTATCGTTTTAGAATCCATTTATTTTTATTTTTCAATGAAAAAAGTGTTAATATTAAATGTATTGAAAGAATACCGATAATAATTTTCCCCTAAATTTTTAAAAGCTTAAATCTCAAACACCAAGACATCAGACCCTTTTACTACTTTTAAATTTATTTCATTTACATTTAATCAATGTATAACCGGCTTTTTATAAGCTTGTTATTTTGAAACAGATGAGCGAACATCATTATCCTTCGTTTACTGTTAATGCTGCATATGTTATATTTTATTTACTGTTGTCTTTGTTTACAACATTGATGTATTTTTAGGAAAAGTCATGTACACACACTGCTTGTAAATGGTTTCCAATGTATACGCTTATGTGGCATCGGGACCAGCGTGGATTATTAGATATAAAGATTAACAGAAGTGTATTGACGGACAAAGACATATTTCCTAATGCAAGATTTGGTTTTAATAATAGAAAGTTTTTGGTCAGCACAATACCTGTAAGTAATATATTAGATTGTGGATGTCCCTTTTTAAAGGTTCAGTGTTAAAATCTTGTTACGGACCGTTCGTGGTTCTTTATGTGATATTTTCGTGTTCTGTCTTGTGTTGTTTTACGTGTTCGTTGTTATTTCATGGTTAGCATGTCCAAATGTACTATTGTATTGTTAATTTGTGTAATTTTCTGTCCTGAATGTTCTTGCATTTATTGTACAGAAGTCCTGTCATGTAATGTTGTCATTTTAGTAATTTAGTAATTCACATTGCAATAAAAGCACGAGGTTTGGCTGGACACAAAACCAGGTTCACCCACCATTATTTTCTTGATATGTTCTGTACTAAGTCGGAAAAATGGCAGATGTCATCTTATAGATCGTGTTTGTGTGTTGCATCGTCGTTTATTTTTTTTTTTTTGGTTTTGTGTGTTCAAACTTAATAGCGAAATGTTTTCCTGGCGTGTGCTTTTGTTGCACTTCAGTGTTTATGTTTTTTCTTTGTTTTCCTCTTATAATTGATGTGTTTCCCGCGGTTTTAGTTTGGAACCCGGATTTGTTTTCTCTCAATCGATTTTTGAATTTTGAACACCGGTTTACTATTGCTGCTTTTTTTAAAGTGACTATGCAATTGTAAATGTATCATGTAATTAGTGATATAGACCAGTCATTTTAATTAATACGGGATAACAGGCATACAATATGCCTAAGAATATTAGGTACACTCTATTCAAATATGACGTGTCTTCTTAATATTGGTACATTTTATCAAATACTTATAATTTTAATCTTTCAATAACACTTAAAAGAGTTTTTATCATATGAGCAAAGGAAAAAACTTTCATATAAAAAATAAAAATAAAACCACCTGTCCGTTAAACTACCGGTTCATGTTCTACGAATTAGCAATATTCCATCGTATTTCCTGTTATTGCTATCTTTCGGGAGCTCTATCTCTGGTATTTCATGGTATTGTAGTATTATCATATTTCATATTGTTTTTTGTATATCATTGTTAATTTATTTTGTATATAAGTAATGTATGTTTTAGTGATTAAGTAAAGTCTACGTCTACGTTATTGAAAAATTAAAACTTACTCTTTTACATGAACCATTTAACTTTGATGCTTTGAAGTTACGTTTTACCGAATATCATTTATTACATTATTTTACGTTACACAATAAAATTTGGCACACGGAGTGCGTAGTGCTTTACTGAAATGTCATTTTAATTACTGTTAAATAAAGTTTAATTGTGTTAGTATTACATATGTATAGTTTTTTTCTTTATTTAAGTCATATCCATTTGTAATGTTGGATAACACAACAAAAACATACACGGGAATAACCATGAAGCTTTTGAAACAACTGTCAGAAGGTCTAAACTTCACGTAAGTAAATATTATATTTTGCCAGCTTGAAATTAAAACCTATAAGATGTTATAAACAAAATCATATTTTGATATCGACATGTTATCTTTACAAGATCTTAAAAAAATCCAAAGGAGCTTCATTTTGATACTGAACTTTATTCATAATCATTATATATTTTCTACATCTGCATCTGCAGGTTACATACTTGTTCTCATTCAGAACAAAAAACCCAAAGGGTAAAGAAGAATGACATATGTCATCACTGTAAATTATCGGTCCGCAATAAATCCTTTTCTAAAGAGGGTGTATGAGACTTTAAAAGACAGTCATGTTCGTTCTGAATGGTGACATTAAACTCGAGTTCTCATGTCGGGATATTGACATGATTTCTGAAACCTTCCCAAAAGTGTTCTAACATAACATAAATGAACAAATGTGTTTAATATTGTAACATTATCACAAATACGGAGCTACATAAATGTATAAATGAAAATATACAAAGTGGCAATCTAAAATTGCTCGTTTTTACTCGAAATTGGGTACAAATTACCAATTTCAACTTAGACATAGTTAATGTAACCCAAGACTGAAATTTCAATTAATACATCTTCGAAGAATTTAATGCAAAGACATTATGAGTAGTCTTGCAAAATGCATTACCTTGACTACTGTTAAAATATACGTATCGACAGGTTGTGGGAATTGGAGTACCTGAAAAGCAAGGATGGCTATTTATGTTATATAATGTATAAAGAATTTAGTGAAAACGTTTAGTACGATGATGAAATTATAACATTGTCTCAAGGAACATCGGCTGTCCAATTCATGTTCAACGACCTGCTTCATTTTCTCATATTTGATCCAAAAAACTTACTAAAACGTATATCCAAATTTCCATAGCAATGAATGCGCACGGGAAGACGTCTTCTTACTTTAGTATCGAGATAACCTTCGAAGACTGCTGACAGTCAAACAGTAAAAAAACTCGATATAAACAAAAATAAAAATAGATAGTTACCGATACAATTGTCTAGGTCTGTTTTATGTCATATTGTAGATTACACAGTATCTTTATCATCGTTTTTATCTGTATGAGAACGATTTTTTTATAGATCGAATCAGGCAACCAAATAGTTCATCCTTGTTTCTCTTTCAATGCTGAAAATCGTGTCCTTTCAATAGCTGTAAACATGCGTAACCAATCTCAAGCTTAGGGAATAAATTGTTGGTCACATGAATATGGATTCAATGAGATTGATTAATCACTTGTTAGTGACGTTTCGGAGTTTATTTTGACACAATTGGCTTCTAAAAGTGAATTATTATAATTGCACAATATCACTTTGATTAATGGTTGAACATAAACAATCATATTTAACTATTCTATGTCTTGTACGAAGCTAATGTCCCTTTAGAAATACTTCTGTTTTTCAATGAAAAAAAAAAAGTTTTATTTAGAACGTATCTTCATTAGGAGCTTCATAAATAACAAAACCGTTAAATAAAAATTAAGTATATATAATGTGTTACGCAATTTCTGCAAATATAGTCAATCTTAAACTGTATTAACAAAAAAATGAACTTTAAAGTAAAAACAAAATGAAAAGTCTAAAAAACAAACCTGACAAAACCACACAAAAGACTTAAGGGCATACGATACAGTTTTGAACCTGTATTTACAAGTTGATGAAAATTTGCATATAGGCTATTTTTTATCTGATTAAATCAAATATGTAATAAAAAATATACCTTCATGTGCTACTTTTTGAGTAAAATGAGGTCGACATTTTGTATATTTGCTCAAAATTCAGATTTGTGTCCGTATTTTCTTTTTCGAAAGAAAGACATATTTTTTTTGTTTTAAAAGATAACACAAATTGTTTTTTGTTAAATAATCGGTAATTTCTGTATTTTATAAGTATCATTAAAAATTATGCAATTTTTATTCCGAAATAACTCTATATTTATCAAATGTTCATGAATAGAGGAAAAAACGTCATTTTTTTGCTGCATGTTTATCAAAATTAAAAAAAATGCGCTATTTACAGTTTTATAAAATTTGGGTCACATAATCTCCTTGCAAAATGAAACAAATTGCTGTTTTAAAAAATAGGGGTCCATGCACTCGTTTTCAAATTAAAACAGTTTGAATGATAAAAATCAGTCGAAAAATGCATCTTTCCCCGATATGTCATAGTTTGACGTCGCGAAAATAACATTTTACGTTAGCAACGTCATTACCTTCCCTGTAACTGTATCGTATGCCCTTAACCAACCACCCGAACGTACGCGAAAGAACGAACGAACGAACGAACGAATATATACAAAGTCATATTCCTGACCTGGTACTGGTACTCGGATTTTATAGCTATCAAAATCTCACATGTATATTGCCCTCGTCTTTGTATTCATGACAGAGAATTTAGTAAAGGTTTTTATTATTTGTGATTCAAAAATCACGGATATAATGGTTGTCCAAAAATATACAGATTACGCTAATTAAGATCGAAATCTTCAATATAGATTTGATTGTCTATGATAAATTCAGAGAACACGCATTTTCCAGAAATAGAATCCTGAAAACAATTATTCAAAGGAACCTATAAATAAACTTCTGTAAGGCAAAATGTGGCACAAACACCAATATAACATAGTATTACTAGCTTTTTCATACTATGGAAAAGTGCGTTTCGTCTACATAAGACTCGTCAGTGAGCCAAACAAGTACATTGTTGAACAGCATTTAGGACCCAAAATTCCAAAGTCGTGCCAAATACGGCTTAGGTTATCTATGACTGGTTTTGTAGACAGGACATTTATAAAAATTATTACATAGAAATCTTAGTTTTAAATTCAAAACGGCATCTGATCTGTTTTGCATTTAAACAACTTTTCTAGAATAAATTAAATTCAACTTTGACATATGATTTAATTTGAAATGCGTAAGTATCTTTTAATTGTTTTATTGAATGTTCTAAGTTTATATTAATAGTGCATGCGTATCCATTTATATAACCAGATATGATCTAATAGGACCACCGGATGGTAACTGGGGAGCAGAACTAGATAATGGTTATTGGAATGGTATGGTGGGACAACTTCAACGAAAAGTTAGTCTGGATTAATCTGTAGTTGATATATGAATTGTATGTATTGCTTTCAACTCAAAACACTACTTTGCCCAATACTGTATCTGTATGAATCAAGATGGCAGTGTTAATATATGAGCTAGTAACCCTACAATTATTTTTAACAAACTTGCTATCAACAATATAAGGGACGACATCAAAAGATCGATGTAGGGTAAAAAACTTAAATCAAATAGTTTGGGGGTGGGGGTTAAATTCAGCAAGTTTTGTATATCTTAAATCGATTTTTATATATATCCCTATTGGTAAATCAATTTTCCCCAAATTAAGTTAAGAGGGGGTGGGTGTGGGGGTCTGTGAAAAAACTATGTGAAATAAGTTTTTTATCCTCCATTGAACTTTTGATGTCGTCCCTAAAGGAAACAGTTATTCGACAAATAATTTGCAACTGCTTTGTTAACATTATGGATTATATATGTGTATGGTTTTTTTTTTATCTGCTGCCATTGAATTTATTTTTGGTGTTTGTTTGTTTATCTGGGTATTAATTAGATTTAATTCTATAAATTAAAAATACTTCTATATTCCATCTAATTGACATTTGTCATGGATTTCCGCGGATATTACGTTTAAATATATGTTTAGAAAGCGTTAAATAATATCGTTCATCAAAAGTGAATCATTATTTCGGACTTTGTTCACTTAGTTACAAAACCAATCGACGGTTGACTAAAATAACTTATAGAAATAGAGTGGGTTTTTTTTATTGAAACGATTTCATTGACTAAACATTGATATTTGCAATGCAATGAAAAAAAGAAACATGGCAATGCAATTTATAACATAAACACCGGATACATTTACAACACTAACATGCATTGGCGTGTCGATAAAATTGTTGAATCTGTGAGATTAAAATAACAAACACTCTTTTATTTAAATTTTTCTTTAATGTGATTAAAAAAATTAAAATATGACATCAGTGCATCAACATGATCAAGTGGGCGGGCAGTCTAAAACCAACAAAATAGAGTATTTTTGCAGATTTATGTAATCAAACAAATGCATTGCATATGATAATATAAAGCGTAATCACAACGCTTAAACGAAGAAAATTGTTGCTGAACAAATGTTTCATACAGAATTTACAATACTAATATTGTTTTGAAATTTTCTATTTGGTACACTAGGCCGAATTTTTAGTTCTTATCAAAATTAGTTGCATTCAATAAGATATCAGTTGCATCCCATAACATATCAGTTGCATCCCATAAAATATAGGTTGCATCCAATAAGAAATCAGTTTAATCCTATGAAATATCAGTTGAATCGTCTTCTTGTTTCGTTTTACAGGAAGTTGACATGGTAGCCACTGCTCTCACTGTTCAATCACAAAGGGAAATGGTGATGGATTTTACCCATCCTTATTACTATGAATTCTCGTCAATTCTAGTGAAGAAATCCGATCCAAGTGAAACACGATGGACTAAACTACTTGATCCCTTTAGTTCAACAGTTTTCTTATTTGTTGGGATTTCGGTGCCAGCTTGTTCCTTTTTAATCTTTTTCTTTGAAAAGTACAACCCATTCTACGGCAAAGTCATACAGAGAAGAAAAACCAGAGGCCTACACCACTTCTCTGATTCATTTTATTATATGTATGGGGCACTTTTAACACATGGTAAGAGAAATATCACAATGTATTTAAAGATATTTTCAGAATCAAAAGTCTTGAACATAATTTCTTTATTGTTCGTGTTTATTTGTCACGTTTGTTATAATTTCAAAATTGTGTAATTAAACATCTTGTAATATAAAGTTTACATTTTTATGTATAGAAAACTGCAGATTTTGATACATTACTGAAAAGAACGCCAATATTTTAACAATTCTACTTCAGAAATCAAAAAGAGCTCTTATCCTAATCATGTTGTTGAAAGATGTTATATATAGCTAAGTCAAAAGTTCCTTCTTATGACCAAATCGTAAATGCAATATATAAAGGCAACAATTTCATACCGGCGTTCAAAGGTCATAAATGGATTGAGAGAAAACAAATCCGGGTAATAAAATCAACTATAAGACGGAAAATAAGGAACAACAGGAACCCTGAATTGCAACAAAATCAAACGCCAATACACATAGAAGCAAACAATTTGCTAACAACTGCCAAATTCCTGACTTGGTACATGACATTTAATAAAAGTTATAATGTAAAAAAATATTATTCTGAAAATCAACGTAGAAACAAATCAGGATGATGCGAGTAATTTATAGCAAAATAGGCACACCGCCGTGAACAAACTTTTAGTGAAATATTATACGGTGTATGTATATAACAAATTAAGAGGTAGAGAAACCGACGGGAAATTGTATATGTAAATTAATGGTGATATTCGAATTATAAATCATTTGAAATTTGTGAACTCATTACTTTTTATAAAACAGAAAATTCCAATATCTATTCAAACATGTTATTTTTTCAGGAGGTAAGCACGTCCCTGCCTCGTCATCAGGAAGAACATTTCTTAGCTGCTGGTGGATATTTTGCATAATAATAGTAGCGACATATACCAGCAATTTTGTTGCCTTTTTGACTATTACTAAAGAGACGCTCCCGTTCGAAGGCATTCAGGGACTAGTAGGACAAAACGTATTTAAATGGGGAACGATTGGTGGATCGGTGTATGAAACTATCTTTAAGGTAAACAAACCAACTGTCTGTTATCGGAGACATGTATATAACATACTTCAGTCGATATCATTTTTAATTTGTTCATTTTATCATGATCGCCTGATTAATATATAATAATTAAACATTCATTTATGGTTTGTCTAATGAACACCACATCCAAGTCTAACTTACCTTCATTTTTATCAAATTCGCATATAATAGTTATAATATATATAATAATTAAACCAAGCAAGTACAAATTTGAAGAGCATTGAGTTTTGAAACAGGAAATTTATAAAAAATGATCATATAATTGATATTCATGTCAACACCGAAGTGCCGACTTCTGAGCTGGTGATACCCTCGGGTATCATATTAATTGAAAAAAACCCACTTCACTGTAAAGGGCAGGAGCCGAATGGAAGATTCAAAACTTTGTTGGCGGTATTTTCAAGGCATACTTTTGGTTAATGTCCGGTCTTCCTAAACAAGCATGTTAGGAACGTTAATGTAGATATGCTTATGATTTGATTGGCTTATGTAAAGTCCTCTAAATACTAGACCTTGTTGATCAACTTCACAAATAATACACGATGGTATTGAAGTATAGATTTTGGGTACTGACGTTGTTTATCATCTTAATAACGTTTTATAGTATAACGTATTCTTCTTCAAGTATATTACTTTTAATGTTTATATATAAAAAAAAGGGGAGGCGGTATTATTTCCAATGAGACAACAATTAAATTCATAACTTTGTAATGAAAGCAACATGTCGTCAATTTATTTTTAATAGGGTCAATAAGCCGATCGACCAATTGTAAGATAAAAAGATTTGTTTTTAACTGGTATCAAATTATAAATATGGTATGTACATATGTAACGTCATTTATTAAAGATTGAAAATTTAGCTTCTATTAATCCTACTCCGACATTGTATTCAATAGTAAATAGTGTTCGAATTTCTACGGTAAAGTACATTTTTGGTTTTATTTTTAGAATTCGGTACTGGCGGAGCGAAGATCATTTTGGAACGGCATCGTTAGATCTAATATCACTGATCCAAATGTTCTAAGTAGTAATTATGATGAACAAATACTAAAGGTTTTAGAGGGGGAGTATGCGTTTGTATGGGACAACATACCAATGGAAATATCTGTAGCAAAAAGCTGTGAACTATCAATCATCTCCACTGATATATTTTCAACATATGCACTTGGTTTACCTAACAACTCACCATTTCAGAAAGTGTTTTCCGATGGGTAAGTCCTAAATCTAGAGAAATTGATGGACATCTCAATCATTTCTATTAGTTTGAGTATTAAAACGTGTTCTAAGATTAAATGTTTCTCTTTCGCTCTCTGTTTGATGCTGTCATCAGCCTATTAGTCAATGCTTCGGTATTGACATGATTTATAACAAATTTTTAATAGATTGTCCGTTTATGAGTTAAAAATACAAAAAAGAAGACGAGCTTCAAACTTCCCAGCCAAAGTTAATCTTATGTTATATTTATAACAATTTAGTCATATAACCTTTGAATTTGAAATATCTGATTCTGAGCTTTCTTGGCGAAAATATACTGCAGAGCTCCTCGAACCTGTAAATCTATAAAAAAAATTAATATCTATCTGAGACGAAATAGTCGGAATGTATTCTGCAAATTTTGATTTCTTTTTATGTCAGTTCATGATCATCATGACCAAAAGGCAACTGCTAAATATTGACCTCATACAAAGGCTATATTTGTTATATTATTAATTTCCGACCATGTTTGTATCAAAATCGTCATTTAGGTTCGTTGGAACTTTATAGATATTACATTGTCTCCTTGACAATAACAACATATTAGTTGTTATTTCATTTACTTTTTTTTGACATCTTATGTATTTGAATATTATTTTTTCGTCAAATAATCGATCACAGATACCATTTGTTTCAAAGCGTTAAACAATATCCTGAAATTCATTACATGACGTCACAAAGTATATCGGTTTTTAGATATTCTAAAAAAAAACGTGCAATATGCTTTTTGCCGGTCAATATGCTTTTTGCCGATCAATATGCTTTTTGCTATCCGCCGTTTTCTCTCTACCTTCGAAAATATAGTTTAACATGTGACTATCTCTAAACGAATCAAATTTGTTAAAATATACGAATTAATAATATATATATATATATAAAACATCTTCATGCCTTATATATCATGTACTGTAGTACGCCGCCAGATTAAAACTGACGAGGAAAGGTAACACACGGCCAGCGAAAGCTCTTTTTTTGAGAGCCCAGGTGGTCGTGTGGTCTAGCGGGACGGCTGCAGTGCAGGCGATTTGGTGTCACGATATCACAGTAGCATGGGTCCGAATCCCGGCGAGGGAATAACCAAAAATTTGCGAAAGCAAATTTACAGATCTAACATTGTTGGGTTGATGTTTAGACGAGTTGTATATACATCATGTACACAGCCATGTATCACCATCATTGATGGCGATCCGATGGATACATCTGTTGTAGAGTTGTCACTGACTCAGACGTACTTATATATATATATATATATATATATATATATATATATATATATACATGTATATAAGCATAATTATATACGTCATTAGTATCAATCTTGTTTTATTGCAGAATAATGGCAGTACTAGAGGGTGGACTCATTGATCTCTGGATGTCAAAGATTTGGCCAAAACTTCATTCTTGTCATGAACTATTGTTGACGCGAGCAAAACCAATTACAATTTTTGATGTGCAGATTGCACTGTACCTTATTGGAGTGGGGATATGCTTAGCACTCTTATCTTTACTTACTGAATGTTTCAAACGTAGATGTCAAAGATGGCTCAAGAAACGTTCAAGGTCTCGACAAGAAGGTGAAACACTGGCGAATGTCAACCAAAACGAAATTATTTCAAATACAGAAAATACTGAGTCACAATCAATATGACAAACTATGAATTAAGTGTATTTTTCTGTGATATGTAAAACCTGCCTTGCAACGGCATTAAAATAGGGACATCAAAATAAAATCATAATTAGCATTTTATCTTATTATTAAAAGTACAATATTTATACAGAATTTATTTTGTACGTTAATAGAATATTACGACCACTAAGAGACAAACACCCACATACACATTAATGTAGATGTCAATATCACTGGGTTAAAGCTGATGACCGTAACTGCATTCACGGTCATCCCAAGATGTCGGATGAAAAATTAGGTCATTATCTGGATTGTCTGTTAAAGTGTTTCTATATCGATTTCTTTACACAGCATATATGTATCTCAAAAGGGGGCTCGGTTAGTGAATATAAATATGTTTAATCAATTTCTTTTTAAGTATTTGCCGTATTTGGAGTTTATGAAAATGATAGTTAATTGCATATTTCTCTTTAAAAATAAAATATTTATTGATAAAGACGTTTAAATTTTAATACAAATAGAAAGCGATACGACGAAAAGTTGGAGAAAACACCCTATTTATATACGAATATCCGGTAATTGAGCCCATGTGTATGGTTTCAGGGGAAGCAGATTAAATTATTACCATCTGCCAGAAAACTAACACATTCCCTTGACAACACCGGATCCAATAGAACTGCAAAATGTATTTGGCATTCAGTTCGTTTGACTGGTGTGTTTTCAGCTGATATTCCTTGTGCTTTATAACCTCTAAAAAAGTCTACTTCCTTACCCTTGAATAGTTTCTTTTAAAATAGTAATCCAGAATGCCACCGTTTCCGGAACATATCTCGTAGAGTATATTGTTGACTGGGAATTAAACCTTCTGACATCCAGTAACACATGTAAAGCAATATTTTCAGTTAATATTCCATTAGATATGGATTTCAATACGGAAATGAAATCTTCGTATCTCCGTATCTCTTTTAGTTTTGCTTCAATAAGTTCAAAAGTTCATAAATATAAAAAAAAAGAAGATGTGGTATGATTGCAAATGAGACAACTCTCCACAAAGGGACCAAAATACAGATATTAACAACTATAGTCACCGTACGGCATTCAATAATGAGCAATGCCCATACCGCATAGTCAGCTATAAAGGCCCTAAATAACAATATAAAACAATTCAAACAAAGTTCATTTTTAGATTTCGTTTGACACCCTTTTTCGACACTGACTTTCAAATTTTAGGAACATCTTTTGAATGGAACAGTTGGCTCTTCTAAATTTATATTTGGCCTATAAATTTTAATTTTTCTTAACATCATTTTAAGTTTTGTTATATCAACTCCGAAATGTACGGACCGATATGCAGAATGACAAGTGTTTTCATCCAAAACTTTCTTCCTAAAACTAAAAATGTTTGTAAACCAACATGTTTGTCCAAAGTGTGTTTCAAAATGCTGTCGACATTCGATGAGGTGAATTTGCAGGTAATCATTATGTTTGACATGAACTCATCTGAAATAAAGAACATTTGCAATGGTAGTTGAAACGATATAATATCAACGGGTTTAAATGCATCGGCATTTTTAAAAAGGTGTATTTATTATATGACATTAATAGGAATCCCAGCAATAAAAATATTTTGGCTTGTAGTTGGAGGCTACATATGGTGAACCATGTATTTGAAGCACGTCTTAGTTTCTTCTACTTATAGGATAATGCTGTCTTATAAATACGTTTTATACCAATTAATTATTTGATACAAAAAAAGGTAATACAAATACGGATATTTCTTAGAATTCATGGTCATTCTTTAAAAGTTACAGTCATCTTTTATAGATTACGGTCATCCTTTACAAATTACGGTCATCTTTTTACCAATCACGGTCATTCTTGTTATATGTTACGGTCATCTTAAAAATAGTTTGGATGCCACTGCTGATGGACGTTTCGTCCCTGAGGGTATCACCAGCCCAGTAGTCAACATTTCGGTGTTGAAATGAATATCAATAATGTGGTCATTTTTATAAATTTTCTGTTTACAAAACTTAAAATTTTTCGAAAAGCTAAGGATTTTCTTATCCCAGGCATAGATTACCTTAGCTGTATTGGGCACAACTTTTTGAATTTTGGATCCTCAATGCTCTTCAACTTAGTACTTGTTTGGATTTATAAATATTTTGATATGAGCGTCACTGATGAGTCTTATGTAGACGAAACGCGCGTCTGGCGTATCAATTTATAATCCTGTACCTTTGATAATTATTCACACCACTGGGTCGATACCACTACTGGTGGACGTTTCGTCCCCGAGGGTATCACCAGTCCAGTAGTCAACATTTCGGTGTTGACATGAATATTAATAATGTGGTCATTTTTATACATTTTCTGTTTACAAAACTTAGAATTTTTCGAAAAACAAAGGATTTTCTTATCACAGGCACAGATTACCTTAGCTGTACATGTATTTGGCACAACTTTTTGGAATTTTGGATCCTCAATGCTCTTCAACTTTGTACTTTTTTGGCTTTATAACTGTTTGATATGAGCGTCACTGATGAGTCTTATGTAGACGAAATGCGCGTCTGGCGTACTAAATTATAACCCTGGTACCTTTGATAACTATTTACAGTATCTTTGGTATCATTCATTCCTGTAAAATGTTTTAAAAAATTGTGATTAACAAAAACATTGAATATCATTCTATTGATAGAGAGAGCAAAATTACAATATTAGTTGATTATACTTTGTTAATACTTAATACTTAATGATTTTGTTGGAGCTAGAATCACATAGGTTTGTTATAAATCATGTTTGTAGGCTGGAAGGGCTATAAACGCTTCCTATACTTTCCAAATGAAATACTGAACTATAAAATATTTGACCTACATATACTTCCTTATATTCTGTGACAATTTAATTATTTCGTATAAAGAAAGCAAAATTATTATGCCATAAGGACTGAACTAAGTTTTAATGATCCAATTCCTTTCCAAATGTATATTTATCATCAGAGATTTAAGTTCGGGGACAAACAGTATTTTTGTGAAAGATGCAATGACAATAAATCACTGTTCAAAGTTTATATAAATTAGTTAAGTCAACACCGAATCTTATTTTCGTGAAATAAGGGAGGCAAATAGGAAAACTTAATATCAAACAATGTCATTAGTCTATTAAAACCAAGTAACAATGTTGAGTTGTCTTTCTTAGATGCTTTTAATCAAATCGTAAATTGGAGATAACAACTTTGTCTTGAATGAAGCTTGAACGGTTGATTGATTGTTGTTTTTATTTCCAGCGTCAAATATAATGCATATTCCGGGCGAAAACGTTTAATTGTAATATGAATATTGACTATGCATTTTACAAATTTGAAACATGGAGCCGGATTTTAAACGTGTTAGTTCACAGGAAGACATGTCATCGTACCCTAGGCCTGACACATTATTATAAATCTGAGTTCACAAATCCTTGATGTAACTCATTTTAAAATGCCGCGTGTCTACACAGGACGCTGCAATATTAATTCCAATGTCTGACTCTGCTGGTGTTTAAACCCACGAACTCCCTCACTCAAAGTAACACGTGACCAAGAGACCACCGAAACTGTTAAAGTCAAAACGTTATTGCACTTTTTTTCTATAAAGGGACTGTATTAGAAAGGGATTGGATCGAAACCTTTTACTTCAGCTACAAACATACCCACGGAATTATTTTTTAGAATATGATTAATGTTAGTTTATTTATCTTTATCACACATTTAAAGGGGCACTAGCTACGAGATATATGAAAAACCTAATATATTATTTTTTTGGCTCAATCAGTAATGAAATACAAAAAGTGAAATAATAATTCCTTTTTAGTAGCCAATAAGGTTCAATTTTGCCAAATTAGCAAAAAACATTGATTATGAATTATTCACTTGCAAGTGAATAATTCGACCTCATTGAATCCATATTCATGTGAACTTTAATTATACCTGGTATAATGTCAACATTGAAAGTGAAACAAAGGTAAATCATTTGATTGACTGATTCGATCCACAAATAAACATTCTAATACAGGTAAAACATTTATTCTTTTATCTATAATATTAAATTAAATAGACCTAGAATAATTCAACAGCACGTGTTGCTTTATCTATTTATATCTATTTTTATGTTTGCATCGCTTATATGGTCATCGGATGACTATAGAGGTCAACTCGATAAATAATTAGATGGCGTCTGAAATCAAATACACACGAAACGAAGGTACGTATTTTCATACCTTTGCCTTGTTTATTGTTTTATTTAGACTTTTAATAGTTTGGATAAATGTTTTACATTGTTATAAATCAAATATGAAAATTTGATTTGAATCTGTGAACATGAATTTGACAGCAAGTGCCCCTTTAAATAAATTAAAGAGTGAACCGCACAAGAAGGAATCAATACAAAATTTAACATTTCATCAATGTACGACATATTTTGTTGTTTGTGGACTGATTTAATAACTGTAACTGTAAAATAACATTACATAAATTTATGGTCACCGTCGAATATAATGTGTTGGTGTGTAACGACAATATCGACAGTGTTTATATAGAAAACGGCAAAAGTAGTATATCGCTGTTCAAAAGTCATAAATCGATTGAGAGAAAACACATCCGGGTTAGAAATTAAAACCGATGGAAACCTATCAACCATTAGCTATAAGAGGAAAACAACGCATCAACAGAAACACTGATGTGCAATTAAAAACAAACGACATACATAGTAATGATCTATTAAATAAGAACTGCCATATTCTCTAGTATTAGTTCTTACAGTATAGTATAGTCTACTGGTCAGTATTATAAATAAACTCATTATAGATACCAGGATTGACAGTTTGTACGTCAGATGCGTGTTTCGTCTTCGAACGATTTATCAGTGAGACTCGAATCAACATGTTCGTGAACGGTTGATTTATAAATATGACCATATACATGATAATTCTTGTCAGCACAGTAGTGCTGACAATTAGATTAATAACTGCTGTCGCCTTAACAGTTTTTGGTGGGGTTCCTGTTGCATAGTGTTAAGTTTTCGATGTTGTGTCTTCTGTACTATTGTTTGTCTGTTTGTCTATTTGTTTTTAGCCATGGCACTGTCAGTTTATTATCAATCTATGAGTTTGACTCTCCATCTGCAGGTGTCTTTCATCCCTCTTTTATGATTTGATTACTATTTCCTTCAATTTATGTTAGTGTGTCTCTTATGTTTAGTTAAAAATATATATGTTCATCATTTATTCTATTACCTAAGCAATCGTTTTCTTAAATTCTGTTTGTGACATCGTTCCGGAAGGTTCGCAGTTTATGTTTTACCGATGAAGATGTTGTTGTCATTCGTAAAGGTAATACAATGCACGGCATTTGGGTTCAGAATATGTGTTTACATAGGAAAGTTTCATTTTCCCAGCAATCATTTTAATAAAACAATATTTAAGTTTACTTCGGCAGAACACATTATAACTCAAGAGAATCGTTTTTTTTTTTAATGAATTCATCATCATTATTTTAATTCATAAAATATCCCAAACTATCTAACAAGTTTAAAAAATATATATAGTTTTTTTTTCAGAAATTTAAGATGTATATCTCTAAACGGGTAACGTCATTTCTGTTTGTGTCACAGTTATAAGACAAACATAACTTTTCGTATTTCATTCTTTAAGAAAAATCAGGCGGCAAACATATGTTGTATGTGTAGTGAACGTGCTTTTTCCGGGTATAATTGGTTAGCCTGAGGGAACCAACAGAGGCACTCAGCATGACAATTTGTTCAAATAGGATATTATTATCTAGTGGATATAATACCAAACAAAATGAACCTGTACACTTTTGACTTCGTGTTATAGATAGTAAACTTTTATGGAATAATTTTGAAAATATGCTACTGTATCCAAGTAAACTTACACTTAAGAATACATCAGATAATGTTAAGCAGATTACATATGGTCAATTACATCTAAAGAAAATATAGTTGGGGTATGAGCCAATTTCTAAGTGTGAATTGCGATTTTTATAACCAACGTTCCACAACTCCTTTTTATACTGGCTTTAGAACTTATGAGTGTAGCAATGACAAATAACCCAGATATTAATGGAATTAAGATAGATAACTCTGGATATTTGCTTAGTCAGTATGCAGATGACTCAACCTTAACTTTAGATGATGATGAAAAATCGTTAGAACAATCTCTATATATTTTAGAAAAATTCTCTGAGTGTTCTAGTTTACGAGCAAACTTAGAAACTAGTGGCTCTCAAGAGCTTGTGTCGCTCACCTTGGCCTATGTGCATATGGACACAGATAAATTCATGACAAAATTGTGTTTTGGTGATGATGATGTGTTTGTAGATCTTTCTTTACTGAACATTCTTGTTGCTACAGTTATCTCTATCTATAATGAACTTGGCCCAGTAATAACAGTGGAAAATATTTCCTAAAAATTTACAAAAATTTACAAAAATTTATGAAATTTGGTAACAACTGACTATAAAAGGCAATAACTCCTAAAGGGGTCAACTGACCTTTCGGTCATGTTGACTAATTTGTAAATCTTACTTTGCTGAACATTATTGCTGTTAACAGTTATTCTCTATCTATAATAATATTGAAGATCATAACCAAAAACAGCAAAATTTTCTTAAAAATTACCAATTCAGGGGCAGCAATCCAACAACGGGTTGTCCGATTCATCTGAAAATGACAGAAAGATCTTGACCTTCGGGCCAGGTGAGCTAAAAAAACTGGAGCAATTTGGATTTGTTCAAAAGCACATTCAAAGGAAATATTTCACCAAGGAGAAAGATTAAACTGGAATCAGACAAGGAAATTTAAACTCTTAGGTATAAAGTATGATCTTTTTGCTGTCGACAAGATTGCCTGTAATTTCAAAGAGAAAATTGAAAAGATAAAGGCATTATTAAATAATTAGATTTACCAAGATCTTACATACCTTGGAAAAAATACAGTCATAGCGTCTTTAGCATTGCCAATTCTCATTCAGTCATCAACAATATTGCCAAATCCCTCTTTTGAAAATTTTAAGGAAATATTTTTTTACATTTCTATAGAATGGCAAACCAGATAAAATCAAAAGAAATGTGCTAATTGGATCATATGATACTGGTGGACTAAAGATGCCTCATATAGAATCCTTAAGATATTCACTAAAAAAAAATGGATCTATAAATTATTAGACCCTTTCAATCTTTCTCCTTGGAAAATTCTGTGATATAGATACAATGGATAAGCCTTGATTCTTGAAAAAGAAACCATGAGCCCACAGGATGAATGGTTTGTTTTTCATGAATCAACGCTTATCCATTGTATCTATCACTTAAACTATTGTGATAATGTCTTTTGAGAATTAACGCCTATTCTTAATTAGAAGGTATTGTAAGTGAGTTTAATTAACCATGATATTGTGTCAAACGATCCATTACAATAAATTAGATATCACAATTAAATGTTAAAAAATACAAATATATTATAACACAACACGTCTGCCCTTAAAGATCTTCATATCATCAGGCATCCGAATGTTATCCGTTTTTACAAAATAAGATATATTCGAACTTATTTTTATTTGAATTGATCTTAATGGAAATGGAGAATGTGTCAAAGGGACAACAACCGGACAAAAAACATATAGTGCATATAATAAGTATGTTTCCGAAATTTCTAGCAATAAGCCTAATTCAAGTAATATCACAATTTTCTAGCATAGGAATTTGCGAAATAAAATTTGAAAAATTATGTAGTAAAACAGATGAAATCATATAATATTAATTTATAAAACAAAAATGGACCAATATTATGCAATCCATTTTTGCTTTGTTTCAAACATATGGAATAGCCAACCATTATCCGATAATAACGACCAAAATCGCTTTTTTTACACAAAATATCCGCAATAACATTCAAAACAAGAACAAAAACTTGAAATCTAGACTATTGGAACAACAAAGAGAATTCAGGGATCCGAACCTAAACATACAAGTCCTTAGCTTTAACTCATTTATCTAAACTACGAAACCTCGTGGCTACCAACTCATACTATACGATTACCTATTATGTATATATAAAGGTACAAGCCATGTGTGTCCGTTGTACCGATGTATATCATATATTCATTTATATATATATATATAAAATAGACTTTCAAATCGTAACCGATTTGTAGCCCAGAGGTTTCGTCGATATGTTAATGTCAGTAACAAGTTACAAAATTTATGGACGGGTTCGATTCCCAGTGATGACATATAGACATTACAAAAGTTAAGGTAAGTTTTTAAAAATAATTCCATTAGTGAACAAAAATCAGGAAATTAGTCAATTCAAACTTAATGATATTAGGCACACAAAGGAAACAATAGAAAATTATCTGGTGAGTCCATTACAGCGACGGATTTAGGAAGCGTTGATTCTAGAAAAAGAATCTACGGTAAATGAATAGGCTGACGTCACCACAATGGAATAATTTTAATGATATACATGTATATAGAATATATGGTGCAGATAAAATATGGATGATGAATAAGGATAGTATTAAACTAATTTCAATATATTTTAATAGATTTTGGAAGGACATCCTTTCTAAATTGGACTAAACTGAGGAATGCTACCCATGACCAAAATGACTTTATGGGCCAACCTTTTTGGTTTAATACACTTTTAAAAATTGATAATAAAACTATATTTTATTAAAAATGGTGTGAGGCAGGAATATTTTTTTCAATGATTAACTGAATGAGAACAATGAATTTCTCTCTTTTAATCAATTTAAAGAAACATGATATTGATAAGAAATTTCTTCAATTCTACGGTATATATCATACGATCCCAAGTAGTTGGAAGGACCACATCAAAAACTGTGAAAAGAAAATCAACATTACATGCGATAAATATACTCATCATAGATACCAGGACTAAATTTTGTATATAAAACGCCAGACGTGCGTTTCATCTACAAAAGACTCATCAGTGACGCTCGAATCCAAAAAAGTTAAAAAGATCAAATAAAGTACGCAGTTGAAAAGCATTCAAGATCAAAATTCATAAAAGTTTTGCCAAATACAGCTAAGGTAATCTATGCCTGAGGTAGATTTTAAGTCCAATTTAAACTTTTGGAAAACAAATCAGAAATCATATGCCCACATTTTTATAAAATATTTTTGTCCACTTAAAAAAAACCCATAAAATCACAAAATAAATGGAAAGAAATTTTGCCTTTGGAAATAGCTAACTGGGACCTTTTCTATATCCATCCTTTCAAGTGTTCTTTGAGTAATAAAATTATCATTTTTCAATACAAAATTCTGCAAAGAATTTTAATCACAAATGGTCTCCTATATAAGTGTAAACTTAAAAAGAAACACCTATGCATTTTTATGCAATGATACCAAAGAAACAATAAAACATTTTTTTGGGAATGTAACATTGTCAAAAACAATTTGGCTTCAACTAGTTGATACATTACATTCAGATTGCAGTTATGAGCTTCTGATATCAAAACAAAACATCCTCTTGGGATCAGATATTATAGACATCTCTGAAAATTTTTGTACTGTTCTCATGACGTACTATATTTATTCTTGTAGATTGAACTGTCTGTTACCTTGTGTAAAGATTGCACTATAGAAATTGAAAAATTGTTATATTATTGAAAAACTATATTCCACCTTTCAAGTTCTCCTGCAATAGGTGAAAAAATAGAAAAAAATGGGAACCATTTCAACAATTATTTTTTTTGATAGGAGAACGATAACTCATACTTAACTGAAAATAAATGTGTAACACAACTTGATGCACATCACAATTTGACAGTGGTTAGTGTGCATCCTATAGATATTATATATATGTATGTAAGAATTGAATATGTATTACTATGTTATGATAACAGGAGTTAAAATACTGTTTTTTATATGATTTCCAGATATTGCCGGGAGAGAAAATAACAACAAAGTACAAATGTATGTCACTATATATATTTTGTTTTATTATGAGTATATGTATGAATAGAAACATTAGGTTGCATTAATGATAATTATAATCGATTAATCAATTTTATCGTATATGAATATAAGTCAACGATTTCTTATTTTATTTTTTATTTTTTGTTTATTTGTTTTTTTGTATTATTTATTGTGTTGTGTTTTGTTCTTTTTTTGTTCTGTGGTGTGTTTTTTTTTTTTTTTTTTTTTTTTTTTTTTTTTGTATTGGGAGGGGAATGTTAATATAAGCGCCGACACTGACAGGTCAAAATGATTAAACATGTATTGTATTCTTCTTTGATAGAAAAAATGCATATAAATATTGTATGAGATGAAGACATACAAAATAAAGAATTATAAAAAAAAGTTCCAAAACTCCTCAGCTAACTGCTGTTTAATTTTTTAATGAGGTATCTGTAGCGCACAATTTAGTTTTCTGATCTATTGTTCATGTACTATTGTTTTTCGCATTTTTCAGATGTTTATGAGTCGTTTCTCACGTGGGCATCTTTCGACATATTTTGGTTGTCTTTTTCTTTGTATTTTCCAGCTTTTTGCAACTTTACCTTACATTTTCTGAGAAAAATAAAAAGGCTTAAATCCTTTGATACAGACGTAGCATTAAATATGGAAAGAACACTTGTATGCGTTCGAAGTGCTTATAAATTGCTCTCTCCGCATCAATTTACAAAGAACTATTACACAGAAAACAAAAGATTGAACCTTGAAAAAAATGGGTATCCCATTCCATCACTAATTTTATATGCACATGTATATATTGACGAAACATAATTTGCATAAAATGCCGTTTTATTGCACATGTATACAAATGACCGACAGTTTATGCGTATTTTCAAGAAAAAATCTTTAAAAAAAACACAAATAAAATATTATTTTCCTTGGAAAAAGGACAACAAAAATACCGAACTCCTAGGAAAATTCGAATCGGAAAGTCCCTAATCGAATGACAAAATAAAACAAACTAATTAAAAACAACTGCCAATTCCTGACTTGGTTAATGCATTTCTGTATGCAAAATATTGTGATTTAACCTGGTTTTATAGCTAGCTAAACCTCTCACTTATATGAAAGTAAGCCGATCTATAAAGTACTTCCTGATATTTTTTTTACTTGTCATGCTATCGCTTAATATAATAGGATTACCTCATGTAAATAGATTAGCAGTACTGCAGTCCCTATTATAGGTAATTTGACGATTTGATTATGGGAGTTGAACACGATATGAATTCATTTTATATAGGTAACTTTATCGATAAGTTCAAAGCATAAACAAATCAAGTTTAATCAAAAGGTAGGAATTGAGTATTAGTAGTTTTATATTGATCTTATCGATATACATTGGCTTCATAAGCACCTTTGTCTTCAAAAAACAACAGAATTTACCAAACCACAGTTTGTTTTTGTACCATATGAGGTTATACTACAGGTACAGTTAAGTCTGCCTCATATCTTGAATTACATTTGGAAATTGACAATGAGTTGAAAACAAAATTTTACGACAAAAGAGGTGATTTCAACTTCCCAATTGTGAACTTTCCATTTCTATGTAGCAACATTCCAGCAGCGCCTACATACGGAGTATATATCTCATCTCCCAATTGATGCAATATTCCCGGGCTTGTATTTCCTATCATGATTTCCTTGATAGAGGATTGCTGCTCACAAGGAATCTATTAAACCAAGAGGTAAGTGTTGAAGTTGAATGCTCCCTTCATAAATTAAACGGACGTCATTACGAGTTGGTTGACCGTTATGGAATAACCGTTTCACAGATGATATCGGATATTATAAAAAAAAATAGGGTATGATTGCCAATGAGACAGCTGTCCACAAGAGACCAAAATGACACAGATATTAACAACTATAGGTCATCGTACGGCTTTCAAAAATAAGCAAAGCCCATGCCGCATAGTCAGCTATAAAAGGCCCCGATAAGACAATGTAAAACAATTCAAACGAGAAAACTAACGGCCTTATTTATATAAAACAAAAATGAATGAAAAACAAATATGTAACACAGTAACAAACGTCTCCTGACTTGGAACAGGCACTTACATAAATAATGTGGCGGGATTAAACATGTTATCGGATCCCAACCCTCCCCCTTACCTGGAACAGTGGTAAAACAGTACAACATAAGAACGAACTATAAAAGATCAGTTGAAAAAGATGGACAAAAATACAAGTGAACGTGGCCGGTTACTTATACATCCCGACACGAAAAGACACAATGAACAGATCTGAAAGTACTAGCAGTTATCGGACAGCTAGTTGAAATCCACTAACAACTAATAAAGAAATCATGCATCTAAGACTAAACCATCAATCCGGATACATCCAACATCCATTGGATATAGTGTAAAGGCGTCATAAACAGTCAGAGAAAAACATTACCTTGTGCAATGCCAAGTTACAGGTCTCGACAGATTGTAGATCCATGAATATGTATATGTATATAACATACTAGTAATATTTAGTTAGCTTTTAATTTACTGATAAGAAAATCAATATTTATACCAATGAAAACAATATGCAATGTTCCTTATGGCGTAACTACAATATCTTTCCCTTTTCATGAATGTGACCTACGGAATTATATTATTTACCGGATTTGAAGAACCATAAGCAACACGACGGGTTCCACATGTTGAGCAGGGTCTGCTTACCCTTCCGGAGCACTTGATATCACCCCAGTTTTTTGGTGGGGTCGTGTTGTTTATCTACAAATTTTCTATATTATGTCTTCTGTACTTTTATTTGTCTCTCTGTCTTTTTATTTTTTGCCATGGCGTTGTCAGTTTATTTCGATCTTTTAGTTTGACTGTCCCTCTGGTATCTTATGTCCCTCTTTTATAAAGATTGGTGTATTTGTTTCTGTTTAATTTAAAATGCAGAGTTTTTAATGAGCAGGGTTGTGATGAAAGATGTAAATCAATCTATAAGATACAACTCAATTAGAATTCAGTTTCCATTATATGACATTTTTTAGATGAAGATCTTTATCTAATAACACGAGCAACACGAAGGCTGCTACATATGGAGCAAGCTCTGCTTACTCTTCTGGAGAACCTGAGATCATCCCTAGTTTTTGGTGGGGTTCGTGTTGCTTAGTCCGTATACCTTTTGAATATGGACAAGCATTCTCCCCGAAATTTAATAAGGGAAACAAGTGTTTACATCAATTCAATAGTGCGAATGTGTTTAAATGGATGTTACATCACATTATAACAAGTTAGAGGTTTAGCTGGACGAAAAACAAAGTTCAATTTACAATTTTCTACATGAGAGAAATGCCTGTACGAAGATGAAAAAGAAGTTCGAAAGATCCACAAGGACATTTAAACTTATAAATCGAAAATAAACTTACAACGCCATGACTAGAAACGAAAAAGACAAACACACAATCATTAGTAAACAAAGTACAACATAGCAAAAAAGAATAAGTATTACTAGTCCAATCGAACAACCTGGATGATCTCAGCTGCATCGGAATGGTAAGCAGATCCTGCTCCTCGAGTATCACATGTTGTGTTGCTCATTTAAGTACAAAAAATAAGTACCAAGTCTTTTTAAGTAGGTCACATTCTAGACTGGGATCCCGCTATATATAATCACCTTGTTCTATAAATATATGAAATATGTAATATGCACATTGATCTAGACAGGCGAACCAGTCTAGGTCACATTCATGAAAAGGGGACGGGATAGTAGTTACGACATTAGGAACATATCCGCCATCATCTTTGAAACGGATATACCCTAACGTTCAACCAACTCGAAAATTAACGAAGGGAGGATTTCATCTTCATCATTTGGAAAACATGATAGCTTCCTTGTAAGCAGTAAACCTCTATCAAGGAAATCTTGATAGCCCGGATATATCGTATAAATTGAGAGATATAAACTCCGTATGCTGAAAATAAAATTAATGGATACTTCTCGAAGAAGTTCCTGTAAGAAGTCAGCCTCATAAGAATACAGAAACAATTTTACAAGAAGATATGCAAAATTAGTTGCCGAATGATTGTTGGAAAACACGTCCTCCAACGGCAACAAATATGTTGTTAATCAAGAAAGCAAGCATCTTGATAATGTCAGTTTCAGTGAAGTTTTTGTTTGAACCATAGAGCTTTTTCACAAAGCAGGATTTATCCCCAACGTAAGACAAATACTTGTATCTACGTGGCCATTTGTTTTATGAAACAAAGCAATACCAACTTTTTCAATTTGTCTTTAGGCTTAAAATTGGGAATACTAGTGTAAAGTATAGAAAATCAAATGTTTTAATACTATTATAGATGAAAGAGTCTTAGATTGTATGCAATCTCAATCCTTTTAATTTGTTACCTATTAGTGCAAAATTCAAAATATTGTATATGTGTATGAACGAGGTGAAGTAGAAATGTGTTGGACTTTTTTGGGAAATATACTTGATTGCAGGTCTTCATAAGTCTCTAAAAAGTGTATTCTCAAAAGTGGACAGAGGAAAATCGAGGCATAACATCATAGTATATACACTTGTTTATTATTGGCGAACGTGCACATACTGGTTTTTAAGTACCTTTATAGTAGTTTTTTGTATCGTTTTACTGTTATGGGTTATTGATGTATAACCAAATTTTTTGTTCGCGTACAGAAAAAGATAATTAGACTTATTTCCTTCGATTTAACCTAGATGCAAAGGGATAAACGGAACTGTCTTGTTGTTGTTAAAAGATTATCTTAACTGAAATTTCAGGAAGCACATATAATATGAATTCTGAAAAAGTAATTCAATAACTGCGTAGTTAATATGATAGATAATTTACATCATTTTATATAGAAAATTACTAGCAAAAATATATTTTGAAGGAAGTAGAAACAATTTAGTACTTAATAAAATTAATATCCGTGGTAATCTAATCTGCATTTCAATTCCTAATCAAAATATGATCGATAAAAGGCTACACGCAATTGATGATTACAAAAAATGATATATTCGATACAGTTATTCGGTTGAAGCATAATTTCAGAATCGTTACAAAACTACTATAGGACGAAGGAATTATGACCCGCATTAGTTCTTCATTACAGAGCAAAGATGTGTGTGTAAACAACGTTACTAATTGTAGCTCAGCCATTTCTCTGATTTCCTTGATAGCTCATCTGAAGTGGTCATCAGTTTGCATAATCTTCGACAAGGAATCGGGTAAGTAAACATTTATATTACTTTTTATTAATGCCGTACTGTGACTTTGAGAGGAGGAACACCGCTGTTTCTGTGCTTTTTCTGGGTATTTTAGCTGTGCATATACTGAAGTTGTATCAAAAATGAATACCCAATATACTTTTTATTCTATTACCTACTGATTTTGTGTTATGATTGGCTACCCCATGTCCTTTTTTCTAGTAAATACCATTTCATCACGAAAGAACCCGTCTAATAAAGTATTGAGATATGGTTAAACTGTCATGTTCATTCTTATCGTTCATTTATTTTCAAAGTATGAACGGTAACTGTAGTTAATCGTTTCCTTTAGAAGCCTCATTTTTTACCTTGAGTTTTATATTAACTAAATACTAGAGTGTGGCTCTTAGAGTAGAGTAGTTTACTCTATCAATTTCCAATAATGTTATATTCAGTGATACTTAATATACTGCATTAATCTATGACAAACGAGATGAAATTATAAAATTTCCCCACCTTCGTAGCAATATACCAACTTCACCTCCATATGGGATATATATTTCCCAACTTATTCGATATTCAAGAGCTTACAGCTACTACTCAAACTTTGTAAAACGTCATCAGTGTCTGAGCAGAAAGTACCAGGATTACAATTTAGTACGTCAGACGCGCGTTTCGTCGACATAAGCCTCATCAGTGACGCTCATATCAAAATAGTTATAAAGTCAAACAAGTACAAAGTTGAAGAGCATTGAGGATCAGGGGTTTGTCAAAGAACGTCTCGTCCTTTTTAAAAAAAAAGTTCATCGGAGGGTACGAAGACCTTGTTGATAAATATTCCGTATTAACTTCACAAATAGAACATGATGGTCTTGGTGTATAGTTTCTGCGTACTGATGTTGTTTATCATCTTAACAACGTGTTATATTGTTCTTTCATTTGTCTTTGTTCTATTATTAATATTAATTTTACTGTTAGATTGTTTTATGTGATATCCATTTAACGTGGATCGGTACTTAAACATCCCGTTAATGTGTTTGTATTATCTTTCAATTTTTGCTGGTTTGTTTTGTATATGTGACTTTTTGTGTTTCTTTGGTTCTTATAAAAGTGACTCTGTACTTTAAAAGATCCCGTCAGTATGATATTGTACTATTATATGTCATTATGATATATTTCTATTATGAATTAGAAAATACGTTGAACCACAAACGTCAAAATATTCAATCGCGTAGTGGAATGAACTATTTGTGGATTCTTATAAATTCTATACAACTTTTGGACTATTTTAAATCTCGGTCTATTTCTGAAATTAATTCTTACATACTTTATATTTTTTGACCCTGTATGCTAACATTGCCCTTGTGAAATTTTAAAATTGTTTGTATATACATCGAACGACAAATATATAACACGTTTTGTCTGCAATTCTGGGTAATAGAATCAAGATCACTAAATATTGAAATAAGGATATAGGGTATGATTGCCCATTAGGCAACTATTCACCGAAATTCTAATGAAGTGAATGTAAGCAATTAAAGGCAAACATACGGCCTTCAATGATAAGAAATACTTCTACCATATAGTTGACTATAAAATGCCATGATAAGAAAAATATGGATTAGTTCAATTGATTAAGCTTACGGCCTTATTTGAAAGTAAAATAATTTACGAAAACAAAATATGATAGACATGAACCAAATACAATCACTAAACAACGGGCTCTATAGATATAAAAAGAATATAATAATAAGATGTGGTATGAGTGCCAATGAGACAACTCTTATTCCAAATAGCAATTTTTAAAAGTATGCATCTTTTACACAAAGAATGTAGCGGGTTTAACATGTTATTGTTAAGAAACAAAATAATGATATTTTCCACTAGACATTCAGCAGCCACCAACGTTCCAATTCATAATACTAATTTCGATGTTTTTACAAAACACAAAAATCCAAAGAGAAAATTATACGTTTAATAAGGACATTATATCGACCTCAATAATGCGCTTTCAGTTTTTTTAAATAATTGAAGTCAATTGATTAAAAATGAATGCCTTTGCAATGAACGAAACATGCAAACTATTTAGTGTGGAAATATGGGGAGTTAATTTTTTTAATATGCGGTGGTTTATTGAGTAATAGTTTTTTCCGATGAATAATAGATAGCAATATTTTTACTGAATTTTTCAATTATTTCGACAGATATAATTATATTTATGAAATGTTATATTGTTTTTCTTGAAATCAGGTCATACAACAAACAAAGCGTATGATTTGATCATGGACGTATTATATTGACTTTCATTTTACCTGTTTGAACAATGGAATTGTTTTAGGGTATTCTCAGCGAAGTTTTTTTTAATGAGACCAATAAGACATACTACTTTTAATCTAAAAAGTAGACATTAACATTAGGGTGACGTTGCTTAGGAATTTTCCACTCATTATTTTTGGGGTTAGATATTCAATATAACGATTCAGTATACAAACATTTGGGATCAATTAAAGAGAGAATGAATAATTGAAACAGAAAGAATACATAAAGAGAAATTAAGGTTTTGGTGATTAAAAACCTGGAAGTTTTGGTATGCTGAATTCTACACAAATATAACTGCATTCCGAATCCAGTTTTCATTAAAACACAAAATAAAACACAAATCAGATGCTGACAAAATTAATTTCAATGTGAATCTTAACAGATTTACACGAAAAGCATTTGGAGTAGGGGCATTAAGGCTTAGTTTTGGCCCAAAGAAAATAAAATGTTTAATAACCATTTCAAACTGGCACATAATGTTTAAAAATGCATAGGGCTAAGAAATATAAGGGAAAAACATAAAGATTTTTATCTGATGACGTCACACATACATAATTACATGTCCAGTTTTCACAAAAACGATGAAAAATACGGAATTTATACAGTTTTCAGCCTTTATTTCCGTTGTGGAAACATCATGCGCAGTCGAGAAACAACAAAATAATTTAACAAATGCTTTATTATAACTATTGGCATAATCTCCCCAAATATAAAGTTGTTTCTGGGGTGCGTACATACTTTTTTTCAATTTAAATATACTTAAATTTGATTTAAAAACAAGGAAAATTACGAAATTTAACAAAATATGCAAATAAGGTCATGATTTGTTGTCATGGTAGTTTGTTCCATGTCAAATTTGTTTTGTTTTTCTTAGTACCTTATACCTTAGTCAAGTTTTCAGTAATTTAAGAATATATATGACAACTTTTAAATTTGCAGTAATTTTGGGGCCAAATAAGGGCCTTATTGACCCTACTCCTTTATTAAAATAATGTATTGTTTAACTATGACAAAGTCAATCAACGATATGGATGATTGTGAAGCATGAAAAATAAATGTTTGGTTGGATTTTTTTTTTTGTTTGTTTGTTTTTTCATTTTTTATATTCTTATTTATACATTATGTGAAGATTTGTTCACGTTCGATTTTAAAATGTTGGGAAATAAACAATAATTCGTAAAATTTTGTTCTTTTATAAATGATTCCCGATGCAACCATCTCTTAATCGCAGCAAATCATATACCATGTACAAGGCCAAATTTGCTGCAAAGCGTATAGATTAAAATTTCATTTCACAAATCACACACCGAGACATAGAGGCTTAAAGTACAAAAT
The DNA here is from genome assembly GCA_037788925.1 of Mytilus galloprovincialis. Classification (NCBI taxonomy): domain Eukaryota; kingdom Metazoa; phylum Mollusca; class Bivalvia; order Mytilida; family Mytilidae; genus Mytilus; species Mytilus galloprovincialis. Next base: position 24,376,289 of record CM075341.1, read on the forward strand.
TAAAACGTTTACAAGTTGATGAAAAATTTCACTAACAACCTGTATTCCTTCATTTCTGAACCATATCAACTATATGATATTCTCATTTTGTACTTAAAGCTTTAACAAGTTTATTTACAGCCACTGGGTCGATGCCACTGCCGGTGGAGTTTTTAATCAAGGAGGGAATCAGGAATCATCGGCCCAGTAGTCAGCATTTCTGTTTTGACATGAATTATTATTGATATGGTCATAATTGTTAATTAACTGTTTACCAAACTTTGAATTTTTGAGATACTTAGGTTTTCAACATCACGAATGGATTACCTTATCCGTATTTGGCAAAACTCTTATAAATGTTTGGTCCTCAATGCTCTGCAACTTCGTATATTATTTGGCTTATTAACTTTTTTGTTTCAGGCGTCACTGGTGAGTCTTTTCTAGGCAAAACGCGCGTCTGGCACAAATACAAAAGTTAAGTCCTGATATCTATGATAAGTTTATTTTCCTTGACATACTCTTGAAAAATATCCCATATCTGAAAATATATTGGATCAAAACCTCTACAAGTCAAATAAATAAAATAATATAACACTAAAGTAAATGGGAAAAAGTCCAATGTACCGGAGGAAATTAATACCTTAGTTTTTAAATAGTTTTAACTTTTTTATGTATGATATGCTCAACATAAGCATGTTTTTATTCAATTAAAGCATTATTATTTTTTGGTTTTGAAGCAAATATATTAAGCACTGCATTTGTAGTTACACATTCATCAAATATTTTTAAGAGAAAATATATTGCTTATTATTTGTTATTTTGATGAACAATTGTTCGCAGTTGTTTGTTTTTCATATTTGATTGTTCTTTTACACAAGGCAATTAAATATAAAACAAACAGCATCAAAGTAAAAGCAAAATCCTATTTCAATTTTAGAATCATAACATCATGAACATCTACAATAGAATATGACATAAGATATTATGATCCTTATTAAACGAGGGCTTTTTTTTATACCAAACTTTTATTAAATCTATTTTGAGATTATGAGTTAATCCCAGTAGTGATGTCGGCTTGTTAATGACCATATCCAAATAGAATACTTCATAAATAATTAAATGCATTCAATATAATATATAATGAGTTTGTTTACAATATTCGAAAAAATGATTAACTTTTCAAATGTTTGATAATAAATATGAAAGCATTTTTACTTCTGACATCCATTAGGAATTCATTTGCATTTTATACGAGGAAGGGAATACTATTGCATTACTATAATATGTTTTAAAGTTTTTTCAGTCGTTAAATTGAAGATAATCCTTGACACGTGTTTATGTTTAGAAAATACCATACAAAATAAGATGTGGTATGATTGCCAATGTGAGAACACAACGTTCACAACTATATATCACTATACAGCCTTCAACAATGAGTAAATATCATGCCCTTGGCAAATTTATTGAAATAAATATACAATTAACGTGTGATACAGCATGGACAGCATTTTAAAGGAATTTATTGGTGTATAAACTCGAACAATTAACTCACAAACAAATAAAAGTCCTAACGAATTACATTGTTCACTATTTTTTTCTATAGGCTTGTATGCCGACCTAGGCAAAACCTCGAAATAAAATATCCACAAAATAATTTTTACAGTAGTTGCGATGATTTCAAAGCAAAATATAAACATCTCAAATTGACTCCTGTATCTAATTTATAACAAGCTCATCCATGCCAAAAAGGAAACATTCCGGAATATCAGAACAATTTCGTGAAAACTGAACAAAATTTAAAGTACTTCATCAAACTGTTATTGGTGCTAGATTTAATTATTATAAATTAAGGAATGTATCTCCCTCATGCATAGCTCTGATTCCTTTCAAGGATTTTGGCTATACTTTTTGGACCTTTTGGATTATAGCTCTTTATCTTTTATATAAGCTTTGCATTTCAAATATTTTGGCCACGAACATCACTGAAGAGATATGTATTGTCGAAATGCGCATTTGGTGCAAGAACATTGGTGCACCGTTAATTTTTTTAAACTAATTTATGGTAAATATTCAAAGGGGCTTCGGGAGTTCGACGTACTTGGGTTAAAAGATAAGAAAATCGTCTGACATAATAAAAATAAACTAATGTATACATAATTCACAAATAGGTAAACATTCTTGAAGATAATTTAAAGCTTATATTTCAGGCCAGCAGGCATTTGAATTGCATCATGGTTTATCTACCTATGGAATACTTGCAGTAATATATCCTATGGAAGAAGTCACATCTTCTCAGATTGATGCATTATCTAGTTCTTCACAAGATAAGTCAACCAACATAAATTTCACTGTTCTATGTCAACATGTTTGTCTCCAATTTCTTGAAAAGGTATATTTGAATCTTGATAACAATCCTCGGTCTTTGAACTTTATTATTTTAGGAGTTGTGCGACAGCTGCAGTTTTACTTGACCTACCTCCACTTTTGCATCTTTTTCATTTATTCATTTTAGAATTTCTATTTTTCTAGAAAAAAAACTATGATAACCACAAAATATAGACATGGAATAAGTAATTTAGAATAAACGTTTTACAGATGACGACGGATATGTTCGCAATGTAGTTAGTAAAATTGTGTCTGAATCATTCGAATGTTAAATCACCGAATCATACTTCATACCAAACATGTACTTACAGTTTGACATGTGGAACAGGATCTGAGGAACTAGTTTTAGGTTGGATTTAGTTGCACCAGTTGTGTATGTAGTGTTTTATAAATGGTGTTTTCCTTTGGTAGTTTCGTTTTTGCAATGACGTTGTCAGTTTGTATTCAACTTACAAGTTCGAACATCCCTTTGATATCTTTTTTCTCGCTTTACCTTGACGATAAAAATGGAAAACAACGAAACAAGTCAACAACACACTATATAAAAAAGTATGTATCAACAGTAATTACACCACAATCTGGGGTAATGTCATGTTTCCTCAGAAGGAAAAACAAGTCCTGCTCCACTAGTCACACGTCTTGTTTTGAAAAAGTTTAAAAAAATACTTGTTTTGCTGATAATCTGATGAAATTTCTAATAATTAACAGCATTGTATTTCCAAAATATCACCGTTATGTCCTATAAAGATTAAAGATTTGTTTGCAACAATTAATCCATATGTGTATAAAAAGTAAAAAGATTCTAAGGGTGTAAAAAAAGACATCAATTGAAGAAACAGTGCAAGGGTCTTTCTTCGACTGTTTATTAAGAGTAAACAGGCAACTTCATCACCAAAAGTCAAGCAAGTATACACAAATCATAAAACACAGACAGAAAACGACGGGGCAACGCGGATCCACAATTCAAACCCAAGAAGAGTAAGCACATCCTTACCCACTAAATGAAAACATAATGTTTACCAAATTAGTACAATTCCAGTGTTATATCGCATTCTATATGTTAAAAATAGAGAAAAAAAAAACAATCGATTATGTCTAAGACCTGTGTAACATTCTTTATTATTTGTGACGTTAATATGCCATAGGTTAGTGATAAAAGCCGTATACTTACACAACTAAAAACCCTGTAGTTAGTTATATACATTGTATGCAAGTATTAACTCTCTTAATCAATAAGGCATTGTCATCTTCCGATGAACATTTTTATAAAGACGTTATTTACATAACCGTGGTTCATCAACTTTCTGCTCCGACACTGGCGACGTTTTAAAAAGTCTGAGTTGTAGTTGCAAACGCTTGATTACCAAATGAGTTGGTAAATGTATATCCCATATGCAAGTTAAGTCGATATATTGCTGCTTCGGTGAGTGAATTTATATCTTTAAAATTAAAATCGCTTCGTTTTGTCATGGATTCTGGTACTAAGAAATAAAGGCAACAGTAGTATACCGACCGCTGTTCAAAAGTCATAAATCTATGGACAAAAAACGAAATCGGGGTAACAAAGTAAAACTGAGGGAAACGCATTAAATATTAGAAGAGAACAACGACACAACATTGAATTGTAACACACACAGCAACGGACTAAGCATTAGACAAAATCCGATAAAAATAACCAATATAACATTAAAACCAAATACATGAATTTGGGATAGAAAAGTACCGTGACGCATCTTATAGTAATGTGAATTCACACTCAAATATAGGAGAAAAAAAAACGACACAACGGAAACACAACGTAAAAATATTACACACACAGAAACGAACTATAATATAACAATGGCCATTTTCCTGACTTGGTACAGGACATTTTTAAAGAAAAAAAATAGTGGGTTGAACCTGGTTTTGTGGCATGCCAAACCTCGCACTTTGATGGTAATGTTAAATACAACATTAAAATGACAACATAATAATACAGGACTACAAACTGTTTATGTCAAATAAAAGGTGAAAGTCTACAATTAATGCAGTAACCATCGACTTGGGGTTTAAAATAAAGGTCTCCATACGTCCATTGTATCTTGATAATACTTTTAACAGTTTATCCTGTTCAACTTGTGTAACCAAAGATGTGTTGTGAAAATCAAACACGTTGTGCTTCAAATATATATTTTTTATATGTTTTTTTTGTTTTCATGTCACAATGTCGTGTTCATTTATCTCTTTAAACATTCAGCCTTTTGAATTTGGAAGGAAAAACGTATGGCGGAACTCCTTACTTCACTTATCGAGGTGGTTGGTAGGTGTTGATAATGTTGCAGACTTGCTGGATTTTGAAATGGCTGATATAAAGTTCGACAATGTAGCTGTAGTAAAGAATTATACAACAAACAAAAAAGAGACTAACAACTTAACATCAGTAAGATAACTAAAGTTTATTATACTAGAGTGAATGTCATAGCTAATCCTAATCCTGCAATTTTTAGATGTTCATCTCGAGAAGGATGTGTTCAATATTGAAGGCTGTACAAAGATCTAAATTTGTTAAATAGCCATCATTTTGACTCATTTGGTTGCATTTTTGAATTATTATTTTTTTATTTCGTTCATCCTTTCTCTTCAATTGAATTGAGAATTGAAATGTGCAATATGTCAAAGAGACAACTACCCAACCAAAGAACAGATAACAGTCAAACGCCTTCAAGGGGTCTGCAATGCAGCGAGAAAATCCCGCTCCTAAGGTGGGCCTGAACTTGCCCTTAAATAAGAATGTGTACCAGTAAATCATGTTAAACTCCAAAACATAAATGAACTATAGTTAAAAAAAAATATATACAACACTTATAAAGGCCAGATGCTTCTCACTTGGGACAGGGGCAAACATGCGGTGGAGTTAAACATGTTTAGTGAAATTTCAACCCTCCCCCTATACTTCTATGCCATATGATATAAAGAAACACACAGAAATACGCACAGTAAAACTCAATGTAAAAGAAATCCACGACCGATGTCAGAAAAGCTAATAAAAGAAACAAAGCAGAATGACAATGAGACATAAATTTAAAAGGACTACACTACCAATAATTTGCCAACGTTTATTTGGTATTGTTCTACCCTCCTACATATCAGTACTGTTAGGAAAGACTTAACACTTATAATGTTATACTTTCTATTAATTCAGTATTGTTCATTATCTTACAATAACTGAAAATTTACTAATTCTTAGAATTCAGTATTGATTTCGTCAGTACTGTTTCAGAACTGATTTTGTCAGTACTGTTTCATTACTGCTTTTGTCAGTACTGTTTCTGTACTGATTTTGTCAATACTATTTTAGTACTAATTTTGCTAGTACCTTTTAGTACCGCTTTTGTCAGTACTGTTTCAGTACTGTTTGGGTCAGTACGATGTTGTCATTACTGTTTCAGGACTGATTTTGTCGGTACTGTTTCAGTATTTTTAGATTACCGATTTTATTAGTACTGTTTGTGTATTAACTTACATTTCAACGCACGCATTAATAGTTCACTTTCAGTTTGTTCATTTAAAAAAAAAGTCATTTAAGTACAATGCAGCGCATTTTTTCAAGGTTTTTATTGGCTTCTTTGTTAGGTACACATTTGTTTAGTTTTCTAACTAAAAGTTACAATGTTTACTAGCAGTTACTGACATGCCAGCTATAAAAAAAATATTTTTTAATTTTCAATGCAAAGACCCTATCAGTGAACCAATATTAATACCCAAATATGCCGTCTGTTTGAAGGTTTTGTTAGCTTTCGAGGTAAATGAAAAGTTGGGTTTTTCTCTTTTGATAGTTGTCTCGTTGCCATTTGCAATCCTTCCCGATCTCATTATTTTATATGCATAACGTCATGTTATGAAAAAAAAACATTCATTTCAATTGTTAGATTAATTTATTTTTAGGTACTTAAGTTTTGTCGTTTAACTGCAATTTTGATAATCGTAATTATCATGTGTGTGTTTTAGACTGACCAAGATGAGAGTAAGCAAGAGGGTTGTACCCATCAACAAATACATACACTTATGTGGCAGTCCAGTCGACGTAATTTGTCACCAGTGCTATATACAAATCAACAGTTACCAGAAGAAAACAAACTATTTCCAAATGCCAACTTCGGGTTCAATAAAAGAAAGTTTTTGGTCAACACATTACCAGTAAGAAAATGTTTCTACTTGCTTACTTATGTGTTATATAAAACAATGCTTACCATCTCTTGTGGTTTCCAATAAAAAAAAAAGAAAAAAACGACATCAAAATCTAAGGAATCATGGCATTTGCTCAACATTCAGATAGAAAACAAATTATATCATCAGCATTTCAGTCCTTAATTTTTTATTCTACTACTAGTACTAGAAACTCTTCAAATCCGAACCTTTACACACTTATTAGGATCTTTTTGTATAATTAGCAATGGTCCATGCTTTTAAATCTACTAGTAATCAATCTAATTTTCAAAAGGGAAATTTACCTTCTTAATTTGTTGCGTCTGAAGTAATGTTCTGGATTTTCCATTACTACGTATGCTGGAGCCCAAGACATAAAAATAAGAAGATGTGATGTGAATTATAATTAGACAACTCTTCACAAGAGCCCAACTCGTACAGAAATTAATAGCTAATGGTTACCGTACGATCTTCAACAATGAACATAGCCCATACCGCATAGTCAGCTATAAAAAGCTCCGAATTCATATCTGTAAAACAATCTAAAAAAGAAATCTAACGGTCTTATTAATGTACAAAAAAATGAACGAAAAACAAAAATGTTACGCAGCAACTACTGACGAATTACAGACTCCTGACTTGGGACAGCACATATATATATATATATATACAGAATGTGGCCGGGTTAAAAATGTACATGTAAGTGTGGGATCCCAGCCTCCCCCTAACCTGGGACAATGGTGCAAAAGTACATAATAAGAACGAACTATAAAAATCAATCAGGAAGTCTAAACTCATCAGATGGATACAAATAAAAATACATCTAACAAAAACAGATAAGACTTGGCGGGTACTTGTATGTAATAATAGTAAAATCATGTATTAATAGTTAAATACTTGAAAACTACAATGAGTGACTTAATTGTATTAAAAAAAATACCGAACTCCGATGTAAAGGGACGTCCATGAAAACTGAAAAAATCAAAAACAACTGAACGAGTGAAAAAGAACTTAAAAATTTTATATTCACGACTTGGGGCAAACTTTTTGTTTGTAGTTGGTAGAACTTTCTTTCTCAACAATGTACAAATTAGGTAGACTATAAATACATAGCTAAGAACATGATAAGTGCACTGTAAAAAAAATCCTGCGTCCGAATCGTACATCAGGACCAATCTGCCAAGGAGCACCTAAAGCGGGATGTATAAATTCCGAATCAGATCTAACGTCATATGACTAAAAAGTAAAACAATTTCACTACCACGAAAAAGAGGGTAAAAGATTAACTAAGTATTATTTGTCTGAGTTAGCTGGATACATGATATAAATTATGTCAGTACATGAGGTGATTTCTACCCCCAAAACATTGTTTAAACTGTTTTGGACATTGATGATCTTATGATTTATTTATGAAAATCCCATCCATTAAGAACTTTTAACGTTTAACGTTTCCTGAACTTCAATGATTAAAATCATTTAAGCAACCGATACAAATGAATCACAATCAGAATTTTGAATGAGTTTTCTCATAGTCTGGATCTTAAGAAGTTGGTACAGGTCAAGTATATGAGATACACACGTTACAAAACATAGTCTTCTACGTTATAAAAACATCCAAGCTCCACATCCTCCTCATTTTATGCTTGTGTTTGCGTGTATGTGTGTCTTTTTATTTTATTTTATTTTATTTTATTTTATTGCATTGTATTTCTTTCGTTTTCATGTAATTACAAAAAGAGTCATATAACTACCACATTCATTGATGATTTTCTTCTCAATTACAGTTTTCTCCCTTTGTACAGTTCAATAACGAAACCGATCAGTACACAGGAATCACAATTGAAATTTTGAATCAGTTATCTCGTGATCTCAATTTTACGTAAGTGTGATTATTGAGTTTTAAAAAGAATTTACCAGCATATAGTTAGTTTTATCTTGATATGTTAATATCAATATTGATTTATTGTTCTCAAATCTTACATTCATAATTGGGACGATTTATGAAAAAAGGCTTGAATTTAATGTACCCAATATCACACAATGTCCATCCACATGACACCATGTATGGTAACAATGCAGGAGCTTTCTGTTAGTAATTATGTTGTCATATACTTGACTTAAATAAACTCATCATAGATATATACCAGGATTAAATTTGTGTACACCAGACGTGTGTTTTGTCTACAAAAGACTCATCAGTGAAGCTCGAATCAAAACAGTTTGAAGGGCTCGAAAAGTACGAAGTTGAAGAGCAATGTAGAACCAAAATTTCGAATTATGTATTGATAGTTTTGCCTTATTTTGTTAAAAACTGCATAATTCGTAAAAAAACACCAGCAAACTCGAATATAAGCATTTGATGAGATCATAAACAGATTGATATTGTTTCTGAGAGGAAATCGTTGTACAAAGCGTTGTTCAAATGCACTTTTTTTGAGCTTATTTAAAATGTATGCAAATATAACGACAGGTGCCACATGTCGAGCAGGATCTGCTTACCCTTTCCGCAGCACCTGTGGTTTTTACTCCCAGTATTTGGTGGGGTTTGTGTTGCTTAGTCTTTAGTAGCCTATGTTGTTTCTTGTGTGCTATTATTTGACTGTTTGTCTTTTTTCATTTTAGCCATGGCGTGGTCAGTTTCTTTTCGATTTTTGAGTTTTAATGTTCCTCTGGTATCTTTCGCTCCTCTTTTACATTAATTTCTTCTGTGTTCCTTGCACAAAACTTCTTTAAAAAAACAAGACTAAAATCAACACCTCTCACGTTTTTCGGTCACAATCCCGAATTGGTTGTCCGATACTATTTATGTGTCCTAACTCTATAGCAACATGCTTTCCGGGTCATCTATCTTGCGATAACAGAAAACTGAAAAAGTAGTCTGATGTACATAAAGGCAACAGTAATATACCGCTGTTCAAAACTCATAAATCCATGGACAAAAAACAAAATCGGGGTAACAAACTAAAACCGAGGGAAACGCATTAAATATAAGAGGAGAACAACGACACAACACTAAAATGTAACACACACAGAAACGGACCAAGCATCAGAAAAAATCCCACGAGAATAACAAATATAACATCAAAACCAAATACATGAATTTGGGATAGACAAGTACAGTGACACGTCTTATCGCAATGTGAAATTACACTAAAAAATAAGAGAAAACAAACGACGCAACGTTAAAATGTAACACACACAGAAACGAACAATAATATAACAATGGCCATGTTCACGAATTTAATTCAATTAACCAGTTGTGTCCTACTCTGGATTGTGACAGTTTGATTGAGGGTTGATTTTCATGGTTGTAATGTATGCATAGCAAAGGATGCATACTCTGCCATCGCACCCAGTCTGGTTCATTTTGCCTGTGCAAAGTCTGGAATATGACAGTCAATTTTTATGGTGTGTTTGAGCGTGTGACTTTTCGTGCCATTTGATTTGAGAAATTCGTTTTGAGTTCGGTCTTTTTGATATACTTTTTTGTAGTTCACGAATTTCCTTCATTTTTGTAAATTACCTTTTTATTTTTATATTTTTTAATCGATTTATCAGATTTAAACATTGGCTAACTATACTGCTTTTTGAAAGAATCCATGTCGCTGTATTTTTTACCACGTCAGTAAAATTTTAGTAAAGGTTCAATCAGGTTTTATATAAAAAATATATAATTTTGTAACGTACAAACTATTTCTAAAACCAAACGTTATTGTTTTATGAACACACTTTCGTCAATTGGTGCACGCCTTATTTAGTCTTGGGAAAATTAAAGTAGGATATTTTGTATATATAATAAAAAATATACTTTCGACTATATATAGATATGAAATTCAACCGCCACCTGATGGGAATTGGGGAGCTGAAAAATACAATGGTTCATGGAATGGTATGGTAGGACAACTGCAACAAAGGGTTTGTTTAATTCATTAGGAAATAGATAATGAATTGATTAAAACTATTTGTAACCATTAGTGAAGCTTCCTGAAATAATCATTAAACTTTTTTATAATGTTTTTTTTTTTAACAGTGATCTGAAATATATAGGAAGCGAAAAATATAGTTCACATTAGTGATTTAAAAAAAATATTTATTAAAGTTACTAGTATAAATAAAGTCATGGTTTGGTTATGAATGATCTAAGTTCATCTGCCTACCCTTTCGGAACATCTGAGATCACCCACAGTTTTTGATGGGGTAATGTTGCTCATTTGTTAGTTTTTTATGTTTGGTTGTGAGTACTATTGTTTGTTTTGTCTAGCTGTTGGTCTTTTTCTTTTCTAGCCATGGCGTTGTTTCATATAATTATTGATCATGAGGAATGTTTTTTTAGCCGAAATAACTGTCAACACGAATTCAAAACATCATCTTCGTTTATTATCATCTTTATATGTTAGTACCGTTGTGCAAATGTTTAGACTATTATATATAAACTCTGAGTACACCGGGTTTACATAATTTATAAATACCAAGTATCAAAGTTAACGATGTTAAATCTGCAAATGTTCAGCGCCCTAGAACCCTCGACCAACTAGCATTCATCAAAATAAAGTTTCCTTTTGTCGAGTCATGATTTCGTCTTCAGCTTTATCTTTGGTTGTAATACATTACATGATGTAAATATATAATACCTTGATTATATTTTTAGGAGGTAGACATTGTAGCAGCAGCCCTTACAGTTCATTCAGATAGAGAAACAGTGATGGATTTTACATATCCTTACTTTTATGAGTTTTCCTCAATCATTTTCAAAAAGTCGGATCCAGACAATTCAAAATGGACAAGATTACTAGATCCTCTTAGTACAACAGTGTTAATATTGGTTGGAATTTGTCTACCTACTGCGTCCTTTATCCTTTGCCTTCTTGAAAATACCAACCCGTTTTACAACAAAAGAAAGGGGAAAAGAGGTCTACATAATATGTCTGATTCATTCTGGTATATGTATGGAGCTTTGTTAACTCAAGGTGAGTCACAAAACTACTCTACGGATGTTTATTGTTACAAGTATTTGTGAGTAATAATATGCCATTACAGTGTCCCCTGTCTTTCGCAGCAATATTTTAAATAAAGTTGCTATGCATGTTTGTACTTTTTGGACTGTGGAGATCTTTATTCCATGAACATTAATATCATTGTTTAAGATTGAACTTGATCTGTAATTTTTTAAGATTACTGTAATGAACCGCAGAACTTCATCCCAACATATTGCAACAAAAAGGACAAATATTGTGTATTTCTTTTTTAAATGTCATAAAAGGTAATTCTTCAGAAAAACTTAAGCATGAACTGCTACCGCTCATATATTGACTATTTACAGATAAATAATGCTATATCTTTATTTCAAGTTTAACACTTTCTTTGCTTTTTATACTTAAGCCAAAATGTTAAACTAATATCCGTATTTCTTGCCAATATTAAAATGATTGCAATGCTGAATTAATGAACGGCTGAAATAAACAATTTTCATTAATTTGAATGTCTATAAGTAGAAGTGTTGTTTTTTTTCTACATAAGATAATGCTTATACCAAGTTAGGAATGTGACAGTTGTTATCCATTCGTTAGATGTACTTTAGCTTTTGATTTTGCCATTTGATTAGGGACTTTTTGAATTTTCCTCGGAGTTCAGTATTTTTGTGATTTTACATTTTTCTTTGTATTTCTTCCGAAGACAAATGGAGATTACTATTAACACTTTGCTTTATCAAATTATTAGAGAACTATTTGTTTTAATATGAACAATTATTCAAACATATACTACATTACAATAAACTAGCAATACTGTTCTTTGGTCTTTAAAGATAGTTTTATTTTTGGCCATCGTACCATATCTTTTATATGTATTTAGATTATGAATTAAACAGAATCATAATTATTGTCCATATTGATTTGCCCGTTTTATATAATGAGGGGCTAAGAAATTGATTTCAGTTATAATTTGCACATTTCAGGCGGAGAACATATGGCTGCATCCTCATCAGGACGAACACTTCTAAGCTGTTGGTGGATATTTTGTATAATAATGGCGGCCACGTACAGTGCAAATTTTGTGGCTTTTCTGACAGTTCGAAAAAACAAACCTCCATTCGATGATATCAAAGGCCTAATTGCTCAAGATGAGTATAAATGGGGTATTGCAGGTGATTCCATATACGAATCTATTTTCAAGGTAATGTCACAAGATGCTGTATGCTTAATTAATGAAATTTGGTTTCTATAAATGTGCATGACAAAGTAATGCACACAAATATTAAAATTCGAATTTATATTCTGTATGACTTGATGCAACAGTTTAAACACGAATTTTCTGGCATTTATGCGTTGTACATCAATCAACCCATATATTGTTAATTTCTGTGTCATTTGGTCTCTTGTGGAGAGTTGTCTCATTGGCAATCATACCACAGTTTCTTTTTTTTATATATATCATATGTAACACTCAGAAACGTGTCCCCCTCCCAACGTGTCCGACTCCCCTAAACTTGTCCACATTGACGTCACTGAACTGCAAAATATGTCTAGTTGTAAAAGGGCTCAAAACTTGTCTTTTCCTTAATTGGAACTATCATTCGAATGCATATTATAAATACGTATGTTGATTTTTCATTAACGTATACTCATTTAACTATTTCATAAAAAACAAAATACTTTTGGCACAAGATAACCTGAGTATGTAAGCAGCCCTCAGTTAAATTGTAGAGATTAAATCAGATACCTCATGTACAATGGTGTAGGAAGTTGTCTCTTTCTCTGTGCATTAAACAATTTGTAGCATTTTATCCTTTGATAGTGCCAGAAGTTGTATTTTTGAAGGCAACATTTGTTTTTTTAATTTCCGCACATATTTTTTAAAACGGCATCGTATTACATATCGGAGATTGAAGTAGTTTCTTACTGAAGTCATAAAAAATTGAGCTTTACTCGCTCTTTTACTTTTACATGAAAATCCCAACCAGTGTTTAATTCTGAATAACCGTAAACAGTTTGACCCAATCCTAAATTTCTGGTATGATTATACATTTGTAGAACCTATCTACAATATCTATATTGTTAACATGATGTCGTTCAAATAATGAATGACATATTTGCCACTGAAAGTTATGTTCTTGATCGTGTACCTTTAGTGATGCTGGAAACCTAAAAATTTATTAATAATAATGATAACCCGTAAACGATTTGAAGAGCTTATAAAGTAGTAGAATTGTTGACAAACGGGAAGTCAGTTCTGCTGAAAGCCCACCGTTTATTATTCCGATGAATATGAAAGGCATCATCGGGGTTTATCAGTACAAACTAATTTACATGGTAAACGATTAATTCAACTCTAAAATTATGTGTATGTTCGCTCTAAATGAGTTTGAAATACTTGCAACTGGACAATAGACAATTTCAGTTAAAAGTTGATTTATATGTAACAGATTAAATTTGCGATTATTATTATCATTAAAAATCGCCAATTATGATAATCATTAAAAATACGGTGATCTAGATGTTACTTTCTGTGTCACTTGGTCTCTTGTGGAGAGTTGTTTCATAAGCAATCCTACCAAATCTACTTTTTTGATATTGAACTAGCTTATTCTAATAAATGACAACTTGATCACATGAGTCTCTATGTTAGAAATGCCGTAAACGTTATCGATTTCAGTTAGGACATACATTTAGCGCTTAAAGACGTGAGTCGTTTTGGCGTAAATAGTGGACAAGTTTTGGTGAATAACAATTATCGGACACGTTCGGCGGTTATGAAATCAGACACGTTTTGGGAATATTGGATATAACGGAAAGGTTTGGGGAGAATATACACGTTTGGGAGGAAGGCCACGGTTGGGAGTGCTATATATATATAAACGAGTCTAAATTGAAAACTACGTTCAAACCTATGATTGCGTTGGATCAAAGCCGCAATTTTTATACGTGTGCATGTAAAACAAATTTCGTTGTAGAAGGGTCTAAAAACAGCACAAACTACATTTTCCTAAAGACCAAAAAAGTGAAAAGGTATATTTAAACAAAACGCATTTGACTAACAGGTCGAACAACTGATGTTCTTTAACCCTGCTGACTGCCATTGGTGATTGCCATATATACCATATATATATATATATATATCAATAAAATGACTGAACAAATAGTCAACGATTAATCTTACAGGGCGATGGATAATGTAATATGAGTCTGTACACTGCAAAATATAATATATAACAAGTCAAAAAGGGTACAACATCACCATTAAATAACTATAAAATGAACAAATATTAGATATTTCGGATAACAGATATCCTTCTTCGGTAATAGCACGATGTAAAATGAATCATGTCAATATATTCAAATTGAGACACTATCAAAATCTTGACCGTTTATACAATTTAAGCGGATACCACAGACGCTGGTACAATTTTAAAATTTTCAAACACGACGCAAAGATTACAAAGATATGCCAAATAAAAATATTTGCGATGTGAATGGCACAACTCTAAATTTCCAAAGGTTGTGACAGTTTAGATGTGATAACTGCATGGAGGGCAGTCCTCAAACAAAAAAATCAAAAATGCCCTAACCAACCCAAGTTGGTATAATATTTCAAATTTGACAACGGTAGGGCAACAGAAACTACATATTTAAAAAGTAAAAACACAAAAATACTGAACTCCGAGGAAAATTCAAAAAGGAAAATCAAAAATCAAAAGGCAAAATCAAAAGTCCAAACACATCAAACGAATGGATAACAACTGTCATATTCCTGACTTGGTACAGGCATTTTCTAATGTAGAAAATGGTGGATTGAACCTGGTTTTATAGCTAGCTAAACCTCTCACTTGTATGACAGTCGCATCAAATTCCATTACATTGTCAACGATGCATGAACAAAACAAACATACTCAAAGAGTAAAAATGTCAAAAATAGGGGTACAACAGTCAATATTGTGTTATCATCTTAATATCACTACATAAACAACAAATGTAACAAAGTAGCACAAAAAGGCATACATCAAATTTAACATTCTCATTTTGCTTTTCTTATACGGCTGAATTTATCTATGTAAAGTCTACCCATAAATGAAAGAAGGTTTTCATTACTGGTGTAAAATTGCGCGTTTGAAATTCGCACAGGTAGACATAAAAATAATTTTGTCGTATGACGGCATACATAAATGCAGACTCACGTAAAGTAGATATAACAAAAAACAGACTTACAGTAAAAATAATAAATAAAATAATGGTGTGGTTCAAAGTATGACGGGACACATAAGTACAGTTTCACGTCAAATACGGCTGAATTTATCTATGTAAAGTCTACCCATAAATGATAGAAGGTTTTCATTACTGGTGTAAAATTGCGCGTTTGAAATTCGCACAGGTAGACATAAAAATAATTTTGTCGTATGACGGCATACATAAATGCAGACTCACTTCCAATTGAAAAGCAGTTTAATAATGATTAGAAAAATAAGTTTTATCTAATAAGGTAAAAAAAATGAACGTGGCTACGTACTTAATCAATCATCCCAAATGAATGGAGCCCTGTAATTTAAACTGGTAATTTAAAAAATCTTCAAACTGTATATATAATATTTTCCCTCCGGTTGATATGATCCGTTCATCCTATGTTAACTCTTAAAATTCAAGAGTCTATCTGAAATTGAGGGTAAATTATATGGCCTTCCAAATACCGTTTCGATCCCTAACATCACTGAAGAGACATATATTGTCGAAATCTAGATCTGGTGTACAAAAAAAATATTGACACCTTGTGTTTGTGGCATGACATCTTTTTCACAAGTTTATCGTTTTCTGTTTAGTATCAAATTTATATTAAGATCCATTTTGTTACATCTCGTAATCAATTTTATTTGGCAATCGCCAATGGCAGTCAGCAGGGTTTAAGAACATCCGTTGTTCGACCTGTTAGTCAAATGCGATTTGTTCAAATATACTTTTTCACTTTTTTGGTCTTTTGCAAAATTTTGTTTGTGCTGTTTTTAGACCCTACAACGAAATTTGTTTTAAATGCACACGTATAAAAATGGCAGTTTTTATCCAACGCTATCATAGGTTTGAACGTAGTTTTCAATTTAGACTCGTATATATATATTTATTGCTTTCGCAAATGTTTTGTTCTTCCCTCGCCGGGATTCGAACCCATGCTAATGAGATCTCGTGACACCAAATCTCCTGCACTGTAGCCGTCCCGCTAGACCACACGACTACATGGGCTTCATTAAAATGAAGCTTTCGGTGGCCGTGTGTTACCTTTCCACGTCAGTTGTAATCTAGCATCGTACTACAGTACATGATATAGAAGGCATGAACTCGTCTAAACATCAACCCAACAATGTTAGATCTGTAAATTTGTCACTTGTTCAGACGTACTTTGGAGGCCGGATTATACTTTTTCACTTTTTTGGTCTTTTGGAAAATGTTTTTTGTGCTGTATTTAGACCCTTCTACAACGAAATTTGTTTTACATGCACACGTATAAAAATTGCGGTTTTTATCCAATGCAGTCATAGGTTTGAACGTTGTTTTCAATTTAGACTTGTTGATATTTTTTCCTTTGGGCTTGTATCACATTTTCCCTCCAGTTTATATGATCCGTTCTTCCAATATTGACCCTTAAAATTCAAGAGTCTATCTTAAATTGAGGGTAAATTATATGGCCTTCCAAATACCGTTACGATCCCTAACATCACTGAAGAGACATTTATTGTCGAAATCCGGATCTGGTATACTAAAAAAATATCGACATCTTATGTTTGTGGCATAATATCTTGGCCACAAGTTTATTGTTTTCTGTTTAGTATAAAAGTTATATTAAAATACATTTTGTTACATCTTGTGTCTTTTTGAAAATTTTGTTTGTGCTGTATTTAGACCCTTCTACAACGAAATTCGTTTTACATGCACACGTATAAAAATTGCGGGTTTTATCCAACCCGCAATCATAGGTTTGAACGCAGTTTTAAATTTAGACTTGTACATATATATTTATGAGCTGAAAGCTTTATTATAGAAGCCCAGGTGGTCGTGTGGTCTAGCGGGACGGCTACAGTGCAGGCGATTTGGTGTCAAGATATCTCAGTAGCATGGGTTCGAATCCCGGTGAAGGAAGAACAAAAAAATTGTGAAAGCAAATTTACAGAACTAACATTGTTGGGTTGATGTTTAGACGAGTTGTATATATATATTTATATTCAATTTTGATTTTTCGTCAACATTTTATTTTTTTATTAAGAATATAAAGAACTCATCGAAACATTATTGTCAAGAAAAAAACTTAAAATAGGAAAGGAGAAATCTTTCCAGTATCATACAGTTATGTACAGTTACAGATGATTTGTATTCCATGAAATTAAAAGCAAACTGTGAAAGGCAGTTCATCATTCTGAATGGTAAACTAAAATAAAATAAAATTTTTACTCTCTAGTTACTTTGCTTGATCCATGATTGGAAAACTATCTAACAGCGTTTATCATTTAGTTTTTGTCAGATGAAAAAAGTTTCAATTGGAACATCTTCTTATTAATATGTAAAATCACAAAATACTGAACTCAAACGAAAATTCAAAACAGAAAATCCGTTATCAAAAGGCAAAATCAAAAGCTCAAACACATCAAACGAATGGATAACATATGTCATATTCCAGACTTGGTACAGACATTTTCTTATGTAGAAATAGTGTATTGATATGTAATGTGAAATCGTGTTCTTATCTTATCTCTCCTGCTCGCAAATAAAAGGTAATGATTGCATTATCTGGTAAAGTGCGGTATTTGTGACAATATTTGTTATCCTTTTTTATACGCTCGTCAAAATTTTGACGGGACGTATTATAGTATACAAATTTCCTGTGTCCGTCCGTCCGTCTGTCCATCCGTCCGTTTATCCCTCTGTCCGTCTGTCTGTCTTACGTAAACATGTCGCACCGTAACTTGAGAATTACTTATCTAAATTTCATGAAACTTAATATAGTTGTGTTTTATGGTGATCAAGTGATCTGTATACTTTTGGTGAAAATAAGATTTAAACTTTTTGAGTTACGACACTTTGTAACTAAAACAGGGGGGTGTTTTTTTCACATGTCGCACCGTATCTCAAAAAAGATTCTTGATTATTGCTTAAAACTTTACACACTTTTTAGTTATATTAATCTTAATATCTGTATACTTTTTGGTGATGATTCAAAATTTCATTTTTAAGTTATTGAGTATTTTGTAAAAAAGGGGGAGTTTTTTTTACATGTCGTGCCGTATCTCAAAAACGATTTATGATTATTGCTTGAAACTGTACACACTTCTTTGTTATATTAATCTAAAGATCTGTATACTTTTTGGTTTGATTCAAAATTTTATTTTAGTGATATTTGTAAAAAGGGTTTTTTTACAGGTCGCGCCGTATCTCAAAAGCAGTTTATGATTATTGCTTGAAACTGTACACACTTCTTTGTTATATTAATCTAAAGATCTGTATACTTTTTGGTTTGATTCAAAATTTTACTTTAGTGATATTTGTAAAAAAAAAAGCAGGGTAGTGGAGGGGGGGGATGGGGTTCACATGTCCCGCCGTGTCTCAAAAACAATAAATGGTTATTGCTTAAAACTTTCTCAGAAACTATTTATGATTATTGCATAAAACTTCCACACAAGACGTGGGGCGTATCATGCGCTCATGGCGCAGCTGTTTATTCTTAAATGTTCTATTTCAAGGTTTGCCACTTTTAGCCATAATTCAAATGCAAGGTGTGCTCTTTTTGTACTTAAATCTATCAAATGTTTCCTTCTATTGATCCATATGGGTTGATTTGCTAAGAAAGGGAACACGTAATTCAGTTGAATAGGTTTTTAGACTGCTAACTTATTGATCTATTCGTATTATACACTTTCGGTCAGCTGTATGAACTAACAAAGTAAGGAAAATAGAATGGATAGCTGTCGTTTGATGTTCGTTCATTGTATTGTACATAAATCAGGCCGTTCGTTTTCTCGTTTCAATTGTTTTACATTTTTGGGTCTTTTATAGCTGACTATCACTACAAACCATTAAAGTCTGAAATGGCCTATATCTGTACTCGACTGTACTGATTTTTACTCGACCAGTCTGAATTGGTCTGACCTTTACTTGACATTACTCGACCCCAGTCTGAACCATACTTGACTGTACTGAATCGTACTTGACCCTTATCTTTGCCATTGAAAATAGTCTGAACTATTACTCGACCAGTCTAAAACAGTCTTAACCCATTCTCGACATGTACTCGACCTATTTTTCCAGTCTAAACCATACTTAACCAAAGGTCTGAACAGTACTCGACCAGTCTGAACCATACTAGACAAAAAAAACTCTACTTTTTTAACTGTTAAAATAAATTTCTTTTTAACTGACATTTATAACAACAGCCAATAAAATTGATAAAAAAAATTAACCTTTTATTAGAAATGTATCTATGATTATATTTAGGATGAAAAAAAATATATTATATATAACTTATATAAAAAGGGATAAAATTAAATAAATAAATAAATTTGTTTTTCTGATTAGTGGTGAAATATAAAGAATAACCTCTTCTTGGGGGCAAACTCATAAATAAGATCACACCTGGTCAGAGGTATTGAATTCTAAGTAACATTGATTCAAAATTGCAACATCCTGTTTAAGTTAAATAACAAGTCCTTTCGAATATACATGTATGTACTAGATAAGTAATACTATGATATTATTACGTAAGTATTTCTGTATTGGCCTTGTTATTGGTCCGAGGCTTGCTGTATTGGCATGAGGCGAAGCCGAAGGCCAATACAGCTGGCCGAGGACCAATAACAAGGCCAATACAGAAATACACGTAATAATATCTTTATTAATTAACTACAGTGTTACAATATTTTTTTAATTTCATTTCAAAAGAGATAAATATTTTTACCTTGAAGTGGAACTATCCAAATCTCAGTTTGTTTCTTTTTATTAGATGCAATACATAATGATCTCGTGCTGTTTCCAGGTGTCTTCAGCATTTTCTCATCAGATGAATTTTTCTACCCTTTTCAGTCACTATAAAGTGTTACAGCTTAAATTTAGACGCAACACATAAATAGTAATTGGAAAGGTACTGCCATTGCATGTGTTATGCAGAAACTAATTTAAAATCGATGTGAAATTATGAGGTGGTCAAGAAATGAACTTTGTGATAATCAACTCGTTCCCCAAACCTGAAATAGTTCTATCGTCTGCTTTCAAAGTTTAAGATAACTAAATGACAACTGCGTCTTCAAAACAACTGTTTACTTTCAGTTTGTGTTTATCGTGTCTTTCGATGTAAAATCTAGAGACGTTCCGAAATCCTGCACTTGTGTCAACTCGGCCAATATAGAATAACTCGGCCAATACAGGAAAAAATCTGTATTGGCCGAGTTATTCTGTATTGGCCCAGTTTACACATTATATTGCATTGGCAGTTTTCATCATATTAAGTCCAATAACAGTGTAGTTAGTTAATAAACGAATTTATGAAAATAGGGCTTTCTTTTTACCTGTAAAACACAGATGTACTGAGGTAATTAGAACATATTAAAGTGCTTTATGTATGCCATGTTAATTTGACAAAAAAAATACTTGAATAAATTGAAATAAATGTTTACTGTTACTTTGGAATACATTTCCTTTTTTAAAAAGGTTATCAAGGATTGCTATGGAAATTCTAATATCATGATTACAATTAAATTCTTGGTTTAATAAAACAAAACAATTAAGCTCTCATTTTTTTAAATTTATTAAGTTGTTTTATATACTATTTCAAATATATATTAATAAAAAAAAACATTCACTGCATTATTATTTAAACTCAACTAATTCTATACTAGGCCTTAAGTTAATGATGAATATAGTCCAAGTACCATAAAATACTTCCGAAACATTCATAAAATTTTGAATAAATATTGAAAATATTAGTCATTTGTTAGTCACAATTAATTGTTTAAAATTATTTGATCAGCTTGCTTTATTTATATTTTAAAAGTTGATATATATTATTACGTAAGTGTTGATTAATACTGTGTTGAGGTTATATTATGATTGATTACTGTGAAATTTTAATTTCAATACTGTATTGAATACATTTTTAATATTTTTTTAATTTCAATTTTATTAAAAAAAATCCTAAATTGATAAAATTCTGTTAATAGATACAAAGAATAGGTCTAGGTTGGTTCAGACTTGGTCGAGTATGGTTCAGACTAGGTCGATTACGGTTCAGACTAGGTCGAGTACGGTTCAGACTAGTATAAAATGGTTAAGTAATGGTCAAGTACACATTCAGACTGTTAAGTATGGTTCAGACTACAGTCGAGTATTATCAAGTAAATCTCAGACGAATTCAGACTAGTCGAGTAAAAATCAGTACAGTCGAGTACAGATATAGGCCATTTCAGACTTTTAATGGTTTGTAGTGTATGTGGTATGGGTTTTGTTTATTGTTGAAGGCCGTACGGTTACCTTTTCTTGTTAACTTCTATGCCATTAAGTCGCTTGTGGAGTGTTTCCTGATAAGCAATCAGTTCAATATGCTTTTTTTTTTTATATAGAACAATATTAATATTAAGCCAACAACTATTTCATTTCTTCACTATGAAGGTGACCAATTTTACCTTTCAGGATTCGAATCTGCCGGATCGTAAACTGTTTTGGAAAGGTATTGTTGCATTCAACAAAACAGATCCCTCTGTACTAAACAGTGAAACAAAATCACACATAGAAAAGATGTTATCAGAAAAATATGCTTTTATTGATGATCACACTGGAACGTCAAAGTTAGTGGCCAATAACTGTCAAGTCACACTCCTACCAACTGATATAATGTCTACGTACGCCATCGGACTGCCAAATAATTCACCTTTTGTGGAAAAATTCTCAAATGGGTAAGAAGTTTATTCTTGTAATTTTGACTCACCTGGCCAAGTAAGCTTTTCTCATCACTTGGCGTCCGTCGTCCGTCGTCGTTAACTTTTACAAAAATCTTCTCCTCTGAAACTACTGGGCCAAATTTAACCAAACTTGGACACAATCATTATTGGGGTATCTAGTTTAAAAAATGTGTCCAGTGATCCGGCCAACCAACCAAGATGGCCACCATGGGTAAAAATAGAACATAGGGGTAAAATGTAAATTTTGGCTTATAACTCTGAAACCTAAGCATTTAGAGCAAATCTGACATGGGCTAAAATTGTTTATCAAGTCAAGATCTATCTGCCCTGAAATTTTCAGATGAATTGAACAACCGGTTGTTGGGTTGCTGCCCCTGAATTGGTAATTTTAAGGAAACTTTGCCGTTTTTGGTTATTATCTTGAATTCTATTATTGAAAGAGATAAACAGTAAACAGCAATAATGTTCAGCAAAGTTAAATCTACAAATAAGTCCACTTGACCAAAATGGTCAGTTGACCCCTTAAAGAGTTATTGCCCTTTATAGTCATTTTTTACCAATTTTTCGTAAATTTTTGTAATCTTTTACCAAATCTTCTCGTCTGAAACTAATGGGCCAAATTTAACCAAACTTAGCCACAATCATTATTAGGGTATCTAGTTTTAAAAATGTGAACGGTGACCCTGCCAATTAACTAAGATGGCTGCCATGGCTCCAAATAGAACATAGGGGTAAAATGTAGATTTTGGCTTATAACTCTGAAACCAAAGCAGTTAGAGCAAATCTGTCAAAGGGTTCAATTGTTTATCAAGTCAATATCTATCTGCCGTGAAAATTTCAGATGAATCAGACAATAAGTTTTTGGGATGCTGCCCCCAATTGGTAAATTTAAAGAAATTTTGCCGTTTTTAGTTATTATCTTGAATACTATTATAGATACATATAAACTGTAAACAGCAATAATGTTCAGCAATATAAGATCTAAAATTAAGTCAACATGACCAAAATGGTCAGTTGACCCCTTAAGGAGTTATTGCCCTTTAAAGTCAATTTTTAACAATTTTCATAAGTTTGGTAAATATTTACAAAATCTAAAAGGCCAAGTTTATTATAGATAGAAACAATTGTTAGTAGCAAGAATGTTCAGTAAAGTAAGATCTTCAAACGCATCATCACCACCAAAACACAATTTTGTCATGAATCCATATGTGTCCTTTGTTTAATATGCTCATAGACCAAGGTGAGCGACACAAGCTCTTTAGAGCCTCTAGTTTTTATAAATATGTCAAACCAAATGCTGTGATGACAAATGCAAGTTTGTTTGCTGCATTTTTAAACATGTAAAACATATCATCTCGCTTTGTTACTAGTAACTGGTAGATAAAACCTTTGTGACGAGAGTACTTGTGTAGTAAATCTTTAATAAGCATTCAAACAAACAAAGCAGCTTTGGAAAAATAAGAAAAGTACATGTTGCTCCAACCTCTCCAAACATATTTAATATTCAATTATTAAAAAGGTATACACTTTTCTGCAAAAAAACATTCCGCAAATTTTACAGTGTCTATCCCGAGATGGTAGATCGTTATTAAACATCCACTTTACCGAATGTGACGTAACGAAATAGACTTATTACCGGGTTTGTACTTACATGTATATGAGTAAAAACACGATAGTCACATGTGGAGCAGGATCTGTTTACATTTCTGGAGCACCGTTGATCATCACGTGCATTTAAATAAGATAATTGTAATAAATTTCTGATTATTTTTTACGCTTTCAATTATTCTTTATTTTAGGATTATGACAGTTCTTGAAAGTGGACATGTCTCAAAGTGGAGAACGAACTATTGGCCTTATACCAGTCATTGTGCCGAGGAATCTAAAACCGAAGCTAAAGCAATCAAAATTATAGATTTACAAATTGCATTTTATCTAATTGGTATTGGAATATTACTGTCTTTGATGTTTCTAATTTGTGAATATATTACGATTAAATGTCGACAATTATTGGAGAAGAAAGGTATAATCACCCATCCGGATAATCCGGTGAGACACATTAAAACAATAAGCATGACAGATCATGCGGTTCATGATTATTAACTTGATCAATGCAATGTTTCTTGTTTGAAATTCTAATAGACAGCTGGTGGCGAGCATGAGAATGCGATTATTATTTTTTCTGTTTTCCAGAAATAAACCTTATAACTCAATTTACCATGTATGACATAAATATAGGTTTCAAGTGAAATATTTTTCAACTAATTTGGTTATGACCGTAGCACTCGTGTATTGGTTGTTGACAGCACTTATTCTGCTTCATACATGTATCTCTGTAAGTGCATTTTTTTTTTGTAAAGAAGTATGTATTGTTCGAACATGCATGCATAACGTATAAATTGAAATATTTAAAGCCCCCCATCCAAAAGAACATGTAACAAACGCGTGTGTTTCCAGATAACTATATGAATTATGTTAGGATTCACATTGTGTAATGCTGAAGGACTGAGTCCTATACAATTTTTTCATGTGTTCCATGTTTTCGAATAATCTTGATGGGAGTTCTCGGTTGAAGGAACACCTTAATATGTACAATAACTAGAGGATTTAATCCTCAAAATGTTAATTGTTTTGGTATTTTTATAATTGCAATGATACGCAATGTTAGTATTAACGCTTGTCGTGTAATGTTGTCATTTTAGTGTAATATTTAACATTTCCAAAAAAAGTCGAGGTTTGACTGGCCACAAGACCAAGTAAAATTCACCATTTTTTCTTAAAATGTCCTGTACCAAGTCAGGAAAATGGCAGTTGTTATTTTATAGTTCGTTTCTGTGTGTGTTGCATTGTATTTTGTTTTTTTTTTTTTTTTTGCACTTCAGTTTTTCTGTTGTTTCGTTGTTTTCTCCCAATCGATTTATGACTTTCGAAAAGCGATGAACAACTGTTTGTGGATCAAAGACTGTTTTTATAAATTTTGTTGAATATTTCGCGTTCGTAAATGTTTTATTGGAATATAGAAGTATTTCGAATGACTGCATTATGAATACTTTAACACTATTTACAATTAATCACTTGGCTTACAATGCACGATGACAGATATGACCGAAATCAAATATCATGTGAATGGAATGAATATGAAACTATCTAATCGGTTTTAGATTTTTGCTGTTGATTAGTTTCTTTTTAGAACAGTTCATAGAACATTGGTTGCAATGACTTGCCATGATTTCCAATTTAGATAAGATCCGATAATTTCACTATTAAAGTTCACCAATCATCTCTGATATTGGTCAGGAAAAACTAGAAATTATTGTTTTCAATATGCACTTAATCACAATTCCCTAATGACAACAGTGCTGATTATCAAATAAAATTTATCGGCTGATTTAATTAGCAGAATGATTTTTGTAATATAGCATCATATTTTTTCAAACGCTCCCTGGGCATGGGGAGGACGTGCGGGTGCACCTAAATGCACTAATGATGTTCGCTAAAACCAGTTTTTGACGGAATTGCAAGGAACTCGAAAGTGGTCTATTGAGACTGCGTTGAAAAAGATATAGTTATGATTATCATCATTATCAATGTAATTATTCGATTCACGGGAGCCTAAATTTTGAAACTATATCAAAGAACGGACAATACATGATATGACGTTCCGTTAATTTTAAACAAAATGTGTTTTGTTTTTACTTTCCTTTAGAGCAACTAACCTTCCTTGTATACACTGTAATGAACATAAAGGAATCTTGATAATGATTTCCAATAATCAAAAATGATATTTATGACAGAGTTACCTAAGAATTTTAAATATACATGACTTGTGATTTTGTACTCCTGCTAAGAGAAACATTGAGTAAACGGTGTATACAGAGATGAAGGGTTTACATCAGTGAGGGTGAAAACACATGCCACTAATTAGCATAAGATAAACAGTGTTCAATTTTCAGTGAAAAACACCTATTATGGACAGGTGTCTACTCGATGTGTATTTCCCTTTAACAATTCTTAATACATGCATTATCAGAATAAGTACTTTTATCTTTTTTCCTGATGCATATTTACTCGACACCTTGAAACCTGGCTGATAGTTGAATACACATCATCATCTTCAATTGTCTTTATATTATTCTCTTCATTGTCATATGTATCTTCTTTTCTTTCACGTTTATTAAATGTTTTAAAGCAACAAAACTTTACACGTTCAATAAATAGCGTTATGGCTGCTATGCCTATTCCAAATGATATCAAATAAAAAGAAATTTGTATGTCAATAACTCCAATTGACTTTGCTTCCGTCGCAGATATTCCTTCACAATTTCCTGGTTTAGGCCATAGTTTTAGCTTCCAAACTTGCAGGAGTCCACTTTCAAGTATCGAGATAACTCTGAAAGAAATCATAAAACAATGACTTGACTACATTTAAGCGATTTTCAAAATAGAAATCCAAATCACAACACAATACTACTCAAACATCCTGTAATTAAGATTACTGTCCGATAAACTAGTGTCTCATCAACATCTGGAAAATGGAGTTTCTTAGATTCATATTACTTTTTTTATTTTCGAATTCAAAGGAACAAACACGGGTCTTCTTTAACTTTCCCTTCTCTTTTTTGAGTGATCAGTTTATAAATAAATTGCAATAAATTCTTATCAATTTTCTTTACTTGATATGAAGTTACAGAAAGAGTTAACTAGTCTAAAAATAATATCATATTTATTTAGGTAAGCTCAAGAAAGCATTTTATTTACAGTATTTACTTACTCGTCGGAAAAAATCTTCTCAAAAGGTGAGTGATTTGGAAGACCTAGAGCGTAGGTGAAATAAAAAATATCAGTTGATGCCAAAACCAAGTCACAGCTGGACGCCATTGATAGTTCGACGAGAGTTCTATCACCAAAATACGCATAATTTCCACCTTTAACCTTTCGTATGTGGGCTTGAGTGTCATGGTCAAGTACAGATGGATCTTCTTTGCTGAACCTTACTATTCCGTTCCATACTTCTTTGACTGCGGGTACTTCAGTAGTCTGTGGCAAATAAGGATACAAACACAAAAGAAAATTGGAACATCAATAAAAGGAACAATTAAGTACTGATTAAGAGATAGCACATTTATTCAGTTAAAAAAAATGAAAAAGGGTTTTGAAAATGTTGTTAAAAAACATTTAAAAATGTGTTGAGATTTGAGTGTTGTTTGTATACATTCAGAAGCAAGTAATCGTGCATTTTCAGAACATGGTATAGTCTTTCATGAAATCAAAAAGG
Source organism: Mytilus galloprovincialis (assembly GCA_037788925.1). Taxonomy (NCBI): domain Eukaryota; kingdom Metazoa; phylum Mollusca; class Bivalvia; order Mytilida; family Mytilidae; genus Mytilus; species Mytilus galloprovincialis. The sequence continues at coordinate 24,404,029 of CM075341.1, forward strand.
CATTAAAAAGAACGTAGGTGATCGATGGATTTATCTAGAGCTCATTATGTAACTTTTCAATTAAATTAAGTGCAAGAAATTGTAAATGTGATATGATCATGAACATCATCTGTAACAGCAAGCTTTATTATACCGTACATATATTACAAACAATTCTATTGGGTAACACGTTATCACGTGACATGGCCTAACTCAGTTAATTTTCATTCAATTGCAAGGAAGGACGAATAATCCTAAAAAATTACACCAGCGTTGAATAACACTATTATTCACCGGCGAATAACCTTTTGAGTTTCTTGTCTTGTACTCAAGTTACCTCCCGTGCAAATGACGTCACAGGCGTCAATAAACATAATGGAAACTTTCACGGAACAAGAAGCCATCGAGAGACGAGGAAATAAGGCTTTGGACAAACACCTACTGACAATGATATGTCGCTTATAAACGGTCCTTTTCAGGACCATCAATATTTTTCAAAAATTTCTACCTTTGTTGTACAAACAAGTATTTCTAAGACACACATGTATATTCGAACTTCAACTTGAACCTGAGCTTTTGTTTGATAAAGTAAGGTAGGCGTTTTTTCAATGCTTCAAAAGGCCCTTCTACCGATAGTTCTGTATTATAAAACAATTATAGCCTCGTATATGAATATCCAAAAGTGTCAAACCTTAAAAGTTATTTTACTTCGGGCTGCACCCTCAGTAAAATAACTTGTTCGTGTTGACAATTTTGGATGTTCACCTTTTCAACGGGCCATAATTGTATAGTGTCGGATGTTCAATATTGATGATCAAGATTGTGTAAAAAAAGCAAATTAATCGATGATTATCTTCCATAACTAAACATATTGGAATGATGATATGGGTCAAATTTCACAGCGGTTGGTTAAAGAAATGATTAAAACAAAATTAGTGCAAGCTATAATAAAATGGTACAAATATAATATTTCATATAATATTTTGATTGTTCGTCCTCTTATAGCACTTCTTTAAAATCTGTTGAAACTGACTTTGTTTTGAGATTAATGGTAACAATCAATGTCAGTATTTTTTATGTTGGATCTAGCAAAAAATGTAAAATCACAAAAATACCAAACTCCGAGTAAAATTTAAAACGGAAAGTCCCATATCAAATGGCACGCACATCAAATGAATGATCTGAATAACAATTATCATACCTCAGGTATCATTTTCTATATGAAATAAGTACACAATATTTTCACTATTTTTCAAATTACAAGCGTTGAACTATTGGACCGGTCAATAGTTTCCAATTATCATACCTAAGTTATCGTTTTCTATATAAAATAAGTACACAATATTTTGACTATTTTTTCAAATTGTAAGCGTTGAATTATTGGACCGGTCAAAAGTTTCCAATTATTGGACCTGGATGAAACTATTTGAACGCAAGTTAAGTAGAAAGTAGCCTTAACATTTCAGAATATTTATGATGAAGCAAACAGTATGGTTGGGTTTCTGCTTTTTATATTACGATATAAAAAAGAAGATGTGATATTACCCTCGGCTACGCCTCAGGATTATAGTTGCACCTCGGAGACAATAAACTTACTACTCACACATACCCAGTCAATAAGTGTATACTATCATATGACTGACAGACATTTTCTGATGTTGAAATGGTTGATTAACATCTCTTTTGTTCATACTGTTTTGCAGGTGGTTTCTACAAACAATATATAATACATTTTCAAAATCAACTTTAATTAAAAACTACTTAAATGATATAACGAGTACTCAATTACTAAAAGAGGGGGAAAAGATACAAACTTACCTGAAAAAGAGTTTCATACACAGTTCCTCCTGTGGTGCCCCATGTGTAAGTGTTTTGTGCTATCAGGCCATTGATATCTTTGAAAGGAAGAGCAACCTTCTGATATGTTAGGAATGCAACAAAGTTTCCGCTATATGTTGCCGCTACTACAATGCAAAATAACCACCATGAGCTAAGAAATGTTCTTCCCGTCGTTGACGCTGCTACATGTTCACTTCCTGTAATAAAGTTGCACAGTATAGGCATGAGATAAGCAGATATACGGCTAAATGAACTAGATATCATTGAGATGGGAGCCATCTCTGTGGGCCCCGCTGTGAATAATGTGCATTAAAAAATTGTATCTTTACCATAGGACATGGGTTTGTCAACTGAAATCAAAGTTTTTGACCTTGACCTTTGACCTAGGAAGTTGTAAATAAATTATGACACACCCTTTGGTGTTGGTTTATAAACATGTCAAGTATAAACTTTGAAATCATAACGGTTCTCAAGATATAGAGCGGACACGATCTTCACCACAGGACACAGGGTTGTCAACTGAAACCAAAGTTTTTGACCTTGAACTTTGCCCTAGGCAGTCGTTCATAAATTATGACACACCCTCTGGTGTTGGTTCATATACATGTCAAGTATAAACTTTGAAATCATAACGGTTCTCAAGATATAAAGCGGACACGCTCTTCACCACAGGACATGGGGTTGTCAACTGAAACCAAAGTTTTTGACCTTGAACTTTGCCCTAGGCAGTCGTTTATAAATTATGACACACCCTCTGGTGTTGGTTCATATACATGTCAAGTATAAACTTTGAAATCATAACGGTTCTCAAGATATAGAGCGGACACGATCTTCACCACAGGACACAGGGTTGTCAACTGAAACCAAAGTTTTTTTACCTTGACCTTTGACCTAGGAAGTTGTACATACATCATGACACGCCCTCTGGTGGTGGTTAATAAACATGTAAAGTATAAAGTATGAAATCATAATGGTTCTCTAGATATGGAGCGGACACAAAGTGTTACGGACGGACGGACGGACGGACGGACGGACAGACTGATCACTATAGGGCGACCCGCCTTTGGCGGGGCCCTAATAATAATATGCTCATGCAGTTGTATAAGAAGTAATATTATAGGAACAACCAAAAATATAATGGCGATTCGTCAGCAATTCCATCAGCTATCAACTGGTAAAATAAATATTAATTGATATTAGATTAAATTACCTTCTTAACGACTTAAAATGGTATTCCTATGGTGTCCCTCCATTCATATATTTTACCTATGGCTTCTAATAAACTAGAATGTGTTCTTCTGAATCTGTATATTACAAAGCTGTTCAATATTTTGTGTATATGATATTTGTGTTTTCGAATTAGAACTGTGCAAATAAATTAGAATACAAAATGAAAATAAAACCTTTGCTTAACTATTGAACTCTCACCTTGACATAGTAAGGCTCCATACATATAACAAAATGCATCACAGAAATGGTGAAGTCCTCTTTTAGTCCATCTTTCTTTGTTCTCACTACTGTAGAAGGGGTTATATTTTTCAAAAACAAAAATAAGGAACGATGTGACTGAAAGCGCTATTCCAATGCATAGAAAGACCATAGGACTTAAAGGATCAAGCAATCGAGTCCACTGTGAAACATTCTCATCCGGGGTCTTCATTAAAATGACCGCTGTTTCGTGATGATATGGATGAGTAAAGTCAATAACCATTTCCCTTTGTGCTTGAACTGTCAACGGTGCTGCTACAAAATCTATCTCCTAAAATGAATAACTTAATATGTGGTTGAGATATGCATGAGGTAAGGAAATATTAGTGTATTCTATCATTCAATCAATAACAGTGTAAATCAGTGGAAGGCCAATGAGAATTACAAAAAAACTGTTAAGGTTTTCGGCTACATAATTAGAGTATATATAAAGAAAATGAAATCCGTCCATTGTTTTGCAAGATTGTGTATGAAGTTTACTTCAAGAGAACATTACGAGACCGAGTACTTATAAACTAATAATAAAGAGTTTTCTGATATTTCGGGGTAAACATCATTCTGGAATTATTAGTTTATTTGTTTTCTACATTGTACAATTCTGTACATGTTGACAGTTTGTTCTGTGTACTCCTTTGAATCGTGTGTTACAATTTACGACTGTTTTTATGTACTGTGCATATATCTATTATGGGTAATCGGCAATATAAGAGTTTAACACGGCATCACTTTACACCAATACGCTATGTACTTTCAACTTATACAAGACAAAACATAATCAATAAATTACATAAAAAGGTTCTGAAAGTGGGATGCTTTGGTAGAGTAGATAATATCATTGCTATCGGTAATCTACAAACTATATAAAAATAAAATCTTAACTCTCTAATTGATAATTTGTAGGGCAAATAAAAAACATCATTGCTTTCTTATCGGGTATCTTTTTGATTTGAAAGCATGATATAAGTCTATTGGTTACTTACCCGACGTTGCAACTGTCCGACCATTCCTGTCCAAGAACCGTTATCCAAAGGAATTCCCCAATGTCCGTCTGGTGGCTCTTTGATTTCATACCTACACAACAGTATACAAAAATAAATTTATATCTTACTAAATTTAATATTAAAAGGATTTTTTTTAAACAGATTAAACATTATTTTTAACACTTTGTGCTATATATCTAATTCAGCATAAGGTTAGCTGCAGAGTAATCTTTAAGTGCCGGGTAAAAAACAAAAGTGTGTGGGCTTTGATTTCACTTCTTTTTATTTCAGATATTGATACATTAGGGCAGTGAAAAAATGGCATTATTTTCCGACCATAAGTTTGTTTTATTTAGATTTTCTAGCAACAAAAGCGGGTCATCACGTGCATTTAACAGTTATTTCAGTGATACCACTAGAGGTGTACATGTAAGTACTTAATATCTTTTCACAGCGCATGAGTTCATCCTCCCGGCTTTGGGTGATGTTCGCTTTTTCTTTTAGTCTTCAGTCAGGGGCGGATCCAGGAGGTTCCAGGGGTTGAACCCTCCCTTTGGACGACCAATGCATTTAAAAGGGACAGATATTAAGAAGCTCCCTTTCTCCTGGGTTGAAACCACCCTTTTAGAAATTGCTCGATCCGCTCCTGTTTCAGTTCTATTAAGTATAAGGTTTTTTTTTTTGTTCATACATAATTTCATTCTAAAATTCGTATTTACATAATGATATTTGAACTTCGGTTAATCGATACATCTTACAAAATAAAACTTACGTGAAATTAAGTCCATCTGCAAGTTGCTTTACTAGTTCGATTGATATTCCAGTATACTGTTTCGTTTTGTTGTCAAATTTAACAAACGGTGGCCACTTATAAAATAGAAAGCAAAAAAACTAAGACATAATGAATGAGTTGCATAAACAAAGAAAAAGGTTCATAAACAAAGAAAAGGTTCATGTTATTGGAAAAGAACTGTCATATAATATAGAAACCGTAATTGTTCCATAAAACATACTATGAATGATAGACTTCTGCTACTTATTGGTGTTGTTAATTCTTTATTTTAGATGGACGAAGGCCATAGAAAAACTCGAATTATCCAACTGTACACGTTATGAAAACTCCAGAAATATATAATGAGTCCTTAAACTGGCAGTGTTAGTGCAATGGTCCACAGAACAGAACTGCTGATATTCGAATGTTTAATTTATTTTGAATCCTTCATTATGAAAAAATCAATACGTTGAAATTGTGCATCCAATTTTTCATAAATGTTTTAAATCAAAATTTCACACTTTTGTTTCAGACATAGAACATCATAAACTATACATTCGTCATAAAGTCATAAAGTATTCCAGTGAGATTAAGACATGTCAAGTTTATTTATTCATGTGCACTGTCAATAATACAGAAAAGGTTTCGCAACATAAACATCTGACTGAAAAATCAAGTAAAACAAAATCTTGATTGATCTTTAAAGACTTTGTTTTCATAATCTTCACTCTTTTGTGGTTTATGTGTTACATATTTGTTTTCGCTCATTTTTTTTTTTTTTTTTTTTTTTTACATGGTTTTCTGGTTTGAATTGTTTTACATTGTCTTATCTGGGCCTTTTATAGCTGACTATGCGGTATGGGCTTTGTTCATTGTTGAAGGCCGTACGGTGACCTATAGTTGTTAATGTCTGTGTCATTTTGGTCTTTTGTGGATAGTTGTCTCATTGGCAATCATACCACATCTTCCTTTTTATATATACTTAAGGCATAATGATCAAATTTTAGTCAGTTACAGGGTAAGCAAATTCTGAGGTAAGGATCAAAATTGAATGTCACAATTTTAACAATTATTGCTTATGGTCTAGTTAAAACAAATATATAAACAACGCACAAAATGGATGGCATAATTGTATACATATGAACAGCAACTAACATTTCCCTTGCAAACTATATTTTAAAAATGGGAGGGGCACTTTTTGAAGCCCCTCGCCAATTTTTTTTTTTTTTTTTTTAATTTACTCCTGTTATTCATCTAACTTTTTTTAAATCCGGAATGTTGTTAATTTCAGACCATTTCTGTGCATTTTTTACAAGATATGAACCCTTAAAGTTTGACCCCATTGATCTCAATGGAAGTGTAAAAAACTGAAAAGTATGTTATAACTGTCTTGAACTAAAAAATACTTTTTTTTTATAAACAAAATAATTCTATAAGTGGATACATAAAAGTAGTCCTCCTTATCTTCTGGTACTTTACATTGGTACATGATGAAATTATATAATGAAATATTTGTCACTGAACGTTCAGAAACCTATCAACACATTCTACATTAAACACCAACAACCCAATCCTTCATTCGACTTTTAAATTTGATTGGAGCAAATAAGCTATTTTGTGTACTTTCAAATTGCGAAACTTTTTTTCACTGTGACGTTGTAAATGTATTGATATAGGAACTTACGGGTAAGGTTCTTGCCTCAAGTTTTCTCATGTTGAATCCAAACTTAGCATTTGGAAATATATCTGTCTCTGCCAGTAATGTACCATTACCGTTGACATACCCTACAGTAGAAAACTCTCTCCTTTCTGTCCGCCACATAAGTGTTTGTATAGGCATCCAATCACAGGAACTATTTAGTCTGTTTACAAACTAGAAAAACAATCATTCACATAAAACACGTTTCATTTGTTTGCATCTGTCTAAAGTCAGAAACCTGTTGTTCAGGGGTTGTCGCTTGTTGATGTGGTTCATAAGTGTTTCTTGATTTTCTGTTTTTTATATAAATCAGATTATTAGATTTCCTGTTTGAATTATTTTTTGAGCCCTTTATAGCTTGCTGTTCGGTGTGAGCAAAGGCTCCGTGTTGACGGCCGTACTTTGACCTATAATTGTTTACTTTTTACATGTTGTGATTTGGTTGGAGAGTTTTCTCATTTTCACTCGTACCACATCTGCTTATTTCTATACAGTTTATCAAGTGGTGGCTCAAATATTACATTGTTGTTCGATTACCTTCATCCAGAGTGGATGAATCTTTAAAAAAAATACGTTTAAATGCAAATGCAGTATAACAAACGATTTGTCCTCGAGTAGATTCTTTTCAAATCCATATATCTTTCGGAAACATTTATGTCTTTCAAATTAAAAGATATGACAATTGCAAAATTATGTATATTAACCTGTGCAGATGGGTACTGTCCTGTTGAAGTTATCCGCTATTGCTTTTTATTTTCAACTATTAAATAAATAACTAGTTTATTGGGTTCCTTGTATGTAGAATAATTTGTGCAATTCTGAATGCATCTTATTTTGCAGATTTTTTAAGGAATAATAAATAGATAATCTTTCAATCCATTTAATTAAGGGGTGACGCTGGCATGTCAGTAACAGATCGTAGTCCTGTATTAATACATGTTGATCATTGTCATTTGGCTTTGTTTCTTCCTATACATATTTTAACATCCTACGCGAACTTATTTATACTTCGCATTGATATGTGTTTGTTTATTCTACAATGTCGAGAGGTATAGAGGGATGGTTCATATATCTTATAAAACGTGTTCAACCCCGCCACATTTTCCTACTTGTCCCAAGTCAGGAACATTTGGCCTTTGTTCGTTTTGTGTGTGGTTTTTTTTTTTATTATTTTGGTTCATTTATATTTTTTGGATTTTATATTGATCTTCATTTTCGCTGAACTAATACACATTTTTGTTTAGGGGCCAGCTGATGCCCGCCTCCGGGTGCAAAATTCACTCGCTGGGTTGAAGACTCATGTATGACTGTTTTCTGCTCTTGGTTGGATTTTCTCTCTTTGACATATTCCCCGTGATGCAGTAAATATTGTCAAAATTAGTCAATTGGTGTCGTCAATTCATATAGATATTTTTTTCAAAAAAGGTATAATGTAATAAAGACTCAGTTCTTTACTTTGGACTGTATCTGTGAATTATACATATGGAATGTCGGGAACTGTAAAACTGCAACGTTATCGAAAGGGCAACTGTTGTTGGTTTCTAAAACTGTCAAGGTTCCAGAATGAAAAATAGTAACAAGCCATCTTGAAAAGTGAAGTAATGCACTCCGCCAACCATTTCTTCTTCCATAGTCAAAAGGCTAAGAAAAAAAAAGAAAACAGAAAAGGAGCATTCACATACAGTTTATCTCTGAAATATAATTCCCTTGGTGTTCTTTCATTAGTCAACATTTGTGACAGTACAATATGTATTTAAACTTAGCACATACTTACAACTTCTCGTCCAATCAAATTGCTTGAATTTGCCTTCTAACTTTCATAATACATTAATAGTTATCCAACAAGGACGCGGTGTGTCAGTGTAAGATCACCCCGATGGCCGGAGGCCAGAGGGTGATCTAACACTGACACACCAAGTCCGACTGGGATAACTATTTTACATCCCAGCTGTTTAAGATTAGACGAAAAACCATTTACAATTCATAAAATCTAGTTTAGAACGCCACACAACCATAACAATATACTTTATATATTACTATATGATGTATATCCTTTTTGACCCCCAAACACGATGAGTAGTTATCAAACAATGTCAACTCGCCCCACTTGCCAATCGGCCCACACTATATCGCCACTTTATAAAAATATCGTCCCACTCTTGTTCACTGACTTGCCCCACTTTGAAAAAGTGTAAAATCAAATTGAACAATCAGTCTGAAAACTCACTAATTTATTAAAAAGGTTAAAACCCCACTGAAGAAAGGTCAGACAACTCGCCCCACTTATAAAAAGATCTTGCTTCCTTTAAGTATGTCAAATTACTATTATTTCGTATCCAGTCGTCCTGGTGTAGTGGTATGTGTCGTGGCTTGATATGCTAAAGGTCTTGAGTTCGAATCCCAGCATATACACTGGATTTTATCTACGTGAATTTTGATAGATAGTGTTTTCCGTATAATTAATTTTAAGTTTTATAGTGGATTTGACATTCCCGCCAAAATGTTACAGAACAAAGGAAAGCAGCATGCATAACAAAGAAACTCAAACTGGGGTGATCTGGTAGGGGTGATCTGGTTCAGATCACCCCTGTTAGAACAAAGGAGCTGGGATGTAATACTTTTTCCGTGTACTAAGTAACTACGCATGAATGACCACAAGGATAAGATTTCATTGTATCGTAATCAAGATATTGAAATAAAAATTGCTACTGGCTATTTTGAAAAAATGTTGTGTTCCAAATTAAACTAAATACTTTGTAATTAGTTTTCAAATTAATTTTGAAACACCCCACTATTTACTCTTTGGATCTAAAAATGTTTTTGACAATAAAAGTTTCTTTCAATTATATAAAAGTAACACATATAGTTATTTATAACTTGATTAGAGTACAATGCCATCTAAAATTGTAATCATTTATCTTCCATGTAATTACTTTGTACCCGAAAATAAAGTGAACCATGAAACCTGAAATTAAAGCAATTTGATCTATTTCGTCATGAATTGATTGATTATTGAATGTTTAATGTCCAGTGACAGATATTTCATGCATGTAAACTATCCACTAGACTACCTTAGTCCTATGGGTACATACCAGGTGCAGGTCCATCCATTTTTAAAAGGGGTTCCAACCCAAAATAAAATGGATCTGCCACTGCAAACTATATATATATGTTTTTGAATTTATCATGTATAGTAAAACACAGCTTTATACCAATAAACATACTTACACCAGCAACTACAATCTTTTTATTCTGGAGTCAATATCTTACAATGATTATAGTGAGTAGATTTACAACACTACGTATATGTAAATGAGCTATACCTTGTCAGCCAAAACATATCAATAGACTAATTACAGGATTACTAAAGTTGTAAATATGTGCTAAATTGGATAGTGTATAGAAAGGTATCTATACTATTAAACGAGAAGACCTCATTTTTGGTGTCGCTTCTCCTCCTTTCACAATAAATTAATCATCATGCCTCTGTGTCCTATAGGTAACATGTATAGTTGCATTTGTCATCCATTCTTATGATCATTAAGTTTGGGTTATTTGGGATAAAAAACGAAAAAGAATGCGTCCGGATATGTTCCCGTCATTGGACAAAACTTTAAGTCAGATTAGACTTCCGGTTTGTGTTTTTCTGTACTTCGAACATACAAAGACTATGAAATAAAGTATATGAATTTGCTTTCTGTTATCATTTTGAGTACTAGCATGTATTATCCTTGCTTAACGTGTTTCAGTTTGGGTTATTTTGGGAGGAAAACGAAAATGAATAATATTTGCTATTTACTATCAATTAGTTTACAGTGGCGGATCGAGAACTTTTCGTAAGGGAGGGGGGCGCTGACTGACCTAAAAGGGGGGGGGCGTTACTCTCATGCTTCCCCATATAATCAACATTTTTTTTCCAACGAAAGGGGGGCAGGGCCCCCCAACCCCCCTGGGATCCGCCTATGGTTTACTATCAACGACGGTCACTGCGGATATTTCTTTATACTTACATACATTTACTATGAATTACTGTATTTGTTATAATTTACTATAAATTCCAATGGTTATCTTGGGGGGGGGGGGGGGACTCTACTATTCATGGCGTTCACTGATGTATATATATATATATATATATATATATATATATATATATATATATATATATATATATATATATATATAAGTACCTTTGACTACCTCTCCTGAAATTCTCTGTATTGAGTAATTAAAGTATATATGCATGTTCATAGAGTACAGAAAAACAGAAGGTATAAAAATCGGTATTTGGAAAATAGGAGGAGGGCAAAAAAATGTGCCCAGTCCCTAAGTACCTTTGAATTTTGATACCTCTCCTGAAATTCTCCAGTCAGTATATTTTTTTTACAGTTTACATACGCTCTATTTCCCCGCGATTTCGCGGGTGTGTTCTAGTATACTATAAAAATAAGAGCTTGGGGCAAGCCCCTCGCTCTAATTTTCATAGTATATACCTTTCTATACACTAACCGACACATATTTTTAGTGAAAGGAAGGGCCTTTCCACTAATTAAGTGATTTGTTCAATTGAAAATCCATTGTGTACTAAACAAGTTGAGTCGTATTATTGTTTTTCATTCTCATTTATTGGTTTTTTTTTTGTTTTTTTTTATTTATTTATTCTTGGTGTTTTGTTGTTGATGTTTGACTCGTGTTTTTGGTTGACAGTATTTATTTATGTGTGTCTTTGAAATGATTATTTAGATATGATTATAAAAGTTCTAAGTTTTCTTTAAATATACTGTCAAAATTTCTTCGTTTTAAACCAAAAGCTTGAGAATTTCCTACAGTCATACCAGTGGAGGTTTAACTACCTTTAAAACCAGGTTTCATCCACCTTTTCTACATTAGAAAATGCATGTGCCAAGTCAGGAATATGACAGTTGTTGTCCATTCGTTTGATATGCTTGATCTTTTGATATTGCCATTTGATTAGGGACTTTCCTTTTTGATTTTTCCTCGGAGTTTAGTATTTCTGTGATTTCACTTTTTCCCTATCATATGCTTCAACTTGTCACTTGTTATACCTTTTTCAAAAAACTCTGGCAAGATTCTAAACGACAAAGAACCGTAAAGTTTAACTTCTTTGATTCATGTAGCGAACTTGTTGCTAACAAATCGTCAATTTTGGATGATGTCACCTCCTCCATAGAATACATTACAGCATAAACATGGATAGCTGATAAACCTTCATGGAGTTCTATGGCCTCTTGTTCTGAAACAAAAAAATAAATAGATCGGTAAGTGCTTTTTCAAATAGTCTGATGTTTGACTGAGACTTAAACCAATATATGTTAGTGGTCATGGACAGTTTAAGAAGGTTGACAGTTGTTCTGAGTGTTAGGAATACCATACGTTCAACTCACATACGAGAATCTTGCAGCGCCCGTTTTGGATTTTAGGATGATTAAATACACAGTCACGTCTGGTCTGACAAGGTTAATCAACTAATGTACATGCAGATATCCTTACAATTTGTTGATAGTATCAGATGAAACAAATAGACAATCAAGTCTGAGCTGGTAATAAACCATAAAAATAAGGTGATGTGGTATGATTGCTAATAGGACATCTATGAGGAACGCATATAACGTTAATAAATTATTGATTATCGTACGAATTTTAATTATCAGAGAAAAAAACAATACCGTGTTGTATCAAGCTATACAACGCCGCGACGTAAAATATTTTAAACAATTCAAATGAGAATACTAACGGCCTTATAAATTTATAACAACACAACTTCAGAAAACTAAATATGATGGTTTATTTATTTTGGTACTCTGCGTTCAAGTCTTGTTTGCATTCACAAATACCACAAACGCTATTTTACTGTTTGGATTTCTGAATGTTTCATTCTGTCAGCAGCAGTCCTAATAGACAACTTTCGAGTTCGATGCATTTCCGTCAAAAACTCTGGTTTTAGTGAACATCATTCGTGCGTTTAGGGGCCTCTTCACTTCCGTTCCAATGTTGAGCGAGTGGCTGGGAAAACTATAATTTTATATTGTGCGAATTATTCGGCAAATTAAATTCTAATAATTGACAGTCAGCACTGCTGTCATTAGGGAATGGTAATTTTAAAAGTACTTACAAAACAAACATTATTTCTAGTTTATCCTGCACAATGACGATCACTAAGACGCTTGATGAACGTTAATAGTGCAGGGATACAGGCGATCCCCGCTATGTGGTAAATGACGTCATAAATGCGCGCATAATTGACGAGTTTTTCTCCGGTGACGGATAAACTCGAAAGTGGTCTATTATTTGAGCATGTCTTTTTCTGCAAGAAGTTAAAGCTTATATAATTAATTTTGTAAAAAATAAAAATTGCATTAGATAAGGTCAATGTGGAACGCCTTGTTTGATTGCTTTAATATCGATGCTACTATACATGCACATTTCCTATTTTTTAGATTTTTAAAACGATTTCTTTTAATTAGATGGAAACTAGAAAACGTTCGCTATTACACAGTCTATTTAGACCAAGTTGACTCAGAATTTTAAAATCAGAAAACTTTATATGAACATATTTGTCATTAGCTTTGCCTAGCTCAGGTACGTGAAGAATTGCTTTGAACTTTATATATCTTTATTCTCAAAAAACTATATACATAAGTAAAGAGACAATATTTTCAATATAAGACAGAACAAACAAGGCCATTTATAAGACAATATTTGAAATACATTTTAGCCAGGAGCACATATACCTGTGTTGATAATCTTTATAAATTTTAAAAGTTGTAACAGTTCTGATTTGTGTTTTGAAAATATAATTTGCGTATATATAACAATATTTGCATTTTTGAAATAATAATGTAACATACAATGTTTCCTGTTTTCTTTAAAGTATTTACATTCTATGTTATGAAATTCATCACCAATGTCATTTTTATTACACAGACGACACTGTCTATTATATCTACTCTGTTCAATAGGGAGCTTGTGATTTGTGGTCCTAAATCTACACAAATCAATAGATAGTTGGTTCCCAAGAATTTCAAAATATTCTTCTTTTCCAAAAAAATCTTTAAAAAGTTTATAACTAATTATAAGTGCTTTTGGTGAGTTTTCATGCAAAGAATGCTAGAATTGTACAAACTGATCTTTAAGTCTGAGCTTGATGAATGAAACTAACCATTTGAAGTAGATACTAATTCTCTAATGCGGATGTAAGAAAATGATGTCCCTAAAATATTCATTTTTACATATTTTCTAAATATATAATGAATCTTCCCATTCTCAAACTAATAAGCTACCATTCTGAATGACGTAACTTTTCTATGATAAAAAAAAATCAGTAAATTTATATTTGTATTTAACATTCTTACGGTGTCCTATATATATTTACATTTCCTTTGGTCTCTAGTAGATAATTGCCTCATTAACAATTTAATGATATCTAATTTTTTTCTTTCATTCTAATTGAATATTTTCGTTATTTGTAGACATCAAACTCCAGTCTCATCAATTATTTTGTATACTAAATGCTAATTGGTATTAATCTATACTTCTTTATATTTTTTTTCTATTCGATAACATATTTTTTTATGAATATCTATGATGTTTTACTCTTTCGTCTCTTAATTTACCTGGCAAATCAACTAATGACGCTATTTTCATTCTACTTGGAATAATTTTGCATACTACAAAAGCATCAGAAAACTACATGCAATTGTTCGTTTGTGTACTTCCGTTAAAGCGTTCGACAAAACTAGCAGGTTTTAATTTATGAACTGCTACGATTTGGTGTTAGCTCAAAGTTTGTAACTATGGCTTGATGAGTATATTCTTCCATGAAAATACATGTTAAAACAGGTGATCTCTAATCAAATACTTTAATATAACACAGGTCCCCAACTCGTTAGTTTGAAAAAAAAAATGACAGCCGGTCATGAACTTCAGTTATATTTATCTTCCACGGTTGCCTTTCCCACTGAAACTTGTTATTTCGTCTTGTCATGTTTGTCTGTAAGAAGTCGACATAGTTAACATTGAGGGTCGGTTAAAAACAAAACTTGGCGACAAAAGAGCTGATTTCAGCCCCCTAATTGTGAACTTTCCATTTCTATGTAACAACATTCCTGCAGCGCCTGCTTACGGAATAACATCACTTGATACGATATTTCTGGGCTTGTACTTCCTATCATGATTTCCTCGATAGAGGATTGCTGCTCACAAGGAAGCTATTAAACCAAGAATTCCAAATTGTGAAGTTGTAATCATCCCTTCGTACACTTTACGGACGCCACCACAAGTTGGTTGAACATTATGGAATAATCGTTTCACAAATGATATCGGATATGTTTTTTTATATCATAACTACAATCCGCTTCTCTTTTCACCACGAATGTGACATACTTAATAAGACAATTAACCGGGGTTGTAATAACATGAGCAACACGACGGATGCCAACTGTGAACCCTTCTGGCGCAGATGAGATCACCCCAGTTTTTTTTTGGGGTTCGTGCTGCTTAGTCTTTAGTTTTCTATGTTGTTTCTTTTGTACTATTTGTCTGTTTGTCTTTTTATTTTATCCATGGCGTTATCAGTTTACCTTCGATCTATGAGTTTGACTGTCCCTCTTGTATCTTTCGCCCCTCTTCTTCACATATTACCTACTTGGAAGGACTGCTACGAATGATTCCGACTACACAAATATCCGTATTATACATATTTTGAAGAATATTAACATCTAGATTTACGACATAAGGAGTTTAATTCGGATAGATGCATTACCTGTTTTTTTCTCATGTTCGTGGCCTGTTGTTTAGTAGTGGTATAAACTACTTATTATGTCAGCAGCCAATTTAATATGTTTTTTGTTATAACGACGTGTTTAAATCTGTGGTCACACCTTACCGGATAGCACGAACAAACGACTAAAGGATGAAAATAAAATTTGTTCGTTGACAAATATGTTATCCGTTGGGAGTCCGTTGATGTACTGACCAAATAAAACGGACGCGTAACGAATGCATAACGGACATACACCGGATATGCAACGTACGAGAAACTGTTCTGTGTTACTGGTTTTGGTTTGTTCTTCAAAATGCCGCCAAAGGGTAGTGTCTGGCCTGAATAAGAGCTACTTGATAGTGATGACGTGCTTTTACTCTAAGATCGATTATGAATAATAAGAATGCATGTCACTCAAAAAATCTGACAAACCTACAATTGCTATTTCGCACGCAAAATTTGCAATTGGCATTTATTCCGAATCCGTTCATCATCCGTTTTATCCGTTAAACGTCTGGTAGAAGTCCGTTGGTGAATTTGTCTACCAGACCTCCAACGGATGTAAAACAAACAAGTCACGGATTCAAAACTGAAACGAAACGGACGAGTACCGTACAAAACGGACGCCTACCGGACGTTCAACGTTTTGAACATGCTAAAAATTTTCCACCTGATAACACAAACGGACGTCTAACAGATGAAAAATAAAAGTTGTCCGTTGACAAAATTGTTATCCATTGGGAGTCCGTTGATGTACTGACCAAATAACGAATTCATAACGGACATACACATGCTATGCAACGTACGAGAAACGGAAACGTACCGGACAGAACGGATGTCGAACGTACAGCCAACGGACGAGTACCGCATAAAACGGACACGTAACTGAAGCGTACCGGATAAAACGGATGAACAAGATATATGGAAAAATTAAAGGCGACAAAAGGCAATAATAATACATGTAAATCGCATCAATATTTTCAAAAAGTTTCTGTGTAATTGGTTTTGGTTTATTCATCAAAATACCGCCAAAGAGTAGTGTCTGGCCTGAATAAGAACTGCCTGAAATTTTCAATTGGGATTTATTCGGCCGTTTCAGATCCGTTCATCGTCCGTTTTATCCGTTATACGTCCGGAAGAAATTCGTTTCACATTCGTTCAACATCCGTTTTATCCGTTAAACGTCTGGTAGAAGTCCGTTGGTGAATTTGTCTACCAGACCTCCAACAGACGACAAAGGACAAGTAACGGATACAAAACTGAAACGAAACGGACGCCTACTCGACGTTCAACAAACACTTCATCCGTTGGACTTCCGTTCAAAGTTTTGAACATGCTCAACATTTATGAACGGACAGAACGGACGTCGACGGATAAAGCGTACGCTAAACAGACATGAAACGGATATGGACGGATGTCTAACGGATAAGAACGGACGTCAAAGGGACATGAACGGATTGAAAAAAAAATCATCCGTTCGAGCTATCCGTTATGGTGTGACCGAGGCTTAAGCAAAATTATGTAAGTTAATTGACATGCTTGATGACGCTTTCTATTGGTATTATTTTTATTTACTATTTTTGTTTTGATAAAGAAAAACGATTTATAATAAGTAATCTTTGTATGAAGTACCTGTTTAAATGATTGTTGTTTGCCAAGTAAACTTTCCATGAATACTTTGGAAATGTAAATGAGTTCAAATAAATAATATATATAAACAATCATACTGGAAATCGGTTTCCATTAAGACAAATGACAAACATACATTTTTATAATGTTTAATTAAGCATTTATAAGACGTATGTGTCATGCCATTGAACACAATGTATAAAATGTTTATAAAATAAAAGTACATGAACTTACATAGTTTATTTAGTACAGCGACATGTCGAATTTCTTTGAAACTTTAAATACTACTATTAAATTGTAACTAAAATTTGATGATATGCAAATGTCATTTAAACGTGAAATAATAAATGTATAGAACGTATATTATGCGATGAAAACATTTTCACATTTAATTTGGAAAAAATAAAAAGAATATTGTCATGCTTAAGACATTTCCGTTTACCACCATGAAAATATTAGAAAATGCCTGGATTCGTTGCTGTCTATAGAATATAAAGAATAGTAATAAAAGAGCAAAGAAATAAAGGATACTGAAGGGGAACATCTTTCTTCTAGACCCTCTTATCTAGGAACAAGCGAATACAATTGACTTTTAAAATTTTTGTAAATATATAAAGAATGGCTTTCAAAGATTCTATTAATGAGTTCGTGTTTATATATATATATTCGGATACGTATGCACAGTTATAATAAGTGACCATTTACCTTCTTAAAAAAATATTCAGAGACCTTTCCTCGTTTTTTCATGTCTACTATTATCTTGGTATTTGGTAG
The DNA here is from genome assembly GCA_037788925.1 of Mytilus galloprovincialis. Classification (NCBI taxonomy): domain Eukaryota; kingdom Metazoa; phylum Mollusca; class Bivalvia; order Mytilida; family Mytilidae; genus Mytilus; species Mytilus galloprovincialis. The sequence goes on from CM075341.1 coordinate 24,421,968, forward strand.
CTAGAGTTTTAATTGTGATTCGGAAATTATTTACAAATAACGTATTGCGAAAACCTCTAGAATTATTATAGTTAATGCATCTGTTTCAACTACATGAATCTTCTACTTTTCAATTTGAAATCTAATGACTTGTGCGTGACAGATACAACCAAATATACACAATGTAATAGTTCACTGTAAAAAAAAGAGACAACAACCATACCAAAAGAGCAGAAAAAAGCCACATGCCACCAATGAATCTTTATCACCGTGAGAAATCTGCGTCAAATTAAACACTTTTGTTTTCTTAATTATAGCTATAGATGTTAAACCTTTCCAATGAAAAAAACCAGGATTTTTTCACTATAAAACATGGTGGCACGTCTACGATTATCATTAAGCCGCTAATTTGCCTAAATCAGTTGTCAGAAAGAACCGAACAGACTGACATGAACTCTTCTACTAGAAATTATATTGTGGGACGTCTTTATCTATTTATATTTCTGTTGTGTGGTTGCCTAATGAAATTTTCATTGTATTCCAAAATAACAATTACTTATCCGAAGCACCTAGGTTACCTTACAATTTGTGTGCTGTTGTTTTAAAAATATTTTGTTTATTATTGTTTTTTTTTTGTGTGTTTTGTATTTTTTATAGTTCCATTTAGTGTGCCAAAAATATGAAAACTTGACGTTCGTGACGTCACATACCAAACAATGACGTCATTCAATAAATTGCGTCACGCCCGAATGACCGTTCTATTGGACCTATTATGAGGAAAAAATTTTTTTAAGCGAAAAAAAAAAGACAAAACTGACTTCATGTAAAAAAAAAAGTAGGGGTGCGATATGGATTAAACAGCAGGCTATTTATCAAATATGCAAAACTACTGTATTTACTTCTAAACATATGATCAATATATATATATATATATATATATATGCCTTATATATCATGTACTGTATTACGACGCTAGATTAAGTATTGTCATCAAGATTTAATGAAATTATTTGATTTGTATTCCTTATATCATTGCGTCATAGCATGTATTTGGCAGATAACATAGCCTGATGTAAACATTGCAAAAACTCAAAAAAATCCCATGTATTATCTCAAATGAAAGTTTTATACCTTAAATTGTATCATCTGATTAGTTAAATAACCATGACTGCACTTTTGATCATTTTATAGTCCAATTACTTACACCAGGTGAAAAAAGGTGAAAAAAGGGGGGTCAATTGACCAATTCCTTGACTCTTCAATACCTTGGATTTTTTACTTAACTCATTGTAAAAATTGTGGAAATATTTTAAATTAGTAGAACAAACAAGAAAAAAATCAACAAAACTCATCATGATATTGAAAGTTTATGTTCCTTTAGTCCAAAATGAAATTTTCAAGTTTTTTCTACCAAAGTCATACATTACAGTCAGTTTAAATTGAGCTGTGAAATTTGTAATATAAGTCACATTATTCTCAGATATGATGTTTCTAAGTGGTTTGCACGCTAACAATAACAGCCGCAATGACCTGTTACAGTACAAACGGAAGAGGCGCGTCAAAATAGTCCCGTTTGTTCTAACATACAATCCAGGCTTTACTAACCTTTCACGTTTGATCCGTGCCAATTGGCAAATTATTGCCAAACACCCTAAATTATCCAAGATCTTTCCCAATCCTCCTGTCTTAGCTTTTCGGAGACCACCAAGTCTGAAAGGCTAATTTGTGAGAGCTGATGTCTCCTCAAATAAAAGCTGTTCAACTGCAGAATGGTGCAAGTCATGTGGTAACAGACGATGTCTGACTTGTCAACAAATACTAAATACTCAAACATTTACTTGCCACTCGACTGGGTCTATGTACACTATATTTTGCAATGTAACTTGCAAAACCCAGAATGTTGTATACCTCCTTCAGTGTCGATGTGGCATGTAGTATGTTGGCGAGACAGAGCAGCCATTCAACAAACGTATGAATGGTCATCGAAGTGACTACACTTGCAAGCCCGACCTACCCGTAAGTTGTCATTTGAGATCACCTGGGCACGCCAAAGCTGATCTCAAAAACCTTACCATCACAATCATAGACCACAACGAGGGTTGGTCGAAGGTCGACAGAGTCGCTCGGGGAAGATTTTGAATTAGAAAGTTAAGGACAGTTTCCCCAGAGGGCATAAATAAAATAACATAGAATGAGTCACTCATTTTCCTGTCATCAATTTTTTTCACATTTTTTTTCCTACTTTCACTTGTTTCTAGTAACTCCGGCTTCCGCACTGGATTTACAGTTTGAATAAAAAAAATTCAAATCATACCAGTTTAAATTACAAGGCTCCATTCATTTGGGATGGATGTACAAGAACGAAGCAACGTTCAATTATTTTACCTTATTAAATAAATGGTTTCTAATTTTTCTAATCATTATTAAACTGCTATTCGTTTTGGAGGCTTAAATATGTAGTTTCTGTTGCATTTGCCCTACCTATGTCAAAAAACAACAAACCAGAGTATGCTGATAACAAAATTAATGATTCACTACACTATAATAGCTCAGTACTACGGTGAGGATGAATTTCCTGGCGTTCAATCATCATCCACACACGAACTTGTCTCAGAAAAAAATATATCTATGTACCTTAACCTAACTTTCAGGTATAGAGATGCGATTTTTTTCTGAGACAAGTGCCTTTGACCATCCACCAGAACATGCGGTCATCCGATGTTCAGTACTTCAGTAACTTTATGTGAACGTATGTTTGTCGAAAAGTATATATGTACGTCATCTGGTATCTGGTGGAGAGTTGTTTCATTGTTACTTCTTCATATTATCCCAACAAATTATGTTATAAATAAATTAATACAAAACATATAGCTTATTATTGTAACTTACTTGTTTCGTTGTCGAAGATGACACAGACAGATGACCATTTGAGATGGACAATCAGAGAAAGCATCGTCAGCATTGCAGTGCTAGTTATTTGTGAAAGTGGCTCTTGTTTTATAAAACTTCTAAACGTATTGTTTGAATGAACTACTCTGTTTGCAATAGTATCTGTTGTACAAACTAAGCACTGTTCTTTGTAAATAAATTGTCCATAAGGTTTTGGACAATGAGGTTTATCTGTCAATACACCACCTCCTCTTGTCCAATTACATTTCTCAAAATATTCCATATCCCAGTCAAGATGTTTTCGCTGTAGCGATTCAATACCGATATTTTCAAAAATACTTGTTAATGTTTCTGTCAAATATTGAGAAAATGCTGTAATGAATACATCATAAATACTACCTTTATCGATATCCTATAGCACTGTTCTATAATATCCTGTTAAAAATACCTTTCTATTTTAATTACGTAGTTCCATTAGTATTGAGAATTTCTGGTAACTTTAAGTTTTATTATCATGTGAAAATATAGCGAGAAAAAATTCAATTATTCATCTTTTTGTCAGCTTTATTTTTCATTAAATTGAATAATAAATTATTAGCTGTAACCCTCATTTAATTAAGATTCATAATTACAATGTTAAAACTTGAGCTAAATGGTGACGAGTTAACTATTGCCATATCGATTATGTGTATTAAGATTTAATCATAAAAGGCTTTATTTACAAAGAAAAAAGTCTTTGGAAAACTATATAATTAAAATCACGACAAAGCTAGTAAATGTTATAAAATGACAATTATTCATTAAAGACCAGGGGACAGAGATATAAATAATTACAGGTTATCGTACGACATTCAACCACAAGGGTCTTCCAAACAATGCAATTACCTATAATAAGTCCATAGATTATAATGTGAAACAATTCAAAAGAAACAACGAACGACATGATTCATGCTGTAGCCATGAACGTTGAAATACTTAGAAATACAGCACTTCTGAATTAATACTAGCTTTGGCTTGGAACAAGCACATGTTGCAGATTTACTATAGAACTAAATAAGATGTGATAAATTATGATTGCCAATGAGAAAATATTCTATTAAAGACCAAATGACGTAAATGTAAGCAAAAACAGACGACCTTGCGGCCTTCAACAATGAGCAAAACGAATTCCGCATTGCAAGCTACAAAAAAAAGTTCCACAAATGACAGATGTAAAGCAATTCAAACAAGAAAACTAAATGTCTGATGTATGTACAAATAATAAACGAAAAACAAATATGATATACAAACGAAAACACTGAATTAAATGTTTATGTTTTAGGTCGCAAATACTCCCCCAAACATGGGACAATAGCACAAATACATAGCATAACAAATTGTACAAAACAATAAACGAAAAACAAATAATATTAACATCAAAACACGAAACCCACTTAATTACATGTTCCTGACATGATACAGGCACATATAGAAAGTGGTGCGGTTAACATGTTATCACCAACCTATGATAGTTGTGTAACAGCACAACATACCCAAAAAAAATATACAAATGTTTTCAAAGGTTTAACTCATCATATCGATACAAAACACACAGACGCAGGTAACAATAGAAAGTATAAATCTGATAGAACTAGATTGAAAGCTACGTCATAGCAGAAAGGAGCATGACCTTTTAAAATTCGAAAATAAAGGTATCTGCAAAATAAAGGGCCATGAATGTCTGTAACAATAATATTTAGTTATTCTAAAATTTATTGATAACCAATGGTATAAATACAAATCCACGTTCATTTTTTTATATTTAGAGATTAACTATCCTACTGCCTGTCGATACTTTTATTTTTGGCATTGCATAAGTCATAGTTAAATTATAATTCATTGAATCATTATTCATGTGACCACTATTTTACCCCTTAGTTAGAGATGGGTAACGCATGAACCAAAGGTTTTAAGTAATAAATTCTTGACTTAATAATTTACCAGTAATTGATACAGGAACTTCATAGGAGACAGAAAATACGTAATCAAAATTTTTAACTTCGCTCTAGATCTTCGCTATAAAGATGATGTTCTCTCAATGAATAATCAAAAATTTGATGACTACGTAGAACGCATCTATCTAATCGAACTTAAGAAAGGTTTCAACAGATACAGTAAGTATACATCATAAATTGAGATGGGGTTCGTGTTGCTTATTGTTTAGTTTTCTATGTTGTGCCATGTGTACTATTGTTTGTCTGTTTATCTTTTTCATTTTTAGCCATGGCGTTGTCAGTTTATTTTAGATTTATAAGTTTGACTGTCCCTCTGGTATCTTTCGTCCTTCTTTGACTTACATCTAGAAATTGACAATGAGGGTCGGCTGAAAACAAAACTTTACGACAAAAGATAGGATTTCTGCTTCCTAATTGTGAACTTTCCATTTAAAAGTGCAAGCATACACCCCACCACGTGGCCGCCTGAGCCCCCTCCTTGAAAGAGGTTTGCTCTCAAAAGGATGTTTAAAACTAAGAATCCAAATCGGGAAGTCGAAATCATCCCTTTGTAAATTTAACGGACGCCATGCCATCACTAGTTGGTTGATCGTAACGAAAGATTTGTTTCACAAATGACGACGGGTATGTTTCCAATTGTCGTATCTATAATCACGTTCCTTCTTCTCCGCACATGAGCTACTGAATTAAACTTATCACCGGGTTTGCACTGACATGGGCAACTTGACGGGTTACACATGTAGGGTTGGATACGCTTCGCCTTCCTGAGCAACTGAATAACCCCCCGGTTTTTTTTGGTGTGTTTTGTGTTGGTATCTTTCGCCTCTCTTTTACATTCAATGAAACTCTAAAAGGTTCTTACAAAAGAACCAAACTCCAAAGTAAGGGGAAAGTCCTTAAAACCTGACAAAATCACAGCGCAAAAGTCAGAAGAATGCCGTTTAGTTGTTGTTTTTGGTTCATGAGCCATTTTTGGTTTTTTTTATAAATTGTTTTGTTAGGAATTAGGCCGCTATTTTTCTCAATCAAATTATTTCATATTTATCATGTCGGATCTTTCTTTTGTAGCCGACCATGAAGCCATACGGTTGCCTATAATTGCTTACATTCAGTTTATTTGTCTCCTTGGCAATCATACCACGTCTCCTAATTTTTGTATATATTCGATTTTTTTTAGTTGGATCATAACAGGTATTACAAGTGTATCTTTTTTGCCGACAAATAAAAAATAATGTGTTCCAAGGTGTTACTTGAAAATCAAATCAAAAGTAACAAGAATCTCTTTCAATACATTATCTCTGACGTTTGACACAATGATGTACAATGAAACACAAATTCAATATGATATGAAAATATGGCATTTAGACATAGGCATAAGTTACTTCCCAACAAGGACAAATAAAAGTCAAAAAGTAATTGTATTTATGACAGAAGACAGTATATATGCATTTTATCGAGGTTACGCAAACATTTTTCTACTTCCTAGTTACTATTTACATTTATTAATCATGACAGTGAAGATATTCAAATACCAGTACATAATTAGCGCGTCACGTGAATTCAAAATTGTATTCATATCTTCTTCCGCGTTACATTCATAGTCTTTATTATAGACAAAATGAACGTACTACAATTTTTGTCAATCGTATTCCTATTCGAGATGGTTCTTCCTTTGCTGAGGGGACATTTAACTACAAGTATTCAAAGCAGCGTTACAGTCATGAACAATAATGAGGATGAATGTGTTAACTATGGAACTGTTTATCCACAAAATGATCATATAAATGATGATTGTCAAGTAACCATCAACCAAATTGATATACACGATTTCGTCAATAAAATGCGAGCACAAGAATATAAAATTAGTCTGCTTAAAATAAACTTAAATGTTTCAGAAGACAGCAAATTAAATCACACCATATGTACAATTTCTCCATTCGAATGGATATGGACTTATAAAGGACAAAACGGTGGATTTCAATACTTATCTTTGATGAAGGAATTTTCCTATTATTCACTAAGCTTGCTTGACCATTACACTATAACGATGACATTCAATCTAAATTTAAAAAGAGGTTGTCATTTGAGAATTGGAGACAGGAATACTACAGAGCGTATAGGATTAGCCTTTTTACAAGCTTTCAATCAGTCATTTCAACATGGCCGTGATATCGGATTAAGGTATGGATATGTTTGTTATTTAAGTAGGACATACATGGAAAATATCATTTACATGCTAAGTAAATATATCATAAGTCCAAAGCAAAGTATGGGTTACCGCTGCTGCCGAAATGCTTTCAATAAAACTACCCGTAAAGACACTATATCATGCACGAGTGATACAATCATGATTGATAACGGTTTGTGGTGGAATTTTCCTTATGTAATGGGTTGGCTTTTGTTCCTTTTTCTGCCATTACTATTTTTACAGTTCTCTGAAAATAAATATAAAAATTTCAACGTTGGTCATGGAAAATGGCTACTATCAAATCCAATATCGTTTGGTACCGTACTGAAAAATCCTTTTAACCGTGCTTATGTCTCAGGAAATATTTGTTCAAGACTGTTGAAAATCATATGTATTCTTTTAACTTCGCTGATCGTTATTTTGGAAGTACTGTCGTATTATTACTTCATGAATGACTTTGTTGTCAGCATGACTAAGGCAGAAATTCCATTTAATTGGATCAATATGGCTGCTGGATATTCATTGAGTAAGGAGAGTTTTCTACCGTGTTTTGGAGGCCCGTATATTGCACTTGCGTTGTATTACATTTCAAGTGCCCTTCTGCTCTGTCTTCCAACTAACTTGAGTAAATTTGTAGATAAAGGAATAGACGATAAAGCAGAGATGTTTATGTCTTTGTTAACAGTTGATACGAGTACAAAAGGTAAATTAGGAGCTGTATTGGATATCCGCAGACAAACAGCATATACACGACTTTATTCGGTTCTTCGAGCAAACATTTACATGCTGATCAACCCGTCATTTTGGGATATTGGATTTCATATTCAAAAAAGGAGATTCAACGGATTCATCCGGGTATTGACAAGAAATAGAATATTGTTTAGATTAGTTCTAACTTGTGCTCTTATTCCAATTTATTTGCTTATATGCATTATTGAATGGATGCTGGCAATATTTATGTACGGTTTGCCTGTCGTAGGATTTTTCTTTATCATTATAAATGGATATTATAATACTGTAAGGGAGGTCAACAGCAAGAGGACTGGTTCAGCTGGCTATGTTATTGGTATTATAATAATTATATTGATGTCCGTATGTGCTGCCTTTGACATTTACATGTTCTCACTACTTTTTATTGATAGTTTTATCTTTTTATGTCGGATTTGTACATACGCTTTTGCTGGACTTATTGCCTATCCGGACATTACTTACGGCTACCTCGTGTTCACGATTACAGTTACAATATATGTTACCGAATGCATACAACACGTGAATGTTGTGTATACATACCTTTTTGAAACAGTTAAGAACATCTGTATAAAGATGAAAAAAGGAAAACACCTCCAGGCCGTTCCAATGATCAGCTGTAATGGATATACGACTTCTGTATCCAAACCTTTGTTTCGATATGTCGTTCGGTACTACAGACCTTTAAGGATTGAAATACTATTTTCCTGTCTGAAACTGACCATCATCGTTATTATTCTTTATATGTCAATTTCAATTCTTCTCACATTTAAAGAACTTAGTAAAATGTCGACTCTCACGCAAGCTATAACAGCTCTTTTCATTTGTTTAATTCCCAAATTGTGGCATATGTTTGAGGAAAAGGGAGGAAAATATAAAGAAGAGACCGAAATTGCCGAAGTTAAGAATATCATTGAACAGTATTGCAGATGTTACATTCATAAACGAACTCCTTCGAGTATTCAGGATGACAATACTACCGTAGATGATACGGAACAAGACAGAAGCAACAATTCATCATCAGATGACGAACTCCTACAGCATTTACTACTTGATGTAGAGATTGAATAAATGTCGACACTCACGCAAGCTATAACAGCTCTTTTCATATGTTTAATTCCCAAATTGTGGCAAATGTTTGAGGAAAAGGGAGAAAAATATAAAGAAAAGACCGAAATTGCCGAAGTTAAGAATATCATTGAACATTATTGCAGATGTTACATTCATAAACGAACTCCTTTAAGTATTCAGGATGACAATACTACCGTAGATGATACGGAACAACACAGAAGCAACAATTCATCATCAGATGACGAACTCTTACAGCATTTACTATACTACTTGATGTAGAGATTGAATAAATTGTAAGAATTTAACCAAAATTGTACATAAAAAATTATGAATACACTCATCATAGATACCAGGAGCACTACCGGGTTTAAGGGGGTTTGCCCCCCCCCCCCCACCCCACCGGCTTGAAAATCATTTTTTTTTAAATATCTTTACTATAGATTGAATATCCAGCACTGTATAGGGTAACACATTGTCGCTACACTCCTTTAAATATACACATGTCATAATTACATTGGCCTGAGGGTTACTTGATAGTTAGAGGATCTAAGGATTTAATTAATACAATTAAAGGCAGCTATCCCTATATTTTATTACTTTGTTGGTTTTATGATTAAAACGACGTTTTTTGTTAGATAGATTTGAAGAAAAACACTTTTTTGAAAATGACACCTGCTGAATCTAAGGAGATTGTAAACTTAATTTCCACATCTGTACCTAGTGCTCAAATGTATAGCATTCTAAATGAAAACTGGTATCCACCTAGTTCTTTTCCTTTTCATAAACGTGAAATGTACGGGTTTAAAAATGCTTCTAATATGCGTGGCTGCACTATTTCCCATGCATTGTCTATTCAACTTCACAGGACGGAATTTATTGCAAATTTTGCGTTTTGTTCACTACTGACGACAACCCCGGACAGATTGTTAAAAACACGTTCAGACTTGGGTAAAGCAAATGGTGAATGTTAATCTCACAAACAAACAAACAAAAACCACCAAACAGCCTTATTAAGATAACAAAACTTTACCAACACACATGATACGACGCGACTAGTGGAATAGATGCAAGGAGTGATACAGCAATTGCAAAACGGGTAGATACGATCTGTAATTAAATAATTAATCCCGCTGCAAGTGTTTGCATCTGTCCTAAGTCAGGAATCTGATGTACATACAGTCGTTTGTTTATGTAATTTATACGTGTTTCTCGTTTCTCGTTTTTTATATAGATTAGACCGTTGGTATTCCAGTTTGAATGGTTTTACACTAGTATTTTTGGGGGCCTTTATAGCTTTTTGTTCGGTGTGAACCAAGGCTCCGTGTTGAAGGCCATACATTGACCTATAATGGTTTACTTTTATAAATTGTTATTTGGATTGAGAGTTGTCTCATTGGCACTCACACTACATCTTCCTATATCTATAATCTAAAAAGTTTATTTAGAGTAACCATATGCTGCCCGATGAACAAAAAGTTTGCCAATTATTGACAAACATATGGTTTGGTATAACAAGAAAAATTCTCTAGTGTTCAAAACCATTTCTCACAACCCCCTCCCCCCCATACCCCCCTTTCAAGCTATTGATCCACGCCTGAGGAGTAATTTCTGAGTGAAGAAACAATCATTAGTAATTACACTTTTGAATTTAAATGTCTTATACAAGTAGGGGTTTTCACAATAACTCTTACGTTTTAAGAAAAACTTCCAAGATAGAGGTAACAGTAGTAAACCTATGTTCAAATCTCAAAACAACAATTACAAAGATACAATTCCAGGGGGGGATATAAGAATCAGATGTACACTAAAAAGAGTACAATAACAAACAATCTTTTTTGCTTAAAAGGCAAAACAAAAAAACGGCTCCAAGATAAATCCAAAAAGAAAAAATACATACAAACTGACGAAATCCAACGTTATGCTTTACCAGCAGTACGAATAGAAAACAACTTTCATGTTATTAAAGATGTGCTAAGCTATGTTTTAATTTAGTACATTTAAATCAGAATCATTTACAAAAACACGATTATTGTTGTATAAAAATCTGCAGTTATTAAATTTCTAAATCATTTAAATTATGGAATGTATCCCACTCAGGCATTGCTTCTGATTCATTAAGTATCGGGGTTGGCTTCCCATTTGGTAGATAAATTTGCAGATGGGCTGTTAGTCACCAAGGTTATCACTCAATGTTATATGTCTAGCCTAGCAGTACTTCGGTACTGGCATGAAAGAGAAATTCTACAATAAGTCATCATGGCTGAAATTATCGCTTAACTATTTAATTGTAGAGTTATTGACCTTTCTTGATGATATTTACCTAATAGTTATTAAAGGTACCAGCATTATACTTTAATACGCGAAACACACGTTTCGTCTACATAAGACTCATCAGTGACGCTCAGATCAAAATAGTTATGAAGCCAAACAAGTACAAAGTTGAAGAGCATTGAGAAGCCTAAATTCCAAAATGTAGTGCCAAATACGGCTAAGGTAATCTATGCCTAAACTTGCCCTGGTTGAAGATGCATGTGAGAAACACAGGATAGTTCGTACCTCTAGTTTATTTTGTATGATTTTCAACTTTGTTATTGGAAATATTTTGCAATTCTTGATAAATTTTTATAAATATGTTAAAAGAGTTTCGATTGCTGTTGATGATTCAATAAAATATGACAAGGAAGGAAACGCAATATGTCTAATTAATACTGCATACATTTTACACTTAATTGAATCAATTATAAAATTGCCGAGTCATTTAGATCGCTTTTTTTTTATGAAATCGAATGTATTAAAAACAATTCTAAATAAGTTTTACAAACTTCCTTCTTAAAAAAAATAGGATTTTGACAATTAAGTTTAAAAGTTCTTGTCTCTTTGAACCTATTCAATATTAGAAATTGACAAGTTTTGTTTTTGTTTATTTAAAATTACTCTGATCTGATAAACATAAAGTTATGTCACAGACATACACGATAGGAAAAGCATAATTGAATTGATACTGCAATTAGTTTTACACTTGAATCTATCTTGAAACATTTCCGGGTAAGGTCGTTCTTTTTCGTAAAAAAAATTCTTAAAATGACTTTGATTTGAAACAGAGATACCAACTGATATGGAAAAAATAGACGTGGTATGATTCAATATCAAGCAACACACAAAACGTGATTTCAAAGGTAAACTTTTTTAAACTTCTACGTAGAAAGAGTTCGTTCCATATAAATAGCTCTTGTTTAATTGCCAATTCATCTATTGTCAAGTCGGCCTATTATGATGATGCTCTATGGTTGTCTTGGAATTCTCGTCCTTGTAAAGAGATGAATATAAGTATTATTATATTGCCACTTGAAACAGAAACAAAACGCATTTACTTTCTAAAATCAGTAATCATTCTTAAATCCTATTTAAAATCATATGTAAAATCTTCAGAGCTTACAAAGTTCGACCAGTAGATCACAAAAAAAACCTTTTTTTTTATTTAGAATGTCCTATCAATTTACGCAGTATACTAAATGATTAAATGTGAAAAAACAGTGTCTCAAATTTGAAAATTAAGTCTACCTCATATCATGAGATACCAAAAGGATATTAAAAACTCGCAAGTTGACAAGAATCTGACGACATAACGAGAGAAAAAAAGAAAACTACTATATTAGAAAATTTAAAATCAAAACTAGTGTGATCTTATGAGAAAATTACTTGCAAGGTCGATTGAAAACTTTAATTATCTTTACGATAAAAGTAATGACATCAAAAGAGAGGCGAGTAATACCAAATGGATAACCAAACTTCTTAGTCAGAAAAGAAACAGATCATTGCAAAAAACGGGAAAATGCAAAAAGACGAAAATACCTCACACAACTCAACACCGGGTGTGATTTCAGGAGCTCCGGAAGGGTGACCAAATCTTTCCCAACTGTTGATGTTATTTGTATTTGCTCTCCGTTTTTTCCATTGCATTGTCAGTTTTTTTCTCGACCTATGACCTTAAATGTCTCTTCCGCATCTTTCACCATTCTTTTTTCAAAACTAGCAAGTTTCCTTCTATGAATTGTCAAATGTTTGTAACAAAATTCTATTCCCGCAACACCTTCATATGGAATATGAATCTACGAATTTATAACATTTCAGGATTTACTATGTTGTTCTTTTTTTTATTGTCTACCTCTTTTGTGGCCTATTATTTCTCACAGTTTGAATGGCGTTGTATATTTTAATTCAACTCATGTTGTTGATTGCCTTTCTGGTATTGTTTGAATCGTTTTTGATAATACAGAATTTTCTGCTTTACCTTACACATGTTTATACACCTCAAAATTCTAATAGATAAAAAGAGGTCATTTCAAATTACAAAGGGGGTTCAGATTATTAATTTAAAGGAAAACATATTTTCTAGGAAACATGAAACCCGAAATAGGTATCTTTTTTCCTTATTTTTGTGATAGCTGTCTCATTGACATTAATTCAATTCCAATACTTTTAGCCACATTTTAACCAGTTTCCATCTTAGCTAATTCGTGTGAAATAACCAAAATAAGTTGCATAAGTATGCATTATTAATACTAACCGACTTCATTTTCTTCAGAAAATACTAATCAATGTTTTTATCGTCCTTCAATTCTGCTTGTCCTTATTTTATGAAGATATGCCTTTATCCCCAATATCGCTATGAATAGTGTACCAGTGATTGTCAAAGATTATAACGTAGCCTTGTCCATATTGGCCTTCGCATCAGCCCGAGACTCCCATATCAAGCCAAATGGCGTAACCCGAGGGGTGATTTGGCTTTAGGGCTGATACCAGTACCAACATTGAAAGGACAATGATCTATTTATCACATATTTTATTTGTTAATTTTGATTGACTGGTTTATCAGAAATAAAATTCGGGAACTCAATATGGATATATGAGGGCAAATATCGAAATTGGCCTTGAAGACAAATAACTGGCTCCTGTATGTTAGACTTAGAATAAAAAATCAGAAAAATCTATCTTTTTTAAATGATATTGAATACAAGTAATACTTTTAAGATGCTTCCTTGAAAAGATATGAAATTGAAGAATAAAACCCAAAGGTTCTATGAATAGTCTTTAAATGATAAAATATCAAATTACCAATGTAAATAATGTTTTTCAAAATTGATATGTTGTTCATGTTGTTGATAATTACATTTTCTATTGATCATGGAAGTATCTCAAACTTAAGGGTTAATATACAAGACCGCTATGATTAACTATTCTTCCTTGTTTAATTTAAAAGTTGTTTACACTTGTAATAAGTAGATTGTCATATGTTATGCTTCATTAGATCAATAGTTTTTAACTTCCCTCTAGCAAGACGGTATTTCTGTAGTTTGATACTTAAGATGATTTTATTTATATTTTCGCAATGATCAAACGGCGAACACATATATTAATTATAAAATTTTCAGACAAAAGATATATTCAAGCATGCACGTTTACTTTTTTGTACTGAAATGCTTCAAGATAAGCGTTGCAAATCGGTGTTTAATAGATTGACAGAGAGATTACATGAAGAAACATATCCACACATTCCTATCTTGCTCATGTGATCTTTTCAGTATTTCTTTGATGTGTTTAATACCATGATCAAACTTTTTATCTGCTAAATGAGATTGCATATACGATATTTACTGCCTGTGCATATAACAAAAGGAGTTGTGATTTAGAAGTGATATATATTCCCTATTGTACATTTGCATATTGTATTTGAATTTTCTTCCTAGCTTATCTAAAACATCAGTAAACAAGAAACGTTGTTAATGGAAAAGTTTTGCTGGTTCGTTTAAATAATGTAAACGATTGTTTACATTTTGCACACACAAGAAACATGTTTTAATACTCATTGATTTAGTAGAAAAGTCAATTGGTACACGAACTATATGACCATAAATTGAGAATAGGTTTGAAACGCATTCTTATCGTTTTTATCTTTACTACTTTAATAATTTGGAAATTATTATCTATCTGATATATATTTTTAAAAAAAATAGCAGAACTTTCAGAGAACTCAGGATCAATCAAGTTTTTTGTGGGGTTATTGTTGCTGAGGTTTTCTATTTTGGGTTTTGTGAACTGTTGTTTTTTCTGTTGGTATTTTTCTTTATTAGTTTGAACGTCCCGCGTCTGGTGCATATATAAAATGGCTGTCCTGGTATCTACTGTGGATTCATTATTATTCGTTGGATACCAATTTTCTTAGGTTTCGTTGGTACAGGTGAATTTAAATGTTCAATGAAATAAAAATTCCTATCAGGTTGTATGCATACTTTGGCAACACCACGAAATGACATATCCACTAAAAACCAAGTTTTCAACAATCATCAAAGATTGGTACCCAGGAAAAAAATGACTCCAAGGTATGATGAGTTTATTTAAAACCACTGGTTCGATGCCACTACTGATGAAGTGTTTATTCACCGATGGTATCACCAGCCCAATAGTCAGCACTTACGTGATGACATTAATTATCATTGATATGGTCATAACTATGAATTAACTTTGAATTGTTGAAGTACTAAGGCCTTTCTACCCCAGAAATAGATTACCTTGGCTGTATTTGGCAAAACTTTTAGGAATTTTTGGTCCTCAATGCTCTCCAACTGTGTACTTTATTTTGGCCTTTTAAAAAAATTAAGAAACGCGCGTCTATGAAATTTATATCCTGATGTCTATCATTAGTTTATTTGCAACCGCTGGGTCGATGTCACTGCTGGTGTAGTTTTTATTCCCCGAGGGTATCACCAGATCAGTAGCCAGCACGTATGTGTTGAAATGTATTATCTTTTATATGGTTATAACTTTAAATTAACTGTTTACAAAACTATTAGGAATTTTTGGTCCTTAATGCTCTTCAACTTCGTACTTTATTTGGCCTTTTTAACATTTTTTTATTCAAGCGTCCATGATGAGTCTTTTGTAGAAAAAACGCGCGTCTGGCGTTAGCATAAAATGATCCTGGTATCTATGATGAGTTTATTTGATATCTTTCGGATTTCTCATAACTTTAAAAAAAAACGTAATTTGTAAACGATCGTCGACGTTTTGACGATCATTTAATTAGACACAGAAAGCACATATTTAATAGAATTGGTGTATGTAAAAACATCGAAATATTTTCTATGATATAGATTGCTCCCTCTTCCAGATTTTGACATTATACTGAGTCATGTGAGTGTAGAAACGCTATTTTTTTTCGACAAACCAGTCTAGCTGCTAAAGCGATTGCTGCGGTTTTTGTATTTTAGATTGGTTTGTATCTTCTAGACGGATTTATGAATAACGTAGGGTTGCATCTAATGTATAATTCAATAGAAAACTTTCGAGTTCGTTGCATTTCCGTCAAAAACTTTGGTATAAGTTCGTGCGTTTCTGAACGACGTCACATCCGTTCCTATGTTGAGTGATATGGTCATAGTTTGTTTATTCCTCAAGAAATAATTGTTTGTATACCAATGGGGTCCTATGGAAAATACATCACAAATAATTGCGCTTTTGTAACCATCAACTGTAACTATGAAGTCACTGCAAAGTATACAAGGCGTTTATATCTAGTGATAATAGTGTTAAAATTGTATTAATCTTACGTGTCCGATAACTATTAAACCAATGTATCCATATGAACAAGTTTAAAGTGTAAGAATTAGGGGAAAATCTTGAATTTAAAAGGCAATGGAAAATGATGATAATAAACAATTTTACTGAAATGCTTTTTAATCATTCATTCCTTATTTTGTAACAAATGAACGTAAGTCTGCTTGTTTTACACTCGATTGTTTCATATCCTCGGTTCCTTTATCATATTATAGTTATTATATGTGTTAATTGACCTTTTTATTTTACTTCTTACTATTTTATTAAGGAGACTATTATGGTCAACAGAGATAAATCATCGATAAATTAATTATCAATTAATAACGCGAAAACGAATGCTTAATGTTTTGTTTTAAACTGTTTTTGATTATGATGACGTCGTAAAAATGAATCTCATCTCAAGTCTTCAAATCTATTTTGTTCTAATTACGCAGGCATATAATCAGATTCAATAGTATTAGTTTGTCATTTTGAAATAGAACAAATAGCGAAATGTGTTTTTTTTTTTTTTCATAAAATGCTTTTTTTATTTCGCTCTGTATTTAGAATTTGACCGGAATTGTTCAACTTTTTATTATGTTGGAAAATTATTGGCATGCAAAGGATTAGACGGCAATCGAGAAAGAACACTCAGAGAAATAACCTTAGCGGGTTTTTTTCTTAAGAAAAACATGTAATTAAGCCAACAGAAGTTTACAGATGGTCAAATCTCGTTAATCGAGTTTCAGACGCATTTGAAAAAGTACATTCAAGGACAAATTCTTAGCGTTTTCAATTTTAAAAAATAACGTGAAATTAAGCTAACAGAGGTTCACAATTACTCAATTCTCTCGTTAATCAATTCAGAAGACAAATCAAAGTGACAAACAATGAGGGGAAATACAAAAAAGAAGATGCGGTATGATTGCCAAGGAGACAACTCTCCATAAGAGATAAAATGACACAGAAATCAACCTCTATAGGTCACTGTATGGCTCTCAACAATGAGCAAAGCCCATACCGCAATGTCAGCTACAAAAGGTCCCGAAATTACAAATGTAAAACAATCCAAACGAGAAAACTAACATCCAATTTATGTTAAAAAATGAACTAAAAACAAATATGTAACACATCAACAAACGACAACCACTGAATTACATGTACCTGACTTGGGATAGGCACATACATACCAGAATGTGGCGGGGTTATCAGTTATCATATGTACCAGGATTATAATTTAATACGCCAGACGCGCGTTTCATCTACATAGGACTCATCAGTGACGTTCAGATCAGAACACTTAAAAAGCCAAACAAGTACAAAGTTGAAGAGCATTGAGGACCGAATATTCAAAAAAGTTGTGCCAAATACGGCTAAGATAATCTACTCCTGGGATAAGAAAACCATTAGTTTATCCAAATATTCAAAGTTTTGAAAACAGGAATTTATAAAAATGACCATATAATTGATATTCATGTCAACGCCAAAGTGCTGACAACTGGGCTAGTGATACCCTCGGGGATGAAACGTCCACCAGCAGTGGCATCGACACAGTGGTGTAAATAGTTATCAAAGGTACCAGGATTATAATTTCATACGGCAAACGCGCGTTTCGTCTACATAAGACTCATGAGTGACGCTCAGATCAAAACACTTAAAAAGCCAAACAAGTACAAAGTTGAAGAGCATTGAGGTTAAACACGTTACCAGGATCCCAACCCTCCCTCTAACTTGTGACAGTGGTGTAACGGTACACCACAAGAAGCATGAACTCGGAAATGAAAGAAACCGATTTCGTCGACAGTTTGCCTCCTAGTATATGTGCATCACACGCCTCGAATTACCTAGACTGCTTCTCATCCTAGAGGTATGTTTGGCAGAACGTTCTAAGAAGGCAGGTTTAGCCACATCGGTAACAATAATATTGGATGGTCTTCATACTTGGGTAAGGGTGTGCATGATAATAAAATGAATTTGAAGTGTGATATTCCTATTCTCATGGAAATATCGTATTATTAGTTTAAAATTTCTTGAAAATATAAAATTGTGCATAAACTGATGACAAAATGAAACTGCGTTGAAATAGGGATGACCATGTTGCTCATGTCTTTAAGAATGTGACCTCAAGTGAGAAACCTTATTTCGTATTTGCAGTTTTCAGTCTTGAATGGTTCCATGTCAAATTACAGATAATGAATCATCGTAACATCACTTATTACACATGGTAATACTTTCATTCCATTTGTATTAAGAAATGATGCTTTAATGAACACATGTGTTCTGTCTGGTGTTTTCTTCACTTTTGTTCGTTCTATTTGGCTGTCCTTACATAATAGTTTTGATTGTCCCTTGGTATTTTCTTATGTTAAAGGTAGGGTAATATCAAAAATCAGTCTCATTCTATGGAAGAAGCGAATCGGTAAAAACGTTTCTTATATCACATAGCGATATTATCTAATATCAATTGTAAATATGCAGACATTCATGCGGAAAATTTTGTTTTCGGCAACGACATATTAAGAAAATACGACCTTTGAAACTCATTGTTCAAATATAAACAACAATTAAGTATAAGTATACATTCAGACGTTAGATAAAAGCAAAAGTTTATGTCCGTGTAAAATTTGAAGTGCTGTTTTTTCTTATGTACATAAATAAACAATTGCGATAAATTCTTATAACAATGCGATACTTTTAAAATATCATAGCAGTGATTTTGTTTTATCAATATTAGTATTAATATAAAACTGTTGTACCCATATTTTTTATTAGGGGCTTTCTGTTTTGAATTTTCTTCATTGGTTTTGGAAGCAAAACTACTCAAATAATGGTTTTATAAACAATGTCGTAATTAAATAGCTAAGTATCAAAATTATTGTTCAAATATACAATATTTATCCAATTTTTTTTAATGAACGCATTGAAACAATATATAACCGATATTCTCCCAAAAAAGACTTACTTTATTGGTAACAATGGAACTAACTTGTGCCAAAGATGAATTTCCCCTTAAATAGCTGATTTCCAGTCCTCCCAAACCCTCATTTGGATGCTGAATATTTATGTTCAATAGTAATTTTGTCCAGATAAAATAAAACAGCTGCGCCATGAGCGCATGATACGCCCGTCGTCTTGTGTGAAAGTTTTATGCAATAATCATAAATAGATTCTGAGAAAGTTTTAAGCAATAACCATATATTGTTTTTGAGGAACGGAGGGACATATGAAACCACCCCCCCCCCTCTTTTTTCTTCAAAATTACTAAATATCACTAAAATAAAATTTTGAATCAATACCAAAAAGTATACAGATCTTTAGATTAATATAACAAAGAAGTGTGTAAAGTTTTAAGCAATAATCATAAATTGTTTTTGAGATACGGCGCGACATGTAAAAGAAACCTCCCCCTTTTTTACAAAATACTAAATAACTGAAAAATAAAATTTTGAATCATCACCAAAAAGTATACAGATGATTAGATTAATATAACAAAGAAGTGTGTAAAGTTTAAAGCAACAATCATAAATCGTTTTTTGAGATACGGCGCGACATGTAAAAACCCCTTTGCTCTTTTTTACAAAATACTTAATAACTCAAAAATGAAATTTGAACCATCACCAAAAAGTATACAGATCTTAAGATTAATATAACTAAGAATTGTGTAAAGTTTTAAGCAATAATCAAAAATCGTTTTTGATATACGGTGCGACATGTGAAAAAAAACACCCCCCTGTTTTAGTTACCAAGTGCCGTAACTCAAAATGTTTTAATCTTATTTTCACCAAAAAGTATACAGATCATTTGACCATCATAAGAAACAACTATAATAAGTTTCATGAAATTTGGATCGTTCGACATGTTTTAGCCGGTCAGACGGATAGACGGACAGACGGATAGACGGACAGACGGACAGACGGACGGACACCAGACATTTGTATAACATAATACGTCCCGTCAAAATTTTGACGGGCGTATAAAAAGGTCAAATTTTATTAAGTCTGAAGCTGTCAAACTGAATTTTACACCCCCTTTACACAGAATTGTCATTATTTTGAGTTAGAGCCGGTAGAATTTTCTATAATTTTGATATGATTTGTCCCACTAGTAGTATACTACACTGTACAAATCTTTTTGAGACAGAGCAGGTGCGAATTTTTAAAATTGAATGTATTGTCTAAAAGAAATGCACTTCGAAATAACTGTGCATGTTCTAAGGCCAAAAGGAAGGAGTTTATTGGCAAGGCTTCTGAAAATTGAAGTACCGAAGTACTGAACACCGGACGACCGCAAGTTCTTGTGGATGGTCACAAGCACTTGTCTCAAAGAATAACCATATATTACATGAAAGTGAGGTTAATGTACCGAGATATATTTTTTCTGATACAAGTTCGAGCGTAAATGGTGAATAAATGAAAGGCAATTCAACCTCACCGTAAGAACTATTATACTGTAGTGATATAAATTAATATACTCTGGTTTGTTGTTATATATTAATGTATATTAATATTTGTATATACCAGTTACATGTATATATAATTTTTAATACATTTGTATATCATTCTATTCTACTTTTTTAATGATAGAGCAGTGCAAATGCATGGAGGACACTTTTCTGTAATGATTCGATTTATCTAATCGATAGAATTTTAGTAGGCGGATTATTTTCATAGAGATATCGAATTACCAACTGGAAAAGTTTTTGATATCCAACAAGAACTGTTTTCCTTCTCAATATTTTGTCTATGTTAAATTCATATGAAACCTCAAATTAAAAAAAATGATGCATATGTTTTTTATAACAAAAAGGACAGTTTTCATAATTAACTGATGTGCATATACTTTTTTCTGAAGACAATTCTTTAATCTGTCCACAATTAGAAGAAGTTTACTTTTTTTAATTGCTTGCTTCCAGGAAGCAATTCGTCGACATATTTTCCGTATGCAAAGTGACCTTACCGTGAACCTTCTCGTAAAAATCCGGTGATCGCAATACGCATGGACCTGTCACTGAAATAAACTATTATCTGATTGTACATGTTAATGCTCAATATCCCTGCTTGATTGTTTTCTATAAGGTGACAATCGGTTAACTTCGGAATCAAAACACGGCATTTAATCAGGTGCCATATTAGTTAAATCATAACAAACAGAGAGAAAAAAAATGACGATTATATGATATATTTGCGTAAAAAATGATAAAATCGTGCACAGAAGACTAAGTTTATGATATATACATGCATTGGTTGAAAAATTGGATAAACATTATTTTTAACCAGTCACTCATTTCACATGACTTAATAATAAATACATCTTCCGTTTGACAAGATTTTTCAGTTGATATCTTCAAAGTTCGGGACATCAGCATTTGTACAATTTTATTTGTTTGGAATATTTATTTTACCATTTGAATATTCATTGTCATATGTAATTGGGATTCGAATTGGATTGGATAGTTTAAATGAATGTCTTTTTTTTTCTTTTAAGTAATGATATTTTTTGTCTATTTCGAATTTACCCATGTGAATAGGTTATAGCAGTATGACCTATATTATAATCTAATAGGTCAGTAGACTATTTACAGTAGCCACATTCAAATTCCGCCATTGCATCATCACTTCAAATAGAATTACAATATGCAGTCGGTAAAACCAAATGATCGAAACAATGGACTAAGCAGGTTGTTAACACTGTCAACTATCAATAGGGTCAAGCAATATTTTCGGAATGATAAGTTCATGTAAGCGTTAATTTTGTTACAGGTACTGAATTTTAGTGATATTTGGCCTCAAACATTAAACCGGTCATGAACTAAGTTTGAAAATTATGTTTGCGGTTTTCTAACATGCATTGTGACGTGTTATTGTATTCATTTTAAATGAGAAAACTATAGCAGTTATATTAGAAAAATATCGCATTCATAAATTTTTGTGATAAAAGCATATCGCTACTATATAAGACAAATATTGCGTTGATATGATAAAATATAGCAGTATCTTTGACTTATTGGTGCTTTTGGCTTATCAAACAATTGAATTCATCTCATATGCATTCCACTGGATTTGCTACATGATATTTATTGAATTTGTACATCTACAAATGATAAATTGTGCATTTATGTTTCTTTTTATCAACAATTCAATTTTCTAGTATTAATACACCTTGCTTGTTATAATATTACACAATTCATGGAAATTATACAGCATACGTATGTCGTGTTAAATGTCACCTTATCTTAATAAAAGAGTCATAACTTTATACCGAGAAATCCTTCTTTCTTCATACAAATGTTAACATTTGTCTGAAATTTCTCCAATGCAACTCGTTGGTATAAGACAAAAACGCTATTTGATATAAGAAACGTTTTTATCGATTCGCTTCTTCCATAGACTGATTCTATTGGTTACAACGTTAACTATAGAACATATTAATTATTAATCGTTTATACTAAACTATAAGCGTTCTGTATGTTTCAACTTTTAGAAGAATTTGGTAATGGTGGTAGATCTTTGAAACTAGTTTTTCACAATTGTAAATTTTCAATACTGAAAATAAATTTATATTGCCACTTATATATCACCCCTAGTTTTTGGTGGGGTTCGTGTTGCTTAATTTTTAGTTTTCTATGCTGTGTCATGTGTTCTTTTGTTTGTCTGTTTGTCTTCTTTCATTTTTAACCAGGCGTTGTCAGTTTATTTTCGATTTATGAGTTTGACTATCCTTCTGGTATCTTTCGTCCTTTTTTTTTTTGTCTTAGGGAGGGATAAATCCTACTTTGTAAAGAATCACTCTGATTCAAACAAAAAATTCTCTGAAACTGATATTATCAAGATGCTTGATTTCTTGATTGACAACATATTTGTTACGTTCGGAGGACGTGTTTTTCAACAGACTGTCGGCATTCCAATGGGAACAAACTGTGCCCCTCTACTCGCCGACTTGTTTCTTTATTATTATGAGGCTGACTTCATGCAGGAACTTCTTAGGAAGAAAGATAAGAAGTTAGCAATATCCTTTAACTCTACTTTCCGCTATATAGATGATGTTCTTTCACTAAACAATTCAAAATTTGGTGACTATGTGGAACGCATCTATCCAATCGAACTAGAGAAAAGATACTACAGATACAGTTAAGTCGGCTTCATATCTTGACTTACATCTAGAAATTGACAATGAGGGTCGGTTGAAAACAAAACTTTACGACAAAAGAGATGATTTCAGCTTTCCATTTCTAAGTAGCAACATTCCAGCAGTACCTGCATACGGGGTATATATCTCCCAATTGATACGATATTCCCGTGCTTGCATTTCCTATCATGATTTTCTTGATAGAGGTTTGCTGCTCACAAGGAAGCTATTAAACCAAGAGTTCCAAATGGTGAAGTTGAAATCATCCCTTCGTAAATTTTACGGACGCCATCACGAGTTGGTTGACCGTTATGGAATAACCGTTTCACAAATGATATCGGATATGTTCCTTACGTCGTAACTACAATCCCCTTCCCTTTCATGAATATGACCTACCGAATTAGACTATTTACCGGATTTGTAATCACATAAGCAACACGACGGGTGCCATATGTGGAGCAGGATCTGCTTACCCTTCCGGAGCACCTGAGATCACTACTAGTTTTTGGTGGGGTTCGTGTTGTTTATTCTTTAGTTTTCTATGTTGTGTCGTGTGTACTATTGTTTTTCTGTTTGTCTTTTTCATTTTTAGCTATGGCGTTGTCAGTTTGTTTTAAATTTATGAGTTTGACTGTCCCTTTGGTATCTTTCGTCCCTCTTTTATATAAGTATTGCAACACCTTGATTTTTTAATCTTGAAAAATCAGCCTCTTATTTTGGATATAATATGATAAAATATTTGTGAAAAATATTGAAACATAGTAAATGATAAAATTGGCATTAAAACGAATAAAATATATATAAAAAAAATGATTTATCGAACTTCAATTCTGCTAAAAAGAAAATGAGATATTAAATTAATTTTAAGATGATTGTTGACATCATGGTTGGTCGTTATACGCCAAAGAATTAGTACTTGGTGCAGCCTCCATTCAAACGGATAACTGCCTATGAATGTCTTCTGATTCTTATAACCAGTCGACTAATTTGTTGCTGAGGTAACCGCAACCCTTCCTGATAAAGGGCATTGTTTATTTCATGAAGTGTTTGAAATGGGATTGTCCTTTCGCGCACTTTACGCCCAATAGTGCCCCATATATGCTCGATATGGTTCAAATCCGGGCTACGACTGGGCCAAGGAAGATCAACCGAATCCCATTGGAACAATTGATCTTCCTCCACGATGCTTATTTCCAACTTTTGCGAATGCGAGGTGTTTACGCAACTTCATGATCAAGGTAAAATCCATTCCTGTTATTTCAGATCTTTTACTCACAAGATGATCATTTTATCCCATCAGATATTGGAATTCCTCGACAAAGTTTCTTGAACGTGACAGAAAAAAATTAAGGGTATATCATTGAAGGGCATGTTATGTTTTAAGTGTGATACTTATATTCAAATCAATGTATAAATAGTTATCAAATGTACCAGGGTTATTATTTGAAACGCCAGACGCGCGTTTCGTCTACATAAGACTCATCAGTGACGCTCAGATCAAAATAGTTATACAGCCAAACAAGTACAAAGTTGAAGAGCATTGAGGACCCAACATTCCAAAAAGTTGTGCCAAATACGGCTAAGGTTATCTACTACTGGGATAAGAAAATCCTTAGTTTTTCGAAAAATTTACAGTTTTGTAACAGGAAATTTATAAAAATTACCATATATTTGATATGCATGTCAGCACCGAAGTGCTGACTACTGGGCTGGTGATATCCTCGGGGACGAAACTTCCACCAGCAGTGGCATCGACCCAGTGGTGTAAATAGTTATCAAAGGTACCAGGATTATAATTTTGAACGCCAGACAAAGAGAGACAACTTGAAAATGTTTCTTAAATCCACATCGCTTTAAATATGTAAAGTTTATTTTTCCTTGGTTATCTCTCTCTACAAAATTATATAAAATAATTATATATATATACATGTGTATATATAAGACTCATATTCATGGTCAGTTCCGGATCTATTGCAGATCCTAATTCTATGGTAGATATGAAGTCATGCCATCCTAAATATTTAAATCCTAATCTATGGCAAATTTTATAGTTACCTAATCAATGGTAGATTTTTCAGACTGCAGATATTCTACCAATGGAGGACAAGTCAGTACATATTTGACAAAGGACTTTGCTGTAAACGAGTGGTCTTCTCCTCAAAAAGATTTAGAAAGCCTTCAAATGTATTAGAAATCTAAGACAGCAGACCTTCTCCTAATCTCAAATGCACTAGGATAGATGATATATATCTGTTGGAATTCATTGAAATGTGGGCTATTGAGTGACAGAACATCATCAATATATCGCAAAGTGAAATTTAAAAACTTTTAAAGATGCTGATTCATTTTGTCTTTCAATTCAGATGCATATGAGTAGTAAAACTAACTGGACGATAGTCCAACAAAACTTGTATCCATTGGAATACCGATTATGCTCAAATATTTATTACTCAAACTCACTTACAGAAGGTTTATTTAACATGAAATCAACATGTTCAACATAAAATAAATTAATGTTTTAAAAACAATTACATGTATGAACATATGACTATAGTTCATTAGTCTATATATGTGTATTATTCAGGCAGGGGTTTCTTTAACATAAATTACTTAAAACCTTTTGTGGCGATGTTAGTTTATTTTCGAATAATGACTTTAAATGTGCATGCGTTATATTTTGTCTCTCTTTGACTAAGATCTTCAATGTTTACAAATAATTCGTTTGTATGTGTGACTGTAAATGTACAAAACATGTATAAAACTGCCAAATTATATATGTGCCTATCACATGTATCACAAGTCAGGAGGTCAAATTTCCTTACAATCTTGAATTTTTCTGCAATTACAGTAGTCAAATAATGGCTTTTATCTTAAAATAAGTTAGTTTTATGAAATTGTTCTTAATGTATAAAACCTAACATAAGGAACTGTTTATTTGGGATTCTTTGATTCGATATATCAAGGGGTCCTGGCGATCCCGTCGCCCCCCCCCCCCCCTTTTGTGGAAAAAATTGGTTGATTATATAGGGAATCACTGCAGTATGACTGGAGCCCCTCCCCCTTTAGACCAGTCGGCGCCCCTCCATCCTAATGAAAAGTTCTTGATCCGCCACTGTATATCCAAATATTCAACAATGTTTTATCACTGTTGAATACAATTTAAAATTTGATTTCACCCTTATTACTAGATATTACTTCAATCGTGTGACAGTTGGTAAATGCATATTAAACACTGTTGTCTTGTCGACGTCCCATGGCACCTGGTTCCGGCTTCGTTAAAATAAGATTGTCCTGCACCTTCATTATAAGATACATATCCTGACAATTGTGATGATCATGTATATGAATTAAAACACAGCAACCTTTATTTTAAGAAATTCAGAAAATCAAGATTTTTACAGATATACTTTAAATACTTTTTAATTGATTTGTATAACCCTAAATGTCTTAATTTAGCAATACACGTATGCCGTTTTGATACAAATGATAAATGATTAATGAAAAAAATCACTTATTCTGTAAGAGAGAGGCGAAAGTTACTTCAGGCCTCACGGTCATAAAACTTTCGAGCATGATTTGTGTACTCAGACTCGAAAATCAACCAATCAAATTGCTGGATTTCATGTTTCGAGCATGATTTTTGTGCTCCGAGCACTGAGCAAAGTTTTATGCCTTCAGGGCCTGGGGTGTTAAAACTTTTAAGCCGAAAACAAACTGACAATACCTTTGTAAATAACGGAAAATATCCGTACACAAAAAATAACTGCGAAAACTTCTGACATAGCAACACGAACCCTACTAAAAATTGGGGTGGTCTCAGTTGTTCATCTCTTTTATAACCAATTACTATGTTTATTTTATTATTTTTCCGACAGATTAAAACCACGTCAGTATAAAATGATCGATGACCTCATTTTTCAATTTACGTTATTTTAATCTGAATATGATCGAATAATCGTTATGTTTTCAACAACAATCAAAATATCAATTTCAAAATGTACAAGTGTTTAGGTTTAATCAATTGAACAGATGATAAAGTAATGTTAAACTGTTCATTAATAAAAGAAAAGTCTAACAATGAAAATATGTAATTGGTTCTGATCAAAAGATAGGCGAAATATACACAAATACCAGAGACACATTCAAACTCATATGTCGAAAATAAACAAACAACGTCATGGCTAAAAAATAAAAAAGACAAACATACAAACAATAGTACACAAAACACAACATATAAATCTAGAAATTGGGCACCACTAATCCTGACCTTAAACTGGGGTTTATCTTAGTTGCTCCGGAAGGTTGAGCAGATCTTTTTCAACATGGGAAGACCGACGAGTATAATAGTTACCTCAAGGGTTGTGCTTTATAAAGATCTAATTATACTAATACTTGATCAACAATGCTATGATATACGTATTGAAGCAAAAACAAGTCAATAAGTCACCTAATCAAGAGACAATCAATGTGTGCCAGTTGTAATAAGAATATCAGGAATATATTATCAACGTGATATTTCCTGAATAATTTAACATTTAGACATTCGAAACGAAAAAGGTTCCCGACGTTAGTACTTTGACAAAGGTTCATATTTACGGGTTGTGGGATTTTTAAAACAAGTTTGATTCAACCAGTAGTACAACTCAATGGAAATTATTTTTTATAAATTTTATAGACGATATTGATATAGCGGGAATACTCAATTTAAAAAAAAATTAAACAAGAGATGAATTTGTACATAACCTCCATACCTGTCCGAATCTCCTACCCTTTTCATCAAAAGCAAAACATATTTTAGAACACTTTGAGAGTCTAGATGCAGATTAGTTTTTTTTAGATAAAAGTTATAGCGTTATAACCACTCCTGTGTTCTCTTTCAAATACATTCTGTTTCTGGACCAGTGTGAATAACTAGTCACCAAAATGACTTTAACAAAATAATCAATATATTTTAGTAGAGAATCTGAGAGTTAATCTGCTAAGAAATTAAACTCAGAAAAAAACATAAACATAAGGCGATTGTATTGCAAAATATTCCATAACTTGGGCTTCGGGTATACTCAATGAAAGTTAATCCATAAACACATGTCGATGTATTATTGTGAAATTGGTATTATTAGTCTATCTATAATACTAAAATTACGAGGTCCAATTTGTCAGCCGTCATCACGTAAAAACGACGAATCAAAGAATTCAACTTTATCTTTAACTAATATAGTACAAAGGTGTAGATTAAAAATTACACCACTCCAGGCCCTTTTGTTTTCCACGTAATTAATATTGCCAATAATTAAGAAGTTCAGGGTCGAGTCCGATACCGATACCAATAGTATATTCACCTGTTACCTATTACCTTATCTGTACGTTCCGCATCTGACAGGCGCACCACCAAACGGTGTATTCAGGATTAATATGCTATATACACGGGTCATAATCACAGGGTTGACACTACTAAATTGTCAAATTGTTACCTATTGTAGTATTTTAATCAGTAAGACTTTCTAAGATAACAAATCTGGACTAACAATAAGGCGTATAGGTACAGTTTTCAATTTGTTAGTGGGCATGCATGACATAAAACAGCGAATCAAAGAATTCAACTTTATTTATAACTAATATATGACAATGCTGTTGATTAAAAAATACTCAATTCCAGGACCTTTTGTTTTCCAAATAATTAATATTACCAATAATTAATAAGTTCCAGTTCGACGGGTTCAAACCGAAAGATTTGAAAGCAGAGAAAACTGTGTATCTTATAATCGGCATGACTTTATCAGATGACAATACTAATACTAAAATAAGGCTTGCGCATAGTTATATACTTTAATTCATTCACGGACCCGCGATATCACGGGTGTGTTCTAGTATATATAATTTTTGTCATATGTTCAGGATTACAGAAATGTAAAATAAAAAAAATAATAACTAACTTTGAAAATGTGGGTACTATTAATTGACAATTAAATCTAGTGGTCGGGATAAGAACCATATTTACACTATACATTTGAGAGAGAGTACCAAATACACAAATCCCTTTACTATAAAAATGAATAAGGGAGATTTCAATTTATGTGGTAGATTTTCTGCGTTTCAGTGTAGGAACATCACAGAAGCATATACGCGTTGAGCATGTTTCTCCTCATAAAACAGAGCTTGTATTTCCCATCATAATTTCCTTCATATAGGGTTGCTTTTTAATGATAAAACCAAACTCTTAACTTCTAAAGTTTTACGGATGTTATTAGTTTAAACATATTTATTTTTGAGTGGATTGGGAAGCAAGTTTTGCAATATTAATCCCTTTCCACTTTGCGGGTGCGAGTGCTGCCTTGTAGCGGCATTAGCCTGCTCTTTTCCGAAATCTACAAGGGTGTCTTTATTGTGCAAGAGATATGGCTCTCTCTTAACACGTCAGTCATTTATCATCCCCTTCCGACGGACTATCATCGTTTCCTCAAGACCATACTCGCAAATGGTGTCAAGGGAGAGCCGAAAATTACGGATGTTATTATGAATTGGTTGACTGTTATGGAATTATACATGTATATCCATACAGATCTAGGTATGTCCTATTTATTGTGGGAAAATTCCCATCCGATTCTAATATGAGATCTAATTAAGTACTGCATTAAAGCAGAGAAGCAACTTTGTGAAACGAAACCATAAACACACCTAGAATTAAAGAAATAATGAATTTTAGAGTTAGAACCTGTTCTTCCAGCGGGTCAATTAATATTAAGATTTACCAATTATAGTCAAATCATTTACATTTATGTACAATAGAACATGGCTAATAGAGCGACACCGATTAATGATATAGGTTACCTCACCCTCTATACTACACAACAATCTGTTACCGTGGTGTGGGATCGACTTTATTGCAACAATCAACACAACATTGTAAAGCCTTGTTGTTTGTTCTAGAAATTCAAAAAAAATATATATTGATAAATAGAATCCGTTCCTAATTAGACGAATTAAGGAGAAACCTCATTAAAACTACAGTAGATATAATATTTATTTAATAATTTGATGTAATCTCCAATTAAAATCATCTCTATAGAATATTCATTAAGTTTATCAACTTCTTTTTATTCTTTCTCGTCATACCATACATTTTTTTCATAACATCCACCGTGTAGAACGTCACATGCGGAGTGTCGGCTAAGTTTGCTATGGGAAGGAGGTTTTGGAGCGAAAAAAAAACTATCAAGGCAAAATTTTTTTTTGAGAATTGTTAGTACCTAATAATGTATTGCACCGAACCATAATCGTTTTCCAGCAAGCAGAAGCAGACGTTTACAGTGCTCTGGTTTCTCAAATACTTCTCCCTAGTTTCCGTGCTACAGATTTTTGGGCTTCATAAGCAAGTTTCAGGATAAAACACTGCTGCTTTTGACGATTGTTTCCCGTATGATTACTATAGAAATACATTTCAATCAAGGAAGTTTACCAGTGCCAGTTTCGGACCTCAACAGTATTGGTTTCAAAACTGTTTTTCATCAAAATATAATATGTTGCCCGGGTTGTCAGTTTTGCCTTCGCAGGGTAGAGGCATTTATTACTTTGACAAATTACAAACTTATGGTATTTCATTTTGCTCAGGATTTTTTAGTTTGATAAGTTGTGTGCTTTTTGATTTTAAAAATAGTGAAATAAATTATCGGAGTATTTTGTTTTATACCGGAACATGATTTGTTTTCCTTTACATTCATTATGATAGTCAGGAAAAGTCACGACCATGGCTCAATGCATCCTCAAATGAAGCAAAATCACTCCAAATCAAAAAGGAACTACGAATAAGATTTGCCTGAGGTCACCAACAGTTAAAATCCATCAACTATCTTCAACAGTTTCCTCTATTGGCCATTCGTGCACGCCGCAAAAAGCACTCACTCCCAAACGATTTCGATAATTCTCTCCTTAGAAATACTCACCGGCATCTATATGAACAAATGATAATACAGCTCCAAGTAGAACGGAAGACAATGACGCGTCTATTCTAAACGATTTCAAAACAGCATTCTCAATTAGACAATGTTTCTCTTCTTTTTCGGGAGACAGTCAGATTAATGTCAAAAATAATTACAACGGAAATGTGGAAAGTCAAAAGATACTATCAGATTTCATCGCCATGAACCTTGATTATTCAAAATGACATTCTCGAGGAAAAGAAGCAGAGCAATAGTGTCTACTGAAAATTTGTCTACTTTTGCCATTTGCAATGAAGGAATGAAAGAACATCAGCAGCAAGTTTTTCTAGATTCTGAATTGCTGTTTTGAAATCGTGCAAATGGAAGTGTTTTCGTCTTTAGGTCTTCTTGAAGCTGTATTGCCATTTGTTGATATAGATGCCAGGGAGTATATATGTGGAGAGAGTAATCATAGTCTTTTATAATTATTTCTGAAATTAAAAAGCACATAACTTATAAGACTTAAAAACGGACAAATTGAAATACCCTAAATTTGAAATTTGTCATCATAACAAAGTAGGTTCGTTTGAATTACAAAGTATCAGATAAAAGTCGAGTTATATGCAAATATTTTTTATTTTTTTTAATAAATGCCTCTACCCCTTGAGACACACAATCTGACACCCAAGCGACACATTATATTTTGATGAAAAAATTGTTATAAAACCAATAGCTAGGAAGCTGGTCTGTGGTTAAGTTCCTTGGTAGGAATTCATTTCTATATAAATCATACGGGGGGAAATCGTAAAAAGTATTTTTTTATTCTAAAAGTTGCATATGAAGCCTCGAAATCTGCAACACAGAAAACTAGGGAGAGGTGTTTGAGAAACCAGAGCACACTGTATATATATACATGTTTGTTTCTGCTTGCTAGAAATAGATTATGGTTCGGTTCCTTCCGTGCAATCTTATTATTTGATATAAACAATTGTAAATATAGTAATTTTGTTACTAGAACTTGCCTTGATAGTTTTTCTACGCTTCAAAACCGTTCCTTGTCAAAAGTAGACGACACCCGCAAGTGGCATTCTACAAAGTGACATTTGAAAAGAGAATTTATACAATTAACTTTCGCTAGAACAATTATAGAAGAAGAAAATCTATCCGGGTAAAGTATTTGGAAAGTATAATCATTTTTGTGTAAAAACGTTATGTTTACTTTGGTCAATATTGAAGTCGCTTCAGATGGGGGAAATAATATCAAACTTAATATTATCTACATTTATATTCTATTTTTTACTTTTTGTCAAGCGAAATATACAAATGGATACAAAACACATAACCAGTCTTGAGGCATCAATAAATGGCCAGTTAATACTGCGTTTATATATCTTTAAATTGTTTTCATTTATTTGCAAATACTGTGCTTAGTTTTTGTTTATGAATTATAAGGTTACTGATCGAGTTTGCAAATTTCCGATAATTGCTCCTCTAAAAAGCTCCCTCATTGAAATTGAAATTTTCAGAACCTTATTCCTGTGGATATTGAGTTGAAAAAAGGTTCACTAGAGTTTAATTTTTTTAAACACTCAGCTCAGCATATGATCTATGGATCACGGAATTACGATGGGCCTTTGTGTCTTCCCACAATTTAAGTTTGATTTTAGTTTTTATTTCCATTTTTTGCAGATAAGATTGCTTAATCTATAATGATGTTTTACAAGCTGGTTGAAAGAGATCGAGATCAATATAAAAACAATTAATCGTTGAGCTGTAATATTTTTTTGTCATATGACTAAGATTAGATCGGTAATAGTTCTCATCTCAATTAAAATATCAGATTTAAAATTACAACGAGTAAAAAATGTGACAATTGTGTTTCTAATGTAGCAACTTAATATTGCGGTATAAGTATTGTATGTACATTCTGTCAATATTCATGTAATAGGAATGTTCACTACTTTAAAGCATATAGTTTTACAAGTATCAATTTAATTATTAC
Organism: Mytilus galloprovincialis; assembly: GCA_037788925.1. Taxonomy (NCBI): domain Eukaryota; kingdom Metazoa; phylum Mollusca; class Bivalvia; order Mytilida; family Mytilidae; genus Mytilus; species Mytilus galloprovincialis. The sequence goes on from CM075341.1 coordinate 24,455,472, forward strand.
AAAAATCACTAGTTATAATAACAAAATTATTATTATTATATGGAATGACCATCCCTATGAGATAATGGAAAGGAGAGATGTTTCCTAATGTTCTGGTAAGTTTTTAACTTAGTTTTGTATGTCGTTGTGCAGGTTTTAAGTTAGATAAATAAATATAATCTGCTTAACTGTTATGAAGAGTACGACTGAGATAGTGCTTGTTTAAACCCAACAATAAAATTTTATTTAAAGCAAATTATTTTTTTTTAAATCTAACAAGAGCTTGCATTGCAATTGATTAACCACAAATCAACCAATGGTTACAACTTAATTCATTTTTATGTAGATCGTGTGAATGAATACCAGGGAAATATCTTTTCCGTTCCGTCTTTTATCTGTTTGTCATGGTGTTACGTGTGAAAGAATCGTGATTTTCGTGTCTGTTACTACACCTTGGTACTCTCTAACTTTTAGTGTCAAAGACAAACTGACGTACTCAACGACCAAAAATATAATATGCTATAAAAAAAAACACAATACGAAACCGTTCTTTTTACGGAATAAATAAAGCAGATATAAATAACTTTAAAAGTGATGCTTTACAATAAGTGTAGCAGAGCTAGCTATATAAGTAGAGAATTGTTCCTAAAAATATATCAACAGATTGATAAATGCCTGTTAAAAGACCATCAACATATATTACATGAATACTTAAGACGATAGCATAATGATATAAAAGGAAAAAAAAAAAGTATATGTGGTATGAATGTCAATTATACTACTATTCCTTTTTGTACAACACTAACAATTTGAATCGAGTTTATTGTACGAGGCTTGCTCGTTAGGTCCACAAAATGATACATTATACTGACTTCAAACCGTCAAGTCTTGCAATTATCGCATGATTATTAGAGTATAAGCACCACATACAAATCTTTTTAAAATTCTTTGGTTTGGCTCACCAATGATCCCTTGCGTTTGAGTCGAGCACACTTCCAGTTTACCATTGAGT